>CAWUFW010000170.1:2538750-5077500 GCA_963921515.1 Calotriton arnoldi | reverse complement strand
CTAAGTGTGGAGTTTTGGAACTTTAAAATATTCCTCTAAAATCAGCCGAAATACGAATTCCGATTTACTCACCTGTTATCAGGAGAGACCTCAGTGCTGCATCTTTCAGCCCAGTACTGATCCTCAAAAGTAATTTTAACCGTACTTACCAGTAACTTGAATTTCCTTCCATAGGATATCATTGCCTGCTTTTTGCTGAAAAAGTTTCTAAGTGTTGATCTTTGAAACATACAAATATTCCTCTAAAATCAGCCGAAATCCGAATTCTGATTTACTCACCTGTTATCAGGAGAGACCTCAGTGCTGCATCTTTCAGCCCAGTACTGGTCCTGAAAAGTAATTTTAACCGTACTTACCGGTAACTTGAATTTCCTTCATAGGCTAACATTGACTGGTTTCACTTGGAAATTCTTCTAAGTGTGGAGTTTTGGAACTTTATAATATTCCTCTAAAATCAACCAAAGTACGAATTCCAATTTACTCACCTGTTATCAGGAGAGAACCCAGTGCTGCATCTTTTAGCCCAGCACTGACCCTGAAAAGTAATTTTAACCGTACTTACCAGTAACTTATATTTTCTTCCATAGGAATCCATTGTCTGGTTTTCAGCAGAAAAGTTTCAAAGTGTCGATTTTCACAAACTACAAATATTCCTTAAAAATCGCCTGTATGACTTAAACGCATTCTTTCAACTGTTTACAGGAGATGCACCAGTGCTGGATCCAGGATCCAACACTGAGTAAGAAAAAGTAACGATAACAGTTTTTACCTGCTAAGTGAATTTCCTTCCATAGGATAACATTGGTGATTCTATGAGAAAAAGTTTCTAAGTGTCAACTTTTAAAATACAATAATATTCCTTAAAAATCACGACTGTAACCAAAACGCTTTTACTCAACTGTTTACAGGAGATGTACCAGGACTGAATCTAGGATCCAGTCCTGTGGTTAGAAAAGTAATCCATAAAGTAACTAATTGCATTTAACTAGAAATTCACATTGAGCTGAATGTTGCATTGTGTTTGAAAATGTGTTGCCCATTGCAACAACTGTAACTACTGTACTTAAAAGTCTATTGCCTATGTGCAAAGTATTTAAACTAAAGTAATTCATTCTGAGAAAGTATTTTTTGTAATGTAATGTATAATGTAATTACAGTGTAATTTAAAAAATAAAATATGTAAAAGAAATTGTTTCTAAAAATGTAGTAAATCAGTATGAAAAAAATTAATATAACAATTAATACATTTAAAAATTGCCATTTACAAAACCTTTGAAATTCACTGAAAAAACCGTAGGTTTCAGACATGTTATAGTTAGGAATTAGCATTTAAAAACCTTTGAAATTCACTGAAAAAACCATAGGTTTCAGATATGTTATAGTTAGAAATTAGCATTTAAAAAACCTTTGAAATTCACTGAAAAAACCATAGGTTTTAGGGACAGTTATAGTTAGTTGGACATTTTACTCGTACAAAACCCGTGAAATTCCCCGTTATAGTTAGTTCAGCTAACTATAACTCGCGCCCCCGCAATGCACTGCTGATGACGTCACATATTACATCACTCATGACATGGTCAGTGACATCACTGATGACATCACTGATGACATCTCAAATGACATCACTGATGACATCATCCACGTGATAATCTGATGCAGCTCTTCACACCCTAATATAACCTTTGATACACCCGATCTAAATTACAGACTGCCATTCGCAAAACCATAGACACTCCAACACCAATAACTACATACCCACTCACTGATTCTTAGGTCTACACACACACATCCACTCACTCACCCGTACAGTCACTCATACTTATGGTCACTCAGTACAGGACTATCATATGCACTCTTACTCCTATATAGACACTCAAACACCGCCAATCATCCATAGAGGTACTCACACACCTAGTCAGTCATGCAAATAATTAAACACACTGCCATTTACTCACCTATACAGTTATACACACACCAGCTCACTTAATCATACAAATACTAGCACATTGTTACGCTCTTATATAATCACTGATACAAGCACACACTCATCCATACAGCCACTATCACAATCACTCACTCTCGCTTATAGCTATTTATATACTCCAACACACATATATACTGCCTTTCACATATGTAGTTACTCACACATGTACCACTGGGACATACATTCACTCACTAACACACTCTTACACACACTTACCCACCCATACAGTCTATCACAGATGCACTCTTGAAACCATCCACCCAGTGAATCACCCACTCACACATCTATGCACAGTCGCACACACCCCATCCACACAAACACTCAGGCACCCATACAGATACTCAGACAACAAATCAATAACTCTTATAGACACTCATGTAGCTATTCACAAACCCATGCAGCCACTTACACAGCAACAGACAGACGGTACAGACATTCACCCAGTTTAGTCACTAACCCATGCATTCAGTAAGATACGTTTAATCACTCACTTATAGAATTAGTCACGCACCTACTAAATCATCCATACAGACACTTATACACCCACTCATTCTTCAATACGCCTTTCCCTATATATATTAAAAATATTTAAACTTTACAGAAACACAGTCACTGGATGATGTCATCAGTGATGTCATTTCAGATGTCATCAGTGATGTCATCAGTGATGTCACTGACCATGTCATGAGTGATGTAATATGTGATGTCATCAGCAGTGCATTGTGGGGCGCGAGTTATAGTTAGCTGAACTAACTATAACGGGGGAATTTCACGGGTTTTGTACGAGTAAAATGTCCAACTAACTAGAACTGTCCCTAAAACCTATGGTTTTTTCAGTGAATTTCAAAGGTTTTTTAATTGCTAATTTCTAACTATAACATATCTGAAACCTATGGTTTTTTCAGTGAATATATATATACATGTATATGTGTGTGTGTGTATATATATATATATATATATATATGTATATATGTGTGGGTGTACATATATATGTGTGTGGGTGTGTGTGTGTATATATATGTGTGTGTGTATATATATATATATATATATATGTGTATATATATATATATATATATATATATATATATATATAGTTAAAATCGCAAAACATTGTTAAAACTGTAATTCATCTATCATAAACAAATCTATCCATAAATGTTAAACACAGACAATAAAGGATCAACCCCCAGTTAGTTCCTATTTCAAACCTCAGTTCATCCTTCATGAGAATAATCAATTTGCCCTTCAGAAACGAATCTACATACGATACAAATCGTTCCATGGCACAGGTTACATCTAGGAATCTCATCTCCGCGAGTAATTTGATCGCTTGCTCCCTATCCTTAATGTCGTACTTTTTAAAAACTGGTTTTAATAATCTTCCGTTGAGCTAAGAACCACAGTCAATTCACTAAAATATGTGCTAGATCTCCTTTCATATTGAGACCACATTTGCAGATTTTGTCATTATTTAGCAAGATACTGTGAACATTGGACATAAAGACTTGATTTTCCCCACATCTAAATCTAAAGAGGCAATACATTTGGAAGTTTCTCCAGGTAGGAAATGTCTCACCCCTCAACCATGAATTCTTTGGTGTGTAGGTTCCATCATGTCCAAAAAGACCTCTGGATTCAAACTGTGCGGTGCCTGTCACAGTGCCATGTCGGTCACGGGGTCCCCACCTCGTGTGCCTTTGGTGCCTGGAGCACAACCATGACCTGAAGTTGTGCTCCGACTGCCGGGCTATTGCTCTGAAAGCTTTGAGGGAGCAGACTCTAAAGCTGCTTGCAGCCTGGCATCAGGCACCTCGGAGGTCTCCTTGGAGTTCTCGTTCCTGGTCACAGTCGAGCGGAAGGTCCGAGCACCGCTCCGGGGCATCCAAGTCTTCGTCCTACCATTCGAAGTCCTCAAAGGGGTCAGGTAAGAAGCACCTCAAAAAACACAAGAAGTTGAAGTGTGCTTCGATTTCACCCTATCCGTCACCCAACACTACGGAGGAGCCTCTGCATTCGAAGCCTCGCTCTGCGGAGCTCTGTGTTTCCCCTCCTTTCTCAGACTGGAAGCAACCCCTGCTCAGTTGAAGGAATTTTATGATGCCATGTGCGGCAAATTTGGGTGGCCTGACCCTGTTGGCGCATCTTCAGGGTTCACCTGAAAGAGTTCCATTGGGTTCCGCGGCATCGGCTCTGGCCACGGCACCCATGGCTCCTCATGGATCAGGACCGGCGCCAGCTGTACCTACTCGACCTTCCACGACGCCGAGACTCCCCCGGCGGCACCAGCCCCATTCTCCTCTCCGACACGAGCCAGCCGGGCGTCCCCCGAGGCCGGCAGAGCCCTTGGACTCTGTAGCATCCCCAGCCTTATTTGGAGGGGATAGGATTGGAGGAAGATTGGGAGGGGACGCAGGACCCCTTAGAAGTCCCTCCTTATTCCGAAGAAATGGATTGGTATGAGGAACTGGGTGATCCCTGTGGCCGGGATACCCATCCAGAGCCTGGCATGCTTTCTCCTCCTAACCTGGCTATGAAGGAGTGAGCTTCCCTTGCTATGGTAGTGCGTACGGTTGCGTAGGTCTTGGACCTGCAGCTTCCTACTGTGGCGGTCAAGACCAATGTCTTGACGGATGTCCTGCAGCCTGGCGTCACCACCTTGGAACCCTTGCTGCCATTCAATGAGTCTTAACTGATGTTCTCCTGGGCACCTGGTCCAAGCCCAGCTCAGGAGCTCCTGTAAATAGAACAATCGCCCGCCGCCACCCCCCTGCACCGGGCGACCCAACTTTCCTCACATCTCACCAGACCCCCCAGAGCTTGGTGGTCCAAGCCTCTACTTCTCGTGGCGCATTCCCTTCTGCACCTCCGGACAGGGAATCCAAAAGGCTGGTTAGTTTTGGCAAGAAAATGTTTTCTTCCGCCAGCCTGGCATTGCGGTTGGTAAGCACTGCATGCCTCTTGGGCCATTATTCCCTTGCCTTATGGGATACGGTTGCGCATGTGCTGCCACAAGTACCGGAGGAGGCTCTGACTGTCCTCTCCCAAGCTGCTGCATACAGGAGAGATGCATCGAAGTTTACCATACACTGTGGCCTTGACATAAAAGACTCACTGGGCAGAGCATTTCCTCGATGGTGGCCGTTAGGTGCCCCGCCTGGCTGAGAATGTCTGGCTTCTCTGGCGATGTTCAAGCCAATCTTATGGACATGCCCTTTGATGGCTCTCGTCTCTTCAAAAATAGGGTGGACGCAGCGCTAGAGCGCTTCAAGGAATCACAGGCTACGGCCAAGTCCTTGGGCCTCTCTGTGTCATCTCGTCCTAAGTCCACCTTTTATGGCTACGGAAGGGGCTTGCAGCCGAGCCTGCCCTATCCTAGCCAAAGGTACGTGCCATGGGCGCGGCTCACCCTGACCCTGTGGGTCGGATGGCCAGAGGTCCGGTCAGGCCACAAACCCTTCTCCCTCCTCCGCCTCCAAACACTCCTAGTCCGATCCTCCCAGATCATGGGCATCCAGTTGGTGGCAGGGTACGCCATCACCTCCACCATTGTCGGGACATCACCTCAGACAGGTGGGTTCTACAGATAGTCCTGAAAGGGCTACTCCCTCCCCTTCGAGATTAGCCCTACCTTCATGCCTCCTACATATGATCGGCTGACGGAAGCTCACCTTGCTTTGCTTTGAGAGGAAGTCACAATTGGCCAAGGGAGCCATAAAGAGGGTTTCCTGTGCCAGAAATAGGCTGTGGTTGCTATTCCCGCTTCTTTCTGTTCCCCAAAAAGGATGGAGTCCTTCGTTCTGTCCTTGACCTCAGAGCCCTCAACTACTTACCCAGAAAAGAGAAGTTCAAGATTCTCACTCTTGCTCAAGTTCTGTCTGCCCTGTACCTGGGAGACTGGATGGTAGCGTTGGACTTGCAGGATGCTTATTTCCATATTACCATCCTGCCTGCTCATCGCCTCTCCCTGCAGTGTACTGTGGACCACGAGCACCTTCAGTTTACCGTACTCCCCTTCGGCTTCACCACTGCTCCTCGGGTGTTCACCAAGGTGATAGCGGTGGTCGCAGCTCATCTGCGGAGATCAGGGTTTTCGGTCTTCCCCTATCTCGACGACTGGCTGTTGAAGGTAGGCTCGCCCCAGGAGGTCTTCTCCCACCTCCAGACTATGGCGAACCTCCTGCATTCGCTGGGGTTCACTATCAACATGCCAAAGTCACATCTGACTCCTTTCCAGGCGCTTCCTTTCATCTGAATGTTCTGGAAACAGTGCAGTTTCAGGCCTATCCTCCTGATCGAGTCCAAAATATTCAGGCTATGATCCAGATGTTTCATGTTCTGTCCTGGATTTCGGTGAGACTGACTCTGAGGCTGCTGGGCCTCATGTCCTCTTGCATCCTGCTAGTGAATCATGCCAGATGGCACATGTGGGCTCTGCAGTGGGACCTGAAGTTCCAATGGGCACAGCATTGGGTGAATCTTACTGACCTGGTCCAGATCTCGGAGGGAACTGCGCAAGATCTGCGGTGGTGGCTGACAAACCGCGAATGCGTCACAGGCAGACCCTTCTCCCTTCCCCACCCAGATCTTACAGTGGTGACAGATGTGTCACTCCTGGGATGGGTCGACCATCTGGGGAGGTGGAGATCAGAGGACTCTGGTCTCCAGCGGAAGCCGGGCTCCACATCAACCTGTTGGAGCTTTGTGCGATCCGATTAGCACTAAAAGCCTTCTTATCTCTCAAGGGAAGGCTGGTTCGGGTGTTCACGGACAACACCACTGCCATGTGGTACTGCAACAAACCAGGCGGGGTGGGGTCCTAGACCTTCTGTCAGGAGGCCTGCATCTCTGGATTTGGCTGTACCAGAAGGGCATATCCCTGGTGGTTCAACACCTGGCCGGTTCCCTGAACACCAACGCGGACGAACTCCGCCGTCGATGCCTAGCAGATCACGAATGGCGTCTCTATCCGGAGGTGGTGCAAGGACTCTTTCAGCGGAGGGTAGAGCCATGGTTAGATCTGTTTGCCTCCATCGTGAACGCCCAATGTCGGCAGTTTTGCGCGTTGGAGTTTCCAAGGCGGCTCTCGCTTTGCAACGCTTTTCGTCTCGAGTGGAGCTCAGGCCTCCTATGCACCTTTTTGCCCATACCACTCCTGTCCAGAGTGCTCAAGAAGATCAGGAGTGACGGGGATCAAGTCATTTTTGTGGCTCCGGACTGGGCACAGAAAATTTGGTATCCTGAACTTCTGCAGATGAGCATCGATCCTCTGATCAGGCTGCCCCTTTGGAGAGGATCTTCTGTCGCAGCAGCAAGAGAAGGTCCTCCACCCGAACCTGTCATCCCTCCACCACCTTGTGTGGAGATTGAGCGGTGACAGTTGACAGCATTCAACCTTCCTCCCGAAGTACGCAAAGTTATTCTGGCAATCAGGTGTCCCTCCACTAAGTTGATATACACCTGCCGATGGCAAACATTTTGTAAATATTGTACAGAACGGTCTATTGACCCTCTCTCTGCCTCCCTTTCTGACACCCTCCTTTTCATCCTATCTCTTGCCCAGCAGGCCTCTGCTCTGGGCACTCTAAAGGGTTACCTTTCAGCCCTTTATGCCTTTCTACGGTGCACTATTCAAGTCCCTTATTGTAAATAGACTTCTGCAGGGGCTTACACATTTGTTTCCCCACTCACATTTTATTATGCCCCAGTGGGACCTTAACTTGGTCCTCACTTATTTAATGTGTGTACCATTCTGGCCGCTGCATAATTGCCCCCTCCGGCTACTTACCATCGAGGCAGCCTTTTTTAGCGGCAATAACTTCTGCCAGGAGCTGCAACAACTTTTTTATCAGTCTCCTTACCTGACGTCTTCCCAGACAAGGTAGTGCTCCGCACTAGGGCTTCTTTTTTGCCTAAAGTGGTGACACCTTTCCACCTTGGGCAATCTGTCACCTTTCCCACCTTCTATGCTCCTCCGCATCCTTCTAAGGAAGAATAAGGTCGCCACACTCTGGACCCAAAAAGAGCGTAATCGTTCTACCTTAACCGCACTATAGAGTTCCGGTGGAGACCAACTCTTTCTGGGGTACGTTGGAGAAAAGAAGGGATGTTCTGTGCAGAAGAGGACCATCTCTCGATGGGTTATCCTCTGCATTAAGATCTGTCACGCTCTGGCAAAGAAACAGCCTTCTGAAGGCCTCACATCTCATTATGCCAGAGCTAAGGCAGCCTCCACGGCTCTCCAGTGTGGTGTCCTGGTCCTCGACATCTGCCAGGAGACTACGTGGGCATCCCTGCACACGTTTGCCAAGCATTATTGCCTGGACAATCAGGTCTATACGGAAGGCCTCTTTGGCCATTCGGTCCTACCGAACTTTCTGGTTTAAACTTTTCCACAGTCCCTCCTCCGGGGATGGTATTGTTTGGATATCTGTTCAAAGGTAAGGAATCTACGGTTGGATGTCTCTAACGGATGGACAAGTCACTTACCTTCGGTAATGCCTTACCTGGTAGAGACATGATCTAGCCGCAGATTCCTTATAGACCCCCCCCCCCATCCTCTCTGCACTGCGGATAAGTTTTTAATGTCAGGGCTGTCCCCCTTCAGGGCCCTAGTTGTTTGAACACACCACTGTCAGTCAAATTCATGGCTCCACGCTTCTGGCGTGGAAAGTCGTGAAAGTACTGGCGTCAGAGTGCCGAGGTGTGCCTATATAGACACGAGCGTCACAATGACGGAGACGAAGCAAAAGACGTCATGCGGAGTCAACCTACCGGCGCGCAGGGGGACTGCTCAAGAAAAATCTTCCAGATCCAGTCTGACGCCTGGGAAGTTCAAATGTAAGGAATCTGCGGCTAGATCATGTCTCTACCAGGTAAGGCATTACCGAAGGAAAGTAACTTGTCCATCTACACAATCGTCAGGTGAAATTGATATCTTTGTTTTGTGAGAAGTATAACAGATTGTTCACAAAGTCGAACTAATCAATCCTGAAGAGTATAATCCGTTCTCCAAGTCTCTTCTTGAACTGTTGTTGCAGAGATATTTGTGTTGTTAAATGTATTACACTTGCTTTCTTACTCCCTGTAACTATTCTCAGGTGGTTGGAGACCTTATGGTGAGAATTCAGCGCATCCCAGATTTCACTACAAAACTTCTGCTGGTCAGAAAACGGCTGCTTGGATTGGAGCCTGAGGGTCCAATGTAAGTGACAAAGAATGTTTTTGCTGCAGATGTGATGTCCTGGATGAATGGCAAGGGTTAATGTGGACTATGCTAGGGTGGAAAGTTAAATGGCTACTCAGACACTGCTTTTCCATTTCTGCGTTCTTCTGTTTATTTATATCATTCTTTTTTAAGTTTCAAGAAGAAATTTATTAAAGTAGAAGAAAACATAGATGTTATAAGTACAATTCAAATTACGCAAGTGTCATCACAATACATGAATGGGTTATAAGAATAATTATAAGGTTATAGCAATGCATATAATGAAAACAATAGGCAGTGTACAAAGAATAAGTCATGAAGCCAATTAATAAAATAAAGAAGCTAAGGAATGATCAGGGGAATCATGGGGGTTTGAGAACTTCCTGCCTAGATGGCAGCAATATACGAAAACGTTTGGCACTAATATCAATAAATGATGTTACAGGTGACCACAAACTTAAGCGTTTCGTTGCTAGAGAAACCGGATGAACAAAAGAAGTGTCCAATCTGTGATTATGGCAAATCGAATACCACCATGCCTGGTATGAAATCTTTGAGAAGTCCTTCCAATTCGTAGTAATTTGCTGGAAAGCCACCGCTAATAACAAATCAATGATTTTGACAGGTATTGGATGATCCTTCCAAGCAGGAGAAAGACTACCCAAAAACACATGTACAAAGGAAAATGAAAAATCAGTACCAAAAATGGTCAACTAATCTGAGGCCAAGCATACAGGATGTACTATTTTTTAAACGAAAGGCCTCCCCTGGAAACCTGGTATCCCCGTGGCTTGAGGTGGTCTGGTCACCCTATCCTTCATGTCATGCAAGTTGCTCTGTATTAATATGCTGTGAAACGGTCCGGGGTATAAAGTAGGTATGTTTGTTGCAATGAAAGTTGTATTACTTTATTGCAAATGGTTTTTGGAGAACTGCGTTGTCATTTCAAAACCTAGTTCACATTAATTTGACAGGTCCAATGCAAGCTGAAGGCAGTATATTTTTCTTGCCAGCTTTCCATCGGTGTCATCAGCTTCTACTCCTTGATACCCTCTTTTAAAACCCTCCATCTCTTGTTTTCGGTCTCTCTCGTTTGATGTGTTTTTCCACCTCACCACTCCCTTTTGACTCCTTTGTTAAGCAGTTACCACTTGCATGATCACTATTCCTTTTTGCTGCTGGCTGTGTAATTGGTTTGTTTTAGGTTCCAGCCAGTGCAGGAAATGAGGGGGACCCAATTGGATCTTGTATATGACAGCTGTTATTGAGCCCGATCTGGGCTGGCCCTAGTGAAATATGCTGAAGTTGTCCTGTGGTAATTAGTTGACAGCTCGACACCGTCAGTAGCACTTGCACATTATCTTCTTTCTGTTCCCAGTAGACACCTGAAAGGGGTTGAGGAAACCTCTTATTTCAGGCCAGCCAGACCCAATACAAAGGCCTCATTTAAATGGCCATTAGCCGTCCATTATTTGGACTCCTATCCTGGCTGAGCGCTATCTGGAATCTAGTTTCCAGTGCAATGAAGGGAAACGAAGGCAATCAGCTTGTCACTTCACAAGTGCAAACTATGATTTGGATGCACATTTTTGACTTTGCTCAACCCCTGTACACAAACATGCATGCGCTGTCGGAATCAGATGTACCCCTCTGTCTAAGTAATTATCATCCATACCGGTAGGCATTATATGTTAAGAGTACTTAGTCTGGAGAAACACAAAGTTAGGATTTAAAATGTAAAGCTGTGGCTAGGGTTGCCTGCACTAATAAGACTTTATTACTACCCAAAGGAACCCTTTTGAACAACATTAAAATAAGGAAAGTTTAATAAAGAAACAAAAAGGTCCCAGTTTTTATGCACCTCCTTTATGCTGACTCGTAACTCTGTATGCTATATTACAGTTGTAACTTTTCTTACCATTATTATGCTATGAAACTTACTAGGCACAAAAAGAGCTCTGCTGCAGGTGCAAAATGTAGCCTCTTTGTGACCAATTAATTTAGCCAGAGCAGATCTACTGTCCCGTGTTCTTATTGGCAGTTTCTTTGAGGAAGTGCTTTTAAAAAATAAATGTACAAGTTGACTGTCAAATTCTGTTTTTCATGACTCTGCCCTTCTTGACTCCACCCCCTTTCTGCTGCCACGCCTTGACACCCATGGGTTGCTGGAGTCAATTTTTTCCATTTCCAGAACTAGTTTCCGGCTGTGATTGGTTAATGTATTTCTGGCCATGAATTTCATTTTGCCTACCTGGAAACAGGCAAGGTGTAAATCCTGTTCTTCCTAGTTTTACCTGCAACAATACTGATCATATAGCAATGATAATAATACAATATGTGTATAATGAATGTCTTGAGTATTCTAGATGATCAATAGTACAACGGGACAATTGTGTCTTAATCTTTTTTCAGCCTCTTAAGTGCAATAGAATGATACGACCAAGTGTGATTCTGTGACTTGTAGTTTATACATACCTTTGAAGCAAGTACATGCACACACTGAACTTCCTTTTGCTAGTAGAACTGTTTGGATATTGGCAATTGCACTGCACGTTTTTCTTGATGCACTATATCATATTTTCCATCATTGGCTCTTTTAAAGATTCTCATAGTTTCCTTTAAAATCCTGTGCCATCATGCTTGGGACCAGGATCTTTAAAATACAGTAGTAGTATTAGTTACATTTCTGGATGCTACTTTCTCAGTGATTAACTGAAGTTTGTGAAGGCTCTGTCCACAGTCCTCCTTATTAATCTGAAACCTAGAAAATGTACTCCTGGGTGTAGTTTTAAAGAACTTTTTTTTAAAACAAGTATATCCATAAAAACTTATTTAAAACATGTCTTGAAATAAAATATAGAATTTTAAGTTTTATTTTTAAATAGAAATATGACATATGGAAACAGGCTTCAAAAATCTCCTTAATACCCTCTGTACAAGCTTTGGCAAAAAAGAACCTAGCCAATGCGGTGTGATGTTTATTTTTCTTTGACTAAAAACTAAATAATAAAAAAGGCATGCCTATGCTTAAACATTGCAGTAATTTGCTTGCAATAAAACTTTTAAATTCAAATTTCCAACTGTATATAGTTTTAATGGCGGGCAGGTGTAATTCGCACATATTCAGAAACCCTTTTTAGTATTCATTCACATCACAGGAAAATATAGCGAAAGAAACAAAGAAAAAGTATTATTGTCTTTTAATTACTGTAACCTGGAAACATTGGTAAAGTATTGGCCAGGCCAACTCTTCTTTGTAGACTAGTGTACATGTGTGATCAGATAAAATGCTGTCACTCACAGTGCAAGATAGCCAGCGGCGGAAGTGGGTTGACCCATTACCCCATGCTGTATACTGCTTTTTCACCAATGAAGTGACTAATGATATTTTCAGAACCAGTTATGTTTTTCTACCAGAGAAAATGCCATCTCCCCCTTGAGAATTTAACGTTTCTGACTGTTTTCCCATATCCCTTCATGTCTTCCGGGAGCCAAAACAGCTATTAGTTCATTGTGAACCGATATGTAAGGCTTAGCTTCAACTAAGAAAAGCAATGCAGGGAGGATAGATTCATGGGTCGTCATGCTTCCAAAAGTCCAAGACAACCCCTTCTGAGAAGGCGTAAATACTTATTCAACAAGAGGTAAAACAGATACTGTTGCTCTTAAGACACCTGGAGGTAATGCTGCTTAGTAGTGACTCCTTTCCTAATGTGATGTACAAGAAGTAGAGTTCTCTCTTTCAAACCTTTTTGTTTAGTAACAGAATTTCACTGGTTTCTCATGTTTCAATCTCCTCCCCCTTAAGAGATAAGACTGCTATTCGCTGTAATGTTTCTTAGAATCAATAAATATCCCATGAATGAAAAGGGAAAGTTATTTGTAATCCCACATTTCCATTAGGAGTGTATTTTGTTGAATTTATAAACAATGCCCCATCCCCTACAAATAATCAGTAGAATAGCTATGAGTGTAGTTAGTGATCAGGATCTTTGCCCTCTTATCAAAACGAACAGGCTCAACTGATAAGGCACTACCATTTTCACAGTGGAGGACCTACAAACCTAACTGACACTGAGCTGGACTCTTGGACAGTGGAGGACCTACAAACCTAACTGACACTGAGCTGGACTCTTGGACAGTGGAGGACCTACAAACCTAACTGACACTGAGCTGGACTCTTAGACAGTGGAGGAATGACATTGGCAAAGTGTCCCACTAGATGGCAGCTTGACTTAAGTTCTGCTTTACTTTTATATCATTAACGAGGAATGTCAACTTTTTGGCCAGCTGCTTTGTTATATCAGATGTTGGATTTTATTTTCATTAAACAAAAAACACAAAATAATGACCTATAATAGACTTTGCTTTTAAAATTCTGTTCGAAAAGAAAAGTGTTATATAATCTTTTAGATAGCTGGGATGTGAATTTAGTGCAGATACCCATGATGTAATACTAGGATTACAAGAAACGAATTCTTTCTTTTCTTTCTGACAATTGAATAGATGGGTTCCTTCCATCCACCCTCTGCCTGTCAAGGTCTCCTCTCTAGATGTTCTCAAATTTTCTGTGTAAGCATGCTGAAGGCCGAGAGGTGGTTAATATATTTACCCTCCATGTTAAGTCACAACTTGTGCACTGTGCTGCAATTCAAATAGAAAACAACCAATGGAATTTATGAAGCCAGTGTTTTCTAGAAGGGAGAAAAGACGGTCTCTAATATTGTGGCTCTTATGAAAGAACCTATTTTCATTCACACTAAGAAAAGACCACTGCACCTCCACCTTTCATCTCCTCAATCTGTTGGCTTATAGAAATGGTTCCTATGAACAGATTAAGGGGAAGATTTATATGGAAATCTTAAATTCTCTTCATTCAAAGGAGTACTCTTGGTTTTTTCTTTCCCTGCTGTGGACTTTAAAAGTATAGCTCTTTGTATCTTAAACATCCTTTCTCCTACCTGTCCATGTTATGGGTCTTATGTTTAGATTATCAAAGTTTTGAACACACAAATGAGTGTGTCAGCCAGCTACTTCTGAAAGACTTTAATGGTGGATCTCATCCCTTTGATAAAATTATATGAGATCTTGCTTCTTTGGAAATTTTCCTCACTGGGGATAAAGAAGCTGCTTCTCCACATTGGTGGTATGAGAAACCCGATGAGAATAATGCAGTCTAGAAGGATAACTACGGCAATATGATGGAACACTTGCAGGAGGTTTGTCATGTTCTTAGGACAAATTCATTGTGCACTTCCCAGGCCAAGTGTTACAGATGATTTGATTGAATTTGCCTCTGTGATATGGCATTAGACCGGTTTCATGTCCTTCTAAAAAATAAATAAAGCAGGCACTGATTACTTGTATGAGAAGCTCCCAAATGTGGCATCTTCAACACATAACCGTTATACTTGAATTACAAAAGCCTACCGCAGATAGTGCTGACCTTAACAACTTCCGCCCTATTTCTAACTTCCCCACTTTAGCTAAACTCCTAGAAAAATGCGTCCAATCTCAACTCTGTGCTCACATTGAGAATTTCCATCTCCTGGACGAACATCAATCTGGCTTTCGGAGTGGGCACAGCACCGAATCGGCTCTCGCTCACGTTATGGATGACATTTAAAAAATGCTTGACCAAAATGAATCTTGCCTCCTTATCCTTCTTGACCTTTCCTCTGCGTTTGACACTGTTAATCACGACAACTTCCTATTCATTTTGGAGCACAGGATGGGCCTTTCTGGTTCGGTGTTGCAATGGTTCTCATCCTTCCTCCACCACAGATCCCAAAGCGTTAAGGCGAACCACTCTCTCTCCTAGCCATCACCAGTTTCCATGGGGGTCCCCCAAGGGTCCGCCTTATCTCCCATACTCTTCAACTTGTTCTTGGAACCATTAGCTAACGCACTAAATTCCACGGACATTCTCTTCCATATGTATGCGGATGACACACAACTTTATCTGAAAATCTCCTCCCTTGATAACCTCATAGCACTCAACACTACCCTAATGAATACTCAAAACTGGTTAACTGAGAACCACCTCCTGCTCAACACCTCCAAAACAGAATTCCTTCTCATTTCTCCTCCGAATCACATCCCCAAGTTAGACCTTTGGATGAACCACCTCACTGCCTTCAACTGCTCCCCCCTCATTATTGACTCAGCCAAATCTCTCGGAATCATCCTGGACAAGCATCTGAACATGAAGAATCATATTAGCAATGTGTGCAAGGGAGCTAATCACCCGATGAGGATACTCGGGAATCTCAAAATTTCCTCCCACAAGCTGACTTCAAGCAAGTGGTCCAAGCGCTTGTTTTGCCGAGGCTAGACTATGGCAGTGCTACGCTCTGTGGCCTCCCCAACTATACCTTGGCCCCACTAAGGGCTTCATTGAATGCTGCTGCCAGATTGGTTACGGGTACCAAAAGAAACGCGCACATTTCCCCAGTCTTAAAATCCCTAAATTGGTTGCCCTACGAAGCAAGAATACAGTTGAAGATTGCCTGCCTGTCTCACAAAGCCCTCCATTTCACAACTCCCAGCTACCTAGCGCAAAAGCTAGAATTATCCGGAGGGGGTAGACCTTCTAGGAGTGCTAACTCTCTCTCCTCCTGAAACCACAGATCTTTCGCAAAAAGAGAACGTGTCACCGAGCTTTCTCCGGCTCCGCTCCGAAGATCTGGAACTCTATCCCACCGGAAATACACAGAATCTCCTCCAAGGTTGCCTTCAAATTGGAAGTTGAAAGATTCCTCATGAACAAGTTCTTACCTTAAAAAGGTTTTTGGATCATCTGCTCTAATGCATTGCACCTACACCTGTAAGCCATGCGCTGGGTGTTATTCTTCCTTACTAATCATTTGCTCCCCCTCCTAGTTCGCTATGTACCAGTTATTATCTTATTCTTTGTCGACCCCTTTTTGATTGTAACCTATTGGTTTGATATGCCTATTTGTTATGTGTATTGGTTGGTATTCCTATTTGATGCCTGTACTGCAATTGTTACCTTCCTTTCCCTCCAATTGTAAAGCGCTCTGATATCCTTCGGGATCATGTTCGCGCTATATAAAACTTTATAAATAAATAAAGTTGTTTTTTAATACATTTTAAATTTAAATACAGGAGATTGCACTGACGCTTTGGCTTTTGGATGTAATGTGGTTTTCCTTGCTGTAATTTTTAAGTTTCTTTACAGTGCACATATTGGGTAGTGCGAATGTGCATATTGGGTAGTGCAAGCATATATTGTGCCACACTTTTAAACCTCTCCTTGTGCGGACAGTCATGCTTGTCTCATTAGGCTGCTTTTCTGATATTGATATCTGGTTGCAGATATCTGGTTGCATAGTTCTCTAAATTGTGGCTTGTGCGTTACATCGCTGTACCTTTTGAATTTATCTTACCCACTGAAATCCACCCATTTTCCAGCCATCAGTCTGCCGTTAAGCACTTGAGTCCAGTCTCTTCCATTTGTGCTTTCTAACGTGGGGTGTGCAGGCTAAGCAGAGCAGCGTTTTGAGTCTCATTCCTGGCAACAAGGATTCATTCAAAATAGCTGTACTAAATGGGAAGAAAGGTTCTTTGAATCTGGTGTCACAATGACAGCTTAACGCTTCTGAAGAAATAGGTTGTTACTTCCGCGTTTCATGGTATGTGTGGTGAATTTTGTGAATTAGTGAGATTTGCGAGCTTCTTTGATAAACAATAAAAAAACATTTTATCCTGGCTAGCACCATGTGGCCATATTTACTAGAAAGCGCATTTCCAGTAAGTCAGTTTGATGATGGAATTGATGTGACGTCCAGTACAAAAACTTTTCGCTTTGCTTTTAATATTAATTTTTTGCAGTTTACTTTATATCCATCGTTATTTGTCAAAGAAGTTGTAGTTGATTAAATGCGTATATAGGTGTTATTAGTCAGAGTTGCATTTTAGTTGTTATATAATTAGTCGGTCCCCACGTGATGCACTTCGAAATTGTGTAATGTTTTATCTATGTATAAAGTAACACTGGGCACCAGCTTAATTCACAAGTGACCTGCGGTGGTCAAAGGAGGCTGACCCTGTAAATTACCTGATTCTGTGTGTCTGTGAAGAATGAAGGGAAATATTTTGTGACCATTTCTGTTACTATCCCTTCTTTCAGGTTGATGAGTACTAGCATTCATTGTGTTGCCTACCAGAAGAAGCTTCACTCCAGAATGTGGGTCCAATAAATCATTAAAACAAACATTAGCACAGTCAATTGGTTGCCCTTAGAAGGCATGTGCCGGCATGTTGGTTTTGCCAATATTTGTTTGCAATGATGCTGTTCTGACATGGCTGAGAGTCATGTTGGTACGGTAAAAACCAATGTGGCACTACATGTAAGCTTGCATGTGAGGTGACATATACACAGGCATATGCACACATGCCACCTAAATGATAAAGATGTTTCCAGTGTGCACGTACATCATGACACACAGTTAGCCATTTTGACTTTTACCATTCTAACATGGCCAATGGAAAACAAAACAAGCATTGGCATAGCCAATAGGTCTCGCCTTTGGGACCTTTTAAGTGCTTAGCCATGCCTTGCGCCCTCACCCCTAGTACAGACAATGCTGTTTGCCAAGGAAGTTTGGTACCATCACACCTAAACACCCAGAGTGAACAACACCTAATCACAACATGAATTAAAGCAAGCTACTTACCAATATCCCACAAGCACTGGCAAAGCTAATAGATCTGGTATTAGCCTGCCCTCCTTTCGGCTTTGTAAGTGCTTGTCTTGAGGTATTTTTTGTAAAATAATATTGTTCGGGAGCTGTCCTGATCAATACAAAAAAAATACCACTAGCTAAAACTTATTTTACTACCGGGTTTAAAACCTGGACGACCCCACTCACTTAGAGCCCGGGTGGCCGATATAGGCTTGTGTCAGAAGGCGCTGGGGCTCCGCTTCAGGTCCACGTGGACCCTCGCAAGGAGAGGAGCTTTCATGTGGTTTCTGAACGCCCCCCTTTCATACCTTATATGCCAAGAAATTCACAGCATTAACTAACCCTTTCTTCAACAAGGAGAGAGAAAGCGATAACGCTCAAGTGGCTGAACTGCACACTGTGGAATCAAAAAACCTCAAATTGTGTGATCCTAGGCAGATATTTGATTCCTCTGTGCCTCATTTGTTCATTCTTTCACGAGTGAGCACCAGGAAATACTTCCGTTCAGAATATTCACTGTACAAAAAGCTCTATTGTCTTTGATTTATTGGACTATAATATTGCTCTTAATACAATACGGATCTAGGCCAGCTGTCTGTTGCCCCTGACAACTGATTTGCTTCTAGGTTCACTAATGGCATTGTCGTTAAGGGGGGCATATTAATGTTTCGAACTTCAAGTTTAAAAACTTCCATTTAATAAATGCCTATAATGCAGTAATACAATCTAAAGCAGGGTGGTAAAACACTTCAGTTGTTATGGAAATACAATGTTTTGCATTTTGAAAGTTCCTTATTATATATAACATGGATGTCTGTTGCAAGATTTATATGTCACACTCTGATGAGCTGGCGGGTGCGCAGTGGTACTTGGCGCTGTAGCCCCGTGTGTCTGGCTGCATCTCGAGGTAGATGCTGCCGGTCCCGGGTGTTCAGGGTCACATGTTCTGCACGGGTAGGTGCCAGGTGGAATGTTCTTACCTGCTCCAGCCCCTGTCGCCCCTCCCTCTGGTCTGCGTGCTGCTGCCATCTCCAGGTGTAAAATACGGGAACCTGCCCTTTGACCCTCATAACGACGGGTGACGCCACAATTAAGTGCTGCTCTACAATAGAGTGCACCGCGGACCCTGTGAGCGCAGCACCGAGGCCACACAGTCACCGAAAGAGAAGTCACCTGTACTATTCTAGAATAAGCCCCATGAACTTGTACTTGGCACTCCGTACTGGTGTCAAGCCTCGCGCCTTTGTGAGAAGCTGGAGCTGGCCACATGCAGATGAAGTACTTTGCCCACGATCCCACGTTTTGGTCAAGTGTGGAAATCCACGAAGAGAACTATGGGCTTGTTGTCTGTATGTAACAACATTTATCTGAGCACCTGTATTATTTATATCAAAGGAGCACTGCAATTAATCAGTCAATCTGGGTTCTTATAAGCTTGGTGCATGGCAAATTTAAAGCGCCAGCATGCCTATACCTGCACATAGTTGAAAGTATCGGCAGAGGTGGGAAAGGGTTAATGGCCTGCACATGCCGCCAAAGTAAACAGAGGCCGGGAGCGGGTGGGTGCTAGTAGTGGGGTGGATCCTCAGTGTAAGATCTCGGCATAGTCTCTCCAGTGTGAAACAAGCGCGGCGAACGCGAAGCGCGGCGAACGCAAAGCGTGGCGAACGCGAAGCGCGGCGAACGCTCTACTTAATAAATAAATAAATCGCGGGTGGGGTGAGAGCAGGAGGAACAAGCGAACGCGCTAATGAAAAACAGATGGCGGATGGACTGAGAGCGGAAAAACAAGCGAGGCGAACGCGCTAATTAGAAACAGATGGCGCCCCTGCTCGTAACCGCGGACATAGGCCGTGGGCGGAAACATTTTCTGGGAAAGGTGGGACATGCACCCGCCTTTGCCCAATTGTGTGATGTCTTTTTTAGAAAGATGCATGCAAAGACCAATAGAAAAAAGACTGAAAAAAAACCACACGCACGAGCGTGTGAAAAGTCCAGAGCAATTCCAAGAAGTCGTTTTCCTAGAGCAACGCATGCGCGCTGTGCTAGGCTCGACCTAAAAATTGCAAACCAAAAAAAGCTTGAGAGGGCTTCAAAGTTAAACAAGTGGCCCGGAAGCACTAGCGAAGTGGATTAGTAATCTGCGGGCTCGTGGGGAAGCATTAGGGCGCAGCAGGTTAGCAAGAGAAAGGGTGCCAGATTGAGAATGCAGACAGAGCAGAAACTTCATCTTTAAAAATAAACAAAAATACATATAAACGTTTTTCAATTAAATGAATAGCTGTGTGTGCGTGCGTGTGTGTGTACTACTTTAAGTCGAAATGTCATGGGCTGATAACAGGGCTGACAGTCGACCTCCTTCCCCCACCACCACCAAAAAAAGCCAATGCCTAAAGCCCGCCAAACTAAAATAACAAATACGTCAAATGGACTGTCTAAAAGCCCCTTTCTGTATGTATATGTATGTTGTGTGGTTTGTTACAACATGAGCTTTCGTCAGACAGCTAATGGCTCAAAAAGAGCTCACAAATAAATGATAGCATATAGAAATAAATCACATAGCTACCTTTGGCCAGTTCTGTCTTTGTCAGTTTGTAGCAGTGACTGAAGCAAAGATTCTTCCAAGGCGAATAACTCTGTGATGGCTGATCAAGCTATACACCCTTCTGCAACTAGGAATACTCCACATCTTCGCCAAGGGCACTAGGTGCACCGAGAGGTTCCAAACAAGGGTCCCTTTTGCTAGGCTAAGAGTGAATAATGAAAGTGGTCTGTTCTGGGAGACTTCATGCACTCTGGATGACCTTATTTGTCTTTTTCTCTTTTCTAGTGTCGACCACATGCACTCTGGATGACCTTATTTGTCTTTTTCTCTTTTCTAGTGTCGACCACATGACCTTGTTGGAGGGCGTGATTGTGCTCGAAGAGTTCTGCAAGGAGCTGGCTGCCGTAGCTTTTGTCAAGTACCATGCCACAACCACGCCGTGATCTGCAGTGAAGTAACTGGGATGCACATGTGCTGCTATCTCTGGAGTATAACTTTCTCTCAGACAAGAAAGGATATGTCCTTAAGTATTCATTCATGCGAGCATCCATTGTTCAAGGTCATATTTCTTTCACCCTTTGCTGGCTCTGGAACATGTAGCAAACATATGGACAGAGCCATCTGCTATTTCACAGGATGCAATTAAAGAGACTTCAGGAAACGTCAATACAATTTTTTTAAAACTTCAAAGAAGAGGTGGACTTTTACCCAAGCTCCCTGATCACTTTTATTGTTTTAACAAACTTTCAATGTCGTATGTCATTTGAGAATATTCTGCAGTTTAAATGTCATCGTTATTTTTTTTTTAAAGAAATTGTTAAATGTACTTTAAAAGAGTTTTTATGTTTTCAACTGAATTCAATAGGCGGAGTAGAGACATGCGTACTTCCCAACATTTTGAACGTGGTAAGAGGGAGATTCAGATCGGGGGAATTGATTTACCCATTGACTTACATTGAAGAGCTGGCGATTGTAGGTGGGACACACCTAAAATAAAGCCATTCTGTGCTTTAAAAATCGGGAGTGTCCTGCCTGATTGGGTCTGGTGGCATGTATAGAAGTGTGAGGCAGAGTGCAAATTATGCTGGCATATCAGTGAAGGGATTAGTCATGAAAAATAGCTTCTAGATACCGGGTAACAGCTGTGTTTTGATACTGAGACAACCTAATGCTCAGTCCACATAACAGTGGTTAGTTGATGAAAGAGCCCTTGAGCAGAACTCCGAAACAGAATGCATGTTAAGTCATGCCACAGTTTATCGCTGGTGGGGCTAATGAATGTAGAAAAAGTTTTTGCATCCACAGAAATATTTGTAACTATTTGCTGACAATTAGAAATATTTTAGTGTTAATAATAGATTTCATTTTGCCAGTATTCGAACCCAAAGAGGTTGGTCGACTCTAGATTTCAGAATTTTGAGACCTCAATTATAATCCACTATAATCTTTGTAACTTCAGTTTGGTTCTTCACCATGCACAATTCATCCATAAGATCATCTCTGATCCCTCTTGAATGCAGGCTATTAGTTAACTTTCTTGTCCTTTCCATCAGTTTCTCACCGTAGTGCAATTTTAAATTCTAGGAGAGGGGCAGTGTGTGTTTATTTTATTTTTTAAACAGAAAACCACACCAAAATTTGTTATTGAAAGGATTCAACCGGAGTCTTGGATTGGATATGAGCAGACTATTTGATTTCACTAGTCCAAATCAAAAAGTTAATTGTAACAGGGTTCTGTGAAAACAGATGAAATTTCCGTCTTGTAATTGAGAAAAGTTTCCAGAGAATCCCTTTACCTTTGCTCCATGTAGAATTGCTTCATTGCACTTTGCGATGTCTGTGTGACAACGGTGAGGCTGTAAGAAGATAAATGCCGTTGCTGGTGAAGAGACCTACACCCTTACTTATAGCCATCGCCAAGGCTCTGTCCTTCGTCCCAATCTCTTCAGTCTCTACATCACCTCCCTTGGCCACATAAACTCTTCATTTGGCTTAATCACCTCTATGCTCATGACACCATAGTCATCTTCTCGTTCCTTGCTGTCACCTCCTGTCTAGACTCTCGAATCTCTGAATGTGTTACTTCCACCTATCACTGAATGAATCTTATTCTAAACCTCATCAGAGTACAGGTCATACTTTCATGTATTTTTTTAGTTCCTCTCTCCTCCTGCCCTGTTTTCCCCGACACAAACTCTATTTACTGAACAGCCAGAAACCTAAGTGTAATTTCTGACACAAAGATACGGCTTGAACTGTCATCTTTGCAACGGCAACCAAATCCCATAAATAACTGCAAAATTCGTGTTCACATTCCCTTCTGTTTAGCCACAGCACTCAAGACCAGAATTAAATAAGGCAACAACCTCTTAGCTAGCCTTGCGCAGCACACTTTCGTCCCGGTTCCCACCTTCCCCACTGCATTTGGATGCCATGAGTTGTCAATATGTAGAACCCGAAGAGGCAAAACACTAACGCTTTTCTTTAGTAGAATGAGGCAAGTATATCACGTTATTTCTAATTGACTTCTGAGCTGCAAATGTAGTCAGAAACTTGTTTTGTGGAATATCAGCAAATGTGTGGCCTCTTGAGTTAAAGGTTTCATTTGAATGTAATATCAGGTAATATTCTGTGAAACAAACATGAAAACTGAATCTGCTCTGTGGGTAAAAAGATGACTGTTAAATATTTTGTCAGACTAGTAAAGTACACAGTTGACACATGATGGAAGAAGACCCCATTTAAAGTAGATAAGCTTAATTGCATCTCTGTTTTATTATGCAGACACATATTTAATTGCTTGTGTGGAATATATGGAAATATGTTCTGTAAAATATAGAAGTATTGCCCATTTGTGTATAATATACAGACACAAATATGTATATATAATGCAACCGTACTTTGTTTACATTGTTTTTGCAACTTTTTGTTATGTGAATTCATTGTCTTGCATTTTTTTTTTTTTTTGCACCTGCAGATTCTAATAGTTTTTAAGATTGAGTTCGAGAATTGTTTGAACTTGCTAGCTTTTGAGACCAAAAGGAGAAAGATTTTTATTTTTGTTCTGTGGATTACATCGTTAGGCAACCGAAAGAAATGACCGGCGCTTCTTATCGGATCCATTTCCACATTGTCAGTTGCCGCTTTCAGTGTTTGCTGCTTTCAGTGTTTGCTTCATGGCTATCTATGTCAGAGCAGCCACCGTGTAGTATATAATTGTATTGGGGCAGTTTTTAATTTATATGGCGCGTATAGAGGGCTTCACCTCGCTGCACATTTTTGTAAATAGACTGATTTGTACAAATTTCATTTATGTCCGGTATAACTTTAGATGTGAGGTAGACTCTTCTTTTATGTAAAATACGCAAGTAGAAGCACCTCATCCATTGAAAGAGCCTGGTCTTCCAAGCACCCTACATTTTGTTTTGGTAGTAAGTTCACATTTTATTCACCTGTGCAATACGAAGGCTGTGATGGGAATCTAGGCTTCCGCCAAGTTTTAGTTCTCACAGACTGTATATATGTTTATATGGAGGGACAGGGAAGAATTTTGCTTCTCTATTGTGACTTTTTATTTTGCAGGGCACACCTGATCGGGCACCTAATTCTGTGTAGAGATTTCCAGCCACATCAGTGTGATGCTTCTAACCCAACCTGAATGTTAGCCGTCCAGCGGCTGGTAACTTCTTCAGATATTCACCCCCTCTATCGGAATGTTCGATGAACAGTTACCTATGTTAAATCCACTGCAGTCATTACATGTATTTATATGTTATAGGTTACAAAGGGAATATCCTATTTTCATAATATAATATCCCTATCTTCCGTCCCTTATGATGCTTACACCAATGCAGTAGCACAAACTTTTATGTTTTTGTGCATATATTCTTATTAGATTTATGAGATGCATGAGTATTATTTTGTTTTAAAAGAGCCGATTGTCAGTTCACAGTGCTACTGTTTATTTTTGTGAAAATAGTCATTGTATATCTGGTCCTTTATGTTAATTTGTTTTTTCCATTCAGGTGAGGGGGCTACAGGCCAGCAAGTATTGCATAACAATGGTGATTTTTCTCATGCTTGTTGTCCTCGTATCTTTTTAGGTTTAGCATTTGAGACCGCTGAACCTGTCTTGCCAGTCTACTTTTTTCCCCAATCATATATATTATATACAAGCATTTGGTTAGTGGCCTTCATCCATTGGTCTGTTAAATTGTCATTCACATTTTGCTTTTACCCACCTCAGTTTACAGCATAGGGCAGTGAGCCGACCCTTTTTTAGCCATCGACTGTCTTCACTCGGAGTGGTATTTTAAATAGTCCTCTTCAGTGTCAGTGCTCACAGGCCAGTGTCTTCTTTCTTTTAAAAAGAAACTACTTCTTCCTTTTACACACGTTTTAATGTTTAAAACTTTTTTTTTTTGGGCTTTTGCGAGGTCCTCAAACACTGCTAACAGGCTGCTTGTTGATGCTACAAATGTGTCTCATCCCGCAAGCATTTCCGTGGGAAACCATCTTTTGCAGTTTCCCATCCTTTATTTAAAAAAGTACCCTAAAGCCATTCAAAAATTGCTTCCCTTGATTGCTTTACACATCACACACTTGAGTGGCCGTGCTTGAATGGTTTTAGCCTGAAAGTAAATCATTCCAATATGTTCACCGTGCATCTTCACAATATGCATATGCATCAGTGGCCATCATAGAATGCTTCATGTTATACTTTTCATTAGTTTTCCTTTCCAAGATGGCTGGCCAGGTGTTTCCTTTGAACAGTAAACTAATCAACTACAGCAAAGGAAACAAGCATTAGCAAATCTAAACAATCTGTAAGCAAGACCAGACTCATTGGCTGTGCCAATGCTTTTATTATGTGTTGGTTGGTTTCGTATATGACAAAGTATTGCTTACTCAAAAGTCTGAGGATAGTGCAACCCATCTCCCACTTGCAAAATATCATATATTGCTGGGATTAGTGAACTCCATTTCAAGAGCTCTTGTGAAGGAAAATTGAGATTCTACAGGAGACACGGATGAACATCATAATCCTTGGAGGATGAAGATGCTCAAAGTTGCAAGGTACGGGAACTCATTGCAGTGTCTGATTTGTAGATAGCTTTTTTCCAAGCAAAACGTAGCTGGACTTACTTGGAAAAGGGAAACCAAGGATCCACTACTCTCCTTATTTCTGTTGGTTGCCTTCATGATTCTCAAAGCAGGACAGTGTCAGGAGCAGACAAATATTTCCTGAGATCATGGTCTAAAGGTTCCTCTTACAAGGTCATTTTCCATTTGGTCTTCTAGGAGGCCCCACTCCATAGATGGATAGCGGATGTTCCTCAACTCTCCTTTTCATAGTAGGTCCTGTTGAGTGCTTCATTTATTTCTACAAGCCTCAATGACTTCAGTGTGCTTACCAAGAGACTTTCCCCTGGACCAAAACCACCAGAAACTCACACTTTGAATGAGTTCCCGGCCCTCCATCTCCTGGTCTCTATATTTTTCAGTGTCCGAAAAGTCCAAGGAGAGTAATGCGTAATTATTGCCTGTGTATCTTGAAATACAGTTCTTCAAAGTACAATACTTATGCATCCTCCCCAGTCCTCAAGGGTTTTTTATAAAGCTCATTTTCCCAAATTAACTTAGAGCCACGAAGAAGCACTGCCATAATTGAAGTTTATCAGAAGTTTTCCCTTTAATAAAATTCACAGAGGGCAAGGGCACACTGCTGCTTCCTAACCCTGTGTATCGAGATAATACATTTGAGCTGCACAATGAAAAATATGATACAGCTATCTCTAACCTTTGTATACTTCAATATAAGAATGTTTATTTTTTTGTTTTTACCATGGTAAAGGTTTTGAGGTTTGTTAAGTTGAAGAAAAATGTTTTGAGCATAGTGAAATTTCATGCTTTCATAATTGGAGCAGACCGGTGACGCAATGTAACGGAGATCTTTTGACTTTCTTGTGAGAACACAAAAGCTCAGGTTACGAAATTTTGAATGATTCTGAAAAAGAGTATTTGACTGTGTATTTTGTAGGAATAAATAACTGTAAATTAATAATTAGCAATTGCATGGCAGAAGTGTGGGATAAAGCGTAATATTTGTGAATGATTTATAATGCCAATGATTGACAGCATAATCTTTGTGCCCTGCAAAATAAAACTCGTTATAAATTTTCCATTGTCAATATTTATGCTTCACGTTTCAAGGTTGACTTTAAAAGACCATGTTCTGGTTCATTTTGATTTTCACTATATCTGCTTACTCTACAGAATTGCCCCACTGAAGTGACCTACGGGTGTCCGTCCGTGTATTGCAAGTGGCATAGGATATAATGCACTTGTAATACGGAGGAAAGGATATCTACCACATTTGTGGCAGAATAATCCATCACAAAATAAAATGGAGTGTTTGTTTCAAACACTCACCCCCCAGTCACAGACCTGGGTTTCATCCATCGTAACTTTGCTCACCACGTCACCCCAGTTTGGACCTAGCCATATGCAAATCAGTCATGGGAACAGGCCAGCCCAAACTGCCAAGCCAGGTCCTCCCTGGACTGGAAACAAGCATCCTGGGACCAGTTTCGGAGTATCACCCCTCATCAGCCACGCTAGCTTGAATTCAGTGGCACAGCGAGCAAGGGACCGACGTCTGGGCATACCCTTAGCCACTTAGGGCGCACTTAACAACATCACAAAAGAAAATGATGGATGGAGTGTTTCAAACACTCACCCCCTCCCCCCCCACCCCCCCCGTCACAGATCTGGGTTTCATCCATCGTTTTTTTGCTTGCCACATCACCCCAGTTTGGACCCAGCCATATGCAAATCAGTCTTGACCCTGCTCCCCATGGGAACAGTCCAGCCCGAACTGCCAAGCCAGGTCCTCCCTGGACTGGAAACAAGCATCCTGGGACCAGTTTCAGGGTATCGCCTCATCAGCCAGGCTAGCTTGAATCCAGTGGGCAAGGGACCCATGAATAATCCATCTGCCAGATTCTAGATTAGGCCCTAAATGGCTGTAAGCAAGTGTTATCCAGACTATGCAATATAAGCAAATGACACCTTTATAAAACTCAAATAAGATTTTTTTTTAAACTATTAAAATTCACCATTTGCATATTCTAACATAGCCATTTCACACATTCATTAAGTGTCTCCAACCCACAGTCAAGTGGTTGGACTGTCAGCTAGGCCACTTTTTAGGTCTCGCCTAAGCAGCGCGCAAGCGCTGCTTTGTAGTGACCTCTTGGAATCACTCCGGACTTTCTTGGAAACTCGTGCATGTTCTGCACTGTTTCTAATGAGCACTCGTGCATGTACGGCGTTTACCTTGCGGGAGCGAGCAGCGGCGCCATCTGTTTGCAATTATCGCAGTCACGCTTTGGCAACAGATGGCGCCGCTGCTCGCTCCCGCAAGGTAAACGCTGTACATGGACTGAGCCTCGTACCTGAAAGTCCAGAGTGCGCATCACTTTAACTTTCGCAGCCCCGGGGCCGCACTTGTCTTTCAGCGCTTGTTCCCCCTGCTGCGGTAAGCCCGCTGCAACTCAAAACTTAAACGCTTTTGAAAGAGGTGATCTGGGATGGGGTTAAACAGCAGAAGCAGCGTTTCAGAAAAAACTCGCCAAAATCCGTGTAATTCTTTCCTCGTAGTTATCCATGCCTGTCCCCCTGCTGTGGTTTCCTTAATGACACAGCAATAACCAATGGAATTGCCGCTACCCCCTCTGCCCCCTCTCCTATACAGTACCGGCCAATACATTGGAGCCACAAGAGGTAAGCCCGCTGCAACTGGAAACTTAAACGCTTTTGAAAGAAGTGATCTGGGATGGGGTTAAACAGCAGAAGTAGCGTTTCACAGAAAACTTGCCAAAATCCGTGTAATTCTTTCCTCGTAGTTATCCATGCCTGCCCCGCAGGATAGTAAAGCGGGGGCTGCATTCTTCGCTTGTTTCGCTGTACGGTTTATTCCGTGGAATGCGCAGATGTGTTTCTGTCCTCCTTAACTTCCCTCTAGTAACAGAGGCACGCTTTAACATGGGGCTTGAAGCATAAACGAAAAGTCCCCCCAGACCCCACCCCAAAACAGCTACTGCTAAAGGAACCCCCCACCCCCCTCAAAAAAAAAAACAACTTCAGTTGAAGGATACCTGCCCCTGCACGAACTGCATAGTGTAAAGTGCGAGGTGCGTGTTGGGTTGGGGTGGGGAAGGTTGGGGTGGTGCTGTGCTTGTGATCGCTGCTCACATATATATTGCCATTATTATCGCTTAATTCCCCTGCTATGTTGTGTGGTATTTGTGTAGCGCTGTGATGCTTGCGAGCGGTGCAAGCACTTTGCAACCACCTTTCAATATGGCGGCTATTTTCATCTGTTAAAGTGGTTTTATTATTGGCGCGTATTATCTCTAGCTTCGCGGGCCCTTTATTTATCAGGCCAGCCCCCACATGCCCTGTAAGGTGGATGCAGTGGCACATCACTCTAATTCGGAGAGCAGCCTGCACGTTGTTACGAGTTCCTTAGGTGCGTGTGCCGCGGCATTTTGTTTTTAAACCTGGTGACTCCATTACGTCTTCTACACGAGTACGTGTAGGTTTTTTCTCATTTTTATTATTTGTTTTGTGTTCTGCTGTTGTGAGCAGTACAAGGGAGTGACCCTGTAATTTTATTGCCAGGCTAGTGTGCTACAAAATGGTAAAAACTGGTAAAGTAGAACATTCTTTGCTCTCTTGCGTGTCTGTATGTGTGTCTAGGTGCGAGTGTGTATGTATAAGTGTGTGTATAAGTGCGTGTGTCTGCCTCTCTGCGTGTCTGTAATTCTGTCTGCCTGTGTATCTGCGTGTCTCAGTGAGATTGTGAATGAGTGTGTGTGGTTTGCGAGCGTGTGCGGCTGCCTCTCTGCATGTGTGTCTGCCTGTGTGTGTTTGCGTGTGGAGGAGGCTGTGTAACTGCCAAATGGTCCTTTCAGAGCACAGCCGCGGGACCTTCCTTTGTTGTTCCAAATCTGGAGCACACAGGGCTGCCAACGCCGACCTCCTTGTGCAATAAGTTGTAATAATTTCATCGAAAAGCCTGGGCAGCTGTTTGATTTACGTTCAGTCCGTGGTGCCTTGTTTACCTTCCCCGCCCCCCCCCCCCAATAGCTCAAGCAAAACACTTAAAAGGTCCCAAAGGCGAGACCTATTGGCTATGCCAATGCTTGTTTGTATTAGTTTGGCTGTATAAGCTTTTTGTAAACCAGAATGTTCTGTCACTCTCTCCTGCTTAATTCTTGTAAGCCACTTGTATTGGTCTTTTTCTCTATTGCAAGAAAACGAACTACTGCATTCACCCTCAGCGCTAGTCTGGCCCCCTGGATCCTTTGCTGAATCCGTAGCGGTGCAGATGGTGAGACTGTTACCTTCCTCAACTCCTGCTCCAGTGCCGGCGCTGCAAACAAACACCCCTAGACGGCGCCACCCCAATTGTTATTCCCGACTCTGGCTCTGAGCCGGAGCAGCGTTGACCAATACCGACTCCAGCACCGACTGGGTCTATGCTTCCAGGAGTGGAGCCAGGGCCTTATTTACTTGATCGGCCTGGCGAGGGAGACAAATGGTAGTGGTCTATGGACACTTATGATTACCAATTCCCCGAAGAACAGGACAACTGGTATGAGGAACTGGTGAATGCCATTGGGTTGGACACCTCACTCGCCACTGGCCTGGTCCCGCCTACCGTGGCTATGGAGGAGGGAGCCCGTTTTGCGATGGTGGTGCGTAGGGCAACTGAGGTTTTGGACCTTCAGTTGCCCACAGTGGAAGTCAAGATTAACTTCTTAACAGAGGTGTTTCAGCTGCGAGTCTCCCCTTCTAAATCCTTTCTCCTATTCAATGAAGCCCTTACAGATATCCTAATTGGGGCCTGGTCCAAGCCCTGCACAGGGGTTCCTGTGCATAGGACGACTGCCGCCATCACCCTCCAACCCCCTCAATCCCCCTGTGGATCCCAGTTTCCTCACCTAGCACCCCACCCCGGAGAGCTTGGTGGTCCAAGCCTCCACATCCAGGATTAACCCCGCTGCATTCCCTACCACTCCACCAGATAGGGAATCCAAAAAGCTGGATACCTTTGGTAAGAGAATGTTCTCCCCGGCAGGCTAGCACTGCAGTCAGTGAACACCGCCTGCCTTTTGGGCCATTATTCCCATACGATATAGGCCTCGGTTGCCCATGTGCTGCCTATGGTCTCGGAGAAGGCAAGAGCCATACTCACCCAGGCTATTGCTGATGGGCGATATGCAGCAAAGTTCACCATAAGGTGTGGACCTAACACAACCGACTTAGTGGGCAGAGCGATTTCCTTGTCGGTAGCCTTGCGGCGCCACCACTGGCTGAGAACAACTGTTTTTTCAGGGGATGTCCAGTCTTCGCTCATGGACATGCCCTTCGATGCCTTTCGCCTCTTTGGAGAGAAGGCGGAGTCAGCGCTGGAGCGCCTTAAGGACAGCAGAGCTATGGCAAGCTCCTTAGGCTTGTCTATGGCCCCTCGCCAACCCCAGTCTGCCTCTCCCCCTTCCCCTTTTAGTGGCCATGGAAGGGGTCTCCAACCGTGCCCTACCGTCCGAACCACCACAGCCAACAGGATTTTCAGCCTTTTAGTGGCCGAGGGCACGGGTCCCACAGACAGCATAGGACAGGCGGCCTGAGGTCAGGTCAGTCTGCCACTCCCCTGTCAGCTGCTGCTTCCAAGCCTCAATGAAGAGAATTTTATTCATAACACTTGTTTGTCCACAGGGCTCTCCACCATACAGGTGCAGGCTATCTCAGCGTTAGGATTAGCTTCTATTCCCCTTCAAGGAACCTTCGATCAGCCAACACCTTCCTAGCCAAAATCCTTAGGATTTGGCGTACCAGGGCTGGGGGAAGACACTTTTTTTCTTAGGGCAATAGCATGGAACAAGCATCCACTTGAGATGCGAGCTATTGCTGCAACCTCTGTTCAGAAAGAAACTGAAAACTTGGCTCTTTAAACAAGACTAATTAACTGAAATACACTTGGCAGTGATGGTTTGTGCGCATACCGCCAGGACACTCCTTGGAGTAACAGTGTGCTATACAAGTCTCCTTTCATTCATTTAGTTTGCCCTCCGACGATCATGGGCATCCAGTGGGAGGCCGTATATGCCAACATCTGCCCCACTGGCGGTCAGTAACATAAGATCGCTAGGTTCTCCACATCGTCCAAAGCGGTTACTTCCTCTGCTTTGTGATTACCCCACCACCAATGCTACCCACGTACGATTGACTGAGGACCATCTCTCCTTGCTCCGTCAAGAAGGGCAGGCCAAGAAGCCGTTAAGAGGGAGCCTCCATCAGAAGTAGGTTGTGATTTTTGAAAAAACTTTTTGGGATACTGTTAAGTTTTTGTGGGACACAAAATACAGAAGCATTAATCAGTAGAGCTGTAGCTCGCCATCATGTTGTATCCAACAATGTAAACAGTAACAGTTCCCCAACAACCCCCCTCCTCTTGCTTTTGACCACCTTTAGTTAGAACATTAAGTCAAAGGAGGAAAAAAGGTTATTCTTCAGGGCGGACCCTTGTTCTGTCTAGTTCCCGCTCCATCCTACTTTATTACGTTGCAGTGGTGTCCTGTGAGTGTATCAGTTTCCCTAGGTAGACCGCCACAACCATCTGTGCCGGAGGTGCAGCGACAATCCACAGCCTGTTCTCTAGTCATACATGGGAGCCCCTCCCCGACTTCAGTGAGCAGTAATTACATCTTCACCTGCCTTCCTACGTGTGCTCAGCCACCAGGGGTTCCCTCAAGTCAGTCAGCATGGCAGCCCATGCCTTCATAACATCGTCCAGATTTTGGTTCCGTCTAACATGTTTCATGTGGACCTCCTCCACCACTGCCCATTCAGACATGTCTCTAAGTCAATCCCCATACCTCGGGGGATCCGCCCCCATCCATTTTATAGATATGTGGCGTTTCGCCAACAGCAGGCCGAGCAGTATAAATTTCCCACTGTTTCTTATTTTTAGGAGAGGGAAGGAGGCTCAGCAGAACTGCAACGCCCAACTGGTGGCTCTACTAAGGTTTTCCAGTACTTCTTGCCAGAAGAGTTTCAGGAATGGGCAATGACACAACATGTGTAGGAAATCTGCCACAGGTCTCCTGCACCGGGCACAGATATCAGGTCAGGCATTGTATACAGTATGCAGTGATTTTGGCGACATATGTCTGGGCATAATTATACTGTATCAATTTAAATCCAGCATTGGAGCTCACTGTCTTCGCCCCCTCGTGTACTCTCTCCCAATCTAGCAGTCATGGGCTCCTCAAGCACCTCCTCCCAATTCGCATGTATGTGAAGTGTTGCTCCCGGGAGATCGTACCGCACCGCCCGATACATGTTAGAGGTCAGTCTACGCTCCCCTGGCCAGTAGTGCCGTCAGTGTGTGGGAGTGCAGTGGCGCCTCCGTAAAGCATGGCCACAGTCTACATGCTGTTGCAGAAATCTTTTCATATTGTAAATATTGCCCCATTCCAAGCACGAAAGTCACAATAACGTCTTCCCTTGTGACAAACTTGCCTTCAGGATACAGGTCACTCAGTATCTCACAGCATGGACCGTCCTTCCATTTCTGTACCGACATGGTCTCAGCTATGTTAAAAAACGGGTGCAGAAACCACAGTGGCATATCTGGCATATACGGAGCCCGGCGTATCACTTTAGTGACCATCATCTCCCACAGTCTAGACACCTGGCGTACAATATAGGTTGTGCCCGGGGGCACCCCCCATCAGCAAAACAGGCAGCGACAACCCACCATGAAAGTCATACAAGAGCCCCTTCTCCCAGTTGTCATAGGGGTCCAGCCAGTGACTAGTGAGCTGTAAGTGTGCCGCCATATAGTATAATTCCATGTTGGGACTTCTTAGCCCCCTTTTCCCAGGTCCTCTCGAGCGTGGTCAGACTAAAGCGTCTGTTAGCCATAACAGGTTGATGATGTCTATCAATGCCCGTGAAATAACGTCTGGGAATCTCATAAAGGGTGCTCTGCAGTGCATAACCCTAGGCATGTTGGGACTGATACAGCTGGTACACAAACCCACGCATCAGGCAGGGCATACCCTTGATGGTATTTTCTCCTCAGTACCAGGGATGTTAGTGAAAGATATACATCCAATCGTCTGGTCAGACCATTCCTTAATCATATTTGAGTATCCTTCCCAAATTACACCAGAAGCCAGGGTGGTTAAAGCACAGACAAAAACCTATAAAGCATGGAATAAGATAGACATTAACATGCTTGAACTCCAACTGGAACAGACACGACCTACCTTGAGCAAACAGGTGGATCAGGCTGTTGAGGAATACACAGATTGGCTTAACGCCTTTACGGCGACAGTGCCAAACTATACAAACACTGGGAATCGTAACCAACCTTCAGCCCCCTGGTTTACGGAAGCTCTGCGACAAGAGAAACAAAAATGTCGCAGACTGGAAAGGCGCTGGAGAATGAATTATGAGGTAGAAGAAAGAAATAGCTACAAACATGCACTAGCCAACTATAAAACTTTATTAGCCACTGAAAAAAGGATCTTCTTTACCCAACAGTTAGAACATTCTAAAAATTCAGAAAAAGAGTTATTTCTGGCGGTAAAGAAGCTCACGACCATACATAACAAATCAACATCAGGGAGCAGTCAATCCTTATGTGATGACATTGCCAGTGCATTTAGGAATAAAGTCAACGACATATACAAACTTTTCTCTGCCACCCCCAATAAGCCAGTCGAAGTGCCCCCTATCATTAAGACCCAAAAGAACGGGTTTTTGTCTTTCCCACAGGTATCTAGTGAGCTGGTGGGAAAACTTATTCAGGAAATTAAATCAGGATCTCCATTAAACCCCTGCCCCCCGGCAGTTTTGAAAAATATAGCAGGGGAAGTAAGTCCAATATTAACAAACATATTTCATAATATGTTCTCATCAGGCATTTTCCCAGCAGTTTGGAAAGATGCAGCCATTCTTCCTTTATTAAAAAAAGCAAATTTAGATACATCCATAACCAGCAACTATCGCCTGATTGCTAGGCTGCCCTTCCCCGCAAAAATGGTGGAGAAAATAATGAACTCCCAACTTACACAGTTCATTCAAGAAAATGAACTACTTGACCCCTCTGTTTGGTTTCCGTCCAGGGTACAGCACAGAGACAGCTCTCATCAAGGCCACCGAGGAGATCAGAGCAGTGATGGATAAGGGTGGTGCCGCTGTTCTGATTCTCCTCGATTTGTCAGCAGCCTTTGACACTGTGCACCATGATACACTGCTGCAATGTCTGGAACACATAGGGGTCAAGGACCATGCTCTTTCCTTGATATCATCGTTCTTGAAGAACAGAAAACAGACAGTGTCCCTAGATTAGTTTCAGGCAACTCCATACGTACTGCCATGCGGGGTCCCATCTTTGTTTAATGTTTACGTATCCGAACTAGCACCGTTAATACAACAGTTTGGTTTCAATCTGACATCATATGCCGACGACACTCAGATTGTGGTCGCGGCATACAAAAACACATTATCCCCTGCAATACAGTTTCAAAAATGCATGAGGGAAATCAGCTACTGGATGGGAAGACATTGTCTGAAGCTGAACTCAGACAAAACCGAGGTGGTGATTTTTGGTAATCTTCAACCGAAATGGGATGGATTATGGTGGCCGGCCGAAATGGGACTGCTCCCAAATCCAGAAGAGAAGGCCAAAAATCTCGGGGTGCTGATAGACAGCAAACTCACCTACTCCCAACAAACCAACGCCACAGTTTCAGCCTCTTTCTATCTGTTAAGGAAACTTAAGAAAGTAATGCCTTACATTCCCAATGATCTTAGGAAAACAGTTGTAACAACTTTGGTGCTGTCAAAACTAGATTATTGTAATGGCCTATACCTTGGGCTACAGAAACCGCATCTGAAAAAACTTCAGATGGTGCAGAATGCTGCAGCCAGGCTTTTACTGAACATACCTAAGCACCAATCAATCAAAGAGGAGATCCAGAAGCTCCATTGGTTGCCTGTGGTGCAACGTATTAAGTTTAAGGTACTCTGCCTTGCCTATAAAACAGTGAATAAGATCGGACCGGTACCTTTGAAAAACCTCTTCTTATGGTACCATCCAGGCAGACAGTTAAGATCTGCCAATGCCAGATTAATGTTGCTACCAAGGATCCGAACTGCGAGTTGGGGAGGCCGTAGCATCGGCTACTGTGCGGCCAAGATATGGCTCCCTGTACACATGAGAGAGGCTAACTCTCTCCTCTCTTTCAGGAAAGAACTGAAAACTTGGTTATTTCTAAACTAAGCTCCCCCCCTTCCAACCTTCTCAGGGTTTACGTTCCAGTTCAGCGCCAAGACACCCCAGGGTATTCGCGCGCTTTAGAAATCACACTAACATTAACATACAGGCACCAAGGGAGCAGGACCATTCTTACTAAGGCAACCGTACTCATCGGGGATAGAGGCAGATCACTCCAGAACTGGACCGAGGCCTGCAACTCTCTACCACCCTGCCAATATTCAGATCCATGAATATCTGCTCTGTGTGGGCAATTCAGATCCCCAAGTACCACATGCTGTCAAACTCCCAGGGGAGTTCCACCTCTGGGAGTGTGTCTCGGCCGGTATCCCAGCTAGTTCCCCCAGTGTGAACAGTTTAGATTTGTCCCGGTTAACATGTAGTCCCGCTATTTCCCCAAACTCCTGCATCGCGTTCAGTAGTATGGGTACAGAGTACTCAGACCGCCTCAAATAGATCAGGGCATCACCGGCATATAAGGAAACCACGTGTGGTCTCCCCTACCGCGATCCCCCAGGGGCCAAGCGCCCAGTGCAGCCTTTCCGCCACGGATCCACAGCCAGCACAAACAGTAGAGGCTATAGGGGACACACCTGCCTAGTGCCCCTATGTAGCAGACACCCATCCGAGACTACCCTACCCATCTGGACTCAGTGTAAAGTAATGTAACCCATTGTATGTACTTGGGTCCCATCCCTGCCTTCTCTATACCCCCCAGAGGTAGTCCCAGTCCACTGAATCGAATGCTTATTTGATGTCAAATGCCTGGGCACAAGGGTCTTCCAGCAGCTGAGGCGCATGGTATACATGTGCCAATCGTCTCAAATTATAAAAGGTGCTTCTCTTTGGAATAACTCCAAATTGGTTAGTATGTAGTAAGGCAGAGAGGTGGGGCAACAGATGTGCCGCTAGGATGCCACTGAGGATTTTAACATCTACATTTAACAGCGAGTGGGGTCTATACGAGGAAGCTGCCATCAGGTCCTTGCCCGGTTTCTGCAATCAGCTTTCCTTTTGGAAGGCCTCCTGGTAGACCTCTAGCAATCTGTCCGCCATCGTGTCCGCGTAGCAGTGGTAAAACTCAGCAGGGAGGCAATCGCTTCCCGGGGATTTTGCCATTCTCAGCCACCTAATCGCCATAAGAATCTCCTCACGGGTAATGGGCTGTATACCTCAGATGGTACCAGAACACCCCATTAATGGCTAATTGTGTGCTAACTAGGACCCCCCTGCTATCTTGCATGCCAATATAGGGACCCATTGCTCATCCTGTAATGCCACTCGGGCAGGCATTGCCCCTGTCTTGTCTCCCTCCGCGTGTAGACTGTTGGCGTGCTGTGTATTTCTCCAGGTTGCGCCAGTCATTCTAGAGTTCCTTTCAGCACTGTTGCCATTCCGGGTGTCTACCAGGGTTTGTGGGTAGTGCCCTGTCTATGGTTCTCAGGTTTTCCTTGTGTTTGGTCACGTTCTAGATGGTGCCTAATGCCAAAAGCAGTCTTGAGACACGCCCCTAAGGACCACCTTCATGGCGTGCCAGTCCTTTGCCGTGCTACCCCAATTTTCGGCAAAATAGTGAGATAGTGCTTGACCCACCAATGCACTTCTGCCCGATATCGGCCGACATAAAGCAGTAGTGTAATCTGCTGTATGTCTCCGCCGCGGGCGTGTAACAAGAATATACCTTCTCTGTCGGGTCTTTCCCTCCAAATATTGACCAGGCTAAGGCCCGGAGCATGTTATGTAGCCCACCTGTCATCTGCTTGGTGTGTAGTCTGGGTGGCTGGCTATCCATTACCCTCTCTAGGACACAATTAGTCACTTGCCAGAATAATGTCCACCACTATGTAGGACGAGGCGACAGACTCCACCCTGGCGTATAATGTCTGCCGCTAAGTAGGCCGAGGCGGCAGACGCCGACCGGGCGTAAAAGTCTCGGGCAATCCTTGTTAGACACATATACATTCACCAGACTTGTGTCTCTACTGTCCAGGGTACCGAACAGGGTCACATACCTCCCGTCCGGGTCAAGCACATGCCCCTTCTGTTGTAAGAAACCCCAGGGGTCACCCATATCCGTTTGCCCCGGGCGTACCCAGGATAGGAGATGGGGTACAATTGTCCTCCAACTTTTTCGGAGAGTAGGGACGCATTTCCCCCCCATACATGAATTTCTTGCAGGAAGGCTATGGACACATTATAGCCTTTCAGATAGGCCTAGTCTTTCCAATATTTCTCTAATTGGGCCAGTACTCTGATGTTCCACGTCATAAGTTTAAACCTGTCACCCGCCATATCAGTTCAGTCCAGGGCCCGACCCAGAAGGACCCCTCTACCTCCAACCCAAATTCTATGCGCAACAGGGGGCGCAAACCAGAACCATACAGTACAAGAGCAGTGGGCAATTTCCCAGAACAGCAAACAGTTAATAAAGTAATACCCTCCCAACTGCCCTCACTCCTTGGGCAGCATTTCCAATTTGCCCTGTCCAGCAACAGGCAGGTCGGAAACTAGCATCCACCGCTCAAGTCCCATGAATCAAAGAAAGAAGAACATCCACATTTAACAGCGAGAGTGGTCTATACGAGAAAGCTTCGTTGGGTCCTTGCCTGGTTTCTGCACCGTAACGATCAAGGCTTCACACATTGTGTTTGGTAATCTCTCCTTTTGGAGGGCCTCCTGGTAGCCTTCTAGCAATCTGCCTGCCATCGTGCCCGCGTAGCGGTGGTAAAACTCAGCACAGAGGCCATCGCTTCCCGGGGTTTTTGCAGTTTTCAGCCCCCTAATCATCATAAGAATCTCCTCACAGGTAATGGGCCCATCTGTGGCATCCCGATCATGCGCCTCGAGGCTCGGAAGCGTAATCTCGGCAAGATATGCCGCACCCTGGTCTCTTGTCCTATTTGGCTGGACCGCATACATCCTACTCGGATGGGACCGGACCACCCCATTAATGGCTAATTCTGTGCTAACCAAGACCCCCCTGCTATCTCGCATCGCCAATATAGGGACCCGTTGCTCATCCAATCGGGCAAGCATTGCCCCCGTCTTGTCTCCCTCCGCTTGTAGTCTGTCGGTGTGCTGTGTAGATGTATTTCTCCAGTCTACGCCAGTCATCCAACAGTTCCTTTCGGCACTGCCGCCATTCCATGCGTCTTCCAGGGTTTGTGGGTACCTTCCTTTCTATGATTCCCAGGCTTTCCTTGTGTTTGTCAGGTCACGTTCTAGATGGTGCCTAACACCATAAGCAGTCTTGAGACACACCCAGGGCCAGACTGGCTACCGGGCGTTTTGGTGTGCTGCCAAGCTGGGGGCTGATTTCGTTGATGGGGACCTGCGTGTGCTTAAAACCATTTGTTTTGCTTTGTGTATTTAGAAGCACACGCAGGTCCCCATAAACGAAATCCGCCCCCACCGCAGTGAAATCAGCCCCCAGCTTGGCAGCACACCAAAACGCCCGGTCGCCAGTCCGGCCCTGGACACACCCCTAAGGACCACCTTCATGGAATCCTAGTCCATTGCCCTGCTACCTGCGCCACCCCACTTTTCGGCAAAATAGTGCAATAATGCTTCACCCACCGATTACGCAAACTGGGAGTCTGTCAGCATCGTCATCCGAAGCCTCCACAGTAGTATTGCTGGGCGGCTACGTCCCCCCCCCCGCACCCCCAAAGCCCAGCAGGACAGGAGAATGGTCCAAAAGGTAATGGGCCAAATAGGATACCTCCGTCACCCCCTGTGCCAAATCTGCCAACACAAAACAGTAATCTAATCGGCTGTATGTCCCCGCCGCAGGCGTATAGCAAGAGTGTGCTTTGTCCGTCTGGTGTTTTTCCCTCCATATATCGACCAGGCTAAGGCCCTGGAGCATGTCATGTAACGCACCTGCCATTATCGGCTTGGTGTGTAGTCTGGGTGGCTACCCTGGTGTAAAAGTCTTGGGCAATCTTTATTTGGTGCACATACATTCACCAGACACTTCTCTCCCATCTGGGTCAAGCACATGCCCCTTGTCTTGGAAGGGAACCCTAGGGGCCACCCATGTCAGCGCCCCCCTGGGCGTTCCCAGAATAGGAGGTGGCGTACAATTGTTCCCTACACCTTTTTTGGAGCCTAGGGACTCACTCCCCCAAACATGAGTTTCTTGCAGGAAGGCTATGGACACGTTATAGCATTTCAGATAGGCATATACTCTGCAACGTTTCTCTAACTGTGCCAGTGCTCTGACATTCGACGTCATAAGTTTAAACCTGTGACCCATCATATCCAGTCCTTATCAGTTTAGTCCAGGGCCTGACCCAGAAGGACCCCTCTACCTCCAACCCCCCCACCACCATGCGCAGCAGGGGCGGGAACCAGAACCATACAGTACAAGAGCAGTGTACAATTCCCCAGAACAGCAAACAGTTAATAACTTAATACCCTTCCAACTCCCCACAACCCTTGGGCAGCCTTGTCAATTTACTTTTTGCTTCGCTAGAGACTGAGGCCCAGAGGGAGGTGCAAGGCCTATGCACTCAAGCTCCTCCCCTGTGTCCTCACACTTCTCTTGAATTTCCCCACCGGCATAGTATACTAATCAGGGAAAATAATCACTGTGCTTCTCAATTGGCTGGCCCACCCATTACCTAGGAGCAATGCAAGAAACTATGCACATCCCCTGGAAGTCCTCCGTCCAGATGTCCCCGGGCCAAATCCACAGCCCAGTCAGGGGACCTCAGTAATCACACAGCTAGTCTTATACCTTACGGGCAGTTTCAGTACTCACTGTGAGGTAGACAGTTTAGGATAGTCCAACGTCCGGGCTGTCGCGGACAGTGCCAGGATCACTCCTCCTTCTCTGAAACAATTCCCTTGTGTCAGGCACAATGTCTGTGTCTAGGAGGGTGCCTTCCGGGCATACTACTATCCTTCCCGTCTGCCACATGTCGTCCAGACTATTCGTTTGCCCACTCCGGTTCCGTAGATGGACTTAGTGTCTCTGCGTATTTGATAGCGTTGCTCCCCTCCCCGGAGCACCCCGGCGAGGTTCCCCAGATATCCAACCAGTCATTTGCCTCCTCTGGGGTGATAAAGAACAGCACCCTCCCCTAATGTAGGACCCGCAGTTTTGCCGGGAACATCCGGCTTTATTTCAGGTTACGGTCCATTATGTCTTACAGCTAGGATAGTTTTTTGTGGTTTTGTACTTTTTGTGTATAATCTGGGAATAGTGAAATAGGTTTCCCTTCAAATTGCGGGGAGCCATGCACTTGGACGTGATGCAGAATAGCATTGTGGTCCCTAAAATGAAACAGATGTGCGATAAGGGCCCTTGGCGGTGCCCCAGGCTTTGACGGGGGAACCAGCGCCCGGTGGACCCTCTCAATCGTGAAGAACTTTGACAGCTTGTTGGGCAGCAGGGTAGTAGCAATCCAGTCCTCTAAGAATAGTTCTGCCGATTGCCCCTCCGCCCACCCTATGAACCTCAGATTATTTCTTCAGGACCGCCCCTTGGAATCCTCCATCTGTTGGTCCAGCCAAGCTGTCAGTTTTTGCAGGGTTGACAGTGTTGTGCAGAAAGCACACTTCTTGTTGCAGGACCCCAACATTCTCCTCCGCCATGGTTACTTGGCCCGCCACCTTTCATAAATCCACACGCAGCAGATTGACCTCAGTTGCAACAGAGTCTATCTTAGTGACCAGATCGTCCCAGGAGCCCTCTATCACCACCAAGTCCATACGTGTCGGGCAGACTACGCTGGCCCTCTGCCTCCCACCCCAAAGGTTTTTGCAGTTTTCTCTCTGGCAGTGCACTCCGGGAGGGAGGGAGGGAGGGAGTGAGTGAGTGTGTGTGTGACCATTTTATTAGTGTTGGCTGACTTGGCTTTCCTCATGCTGGCAATTGACACTATCACACTCCCAGTATTGGTTCAGGTTCTCAGTGCAGATGTGCCCATCTCTTCTCAAAGGGGTCAAGGACCCACCAGGTCTAGTAGGCCGAACTCTGACCCAGAGGGTTACTGTAGCAGAACGGGCTACATGTGCCCCAGAGGCCATCTCACTCAGTGTCCGTGCAGCTGTGCTCGTAGTCTGTTTGGTCATGGGCCCCATGCCTCCTCCGCACCCACCATCGGTCAGGGGCAGTACTTTTGGGGGCCACTGTCTACATGCTCCACCAAACTCAGTCCTTCTTCTCCCAGGCCGTGGGCCACCCTGCATAGGCTCACCTTATCTCCTACGGGCTCCCTGCAGATCGCCCCCTAGCCCGCTTCCAGCAATCCAGGCTTTCCGGGCCGCTACTTCTCCACTATTCAGTCCAGGAGCCCAGAGCCTGGCACTGCATGCAACACAGCCTCACACGTCCTCTATTAGGCATGTCGGGGAAGCTCCGCGCTCACGCCTTCATACCTGGTTCCTTCGAATGTCTCAGGCTCGATGCATCCCCACACAGTGTCCGCTGTTCCTCAAGGCCTCGGGCTGCTCACAAGGTCTGCTGCGTCTCTTAGCGCTGTCCCAGCACCCTGCTCCAATCGCTGCTGCTCTCAGGCCCGGTCCACTCTGCCAGGACAGTGCCGCCCCCGAGCATCCAGTGGTCGCAACTCTCTACTGCAGGCCTTCGCCCCTCGTGGTCCGGCGCAGCTAGGCAGCCCCGGCACAGTTTTATACTCTAGGGCACCCCCAATGGTCCCAAGCATCTCAAAAGTTAGCCCCTCTGCCCCACACTTGTTTCCAGGCAGCTGGGGACCGTCACGCCCTTAAATGACACCGGGTTAAATAAGGATTCCGTTATCACCGGCGGGAGCTCTGTAAACAGCGACTAGTCAACCATCTTGCTTGGCCAACGTCCCAGTAGGTTGTGGTGGTTCCCGCTACTTTTTGATGCCAAAGAAGGATGGAGGACTTCGTCCTATCCGAGATCTGCGCCTTCTCAATCTCTTCTTGAGGAAAGAGAAATTTGAAATGCACACGCTTGCCCAAGTCCTGTCTGCCCTCAACCCCGGAGACAGGATGATGGCGTTGGACTTGCATGATGCATATTTCCACATCCCCGTCCTGCCTGCCCACAGACATTACTTGTGGTTCACGGTAAGCCAAGAGCACTTTGTTTGTCATGCTCCCTTTCAGCCTTACCAATGCCCCTCGGGTGCTCACATAAGTGATGGTTTCTACTCATCTGCGGAGGTCAGGGATTCCAGTCTCCACCTACCTCGACGATTGGCAGTTGAAGGTGGGCTCGCCCAAGGCAGTCGCCTTCCACCTTCAGACTATGGTGAACCTCCTGCATTCACTGGGGTTCACTATCAACGTGCCGAAGTCACACCCGACTCGCTCTCAGATGCTCCCTTTCATCTGAGCCGTTGTGGACACAGTGCAGTTACGAGCTTATCTTTCCGAGCTGTGACTCCAGGATAGTCAGGCAAGATTCCGATGTTTCAGCCTCTATCATGGATTTCGGTGAGACTGACTCTGAGGCTGTTGGGCATCATACCCTCCTGCATACTGCTGGTTATTCATGCCCGATGGCATATACGGGTTGTGCAGTGGGACTGAAGTCCAAGTGGGCACAGTATCAGAGAAATTTCTCCAATATGTTTCAGATCTCAGAGGAAACAGCAAAAGATCTGAAGTGGTAACTAATGAACTGCAATTGGGTCAGCGGCAGACCCCTCTCCCTTCCCCAACCAGAGCGGACTGGTGACAGATGCATCACTCATGGACTGGGGAGGCCACCAGGGAGAGGTGGAGATGAGAGGCATCTGGTCTTCGGCGGAGTCCGAGCTTCACATCAACCTGTTGGAGCTCCGGGTGTTTCGCTTGGCACTTTAAGCCTTTCTTCCTTTGATCAAGGGAAGACTGGTGCTGGTGTTCACGCACAACACCACCGCCGTGTGGTACTGTAACTAACAGAACGGGTGGAGTCATGGACCCTATGTCAAGATGCCCTGTGTCTGGACATGGCTGGAATGTCAGGGCATTGCCATGGTGATTTAACACCTGCTAAATCTGCCATGGCCAGTCCCAACCCCGGCTACGAAAGAAGGAGGGTTATGCGTGGGGGCTAGCTACCGCACTATATAAAAAAAAAATCCTTGCTACAGAAACATCAACCAAAAGACATACCAGCTTTGGGGAGAGAGAATCTCCTTTATTGAGAGCTATCACACCTTGTGGTGAAAGCCAGAGATCCATGGAAGCCATAGAGATGATCCACATGCTTTCGACCAAGACCATTATCACCAGGACATGGACTGTGAGGACCATGTACGAGACAGGCAAGACAGCCCAAGTGGCAGCTGAGATGAAAAAAATACATCCTTGTCCTGCTTGGCATCAGTGAGACTTGATGGACACAGTCCTGACAGAAAAGACTGGCTCCAGGAGGAATGCTGCTGTATTCTGGATATGAGGAAGAGAACACCCCACACACTCTGAGAGTAGCACTGATGCTAACGCCAGCAGCCAACAGCTCTGATTGGATGGGAAGCTCACGGTCCCAGAATCATCACAGCAACCTTCAGCACAAAGAAAAAAAGGATCAACATGAATGTTATCCAGTTCTATGCACCAACAAATGGCAGCAAAGAAGAGGAAAAAGTACAATTTAACAACAGACTCCAGTCCACCCTGGAGAAATGCTTTGAGAGAGACCTTACCATACTGATGGGGGGGATCTCAATGCCATGATTGGAAGCAACAACACTGGGTACAAAGAAGTCCTCGGCAGCCATGGCCTTGGCAACACGAATAAGTATGATAAGAGGCTCGCAGATCTCAGTGCCCTGAACAGTCTGGTGATAGGCTGTAGTGTATTCCCACCAAAAAGAATGCACAAGGCAACTTGGGTGTCACCAGACAATTCAAAAGAGAGTCAGATCAACCATGTCTGCATTTCCAAGAAGTTCTGGAGGTCCCTGCCGGATGTGAGAGTGAAGAAAGGAGTGGACATGGCATCAAACCATCACCTTGTAATGGCCAGGCAAAAGCTAATGCTGAAAAAAGCATGGATGGAACCGACAAGCCAACGCCTGCGATATAACACCACCCTCCTCAAAGATGCACAGAAATTGAGAGAATACTCAGTCACTCTTAGTAACAAGTTTCAAGTCCTGTGTTGGAATGAATAAATGTTCTCACGAAGGTAAAGTTGTAGGTTTTATTCCAAATACTTAAACCCCTTACAGCAGTGAAGTGCCCACACAACCGCCAGCTGGCAGCTCCGTTTCCTGACCTCCCCAAACATTCTTCCCTCGAGTTCTACCCAAGCTCTAGAATCCCACACGCCCAATGAGTGGCTCGAGCATACGCTCGAGCACCAACACAACACTTCCCCCTTCCCACAAAAGAACAAACAAATAATAAAAAGGAGAGATGATGATTTACAAGAGGTAACAGAACATACTAAGTTGATACTAAAGTTTACACACCACAATAAGGTAGAGATGCATGTCAATTTAACAATTTTAAATATGCAAAAGCTATATAGCACGAAAAACTTAAATATAAATGTGTGTGATAAAATCATCAAATCTTTTGGGTTTCACACATAAGCGTTTAGCCTGAGAAACCACTCCCCCTTCAACACTTTTTGTGTTAGGTTGCGTTGTTGCTGTACCCTGATCACACTGAATAGGACATTCAGTACTTGTTTCGCCACTGGAATTACCTGAAGGTAAAACACCAGCATCAATTAGGGCATCGGGTATACACGCCTCCTTGGAAGCTTCTACCTCATCAACCCAGTCATACTTAGACTTGTGCCTGTTTATCCACAGCATTTTCCTCCTCAATGCGTCCTCTGAATAATGCAATTCTATTGGCATTCCATACCTTTCCATCTCTTAACAAAGGAGAATTGCAAAGTATTTTAACTACCTTGAGGGGGGCAGAGTACTTGCTCTCGCCTTTGCGTATTAATCTTCCCTTCTTAACTTTAACAACATCCCCCACCTGCAAATTGACTTTTCTCACTTAGCGAGCTCCATCATTCTTCTCCACCAAATTGCTTTGCTTATTTTCAAGAGTCTGCCTAACATCATTCACAGACCAGGAGACAATCCTGGTACACTTCAACCAACCCATGTTATCCTTGGTGCGAGGAGATCTCCCCCTCATGAGTTCAAAGGGAGAATGTCCAGTGGACTGACATTGGGTGTCTGTGTATGCGCATACCATTTTTCTCAATTCATCTTCCCAATCCTTATCATTGCTGTATGATAACTCAATAATACCTTTAATCACCCTGTTGAAGCGCTCAACGCTTCTGTTACCTTCTGGAAGATAAATGGAAGTTGTCCTGTGTTCAATGCCCAATTCTCTTATAAATTTCTTGAAATACTCACCAACAAATTGTCCTCCATTATCAGATACTAAATCTTTGGGTAGACCTTCCCTTCCAAAAACTTCCCCTAAGAAAAACAACAAATTCTCAGAATCTGCCTTCTCTACGATCTTGAACTCAGGCCATTTAGAGGAATGATCAATAACCACAAAAATGTATTTCTGTATTCCATCCACGCCTCTAACCGGACCAAAAATGTCAACGCCAATCCTTTCCCACGGCATACCAGGGACTACAATGGGATGTAAGGACGGTTTAAAAGTGATTAAACCCTTGTCAGAATTGGTGCATTCAACACAATCACGGGCAACCCTTTCGATGTCCCTGTCCACACCAGGCCACCAGTATGACTGTTTAATTCTACATTTGCTTTTAATAATTCCTAAGTGTCCTTCATGGCAAAGGTTGATAACCTTGTCACCGAAAATTTTGGGTGGAATTAATTTACCGCCCCTGAGCAATAGTTTTCCTTCAACAGATAACTCATTCCTCACTTCCCAAAAGGGAATCAATTGTTTACATAAGCTAGACTTTTCAGGACATCCCTTGTGAATGTACTCAATAACCACACATAAATCCTCATCACAGGAAATGTTGTTGATCCAGTCTTCATGAGGAATGCTTACCAACTCATTTCCAAAAATACTTGCCACTAACCAATCATCCCTTTCATTTTTAGTATCATCACCCACAGGCAATGGACATCTGCTCAGAAAATCTGCGATTCTATTGCGAATACCAGGTACATATTTGATATCATAAACAAAATCCAACAATTGTACAGAAAAGCGAGAAATCCTGGGAGAAACATTGTTTAAACCATGAGATGTCAGGACCTTGGTGAGGGGTTTGTGGTCGGTTCTCACTGCGACACATGTTCCCCAAACAAATTGCCTAAAGTGCTTGAGTCCCCAAACACATCCAAGAGCTTCCCTTTCAATAACGGAATACCTTTCCTCTGTGGGTGTAAGTGCTCTTGATGCGAATGCAACTACACATTCTGTTCCATTTTCTTGCAACTGAGACAATACAGCACCCAGATCTCTCCCACTTGCGTCTGCTGTGATGAAGCTTTTAAGTTTTGGGTCAAAACCTTGGAGTGCAGGAGCGGAACAGATATCTTTCTTGATCCCTTCCATACATGACTGGCACTCCATGGACCATTCAAAAACACTCCCTTTTTTCAGTAGTTGCCGAATACAAAACATTGTGTCTGCAAAATTGTGAACAAATTTAGAATAAAATTCAGCCAATCCTAAAAAGGACCTGACCTCTTTATTTTGAGGTGCAGGGGCTTCTTTGATGGCGTCCACTAGTTCAAACCTAGGACGAATACCACATGAACTTATCTCATGTCCTAGGTATGTTACACTTTTCCTTGCTAGTTTGCACTTGGACTTTTCTGCAGTTAAACCCTTCTTATCGAATGTATTCAAAACCTTATCGTGTTCCTCTCTGTCTTTTCCCATGATAAGGATATCATCCTGGAAAAACACTTCGGTCTTCATGTCCTTAAATATTAAGTGCATGATGCGCTGAAACATGGCAGCCGCTGACGCTAACCCGAAAGGAACTCGCCTAAACTGGAAAGTACCAATCGGGGTGACAAAAGCGGTCAATTGTTTACTATCTCTATGGAGAGGCACTTGGTGGTACGCAGAAGTTAGGTCTATCGTGGAGAACCATTCCATACCCTTTGTAGCAGAAAGTAACTCAGAAATTCTAGGGAGAGGAAACACATCTACAAAAATACTCTTATTAACTTCCGTCAAATCCACACTTAGACGGACACGTCCGTTGGCCTTGCGTGCAACGACAAGGGGGACAACCCAGTCCGAAGACTCCACACGCTCAATTATCCCATTGTCAACCAGTTTCTGGATCTCACGGATAACTTCATCCTTGACACACACAGGGATATTCCTAACTTTGTGGATGCAAGGACACGCATTTTCCTTCAGAACTATTTTGGGCCAGATTCTGATGCGGTTTGGAAAGCTTCCCGACCGAATGGGCTTGGGAATGGTTTCCAACCAAATTGGATCGGGAGAGTCCAACCGACCGAGTACGATGCATCCGGATGCTTCCAGATACGATTTGGTTGGACTCCCATTGACTTCAATGGGAGCCTATGTTCCTAACCACATCGTAATCGGGCCCTAGGTGGGAATGCTTTCCTAACCGCATCGTAATCAGGCCCTCGGTTGGAAAGACACGTTCCCGATCCGATTTGGACGGAGCAAATGCTCTTAGGAGGCCTTCCTAACCGCATCAGAATCAGGCCCTTTGTGTGAAAAACCCTTGAGTTCACCAATGCTCCCAGAGAAAACACTGGGGAATTTTGTTACGTATTCCTCACATAGATCTTCACACTCAGTTTTCACACTCAAAACGGGATCTGGACTATTAGGATCCAGACGTATACCCAACTCACCTTGATCCCACTAACCCAAAGCAGAGGGACCAGAAAAAGACACATACAGTTTGCAAACTGCTTGCCTCCCTTTAAATTCAAATGTGAGTTTGCCAAAACCAAATAAATCAATAGGTTCCCCTGTATAACTTACAGGATGTACATCAGGATCCTCCAACTCAGAACCAATTTCCTTGCTAAATATTTCTTCCCATTTGTTTTTGTTAACAATAGTGTAAGGTGATCCAGAATCGGCCATGAGGGTCACTGGTACACCACCTGCTACAATTTCACAAACTGGTTTTCTCCTTTGCTTACCATAAGTCTCATCGCTCCCTTCATGCAGACAACAGACTTTGTTCTCTTCATTATCAGAATCAAAGCTCTCTTCTTCCTGATCACTCATCAACAACACATTTTACAGATTTAGATTTGCGACACACACGTGCAAAATGACCTGACATTTTACAATAAGCACATCTCTGGCCTAAAGCTGGACATTTCTTATGTGCTAAATGAGAAGAGCTACCACAACGGTAACACTTCCCTTTTAGAACAGAGAATTTCTCTGCACGATCATTGTGTCCCCCTTTCTCTTTAACGGATTGTTTCTCATTTTTCTTTTTAGACTGGTCACTAAGATGAGAATAGTTTCCTTTTACCAATTTTACCATGTCCTCACAGTTATCCAGTTTACTCTTTGCTACTACGGTCTTGGCACATCTAGAAGTTAGTTCAGCTTTGCTGATAATGGCACTAATTTCACGTAAACTTGCATCTCCGTTAATCCAAAGTTTATCTTGAAGATTCTGATTATTGCAATGCATAATCAATTGGTCACGGATTAGTTCCTCCCCAATAATGCCAAACTTGCAGGATAAGGCTAACCTTCTAAGAGCTGCTATATAATCTTCCACCTTTTCATAAGGTTCTTGTTTCCTGTGATAAAAGTTGAATCTATGCACTGCTTTGCATACAGTAGGTGCAAAATACGAGTTTAAATCTGCAATCGCTTGAGTGAACACATTTACTTCACTTCCAGACAACGGTTTCTTTTCGATTCGATTATATACCCTTAAACCTCCAGGACCTAGACAATGTAAAAGGATTTTTTTTTCTTTCAGGTGGTAATTCTTTACTTTCAAACGTATCCAAATAATTTATGAGGTAATCTCTCCATTCTTCCCATCTTTGGCTCGATACTTCACAATCCTTAACCATAAATTGTTGTGGAGCAGGAAGATTCATAGTAGCCATAGCTATAATGAGCAAAAACGTAAATACGAGATTATAGAAGAAGCAAAAAGCATCTACCTCAATGTATGAGGAAATTGCCAAAATTTCTAAACACAAAACTAAATGTACCTTTAATTTGGTCTGGAGAATGTGACACGCGGTGTGCGTAATACCATCGAATATCGGAATGCGAACAACGCTGGTAATGTGCACAACAGCTGAGGAAATGCGCACTGTAAACGTGCAAGGAAACAGCCGGTCGATAAACTTCGTTCCATTGCTTTGCAACTGAAAATCACACCAAAATGGCTGCCACGTAAGGTCACGCTGCGTGACCTTGCGTGTAGGTGCATTGCATCGTAGAGGTGACGCTGCTACATCACGAGGTAGAGTTCCTCGAGTCCTCACCTTGTAGCGTGGAAGGCGGGGACAGAATGGCGAGCGTCCTCCCCACGTTGCTTGGAAGACGTGCGTAGAACGGTGAGCCTCGTACAAGCAGTCGTCAAGGAAGCATCGCACGAGTGTGGAACACTACCGCCGCTCGAAAAATGCTGCCGAATGGCATTTTCACCAACAGTTCTCCCAATGCCTTGCCCAGGTACACAGCAATACAAATCACCTGGTAGATTCAGTCTTGACACGTAGGTAAATTCAAGTATAAGTTGTAGCGTAAAATTCCACTAAATAGTAGATTTTCAAAAGGCTTCTTCCCATGCTGTCGTAGTTTCATCCGAGTTTGACCTCATCTGAAACTCCTTAAAAACGTGGGTTCATGGGGTTTAAGTCGCTCGTCGCCATTGTTGGAATGAATAAATGTTTTCTTGAAGGTAAAGTTGTAGGTTTTATTCCAAATACTTAAACCCCTTACAGCAGTGAAGTGCCCACACAACCGCCAGCTGGCAGCTCCGTTTCCCGACCTCCCCAAACATTCTTCCCTCGAGTTCTACCCAAGCTCTAGAATCCCACACGCCCAATGAGTGGCTCGAGCATACACTCGAGCACCAACACAACATCCTGCAAGAACTAGAGGACGACAAAGTCCCAGTAGAAAGTCAGTGGGAGAAGATCAAAGAAATAGTGACATCAATCTGCCAGGAGGTGTACTGAGTCTCAAGAAACACCAGCATAAAGAATGGATCTCCACAGAGACTCTCTACAAAATCCAAGAGAGAAAGGAAAGAAATCTGCCGTCAACACCAGCTGAACAAGAGCAGCAAAAACTAAATGTCAAGGACGAATACACCAAAACGAACAAGAAAGCAAAGAGTAGCTTAAAAGCAAACAAGCAAAGATACATCAATGGTCTTGCCACAGAAGCTAAGGAAGCAACAAACCATAGAAACTTGAAAGAACTCTGACATAACAAGGAAACTCTCCTGCAGATACAGCAAGCCAGAAAGACCTGTAAAAGACAAAGCTGGGAAGACAATCGTGGGTAACGAAGGCCAACAACAAAAATGGGTAGACCACTTTGAAGAACTGCTGAACCAGACCTTGCCACAGTCTCCACCAGACATACAGCCAGCTGACAAGGACTTCCCAATCGACTGCAGCAGACAAACCAAGGAAGAAATATAGTAAGCCATCAAACATCTGATAAAAGGGAAGGCAGCAGGATCTGACAACATTCCTGCAGAGGCACTGAAGGCAGACATTGAAATATCAGTAGACATGCTCTACCCCATGTTTGGAAGGATCTGGGAAGAGGAAAAGGTGCCATCAGACTGGAAGGAGGAATAGCTCATCAAGATCCTCAAGAAAGGTGACCTGAGTAACTGCACAAACTGCCTGGGTTTGATAGAAGAGTTATCCCTCTGTAAAGTGTTCAACAGAGTCATCCTGAACAGAATGAAGGAACAACTCGGCACTCAGTTGCGAGACCAGCAAGCTGGCTTCCGCAAAGATAGATCCAGCAAAGGCTACCCCCCCCCCCCCGCGAGTCATGCCGGCCGCGACTGCCAGATTGCAACACTGCGCCTCATCATTGAAAACTCGATGGCATGGAATTTCCCCCCTCTTTGTTAACTTCATTGACTATGAGAAGGCATTCAACAGCGTGGACAGAGAAACCCTTTGGAAACTACTCCGCAACTACAGTGTGCCAAATAAACTCGTAAGAGTCATCCGGAACTCTTATGAGGGAATGGCATGCAAGCCTTCCAAGTGAGAACGACATCCACCAGGGTTTTTTCCCTTGCCTTTTCTCTTCCTGTTTGCCATAGACTGGATCATGAAGACATCCACAGTAAGGAGAAGAAATGGGATCCAATGGACACTTTGGATGCAGCACGACGACCTAGACTTTGCAGAAGACTTAGACCTACTCTCCCACACCTATCTGCAAATGCAAGAAAAGACTGACAATGTGGCGGCCACTTCAGCACAACTTGGCCTCAGCATCCACAGGGAAAGACCCCAAAGGGTAACCTGGCCAGTACAACTGCAGTCACTCTTGCAGGCGATGCACTGGAAGAGGTTGAGGCCTTCACCTACCTGGGCAGTGTCATAGACAAGCAGGGCACCACAGACTACGACGTCAAGGCAAGAATCGCAAAGCAAGGGCTGCCTTCATTCAGCTAAAGAACTGGAGCTCCAAGGACCTAACACTACAAACCTAGATCAGGCTTTTTAACACCAATGTAATATCGGTCCTTCTGTATAGAGCAGAAACTTGAAGGACAACAGTGACCACCACCAACAAAGTCCAGACCTTCATCAACACTAGCCTGATGAAAAGCCTCCAAATCTGCTGGCCAAACACCATCAGCAACAATGGCCTATAGCAGCAGACTTTCCAACTCCCTGCTCATGAAGAAGTGATGAAAAGATGCTGAGGCTGGATAGGTCACACCCTCTGCAAGACCGCATCAAACATCACCAGGCAAGCCCTGACCTGGAACCCTCAAGGGAAAATGAAAAGAGAAAGGCCAAGAAATACCTGGCCCGAGGCCTCGAGGCTGACTGCAAGGAGATGGGTTACACCTGGAGTCAAATTGAAAGAAATTCCCAGGACAGAGGTGGCTGGAGAGTCCTGTTTGATGGCCTGTACTCCAGGAGGGGTAGTAGGCATAAGTAAGTTAGTGACCCCATATGACACTCCTAAGAGTAAGTCTTCCTTCTCTAGCACAGATTTACTCATGCAGAAAAGTTCACCAAGCAGGCATGCATTTGCACATGTGTAATGAGATTTGATCATGTGAAAATGCTCATGTAGAATTTTCATGTTGCAAAAGCAACTTTTTGCACACTTAAGTGAAGTCTGTAACATTATTTTGGGAGCCAGGCATCCCTCCACCCATTTGGTATAGACCTACTGTTGGGACAAGTTTGTGTCATGGTGTGCTTCCCACAACATTGACACCCCTGCATCCCTATCTCAAGTTCAATTGTTTGCTTTATCCTTGGCCCAGCAGTGCTCTGCTTTAGGCACAGATAAAGGTTACCTTTCTGCCATCTTGGCATTTATGCGATTGCCAGACCAACCTTCTGTCTTTAAGTCATCCATAGTGGCTAGGTTCCTTAAAAGCCTGCAACATATGTTTCCCCCTACACCATTCATAATGCCTCAGTGGGACCTCAGTTTGGTTCTCGCTTTTCTCATGTGTACACCATTCGAGTCTCTCTCCACAGTTACCCTCCTAAGCTGTAGGCCATCGGTCCCCCAATCAGACTGACTCTGCAAGAGGTTCTTCTGTCACATCAACAAGGGAGGGTTCTGCACCCGAACCAGTGCACCATTCACCTTCATGCATGGAGATTGAGCAGCAACAGTTGACAGCTTTTGAACTTTCCCTGAATGTCTTTGATGTTCTTCTGGCAGCCAGGCGTCCCTCCACCATTTGGTACACGCCTGCCGTTGGGATAAGTTTGTGACATGTGTGAGTCTAAAAACATCGACCCTCTTTCTGCACCTCTCTAAGGTTCTTCTGTTTTCTCTATCTTTGGTCCAGCAGGGCTTTGTTCTGGGCACAGTTAAAGGGTATCTATCAGCCATTTTTGCTTTTTTGCGGTTGCAACCTTCTTTATTCAAGTCACCTGTTGTGGCTAGGTTTCTTAAAGGCTTGCATCACGTTTCCACCAAGGCCATTCATCATGCCCTAGTGAGATCTAAATCTTGCTCCAACCTTCTTAATGTGTGCACCTATTGAGCCTCTGCACACTTGCCCTCTTCGGCTGTTAACCATCAAAACTCCCTTTTTAGTGGCCACAACGTGGGCCAGTAGGGTCAGCAATTTACAAGCACTCTAAGCGCACACTCCTTGCATCACTTTCCATCTGAACAAACTGGTTCTCTGAATAAGTGCCTCCTTACTTTTAAAGGCTGCAACTCCATTCTAAGTAGGCCAGAACATCACCCTGCCTACTTTCTTTGCTCCACCATATCTGTCAAAAGATGAGGAGAGGCTTCACCGCCTGGATCCAAAAAGAGCATTGCTATTCTACCTTATCTGATAGAGGCATCTAGCTGCAGATTCCTTACCATAGAATTCTCCCCAGGCGCCAGACTGGATCTGGAAATTTTTTCCAGCAGAACCTCTGCGCATCGGATGAGGGCATTGTGCGACTCCACAGCGATGTCGTCCACTGGATGTGACGTTGACGGAGTCCATATAAGTCCTTCCCTGACGTCAGTATCTTCTTTTCTGCACTACAATGCGGATCCAGAGAAGCGGTTCCTCTGGCCAATTTTTGGCCTTCTACAACATTTTTTCGCCTGGAACAGTGTGCCTATTTTCAATGCCTTCTGGTTTTAAACCTTGTGAGTCTTGTGCTCAACAGATGTTGGGCAATGACCCTCATTCTGTCTGCATGTGGTGCATGGGCGAGCACCACGACTCCGAGGAGTGCGGCGCCTGTCAAGAAATGAAGCCGTTGTGGGGGCAATGGATGAAGCTTCTGATGGCGCGGTTGTCGAAATCCGCGGAATCTCTCCAATCTCAGTCTTCTTACCGATCAATGGTCCCTTCACGGAGCCGTTCCCATAGATGTTGCTCACGTCGATGTCCCATGGTAAGTTATGTTGCAAATTATTGAAGTTGCGGCATCTCCCAGCTTCAGCGTCTTATGATGTGGTTTCCCATGGCTCCTTACGCCCTCAAGCTGAGGACCACATGCAAGAGTCTCTTCTGTGCCTCCCTGCCCTTCCTGGAGCCGGGGTGGCTTTAATCCAAATGAGAGATTATTATTGTGCTCTCCATGCCATCTTTGGGTCTTCACCTACCCCTGGAGCACCTTCAGGCCCTAACGACGTTACAGGTGCTTTGACTGTGCCCACGCTGGCGGGTTTGCTCTCGGCTGCAGTTAGCTCCTTATGCATATCGACACCGGTGCACAGCCCTTCGGGGTTCACACCTGTGGCGCCAATTGAATCTGACTTGGCGTCAGGGCTTGCTTCTGAGGCGCCAATCGACTCGGCGCTGGTGCATGACACTTCGCAGCTCGCATCTGAGACGTCTACCTCCCCTCGCCCCATTCTTTCCACGGCACTGTCAGAGGCCCTTCCACTGTCTTCTCCCGATGTCAGTACGATGCTGGATCGGCGTCTGGTGCAAAGCTAATGCATGAGGGTTTGGTGGAACAATTTTTGGAAGAAAATGAGGAAGGGGTTGGGCTTGTGCAGCATATGCCTGTGGATCCTCTTATGGTGGATAGTTGGATTGCTGATTTGGGTGAAGAAAGTGGGTTAGTCTTTCCCTGCTTCTGGCCTTCTTTCTCCTCCTGGCCTAGACATGGAGGACATCCCTTCTTTCGCTGACATGTTGGAAAGGGTGGCTATGATTTTTGATTTGTCTCTTCCTTCGGTGGCAGAGTTTATGGACCCCCTCATTGGAGTTCTTCATCCAGGCCAATCAGGTGTTGAGCCGGTATTGCCCTTTTGTGAGGCGCTGCATGATGTTTTGTTAGGGGCTTGGTCTAAGCCAGATACTGGTGCTCTTGTGGACCGTTTTATTGCCCACAAGCACTGCCCTGCCCCCACTGACCCGGATTGTCTCCTCCGCCACACCGCAGTTTCGTGGTGCAGGTCGCTACAGCTTCTCATAATTTGGATTGTCTGCCTCCTACTCCGCTTGATCGAGATTCTCGGAGACAGGACTCATGTGGAAAGTACATTTTCTCTTCCACCAGTGCTGTTTTACATTTCACTAACACATCTTGTGTCTGCGGACATTTTTCTCATGCCTTCTGGGATTTGTTGGCACGGCTGTTGCCATTGCTCCCAGATCATAATCAGAACGATCTGGCCCAGTTGATTTCGGATGGGCAGCAGGCTGCTAAATTAATAATTTTGTGTGGGATGGACACCACCGATTCAGTTGGCCGTGCCATGGCTGCTTCTGTGTCTTTGCGCCACCGGGCTTGGCTCCATACCACTGGGTTTTTGGAGGCAGTCCAATCCACTTTAGTTGACATGCCTTTTGATGGCCTCAATTTATTTGGCACCCATGCTGACGCTGCCTTGCACTGTTTTCGAGACAGCATAGGTAGTGCACTTAGCTCTGTTTCCCTTCTCTCAACCTTCATTGTTATTCTACATCTGACGTGGTCATGTTCAGCTTGTCATTCTGTGTTGTCACTGATTCGCATCTGTGTTCTGTTATGCTTGGTGTAGGGCTGAGATTGCTCAGCCCTACACCACTTATGTTCATGAACGTCAGCGTGGTGCTGCTTTCGATCTTTCATCTATATATTTTTATATACCATTGTATTATCTATCGGTATGGAAATGCTCTATGGACATGTGTATAGCTTACATATAGGTATATATATCTGTATCTCGATATTTATATATCTGTCTTTTCATAACACCGCCTCAGTGTCACCTTTTTGAGATAGTTTTCGAAATAGTTTTGTATGCATTGCTTTTCTTCTACACCTCTCTGTGGCTCTCCCTTGGGTGTTTCTACTGGTGTTCCTCTGTCTGGAGTTCTCCCAGGACAAGACTTGTTTTTGTTTTGTCCTAGCGGATTCGAATTGGAAGCATGCCTCGTGCTTCCTCTGCTGTATAAGTGTTCGAGATTTCTTCTCTGTATTTTCACCCTAGATAGTCTCAATTGCTGTTGGTATGTGGAGCTTTGCTCTGTTATGGCTCCTGTGGCTCTGATCTTCTGGGCTTTAGCTATTCATGGTTCCAATTCCCAACTTGGATCTGAGTAATATTTCAAATCGTATTGATTAGTGTCTTTCGACGCGTTTTTCCATTGTCTTGGGTTCTACTTACCCATCTCTGTCATTACAGTTGTCTGTGGTTCTTCCACATTGCCTATGGTGAGGTGTATTGTCCTTCTGGTATTTAGACAGAATATCGAATGTAAAATGTCCTGGTATATAAATATCATATTTTAAATATCGTCTTTTAAAAATATCGTGGTATGTAATATCGAGGTCAAGCATATCGACTTTAGGTGTTGTATTAAATATCGATGTTAAAAATATCGATGTAGAAAATGTTGTTAAAAATATCGTTATTTTAATGTAAAATAGTTCAATTTGTTTAGTTTTATTTTTTTGTGTAGTAATTTATCTTTTAGATTTTTTAAAATATTTTAATTTTCTTTTTTTTATTAATTTTTTTTTAGGAACGGGATGTTGGGTTTATAGTGGATAAGGGTGGGTAGTGTTTTAAATATGTTAAAAACAAAATTGAAATATTTAAATTTTATAAAAAAAAGTTTTTTTAAACTTTTTTTTTTAGGAGCAAGATGTTGGGTTTATAGGGGATAAGGGTTGGGAGTGTTTTAAAATATCTAAATAAAAGTTTGAAATACTTACATTTTTTTTTTTTTTAAATGTTTTTTTTGTTGGTTTTTTTAGGAGTGAGGTGTTGGGTTTTCTAGGGGATAGTTGTGGAAAGTGTTAAAAATTAAAATATCTAAATAAAAATTTGAAGTACTTACATTTAAAAAAAATGGTTTATTTTTTGGAGTGAGGTGTTGGGTTTTCTAGGGGATAATTGTGGGAGTGTTTTAAATATTTTTTTAAAAATGCAAAATATTTAAGTAAAAAAAAAAATTTAGTAGCTGGATTTTGGGTTTATAGGTGATAAGGGTGGGGAGTGTTTTAAAATGTTACAAATTTGGGGTTTATAGGGTATAATGTTTGTGAGATTATTTTTTTGTAAAAATTATGGGGGATGTTTATTTACATTTGAATTTTAAAATTTAAAATTTAAATCTGAAATAAATTTTAAATATTTGTTTATTTTTTGTTATGTTTTTAAAAAAATTAAAATTTGAAATTTTGTTTTTTTATTTAATTTGTTATGAAGTTGATTTTATTTTTTCAGAAGATTTTGGGTTTATTTAAAATGATAATTTTGTAGAAAATAGTGCTGCATTTTAGATTTTTAAAATTTTGTTGGGTTTTAGGTTTTTCATTACATTTTTATTAATAATTATTTATATTTGGATTTTTCATTAATAAAATGAAATAAAATTATTTGTTTATATTTGAATTAGAAAATTAATGGTAAATAATTTGTCAGTTTATTTTAGTAAAGTTGATATTTGTATTTGAAATTTTGAAAATTAAATATATATTTCTGGTATTTTTGTGCAATTTTGTATAGAACAATTTTTATTACAGAAAGAAAATTATATCAAGTTTTGCTTTATTGAATATTTTAAAAAATGTAACACTATTTTTAATTTATTTTTTTTAAAATACAAAATTCAGGTATTTTCATGATATATTTGTTTATTTGAAAATTGATTATAAAATATAATAATTATGAAAGATTTTATATAATCATTTTCCGTTGCAATAGGAAAAAATTATATATGTGTAATGTTTATTTGTTTTAGATTGTTATATATGTTGAAAATATTTTTTAACTTGTTTTAATATATTGGTGTTTTGGTGGTTAAATGTAAGGTATTTTGGTGTAGTGTTATACATTTGGAAATGTTAAATGAGTAGGAAGGTTTGGAATTTAATGTAATTTGGAGTGGGAATAGTACATTTTATCTGTTTAGTGACCAGCGCCTTCCTTGAGTTAATGTAGTTTGGAGTGGGAATAGTAAATTATATATGTTTAGTGTCCATCACTTTCCCTGAGTTATTGTAGTTTGGAGTGGGAATAGTAAATGATATATATTTAGGGGCCCATTACGATGGCGGGCGTACAAAGTCCGCCCGCCACCGTGACGGAATGCGGAATCATCCGCAAGGGGTGCGGCGGTCCCGCACCTGACATTAGGATGCCACCGTGGCGGTGGGACACCCTATTCCCAGCATTGTGGCGGGCGGTGCTCACAGCACCGCCCGCCATAATGCTGTGAATGCACGTCGTGCATTTGCATTCACAACGTGACAGGCACCGCGTGGTGCCTGCCACCTTGTGCATACACATGCAGGGGGTACCATAGGTACCCCCCCATGTGCACCCTCCACCCCCAAACTTCCTGGGGGCCCGCTACAGGCCCCCGAAGGCAAAGACCACATGCCTTTCCATGGCGGCAACGCCGCCATGGAAAGGCTGATCACCGCAGGCATTGTAATATGGATGGCGGTGTCTAGCAGACACCGCCACCATATTAACCTTGTTTTCCGCCGGTCGACGAGTCGACCGGCGGACGGTCTTTCCGTCCGCCGCGGACCCCCAGCCATCATAATATGGCGGGGGGTCTTTGCTGTCTGGATGGCGGGCGGATCGCCCCTGCCGGACCGGCGGTGACTACCGCCGGCCCGGCGGGGGCGATCCGCCCGCCATCATAATGACCCCCTAGTGTCCAGCACCTTCCCTGAGTTAATGTAGTTTGGAGTACATCCATATATGTTTATTAAAATATTTTAAACAGGTTTTGAATTTTAGTAAATGATTTTTATTGCAATTATAATATGTGAAAATTAAAATAGATAGTAAATATATAAAAAGATTTACATTCAATTTTTCAATTTATCTTTATTGAAAAAATTAAAAAATGAAATTTAGTGCACTATTTTATTTACAATATTTTGTATGCATTTTTCATAAAGTGAGAAAATAATAATTTTTTTATTTTTTGTAATGTAACCTATTTTGTATATATTTTAACATAAATAATATTTTTTATACAGTAATTAACATTTTTTATTTTCTATAATTGAAACTTTTGGAAACATAATTGATTTTTTTGCATACATGTATTCATTTCATATTTATTTTGTAACAGTTACACAATTTTTTATATTTAACTATATATTAAATAATTATATACAGTGTATATTTAATATATATATTTTTTAACATTTTTGTTATATTTTCTTTTTTTATATTTTTAATATTTTTAATATTAAATAATATAGTTTATATAATATTTAATGTATAAGAAACATAAACATTATATAGTCAGGAAAGCATTGTGTAAAAATACATTTTTTTCCAACACATTACAACTTTTTTGTTTTTATAAACAGTAAATAATAATTTTTCGTAACAAAAATATATGAAATATTTTTTAATGTATAGTAAAAAATATGTATGTTGTAATATTTAATACTATATATTGTACAATTTTTAACCTAATTATTTTAAAATTTGTAACATTGATATGTATATTTTTATACTTTTTTTATTTAACATTTTCATTTTACATTGAGTTCAATGGGGAATAGTCTTTTTTTAGTTTAATTAGGTACCCATTTTTGTTTTCAGTAACTTGTATTTTTTAGTCAGTCAATCAATCGCCATTTTATTTCGCCAATGAGGAAGACAATGGCACAAAAAGTTTACTACATAAGTACAAGATTAAAAATGCCTGACATAAATTTACATAAAATATAATTTGAATATAAAACATATTGTTTACAAAATGTGATGAGATACACAGATGATTAAAAACAAATACAAATGTTAAAAACCGGCACAAGTTGACTCATCATAACAAAGTCTGTTTCCTCCTATTTAGAGCACACTGAATAAAGGAAGCCAGACAGAAGCAGGTAAAAGGATCTGATAAACATTTAAGAAAATATAGGGCTGGGCGGCATTGTCTAAAATTCATACTTCGTAAAAGTGGCAATATGTATCTCTTCCTTTCCTCCCTATACAATTTGCAAAAGAATAAAAAATGTAAATCACATTAAGAAGAGCGATAGTCGCAAGGACAAACTATGAGTGCCTCCAAAGAGAATGTATTAGGGGGATATCCCAACATAAGGGGAATAAAATTCAAGCGAAACTTGACTAATAGGTATCTATGTTTAAGGTTCATCACAAAATTTATGTGCGTGTGATCCTGTGTGCTCAACCTAGGTGCTAAGACATATAAATTAGCCCTAGACTTTGTAAGGTTAAGCTCACTGCTTGATCGCCTCTCCTTTGCCAGCAAGAGGCCTTTCAGATTGGTTCTTGAGATAGCTCTACATGCAGGGGGATCGTCAAATAAGTTAGCATGACCAATGGAGTAAAAACTATTCTTTATGTATTGTAGCCATTTAACCTTAGCTATCCCATCAAGCTGTAAGGAGTCTCAATATGTCATGTGTAAGCTTTAGATCTTCCCTTCTTCATACCGAGTGCCACAGAAGGGGTGGAGCAATGCGGATCAAATCCGATATGAAGGGAACATCCAGTTCCAGGTGACAAATATAAGTAGAACAAGCTTTAGGGAGGCCTAACAGACGCTTCCAAAAGCAGTCCTCAACTTGTTGTAAAACTTGAATACTGGCGGTTCCCCCAAATAGCCCCATAAGTTGTAACAGATGTAATTTTTGCTTCATAGATCTTTTTAATTACATCAACTGGCTTTGTTCCCAGAATTTTTGTAAATCTGGATAGAGCCCCCATGCTACTTTCCATCATTAACCTCCTGTTACCCACCATCACTTGCCAAGTGTTTTTACAGTCAAAAAGAACCCCTAGGTAAGAAAAGGAATACACTGCTTCAAATTTTCTTCCTTCAATGTTCCATCTTGGGATTCTCCTTGGTCTATCTCCTGCAACTAGAACAAATGATTTTGCTTCATTTACTCTAAGTTCTAAGTTGTTCATAAACCTAGTGTACATCTCTATCAGATGCTGAAGTGCATTGCCGGTCCGAGCCAACAAGACCGCATCATCTGCATAGAGAAGTACTGGCACTGGGGTGGAGTTAATTAGTGGAACGTCATTTACAGACATTGCCAGTGCAGCTTCCACACCGTTGGTGTAGAGGGAGAATAGGAATGGGGCGAGTATGCACCCTTGCCTGACCCCGCGAGCTATCCCAAAGGGACTAGTAGTTTCACCTGCTCTACCATACTGAACACAGGCCGTAGCACCGGTGTACATTCCTCAAATAAAATCAATGATCGGTTTCTCAATGCCCAAGTCTTCCATTATCGACCATAATTTTGCGTGGACTACCTGATCAAAAGCCACGGACAGGTCCTTAAAGGCTATATATAATTGACCTCCCTTCACCGCTGCATATTTAGCAATAAGTAGATTTAAGTTGAGGTACTTATCAATCGTCCCTTTTCCCTTTCTAAATCCATACTGGGAACGTGATGAGATGTTTTTTTCTTGGGCCCAAGATTCTAACCTGTTTAGAAGCAGGCGGCCCATTAATTTTGCAGTGCTGTCCAATAATGATATTGGTCTGTAAGTTTTACCAATGATTTATTCCCCTTTTTGAAAATTGGGATGATAATTGTTTTTCTAGTCTATCGGTGTTAGTTTTTTGGGTCGTTTTTGAAGGGACAAGCTCGCGGTTGGAAGCTGCGTCGCATAAGTTAAGGTAAGTTTATTTTAATTACTTCTTTAAGGTAATTTAAGAGTAGAGGGAGGTAGTTAGATACTGTTTAGGGTTTGACCGTTGTGTTTTTGGTTGTTTTTGTGTAGTGTACTAGGTACATTATTTTATGTGAAGTACGGTTAGTGCGTCGTAAGTTTAGTGTTATGGTTTGTTTTAGAGTGTTACTTATATGTAGAGTAGTATGTGTTAGGGAATTGTAAGTATGTTTTTGTTTGTTTTATACTATTATTACTGTATGTTTGTGCGGGAGGGATTTGTGTTGTTTTTTTTACAGGTACTGTTTGTTCCGGACTTGGCGTTGGAAGAAGGTTTCGTTTTTTTTTTTTAAGGAAATGTGTAATAGTTTTGAATAAACTAATCATTATTTTACATTTCCTTTATTTTTTGGGTTTTCGTGGAGCGTTTCTTTTTTTACATCTGTTCTTCAGGTTTTTTATAGTTCTACACTACGGAGATTGTGTCGGAGGATTTGGTTTTGAACAGTTGTATTTTTCCATTTTTTGGGGGGTTATTTTCATTTAAGTATTGGATTTTCTACAACTCTGGATTTTTTAATTGATTTGTGGATGACATTCTTCAGCTACGAAAATAGTAAGCAGTTTTAAATTATTTATAGTGGGTGGGAAATGTTAGTTATACATTTGTTATTGTTCATTATTTTAATGATGTGTTTATATTTGTTTTCTGATATAGGTAGGATTATTATGTATTTTGTTGCTTGTTGTGTTTTTAAAGAAGAAATCTGTATTTAGATATTTTTTAAGATATATAATTTTATTATGTCAAATATTTTTTTATATGAATATATTATTTGACATATTTATATTTTATATCTTAAAAATAATTTTAAAGTGTTGTTACGAAATTTTATTTAGAAATTGGTGCTTTTTATGTAGGTGTGGAAGTTTTTTTAGAGGATGGATTTTGCAATGGTTTCTAAGTATTCTAGTTCTTTAGTGTTTGGGTAGAGCCTTACTTTGATTTGTAAATGCTCATACATTGTTTTAGTTTGTTTTGTTAATTTGGGACATAGTTGTGTTACAGATAGCTCTAGTCTTAATTGTTGGTAGCTTCGTTCTTTTTGGATCGATTCTGAGTAATTTATGTTTGGTGGGTTGGGTTCTTCTCATTGTGGCTTGGAAGGCATTATGCCATCCTTCCACTGTGTTATTAGTTTTTCCTTCCTGGTTTAGTGTACTGTTGTACATATTCAACCATGGAATGCGGAATTTTGGTTGTCTTCTGTGTCCAAATCTATGTAGTCTTCCCACCTAGGTATCCTTGAAATAGTCTAGTAGGGGACTTCGTTTTTGTTCATTGTTTTGGTAATATGGGCTTTCAATTAATAGATTGTAGTGTTCAGCAACTTCTGTTATTGGGACGTAGGCTAGTGCAATTAGTTTTTTTATTTCATATGCAGATGTTGGTGTTAGTTGCATATTCTAGACTAAGGTAGATTTTTGTAGGTGTCTCCATATGCTTTGATTAAAATGGTAATAGCAACCTTGTATTGCTGTGTGAGGGTACTTTTTCAGGATGGCGTGTATCATTGACTGTTCGAAGTCAATGATAACGTTTTGTGGGTAATAGTTAATAGTTTCTTGCTTTATTTTTGTTAGCAGTTCTACATAGGTAGTTGTTTGTTTGTTAGGTAATAGTGCATAAATGAAGGGGATGTTGCTGTTGTGGTACTGTCCATGGATTGTGTATAATTGGGAAATATGGTATTGGGATATATTTTAAATGTACCATCGATCATCCATGTTTCACATGTTTGAAGTTTTTGCAGGTTTGTGGGAGTTGCAAATATTAAAATTATTTTGTCATTTGATTTGTTATCATAAAGAAGGAATTGTTCTTCATTATGAGTTAGAGTAAGTTCAGGTGGTATTTCAACTTCACTGAATGTTTTGGGGGCAGGTGGGGTGTGAGTAGTAGATTTTTTAGTTCTAGCAATTAATCGTTTAAAGTTGAGATGGAGGGTAATTGTCCAGTTACATGCCCAGGAACTCGGGTTAGGATATCCTTTAGTATTTCTGTTGTGGGTTTCTGAGAGCTAGTGCTAGCCTCTTTAAGAGTTTCTAAAACATCTCTTACTTGTATCTCTGCTATGTTTGGGGGTGGTTATGTTCTTTGACATTTATTACAATAGTTTCCTTTGGTGCTGCCCTCTCATAACATGCATCAGAGTAGTATTTACTGCATTTCCAATTAATCTTGTCAGCTGTTTGTTTTTCTTGGGTGTAGACATATCCCATATAGCATAGTAAAGGTTTTCCTTTTTGTGATGTTATGAATTTTCCACCTTCAGTCATTTTGTTATTTAAACTGTCATGAGAAATTTATTTAGAAAATGTTAAATATATTATACATGTTTTTATTATATCAAAATAGTAAAAATTATAAATATACTTACATGTTTTGTTTTGTAGAAAGTGTTGTTTTTTATGATGATTTCTGTTAGTCTTTGGATGCAGTGCTTGCTTTTTTCTGTTAAAGAAGGATATTTTTTAAATTTATTTGTTTAACAGTATTGTTTGTATTTTGGGGAGTGGGTAGTTAGTGGGATTTTTGGGTTGGGACTTTTAGTTAATGGATTAGTATTTTTTTAAATCATACTTACTTTGTTTGGAGGAGTTTCTTGTATGTTGTTTGTAGTTAGTTGAGTATAGTTTGGATATTCTGTAGAGGAGACATTATTTATAATAACATCAGGTTATTTGTTTAATTTGTTTTAGTTTTAGTTTAGTTTTCTTTTGTTACATTAATCAAATATTTTTCATATTTTACTCACTTTGTAAAGTTGAATTGGAAGTCTTGGATGTGGCAGTGTGATGTTGTAGAGGAATCTGGCAGAGATTTTGCTTCTTCGGGTATTTTGCCGGTGTAATACAGATTTATGTTGATTTTTCATTGGTTTATATAGTGTTCATTTAACTGTACTTTCATTTTTATTAGTTTATTTGTTTTGTAGTTGTTTTTGATTGGTTTTTGAAGCATGGGCGTAAATTGTTTTGGCAGTTGTTTCCTTATTTGGTAAACGCTAATTAATGTTAAATTATGTGTTTTTTTCAAATATTATGTGTATATTTAGTTATATGTTAGCATTTATTTTGTAAAGTTATAATGTAGTAAATATATAAAGTATTTATTTTTAGTGAATTTACTTTGTAAAAATGATTTATTTGATGATGTTAGTTTTGTGCAAGTATTTTGTAGTAGGTGTTTTATTTTAATATTGGTATTATTTTTAGTTATTTACTTATATTGTGTGTTTGTACTATTGTTTATATTATTAATGTTATTGTTTTGTGTTATTTTTATCATTTTTGAGGTGTTGATATTTGTGTGTTTACGATAATAATGTGGTCTATATTTTGATTTCGATATTTTTGTTGTTTTGTATGTATATATAATGGTTACGATAATATTTGTTTTACCATATTTCTGTTTTCCAGATTAGATTTACCAGTGTTTTTACTGGCGATATTTTTATTTCGATATTTGTGTATTTTCTTAATTAAATAGTAGCATGTCAATATTTTTATAGTCGATATCAGTGTGTCGATAATTTTGTTGGTCAATATTAGTAGTGTTGACATTATGTCAGTGATCCGTCCTTCTCACCTGATTTCTCACTCCACTGATCTTTTCTGTCTTTCAGTAGACCGGTTGGTTATATGTACGGATTTTTGGTAAGGTCAGTTTGCAAACCCACCTCCAGGGGTGCTGTTGCTATGGGATCTAATTCGAAGGTAAGGAATCTGTGGCTAGATGTCTCTATGAGATGGACAAGTTACTTACGTTCGGTAACCCTTTATCTTGTAGAAACATAGTCTAGCCGCAGATCTCTTACTGACCCACTCATCCTTCACGTTCTGCAAACTGCATTTTTCTTACCTACAAGATCTGTTTCTTGAAATTATTTTATTGTACATTACCACTTGTTGATTCATTATATAGTATGTTACCACTTGTAGTGGTTAATTCAAAGATGTATTTATCTTTTTGGCAGACTGTTTCCATAGCCAGTTTCTATGGTGGCTCCGCGTTTTGGCGTGGAAATAAGTCACGGAAGAAACTGATGTCAGCGCGTCGGGGAAGGGCTTAAATGGACTCTGTCGACGTCCCATCTGGTAAACGACGTCGCTATGGAGTCGCACAACACCCTCAACTGACACGCAGAGGTTCTGCTGGAAAAAATTTCCGGATCCAGTCTGGCGCCTGGGGAGAATTCTACGGTAAGGAATCTGAGGCTGGGCTTTGTTCCTACAATATAAGGCGTTACCCAAGGTAAGTAACTTGTCCGACAGCACTAGAGAATTCCAGGTGGCTGATCAACTTTTCTTGGGATATGTTGGAGCAAAAAAAGGGAAAGCAGTACAGAAGAGAACCATCTTGCGAGGAATTCTCCTGTGCATTAAGATCTGCTATGCACTGGCCAAGAACCAGCCCCCAAGAGCTGGTGCGCTCTCTCCACCAGACCTAAGGCTGTGACCACTGCATTAGCGCGTGGTGTCCCGGTCATCTGACAGGCAGCAACGTGGGCCTCACTGCACACGTTCACCGAGCACTACTGCATGGACAGTCAGGTTTGTCTTGATGGAATCTTGATGAAAACTTCAACCGTTCAGTTCTGCAAGACTTTCTAATCTAATTAGTTTTGCAGTCTTACCTCCGGGGAGGCATTGCTTGGGTATCTATTCGAAGGTAAGGAATCTGTGCATAGAAGTCTCTATCACATAAACAAGTTACTTACCTTAGGTAACACATTATCTAGTAGAGACTCTAGCTAGCTGCATATTCCCTTCCTTTGAATTATCCCCAGGTGTCAGACTGGATCCGGAAATTCATTCAGAAAAAAACACTGCACGGAACTACACTAAACTTGGCACAAAAGTAGAACTTCACAGAAGGACGTGCCTTTGCTTGATATGGTTTTAATCCATTTAGTCCTTTTCGAAGAGTTAGTATTTAAAACGTATCCTGGACTGGGCGTGAAGAGGTTAGATTTTAAAGATATCTTGACTGGTAATTCACAGAGTTCCGCATACCAAAAATTTAAAAAAAATACTCTAATCTGATTGGATGTGGGAGTTTATTCTCCCGTCCTCTTTGGGTCATCAAATTCCTCAAGATTTGCAATATTTTTCTGCAAGTTGAGGCCAGCCAATCTGATCTTTTCGAGACTGCAAATCCAAACCAAGATCGGCAAACCCAGATTGATCTGATAGGCAGGAGGCAACATGGAGAAAAATATTGCACAAGGACTTTGCCCCTGAGTTCTGGGGAAATAAGTGAACAGGTACATAAGGAGGCCGGGGAACACACCCTGGACCCCAGAGTAACCCAAAATGTGTGCAGAATCCTGGTGAGCCCAGTACAAGCTTCCTGGCCAAAGGACCATTAACCCATGGCAAGCTTCATATGACCATGTTGGCACATTAGTGGGTTCCGCAAATCCGAAACCCGGCTTGCGAGCTCTGCAGAAGGTACAATATATGTCCAGTAGCCAAATGCAGTACATGAATCCTATGAAGGATCTGCATATCCCCTCCCAGAAAACAGAAAAAAAGCATGTTATGGTTGGCTGCCAACAGCATATTGGATGTCTGGCTTGTATGTGTACAACACAAGTTGGGCACAGGACCTGGCCATAGTACAGGCCCTGTGGCACACCTTTATTGCGCATAGATGAAAGGTTTGCGCATTGGGGCTTGGTCTACCCTTGCAGGTTGGACACAGTGCTAGCCCCTGCTGTGCATGGTTGAAGGACATGTGAGTGGGGGCTGGCTGCCTGCAACAGGTTAGGGTATATTGCCTGGTGGTTGTCTAGGCTTTACAGCCACCTCCTCTTTGCTTGGCCAAAGGCTATTTGCAGTGGGGATGGACGAACAGCTACACATACAAAACAAAGAACATATATTTTTATCTTTTTTTTTATATCATTAGAATTGGTTTCTGAAAATATAATTTTTTTTTAAAAGACATAGGGCCTCATTACGATGGCGGAGGGCCCACCACCGCCAGCCGGTCGGTGGCGGGCCCTCCGCCATCGTACTGCTGTTTTCCCCCCGCCATATTATGATGGGGGGGGGGAATAGTTGGTTAAGCGTGGTGGTCGTAAAGACCGCCTGCCACGGTTCCGACAGGCGGTCCTTTTCCGACCGCCTGTCGGAGCAAAAACATTGGCCAACATTGCAAAACGAATGGTGGAAACGGATTTGGGGGCCCGTAGCGGGCCCCCCTCAATCCCAGGTGCCCCCCCTACATATCTCTGCCCCATGTAACAGGCACCGCAGGGTGCCTGCCACGTAGCGCAGGGATGTGTCTGCACCCTCTATTTTGCATTGTGGCGGGGGCTGCTGACCGCATCCCCGCCACAATGCAAAATATAGGTGATGTGACCGCCATGGTGGCGGTCGCATCGTCATTAGGAGTGTGGGGAGGCCGCCTCATAGGCGGCCGGTCACAAATCTGTATCGATGGCAGACGGACCCATCGTAATGAGGCCCATAGTTTTTGTGTTTTTACTTTTCAAAAGAAACAAATTTGACCAGTTTCATATCACTATTGATAAGATAACATTAAAAATGAGGAAAAGCCCGTGCCCAGAGGGGGATTTTCTGCCTGCAGTGTGTTGGACAGACTGTGTGACCATATTCCATACCCTAGTGCCAAAATCCATGGACCGTGGGGGTTAGCTGTAAATAGGAGGTATGTGTAAGGAAGAGTTGATGTATTTGATAAAAAAAACTGAAATTCACTGAAAAATACAAAGGTTAAAGTGAAAATATGGTTTGCTTTGGTTATAGGATAACTGCATTTAAAAAAAAACTCAAATTCACAGAAAAAACAGTTAAAGTGCAGTTACAAAACAAATCTTAAAAGTCACTGAAATTTGGAAGCTATGGTTAGGTAGATTAACCCTAACTGGCTTGCCTGTCATGTGCTGCTGAGGGCCCTGCATATTATGACATCACTCATGACATGTTAAATGACATAATTGATGACCTAATATATGATAGTGCTGTTGACATTAGACTGAACCATAAAAAATTGGGATAAAAGAGGTCTCTAGTCATATGCAGCATGGGTGTACGCCAGAGGAATGTGTAAAGAGCCTGACCTGCAGCCAACTCGGCTGTGCACAGCCCCACGCCGTGGAGTTTGGCTGCTCACAAGGGGTTGGTTTGCGGGCCAGGCCCTGTGGCTAACCCCTACTGTGAAGGGCTGAAGGTTGTGTGTAGCAGGGTTGGCTACCTGTAGAAGGTTGGGGGGGGTATGGCCAGCCTATGGGTCAGGTCCTGTGGCCAACCTCCATGGCCAAAAGCACAGTGCCTGGCCGAATGCAGGGCCAACCCTTGCAGCACGTGGATAAAATTCATGTATAGTAGGGGTTGGCTACCCATCGTGGGTTGGGCTCACGGTCTGGCTGTAGATCAGGCCTTGCAGCCCGCTCAATTGCACAGAGATGAAGGCTGTGCACAGCAGGGGTTGGTTGCCTGCATAGGATTGGCCATTGGCAATCCGCAGCTGCATCCAGCCGAAGGATGTGCTCAGTGGGGTTTGGGTGATCAGAGGGTTGTGGGCAGGGCCAGTTCCTGATGTTGAGCCCCTCTGCTCATCTCTGGAAGCAGACATCAGTGAAGTAATCAACTATGTCACTAGAGAGGCTGTTAGTGATGTTATCTAACGTCATGCCCGAGTTGTTTTTTTTTTTCAAACAAACTTTGAGTTTTTTCATGTGAACATATTTGTACAATTGGCACCCGTTCCGATACATAAGCATACCTGTGCAGTTATTGTTTGCAAGTATTACAGTTATCATTTTGCCATACAGTCACCATATCCTGCTTACAGTGCGTATATTTACTCAGCGTATCCCATCCGCTTTGTATTTTTACGCTCCATGTGTTAACCATATTCAATAATTATAACAGGCGATACATATTGCGATCAGTCTCAATCCAACAACCCTGGATCCCTCCCACCCACACCGCAATTAACGAACTGGGCAACACAATTGGTATCTGCTCTAGTATACAGAGTATCCATTGCATTTGTGATAAAAAAAACATTAGCAAGCAACACATTTCTATGTACAACATCCTGTTTTAAGGTCATTGCGTACATGGTATCTGTATTCCGAATTCCTGTGGCTCTGAATCGTGTGATGGCTGCTCTGTGGTGTGTAGTAGCAGTATAAGTGTCCAGTGTCGGTACCTATGACATGTCACTTATCGAGTTGGCTGCCTCCTGTGTGGTCCCATCCCATGCTTTAAAGGCCTCACGCAGCATATCCCATGCCATTGCAATGGGTATTTTCCTCTGCTCTCGCTGTTCCTCCTTGGTTATCGCAGCGCTTTCGGCTAGGCTCCACTTCTCTACTTCCTCCTTCCACGCCTCTATTTTTGGTGGCCTTGCTGCCTTCCACCTCCTTGTGATGTGCCTCTTTGCTAGTAATAACGCTAAGTCAGCAAAGCGCGACTGAACCTTGTATCCCTTCGGGTGTGGATATAGCCCTAGTATGCAGCTCTTTGCCGTATTCCAAGTCCGCCCACCTACCACGTCTGTTAGTATTTGCGCTATCTGTGCCCAGTAGTGTGCTAGCGCTGGATAGGCCCATATCATATGAACAAACCCTGCATCTGCCTCTATACATCTCGGGCAGTTTGATGCAACTGCAGGGATCATCTTGTGGAGCCTATGAGGGGTTGGGTATGCCCTCTGCGTGATCATGTAGTGGATAAGTTTGAATTGCGCGTTGCGTGACACTGCTTTCGGGTAGGCTAGAAGTGCAGTCCACTCTCTGTCAGTTAGTTCTGCTTCCTTGTCTGCATCCCACTTGGCCCGTAAAGCCTCTAATGGGGAGGTCTGTGTTTCCCTGATACCCGTGTACAGCCATTTCGTCAAATGCCTATCATTACCCATTAAGTGAAGAATATGGACTAGCACATTCGTTGGTGGTTCCTGCCCGTCCTGGGCCCACACCCTTTTCACGTAGTATGTTAATCCAGCGTGTAGCAGAAATAGGGTGTCCGTCAGGCCATTGGTATGTGCAAAATCTGTTTGTGACTGCAGGATTCCCTCGTGGAACATTGCCCCCACTGTAGTTATCCCTCCACCCTCCCATCCGACCAGCTGTTCCTGCGAGACTATGCCTGTTGTTATGGGTAAACCCAAGAGAGGGGTATTTGGTGCATATGACAGGCGTGGTTGCGTATACTTTAATGCATATTTCCAATACTGCAGTGCTACTTGCAATAGTGGTTAGTCCGCGCTGTTAATTGGGTGCATGCTATGTAGTATTGCATGCAATTTTCCCTGCGCCAGCATTCTGGGTGTATAGCCAATTTCTTGCAAGTTGCGGCCCATTAGCCAGTATGAGAGCCATTGCAACTGACTCGCCATGCAGTAGGCCCTAAAATCCGGGGCTCCCATTTCTCCTGTTGTCGTCGGAAGTTGCAGCTTCTTTAGGGCTACCCTGCGCCTACCAACACCCCATATTAGTTTTGTCAGCAGGGAGTCTAGCACTCGGAACACCTTCATGGGGATTAGTATTGCGAGCGTCGTAAAGTAGTACAATACCCTTGGTAGCATCACCATCTTCGCGATGGCCAAGCGGCCCGTGGTAGACAGCGGCAGCGTTATCCAGAACGCTATCTGTGATCGTAATGCGGCTATTGTGCTTTGGACGTTGCCGCCCAGCGTATCTTGCTATGTCCTATATATACTCACTCCCAGGTACTTAAACGTGGTTGGAGCCATCTGTGTATTATTGTCTCCAAAGTTGATCGTGTGTGGCGCATTGGTCTGTTTGAAGGAGAAGGCTACTGATTCGTCAAAGTTTACGCATAGTCCCGACACTCTGCCAAACTCCGCAAAGAGCGTCGCAGCTTCTCGGAGTCCGCTATACAACTCCCGAGAATATAGTATTATATCATCTGCATATAGTGACGCAGCATGTATCGTCGGGCCGAAAGGTATGCCCCAGTCCTGGGTTGAAAGGCGTAGTTTGTGGGCAAGTGGTTCCAGTGCTAGTATAAAAAGCAGTGGGGATAGTGGGCCTCCCTGCCTCGTGCCTCTATAAATCTCGTATGCACTAGAGATGTGCATGCCTGATCTTACACAAGACGTCTGTGCAGCGTATAACAGCCTGACCCAATTCAGGTATTCTACGGGTATACTGGCTCTGCGCCCCCAGCATGTACTTCCAACTCAGCGTACCAAACACTTGTCGAAGGTCAAGTGAGGGGCAACCCGCATCTGGAAACTAGTCTAAAGGGGCCCACATTACTTGATACAGCCTCCGCACATTGTGCGCTGTGCTCCTACGCGGCACAAATCCCCATTGATCTGCATGTACCAGCTTGCCAAGATAGGGCAACAATCGTGAAGCTAGAATCTTGCTCAGTATTTTGTACTCAGTATTTAAGAGTGACAAAGGCCTATATGCTGTAATGTCCGTACCGTCCCTTCCGTGTTTCGGCAACAATACCACCAATGTCTGACTTGTAGTCTGACTTGTACCGCCACATACAACTTACTCAATTGCGGCGCCAACTCTTTGGCATATGCTGCATAGAACTCTGTGGGGAGGCCATCCAGACCCGGGGTCTTATTATGAAACAGGTCCCTGATGGCCACCTGAATCGCCTCTGTCGTAATCTGTGACTTTGGGTCTTCATTGTCTGCCTCGTTCAACTTTGGCAGGTTCACTCCATGGAGGAATACCCAAATTTCCTGTGTGCGTGGTAGCCCAGGAGTACTATACAAATGCCTATAATACTTTTGGAATGCCTCATTTACCGTTAATTGAGTGTCAGCCACATCCCCAATGGGAGAGCGGATCTTGGTTATTGGGGTTGCTTATGGCATGTTCCGTATTATACGTGCTAGCAGAGTTCCAGGTTTGTCTGCCTCCATATGGGCTCTTTGGATATATGCCCAGTAGTCTACTACTCTTAGCCTCTCCAGGAGATCTGCGTATTCTATATGCGCCTGTTGTAATTTTTCTGCCTTCTCCAAGGATTCAGCCGCTTCTTTCTCTAGAGGTCCCAGCTGCGTGGCTACTTCAAATAGGTTTCGCACTATCGCTTGTCTAGCTCCCACCGTTGCCCCAATGGAGGTGCCTCTCACCACCACCTTGAATGCTTCCCATTCAATTAGCGGGGAGGAAGCAGAGCCGGCGTTCTGGGAGAAATAGTTGTTAATGGTATATGACAGTTGCGCTTTATAGGCCCCATCTTCTAGCAATTGGGGGATTAAATTTCCACGTCGGCACAGGGGTGGGGACATGGCCCCATTCCAGTACCATTTCCAACGGACTATGGTCAGACAGCGTTTTGCCTGTATACGCCGTGTCTAGTATCAGCGGGAGTAGGACAGGGGAGCAAAGAATATGATCTATTCTTGTGTGCACCGCATGTACCGGGGAATAATATGAGTACTCACGTGTCACCGCATTCTTGCTTCGCCATACGTCTAAGAGTTCCCACCCGCCTACCCATGCCTCGAGTGCCTTAGCCTGCCGTATTGCCAAAGCTCCCCTAAGAGGCGGATGCGACCTGTCCAATTGCGTGTTTAGCACTGCGTTATAGTCCCCCCCCCGTATCCATGGGTGGTGTCCCCAGTCCGCCAGTGCGGCGCTTATTCTTTTCAGGAACCCGTCTTGCTCCGTATTTGGTGCGTATATGCTACCTATCACTAATACCTGGCCATCCATCTCTCCTTTCAGAAGCACATACCTGCCCTCACCGTCCACCCGCTGCTCCAATAGACTAAAAGGGACCCCCGCCCGTATCCACACTGCCGCGCCCCTTGCAAACGCCGAGTAGGTCGTGCTGTATAGCTGGCCTCTCCATTTTTTCCGTAGCTTGCCCGCCTCTGCTGTGTTCAAGTGTGTCTCCTGCAGGAAGACTGTGTGCTTTGCGCGTGTATACGGTACCTCTTGTGTAAGGAGCCCATGCCTCTGTCAGGCTCCGTACCCCGCTGACCCTGACGAGAAAGGATTGTCGCTTTACTGGCCCGTACCTCTGCTTGCCTTCCAGCCCCCGGGTCCCAGCGGTGACGTACTGTACCTGACAGAAGAACAGGAGGGTGACTGGTATGGGCCCTTTAATCCCAGGCTGCCGGACGAGAACAAGGAGGGGAAGCCACACCCCCTGGAGGAGGGGTTCACTAGAGCCGGAAGGAGGAACAAGACAAGAGAAGCTAGAGAGCGATGCGTTTTGTTGGAGAGAGGAAGAACGCGGACCACGAACCAGAGACACTGCTGAGCACTCCCGAAGCGAGGAAGACGCCGCAGAAGGGTCGCAGAAGATGGAGACCAGCCGCGAAGTCCAAACAGAAGCGCCTAGAGGCCAACGACTCCACGAGCCGCCCAGCCTCGTTCCAGGAGGAGCGTGGCTCGCACAGGTGCGTGCTCGGTTTCTAGGGAGTGGTCGGCAGGTAGAAGAAAGGACCCGGTCCTTTCTAAGGGGGAAGCCATAAAACGTGCCTCAGGGTGTTTTTAGAGACACCCTTCTTTCGTCTACAGTTTCGGTGGCGGTTTCCTTGTCACAGCTACAACTCTGCATGACGGGTGCATACATTACCCACTCCCTTCCCTTTTATTTGACATACAACGCCGAACGTGTCAGTGACTCCTGTTTCTTTCCTTTGTTTTGAGCGCAACCTGACCCATATACCCCGGATACAAGTGGTGGAGAACCATATAAAGGACGAAGACAGCTATTCCCCTTGAGAGACCGATTCTTTGTGTTGGTTTCACGTACTTGCTAAAAGAAGCAATAAAGGTGTATCAAGGAAACTCTGTCTAGTGCTTTCTACAACCCGCTACAGCCTCGTACATTCCACGTAAGGAACTTATATGATGCTCTTAACGCCATTTACGCTACATGTGCCATGTAAAACCCGCATGTGTGCTTTAACTCTGTGTCCTGGTGTAATCCGTCGCTTGCCCCAATGTGCGCCCTCGTAACTGCTAACTTCTGGAACTTGAACAACCCCAATACTAAGGTCCAACCTTAAAACTGTGCTCGACCAAACCGCTGCTACAAGCAGCAACAACTTTAACTTACTCTTTGCATTCGCAAGGGGGGGAAGATACGCCAGCCGCGGACCATTTCACCCCATGCCAAGTCCCCTGTGCTGTACCAATTGGCAGCATTGCAGTAGTCGCACAGTAGTGTCAAGTAGCTTAAAGATGACAAGCAAGAGTTTTTGGAAGGAGAGGGAAGAGAATAGAGAAGAAAAGGGGAAGAAGTGGGTTCGCATCCCGGGCCTGGGGCACGCCCCCCCCAAACAACATATATTATACATAATTGTGGCATCCGTACCCATACAGTTACCAACTGCTGCCAGCTCCCGCATAATGCCAGCTTCATGTTTCTGTCCGCATTGTCACTGGTTCCCGATGGCGTAGGCGCTCTCCCTCTAGTGCCTGCGTCCCACCGGCATACATGTATTCTGCTCTGTGTCTGTGTTCATTCCTCCAGGTCCCTGGCAGTTTGCGGTGTCAAAGAGGGGAATAAAGGTTGACTAGTCTGAGTCTGTTGCTGGCATGCCGTCTGAGGACGATTCACGTCTGCTTGTTGCTCCTGCCGTTCTAAGGGCCGCCGCCGTTTTCAATGCTGCTCTCCTGCTTTCAATCTTCTGTTCAAGGGTGGGTGCCCTCTCGTCCCTCCTCTTCTGTCGTCCTGTGGTCCGTTGCACTGTTCGCCTACGTCGCTGGCTCAGCCTCCGGGGCTGTCGGTGTTCGTCCAGTATCGCCAGGTTCGGGAAATTTACCTCTATCCATAGCCATGCCGTCTCGACATCCTCAAAGAAGAAATGGCTGGCATTATCATGTATGACCTTAAGCTTGGCCGGGAATATTAATGCGTAAGGCAGGTTAGGTTGTTGGAGATGCTGTTTGACCCCAAAGAATGCCTCCCGTTGTCTTTGTACCTGCACGGTATGATCCGAGAACAGTGAAACCTTCGAGTTTTTGTAGAGGAGCGGCGCCTTTTCTCTTGCTTTGCGGAGAAGCGTGTCCCTGTAATTCAGGATTTTTGCCACAATAGGCTGCGGTGGTAGGCCAGGGGCCCGCATTCCTGTAGGTACTCTGTGGGCTCTTTCTACACTGAACATTTCAGTCAGGCCTTCAGGCGCTACTTCAGTGCATAGCCAGTTTACTATAAATTGCGTGGGGTCCCGGCCTTTGCTTTTTTCGGGCATCCCAACTATGTGGATATTGCTTCTGCGTGCCTTTCCTTCCGCATCATCCACCTTATCTTGTAGTTCTTTAACCTGCCGCTGCAGCTGTGAGACCGTTTCAGTTTGTGCCTTTCGCCACGGTGTAATATCTGACAGGGCTGTTGCGTGAGTCTGAACGCTTTCTGCCAGCTTTTTGTGGTCCGCCCGAAGTAAACTCACATCTGTAGTGAGCGTTCCCAGTTGTTGTTCCAGTATTGCTCTGGATTCGCAGATTTCCCGCAGAATAATGTCTAGCTTATCTGGGGGTTGGTCTGCTTGTGTCTGGGATTTCTTCCTGCATAAGAGGGGAGTCTCTTAACGGGTTGGAGCTAGCTTCACCTGTCGGGCCCTGCTCCAGTTGTTTTCCTTTTGGCCTTCCCATGCTGGCGTTGCGCACTCCCCAAAATGGCGGGCAAGCGTAACTGCGCTTTTGCTCTTACAGGGCGCCCTTCGCACCTCGCGGACGCTCAGGTCCTCCTCCCTGCGCACTGGCTATGTGGACTAGTATTAAAACCGGCTAAGGTCCCTTCACGGTAAGGCTGTGTCCCTATTTGGGGGTTTTTGGTGGCCACAGTTCTGCACCCCTAGTGTCCACGCACGTTCTGACCTCACTCCCCCCTATGCGGACTGGTATCGCCTATACTTCCAGTGTACTCCTGCAGTCTCCATCAGCTGGACAATCACAGGTGGCTCACAGGTGGCTGACCGTACCTGCCACTTCCTGGGCAGCTTTGCAGTGCTAGGTCTCAGTTCGCCGGCCTCCCTGGTAGTACTATGCCACTGCAGGCGGCCTCGCCCATATTCGAGCCCAGCCGCAGTCCAAGCCTCACCCCACAGGAGCCTCAGTGTCACTTCGCAGTTCCGTGAAGCCAGGGGTCAACTTGCAGTAGTTTACACCCCGTTCTGTGGCCGTCGCCGGGGGTTACCTTCTCTTTGGGTCCCACTACGTCGGGCCCAGCATCACAGGTTTCGCCAATCTCCCCAGGCCGCGGCCCGCAGTGTCACTCGTTCCGGGGCCCAGTGGTGAGGTAGGTCATCACTCGGCAGTGCCGCCAGTCGACAAGATAGCCCGTGCAAGAAAGGGGCCTCTGCCTGTTGCCGGAGCTCTTTGTTGGATCGCTTGCAGGGGGGATAGCCCTCGTTGTACCTGCTGGTCCGGTGTTGTGGGGGCCAGCTGGGCCTCTGTTCCCGACCCCACAGGCGCGTGTTTCAAGCCTGGAGGAAGGGTCTATTTCCGCCGTCCTCGTCCCCTGTCGTGTTGCTGCTCAAGTGTTTGTGGGAACGATGCTACGGATCAGGCGGCTCGCTGCACCCCAGTGCCTCCGACCGCGCCCCTGCTTGCAGCTCCGTACCTCCTCCTGTTCGTTTAGGCCGCAGCCTCGTGTAGTCCGGGACCCGGCTGCTGCTCTGGTCACTGTGTAACAGAACAGTCGGTCTGCGGTGCGGCCCGTGAGTGGTCTCTACTTGCTGCCGGGGTTGTCAGCGATGCAGCCGAGAGTATTGTGGCGCGGATGCTCGCTGGTTATTGGGGGATTTGAGGGGTTTATCGGCCCCGGCCCGGGAGCTCCCAATTCAGGCGTCCGCCATCTTCTGCGGTTGGCCACGCCCCCCACATCATGCCTGAGTTAATGTTTGTTTACCCAACTATAAATGGCAAATGTAAGCTTTTTTTTAGGTTTTGTAACCAAAACTACACTTAAACTGAGGGTTTTTTTCATTGAATTTCTGGGGATTTTTTTTTTTTTTAACATAAGGTCCCATAACCAAAGCTAACTATAATGTCAGAGACTAGATAAATTGATTTATAGACTGACAGAACGTATGTATATATCTTCAATTCCAAGTCAGGAGTAGCAAGCGCTATAGAAATACAAAAATACAATTATACAACCAAAGAACGTAAACCTGTTTCAACTTGTACTTGTGGCAGTAGTCTTCCAATACTGCATGACCGCCTAAGATGTATCTGTAAAACTGACCTTTTGTCCTGAATTCTTTTTTTTTTTTATAAATCTTTTTTTATTAAGCAGTTGTTCAGTTCACAGCAGTGCAGACCGAAGGGAAAACAAAGTAAGCCACTCGCAGGAGGCATAAACATTCCCTTCCTTTAAATGTTCGGTATCAGCCAACTTGTATGCTCAGTAAGTAGAGTACGACGTGTTTCTCCAGATAAATCTGGTAGGGGCATTCCTGGGCCCTCCCTCCAGTACCTCCCACCACCACTCCCTCTCAGGACTCCCTGTGGAATGTCCAGTTACCCCCGATCTTGTCAAATTTACGAGGACATCCCAGACCCTGGTACACCTCGCACTCCGCTATCTGGCACCAGTCAAGGTTGTTTTCCCAATCCCGGACAGTCGGAGGGGGTCTGCTTGCCCCCCACGTTCTGGATAGATTTCTTTTTGGGACCTCCGCAGCCAGTGTCAGCCACAGAGCGAGGTATTTGGGCCATTTCACCTCCCCCTGTGATATCCAGTTTGTCCTGAATTTTTAACCTCTGTCCTGAATTTTTACATTCACTTTCCAAAATGTGCCTCCATTCCAGTCAGTCCCCCTAGTTGGAAACCACACCAACTGCATCAGGAAAAAAAACCTCAGGATCTACTTGACCAAAGTGTGTCTATGGAGTCTCAATAAATCGAATTGGTTAAGAGCATCAACTTTCGGCTTGAACTGAGAATATGCTTCAATTTCTTGGGGTCCTAGAGAAGTTTGTGTTGATTAGGACTGTAATGTTAACAGGGTTGAAACATATACATTGATTGAACGTCCCACCTGTCATTTGTATAAATTCCAAAAAGTACAGTTAGGCTTCCAGAAGCGCTTTGTCGCTGAAAGGAAGCTCCCACCCCAGTCCTGATGATACTGCACTGGTTCTGAATTAGGCAGCATGTATGTAGAGTTTAAGTTGCTCTGGGTCCAGAACGCGGAGCACTGTGATACAAGAGTCCATTCGAAGCGGGACAAGGGTTCAACGGTGCAGAACAGTTAATCCCTTTAGGATGAAAGATACACAGATGACCCCCAAATGCTAAGGATCGGTGAGGACAGATGACCACGAGCCAGGGAGATAATCTCCAAGCCTTATAAAGAGACGAAGCACCAGTGCAGTTTCAGAAAAAAAATCGTATTTGAGAGAGAGCATTCTTCTAGACTTTCGAATTGGCAGAGACTTGGTCCCAGCGTGCTGTGTCTCAGGCATAGAAGCAGACTTCTGGTTAAACATAATGTAATTGTGTTAAGAATCAGAGGTATGTCATGAGTTAAATATGCTTGTGCTGCGTAGGATGTACAAAAGGGTTTGTAAATCTTGTTGCCTGGGGTGATTAGTGTTGATTTTCGTCTCCTCGGCATCTTTCTCCAACGCTGTCTTATTTATAATGCATGGAGGCCAGAATTAGTGGATACCCCATAACAATTTCTCACCAGTTATTGAATGTAATTACTTTTATGATTAATATATATATTTACAAATTGAAATAGAGTTTTATTTCAATAAAATGTACACAGATGACTAGAACAAAGCGCTACTACTCCTACCCTGGATGCCGATGTCTTAAAAGACGGCGCCAGCAGCGCGATCTGTGGTTCCATGGAGGGCGAGCTGCCCAGGCAGGGCATCGCTCAAGAAGCCCGGCTTCCCTTGTGTGTGTGTGTGTGTGTATATGTGTGCCCATTAAAAATGGATAGGGTAATCAGAGCCACATTGGTCGACGGCGCGAGACATTCCCATTCATGTTGCATGAGGCAGTATCAAAAGTGGCGGAATGGACTGCAGTGGATTAAGGAGCCATAAAACCACGCGTGGAGAGTGACGTCCAGTGCTGGAGCTGGTGTTCTCTGGCCTGGCATCTCCTGCAGAATCCCGATGTGTTGGGACGTCCTTGGTACTGATGGAGCAAGAACTCGCAATGAGACTTGCTCGTAAGCAATCCTCTCACGGTAAATTTATTAATCTTTGTAATGTCTTTATTAACAAATGCACACATAAACACTATATGAATGAAGCTTGTCTATGTGTTTAAACTAATAAGTAACGCTTGTCTAATCCAAAATGGCCGCTAAAGCGCGGGAATTTCAGTGCGCATGTGTCAACCATATCACGTGGTATGACGTCTTTCTTTGCTTGGAGGGAAAACTTTGCTTCTGCGCAGTGTGTATTAAAATGGCTGCTTAATGTTTTCACGTGCTAAAGCTTGTGCATATGCTGCAATTAAAACTGTGGTATTCTAATGCTACTAATGTGGGATAGATTTATAATTAAATGGGAATAGAGTAGAAATAGGGGGTATACAGTGAAAACATTTATTTGTGATTTTAATGTTTTCTTCTTTGACTTTTTATTAGTTTGTAAAATGGGGCCTGGGTTAACGGAAAGGCAGCTTGGAGCCAATGCGAAGTACACATGCGCCTGCTATACAAGGCACAGCGATGAAGTCAACTTGGACGTCATCCAAGGCCGTGACCTGGTGGCCAACTCTACTGCACCCGCGATGTTCCTGCAGAACGCAACAATTTATATGAACAATGTATTAAATTTTGTCGTGAGACGGGTGGGAAAAAAAAGCAAATGTATTAATTGTGAGGGGCGGTATTTTCAAACAACGGGCTTAAAGAAATTGAACTAAATTGACATGGTGTGAGGATCAACCCCCTGTCCCCGTCCATTCAGAAGTAGTGGGCCCATAAATTTGAAACATTAATGGGAGGTACCGGGGTGCAGAAGGGTATAATAGATATAGATATAGAATTAGCTAATTAGTTAGCATTAGGGCGCACAGGAGCCAAGCACAAGATCAGGCTTTGGTGCTCGACGAGCTGATCCATTGCAGACAGAACCGCTGTCCAGAGAGGTCCTGAGGTGGGGGCGGCGGCAGATTCCATTAGAAGGAAGACACGGAAGATATCGAGGAGGAGCGAAGTGTCAGAGAGGGGAACGACGCAGGCGTCATTGATAGAGAGGTCACCTATCCTGTCCTGAACCTGGTCCGGAGGTCTTTGGTCTTCATCCTTCCTGGGACCTATCTTTCCAACTCCTTGGCCAAGGGGTTTGGTTCTCACATCTTTAGGTAAATATAAATGCAACCTTTAGCTGTGCTGCTGTCTCTATCTTCTTCTTTCTGAGGGACTGTCATTGATCAATAATTGATTATTAGTATGCTTCATCCTTGATATACGATTAAGTATTATGTGGTTTGTAATTTACTCTGCTAAATTTTAGATAAACATTTTAAAACTTCCTGACTCAGTAATTATTTTAGAAATTATGAATTGTAATGAATGTCACTCATTTTAAACTTCCCAATTATCAAAGGGTCCATTGGTAAGTCATTACTCTTCAATCAGAAAAGTAATTGGTAGCAGGGATATTGATAAAGAGTACAACTGACCCACCAGCGGAAATTGCTAGCGTAGTATGAATGAATGGGCCCAGGTGAGTATTCGGTGTATGAATGCTTGTTGCTAGTAACCCGCTGGATCAGTTTTCTGGCTATCAGAGGATGGTTTTGGTTGCACTTTGTTAATTGGGTAATGAGAATTTTATTTTTATAAACTAACATCCGTTTGTTCATAAGTTTTGTTTTATGTTGTCCAGAATTCCCGGGGAAAATTGAATAGCGGATGGTAAGTGGAAGCCATACTGCAGTGAGGTTATCTGCCAGGCAGAAATAGTACTGAAAAGTTAGGCAGGGCTATCAGTACTTGTTAGGGACTCTATGCGTGTGAGTAATAGCAAAGGAATACTTGCGGTACCAATGGTGTTCTTAAAACTGGTGCACTTGGGGTACAAGCACTTGTCCCTTCCTGATATGGTGGCTGGTTCTTTAATATTCCTTCCATAAACCAGCCACCATATCAGGAAGGGACAAGTGCTTGTACCCCAAGTGCACCAGTTTTAAGAACACCATTGGTACCGCAAGTATTGCATAATCCACCAGTTAATAGGGTACTTCAGGATAAAGAAAAAGAGGCTATAGACAGAAACGGAGCAGAATTGATACAGAAAATAACACAGCTGAATGTACATCCTGATTCCCTGACCATACCTGTAACAATTGGTCCAGTGGTTCCCTTGTATGGTGACAAGGTAAATTATCCGAAACCTTTAGTTATGCCTACACCTGTAGAGATTCCTAAAACCGAACCCGTAATAATTGATGATCAGATCAGTGATTGTGAATCAATGATATCCCTAATGGATTTACTGATTCGAGGATCTGTAAATAGCACTCCTAGAAGAATAACACCTGGTTGCTCCAAAGATGTAAATATAGTAACCTCATCTGGAACTAAGAGTGCCACAGTAGTAACACCAGAAGACTTAGAAAGGTGGGCACAAGGATCAGACAGACAGAGTTCACCCCTAAGATCATGGACATCTACAAATTAAAAGTCGAGTTAGAAGAAATGATAGCAGGAAATGTAGGAGTAGATCGCCTAAATACTTACGATGAAGAAGAACTATTGTTCGTATGCAGAAGCATAACTAGAAATGTAAATATATTTCTTGAGAAATTATCTGACTTGGCTTTGCAGATGGGAATTGAAATAGGAAAGTCAAAAGTGTTACAGAAACCCTATAGAGCAGACTTTTCTGACAAAGATTTAGAAAACATGAATGCCTCTGGCCGAAAACTACAAGTAAAGGAATTAATGTCAGTACTACAGAAATGGGGAGATCTAGATAAATGGAAAGCTAGATGGACAAAGAAAAAGGAAGAGGCACGGTACAGTAGATCGAATTCTGAATATTTATTGAAGGAAACAGGCAAACCAGATCAGATGTACCCGATGCGAGAAGTACCTGGAGGAGGTTATGTTCATGTCCCATGGAGTAGACAGGATATTTTGTCATTTACAAATGACTTTCCAAAGTTAAGAGAAAAACCAATTGAATGGTACAAGCAGGTTGAGAGGTTTGTGAAAGTGTCAAAGGTATTGTTGAAGGACTTGGATGGTTTATTTGACATAGTGGTACCTGCCGATTTGTGGACAGATTGTAAAATTACAGTTGACTGGCCGAGTGAAGAGTACCCTAGAGATGCAAAGACAGGTGCTCCATCAAGCGATGTAATGAAAAAGTATCAGCAGGTAATAACTTATCTGAAAGGGAAAATACCACCGAAAGAAACGGATTGGGTGAAAATAGACAGGACTACCCAAGAAGCAAGTGAATCGGTACATGCCTATTATGAACGTTTATTACAGGTGTTCAAACAGTATAATGGATTTGAGGACATTGGAGATAAAAATATGAGTCAGTTTGTCTACCGATTTGTTTATGGTTTAAAGCCAGAGATTTGTCAAATGATTAAGCAGCACATGTTGTGCTGGCAAGGGAAACCCATAGACGAAATTTTGAAATATGTAAAATATTGTGGAGATGATATTGAGGATAGGCACAAGAAACTACAAGAGAAAGTGATGTGGGCTCAAGTGAAAATGGCTGAGCGACAGGGAATTAATTTGGATAATCCAACTGATAATCAGGGAAAAGATTCTGGAACAAATGGTGACACAGGAAATGGTGGTAAAGTGAGAGGACGAATGAGTAAAGAAGAGGCTAAAAAGAAATTTCCTTGTCATGGATGCGGAAAGTTGGGGCATTCGAAGGATGAATGTAAAAAGATTCGAAATAATAATGGCCCAAATCATAATTTAAATCCACAGACGCAGAATGACTCACAGCAGGGTGTAAATCCTCAGAGTCAGTTGCCACCTGCCCCTATACAGGGTAATGTAAGCAGAGCAAAGCACAGTACAGACGTCGGATATCAAGGAGGAAGTGGTAAGAATGACTACGTAACTTCACAGTTTCTTTTACAGGATGATTTTAATCCGTATGACTATCAATGACGGTGCCTAAGAGAGGGGGAGAAGGAATGCGTACTTGGCGCATCCTTGCCGGTAGATCAGTCAGGTCCATATGTTGAAGGGAAAGTAAGAGGTAATGATATCACTTTCCTTTTGGACACTGGTGTTACCCGTTCTACTGTGAGAACAGCAGACATCCCAGACCTTCCTCTCTCTGGAGAAGCTATCCAAGCTGTAGGTGTAGCTAATCAAAAGATCAGAACACCTCTTACTAAACCAATGGAAGTAAAAATAGGAAACTTCTGAGAAATGCACCAATTTGTTGTGTGTGATTCTAGTCCAGTAAACCTTTTGGGTAGAGACTTACTGTGCAAAATGAATTGTACTATTTTCTGCACGCCGGATGGTGTTGCAATACAGACCCGGGACGAAGATCATGTTTATAAGTTCATGATAGCCAAGCAAGGTACAGAAATAGATGAGATGTTCTCTTTGATAACAAAAAGAATTACCAGAAGAACTAAGAACTACAGTGAATTCCAAGGTATGGGATTTCACCGGGAAAGAAGTAGGACTTATGGCCAAAATAGACCCAGTAAAAATCACTGTAAAAGAAGGTGCAATTTTTCCAAATACCAGACAGTACAAAATGAGTGCAGAAGTAAAAGAAGGAGTTGTTGAGGAAATTAACAGAATGGTAAAACAAGGCATATTAAAAGAAGTTATGAGTAGCCCTTGTAATTCACCAATCATGGGTTTGAAGAAGCCTAGTGGAAAATATAGGATTGTTCAGGATTTACGCAATATTAATAAGATTGTGGTACCTTGTTGTCCTATAGTGCCAAATCCTGCAGTAATTCTATATCAGATCCCCTGGAGTGCAGAATGGTTTACTGTGATTGATCTATGCGAAGCATTCTTTTCAATACCGTTGCACCCAGATAGCCAGTATCTCTTTTCATTTAAATTCGAAAATAAAGTCTATGTGTGGAATAGTGTTCCTCAAGTATACACAGAAAGTCCCTCCATTTTTAATCAAATACTGAAAGGGTGTTTGGAGAAATTAGTGCTACCCAGGAGTTCAGTCTTGGTACAGTATATAGACGACTTACTGGTAGCATCCAACACTCATGATGATTGTGTTGAAGATTCAATTGCATTGCTCAACCATTTGGCTGAGGAAGGACATAAGGTGTCACCTGAAAAACTGCAGTTCTGTACCTCAGCAGTTAAATATTTGGGACACCAAATTGAAAGAGGAACAAGAAGAATAACATCTGATCGAATAAAGATAATAAAGAAAATGAAAATGCCAGAAACTCAAAGAGAAGTGAGAATGTTTCTTGGAATAGTAGGGTACTGTCGACAATAGATTATAGGATTTTTACTACTAGCAAAGCCTTTGATTCAGTTAACCAAAAAGAAAGTCAAAGATCCAGTTGAATGGGATGATGAAAGTGCTGGTGCATTTGTAAAATTAAGAAATGCATTATGTGAGGCACCTGCCTTGGGCATGCCTGACTATACAAGAGAATTCGCATTATTTTGCTATGAAAGAGAAAATTGTGCACTTCCAGTGTTAACTCAGAGACATGGAATAGATAGGCGTCCTATAGCATATTTTTCTGCTACATTGGACCCAGTGGCGGCAGCATTGCCAGGCTGTTTGAAAGGAGTTGCTGCTACCTGTATGAGCATCGAACAAAGTGAGTCAATAGTAATGGGATATCCAGTAACAGTATTTGTCCCACATGCAGTTGTGATCCTGTTGACCAGAACTCGAACTCAGCATCTCACACCTAGTCGGATGACAAGGTATGAACGAATTATTCTTGGTGCTGAAAATGTGACCATAGTAAGGTGCACTATTGTGAATCCTGCTACGTTATTGCCGGATCCAATTTTTGAAGAAGTTAAAGATGATTCAGAACATGATTGTCTAAAAGTCACAGAATTATGTACAAAACCGAGACCTGATATACAGGAGACGCCCCTAAAAGATCCAGATAGGGAGCTGTTTGTAGACGGCTCATGTTTAAGGCATGAGGATGGTAAACTGAGTGCAGCCTATGCTGTGTGTGAACTAACTGGAATAGTCGAGGCATCCTATTTACCAGGAGTCAAGTCTGCACAAGTAGCTGAATTAATTGCTCTGATCAAAGCTTCCAAAATTGGGAAAAATTTAAGAGTAACCATATTCACGGACAGTCAATATGGGTACGGGGTTGTGCATGACTTTGGCCAACTGTGGATGCAGAGGGATTTCATGACTTCTTCGGGATCCCCAATCAAAAATGGACAGTTTGTAAAAGAATTACTGGAAGCAATACAATCACCAAAAGAATTGGCAGTGGTGAAATGTGCCGCACACCAGTCAGGAGATGACTGGGTGGTAGTCGGTAACAGATATGCAGATCTGGTGGCTCAACACTGTGCCAAAAACAGGTTGTCAGTAAATAAAAAGGTTGAAAGGATGGGAATCAGCTGCCAACTTATGTTATGTGCACCACCTGAAACATGGAATGATGTGAAGAGATTGCAAGACGATGCTGACGAGAGTGAAAGAGATGTTTGGATAAAAATAGGATGTACTCGAAGAGCAGATGACGATGTATGGGTATACGCAGACGGCAGACCAGTCATGCCCAACTGTCTGATTTCACAAATGGCCAGAATGTATCATGGAGACACACATGTAGGGAGAGATGCCATGATTAGACTCTTCAGACAAAGTTGGTATAATCCAAAGTTTAGGGCTGCAGCAGAGAGTCTTTGCCAAAGGTGTCTAACTTGCCAAATGAATAATCCAGGAAGAAAACAGTAATTGGTTTGGGAAAAATTGGAAAGGCTGAAGGTCCATTTGTGAGATTGCAGCTAGATTTCATACAATTACCACCATGTAAAGGACTGAAATATGTACTTGTCATAGTATGTCTGTTTTCAAGGTGGGTGGAGGCTTACCCTACCAGAAGGAATGACAGTATTACAGTCGCAAAGCTGTTGCTACGAGAACTCATTCCTAGGTTCGGTTTCCCAGTAACTTTGGAATCAGATAGAGGAAGTCACTTCAGCAATGATGTAATTAGAATAATGTGTGAAGCATTCCAAATTGAACAGAAATTGCACTGTGCGTACCGCCCAGAGGCTTCTGGAGTGGTTGAACAAATGAATGGCACAATAAAATCAAGACTGTCAAAAATGTGCGCATCAACATCGCTAGATTGGCCAGACACATTGCCTCTTGTTTTAATGGGACTCAGAAGCATTGCTGATAGAAATACCGGATTGAGTCCCCATGAAATAATCATGGGAAGAGCAATGAGACAAGCACATGTACCTACAAATAAACTGCTGAACATAACTGATGATATGGTTCTAAATTATTGAAAAGGATTGGCTGACCTAGTGCGTTCTGTCTCTCACCAGGTTGGAGAAGACGCAGTTTCCAGGCAGCCTGAGCAAGAGCATGATCTGAATCCCGGAGACTGGGTGGTTGTGAAGCATCACACCAGAGAAACGTGTTTATCACCCAGGTGGGGCGAACCTTGTCAGGTTATACTAGTTACGAACACAGCAGTGAAATGTGCAGGATTGCCTAATTGGATTCATGTAAGCCACACCAAAAGGGTGCCAGAGCCTGAAGGACAAGATCCTCAGACAGCATCAATAACTGAGGAAGCTGAAGGTTGGCCAGCTGAAGAATCTCAGGTGAGAGATTCGAGAGAAGCTGAAGAAGAACAACCGAGCACAAGTCAGGACTGGATACCAGTGGTTGAAATACCGGAAGTTTACAACAGAACAAGAAGCCGAGCAAAATTAGAAGAAATTAGGGAAGACCAGATAGGTGAAGAAGAAGCAGCTCAGGAAGAGGAAAATGAAACAATAAGAGAACCTGAGCAGGACCAGATAAGGAGAGAAAATTGGGCTCAAATTGACAATGAAGCAACAGAATTTGAGCAGGGACAGATAGGTTTAGAAGAACGCGGTCAGGCTGCAGAAGTACAAAGTGCAATAAGCCCTGATCAGAACCAGTTAGGACTAGGAAAATACGTTCAAGAAGAAGAAGATCACGAGAACCTCAAGCACGAAGACGTAAATCCTGAACAAGGTCATTTACTAGAAACTCACATTGGAGCAACTGAAGAAAAGCCAGTAAGACCTGAAAAAGAACAAATAGAAGAAGAAACTGAGCACAAAGAAAAACAAACTGTGCCACAACTTGAAAATAAAAGAACTTCTGAAGAAGAAATAAGAAGTGAAGAGACAGTGCAAACAAAGAAAGGTGATCATTGGCCTAGTGTCATTAAAAGAGTAAAATACCATATAGAAACCAGAAATGAAGATCCGGAACAAGTAAATGAAGTAACAAGCCTAACTGGACAAACAAGTGGAACTGAAAAACGAAAAAGCAAGAGACAAACTTGTGAACAATAAATTCAAAGGTCCTGATTGGACTTATATAATCCTTGAAGACTACGAGAGTTCAGAGTCAAGTGAAAGTGGTGACGAAAGAACAAGTGCGGAACTGACTTATGAAAAAGAAGTAAAACCACCTTGATAACGTTAAGTCTTGAAAGAAAAGGATAAGAAGAGAAATCTTCCTTGTCAAAATGCCTGACGACAGAGTTTCTGGGAGACCGAAACGGAAATGTTGTAAAAGATGCTGTGCTATATGCATATGTAGTCTGGTAGTGGTGCTTGTAGTATGGTTAGTTGTGATTGTAGCAATTCCTTACCTTATGATAATGGATAAAAAGATTAACAACGAAACGAAGGGAAGGATAGATAACTTGAAAGGTAATGGAAAGTTTCATCATGTGGTAGCAGATAACGACACTAGTTTAAATGTTTTCACAAAATTATTGTTTCAATATGTAGATACCATGGAAGTTAGTAATTGTTATGTCTGTATGAAGTTACCCGAATCAGTAGCAGAAGGGTTAACATATCATCATTTGCCATTAACTTATGGCATATCATGTAGTGTATTGACTAGTTTATTTTATAAAACAGGTAGACTTCAGTATTATTATTCAGATATAGATGTGATATTTTCTGAGGTTCCAATTCGGAAGAATATGAACCCAGTGCTTAGTAGTCAAGATGCACAGTTTATGGGAGAATTTTTCCTAACAATGAAGTCAATAGATATAACACATGCACATAGAAGCAATCTAACATGTTCGTTACATGAAGAAGAAAAGATATTTTTGAATTTAGTAGAAGATGGAAGACAAGATTTCCAAAAGAAAGCATCTGAGCATAAGGCTCATCTGCCACCTTGGGCTGAGAAAGAGGGTAGTTACACACCTGGCAAGGCTCAAGCTGCTATTGCTCTGGATTTTGTAAAAACAGGGAAAATTTGTCTACAAAGGTTAAAGACTGATTATAACAATATTTTCATCGGTACCAGTGAATGTGAACATAATTTCTTAATTCTTGGAGGTTGGGGACTAAAAGGAGGAACAGATTCAGTTTTTCCTGGAATCTATTGTGTGTGGGAATAAGGCTTACTTTAGGCTTCCTGCACGGTGGTACGGAAGTTATTTTGGAATAGTTTTTCCAAAAATATATCATGTAAAGAGGAACACTGGGAGCAATGAAAATAATAGTGAATTAACACGTAGTAAAAGAGCTAGTTTTTCTGAAATTGTAGGTGATATATTTGGTGCATTGATACCTTCAGTGGGAATAATTCTGAACTCAAGGAAAATATGTAAATTATCTACAGTGGTTGATCGTTTATCAACGGACACTGCTGGAGGATTTCTAATGATTAATGTGGAGATGGTTGCGATTAGATCAATGGTTATGCAAAATCGTCTTGCTCTTGATATAATACTGGCAAAAGAGGGCGGAGTCTGTAAATTATTGAAAACAAAACACTGTTGCACGTACATACCTGACAAAAGTGCAGAAATTGGAACGTATATACAGAATATAACAAAACTTGAGAAGGAACTAAAACCACTGGAAGTTGATAGTGTATGGGAAAGATTGACGAGTAGTATTGCGTCAATTGGTACCTGGTTTGCAAATGTAGGAAAAGGACTTATAGGTCAATATTAGTACCCTTAGCAGGGATAGCAATAATAGTATTGTCAATAATAATATGGTGCAAATGCTGCAAAAAGAATGAGACGTATAGAGTGACAGGAAAAGGAAAGAAACGAAAGTTTGATGAAATTAAACTAGAAGATCTGGAAAGTGAATTATACAAGAAACTGAAAGGAGATAAAAATAGAAAGTGTAAAAATGAAGCTGAGACAATTTTATGCTAAAAGTTGGCATCTGGTTGTGGGTAGTATTTGATGGCTCAGAAACGCCATCAGAGAGGGGATTGAGGGAGCAAAAACTCGCAATGAGACTTGCTCGTAAGCAATCCTCTCACGGTAAATTTATTAATCTTTGTAATGTCTTTATTAACAAATGCACACATAAACACTATATGAATGAAGCTTGTCTATGTGTTTAAACTAATAAGTAACGCTTGTCTAATCCAAAATGGCCGCTAAAGCACGGGAATTTCAGTGCGCATGTGTCAACCATATCACGTGGTATGACGTCTTTCTTTGCTTGGAGGGAAAACTTTGCTTCTGCGCAGTGTGTATTAAAATGGCTGCTTAATGTTTTCACGTGCTAAAGCTTGCGCATATGCTGCAATTAAAACTGTGGTATTCTAATGCTACTAATGTGGGATAGATTTATAATTAAATGGGAATAGAGTAGAAATAGGGGGTATACAGTGAAAACATTTATTTGTGATTTTAATGTTTTCTTCTTTGACTTTTTATTAGTTCGTAAAATGGGGCCTGGGTTAACGGAAAGGCAGCTTGGAGCCAATGCGAATTACGCATGCGCCTGCTATACAAGGCACAGCGATGAAGTCAACTTGGACGTCATCCAAGGCCGTGACCTGGTGGCCAACTCTACTGCACCCGCGATGTTCCTGCAGAACGCAACAATTTATATGAACAATGTATTAAATTTTGTCGTGAGATGGGTGGGAAATAAAGCAAATGTATTAATTGTGAGGGGCGGTATTTTCAAACAATAGGCTTAAAGAAATTGAACTAAATTGACATGGTGTGAGGATCAACCCCCTGTCCCCGTCCAATCAGAAGTAGTGGGCCCATAAATTTGAAACATTAATGGGAGGTACCAGGGTGCAGAAGGGTATAATAGATATAGAATTAGCTAATTAGTTAGCATTAGGGCGCACAGGAGCCAAGCACAAGATCAGGCTTTGGTGCTCGACGAGCTGATCCATTGCAGACTGAACCGCTGTCCAGAGAGGTCCTGAGGTGGGGGGCGGCGGATTCCATTAGAAGGAAGACACGGAAGATATCGGGGAGGAGCGAAGTGTCAGAGAGGGGAACGACGCAGGCGTCGTTGATAGAGAGGTCACCTATCCTGTCCTGAACCTGGTCCGGAGGTCTTTGGTCTTCATCCTTCCTGGGACCTATCTTTCCAACTCCTTGGCCAAGGGGTTTGGTTCTCACATCTTTAGGTAAATATAAATGCAACCTTTAGCTTTGCTGCTGTCTCTATCTTCTTCTTTCTGAGGGACCGTCATTGATCAATAATTGATTATTAGTATGCTTCATCCTTGATATACGATTAAGTATTATGTGGTTTGTAATTTACTCTGCTAAATTTTAGATAAACATTTTAAATCTTCCTGACTCAGTGATTATTTTAGAAGTTATGAATTGTAATGAATGTCACTCATTTTAAACTTCCCAATTATCAAAGGGTCCATTGGTAAGTCATTACTCTTCAATCAGAAAAGTAATTGGTAGCAGGGATATTGATAAAGAGTACAACTGACCCACCAGCGGAAATTGCTAGCGTAGTATGAATGAATGGGCCCAGGTGAGTATTCGGTGTATGAATGCTTGTTGCTAGTAACCCGCTGGATCAGTACTAGGGCCGGCGCTAGGCATGGGCAGCGTGGGCAGCTGCCCAGGGCCTCGCGTCTGCTCGCAGCCGTGGGGCCTCGCACCTTTAAAGACTCCAGACTATTGAGGCCCAGGGGGCCCCCTAAGAGTTTATATTTTGTCTTTGTTTGAACAATCTCCCCTGCAGGCCTCTCTCTGTGGGCCTAATGGCTGCATCTGCATATTGATGACAGCAATTAGACAGTTTATTGAAGTGCCCTTGCCTGTGAAGGGTGCCCTGTCCCTGTATCAATGAAAAGCAGAATATCCTGCTGGGCGCAGAGCAAAAGATAGAATGGCGGCGCATCACAATGGAAACTGCTCACCTAGGACAAGTGGAAAGAGAGCAGAGAGGGGGATTAAGACACACTGAATAGAGTGAGGGGGGAGCAGATAGGTGTGCGTACGGCAGCGAGACAAGAGGTGCACACAGAGCAGCAGAATCAGCATGTTAAAGTGGATGCAGCAGGGTTTAAAGTCTGCTGGGTCACTGAAGTCTCAGACCTGGTAGTGAATTAAAATGGACATTCAAAAGGGGCCCTATATTCATGTCCTGAAGTTCGCCTGCCAAAACATTGATCCAGTGTCTGCACAATGAATGAAAGTTCTGAAAAGCAGGTGATGAGACGGGCCCGCTTTCCATCTTTGCCCTCACCCTCAGAGTGAAAAAACAAATCTTAACTCTGTAGCAGTGCCACCCTTCGCTACCTTCAATGAAACTTCAAAGAGACTCGTTATAGTTCTTTCACAGTCTCATCATGTCAGAACTGGAGCATTTTCAATATTATATACAAGGAAGCCGTAGAAGTTGCTTATTCATCTTATACAACTAATAACCACTGACAAAGCCAATAGTCCTGGCTTGTTGTAGGTGTAATTTTACTTGTTGCAATATTTATCTGGAGGCAATGACAGAGGCAGCAAAATACCAGTCGGGCGGCGCACAATGCTAAGCACAGATTTATATAGCTTACATGTTTTTAAGCCACACCCTTATTTACATCAGCAATGCCCCTTTGAAAGACACCTCCAGTTTTTTTTTCATCCCACTTAAAGCCCTGCTGTCAGGTCGGTATGTAGGCCATTCTTTTAGCTAGTTGTTGACCTGCTTTATGGTCAGGTGAGCCGGTTTTTACTATTGATTTTTATGATATTAAAGCAAACATTGCTTGCACCAAACTCAAATCAGTGCAGTCTTCCATACCTTACAAAAAACTTACACAGCATATCTGTACAAGTTTAAAACTGCCCTAGTTTGCAAACATGGGACACTTTTCTAGCTAACTAACTCACTAATGGGGGCCCTTTTATTTTGGTACTGGGCCTATTTTCTTTCCCAGTCTGATGCTGCATGTTTGGCAGGGACACAGGAATTATGCGATTGTGCGGCAGCGGCGATTTCTGCAGAATTATACATTTGAAGCATTTGCCACATAATCCATCATCTGCGGCATAATCGACGGATTTTAACAACAAAATTGCTTTCTATCTCAAACGGTTCAAAAGTTACTAAAAATGCAGCAACACGTCTTGCTGCATGTGGAAGGCCTTTGAAAAGCTGGAATAGTCAACTTTCTGTTTCCCACTGCTAAATTTGGGTGTTAAATTGGTACTAATGGGGTGCAACCAGTGCCCAAACAGTGTTACCAAGTTTAAAAATGGCAAAAGAATGAAGTAATACTATTTCAAAATGTGCCGGATTATGCCGCATAATTTGCCTTTTCTTGCCACATAATTTACTCATCCTGCCATATAATTTAGCCCTCTCCTGCTGCATAATTCCAGTGGTCCTGATGTTAGGGTAATCCATGGCAGTGATTTTGTTCCTGTTTATATTTCACATGCTTTACTTAATCTTGCATTCCCCAAGTGTGCTAGCTATTTCCAGCATGTGTGTTTCTGTATTTCATTTCACAGCATATTACTCTTGGATGATATACCCTTTGTACTGAGTCGCCTCCAGGTGTTTATAACAGGCTACAGTTGAGCACTTTGAAGTTGAGGATGCAGGCAGTACAACTTTCACACTGTGCCGGTCTGTGGGTCAAAAAGGTGTTCAGATTACATGATCATTCAAAATATGGCCTCTCTGCAGAGCACAAAGAGCAATGGTCCTGCATTCCAGTTGTGATTCTATGCAAATGTGTGTGAAGGAGCTACTTATTGGTCAAAACAACAAGGTGAAAGGAAAATAATTTATTGTTGTTACTCATTTAGCTTAAACAGCTAACAACCATTGACAAAACCTAGTCGCGGCCGGCATGAGTCCCGGGTGTGGGGGTCACGGGGGTTGGTTTAATTTTAATTATAAAAAAACTTTCCTGTGCCAGCCCGATCCGATCCCACGTTGTCTCTGCTTAGGGTTCTCACATGTTCCTATTCTGCCCGGGGCCCCACATATCCTAGGACCGGCCCTGCTTGTTACTGAGGTAAGAGCCGGCGTCTGATTTATCAGCTCAATGAGGCTTAAATGGTTAACTGTTGCCAGCCTCCTCTGGGCCTCAAACTCAGTTCATTCTGTGCAGCTGGCGGGAAAGGAGAACAAACTGCGTCATTTGGGGTCAACACGGACAGAAGACTTCTTTAACGTTCCTTCACTGCAAAACTTTTTGTAGTGTAATAATTTAAAACCTTTTTTATTTTTAGGTTTTATTTATTTATACCATGTGTTGGGGCCTATTACCTCTAGTGACCCAATATACATCTTTCAAAGTTATAAAGGCCTGACTTGTAAGTTATTTATTTTCTATTTCGCATGTGTTGTGGAGCCTTTCCAGCAGGGATGCTGTACATAGGGTTACAGAAAGTATAACTGGTAGACTGGTATAGGGGTTCAGTTGATGGCATTTGTGGGAGAAGAGTCCAGAAGAGAACATTACATTACAGCAATAATTACGCAAAATATCAGGTGTGAGTTTGAGGCAACTATGGAGAGGTTCGTAGGCCTTCTTGTACCTAGACTTGATGTGGTCTATTTTCACAGCAGCCTTATGGGACCAGTGCAGTGAGGTGCCTTAATTTTCATATGGGTTTTAAGGCTGTCTTGAAGGCATTCTGCGAGCTTTCCATTCTCTTGTCATGGAAAGTATGTTCCACTATAATGAGGCTGACATGGACAACGGCCTGAGCTGGAGAAGGCTTGTTGGGTAGGGATGGCGGGCAGAGAGGGGTGTTGGTAGCTATGCTATGGGGAAAGGACATGTATTGACTTGAATGATAAGTTAGAAAAAATATATTTAATGCACTTTTCTTCGAAGATGCCAGCTAGCCTAGTCTTGGCAGGAGTGGGAGGTTGAATAGGGTTTGAGTGGATAAGTTGAGCCAGGAATGAGTACCAAAGTAGCTAGGAACATGTAAAGGTCTAACTTGCGGAAGACAAGGGCACTGAACAGGGTTCTGGCAGCGGGGATTTGAGAATACCTCTTAGTGCAGGTAGGAAACCAATTAATAGTTTTGAAAGTTTTTTAAGGCCATGGAAAAACAAAGCTCAGTGCAAGACCAAACCACTTACTTTATTTACCACTGCATCGCCATATGGAAAGAGGGCAGGCGTAGGGGCCCAGTACATGGGGTAATCATGTCAGTTCAAGCTGGAATTCCTTTTGACTACAGTGATTGGAATAAACAGGCTCTCCAATCATTCCTTAGAGCCGTAGCTTAAATATGGTTTATAAAAGCCTTCTGTTAAAACCCTCCTCTTTCTTTGTATGTTTACTCCTACGACGGGAAAAGGCTGGGCTTCCCTTCTGCCCTGGCGAGCTCTTTTCTCCAGATAGCATCACCAGTGCGTCCACAGGCAGTAGAGGTTACAGAGACGACGCCTCTGAGCCCTTACCAATTAAACACGGTGTTAAACAGATTCAGATTAAATCTATTGAACAACAGCATTGCACCTTCAAGAATCAAAAGAGACTGGGAGTCATGACCTACAGATTCTCTGCGATATTCTGTTGTCCTGGTATTGATCGACTTGCCAGTAGTGTTTGGGGGTGAACTTTCAACAGGCCTCTGAAAATTTTGCACTGTTTTTGACACCGTGTTCTTGTTATCAGTGGCTCCAATATTGAGTTTATACTCTTTGGTGGTAAAATCTAATACCGCACGTTTGGTTTGCTATTGCAATACTTCTCGTCACTGCTTACTCCCCAGAAATGCAGGACATTTTTGAGTCTATCTCCCCAGAAAATGTGCACTTTCATCAGTTGAACCCATGACAAAACTATCTTGTTAAGGCTTTATTTTTCTCATGTCTCCTACATTTTATCTTCTGAAGGTAAACTGTGCGGATCATATTCCCTGTTCATTCCAGATCTGCAGGTCTCTTTCACAGAACTAGATCTTTTTATTGAGAGGTATCATCCATGATAAAGGAAACCGCCGGAGATTCCAACGTTATAGCTTCTCCACAAGGGATAAGTATGACCCAACTAAACTCGGGAAACACTTTGTGAAACAAGCCTATGTCTTTTGGGCCTTATTAAAAAAAAAAAAAAAGAACATGGCTTGCTAATGTGGGGTTGGTCCCATTGAGGCAGGCCCATCTTCATGACAGCTTGTCAACCTTATAAGATGATACAATACCATCCTATGAGCGATCTGATGGAATAACTCAGTTTTGATTGGTATTTGCTTCCTGCATGATGTGCTTTAAAAACATATTGTGGCGACGTCTCTCCTGTCTGGAATTTCTGTTGTGCTTTCCAATTAAATAGTGAGCAAAATTTAAAACGTTATTTATAGTTCATATATCATTGGTTTACCCATATTCGTTTTCGTTGTTAATTTGGGAGTATTTCAAACGCAACGACCTCTTTCACAAAATGTGCAAAACTTACTGCAATGTGTGTGTCGAAAAAAAAATAATCACACACATTTGTGTTTGATTTGCACATGAACAAATTTTCGTCATAAGAACTACGCAGATTGCCATGGTTACAAATATTGCTAGCAATGTTAATTAAATATTATGATTGAAATAATTATTTTCATTAGTATTGCTCTTCACGAGTACCATAATACATGATCGAGAAGAGTTGTGGCAAACTATTTATTCCACTTCTATTAATCAGCAAATCATTCGATTGCCTTGCTTTTATTTATTTTCCTAATCTGGCTTCCCTTTCCTTGGTTTTCCCATTTTACTTATGAAGATAGAGGGTGGTTGAGTGTTCCGCAGCTCCATCAGCCTGCCTGCCACTTTCTTTGGCTGTTTTGAGAAATGAGATGAGTATTGTGCTCAGTCACAATTTGCATTCAAGCAAGTTTGATATGACTCTTTTTACATTGTGGCATACAGTTGAGCAAGCACTGCTTGTGAAATCTCTGGGAGTGTATTCTTCCAACAAACAGACCCCCCCTCCACAGGAAGTAGCTTGGTCCAAAAGAGTGCCGAGCTCTGCCCATTGCTATAAGCAACGCCATCCAATAAGTAAATTCACTCTTCTCCAGACGAAGCCTGGCAGCCATGTTGGTGAAGGAGTTCAAGCCACAAAGGGTTGCACTGCCATGGCTGGCATTAGGTTTTCCATGTAGTTCTGTTTTCCTTTTTCTGTAGAAGAAGTGTTAGACAAGGATTGGCTTGTTAGAGAGGGGCTGGGAGGAAGTCTTGGTGTTACCTGTGTTGCTGCCTTTCTCAGGTACCAGGACCTTGCAGAGGCCCAGCTTCTTCCTGCTGGCTGTTTGCCACTACCTCCTGCACCTACACTTCCTCCTGTAGTAACAGCACCGGTGGCTCCTCTAGCTTCAACCAGACAGAGAGCCCTGCTGAGACTACTGGTGTGCTTGGCTGCCCATGTACCTTGCAGGAATGAAGAAGTGTCCTGTGTGAAGGAGCTATTTGATAGCATTTTAAAGTCTAAAGGCAGAAAGAAAGAGGACTCTACTTCCTTTTGTCTGGTTAGTGTAGAGGGAATGAAAAGGCATTGCACAGGGGGACCAGAAAGCGAACTCTACAACTGTTGCTCGGGTTCACATCCGTCGTTATTGTGCGCACTCAGAAATGGTTTTAATGTTGAATATTCTTCCATCTGTAGGATTTCCTTTCTTTAGACGTGAAGCATGAGTGATCCGTCGCAGTAACGGTGAGGTAGGATGCCATGAAGATCTCATTCTATCAAGACTATGCCTCGCTCGGCTTCAATGTTTTAAATTGCTTTTTTAAGGTTATTCAAAAACCCGAAATTTGAAGAAGCAAAGCTAGTTGTGACCACCCAGCAGCTCCAAAGCCTTGGGTCTTACTGTGGAAAACGTTTGACCACTTAGCTCTGTGTCCTGATGCAGTATAAAGAGACCCAGAGGCATGATAATGGCTCTATTTTACATTTCCCTCTACCAAATGGGCTTTACTTGTCAGTGCTGTGCTATTTTACCCACTTAATCACGTACCCCAGCATGAGGCGTGCCCTCTATCCGCACCCCAGCTGCTCCTGCAAACTTTCATTTTGGGCACTCTTTATTTATTTAGGCTACTAGTCAGTAAAAACACAGAGGACTTATACCGCCGAAAATCTCTCCCCCCTGGTAGAGGAGATAACGCGATTTGGGGAGCACTCTGGACTGCGGATTAATTGGGCCAAGTCAGAGCTTTTTCCCTTAACAGACATCACACAGCCAGTACAGACTGATCACCCCCTTAAATGGACGGAAGAGCACACGAAATATCTTGGCATCCAGCTGCACAGAGACAACTGTTACAACTAAACTATGGCCCCGCAATTGCCCATTTGGAAATGCTAATTGAGAGGTGGATTAAGCTGCCACTCTCCATAGCTGGTCGCGTGGCCATTATTAAAATGATAGTTCTCCCCCAATTTCTGTATCTTTTTCTTAATCTTCCAATACCGCTCCTGAGCTCTTTTTTGAAAACTCTGCGTGGTCATCTCATCGGGCTACTCTGGGCAGGCACCCGTCCAAGAGTGAGATGGGAAACCCTGACACTGCCATATGAGCATGGTGGACTGTGGCTCCCCTTAATGAGCGAACCACTTGTAAACCGCGTGCTGCAGCAATATAACATTCATACTATAGGTGACCTATTCCCTAATGGCCATGTGTTACAGATTACGGAGGATCCCAGGTTCCGAAACATGACATATATGCAGCGATTCATATTCCAAGGCTTGTATCCGACGCTACACTCCAATATCCCCAGCTATCCCCTTGCCCTGGATGACTCCCCCCCCCCCTTGTCACTGGTAATATTGACATCAGACGGCGCACACATAACGTCCAAACTGTACTGCGCGTGCCTTGCGCTGAAACCCAACACTACTGCCAGGGTGCGGCACGCATGGGAGAGGGAGTGGATGTACCGATAACAGACAAAATGTGGTCCTACTGTTGCACCCAAACTCAAAAAATCTCCTCCAACCACATGCATAAACTATTACACTTCAAGTTTCTCCACAGGACGTATCTCACGCCATTAGATATTGCTAGATACGATATTTCTAGAACTGACTGCTGCCTCAAGTGCCGCGCTCCTAAGGCTGACTTTGCGCATCTCACATGGACACGCCCTATTATCTCCGATTACTGGGTCAAGATTTATTCACACATAGCGACGATGTTAGACAGCGACATACGACCTGACTCCGTGGTGGCGCTCCTCGGATATACTGCTGACATACCCAAGGCATCACGTAGGCTCGCCTCCATATCCCTTTTATTAGCAAAATCGCGAAATTGCATTACACATTACACTGGGGGGATACAAAGCACCCACCCGCTGCATGGCTTCAGCAAATGGCTAAATGCGACAGATTGAGCACAGACTACGCTTCCCTTCAACCACAGGCGGCGTGCCCCATTGATATATGTCAACCCCTGCGCGATTACCTCCAGACACTGGACAGACCCCAATAGTCCGCACTACAGCCCCCACTCGGGTGCCCTTCCCGTCGGATCCTTGCAGAGTATCGCCAGAATTTACATCTCATTATGGTATACCCCCTGAACTGCTTACCAGACCCAGTGGAGTGAACCCCTTCCCAAACCACAGCCAGGCACAACGTGTAGTTCCGGAATTGCATGTCTTGAAGTGATGGAATATCTGCAATTTGTGCAACTTGTGTATTGATAACAATGTATGGTGCTCATTGGCATATGCACTTTCTCTTGTTTTATCTGTTTTGTTATCTGAAAAACTGAATAAAAACACGTTTAAAAAACCCCACAGAGGACTTAAAATAATCCAGAGCCAGTGCTAGGCCATGCTGAGAAGTGAGGCTGAAAGAGGGTGTGTTAAGAACAATTCAACTGCTGTGCTGGTCTCTTCTTTCAAGCTTTAACTTTCTAGAGCCTTCTTCAGAGAGGTACAGTGGTGTTGGAACAATGTTCAAAGCAGGGGTGCTGTCATCACTGTTATATCGCCAAAGTCGTAGCACATGAGCATTGCCCACAAGCATCTGACCCTCACCTCAACATATTTGATCGACATTTCAGTACTATGGCCACTTTACTCTCACAACTGGGCCAAACACCCCAAATGCCTCTTTCCTCCGTGTCACAACTTACTCTCCCCGTACAGTCTCATCATCTCTCTCCTGAAAATCCTCCATCCTTATCTAGGTCCCCCCGGAATTCCTCCATCAACCCTTTCACCACATCCAAAGCTCACTGCCAATCCTTACCGACTTCTTTGCCCTCCCTAACGTGCAACCTCTCTAACATTGTCCTTGATAATTTGCATGCCTGGCCCAGGATCGCGGGCCCTCCTTTTAGTCCTGCCTCTGCAAACCCTAGAGCTGATGCCCCTTCTTTTAGTGGTACCCCCTCTTTTCTTGCGCCGATGTGGGACAATCTCAGGACCTCAGACATGGACCCACCCCATAGATTAGAGCTCCCTGCCCCCCCCGAATTTAGTTTGACTGCACACTCTCCTACTCTCACCAACGCTCAATCTTCATGGGACACAACCAATTCCCATGATTCACCTTCTAACACCCACCCTATACAGTTGCCCTCTAGATTGTCTCCGCCTGCTCTCTCCCCTGTGCTCACTCACACTGCAACTAAGGAAGTTCATGGTTATTTGTACGATGAGGCACTTTCCCTTAGAATTCGTTCGAACAAACACCCTTCCAGCACTAACCTCCATCTAAAGGCGGACCCTAAGCTTCTTACCCAGAGTATATTAAACCCTAGTCCAAATGTCATTGACCAACCTCCTAACGTGTTGTTCCCCTCCCCCTTCTTCATTGACCTTCCTTCATCATCCCCCTTCCTCACAGCTGGTTGCTCCTCGAACTCTCTTGCACAGATTCTGTACCGTATGGAACTGAAACTCAACTCTCTGGATACAGAATTAACACATCTTAGACTGGATCTTTCTTACCAGAACACCCAGGCCCGCCCCTACACTTACGTTAATTCACCTACTAGTTCTCCTAATTCCCCTCAATGACCCCCGTGGCCTACCACTCCCCTTTGCAGGCGGGCAGACAGGCCTTACCGGGCTCATTGCACTCTCTCCGCCCTGGAGTTAAGTGCCCTCTGTAACTCCTATCTTCCCAAGATCCAGGTTACTGACCATTTCCCCTCCTCCAACATCCCAGTCATAGTTGGCGTTAATCGAGCCCCTGCAACTTACAACTCGCCCAGACCGCCGGCGCAATACACCATCATCCACACCCTCAATTCGGCTAAGGATAATACCTGCCCTCTTTCTTGCATGCTCGTTAACTGCCGATCTGCAGCACTACATGCTACGGAGATCGCTGAAACCATCCTCAGTGAGGATATTGACATTGCTTTCCTCACAGAAACCTGGCTCAACGACCACTTGATGGCCAGTCTTGACCTACTTACACCGCCCGGGTTCTCCATTATTAGACATGATAGACCTGACAGAGCTGGTGGAGGTCTAGCCATAATCCACACAAATCTGAAATACAACTCTCCCTTCTAAAGAATGCTGAATACTCGACCTTTGAATACCTTGGTGTTGAACTCCATGTCAAAGGCTCTCCATCTATCTAATTGCACAACATCTACCACCCGCCCGGTGAGCTCCCTCTCTTCGCTGAAGAGCTTTCTGACCTTCTTACGCATTTCTCCCTTTCTGACTCGAAGAATGTGTTTTTAGGCGATTATAACGTTCATTGGAATAATGCAGAAGATCCCACAGTCAGGCGCATCACAAATCTTCTTGAAATGAATGACCTAAAACAGCTCTGCAACAAACCTACCCACATCAAAGGAGCTACTCTGGACGTCATCATCACTAACAATGAACTGGTCCCCCTCAATGACATCGTTCCCATTGACTGGTCTGACCACTATCTCATTCTATTCAACATCTCGACCATCGTCAACCCTCCCCCAGTCTTAATTAACAAACCAAAGATTTGGAGCAGAAACCTCAAACAAGTCCCTCCCATTGAGCTTGAGTCAAAAATTCATGCTCAACTCCAACGTCTCCCGCACTCTCAAAACGCAAAGGAGCTCACTGACCACTTCAACAAAGCGATAACTGAAGTTCTGGACCAAGTTGCACCGCTCAAACTAAAACAACAAAGAGCAATCCAATTTAAATCTTGGTTTAACCTTGACCTAAACAATGAAAGAAGACAACTTAGACTAGCTGAAAGAATTTGGAGACAAAACCCCTCATCATTACATTTAGCTCTCCTTAGAACTGCTAGGTTAGCTTACAAGAAGCACATTTTCAGAGAAAAAACATCTTCCGTACCCAACTTGACAGTGCGAAAAATAGGCCCAGAGAACTCTTTAACATTGTCAGAAAACAAAACGCATCTGCCCCTCCTGACATAACCGCCTCCAAAGAAAGATGTGAGGAAATTGCCAGCTTCTTCACAGACAAAATTGCTAAAATCGATCAATCCTTCCTTCAAGTCTTGGCCTGTCCTACTCGGCAAATCTCTCTCAACGTCTCCCCTCTCTCCATGACAACCCGACCTCTGGATCCCTTCTTCAATCAATCAACTCAAATTGAAACTGAAGACAACCTTTTCAACAACCAATTGAAAAATGACGCCAATTGGACAAACTTCAAACCCATGACCGAGCTGGAAGTCTTCAATATCATTGCGAAATTAAAGCCAACATCACACACCAAAGTCCCTCTCCCAACAAAACTAGTTCACAACCTAAACCACATCATCACCCCATGTTGGACAAAAATCATTAACTCCTCCCTTACCTCTGGGTGTGTCCCTGATTCCCTTCAAATTGGGCAAATCACTCCCATACTTAAAAACCACAAGGCTGACCCTAATGATCTAAACAACCTCTGTCCCATCTCTAACCTCCCGCTCCTAGCCAAAATCATGGAGAAATGTGTCCTACAACAGCTTGACAGACACATAGGCAAATTCAACCTACCGCACTCCTTCCAATCTGGTTTCAGGAAAGGCTGCAGCACAGAAACCGCCATGCTTAACATTGCCGACGACATACATTGTTCCTTAGAGAACGGAGATGCCTGCCTTCTTATCCTATTGGACCTCTCAGTGGCTTTCGATACAGTCAACCACTCATCCTTACTGGAATCTCTGAAGTCTCGCTCTGGCCTCAATGGCACAGTCCTTAAATGGTTCACTTCCTATCTCCAACACCGAACACAACAAATTAAAATCAATTCCTGCCTCTCAAATCCTACTCCTGTCTCTCTTGGTGCCCCACAGGGCTCAATACTCTCCCCCTCTCTCTTCAACCTCTTCATGAAACTCCTTATCATCTTGAAACAAGCTGGGATCATGTATCGCCTTTATGCTGATGACACGCAACTATACTATAAAATCAAATCTCACAGCGACATCCTTCATCTTAACGTCACACTGAGCAAGATTCAGTCTTGGTTTTACTCTAACCATCTAAAACTGAACCCTAACAAAACAGAAATCATTCTATTCTCCCCCAAAAGTAACCACCTCCCTATCCAAAGCTGGATCACTGACCTCAAAGCCCTCAATTGTCCGCTCACTCTATCCAACACGGCTAAATCCCTAGGCTTCACCCTGGACAAAGATCTGTCTCTTAAGGACCATATCAAAACATCAGCCAAAGGAGCGCTTTTCACACTTAAACACCTCAAAAAAATCAAACCTTTCATCCCTTCTGACGACTTCAAAGGGGTTGTTTAATCGCTAGTCCTATCCAAACTTGACTATGGGAACGCTATTCTCACTGGGACCCCGAAAATTCACCTCGCTCCCCTTAGATCAGTACTCAACATGGCTGCCCGTCTCATAACCGACTGCAAACAGTATGAACACATCACGCCCGCCCTCAAGTCCCTCAACTGGCTCCCCATCGAAGGTAGATGCATCTACAAGACTGCCTGCGTCACCCACAAATCACTTCACTCTCAATCCCCTGACTACTTAAACAACAAACTCACAAGAGCAGGATGTGCCAGACCAATGAGAAGCTCCAATGCTCTTCTTCTTGTACCCCTGTTACTAAAAAAGAACTCTACCCAGACTCGCTCTTTCTCAGGCAATGCCCGAGGGACCTTCGCTGCAACCCTTCCTACCCAGGCTTCAAAAGAGACCTGAAACGCCATCTCCTCAATAAATACTGGAGCCCCTGAATCTAACCCCATTTTTTTTTTGTTCTAACCTCATTTCTGTAATTTGTCTGTTCATCGCCCTGTTTCCACTGCTCTTGCTGAGCCAACACTTTATGTCCCCTAAATTGTTAATAATTTGGACCTCATTTTCAGCAACTTCATCCCCCATGTCCCTACAAATCGTTCTTTGTACTGATTTTATGTGTTCCTTCCCTGTTACATTTCCCTTATTTTTAAGCGTATGTAACCATTGATCTTAAGTTTATTGCCTTGCTCCAAAATCTGTGCTGATCTTTCACTTCCTTTGCCATTTCGTATGTAACCTGTTCCATTGATTGTTGCCTTGCTCTTAATTCTGTAAAGCGCTCTGATACCTCTGGGTCAAGTTAGCGCTATATAAAACCTCTAAAATAAAAAATATGTAGCCAGTAGTGCATTCTGGAGCATATTGTCCCAAATATATTAATATAGCATGGTGTTGTAGCACACTCATTTACAGACAGCACAATTTTCATTGAAATGGCTACTAAATTTCCACAGAGATGCAGTTTTGCTGATCGAAATATATAGTGCACAAACAACGTGTGGAAATAGTGTTTCAGTGATCAACTGTCATTTGCACATCACTAAGTAAAGTGTCTTGATTTGTTTTGATCCTATTCAAAATCATTGTGTCCATCATACTTCAGAATTACAAAAATAGTGCTTTATTTGTGCTTTCTTAACTGCTGGTATATTTTGAAATATTTGTACATATACATGTGAGTTTGTGTTAGAAAAATATGGCATCCTACAGCCCATCCATTCACACTTCTTGTACTCATGCAAGATTCTCACAGAGTTTCCTTTACAAAATCCGCTCACTTTACAGTCAGACAACGAAATGTAAACTCCAGCATGGCTATTTCTGGGGGTGCTGCAGCACCCTGGCAGCCCTACTTGCAGTGCCTTTGGAGAGGTATGTTTGCTGTTTTCTTGGCAGATGCCCAGATGCTGCTTTCTGCTCCCTCTGTTTCCCTGGCTCTGGTATTCTCTCGAACCACACTCCCTTGCCAGCCTTACTCCATCTTCTGTTTCCACAATCTCCAATGTCTTCCTCTGGAACCTCGGACTCCACCTGACTCTTCCTTCGCTAACTTATTCTTTTTACTCCATCCCACCTCCTCTCTCTTACCCTTCTCCCTTTCTTTTACATTCACTTCCGCCACCTCCTCAGTGGCAGTTGGTGACTTTTTGAAGTGGTGGGGCATAAAAGTTGGGGCCGAGATCGACTTAGTGAGCTAGGGTAGCGAGAGAGCCAGACAATGGAAATTAGAGGTATTTGGGCAAAAGGGGGCGTGGGAGTTTCCCATCCACAAAACTTTTTTTAAAGAAGAGTGGGATATGGCACACTTAAAAATTATTTTGTTAAAATTGCTGAAAATACAATAAGGTTTAAAAGCAATTCTGAAGGTATCATCCTAAAATATTGAAAAGTTGAAAGAGTGCTGCAGTGTACAAATTGCAGAGAGCCACAAGTAAGATTATTCTGTGCTGAGGTGCAGTGATGTTGCAGAGTTGAGTGATTGGAGAATAGTCTAGATGCACCTGCACTCAGGGATGCAGTGGTAGCAGCAACTCTCAGCCCAGCGCTCTATTATGGAGAACGCTGAAGAGGACAGATACAGTGCACCAGTTTTGGTTCTTTGATTCTGCTCTTGTTTCTATTTTTAGGAATGGAGTGCAGTTGCGCTAAAGATGCAGAGGCAGACATTTTATTGTGATAAATGTAGCACAATAAAATGCCTCTACTGTCTCCAATGTATAAACTATTTCAATAGTGTATGTCTTTGTTTTGGGGCCTGAGTTTTGACCGATAACCATGTACCCCCACCACAAAAATAAGCAGAAAAAGGTCATAAATAACAACGCCGGATTGAAGCAGAGCAATTACACTATCTCTCAGTGGGGTTTTTACACTGCGACTCGGTGGTGACAATTTAAATAGCATTTTAATTTGCTCTGGACTGGAGTACCTGGACATCCCTGACATTTATTGTACTTAGTCTTTTCACAGAGACATATCGGGGGAGATGATGTGGCCTTGGGACCAGGGCTACAGACGTTGGAACTGCGGAACCGGATCAGTGTCACAGCGTTGGCTCAACATCCTGTGATTCTGGACAAATCACGTAATTTCCCGGTGTCTTAAAAATGAATCCGACCTTCTGTGATGTAACTGGTGCTCGTGTAAAGCGCTCCAATTCCCTTGCGCCGAGTTCACGCCATATAAAAACTGAAAAAAATAACAGGAGAATGGCCATTTTCTGGTTTTGCAACCAAGCTGTGCATCTGTTTTCGAATGTTCACTATGCTGAAAAACACTGCAGAATAAATAGATGTCAAATGGCCCTATGTCTTCAGGGTTGTTTTTTTTAAAATATATGCACCTCCAACGTATTTCGTGCTGCTGACTGCTATGTCAGGACCGCCTGAGTCCTGTTACCCACATGGCTTGTGTCCAGTTGATACGAGCTAGGGGGTGGATAATTAGTAACTGAAAGGGTGCATCCATCCGATACATGGAACGGGTGGGCAGGAAGAAGGAGTGCACAGTGTAGAAAGCTTAATTCAAAATTACTTATTTTATGTACTAGGAACATGGTTTTTGCTGAGTAGCCGACAGTCACAGATGCCGCAACGGCGCTGAGTCCAAGAGAATAGGCCTGGACAGGACACAACCACTCACAACTGTATGCATGTACTCTGTGGGCCTGCTGCAAGACACATGACAAAAAGCAACTGCTATCATCCACTACCATCTTACTAAATGCCAATCACTGTCGCTTTGCTCAAGGGAAAAGCATTGTCATTGTGTCACCCTTAATGAAAGATGACAAATCACTGTGCTTTTTATACTTAAAACTGCATGAAAGCAACACAAATATTGGTTGGGGCAAGTGAGGCCAGGGCTCCAATGGAGACGAGAGGCTGGACTGTGCTGTGTTCCCTTGGCTCCCCAACAGAGCGTGGGTTTGAGAGGCCCAAATAGCACATGTCAGATTGGACACAGTCTGAATCCTCTTCATCCTGACATGCGCACTGGACTGTAGCCAAATGACATTGCCAATCAACAGGATTGGCTCTGCCTGGCCCCACCCTGATGAAAAAACACAGTATATCAACAAAAGGATTCTACCATTGCATTATATTACGCCTATCAGAATAGGAAGGCTGTAGTAGTAACGATGGTGTGAAAGGTGTTACTACGGGATACCTTTCTGAAATTGATCAGAAGGAATCTCTTGAAATTTTTAAGATGCCCCTCACACACTGATACCTAATTCAGTGTCATGCTTCATCATTGGGGCCTTCCCGTCCCTCTACGGGGCGGGGTGTGCTACGACCTACGTAGACGCGGGAGCACTCAAAATTATGATAGATGTTATGTGTAGTGCAAGGGATAGTAGGGTCGTGAGGGAATAGTGGTGTATGTGTTCTAAAAATTCCCTGGCTAGTGGAAAAAATACACTTTATTGTCTTCCCTAGCTGGGAACGTTAAAAATGGGGAGGTGTAGAGGGTATACTGTGATGTGTCACCTTCTACAGGGTCAACATGTTTCGAAAGCCATCCCCCGGGCTCTCATCAGGACCAAGAACGATCCCTACTTTACTTAATGGAGTATTAATTTCCAAAAGTTGTATATGCCTAAAGTCTTATGGTGCACACAATGATGCTACCAAAATGCATATCCGGCGATACCCTATTGGTATATTTGTATCATTCTGGAAAGGAAAAGGAACAGAGAAATGACATTACTTTAAATCATTTGCACACACTTTGACTTCACCATCATTCGAACCAATGCGGCGTATGGCCAGTTGCCGTGAAATATTTTTCAAGTGACTCACTGTTTATGTAAGACAAAAAGTGAGATCGTGGTAAATACCACCGTGATATATTTTTCTCACTTGGGCTCATTACGGGGGAGAGAGAGAAAAGTGTTCTACCTTACTTAGGCAGAACTGCTAAATCACAAGATCTAAAAACACAGTTCACGATCGATTATTGGTGCTCCTCCATTCATTCGTGCCAGACATACTATTCACATTCATACTCGTGGTTATTTGGGTTATTAGCGGCGTTCGTGTATATTGGGTCCTTGGAACGCCCGATATTTAAAGATAAAGCTAAAAAACAAAAAAACAAATAAACATTCACTCGTAACTCAAAAACACGCATTATAGTGCTTTGTGCCGTTAGGTTTTAAACCGCACGTTTATGAGGCCAAAAACGAGGCATAGTTAAAGTACATACTTAGATTCAAAATGCGATAAGCCCCTTGAGCTGTCACGATAGGTGAAGGCGCATGCGGTCAGACACTGCAAAAAAGGTAGATAAAACAGGCCAGTTACGAGTTACGGTAATTCCTATTTTAGTGCCTCAGTAAGTGGCTGTTTTCAAGATGCTCAGTCTCTGTTCCCACGAGCCACGAGAAGGTAATACCAGGTTGTGATGGCAGCATCCAGCATGTGAGTAAGACGATGGCAAGTCTTGAAAACAGCCACTTACTGAGGCACTAAAATAGGAATTACCGTAACCGGCCTGTTTTACACAGATTATTATACTGCAAAATCTTATAGGAAAAAATATTGACTAGGACTAAATAACGGCCTAATATTTATTGCATGTTGCTGCTCACAGAAACTATTGTTTATTGTTAACTTCGTGTTCCCAAAATGTGTTTAGAACTATAGTCAAGTAATTAGTAGACAACGTATTTCAGCAGCTTATATTCACACAGCTCACTGTTTGCTGACCACATCAACATGTGTGACAGATATAATGTTAGAATATTAACTACACACCCACTTTAGATTCTGAAGTGACGCCCACATTCATCACATGACTACTGTGACTTATATGGTTAGGACCCACTGCCCATGAATATTTTAAACTGACCTGATACACATTGCTCCAAAATTGTGTTTGGCATATCCAGCTCTAAAAATATACACAAATAAATCACAATAATACTGTTAAAGTGTAGTCTTTCTAATGCTATAATAATACTTCATAGACGTTCGTGATAATGGTATTTTTTATATGAGCCAGGAGACATCACCACAGCCACGCTCCACAGTGGAACAAGCTACAGTGAAAACAAAAAACTAACCAAAACCCTAAAGGTCCTCCGACAGAAAACATATTTACTACTTTCCAACTGTTAAATAAATGGCTAGTTATTCGGTATATTGGATATCAAAGATACGAAGTCCCTCTTTAAGATTTAAATCAATGCAATTAAAAATCATAGAATAACATTTTTAATAGCCAATGTGTGGGAGGCAACACATTCAGCTTTCTGGGTAAGACTTAGTTCATGGACTATCTGGTGTTGAATTGTTGTCTCTGTACAGAAATGAATGTGCATTGACTTCAAATTCAGAGCAGGTGAATTTTTTTATTTTTTATTTCTCTCTGGATATGTTTAGTACTTTCAGTATGAGGCGAGCACATATATCCCTTCCAAATGGTGGTTATTCACTAAACTAAATCGGATGACCTTCTTACAAGGGTATCGGGCACTATATCTCACTGGAATATTACAAGGGTCATGGTTTAGAAGAATTTGATGTATAAAACGGGTCTTGTTGGGTAAATGCGACTTCAGCTTAAACAGAAAACAGTCATCGTCCCTTGAGTTCTGCATTTTAAATCTGGTTAGTCATTGCTATTGCTTCACAGAAGTGAAAAGAACTTGCTTTTCATTGCTGTGGTGTCACATAGATAGAGAGCCCGCCCTGGTCTTGTTCTACCGTGCCCAGGTCTCCAGAGCCCCGAAGGGTGTGGGCCAACTCCACTGGGTTCCCAGACTCATGAATGAAACGGTGGAATGGCAAATGTATGCCCTGTGTCTCCCCTGCGTTAACCCATCTCCACTGTCAACAGTCTGCGCTAAGGATTCCTCTCCATGCTAGTACACCTCTGTTTGACTGAGAGAGGAGAGGACAGCCGAGGCTGGAGGGTGAGGAGACAGCCTAGAGGGTAGTGCAGGAGTGTAGAAGAAGACCAGGGATAGTGGTCTTTGGGGAGTGGGGGCAAGTGGGTTACAGGATGCCAGGTTTTCTTTTCGGGGCGCAGTGTGGTTGAAGGATGGCCGCATACTAAGAATAATATTTTTGTGGATGCTAGACATTGTTTTTTGTGTGTTATGATGTGTTACTGAGGCGGGGGCGAGATTAGTCTCATGTTGTTTTACTTAATGCATTTTATGAAGGGATCATAATCCGTGTGTCTTCAAAATAATCTGGGAAAGTGGCAATTTTTTTCATTTGCTTTGCAGTGGGATGGGTTTATTAGGTCGTGATGTTTAACTACTTTCGGAGTATGGGCTAGAGCTATTTTTTTTTATAATTCAAAAGTAAATTTGAAATTCCCCACTAAGGCCCTCATTATGGTTTGCCTTATTTCATCAACAGTAATAAGTATGGGTGAAATAATGCAATTCACATTTACATTTGATAATTAATGGTTCCCGCCACAGGCAGTCACAAGCGTGCCAGTCATCACCGTTCATCCATTCAACATTCCCAACAGTAGTACAGCTGACATTTTCTGCCTGCTGGGAGCATGTGGAAAATGTCCGAGTTTGTTTTCACTGAAATGGTGATAAAGTGCTCTGAAAAGCACCTGGTAAATCTGTTTGTGAGCATTTATTCTCACTTTTTTTTTGTGGGGGGTGGCTCATAATGGCATGACTTTACAGCAGAGATACTGGCCAGTAAACTTCATTCTGTTCCTGCAGTACGTCCACTGCAAACTCCAGCCATTTTAGGTTTCGCCTGCGATAGTGCAGGCTCTGCATGCGCTTTCGAAAGATATTGTGTACAACAAGCTGCTTACAGCCTGCCCAGTGCAGAGCATTCATTGGCTTCACTATCACTCTTATTTGCTGCCTTCTAATTGGCCAGCGTGTGCTGGCCTCACTTGCTCTTCTTTCGGCTGGAACATGGACAAAGTACTGACTGCTTCATCTTGATTGCCAGCCTTCCGCTGACTTATTTTTTCCTTCTTCCCCGTCATCCTTGTTGAACCTCTTGCCATTTGTAGCTGTTTTACTATGCCACACACACTTTAAAGAAAACCTTTTCTTCTTTGAAATGGGTGTTTTTTGTGAGAACAGATGTTATCTGCCTTTATTGTGACAAAAGATGTTATCTGCTTTTATTGTGACAACAGATGTTATCTGCTTCCAAATGTATTTTCACTAAGACATGAGCATAATTGCTTTCTTTATCTGATAGGACTTTTTGCCAAATGTCATATTTTTTTCATGCATGAGCAGATTAACAGATTTGCTCAGATTCAGACGGGTGAATTGCTGAGACCTAAGAAGCACTGGCAAAGCCAATAGGTATCACCTTTAAAACTATTGGCTCTGCCATTGCCTTTAGTTCCTGCTGTACAGCATGGGCATTGCAGAGTTTGGCAATGATATGTAGCCATGCTGTATAGCAGGGTGGCTTCTGTTCAGCATGGCTAAAAATAATAATAAAAGAAGACCAAGATGCATCCAGTGCTAATGGACTTTTTTTTTGGTTTAAAGCGCATTGCCCTGGTTGCGTCATAACGTTTTGGCTACAAAACATTGCCAAAGCCAGTAGCTCTCATAAGCGAGACTTATTTGTTTTGCCAATGCTTGTTGTAAGTGCCACCAAATGGCTTGGTTGAACTGAAAGCAGCAGCCTTGAATCTGGGTTTCAAGACAGGTTTTAATTATTGCGTTTATCGTAGCAATTTGAAAGTCAATTTTTACAAGTGAATATTTATTGCTGACTTGGTGTGTTAATGTGTTAAATTCTTGGTTGATTGAAGCTTGTTTGTTCGGTAAAATGCATGGGTTAAGCAAATATTCTTGTTGCAGTATTGTCCTCCTATACTGTTGTTTGGTTAAAGGTGGGGGATGACTGAACTCCTGCTCATTAGCCAAACAGTGGACAGGGTTTATATTTTATTTACTTTATTTTTCTATCTTTTTTTTAGTAAAGAATGATCAACTATTTATTATTATTCCAAGGTAAAAGTACTTCCTAATCCCCATATACATCCTTGTGTGGTTTTAAGGCCATACCGCAATTACTAATTACATGGTTACAGTATAACAAGTTTGTAAAGCTTGGGAGATCAGATGGTCAGAATATGCTCAAGTGGACAATAAGTACAATATCATACATCTCAAAGACTGTAGCAAGTATCTCCGTGCTTGCAGAGGTACTATGTTTCAGATCGTTGCTGTAGGTGTGTTATTTGGTGAATCAGGTTGTCCGACCTTGCTAGTTAGGCATGTAGGAAGAGAACTCCATATGTATTTTGGTTTGTTTTTTATTGTTTGCAGGGATGCAAAAGTATCCAAGAATTCATCACAGTATGCAGCGCCATTCAACAAAGCTTTCGTAATTGGTGAAGGGCCGTGAAGCCATGAGATTGCTATTCTTCCTTTAACTAATAGTAGCAACAAATGGGTTAGGTTCCTAGTACTCTGGGTAAATGCTGTCCAATTACCAAAGGAGAGCCATTAATAGGGTCATCTCAAGGTCACTGGTAGAAACATCAGACAGATTCTTGAGGACAGCTGTCCAAAATCCATAGGTCTTGAGATCCATGCATGAATTTCAGGCCAGATGAATATAGTTCGCAGTGGGATGTGCACAGCGACAGCATGAAAAACTTATGTTTGGATCGATTTTATGTAAGTTTTGAGGTGTATGATAACATTTTGTTAAGAATTTATAATGTATGACCTTTTGCCTGTAGTTCATAGAAATTAATTTGGTTTGTCTGCAACAGTATGTCCATGTCTCATTATCTATGCTACAGTACAAGTCTAGCTCCAATCACTGTCAAGCTGGGTGAACCTTGTCTAAAAATACACCAGTATATAAACCATACAGTCTGGAAAACCAGCCTTTAGTGCTGGATGAGGCTATCATTAACTGTATCGAAACAAAACTTGGCAGTTTGTTGTGGAACATGGTAAAAGCCAATTTTGTCACCCTATTGTATTCTGTAATATGCATGTGTGTTAATCATGGAAGGGGGTATTGGGGCATTAATTTGTTTGAGTGTAATAAATTCCCTTTTTATAAAAAGATCCCATGAGTGCATAAAATGTCTGGATTTATTTAATGCCCTTGTCTTATTTTTGAAGGTATAGGGTGGCAGGGGTTACTCAACAGTTGTATATTTGCAGCATAGAGTTGGGCCAGGCCTGCCTTTCTGCTAGATTCCCAAATAGCCCAGTGCATGCTACGAAGTACGTGAATCTTATGAGTAGGTCTAGGAAGAGGAGAGGAAATAAGTGATTACTGTACCTTTCTCTAGATGGTCTCTTTTGGCCACTAGATGTGGAGCGTGACAGTTTGGTTGTAGATAGTTTATACCAAAGTGGGCTTGGTCAGCATAACGCAGCACATCAGGGACAATAAAACCCCCTCTTTCAAACGGGATAGTTAATATATCCCATTTCAGTCTAGGAAGTTTCCCACCCCAGACTAGTTGTGAAAATGCTGCAGAAATTCTTGAAGAATGCTTTATTCAGTGTGAAGTGGGCGGGGTGATGATTTTGGATAAATATAGTATAGTATAGTGACCTCGCAAGGATGACAATTTTCATAATAGCTAAACATTCTGCCTTCTGCCCATAATTGCCTCTCTCTACAGTTTCGCTGTTTCTGTGAATAAGGATACCTAGATATTTACTGGATTAAGTACACCAAACACAGGGGCACTCAGTATCCGAGGGTAGAGTCTGCAGTGAGTGGAAACATTTCAGAATTTTCTCAGTTTCTCTTAACTTCTGATGTGGCACCAAATTTGATGATTACTGGGTTCGATTTTAATCTGGGTTCTTGATAATTAAAAGAATATCATCCGCAAAGAGAGACGAAAGCTTTTCCCTTGTTAGCACTGAAACTCCCCTGTTAAAGTGGCACTCTTGTAAGACACAGTCTAGGGTTCTATAGCTAGAGTGAACAGGAGGGAGAGCAGGGGCATCCCTGTTTCATGACTGTGTTAATGAGGAAAGGGTTTGAAAGAAATCATTGACGTGGACGGTTGGTATGTAGCAATGTAATAATGGAAGTTGGGTATCTGCTCACACCCAGCCTTTGCAGTACTGTTCACATAAATGGCCACTCGAATAAATCAAATTCCTCCTCAGAATCTGCTAATAATTCAAAGGCCTGGATATGGGGACTTATCTGGGGCATAAGAACAAATAAGGTTCTGAGATTATGGGAGGTGGATCTATCCAGTATAAAGTCAGACCGATCCGGAGGAACCAGTTTGACCATTAAGGGCATGAATCTATTAGCTATTAGTCTGGCAAGGATTTTATTATCTAGGCTAAGTAGGGATAGGACAGTAGGCAGGAGGGTAGGACTGACAAAGTTCCTTATTTTCATCCGGTTTCAACAACACAATAATGGCTTTACCGGTAGTAGCTGGGATGGACCCTGTTGTCAAGGTCATGAGTCAAGTTATATAGGTTTCATAGAATTTGGCTGTTAGGCCATTCAGACTGGGGGCTTTACTCTCAGGAAGGCTGTCAAATGCAATCTGAATTACAGCTAATGTGATCTCCATTAGGTGGAGTCTACTGTAGACATCTATTCAGGACATTGCTATATTGACAAGCTAGGATTTGAGGGTTTCTGATGATGACAAACATTTGGAGGTATACAGTCAGTGTAGAAGCGACAAGCTGTGGTAAAGATTTCATCTTGGGTATGTTGGCAAAAATGTTATTACTCATGGAACTAATGTGTATAGATTTTTCATTGAATGGGTCTTACTAACTACACTAGCATTCTACTGGGTCTTTCCGGATTACCATATCTTCTAACAAGAGTGTGTTTGCTTAGGTATTTGACTTCTTGATCTGCAAGGTCTTTATAGATGACTACATTTTCGTTGATCTCTGCAGGAGTGTTAGGGGACGGGGATAGCACTTGTAATTTCTCAAGATTAAACAGCTTGGTATCTGAATGTTGTACTTGTGTTCTGATGGATTTGTGTATCCCTACCTGTTTTGAAATTATCATCCCTCTGATGTAAGTTTCACAAACTTCCCATATTGTGTGTTAGTTTGAGTCTGAGCCAAAATAATTAGCAAAGAACTCTTCAGTATTAGCACGGAGCTCCTCTCGAGAAACCGTGTCTATTAGTGCACTGGAAGGAATTTTCCAGTCTCGGTGTTGCAGTGTTTTGACAGGGATATTTAATGTTAAGGTGACCAGTGAATTATCAAAGAAGGACCTCGGAAAGTAGCTAATATGGGAAGCCCAGTGGGATATATGTCTAGAAAGCAAACAACAGCCAATTCATGAGTAAGAAATATGTTTGGAGGAATAAAAAGAATAGGCTCCTTCATGCTTTCTGGGTTCTCCATATGTCTACCAGGACTACAGCCTCAATAATTTGGGAGAAGGCCTTGCTGGCATTGGGACACATTGTGTGGAATGCACTTTAGACCACACAATTAGCAGATTAATGGCTAGATTGCAATCTCCTCCCCCAATCAAATTTTCAATGTTATGATTATTACATAATGAGAGGATGTCATCAAAATATCCTGAGCGCTTGTTAGGACAGTAGATATTACCTAGTGCAACTGGAGTGTCGGAAACTGTGCTAGTTATTAACAGCAGTCTACCATTACAATCTAACTCAATCAGGCTGGGACTAACGCATACCTTTTGTGTATTATCTCAATTGCCCTGGTGTACCAGCTATATGGACCCCAAGATGTAACAAATCGTGACTGTGAGCTCGGGACTATATGTGGTTCCTATATAAATACACCATCAATTTTGTATCAGTATAAAATACTCAATACCAATCTCGACTTCTTTAATTATTAAGGCCTCTAACATTCTAAGTTGCCTATCTCAGCACATGATTCTTGGGTTTTGGATGTGCCATAGTTAAGCGGTACTTGTTCTTGTCTGTGTGTGAGAATGATGTAGAAATAGTGTGCCGTGTTGTTTGATTAACCATCTTTGAATTTGAGTCATTAATATAGTAAAAATAACAACCATTCCTCCTCCAACTCCTCCCACACTGATTACCCAAACATTCAGTGTAAACAACCCAGTTCTCTCAAGCTGTTCATCTACTACCCAGAACAAACTTGATAGTGGTGCACACATGCTGGGGCAGAGAAGTCTCAGGCACCCAAAGAGTTATACAGCTGGGGCACATCTTTATTAAACTGTAGTACCCTCACAGCTCAGTGTGGTGCAGAAATGTGTATATATTCTCTCTGGTAAGGGATGAAGTTGGCAAGCACATACCCATAACATAGCAGCTATGAACTACCTAACGAAGCACAATTACAGAAACTGCAGTTCAGAAGATTACGGATTATGTGTAGTCATCCAGTCAAAATAGTATATTCATTTCACTATTTAACATCAGACACTGATGTGTTGATGGCTGGTTCAGAGTTTTTGTCCGGGCACCTCGTCTTCTTTTGCCAGAGTGCTTGTTTCTTGATGAAATGGGAGGTGCCTGATGGGTTTGTGAACAAGAAGGTTTTGTCCATTTTCCACCTTGAATTTATATGGTATGGCATAGCTGTTGCACCTTGTCATTTCTCCATTTATTTTTCTTATGTTTTGACTCATTTGTCCACATTATTTAGGAGATTATGGGCCACTTCTTAAAAAAGAGGACATATGGTTACAGCATTTTGCTTATTATAATAATGTTCATATAATGTTATAAAGTACAATTTTATTCTTCAATTTTTCATCCTTTGTTTTAGTTTGTATAAGTTGTGGGTTTTATTGTATTTATGCTTTCTTTTGTAAGAAGGAGAGCTGTTATATCCTTGAACTTTCTCACTTCATATAGTATCACTACAATAGTGTATTTGATTACAGCTGCCATAAGGTTCTTCTTCACCTCGTGCTTCCTCAACCCCAGCTGGAAAGTCTGGAAATACAGCCAGATTATTACTTTGAAAGGTGAGTACTTTTCTGGCCTGGTGGTTGGTCATGGAGTGGACCCTAGAGTGGTCTTGGTGTGATGTGTGCAAACCCACCATTGCGTTCCACCAAATATCCTTTGTGCTCCAGATATCATGTTGACTTAGGAGGAAACGTCACTTTTTCTGGAGTCACCTATTTAAAAAATAAATTTAAAAAAAAGTCTTTGAAGTTGAGCAATTCAGAGTGCCGTCACGGACGACAGAGGTCAGAATCATCAGATGGCTCTCGAGTTGGAAGTAGCTTAGATTCGTGAGTTCCCTGTTCCGAAGTGCAATACAACTGAAAGATTGTAGCAGTGGGAGCTCGATGCAAGATCCCAGTCACTAAAATTTGGTAGTAAATAACCATAATGAGCACAATTGAGAGGCGAGTAGTAAGAGCTTTATTTAAAAGCACCGATGAACTACCGTGAAAACGGACACCTGAAATTAACATTCTTGGAACACAGAACACTGCTTGAAACACAACTCATGACTAACCAATCTGAAAGGAAAAACTTACAAGAAAACATTCTTATTAAACAACTAAGAAAGGACTGCATATACCTTACTACTCTCGAGCCAAGTGATCTACTCACCTGTTAAAAGTTAAAGGCATTAGAAAACTGCCTGCCAACTAGTTAAGTTAACAGAGCAGAGTCTAAACTCTGCCAATGGATGGGGATTCGGGTACCTCTACTATAAGGACGTTGCTTTGTCAAGATCTGGCTTCTGTGCCTTCATTTTTATCTTCTATCTTCTCTTTTTTTAAGAGCAGATGCCTCTTTCCATTATATTGATACACCAAGCTATTTTATTCCAGCTCATAGAGTTAAACTCTTGAGCAAGTCTATTCTTCTTTGTCTGATTGAACCTTCACTTGGGTCTGCTTTTAGATGTTTAATTTCCTGATAGCTACTGCTTAACTTCCCCCGATCTCATTTGAAACCTTAGCTTAGCATTGGGAATTTCCCTTCAGAGGAAAGTGAATCTTATTCGATTTGCATATGATAATCTTTTAATAAATTGTCTTTGTATTTGCTATTATGACTTGCTTTGGATGATACCAGAAAATGCTTTTATAAAGTGATTATTGATTTATGACTAATTTGAATGAGCCAGGTTTGCAACTTTTCTAATCTGCTGATAAACCATCAAAGTTTGCAAATCTACCCCTCTGTCATTATTGTGGAGTCTAATGTGCTTCACTGTCATTGATATATTGTTAAATTGCTGATGTTAAGCCTCAATTTTAGACAAAGGTCTAGCCATTCGAGTGCAGCTTGTACTTAAATATGCACCAGTGATTTGCACGGTGCACACCCCATCCCGCGTTGCTTCAGTGTTGTTGGCAGCTTGGCCCTTCTCAGCACACTCCCTCTGTCTGAAGACTCGGCCATTTTCAAAGAACAGATTTAGTTTGCTTTTGTTTTTATTTCCCTATTTTGTATGGCTTCTGAGAATTGCAGGCTATGCAATGTGTCTCTGATTCTGGTGGATTTAGGTGCTTCTTTACACAATTCCCAGAGTCGCTTCAAAGGCTCAGCACAGTGTCTCTGGATTGGCATGAGGGAGTGGATAATCACAAATACAAGCAAGGGCAAGTTGTGCATTATCAAATTCAATCTAGGTCAGGCTTGAGCTATGAATGTTGGATGCCCCGTCGTTACAGTTCAATCCACTTAGTGGTATAGAGAATTGCGATTCTCCTAATATTATGACCAGAGAATCTGGATTTCATTAAATATTATGCATATTTCTTTTAATGCCACTTCAAGCAACCATTTAGAAGTAATATATCATAAAGTAAAAGATCTAGAATAGAATCTTCATGTTGTACAATAGTTATGCACTTAGACTGATCTGCCTCTTTTAAATGCGAGGAAATAAGTCTTTACTGTAATCAAACGCTTAAACTTTTCTTCTTAATGTAACTTGTAGGTTTCAAACGAGGGAGTATAGGATGACGCAGCAAAGGTGCTTGGGAGAAGAGTAGTCGGACTTGAGTCTCCAGAGGCAAACACTTACGGATGCATCCTAATAGGAGAGCCATCTACACGGAGTTATCTGAAAAAGAGACAGAATTAGTGTTCTATACTCGTGCACCCTATGAAAAAGGAATGTCAAATGAAAGCAATATGCGTTACAATATCTTTAAGGATTGTCAAACTATGAATCCTGTTTCATTCCTTCTTTCGTTTTAATATAATTTTAATATTTTGATACAAGTTGATAAACAATCTAACCAAGAACAAGATAAACAAAATTGTTGAGTAATTACCAATTAATATTTAGAAGCTTAATATTCACTTCCGGGAGGGAAGGGTTGGGATAATGTTAGCCTCCGTGTCGTTAATGAAATCCAGATTCTCTGGTCATAATAGTAGGAGAATCGCAATTTCATTACAAGACCAGAGACTACCATTATGCATGTTGGTAGTCATGTAAAACTACTTCAGACGTGTTCGATAGGTTTATAATAGTGTTTAGCAAAGGTGTAGGAATTGGACAAATCGGTGGCTTTAAGGATGTCATCTAGCTTACCCCCTTTCCAAAAGGATTCGCTAGCCATAGCGCCCCTTAATGAGTGCGCTTGAAACCTTTTAGGTCTACACCAGCTAATTGCATGGCCAATTTAACCCATCTTGCGATAGAGGCTGAAGTAATGGGTTTAAAGGGTTTAACGAAGGAGATAAGTAATTGGTTGACACTAGTAGTGCGATGTTTGCTCATTCTTGCATCATATTCTTTCATACAATCAACCACACATAGTTTTTTGCATGCATTAAATCTTGGGTAGGAGATTATATCTGACATGGTTTTTGTTCTTTTAATATTTTCAAATTTGACGCCAAAGGTGTCGTACGTTCTATTAGTTATTTCCAGTGTCCTAACGTCTGATACTCTACAGCAAGATATTAGGCATAGAAGAGACGCTAGCTTAATGGAGAGTTTTTTCTTATTGAGGTATCTGTTATTGGGCCAGTTAGAGAAAAGATCAAGTAATAACTTGACGTCCCAAAGTGTCTCATATTTAGGTTTAGGTGGTCTTTTAAGTCTAATGCTTTTCATAATTCTGCATATTATGGTATTTTTACCTATAGTTTTGCCATTTATTAGAGCGTGCCCTGCTGAGATAGTGATCTATAGCAATTAATTGATCTGTAGGTAAGGCCCCTTTCAAATTGTTCCACAAGGAAGTCTGTTATGTATACGATAGGAGCCTCCACGGAATCCAGGTTCCTTTCTAGGCACCAGGTTCTCCAGATGCTGTTGTACCTATAGTGTGTTCCAGGGGCCCAAGATTCCTGGAAGAGAATTGAAGCCTGTCTCAAAAGGTTAGTGATTTCCTGACACTTTCCAGGCAAGAAAGTCCCCGTCTGGACTAGAGGATGTTCCCAACCGTCTATGTCTCTTAGGAGGCCTTGTGAAGCTGGGAGTAGAAAGGGTATTTCGCAGGCTAATTCCAAGGTTGTCGGGAACCATGGTTGGGACGGCCAGAAGGGTGTTACTAGAATTATAGAACATTGTTCTTGTCTCAATTTCTGGAGTACTCGTTGGATCATCGCAAAGGGGGGAAAGGCGTAGCCCCAAATTGATCTCCATGGTTGGAGAAAGGCATTGACTGCCAGAGCACCCGGGTCTGGCATCCAGCTGAAGTAGTTCTGTAGCTGGAAGGTCAACCTGCTTGCGAAGAGGTCTACCTCTAGGGGGCCCCAGAAATGATCTAGGTTCCTGAAAACATTCACGTCGAGTTTCCAGTCGCTGTGGTCTACAAGGAATCTCGAGCTCCAATCCGCACAGACATTGTTTTTCCCCAGTAGTTATTCTGCTTTTAGAGCTATTTTGTGTTCTAGTCAGAACATCCATAGTTTTTTGGCTAGATTGGATAGATCTGATGATTTTGTGCCCCCTAGGCGATTTATGTATGCCACAGCTGACATGTTGTCCATTTTTAGAATGACTGATCTGCCCTGAAGGGATTGTTTGAAACTCATCAGGGTATAGAGCCCAGCAGTTAGTTCCAGGAAATGTATGTGGTGCGCACTCTCTGTATAGGACCATAAGCCTCCCATGTTCTGGTTCTGAAAACACGCACCCCAGCCATGAAGGCTCGCATCTGATTCCAGGATGAATTCCGGGGAGTTCCCAAAAATGGCTTTGCCGTTCCAAGCATCTAGGTTTTCTAGCCACCAAGTCAGTTCTGTCTTGGCTTCCTGATCTAGAGATATTTTGTCTCCGTACCATAGGCCGGCTCGGAGGGCTCAAGCCTTTACCCTTTGAAGGGCCCGATAATGTAAAGGACCCGGGAAAATAGCTTGGATAGAGGATGAAAGGAGGCCCAGGAGTCTGGCTAATTCTCTTAGGGATAAGAGACCTCGTTTCAGGGCATGCCGGATCTCTTTTTGAATTTTGGTGATCTTCTTTGGTGGGAGGAGTAGCATTGACTTTATAGTGTCTACTGTGAAGCCCAAAAATTCTAGAGACCTCGAGGGGGTCATAATGGCCTTTTCTCTGTTTATTATGAAGCCTAGGCTCTCTGAGGTTTACTTTAGTATTTAGGTCTTCCAGTATTTGGGAGTGACTGAGACATAAGGAGAATGTCGTTGAGGTAAATGATGAGGCGGATACCTCTTTCCCTCAAGAAGGATGCAATAGTCCTCTGAAGCACCAGGGGGCAGCGGACAGACCGAAAGGGAGAGCTTGGAATTGGTAAAGACGGTTGTTCCAAGTGAATTGGAGGTAAGGCTGGGATTCTAAGGCCATCGGAATCGTGAAGTAGGCGCCCTTCAGGTCTAATTTCACTAGCCAGTCTTTTTCTAGAAGCATGTCTCTGAGGAGGTGGATACCCTCCATTTTGAAGTGTCTGTAAATGAGAGATTTGTTCAGTTCTCTCAGGTTTATGACAGGTCTCCAACCTTAGTCTTTTTTCTGTACTAGGAATAGATTGCTTAGGAAGTTCATACGTTCCCAAGGTACCTCTACAATTGCTCCTTTCACTAACATGGAATTCACTTCTTCTACCACAATGTTCTGCTGTTCTTCTGTCAAGGTTAAGGTTCTTGGAGGTGTGTGTTGTGTTGGTGTTTCTGAAAAGTCTATTTTGAAGCCTTGAATGGTTTGTAAAACCCAAGGGTCCTGGGTGATTTTCTCCTACGTGTGAAAAAAGTGTTTCAGACGACCCCCCACTTTTTTTGTCCTCTAGCTCTGAAACCTCTAGAACGATAGGGTCTTCCTTTTTAAAAAAAAATGTTTATGCTGGCTAAGGGTTGCACGAATCACCCCTTATCTTTTTATACCCTTTTTTTAAAAAAAATTTTGGGGGGGTCCGGAAAGGCTAACAGTTGGCTCCGCGTTGTGGGCTCAAGGGTCTTTCCTCTAATGAGGCCCAGAAGGAGGAGGGCCAGTGAGGAGCACTCGGCCGGCAAGGATGTGGGAAGGTACGGGTGTGGGCGCACCGAGAGTCAAGAAGCTGCGGAAAGACACGGTCGGTAAGCCACGCTTGCCTCCGGTCTGGAGAAAGCGGTGCGGTCGGTTTTAAAAAACTGCCCTTAGTGAAGAAAAACCGGGTAGAAGTCAAGTTAGAAGGGAGGGCGGGGAAGTCTCCGTAAATTGGAGCACGAGAGTAAGGCACAGCGATCGTACGAGGTGATGTTATTGGGTGATAAAAGCGCCAGAGGCTACGTAAAATAGATGAAACCATCTAAAACGGTATTAGTTAAAGCTATCTAAACAGTATTATTATTAAGACATGGAACAGCAGTCAAAAATACATAAAGCAGGTATTCTTAACAAACATAGTAAGAGTAACAAAGAATAGTACTTATCTGCTTGATGAAGATTCTATGCTAGATCTTTTACTTTATGATGTATTACTTCTAAATGGCTGCTTGAAGTGGCATTAAAAGAAATATGCATAATGGTAGCCTCCAATCTTGTAATGAAATCATGGGTAGACTCAGCAGTCAGTGCTGAGGTTTTTTTTTTTTTAAACCTATGTGTAGCATCAAGCAGCTGACTTTCCTTCTGGGGGCCACTGAGCGCAGTTTAGAGGTGCAGCGATAGATAGGGCTCGGCACAGAGGGCCAGCATGAGTTGGGACATCATACACAGGTCCAAGTGTCTTTGTTTAGGGTCTCAGTATAACATATAGGTATACAGGTTGTGAAATTGTAAAGATCGTTTGAATTGAAAATTTGGGATCTGTAAATGATATAAATTTAAATGAAATAGATTTATTGAGAGAGGTTTATATTTTATTTATTTTACTTGGTTTTGGACTAATAGCTTGTAATTCGAACATCATTCTTTAAAAGTTTGCATATATCTTTTCTTGTAGTGCATGTAATCATAAAGGTGTTCAGCTGATGCATCCATACTGGATATATAATAAGGAAGATTTTAAATTATAAATTTAATTTAAAATTAAATTTGAGTTTGTTAGGAGCTGTAGACTAGATGTATGTTTTATCATTAAAAAATATACACATATTACAGTTAGATTTTTAGTTGCTTCTGTTATGCAGAGTAACCTCCTCCTCTCTCAGGCTAGTAATGCAACAACTTTCATTGTTTGTGGTGCATTCTAGGTATGTTACCTTAAATTATTAGTTGACATTTTCTATTTGTTAATTGTTGGAACTCTGAATATGATTGGTTCGGTGATTAAATGTGTTTTACTGTCGCATTAGATAGATATTTCAGTTTTATTAATATATTTTAAAGTTGTCTTTTGTAAGTTTGTTATAGAAGTGATTATTACACACATATATATATTTTTCAAATGTTTTGGCTATTTGCATCGTTCTGTTGTGTTTTTTGCTAAACAATATTTTTGTTTTCTATATTTTATTAGTTGATATTTATTTTATGATATTTTTGTTGATATTTCTGTTGTAGGTATTATAGAATTTTTTTATAGGGTGAACAGAAGGTCAATATTTTTGTAGTCGATGTTTAGACAATTATATTTTTGTATCAGGATCATCTTGTTAATGATGCAATGTACAAATGAAAAGTGACTGTTAAGGGTCATCCAGGTCATGGACAGAGAGAAAGGACACAGCACACAATTCACTATGAAGCAAGAATGTTGAGGATCACCCTTTTGTCGAGATTGGGAATGTAGTAAAAAGGCATCATGCATGGCATTAGAGGGCAATTCAAGATATTCACCCAGTTACCACAGATTGAATTATTACATTGGGGTCTGGATTGGTTCTTGGTCTTTAGAGGCAAAGTCAGTTGAACCGCAATAAAAACGTATCACACCACAAAATACTTTGTGTTCTGGGATGTTGCTAGAGTATGGAGCAAGAAGGTTAAAAGTTCAAATGGATTGTGTTACCAAGAGAAAAGGCTGCAATGCTAAGGTGCAGATAAACTGCTAGTAATATGGAGGGCAATATGATTGAACAAGTTACTTATGCCCGAGTAAGAACAGCCAAAATCTAGGTGAGCTCTTTGGCAGTTTTTAATGGTATTAATCTCCTGAATATATTTCAGAATATACACCACTATCAGTCTTGTTTTGTAAGAAAAGCAACCAGATATTGCACTAATGTATTCTGTATTTGTTATATTTATGTACTTAATCTGAGTTGCACATAATACTCAAACTGCTTTTTTAGCCACTTCAATGTACTTGCAGAAATGGTAGGGAGAAACAGAGATAAAAACAATATGTACAAGGTGAAGCAAAAGGACGAAATCTGAACTGTTGTGACATCAGTGATTCAGGGAGCTCTTAAGGTGCAACCAGGCATAGGTCTTTGTTGAATGGGATTTTTCAGTCTCCTTCAAAAACTCATTAGGCCGTCCATATGTGCTACATAAACAGGGAGGAAGATCCAAAGAGGTACCAAGTACAGGAAGGGATGTTCCCCAAACTGTTTGTGCTTAGCGTTCAAGGTGTTTAATAGGTGTGGGAGAACGGCTATAGGCATTTGCTTGGCTGGTAGAACCTGAAGAGCTTGGAGAGTTGTCCTCGGATGCTGCTCTCTACTGCTTCGTGAATAAAATAGAATGTTATGAACTGGGATATTTCTCTTTCAATGAGCCAATGCAGACAATTTAAATCAGAAAAAATGTGGATGGAGTGTCTCAATCATTCAATGATCTTTATTCGACCAAATTAATGGTCACACATAAATACAAAATTCATAATTACAGCAACAATAAAGTAAAGAAGTACAATCATTAAAATCTTAAAATCAAGAACACAGCAAAGCACCATATTTACAGTTAAATTTTTTTACAAAGCATATGTTTTCCTTAGCTTCATAGCTGCAATGATATAACTAAATACACCACAACATTATTGCTGGAGTAGTTAAGGATTGTAAATATCCCAGGCCTTCTTTATGTGATGTAAAGTGCTTGTGCAGAAGAATTGAGAGTAAGATCCGAACTCTTAACGAGTGGTACAAAGTGTGAAACAACATAATGTGCACTGTGGATTGGGTAGAGACAGCATCACAGGGCCAACGCGAAAATAAAGCAACCCAGGAACCAGCCAAGGTAAAGGCGACTAAATGATGAACCATATTTAATCTTAGCCTTGTCAAGTAAAATATATGCTGCAAATTAACGGACCATGTTAAATAAACTTTCGTGCCTGGGGTGTTAAAAGTTTGCATATAACTGATGATTCTGGTCTCTTCTCTTTGGGAAGCAAAGATCTCTTTTAACCTCTCTTTAGTCCGGGTGCCTAAGCCTTAGGGAGAATGGAAGAGAACACTCAGGCCTAGGTTATAGAAGGCATTTTTTAACATAAGCCAGCCATAGAATAGCATACATATTGTCAAGATTTAAACAATCCTTCAAAAATGTCCCTCGGAAAACCAGCCCTAGGAGTGCTCCATAATTTCACCCAAAGTAGTAAGGGGGCTATATTGATAAAATCCTCCAAAAATCCCAGTCCCAATTCTGCATGTGTTATAAACCTTGGGATAGATTTGGGTAATGCTAAGAGTCAACACAAAAACTTGTTTTCTGCTGCCTGTAACTTGCCTATGGCAGCGTATCCCCACACTCCTGCCTCATAAACACCAAGAGATAAGCACTTGCTTCTATACAGCTGAATCATCTCCTTAACTGGTTTATGCACTAGCTTTCTAGCAAACCTAAATATCATTTCACAAGCTGCCCCATCTTTTGCGTTCTCTGATTAGCCTCTCCCAAGACCCATTAGCATCAAGCAGAAGGCCTAGGTAATTAAAAGAAAAAACGTTTTCTATCAGTGTCCCATGGATGTAAAAACTCTTAGACTTGGTACGTTTGGGGCCACAAATCCTTATAAAAGACTTTTGGTGATTCACCTTCATATTTAATTTAATCATAAAATCATTAAAACCATTTAAAAGACTTTAAAGGCCATTTGCAAATAACGCTAAAAGAACTGCATCGTCTGTATACAAAAGTACTGGGACTGCAAGAGTACCGATTTGCGGGATATCTTTACTACAGGCCCCTAAAAAGGCATCAAGGGAATTAATATAAAATAAAAACAGGAAAGGAGCCAAAATTCATCCCTGCCTCACTCCTCTACTGACCCTGATTGGTTTTGTACAGTCCCAATTGTGTATAGCGCACTTTTGTGGTTGTATCCCAAAGCAGGCGCCTAACCAGGTCCAACAAAATGGGATCCACACACGCCTGTTCCATTAAATTCTATAATTTCTTCCTATATACTAGGTCAAAGGCGCAGGAGAGATCCATAAATGCCATTTGAAGTGCACCTCTCCTGGCCATGACTTACTTCCCCCAGATGAGGTTTAGATTAAGAGTCTGCTCTACAGTCCGTAGACTCGGTCAGAAGCCGCATTGAAATGGTGAGAAAAAGGAGGTAGTCTCTGCCCAATCCTCCAATTTTCCCAATATGACCCCCCGAGAATCTTCACTATACAATTTTATTTTATTTATTTTTTATTTATTTGAGTTTTATATAGCGCTGGCTAGACCCGGAGGTATCAGAGCGCTTTACATGAGGATCCACATTGTTACAAAATTACATCAGTTACAAGTTACATCCGTTACAAGAAAACATTTAAAGAGCATAGAAGACGAGATAATGGAGCGTAGAAGGGTAGGGGAGTAAGGTAAAAGGGTAAGAGGGAGATACGGCGGAGAGACGAAGGAGAGTCTGCCCAAAGTCCGGCTGGGTAGGTGACGGTCGAGGGGGAAGTCCACAGCCCATCTCCTCTATAGCTATCAAGTTAGCTCCACCGGGCATCGGTCAGAGTGCAAGGTCTCAATGGTCGGTGGCAAGTTCACAGATTCAATGGTAGGGGAAGAGACGAGGAGAACTATGACTAAAGTCCGGCTGGGTAGGTGACGGCCAAGGGGGGACCCAGAGCCGATCTCCTCTATAGCTGACTAGGCAGCTCCACCGGAAGTCGGCCACGTTGATCGGTCTCTTTGCGCTTAGGAGTTCATGTAAAATTTAGTTTGTGGGGGAGGCACAGGTTCACTCTTTTCTTGCATTCTCTGCTGCTGAGAATGGGTAGTGAGTTGATTATTAAAGTTCACCGAGGGCACTTAGCTGATCCCCATATTCGGTCGTGCATTCGGCGGGGGGTAGGCCGCCATTTTAGTGTCAGGCATCATCCTTCCTGGACCCAGTGTGCTGCTGCTTTTGGGTCTTAGCCTGGCTGGCTGGTGACTGCCGTCCTCCCGCGGCCACATCTGGTCGCCTCATGGCGTTCCCGCCTTGCCCGTTGGGAGGGCTGCAACCTGCCTTCGGCGGGGGGTCTGACACCATTTTCGGATCAGGTATGATCCTTCTTTGACCTGGTGAACTGCTGCTTTAGGGTTTAAAACAAGAGACAGCTCCACGTGTCAGATGTCCCCAGTGGCGGCCATTTTAGGATCAGGCAATGGGCACAGCTCAATACTCTCCTCGCGTCAGGTCTTCACTCAGCTCCTTCATTGGTGGAACCTCCCAGGACTAAGATATCTTCTGTTAAGTTTTTTTTTAAGTTCTCCTTCCTGCGAGTGACTTATTTCTTATGAGGTTGTTTATGAGCCGGGCGCCATTTTAAGGTCAGGCAGCCCACTCCGGTGGTTTTCAGTAAATCGGGCCTGTCAACCCCCTGTCCCCCTCCCCCCCCCAGCATCGTGCTGGGGTGGAGAGTGCCCCTTTCGTGCCGCTGTTCACGCCCCTGCCCCTAGCTCCTCTCACCTCCCTCCGGGTCCTCTGTTTGTGGCGCTGTGTGCTTCTCCTAGGCCCCCGTCTCTCGCCGACGCTTGCCGCTCCCCACGAGGGCTCAGGAGCGAACTCAAGTCTTTGCAATGCGGTCCGGGGCCCAGCACGGGGTGTCTCCAATCAATGAAGGGATGTATGTCTGGCTTGAAGAATTCCCTTCTCTTGTCCTCAAGCTCGGTCGTTTCCCGCCGTACCCTCGGATGTGGCTGCCAATTGTTTACGGGGTTCCGTGCGTGAGTATCTCGTTCTCAGGGAGCACTCTTTGATGAAGTGGCCCTTCTTTCCACAGTAGATACAAAGGCCTTTCTTTCGCCTGTATTCCCTTTCTTCATGGGTAAGAGTGGAACGGACAGCTCCTATTTCCATAGGCTCGGATTTGGGTGCTGACGGGCTGTCCGAGTTCTTTGGTTGGTCTGTTCGCCAGGAGGTTCGTTCCCTTTGTTTATTTTCTCCCCGTCTCTCACTGAGGCGATGGTCCAAACGGAGAACCAGGCTAATCAGGTCTTCGCAGGTCACAGGTTGTGGGTCAATTTGGGCCAAGACGTCCTTCATCTCTTCTCGAAGACCCCGATGAAAGATAGCGGCCTGTTTGGCCTCAGGCCATTCGGTCTCGGTAATTAGCCGGAGGAAGTCGTTGAGGTAAGCTATGAGATCCCTGTTCCCCTGTCGAAGCTCCAACAGGTCTTTGTCTGCCGAGAGTGTGGCTATCCTACGGTTGAAAGTTCTTTCGAAATCCTGGATGAAGGAATCCCAATCATAAAGCAAGGGATCGTCCCTCTTCACGAGAGGAACCGCCCATTGAGCTGCGTCCCCGGCTATATAAGAGATCAAGAAGGCTACCCTTGCATGGTTGGTGGTAAATGCTTTGGGTTTACACGAGAAGTGTAGTAGCCACCTGAGTGAGGAAGACCTGTACCTTACTGCTCTCCCCATGGAACCTCTCGGGGTGGCTAAAGGAACGGGGCTTGGTATCTCCACCACCAGAGGGGCAGAATGGGATGCTAGAGGCATGCCTGCGTTAAAAGTGTTTCTCTTCATTCTGTCGACAGTGGCTTGTAGAGCGGTTGTTTCTGCCCTGGAGGCTGCCAGCTCTATCTGTACTACCTGTAACGCAGTGAGCACGTCTTCTAAGGTGGCCATCTCTAACGTACGACCGGGAGGAATACAATCCTTGGGCCGCTTACTCTGTTGTGGCCGAGACTCCTCAGGATCGTACGTTGCTCGAATGGTCCACCTCTCGACACCACCACAGTCTGAACGCAATTACACAGACTCAATGGAGTGGTCAAACGGGGGAAGGGAAGGAAGGGGACAGCAGGGAGGGAGACCTGAAAAAAGAACAAGACAGGTATGAACAACAAGATAACCTGTAGCTTCTTCCTTTCCTACCCAGACCCTCTTGGATGGTGTATAGAACACTTAAGAGCTGTACCTGTAAAGAAAGAAAACCGTCTCTTCTACTCTGCGAATCATCTATGGCGGGAAGTGGTTTTCAGCTAGATCTGGAGGTGACACATAACAATCAGCAAGTTCCTTAGCATCACATAACATCAATATCTAAGGGTTCGCAGAGGATTAGTATAACATACCAAATAGTCAATCCGTTTTGCTGAGACAGGGGTGCGGAAGAGCCGTCCTCCTGCTCACTCTCTGTACCCCTGCTTCTAGACACATAAAGAAACATGCATGACTCAATTGACCACTGTTGTATGCACACCATGTAAATCTGGAATCAAACTTCGGCCCTCTGTCTCAATCCATCTTGAACAGAGGCCTGAAGTCAAAAGGTTATATTCACAATACACAAGGAGTGCTCAGAACAGTCTCACTCACTTATGTATGCGCCCTCCTTTTTTGAGGAATAGTTAAACACCACTCTTGAAGTACAACATAATTATGAAGAAAAGTGCCCAATGTTCCGGGCAGTGAAACTGAAGGCAACTGAGCGTTCCTTCTAATAAATGGCAAAGTCACCTGATCAGGGCTATTAAAAGAACTGAATATTTTCCCCGCATGAACCGTTGTCGGTTCGCCAACACGGGAAAACGTATCTGGACTCGCTTGCCCAGAATCCTTTGTAGCTTGCTGGTTAGCGGATTTCCGAGAAAGCCCCTACCCTTAAAGGTTTCAGACGGGTTTCTTCGGTAATGCGCAAACACTATATAGAGGCTCGACTGCTGAGTTGCTCCGCAAGGAACTTGTAGAAGGTTCCGCCAACGGAGCAACTGAACGAAGCAGCGTTAATGCCCCCACAATCGCCACCACAGGGAAATGAGCTCACGGCCTGTGACCTAGAAACAGTTGAAGGTTTTGGTGCGCGAAGCACCCTTACCAGCCTCCTTCTTCTTCACAGCGATGGCTCCTCACGGGAAAAGTAAGCGGCGTCTCTCCGAGGCCCCGGGAGTTCTTTGAAGGAAACGCCTCAGGCGCGTGCTGACGTCACCGACGTCAGAACCGCCGAGGCTCAAGGGAGTTGTAGTTTTTTGTATGGATTTCGCGCTCGAGCGCGCTTATGCAGTGTTCTTTTGGTGCCCCTCGGGTGGGACGCAACAGTACATCCCTCTTCCGAAGAACACTGACAGAGACCTGGTTTCTCAGGGAAGCGTTTGTGGAACAATTTGACATAACGTGGTGCATGACGCTGGCTCCCAGGTGTTCTCCTCGTCTCCGTATCCTTTCCAAGCTATTAAGTACCATAACCTGGTTCGGTATATCTTGGAATCTAGGATACCCCTCACCTCATGTTCTAGATCCTCGTTCACCAGCACCGGAGGTGGACCTCTGTTGGCAGTTGAACGAGAGGGTTTGAGAAGTGAAATGTGAAAAGACGGATGAATCCTCAGAGAGGAGGGCAAGGCCAGTCTAACTGCTACAGGATTGTTGAGCTTCACCACCTTGTAGGGACCGATTTACTTAGGATTAAAAACGCTATACCTCTTGAACCTGATGTTCCTAGTGGAGAGCCATACGTAATCCCCCACTTTATAGACGGGACCTGGACGCCTATGTTTGTCTGCGTATTCCTTGTAATGTTCTTTTGCCTCTCTCAGCCTGTCTTGTGTTTCTTTTAGTGTTCTCTGAATGTGTAGCACTCTTTCCCTAACCTCTGGTAGGGCCTCAGTCTTCACTGGATGCAAAAAGGGGATGAACCTAGGGTGGAAACCATAAGTGCAGAAAAACGGTGAGTGTTTAGTGGAGTTATGTGTAGCACTGTTGTAGGCGATCTCAGCTAACCATAACCCGTCTACCCAGGCTTCGGTGGTATTATCCACATAGCACCTTAGGTATTGCTTTAAGGATTGGTTCACCCTTTCAGTTTGACCGTCCGTTTGTGGGTGAAAACTCGTGGACAGGTTGGGTGTTATCTTGAGTGCTGCACACCACGCCTTCCAAAATCTGGCTGTGAACTGAGGCCCACGGTCCGAAACCACCACTTGCGGGAGCCCATGCAACCTCACCACGTGCACCAGCAGCAGTTGGGCTACCTAGCCTGCAGTGGGAAAGGTTTTACAGGCGATAAAATGGGCCCTTTTAGTAAGGTAGTCCACCACAACCAGGATCGTCGTGTGGCCTTTGTCTGATGGCATTCCCACAATGAAGTCCAGGGATATGTTTTCCCACGGACGGTCCGGGGTTGGCAAGGGTTGCAGAAGTCCTGCCTGTCTGGCATGCGAGGTCTTCATTTGGTTACACGTCACGCACTCCATGACCCAATTACAGATGTCAGTTCTCACGGTGGGCCACCAAAACTGGCGCAACACTCTCTCCGTGGTTTTCTCAATCCCGTTATGCCCAGCACTGGGGAGGGTATGACACCAGGTGAAAACACGTCTCCGTAGTGAAGAGATCGGGATCAACAGCTGTTTCCCTCGTATCGGCAGGCCCTCTTTTAGCTTCCACTCTGGATGTCTCGCCAACCACGTCTTCCATTCAGTGGTGCGTATTTTCTGCGCAATGCTTTTGAGGAAGGGCTCCGTTACGGTAGTGCAAAGGACGTGTTGAGGATCTATAATGGCTTTCTCTGCCTGTTCCTCCAAAGGTTGAGTGTGTGTTTGACGGGTTAAGGCGTCGGCCTTTTTGTTGTCTCTTCCGGGTCGATAGGTAACTAAAAAGTTATACTCAGCGAAGAACAGGGTCCATCTCAGCTGTCGTGGGGAGAGATGACGTGCGGCCGTCATAAACTGGAGATTACGGAGATCCGTGTAAACCGTGATAACGTTTTTAGCTCCTTTAAGGAAGTGTCGCCACTCTTGGAAGGCATCTTTAATTGCCAGAAGCTCCTTTTCGGCTATCGTATAGTTGCGCTCTGCAGCGTTGAGTTTTCTTGACCGATATGCCATCGGATGTAACTGGCCCGTGTCGGAATGGCGTTGTGACAGCACTGCCACACCGCGTGGTCAGACACATCCGCCTCCACGATGTAGGGTTGATCAGGATCAGCATGCACCAAGACTGGAGCGAATACAAACGCCTCCTTCAACTCCTCAAACCCCTTTTGTGTCTCCTTGGTCCAGTGAAAGGGAACTTTCTTCCGTAGCAAACGTGTCAAGGGAGCCGCTAGTGATGAAAAGTGGCTGATGAATCTAGCGGTAAAAATTGGCGAAGCCTAGAAAGCATTGGATGTCCCTGACATTTGCTGGTGTGGGCCAATCTTTTACTGCTGCTATCTTCCTTTCTGCCATTTCTTGTCCCCTAGGGGTCAGCATCACACCTAGAAATTCCACGGTGGTGACTCCAAACTCGCACTTACTGATTTTACAGTATAGCTGATGTTCCTGCAGGGTGCGTAGAATGGTACGTACATGAGTGGTGTGGCTCTCGATGGTGGGCGAATAGATAAGAATATCATCGATGTACACCACAACGAAGTGATCCAAGTATTCGCGCAGTACATCGTTCAGGAAAAACTGGAAGGCGGCGGGCGCGTTGCATAGCCCAAAGGGCATGACGAGGTATTCATACAAGCCGTATCGCGTCTTAAAGGCCGTCTTCCACTCGTCTCCCTTGCGCATCCGCACCAGATGGTGTGCCCCTTTTAAATCCAATCGCGTGTATACGACAGCCCTTTTTACCTGCTCCAGTAAGTCTGGGATCAGTGGTAAGGGATACCGGTTCTTCACCGTGATGGCGTTCAACGCCCTGAAGTCTACGCAGGCACGTAGCTCGCCGTTAGCTTTGGGGATAAAAAATAGTGGGGAAGCCGCGGGAGACATGGAAATGCGGATAAACCCCAGTGCCAAATATTTGTCCAGATATGCCCGTAGGTGGTTATTCTCTGGTTCAGTCAAAGCGTATACCCGTCCTGTGGGAACAACCGCCCCTGGTATCAGATCGATCTGGCAGTCGTACTGCCTATGGGGCGGGAGTACCTCGGCTTTGGCATCGTTGAACACATCGGCATAATCCTGATATTCGCTGGGTAGCGTGACCGGGTGTTCAGCCGCAGTGGCTATGTGGTGAAGCTTGGCCAACACTTGAGACGGGCTGTGGTTAGGGAGAACGCAATGGTTTGAGCAGAACACAGAGGTGAATCGTACTGTCTTCTCCACCCAATCCACCTGAGGGTTATGCAGTCTCAACCAGGGTAACCCCAATATAACCCCATATTGGGGGGCTTGTATCACGTTGAAGGCAAGCTTTTCCACGTGGTCTTGGCCTTGGCGTACTTCCATGGCATTGGTTTGGAACCGGATTGGACCAGCTTCTAGGCATCTCCCATCCACTGCGAACACTATTTCCGGTGTGTCTTTTTCGTGCAGAACCAACCCTAATGATGATGCCTGTTCTTTATCCATAAAACACCCAGTAGCGCCAGAGTCCAACATGGCTGATACCGGACACCATTCCCCTTTCACCAACAGGGAAAGTTCTATGAAGAAGTGTTGTCTGGTACACGGGGTGGCTCCAATCAATGAAGGGATGTATGTCTGGCTTGAAGAATTCCCTTCTCTTGTCCTCAAGCTCGGTCGTTTCCCGTCGTACCCTCGGATGTGGCTGCCAATTGTTTACGGGGTTCCGTGCGTGAGTATCTCGTTCTCAGGGAGCACTCTTTGATGAAGTGGCCCTTCTTTCCACAGTAGATACAAAGGCCTTTCTTTCGCCTGTATTCCCTTTCTTCATGGGTAAGAGTGGAACGGACAGCTCCTATTTCCATAGGCTCGGATTTGGGTGCTGACGGGCTGTCAGAGTTCTTTGGTTGGTCCGTTCGCCAGGAGGTTTGTTCCCTTCGTTTATTTTCTCCCCGTCTCTCACTGAGGCGATGGTCCAAACGGAGAACCAGGCTAATCAGGTCTTCGCAGGTCACAGGTTGTGGGTCAATTTGGGCCAAGACGTCCTTCATCTCTTCTCGAAGACCCCGATGAAAGATAGCGGCCTGTTTGGCCTCAGGCCATTCGGTCTCGGTAATTAGCCGGCAGAAGTCGTTGAGGTAAGCTATGAGATCCCTGTTCCCCTGTCGAAGCTCCAACAGGTCTTTGTCTGCCGAGAGTGTGGCTATCCTACGGTTGAAAGTTCTTTCGAAATCCTGGATGAAGGAATCCCAATCATAAAGCAAGGGATCGTCCCTCTTCACGAGAGGAACCGCCCATTGAGCTGCGTCCCCGGCTATATAAGAGATCAAGAAGGCTACCCTTGCATGGTTGGTGGTAAATGCTTTGGGTTTACACGAGAAGTGTAGTAGCACCTGAGTGAGGAAGACCTGTACCTTACTGCTCTCCCCATGGAACCTCTCGGGGTGGCTAAAGGAACGGGGGTTGGTATCTCCACCACCAAAGGGGCAGAATGGGATGCTAGAGGCATGCCTGTGTTAAAAGGGTTTCTCTGCATTCTGTCGACAGTGGCTTGTAGAGCGGCTGTTTCTGCCCTGGAGGCTGCCAGCTCTATCTGTACTACCTGTAAAGCAGCGAGCACGTCTTCTAAGGTGGCCATCTCTAACGTACGACCGGGAGGAATACAATCCTTGGGCAGCTTACTCTGTCGTGGCCGAGACTCCTCAGGATCGTACGTTGCTCGAATGGTCCACCTCTCGACACCACCACAGTCTGAACGCAATTACACAGACTCAATGGAGTGGTCAAGCGGGGGAAGGGAAGGAAGGGGACAGCAGGGAGGGAGACCTGAAAAAAGAACAAGACAGGTATGAACAACAAGATAACCTATAGCTTCTTCCTTTCCTACCCAGACCCTCTTGGATGGTGTATAGAACACTTAAGAGCTGTACCTGTAAAGAAAGAAAACCTTCTCTTCTACTCTGCGAATCATCTATGGCAGGAAGTGGTTTTCAGCTAGATCTGGAGGTGACACATAACAATCAGCAAGTTCCTTAGCATCACATAACATCAATATCTAAGGGTTCACAGAGGATTAGTATAACATACCAAATAGTCAATCCGTTTTGCTGAGACAGGGGTGCGGAAGAGCCGTCCTCCTGCTCACTCTCTGTACCCCTGCTTCTAGACACATAAAGAAACATGCATGACTCAATTGACCACTGTTGTATGCACACCATGTAAATCTGGAATCAAACTTCGGCCCTCTGTCTCAATCCATCTTGAACAGAGGCCTGAAGTCAAAAGGTTATATTCACAATACACAAGGAGTGCTCAGAACAGTCTCACTCACTTATGTATGTGCCCTCCTTTTTTGAGGAAGAGTTAAACACCACTCTTGAAGTACAACATAATTATGAAGAAAAGTGCCCAATGCTCCGGGCAGTGAAACTGAAGGCAACTGAGCGTTCCTTCTAATAAATGGCAAAGTCACCTGATCAGGGCTATTAAAAGAACTGAATATTTTCCCCGCATGAACCGTTGTTGGTTCGCCAACACGGGAAAACGTATCTGGACTCGCTTGTCCAGAATCCTTTGTAGCTTGCTGGTTAGCGGATTTCCGAGAAAGCCCCTACCCTTAAAGGTTTCAGACGGGTTTCTTCGGTAATGCGCAAACACTATATAGAGGCTCGACTGCTGAGTTGCTCCGCAAGGAACTTGTAGAAGGTTCCGCCAACGGAGCAACTGAACGCAGCAGCGCTAATGCCCCCACAATCGCCACCACAGGGAAATGAGCTCACGGCCTGTGACCTAGAAACAGTTGAAGGTTTTGGTGCGCGAAGCACCCTTACCAGCCTCCTCCTTCTTCTTCACAGCGATGGCTCCTCACGGAAAAAGTAAGCGGCGTCTCTCCGAGGCCCCGGGAGTTCTTTGAAGGAAACGCCTCAGGCGCGTGCTGACGTCACTGACGTCAGAACCGCCGAGGCTCAAGGGAGTTGTAGTTTTTTGTATGGATTTCGCGCTCGAGCGCGCTTATGCAGTGTTCTTTTGGTGCCCCTCGGGTGGGACGTAACAGGGACTGGATCTTGCATCCTTTTCATGGTGGACCCCCCTCTTGACCTGAGTTCAAAAAGATGGGAAAATGATCAATCCAATCCTGTTAAAGAATATGGCACTCAATACCAGTGGATTAATTATCCGTAAAAAAGGGCTGATTTACAATTTCCCAGAAAAGCCAGGTATTTCTTAAATTAGCCGCTTTTTCTAGATCCTCCCAGGCCTTGGTTCTAATTTCATGCCTCCTCTCTTCTAGGGTTTGACTGTAATTTTTTCTTGCTGCCCTGATATTGTCTATGTTTTGCGGGAATATATTAGTACTTTGTTTTAAAACTTTTAGCGCTACTGTACATTTGGGACTTAACCATGACTTGGCAGGCGCTCTCTGTGTTTTTTTTTTTATACAACTCAGAGGCCACACTTCTGCTAATTTTAATAAAACTTTCCAGAATACTATCTGGAGTCATGTCTTGTGAGGGACCACAGGTAATAATATCATTAGTGACCACAGTGATCAAATTACTAAAAAAAGTATCAGGTTCAACATTCCTCCAATTTATTCGAAACCCTTTATTTGCAGAGTAACTAACCGGTGTCTTATTAATTACTGGTGTCCCGGCAAGAACAGTAAAGGCAAAACGTAAAAGAATGGCATTATGATCACTAAAGGGGAGAGAACACACCTCATACTGCAAGAGGTTTCGTGTGAGGTCCACTACCAAAAGCACAAAATCTATAGTGCTCCCCTTGCCTCTGCCTATGAACCGTGGAGGGCATGAGTTACCCTGAGAGCAATAATCCGAAGTAAAAATCAAATTATGAGTTAAAATTATCTCATTTAGGGATTCACCATAAGCTGAATGTGTAAAATGATTTATATCATCCCCCTGAACGTTAGAGAACCCACAAGTACGACTACCACTATGTGTGCATTTTGTGGTATTAAAGTCTCTCGCCCATATGCTTGAGGTATCGATGTTCCTCTGTCTGTCCATAAAGTTTAAAAGTATTCTCCCTAATTCTTGTATGATCTCTACTGGTTGTATAGAGAAGACATTAAAATAGAAATGTATTAAAACCACATTTAACAGGTTTTTCACTTGTAAATTTACAATTTGATAACATGGGCTTGATCCTATTACTTTGACCGTAACATTTTTGATGGTGCATGAAACAACAAGCATTGGCATAGCCAATAGGTCTCGCCTTTGGGACCTTGTACGTTTTTGGCCATGCAGCACATTATTAGGGGTGCTACAACATCTACTGATGCTTCACATGCCACTAGTGAACGGGGGAGTGAGAGACGCCAATCAAGCCAGGATGGGCTTGTACAGGCCACAAGAGAGTGAAGAAGCTGCAAGGGTCAGGTATTATACTATAGAAGGGCGGGTGGAACATGTAGTGCGCTTGTAATAGTAAGAGATATAATGGTGATGTGGGTGTGCCTGCCCACACGTCACAGGAAATGAAGAGACAAAGACAAACCCAGCATACAGCGCTAAAATGTGTTGTGTCCATTTTAGACACAAGGATACATTTTGCACCCAAAAGTGTCCATGTGCCATAAACCATTGTTCAAACACTATATCTTATCAATGCCGATCATTTCCTTATTGCAACTACTGTGTCGGAGGCAGCAGTAATTTTGCACCGGGAGATGTCAGCCCTCGAGGGGGTGATGCTCTGCACACGGAATGCAAAGGGAGGATTAGCAGACCGGGCACTTTATGTAAGAGACCTGCTGGGTCAGTCCCCCATTCCAGTGTCTAATTAAAATGGAGGCGAGGCTGGGCAGATGTGTCTGGCTTAACGGGGGACATTTTTGGCGAAGAGAGGCCTGGTCGAAAAATATAGTTCGCTGGCTGCAGGCAGGAAACAGTCTAGGTATTATTAACTCAGCCAGGCATGCTACATAAAGGGGGGGAGGGGTAAAGAGCAGCACCCACCTCCTTACCAGGGCTTGGCTGAACTGAAAGCAAGGGGGAGTAATAGTAGCTGACATCTGCTAAGGGAGTGGGCATCACTAGAAGACCTCCTAAAAAGAACGGCGTTCTGGGGTGGGGCGCTTAGGAGAGTTTGAGTGATGAAAACCTGAACACAAATAAACCCTTCACCTTTAGCAGCGCTCTGGTGTTCGTGGAGGGCACAAGGACAAAGCAGTTGGAAAGGAGATTTAAAATAAAAGTGGAGGTTAGCGAGTTTGCATGGTGAAAGTGACAACTCCCTTGGACCAGGAATAGAGGAGGACCTGGATAATCATTAAGGCGTCTTACTTGTGGGGAAACGTCCAAGCGGTTGGCGTGTGTGCTCGATCTAACAGCGAGAAGTGACGACAGGTGGGCAATATGGAGGCACTGACCTGGCAGCTCTGATTACTACCGAACCGGGTCAGAGCCCATGGCGGCCGCCAGACAACACAGCACTCACGGCAGCATCATGCGATCTAATTCCAAACAGGCTCAGGAACAAATCTCAGAACGATAAATTAAATGTATGTAGAATAATAAATACAGAATGTCGACGGGCAGGAAAGAATTAAAAAAAAAAACAAGCGCGGCCGCCAAACTGAAAGCGGCCGCGCTGTGTTTAATTAGTAACATGATACACAACAACAAGGGAGGAATGCAGCTGCCAACCTGCGCGCCGCTGCTCGTTCCCGAGACCCAAACGCCGTGGGAGTGAACGTTTAGAGAAAAGGCGGGACATGCACCCGTCTTTGGCCAATTGCGTGCTTTCATTATTGAAAGCCACACGCAAAGGCCAATGGAATGTGTGGGAGTTGCCAGACCCCCACGGAGAAGTCTCAGGTAAGTTTTGAGCCCTCACAAGAAGCCTCCCATAGAGCAGCGCATGCGCGCTGCGCTAGGCTCGACCTAAAAATAACCAGACCCTCCTTTCCTCTCCTGGCGGGAGATGGAATTGCCTGGGAACAGAAAGATTTATACTCTTTGAAGCAAAAGGGCCAACAGCCCATGTTTCCTGACAACAGACAATATCAAAGTTTTGGAAGTACGCCACCCAATCTTCATTTTTAAGTTTGTCTGGAACCCCCGCAATATTCCATGAAAGGAACTGCATACCTCGCCCATGGTCAGCATTATTCATTTCTCTGTTTAGGATACACGCAGGTTGAGCTGAATGGGGTGTATTGATGGCAATCTTAAACTGGTCAGTTACCTCAGTTGGACCATTCGGGATCAAGCGTCAATCATTTTCTGTAAGCCCTGATAGTAATTCAAATCGATAAGGGTGGGCAAAGGATACTGAAGAGGGAGGTCTTTGTGGAATTCTTTGCATTCGGTTATACTGCACATTGGAAATATAACCTTGTGGGGGGGGGATAAAAAAAAAAACCTAATGCTCAGGCCCTTATTTTGATAATATTTAGACTAACAAAATTCAAACGAGACAGTAAGGAACAAACACACTCTGGGTCTTTAAAATTTTAAACTACACAGTCCCCCTCAATAGATTTCGCTGTGGGGCCAACCCATTTTACTCTGCAAGCCATGATTATTTTGTCAATAACGGCTGGGCTACAATCTGCATTCCTCCTACACCAGTGAGCAGCTTTATTTATAAGACTTTGACAAGACTCCTGTGGGCCTTCTACTAGGGGAGGAAATCCCACTAAAACCATTGTATATGGAGTACAGTCCGGAGGTAAATGCAGGCTATCGGGGTCACCTAAAAACTGAGACGTAGTAGCAGCCTGATGATGGTTAGAGAAGTTCTTAACCCTAGAAGTGTGAGTCTGAAAGATCCAGTGATGGGACTGATGAATCTTTAACCCTGTCAACCTGTGTACTGTGTTTAGTGGTAAGCCTAGCAGTGCCATGATGCGGCCACTGCACATGGCCTTGAGGGGGGTGTCTGGGGGCGTTAGATGGCAAACCAGGAGGACAAGCTTCAATTGTTAATGGATGAGCAGAGTCCTAGGTTACCAAATCCACTCAAGGGCAATTTATTCGACACCCTTCTTTAACAGTTTTAACTAGGGACGAGAGCTGATCTTCTATATTCCCCAAACGAGTCATTATAGGCTTCAATGCATCCAACAAAAGGTTTATAATGCTAGGGTAAAACTCCTCAAAGGAGGACATAGACCTGCCTTCACCCGAGTAATTAACAGAGGTATTGCCTTCCTGGTCAGAGCTTTGCGTACATTTCCAGGTTTCCAATCGTTGGTTTTTAGATGTTGTACCAGCCTCTACTCTTTTCCTCTTTCCATCCTTGGTTTCTGGTCTCTCATCCATGCCCATGCTCTATGACTGGGGATGGCTAGCAGGATGATCAAGGACAACACTAGGAGAAAGTGGGACTATTGATTTTAGAACCTGCTGGTCCTCCATCCCTACATCAGTCAATTCTTGTGCCACAACTGTATGGAGAGGTGATGGTGAAGACAGAGACAGTCTGCGTTCAGCAAATTCTATTTCTTTACTTATAACGCTCACAGCCCGCTGTAAAAATCCCTCAAGGGTGGTGCCAGTAGCAGGGGGCACAGGATTTATTTTACGTTTCTCCATATCAACAGAATTCAGGCCTGGCTTAAGGGACTGTCTCCAAAAAATAAAAAGAAAGGCAATAAGAGCTTTTGATATCTAATTAGAAGCCACCATGGAAGTTGCACAATACCTTAGAAAGTCCTTAAAGTGTTCACAGTGTGATAAAGCCAAAGGAGGTGGCCCAGCCCAGCCTCGTTCGGCCACGGACAGGTGCAGACGGGCTCGCTCTTGAACAAGGCGCGACTCGCGCTCGTCCCGCGCTGCGGGATGCCACTGCCTAGTTTATGGTGCTCCGGCACCTGAGGGCTGACACGGCAGCAGCCAAGGCTGGGGGAATGTGGTCTCCTGCCCCCAGCGAAGACCCACAGAGTCCGGGAGGACGATGGCAATGATTGAGGCACCCGTGCTGCCGGACGCCTCTGCCTAATTTTATGGCGCTCCGGTGCCTGAGGGCTGACCCGGCAGCATCCATGGATGCTGGGGGATTTGGTCTCCTGCCGCCAGCAAAGTCCCACACAGAGTCTCAGAGGACGACGGCAATGATTGAGGCACCCGCGCTGCGGGATGCCTCTGCCTAATTTATGGTGCTCCGGCACCTTAGGGCTGACACGGCAACGGCAGAGGAAGCTGGGGTCACAGAGTCCGGGAGTGAGGTAGTCCTAAGACAAGAAGCATGCTTCTATGCCCGTTAAAATGTGTGTAGTGACTTTTCAGTGAGACCTCCGGAGATACTGCTGCACCAATGAAGGAAATAATCAACACAGTTGTATTTTGAAAGGTTAAAAGAAGGGGGACCATGCCCAGTAGCGACAACTGAGGAATAAGTCTTTCAGGACTTCATTGCCGGTGCCATGGTGGGGGAACAGGAACATGTTAAGGGCATATCTTCATTGAGCAGTATCCCAAGCATGTGCACTTTCTCAAAAGGTTGTGCGGGAGGCACAATTAGCAAGGACAGTTTAATAGAATTGGTTTGTATTATGGTATGATAAGGAGCAGGATCTCTGAAATGTAAGGACTGAGGCAGACAAGCAGACCTTCCCTTATATCCAATAGTAAGGTGTTTGTCCTGTGCTGGGGCAAAAAACGACAGTGAAAGTGAGGCATATCACAACATTACATCTTCCCACCCCATCAATTTATCAAAATACTTGGGGCCTTGCTTAGAGTTTGGTGGATAAGACACTGTCATGTCCTCTTTCTTGCAGTTTCTCTGGGAGACATATTCCACCTAGTGTGAAGCATGGGAATTCTGTATGCCTCTCCTGCTCCAAATTCTGTAGATCAGGGACGACCAGGCCTAAGTCATCTTAATGACTCTAGATTGGGCCAGGAGAGTGTGGTATCCAGAACTTTTGGGCATGAGCATCGGTTCTCTGATAAAGCTGCTGCATCGGGAGGAACCTCTGTCACAGCAGCAGGGCAGGGTCTTGCACCCAGGCCTGCACAATCTACACCTCCATGCGTGGAGATTGAGCGACTGCAGTTAATTGTATTTAACCTACCTCCCGAAATAGTGGCTATCATCCTTGCTGGCAGGAGTCCTTCTACAAAAGTCTGGGAGCTAGAACAAGTTTATGGCCTTGTGTGGCACCCGTAATAGGGACCCACTGCAGGCCAAACTGTCGGATGTATTGTTTATTTTGTCTTTTGCCCACCAAGGACTTGTAGTGGGCACTGTTAAAGGTTATTTGTCGACCCTTTCGGCCTTTTTGCTTTTGCCAGCCAGTCATCCTTGCAGAGGCTAAGAAATAGCGTCCAGAGGGTCTGAGGGCTCATTCTACCCGAGCCAAGGCTGCTACCACTTCGTTGGCACGCAGACTTCCCATTCTGGGTATCTTAAATATACAAAAACTGATGGATGAAATGCTTGAATTAATCTCAGCTACTAGTAATTACTCGGGCTGCATACCAGTCCATCGTTATTTTGCACAACTTGTGACCTCAGTTTAGGCCCAGCCACATTCAAATCAGTCTTGATCCTGCTCCAATGGGAACAGTCAAGCCCGAACTGCCAAGCCAGATCCTCCCTGAACTGGAATACAAGCAACCTAGGACTGGTTTCACCCTAGTTTGGGCTCATCAGCCAGTGCAGCTTGATTCCAGTTACAGTGTGCACGGGACTCATGTCTGGGTATACCAGTCCCACTTAAGGTGACATAAAAGTGATTGATAGAATGCTTGAATTAATCTCAGCCACTTGTAATTAATCGGGTCTCATCCCAGTCCATCGTAATTTTGCACACCATGTCACCTCAGTTTCGAACCAGCCGTATGCAAATCAGTCTTGACCCTGCTGCAATGGGAACAGTCCAGCCGGAACTGCCAGGCCACATCCTCCCTGAACCAGATTACAAACAACCTAAGACCGATTTTGCCATAGTTAGGGCTCGTCAGCCAAGTTTATTCATGCATTCCATCCATCACTTTTTCGTATATTTTAATGGGACAGTAAAGTACTGAAACAGATGATGAAGGTGCTCTTTCTAAGCTTCCTAGCTTGAAAAAGCTGTCGCGTTTTCTATTCAGTAGGATGCTGTGACACCAAAGTAATCGCCACATAATCGTATGTGGTGTCTAGATCAGAGTTTGGGACAAAAGTCGACCCCTCAGGGGGTGTGACTCAGATTATCTATGTTATGTTAATTTGTATAGCACACTAATCACCCGAAAGAGTGTCTAGGCGCTTGGGGAGGTGTGTAGGTGTGTGGTCCCCAAGGTGCTTATACAAAGAGCCAGGTCTTCAGCTTCTTGGGGAACCCAAGAAGTGAGGAGGAGGCTCTGATGTGTTGAGGGAGGTCATTCCATGTCTTTGGTGCAGTGTAGGAGAATAAGCAAACTCCAGTTTTGCTTTTGCAGATGCGAGGAGTGTGTGCGAGTGAGGTACAGAAGTGTCTGGTGGGTTGGTGAAAGTGTATGTGCCTTTTCAGGTATTCTGGTCTTGTGTTGTGTAGGGCTTTGTATGTGTGTGTGAGAAGTTTGAATTGGCTGCGCTTGTGAATGGGGAGCCAGTAAAGCTTCCTGAGGTGCGATGTGATATGGGTGCGGCGTGGGAGGTGGAGTATGAGCCTTGTGGCGGTGTTCTGGAGTCTGTGTAGGGGTTGTTTGGAGATTCTAGCGTACGGACTGTTACCCAGTCTGCTGGTGATGAGTGCTTGCATGACGGTCCGTCTGGTGTTCTGAGGCAACCATTTAAAGATCTTTTGCAACATGCATAGGATGTGGAAGTGGGAGGTGCACACTGCGTTTGTTTGAGTTGTCATGTTGAGCTTCTCGTATAGTATGATCCCTAGATTTTTTGCGTGGTCTTTGGGTGTTGGTACTAGCTTCAACGGCCACCAGGTGGAGTCCCTTGGGGAGGTCTTGTTGCTGAAGACCAGTAATTCCGTCTTGTCAGAGTTATGCTTCAGGCAGTTGGTTCCCATGCAGTCTGCTACCATGGTCATGCAGTTCATGAAGTTGGTTCTGGTGGTGGTTGTCTTGTACGTCAGGGCGAGGATGCATTAGGTTGGACCCGGGGGTCCTGTCCAAGTACACACACGATGGCTTCCCCGCTACACTAAGGCGGTTGGAGGAGCGTGTGTACCTTAGGCGAACTGCCTAGAACAGATGCGTCACGTAACCTGACTTTTGCAGGTCCTACCGGTGAATTCGTTGAACTGCTTGGATCACTGGTTTAGTATCTTCTACTGAACACGCTGACGCGTTGTTAATACTGTTTTTTTAATCACTCACACACAGCAGTATCTTTTACAGAGATCCTGATGAAAGCCACGACACTTTCTAGGTCTTAGGCTGAAACATGTTGATCACTACTCAGTACAACTGCATCTAATGTCTGCAACCGCACTCCACGCAATTTGTTTTTAAACCTAGCACAGGGTAGCAAGAATAAAACTCATCAGGGTAACCTTGTTGATAGTTTTAGTCACCCACTTATCAGCACTGCACGTCTCCCATCACCTCATCTGCTCACATTGGGTTTTAGGAATACCCCTCATACTTGAAAACATCCCTGAGTTCCCCCCTCGCAGAGAGGGGGTCGTAGCCCGCATCATGACTAGGCTTCATGATGCGAGGAGGATTCCCCATGATGAAGCATGACACCTTTGGTGTGTGAGGGAAACCGTCCTTAAAAGGGAAACCCCCCACAAGACTGTCTGTTCCCATTAATGGACGTCCACTCTGTTACGTCGAACCCGAGGGCTCTGTGTGTATTGAGTGGATCCTTATATGCCAATCTCGTGAATCTTGTGATGAGGGTGTTGTGGGAGACCGTGTTGAAGGCTGCGGAGAGGTCGAGCATGAGGAGGGCCGCTGATCCTCCTTGGTCCAGGATGATTTGAATGTCGTCAGTGGCCGCGATTAGTACTGTGATTCTTTCTGAATCCTGATTAAGTGTTGTCTAGAAGTCCTACCCACATGGCATAATTGAAACTGGAAGTCAATACACCAGTGAGTCTCAAGATTCCTCTAATTTGATATCACTATAAGCAAAAGACATAGTGAAGACATTGCCTTTGGTATACCACATAATTCTTCCATAATGCAGAAAGGAACATTCAGAGGATAATGCTTCACTATCCAGGTCTGGTGACTCAGTGGACTAAATCATCCCCTCTAGGAATGTGTATGGTCTCCAGGTCACAGGTTATATCCTGGCTGGTCCTCTCAACCTTTCTCAGGTCAATAAATGAGTACTTTTGTTATGTCTGCTGAATCTGGCAAAAAGTCTGACTCCTTGTGGCTTTCCTACCTAAGAGGCCACTCCTGAGAACTGCAGGGTGCTTCTTTAGAGCAGCTGCATAATACGTGTGTCCGACTACTCCATGTTCTTTTCGTGCTGTCACAGCTTGTGGTGGGATTCATTATATGGCACTCTTGATCTGATACAGCTGGCACACTGAGATCATACAGAATCACCGTCAGACAAAGTGTACTGCAAATGGTCCCAGTCTGACCCGTGAAGGAGACTTGTTGTTGCAGGTTGCCATGTCATCTTCTTCGTAGGACTATTCTACAGGAAGTTACCAATAGCAGGAGTCACTACTTCTCTTTCCAGAATTAAGATGGCAGAAATCTTTCAGACTAAAACATTCTTCTAGACGCTCATCACTTCACCGAGGAAATAATGCTGGACAATGACCATGGTCCTCCTTACCATAGAAGAGAGTTCCAGTTGCACCTAGCAGAATCCTGGAGTCTTCCATGTCCACTGGTGAGTAGTTCATTTAGACCAGGTTTATTTCTTAACATTTGGGAATTTGTAGTCCTGTTTTTCCAATTATGAAATCAGGACTACTAGGCTCAGAATGCAAAGACAAAATTGGATTGTAGAAGCTACTTATGCATGAACATATAAAAACTGAAAACACTGACCTAAAAATGCTTGTTATCCGACATGCCAATATCACAGTCATGGCTGCAGGCCAATGAAGAAGTTGGGAAGTACAAGCCAACATGCAAAAAACACTCTGCAATGTGGAAGTGCAAATGATGCATGCGGGTCCGGAAACAATTAAGCCTTCAGAGAATATTGAGCTACTACCCATATGTTCATATGGTGCTCACTTACTTCTCTACTTCTTCATAGCTGGCACTATTCAATGTGTAGTTGACATAGATCCAAAAAGAAAGGAGAATATTAAGATACTCAGCAGAAGATGCAGGGTGGGGAGCTTGCCACTCTGACAATTGAGGACATGCTGGTCAGAGAATTGCATTGAGAAGGACAGGTTCGAAAAGAATGCCTCTGAAGCATGCTCTATCATTTACAGTGTAAAGGCATTATGGTGACAAGAGCAAGTACCATTCATTTAGAGGACATACAAGTGAACAAGAAACATCAGATCCTTCCCAAGATCTGTTTTAAGAGAAGGAAGTGGTGTGGGAAAAGACTGCTAAGAAAGATTATCAGGGACTGACCCATAAAGAGTACCAAACTTAAAGGTGACACCACCTGCTCCAGCCCAGAAAGACTCACTAAAGATATGAGTAGTTTCCCTGGTCAATCTGTTAATAGCTCATACAGACAAGGTTTTGTCTTTACATTTTGGGACTTATAGTCCTATTTATCCCATTTTAGAAGCAGGGCTAAAAATACCAGAATGGAGATAAAAAGCTTGACTGCGTGAGTAACTCATATGATAAAGTGGGAAACTTGAGAGCTCTGTAACCATGCGTAATGTGAGGCTGAATGGCTATTTGATCTAAAAAGAGTCAAGTGATGTAACTGAACCATGTTTCTGCTAAACCCTGCAGCCCTACTAATTAATATTTTGGAGAAATATTATGGCTAATATGATATGTTTAAGAAACAAGCATTGTAATTCTTTTCATATGGGCAGTCATCTTGCGCAACATGCACTAATCACATGTGACACAGCCCCATGTTAGTGTGGGGCAGAACTCTCGAGTTCTCCAGGTATGTGCATGAGTAGTTCATCCAGTACAGGTTTTTCATTGCACTCTGGGATTTGTAGTCTTCCTTTATCCCATTATAAAAGTAACGCAAGTCCCAGCAAGCAAGATTTGATGAGCTACTCATGCATATGTTATGTTATGTTAATAAGCTTCTAAAGCGCACTTCTACCCAAAGGTGTCCTGGCGCTAGCCGATGCCTAACTGGATACTAAAAAAGCTATAGCTCAAAAGGCTATTGGGAAAACAGCCAAGTTTTGAGCCCCCTCCTAAAGGAGAGGAGCTCAGTGTTATTCCTGAGATGTGATGGCAGATTGTTCCATGCTTTAGCAGCACCAACAATGAAACTTCTGCCGCCCCCGGTGGCTTTTTTAACTCGAGGGACGACCACTTGTTTTGCCTCTGCGGATCGCAATGTTCTCCCGGGGACATACCATTGAAAACGTTTCTTCAAATAGTCAGGGCCCCTGCCTGTCAGTGATTTAAACACCGTGCAAAGTACTTTGAATTGAGCACGCTGTTTCACTGGTAGCCAGTGAAGCTGCTTGAGTTCCTTCCTAACAGAGACAAATCTGGGTGTGCTAGTAATCAGCCTGGCTGCCGCATTTTGCACCAGCTGGAGTCTATTTAGATGTTTCTTATGAATGTTCGCATACAGACTATTACAATAGTCCAGCCGGGACAAGATGAGCGCTGTGACTGCCGTCCTAAAGCTTTCCTCCGGTAAAAAGAATTTTATTTTCCTCAAAACTCTGAGGAGATAGAAGCTTATTGAGACAACTCCACTAACCTGGTCTCCAAAAGTTAGTTTATTGTCCATAATCACCCCTAAGTTCTTAGCTTTCCTAGTGGGGGCCGGGGGGATTCCCATTTCTTCAGGCCACCAATCAGGGGTCCAGATGTTGGGGTTATTGCCGAAAATGATGACCTCCGTCTTGCCTGCATTAAGTTTTAGGCAATTTGAGGACATCCAGCCGGCAATAGCTTTCATGCATTCGCTGCATTTTAGGCCAGTTTCCAGTTCCTTGCCTCGCTGTAAGGACAACACAATTTGTGTATCGTCCGCATAAGATGTAAGCTGGAGCCCATAAGATCTTATTAGTGCTGCCAGCGGGCCCACGTAGATATTAAAAAGCGTGGGACTGAGCGAGGAGCCCTACGGAACCCCGCAAGGAAAAGAAAGCGGCTTAGACCTATGTCTACCCAAGTCCACAGTCTGGATTCTGTCAGCCAGAAAAGATTTCAGGAGGGTCCAGGCTTTACCCTGCACCCCTGCAGCCAATAACCGGTCCATCATAACTTCATGGTGGACCGTATCGAAGGCTGCTGACAAATCTAGCATAATCAGAATTGCTGTGCCACCTTGGTCCATTGCCTCTCGCACCTCCTCCGTAGCTTTGATCAAGGCATGCGCTGTGCTGTGTTCAGCACGAAAGCCGAATTGTGTGGGATTCAGCACATTATTGAGCTGAATAAACGTGCTGAGTTGTACATTCATAACCCTCTCGATCATTTTAGCCGGTAATGGGAGGCGCGAGATAGGTCTATAGCTGTTAGGATCCAAAGGGTCCAATTTCGGTTTTTTATTAGCGGAAGTATTGAGGCTGACTTCCAGGACTTAGGAAACTGGCCAGCGTTAAGGATGGTATTAAACAAAGGAGTAAGGATGGGGGCAATGGCCTCAGGGACACTTTTAATCACTGACACTGGACACGGGTCGACGGGCGATCCGGATCGAGATGCCTTTAGGAGATTAACTAAATCTTGCGTCTCGAGCGGTGTGAAGCCCTCTAACAGAGGTACAGAATTTATGACAATTGGCCCTGGCCTAACTAAGACCTCCACCTCCACTCTTTGCTGTTGCGAAAAGGAGGAAAAGATGGCTTCCACCTTATTTCTAAAGAAGAGAGCTAGTGATTCACAAAGGACAGAACTGCTAGGTGTTAGGGGTCTATCCGGATTCGTCAATTTAGTAATAGTTTTGAACAATTCTCTTGATGAGAATTTGGCCTCATTGATCTGCTTCGCAAAGTATAGTTTTTTTGTTTCCATAAGTAATGTTTTATAGTTTGCGAGGCTTGCTCTATAAGCCTCCTTGTTGTTGATATTGTACCCCTTTCTCCATGCCCGTTCGAGCCTTTTGCAGTCCGTTTTGTGTTTTTGTAGATTGTCCGAAAACCAGGGGGCAGAGGGACGGGCTCGCTTAGGAATGTGTAGTTTAACCAGTGCTAAGGTGTTACATGCAGCCTCAATCCATCCCGAATAAGCGGCCGTAGCCTCCTCCACTTCAACTGGGAGAATCGGGGCAGTTGCAACTAAGATCTTCTCTAGTTCAAGGCTATCTACGTTTTTCCAAGACCGTATGGCTATCTTGTCTTTAGGTTTTGGTTTATGTTGAGAGTGAGGAGTCTTTAATAACGTAAAAATAATCGCAGCATGATCCGTCCAAGTAAGTGGTAATACCTCAATAATAGAAAGACTAGAATGGTTGGAAAAAATTCCATCTAAGGTATGTCCGGCTGCATGCGTAGGACTGGTTACCCTCTGCTCTAGGCCCCCTCCATTCATAATCTCCTTCAACCTCATATTATCCGGGTCCAAAGGATCCTCCAAATAAAAATTGAAGTCCCCCATCATAGTAAAGAGGAGGCACACAGCCCCTCCTCCAGGAGAGTGTCGATGGAATCCAGAAATATGCCCCTGGGACCAGGTGGACGGTAGATGAGAATGGTTTTAAAAGTGTCATGGGAAGAGATCCTTACACTAATTGACAGTGCTTCACACGCTGAGTTGGAGGCTGTGCTAAAGGAGGGCTTTAGACTATTATGATAAATGACTGCGAGTCCTCCGCCCTTCTTTAAGGGTCTATTAAGGGTGTGGCAAAGAAAATCTGGGGGAGATGCTTTCACAATATCAGGGCCAGAGGAATCGTCAGTCCAGGACTCGGTTATGAATGCCATCTTGATGTTATGTTCCTCAATGAGGAGAGCACATTCCAAACTGTGTTTGACCAGAGACCTAGCGTTAAGAAGGAGACATTTAATGACAGGCAAATCATTTTGCCTGTAATTGCTTCTTGTCAAATTGGGCAGATGGTTAATAGAGAGAGCCATAATATGTGGAAGATGCGACAGGCACTTTGTGCATGTGGCTGCTTGGTCTTCAGGATGGATACTAGGCGGGAATTTAGGGCAACTCGCCTTCCCCCTCAATGGATCAAGTTTCATCAGTGTATCTCTCGAATAACACAACATCCCTGGGGCAAGAGGACCAGGGGAACTAGCCCTGAGCCCGGTCCGAGCGCGGACGGGCGCAGACGGGCTTGCCTTAGGTGCGCCTTTGGCACGCCAGCTGCGCGCGTCCGTAGCATCGATGTTTAAATTACTCTTCCGCCTGCCGTCCAGCGTCTGACGTGCCAGGGGGGTGTCGTGCCGTGTGTGTCCGCCCTCCACTCAATCAGCGACAGCTGTGGTGGACCGGGGTCGGAGCGCACGAGCACGATTCAAGAAATGCCTAATGCCAACCACACAGCACAATAGCAGCAGAAATGCGGGCAGAACGAAAAACAGTGAGTTAAAAGCAGTTCTTTAAAATATACAGCATCGGCGCCAGCAGAACTTACAAAAGTCCGCTGCGCGTCCGTAGCATCGATGTTTAAATACTCTTCCGCCTGCCGTCCAGCGTCTGACGTGCCAGGGGGGTGTGTCGTGCCGTGTGTGTCCGCCCTCCACTCAATCAGCGACAGCTGTGGTGGACCGGGGTCGGAGCACACAAGCACGATTCAAGAAATGCCTAATGCCAACCACACAGCACAATAGCAGCAGAAATGCGGGCAGAACGAAAAACAGTGAGTTAAAAGCAGTTCTTTAAAATATACAGCATCGGCGCCAGCAGAACTTGCATAGACCTGGAAACCAGAAAGCTCTCATTTTGGAGGCATATTGCCAAGTGACATCTTTAGCAAGTTGTAACTTTTGAGCAAAGAGCAATTTTAATGCAGGGATTATAAGCTTATACCTATAATGGTCAAAAGTTAAGGTTACCCGATGACTCCTTGTCACAAGGGACATTATTTTCCAATCCTGGACTTTCCTTTTAAAAATATTTGTTTTTAGCTGTGTTGGTCAAATTGCTTCCCTTGAAATGAACCAAGACTACAACTCCCAGATTGCCCCAGGTTGTTACTCAAAAGCCCAGTCTAGAGAATGGTGTCCCTTGTCACATTGTGTTATGTAATATTTTTAATAATACAGTAATGCCATTAGACCCTGGACAGCAATGTTACTCCTACCTTATCAGATAAACAATATTTATAATGATCTCTTTTGCTTTCTCAAAATCCTTTTTACTGTTTCAACCTGCTCCATGTCATCAATGGTTGCAGTGGATGGGATCTATTGTGAACATCCTTCCCAATTTTTTTAATTTTACAAAAACAGTTCCCCTAATTTTTGTTGAAAAAAACAGCTGTTCCTGGACTGTTAATATCAACTTCCAGGGCCCACTGGCTGAAAGGAAATGGAGGGGATCTCCTGTAACATGAAGTTAAAGGAGACGCCTCACCACGGTGCATGTGACCTGAAATAAATGTAAATGGGTGAAACTAGTTGATCATAAATCTAAAGGCTGCATAGGATCCAGTATACGGTTTTAATTGATGGAGTCATTTGAGGCTTCATGGTGACAAAGCTTCTTGAGACAGCATCTCCACCCTCAGTTCTCCCTGTACCCTGTCAGTTATTTTTCCTTCCTCGTGCTCAACCATTGACTTGATTTGATTCGACCTAAATGTTCTGATTATACTTGTTATTTCTTTATGTGCACATGTACTGATGTAAAGCGCTCTGATACCCTTGGGTCCTGCCAGCGCTATATAAAACTCATAAATAAGGCAAAGATTTATTATTTTTGAGAAGTGATGTATGGGTACTACCAGCTGAGTTCTGGAGTGCATCCTTCTAATGAAAACGTAATAAAACGTTTTGCTATAGGTATTCTGACTGTGTATTATTAAATGTAAATATTTTGAAAGCACTTGTTTTTATCTTAAACACGAAATCTCTTTGCAGATTTTCTGGCAACCTCGCTTATAGTCTGTGTCATAAAATTTTAAAATAATGACTTGCATATTCAGTGCTTTCCGTAGCGGGCGGGGACCTCATAGCACTATAAATAAGCATCACTTTTCCCCCCATGCACCAAGGAGGATTCAGTTCTGTGACTGTGTGGTAGGGCAGCCACTTGCCCGGTTTTATACCGGTGTTATGATGTCCAGGCCAGTTCAAAAATGAGAAATAAACACCTAAAGCCGGTATTTTCTCCCCCTTCTTAGTACATACTTCAAACAGTAAATGTTAGTAAAAACACTTTAAAATGTGTTCAACAGCTACCCTAATGATTCCTGACTGATAATTGAAGTAAACAATAACAGAAAGGCCATGTTAAAAATGAATACTGACGATTTATATAAAGTTCTACTTAAGAATCATGCCCAGGCCTTTACAGAATATTAAAACATGAACAGGTGGCTCGTATTTTTTTCTGCGGAAAGTGGCAACCCTATTGTCTAGTTACACACAGACATCTGCAGTGATCCCATCGATTAATTTAACTTCTGTTTATTTTTCATTTAATTTGTGTGCCTTATATTTTATGAGTAATTACTTAAAAGTGAAAGGCCAAGAAAATAGTTGCAGAATATTTTGTTTTCCCAGCCAGTCTCTGCCTTCCTCGACATATTCACTGACCCCGCCCCCATTGCACTCAGGATCACAGTCCCCAAACTGTTTTATCCACTTAAACAGCTGTCATAAGAGTGATTTCTACCTACTATTGTTTTTCAGTCAACACATCGTTGCATGCCTGAAGTCTGGCCTGGTATTTCGCCGTCATAAGTAAGTTATAAGCCGTTTATCGCTATCTGCTATTGACATGAAGCATGTTGACAGCAACGAAACGGGAGACTAAATGAGGTATCTCTGTAGTTTCCATTTTAACTTTTCATGCTGACTTAATTTAGCTCGAATTATAATAACGGTTAACCCTTGAAAAGAAAGTCACTACTCCAGTAACTGATGCGTTCAAAGACAGAAGGAGACCTACTCCCACATTTTGCGAGTGCGCAGATACAGTGAAGTTGTGAGGGGCAGAGACACAGAAGAGGGACTATAATTCTGTGCACACCGACAAAGAAAACGGACGATTCTCTCTAGATCGGAAGAAGTTGAACAGCTCTCTGTTTCTATGGCTGCCGCTTCCAGCATGGGTGATGTTCATTGCAGTAAAGCAGTGCGGCTGCTGTCTTTGAGTGGTCTCTTCCCCATTTTCAAACCAAAAGGACCGACATCAGCTGCCTATCTCAACCAGCTGAAGGAGAAGCTGTTGAAAGGTAAAAGGGTCGAGGTTGCATGTTTTCAAACACAGTTAGTGGACTGGGGTACACAGGAGAAGATGAACACGGACTTGCTCGAAAGTCACAGTGTTGAAAGCATCTTTAGAGGTAGCTGAGCGGTTAGGAGTCGTTGCTAAGCACACATTGATGCTGCGAAGAGGTACGCGAAGCAGGATGAACGGCGAGGCTTATACATAGAACATGTGGGCGGGCGACTAGGATGTGGAAGATGACAGGGTCACGTGTGTGCATAGAAGCAACCAAAAGGCAGGGCTTTAAGTGGGATGGGTCCCTCCAAGTCTGAGACCCGGTAGTAATTGGAAACGGTCCCCTATTGGGCCCTATATTTATGACCTTAACCCTAGCGGTAAATAACAACGAATGATTCCTAAACAATTAATGTAAAACGCGTTAAAGTAATCCATGTCACCGATTTAGTTCCTGTTTACATTTCACCTGCTTTGCTTAATCTTCCATGCCCGAAGAGTGTTTGCTTTTTCCAGGATGTTGTGTTTTTTTGTTTTTTTTCGGACAGCAAACTCTTGTATAGTGAATACTTTTAATTTGAGTTCCCTCCACGTGTTTATACCAGCCACGAGGCAGTGCAAGTTTCTCTCGTGTTGGGGAGAACAGGAGTGTGTGAGATGCTCAGAAGATAGCTATTTCTACAGACCTTATGAATATTCATAGTCTCTTATTTTGAGATTTCGAAAATTTTCAAGTCTAATTATTCACAAAAATGTCACTATTGTTAATCATCCGATATTAAGTAAAATTCAGTACTAGCAAGAATTGGCAAAGGCGTGGCTTTTTATTGGTGTTTGTGAGTGTTGTTTTATATGTCTGGATGTACTAAAAAAAACTTATGTACAGTCACCTAAATACTGGTTAGGTGGCATGCTGTGTCAAGCACTGGATTTCAATTTAAGTTTTAGGCCATTCCTTTAATTAGATAGACCACACCTCTTGAAAATTATTACTAGTTACACTTTTTTGGGCATGCCTCTTTTTGAGACTTACCCGCCAAACCTTTTTAATTTCTACTTCAGTTGCTGGGCACAGGTGTATGTAAACTAATTTCTGTTTGAATGGTACTACTAACAGATTACCATCACCATGTTTTCAGTTCAGAAACTCCATGCTTTTCTGAAACTACAAGATGGAGAATAAAAAGTTCACACTTCTCTGGTGCATGTGTCGTAACTGTGGCTGCAAGGGCAGACGGCCACGCAAAGATCCATATCGGAAAGAAGGATGAGAAAGTAGCATTAGCCTCCATATGTCTCAGCAAAGGGGCAATATTAGTATTTTTTGTTGTAGCAAAGCAGGCGCTGAGAATGTGTGACACCTTACTTGCTCCGTAAGACACCATGCTTAAAGGTATATTATGTACCGGTGAAGGGGCGGTGTAGGCTTGGCATCTTTTGGAGTGTTTCCCCTGTCTTTTTGATTTCTGACCTCCCGGTTTTGACTCTGTTTTTGCTGGTTTAGTGTCTCTGCAAAATTTCTCACTGCTGTTCAGTGTTAAAGTGCAAGTGCTTCTGTTGTAAATTGTTATTATGGATTGGTGTTTCCATGATTGGCATATTTGATTTACTGGTAAGCCCCTAGTAAAGTGCACTGAGGGTGCCAGGGCCTGTAAATCAAATGTTACTAGTGGGTCTGCGTGTAACTGCAACAAATGATGGACGGAATGCTGAATGATTCAAACATTCTCCCCCAGTCAAGAGATCTGTGTTAAATCCATCGTTCTTTTGCCCACTACGCCACCCCAGTTTGGACCCAGCCATATGCAAACCAGTCTTGACCCTGTGCCTCATGGGAACAGTCCAGACCGAACTGCCAAGCCAGGTCCTCCCTGGACCGGAAACAAGCATCCTGGGACCGGTTTCGGGGTATGTCACCCTTCATCAGCCAGGCTAGCTTGAATCCAGTGGCACAGTGAGCAAGGGACCCACGTCTGGGCATACCCATCCCACTTAGGGCGAAAAGTGTAACCGCAACAAATGATGGACAAAATGCTGAATGATTCAAACATTCTCCCCCAGTCAAGAGATCTGTGTTAAATCCATCGTTCTTTTGCCCACTACGCCACCCCAGTTTGGACCCAGCCATATGCAAATCAGTCTTGAGCCTGTGCCTCATGGGAACAGTCCAGACCGAACTGCCAAGCCAGGTCCTGTGCCACCCACAGAAGTAGCCCGGTAAAGGTAACAGACCTGCCACCGCAGAGTCTGTGCACAGTTTGTAACTGTCATGGCGACCTGGCAAGTGCACCCAAGGGCAAAAGAATGATGGATTTAACCCAGATCTCTTGACTGGGGGAGAATGTTTGAATCATTCAGCATTCCGTCCATCATTTGTTGCAGTTACACGTTTCGCCCTAAGTGGGACGGGTATGCCCAGACGTGGGTCCCTTGCTCACTGTGCCACTGGATTCAAGCTAGCCTGACTGATGAAGGGTGACATACCCCGAAACCGGTCCCAGGATGCTTGTTTCTGGTCCAGGGAGGACCTGGCTTGGCAATTCGGTCTGGACTGTTCCCATGAGGCACAGGGTCAAGACTGATTTGCATATGGCTGGGTCCAAACTGGGGTGGCGTAGTGGGCAAAAGAACGATGGATTTAACCCAGATCTCTTGACTGGAGGTGAATGTTTGAATCATTCAGCATTCCGTCCATTTGTTGCAGTTACACTAGTGGGCCTGCAGCACTGATTGTGCCACCCACATGAGTAGCCCTGAAAAGGTATCTCAAACCTGCCACTGCAGGGTCGGCGCACAGTTAGTAACTGCCATGTCGACCTGGCAAGTGCACCCACATGCCAGGCCCTAACCTTCCCTTTTCTTACATAAGTCACCCCTAAGGTAGTCCCAAGGTACCCCTGTGGGCAGGGTGCTGTGTAGGTTAAAGGTAGGACATGTACTGGTGTGTGTGACATGTCCTGGTGGTGAAGTACAGTGTATTTCGTTTTTCACCACTGCAAGGCTATCTGTCCCATAGGAAAGAATTGGAGTTTTACTTATAACATCTTATAAGCATAACTTTCCATTGGGACAAAATAGGGAAATGGAGTTTAGTATGCCTGGACTTCAGAATGTAAAAATGCATCTTTTAGTAAAGATGATTTTTATGTTCTGTGTTTGAAAATACCACTTTTAGAAAGCAGATATTTTCTTGCTTAGCCATCCTGTGTGCCTCTGCTGGGTTTGTGGATTGACTGTCTGGCTTTGGAGTGACAGGGGCTGGGGCTGGGGATGTGCATTCTCTTCAGACAGCCAGTGGGGGGGGGGGGGGGCTCGAGGTGTGTCCTGCCTTTCCTGGATGAGTCCGGGCTGGGCTGAATAGAACTGGGCTGCATTTAAAGTAGTGTGAGGAGATTTCCTTGCACCTAAATGGGCCTGGTCTGCCTTGAACAATGCTGTCTCCACCTCCTGCCAGGAAGCTGGGCCAGAGAGGACAGAACTGGTTTGGACTAAGCACAGACACTCTCTGCCTGAAAGAACAAAGGGATTTTGAGTATAAATATTAGGGCCCAGAACTTTAGAACTCGCTGGAATCAAGGAACCTGCAAAGAAGAAGAGCTGCCAGGAGGAGTACTGCCCCTTTGCTGTGTTGTTGCTTTGTTGGGTTGGCCTGCAGTTTCTGCTTCTGCCTTGGGCAGTGAAAGGACTGGACTGAACTTTCTTTTTCTTGTTCTGAGTACCTCCAAGGGCTTGAAGTAGAGCTTGCCTCCTGTTCTGAAGTCTCAGGGACTGCAAAGACTTCACCAACCTCTGGGTACCGCTTCTGGAACCGCTGTTTCAGTTGCCACAGAGAGGGAAACGCAACCGACTCCGTCACTGGTTCTATGTCCTGATGGCACCATAGAAGGCACCGTTCGCATCTTGCACCGCAACCCTGGTCTCACCGACCACGACGCCACCGAGCCGCTGCTTGCACCGTGACTGACCTGTGGGCACCGCACTCCGCACCGCTTCACTTCACCATCCTGGTCTCACCGACGCTGCTGCTGACTTCGACACCTATGACCGCATCGTGGCTGGGGGCACCGCTCATAAGTTTCACGACACACCGCCTCGTCCCACACAGCAGTCTGGGCCGACCGACGCCAGCTCCCGCTAACCGGCTCTGTCGCTTGCACCGCAACCTGCCAGCACCGTATTGAGCACCGCCTTGCCCTGCACCGTAAGCCTTGGTCTCACCGACGCCGTCTGGACGATTGTCACCGAGCCGCTGCCTGCACCACATTGAGAGGGCACCGCACCGTGCACCGCTTCCATTTTGCAATGCAACTGCAACGGTTGCCACGACCGGCTCACACCAATGTGCCAGCAGCAACGAGAAGGGTACTGTTGCCGAGTCTGTCCATGCTTTCGCTGGCCCGTACCAATGCGGTCGGCTGCAACTGTTAGACTCTGTTGTTTTCAGCATCAAGGTAGCCTCGGACAGAGCTACCGACTCGTACGAACATTGTTTTTGAGGTATTTCTGCAATTCTAAGGATATCTTGCAAAGTATATATTTGTAAGTACTGTATGTTGGATTTTTATCGTTTTGATCTTGTTTTTAGATATATAAAAATATTGGATATTTTTCTAAACTGGTGTGGTGTCCTTTTGTAGTGTTTTCACTGTATTACTGTTGGTTATGTGCAAATGCTTTACACACTGCCTCTGAGATAAGCCTGACTGCTCGTGCCAAGATACCAAGGGGGTGAGCAGGGGTTATTTTAGGAGTGTAACTCCCTTACCCTGACTAGGAAGAAGGGTCCCTACTTGGACAAAGGTGCAAACCATTGCCAACTAGAGACCCCATTTCTAACAGGCGGGCTTACACGTATGGACTAGTTGCTGAGGGGAGATGTAGAAGGTTTGAATTCCAACTGCCGACTCGATTACAGCATTAGGGGCGCAGGAAAACTATATACGCTTGGCATAATAGAGCTAATACAGCAACTTATGTTGGATGGCTGAAACCATTATAGATATATTGGTTGGGGAGTAGCTTGATAGGTTTGGCATGTGTGATGAAATGTGATTGGGACTTTCTTAACCTTTGCCATCGTTTGCATGTTATCTTCTGGGTTGTTTATAATAATGGTGATCATTCCGATACACTGTTGATGTAGACAAGTACTGCATAGTTAGTAATCAACCATATCATTGTGTGAGGGTTTTGATTCGGACTAAGAGTTTGGGGGCCTACTTTTATCATCACCTGAAGCTAAGATATTCTGAAGCAGGATTTTCTGACTCCTAGCACTCTCACAGAACATAACTCACAAGAGAATGAGTGAGAGACACCAGCAAGTTCTCCTTTTTTCAGAAATGGACACACTTCCTTTAAGGGCTAAGCGGGTGTCACCTCAATATTGGGATGAACACAACAGTGCATGTAGCCTACTTTAATACACCTGGCTACGGTATTTTGTTGAAAATATGAACAATGCTTTCTATCAATATGTGATTTAAACACCTCAAATTACCCTACACCCTCACCAGCTTTTTGAATTATTATCCCTGATCAAACTCTGAATAGTTCAAGTATCAGGAGCCGCCTGGTAATCTCAAGGAAACTTGGGCGATAGATATTATAAACAACATTGTTTCGTTGAGGGTAAATGTGAAAATGTTATGCATCTTCAGCCAGTTAGAAAAAAATGAATGACCAGCAGAACCACGGAACGCCAGTCAGTTAGTGGTCTCACATTGAGGACAAAGATTAAGGCGTATCTCCCTTAACGTACATTCCAGCAATAATTGTTGCTTCTGAGCATTGTACTAGTTTTCTGTCAAATCAATGACCACACTCGATGCAGTCTCTTCTCGTCAACTCTACATACAATATACCCAGTACAGTCCTGCTTGGATAGATTCGTTCTACTTCATCATTGCTTGTGCTCAATCTTTACTCCCCTTGACCTGCTGATGACCCCAAATTCACGACTGGGTCAAAATGCCGTTGAGGAACCTATCAATCCTAATAGTTTCATACTATTCATATATCAGATAGAGGATTCCCATCTGTAGTTTTTGAGTCTTTTTAAAACCGACGCGGCCTTTACGGTATCCATGCTTACACTTTGTAAATAAGCCTTGCGTGATCACTCTATGCACTGAGCACATTTCCTTGTCCTTGTATATAGGAATAGTATGTAATCGTATTGGAATGACAACGCAACAGTAATTACGGCAAACCTCCTTTTATCTGAGTCTTTTGGTTTCTGCTTTTCATTTATTGGTTTACTTACTAATTGCATGTACGTGTTTTCTTGCCTTTTTATAGTCATCCTCGATGATGAAACAGTGTTGTTTATAATACAGAACTCTGGAAATGCACCTCTAAACACTGTATCCTAGTATTGAAACCTCAACAGTCCACTTCTAACTTGAACAAGAATGTACATGATCCATTGTGTCGCTGAAAAGAAATCTGCAAGCCTTCACAAGGCACTTCTATCCTGTTTTATTTGAAGCACCACTTTAAGCTGAGGCACTCGGAGAGCTGTCGCAGTGTACCTATATATCATAACCAGTAATGCAGAAGGAGAGCCAGAGGGTTAACCATTGCGAGGGGGGCGGGCTGAGTGGGGAGAGAGTAGATGGATAGTATACCTCTTCACGTCTGTAATGCCTGTACACCAAAAGGTATCCTATGCGTTTATCAGGCAAAGACCACAAGAAACCCACAAGGGGCAGGTAGTTTGACCCTAACGAATAGAAACAATTCTTATTTTGTTTGTTAGACACTCACTTGCCTTATTGATGGCATGCTTCATCATTGGGTCTCACCCTGGCCCCTAAAAACTAGGATGGGCTTCACCATATTTCAGGTCTTAGAATAAAAATACCATAGAACACTGTGATGTCTATCTTTAGTACATGTATTCATTATTAGTTCTATGGAATATAGAACATAGAATGTTAAGAGAATTGTATGTATTCTGGCAGTTGCAGGCCAGACTTAGATGGATGAGGTGCTTTCATTAAACCTCCACCTATAACACATCTTAATGTGTCATCGTTTTATTGAGAACTTTTCACTGGCGACGAGCGAGGGATCGATTTTGAAGGAAAGCACCTCAACATCAGGATTCAGAGTGTTAAAAAAAAGAAGCAGCTGCCGTCGAGGCGGTCGGTCATTGAATCCATTGGTAAATTGTATGGAAGGATTCACGCAGGAGTGTTAGAGCTCATTTGGAAGTTCTCTCCTGGCTCAGAATCACGGGTGGATCGGACCCGTAAGGTACTGTTTAACATGTTTAAATTTTTTTTTAACGCGTTGAAGATTGGAGAATAACGCAGCGGTTTATACAGCACGAGGGAGCGGTGCGTGTGTCTGCACGAGAGACATAATCAGCGTGTGAGAACGGCGCGTCTGGCAGCACGAGAAGCACAATTGAAATGGCACGTGTACACTGGCTGATGTGTGTACGCGTGAGTGAGGCTTGAACATGCGCGTGTTCATTGAGAGCATCAGCTGTTTGTTTTAAAAGCGGCGAAAAAGAAATTAATTGGTATTGGCGTCTCACTTACCATCTCTGTGGGAAGAATCAAGGGAGACAACAAAAAGGCACACGCAGCGGTGTTTTCCCTTTCACGTAAAGACAGAAAGTCAAGGCTGAAATTAACATTTGAAACGGAAGCGGAAACGTGCGTGCTACACAGCCTCAAGGAAAATAACGGTGAAGGGAACACAAGAAAGAGTTTATTTATTTTTTATTTTTCATTAACTATTGATTCATTCACTTTAAAAATATAGAGTTTGCAGCGGTGATAGGCACACCTGTGCCTACATGTGTGAAAGTCATTTATATTTGTGTTAAATATCGATTCACATGCAAGTTTATTGTTAAGTTTGGAAGTGGCACATAGAAAAAGAGTTTCAGCGGTGATAGTCTCACCTAAACTAACATAGGTGAAGGACATTCATATTTGTGTTACAGCTTGAAGTTTACATCATAATTGTCTTTTATTAATACAACCTTACAACATGCAAAATGTACCAGCACCTCCATTTTTTTTAAGCAGTCCAGGGGAGCCCGATATTAAATGGAAAAAAATATTTGGGCATTATGCAAGAGTAAGTCCGTTTTATATAGCGCAGCTACTCACCCTTACGGGTCTCAAGGCGCTGGGGGCCGGAGTGGAAATTAAGTGAGCTATTGCCCAGAGTCACATGGTGCTGAGCTGAGCTGCCGCCGGAGCCGGGGATCGAACCGTGAACCCTGTGCTCCGAAGTCAGCTGCCCTGGCCGCTGCACCAGAGTATGTGGGACCAATTTGAGTGGTGCAGAAAGAAAACATTCTTTATTATTGCACTGTCTTGGTGGTGAAGGTCAGGAAGTGTTGGAAAATGTACCTGCGTTATCTACAGAAGAACAAAGAGGGTTAAATTAATATGAAATAAGTATAATGCAATTGGATAGACATTATTTACCAAGAGTAAGTACAATAATGGAAAGATATCATTTTGGCCTAAGGGAACATGGTAAGGAAGAGACAGTTGAAGATTATTTGACGAGTCTGAGAAAACTTGCATCAAGTTGTACGTTTGGAACGTATTAGAGTCCAATTTGTATTAAAGTGTAGAGAGGATAAAATTCATGAAGAATTATGGCTTAAAGATGAGCCTCCGTTGGAAGAAGTAATTTCAATAGCAAAAAGGGTAGAACACATGTTAAAATGTGTTACTGAGTTGTAGGATGAGAAAAGTAGAGTTCAACCAAGTGTAGAGGAAGTGGAAGAAAATGTATGTCTCATGAAAAATCTAATTTAAAAGAAGTTGTGAAAGATGATGGATTAAAAAATTTATTTGAATGTTTTCGTTGTGGGAGAACTGGTCACAAAGCTAATTCTAAAATGTGTCCTGCTTTGAGTGTTATCTGTCATAGATGTGGAAAAAGGGGACATTTTATAAGATTTTGTAGGAATAAACACAAGATTTCAAAAAAGGGATATAAAGGAAGTAATATGCCAGATTAATGAGTACAAAAGTTTAGATCATCCTGTTGGAAGTGTAAAGATTGATGAAATAGATTTGGAGATGAAATTTGACTCATGTTCTCATCTCAACACCATTTCTAATGAAACATTTTGCAGGTGGTTTCATGAAAAAAATAAGCTGTGTAAGATGGATGTGCGTCCAGGAGGATATGGTGGCCAACCCATAAGCATGCTAGGCTATTTTAATGCATGTATAGAGTTAGGCAAGAAGTTAATTGTAGGAAAAATTTACATCTCCAAAAAAGGAGATGGTTTTCTTAGGTGGCCACATCAACGTTTGTTCGGGGTTACTTTGAATCCTAATGCAGAGCCACAGGTACAAATACAGAAAGTTGAAACCAATTCATGTGATTTTGTTAAAGAATTTCCACATTTATTTAAAGAAAGTTTGGGTTGTCTGAAAGGATATAAACATTGTATTAAACTGAAAAGTGGAGCTGTGCCGATAGTGGCAAAAGTTAGAAGAATTCCTATTGCTTTGCAAGAGAATGTAGAACAAGAGTTAGAAAAGTTGTTAAAACAAGATATCATAACACCGGTAGAGGCCACTGAATGGTTGGCACCAGTTGTCGTAGCTAACAAAGCCAATGGCGAAATTCGACTATGTGTGGACCTCAGGTCTTTAAATAAAGAGGTGGTCGTAGATAAATTTCCGTTACCAAACATAGATGAAATAATGTCAACTCTAAATGGAGCAAAGTTTTTCACGACCCTTGATCTCACACAAGCATACCATCAAGTAGAATTAACTCAGAGTTCTCAAGAATTGACAGCATTTATTACTCCCATGGGTGCGTTCAAGTACAAGAGAATGCCATTTGGCCCGGTGTCTGCTGCCTCTGTTTTTCAGAGAGTAATGTCATCTATTTTAAAGGGAGAAAAAGGGGTCAAATGTTACCAAGATGATTTGTTAATATTTGGTACATCACAACAAGAACATAACAGAGTAAGAGTTGTGTTAGAAAAACTACAAAGGGCTGGCTTAACTTTAAAATATGAAAAGTGTAAGTTTTCAGTTCAGGAAGTAAATTATTTAGGTCATCACATCTCTGGTACAGGAGTTGTTCCAAAGAAAGAATTGGTAGATACTATTATTAAATTAGCATCACCAAATTGTAAAGAGGAGGTGGTCTCATTTTTGGGAATGGTTGAATATTATGGAAAATTCATTAAAAACTTGGCCAGCAAGTCCAGTAACATGAGACAACTACTTGGGAAAAATAAAGAATTTAAATGGTCTCCAGCATGTCAAAATGAATTTGTTGAGTTGAAAAATGATTTAAAAGATGCTCCCAACTTACAAGCTTTTGTTCCAGGAAATGAAACCACAGTAGTAACAGATGCAAGTTCAAAAGGTTTGGGGGCAATTTTAAAGCAAACAAGAGATGGAAAAGAACAAATCATTGCATGTGCTTCAAAAAGTTTACGCGGCGCAGAGGTAAATTACTCTGTAGTTGAAAGAGAGGCGTTAGCCATTTACTGGGCACTTAACAAGTTTCGCAATTTTATTTCGGGAACTTATTTTAAGGTATGCTCGGATCACAAGCCTCTTAAAGAAATCTTTTCAAAAAAGGACTGGATTTTATTTCCTCTAGGATTAGACGTTGGGTGATTGGTTTGCAGGATTTTCATTTTTCGATTGAGCACTTACCAGGTGTTGACAATGTAACGGCTGATTGTCTTTCCAGATTAACTAATAATGTTGAAGAAGATCAGTTAATGGAAGATATTTTAGAGGAAGAAGTTGATGTCTGTGAAATTACGTCAGGCATAATAAATGAAGAAGAATGGAAATAGGAGTTGTTAAAAGATGATGAGTTGATGAAAGTCATAAAAAAATTTCCAGTCAGGAAAGGTTCTTGATCAATCTTTTTGTAAAAGTTGGCAAATGATTTTTGATGAGTTGTCTGTAGACAAAGGGATTTTGTTGAGTGGTACAAAATTGGTTCCTCCTTTATCATTAAGGAAGACATTGATGGAGGAGGCACATCAAGGACAATTAGGTATTGTAAAAACTAAAGAAAGATTGAGAGCTAGTTTCTGGTGGCCTGGAATGGATTTAGAAATAGAACGAGAGGTAAGGGAATGTCTTCATTGTAAGATTAGTGATAAAATTCTTACTCCACGGACCATGCCCATGGTTTGTCGCAAGTTACCTGATGGTCCTTGGGAAGACCATAGATATTGTTGGGCCTCTTAGTGGAGAACATAGGACTCCTCATTTAATAGTTCTGATAGATCTTTACTCAAGGTGGGTAGAAGTTTCATGTGTGTCAGAAGTAACTTCGAGTGTAATTTCAGTTTTACAGGATGTTTTCAAAAGAGAAAGTTTTCCTAAAACACTTTTGTCTGATAATGGGCCTCAATTTTGTTCAAAACAAATGAATGATTTCTTGACTATGTGTGGAATTCAACATAAAAAATGTTCCATTCACCATCCAGAAACTAATGGTGCAGTTGAAAGATTTAGCAGGGTAATAAAAGAGAATATTCAGCTGTCTAGGGTCAATACTTTGAATTGGAAGGAAGAGTTGCAAAAATGTATCTTAGCACATCGTTTGACACCTCATACCACTACTCGCAAGTCTCCTTTTGAATTGTTTAAAGGAAGCACTCCTAATACTAAATTGTGTCCTAGTTGGCTGACTTGAGGCAAAGGCATCAAGAATAACTGTATAGGTGCTTGGAGAGAGAGAAAATAGATTACAGTTTAAAAATATCGAGCATTTTGATGAAAGAAAAAAAGTCAAACACGTTCCTGTTGCTGTAGGTGATTTGGTGCGTGTGAAAGCTCCTGTAGGTGCAATGTCGTGGTCTAAATATTCCAAACCGATACGTGTTATAAAATGTTTTTAAAATGCTGTTAAAGTAGAAGATGGAAGGGTTTGGAATTTGAGTCGGGTGGTTGTACTCCAATCTAATCTGGAATCTTGAAAAGATAGAAATAATAATTCGGATCTCTCAGAGAGATTGTCATGGCCTGATATTAGACGTAATGGGCGTAAGACAAATATACCGGCTTATCTTAAAGATTATGTCGATTAGGTCTCTTCATTGTTTTAGAAGTTTTCTTTAGTGAACTTATTGTTTCTTCAAGTCTCATAAAGAATTCTTTTTGTAAACATTTAATTTAATGTCTCATTATAAGACATTCAGATTGTACATTTTATTGTTGGGAATTTGAATTTCTGTATTATGTTTAATATAAGAAAGGAGATGTGTGATGTCTATCTTTAGTACATGTATTCATTATTAGTTCTATGGAATATAGAACATAGAATGTTAAGAGAATTGTATGTATTCTGGCAGTTGCTGGCCAGACTTAGATGGATGAGGTGCTTTCATTAAACCTCCACCTATAACACATCTTCATGTGTCATCGTTTTATTGAGAACTTTTCAAACACCTGGGTATCCCTTTATTAGTTGGGTTCCTGGTATGATTAAAAGCAGTACTACGAAAGGGAGGGGGGTGTCTTGGGAGATAATGATCCAACACCTGGTACACGTTTACAGTCACTGTAGGTGCCAAGAAGTTTGGACACATGAGCTGAACACATCCACGTGTGTTCCAGTTCAGCGAGGTTCTGGACTGGCATTTAAGACTGGACTGTTCCAATTGAAGCAGGGTCAAGACTGATTTGCACATTGCTGGGTTCAAACCGACGTGGCATGATGTGCAAAATAACTATGGACTGGGATGCGGCCCAAGTGATTACCAGTGGCTGACATTAATACCAGACATCACTTTTTTTGTTTAGTTTTATATGTAGCCCTAAGTGGGACTACTGTGTCCAGAAGTGCCACTGGAACCAAGTTATACCTGGCTGATGAGCTCTAACTAGGGCAAAACTGATCTTGGGTTGCTTGTGTACCAGTTCAGGGAGGGCCTGGCCTGGCAGTTCAGGCTGGACTGTTTGCTTTGTAGCAGGGTCAAGACTGATTTGAATATTGCTGATTCCAAGCTGAAGTGGCATGGTGTGCAAAATAATGATGTACTGGGATGCAGCCCATGTGATTATCAGTGCCTGAGATTAATTTAATCATTTCAGCTGTCACTTGTTTGTATACTTTAGTGTTTTACACCTACGCCATTTGTATCAAGAACTGCCTTTATTAAGCTCTAGAGCAAGACCTCTGGTCCTGGTCAGGGACCTGCTCTCTCCCACGCAGCTCTCCTGTTGGGCTGCTCCCCCCCCCCCGAACTGTGCCCGTTCTGCTCTCCTGCTGGTTATTGTTTCTTGTGCCTGTCTGTGCCCCTGTGATTGTGCCCGTTCTGTTCTCCTGCTGTCGTTTTACCCGACTGTGCCCCTGTTCCGTTGTTATTCACTTGTTTTTTCTGCCTCTGCATTTTCTTTCTCATTGTCCCCACATTGTGACTTGTTCTTTGTATTTTGGTATTTTTCTCTTTTTTTTCGCACACCGCTGCCCGCTTGCTGCCCATTCTCGCTCCTGCGCCCCCGCCAGTTCCCGCCTCCCAGCAGCGGCCACGCGAAAGGCGCGCCAAAGGCAAACCTGTCCGCGACCAGCGCCAGAAACCCTGGATCTCCTACCAACCATCGCTACGACTCAGCCACCCTACTCTCACTCAACCCCGGGAGGAACAACAACTGCCAGCTTCCACGCCGAGCACCACTCATGCACAGTTCTCCTGCTGCCACTGCCGCCAGACCTTCAACACCATCACGGCCACCACCCCTGCACCGAACGCCAACACCTCTGAAACCCTGAGGTGCATCCTCCTCAACGTGCGCTCCCTGCACACACACCGTTGAGATCTGGGACCTCCTAGACCCCCTATCCCTAGACGTCGCCTTCTTCACAGAAACCTGGACCAACTCCTCCTCCGCCCCCGACATCCCCGACGGATACAAGATCCAGAGAAAAGACCGCCACAGCCGCCCAGGAGGAGGACTCGTCATCGCACACAAGAGCTCCCTCCGACTCTCCACGAACGACTCCCTCTCCACCACTGAACACCTTCACTTCCAGATCCAGACCAGCCCTAGAACCACCCTCGCTTACAGACCCCCCGGACCCTGCGCCTCCTTCACCACAACCATCGCCGACCTCATGGCACCACACGCCATCGCTGCCATGGACTACATACTCATCGGAGACCTGAACTTCCACCTCGACAACCCCAGTGACCCCCCCAACTCCACCACCCTCCTGGACAACCTCGCCAACATCGGCCTGAAACAGCTCGTCACCACACCCACCCACAAGGCAGGGCACAGCCTCGACCCCATCTTCGCAGGAGGCAAATGCATCCACTTCAGCCACACCACGTAACCCCTCTGGACGGACCACCAACGCGTACACTTCAAGGTTAACAAACCCACCGCCCCCAAACCCGCACGCGCCCTCCAAGAAGGAACTGGAGCAAAATCGCTGAGGAGCAGCTCAACTCCGCCCTCAACCGCGACGCCCCCACCACATCGACAGACGCCAACCTTGCAGCCAAAGAACTTCACAGATGGATCTCCAACTGCGCAGACGAGCTCGCTCCCCTGCGCAACTCCGACAGACAGCGCCCCAGGAAGGCCACCTGGTTCACCACCGACCTCCAAGAATCCATATGCACCTGCAGACGTCTCGAGAAGAACTGGAGAAACAGCAAAACGCCAGAAAATCGCACCACCTACAAAAACGCCATGACGGAATACCACCCAGCGCATCAGATTCACCAAGAGGACCTTCATCCGAGACAAGATCCTCGCCAACAACTCCAAGGAACTCTTCAGCGTCATCCAGGAATTTACCAAACCCCCAGCGAAACCACGGACATCACCCCCTCCCAGGACCTCTGAGATAAGCTCGGATCCTACTTCCATCTGAAAATCAAGGGCCTCTACGGCCACTTCAACGACCAGACACCTGACTCCGAAACCACCTCCCTCTTCAGCAACGCCAGGCAGCCTACCGTCTCCTCCTGGACCACAGTCACCACCTCGACACCATCGCTCCAGAACTACGACGCACCATCAACACCACCCTCACGACCGGCACCTTTCCCGACGACTGGAAACGCGCAGAAGTCAGACCCCTGCTCAAGAAGCCCTCAGCAGACCCCACGGACCTCAAGAACTACCGACCCGTCTCCCTCCTTCCCTTCGCGGCCAAAGTCACCGAAAAGATCGTCAATGCCCAGCTAACAAAATTCATTGTAGAAAACGCCATCCTCGACCCCTCCCAATCCGGTTTCCACAGCACCGAGACCGCTCTACTAGCCGCCACAGACGACATCCGCACCCTCCTCGACCAAGGACACACTGCGGCCCTGATCCTACTCCACCTCTCCGCAGCATTCGACTCCATCTCCCACTGCACACTCACCGCCAGACTCCACGACTCCGGCATACAGGGAACCTCCCTCGACTGGATCCGCTCCTTCCTCACCGGCAGAACCCAAAGGATCAGACTGCCACCCTTCCTCTCCGAACCCACGGAAATCAACTGCGGAGTACCCCAAGGATCGTCGCTCAGCCCCACGCTCTTCAACATCTACATGGCCCCCCTCGCCGCCATCGTCAGACAGCACGGTCTCAGCATAGTATCCTACGCCGACGACATCCAGCTCATCCTCTCCCTCACCAAGGACCCCGTCACCACGAGACTCAACTTCCAGGAAGTAATGAAGAACGTTGCAGCCTGGATGAGCAGCAGCTGCCTGAAACTCAACTCGGAAAAGACAGAGGTCCTCGTCCTTGGACCCTCCCCCTCTGCATGGGACAACACCTGGTGGGCCACCGCCCTCGGCAGCCCCCCTATCCCAACAGACAACGCCCGAAACCTCGGCATCGTACTCGACTCCTCCCTCTCCATGACCTGACAAGTCAACGCCGTCGCCTCCACCTGCTTTAACACCCTCCGCATCCTCCGAAAGACCTTCAAATGGATCCCCCCCGAAGCACGGACGACCGTCACCCATGCACTCATAACCAGCAGACTGGACTACGGAAACGCCCTCTATGCCGGAATCAACAAATCCCTGCTCCACAAACTCCAGACCATCCAGAACACCGCAGCCAGACTTGTCCTCGGAATCCCACGACATGAACACATCACCCAGCACCTGCGCAACCTCCACTGGCTCCCCGTCGAGAAGCGTGTCACGTTAAAGATACCCACCTATAAATGCCTCCACAACACCAGACCCCAATACCTCAACAAGAGAATCTCCTTCCACGTACCCAAGAGAAACCTCCGATCCGCCGACCTCACCCTCGCCGAAACCCCACGCATCCGCAGAGCCAGAACAGGTGGAAGAGCCATCTCCTACATCGCGGCCAAGACCTGGAACGAGCTCCCGATCGATATCAGACGCGCCCCCTCCCTGAACATCTTCAGGAAGACGCTCAAGACCTGGCTCTTCGACTGAACGGAGCTGCTTACCCCCACCCCCAGCGCCTTGGGTGAGTAGCGCGCTTACAATTCCCCTGATTGATTTAGGTTTGGTTCACCTTTATTCTAATGTGTTGGACTGGGACATGCATGCTGAACCTGATGAGGGTGTGGCCTGTCCAGGAGTGTGGGCTTGTCGACTCTGATGTTGTTGAGCAAGGTGAAAATTGGGTGCAGGAGGTGTCTGGTGATGTGGGTAGGTCACTTTACTCATTGGGTGAGGCTCAGGCTTCCAAGATCTTCAATGAGTGCTTTTGAGTTGAGGTTGGTGTGGTCTTCTAGGTGGAAGTTCAGGTCTTTGAGTAGGATGTTAGTAAGATTTATTTGTTTTATTAATAAAAATCATTACAAAATCATATAAAGCCACACAGAACCATTAAATGATTTTTATAGCTTAATTCTTCCTCTGAATCAACATAGAACCAAATCTTATTCATAAGAAAATATTTGTACTTTAAAAAGCATATAACCCTATTGCAAAAGTGCTATAAGAAAACTAATCCCACAATCAAGCGGGTCAGGGACTAAAGAGCTCTTAAATTAGGTGATTAACAAAATGACCATGGCATCATACTCGATTAACATAGATAAGGCATGCATACATACGGATGCCTGGAAACTGATACAACCCTTGAGCAAAATTGCAATAAAAACTGATGATGAATTGCAGCTGAGCCAGAACTAAAAAGCACTTACATTAAGTAATTAACAAGTTTACAATAGAAACAAATATTGACATTACATAAAGCTTACACATACATATACACACACACACACGTGTATATATATATATATATATATATATATATATATATATATATATATATATATATATTCACTGAAAAACCATAGGTTTTAGGGACAGTTATAGTTAGTTGGACATTGCACTCAGTACAAAACCCGTGAAATTCCCCCGTTATAGTTAGTTCAGGTAACTATAACTCGCGCCCCGCAATGCACTGCTGATGACGTCACATATTACATCACTCATGACATGGTCAGTGACATCACTGATGACATCACTGATGACATCACTGATGACATCATCCAGTGACTGTGTGTTTCTGTAAAGTTTAAATATGTTTAATATATATAGGGAAAGGCGTATTGAAGAATGAGTGGGTGTATAAGTGTCAAAGGATGATTTAGTAGGTGCGTGACTAACTCTATAAGTGAGTGATTAAACGTATCTTACTGAATGCATGGGTTAGTGACTAAACTGGGTGAATGTCTGTATCCGTCTGTATGTTGCTGTGTACGTGGCTGCATGGGTTTGTGAATAGCTACATGAGTGTCTATATGAGTTATTGATTGGTTGTCTGAGTATCTGTATGTGTGCCTGAGTGTTTGTGTGGGTGGGGTGTGTGCGACTCTGTGCATAGATGTGTGAGTGGGTGATTCACTGGGTGGATGGTTTCAAGAGTGCATCTGTGATAGACTGTATGGGTGGGTAAGTGTGTGTAAGAGTGTGTTAGTGAGTGAATGTTGTCCCAGTGGTACATGTGTGAGTAACTACATATGTGAAAGGCAGTATATATGTGTGTTGGAGTATATAAATAGCTATAGCGAGAGTGTGTGATTGTGAGAGTGACTGTATGGATGAGTGTGTGCTTGTATCAGAGATTGTATAAGAGCGTAAGAATGTGCTAGTATTTGTATGAGTAAGTGAGCTGGTGTGTGTATAACTGTATAGGTGAGTAAATGGGTGTGTGCTTAATTTTTTGCATGACTGACTAGGTGTGTGAGTACCTCTATGGATGAGTGGCGGTGTGTGAGTGTTTATATAGGTATATGAGTGCATATAATAGTCCTGTACTGAGTGACTAAGTATGAGTATGATTGTACGGGTGAGTGAGTAGATGTGTGTGTGTAGACCTAAGAATCAGTGAGTGTGTATATAGTAATTGGTGTTGGAGTGTCTATGGTTTTGACAATGGCAGTCTGTAATTTACAGTGGGTGTATCAAGTTATATTAGGGTGTGAGAAGATGCATCAAATTATCTTATGGATGATGTCATCAGTGATGTCATTTGAGATGTCATCAGTGATGTCACTGACCATGTCATGAGTGATGTAATATGTGACGTCATCAGCAGTGCATTGCGGGCGCGAGTTATAGTTACCTGAACTAACTATAACGGGGGAATTTCACGGGTTTTGTACGAGTGCAATGTCCAACTAACTATAACTGTCCCTAAAACCTATGGTTTTTTCAGTGAATTTCAAAGATTTTTTAAATGCTAATTTCTAACTATAACGTGCTGAAACCTATGGTTTTTTCAGTGAATTTCAAAGGTTTTTTAAATGCTAATTCCTAACTATAATGTGTCTGAAACCTATGGTTTTTTCAGTGAATTTCAAAGGTTTTTTAAATGCTAATTCCTAGCTATAACGTGTCTGAAACCTATGGTTTTTTCAGTGAATTTCAAAGGTTTTGTAAATGACAATTTTTAAATGTATTAATTGTTATATTTATTTTTTGATACTGATTTACAACATTTTTTAAACTATTTATTTTTAGATATTTTATTTTTTAAATTACATTGTAATTACATTATACATTACATTACAAAATATACTTTCTCAGAATGAATTACTTTAGTTTAAATACTTTGCAAATAGGCAATAGACTTTTAAGTACAGTAGTTACAGTTGTTGCAATGGGCAACACAATTTAAAAAACAATGCAACATTGAGCTCAATGTGAATTTCTAGTTAAATGCAATTAGTTACTTTATGGATTACTTTTCTAACCACAGGACTGGATCCTAGATTCAGTCCTGGGACATCTCCTGTAAACAGTTGAGTAAAAGCGTTTTGGTTACAGTAGTGATTTTTAAGGAATATTATTGTATTTTAAAAGTTGACACTTAGAAACTTTTTCACATAGAATCACCAATGTTATCCTATGGGAGGAAAATCACTTAGCAGGTAAGTAGTGTTATCGTTACTTTTTCTTACTCAGTGGTGGATCCTGGATCCACCACTGGTGCATCTCCTGTAAACAGTTGAAAGAATGTGTTTAAGTTACACAGGCGATTTTTAAGGAATATTTGTAGTTTGTGAAAATCGACACTTTCAAACTTTTCTGCTGAAAACCAGACAATGGATTCCTATGGAAGGAAATTCAAGTTACTGGTAAGTACGGTTAGAATTACTTTTCAGGGTCAGTGCTGGGCTAAAAGATGCAGCACTGGGGTCTCTCCTGATAACAGGTGAGTAAATCGGAATTCGTAGTTCGGCTGATTTTAGAGGAATATTATAAAGTTCCAAAACTCCACACTTAGAAGAATTTCCAAGTGAAACCAGTCAATGTTAGCCTATGGAAGGAAATTCAAGTTACTGGTAAGTACGGTTAGAATTACTTTTCAGGATCGGTACTGGGCGCAAAGATGCAGCACTGAGGTCTCTCCTGATAACAGGTGAGTAAATCGGAATTCGTAGTTCTGCTGATTTTAGAGGAATATTTGTAAGTTTCAAAAATCGACACTTTGAAACTTTTTCAGCAAAAAGCAGGCAATGATATCCTATGGAAGGAAATTCAAGTTACTGGTAAGTACGGTTAAAATTACTTTTTAGAATCAGTACTGGGTTCAAAGTTGCAGCACTGAGGTCTCTCCTGATAACAGGTGAGTAAATCGGAATTCGTAGTTCGGCTGATTTCAGAGGAATATTTTCACAATGGTGAATAAAGGGGGTGGGGCCTGAGGATACATGTCTGCAAACACGCCCTGTGGCGCGTTTTAAGTTGGAGAATTAATTCCTCCTCAATCCCGAGGGTCCCTAGGGGCCAACTAGCCCACCAGATACCTCCAGTATGCGCCAGAGAGCTGCATTGCAGAGAGGTGTTCAGAGGCCACGCCCCTTTTTACAACACTCTGCAACGCAGCTCTGTGGCGCTTACTGGAGGTACCTGGTGGGCTAGTTGGCCCCCAGGGACCCTCAGGATTGAAGAGGATTTAATTCCCCATCTTAAAACACGCCACGGGGCCTGTTTGCACACATGTCACCTGAAGCCCCGCCCCCTCCCTTCACCACTGTGCAAACGCGCCCCGTGGCGCGTTTTAAGTTGGGGGATTAAGTCCCCTTGAATCCTGAGGGTCACTGAAGTCCAAGTAGCCCACCATGTACCTCCAAAAAGCGCCATAGAGCTGCGTTGCAGAGAGGTGTAAAAGGGGCGTGGCCTCTGTACACCTCTCTGCAACGCAGCCCCTGGCGCATACTGGAGGTTCCTGGTGGGCTAGTTGGCCCCAGGGACCCCCAGTATTTAAGGGGAATTGTTCCCCATCTGCAAACGCGCCAGGGCGCGTTTGCAGAGTGGTAAAGGAAGGGGCAGGGCCTGTGGCCCGATCGTGTTTTTTTTTTTCCCGAAGGAGTGCTGTAGCCCCCTTTCCTTTTTCCTATTTTTGGGCCCTGGGGACCCCATCCCCCAGGGCCTTACCCCTTTTTTTTTTTTTTTTTTTTTTTAAATTAAACGGGAAGGGGCCGCGTGGCCTCCTCCTGTGGCCGAATCCGGCCCCGGGGACCCCATCCCCGGGGCATGGCCACACTTTTAAATACATTTTTATGGAGGGGGCTGCGTGGCCCCCTCCTCAGGCCTACTTTTGCCCCGGGGACCCCATCCCCGGGGCAGGCCTTTATTTTTTTAAATTATTTTTGGGGAGGGGGCCGCGTGGCCTCCTCCCGGGCCACTACTTGCCCCGGGGACCCCATCCCCGGGGCTGGCCCCATCCTTTGGGGTCCGTGGGGGACCCCAACTCCCCCACGGACCCTGCCGGCTCCCCGCCTCCTGCGGGAGCCGGCATTGCGTTTCCACATGGGGAGCTGCTAACATGCAGCTCCCCATGTGGAAAGCAATTTGCTTTGTATATTGGAAGCGAGAGCAGGTTTCCTGCTCGCTCTAATATCCAAAGCAGTTTGCTATGACAGGACGGGAGCCGCGAGGCTCCGTCCTGTCATAGCAAACTACAGTGTCCCGGGTAGGCACCCCGGGACACTGCAGGAGCCGGCCCTGGTGGGTGGCGGTCCCCAGGGCCATTACAGGCTCCAGGAGGGGGGCCGCGCGGCCCCCTCCCTCCATCGACAAAGCCCGGGGAGGTGGTGGTCCCCGGGGCTCTGGGGGTCCGGAATGGACCCACATATTGAAATTTTTAGTGCCCTGGGGAGGTGGCGGTCCCTGGGGCGTGTGGGGGGGCTCGAGACCCCCCACACAGGTAATTTTTAAAAAAGAATAAAAAAGAAGCCCCGGGGGTGGCGGTCCCCGGGGCTGCGGGGGCCTTCGAGGCCCCCCAAAATTAAATATAAATCCACCCCCCGCATGCCCCCGGGACTTGGCCCACCCGGGGGCAAAATAGCATAGAAGCGCGGGAGACCGCGCTTCGTTTTTTTTTTTTTTTTTTTTTTTTTCGGCGGGATTCGTGCACCCTAAGCGCATCCCGCCGATTTTTTTTTTTCTTTCTTAAAAAATGCTTTTTCCTGCCCAGGGGGTCCTTGTGGGACCCCCTGAGCAGACCTAGGGGGTCATGGTGTTTCTACCCTGCCCCCTTTTTGCGCTTTGCGCACTTGTTTCTGTCCCTCGGTTCTACCGAGGGACAAAATGGCTGCCAACACTTCCTGATTTGGAGTGTTGACAGCCAATTAGCATGCAGCTCGTGATCGGGAGGGTACGCGGACCCTACTCGGCCATAGATATATATGTGATTTTATTTGTGATTTTCTCAGAAACTACTGAACGGATTTACACCATTTAAGCAAAAGGCACGACACTGAACCAAGGGCTACCTCTTTTCCAAATTTGGTGTAATTCCGTTCAGCAGTTCGGGCTGTAGCTGCGACTAAAGGTTCCTATGGAAAAATGAATGGGGAAAACGCGTTTTGGGACCCCCCTTTTTTCTCGGCCCCCGCTTGACGAATCACCCCGAGACTTTCAGGATAGGAGCGGACCGGAGCGCCCCAACAAGTTGGAAACTTTCGCAAAGATTCGTCAACCGGCGCCAACGTTATTTGAAATAGAATGTTGCGTATTTCCTATGGAAAATAGGTCCTAACTATAACTATCTACTGGCGACCGCCAGTAGATAATATGTATATGTGTGTGTGTATATATATGTATGTATGTACAGCCCTTGTGCAGAATGCTGTAAGAGTTCAATCCAGCTAGTCCGGAACTAAAGTCTCTTAAATCAAATAATTAAAAATGGTACAATAAACGAATCCTAAAATCCAGCTGGTCTGGAACTAAAGTGCAGTCACGTTAATTGATTAACGTGTTGTCCATGGCATCATGCTTAATTTGTGTGTATATGTGTGTATATATATATATATATATATATATATATATATATATATACACACACACACCAAAATCCTGGCTCCCCAAGTGTTCTGCGAGAAAACAGGAGTGGACCACAACGCATTCCTCACAGTGAATTTTATTGCAGATGAATTAAATTAAAACAGCACCCATAGTGCCCAGACAAGTGTCCAGCCTCACGCGTTTCGACCGCGTAACAGTGTTAGCTATATATATATATCTCTTGAATGCAAATAATCTGTAAAGAACTGCACCTAAAATATAGCTGGTCAGAGACTGATAAGCTCTTGCAATGATTGAGTAAAACTAACCCTAAAATACAAGTGATCATAAATGGTTGATTAACTTGTTAAACATAGTAGCATACATATTGAGCTTACATAAAGCCTACATATAGATTTATCTTAAAAAGACATACAGCCCTTGTGCAAAATACTACAAATGATTGATCCTAGAATCTGGTTGGTTGAGAACTAAAATCACCTACCGTAATTGATGAGCATATTGGTCATAATAACATTCATAATACGCTTACGTAAAAAATATTTTTTAGTGTAGATTGTCTTTATAAGTCATTTCCCAAGTAATTCACTTCAAAGTGCATTTAAAACTTCTAAATGTTAGCCCGGACCAAAATAAGGCCTATCTGAACAGTTCACTGAGTGTGACAGTTTTGACTAACTCCCTGTCTGAGGGTAGGATGTAATTGCTAGCATTGTGGGCGAGTGTTACGACGAAGTCCGTGATGTTGTTGGTGAAGTTGGTGCACGATCCCGGTGGTATGTAGATCAGTGCCACTTGGGGTGAAGTTGACTGTGAGGTGTAGCTTGAATAACCGGTGTTTCATGATGGAGGAAGATGGGGAGGTGGTGCAGCTGATGATGTTCTTCTGAATGATGGCATTTTTCACCTCTGTGCATGTGAAGTCTGTCTTGCCTGGCCATGTCAGGTGCCGATCCCGGTTCAGCCAGGTTTCTGTGAGGAAAAGTAGGTCCACGGCGTTGTCCTGCAGCAGGTCCCAGATCTCCGTGGCATGTTTGGTTAGTAAGAGGATGTTGAGGGGCATGCATGCATGCGAGTCTGGACTGTTCTGTGGGTGGTTGCAGGACTGTGTTAGTGTGTGAGAGTATCGTGTTGGAAATTCAGGAGAAAGCTCTCTGTGTTGTGTGGTGCGGCAAGACAGCGGCATGGATTGCAGCAGCTGGGGTTGAGAGAATTACTCAAATGGGTTCATTTCTGTGCCAATTCCAAATGCATGTTCCTTTAGGCTCATCAGTTAGCTTCTTAAATGAGCCATTAGCAATCAAAGCATTCATTTCACCTCTAATTAGCACTCTGTTCCATATCCAATTTTGAGAGTTCAGCAATTTTGTCTAGGAAAAAAGGGAATTAATAATTCTCTAATATCCACAAAACCAAAACATGCATGCCTGAACTCCAACCATTTACTTTGTAATTTAGATATCCACAACTATTTTTTCACATCATCTATAATTTTTTTAGGTCGAGCCTCAGCCAGCACGCATGCGCTGCTCTGTCGATCTGCTGTAGTAGAGTATGGAATGGAAGCCCCGCCCACTCTCTGCCCATATTTGTAATTGGCTTGTGTCATTGTCCTTCGTAAATGTTGGCTTCTGATTCGTAAATAGGCTTGTTAGTCCCTCCTAAGTACAGCCCTGTCTTCATTTGCAACCTCCCATGGCTACTGGCCCCATTACTTCGGTTGTTACACGGTACGTCTTACTTAGTCTTTCTTGTAAGTACTATTTTCTTTATTGAGTTTCTCCTACATCGTGTCATGCGCGCTTTCACTTTCCAACAGCCCGTCTCCGCCCTCATGTCAGTGTGATCTAGGGCACTGGGCTGCAATGCAGCAGGCGGTGAGCTCTGGGTAGTTTGATATTTGTTGTTTAAGACCTATATCCAGGGAACTGCACTGGTCCTGGAAGAGTGTAAGGCATCTATCGGGGTTTAGGTTGGCAGAGACAAACTTAAAGAGGAACCAGGAGATTTGGGCTGTATGCTATGAAGTGTTTAGAGGAAGTGTCGGTAAGATTACAATTCAGGTAAGACCTCAAGACCTGGCTCTTTGACTGAATCACAGTGCCTTGCGACAGATCTGCAGCCATCCCCCCCCCAGCGCCTTGAGACCCTTACAGGTGAGTAGTCGCGCTTTACAAGCCACTTGATTGATTGATAGGCCTTGCAAGCAGTTGAAATAAAGTACTAAAGTCTTTCCAAGAAATGTTATCTTGCAGAATTTGATCCAGAAAGTAGAGACATTCTGAAAACTAATATGTTGGATACATACTACGCACGAAGGAGTCAACATCTTCAAAACATGTCTGTATGCAGTACTTCAATACTACACATAAAGAAGTAATGTAACTGAAAACATAGAAGAAGGAAGATATGCAGTACTTGGATGTGATGGTTGTTTGGTGAGACACTAGAAAGGAAATCTAATAAACCACCGAAAGCTTAGTTGGCAAACTCCGGAGAGAAGAGTGTTTTTCTGCTTGTCACTTTTGCAGTTGTTCAAGCCATGGTGTGCTGAATCAGATTTACTTGGACACTAAGACTGTTATGAAGACTCTTTCAACGCTGTGAAAGACAGCATTGAGTGTTCAGTCTTTCCAACCTACTTGCAAATGTTGAAAGATGAGATTGAACAGGAAGAAACCATTGCTGCTGAGATAGCCGAGGAGATTTAAAAAAGCAGCCAAAGTTCTTGACCACCCACTCAAGATCCTCTTGGAGAACCAATTATTCAAAATGAAGCAGCTATAGCTATGAATGAGGTGGAGACTGCAATGTAGCAAGCAAGAGAGGAATCTGTCCATTTTGAACAGTTACTAGAACAACTGAACAATGAACACAATTTTTTTAAAAAAAGAGTTAAAGATAAAATAGAGCATGGATTTCTCCACGAGAAGAAACAATGTGAATGTTCTTCATTTAAATCAATACTATTATACGTCAGTGGTCAAGCTGCCACTGGAAAAAGCTTTCTAATTAAAGTTCTCACCGGTTATCTACAGAAGACTACAGAATCAAATTTGTCATGTGTAGTAACAACACCAACAGGATTAGCTGCACATAACATTAAAGGAATTACTTTACTTCGACTACTAATGCTTCCTGTTGAACATGACAATAAACTGGAATACCAGAAATTATCTGGTGAAGCTTGCCATGAGGTATCGAGTATTGAAGAAACTGAAGCTTTTAATCATTGATGAGGTGAGCATGGTATTGAACTTAATGCTGGTCTTCATACGCTTAAGAATGCCGCAGATTTTAAGAACAAACTATGATGTACTCTGTGGAAGAAAACATTTCATTGTATTTGGTGACCTGCTGCAACTTACCCTCGTAAAAGGACAACCTGATTTCAAAACACTGGTCCATAATGAAACAAGAAATTCTTGGGGGGAGTATTGGCAAAGTAAATATTTGGTTACACTTTGTATAGAAGGAACTAGTGAAAAATATGCGGCAAGCATCTGATGTGGATTATGGAAATATTCTTAAGGAAATTAGAATAGGAGTTCTAACAAATGATGGAAAATGTGCTTTAGGAAGGGGGGCGTGGCCAACAATCATGGCTCCACTCCAGGCCCCGAGCAGCGGGTAGCGCTTGTTATGCCACCAAATTAGGACCAAGAGGAGACCTAGCTACAAGGCTCCAGGGGGGCTCCCGTGTTTCAAGTTTGCAGCCTGGAGACCACTGGCGGAGACCCAAGTCGGAGAAGCCTGCAACGCGGAGAACGATTCAAGATGGCGGCGTTCCCTGAGCCGCGTAGCAGAAGCTGTGGTCGGCGCTCGCGCCGGGACTAAAGGAGGGGATCGAGTGCAGCCCGCGATCCACAATCTGCGGGCCCGCTTCTGCCTGAGCAGAGGAGGTCGTCGGCGGTGAAACGGAGCCGCGACCCAGGTCTGCTGGGCCAGCATGGGCGACCCACCCCCTTGAGATGCCGCGAGGAGGAGTCCGGCCGCCGCACCGGCTGTCAGGTGAGGAGCTCGGGGATGGCTGACCGGGAGCGAGGGTCCGCCGGATTTACCCACGGTAGCGGGCCCCCGATGGCTGGGAGGCCCTGGGGCCTGCTGGATTGACCGCCAAATTCCTTCCATTAATGCCTGACTTCAAGATGGCGTCGGCCAGGCACTATTCTTCACATCGGGCGAATGGCTGAAGCTAATGCCACGTGTAAAGGACTCGGGATGTGAGGCGACAGATTGAGGGAAGCAGCCTACGCGCAACTCCTATAGGCTCGGGGGGGGGGCGGCTCATGTGAACAGCGGGGAGCGCTGGCAATGTGTTGAGTCCCCTAAGCAGATTGGTGAGAGCCCCTCGATCTTAGCCCTCTCACGCTGTGGTGCAGAACGTGGAGGCCCCCCGATGAGTGCTCAATCGGACTTGCGCCTGTCCAGCGCGGCAAACCCTGTGAGTGGCCTAGCGGGATCTCCCAGAACTCACCAGCCCAGCGCACTGGCGCAGAGAGCGAGTCCCCCTGCCGGAGAGCGCCACATAGACCCAAGCCCGGCAGACTGCAGAGAGGCCCTGGGCTGACCACGCGCCCTGGTCCCTATGCCACCAAAGAAGACTCGAACTACCAGGGTTTCCAGCTACTTCACCCCGGCGGGAGCAGGGGTGGACAAGAAGGGAAAAGCACAGTCTAGAGGTGACATGGCGCTCACGTGAGAACCTGATGGCGTTGTTGCGAGACTTCAAAAAGGAGCTCCGAGAAGACATCAAAGCAGACATAGGGGCCTCATTCGACGCATTCAGAGCGGACATGGGTGTGAAGAGAGTGGCCCTACAGGCAGATGTGGACTCGGTCGGGGCCCGAACTTTAGACCTTGAGGCAAAATTCCAAGAACTGGCCGATCGTGTGAAGCCCCTAGAGGAGAAATCTGCTGACGGTACTCAAATATGAAGATCTCTAAAACCGCTCTCGGAGAGACAATATAAGGGTTCGGGGCCTGGAAGAGGCTGTGAAGGTCCAGACTTGGAGGCGTTCATGGTGGGTCTCTTCTCCACGGTTCTGGGAGAAGGCAGCCCAGCGGTGCAGCTGGAAAGGGTCCATAGAGTAGGGCCACGGCTACAAGGAGACAACAGGAGGCACAGAGACGTTTTAGCGAAATTCAGCTCCTTCAAAGTGAAAGAACTGGTCCTCCAGAAAGCAAGAAGTAACAACAAAATAACGTTCCAGAACACGACATGCTCACTCTTCCAGGATGTAGCCCAAGCCACTCTAGCCCGACGACAGCAGTTTTGGCCGGTCACAGAGACTCTAAGAGAACGCCAAATAAAATATCGTTGGACCTACCCCTTTGGCTTAGCTTTCATGATGGACAACAAGCACTTCCACTGCACGGTGTTAGCGGAAGCTGCAGACCCGCTGGGTCTCAGGATCTCCACCGCCCCCCGAGCCAGGCGTCATCCTCGAGGGACAAAAAGTGGAACAACCGGGGGAGCGATGCAGTGTGGGCCCCTGGCAGACGCAAAGTTGAGGTGGCAAGAAAACAACGGGATGATTCGCAGGGAGGCGTCGAACATTTGCAGTAGTCCCATTTTAAAGAGTCCTGCGCACCAATGTCGGCTTTTTTGTGCGGGGGTGGTGGTTACACATTGATGAATGGCGGTTAACTGTATGTCTTGGAATGTTTGAGGACTCAACTCGCCCCCCCCCCCAATAAGAGGCAAAGTCTATGGAAATTTTTAGTAGACCATCCTATCAAGATAGCAGCCCTGCAGGAAACCCATCTAAGAAAAAGTGAAGAGCAGCGTCTGAAGCATAAAGCCTACCCACAAATCTTTTGCTCCACAGCCTCCACGAAGCAGAGCGGGGTGCCCCTCCTTTTCCACACCTTGGTGCCCTTCCACCTCCACGCCACTAAGGCAGACAAAGCAGGGCGATTCCTGATGGTTAGAGGGGAACTAAGGGGAAGGCCATATACAATTGCCACAGTCTATGTGCCCAATACAGGGCAACTGGACTTCCTCGGGCATTTTTATCAACACGGGAGGGTTTTGCCACGGTAGACATAATTCTAATGGGGGACTTCAATTTAATATGGGACCCGGCACTAGACACAACACACCCACACAGGTCTGCAGGAGGGGTCTTCAGCAAGCAGCTTAAAGCTTCTCTTCAGCGCCTGAGTTTGCTGGATGCATGGAGGGGCTTTCACCCCACGACACATGATTATTCCTTTTTCTCCCACTCCCATAGAACCTATTCTAGAATTGATCATGCCTTTATAAGTCAATCACTTCTTTACACAGTCTCGGGGACCCAGTTCCACCCGATTTGCCTCTCAGGCCACGCCCCCTGGAGATGATCTTAGACTGGCCGGCCCCTCGTTCGAAACATGCTAGATCGTACTTCCCCAATTTCCTTACTAGGAATAGACTACTCTGGGACGAACTGAGAAAGGCAATCAAAGAGTGTTTCGACACAAACGACCCCGCACTCGCATCCCATGCGAATAATTGGGACGCGGACATAAGGGGCAAATGCATTGAGTTGGCCACCACGCTTAAACACCAACAGAGGGGGGAGAGACTCCTGCTAGAGGGGGAACTACAGAAAGCTGAAAAAATACACAAAGATAGTCCATCAGCCCAGACCCTACGGAAAGTCACGTTGTTGAAGGGGAAGTTAAAGGCTATATACACCAACAGAGCGGAAAAAACTATCCTACGCCTACAGGCCCGGGGTTACGAAGGGGGAAACAAAATAGGTTCTCTGCTGGTGCGTCAGCTCAGAGCAAAACAGGAAAAAGAATATGTCAAACAAATAGTGGATGACGCTGGCGTCTCCCACGTTAGCGAGGAGGTGAAAGCAAATGCCTTCGGGGAATTTTATCGCACCCTTTATACCGCCGAGTCGCTAGAGGCCCAGGACCAGGTGGGATACCTTGAGGCTCTTAAACTCCTGCAGGTCTCGCCCACTACAAATGAGGAACTTATTAGACCCATCTCCAGTGAGGAGGTTCAGAGGGCGATCGAGGCGCTCAAACTGCAGAAGGCCCCAGGCCCAGACGGGCTAAATGCTCAATTCTATCGTACATTTGCGCCTGAGCTGGCTCCTCGCCTGGTGAACCTTTTTTAACGACATAGCGACCACGCAGAGGGTAACAGCTTCCATGGGGGAGGCTCTTGTCACCATTATTCTTAAACCGGGTAAAGACCCTAAAGCATGCGCCCCATACCGGCCTATAGCACTTTTAAATCTAGATGCTAAGTTATACTCTAAAATACTGGCCAGCCGCCTAGAAAATGTACTGCCAACACTGATTGAGCCAGACCAATCAGGATTTATTAAGGGTCGACAGACCCACGATAACCTACGGAGAATAGCACACATTATAGAGAAAGTACAGAAAAAGGGCATCCCGGCGGCCCTCCTCTCGTTGGATGCAGAGAAGGCCTTTGACCAGGTTGACTGGTTCTTCCTAACTCGGACGTTGGGGCGATTCGGGTTCAATGAAACCTTTATAGGTATGGTGCGGGCCAACTACCACTCTCCCAGGTCCTGAGTCCTGGTAAACGGAGTAGCCTCGGACTCCTTCTGTCTTTCGCGGGGAACAAGGCAGGGCTGTCCACTATCCCCCCTGCTCTTCGCCCTATGCATAGAGCCGTTAGCGAAACGGATTAGGGTAAACCCAGACATAGGAGGAGTAATTTCGGTACGGACGAACATAAGATCTCCCTCTTTGCGGGTGATGTCCCGCTGGACTCTTTACCGTCAACTCAAGCAGAGCTTAACCTTTTTGAAAATGTGCTTTAGAAAGTCGACTAGTCAAGAAACTATTTCGATCTAACATTACAGCAGCAGAACTAATTTACAATTTTATTGAAAAACAGAAATCCATTGACTATTTAATTCCTACACTTCAAAAGTGCTCCAACTTCAAAAAACAATTACTAAAACTGGAGAAAGAAGAGATTTTCGAAATTACAGCTATCGTTAAAATGGAACATCAGGGAGTGACAAAAGTACTCGCAGAAAAACTACAAGCAAGAATAGATTCTTTAGAGAAGTCTGTATCCAGGACTGCAGGATTAGAAAAGCGTTTACGCGTATGGAAGAACAGCCGAGTAATTTTGCGGGGTTATTTAAATGTTGAAGAAGGATTAGTAAATGGTGCAATGGGTAAAGTTATTGACTTAATTAATTTTCCAACTAGAGATGAGGTTGAATACTTGCCCATAAAATTTGATCAGATTGACGGCGTCTAGCAGATTGGCCGATGTGTTGTACGTTTTTGCTAGTGAAAGACTTGTATGTACGGCATCAACAGTTCCCACTCTCTCTAGCGTATGCTGTAACTGTCCATAAATCATAAGGTTTAAGTGTAGATTCAGCTTTTGTTAATATTGGTAGTACTGTCCTTAAAGAAGGAATGTCATATGTAGCACTGTCTTGAGTTAGAACATTGTCCGCTTTTTTTTTGTTTGATTTCGATGATAAGAAAGTTAGTGCAGATGCAAGCTGTGTAGAGTACAGTCAGTTACGGAGTGTGTACACTCCTCATTTAGGCCAATACCCTGTTTATGAGAAATTAATCATCTGTTCAAAACACAAGATTACAAAAGAGTGTACAGATGCTGAAACAAAGAAAGGAGGCAAGGACAATCCAGAAGCTGTTGAGCAAAGAAAACTGGGAAATGACAGCGATATTGTAGGTTACCAGAAAATAGTTCGGGAGTCAATTGCTATGCAAATGTTATCAATGTAGTGTTTCATTTACCACATCTAGTGAACCAAATTCAACAAATGCCAGATACAAGTTTGTGTTCTGCACTGTATCATTTGCTCCAATGTTTACTGACTGACAGAACTGTGATCCATTCTGCTTCAGGCATTCAAGATCATTAAGATCTATGTAGCGGATCAGTAATATTTACTCAACACTCAACAAGACGCACAAGAATTTATTATGGTTCTGTTTGGAGTTTTAGAACAAGATGTAAATATTGATGATTTATTGAGACAGTTACACATGGAACCATGACTGTGAAGATTGTGATTATTCATCTACCACTCAAATAAATTATGATCTTTTTCTCTATTTAACATTACCAAATTCGAAAACTGCCTTGTGACAAATTGTTGAAGAAAGCTAACCAAAATATGTCTTGCAGATCAGATGTTATGTCTACGTTGATCCTAGGAACAACTGGAAAATATCTTATAGTGATGCTACAACAATGCAGAGCAGATGGTTCTAAATTGGAAACTCAAATTGCAAACTTTAAAGCTGGACAAGTATCAATTTTGAGGAAGAACTTTTACTACTTTGGCTATTATCTTTCACAGGGGAATTAATACAACCTCTGGACATTACGCTGTCTATTTAAAGAGTGAAACTGGATAGACGGAATGCAATGACGTCAACCTTAAATACAAACCAAAACTTTCATTCAAACTTCCAAACTCTTCTCTTTCCTTTCTTCAACCAAAGTTCTAAGGAGGAATTCTGGATACAAATGTGGTGTTTCTTCTACAAGGTTCATCAGTGTTTTAGACATTATTCGGTCTATTGCGGGTAATGTCTTTAAAAAGTTCTTCAAAATTCAAGCGTCCTTTTATCTTCCAGAAAGGAGTTAATACCACATCTAAATTCTACACTCTCTAATTAAAGTCTGAAACTGGTTGGACACAATCAAATTACAGCAACCTTAAGTTGAAATTAAAAACTGTCTTTGAAACAAAAACAAATGGCCCCTTTTGTTTCATCAACCAAACTTCTACGCACTATTTGTGGAAAAATAAAACTACTGTTCGGGATTTTGTCTATATGGCCCATTAGCATTTTAGACTTCATTTGGCCTACAAGGGGTGATGTTTTCAAAAGGATCTCTAAAATTAAAGTGCTTTATATTTATTTGTAGTGTTGTACCAGATATAATAATTTAAAAAATGTTTAAAATAGGTTTGTTTAGATTAGTGTAGTAGTTCCAGAAAAAGCAACTGATTAATGAATTGTAGTGAGTGCAATGCATAGTGTCACTTATTTATAGTGTTTTTCCCCACTGTTCAAGGATGATGCCTTCATACAGACCATTGTTTATGGTGAGGAAGTATGAAAGCTGAGAACAGTAAATGAAATGTTTACTATATTGTGATACTGTTACAGTATAACCAATGTGTATTGTAATGTTTATGTAATTTTGAAGATGAAATACTAACATATATTTATGTTCTTTTTTAATAGCGGCTGCAGTTGAATGTCTTTAGATGTCTCAAAACACTACTTCTACCACAGAAATGTTGCTTAGAGATACCCATGGAGAGTGTTTTTAAACATGAAGTGCTCTTGCCATAGTTTGCCACCATTTTGTTTTGCATATTTTGTAATTAAAAACTTTCAGCATAGTTCAACAAATTTACACCATAAAACTATACACTAAGGTAGGGTCTTGTACAGCCACTCACACATACACTGATTACACAATTCATACACTTAGTCACTCATCCATTCAACCACTTACTCACCCACTAACTCACTGTTGCAGGTAAAAACACACCATCTCACTTACGAGTACTTCTACTACTACTTGATTTTACTTACTCATACAGATATTCACACATTTAGTTACTTCCTAATACAGTCACTAAAATGTGCACTCAGTCACCTATAGAATACCTTAAACAATCAGTCAGCCATGCATGCAATCACTAACGTACTCAGTCACTTTCCCATGTAACTACTGATACAGCCAATCACTCTTCCATACAGCTAGAAAGATATCCACTCACTCCTGTAAACAGTGACACATGCACTTTGTTACTTATCTAAACAGCTACTAACACAGCCAGTCAGTTACTTATATAGCTAGTGCCATGCATATTCGATATTACATACAGCCACTGATTAAGTCTGTTTGTCACCTATACAGGCAGTTACACAGCTAATTAGTCATTGATACACCCACTCAAGCATCCACTTACTCATCTATATAGATACCCACACACCCATTTACTCACAGATACAGACACCTAGTCACACAGTGTTGTTTACACTTCCATACCCAGGCACACATTGATACAGACACTAACACACACACACACACTCATGCATAGACTGACACACATTCATTGATACACTAATACATCCACCCACACACTGATAAAGTAACATACCCAGGCATTCGCTGATACACCCAGAGACACTCTTGTGTATACAATGATACACCCAAACGCACACTGTTCTATACACTATTACACCCATACACACAATAATACAGCCACTGATACACTGACATAGCCACTGAATTAGTCTTCGACGTACTTACACACACATTCACTCACCCATATAAGTACTCTTACAGTTAGTTATTCACCCACACAACTTCTCACACTGCCATTTACCGACTTAAACAGTCTCTCACACCTCCATTCAATCAGATATACCGCTATTTACATAACCAGTGACTGACTTATACATACACTTACCTATGCACTCATTCATCCCTACAGCCACTAACACACCCAGTCTCTCACTTATACATACACACTCTCCCACCCAATCACTAACTCAAATAGGCACTAACACACGCAGTGTCTCACCTATAGTCAGTTACACAATGACTCCCTCATCCATAAAGGCACTCACACAGTGTCACCTACTCATACAGGCACTCAGTCACCCATATAGACACGTAAACACATACTCAGTCATGCAGGCACTAACACACCCCATCATTTACTCAAACAGCCAGTCACTCACCTATACAGCCACTCAGACAACCGCTCTCTCAATTACAGAACCAGTGACACACCCACTCTCTCACCAATATAAACAGTCACACACAGTCACTCAATGATGCAGGTGCACACACACCCAGTCACGTATCCATACAGCCACTCACATAGCGGTACGCTTATTCATTCAGCTACTAATATGCCCACTATTTCACTCTTGCAGTGGGTCACACACCCCACTTGTTGACTCAAACAGCAACTGATGGACAGTCACTCACTCATGTAGCCATTCATTCATGCAGACACTCACTCAAAAACCCACTCACATCCAGTCACTCACCACTACAGCCACAAACATACCCAGTCACTCACTTATATAGACACTCACGTAATCACTCACCCATGCAGCCACTAACACACTTAGTCACTGACTTATACAACCATTCCTCTTTATATATACACAGAAATACACTTTTTTTTTTTTAACCATGAAGGGTGGTTCTGACAAGAACCTTTTTTTCTCTTCTTTTTTGTGGAACTATTTAAAAATTGTTTTTTTTTGTTTTCTAGCACTTTGTGTTTTTTTTGTCTTTTAAAAAAAATTAAATGGCAACGAGGAAAAAAAACATTCTATCCACTAACGAAAATAGTGGGAAAATTGGTGTCAATGGAAAAATAGCAATGTTTTCTTGCTGTTTCCAAGATAACATCAACAAACTGCTCGCAGTGAAGACAGAAAGGATCAATCCTCCTTAATACAGGATATATTTCTGGCAGCCGCCTCTCCACTGCCTCAGGTACTTTCTCTCCAGGAGTAGGTGGTGTAGCCCTAGAGGTTAATGTCCCCTATCCAGCTCACTCCTTCTTTGCCCTCTTCAGATCGCTCTTGTGGTACATTTTTAGATGGTACAGTATATTTGTTGTACCACAAGAATATTTTTGGGCAGTGCCCCTTGAAAGGGTTTTGTTGCACAAGGTGCACTTCACAAATTTGGCGACTGTTTTTTTTTTTTTTGATTCGCCAGATGGGATAGTGAAAAAATCCCAGGCAATACATTGTCTTTTTGGGGCTGGTTCTTCATTGGATGAGTCTTGACGATGTTGCTGTGCCTGCTTCTCTTCTGATTGTTGTGGCACCTCCTGCTCCTCTCGTCCTGCTGTTGCCATTTTAGATTTAAAAAAAGATTTAAAAATGCCTTAAACCAAGGTCTGCACTAGTAGTGCAAGACATCTCATAAGAATGATCCAAAGATGAATTGGAAGATTCATGTAGGAAGAAATGGGTGGGAACTTCCTTTTAAGGTTAATGAAAACTCTCTTCTCCAATCAAATCTCTTTGTTACATAGTCACATGATCTTCGCGAATGCCGACGTCATTGCGAAAAACCAATGTCGCCGCTAAGACGTCAAATACAATTAAAAAGTGCTTTACAATAAAATGTATTACAGAAATACAAGTTCAAACACTGTATTAGTAAACTACTGTTCTCAAACATTAATTACAATATGTGTATATATGTGTTTTACATTTTTTCAAAAGCACGCTATCTTTGCGATTTTCATAGAAACCGGAACATACGTGCTGCGATATTTCACTATGAATTCGTGACAAATAAAAAAAATTGAAAAAATATACAGTTATTAACCCACCGAAACAAACGGCAAGGACCGACACAGAGAAATACGTAAATAGGTGGTCCATTGCGCAGCTATAGTGTACAGTATACACTAGGCATTTACACAATGGGAAAGCATATACTAATTTGCCAGTGGAAAGTACTGCAGTTGGGTACACACGTTTTTGGCACAACTGTAGAATCCTCTTTGAAAAAACGAGGTTCCATTATGGCCGTGATGCTCATTTCAGATCAATTAAACCTCAACGGGAAGCACTTACATATATCAATATAGCAGGTGCCACAGGTGAAGCTCCATGTGAGTATAGTGGAAACGTTCCTAACTTCTTGGGTTGGTGAATGCAAAGACAATACGTTTCCTCTAATATTCTACATTGAAAAAATTATCTGAAGTCTTTAATATGAAGTGAATGCATCGATATTCTGAACTTGGGTAACTGTGACAAGTGGTTTCTTTATTGACGTGCACTTGTAACAGCAGATTGCTTGATTCTCCCTTTTAAGTATTCAAATGCCCAAAACCCATACCACCCCTCACACACGCACCCACAGACTCATACAGCCACTCAAACACCCACACACAGACCCACTCACAAAGCCATTCAGAGACACACACAGGCACTGACACAACCACTCACAGACCCACCCGCCACTCACACTCTGATTCACAGATCCACTCACGCAGCCACTGACACTCTCACTTCCACTCACAGACCCACACAGACACTCACTCACAGACCCACACAGGTGCTCACACACCCACTGTCAAAGGTTACAGTTATGAAAAAATATTTTTAAAAACCTTAGAAACTCACAGAAAACAAAGATTTCAGGGATGTTTATATTAAGCAAATAGATTTAAAAAAACCTTATAATCTTCAAAATTCACAGAAAAAACTAAAGGTTACAGGAACGTTATAGTTAGGCTCAGATTTCACACGTACAGAACCATAGAAATTCAGCAGTTTTAGTTACCTGAGCTAACTATAACTTACGCCCATGCAATGCACTGCTTGTGACCTCTCAAATTACATCGCTCATGACATGGTCAGTGACCTCACTGATGACATCATCCACAGAATCACTCACACACACACACCCACCCACCCACCCACCCACCCACCCACCCACTCACCAAAACACCCACTCACATACTGTAGGAAGCCGGCTCTCTATATAGTGTACTAAAATGAAGTACACTTTGCAGAGAGTCCAGTGGGTCCCCAATTGGTTTATAGAGGCAAAAGTAGATAATACTGATCTCTTTTGTGGTAGTGCGGGCGAGCAGTTAGGCTTATCAGAGGGTAGTGCTAAGCATTTGTTGTACTCACAGAGGCAATAATGAGGCACACACTCCTAGAATAAATCTGAGTCCAAATTAGGAAAAATATTTATATATGTTTTAAAACCAATAACTTTGTTCAAAGGCAAGTACAGTTTTCGATAGCAATATTCACAGGTAAGTAAACCTTCAAACCTGTGCACTTTTATGCACAATGCAGTCTTATGGAAGCAAAAGTCAAAGATTCATAGAGGTAGGTACAGTCTGTTTTCAGGGGTTCACCTTGAGCGTTCAGAGTTGTAGTGGGGCATGGTCCAAAGTACTACAAGTAGTTCTTCGGGAACTGCCCGGGTTCTACCGGGAGCAGGGTGCTGGTGACACTGGTAGCTGGTGCACTACGTTGAAGGTGTGCCACCCAAAAACAAGCTGCACAGGGGGAATTGCGGACAAGTCTGAGGGCTCCCAAATGGGGGCTGAGGTTGCCAGGGGTCTTGGAGCATGGGGGCACAGCTGGTTTGTTGGGACTGGAGCCGGGCGAATAGGGTGCAGAGAGGTTATGTCGGCTGGGCTGGGTGCGCAAAGATGCACCTCAGGGTCAGGGACAACCAGCTGGCAGGGGCAAAATCAAAGCTTGTGTGCCACTCTCGAAGTGGGTCTCAGTGATGCTGATGTCCCTTGATGGCTGCTTGGTCCTGGTGCAGTGAGAATCCAGACTAGACTCACTGTGTTTGGTGCAGGACATCTGGTATCCTGGGGCTTGGTGCTGCACGGCTCCGGTTGGTCCTGGCGTCTTCACACTCGGTGGCGAGACAGATCTGACCTTCCAGAGAATGAGTGCCTTCTCCTGGTCATCTGTGGCGTCTGTTGGGCCAGGAAGCTGCAAGGCGGTGGACTGTACTCTGCTTGTCGGTGCCTGCGGACTGCAGGGGAGTAGCTCCTGTACTCCAAGGGAGACTGTTGGTGGTTTTCGAAGTGCTGGGAAGCTACCAAAGGCTTTGGTAGTTCTCCAGCTCGTAGGACGAGTCACTCTGTTGCGATTTGTGAGAGAGTGCTGAGGACGCAAGGGTTTTGCGCCAAAATCCAAAGTTCTGCTGCAGTTCTCACGAGGCGTGACTCTTCTTGGTCCTTCTTCTATTGATCCGTCGAATCTGAGTTCTTGGGTTCAGGGGTGCCACGTAAAAACTCGATTTAGGGACGTTTATGTGGAGTGACAGGTAGTAGCCAATGGGCTACCTACCTTTAGGGTGTCTAAACCCTCTATATGACTACCTCCTGTGGGAAGTGGGCATAACCCTGACCCTAGAATGCTTATTTCGTCCAAAACAACATGGAGGAATCTGAAAAGTGGGGTCCACATCAGTTGACCCGCCCTTGGGGTGGTGCTGGCTGAATGTGGGCACACCTCCTAATCTTACAAATTTTTCCACCTGTCTTTCTGCCAAAACGTGGGGTCCGGACAGGGGGGGTGGGCGCCTCCACTATCTGTAGAGGCCCATGGTCGCGTAACAAAGGTGGCAGGGGCTTTGTAGCTTCCTGGCCTGGAAAGCCCATTTTGCTTGGAGGTGTGAACTCCTCCGCCCAGAGCAGGCTCTGTTTCTGACCTCTGAGAGCGAAGGCTCGCACCTCAGGAGTTCAGAAACGTGTCTAGGGTGGCTGGCTGGTCGAGGCCAGTCAGTCAACACACTATTAGTCGGCAGGTTTTCAGGGGGCACCTCTAAGGTGCCCTCTGGGTGCATTTCTTAATAAATCCAACACTGGCATCAGTGTGGGTTTATTAAGACGAGGTGTTTGGTCCAAATACCTTGGGGTACAGTGAAACCATCATGCAGCTGGGGAACTCGTAATGACGAGTGTCCAGCCCATGTACTCGTATGGCTTCCCTGTGCACTGGTAATATCTAATGGTGAACTTGGATACCACTGGGGCATATCCACTCCCGCAGATATGCCCTCACATGGTTATAATGCGCCCTGCCTTTGGCCTGTAAGGCCTGCTGTAGGGGTGACTTACCTATGCCACATGTAGTGCTGGCAGGCATGGCACACAGGGATGTGCGCCATGTCGACTCTTCAGTTTTCTGTGCACTAAGACACGCAGGCTGCAAAGGAAGCTTGCATGAGCTTGTTGAGGGGTCCCTTAGGGTGGCACAGTTTGTGCTGCAGCCCCTTAGGGACCCTCTTTAGTTCCAAGGCTCTGGGTACCAGGGGTACCATTTTCTAGTGGCTTACAGAGATCCTAAAGGGGTGTCAATCGTGTAACAATTGTACAGTTTAGGGAAAGAACACTGGTACTGTGGCCCTGGTTAGCAGGAACGTTGCACCAGATACCAGACAAAAAGTGAGGGGTAACCATGTTAAAATGGGCACTTTCCTACACATACCCATTCACAGACTCATGTAACTACTCACACACATGCATAGAGCCACTCACACACATTCATTCACTCATCTAGCCACTGACAGCCACTCACTCACCCATATAGCCACTCATACACCCACACACTCACCAAAACAGCCACTGACGCACCAAGTCATACAGACACTAACATACCCACTCATACACCCAAACAACCACTCAGATACTGAGTCACTCACCCATACAGATACTCACACACTTACTCCCTTACTCATACAGATACTAACATGTGTACTTACTTACCTAAACAGCCACTGAGCCAAGCACCTACTTACCCATATTACCTCTCACACACTCACTTACCCATACAGCCACTCACCCACCATTACACCACTCATGCACTCACTCACCCATACAGTCACTCACACACCCACCCTCTCACTCACTTATATAGTCTCTCACGTGCCCACTCACTCATCCATACACCACTTACACACCCACCCACTAACCCAAACAGCCACTCACTCATACAGCGACTCAATCATACAGCCACTGACACAGCCACTCACGCATACAGCCACTCACACATCCACTCACCTATTCAGTCTATCACATACACACTCGCTCATCCATACACCACTTACTCACCCACTCACACAGCCACTTACTCATTCATGTAGCTACTCACAGACACACTTATTCAGCCATACAGCCAGTCACATGCTCACTCGTGCATACAGCTACACACACACACACACACACACACACACACACACACACACACACACACACACACACATCCACTCACACACGGTTACACACAGTTACAGACACATAATCTTTTAGAAGTAATACATCTCAGTAGTACTCCTAGTATAATAATTTAACTTTTGTAGAAGCTTAGTATATATGTTTAACACTCAAACTTTTAGAAAACGCACTCACTGGATGATGTCATCAGTGATGTAATTTGAGATGTCATCAGTGATGGCCCTGACCATGTCATGAGTGATGTAATATGTGAGGTCCTAAAGCAGTGCATTGTGGGGGCTCTAAGTTATAGTTAGCTGAGGTAACTATAATTGCTGAATTTCTATGGTTTTGTATGTGTGAAATCTGAGCCCAACTATAACGTCCCTGTAACCTTTGATTGTTTTCAGTGAATATTGAACTATACTGAAATATATATATATATATATATATATATATATATATATATATATATATATATATATATTATCTACTGGCGGTCGCCAGTAGATAGTTATAGTTACAACCTATTATCCATAGGAAATCCGCGACATTCTATTTGAAATAACTCTCTTGCCGGTTGACGTATCTTCGCGAAATTTTCAAACTTCGTGGGGCGCTCCGGTCCGCTCCTACCCTGAAAGTCTCGGGGTGATACGTCAAGCGGGGGCCGAGAAAAAGGGGGTCCCAAAACGCGTTTTCCCCATGCATTTTCCCATAGGAAACTTTAGACACGGCTACAGCCCGAACTGCTGAACGGAATTACACCAAATTTGGCAAAGAGGTAGTTCTTGGTTCAGAAAGAACCCTTTTGTTAAATGGTGTAAATCCGTTCAGTAGTTGCTGAGAAAATCAAAAAGTAAAAGTACATATATATCTATGGGCACGGAGGATTCGCGCACCCTCCCGATCACGAGCTGCATGTTAATTGGCTGTCAGCTGGCTGTCAACATTCCGATTCAGGAAATGTTGGCAGCCATTTTGTCCCTCGGTAGAACCGAGGGACAGAAGCAAGTGCGCAAAGCGCACAAAGGGGGGAGGGTAGAAACACCCTGACCCCCTAGGTTTGCTCAGGGGGTCCCAGGGGGTCCCACAAGGGATGTGCGCCATGTCGACTCTTCAGTTTTCTGTGCACTAAGACACGCAGGCTGCAAAGGAAGCTTGCATGAGCTTGTTGAGGGGTCCCTTAGGGTGGCACAGTTTGTGCTGCAGCCCCTTAGGGACCCTCTTTAGTTCCAAGGCTCTGGGTACCATTTTCTAGTGGCTTACAGAGATCCTAAAGGGGTGTCAATCGTGTAACAATTGTACAGTTTAGGGAAAGAACACTGGTACTGTGGCCCTGGTTAGCAGGAACGTTGCACCAGATACCAGACAAAAAGTGAGGGGTAACCATGTTAAAATGGGCACTTTCCTACACATACCCATTCACAGACTCATGTAACTACTCACACACATGCATAGAGCCACTCACACACATTCATTCACTCATCTAGCCACTGACAGCCACTCACTCACCCATATAGCCACTCATACACCCACACACTCACCAAAACAGCCACTGACGCACCAAGTCATACAGACACTAACATACCCACTCATACACCCAAACAACCACTCAGATACTGAGTCACTCACCCATACAGATACTCACACACTTACTCCCTTACTCATACAGATACTAACATGTGTACTTACTTACCTAAACAGCCACTGAGCCAAGCACCTACTTACCCATATTACCTCTCACACACTCACTTACCCATACAGCCACTCACCCACCATTACACCACTCATGCACTCACTCACCCATACAGTCACTCACACACCCACCCTCTCACTCACTTATATAGTCTCTCACGTGCCCACTCACTCATCCATACACCACTTACACACCCACCCACTAACCCAAACAGCCACTCACTCATACAGCGACTCAATCATACAGCCACTGACACAGCCACTCACGCATACAGCCACTCACACATCCACTCACCTATTCAGTCTATCACATACACACTCGCTCATCCATACACCACTTACTCACCCACTCACACAGCCACTTACTCATTCATGTAGCTACTCACAGACACACTTATTCAGCCATACAGCCAGTCACATGCTCACTCGTGCATACAGTTACACACACACACACACACACACACACATCCACTCACACACGGTTACACACAGTTACAGACACATAATCTTTTAGAAGTAATACATCTCAGTAGTACTCCTAGTATAATAATTTAACTTTTGTAGAAGCTTAGTATATATGTTTAACACTCAAACTTTTAGAAAACGCACTCACTGGATGATGTCATCAGTGATGTAATTTGAGATGTCATCAGTGATGGCCCTGACCATGTCATGAGTGATGTAATATGTGAGGTCCTAAAGCAGTGCATTGTGGGGGCCTAAGTTATAGTTAGCTGAGGTAACTATAATTGCTGAATTTCTATGGTTTTGTATGTGTGAAATCTGAGCCCAACTATAACGTCCCTGTAACCTTTGATTGTTTTCAGTGAATATTGAACTATACTGAAATATATATATATATATATATATATATATATATATATATATATTATCTACTGGCGGTCGCCAGTAGATAGTTATAGTTACAACCTATTATCCATAGGAAATCCGCGACATTCTATTTGAAATAACTCTCTTGCCGGTTGACGTATCTTCGCGAAATTTTCAAACTTCGTGGGGCGCTCCGGTCCGCTCCTACCCTGAAAGTCTCGGGGTGATACGTCAAGCGGGGGCCGAGAAAAAGGGGGTCCCAAAACGCGTTTTCCCCATGCATTTTCCCATAGGAAACTTTAGACACGGCTACAGCCCGAACTGCTGAACGGAATTACACCAAATTTGGCAAAGAGGTAGTTCTTGGTTCAGAAAGAACCCTTTTGTTAAATGGTGTAAATCCGTTCAGTAGTTGCTGAGAAAATCAAAAAGTAAAAGTACATATATATCTATGGGCACGGAGGATTCGCGCACCCTCCCGATCACGAGCTGCATGTTAATTGGCTGTCAGCTGGCTGTCAACATTCCGATTCAGGAAATGTTGGCAGCCATTTTGTCCCTCGGTAGAACCGAGGGACAGAAGCAAGTGCGCAAAGCGCACAAAGGGGGAGGGTAGAAACACCCTGACCCCCTAGGTTTGCTCAGGGGTCCCACAAGGACCCCCTGGGCAAAAAAAATAATTTTTTTAAAAAAATCGGCAGGATGCGCTCAGGGAGCGCGAACCCTGCCGAAAAAAAAAAAACGAAGCGCGGTCTCCCGCGCGTCGATGTTAATTGGCCCCCGGGTGGCCCAAGTCCCGGGGGCATGCTGGGGGGGGGGTTAATTTTATGTGTGGGGGGCCTCTAAGGGCCCCCAAGCCCCGGGGACCACCACCCCCGGGGCTTTATGTACAATGGTGCGGGAGGGCTCTGAGCCCTCCCGCAGCCCCGGGGACCACCACCTCCCCGGGGCTTCTTTTTTTTTATTAAAAACCTGTGTGGGGGGCTCCAGCCCCCACACGCCCGGGGACCACCACCTCCCGGGGCACTAAGAAAATTACAATGGGGGTCCGTTTTGGATCCCCAGAGCCCCGGGGACCACCACCTCCCGGGGCTGTGCACTGAATGGGAGGGGGCCGTGCGGCCCCCTCCTGGAGCCCTTGATGGCCCTGGGGACCACCACCCCCAGGGCCGGCTCCTGCAGTGTCCCGGGGTGCCTACCCCCGGGACACTGCTGTTTGCAATGACAGGACGGGAGCCTCGCGGCCCCGTCCTGTCATTGCAAACTTGCTTTGGATATTGGAAGAGAGAGCAGGAAACCTGCTCTCTCTTCCAATATCCAAAGCCGATTGCTTTTCCACATGGGGGAGCTGCATCTTAGCAGCTCCCCATGTGTAAAGCAATGCCGGCTCCCGTAGGACACGGGGAGCCGGCGGGACTGTGGGGGATTGGGGACCCCCCACAGTCCCCAACGAGAGGGCCAGCCCCGGGGGATGGGGTCCCCGGGGCAAGTAGTGGCCCGGGAGGGGGCCACGCGGCCCCCTCCCCAAAAAAAATAAAAAAAAAAACGATCGGCCCCGCCCCTTCCTGCACCACTCTGCAAACGCGCCCCTGGCGCGTTTGCAGAGGGGAACGACCCCTTGAATACTGGGGGTCCCTGGGGCCAACTAGCCCACCAGGAACCTCCAGTATGCGCCAGGGGGCTGCCTTGCAGAGAGGTGTACAGAGGCCACGCCCTTTTACACCTCTCTGCAACGCAGCTCTATGGCGCTTTTTGGAGGTATATGGTGGGCTAGTTGGACTCCGGGGACCCTCAGGATTCAAGGGGACTTAATCCCCCAACTTAAAACGCGCCACGGGGCGCGTTTGCACAGTGGTGAAGGGAGGGGCGGGGCTTGAGGTGACATGTGTGCAAACAGGCCCCGTGGCGCGTTTTAAGATGGGGAATTAAATCCCTTCAATCCTGAGGGTCCTTGGGGCCAACTAGCCCAACAGGTACATCCAGAAAGCGCCACAGAGCTGCGTTGCAGAGAGGTGTAAAAAGGGGTGTGGCCTCTCTACACGTCTCTGCAACGCAGCCCCTGGCGCATATTGGAGGTTCCTGGTGGTCTAGTTGGCCCCTAGGGACCCTCAGGATTAAAGGGAACTTAATCCCCCAACTTAAAACGCGCCACGGGGCGCGTTTGCAAAGATGTCACCTCAGGCCCCGCCCCCTCCCTTCACCATTGTGCAAATATTCCTCTAAAATCAGCCGAAATAGGAATTCCGATTTACTCACCTGTTATAAGGAGAGACCTCAGTGCTGTATCTTTCAGCCCAGTACTGGTCCTGAAAAGTAATTTTAACCGTACTTACCGGTAACTTGAATTTCCTTCATAGGCTAACATTGACTGGTTTCACTTGGAAATTCTTCTAAGTGTGGAGTTTTGGAACTTTAAAATATTCCTCTAAAATCAGCCGAAATACGAATTCCGATTTACTCACCTGTTATCAGGAGAGACCTCAGTGCTGCATCTTTCAGCTCAGTACTGATCCTCAAAAGTAATTTTAACCGTACTTACCGGTAATTTGAATTTCCTTCATAGGCTAACATTGACTGGTTTCACTTGGAAATTCTTCTAAGTGTGGAGTTTTGGAACTTTAAAATATTCCTCTAAAATCAGCCGAAATACGAATTCCGATTTACTCACCTGTTATCAGGAGAGACCTCAGTGCTGCATCTTTCAGCCCAGTACTGATCCTGAAAAGTAATTTTAACCGTACTTACCGGTAACTTGAATTTCCTTCATAGGCTAACATTGACTGGTTTCACTTGGAAATTCTTCAAAGTGTGGAGTTTTGGAACTTTAAAATATTCCTCTAAAATCAGCCGAAATACGAATTCCGATTTACTCACCTGTTATCAGGAGAGACCTCAGTGCTGCATCTTTCAGCCCAGTACTGATCCTGAAAAGTAATTTTAACCGTACTTACCGGTAACTTGAATTTCCTTCATAGGCTAACATAGAAGAATTTCCAAGTGAAACCAGTCAAAGTGTTGATTTTTGAAACATACAAATATTCCTCTAAAATCAGCCGAAATCCGAATTCTGATTTACTCACCTGTTATCAGGAGAGACCTCAGTGCTGCATCTTTCAGCCCAGTACTGGTCCTGAAAATTAATTTTAACCGTACTTACCAGTAACTTGAATTTCCTTCCATAGGCTAACATTGACTGGTTTCACTTGGAAATTCTTCTGTGTGTGGAGTTTTGGAACTTTAAAATATTCCTCTAAAATCAGCCGAAATACGAATTCCGATTTACTCACCTGTTATCAGGAGAGACCTCAGTGCTGCATGTTTCAGCCCAGTACTGATCCTCAAAAGTAATTTTAACCGTACTTACCGGTAACTTGAATTTCCTTCATAGGCTAACATTGACTGGTTTTCAGCAAAAAGTTTCAAAGTGTTGATTTTCACAAACTACAAATATTCCTTAAAAATCGCCTGTATGACTTAAACGCATTCTTTCAACTGTTTACAGGAGATGCACCAGTGCTGGATCCAGGATCCAACACTGAGTAAGAAAAAGTAACGATAACAGTTTTTACCTGCTAAGTGAATTTCCTTCCATAGGATAACATTGGTGATTCTATGAGAAAAAGTTTCAAAGTGTCAACTTTTAAAATACAATAATATTCCTTAAAAATCACGACTGTAACCAAAACGCTTTTACTCAACTGTTTACAGGAGATGTACCAGGACTGAATCTAGGATCCAGTCCTGTGGTTACAAAAGTAATCCATAAAGTAACTAATTGCATTTAACTAGAAATTCACATTGAGCTGAATGTTGCATTGTGTTTGAAAATGTGTTGCCCATTGCAACAACTGTAACTACTGTACTTAAAAGTCTATTGCCTATCTGCAAAGTATTTAAACTAAAGTAATTCATTCTGAGAAAGTATTTTTTGTAATGTAATGTATAATGTAATTACAATGTAATTTGACAAATAAAATATGTAAAAAAAATTGTTTCTAAAAATGTAGTAAATCAGTATGAAAAAAATTAATATAACAATTAATACATTTAAAAATTGTCATTTACAAAACCTTTGAAATTCACTGAAAAAACCGTAGGTTTCAGGCACGTTATAGTTAGAAATTAGCATTTAAAAAACCTTTGAAATTCACTGAAAAAACCATAGGTTTCAGACACGTTATAGTTACAAATTAGCATTTAAAAAACCTTTGAAATTCACTGAAAAAACCATAGGTTTCAGACACGTTATAGTTACAAATTAGCATTTAAAAACCTTTGAAATTCACTGAAAAAACCATAGGTTTTAGGGACAGTTATAGTTACTTGGACATTGCACTCGTACAAAACCCGTGAAATTCCCCCGTTATAGTTAGTTCAGCTAACTATAACTCGCACCCCCGCAATGCACTGCTGATGACGTCACATATTACATCACTCATGACATGGTCAGTGACATCACTGATGACATCACTGATGACATCTCAAATGACATCACTGATGACATCATCCACGTGATAATCTGATGCACCTCCTCACACCCTAATATAATCTTTGATACACCCACTCTAAATTACAGACTGCCATTCGCAAAACCATAGACACTCCAACACCAATAACTACATACCCACTCACTGATTCTTAGGTCTACACACACACATCCACTCACTCACCCGTACAGTCACTCATACTTACGGTCACTCAGTACAGGACTATCATATGCACTCTTACTCCTATATAGACACTCAAACAACGCCACTCATCCATAGAGATACTCACACACCTAGTCAGTCATGCAAATAATTAAACACACTGCCATTTACTCACCTATACAGTTATACACACACCAGCTCACTTACTCATACAAATAGTAGCACATTGTTACGCTCTTATACAATCACTGATACAAGCACACAATCATCCATACAGCCACTATCACAATCACTCACTCTTGCTTATAGCTATTTATATACTCCAACACACATATATACTGCCTTTCACATATGTAGTTACTCACACATGTACCACTGGGACATACATTCACTCACTAACACACTCTTACACACACTTACCCACCCATACAGTCTATCACAGATGCACTCTTGAAACCATCCACCCAGTGAATCACCCACTCACACATCTATGCACAGAGTTGCACACACCCCTCCCACACAAACACTCAGGCACCCATACAGATACTCAGACAAGCATTCAATAACTCATATAGAAAATCATTTAGCTATTCACAAACACATGCAGCCACTTACACAGCAACAGACAGACGGATACAGACATACACCCAGTTTAGTCACTAACCCATGCATTCAGTAAGATACGTTAAATCACTCACTTATAGAGTCAGTCACGCACCTACTAAATCATCCATACAGACACTTAGACACCCACTCATTCTTCAATACGTCTTTTCCTATATATTTTAAAAATATTTAAACTTTACAGAAACACACAGTCACTGGATGATGTCATCAGTGATGTCATTTGAGATGTCATCAGTGATGTCATCAGTGATGTCACTGACCATGTCATGAGTGATGTAATATGTGACGTCATCAGCAGTGCATTGCGGGGCGCGAGTTATAGTTAGCTGAACTAACTATAACGGGGGAATTTCACGGGTTTTGTACGAGTGCAATGTCCAAGTAACTATAACTGTCCCTAAAACCTATGGTTTTTTCAGTGAATTTCAAAGGTTTTTTAAATGCTAATTTGTAACTATAACGTGTCTGAAACCTATGGTTTTTTCAGTGAATATATATATATATATATATATATATATATATATATATATATCCAAAGACTTCGTCACCATTCCAATATAAAGACGAGATGCAGACCCAGAGTTGGTGCAATTGCTGGTTTATTTGGTGAGCTCCTGCACCTCCGCCATTACGCGTTTCAGCCTCACACGAGGCCTTGATCACATGACACGAAACGGAGACTTCGCTTCAAATTTAAAGTGCTAGTGCATAGAAAACACACGTGAAGTGCAAATTTTGATGGACAAAGAAGAAATACTGCCATATGTTTCTAAGCAGACCTTATACAATGCCATTCATTTTCATAAAGTGCAATAGACATGTACCCATAGTCACAATGTGCAATAAATAAATAAATAGATCTTCATAATTGAATTTAAATACAATGCACATAAAAAAGGGGTTAAAAATCCAGATTAAAAGCATATACATTTAAAATCTGAATTCCCACAATTTATTGACTATTCAAATGGTCTCATGTAAAATGTACTCCTGGTTACCATATTTTATAACCACTTCTTCATGCATGATTGACCTGACTCAATGAGCATGGAATGAAAGAAAATGTAAGGTATGCAACAAATTTAGCCCGAGTGGGCATAAGTCCATCAATTCAGATTAAAGTGCTTGTGCTAATAAAAACTATACCCGTGTCTACATCACCCTGAATCACAGCCGTGATTCATTACTAGTCGTGTGTAAAAATGCTAAAATTTCAGATAAAAATATTTTTAAGAAAGGGAGGGGGGCAGTTTTAATACAAAAAGTAAAAGGTTGTACATTATATAAGAAGGATTAAAGGTCTCCGATTCATAGGCAGGTAAAAAAGTCCTCACTTGCGTTTAAGCCGGATGGGATTTTACAGTCAAGTTCCAAGATGTATTGTGTTTCCAACCTTCGTAGAAGGTAGTCGCGGTTCCCACCCCTTCTCAGTGGCAAGACAGCATCAATGGCAAAGTATTTCAATAGCTGACTATCACTGCCATGGTGTTCTTTGAAGTGTCTGGCCACTGGGTAGGAAGCTTCATTGTTGGAAATGGCTCGCATGTGCTGGAGTATCCGCTTGTGCACTTGCAATTTTGTGCTCCCCACATAGCGTAGGCCTCACGGACACTCCAGCACATACACCACAAATTCTGTTTTACAGTTTAGAAACTTGGAAATCTCAACTGGTCTCTGTCTGAAAGGAGTGGTATATGTTTTGACATTATTACTGTATCTACACGCTTTGCAATTGGAGCATTTAAAAAACCCTGTTCGCGCATTTAGCCAGTTTTTAGTAGAAGTAACCTCAGGGCTACTTCTGACCAATGCGCTGCTCATAGATCGGGCTTTCCTGTAAGTAATGCTAGGGGTAGTTGTTAGGCGCTCGCCCAATACGGGGTCATTCAGTATTAGTGGCCAATTTCTATTGACTATTCTCCTTAAGGTTTTATGCTGTCTATTGAATGTCAATATCAACCTGGTAGGTTGGTCCAAGGATTGTCTAGTTTTAGAGTCCCTTTTGTTTCGGTCAACCAATAACTCTGAACGTGGTTGATTGTTGGCCTTGTTCATTGCGGCCATGATCACACTTTTGGCATAACCTCTAGCTAAAAACCTTTGTTTACATATCTGCTGTGCCTCTGTGCAGTCCATTTCTGTGCTACATATTCGTCTGATCCGTAGCATTTCCCCGTAGGGGATGCTATTGATCAGATGTGACGGATGGTGACTTGTATCATGCAATACAGTATTGCCAGCGGTAGCCTTTCTATGCAAGCGTGTCTGTATCTGGTTGTTACTTATATACACCTCAACATCTAGAAAATTTATCTCATCACGACTGATTTGGGCATCAGTAAAATGTACTCCTGGTTACCATATTTTATAACCACTTCTTCATGCATGATTGACCTGACTCAATGAGCATGGAATGAAAGAAAATGTAAGGTATGCAACAAATTCAGCCCGTGTATATATTACCCAGCGATCACCACTGGATAGTTAGTTAGGATCGTGTTTCCATAGGAAATGCCTTTTGTTGTTGCTAATAGCTTTGGCCCCGTTTGACAAATCTCCACAAAACTTTATTTGAAAAAAGTGCTACCTTTTGACTAATTTGTGCATGGAAAGTTTTGGGGTGATCCGTCAAACGGGGCGAGGAAAAAAGGGAGGTCCCAAACTAAGTTTCCCCATTAATGTTTCCATATGAACTTTAGACACACCTACAGCCCAAACCGCTGAATGGATTTTCATCAAAGTTGGCAGAAAGCTAGACCTTGGTTGTCAAGAAAAAGTGCTTTTAGTATTTTAGTATAAATCCATTCAGTAGTTTTTGAGAAATTAAGGTTAAACAAAATTGTATATATTACACCCCAGATGATCTGCGGAGCCGACAGATCTCAAACTGAGATCTGGTTGGCTGCTTCCACCTCAGTCAGGAAGTGGTGGCAACCATCTTAGTTTCAAGTCCAAAAAAAATGGTTAAAACAGTCATAAGGGGACAGGACAGGCCTGGTGGTGTGGTCCTGGATTTGCTGATGATCCACATAAAAAAAAGCACAGACTCCAACGCTTATTTTTAAAGCGCCTGGGCAGATAACGCATTTTTTTATTTATTTTTTAAGGGGAGGTTTCTGGGGGAGGCGTGTTAGCAGCTAGTGCAGGCAATGTCTGCCCTGGCAGTGTGAAGGCCCTAACACACTGTTTGTAATATGTGTGGTAGCCTTTCTTGAAACAATATCCTATGTTCTAAGTAGGTTAATGGCACTTTAATACATTTGCATGGGTCTGTAAAGGACTTCTCAATAGTCCTTTGTTTCGAGTGTGGAATTGCTGCACTATTAGTCACATACAGTTCTGCCTTGTATGGTTTTGGCATAACACTGTGCTCTGCATGAATACTTTAATATATAAATCTGTCTTTTCTCGAAATTCTTGTACTTACAATATTCATTCTGGTTATAGCCTTTATTTAAGAGTGTCTTGGGTCTTCAACTAGGAAGAGAAGAATGCAGCAGGCTGGTTCACTTGTTAATTTCCAAGCGCATTCTATTCCCCTTCCCTACAAATCCTATTCTTGTATTCCTATTCCACAATTTGGAGGCATTGTAAGAGAATAGCCTGCCACCACTTCTAGCTCTCTTAATTCTTGGCATTTTGACTCCCTCCACCTAGCCAAAATGCCAAGAATTAAGAGAGCTAGAAGTGGTGGCAGGCTATTCTCTTACAATGCCTCCAAATTGTGGAACTCCCTCCCCCTCCATCTTCGAAGGGAATCAAACCATCTCGGCTCCCGGAAGCTGCTGAAGACATGGCTATTCCCCTAACCGTCAGACCGACCTCTCTTACACTACTTAGCGCTGGGATGCTCCAGGGTAACCATGCGCTCTACAAAACCCCTTTTCATTTCATTTCATTCCTATCCAAACTTGCCTGTGAACAGAAGGCAGCTTCAGGGTCCCTTGTGATCTTCCAGACCAATTCTGCTGCCTCCTCTCTGTGCTGCCTTTGTATAGTGTGAGAAATTGGCATACCTTCTTCTTACCCCTGTCTTTGTCTCCTGATTTGAATCTGGGGCTTGTCTCTCTTAAATGTAGTTAAGATTTCTGATCTAATTAGTACATACCCTTCAGAGTCTGAACTGGGGTGATCTTGGTAGGTAGGAAATCCTGCCTCCCTTTGAACTGGCTCATTGGTGAACTCTACCCTTCCACCTTCATGCTGCTGTGACCCTTGGTAGCTTTGCTGTTGAATTGCCATCTGATTACTGGTAAGTATTGGAGGTCGACTCCCTATCCTACAGTAGCACACCAGCAGCATGCCCGCAGAAGCCAACAATACACAAGCCATGCGATTCATACAGACCTGACTATACCTATGTTCAATCCAGTGTGTGTCTTCGTGTTTGTTCACCACTGACTTTTACCTTGCCATTACTCCTTACGTCCTATTTCTGTTTTGGATAAGTGGTCACTAACACCAACTGGGAATTGTGCCATAATCCCTCCTATTAAACAGATGCCAAATTTTTACCATGCGGTATATCCACCGTTACAGGGTCATAACACTAATAGATACTAAATACTAATTTAAATGCCCATGGTTGTGAGCAATGGATATGGTGTATGGGAGCCTTTGGATAGTGACATGGTACCTTGGAATAAGTCGAGTGAGTGGGTTGAGATGACTTACTGCGAGTGGAACTCAGTATACAAACCAAATGGGACACTCTTAGGGGAATCCTTGTCAGCCTGGAAGTGGGTGAAATTCCATGAGGGAATCCAGAAAGTTAGCTCCAATGCACTTCTCAAGCTTCTACAATATAATTTTGTACATCAGACTTATCTCACACCACGGACGCTGCATGCTATTTATGGTGCTCGCCCGGATGGCTGCGCGCGTTGCAGGGCTCCAGCGGCAGACTTTCTCCATGTTGTGTGGTCCTGTCCCACCCTGACCTCTCACTGGCAGACCATTATTGCTCGGCTTAAGGTGGCTACAGGCTGGGATGTCCCATTGGAGATCCAACAAGTAATACTGGGATTGCTCCTGTCCCCGGTGTCAAGGAAATTAAGTAGAAAATGTGTCCTTCTGGGGCTGGTTTTGGCCAAAAGACGCTTGGCTGCAGCATGGCTCAGTCCCACACTCCCCAACTTCTGCGGCATGGTTGAAGGATGTCTGTGAGTGGCGACTGCGAAGGGGGTGCAGGTGCTCCATGTACGCCTGGTTGGCTATGCTGTCCGCATTACGAGAGTAACTGACAGTGTCCGATCTGTGCAACGTGGTTGCTTGGCCAGTGTCTTTTCATTCTGATATATGTATGTGGGAAGATAACCGGTATGGGCAACGGTTATTAGATTCAGGGCATATCAGGGCATGTTTGTAGTGCCTTGTTATTTAGGTATTGTACAGGCATACACGAAAGCAGGTTGGGGATGGGGGAAAGTTATACTGTTTCTGCACTGATTTGGGAGATACACAGAATGTAAATTGTGTTCCTTTATTTTCTATTATACCGATATATCTTGGGTGGGGTTGAGTTCTATGATTTTACAGGATGTTAATGCCTGCTTATGACTTTTCAGGAGAGAGAATTTTGCGTTGTTACCCCGCATTTATTTCTATGAGATCCGTTTGTAATTCCCAGATGAGCAATAGTACTTTCGTTATCTATTTGGGAGTAGATTGGGATAATGGGATGTTGAAATTCTGTAGAAGGGCGAAGGACTCCTTATGATATGTTCTGTCTGTATAATATCCACAAAAGTCAATATAGATTTATTGAAGACATTTTTTTTGAGTGAGTGGAAGGGAAGGTGCTGTAGTAAATATACATTTTATTTTAACCCAATAGATTCTGGTACCCCCACCATCCTTCTGGAGAAAAATACATCCCTGCCATCACTTCACTAGGAGTTATTTTTCTACAACCCTATTGTACCCTGTCTTACCTTCCTCACTTGGCAGTAAGCTGCATATTGTCTGGACTAAAGAAAGAAAAAAAAGAAAAACCACAAAGGGGAAAGCAAGACTCCTATTAAAAGAGGTGGGCCTTGAGAGTTCTATGAAAGGTCCCATGATTAGAAATCTAACAAATGTCAACAAGCAGCTTATGCTTGTGGAATGAAAACCCTCACAGACCTGCCATCGCATTGAGAACAAGTATAGCCGAACGAAGGGAGCGAGAGGGGATGTATCAGTGGATTCAATCATAATTGCCATTAAATACCCTGTGAGCAATGCAGAGGGCATTAAACTGAGTCCCCTTGGGGGAGGAGGGGGGGCGGGAGTTGTGTGGGCAGTTAAACCCTTGGTTAGCCTCAGAAACCTGATCACATTTTCGCAGATTGAAAAGAAATATAATCACCTTATTTTGGGTGTGCTGAATAGTTCATGTGGTAAGAGCTAGGTTGCACATTGGCATAGTTCATTCTTAACAGAATCCCCACTCCCACCACTGGCACTTTTATTTGCTTGACGTAGATATCTGAATGGTAATCCACTGTGAGTTTGGAAGCCTAACTGAATTTGGTTGTTTCCAGAGGGCAATTTCTGCTGCGATTGTTATTCTTTGGCTAATTTCGACTCATCATCTATTTTAATAAAGATATTATGACATCCCTGCTGCTGTGGGAAGCTAGAGCCTGTATAATTGGTGTAACGTCTGAAACTTTAGGATGTCGGCAACCTAAGTGGTGAGCTCTGCTGTTTGAGCCTAGAAAACTATTCTAGCTATCATCTTTCTCAGGAGATTTAGGCAACTTTTATTTTCTCTTGCTTTCCTGATTGCAGCTCACATACTCTGATTTCACTTATTTATAATTGATTGAAAAAGCAGAAAATTTCCAACTTTCTTATAAAAAAATTACTCTCTAATCCCAAAGACCCAGCTCACCATTTGAGTGGGCCAGCCTTTTACCTGAACATCGCAGTTTGATGGTCCTGTGCAGATACTTTGCCCTACATGTTTTTATTGGTTTGTTTTGCTGAGCTGCTTTAATGCTATTTTTTCATTAGAAGCTGGTATTGAACATCAGGGAATGAAACGAAAGCAGCAGAAGCTGAAGATGGGACATGGAGGCACCCTGGATAGTGCTGCATCTGGAGTACTGGGTGAATTATTTTATTCTTGCTAATTTTTATGTTTGTGAATTCCTGACTAGTTTGTCTTCTTTTTCAAATAAGAAGGTTTTAAAGCACGTCTGAGCAAAAGTATATTTGCATGTGAATAAAGTCTTGTGTTACGCTAAAAAGTACTTTTTGTTCAATTCTGTATGTTCATAGCTGCACAATAATCAAATGTGAGTTTGAGGTTAAATTGAACACTTCTCAATAATTCCTTATGAATTAATGGAACTTTTTTCATGACGAAAATTTAGGAACCCACATCAGATCTCCTTCCTGCGTTGACCGTAATTGATCTGCTCCGACCTTTCAACTCTGAATGTTCTGAAGTATTGAAGATAGTTTAACTGATCTGTTCCTTGGAGATATACAAATGACAATCCACTAAAATCATTCCCCTTTCAAAAAAAGAAATAATTACCTTTGTGAATGAAGCAGTTTTTGTTCTTTTCACTTAAAGTGGCTGCCATCAGTCCTTGGCTCAAAACTATCTTCAGACCTTGCAAACTCAATTTAGGAACCTACAGACACATATATGTCTGTTCATGTATAATATCCGATATAGGACTGTGCATTTGGGGTCAGTGACAACTGCAAAGTCCATTGAAAATTAAGATGATGGCAGACATTCCAACATTGGGGAAACAGAAAGAGGGAGATTTTTAAAAATAAAATCGGAAGGATTTAGTTTTCCTGATTCACTTGCATTGAAATGGGTGGCAATTTCAGGCAGGAGAAAGCTAAATTAAAGTCACTTTTGGCTTTACAAATCGGAAATCTCCCACCTGAATCAGGTCTATTGGCAAGTATGTGATGGATTCATTTATAGCTCTGAAGGGCCTGGAGTTTCCATCCCCTACATCGCTGTTGGAACTCAAAGAGAGAAGTACAAGTAAACACAAACCATGGGGAAACCCCACTTCAAAAGACACTCTCCGCTGTAAGTGGATATTAGGAGTTCTCATTCGGCTGAGCATGTGATCAGACCATTTCTTCTCCGCTGTACAACATATGGAAAATTAATGCCAGAAATTATATTGTTTAAGTAAAAATACCTACAAGGGATTTCGTTTGCTTAACTTAGTTAAATTTCTTCTAGATTTGTTACTTATTTAAGTCCCAATTGGTGACTTAATATAGCGAAAGTCTGTGTGTCTATGGAAATATACACAAAATCGATATTTAACATCACAATTAGAATAAAACAATTGGAAAATAATTGAAAAAACAAGTGGAGAACATGGGTATATCTTTCTATCATATATACACAAATTTAATGTGGAACAAAATTACGAGGGGTACAATTCAAAAGCAATAAAACACTATGATGGAGGATACAAAAATGAACCTACAAATCATGAGTGTAATCATCTATTCCAAGACAATACATATAGAGGAAAGAGCAACTATATTAGAAAACAATTCCTCTGGTGCCTTAGTTGTTGGGGAAATAGATGCAATAGTCGACGTTTTGGTCTGTTGTGGCAATAACGTCCGTCAGACCATCCTCAGGACATACATATGTTTATAAAACAAGTCCCCTGTGTAGATACAATATATACAGTTATTTACAATAGTCTATGTACAAAAGTTAAAAAGAGAGAAAAGATAACCCGTGTAAAAAAAGAGAAGAATTGAAACAAGTGAGCCTGAGATTGGACCCAATGGTTTAACGAAATTAATAAGACCATATGTGATAATAGAAATGAATTCAGTGAAATAGAGATTAACACCAAAAGTAATGTGGTATAAAACTGCTACTTACTCAAAATTAGTTATTTCATTATCTAAACCCAAAACGACTGATAGAATAATAAGGTTGGAGGAAGAGCCTTATGAGTAGGTTCCTGGGAATATTGAAAAAATTGAAAAAAAGGGATGTCTATTAGTACATCTCAAGATTGCTTTACTTAATTGTAGTGAAAACACAAAGACTGGTAGTTCACGAAAGCTACCGACCAATCTATGATTAGAGAAGAGTCTCAATCTAGCATAAGCTATTCTCCACTGTTTACTCTTATGTATATAATAACAGTATCAGGTTAATGTTGACTGCGCCATATCAAGCACTGAATCCAAACAGTTAAAAGATTATTTTAGTGAAACAAAAGATACAGAATAATGAGCGAACTTATTAAATATTGTTTTATACTATCTGAGTCGACTGGATGCAAACCTCTTTGAAGCTCAACTCAAATATCTAGTTGAAGCTCTACCACTATATAGGCTCAATAACACATATCTGTTGTAACGAAGATTGTACAGCGAAGATTTTTAATTGTGTGGAGGACTTGCTTACCTCTATTGATATAGTGAATAAAGAGACTACTGTGTAAATTTAATTTACGGAGTAAGTCGGGGATAGTCTCATGCCTTTGTCAGGGTTCTTTAGTCAATTACCAGGGTTCATGCAAGCAAATTGGCACCAACCTTCATACTAACTAGAAAAGAGGAAAAGGGGGAACAACCCGTTGAAAATACCTACAACGTTAACAATGGAGCATGCATCCTTTAAAGTAAAGCGAGTCGAGCCGCTTACCGAGTTATCAGTGATTCATCTTGTCACAAGGTACCGTACCATTCGTGAGAAGGACCAAGATAATCTCACGACTTTGTCGGGGAATGTTATTCTACAGCGGCTTATCAGGTTGAATCAAACCAACCTCCACACTAGTCAAAGGAGAAACCGGGAAAAAGAAAGACCCATTAAAAAACTATAGCGTTAATTCACGAGCATGTATCTTTTAATCTACAGCGAGTGATGCCGCTTACCGAATTGACAGTGATTCGTCTTCATACAGGGGGTCCTGTGTACAGCAAGTTCACGATACACAGTGTACTAAAGCTTGAGCCATTTTATAACAAGCCGGAAGCGAAACAGGCACTAAATACAAAGAAGGGACTTGCTGAATACTGGATAGTTTAAAGATACTATGGCGGCCATTTTTAAGTGGCCAAATCTTACCCGATCTGAAGCGGATGTTTAATTGTAATCAACGAGGATAATAAGGTTTGATTCAGAAAGTCTAAATCGTCCAATAAAATAAAATAAACGTCTATCTAGATAACCCCTATTCCCATTGAAAACACCCGAAATGTGAATAAATTGAACAAAATAGCGCACTTATTACAACAATATAAATCAATTTCATACATTTTATCATTCGATTTATTTATAAATAATAAACACATTTCCATTGACGGCCACTTCGCGTGGTTGGATTCAAATACAGTTATGACTTGCATATATAGAAAACTAAGGGCATACCGACTAGTTCTCTTATTCATTGTTTGCTAAAGTTATATCTCTGAAAGACAAGTTAAGAATGAATTAAAACACTGTCTAATACGTTAGATCATATCTCCATTCAAAACTAGTGTATCTACATACATTCTACTGTATAATCATAAGGTATCCATAAACAAACGATAAAGTCGTAACAGTTCTTTCATTACAACATCCGGACTGTTTCGTATAGATTTCACATAAAGCGAAACTTATGCATGTTCACAGAGAAGAAAGAACCAATAAAACACATCAATAACTGGAGGTGTAGAAATTTAACAAATGCATGCCAGGATATGCCATTCGTTAGCTGAATTTAGACCTTTGGAGATGCTATCAGTGCGGCAAATCCATTGGTTCTCCTTAAACGTAAGACTTCTATCTACATTCGACTGTCTAATTGATGGTTTCACTGTCTCAATGACCCACCATGTCATATCTTTTTCTGTATGTTTAGCCTGGATGTAATGTTCAACTAAAGGTGCATTGTCCACTTTTTTTTTTTTTTTTTTAACTTTATTTTCAATTTTCAGAAAAACAAAAAGAAACAATACATTGGCATCAATAAAGAACGTATGCATACACATCATTAAATGCAAGTACAGTCGCATGAGACACATGGCCGAACCAAAGAATGTAGGTACAAGGGGGTCTGGAAAGCCCTCCAGAAGCCCAGCCCAAAGGGACGAGGTCGACAGGCAGGGCAGGGCAATCCCCAATATCATGCGCCCCATCAAGGTTAAGCGTCGCTTTCCTCCGCAGGGACAATCCCCCCCGGGGAGTTCTGCATCACTCTGCTCACTCGCAGTCGCCTCCCGTGAGGGCGAGTCCCCCTCCATCAACCCAGAGGCACACAGGGTCCGCCAAGCTAGCAGGTCATCCTGCAATTTCTCATCCCGCCGGGAGAGTTGCATGTGTACCTCTTCGGCCAGTGACCACTCTCGAGCATCCCTGAGCCAATTCGAAAGATCAGGGGCCCTCTGCCCCATCCAAGTTATTGCCACCCTACGCCTGGCGAGCACCAGCATCAGCTGTAGGAGTTTATAGGAGAGTTTCTTCCTCTTGGGCCTACGAACCATCCCCAGTAAACAGTGCAAGGGGTCGAGATCCACCTGAATCCCCGTGGCGGCTACCACCCTCGTCACCACCCCCGTCCAGAACTGTGCCACCAATGGACATTGCCACGCCAAATGTAGGAACCCGGCGTCATCTGCGGCACAGCGAGGGCAACCAGCGCCCCTGGTATTGTCAATGCGCCTCAAAGACACCGGGGTAAGGTAGGTGCGATGCAGATAGTTAAAGTGTGTAAGTCGGAAGCGGGCATTGCATGAGACAGTGCGAGTAAGGGAACCAATGCGCATCCACTGTGCCTCCCCCAGCGGGGTAGCAAGGTCCCGCTCCCAGGCAGCCCTAGACGGTGGGACTGGAGGGGCAGAGTCCTGTTTCATTGCTGCATATAGAAGGGATATCAAGCCGCGCCCCTTTCCACACATAAGTATAACATCCAGCGTACGTGTCAACGGTGGAATTTCTGGGTATTGCGGCCAGGTGATTCGCGCTACCTCTTGTAGTACCCCAAACTGCAAAAATTGGCCTTGTCCCAGGCCAAAGCTATCTACCGCCTGCTCATATGTAAGAAAGGTTTCGTTGGGATACAGATCGGCGAGGACATCGCACCCACCCTCCCTCCAGGCCCGGAAAGACACGGACCGCTCCATGGTCATAAATGGAGCCAGTATCCAAAGCGAGAGCTCCCTGTGAAAGGGCGCCCTTCGAAGGACCCTCTCCACAAAGTGTTGCCAGACGGCGGCTGTGTGCCCGACAGCATAGGGGAGACCCACCTCAGACCCCGCCCCTTGCATCAGTGCGACCTGCAACGTCTGGGTGTCCGCCCTATCCATCAAGAGGCGCTTCTCCCAATTGTCTGTGTCAGTAAACCAACGGGCCGCATATTGGAGGTGTGCGGCATAATAGTAGAGGTCAAAGCGAGGGGCCTCGAGACCGCCCTCCTCATAACTACGGACAATGGTTCGAAGGGCCACCCTACTGCGCTGACCTGCCCAGAGCAGAGACGTGAGCAAGGAATTAAGAGTTTTGAAGACCCGGGGCGGCAAAGGGCACAGGGAGTTCTGTATCACATAGAGCACCCTGGGGAGCATCACCATTTTAGAGAGGGCGAGACGACCCATCAGGGAAAGTGGGAGTGTATTCCAAAAGGACACGGAGTGCCGCAGTGACGCGGTCCATGTTACGGGCCAGCGCTTGTTCATCTGTCAGGGTCACCTGTATACCCAGGTAACGAAATGCCGTCCGCTCCCAACGCAGCTCCAGGTCCGGTAGGTCCTCAGGGGGCACCATAGCTAGTCCCGCCAATGGGAACACGAGGGACTTATCACGGTTCAGTCGCAGTCCAGAGACCTCTCCAAACCGGTCAAGGTGGTGCAGCAGCACCGGTAGGGCCTCGCGGGGAGAGACCAAGTAGAACAAGGCATCGTCCGCATATAGAGAAATGACGTGAGTCGTATCCCCTAGCCTAATACCCCACTGCGCCATGTCGGCTCTAATCTGAACCGCGAAAGGCTCTATAGCCAGAGCAAACAAGAGTGGGGAGAGGGGACACCCCTGTCGTGTACCCCTCCCCAGCCGCCACTCCTCGGACCGCGCACCCCCGAGCTTGACTCTGGCGCAGGGGGCCGTATATAGTAGACGAACCCATTGACAAAACTGAGGACCCAGTCCCACCGCCCGCAAGACCTCGAGCAGATACTCCCAATCGACCGTATCAAACGCCTTGGCGAGGTCAACAGAGACCAACACCATCTGCTCCTCCCTATCCCGCACCTCATGGAGTATATGAGTCAGTCGCCGCAGATTCATGGACGTGTTACGTCCCGGTATGAACCCACATTGGTCCTCGTGGACCAGTCCGGGCATGTGCGGCGCTAAACGGGATGCCAACAATTTGCAAAGAATTTTTATATCTGTATTAAGCATCGTGATCGGCCGATACGACGAGGGCTCATGCGCGTCACCCCTGGCTTTAAAATCATACATATTTCCCCCTGTGTCATACTGGGCGGGAGGATGCCGCGTTCAAAGGCCTCGTTGTAGACCTGCAAGAGAAGGGGGACAGGACATCAGGGAACGCATGATAGACCTCGGACGGAAAGCCATCGCCACCCGGAGATTTGGCTCACGGAAGCTGCTTCAGCGCGATTTGAACCTCGGCGAGCGAAATTGGGTCATCCAGTTCCTCCCGCGCCTGCTCAGATAAGGTGCTCAGGGTCAGCCCCTGGAGATACGGGAGATAGGTTGCCGCCCCCACTACCGGATCCGCTGTGTACACCGCCCGCAGATGCGACCGAAGGACCCGCAATAGCCCCACCTGTGAGTGCACTCCCTTAGGGCCTCAATAGCCGCGGGGACATGTTCCCTACGGAGGATCCAAGCCAAGAGGCGACCTGACTTGTCCCCCTCTCTATAAAGGCGTTGTCGATAGCCTGTGAGCGTGTATTTATCCAACCTATCCAGGACGTCGTGAATACGCTCCTGGATCTCTCGTTCCCCCCCTCCCCCAACTGTGGCAGTGTTACTCGAGGTCTGTACCTCCAACAGTCGGCCCTCCTCCGTCTGTAGCTCACGTTGGAGTTGTTTCCGTACCCCATACGTCACACTCATACATGCCCCTCGGACCACCGCTTTTAGGGCTTCCCATTTTGTGGCCTGCGATTGGGCTGTTCCCTCCCAATTTAGATCAATGTAGTCAGAAAGGGCAGTAGTCACGTGATGGCGCCCCACCTGATCCTCAAGAATCTCAGCCGGCAACCGCCAAGTCCGCAATCTGCCCCGCGGTGCTCCCCAGTTCAGTACACACGCCACCGGGGAATGGTCAGATAGGAATCGTGCCAAGTGGGTCACCTCCAGAGACACGGTGACACCAGGATTCGCGAATAAGACCCTGTCCAGGCGGCTATGTGTGTTGTGTGTGGGTGAATAACAAGTATACACTTTCAAAGTGGGGTGACTTTGACGCCATACATCTTGGGCCCCCAAATTCCCCATTACCTCCCGGAGTTTCACCGTCATTCTAGGCTTTGTCCCTGCGCGGGGGGAGACCTATCCAGGACAGGATCAAGGACACAATTGAAATCACCCAGCCAAAGCAATGGAACCTCCAGTTCCGTGACCAGTAGCTCCTGTAGAGACTGATAAAACCCCGGGTCATCCGTGTTGGGCGCATAAGTATTCACAAGTGCCACATCTTGACCATCCAATTTAGCTCGAAGGAGGAGATACCTCCCCTGGATATCAGCTTCGACATATTGAACAGCGAACGGAACCCCGGGTGCCACCCATATAAGAACCCCCCGTGCATAACTAGAGAAGGAGGAATGGAAGACCTGACCCCGCCATTTCTTTGCCAAGCGTTGGGCCCCCTCATCCGTAAGATGAGTCTCCTGGAGGCAAGCCACAGAGACCTGATGCCTACGAAGGAAAGACAGGACCCTGTATCTCTTGGTGCAGGTACCCAGCCCCCGTACATTCCAGCTCAAAATTTTAAACCCCATAGGAGTTGAAACGGCTCAAACCCGGGCAGCCCATGCCCCATGCAGCCATAGAGATATTGCGCGCTAGTTGTGATGCATACAATGCCAATAAAAAACCAACAAATCCCCTGTAACGCCCCCCTCCCCCTACCCACGAGCAATTTACTGTCAACAAACCCCGCAGAAATGCCTTTCCCATGCTGGTGCCAGGACGTGCACAGCGATCCCATGAGCCCAACTGGGCCTAACTTTATAAGAAAGGAGAGAAATAAACCCCCCCCCCTAACCAATACGCCGACCCCCTACCCGGCCTCACCGCACATACCAGGAGGTAGTGCCTCGGGCCGACCCACAACACCCCGATACATATGAACAAACCAAAGCAAGACTAGGAGCGGAGCCCATAGACCCAGCCATCATCGGATCCCCGAGTTCAGCAAATGCATGTACAGTCCCCTCTACCCCATAACCCCCAACCCCACCCACCCTCAACCTCACATCAGAAGAAAGAAAAAACACACCACAGAATAAGATACCCGCCAGGGGGCCCGGAAGTGAACCCACGTCCAAGGCAGATGGTAGAGAGTCAGTGCACCGGTGAGGGACTGGGGGCAAGTCCCCCCCGCGTTGCAGTCACAGCCCCCACACCAGCACCCACCAACCACCCATGGCACTTGCGTTTGAGGCAACGGGCCACCGCACCCTCAGGGTGGGCCCTCCGCTGCAGGAGGCGGATCAAGAATGGTTTCCGGGATCACTAGGTCGGTGGATGAAAGGGTGTCCGGCACCAAACTCTCCTCATGCAGTCCCGCCGTCCCCCGTGGGGGAGAAGTGTCGGAGGCCGAAGAGTCCATACGTAGAGCACCATCATTCCCCACCGTGATTCGTTGTTGTTCCTCCCGGGCACCAGCCGGCACCCGGCCCCCGCGTTTACTCCTGCGCCTGCGCCTGGGTCTTGTGCCCCAATTACTCCGGGAGATCCCCCGGTCATATTCGGAGCGAGCCTCTCCCCGGAGCTCGAGCCACTCCCAGACCTCCTCCGGGGAGTCGAAGAACTGCGCCTTACCCTGGATGATCACCTTAAGTTTTGCGGGGTACAACAGCATATACTGCAATTGAAGCTCACGGAGCTTTTGCTTGACCCCCAGATAGGATTTGCGTTGTTCCTGAACTTGGCGGGTGTAATCAGGATAAATAGATATTTTGGCATTCTCATAGGAGAGGTCCGGTGCCTCCCGCGCAGCTCTCAAGATGCAATCCCGGTCCCGATAGTTCAGGATTTTTGCGATGATAGCCCTTGGCGGAGCCCCGGGCGGCGGCAGAGGAACCAGCGCCCTGTGCGCCCGCTCCACCACAAAGACCGTCGACAGGCCCCTGGGACACAGCTTCGTCCGGATCCAGTCCTCCAGGAATCGCTCCGCCTGGCCCTGCTCCGCCCGTTCCGGGATTCCCAGGACCCTGATATTACTGCGCCGGGCCCTGCCTTCCGCCTCCTCCGCCCTTCGCTCCAGCGCCCCAGTCGTGGTGGTGAGCTGGGTAACCTGATGTTTCAGTGAGGCCACCTCCCCCTGGAGTTGGACAATGTCGCTCTCTGCTGTGGAGACCTTGTCTGCCACCTTCCGCAGATCCACTCGCAGCAGGTTGACGTCTATGGAGACCGTCTCAATCTGGTTTCCCAGGGCGGTGTGAGAGCTCCGTATAGCCTCCAGTAATTCCGCTCTGGAGGGCTCGGGAGGGGGGGTGTCGCTCCCGCCGTCCAACCCCGTCTGGCGAGTGATCCTCTGCGTGGGGATACGCTGCGTAGTGTATTGGGTAATGGTATTGGGCTGTGAGGCGCGTGGGGGCTTATCCTTACCCATGTCGTAGGGCCCAAGGTGGCACCGACAGTGGCCTCCTAGTCCGAACCGGCCATGAAGGGCAAAAGTGCCCGGATATTCTCCCCCTCTCTGCTGACACAGGGCCCGCAGCAAAGCAATCCAGCGTCTAGGGATCCAGCCTCACACCCCAGAGCATCGACTCCGGCGTGGCCGCAGGCCCAGGAGATCAGGCTGGCGAACTCGGGTCCATCGCCCCTCTGCTGCTACGTCAGGACCACTCCACGGGGCCCTCTCTCAGGAGCTCCCACAGCCCCCCGGAGATGGCCGTCCAGGAACCCCCATTCCTCACAGATGGGCAGGGTCACTCCCCTCCGTCCATGAGGTCAGCCCTCCACGCCGAGCAGCCGGAGCCCAGGCGCCACTCTCCACTCCTCAGGGGCCTAAACTGTCAGTGGGGGGCGCTCAATCACAGCGCCTCGCAGCGGGCCGTCATGCGCCACCGCAGGCCTCTCCGCCTAGGATCTCCCCGCTGGGCTCTCAGCTCGACTCTCCGGCGAGTCCAATGCCCGGCAGGCAGGGACAGCCCCGTCCGGGCCGTCAAGTGCTCGTCGCTCCCCCAGGGTCCCACAGTTAATGCGCCGCGCCCGATGGCACTCCGGGCCGGCCTCCTGCCCTCCGAGGCCGCGGCACGGGGATCAGGGCCCACAGCCCACCGGAGACGTCCGGTGGGCGGGACACGCAGGAGGGCTGCTCCGGTGGGCGTCGGGCGTCGACAGGGCGAGCAGTCCCACTCGGGGCCCGGGGTCGCTCACTCGGGCGTAGGCCGCATCCCCGGTCTCGCGCAGCTACAGACTGCCGGGGCACCAGCCGCCCAGACAATCCCGCCGGATCGGGGATCGGAGAGACCTCCGAGGCGAGTCCGGAGCCTTGCTGCCCGCTTCAGGGCTTACCGCTCTACAGTTATGGCGTTGTGGGCGCCCTTAGTCAGGATTGGGAAGGATTATTGCGGCGGGCCGGTCGGGAGCCGAAGGAGCTCACGTCCTGTCGGCCATGTTGCTTGGCCACGCCCCGCATTGTCCACTTTACATCGAATCCTTGACTGATGTTGGAGGATTCGTTTTTTTTACTATTTGGGTTGTTTTACCTATATAGTAAAGACCACAAGGACATTGAACACAATACACCACATTGCTGGTGTTGCAGTTGGAGAAATGTTTAATGGAGTACTTATATCCATTTAACTCAAAGCACTTCACGGTCTTAGTTGTACTACATGCTGCACAAGAATTGCATTTAAAGTGTCCTACAACTGGAATCAGTTGTCTCATATTGTCAACAATGTGTATATCTGATGTTTCATAAGCATGCACTAGTCGATCCTTTAGATTAGAACCCCTTTTAAAGGAGAACAGAGGTTTTTGAGTCAACTCAGGGAGTCCTGATAATAAAGACCAGTGTTTGTTAATTATTCTTTTAATACAGTTAGTGGCAGTACCAAACGTTGTTACACATACTAAATGGGGTTGTTGTGTTGGTTTATTCTTTGTTTCTAATAAAGCGTCACGGTTGTTATACCATGCACGCTTTAATGACTTTTTCAAAAGTTTGTTTGGATAGCCACGTTGTCTCAACTTTTCTTTCAGTTTTTTGGCTTCAATAAAGTAGTCCTCTCTGCGAGAACAGTTCCTGCGCAAACGCAGGAACTGCCCAAAGGGGAGGCCATCCTTTAGTGCTTGTGGATGATGACTATTATATTTCAACAGCGTATTTCTAGCTGTAGGTTTAATATACAGAGTAGTATACAGAAAGTTGTTACTATCCACTTTAATAGAGATGTCCAAAAAATTCATGGAGTTATTATCACATTCTAGTGTGAATTTAAGGTGTGGATTCCTAGAGTTGATCCAATCGTGAAATTGAAACAATAGATCTTTATTGTCTCTCCAGATAAGAAAGACGTCGTCTATATACCTGAGCCAACAAGAGATATTTGACAAAAATGGGTTCAAGGCATCATAGACAAACTTACTCTCGAAATCAGAGACATAGATGTTAGCTATGTCAGGGGCATAAACGGCCCCCATCGCAACTCCTTTGAGTTGTTGATAAAACGTTTTTTCAAACAAAAAGTTTTCACACAATGATATTCTAACGCACTCAATAATGAAGTCTGTTGGAACATTGTGTGGTCTGGGTCGACCTTCTAAAAGTTCATAAATGATGTTGATCACTTCTGTCTGTGGAATATTAGTATATAGACTTTCAATGTCCATAGATACCAGTAATTCACAGGTTGGATCAAATGAATGTTTATCAACTACATTAATCACTGCTGTGGTATCTCTTATGTAGGTAACTGACTCTGTGGCAAAAGGACGAATAAAGAAGTCAGCATATTGGGCTAGTGGCTTAAGAATGGAATTACAGCCCGAAACAATAGGTCTACCCGGCGGTGTTGTAGCATTTTTATGTACTTTTGGTAAGATATATATTCTCAAGGTATACTCAAGGTTGAAATAATTTTAGAGGGATGACTTGAGGGATTGCCTGACAACTTCTTATAGTGTGTTTCGACCGACAGTTGTTTAAGTAGCTCTGATCGGTATGCTTCCTCATCCGCGGAGACAAAGAACATCAAGGAGAGGATGGTACCGCAACCAGTACACCCCGGGGTTCAGGCAAACCCGCAACCAATATTACGAATGGTAGATCAACAGCAGACCATTCCGATTTTTAATCTGTCACAACATGCTCTTTCAGAATCAGAAATGGAGATTCTGTCAGCTGGACTTTCCTTTGTGCCTACTAATAGAAATGTTCTTTTTCAAACCAAGTTGTAGTTATACAAATTCTTTCGCTCCATTAGACTCAAACATTTTTTTGCTCATAATACAATAACACCAGAGGTGGATACCACTGGTTTACATAACCGCTCAACATTCTTTCCCACCAACACGATGGTTTCAAAAGAAGTAATTACTTTTGAGAATGCCATAATCACGGAGATTGAAAATCTTTTTAAAAAACTCCATCAGTGAAGTACAATCTCACAAGAGAAGAACAAAACTCTCTCCGTAACTTACAAAATCTATCTGGTACTACAATCAAACCAGCAGATAAGGGTGGCGGTATCGTCCTATGGGATAAGGAAGCATACCGATCAGAGCTACTTAAACAACTGTCGGTCGAAACACACTATAAGAAGTTGTCAGGCAATCCCTCAAGTCATCTCTCTAAAATTATTTCAACCTTGAGCCGCCAAGGACTAGAAGGTGGTTGGCTCAGTGAGAAAGAATCTTCTTTCCTAATTAACAAGACACCAACTGTACCGGTAATATATATCTTACCAAAAGTACATAAAAATGCTACAACACCGCCGGGTAGACCTATTGTTTCGGGCTGTAATTCCATTCTTAAGCCACTAGCCCAATATGCTGACTTCTTTATTCGTCCTTTTGCCACAGAGTCAGTTACCTACATAAGAGATACCACAGCAGTGATTAATGTAGTTGATAAACATTCATTTGATCCAACCTGTGAATTACTGGTATCTATGGACATTGAAAGTCTATATACTAATATTCCACAGACAGAAGTGATCAACATCATTTATGAACTTTTAGAAGGTCGACCCAGACCACACAATGTTCCAACAGACTTCATTATTGAGTGCGTTAGAATATCATTGTGTGAAAACTTCTTTTTGTTTGAAAAACGTTTTATCAACAACTCAAAGGAGTTGCGATGGGGGCCGTTTATGCCCCTGACATAGCTAACATCTATGTCTCTGATTTCGAGAGTAAGTTTGTCTATGATGCCTTGAACCCATTTTTGTCAAATATCTCTTGTTGGCTCAGGTATATAGACGACGTCTTTCTTATCTGGAGAGGCAATAAAGATCTATTGTTTCAATTTCATGATTGGATCAACTCTAGGAATCCACACCTTAAATTCACACTAGAATGTGATAATAACTCCATGAATTTTTTGGACATCTCTATTAAAGTGGATAGTAACAACTTTCTGTATACTACTCTGTATATTAAACCTACAGCTAGAAATACGCTGTTGAAATATAATAGTCATCATCCACAAGCACTAAAGGATGGCCTCCCCTTTGGGCAGTTCCTGCGTTTGTGCAGGAACTGTTCTCGCAGAGAGGACTACTTTATTGAAGCCAAAAAACTGAAACAAAAGTTGAGACAACGTGGCTATCCAAACAAACTTTTGAAAAAGTCATTAAAGCGTGCATGGTATAACAACTGTGACGCTTTATTGGTTTATTATTTTAAAGAATAAACCAACACAACAACCCCATTTAGTATGTGTAACAACGTTTGGTACTGCCACTAACTGTATTAAAAGAATAATTAACAAACACTGGTCTTTATTATCAGGACTCCCTGAGTTGACTCAAAAACCTCTGTTCTCCTTTAAAAGGGGTTCTAATCTAAAGGATCGACTAGTGCATGCTTATGAAACATCAGATATACACATTGTTGACAATATGAGACAACTGATTCCAGTTGTAGGACACTTTAAATGCAATTCTTGTGCAGCATGTAGTACAACTAAGACCGTGAAGTGCTTTGAGTTAAATGGATATAAGTACTCCATTAAACATTTCTCCAACTGCAACACCAGCAATGTGGTGTATTGTGTTCAATGTCCTTGTGGTCTTTACTATATAGGTAAAACAACCCAAATAGTAAAAACGAATCCTCCAACATCAGTCAAGGATTCGATGTAAAGTGGACAATGCACCTTTAGCTGAACATTACATCCAGGCTAAACATACAGAAAAAGATATGACATGGTGGGTCATTGAGACAGTGAAACCATCAATTAGACAGTCGAATGTAGATAGAAGTCTTACGTTTAAGGAGAACCAATGGATTTGCCGCACTGATAGCATCTCCAAAGGTCTAAATTCAGCTAACGAATGGCATATCCTGGCATGCATTTGTTAAATTTCTACACCTCCAGTTATTGATGTGTTTTATTGGTTCTTTCTTCTCTGTGAACATGCATAAGTTTCGCTTTATGTGAAATCTATACGAAACAGTCCGGATGTTGTAATGAAAGAACTGTTACGACTTTATCGTTTGTTTATGGATACCTTATGATTATACAGTAGAATGTATGTAGATACACTAGTTTTGAATGGAGATATGATCTAATGTATTAGACAATGTTTTAATTCATTCTTAACTTGTCTTTCAGAGATATAACTTTAGCAAACAATGAATAAGAGAACTAGTCGGTATGCCCTTAGTTTTCTATATATGCAAGTCATAACTGTATTTGAATCCAACCACGCGAAGTGGCTGTCAATGGAAATGTGTTTATTATTTATAAAAAAATCGAATGATAAAATGTATGTCATTGATTTATATTGTTGTAATAAGTGCGCTATTTTGTTCAATTTATTCACATTTCGGGTGTTTTCAATGGGAATAGGGGTTATCTAGATAGACGTTTATTTTATTTTATTGGACGATTTAGACTTTCTGAATCAAACCTTATTATCCTCGTTGATTACAATTAAACATCCGCTTCAGATCGGGTAAGATTTGGCCACTTAAAAATGGCCGCCATAGTATCTTTAAACTATCCAGTATTCGGCAAGTCCCTTCTTTGTATTTAGTGCCTGTTTCGCTTCCGGCTTGTTATAAAATGGCTCAAGCTTTAGTACACTGTGTATCGTGAACTTGCTGTACACAGGACCCCCTGTATGAAGACGAATCACTGTCAATTCGGTAAGCGGCATCACTCGCTGTAGATTAAAAGATACATGCTCGTGAATTAACGCTATAGTTTTTTAATGGGTCTTTCTTTTTCCCGGTTTCTCCTTTGACTAGTGTGGAGGTTGGTTTGATTCAACCCGATAAGCCGCTGTAGAATAACATTCCCCGACAAAGTCGTGAGATTATCTTGGTCCTTCTCACGAATGGTACGGTACCTTGTGACAAGATGAGTCACTGATAACTCGGTAAGCGGCTCGACTCGCTTTACTTTAAAGGATGCATGCTCCATTGTTAACGTTGTAGGTATTTTCAACGGGTTGTTCCCCCTTTTCCTCTTTTCTAGTTAGTATGAAGGTTGGTGCCAATTTGCTTGCATGAACCCTGGTAATTGACTAAAGAACCCTGACAAAGGCATGAGACTATCCCCGACTTACTCCGTAAATTAAATTTACACAGTAGTCTCTTTTTTCACTATATCAATAGAGGTAAGCAAGTCCTCCACGCAATTAAAAATCTTCGCTGTACAATCTTCGTTACAACAGATATGTGTTATTGAGCCTATATAGTGGTAGAGCTTCAACTAGATATTTGAGTTGAGCTTCAAAGAGGTTTGCATCCAGTCGACTCAGATAGTATAAAACAATATTTAATAAGTTCGCTCATTATTCTGTATCTTTTGTTTCACTAAAATAATCTTTTAACTGTTTGGATTCAGTGCTTGATATGGCGCAGTCAACATTAACCAGATACTGTTATTATATACATAAGAGTAAACAGTGGAGAATAGCTTATGCTAGATTGAGACTCTTCTCTAATCATAGATTGGTCGGTAGCTTTCGTGAACTACCAGTCTTTGTGTTTTCACTACAATTAAGTAAAGCAATCTTGAGATGTACTAATAGACATCCCTTTTTTCAATTTTTTCAATATTCCCAGGAACCTACTCATAAGGCTCTTCCTCCAACCTTATTATTCTATCAGTCGTTTTGGGTTTAGATAATGAAATAACTAATGTTTGAGTAAGTAGCAGTTTTATACCACATTACTTTTGGTGTTAATCTCTATTTCACTGAATTCATTTCTATTATCACATATGGTCTTATTAATTTCGTTAAACCATTGGGTCCAATCTCAGGCTCACTTGTTTCAATTCTTCTCTTTTTTTACACGGGTTATCTTTTCTCTCTTTTTAACTTTTTAACTTTTGTACATAGACTATTGTAAATAACTGTATATATTGTATCTACACAGGGGACTTGTTTTATAAACATATGTATGTCCTGAGGATGGTCTGACGGACGTTATTGCCACAACAGACCGAAACGTCGACTATTGCATCTATTTCCCCAACAACTAAGGCACCAGAGGAATTGTTTTCTAATATAGTTGCTCTTTCCTCTATATGTATTGTCTTGGAATAGATGATTACACTCATGATTTGTAGGTTCATTTTTGTATCCTCCATTATAGTGTTTTATTGCTTTTGAATTGTACCTCGTAATTTTGTTCCACATTAAATTTGTGTATATATGATAGAAAGATATACCCGTGTTCTCCACTTGTTTTTTCAATTATTTTTTTCAATTATTTTCCAATTGTTTTATTCTAATTGTGATGTTAAATATCGATTTTGTGTATATTTCCATAGACACACAGACTTTCGCTATATTAAGTCACCAATTGGGACTTAAATAAGTAACAAATCTAGAAGAAATTTAACTAAGTTAAGCAAACGAAATCCCTTGTAGGTATTTTTACTTAAACATTTATTCATTTGCCCAAACCTCCAAGGGTATATTGGGTTTCCCACTGAGTTATTACAAGAAATTATATTGTGGCATCTCAGAAATGTTCAACATTAACAATATTAGGTAGGGGTGCCTCAGTTCCAGATGAGACACAACAAACATTGTTCAAACCACAGTGAGATCCACCATCCAGGACATCGGAACAGTTTCTAGTACGACAGGTGGCTTGATGTGTGGAATAAATGCCATGAAAGCCAATATTTCAAATATACAATCACTTAATGGCAGAGTGTACCAGAAACTCGGATGGTGTGTGTTCATGACCTTAAACAAAGATCTGACAAGTGTGTTCATCGCTAAATACCAGCAGGAACCCAAGAAAGTTGGAGACCATGGTTGTGATAGGCACACAAACAAAAGTACAGCGCATGTTTGAAGTGCACTAGAACCAAACAGAATTCTTTTTTCTTGGTAGTGAAAACTATACAACATCAGTTGAATGCAGGAAAAACCTACTGATAAATATCAACCTTATGTTGCTAAAACTAACATTAGTCAAGCCAAGAAAATCTTTACTCTGCATACAAACCATGAAAGATGCATACAAACAGGGTAAAAACCAAACAATAAAATACATATATTACAAAAACATAAAAAATGTATACATTTAAAAGACAGATAAGAAATTGCATTTCGATAGAGGAATAATGTGTATTTCATTAGAGCAGTCATATAATGGAGGGTTGTACCATTTTAAGAAGAATGTCAATTCTCCTAGGTTTTACTGCATAGAGAATCGTGATTTTATTAAGGACTAGGAGGCTAGCATTATCTTTTTATTCACCACTTCTGAGGAGCAACACTACAAAGAACCTCTGAAAAGAACACTAATCATCAAACAATAGAAATAGAACTCCATAGTCCCATAAAAGCCTCCCGTCTGCCATTTTCTTCTTCTTTTGTTGTATTCTTCTTAAAACATCTTTCTTCTTTTGTTCATGACCAAATCCTGTTCCTAATTCTCTGCAAAATTCCAACAAATTATTATTAAAACCTGTACTCCTCAATTGTACAAAACTACATTTGGTATTCTTGGCATCCTTCATTCTTTGTTATAAAGTGAAAAACCAACACCTCTAAGTATGTATCAATTCAAGTTGTCTTCTCTGTTTTTATGTCAAGACAGGAGATTAGCATTATGCATGTTCAAAGTCTTTAAACACCATCTGAAACATGATTATTTGGTTTGAAGTAAAATTTCCTAAACACCTCTGCATTTGACCAGTCTGTTGCTTTTAAAATGTCTTTCACCTTTTGTGTAAACGTTAGTAGCCGTAGCACCCCTAATCGAGCGTGCAGCTTATTGCGTTAAATTCACACTCCTCCTTCCTCACGGTCATCACCAATCTGGCTATTGTAGCTGCCGAGACACTCCTGAATGGTCTCACATATGAAATCAACAATTGATCCACTCCATCGCTCCTATCCTCCATAACTCTAGATTCATACTCTTCAAGACTTCTAACTATACGTAACTTTATACAAACATCCAACCTTGGATAAAAGAACAGACTTATTTCTCCTCCAAATCTCAAACAGAACTCCTTGTGGTTGATAAAATCTCCCACTAATATCTAGAGCTCTAATATCTGAGACCCTCTTAAATGAAACAATGCACAAGAGAGTTGCCAACTTCCATATCAGTTCATTTAAGCCAGATACTTCCTGCCCGCCTCTCCGATAATTAGAAAAACAAATCTATATCCCAAACAGAATTATATCTTGCCTTAGGAGGTCTCTTCAACCATATTCCTTTCATCACTCTACAAATTAAAGGACTCTTGCCAATTGTCAAAATCCTGTACCAAAGAATAACCAGTTTCAGAAGCTGAACTGTAGCAATTTATCATTCTGTATGAAAAGCCTTTCTGAAACAAGTCTGCTAAAAAAATCGCTACCATTACCTCATCAGCCTCCACGGGATCCAAGTCTCTTGCCACTCACCAACGTAACCAGACACTCCAGGCACTCCTATATCTCTTCTGTGTTCCTGGAGCCCAAGACTCATTGAGCAATTCTGAAGCTGCTCCTAACAGATCTATGAATCTTTGATTTCCTGATATTTTCCAGACTAGTAGGTTGAGCTAACACCCATCTCTACCAGCGGATGCTCTTTTCCTTCTTCTCTTTTCAGTAACCCTTTGCAAGCTCTCATTAAATATGGGATCTCTACCACCAGCTCTCAAGGGTGGTTCTCATCAATAATGGAAGTCTAAAAAGGAGTTACTAACACCACCTGACAAACCTGCCTTCTCATCTGAATCAACACTCTTTGAATCATAGCAAATTGAGAGAACACATAACCCTTCATCTCGTTCCAATCTTGTGTGAAAGCATCTACTGCCATGGCCTCTGGGTCTGGTTTCCAACTGATATAATCCTTTAACTGATGAGTCAACCTGGCAGCAAACAGATCTACCTCCAACGGTCCCAGACAAACTTGAAGCTTCTGAAAAATTCCCTCTTCTAGCTTCCAATCACTGTAATCTAGTATATTCCTTGAATTCCAGTCTGCTACTGCATTTTGTTTCCCTGTTAAGCACGGGGCCTGCAAACCAATTTTGTGTTCCAAACAAAATCCCCAAATTTTCTTCACTACATTCGACAAGTTCTTTGATATGCTGTCTCCCAATTTGTTTATATAAGTTACTACTGTAACATTGTCCATTTTCAAGAGGCCCAAAGCTCCCTTGACCTGTGATCTCAAACTCTGCATTGCAGAGTTTCCTGCTTTCATCTCTAAACAGTTTATATGCTCCTTCCGTTCCTTCATACTCCAAACACCACCTATCTCCTGTTCTGAACACATTGCACCTCCTCCATAATTGCTTACATTTGTCTCTAAAACAAACTCTGGATTTGTTCCAAAAATTGCTCGACCATTCCAGGCCTCCAAATTCTCCAACTACCATACCAATTCCTCTTTTGCCTTTTCTGACATAACCACATAATCCCCATACCATAACCCTTTTGCAAGACCTGAAGTCTTCAAACGTTGTAATGCTCTGTAATGTAAAGGCCCCAGGAACACTGCTTGAATCGATGACGACCAAAGACTCATCACCCGGGCAAAATCCCTCAATTTTTTTCTTTCTTCAGAACTGATGTTACTTCGGTCTTATTTTCTTGATTTTCTTTTCTGGTAATAAAAACTACACTTTCACTGTGTCCACCTCAAAGCCTACACACTCCAAACTCTGAGTTGAAACCAAAACTGATGTCTCTAGATTTATCACAGAACATAAGGACTCCAATAACTCCTTCAGCGTAATCATCTGAGAACCTAAAATAGTTGCACTCTGATTCATAATCAGTATATCGTTCAGATAAATTATCAGTCGAATTCTTCTCTCACTCAAAAAACCTACTACTGGTCTCATCACCTTTTCTAAAAACACCATGGGGCTGATGATAACCCGAATGGTAAACAGAGAAATTGGTATAACTGACCTTTCCATCTGAATTGCAACTACTGCTGACTTTCTACAGCTATCGGAATTGTAAAGTAAGCATCCTTTAGATCCATCTTAACCAACCAATTTGACTCCTGTAACACATCTCTCAATAGATGTACTCACTCCATTTTGAAATATGTATATGTCACATAAAAATTCAAATCCTGTAAATTTATCACGGGCCTCCAACCCTTGTCTTTCTTTTCCACGAGAAAAAGTGAGCTTACAAACCCAATCTGTTAGTTGTTTGTTGTCATAACTGCACCCTTCTCTAGCATGGTTTCTATTTCCTTCATTACCACTTCCTCCAAATCTTTGGTGAAACAAAGTTCTCTTGGTTCCTGCAACTGTTGAGGTTCTAAATTGAACTCTATTTGGTAACCTGAAACAGCATCAAGCACCCAAGGATTATTTGTAATCTTTCTCCAATTCTCCATATAAACTCTCAACTTTTCTCCCACCTTTTAATGGATAAAACAAGAAGTAATCCTCATACTCCCCTGTTCCTGCAGTGGGTTACATGTCCTCAACCCCTTGTTGGTCTTGTTCTGGACCCTCTTCCTCTTTGAGTGTAAAATCCATAACTGCTGTGGGTCCCTCTGATCCGAGGGCCTTATAGATACTACGGCCGGGAGGTTGCCCTCTCCTCTTAGCCCTGCCATAAAAGCAATTTGCACCTCCAAAACGTTTACGCATTGAATGCTGTGCTTTGTCCAAAGTCGTAAGGTCTGAACATACTTCCATATGGACTTAATCATTCCTTCTCTGAACAGTAAACAAAAATAGCTTCCTCACTAGGCTCCTTTTTAGCCAACACCCCCAACTTAGGATTTATTCGCAGGAGGACTGCCTTGCGCCTTTCTGTAATCAAGCCTGCATTAGCATTTTCTAAAAAAACATATCTCTCATTGGCACCAACCTCTCAATAAATGGATGTCCAAATCTGTACCCTTTAGATATGCCTCATCAATCATATCAAACATTCATGCCAGAGGTCCCGAGATATCTAAAAGTTTGTCCTTCCACTGCTTGTATGACCTTTCCAACCCTTTCCTAGGATCGCTATGTAATTTAAACTGATACGTGAATAACTCCAGATCCAAATTAGGAGTCATAGATTCTTTCTCACCAATAACTGGGCGTGAACATTCTGCCCTCATAATGCTCATTTCTTATTTTTCCAAAGGTCTCCTGATCCAGTTCTTAATATACTCTGCCGCATGACCCAATGGCCACCAATCTGATCCTCCGCAGGCATTTCCTGCCCATCCGAAGTGTTGCTCTGGACACCAACTCTTAGTCTTTGTGAGACACTTAGAATTCCTCTTACGTCAGTTTCCTCTTTATGGAGCATTTACCTCCTGGGCTCCTGTATGCTCTTTCGTCCCCTTCAGAGATACAGTAATATTCATCATCTTCATCACAAAGACCTCTTTTCTATCATTCATTACAGATCTTACTGAATCCTGTAGCAAATGTTTAATCTGTTGTGTAAATAACTTTATCACATCTGGGCTATCACTATTGCTTTCTGTTCAGCCATATCTTGGCTACTCTAAATCAACCTTAATCACTGTAATATTGTTTAAAATAACCCTTTGCTCGTTTTAAGAACTCCTACTATCATCCAAAACTACTCCGCAAAATCTTTACAAGCCCTCCAACTTCGTGAATACCCTCCATTACTATAAATTACAAAATGTGTTGCATAGCAGTGCCATTTCCTTGAGAAACAAATGCCTCGGTTGTTGAAAAAACAGGCCCAAATTTCTTACAACACAAACGCGTCTAACGCATAATGCGCCCAATTCAAAATGGCGCTGAGGTCTTCTGTTCTTCTGAAATAGCACATCATACGCGAATGCGTGCCTCCTTCAAAAAGTCCGCCGTCATTTATCGGCTAGCTGCGCGCATCAGCTTGCCACTTTCCTCAAACTTTGAAGCAGCGCGTGGCAATCAGTAAGCGCAGCTGTCTTGATATTGGCTACTTGTGAGCAATTCACATAATTACCAGTTCCTTTAAAGCTCTACCTAAAAAAGATTTTACCTTTGCTATATTTAATCCAATGTCGATCCTAGTGTGCCTAAAAAACTGTAACATTAATATTTAAATGTTGAATGGTGTAGATAATAATCAATCTAGCAACAATCATTCAACAAACCCACAAATTGGATCAATTCTTGTTAAATAACCGCATTCACTCCTCATAAACATAAAAAAAAGAGATTCTTATCTGCTCAGAAGCAGCAAACAAAAGAGGGATTAGATGGCGGACAGCAGGCTTTTATGGGACTATCGAGCTCTATTTCTATTGTTTGATGTTTAGTATTCTATTCAGATGTTCTTGTAAGTGTTGCTTCTCAGAAGTGGTGAATAGAAGGATAACGCAAAATGCTAGCCTCCTGTCTTGGCATAAAATCACCTAATGTTTCAGTCATCAAAAATGTTGAATAAATTTGACAGTTGAAAAGCGTAGGAGTCATGTGGGAAGTTCTTGCAGAAAGGAGAAAGCGGGTGTGTGGTATCTAAAATTGTATTTGTATAGGTAATAAAACCTTCTCCTCGGGTCCTTTATAAAAACGACAAAACCAGGAAAAATTTATTATTGATTGTACTGGACAATTATCACAAGCATGAGGTAAATCTTTCTTCCACAGGCCCTTCTCCAGAAAAGCCAGTAAAATATGTGCACTATGAGCCTAAATCGTGTTAAAAGAAATTTGTGATGCACACTTGTTACAGTAGTAAGTTACAGTTTAATATTGCCGAAATTGAAATATAAAAGCACCTAGTCAGTTTACTGGCCTCTAGTAAAATCCTGGCTTCGCTACATTTTCCAATAATTACCATTTCAGCACATTTTTAGAACAAAGATTGCCTGAATCGGGTATAGGAAAAACTTCCAGTTTTCCAATCCATTCAAGCCCCTCTTTTACTCACTTAAGCCAGTGGATTCTGTGCTCATGCTCCAGGGCTAGACAATCTGAAATGATCCAGTGGTTGAGTATTGTTTCTTGCTTTGACAAATGGAAAGCCAGAGGACTAATTGGCGAAGCTTAATATAATTCTCCAGATAGCTAATCCCTAGCCCAATATGATAAATAATAGTATAAATGTTTTTGGAAACATAGGAAGGAATTCACTAGTGATTGTAGGCCCAAATATCCGTCCAATAACTTACGGTAGAGATACATTTGCTTTTATAGATTGCTGACATCCCTTTAGTGGTTTTGAACACAGTTTGCTAGAAAATCAAAAAACTGGTTCAGTCGATCATTCAAACTGATGAGCTCTAGCCCTTGGGAGTTGATCTCATATGAGTGCAGAATCCATGGAAACTCCCAAATACTGAAATGTTTTTACTTTTTGTACAGGGGTACCATGCACAAAATAATACTTTAACAGACCCTGGGCCACAGACCATCACAAAAGATTTAATAAGATTTGTCTGCAAGTCCAACTCGTGGATAAACTATACAAATGAGTCTAAAAGTATTTCTAACTCATTTGCCATACGTGCCATCAGCACGACTTTGTCAGCACAAAGAAATATTGAAACCAGGCGTTAACCTATCTGGGGCATATTCTGATCCCATCGATCTCCGAACTGGAGGAAAAAGCCAAATGAAAGACACTCTGCTGAAACATGGACTTGAGTAACTGAGATAGAGAGATGATCCTGTCAGGGACAGGCTTTTAACATGTACAAGGGAGTACCTGAGTCCCAGAAGGACAGGGCAGAAGCTTAACACAGGACCAGTTTGGAGCAGGCTGTGATCTGAATAATGCATCTGGGTAATGCCTGCAAAAGACTAAACTTGCAGCACATTTATGGTACAATAAACAATGGGAAGGCACTCTGAAAGTAGAAAGCAAAACAATAGACTATCAATAATTGTAGTTTGTATGCTCCATGCAAAATTATGTTTGCAACTAAAGAAATTAAAATAAGGAGATGTGATGCTCCTGGAGCCTTGGGAGACACTCGGCTCCTACCCCACACCACCACCAATTGCTCTTAGAACTCCTCCTGTTTATACTGTAATGCAGAGTTAAGGAGAGGCCAGGGTGCGGGCCCTTAACTTTGTGACCTTTGGGGCCCATTGTGGATTTTCGTACCACTGCCAATTGCTTTCCTAGCCCTGAACCATCTTTGGCACCTTTTAAGGAGCTCAGAGACAAATAAACTCTATTAGATGTAGTCTTCATGATGTGCGCTGAAGGAGAATCGAGCAATCAGTTTTCAATATAGAATAACTATTACCAAAGATGTGTCTTCTGTCTTTGACAGATTGCGCGTTAGCCATGTTTTTTGAAACCAGAGGTCCATTACCTGAAAGAAGAACAGAAGAAGAAGAGTGAGAGAGAGGGTGGTGGTGTAGACAATATACTCCCGGACATCATTGCCCCCACTCAACTGCAAAATAGCCTATCACTTCACTGCATGCACAAGAAATTTGATCTAAATGATCACAAAAGTGAGGTAGCACATTGGGGTAAACACTAAAGAGACTATTACCAAAGGCAAACTGGGGGAAGTTGGGTCATCCTGAATATTGCCAAAAAGGTAAACAAGCACAAACAAACCCTACCAGTTTTGAGCCTTTGAAATGTAGATTGGTGTGTCTCTCAAGATGAGAAGCTACATTTAGGTATGTGTAAGGCATATTTATTACTACATTAGAGGCAACGTCCAGTTTTAAATTAATAATTTGCTGATTTCAAAATATCCTCTAATCTTACTGCATCTGAGATTACTTAACAAACCATGGTTCTAGGCACTGAATGGAAAATGGCATACTTCTATTCTTGTCTGTTGCATTACCAAAGTCTGGGGATGACAAAGCCACAGAACTAAATTTGCTGATTGTGCACGAAAGCTGAGGGTTTATGAAATCGATCACATTGCAAATCACTCTCTCATCGGCTCGCAAACTTTTAAACCATACTAAGGAAGAAATCCCATCCCGGAAATCGGACACCTGGTTCAAAAAACATTAGACAGAACAGCACTTACAACTTTGCCCAAAAGCATGTTAAGGTGCTCAGTGTTATCAGTTGAGTACAAGCTTGAGGGATTGACAGTATTTTTTTTTTTTTTACTTCGGATTGGGTTAATGTGGTTTCTTTGTTAGAATTGGAGTTGGAAAGAAGCTCTTCTGTGTCCCTTCTGGTGAGCGGACAAATAGTTCTCCTTTTCCGAGGTTCAGCTGTATTACGAGACCTGGATCTAATCAAGAGCTTTGAGAGGGCTGCCAGGGTGAGTTTGATGTTGTTGGACATGGACTCTATTTCTTTTCATTTTAGAGAATCAGTGGGGGAATGGTATGATAGAAATCTACCCAGGCTGTTCCATTGCAGCCCGCATACAACTTGTGACTACAAAACAAATAGTCCAGCTTGCTATAGGACTCTTGGGAAGGTGCGTAGAAAGAGTATTTTAGATTCTCCAGGTTACCCGTCTTTCTGGCATCTAAAAATATAGCTGATCCACAATATCTGCAAATTTCAGGGGGGATTTACTCTGAGGCCCACGTCTCTTGGGAATCTATTCTTCAAAGCAGAAAGTTGTAGTCCCCTGCTCAAATTATTGGGACCCTTAGGTGCGGCAGCATCAGGTGCAATAATTTGGGACGAAAGGACATGTCATCTACGTTTGGAGCATAAACATTTATTTATTTATTGCATTTCTAAAGCGCAATAGACCAAAAGGCATCAAAGCGCCAAACTGGAGTAAGAGACACACGGGAAGAAGTGGGAGCCTGCAACAAAACATCACCCTTGGCCAAATCCGCCAACATCCAAGTTTTGATTTGCCTGTGGAACTTCAAATAGGAGCTCTGACTCCTAATATGTTCAGGCAGGGAGTTCCATAGCCTTCCAGCTGCTGTTGTGAAGACGCGTTCCCCCCCCCACCTGACCTGTTTGCATCTTGAAACCTCTACCTTGCCGAGTCCTGCTGATCTCGGCACTCTCCTGGGAGCATACCACTTCATGGTTGTCCTAAGATAACTCGATCCCCCCAAATATAGGGCCTTATGCGACAAGCATAATACTTTAAAGGACACCTGTTTCTTAATCTGTAACCAATGAAGGGATCTCATACCTTCTCTGACTGAGATGTATTTAGGTATTCCCAGGACTAGCGGTGCTGCCACATTCTGGATGACTTGGAGCTTGTTTAGAGAAAGTTGATTAATGTTTAGATACAGGGCATTACAGTATTCAAGGCATGAAATGCATGGTTGTCCTAAGATAACTTGATCCCCTCAAATATAGGGCCTTATGCGACAAGCATAATACTTTAAAGGACACCCGTTTCCTAATCTGTAACCAATGAAGGGATCTCATACCTTCTCTGACTGAGATGTATTTAGGTATTCCCAGGACTAGCTGTGCAGCCGCATTCTGGATGACTTGGAGCTTGTTTAGAGAAAGTTGATTAATGTTTAGATACAGGGCAATATAGTATTCAATGCATGAAATGATAAGAGCAATGACCACTGCAACTCTGAGCTCCTTAGTATGCAACGTTAGAATTTTCCTCAAAATCCTAATCATCCAGAAAATAAGCTCACTGTTCTATGACCCTGGGAGTCAAAGGCTAAGTTATTATCAAACAGCACTCATAAGTTTTTTGCCGCCGCCACAGGGACAGGTGGAGTACCGCAGGTGGCAGGCCACCATCGGTCAGACCAAATTGAATTGTCGGCTCCGAACACCTTAATCTCGGTTTTCTCTCCATTCATTTTTCACCAATTAGCCCTCATCCACCTGCTTGCCTCCTGCATACCCACCCTAAACCTGTCCGCTACCTCTTCCCAGTCGTCGGAGATGGTAATGATGATGTGGATATCGTCCACATATGACAATACCTGGAAACCGAACGACCGTACCAGTTTTGCCAGTGGGGTAATGTACAGGTTAGAAAGGGTCGGGCTAAGGCACGACCCTTGGGGAACTCCACAGGGAAGCTAGAAGGGGGGTCCTCTGAAGTCGCCATATCTAACTGTGTTTGTTCTACACAGGAAAGACTCCAACAGCTTGAGGGCCAAAACCTTCAACCCGACCTGCTGCAGCCTCTGCACCAACATAGATGGAGATATGGCGTCAAAGGCTGCTGACGGGTCTAGCAAAACCAGGACTGCCACACCTCCCTGATCAACTTGCCTACCAATGGTATATGAGGTGGCAATTGGCTCCGATTCGGTGCTTTGATTCTTCCTGAACCCATTCTGCAAAGGGTCCAGGAAATCATGCTGAAGGAGGAATTTGGATAGTTGCTGGTTTATGTTTCTCCAAGATCTTCACAGAAGAGGGCAACAAAGAAATTGGGCACAAATTATTCAAGTCCTGTGGGGTCACCATCAGGTTTCTTCTTAAGAGGGATGATAGCTGCCTCCTTCCATACCTGTGGGTATGTCCCAGACTCCATGATCTTAAAATAGAGTTTCATTTAGCGGACACATCTCTTATTGAATTGGCAAAGACCTCTCATCTCTACATGGTGGGTGAAAGACGAGAAACTACACGATGAAGTGTACAACACAACAATAAAGAATGTGTTGATGAAATACTTGGCCACTAACTGGGGGTTGACACAGGCGAAAGCCAGTGAATTGGAAGCAGTAATGATGGTGGTTGGGGCAACATCCACTGGAAAAGTGATTGGTTTGGAAGACCTTCTTCGGAGAGGGACCATAGGTGGGTTGAGGAAAATAGCAGAGGTGAGTCGGAAGACCCCATGAACTCAGGGGAACTGTAAGATGGTAATGGACCAAAAACACCAATTAGGGGAATTGCATACTAGATTGGGTAAGTGCTCATATAGGTCATATCACCAAGGACTTCACAGAGAATGGGGCGGATCAGGGAGGATGCTGCCATAGCTTCTGAAGGAGGAGACACAAAGGGAGGATATACTGGCAGTTACAGTTGATAATGGGCCAATGCAGACAATGCATGAGGCTATAAATCAAGTGTTCTGGAAATATCTCCACAGTTTATTAGCACAAATCGAACCCTTAGACCCCATGCAGTTGAAGCATATGTAAACAGGGTTCAACTCCTGATATCCATGGACCTGATGGAGGAAATGGAGTCACTGCTTACTATGGTGGAACAGGAGGAGGCCCTTATGGAAATGCATGGAGGCAAGACTCTGAGAACTGATTCCCTCCCCCCCCCCCCACTGCCCTACAACCAACCGAGTATTGGGAGAGTATCAACTCTACATTTATGTAAACCTCTGAAGGTCTGCAATGAGGCCCAACAGGCTGGTTTATTAGGTCTCGCGCCTAGCGTTGCAGTGCACTGCTCGCGCAGCGCGAGACCTCTTGTATGGGCTTCAGAAAGCTAACCACACGCTCGTGCGTGTGGTTTTGCTTTCGCAGGCTGGCATTGGCTGTAGCGTGCTTTAAAAAAAACAACAAAAAAAACGGCACGCAATTGGGCAAAGGCGGGCGCATGTCCCGCCTTTGCTCCACCCATTCCCGTCCGTGTCTAGGACGCGCATCAGCGCGGGGCACAGACGACCGGCTCCCTCGCCCCCCGCTCCTCTGTGGTGCGCGCGCACCCCTGGTTTCGATTCCCGCGTTCGGCTCCTCTGTGGTGCGCGCGCACCACAGGTTTCGATTCCATGCTTGTTTGTTGAAGCTGCAACTTATTTTTCCCCCTTCACTCCGCCTTCACACTGTATTTTGTCCTCCTCCGATGCCTCCGTTGCCACCGACCTCTCATGAATTTCTCCTTTGATAATGAGTGGATGGAGGCGAGTCTTGCTCCTTTTTAGTTATTCCAACAACACAGTTCGCTGCAGAAAGGAGCAATGGACCCTGTCAGGGCGGCCCTGGCATGGTGCGGACGAAGCACCTTCGCTTAATACACGTCGCATCTTTTTTTTGTTTGTTTTTACCGCAAGGGAGCGCCGCTCTTCACCGCCGGTAAATTCGACTCTGAAAACGCGGCACCCAGCCGCGACTCCACTCCGCTCCGGTCGCAGGGGCGCCCAACAAACGCTGATCAAATGCCGAGGGGGGAAGGAGAAACCGAGCCGCCACCACCGCGTTCCTCCCCAGAGGCAGGAACTAATCAAACACCCACAGATTGATCCAGCAGCATCGGAGCACCTCCAGCAAACAAACAGCGAACCTCGCACAGCCACAGGTCAGCGATCTCCATTACTGTGGGAGGGGCAGTTGTCACCTGAGGCTATGTGCAGGCGGAATCGCCGTAGCCTCCATCCTCCAGAGGAGAGGAGACTGAGTGTGAGGCGTCAGCACTGCAGCAGCGAGCTACAGTGAGATCGCGAGGCCTTCTCCTTCTGTTGCTGACTCTCCTCAGCCGCCCTCCCGCCGCCATTTCCGCCAGCAGTATACTGGAGCAGGTGAGGCCATCCTGACGGCATGCCGCCAGCAAAGGCCACGTGCTTCTGTAGCGCGGCTCGGGCAGAAGCATGGGCCTTCACTGTCACAATCCTTACCCCTTCATAAGTCCATTTCTCAATTGTATATGCAGATCTCGCACTTCTTGTCTGCTTACAGGATAAGCTGGTACGGACCCCCCAGCACAGGCCGCAGTCCTATTTCGGGTTCTCTTCCCTACCTCAGTACAGGCCCCATATCCTCAAAGACCCAGTCAGGGCTTCTTTCTGACTCACCGCGAAGCCCTGGTACCAAAATTCCTAGCCAAATGGCCCACGGATCTTTCCCTTCCCCGTGTATCCTGTTCCTGCCCACGGATCGGATTTCTTGTACAGTACCGCCTTGATTTCCACCTGTCACTCAGCATGCTTTTCGCTCCCCCATTTAGAATTTAATTGCCACGTAGTCCCCAGTCTCTCTCTCACAAGTCAGATTGGCCCTCATCCCTCTTTAGCATCCTACTACCCCTTTTTAACCTCAAGTCTTCTAGCCCTCATTTTTTGGGGGGGGTTGCTTTTTTATTAGCATATGGTTTGGATTGATTTCCTTTTTGGATCCTGTACTTTGCATAGGCTTGATTTCCTTTGGTGCCCCCCTCCCAGTTTCCCCAGGACATGGCATCCCAGTTCTACCAATCCGCAGTGTTTTACTTCTGCATCTCCAGTGCTCCCCTTTAAGTAAGACTAAGGAATATCTCCCATACTCTTATCAGTACTACTTCTTGGCAGTCGTGGGTGGCTCCATGGTACCACTTCTTTTCCAGCATTAGTGACCGGCCTCCCCTAATGGCTTTTTGCTTAAGCTACTCCCCAATTCATAATGCAATCTACATAGCATTTGTAATGCACTTGCTCTTAACTGCTTTTTTTTCCGTACCCTGTTTCTAATGGAACTTGCTTCGGACATGATGCTGAGACCAAAAGGCAGCCAGGGAAACTAAAAGTTTAAGCTATTGACGTTGCATTATTATTAGCAACGCCAATAGCTCAAACTTTCAGTAATGCGAGACCTATTGCATTGCAAATGCTTGTTACTTTATACGATGAGGGAGGCCCTGATTCTTGTGGTCCCTAAACCGGAGAAAGATTGCACAGATTGAGTTCCTACAGGCCTTCATCAATGTTCGACGCAGACGTCCAGCTCCTTAATAAGGCCATGGCGTGAGGACCACTAGTAATCATGGCCCTTGTCTATAGCGTGTAGTTTGGATTCATACCATGTAAGAGCTTGATAGTCAACCTATGCAGGCTTGCACACATAAAGTACTTCCTTGAAAAGAATGAAAAGGAATACATAGTTGCCTCTCCTGGCATGGAAAAAGCATTTGATACTATGGGATGGAATTTCATTTCATTCACATTGGCTGAGTAGGCAACTATATACCCGCTCTGGTAGTGAGGTTCATGGCTGGTAAAGGATCTGGGCTGGACAATAGGTAAGGCTGTCCTTTGTCCTCTCTCACCTCTCCTTTTCACCCTAGTTATGGAGCCACTAGCCAATATAATGAGAACAGACAAAGTGGACTGCAGCATCAGAGTGGGGGACAGGACACATGTAGCTCACTGTACTCATGTGCTTAGGACATTAGATGAATTAGGGAGTATGTCTAGTTGCAGACCAATCGGCCCAAATCACACCATATATCCATGGGGAAAACTGCTCACCGAGACAGATATGGCAACCCTAGTCCCTGAAATACTTGGGCATACATTTTACCTATTGTTGGCAAATCGACATTGAACAAAATATAGATAGGGCCCTCCAAGGTATGAATCAATCTTTTCCCTTTTGAATGCAACTTTAATTGTTGTGTAGCACTAGTAAAAATGCCAATAGTCCCCCAGGTGCGTATGTCTTTCAGTCAGTGATGTGCTTGCTATCCAAGTCAACATTTAGATGAATTAATACCATGCTGATCAATCTGAGCTGGGCCTTATCTCACCGCAATGTTGTTTGCTACACTTAAAATCCTGTATGAATAAGGGGGCTAGGCCCTCCATGATATGGAATGCTGGTATTTGGCATCCCCGCTGCAGCTCCTCCCAGTGTGGTTGGAGAAGATGCCTAACCAAGAGCGGTTATTGCTAGCAATGTGCTACCCGGAGAGCGAATTGGGCACCTCCTCTCTCTCTCCAAAATGAATAGGCTGTGTGGTCTCCATCTGCTGTTATTTATTCCTTAGATATGGTACTGGGTAGTTTTGCAAGTCCTGAAAATTGTCCCTTGTGTGGCACTTCCCCATTTCTTCAAACTGAGACATAAAGTAAATGTGCGGTATGGGTAGAAGGAAGTTGTCGCAAACTAGGGAACTGATACAATAAAGATATTTTTTTGTTGTTTAAGGAAGCTAGACATTGATTTGCAATTGAGACTGGTCAATGCCTACTTGAATATCAATGGCTGCCCGACTGACCTTGGAAGGATTGCCTGGGTGACCACCTGGTTGACCACATTGACTGTTACCGCAAACTGGGATTCAAATATTTATGAGGCACCCAATCCAGATTGTCCGCTGAACCACCCTGTCTAGGCAGAGACATTTTTTGGTGCAACTCACAGACATGGAATAGAATAAAATATTAACCTACCATAAAAAGTATCCAGCAATGTGAGATTCTCCCTCACTCAGTTTGAAATTCTGCATTGGCTTTCTTACCCCAAAAATACAGAACAAAATATATCCCACCAGCCTGCAAGAATGTACTGGGTGACGTTGTGATGGATCAGTTTTTCTCAATCTGATATAGTTGTGCCTGGTTGTGGGGAAAAGTGGAAACAGGTAACGCACTACTTCAAGAGTGTGGTGGGAAACATGGTTACCTACGTCCTTAAACTTTTCATACTGGGCCTGCATCCTTGACTAAAAAAGGGAATGACCGTTAAACATTTGTAGCCCTGTTGCTGTTTTTGGCCAAGAGGCAGATATTGACACATTGACTCCAGCTTCAGAACCTCCCCTGGGCTTGTGAGGTGGGATGACGGAGACTGGCTGTTTGCTAAAGAGATCCATATGTCTATGGTGTAAATGGATGAGACCCTCCCGAAATTGGCAGGAAATGTTGGCTGCTCTTAGTGGGGCACGAGGGATGTCCCATCGTTGGACCGGTTTCAAGCCCTGTGACTCTTGTCACAAGCTGATGTCGGTCACCGATCCGCACATCGTGTGTCTTTGGTGCCTGGAGCGCGACCATGGTCTGAAGTCGTGTCCTACTGCCGGGCCATGAACCCGAAGTCTTTGTGGGAGCGGTCCCGAAAGCTTTTGGAGGCCCGGCAGTTCGCTCCATGTCGTTTGAGGTCCCGGTCGAGAGGAAGGTCGCTGGACCGGTCGCGGAGTCATCACCATTCCTCCTCGAAGTCTTCACCATTCCTCCTCGAAGTCTTAGCACTCCTTCAGTAAGTCGAAGCACAAGAAGAAGGCGAAGAAGCATTGTCGCTCTTCGCCTTCTCCCCGTCTGTCGGCCGACGCAACGCGGGACCCAGAGCGTCGTCGCTCTCGGGCTCCATCTTCGGAGCCCGCTGGGACGGCTCCGTGCTTCCCTCCCTTTCCCAGAGCCGGAGCATCCCCTGCCCAACGTTGTGCATTTTAAGAAGCGCTCCATAGCATTTTTGGGCAACCCGACTCTGAAAGGCGCGCCTTCGGGCCCCACAGACTCTGCTGGGGGCCCTGGGCCTTCGATGCCGGCGGCTCTGGCCTCGGCGCCGGAGGGCCCCCATGGATCCAGGCCTGGGTCTGGATCGGTGCCGGTTGACCTCACAGTACCTTCTCCAGCGCTGATTCCAGTGATGACGCCAGTTGTGCCACCAACCGGCGTCCACCCCAGCCTCACCCCAGACTTGGACCCGGTGCCGGACCGACGTCGGTACTGGCGCCGGAGGGTACTTTTGTACCGCTGTTCATCCTTGGTGTTCCCTATTGGCCTGAGTGGCAGCCAGAGGAGGGTGAGGAGGACAGGAGGGGTCTGTTGACCCTCTAGCTGATCTGTTTGAAGAGCCGGACTGGCGAGAGTAGTTGGGTGACGCCAGTGGTCTGGATACCTCCCCAGACCTTGGCATGCTTTCCCCCCTACCGTGGCTACGAAGGAGGGAGCTTCCTACACTGTGGTGTTGCGTAGGGCGGCTGAGGCCTTGGGCCTCAAGCTTCCTAAGGTGGCAGTCAGGACTAACCTCCTGACAGTTGCACCAGCCGGCAGCGGCCTCTTCGGAGCCCCTGCTGCCTTTTAATGAAGCCCTAACCGACATCCTTCTGGGCACTTGGTCCAAGCCCAGCACAGGCGATCCTGTGGACAGGATGATTGCCAGACGTCACCACCCGGCCACGGGCGACCCACTTTTCCTCTCCCAACATCCAACCCCGAGAGCTTGGTGGTCCAAGCCTTGTCCTCGAAAGGCGCATTCCCTATTGCTCCCCCTGATAGGGAATCCAATAAGCTGGACCACCTTGGGAAGATGTTTTCTTACGCCAGCTTAGGGCTGCGGTCGGTGAACACCGCATGCCTCTTGGGCCGCTATACCCATGTGGTGTGGGATATGGTTGCACAAGTGCTGTCACAGTGCCCCGAGGAGGCCCAGGCCGTGCTCACCCGAGCAGTTGCGGAGGGTCGAGACGCAGCCTAGTTCACCATCAGATGTGGGCTGGATACCGCCGACTCTCTAAGCAGAACGGTTTCCATGTCGGTAGCCCTGGTTGAGGACATCTGGTTTTTCGGGGGATATCCAATTTACCCTTTTGGACATGCCCTTTGATGGACGTCGCCTGTTTGGTGACAAGGCGGACTCAGCGCTCGAGCGCTTCAAGGATTCTAGGGCTACGGCCAGATCCTTGGGCCTCGCAGCAACCTCTCGCCCCACGCAGTCTGCCTTTCACCCCTTTCGTGGCTACGGGAGGGGTGCCACACCACGTTCCACCCAGTCGAGCCACAATCGTGGCCACGGACCTGGGACCCAGCGACACGGGTCAGGGGGCCAGAGGGCGGGCCAGTCCACCCATACCCCCCCTGCAGCAGCCTCCAAACCTTCCTAGTCTGACCTTTCAGGGCCACCAGAGGCCAGTGGGCGGCAGGATTCGCCATCACCTCCCCCACTGGCAAAACATCACGTCGGACAGGTGGGTTTTGCAGATAGTCCAAAGGGGCTATTCCCTCCCCTTTGAGACTACCCCTCCCTCCATGCCACCAGCATTCCATCGCATGTCGGAGGATCAATTGACCCTTCTCTGCCAGGAAGTTACGGCTCTCTTGGCCAAGGGAGCTACCGAACGGGTCCCTGTGCCAGAAGTAGGTCGTGGTTGCTATTCCCACTACTTTCTGGTACCCAAGAAGGACAAAGGCCTGCGTCCTATCTTAGACCTCAGGGCCCTCAACCGCTTCCTCCGGAAGGAGAAGTTCAAAATGGTCACGTTGGCTCAGGTCCTCTCTGCCCTCGATCCCGGAGACTGGATGGTAGTGTTGGACTTGCAGGATGCGTATTTCCACATCCCCATCCTGCCAGCCCACAGGCGTTACCTACCGTTCACGGTAGGCCACGAGCAATTTCAGTTTACCGTGCTCCCCTTTGGCCTTACCAGCGCCCCTCAAGTGTTCACGAAAGTGATGGCAATGGTCGCAGCTCATCTGCGCAGATCAGGGGTTCCAATCTTCCCCTATCTCGACGACTGGCTGTTGAAGGCGAGCTCACGTCGGGCTGTCGTCTCCCACCTCCAGACTACGGCGGACCTCCTGCACTTGCTGGGGTTCACTATCAACGTGCCGAAGTCGCACCTGATTCCCTCTCAAAAGCTCCCTTTCATCGGAGCAGTTCTGGATACAGCGCAGTTTCAGGCTTATCCTCCCGAGCAGCGAGTCCGGGATATTCGGGCTATGATACTGATGTTGCAGCCTTTATCCTCGATTTCGGTGAGAATGGCCCTAAGGCTGCCTATTGGCCTCCTGCATCCTACTGGTGGATCATGCCATATGCGGGCTCTGCAGTGGGACCTGAAGTTCCAGAGGGCGCAGCATCAGGGGAATCTTTCCGATGTCGTCCAGATCTCGGAGGGGACTGCACGTCAATTGCAGTGGTGGCTTACGAACCAAGATTGGGTCAGCGGCAGATCCCTCTCCCTTCCCCAACCAGAATTCACAGTGGTGACGGATGCGCCACTCCTCGGATGGGGCGGCCACCTGGGAGAGGCGGAGATCAGGGATCTCTGGTCTCCGGCGGAGTCCGGTCTTCACACCAACCTTTTGGAGCTCCGGGTGATCCGTCTGGCACTGAAGGCATTCCTTCCTTCTGTCAAAGGAAGAGTAGTGCAGGTGTTCACGGACAACACCACCGCCATGTGGTACTGCAACGGGCGGGGTGGGGTCGTGGATCCTATGTCAAGAGGCTCTTCGCCTTTGGACATGGCTGGAACATCAGGGCATATCCCTGGTGGTTCAACACCTGGCAAGTTCCCTGAATGCCAGGGCAGACGAACTTGGCCGCCGGTGCATGATGGATCACGAATGGCGTCTTCACTCAGAGGTGGTGCAAGGTCTTTTTCAGCAGTGGGAAGAGCCTTGGTTAGATCTGTTCGCCACCGAAGAGAACGCGCAATGTCAGCAGTTCTGCTCGCTGGAGTTTCCAAGGCGGTGCTCGCTGAAGAAGATCAAGCGCGACCGGGCCCAAGTCATTCTTGTGGTTCCGGACTGGGCACGAAGAGTCTGGTACACCGAGCTCTTGAGCATGGCCATCGATCCTCTGATCAGACTGCCTCTTCGGGAAGATCTTCTGTCGCAGCAACAGGGGACGGTCCTCCACCCAAACCTGTCCAGCCTCCACCTCCTTGCGTGGAGATTGAGCGGCGACAGTTGACAGCTTTCGACCTTCCTCCCGAAGTCTGTAATGTCATCTTGGCAGCCAGGTGTCCCTCCACTAAAACGGTATACGCCTGTAGATGGAACGAATTTGTGGGATGGTGCGCAGCACAGCTGTGGATCCCCTTTCTGCCCCTCTTTCAGAGGTTCTCCTCTTCATTCTATCTTTGGCCCAGCAGGGCTTTCGGCCATTTCGGCCTTTCTTCGCCTTCCTGATCAGCCTTCTCTTTTCAAGTCCCCTATTGTTAGCAGATTTCTGAAGGGCTTTACTCATCTCTTTCCTCCTTCTCCTTTCGTAATGCCCCAACGAGACTTGAACCTTGCCTCACTTATCTTATGTGTGCTCCCTTTGAGCCACTACATAATTGTCCTCTTCGTCTTCTTACTTTAAAGACTGCTTTCCTGCTTACCATCACTTCTGCTCGCAGGATGATTGAGCTTCAGGCTCTGTCTTCCAAGCTTCCCTTTCTTGCTGTCCATCCAGACAAAGTGGTCCTTCGTACTAGGCCCTCTTTCCTGCCCAAAGTGGTTACCTCTTTCCACATAGGTCAGACCATCACATTACCTACCTTCTTCCCGCCCCTGCACCCTTCCAAAGAGGAGGAGAGACTCCACGTCTGGACCCAAAACGTGCGTTGTCCTTCTACCTTGACCGCACTAAAGACTTCCGGGTGGACTATCAACTCTTCGTGGTTTATGTGGGCGCCAAGAAAGGTCGGGCAGTACACAAACGTACCATCTCTTGATGGGTCGTCTTATGCATCAAGATCTGCTATTCTTGGCAAAAAGGAACCTCCAGTGGTACTGTGCGCCCACTTTACCAGGGCGACGGCAGCCACTACTGCTTTGGGACGTGGAGTCCCGCTGATTGACATCTGCCAGGCAGCCACGTGGGCATCCCTGCACACACTCACAAAACATTACTGCTTGGACAGCCAAGTCTGGAGAGACCGCTTTTTCGGCTGTTCTGTTCTCCAGGACTTCCTGGTGTGAACTTAGTTTGCAGACCCACCACCGGGGTTGGTATTGCTGGGGTATCTATTCTAAGGTAAGGTATCTATAACTACAGTCTCTTTCAGATGAACAAGTTACTTACCTTCGGTAACAATGTATCTGTAAGAGACATATGTAGTTATCGATTCCTGACCGCCCCACTCATCCTCCCCGTTCTACAAACTGACTTCTAGGGATAGGGACTCCCTTACAGGGCCCTAGTTATATGCACCAGTGGTCAGTGTCTCGCATGGCTCTGCGCTTCTGGCGTGGAAAGTCATGTCAGAACTGACGGCGCGCAGGGGCTGCATCTAAGTAGACACTTTGATGTCATCCCGGCGACCACGATGCCGACGACGGACGTGGAGACAACCGACGCCACCTACCGGCGCGCAGGGGTACTGCTACGATTTTATTTTTCCGGATCCAGTCGGACGCCTGGGGGTAATTTCTAACGTAAGGAATTCTAAGGGAAGGAAACTATAACTACATATGTCTTTTACAGATACATCCTTACCGAAGGTAAGTAACTTGTTCTACAGAGGAAAAGACCCATTATGGTCTGTATAATGCATGCATTCTTCTTCTTGTATGTTTTAAAAAACTGTTAAGGTGTTGGTAATGCCAACTATAATCTGTAGGGATTAAATATAGACTTTGGTCCTGAAGAAATCCTGCAGACCCTGAATGGCACACAGAAGGCTAAAATATGTCGACTCATTGATGTTACGGGTCATTACATGCCGGAAACATCTTTCTGTTTTTAACCTTGCCGAAGGACCTCAAAGTAAATGGAGTTAGGATCTGGAAGGCAATTTTAATTTGCACAAACTATCCCTTATTCATAGTTAAGAGCTCCGTTTACAAACCGTATTGAGCTCACCCACTCACACTAAGGGCCCTATTACGATGTGACCTGAGGTCGGAGGCTTTCACATATCACATATCGTTTTCACTTCCGACCGCCAAATTACAATCTAGGTGGTCGAAAGTGAAACCGGCCTGTCATTCCGGCTGGATTCTGATGGGCTCCAGGAGCCCGTCGGCCAGTCGGAGACCGCAACGTAATCCCAAAAGGACAGCTTTTCTGCCGTCGGGATTACTATGTCTGTTTCCGACAGGCTTTCCATGCCAGGCTTTCCGACATGGAAAGCCTGTCGGAAAGCGACTTTGGGCGCCCCTAGCAGGGCCCCCTTCTCCCTGTGGCCTCTGGTTGGGGGCCGTGCCCCCTGAAAATCCCTGCCCCATGTGTCAGGCACCGTGAGGCTTCCCATTTCTCTTTGGGAGCTTATGCTACGGCCGGTTTACGGCAGCAGCACAAGCTCCCATAGAGAAATGGGAGTATGCAACTGCCTCGTGCGGTCGCATTGTAATTGCGGTGTTGGGATTGACGACCGGAGGTTGGTCGGTCCCGAGACTGTGTCGGTCGGAGGCAACTAGGTGTCGTGGGTGAGGATCCGATGATGATGCATGCCACAGATGGTACCTGTGAGTGAAGATCCTACTATAGGATATGTTGGGACCCCGGAACTGATCTTTCAGAATAGAGGAACCACAACAGCAAAGGTTAACGCTCTTATAGATTAGAAAATAGCTCTTTTCTTCAAGGTTTGTACATTTGTAAAAACACTGTTTGGTACACAATGATTACCATGTACATTTTCTCACTCAGAGAGGAGAAGATCTCCAAGAACATTCTTTGAAGCCGTCCTTTCCCAACAATGCCCAGTGCTTGTGGCTGTTAGGCACTGGTATGTGGCATAGGGACACCACACTCATAACTTACCTGTGTCTGTTGGTGGCTGGTGCCTCCTGGTTTCCTTCGCTGTTGCGTGTACTGAGCAGCCTTCGAGGGGGTGACAGCATAGTAAGGGGAAGAAGGAGCCAGGCTCTGAGTAGGACTCTTGGCACACAGTACCCACTCCTAGATGCCTACTTATTGATACTGCAACAGTAAAGAAGCTTTACCAAACGTGGCCACCAACTCCAGGTGACGATTCATCTTAATGTTGCCTGCAATAAACCATAAAAGGAGGACTGGAGCTTCGGTTCACTGATTGCAACTCAGTACCTTTTTGGACAAGTCCATTGCCCATTTTCTGTCATTTTTGCCCTTGTTTTACCAGTTAATTTTTGTTTAGTGGGTCATTTCAGCCCTGCTTACTCTGGCCAGTATTGTCGACATAAAATGAAATTAGATTCAAATCATATGACAGATTCTATGCCATTGTTACCTAGCTGTTTTGTCATAGTAAGTGGATGCAAAATGGATGCACGTGCTGTAGGAAATACGAAGGATCATTAAAATAAATATACACATTAAGCAGATACTATTCCAGATGTTTTTCACAAGTGATTATTTCATCATGCTTTGAGGCACAGGACTAACATTATAGTCATTAGTTTCTTTCTGCTGCACATATTTAATAATTTATCTGAACACATACAATGTCTCAACAGAAGACAACCTACACACCTGATGTAATAAAAGGTGAGTCTTTTTTTATTCTGCACATACTAGATTTTTTTTTAAACCTGTTTTCTCTAACTCAGTTTAAGATTTAAACCATAGGCCATGTAGAAGCAAACATCCATTTCCTTCCAGAGACAGCTGTATAGAGCATCGTTGTACACTTTTATTATGCTTAATAATGTATTGAAAGTGTTTGGATTCTTTTTAAACTATGAATGTCCTCTTTAAATAAATGCTGCGTGTAGAACACAGTGATGTAAGCATGAATTCGCATAGTATAACTAGAGTTTCATGGCCAAAAAAGACTCATTCTAACGACTCCATTTAAATTACGTTTAATTTTTTAACTTTATTTTTCATTTTGCAAAGAGGAAAACAAATTATTAACGGTACAGCACATAGGAGCATGCCGAAGTTGTAATTGGAAATACCTGGCACAGGTGGTAGCATCAGGGTTAAAAAGGCACAATAGGGATACAGGAGCATTCGGAAGTACAACACAGTGAGACATAAGCATAGGACACACCAATGATTCCCAGGCCACTGTTTGTTGGAGTCACCTCCCTTGCCTCCCAGCGCGATTAGGACAGTCTTCCATATCCGACCCGCTGACCCCAGTCTCAAGCGTTACAAGAGCGGAGGGCTCTCCCTCCGTCAACCCAGAGGCACACATTTCCCGCCAGATCACCAGGTCGTCTTGCAGCTTCTCGTCCCTGCGGGTAGATTTCATATGAACTTCTTCGGCTAGGGACCACTCCTGCACGTCTCTAAGCCAGACCGGCACTTCCGGGGCTCTCTGTCCCATCCATGTGATGGCCACCCTACGCCTAGCTAGCACAAGCATCAATTGTAGCAACTTATATGGGCGTTACCTTTTCTTGGGCTTCCTGACCGATGCAAGCAGGCAACACAAGGGTTCCGGTCGCACCTGAAGACCAGTGGCTGCACTAATCCTGTCGATTACCTCTGCCCAAAACTGCCTGACAGCCGAGCACTCCCAGGCCAAGTGTAGAAAGCCCGCCTGTCCTACGCCGCATCTGGGGCATCGATCATCCCTTTCACAGGAAATGCGTTTTAATGATACCGGGGTCAGATAGGTGCGATGCAAGAAGTTAAAGTGTGTCAGTTTAAATCTGGCATTGCAGAAAATAGTTCGTGTGAGGGAACCTATGTATTCCCACTGTTTCTCCTCCAACTGGGCGCCTAGATCCCCTTCCCAGGCGGCCCTGGACGGCGGCACCGGGGGAATCGAGTCCCGTTTCATGGCTTTATAGAGGAGAGAAATCAGTTTGCGACCAGCACCGCACGATATCAGAGTATCTAAAGTTTGAGTCGGGTGTGGGATGTCCGGGTATTGTGGCCAGGTGACCTTTACGACCTCCTGAATACCCCTATAATGGAGGAATTGGCCCTGTCTGAGGCCAAAGCTCTCTTCCGCCTGTTCATAAGTGAGCAATGTCTCATTAGGAAAGAGGTCGGCAAGAACTTCGCAACCGCCCTCCCTCCAGGGTCGAAAGGACAAGTCTTCCCATGTCAGTGAATGGAGCCAGTATCCAGATCTGTAGCTCCCTGTGGAATGGCGCTTTCCGTAAAACCTTCTCAACAAACCGCTGCCACATGCCGGCTGTATGCCGCACCAAGTAGGGGTGAGTTGCATCCGCTCCCCTGCCCCGCATCAGTGCCTCCTGGAGTGCCAGGGTGTCCACCCTGCCCGACCGCAGGCATTTCTCCCAGTTGTCCGTGTCAGTCAGCCAGCGTGCCGCAGGTTGTAATTGGGCGGCGTAGTAATATAGGTCAAAACGCGGAGCTTCCAGGCCCCCCTCCTCGTAACTGCGCATGATAGTGCCGTCACGCCCAAAGCAGGGACGTGAGAATCATATTCAGAGTCTTAAAGACGCGCATCGGTAATGGGCATAGTGAGTTCTGGAGGGTGTATAAGACCCTGGGCAGCATCACGATCTTAGAGATGGCCAGCCTGCCCATCAATGACAGTGGAAGGGTGTTCCAAAATGTCACCGACCGCTGTAGAGACGTGATTACCCGGTCTATGTTCCCGGCTAGCGCCTGTGTGTCCGTCGGCGTTACCTGTATCCCCAGATATCGGAAACCCGCCCGCTCCCAACGTAGTCCCAGGTCCGGGAGATCATCCAGGGGGACCGAGGCTAGTTCTGCCAAGGGAAAGATCAGTGACTTGTTCCGATTAAGCCGCAATCCAGACACCTCACCAAATCTGTCTAATTGACGCAGCAGTTCAGGTAGTGCGTCCCGGGGGGAGGCCAGATAAAACAGGGCATCATCGGCATATAGGGAGATAATATGGCTCGCGTTGCCCACTCTAGTGCCCCACTGATCCATTTCCGCCCTGATCTGGACCGCGAAAGGCTCTATGGCCAGGGCAAACAATAGGGGCGAAAGGGGACACCCTTGACAAGTGCCCCTACCCAGTTGCCAGTCTTCTGAGCGCGCGCCCCCGAGCTTGACCCTCGCGCGGGGTTCCGTATACAATATGCGAATCCAGCGACAGAATTTGGGTCCCAGCCCCACGGTCCGTAGGACCTCCAAAAGATACCCCCAGTCTACTGTATCGAATGCCTTGGTGAGGTCGATGGAAACAAGTGCCAACTGTTCCTCCCGACCGCGTACCTCATGCATGACATGATTAAGCCGGCGCAGATTCATGGCCGTGTTTCTACCCGGTATAAAACCACATTGGTCTTCATGTACCAAATGCGGCATGTATGGCCCTAAACGAGCGGCCAAGAGCTTAAACAGAATTTTAACATCCGTGTTAATCATCGTAATCGGCCGGTACGATGAGGGCTCACGCTCATCCCCCCCGGGCTTAAAAATCATACATATCTCTCCCTGCTTCATGCTGGGTGGGAGCTCACCGCGCTCAAAGGCCTCAAGATACACCTGTAATAGGAGGCGGGGAAGCGTGCCCGCAAACGCCTGATAAAACTCAGGAGGGTACCCGTCACTCCCCGGGGATTTAGCTCTCGGTAAGTGTTGAAGTGCGGAGTTCACCTCCCCCAGCATAAGGGGCTCATCTAGCTCCTCCTGTGCCGTTTTAGAAATAGACCGAAGAGTCAGTTCGCGAAGGTAAGGGAGATAAGCTGACTCGCCGACAGTTGGGTCCGCGGTATATACTATCTGTAAGTGGGATTTCAGGACCCGCAGTAGCCCCACCTCTGAATGGACCAGGCCACCAGTGGACTCCAGCAAAGCCACGATTGCGGCGGGGGCCTGTTCTCGTCGGAGAATCCAGGCCAACAAACGACTCGATTTATCCCCCTCCCTATGGAGGCGTTGTCGATATTGTGTGAGGGTGTATTTGTCGAGCCTGTCCCAAATGTCATAGACGCGCTCCCGGAGGGCGCGTTCCCTGGCCCCATCCGGGGCGTCTCGGGTCTGTGCCTCTAGGAGGCGTTGTTCCCCATCTTGTAGCTCGCGCTGGAGCTGCCGGCGGACCCCACATGTGAGACTCAAGCAGGCCCCTCTCACCACCGCCTTCAAGGCCTCCCATTTCGTAGCCCGTGACAAGTCAGGACCCTCCCAATTTAAAGCGATAGAATCTGCCATAACCGACTATATGTGTTGCTTCCCTACCGGGTCCTCGAGCACCTCTGCCGGCAACCTCCAAGTCCGGGGGCGACGGACGGGGGCCCCCCAGTCAATCATGCAAGCCACAGGGGAATGGTCAGATAGGAAGCGCGCCAGATGTGTCACCTCAAAGGACATAGCAGTGTCAGGGTTTGCCACTAAGATCCTGTCCAACCGGCTGTGAGTGTTATGAGTGGGTGAGAAACAGGTGTACACTTTCTGGGCTGGGTGCCTCTGACGCCACACATCCTTGGCGCCTATATTCTCCATAACCTCCCGGAGCATCTCTGTCATCCTAGGCTTCGTGCCCCTGCGAGGCGGGAACCTATCTAAGTCCGGATCTAGCACACAATTAAAATCTCCCACCCAGATCAATGGGACTTCTAATTCCGACACCAGGGCCTCCTGCAGGGTCTGAAAAAAGTCTGGATCATCCGTGTTCGGGGCATAAGTGTTGATTATAGCAATGTCCCTCCCATCCAACTTGGCTCTAAGGAGTATATATCTCCAGTGGATATCGGCTTCCACATACTGAAGGGCGAATGGGGTCCCCGGGGCCACCCACACAAGTACTCCCCTGGCATAAGTGGAGAATGAAGAGTGGAAAACCTGCCCCCGCCATTTCTTTGCCAGCTTCTGAGCTCCCTCCTCTGCCAAGTGGGTTTCTTGGAGGCACGCTATCGAAACCTGATGTCTCCGGAGAAAGGACAGGACCCTATATCTCTTGGTTCATGTACCCAGCCCTCTCACATTCCAGCTTAAGAGTTTAAATCCCATTGGCGGTATAACAGACAGTGCCTGCGCGTTTCCCTTCCTGAAGGGCTACATATAACCTGTACCCCACATGCTGCACAAACAGTACAAAGAAAAAACCAAGAACAACCCCCAGAAACAGCCCCCCCCCAACGAGCAATATACTGACAACTATACGTGCAGAAATGCCCTTCCCATGCTGGTGCCAGGATGTGCACAGCTGCCCCATCAGCCCAACAGAGGCCAAAAATTACCCTGACAAAAAAAACAATTAAAAAAAACCCTATGTTTAACTCCCGAGCCTGCTCAGCCGCCACATGGCGTGTTTCAGTGCCCCGAACCGCCCAATTTTATGCATGTGGTACAACGGAGCCAGTTCGTTCGGCCAACCTCTCAGGATGCATACAATATCTAAGCATGAACGTCTTCCGTCCCGAGCCCCCCTCCAAGACATTTCCCCATAGGTACTTTCTCAGTAAGCGCTGCCTCGGAGTCCCTGCGGGTCAATGGCCACTGGGCCACTAATATATGGTCCCCCCCACCACATAAAGAAGGGACACCATCTTCACGACGGGTCTGGAGTGAGTGTGAGAGGGTCCATGACAGTTTCTGGGACCACAGGATTGGTCGGCGGGAGAGTTTCTGGTACTAGTCCCACAGCAGGAGTGCCCGTCACAGTTCGTGGAGGAGAGTCGTCGGAGTCCGAAGATTCCACACGCAGGGCTCCGTCATCCCCCACTGTGATCCTCTGCCGCTCCGCTTGGATGTCGCCGGCGGACCGGTTCCTGCACCTGCCCCTCCGATTCCTCGGAGGTCTGGTCCCCCATGTGCTCCGGGATCCCCTCTGTTCCCGCTGGGGGGAGCGCCTCTCCCCTGATTTCGAGCCACTCCCAGACCTCTTCTGGAGAGTCGAAGAAGTGAGCTTTTCCCTGGGATATCACCTTGAGTTTCGCGGGGTACAATAACATGTACTGTAAGTGCAGGTCACGGAGCTTTTGCTTGATGCCAAGGAAAGATTTCCTCTGTTCCTGAACCTGGCGAGTATAGTCCGGGTAGATGGAGACTTTGGCGTTGTCATAGGTGAGATCCGGTGCTTCCCTCGCAGCTTTCAAAATACAGTCTCTGTCCCGGTAGTTCAGGATTTTGGCAATGAGGGCTCTGGGAGGGGCTCGCGGCGGAGGGACCAGCGCTCTGTGGGCTCTCTCCACCACAAAGACCTCCGACAGACCCGTGGGGCATAGCTTGGTGCGTATCCAATTCTCCAGAAATCGCTCTGCGTTGCCCTGCTCTGAGCACTCCGGAATACCCAGGACCCGGATGTTGCTGCGGCAGGCCCTTCCTTCAGCTTCCTCTGCTCGACGTTCCAGCGCTACGGTAGTGTTAGTCAGCTGAGAGACCTGCTGCTTCAGTGAGGCCACTTCACCCTGAAGCTGTACGATGTCCCCTTCCGCCGTGGAGACCTTGTCCGCCACTTTCCGCAGGTCCGCCCTCAGCAGGTTCACATCAATGGAGACTGTCTCTATTTGCTTTTCCAGGGCAGTGCGGGACCCCTGTATCGCCTCCAGGAGCTCTGCTCGAGATGGTTCGTTGGAGGCGTCTCCCTCCCCCTCCAGGCCTGTTTGGCGGGTAATCCGTTGCGTGGTATACTGCGTGATTATGTTGGGGTTAGAGGCACGAGGCAGCCTGTCTTTACCCATGGTACATGCCCTGGAGGGTCACTCAGGGGTCCTCAAAGTGCCGAGGCCGCACAACTCAGTCCCACCCTATAGAGCACCGGATACACGTCTCTCCCGCAAGTGTCCCAAAAAAAACGTGGTAGTCCTAGTCGGGGGCCAGAGGGTAGTCGTCCTCACCTAACGTGGCTGAGGATCTCAGTCCCGTCGTACTCCAGAACAGGGCCGACTAAGTGGTCTCACAGAGTTCTCGGGGCCGCTCACCTCGATATGGCTGCCACTCCAGTGTTCATAGGGCGGCTATCCGTCCCCCACGCCCGCCAGTGATGGCACCTGCAGCTCACTCCAACGCGGAGTCCGCCTCAGCAGCTGTCCCCAGGCAGGCAGAGAGCGCGAGGGTCCCCACAGATGTCAGGCACCCCCGAGGCACCCAGGCAGGCGATGGCAGGCAACGCAGGCAGGCCGGCCGGCCGGGCGTCCCCGCATCCGACCGCCGCCGACACAACGGCTCCAAGTCCAAGGCGAGCCCAGACCTTCCGTGTCTCAGCAGTAGTTCCCCAATCAAGGCTCCAAAAGCACCCCACCAGGGGCCCCCAACGCCCAGGGGGCCACCGACCGCTGGCAGCAAGGATCGCAGGTGCCCGACAGGGGGAGATCACCGGCCAGCCAGCCGCGTCACGCCACGACCGCGGGCCTCGGTCGGGCGCGGCCCACAACAGGGAGCTGCGCTCGAGTCCCAATGTCTGCTCTCGCAGGATACGCCACTACAGCAGGGAGTAGGACGCGACCGCCCGATGCTCCTGGGCGGCCGCCGCTAGTCAATGCCCCTCTGGCACTCCCGTGCGGGGACGCCATACGGCACACCCCGCGGTCCGCGGCTCACCTCTGGGCCGGTACAGCGAGGCAGGGATCCAGCATACCCCGGGAGGCCTCCGATGGCAGTGGCGCCTCCTCCGTATCAGCCGGGGTCTCGGGAGCAATCGGAGACAGGATCGCCAATTCCAGTCTCCAGGCGCGCCTCAGGTGGGTGTGGGACACCACGCGGCACACCTCAAGGTCCGCGGCTCACCCAGGGGCCAGTATGGCGACGCAGAGATCCAGCGCACCCCGGGAGGCCCCCGACGGCAGCGGGCCCCTCCTCTGCTCCAGCCGGGGTCCCGGGAGCAATCGGAAGCAGGATCTGGAGCCCGCTCCCAACTTTTTCCTCAACAGTGATGAGTTTTTTTTGTAGACTACTTTTCCCGTGTGTTAGGGACTATGTTCCATTCTAAAACTACAGGATTTAAACCTTGTTAGGGACTGTCGCAAACAAATGTCTGTGACCGATTCCCATGAGTTGTGCCCCTGGTCTTTGGGTTCGGGGTATGACTCCAATTCCTGTGAGGATTGTGAATCTGAAGGTGATCTGAGAATGTGCAGCAAAGCTGTACATCGCGGAACAGCACTGAAAGTCCTGCTTGCGTTTGAAGGTGATGGTGCGGACCCGTTCCTGCAATAGGACTACGTCGCAGTCCAAGTCTTCCGGTAAATAGAAGAGGAAGCACAAGAACGTTAAATCGTATCAGTCCGAGCCTGCCACTCTTAGCCCGAGAAGTCATGAGGATGTCAGTGTGACTTTCGGTCTCGTTCCCAGTCCTCTACCTCAGAGTCGATTCCGCAGCTGATTCCAATGCACTTGAGTTTCCAAGACCATTGGCAACATCGCAACAGATTGAGGCATTTAAAGGTGCTATGTTGCTTACTTTTGCCACTCTTCTGGCTCCCTCTGATGCACCAATGATCCTCGAAGGCCTACGGTCGGGTTAACGCCGCACCAGTTGGTCCACCCATAGCACCATCTATGCCTCCTGAACTAGTTTTGGATTTCTTCCAATACGGCACTAAACTCTATCCCGGTCCCCATGTTATTGACGCTCGCCCCGGAGAAAGATCCTATTTCTATAGTACTTTCTGACTCTGAGCTGATTTCACCTCTACCCTGACTCAGGTCACGTCCAGACACTGTAACTGACTCATGTCCCTGTCCAATCTGACTGAGACAGAACCATGCCTCTGCCTTGGAGCATTAAGCCAGTTCTCCAACAACTTTTCTGTTCAGACTTTCATCACAGTCAACAAACCTTTTGCGATGACAACAGAGATGAGAGAGATTTTTCACCCTGTCACAATGATGATAACCATACATATATATGACTTGCAAGAGGCCATTGGGTTGGACACTACCCTTGACGTTGGGTTCTGGATGAACTCGGCTGGCAGCACCTGGTTGATCACTAATGGAGGTTATGCAAAATGGTGGCACAGGACATCTTCCAGCAATGGGGAGAATCTTGGCTAGATCTTTTCACTACTGCCGAGAACGTGCAGTGTCCAAAATTATGTGCTCTGGAGTTTCCAAGAAGGCTGTCTCTTGGAGACGCATTCTGGATGGAGTGGCACAAGATACTCCTGTATTCCTTTCTGCTGCTGCCTCTCCTGCCCGAGGTCTGATGAGCAGGAACAATGGGCTCAAGTCATCCGAGTGTCTCATGATTGAGCTAGGAGAGTGTGGTACATGGAACTCTGCACATGAGCATCTGTTCTCCAATCAGGCTTTCGTTTTGGAAAGATTTCCTGTTGCAGCAGATGGGTAGGGTCCTACACCTCAACCTGAACAGTCTGCAATTCCCTACGCCGAGATTGAGCGGTGGCAGTTGACAGCATTTGATATTCCTCCTGGAGTTGTGGATGTCATAATTGCTGCCATGCCTCCCCTCTACAAAATCTGTCACAACACATTGGGACAAGTTAGTAGCTTGGTGTAACACCAGCAATACTGACAATTTACAGTCCAAACTGTTGGATGTGTTACTGTTCGTTTTAACTCTGTCCCAGCAAGGGCCTCTTTCTGTTTCCAGACCAACCGTCCTTGTTCAAATCACCCATTGTGATGCGTTTTCTACAAGGTTTGATTCAATTGTTTCCTCCGAAACCCTTTGTGATGACAAAATGGGATCTTAATTTGGTTCTCACTTTCTTCATGTGCATACCATCTGAACAAATGGACAGCTGCTGTCCCCTACGTATCCTCACTCTGAAGACTGTGTTTTGGTTGTGTTAACTTCAGTTAGTTGCGTGAATGAACTTCAAGCTATCTCTGTGCAGCTGCCATACATCACTTTTTTCTCTGATAAAGTGGTGTTGAAAACCAGGGTGGCCTTTTTTCTTAAGTTGTGACTGCTTTTCACATTGGGCAATTCATCACTCTCCCTACTGTTTATTTCTCCACCTCACCCCTCAAAAGAAGATGAGAGACTCAATCTCCTGGATCCCAAAAAAGCTTTACAGGTTTTTATCTATAGAAGTAAAGACATTTGGGTGAATGATCAGCTATTTATGGAGCTCTCTGGGGCAAAGAAAGGCAAGCAACATAGAAAACAACTCTGCTAAGGTGGAAAGTCCTCTGCATTTGGATCTGCTTCGCCCTGGCCAAAAAGCAGCCTCCGGAAGGATTGAGGGCTGATCCCACAAGGGCAAAGGCTGCTACTACTGCTCTGGCATGTGGACTGTCTCTCCTTGATATCTGTAAGTATCTGATGGATACTTGATATCTGTCAGGCTGCAACGTGGGCATCAGTAGACACGTGCACGAAGGCCTACTGCCTTGACCACCAGTTCAAACGACATGGGCATTGCGTCTGTTTGATTCTGCTGCACATTTTGGTCTGAATCATTCTACAGACCCACCATCCTGGGGGAGCAGTAGAACGTACTGCTTTGTTATCTATTCTAAAGGTGAGGAATCTGCGGTTAGAAGTGTCCATCAGAACAAGTTAATTAGCTTCAGTTATGCTCTTTCTGGCGAATACTATTTCAAACTGTAGATTCCTTTCCACTGTCCCTCCTCCCCGTTCTTTGGAATGGTCTTGTTCTGTCTAAAACAGGTCCCAATTTAGAGATTTGCACACTCGTACTGCCTATTATTGTCGGGCTCAGTGTCCGAGGGCGTGGACAAATCAAGAAAGAAACAGTCATTGATGAGCCAAATGGCTTTATGTGCAGGCCATCATAATTTCTTGGGCAGAAAGAAGTCAAGGAGGAGCTGCACAGCCCCACCTGCCTGCGTGTTTGAGCGGTGTTAGAATTTTTCAGATTCATTCTGGTGCTTGAGGATTTCCAAAAAGGAGGAATCTGCTGATAGACTACCCACCAGATGGAATGTTACCGAAGGAAAGTAACTAGTTCTTCTTCCACATCTGTATTCAAAGACTACGTTAAAAATCTTGGATTTTGGAGTCTTGTTAACTTATAAAGGTTAAATGTTGTGGATAATCTAAAACACATCTATGAGGGTTTAACAGTACTAGGTAATCTGAAAAAAACTTGAGTTTGATGAATAAATGTTATTCCAATGTAAGTTCTGCCAATAATTCTTTCCTTATTGCACCCTGCATTTGTTACAATTAAAAAAAGCTATTTTTGACAAGTAAAGACTAGTGATGATGGTTTTGTTGAACAACTAAAGAGTCAATATATCCTATGACAAATGGCCTTCCCTGCTTTGTTGGTTAGTTTCAAGCAGTGCTGATACAATGGGTTGAAATATGACAATTGTTTTCAGCTCTGGTTGAGATCATGATGGTAACAAACTTCAGAAAACGTGCAGTGAGATTGTTAATGCAGAAATAACTCTACAGAGTGATAAAGATTTGTAATTGATTTATTAAATTATTAAAACATGTCCATCATTTCAACAAAGACTTGGCTTTAGAGTTAGGAAAATATCTCTGGAAATATGTCCATCACATAATCATCAGACTGAAGTTGAGGTGAAGCATGTGTTTGTATTAATGCAATTACTATAATGCTAAATTCTATTTCCCCAAAGTATCCTAGCTCTGAGGGTTTGTTTGAAGATTTCTTTGAATAATACTGGTTAACCTAGATATTACCTCTACAAGTAAGAAGATCTTGGATATAGAGAGATCATATAAAGAGAGTCCGTCTTAAAAATACATTTTAGGCAATTCAGCCTGTGGTAACTATCCTGACTGTTTCTGCGCCAGTTTTTGTGTGTTTCATAAGAAGAAATTGAGGGCAGTCCTCCGTAACTCAGTGGTGAAAATGTGGGCCATCTTGGTAATCATTGGCTCTTTGTTGGACTACGTTCACTCTCTATATTTGTGTCTGCTGGATTATCTGCATCAATGCATCTGGGTCAATGAAATCCCATAATTCCCTTAAGACCTGGCTTTTTAAGAATTAATCTTCTTGGTGTGATGCCTCCGGTAGAGGTTCTCTTTCTCCGTCAGTGCTGGGATGCCTACGGGTCACCATGCGCTTTATAAATCCTCTAGAATAGCATAGCGTGACAGTCCAACAGCCTGCTTGGTAACCAGCATAGGGAGATTTAGCTATAAATGTATTCTGTTACATTCTTTGCCCTGGCTGCCCCTAGGGGAATGTATTTTGTTTACAACTTTCTTATGGACCTTCTGCATTTTTTGGGCAGACATGCCGAACTATATCTTCCTGCTGGAGCCTTGCATTAATTTTTCAGCCAACCTTTTGGTTATACACAAATCTAACAAGCATTTTCAATACAATAGGTCTCACATTTGCGAGAGCTTAAGATAATGGCATTGTAAATGACAATCCCTTTTATTTGTGTTTTTAAAAGCAACACACATATAAAAGGCATTGTTATTTATAATGCCAATAGCTCAAACTCTCGCAAATGTGAGACCACTTTAATGGTGGCTGCGCCCCCTTCTTTAGATGCTGCTCGCCGTATTCAGGTTACAGTGAGCAGCGTCTAAAGAAAGGGCTGCGGCCAACATCAAAGTGAAAGTGCGGTATGGGATGCTTTCACCAAAGAAGAAAAAAGAAAGAGGTTCTGTAGCGCAGATGCTAAACTGAAAGCGGACCTCGCTGTAAATTAAATAAGCGCAGTCGCTATAGTGAAAGCGAACCGCTCTGTAAATAAAATAAATAAGCGCAAGCGCTATAGTTAAAGCGGACCGCGCTGTAAATTAAATAAATGCATTACTGTTAAAAATATAAAGTAGGCGGCGTGCTGCCTTGTAGGAAAGCACATCGTGGGCGGAATAGTGTTGGATCATTAAAGAAAATAGTGCTCATAGCTTCGATAAAGCAGACTGTTTAACAACACAAGTAAAGAGTCCTGTCCTCGTGGGAGGTTACAAATGCAGACAAGGCGGCACCAGGGATGAACTACTAAGCCTATTTATCCATCAAAAGCAATGATTTGGAAAGGACAGTAACAGGAGCCTATTGAAAAGATGGGCAGGAAATTGGCAGAGCTTGTATTCCACACCTGAATAGAGCATGCCTCGCAGAGCAGCGCATGCGCTGGCCAGGCTCGACCTAAAAAAAGAGTAAGTAGTTGTAGTTTCTCTGTTTAAGCTCCCAAGCTCTGGAGCCAACTGCCAATAACCTCGTCATCTACTCCTTAATTGTTAAGAGACTTCTGAAAACCTATCTTTCTGTAAAAATAATTTTCCATAGCAGGCCCCCCTAGCATCAAATTTTTGGTGAACATGTGCTGCATAATTGGCATTAAGATAGCAAACCATTAAAATAACAATGAAAGCAGATCAATCTGAACCTAATAAATCCCAGCTCTTCTTCTTCCACAGATAATATTGAAACATAATCCTAAGTTAAATTAAAACACTGCCACACACAGCATTAAATAGACTAGCAACTGTAAAACAAATAAATCTTGGCAGAAATATAAACCCTCTTGTCCCCGCTGAAAAAGTCAGCACTATCTGCAGAGTGGTGTGCAAACCCTAAATTAGTTGTTTGTTTACATTGAGACTTCTGGGACCAACATAGCTAGTCACACACAAACCACATAGAAACACAAAAACAAATGCAAACACACCTTACACTGGCTTTTTTTAATGAACATGGAGAGGCATACAAAATCGCACTGTTTGTCTTCGTACAATTGTACACAAAAGCCACCCTCATGGGAAGGGAGTCTCATTTGGATTTGTGAAGTCATCAGGATGATTATATTGGTTTTGATGACGTGAGTTTTTAGTGGTTGAGGCTTGATGGTGTGCCAAAGTCCTTCTCTGAATGGCAGTATGAGCCCTTGTCCTGCGGGTTTAATGTGTGTTAAGAAGTCCTAGATGCAGAAGGGTCACAAAAATACCCCTTAACAGCATGTGAAGGCTTTAGGATTAAGTGATGGGCAGATGCACACAATTTCAAGTAATAGGGACACTTCAGGTTTGAATAGAGAGGCACGAGGAATACAGAATATACTTATTGACATGGATAGCCTTATAGAATTGGGGAACTTTTTTGCCAGAGCGGGTTCCAGAGTGACTCACAGAATTGATTACATTGTTTGTCACTCTGTTGTAAAGCATTACTTTCCTTGATGCTTAGCTGTCCTGAATGTTTTATCCTTTCTCTAAAATTATATAGCCATAAGGTGACTGAAGCAGGAGGAGCTGACAGCGGAGTGTTCTGACTCAGTGCTGTTTTGTGGAGCTGATATACCAAAGGGTGGGTCTCCTCATAAGAAGTACCAGTTTAACCAAAACATATGGAAGAGAAACAACCTACTCCGAGTACTTTGAAGCTATCCAGATATGTTTTAAAATGACCTTATCTGGCTAGATTTATTCACTATGGTCTTCGAAGAAATGGTTATGATTACTTTACTGCTATAATTCATGTGTTTTTAGGTCTCACCTAAGACCGCACATGGGCTGTCTGTTGCGTGGCATACCGTTCGCTTACAGTGGGCTTTAAGCCTGCCCATTGCTTGCCATTGGTTGCTTCATTGTCACTCTCATTTGATTTGTTTCTTATTCATTAGAGTTTGTGGACTTTCTTTCCTCTTCTTGTGTTTGTCCCTCCCCTGGAGCATAGATGCATTACTTTTTCATTACATTACTCTATTTCAGGTGCTGCTTTTTTCTTTCCGTATAAGCACTCTACAACTGTGCATGTTTTCCAGCTGTCTCCCTCGTCTGCTTCTTTTCCTTCCCTGCTCCCATACTTTACGCTTTCCACCAACTCTTTCTCTATTGCCTTCTCGCCCATATGTTTTCTACCCACCAGCACCCAGTGGCGGCTTCTCCTCTAAGGTGGAGGAGCGTCGTCCCACTGAACAAAAGGAAAAATAAAATGATAATAACTATTGTTATCATTTTATTTTTCCTTTTTCATTAGTGGCTCTTGGGACGGGGCGGGCCAGAACAGTGGGAGGAGTGGTGACGCCCTCTTGGGCCGGCCAAACAGTCCTGCGCACTTTGCATCTTCCCCACCAGGCTGCATTACACAGCCTTGTGAGGAACATGCAAAGCATCCCATTCCCCGTCTGAGTGCTGAACCACTGCGCTCAGACCAATCACAACGCTGCATTGCAGTGTTGTGATTGGCTCAGGGGAGCTTGGGACCCTTAGTGCTTCCTGCTGCTGGCCAGGACTGCAGGAAGAGAAGGAAGATGACGGAGGATGGAGGAGAGGCGGCGGGCGGCCGGCCGTTACAGGTAAGTGTTTTTATTTTTTTGTTGTCTCTCCCTACCCGCCTTACCGCCCGGGTCCAGTAGCAGCCGCTACTGCCAGCACCATGTTGCAGTCTTTTATTTGATCCCCTCAACCCATGCCCTTTATTTTGGTTTCGCACTCTCACTCAGGACTCTGTGTCGCTTCCACACCCACCCAGGCTGCCATGCATTGATCCCCTTCCCCGCGTTGCATCCCAATGTTGCTTCCCACCCACACCCTTTAAAAATAAATGCTTCTGCACGTTTTTTTTTTCTATTTAGTTACCGATCCAACTCAGATTGTTAAATAAAACAGAAAAAAAGTGGCAGTGTCAATATGCACGTATGTGTGGTACGCATCTCTACAAAAGGATATGGCTGGCCGCATCAATAGCTTTTACGTTACAGCATAAGTGATGCTGTGCTGCATGGCTAAAACCACTGGCAAAGCAATAGGTCCCAAAGGCAAGACCTACTGGCTTTGCCAGTGCTTGTTTGTCACTGTAGTCACTAAGAGTAAGCAAGTTACAGCAAAAGGATGCATTTAAAGAGTTCATATAGTTTGGTCACGTGGCTCTCTTCCTGATGAAATGTCCTGGGAGGGGATGGGAGAAAACAGTGGGTCTAATCCAAATTGCTCAATGTTTTATTTTATGCTGCTACTAATAGAAATGCTTCTTTTATTGTACTGTTTGAAGTTGTACTGCGTGGCACAACTAACAGTTTGCCATAGCACTGTGTAAAAATGCCCTTTAAACATAAATAGCGTCCCATTGTTTATGCATATATTCTTCGGCAATACAATTTCTCTTTTGAACATATGCTTTCGGAAGTTGTGACTTACAATTTCTCTCTGTTGACAGTGGTTGGAATCGGTAAAGGGACAAAAATGCTAACTACAATGCTGACTGGGTCCAAGGTAAGAAACCCGCAAGCGAAAGCATAGAGGCACAGTAACAACCAAACGTATTAGCCCAATGCGGTGGTGGAGGTCAAACCCGTTTGTATGTTAACTTCATGCCCAAAGATTTTGTAAAATAAATGTTGTAAAATGCTTTTTCCAGTTTCTGCAAATTTGTCCCACGGTTACAGGTTTCTATCCAGACTTTTGGATCTATGTATGAATGCTCTGATTACTAACTCCTGATCCTCCTTAAACTAATTCTGTTGATCATTGTCACGATTATCACATAATTAATGTGAGTTTTGAAATAGTGTGACCGTCGCCTTTGCTTTGTCACTTTACTTACCATCACAAGTATACACTGAAGTTAAATACAAATATTACCACTCACATGAAGGGATATCTTCTAATGTGATAGCAGTCTAGTATTAGAACACAGTCGCACTGTCACTGCCTCGATAGGTTTAGCAGTAAGAAAATTCACCCAAAAACTAAACATTTGCTTATGTTCTATGTGCTTTTTAAGACCATATTAATACGAATACGTAGTAATAAGCCCTCTAATTCAAGCTTTGGCTGTGTGTTTTTGCTGGTATCCAACTAATCTGAGCACTCCGGCTCTCCAAAAGATAAATGCTCAATTCTATATTCACTAGATATTGGTTTCAACAATATTCGTCTAATTCACCTATAGACTGGTCAAATATAAAGAAAGTGAAATGGGGTTCATTTCAATTCGATCTCGTCCTTCAACTTACTTGGGCTCTGAGTCCACAATCTCCTGTACAAAAAAGAAAGAATTATCTTTCTTTTTTGTTTTGTTTTTAGGATTACTTTTAAAGATAACTATTTTGTCCAGCCTTATTAGCATGGTCTTTGGACTGGACATCTTGTTTGTAATACTTAAACAATACCTCAACAGTTAAAGACAAACTACACAAAAAAAAGATGGTGATATAAGGAACATTGGATTGTGACCTGAGGGAGTAGGACTGTGTGTAATAAGGATTAGAAGTAAGTAGTCGGAGGCTTACCACTTTGACTTTGTTTCTTTCCTAACATTAGGGACCGTCACACTAAAGTCATGCACATGTCAAAATCCTACTGGGATCTAGTGAGGAAGGAAAAAGAACCGAAAGAAATCAATTACCAAATAACACTGTCAATGCATACCTATATTTTGAGATCACTGCTATCTATGGAAGGAGAGTACTGATATCAGAAGGCAAAAGAAGAACGAAAACTAGCGGACAAAGGGGATTCTTCCCTACCTTACACAGCTCCTCTTCTATAGATATCAAGACCTTATGAAACTGTTAGATGAAGCCTAGGGCATATGTGGACTGTATGACAAGTGCAGATCGGGGAAGGGGTTAGTGGGTCAATCAGATCTGTATTTTATATGCACCATTGACATTCATATTCACAAATACATTCTTTCTTCTGATGTGGGATCAGAAAGGGAGGTGAAGTTCTCTGGGGTTTCCTCCTGTCACCCTTAGTAGCAACTTTCAAATGAATGATGGTTACAGCAGAGCCATGCACATAGGTGTCTAGGGCAGCCATACTGTATTTTGTTAACCCCACAAAAGTCTGGACCTCGGCTGGATCACCAGCTGACCCATGCCCAGCTCATTCTTTTAAGAGCATCCTCCTCAAAAGGTCTACTGCTATACTGGCTAGATCCATTCTCATCCATCTATCAGTAATTGGGATGGGGGACTAGGTGCTCATAAAGGTCCAGTACCCATGCTCCAGAGACTAAACTCAAATCAAAGATGTGGGTCACTGTTCCTGGAAAGGAAGGAAGGAGTATCTAGGTTGAGCAGAACGTAGGGGACAGTCAACAAGACTGTTTCTTGTTGCCCTCACACATCACAAGGGATGTAATGCTTCATCATAGGGCAGTTGCTCCTCGTCGGGCTGGCGCTGCAATGCCCTACGGGTCCCCCGAAGGGCCGCTTTGGCGGAGATCTTTTGGTTGTTTACGCTGTTTGAGTGCAAGGGATGTCTTGGTGGGGTGGTGTGAAGTGTTAGTGATAAAGTGAGCTAAAACTGATTGGGGGATATCACTTGAACCTTTAATATATGGATTCCCCTGTCAGGTTAAACAAGCATTTGCAATGCAATAGGTCTCGCATTTGCGAGAGTTTAAGCTATTAGCATTGTAAACGACAATGCCTTTTATTTATGTTTTAAAAGCCAAAACATAAATAAAAGGCATTGTCATTTACAATGCCAATAGCTCACACGTGCGTAAATGCAAGACCTATTGCATTGCAAATGCTTGTTTCCTGATGTGACTTGACTGCTCCTCATACAACAAGCACACAGACTTCTGAGCACAACTTTAAGTGGTGAGGCCCCGAATCGATCACACGCAACCCCCGCTGTGCTCTCTGCCTCCAAAAGTGTAAGTGTTCTGTTTTCAGAATGTTACTAGCAATCCCTGCGGGATGTGCAGACTGTATTAAACACAGCGCTCTCCACGAAGCACTTCATAAAGATGTTTTCCCACACTGCTTTAAGTAAGTGTAGCCCTCCTAGGCTAACCCTCTGTCAGTGTTTTGCTCAAGCCTCGTCACACTGAATATAGATCCGCACGAGCCACATTTATCAAACACCCTATCCCACTGTCAGTGTTTTGCCTCAGCCGTGAGCCACATGAGTCACATCCAGCAGACATGACTAGACCTTTCATCAGTGTGGTGCAGGCGCACGCCCAGGCTTTCCCAACACCTGGCACCTCAGTAAAGCACCGGTTGGTATCCCCTTCTGGATCTAATTAGCACAGTTAGCAAGGCACTGTAAACGCATGTGAGGCAGTGAAATCGCCTATGCAAACAACGGGTAATTGTCCCGGATGCTTGGAAAGTGAAAGCATGCATGGTGCACTGAATGTAAGGAAAGCACGCCGTGCCTGGGGTAGGGCAAAACCCATTAAAGAAAATAGTGCTTGTGTCCCAACAGAAGTAAAAGGGCCAGTCGCCATGGGAGGTTTGAAATGAAGACAACGCGGTACTAAGGAGGGACTCACAAGGTGATTAAGGAATCGGAAGCCAGCATTTACTAAGGACAAGGACACAAGCCAATGAAAAATATGAGCAGAGTGGGCGGAGCTTCAAATCCCTAACTCAGTACAGCATGGCTCGCAGAGCAGCACAAGCGCTGCCAAGGCTCGACCTAAAAACCTTTTATAGGTTAGTGCTACTAGAGATGCTACAATGTGCTCTTATTAGCTTGGTTTGTTTTCCTTATTAGGATCAAACATGGGTCAAGATCCATTCTCACCCATACCTTGCTAACTGTAACATTCCAAAGTGAATTCAAAACCACTTACTGAAAACCTATTCGTAAAAAAAAATATATATTTTTTTAAGTGTCTTTTGAGCATATCAATCGTTCTAACTACCGACAATTATGCAATGGTCTGTTCTTATGCAAACTCCTATAAAATTATGCGTTGAAAGACTAGAACTCTTGGACTATCAAACTGGATTCCATCCTGGCTGGGTTACAAAAACAATATTGATTGTGACATTGGATGAAAGCTAACGTACATTTGAATCAAATGGAGAAGTGGTATTACTCTTTCTAGATCTTTCATACAGTTTATCACCCTGCGCTCCAACAAAGACTTAGCATAGGAATTTATAGAATTGTCCTAAATGGATTGCTTATTACCTCACTTAAAGATCTCTCATCAGCTTGCTGCCTCCATTCTCATTGACACCATTCAAATCCACAGTCCGAGTACCCAAAGGATCGACAATTGATCTCCTCCTGATCAGTGTTTATTTTAGACTTCTATCCAGGGTCGGACTGAGGCCTGGGCACCAAATTAAAAGCTGCCCCCATGGATGAATTAGATTACTAATAAAGTGGCCAATGTTTCCGAGTTGGGGCAGTTTTGAACTTGTGAAGACACCCTGTTTAAATGTTTTGCAAGATATGGAAGACGGCATGGATTTGATCTTGCTGCAACCAATGTTTTTTGTCCTATACTTCATTTATTTATTGAGCTTCCAAAAACTCATACAATGTGACAAACATAAAGAACAGAAAAATACTCATGATAGTGACACAAGTAAACCCACGGGCTATACAATGCAGCGATACAAAATAACTCATGCATCCTTACTCAAACGGCCGTGTATCAGTATATGGATTGCATGAGAGCTAACCCCATCTAGAGGCCCATCCCATCAAACCCTTTCTGGAGCGTCTCTGGGTAATGTGCCTCCATACTGTGTTGATGCTGTTTTGGGGTTCAGGGTAATTAACAGTAAACATCGGCTCAACAGAACATAAAACAGGTCTACAAACAGCCGAAAAACCAGCCCACGCACTGACCTGTGAGACTGGCATGTCAGGCACTGCCAGACTGCCCTGTAGGCCAGTCCGATCCTGCCTCTACCTAAGCTCTTCTCCTCATTTAATCTGAACTCCTATAATTATGCAGATGACCCACAAATTAGACTAATTGACCACTGGATTCTTATGAACCACATCAAGCTAAATCATTTGAAAACTAAAATGTGATCATCCAGCAAGTGGTCTACTATCAGTCTTCAAACATCTTGCCACAAGAATTAGGGTGACCATTGCTCTCAGCCTAAATAAGGACATTAAGGGTAATTATGAAATTGGGGTAAGAATTTGGAGGTGTTAGTTAAGGGGGTGCTAGCCAACAATGAGCAATAATCTCAATCCTTATCAGGGTGAAGGAGTAAAGTCACTAAATTAACCAGCTCACAACTCACTTATCGCTGTGAAACAGAGCAGACAGTCTTAAGTTACAGGCAATGTGTAAGGCATTTATGCAGTGCCAAAACAGTAATAAAGTCAAAACACTACAATAAAAATCCCAGACCAATTTAGAAACATAGAGAATATCTTATTATATAAAATTACAGCAAAACGACAGAAATCTAACAAGGTAAACCAAAGTTATGAATTTTTAAAGTTTCAGGTTCAAAATAGTGCCAAAAGCTGTTAGGCATCAACCACGTGTATCTAGTTGCGCCTAGATACTGGTCAAGTGCAAGTTCAGGCCGAACAAGCTGGAGTATGGTTCAGAAACAGGAATGAGGTTCGACCCGGTTGGAAGTTTTACCTTCAGATTTCAGTCTCTGGAGTGGAAATCAAAAATGCTCAGCATGGGAAAGGCAGCAGGCTGTGGCTAAAGAAGACTCCATGTCATCATATAGCTGCTGGGCGAGGTCTAGGTGATTTTTAGCAGGAAAGCTATGAGCAGTAAGAATTTTAATTCCACTCAGAAAAGATTCTTTGCCGGCCTGATACCTTTCGTGCCTTTGCCTGGTAAAGATTTTGGCATTCGAACTTAGTCAGTTTTGAAGCTCGTATTCTTCCAGCGAGGCAAGGCTGCAGCCGAAGAGGACTCCTCAAGGCCGAGTACCTTCTCAGCAAGGTCCTACTGAATCTGATTTGCTGCTACGGAAAAGCTCTGCGTGGAAGGAACCTGAATCATCAGCCCAGCAAAATCACACCTTTGTCAGATCGGCTTGGCAGGTTGCTTCTGGTTCTCCGGAGATCTTTGAAGCCAAAAATTTTTATAGATCCCCAGGTTTCAGGATATATTAAAAGGAGTACGCTTTGACCGGTCCAAGGATCCTAGGACAGTGGGGCCATCACTTGGGAGTTCAAGACTCACTCCAGCAGAAGCCAGCAGGAGAGTCCAGGACAGGTCCAACTGGAACTGATCAACTGGGCTATTGAAGGAAAGGCCTCTTGTAGCTTGTTATATCAGCCTTATGACCCTTGGACTCCACTTCTTTATCCTGGGTACAAGAGGGAGAGCAGGTCCAGTCTTGTAGGCTCCTCTCAGGTCACAGGAGATTTAATCCTCTTCTGGTCTTCCACAGATCCATTAGTGTTTGGAGGAAGGTACTGTGGATGCCACATTTATGCCTGGCACCAGCTTATGGGTGGGGGTGAATCCGGACTTCTCCCTAACCAATGAGGTAAATGTTCCCAGGAGATACCCTAAACACATTTGCAGCACTTCTGTGTTCCCAACTTCAAACAATCCCACAGTGCCCATGTCTACCTAAATCTAAGTTGATGAAATCCTTAGCCTCTTGTGCAGAGTTTGTGTACTCACCCTAGGAGTTTGGCCAGGGAAATGAGCAACCCCTCCTCTGTGGTCACTCTAAACCAGGTCTGGGAGCAGCTCCTCTTCCACTGTGATTGGAGCCTGCTTGGCTGAAGGGACAAAGAAGGGCCCTGCTCATGTGTCAGCTAAAATTGGACTGTGACAGTGTAGGCTTATTTGAAGCTCCTGGGCACAGCCCAGATAGACATTGTGCCAGAGGAGCAGAAGCACCTCCCCACACCCAAGCCTTTGTCCTGCTCTGGAAGCAGGGTTTTACACTCCATCGGGCTTTTAAGGTGACAGTTGGAGCTCATGTAAATGGGCCTTCAGAGGCATTTGGCAGGGAAAAGGTAGCTTTCTAAAAATACCTTTTTCAAAATATTTATTGAAAATCTGACTTTGCCGGTGAATTGGGCTTTTAATAAATATTATAAAGAGTCGCAAATGAAATTTCTGTCCGCTTGAGACTGTGATGGCATTGATTTGGGCAGTCATGTTGAGTTTGCTGTTGATGATAATCCCGAGGTTCATGGCGTGGGTAGTGGTGGTGGGTTTCGGTCCTAGCGCTGTTAGCCACCAGGTGGAGTCTCTCAGCGATGTGCTCTTCTTGAAGATTACAATTTCTGTCTCAATCAATCGGGTATTGTGAAGCTATCTACTGACCTGTGGCGGTCTCAAGGTGCTGGGGGCGTGGAGTCGTGCAGCTCCATCTCACCCAGAGAGACCGATGTTGAGGCTCTCCCTGAAGGCTTGCAGAGTAGGCGAATGTCTGATGTTGATTGGGAGTTTGTTCCAGGTCTTTGCCGCAATGTAGGAGTAGGCTCTTCCACCCGTTCTGGCTCTGCGGATGTGGGGGGTTTTGGCGAGGTTGGCTGAGCGGAGGCTTCTCTTGGGTGCGTAGAAGGAGACTCTTTCGTTGAGGTATTGGGATGGAGGGATTTGTAGGCTTGAGTGAGTAGCTTGAAGGTCACTCTCTTCTCGACGGGGAGCCAGTCTCTAAGGTGCCTGGTGATGTGGGCTTCTCGTGGGATGCCTAGGACGAGTCTGGCAGCGGTGTTCTGGATGGTCTGGAGTTTTTGGAGCAGGGATTTATTGATTCCGGCATAGAGGGCGTTTCTGTAGTCCAATCTGCTGGTTATGAGTGCGTGGGTGACGGTCTTTCTGGATTCGGGGTATCCATTTGAAGGTCTTGCGGAGGATGCGGAGGGTTTTGAAGCACGTGGAGGAGACGGCGTTGATCTGTCGTGTCATGGTGAGGGAGGAGTTGAGTATGATGCCGAGGTTGCGGGCATGGTCTGGGGGAGTGGGGGGGGTTGCCGAGGGCAGTGGGCCACCAGGTGTTTTCCTACGCAGAGGGGGTGGGTCCGAGGACGAGGACTTCTGTCTTCTCCGTGTTCAGCTTTAGGCAGCTGCTGCTCATCCAGGATGCAACGTCTTTCATTCCTTCCTTCAAGCTGAGCCTGGTGGTGTTGGGTTCCTTTGTGAGGGAGAGGATGAGCTGGGTGTCGTCGGCGTAGGATGCTATGCTGAATCCATGCTGTCTGACGATGGCGGCGAGGGGGGCCATGTAGATGTTGAAGAGCATGGGGCTGAGTGATGATTCCTGGGGTACTCCGCTGCTGATCTCTGTGGGTTCAGAGAGGGAGGGTGGGAGTCTGATTCTTTGGGTTCGGCCTGTGAGGAAGGAGCGGATCCAGTCGAGGGCGGTTCCCTGAGTGCCGGCGTCGTGGAGTCTGATGGTGAGTGTGCGGTGGGAGACGGTGTCGAAGGCTGCAGAGAGGTCTACTAGGATGAGAGCTACTGTGTGGCCCTGGTCGAAGAGAGTGCGGATGACGTCTGTGGCGGCTAAGAGGGCGGTCTCGGTGCTGTGGTTGCTGCGGAATCCGGACTGGGATGAGTCAAGAATGGAGTTAGCTTTGATGAAGTTCGTGAGCTGGATGTTTATGATTTTCTCAGTGACTTTGGCTGCGAAGGGGAGGAGAGAGATGGGTCTGTAGTTTTTGAGGTCCGTCGGGTCTGCGGAGGGCTTCTTGAGGAGGGGGCTTGACTTCTGCTCATTTCCAGTCGTCGGGTAATGTGCCAGTTTCGAAGGGGGAGTTGATGATGCGCCGTAGTTCGGGTGCTATAGCGGCGGCAGCTCTGTGGAAGATGTGCGGTGGGCAGGGGTCCGTGGGAGCTCCGGAGTGAATGCTCTTCATGGTTGTGGCGGTGTCTTTTGTAGTGACCGGGCGGTCCAGGTGGAGATGGTAGGCTGGCTGGTGTTGCTGGAGGTAGGTGTGGCTTTGGTGCCTAGTATCTGTTCGTTGAAGTTGTCGTAGAGGGACTTGATCTTGAGATGGAAGTCGGAGCTGAGTTTGTTGCAGAGGTCCTGGGAGGGCGTGACGTCTGAGGCTTCGCTGGGGGGGTTTGGTGAATTCCTGTATGATGCTGAAGAGCTCATTCTTGTTGCTGGAGTTGGCGAGGATCTTGTCCTGGATGAAGTTCCTTTTAGTGGATCTGATGCGTTGGTGGTGCTCTGTCATGGCGTTCTTGTAGCTGGTCCGTGCTTCCGGGGTTTTGCTGTTTCTCGAGACGTCTGCAGGTGCCTCTGGATTCTTGGAGGTCAGTGGTGAATCAGGTGGCTTTCGTGGGGCACTGTCTGTTGGAGTTCCGGAGGGGGGCGAGCTTGTCTGCGCAGTCGGTTATCCATGTGTGGAGTTCGTTGGCTGCAGAGTTGACGTCGGTTGTGGCAGGAGGGGGGAGTGTGGTTGAGGGTGGAGTTGAGGTGCTCTTCAGTGACCTTGCCCCATTTCCTGCGTAGGGGGCATGGTGTAGGTTTGTGTGCTGTGGGTTTTGAGAAAGAGAAGTTTACGCACTGGTGGTCTGTCCAGAGGGGTTGCGTAGAGGGTGTGTCCTGCCTTGTGGGTGGGGGTGGTGACGAGCTGCTTCAGTCCGATGTTGGCTTGGTTGTCCAGGAGGGCAGTGGAGTTGGGGTCGCTGAGGTTGTCGAGGTGGAAATTCAGGTCTCCGAGCAGTACGTAGTCCATGGAGGCGATGACTTGGGGCGCGATGAGGTCAGTGATGTTTGCGGAGAACGTGGTTCATGGTCCGGGAGGTCTGTAGGTGAGGGTGCCATGTAGGGTCGTTCTGGGGTTGGTCTGGATCTGGAAATGAAGATGTTCCGTGGGGGGACGAGGAGTCGTTCGTGCTTGATGTAGTGAGATGGAGGGAGTTCTTGTGTACGATGGCGAGTCCTCCTCTCAGGTGGTTGAGGCGGTCCTTCCTCTGGATCTTGTATCCGTCAGGGATGGCGGTAGCGATGTCGAGGGTGGAGGTGGCGTTGGTCCAGGTTTCTGTGAGGAAGACGACGTCTGGCGACACGGTGTCTAGGAGGTCCCAGATTTCCACTGCGTGTCTGTGCAGGGAGCGTACGTTGAGGATACAACTCTGGGGCTTAGGTGCGCTGGCGTCTGGGCGGTGGCCGTGGGGGTCCGAAGGTGGGTGAAGGTGCGGCGGCAGTGTCGGCAGGAGAACTGGCCGTGGGTGGTGTTCGGCGTCGACAGCTGGCAGTTGTTGTTTCTTCCGGGGTTGAGTGCGAGGAGTTTTGCTGAGTCGTAGCGGTGGGTGGTCGGAGGACCAGGGTTCTTGGCGCTGGTCGCGGTCGGGTCGCGGACAGGTGCAGACGGGCTTGCTTTTGGCACGCCAGCTCCGTGCACCCGTTGCGTGGCCGCCATTAAGTAGGGGTCGGGGGGAGGGAAAGCAGCTGGGAGACGTGAGCGGGGACACGAATGGGGGAGGGGCCGCGGGGGCAGCAGTGGCAGGAATAGGACCAAGGACAAAACAGTGGAAGCAGAACACAGGCACAAATAGACAAGAGAGGCACAAAAAGAGGCTCAGATAGAAAAAAAAAAAGGCAGAAGCGGCACAGAGGGATAGAGGCGGCACAAAGAGACAAACGAGGCAGACCTAGACAGCAGAGGCACAAAGAGACAGCAGAGGCACAAAGGGACAAAGGAGGCACAAAGAGACAGCAGAGGCACCACGGCACAAAAACAGCGAAGACAGGCAGAGCGGACTAGCAGAAGAGCAAGGCTCTCCCACTGGACCACAAGGGATGAGGCGCAGGCAGGAGCCTGCGGGTGGAGGAGGGCCTCAACACCTACCTGTAGGGGCACAACGACGGAGCTGCGCAAGGGGAGAGTCGTTCACTGACCAGGAGGTCAGAGGTCTTACTTACCCTGTCGCGCAGCGGCTGCCATTAGGTAGGGGTCGAGGGGAGGGAGAGCAGCTGGGAGGCTGGAGCTGGGACATGAAGGGGGGAGGGGTCATGGGGGCAGCAGCGGTGGGAACGGGACCAAGGACAAAACAGTGGAAGCAGAACACAGGTACAAATAGACAAGAGAGGCACAAAAAGAGGCTCGGATAGAATAAAAGTCAGAGAGGCAGAAGCAGCACAGAGGTACAGAGGCGGCACAAAGAGACAAACGAGGCAGACCTAGACAGAAAAGGCACAAAGAGACAAAAGAGGCACAATGAGACAAGAGAGGCACCACAAGACAAAAACAGCGAAGACAGGCAGAGCGGACCAGCAGAAGAGCAAGGCTGTCACACTGGATCACCAGGGATGATGCGCAGGCAGGAGCCTGCGGGTGGAGGAGGGCCTCAACACATACCTGGAGGGGCGCAACGACTAGCTGCGCGAGAGGAGAGTAGTTCACTGACCAGGAGGTCAGAGGTTTACTTGTCTTGTGGGTGTTCTGCTTTACACATTTGGTGTTCATCCAGTGGGCGATTTCAGTCATGCATTCATTAAACTTGATCTGGGCCTGGGCTTCTTGTCCGTGAAGGAGAAAATGAGTTGCATGTCATCTGTGTAGAAGAGAAAGTTTATATAATGGGCACGGATGATGCTGGTTAGAGGCATCATGTATATGTTGAATAGGACTGGGCTCAGGGAGGTTCCTTACAGAACTCTGTATATCAGGTTCCCAGGTGTACGGTTACAGGCTGACTGGGTCCTTCCAGTCAGGAAGGAGCAGATGCATCCTTGTCCTACTTTTAAATATCATGCACCCTGCCTTATGAACAGTAAGGCTTGCTTAGGAGTGACTTATTAATATTTAAAAGGAAGGTTTAAGCCTGTCAAAATGGGTTATTTTGAGAGGTGGAATTTGCAGTTTAGTCTCGAGTAAGAGCGCTTCCTTAAAGATGAGAACCCTCACTCACCCACGGGTGTCATGCTTCATCATTGGGTTCCCTCCTCACACCAGGACCGAAGGTACCTGTGTGGGCTACAAATTCCCAAAGGGAATGCGCTGAGGTTTTTAAAAAAATGATGAGCAGATGTTGACAGGGAGTGAGAGGCAGAGTTCAGGAATAAATGGAGATAATACTATCTCCAAGGGCTGGACTGAGTTTATTCGGATGCCCTCTGGGATAGTGTTAAAAATAAGAGAGGACTGGGGGATTCATAACAAATTTTCTTGTTTGAAAAGTGAACAGCTTGCAGACAGTGTCCGAAAAGAGCTTCCATAAAGATATAAAATACAACAGATTTAGGAGATTTTTAATAGAAGTAAAAATCACAAATTGAACGTGCATGTCTTCTTTAGCTGGGAAGGAATAGGGTGATGTATCTGCTAGAGTTCGCCCCAGACTCCTCATGCCTGAACAGCTGTTCTGTTTGGAAAAATTGGTGCCTGCCAGGTACTGCTTCAGAGCGCTGAGACTACAACAGCCTGGGGCGTTTTCTGGGCACTTGTCAGGTGGACAGTTTTGGTCACCAGAACAACGTACTGCTGTACTGATTTGATTTGAAAAGTTGCATAGCGCTCGAATGCCCAAGGGCGTCTAGGTGCTGCTGCCAGAGAGAACTGGAAGGTTGCCGATGAGAAAGATAATGAGAACTTTAGTTAGCAAAAAGCCAAGTTTTTAGCGATTTTCGAAAAGATAATAGAGTTGGACTGTTCTTTATTTCTGCCGGGAGTGAGTTCCATGTTTTAACAGTTTCCAAGATGAAACTTCTTCCACCCCAATGAGCTTTTTTAAATCTGGAGGTCTGTAGAAGTTTGCTATGAGAAGACCTTGAGTTTCTAGAAGACGAGTACCAAATCAGATGATTCTTCAAATACTGTGGACCGGCACTGTGCAGTGCCTTATATGCTAAACATTGGGATTTGAATGTAATCCTTTTTCTGACTGGGAGCCAGTGCAGTGTTCTTAAACCATGGGTGACTGGCTGATATCTTGGGATGTCCAGCAACAATCTAGCTGCTGCATTTGGAAGCCGCTTTAACTTTTGTAAGTACTGTGTTTGGATATTCACGTAAAGAGCCTTTCCATAATCCAGTCTGGACAGGGCTAATGCTGTCTCAAGTGTTTTTTGGATATCTAGAGGTATAAAAGGGTGAATTTTTCTGATTATTTTTAGAATGAAAAGAAATTGTATAGGTAAGAGTACTGATCTGATTTTTAAAAGTCAGTTTATCGTCAAAGATAAAACCTAAGTTTTTCTCCTTCTTCACTTGGGCTGGAAGATCACCATCTAGGTGACCATAAGGAGGTATCTGTACCCAACAGGAGACCCTCAGTTTTTTCACCGCTGAGTTTTAAACAGTTGGAACTCATCCACTGATTTACCTAGGTCATGCAACTGTTAAATTGATCTGCGGTTTCTTCCAGATTATTAGAGACTGAGACTGCTAGCTGAGTATCATCAGCTTAAGAGACGACTGAGAGGCTGAAATCCTGAATAATTTTAGCCAGAGGGGTAACATAGAGATTGAAAAGTGTAGGGCTTAATGATGAGCCCTGTGGTACCCCACAAAGAAGTCTGAATTGATCAGATGAAAAAGCTCCCATCCAAACTGATTGAACCCTATTAGATAGAAATGATTTAACCAGCTTAAGAGCTTTGCCTTTTATCCCTAACTCTGATAATCTGTTGACCAGTATTTCATGATTCACCGTGTCGAAGACCGCTGACATATCCAACAGAATCAGGGCGGCCTTACTTCCAACGTTCAAAATTGATCTTAGCTCTTCAGAGGCCATGACCTCTTTACAGAGTGAGTACATTTCTTGTCAGTAATTATTTTGGTATAATTATTTTATGTTTGCTGTCTGTTTTGATTTGATTGGGATAGTCTGCTTTTTTTTTTTATTGTTCTGTCCCTTCCAAAGTACATTATCTTAGTGGAATAGTCTATTTGCTGTAACCTCACAGCACATATTAGTGAACTTGGAGGGCTAATATTTTAAAGAAGTGTTAAAAGCAGGTAGAACTGGGGCCCATTGAAAAGTGTAGTTTAAATCCCAAGGGACTCGCATGAAAAGGATACCTGGCGATTCAGACGTACAAGGACATCATTTGTAAAGTGAAATGACTCAAGCTTGGCTTTAATCTCAGAGTTATCGTGACACAAGTGCATCCTTTTCCTGCTTAGAACAAACACGAAGGGGCAGATAAGCTTTAGGTGCTGAGAGTCTCCCTCAGTACAGACGGTGACAGTGGTGGTAACCCAGGGATTCACCTGAAATGGAAGACACCCACCATCATGAAAAGGAGAAGCGTATAATAGCCAGAATAAAAAGCATTGGCATAGCCATTAGGTCTCACCTTTGGGACCTTATAAGTGTTTGGCCATGCAGCACATTATCCTGGGTCGTTCAATTATAGCTGAATTCCTGAATATGTATAAGGTTATATCAAGCCCAAATTGGAACATGTGGAATCTTGCGGCATTGGAAGCAGTGTTGGGTCGCTTGCAGTGGTGTAGGGGCAGCCGAGGGAAGCTTGCAGAAGTGAGGAATGTGTAGAAGCTTGCAGCATTAGTAGCAGTGTCCGGTAGCTTGAAGTGGTGTAGGGGCAGCCAGGGGAAGCTTGCAGACAAGGAAGTGACAGCCTCCATCATGGGCCAAGAGTTAAAGTCGCGTCTAAATCGGATAATAGATGGGACAGCAAGGAAGGGCCCCCATTACATGTGTAATCTACATAAAAAAGGAACTCTGAAAAAGGGCTGAAAGTTCTCATTACGTCCTACCCAAGGACTATCAAGAAAGGTTGAGGGTTCCCTTTCATATGTTCAAGCAAAGAACGGCGCAAGACTGCTCGGATTATCCATTCAACCAGAAGGGGATGGCTTAACCAACATGCGGGTTCATCCTCAACCCAAAGCACACATCACAGGCTAAACTTTCATCAACAAGTTGATCGGATAAATATTTTGTGTCGGTGTAGCCGGGAGGGGGATACCCCTCCGAAAACATGTGTAATAGCGGTGTCCCATCTAACAACCCCCTGCAGCTGTAATGGTTTTCCCCACATTGGATGCTCACAGTGTGCTATTGTCTCATTAGCACAAACTTATGCACAATGCGGGAAAGTCTGGAGTCTCCATTGTGAGCCAGACACACGACTTATCAATAAATGGCACTGATTCATTTCCACGCGGCACATCTATGTTTAATAAGACTGCGCCTGCTGTTTTTCTTAGCATGGACGCATTATCATTATTTTGACACAAGTTTTGGGAGATAAGGTTGTGAAAACATCTCATTACCTTAGCGCACACACACTTGTGGGCAACTGGATACCTTTGAAATCCTTCTGTCACTAGCAATATATAAGCCATACTGTTAATATAAAATATTACACAAAACATAATTTTCCAGCACAGGGTTGTGCAAAGTAAACAAACAACACCAGCAAGGATTCGAATTGGTAAGATTTGGGTACATTCAGAAGTGCTAGTTGTATCCAGGGAAAAAAGAACACAAAAACCCGATTTTGTTCTTTTACTTTAGGCAAATCCACCAACATGCACTCGCAGGCAGTTATTTAGTAACTGCTCTGTGGTAGCTTAAAGCGTAGTTTATTTTTCTTTCAAAAACTTTTCTTCATCTACAGAAGCTCCGGATCTGGGGGGCGCCTCCGTGGACATAAACAGTGCTTCGCCTCCCTCAAAGCACAACAGACAATTGCCTCCTCGAAGCTTCGCTTCAATGACCCCAGAGAGCCCGGCATAATTCGAAAAGTGCAAATCCTAGTGTGCGAGTCTGGTGCCTCCACTCTGTGTCCAGCAGCATCTGTCAGGAAAGAAAACCCACAATCCCGACCGCCCAGGTACAGCCCCCCCAGTAGGACGAGAGTACTCTCAAACAAGGGGAGGGAGCGGAGGTGGCCACTTCATATCTGTATGCGGAATACAGTGTGTGCGACCCACATTTGACGCTAAAATGTCAGCACCGAGGCGAGGAGAAAGCAGCGGCAGCCCAGGAGAGGGAGCGAGCGACAGTACCAGGGGAGCCCAAGAGAGCAGGGGGAGGAGAGCGAGCGTCCGTGAAAGATAAAGCTCGTTGTCCGTGAAGCGGGCCTCGCGCTGAGCCAGGGAAACGCTCATTGGAATTTAAAAAAAGTTCCTGAACAGAAATAAAATAGAAAAAAGCGGAAGACTACATGTCCTGTGGCGATACTCCAGGGGAGTGAACGACTTGCAAAAACGAGGGACCAGGAAAACAAATTACCCACTGGCAAGCAAATTTTTTTAAAAGATAACCGATCAGACAAATGTAAAGCGATGGGGAAGTTCAAACCCACAAAGTATATACAACAGATCATCCTGACAGTGCAAGCGCTATCTAGGCTCGACCTAAAAAGGCTGGCATCTTCTTGGCTCTGGTGTGTGTCGAGCCAAATTCTTCCAGAGGTTCTGGGCATAATGCTTCGAATACTGGCAAAGGTACATGGTAAGCTAAAGATGTAGGCACTGGCTGAGAAAGGAGCTGCAATACATTTTGTGTACAAAGTAGTGATTAGTTCTCCAAGCCCAGCAAGTAGCAAGTGCAATTAGTAGCAGTGAAAATAAAATCAGTATATGTAATATAGGCACATTTTATTAATTCCGATCCTTTAGTAAAATTTGTATATTGCAGAATAACACGTTTGGTAGCAGCCTCATAAAAGTAAAGCACAGTTTGTCTCCATGCGTACCAGCTAATAAGGTTGCATATTAGAGGTGTTAAAATGTTTCCACCATTGAACCCAAATTCTCTTATCTTTATGTGGGCATCCTCTGGCCTGGTAGATTCTCTGCTATCTTCGAGCAGTGATCCATGGTTCTCAACCAGTCGCCCACTGGTGTGGCTGCTTCAAACTTTTAATATTTGGTGATGGATCTTTTATCCAGGAGGGTGCCATTTCCATCACAGTTCTGTCCATATGGGCTATTCTTCCCCCTGCATTCCCTCCCCTCTTCCCCAAGATTGTTGAGGATTCCCATGAGTGTAAGCCGATGAGAAAGGTCAATGGGTCGCCAAAGACCTTTAGATAGTGTTTGCAGTGTTGACCACCCATATTCGTTTGTCGCATTACGTTATTGAACCATGTGAAAGAAGTTGCCCAGTGTTTATTGACAGCTCGTGCACATTTGCAAGGTGGAGCTTGACTATCTGCCATAGTCAGAGGTGAAATATGTTTCATGTAGTTTCATTTGGTTATTCATAGTTTTGCTGATATTGCAGTCTCTGGGAGCCATTCTAGCGTCATCATTGGCTAAGGTTCCCAGTTTCTCCTACCTCTTCATTTATAATTCTGTGAAAAGCTCTGGTGTGTTGGCTATTATATCATGGAGCGATAGAACCTAAAGAACCCTCCCTTGCCCAGCCAGTCCAGGAGTACCTTGCATACTATATTTACAAAAGGGCAAAACATTAAACAAGGAGGCGAGCCTGGCAAAAGCTGGCACGTGATTAAAAAAAGAGGCCCAATTACTTACTTACTTCCCGTCATACATCTCATGCCAGTGTCCATTTCCATAGGGTTCAGAAAGGCTTCAACTTCTGGGAACAGGTACTTACTAGTAGAGGTAGTAATGTAACCAGCCAGTGCATGGGTGATTAATTTCCTACTGTAATTATCAACTGAATAAATATGATGAGACTGTGGCACTTTAAAAATACCACTCCCTCTTAGAGCAAGAGAAGGTTAAACTAAAGAGGTGAACTGCATCAGTTGTTCTTCCCTTAACAAAGCTAGAAGACTTAAATCGGTGAAAAAAGCTTAGCTTTTGTAGGAAGAATAGGGCAATTTAAAAATTGTATACGCTGATCAGTATGATTAGATTCCCAACAGGATCAGAGGGTAGGAAAGAACTCCAGTGATTGTCTACTCCTAGGTCCCAGAGTTTCTCGATTTATATGTCTGTTGCGACCCTGTGAACATGATTGGTAACTGTTGCTTGAAATTCAGTGCTGAAGTGCCAGAGGAAAAGAAGAGAGCAAGTCCAAGTACCACTATTGAACCTGTACAGAGGCCACTGCCTTTTGACTATTTTCGCACTGTACAAGTACCACATACATACAAATACCACATACATATAAATCCTAAAGAGAGAAGACATGCTGAAAGCAACAAATGGGGCAGGGAATCTATTTTATAGTAAATGCCAAAGCTGATTTGACAGTGGCGGTAGTAAAAGGGAGGAGTAAACTTTAGTGCCAAATGAAAATGCTTAAGAGCAAAAGGGAGAACCTCAAGTGGGGATCAGTAACATAAGAACACAGAGCTGGAACATCGACGTAAGTCACACAATGATGCAATAGCCAGACACAATACTTGGAAATGTAGACCATGAAAATCATTATAGCAATGGAATGAAGAGATAGGACAGATCATTTGTGCTTATTTTACCTCCTATAGAGTGAACCGCAAGTGTGTGGTACCAGAATATTGACCATAAAATATTGATCTGCAGCAGTATTGACTCCCACATATTGACTTGAACAGTATTGTCAAGTTAAGTGGATGATTAGTTAGAACAGCAAATCTGTACTTCCCTGTATTTGCTTACCTTTGCAGTATTTCGTTAGTCCAAATGTTGCAGATTATATTGTTGCAGGCTGTTATTTTAGTAGTCGATATTGTGCTATGTAAGCACTGTAAGGCTTTGAAAATTCTTTAACTCCTCCCGTAGAGTTCATTTTTTGGGGGGGTGATTCCTACTATATCCTGTTTTTTTTAGTATTACTGACTCCTAGTTAAATACCACAAATAGTGGCATTTGTTCATTTTATTATTATCTTTCTGGCATGATGCGAAATAAAGGATGAATCCTGGAGAAAGAGGTTGGTCCGCTATACGCTCAAGAAATAAAATGGGGGATGATGAGGGGGTTTTGCAATGCTGATGTGGCAAGTGAAAGACTACTTTAAAAAGTGGTTAGGAAACCTCATCTGAGAAGAAAAATAGTCATATAGAGGGAGTATGAATCATGGGCCTGAGTGTGGTCTGATGTGTCTGTCATAAACTGAGTGGGAACGAGATTGGAACTATAGCTGTCACAACCAGCGTAGGACCCTTTACAACCTATGTCACTTGTTAACTTCTCCCCTTTCCACCTTTCAGGGGATAAAGAGGGCAGACAACAATGCAACTTTCCAAGCATGGAACAGTGCATTTTATTTAAAGAAGACACTGATAAATTAAATGATTCATTTTTAATGAATCTTGTTTCTTATATGTATGCATAGGCCTCCTGGTTGCATTCTGACTTTTCATTCAAATGTAAGTAAAGAATATCCTTGTTTTGAAATTTTTCTTATTTTTTATTTTAGAAGCACTGTTGGTCACATTAATGCATACAGTAACATAGAGATGGCTAATACTGTTGTTACACAATCCTTGAACTAAAATGCCCACCGGACATTTACCACATTATCGTACCTCATCAAGTCTCTGTATATGTATGTATCTGGTATTTGTATAGTGTAAACCTAACCAGAAGACACTGACGCACTATATAGAGTCAAAGACCAAGATACCATAAACCTGTGATTGGATGAGTAGCTGGTTTCTAAGAGCCTAAGTGGACTCTTAATCCATTGTGATTTAGTGCTCATTTAACAATCTTGTCTTCACCTCTCCCTAAAGTGGAGCAGGATGGGGTTAGTACTGATGGGATATGTCTTTCCAGAGACTGATTGCATAGAAGGAGAAACCTGTACCCTTTTTTAGGTCTCGCCTAGCGATGCAGCGCCATGCGCTGCTCGCTATGCGAGATCTATTGTTGCCGACTTTAGCTCCGATGCGGGACAGGAGATGTGCACACGCGTAAAAGACATCAGCTGTGAATGCGTACGGCGGCGTTAGCTGAAGTTGCAGGACAGGATATGTGCACGTGCATTAGTGATGGCGCGTTAACACGCCTCCTGCTTGCACTTTCCCAGACTGCCGATGTGCACGCTCAAGGGCACGCTCACGGCGTGTCTATGTGCTTGGGCCCGGACAGCACATGGGCACGCGCACGGCGTGTTTCAGCTCTCGCATAGAGACGCAGCGCATGTGCTGCTCGCGGGCTCCGAAGGAAGAAGATGGGAGTTATGTAAGGTACTTTATTTATGCTTGTTGCTTTGTTGTGAGGGTTTGCTGGTGTCGCATCTTTGGTATTTCGGAGCCCGAAGCGCTGTGCCTGCTCGCATTCACGCATATTGCAGCCCTTTTTTTCAGCAAGGAAAGGCTATTCCAGGTACATTTATTTAGACAATTTTCGTTGACGAAGGAGGCGCCGTGGGTGGTTAGGACTCGATAAACACCCAATACTGTCGCACATGCATTGCCAAAACCTCAGCGTTTAGTACCTCAACCAACACGGAAGTTACGATTCTGAACGTTTCCTTTCAGGACTATCCCCTGAGAAATTAGGCGTTTTTCAAAGGCCCTATCTAAGGCGCTCATTAAAGAACAGATTTTTCGGTGCCCTGGGAAAGATGATTCTAGCAGACAGTATCCACGCCCCACCCCTGCCCCTTGTCAACCATTGCCCGCCTTAGGGACACTTACACAACAAGGGCGTTATTTATAACCGCTGCTCTTGTTCGGAGCCTGTGGCCTTCCTCGGGCGTGTAGCGCTTCATTATGAGCTGTTTCATTTTCTTCACTGAAAGTAGCATTTTCCACTTTCTTTTCTTTGATCCAAAGAGCCCCCCACCCCCCCCCAAGTGCAGCGCTTTAGTTCAGTGTAAAATTTGCACAGCCCCTGTCCTCGTGAAAAGAGGGTCGTAAAACTGTGGAAGTAATTTTCTGGGAAATGCCATCTCTACAATTTGTAAAATTCGTGTCTGCAGGTTTGGGTCCTCCATTTTCTCTGTGGCAGACTGCTGAGCTGTCCTTCTGTTTCATGTTTACTCTTTAGAGGGATCCTATATGCATGCCCCGAGGTGTGATTCCCTGCCCTTTCGCGTGATAATTAAATAGCAGAGTCCTCAGGCCATGGGAAAGTTCAGAGAAGCCCCACTGCAGCGTGCCAGGCGCCAAATAGTCATCTGTTTATTTTTAACGTCTCTGGAGTGTGTTACATGGGAACATGTGGCCCATCTCACTGTTATAAACACAAGCTAAATGCAGGCTTATGCCATTTAGACCATATATTCACACGTACGCTCACGGGACACCAGCTTACGGACAAGTGTAAGTTTGCTCTGGAGAGTTAAAAGCAGAATTTTAAGCACAGCGTGAGGATGCCCGGACAGGGCAAATCCGCTATTTCCCTGAAATGAGTGCGCTTTTACCAACAATAGTTTACTGTATGGAGCAAACTAGGTTAAGGGTGTCATCAATACTGGACATAGAAAATAATTTTCAAGACGATATATACGAAGCGTTTCCAGTTATAGGTTGATATCTTTATAGAAGGCACATTTCATTATATGTTACCCAAACGGATTCCAATATGCAATGTTATGAAATGGCGCAAGCCGCGAGCTATTGGCATTGTAAATGACAATGCCTTTCATTCATGTTTTACAAACAAAAACATAAATAAAAGGCATTGTCATTTACAATGCCAATAGCTCAAACTCGCGTAATTGCGAGACCTATTGCATTGCAAATGCTTGTTCTTTTTTTGAAATTCTTCATCTCCAGTCTGATGGTGTCCTGGCAGTGGGTGTGCCCAGAGCCACAGGAGATGGTGAGTTTGTCAGCCAGGTAGGAAGGAGTGCCATTCCTGATGATTTTGTAGATTATGTATCTGGGAGGGGCTACTGGGCCCAACCTTTGGGGGTCAAAGTCTTTTTCTCCTGATGTGCTGGAACCCGACCTACTATGGCTTCTGAGTAGCTGGGCCAAGTACTACCCCCTCAGCACTTAACTCTCAGAGGTGGCGTGGGTTGAGCAGTCCAAGGCTCTTCAGGGATAGGTAAGCACAAGGTATGCATAAGCTCCTAACTCAAAATACCGACAGTGACCCCAGCAAGTGGATTGTCCAGGCAAATGTTGACTTTCTTTAGTAAAGCAGTATTTATTATGGGTAACATTCTGCAACTTCATGGCTGCACAGATGGGGGTTACAACTTCCACCAGAGAGTGGATGGCTCTCCCTCCACACCAGTCCAGACTGGATTGGGCATCTCTCACTGCTCACCGGGAATGACGTGCCATGATCCCTGCCTGGCCTTGCTCCTTCCAGGCTCTCTCTTCCTCCTCACAGGACACCCTAGACTTGGCAGTCAGGCAGGTTATGCTCCAGGCACCAGGCAAGTGTTCTTGGCTGCCTGGGTAATTCCCTCACCCAGCTGGGAAACCGGTAGCCTGTGGTCCCCAGTCTTGCTTGCAGCAGCTTATGTAGTCCAAATCCGGACACATATGTGATTCAGTGTCTGAGCCTTGAAATTCCATTGTGGGTGTCTGCTCCTTTGAAGTGCTTTCTCCTCTGCACGCAACATTGTTTTGGTCCTATGCTCTGGCCCTGTTTGTGCCTTTTCATTTTATTGTTTTCTAAGCAAAGTGTGAACTAGCAAATGCTATAGCTCATTATATGATATTGATGTTTTCAGATTTCCCCTGACGAAGGGCCATTGTAGAGCCCAAAATGCATTGGGAGAATTCGTTTATACTGCAGCATCTTTGTTATTATTCACTTTGAATATTTCTATGAACTTCACAGCATCTGCAAGGATTTGGAAATAAAGCAGATTGAGCTTCATTCTTCATTTCACGACCTGGATTTATGATTGGAAGCAGAGAGTCATCTGTTGTCTTATCCATGAACTGATTGACTCATCAAAAAGTGTTGAATATTGTGTTTCTAACATTGTGTATACTTCTTTAGTACATTACAGTAGTGCACTTAGTACCCAGGACATACTTCCTGGTTTCTTTTCTCCTCTGCACTGCCATTTGTGAAAGGGACGGTGTGTCACAGGAAGAGTGGCTCCAATGTGATTAACCCACAACAGAGGCCAAAGGAGTAACCGGGGATCACACTTGTGTGTCAACCTCCACTCAAATATGCCCCATAATGGTTCAAAGGACTTCCTTGCTATCAAGATTCCTGGTCCACAGTGCCAACCTTATTAATCCCACCATCTCCCTGAAAATGAGCCCAGGCCCAACTGACCAGTTACTCTTGCAAAGAGACAGAAGATTGTCTGATCCCACCTCCTTCAGTACATGTTCCCACCCCAGGATTCAGGAATGTCGGCAACCCACATCTGCTTGGGAGCTGCAGTCCTCCCCTCCAAAGGCCTCTTCAGACACTGGGTTCCCAGAATGGAACCCACAGGCCTTCATGTTATGTATGTACCAAACACAGGCACACACATGCCTACCGTGGGGGGCAGAGAGTGTTTAAAACAAAATACAAAAAAAAAAGAAACACTTAGCTGGATACAGCCGTCCGCCACCTCTCCTACGTCCTCTTCTCTTCTTCCGGGCAGTAGGAACCAGGAAACACACAGCCTCCCAGACTCCCCTGACCAATCACAACGCTTCCTTACAGCACTGTTGTATTTGGTCTGAGAGCCGTGCTTCAGCGCTCAGACATGGGCTTGGAGGCTGTGCATGTTCTCCACCCAGGCTGTAATGCAGCCTCGGTGGAGAACACGCAAAGTGCGCATGACTGTTTGGCCGGCCCGAGAGAGCCAGTCAAAATGTAAAGCGCACTTAGGAAGTGCCTACCACTCTAAACAGAACACCAGCCCCCCCCTCAAACCAACTGAGGCCGTACGGTTAAATAAAATGATAATAACTTTGCGTTGTCATTTCATTTTTTCGTTTACAATTGCTCAGTGGGGTGATGCTCCTCTGCCTTAGCAGAGGAGCCGTCACTGATAAAGCTATCTGGCTTTGATGTCTTATGGAATTTGATCATTATAATAGATGAAGCTACCTCAAAGGGTTCAAAGGATGACACCAAGGTTTCTCATGGAGGTTTCAAAGGTAAGTTTAGGGCATCTAAAAACTTCTTTGGGGCTCCATCCAACTCCCCGCCATTGAGGCATTTGAAAAAAGACCCTAAAATATTTTTCAGTGTCCCTATCCGCCATGAGTCCATATTCTCTGCATTAAAGTATCTTTGACTTTCAGTTAATTACCCAATAACCTGGGGAGGGTCAGCAAAACCCTGTCTGACTAACCTGTGCAATTTGCAATTGACCCCTTGTTTTGATAACATTCGAAATATCCTTTTTAACCAGACACCTCATTCCTTTCTTTAGCCGCCTTCAGTTAATCTTCCAATCTGGTCCTCAACAGTACCCTGTCTGTGTTCATCCCTGCTGTCATCGATAGTAGTTTACCCAGCAGGACTGCTTTTTAGTGCAGCCGCTAAGGTAATCCTCCTGGCTGTTTGGGAGAAAATAAGGAGGAATGAACTCTGGACATTTTCACAAGGGATTTAAGTCCCTCAACATTTAAATATAAGATACTGAAGGTAATGATTGATTCAGACACAGAACTATATAAATCTTCTTAGAGGTGGCAAATCCACTACAAACCATCTGCTGAAAGAGTGAACTTACCTCACCGAACCATCCATTCTACCTCCCATACCAAGCCAAGCCCTCCTCACCGTAACGCATAACCTCCAAGTGAACCCAAACGCAGCACAATCTTTTGTGCAGGGGCCAATTCTGCCTCCTTTTAAAAAGTTTGAACCTGAAATTTCTACAAAAGGTTAAAAAATAAGAGGCCTTCTCTAGCAATAGTTTTTAGAATTGATTGGTAACCTATCATTCCCTGTGACCGCATTGTCTTTCTCTTCTGTTTTTGGTAAGTTTAGTGTTGCTACATGTGTACAATGCTTCGGGCAGAACAAGCTATGTGACCGGTTCTGCATGACATGAGACTGACTCCATATGAGTTGGTGCTGCAAGATTACATTTCTTACATTTATTGCACTCTTACTTTTTATGAGAAAGAAAAAACTGATTTTTTTGTTTTTGTCAACTAATACAAAGTACCCGGATTTAATATAATTTGCTCTCTGAAAGCAGTGGTTGGTTATTTAAGGCTATTATAATGTCAAGTAATTGGAAATATTTAAATCCTCTTTCTCTAAGCTAGGATAGTAAGTCACATGCAGCTCATACTATAGAGACTCTGTATATAAATAAAAAGTCCTTAACTAACATTAGCACTCAGAGACAAAAAGTTAGGAGCCTGTCAGCCAACCAGCCTTTGATGGCAATATTTAACTTTACAGACCCGAAAAGGAAGTCTTATGTAGCTGGCCAACTTCCAGTGTTGCAATGTGGACAAATGGAGAGTACTGCAGGAGTATGAGCAGCTTCTCACCTGTGGAAAATGGCTCCAATCTCCTGTGATAGTCCCTCTGCCTCTTCTAATAGAGCTGCATGTACACAGATTGCTTTTTGGCAGTGGGACATTAGGTATGGCCTCCCGGAGATGCAGCTGGGTTCATCACTTTGGACGACAGGACCGTAGAGTACTATGAAGCATTTGCCCTGATGGACTTCTGGATTTGCTTAACCCTTCTACCATGGACATGTTGTCGGATCTCGACCACCAGGCCCTCACCATCATGTACACGCTGGACGTGAACACCCTCAAAGATGGCTTTGGATCTGGCAGTCACTGTTCAGACAAGGAGGCCTATGCCACACTGTGGAAAAACACCCCATAACTAGTGCTGCCGGCCATGCTCAAAACACCAATTTACCAACGATACAAAAAGAGTTATAAAGAGAAGAAAATAGTGGGCGCCGCAAGTTATGACGTGTTATGTGCATTTGTAAACCTATCTGGTGAATTTCAGTAGTTTCCTGTGTTTGAGCCAGAGCAATAACTCAGTTCTTAATTTAGTTTTTTCTGTGAATGTATATTATAGGATATGATATTATAGTTTGAATGTCTTAACTTACCAATGAAGAACCCTGTCAACCTTGCAAATCAGTTAAAAATTGAGAGCAAATGGCAGGAATAGATAGGCCCCCTACACTCATGGTGCCTCTCTCCTCACTGTCTTCCATTTAGTCTATATTCCTCTTGATCTATTGGCAGCATGCTGCGAAGAGCAAGAGTAGAGAGGGAGTCAATGTTCTGCAGCAGTGCAATAACTCAAATGAGGAAGAGCACTAGAAATGCACCTGCAGTACTAAATTTCACCAGCAGGTGTCGGTCCAATCTTGTGCCAGCCCCTCCAGTGTTGGTAAATGGCTGCCAACAGATGTTTTAGTTTTGTTGTGGCGCACTGCCCAGGGCTAGCAGGCCTGGCTAGGTCACAAAAAGAAAGTAGAAAAAGCAGCAAGTCTTGTGGTGAGATGGAAATAGAGTTGTGCAATCCATCAGCTCTACACTGCATCAAGCCCACCATGGTGCCAACACCATCTCTTCATTTACAGGGAGCCATTCCTTTGCTCCCCTGATGCTGTCTTCTTTTCCACCTCCCACCTGCAGGCCCCGGATAGAAAGGAGGCAAAGATGAGATGTGGCACGTCACATATCACAGTGAACTGCTGAGCACTGATGGATCCTCTGGCAATAGACACAAATAATAAGGTGTGGGGATTCGGGTGGCTCAAAGCCCCAGCAATGCCCCCAGTCATGTAGGCTGATTAGTGAGCTTCCTGGTCCCACAGAAGGCAGCACTGGTCCCCCCTTTTTATCAGGTAGATCCGCCCCATAAACAGGCTCCAAGATAGAACAGCACCATCTATACAGGACCAAGGGGCAGGACAGAGGCCTGGAGACCCCTACTAGAGCACAGCCATTATCCTCATGGCCAGGCTCTGCCTCTACAGTTTTATTTCTAAATATATTTCAGTGCTGTGGGTTTTCTCTGTTTTTGGTGTCATTGTGCTTAATTCCAAAAAGTCATGTTCACCGTGAGAATTATAATGTAACTTTCAAGTTCTCAAAAGGAGACTACACGCTAACTGAAGTCATTTACGGTGACCGCCCACCCCCAAATCACCACAGTGCTAGATCGTGGGAGCTTGAAAAGCCCACATCTACCTCCATAAAGATTCTAGTGCCTCACCGGTGGCTTTTAATTCCATCAGTCAGGTCACATATAAGGTTCTGGCTTCTTCTAGTTTTGGCTCATTTGTGGCACTTCCTTAGTCAGATTTAATATGAACACAGAGTCTAGTACAAGTAGGACCATGGGAATGATTCAAAATCTTATACAGTGAGGGATAGGACTTTCTTCAAAAGTCCTTGCAGAGAAGATTTTTCATCTCCTTTCTCAAGCAGAGATTTGAAGGAGCGAGCCTGATTATTGATCCTTCGATTGGGTGCGCATTCGAGAGGGCTTGCTTTGTGAGCTTTTACTTTTTTCTGTTAGTTTCAAATATGACGATAGTGCAGTGTCTGGCATTACGCTGGTCTTTCAACTATTTTTGACGAACAACCATATCTGTCAAATGTTTTTCTTTAAGAATGACATTTATAAGTATGACATTTAAGTATGACATTTATTGAACATTGGTTATATACTTATCATTTGTAACCCTCTAAAAATCAGTGTGGCTCAGTTTAGTGCAATAAAGAGGTGGGAGGAGTTTGACTAGTCACACTTTCTAAATGTTGTATTGTTGGGAGTTTAGAAAAATATGATTGAGCAACGTAGTTTCACACCCCTAAACAGGAATTTCATTTATATTGATTTATTATATTGCCAGGGTTAGTTGAACTGACATCACACACCCCTTTCCCATAAAATGATATCCAAGAAAGTGGTGGCATAACCATTCACCATTCCTGGTTCCTTTTGCAACCCACTTTGATACTGACAACTCCTTTGGCCATTAACAGAACTGCCCGTAAGTAGACCTACCCACATTGTTAATACAATGGTTTGACACTGTTTGCCTGGTAACCATGTCTCCTAGGAACCATAGATTGCACAAGAATGCTAGTCCTCTGGACCTTCAGGGAAAGATTTCTTGCTTTAAGCGCCAATAATTCAACCATCGCCCATCCACTCTCTTGCATGGGCTTCTTTTTCAAACAAACTTCCTATTCCTAGTTTTAAGGTTTCTGAAATTAATGCAAAGGGAAGTTTGAGGAGGGAAAACATTATAAATACCCCCATTTTCCATACAAATTTATAATATAATACATAAAGTCCCAAGAATGGTTACTTGCCCAATGCTACTAGGAGGCTTTTGCGTTTATCAAGTAGGTTTGATCATAATTTGTCCTGCTATTGTAACTGACTGCATTTATATGCACATAGACCTCTCACTTCCTTCTGTGCTGGCTCAGTGCTTCCTTTGCAGTTTTTTGTCCCTGGCATCACCCTCGGGTTATAAAAAAGATAGGAGAAAGACTCTATCACCTCTCAAAAGGCATGAGTTAACCAATACACTGTTGTCAATGGTCTAATTAATTAATCAAGAGGGTCAAGATGTAGGATCTGGACAGTCTGAGTCTTTAAGACTTGGGGCCTAATTCTGATGCGGTTAGGAAAGCATTCCCACCTAGGGCCTGATTCTGATGCGGTTAGGAAGGCCTCCTAATGGCATTTGCTCCTTCCAAATCGGATCGGGAACGTGTCTTCCCGACCCAGGGCCCAATTATGATGCGGTTAGGAACATATGCTCCCATTGAAGTCAATGGGAGTCCAACCAAATCGTATCTGGAAGCATCCGGATGCATCGTACTCAGTCGGTCGGACTCTCCCGATCCGAGTGGGTCGGAAACCATTTCCAAACCGATTCGGTCGGGAAGCTTTCCAACCCGCATCAGAATCAGGCCCTTAGTCTAAAGCCAAATCATATAATGTACGTGAGACAGAATTCCAGGTTAAACCTTTTAGGTTTATTCAAAATAAAGATCATTACTAAAAGCAAATGGTAGTTAATTGTGAATGAGCTCAAATAAAATAGTCCAAATCCTAATCTGTGAAAGAACTAACATAATCTCAAGCAAGCCAATAGCCAGAACGTATTATAAAGCAACTATAATAACTTAAAGTCTGCTCGGTTCGAAAGTGAAACCAAGCCTTAATTATAAAGTGTTGTAACCTGTATTTTATTTATCTGGTTACTTTCTCCCTAGCTGCTCATCCAGTGTGAATGTGATGCATGGAATGTTGGTGTGAGAGTCTTGAATGGAATGTTTGGGTGCCTGGATGCTTGAGTGTGAGTTGGAGTATGGGCTGAGCAGCAGGCAGACTGCTCCTGGTGGGGCTGCATCTCTACAACTCAACTACCTGTAACTAAACTCAATAAATCTACGTAAAACTACATCCTGGCTGCGGACCTTGTTACTACAGATTTTTCTATTGTTCCCTGTACGTTTCTAACCTCCTCACAGGGGTTCTAATGGGAACGAGTCCCATGTGTTCTGCTGTTCTGTGCACGTTTTTAACCTCCTCACAGGGGTTCTTATGGGTACGAGTCCCATGTGTTTTATTGTTCTGTGCACTTTCCTAACCTTCATTTAGAGGTTCTTATGGGTATGAGTCCCATGTGTTTTATAGTTCTTTACACTTTTCTAACTTTCATATAGAGGTTCTAATGGGTACGAGTCCCATGTGTATCTTTGTTTGTGCGTATTTTGTGCACACTCGTTGGTTGTCTGCCCCTAAGCCTGATTAGCTGTATGGTTAGCAGTCAACATTTCTTTCCCCTTAACTTTTTTGTAGTTCATGTTTGGTGTAGATGTTCCATGTTTCTGGTCCATTTATTCACCTATATTTTGGGGAAAGTCAGTTCGGGTGTCCGTCACCCATTTCTATATGTTTCTTTAAAAAGATTATAGGAGGATGATGGGTGGGTAATATATATTTTATGTATATTTATCTTTGCATCTCCTCTACATTGTTTATTTTTCTTGCATGTACTTATTGTACATCTCTTGTATATTTTCTCTGAATTTACTTTCCTTTTCTCTTGTACTTCGGTCTTAACCTTTCATTTCATTTTCTCTTGTACTTACCCTTGCATCCTCCATTGTATTTTCTTCCTTGTTCACTCTTGATTTTTCTTGGCATTTTTGCTTTAATCCCTTCACGCTTGGGTTCGCTTTCTTCTTGCTTTTTCTCCACTTTTCCATTTTTCTATTTCTTGGGGTTCTCCTTGTTTGAACCTTTTTCTTCTTTGTGGTTTCCATTTTTGTTTTGTGGAAGAAGGGAAGGTATGTTGTAACCTGTATTGTATTGTATTTATCTGGTTACTTTCTCCCTAGCTGCTCAGCCAGTGTGAATGTGATGCATGGAATGTTGGTGTGAGAGTCTTGAATGGAATGTATGAGTGCCTGGATGCTTGAGTGTGAGTTGGAGTATGGGCTGAGCAGCAGGCAGACTGCTCCTGGTGGGGCTGCATCGCTACAACTCCACTACCTGTAACTAAACTCAATAAATCTATGTAAAACTACATCCTGGCTGCTGACCTCGTTACTACATAAAGTTAATAAACAGACTAGTGAAAAGTCTGCCCAGTTTACAATCCCAAGAAAGTCTGGCACATATCCCAAAGAAATAATCTTTTACAGGGTTTTAGACAGAAAAGCCAAACACATCTAGTTGTAAGGTAACGTAGTACAGTTGAACTAGAAATATATCATTCTAATAAGCCAATGAACAGTTTAACACGACATAAGATACATTCATTAAGATATGTCCAGATGATCTACTGTTTATCGTTGAATAAGGCGTGAATGGTAAATGAAGGAAATGCCTTCACATTTATATACGAAATAGGATAGACAATTCAGCTAATGAATGGTCCATAGAAAAGACTTGAGGAAAGGACCTTGAAAGTTACAAAGACAGGAACGTCCTGAACATGGCTTCCTTACGGGGAACACACATTAATGCAATTGAGTAATACAGAGACCATGGAGGCATATATTTCACTGGTTTTCTAAATGCAAAAGCACACACAGACCCGAACGTGAAAAGGCTTGTTAGCATTAAATAGAAGTGCATATTTATTTCTGCAAATATGTATAGATTTCAATGCAAGCTGTCTGAGGCCTAGTCAGGCTAACTAAACAATATCTAGGTTCTGCATTATTTTCTAATTAATAAAAACAATTTCACAATCCCCTCTTCTGATAATTTTATCAAAATAAGTATTGCACTACACTATACTAAACTAGAATACTTCATCATTGTTTGCTTTTTCAGCTTCTTCTGTGAGGCCTCGATTCATCATATGCTCGGATTTGAAAACATCAAGTTCAATCTTCCTCCTTCGTCTGGTTATTTTCTTCCTTTCCCTACCACAATTTACCCAAGTCTAAAACGTATCTGTGAATTCTTAATCATGGTCTCATCTTTCAAATGAAAGTCCATTCCTTCTTTCCATTACTACATTTCACTCTTCGTCCAATACATCCTGTAATAAAATTATGTTCTGCATCAGTCAACTTACACTTTTTTCAATGTTCCATTAGTTATAGGATAATGTAACATAATGAGACTTATATTTAGCTAAAGAATCAACATTTACAACTTCAGGCATATTATCTATAGAAACTATATAATCTACTTCATATTCTTTCTACTTCATATTCTTCTAAAAAGTTGTGATTCATCAATATGCTTCAATACTTAAATAAATACAACACAAAATCCCATGGGAAAGAAGAAGTTGTATGAATGTGGCACCTTCTGAATTAGTGTAAGTTTTTTCTCCATCATTTACATTAATGCAGTTTCTATGATCTAACCTACTATCCTCTGTCCCATTATTATTCTGTGTATGATTTATATGACTTGAAACATATCCAGCATGGATATATAGACTCAGTTAGATTCCAATTAGTAATCTGAATTAAAAAAATACACATTATTTTAAGAGTCGAGCAAACTTTTTCTTCACATTAAGCAGTCTTCTTTATATTAAAAATATAGTCTCTCAATCTAAGTCTTAAAAACTGAATGCAAAAATTTTTATATCTCCAAAAGTGTTAGTCTTTAGTATTGTACGAGCATTAACAAAACAGTTCTTTTAAGCAACAGAGTTGAATAAAACTTGAAACGATGCATACAAATTTTTTCAACAGTGTTAACATTTCAAGGAACAGATGCGGGCAAAAAGGTTTTTTAAAGCTATTCAGACAATTTGATTTTTGAATGCATGCAGAAAACTATTCAACTATGAAAGCATGAAACCTATCATTAACTATAATCTATGTACAAAAATTAATGTTAAGATGCATGCACAGTTCTAAAAATGCAGGCAAAAATAAAAATTCATAATCTAAGAGCTATGCAAGCATACTTAAAATGTTCAGAAATTCTTAAAGTTTCACAAATTAAGTTCAATTTTTTCATGAGGAAATTATTCAGTGGTGTTCAACTTCTGACTCCGTTTATGAGCCAAGTCATGGAGGTTCATCAAACATAATTTAAAAATCTCTAAGATTAATGTCTTTCTTCTGGCACACTTTTTGTGAGATACTCCCATTCAGGAGCTGTATACTTTTTGTTTGGCTCTTACTCTTGTTGATCTTCTGATTACTGATTTATCAGTTTCTTTGTCATTCAAATCTAATACTGCTTCATCTTATTTTTCTTCATGTCTCTTCAGAGTGTTAAATCGTGGCAACTCCCTTGTTATTTCTCTCACATCATCGCACCATTCTGCTTAGATCAGGCTTTTGTCTTCTGGTTCATTTTCTTCATCTGTCACACTTTCATCTTCATTTGCACCTCTTGCTACTGGAATACTTTGATTTGCTTTTCGGGTTTTCAGAGTTTGGATTTTAAAAGTTTGATTTTCTTGATTTAATTTTATTGTTTGTCTTATTCTTCTTGAACACTTTGTTCTCCCCCCTTTGGATTCACCTGCAGCCCACACTTTTTCTGTGAAATGTGTGGATCCAGTAATGCTACCTCCACACTTCACAGCAGTGTTAGTCACCAATATGACTTGGTAAGGCCTGTTCCTCCTAGGCTCAAGGCAGGTCTTTGGAATGTGCTTCTTCACCACAGCCCAATATTCAAGTGCCAGGTTGTAGCAGTGTTCATTGCTTGCTGAATGTGTTATAGGCTTCACCTGGTGAGAGAGCATACCATAGCAACCAAACCTTTGCAGTGATTCAGAACCAGACCATCAGTAATATTCAGAAGTACAGCTGATGGAATACCTGGAATCATTATAGCTCTCTCCATTTATATTTATTAAATGCTTTTATTGATTACAATTCAATACAAACTAGCAGACACCAGCAGTGTAGTAAATACAGTGCTCAGCAACATTAACATATCAAAGAACACATTAGTAGCCATGCAACAAGTAAATGTCTTCTTTTTGACAGTACTACATTTTAGATGGGGACACATTATGCCCATTGTAGCCGAATAATTTAATATAGCAATTGGGTCCAGCTTACAGCCCTCTTTTGTTTTCACTGCAATCAACATATAATCAATGTCCTGTACCAGTACTGAATCACAAGGCAAATTTAAACTTTCCAGCTCTTTCTAAAGTATTTGTAAAAAGATTTGTCTGAATCTGAATGCAAAAAAGATACTGACTATCTTCAAGAAGAGGAATAGAGAAAAATACTGAACACAACTCAATCATTGTGAACCACTCTGCATTTGCTAGAAATTGAAATAAAATCACTAATGTATTTGGTACCAGGGGACAAGATGGAATCACTGTCATTTATTTTGGGCAGATCTTGTACTATCCTCCATTTGCCACTTGGCTTTTTCAAACCCACTATATGTGAGTCTAGCACTTCCCTCAAAATGCCCTGCCCATTCATTTTACCAATGACAGATGGAATCTCTTTTCTTCTTCATGTGCAAGCCTGTATTGATGAGTACAGGAAATCACTGCATTTGGTTTTACAGTAATCTATACTGCTTCTGAACTTGTAATTCACCCATTTTGCTTCTGAAAGCTCCCAAACCAACTTATTTACAGTATGTCCTAAATCTGAAAGCAAGTCCTCTGTTGCTGCAACTGGGAAATGTCTCACTTTTGCTTCTCGTGATTTTTGTTTAAAATCAACATTGTCATCCTTTAGTCTGAGTGCCAACACCATCCGCTGTGTAATAAATTATTCTGTTTAACTTGCACAAAAGATCACAACCCAACAGATTCACTGGACTTGTCTCACTAATTATGAACTGATGATCATTAATACTTGAACCAATTTTAACTAAGACATTTGCTTACAGCTTATTAGTAGCTTGCTTATTTGAAATATCTACAGCTTGGACCTACCCAAGAAGGGTAGATTAGGACCTTCCACTGGTCTAACTGTGGTAGCAACTGTATAAATCAAAAACGCTGGATGGCCCCTAACCTCTCCTTCCACATATGGTCCACCTTGGTCTACCTCTAGAACTGCACCAAGCATGCAAATCCCCCTAACATCACACACACACATACTGTCACTGTGCTTTACTTGTTCATGTAGCAACTGCAAATTGATTACGGAATTTTTCTGCTACAATTTCAAATTAGTCTAAAATCCTCGCATGTTATTCTGCATAGATTGTTGAAGGGCTGTTGCTAAAGGCATATTCGAATTGAACTACTTTACATTCTTCATGCTCTGCACATAGGCCAATAGGGCTGGAACCATTGACTGCATCATCCCATTCTGTGCCATCTGATTCATATTATGCTGCAATTGAAAAACCATTTGTTACTCACTAGAAACATATTCATATTAAATCTACACTTTTGGTTCCTTGGCCTTCTGTACCACAAACTTAACATACTCCGCCGATTTTACCTGCCCATTTTATTGTTAGTAAAAACGATATCTCGAAGATCACCATTTCCACCTTGCACAAATTGCACACCGTCGCTAGGTGCTTGAAAAATTCCTTGCCCAAAAAGATGGTTATTTTTCTGAGAGAACTTTGTCTGAGCCACCATCAACTTTTTCCTTAATCTCTTTCTTTCTCCCAAAACAATATCATTGCAGTACTTTGCATATGGCAAAATCTCACCCAATGATTTGGCTTGCCAACACATCACAATCAGTTTAAGATGTGCACTGATTCCGGGACACAAGCCCAACACAAAAGCAGAAACAAATCCAGACACACTTTCTTTAACTGGGTCTTCAACTCCACTATGCTGCCTATACTTCTGCAACAATCTCCCATAATATTCATGAGCGGACTCATCCGAATTTCGCTTTGCTCTCATGATTTTTGACCAGCTATTGTTTCTGCAGAACCTTTCGTTTCAAAGGCTCATTAACCTGAGTATACTTCTGTATGACAATAGGATAAAGCTTAAAATTAAGGCCCTCTTTCTCTACTTTGGGCCACTGCAGGCCCAATGTAGAACGGCGGTCTTTCGCTCAGTCCACAAGTCTTTAGGCACAACAGGTGAAAACAATGCATCTAGATCTTCCTAAAGTACCTTCAAAATATTCAGAATACCACTGTTGTAGCTTCTCTCTAAGTTAAGGAAAACATTTTGAAACAGTTCACAAGTCCTGCCATGTCCAGGGTATACGTATGCACATATGCTTCTTCAGGCACTTCTCCCAACGGAAATTCTTTTTCAACTTTCACTTCTCATTCAGACTCACTCACACTGTTGACTCCTTTTGATTTACGCTTTTTCAAACTTATCAGAAACTTCCGTCCATTCATCTCTGTACCTTGACACATTTTTCCTGTCACCAATCACATTGATTAATTCTCTCAGATTGTTTCACAAAGGTGTAACTTTTTGTTTTTGCAACTTGCATTCAGTCAGTCTCATTCTAAAAGTTCACAATTGTTCTTTTGAAATAAATCCACTTAAAATACTTCAGCCAATTTCTCAAGTGTTTTATATGCCACACGCTGTTTTTTATTCTGCACCCCAAAATATTAATTCATCTTTATTATTCATCTAATAAATTTTTTATGAAATTTGTACACTATGAATTTCTATTTACTCTTGAAAATCAAAAATACAAATTTCCACTGTTTTCATCTCACTTTGTTAAGTTGGAACAGGCTTTGGGTCCTCTCCTGCTCTCACTTCTAGCACTTGCTTCTGAATCTTGTTCTGCGGAAATAGCCTTACTTCAATTAATAAATGATCCATGAACTCATACTCTCCCTCTGAATTACTCTTAGTCACACTCCGTTTCATTTTTACTTTTATTTTGTTTTTGTCTAAATTAGCAAAAGTTGCAGCAAATACACCCACAGTTTTTAGTAGGTTCTCACACCACTCCTCTTTCCTTATACACAATCTCGCTTCCACCCAATTATACACGGCCTTACCGACTTGACCTTTCTGCCATTTCTGATGTCTCTTCTCATTGGCCATCTAATTACATTCATTCAGTGCTTCAACATGCACAGGTCGAGGTTGTGGTCCCATCTCAAACATGAAATGTCTCAAATACTTAGTTCTTTACATTGAACACACCATTCTCAGGAAAATTGCAGCAGCTTGTCACCTTTAGTAGGCCTATGCCATTCTTTAAGTATTGGGCATGTATGTAAGGCATGATCCAGCATCATTTCATATGGCGCACTTCACACTGGAGGTGGAATTTCTCCACTAATGTACCATTTTTGGGGGGATTTTACCATATGGAGAGGTGTGGTGCAGCGGCCAGGGCAGCTGACTTCGGAGCACAGGGTTCACTGTTCGATCCCCGGCTCCGGCGGCAGCTCAGCTCAGCACCATGTGACTCTGGGCAATAGCTCACTTAATTTCCACTCCGGCCCCCAGCGCCTTGAGACCCGTAAGGGTGAGTAGCTGCGCTATATAAAAACTGACTTACTTACTTTTTTTTATATATATATATATGCACACCCATTGTTGACTCAACCAAACTTTACAATATATGTAACTAATCACAATACAATTTGAAAACAAATCCTTAAACACAATACACAATCCTAATAAACTAAAATACACAAACCTTTGTCTTCCTACCGAGACACGGGAAGGGAATCAAACATGTCACTGCAAAGGATATAGTACCTTGTGATACTACCACATGCACTCTGAGCTAGGTTTCTTGACCAGCGATCCAGATCCAACCTGGAGTCCATGAATTTTATCAGCGTGCTCAGAACAAAATCCCACAAGTTCTAATTTGTACTGATTCACAGCTAGACTATTAAGGATCTCATAAACTTCAATTTATGAAATAACCTGGTGCCACACCTTATTCAGCAAACAACTTTATATAACTCGTTCTCCTTAATTCACATAAAATCTTCACTATCTTCAATACAACATGAACCCATTGCACACTGCTTTTCAAGATGTCCCAACTTTGCTTGTCCAGCGCAAATGCGACATAACACAAATATAATCAATAAAATATATCACACGTCACATGACATCTCACACCATGCTAAAGCCCCATTAATACTCCCCAAATCCACTCATGAGATGACATATTCTGGTACTCTGGCAATAATGCAAGCTCTCCACAATTCTACAACTTTCCACCACCAACAATTTTCATTAATTAGTTAGGCCAATTAGTGTCAATTATATCTGAAAGAAACAGTTAATTATAGATTCCTTACCTTAGAATCTCCCCCAGGCGTCAGACTGGATGTGGAAAGTTTTTCGTCAGCAGTACCCCTGCGCGTCTGAAGGTGGCGTCTGTCGACTCCGCGTCCGGCTTCGTGGTTGCTGGGATGAGGTCGCGGAAGTTACATAGACGCCGCCCTCGCGCTCTGACATCAGTTCTTTATTTTTCCGCGCCAGCAAGCGCAGATCCGGGAAGAGCGGTACCCCCAGTCACTTTTTGACTGAGTTGTTTTGCGACTTTTGTCGACTTCGTTTTTGAGTCTTTAACCGACTCCTGGTGCACGAGGGTTGCCCGGTTTCAAGGCCTGCGGTTCCTGTTCCCGAATGATGTCGGTGACGGATCCGCACCGCTTGTGCCTCTTCTGCCTGGAGCACGACCATGACCCCAAGTCGTGCTCCGACTGTCGAACCATGGCCCTGAAGTCTTTGCGGGAGCGGTCCCGAAAGCTCCTCGAGGCCCAGCAGTTGGCTCTGCGTCGCGCAAGGTCCCTGTCACGTGGGCGGTCGAGGGACCGATTGCAGAGTCATCATCATCACTCCTCTTCTAAGTCTTCGCACTCGGGGTTAGGTAAGTCGAAGCACAAGAAGAAGTCGAAGAAGCATCATCGCTCTTCGACTTCCCCTCGTCCGTCGGCCGACGCGACGCAGGGTGCGGATGGTGCCCCTCGCGCGGCTCCGCGTGCGGAGCCTTCAGGGTCGACTCCGGCCTCCCTTCCCGGGACCGGGAGCGACCCCTGCCCAGCTTCGTCAATTTTACGAAGCGATGCACGCCATCTTTGGGCAGACCGACTCCGCCAGCGCGTTTTCGCGCCTCGCGGACTCGGTTGGGGGCCCTAGGCCTTCGACGCCGGTGGCTTCGGCCTCGGCACCGCAGGGCCCCCTTGGATCCAGACCTGGATCCGGATCAGCGCCGGTCGACCTCGTTACACCTCCACCGGGGCCGAATCCACTGGCACCACGTCCGCAGCCGACGCCAGATGGACCCCCAGCCGGCGTCGACCCCGGCTTCCACCTCGACGTAGACACAGAGCCGGACCGGCGTCGGCCGACGCCAGATCCGGCGCTGATGGGTACTTTTGTTCCTGTGTTCCACCCTGGCCATTTTCAACCAGATTGGCAGCCAGAGGAGGGTGAGGAAGACTGGGAGGGGTCTGGTGACCCTTTGACAGACCAATTGGAGTGCAATTCGGGCTGGAGAGAGGAACTGGGGGATGCCAGTGGTCTAGATACCTCTCCAGACCTAGGCATGTTGTCTCCTCCTACCGTGGCTACGGAGGAGGGAGCGTCAGACGCAGTGGTGTTGCGTAGGGCGGCCGAGGCTCTCAACCTCGAGCTTCCTACGGTGGCAGTCAGGACTAACCTCCTGACAGAGGTGCTTCAGCCGGCAGCGAGCTCTTGGGAGCCCCTGCTCCCGTTTAATGAAGCCCTCACGGACCTCCTTTTAGGCACTTGGTCCAGGCCCAACATGGGCTCCTGTGGACAGGATGATTGCCCGACGCCACCGCCCGGCCCCGGGCGACCTCACTTTCCTCTCCCAACATCCCACCCCTGAGAGCTTGGTGGTTCAAGCCTCCACTTCTAAAGGCGCACTCCCTACCGCACCTCCAGAAAGGGAATCCAAAAATCTGGACCACCTTGGCAAGAAAATGTTTTCTTCCGCCAGCTTGGGACTGCGGTCGGTAAACACTGCATGTCTGTTGGGCAGTTACACCCACTCTGTGTGGGATTCGGTGGCGCAGGTGCTGCCTCAGTGCCCGGAGGAGGCCCGGGCCACACTCTCCCGTGGCGTTGCCGAGGGGAGAGACGCAGCGAAGTTTACCATCCGCTGTGGGCTGAATACCGCCGACGCACTTGGTAGGACGATTTCAACGTCAGTAGCCCTTCGACGCTACGCCTGGTTGCGTTCAACTGGTTTTTCAGGGGATGGCCAATCCACCCTTATGGACATGCCCTTTGATGGCCGTCGCCTTTTCGGCGACAAGGCAGACAACGCGCTGGAGCGCTTTAAGGACTCACGGGCTACGGCCAGGTCCTTGGGCCTCTCCACCACCCGCCCTGCGCAGTCTGCCTTTCGCCCCTTTTGTGGCTACGGAAGGGGTGCCCCACTACGTCCCACCCAGAGCCACAGGCCGGCGCAAGCTGTACAGTTTCAGCGCGGCCGGGGACGTGGGAACCACCAGCGTGGTTCTGGGGGCGAGCGAGCGGGCCAGTCCACCACCGCCCCCTCTGCAGCAGCCTCCAAACCCTCCTAGTCCGACCTTTCAGGGCCACCAAACGCCAGTGGGCGGCAGGATCCGCCATTACCTCCCCCACTGGCGCACCATCATGTCGGACAGGTGGGTTTTGCAAATAGTCCGAAGGGGCTACTCCCTCCCCTTCGAGACTACCCCTCCCTCCATGCCACCTCAGTACCATTGCATGTCGGAGGATCACCTGGCCCTTCTCCAACAGGAAGTTTCTGCACTCTTGGCCAAGGGTGCCATTGAGCGCGTTCCTGTCCCAGAAGTAGGCCGTGGTTGCTATTCCCACTACTTTCTGGTGCCCAAGAAGGACAAAGGCCTGCGTCCTATCTTGGATCTCAGGAACGTCAACCTCTTCCTCCGGAAGGAGAAGTTCAAGATGTTGACCCTCGCTCAGGTCTTGTCTGCCCTCGACCCTGGAGACTGGATGGTAGAGTTGGACTTGCTGGATGTTTACTTTCACATCCCCGTCCTGCCGGCCCACCGGCGTTACCTGCGGTTCACGGTAGGCCACGAGCACTTTCAGTTCACCGTGCTCCTCTTTGGCCTTACCAGCGCCCCTCGGCTGTTCACGAAGGTGATGGCGGTGTTCGCAGCTCATCTGCGCAGATCAGGGGTTCCAGTCTTCCCCTATCTCGACGACTGGCTGTTGAAGGCGGGCTCGCCCAGGATGTCGTCTCCCACCTCCAGACTACGGCCGACCTCTTGCATTCGCTGGGGTTCTCCATCAACGTGCCAAAGTCACACCTGACCCCCTCTCAGAAGCTCCTCTTCATCGGAGCGGTTCTGGACACGACGCGGTTTCGGGTTTATCCTCCCAAACAGCTAGTCCGGGATATTCGGGCTATGATTCCAGTCTTTCAGCCCCTATCCCGGGTTTCGGTCAGGATGAGTATACAAAGGAGGGACTACAGGGCTTTTTCCTCTATCAGTGTCGAGGGAGGTCCAGCATAGGTGCCCTAATTGAAGTATTAGAAGAAGAAGGTTATGCTGTTCCTCAAGAGTGTACGAGCAAGGGAAATTGACACCACCCTGAACGTTTGGGTTCAGAGTTGAGAGTCCATTTATTGGATTGTAATGCCCTCACACACCCAATCTGGTGTCATTCTTCATCATCTGGGCTGCTCCTCGTCAGGTCGGCGGTGCACTACCCAACGGGCTCCCTGTAGAAGGGGAAGTTTGGCGGAAATCTTTTTCCAATAGCCGTATGGTGAAGTGGGGGTGAGGGGCCAGAACTGTGTAGATGTATGTGTGTGATTTAAAAAAAGGTTCGGAGTTTCCGTGAAGACAATTTTTAATCAGTGGGTCTCCTACCCTTGTTAAAAATATAAACAATGCGGTGCTTGGCTAAGTATTATGTCTTAGGTCTAAGCGTCGCTATTGGTGCAAATGAGGTCAACATGTTTCTCGCTCACTGTAAAAGTCTACATGCGATTCATCAGGACCTATATTGTGGAAACTATCTACACTTAAAATTGGCGACGTGGCAACATACTCACATCAACCAGGTAACTACCTAATTTGTGTACCTGTCAGACCTGGTTCTACCCATTGTTGTAAGCTAACCAGGCGGCATCAGTACCCGGTAGGTCAAACTAGAGGAGTTCCTCACGAGTTTTGTGCTGTTGTCACGTATCAAGTTGACCTACCCACATCTACCGGGTCCTGATGAATCGCATGTAGACTTTTACAGTGAGCGAGAAACATGTTGACCTCATTTGCACCAATAGCGACGCTTAGACCTAAGACATAATACTTAGCCAAGCACTGCATTGTTTATATTTTTAACTAGGGTAGGAGACCCACTGATTAAAAATTGTCTTCACGGATACTCCGAACCTTATTTTAAATCACACACATACATCTACACAGTTCTGGCCCCTCACCCCCACTTCACCATACGGCTATTGGAAAAAGATCTCCGCCAAAGTGCCCCTACTACAGGGAGCCCGTTGGGTATTGCACCGCCGACCCGACGAGGAGCAGCCCAGATGATGAAGCATGACACCCGATTGGGTGTGTGAGGGCATTACAATCCAATAAATGGACTTCCAACTCTGAACCCAAACGTTCAGGGTGGTGTCAATTTCCCTTGCTTGTACACTCTTGAGGAACAGCATAACCTTCTTCTTCTAATACTTCGGTCAGGATGACCCTGAGGCTGCTGGGCCTCATGGCCTTGTGCAATCCTGCTGGTCGATCATGCCCGTGGCATATGTGGGCTCTGCAGTGGGACCTGAAGTTCCAGTGGGCGCAGCATCAGGGGAATCTGTCCGATTACGTCCAGATCTCGGAGGGCACTGCACAACAATTGCAGTGGTGGCTCACGAACCAGGATTGGGTCAACAGCAGATCCCTCTCCCTTCCCCAACCAGATCATACAGTGGTGACAGATGCATCCCTTCTGGGATGGGGCGACCACATGGGAGAGGCGGAGATCAGAGGCCTCTGGTCTCCGGCGGAGTCCAGGCTCCACATCAACCTTCTGGAGCTTCGGGCGATCCGTATTGCACTCAAAGCATTCCTTCCCTCTGTACGGGGACGAGTAGTGCAGGTGTTCACGGACAACACCACCGCCATGTGGTACTGCAACAAACAAGGCGGGGTGGGGTCGTGGACCCTATGTCAAGAGGCCCTCCGCCTCTGGACGTGGCTGGAACATCAGGGCGCATCCCTGGTGTTTAACACCTGGCAGGTTCACTGAACGCCAGGGCGGACAAACTCAGCCGCAGGTGCATGATGGATCACGAATGGCGTCTTCACTCGGAGGTGGTGCAAGGTCACTTTCAGCAGTGGGGAGATCCTTGGTTAGATCTATTCGCCACCGAAGAGAACGCGCAATGTCAGCAATTCTGCGCGTTGGAATTTCCAAGGCGGCACTCGCTAGGCGGCGCTTTTCGTCGCGAGTGGAGTTGCGGTCTTCTATACGCCTTTCCGCCTATACCACTTCTGCCCAGAGTGCTGAAGAAGATCAAGCACGACCGGGCCCAAGTCATTCTTGTGGCTCCGGATTGGGCACAAAGAGTCTGGTATCCCGAGCTGCTCAACTTGGCCATTGATCCTCCGATCAGACTGCCTCTTCGGGAGGATCTTCTGTCGCAGCAGCAGGGGACGGTCCTCCACCCGAACCTTTCCAGCCTCCACCTCCTTGCGTGGAGATTGAGCGGCGGCAGTTGACGTCGTTTGACCTGCCTCCCGAAGTCTGTGATGTAATCTTGGCACTACCAAGGGGGTATGCAGTTCCTGAGTGGGTCAGTAAAATGGAGAGAAAGTGTCGCAACAGGAGAAAATAGGTGATCCTACTGCGAAAGGAGGGAAAGGGGGATCCCTCTTTTCGGAATTAGGGCCCTCACACACCCAGCCAGCTGGGTGTCATGCTTCATCATAGGGTCTGCTCCTCGTCGAGTCGGTGCTGCAATACCCGACTGGCACCCTATGAGGGGCTCTTTGGCGGAGATCTTTTATTCCTGCCGTTTGGTGCTGTGGGTGTGAGGGGCCTAATAGGTTTAGATAAAGTGAAGAGGAGGTAGTGAATTAAAACAGGTAAGGAAGTCCAACTAAACATATTTTATTATGATTGGCTTCCACCCTGAGTAAAATTATAAGAGTGGCGACTACCTGATGTTATGTGTCAGGATGTTGCGCTCTACTCTAAGTGGTCAACATATTTCATGCCTTACTGTCTGACTGATCAAGCGGCAATTATTCAGGACCAATTAATGTTTCTACAATCTACACACCGTGGTATGTGGGTAAACTAGCCTTGAATTACCACGTAAACATCTAAAGGAAAAGTACCGAAGGATGTGATGGACGACCTATAAACAATAAACAACATGGTTAAACATTGTTCAAGGTTGATTCTCTGTTAAAAACGACTTTCTCTCAAAAGTGTTTGCATAATCTGTGACCCATACAGTGCCAACAGTGGGTGCAGGCTGTCGTCATCAGAAAAATGACGAACATGAAGTAACAGTGGTGCAAGTATAAAAACAAGGAAAGTATCTTGTGATGAACAGGTAGCTTCAATCTGTGGTGTGCCTCATGCTCACCTAAAGGTTTGAGTTGCCTGGCCCCATCAATCTCCGACGGCTTAAAGACACATGAACTCTGTGTCCTAGGAGAAAGAATAGTCTTGTCGGAAATTTGTGGAGCGAGCAATACTGTTGGTAATTCCGGGCGGAAGACCGCCAAGTACTAAGCGGTCAGCCGCTTGTGGATGGTGGCCGGGGCTATAATCTAGCGCCGCAAGTAACGAAACACTGGCTACAGCAAGAAGACAAAGTACAGCATGTCTGGGTATGGGGCGAGCCCTGTCCCGTACTTCGACTCAATTATGTCACATCAAGGTGATGGGCATGGCTGGAGGTAGTAACGGGCTAAGGGGGCGTTAACCCATGCTATAATGGGTCAAGCGGTTAAGTCTCCTATGCGGTGCAGCGTGTCTCTGCTACCGCCTTGACAGAAAAGGAGCCGCCCGTGCTCACCTCATCACTAGGGTTGAGAGGTTGCGCGGAGGTCTCCGCTAAAAACCAGAAGTAATACTCACGTTTGTTCTCCTTGTAACGATCGGTAGACCTACCCCAAACCGCCGGAACCGGGATGGTACCAACCACCAAGTGTGCTCAGGTGATATAGTGCGCCGGTTCCGGTGTCGGGGAGGCCTACCAATCGTTAGCGTGCAACTGCTAGAAGGTACACTGTTGATCATTGTAGTCAATATCGGGGGCCATGTTGGAAGAATGTCCCGGATCGTTTTGGCGGCCATGTTAACACTTGTTTATTCTACCTGAATTATGGCTGTGGTGACGTAAGTCAATGCCTATGTTATGGGTGGCTAGACTACAGGTATGTAATCCATAACTGGGCGTCAAGAAATCAAGACGCGTAGTTCAAAAGGTCTTGCGATGTCCCGTGTCTTAGTGTAGTGTCGGACATATTGGAATAGGTTAGTGGTACAAAGTACACAGCTATAGATGGTAGCCATCTTGGCATATGCTGTTAAAGCCAAGGTAAAGTAGAGAATATGCGGGATGTCCCAAACTTAGGGATGTTCATTTGTAACTTCTGTGGTGTGGCCTAAGGCTAACAGTGTGGCCTAGCTCTACAATGACCATTGGTGAGCTCATGTCTGTTTGTAAGGTGGGTCCATGGGTCTAACTGTCTTCATATGAGTATTGGGTGATTACACATAGAAAGGGATAGGGATGACACTCTTGTGGTGATGGCAATGTAACCATTCTCAATGGTATTGAAGACTAGAGTGGTCCAAGTGAGAGATTGCTACATGGTTGCAGGTAATGTGTAAAGGGAAGAACCCCAGGAGTCAGGTTCTGCTCAGTGAGCTCTATGGGATGGCCTTGTTTAGTCCATTTTGGTCAGTGGACAAACTGTGCACCCACCTCTGTTCCAGTCTGAACAGTGCTTTTGAGGTAATTTGGGAATGTGCCTCAAGGATGACCCAGCGTAGTGTATTTGGTGGGTGTCTCAGTGTATCAAAATGTGTGCACATCCTGGTGGTTATGCGGTGACATCGGATGTTGCTTTTGTGTTCTGTAATCCGGGTTTTGATCATTCTGGTGGTCATCCCAATGTACCTCAAATTGCAAGGACAAGTGATCATGTATATGCAATTTGTAGTATTGCAATTAGTGTGTCTTCCCAATTTCCAAGTGAATCTTTCAGAGAGTACTATTTCTTTAGTTGGTCTTGTTTGAGGACAGACTGCACATGATCCACAGGGATAGTGGCCCATCGGGGGGTAAGTCCCATAATCGTCTTTGTTCGTTGGCTCTTTGGGCCTTGGGTCTTGTGTGGATGAGCATATCTTTTAGGTTGGTAGTTCGGTTGAATGCAAACCTTGGTAAGGGTAATTGCAGAGTTCCAGTGCCTAGTATCCCCCAGTGTTTCCTTAGGATACCCCTGATGCGGTTCGAATCAGGTGTAAAGGAGGTGATACAGGTCAACACCTCTGTAGATTCTTTCATAATTGGCTCCAACAGGGCTTCTCGGTTGTTATTCCTTGCCCTTTTCATGGAATGCATAATATGACGTGTTGGATATTCTCTTTTTTTCAGATTGTTTGCCAACTGGGCTGCTTTAGTCTTATAGTCAGCCACCGAGCTACAATTCCTCCCAATACTGAGGAACTGCCCAAAGGGAAGATTTTCTTTCAAGGCTTTAGGGTGGTGACTGCTAAACAACAGCAAGCTGTTACTGTCCGTGGGTTTTTTGTATAAGGTGGTACTGAGTCGCCCTTCTGAAATCCTGATGTTGAGATCAAGGAATGGGATGTTAGTCTCAGACTTGGTGCTGGTAAAGTGTAGATATGGATTCTGGCTGTTAATCCATTGACAAAAGAGATCGCAGGTAGGTCTGTCCCCTTTCCAGAGTATAAGGATGTCATCAATAAATCTCTTCCAAAGTTTGAGATTATCAATGTACGAATTGGAGGGTTGGAAAATTACGCTTTCCTCAAAGGCAGCCATGTACAGACATGCAACACTTGGCGTAAATGTACTGCCCATCGAAGTTCCTTGGGACTGATGGTAAATTTGGCTTTTGAATTCAAAAACGTTTTCTGTTAGGGCCAAGGTCGCGCATTCCATTACAAATGAGATAGGTGTTGGAGAGACCCAGTCAGTCTTATTAAGTTCCTCCTCAATGACAGCTAGAGTAGCACGTTGAGGAATGTTTGTGTAAAGAGCCTTTCGCAGTAGGATCACCTATTTTCTCCTCTTGCGACACTTTCTCTCCATTTTACTGACCCACTCAGGAACTGCATACCCCCTTGGTAGTGTCATTGTCTGGGCATGTATGCTGGACCTTAGAAAAGCCCATAGTTCCTCCTTTTTTGGATTGACTAGATGCACGGGTTACCCCCGTGGGACTAATTTGCGAGGTTACCAGGAACGCTAACTCGCTTCCGTGGCCCATTTTTATTCTTTCATGGTAATAGACCAATAAGCTTAACAACTTGAACCCTGATCTCCCTCAGGTGACCTCCACCATCATGGAGAACAACCAGGTACTCCGTTTTAATGATGACATGGTAGCTGAGATATTAAGAATTCCGTCCATCCTAGGGACAGACGGAAGCTCGGCATCGGGCACCCAATCGAAGGATTGGACATTCCTCACTTCAATGAAAAGGGAGTGGCTTAAAATCGCCTTACACGGCGCATGATGACAGAGTATTTGAGGGCTAATATAGCCCCAAATGGTCTCATTGTGAGTAACTTCCCTAGGTTGTTCCTGGAAAATGCAGTGTTCAAAAAAGAGTGGTCCCTAGTAGCATGGAAGTGCACTAGGGACTGGCTCATTTTGATAATCAACACTGCGAAACGGATAGCGAACGCCCTTCTGGTCAGAATTCAGATCGTAGAAGGTGCGTTAAAAACTACCATCCAAATCACCGCATTCAAATCAAAGTTGGCGGAAATTAATAATGAAATTGCCGATAAAGATTTTCGGATGAAACGAAAAATAAGTAAATTACAGAAGGACATTCAAAAGTTTGACAAAGAAAAGATTTACCCATACCTGAAAGCTGACTTCACCACAGCTAAAAACAGTTATTCCTCAGATGAAGGTACAGACACCAACAGAAGGGGGTCCTCCTCTAGCGGTGATTCAAGCACTGGGAGCTGGGGGAGCAACAACTCCAGACGGGCCAATCGCCCCGCTTACCCCAACTACAATATGCCACCTTACCAGGGACAACCCTATTGGCAATACCCTATGTACCCTCAAGGCCCTACCGCAGTTCATCCCTCCAGGCCAACCGCAGTTCTTCCCAGGAACAAACACACCTTTTTTAGACAGAGGCTGGGGCAGAGGAAGAGGGCGAAGAAGAGGGGCACAAAAACAGGTGCGATGGCAGTTACAACAACCGCACCTGGTAGAGACACGGAGCAAGACTAGGGGGAAGAAAGACTAATCGTCAACCTATCCCCAAGGATATTGACTGACCCTGAAATAAAGGTATTACAGAAGGGCCTGGGCTATGTTCCCACGCCTAGGGTAGATGGATTTCGAGATCATTGCGAAATTCAAACCTTTTTTTCACAAAATACGTTTAAAAGCGTTTTTTCAAGACAAACCAGCTGCTAGCCTGGATGATACGGGGTTACATAACCCATCTACGTTTACACCGACTAACAGCATGATACCCAACGAGATACTCACGTTTGAGCAGGCTGTGCTCAAAGATCTAACAAAGGGCTGTACCCATACCTTTTTTCATAACCTGTCAACATTGGAACTAGAGGTGGTTAGATCTCTTGCAGACGACCCCAGCATTACAATAATCAAGCAGATAAGGGAGGAGCTACTGTGATCATGGCTACCACAGATTATGACACTGAGTGCATACGACAACTGAGCAACGAGAGGTACTACACCCCCATAACAGAAAACCCTACTTCACGTCTAACTACCCAGATCTCTACGATGATCTTTTCGGCAGAAACAGATGGGTGAATTAGCAAAAAAGAAGCAGAGTTCCTGATTAAGAAAGAGCCACGGGTCCCATACTTTTATATCTTACCCAAAATTCATAAAGGCACAACACCAGTCCCAGGGAGACCCATTGTCTCCGGTATTGGTTCTCTCCACGAACCTCTATCCAAGTTCTGTGATCACTTTTTTCAACCCCTAATGAGAAATACACCATGCTTCTTGCGTGACACAACTGATGTCCTACGCCTAATAGAAGAAGTACAGAGTCCTGAAGAGATCAACCTCCTGGTCACCCTGGACGTTGAGGCTCTTTACACAAACATTCCTCAATGTGCGACTCTAGCTGTCATTGAGGAGGAACTTAATAAGACTGACTGGGTCTCTCCAACACCCATCTCATTTGTAATGGAATGCGCGACCTTGGGCCTAACAGAAAACGTTTTTGAATTCAAAGGCCAAATTTACCATCAGTCCCAAGGAACTTCGATGGGCAGTACATTTGCGCCAAGTGTTGCATGTCTGTACATGGCTGCCTTTGAGGAAAGCGTAATTTTCCAACCCTCCAATCCGTGCATTGATAATCTCAAACTTTGGAAGAGATTTATTGATGACATCCTTATACTCTGGAAAGGGGGCAGACCTACCTGCGATCTCTTTTGTCAATAGATTAACAGCCAGAATCCATATCTACACTTTACCAGCACCAAGTCTGAGACTAACATCCCATTCCTTGATCTCAACATCAGGATTTCAGAAGGGCGACTCAGTACCACCTTATACAAAAAACCCACGGACAGTAACAGCTTGCTGTTGTTTAGCAGTCACCACCCTAAAGCCTTATAAGAAAATCTTCCCTTGGGGCAGTTCCTCCGTATTAGGAGGAATTGTAGCTCGGTGGCTGACTATAAGACTGAAGCAGCCCAGTTGGCAAACAATCTGGAAAAAAAGAGAATATCCAAAACGTCATATTATGCATTCCATGAAAAGGGCAAGGAATAACAACCGAGAAGCCCTGTTGGAGCCAATTATGAAAGAATCTACAGAGGTGTTGACCTGTGTCACCTCCTTTACACCTGATTTGAACCGCATCAGGGGTATCATAAGGAAACACTGGGGGATACTAGGCACTGGAACTCTGCAATTACCCTTACCAAGGTTTGCGTTCAAACGAACTACCAACCTAAAAGATATGCTCATCCACACAAGACCCAGGGCCCAAAGAGCCAACGAACAAAGACGATTATGGGACTTACCCCCCGTAATGGGCCACTATCCCTGTGGATCATGTGCAGTCTGTCCTCAAACAAGACCAACTAAAGAAATAGTATTCTCTGAAAGATTCACTTGGAAATTGGGGAGACACACTAATTGCAATACTACAAATTGCATATACATGATCACTTGTCCTTGCAATTTGAGGTACATTGGGATGACCACCAGAATGATCAAAACCCGGATTACAGAACACAAAAGCAACATCCGATGTCACCGCATCACCACCAGGATGTGCACACATTTTGATACACTGAGACACCCACCAGAGGAGTGAAACCCCGAAACCGGTCCTAGGATGCTTGTTTCCGGTCCAGGGAGGACCTGGCTTGGCAGTTCGGGCTGGACTATTCCCATGAGGCACAGGGTCAAGACTGATTTGTATATGGCCAGGTCTAAACTGGGGTGGCACGGTGAGCAAAAGAATGATGGATTTAACCCAGATCTCTTGACTGGGGGTGAATGTTTTGATTTGTTCTGCATTCCGTCCATCAATTGTGTGTCTTTTGCTTTCTCGCCCTAAGTGCGCCAGGTATGCCCAGACGTGGGTCCTGGGCTCACTGTGCCACTGGAATCAAGCTATCTTGGCTGAAGAGGGGTGAAACCCCGAAACCGGTCCTAGGATGCTTGTTTCCGGTCCAGGGAGGACTTGGCTTGGCAGTTCGGGCTGGACTGTTCCCATGAGGCACAGGGTCAAGACTGATTTGCATATGGCCAGGTCTAAACTGGGGTGGCACGGTGAGCAAAAGAATGATGGATTTAACCCAGATCTCTTGACTGGGGGTGAATGTTTTGATTTGTTTTGCATTCCGTCCATCGTGGGTCCTGGGCTCACTGTGCCACTGGAATCAAGCTATCTTGGCTGAAGAGGGGTGAAACCCCGAAACCGGTCCTAGGATGCTTGTTTCCGGTCCAGGGAGGACCTGGCTTGGCAGTTTGGGCTGGACTGTTCCCATGAGGCACCTGGTCAAGACTGATTTGCATATGGCCAGGTCTAAACTGGGGTGGCACGGTGAGCAAAAGAATGATGGATTTAACCCAGATCTCTTGACTGGGGGTGAATGTTTTGATTTGTTCTGCATTCCGTCCATCAATTGTGTGTCTTTTGCTTCATCACCTTGATGTGGCATAATTGAGTCGAAGTACGGGACAGGGCTCGCCCCATACCCAGACATGCTGTACTTTGTCTTCTTGCTGTAGCCAGTGTTTCGTTACTTGCAGCGCTAGATTATAGCCCCGGCCACCATCCACAAGCGGCTGACCGCTTAGTACTTGGCGGTCTTCCGCCCGGAATTACCAACAGTATTGCTCGCTCCACAAATTTCCGACAAGACTATTCTTTCTCCTAGGACACAGAGTTCATGTGTCTTTAAGCTGTCGGAGATTGATGGGGCCAGGCAACTCAAACCTTTAGGTGAGCATGAGGCACACCACAGATTGAAGCTACCTGTTCATCACAAGATACTTTCCTTGTTTTTATACTTGCACCACTGCTACTTCATGTTCGTCATTTTTCTGATGACGACAGCCTGCACCCACTGTTGGCACTGTATGGGTCACAGATTATGCAAACACTTTTGAGAGCAAGTCGTTTTTAACAGAGAATCCACCTTAAACAATGTTTAACCATGTTGTTTATAGGTCATCCATCACATCCTTCGGTACTTTTCCTTTAGATGTTTACGTGGTAATCCAAGGCTAGTTTACCCACATACCACGGTGTGTAGATTGTAGAAACATTAATTGGTCCTGAAGAATTGCCACTTGATCAGTCAGACAGTAAGGCATGAAACATGTTGACCACTTAGAGTAGAGCGCAACATCCTGACACATAACATCAGGTAGTCGCCTCTCTTATAATTTTAATCAGGTTGGAAGCCAATCATAATAAAATCTGTTTAGTTGGACTTCCTTACCTGTTTTAATTCACTACCTCCTCTTCACTTTATCTACACCTATTAGGCCCCTCACACCCACAGCACCAAACGGCAGGAATAAAAGATCTCCGCCAAAGAGCCCCTCATAGAAAGCAAGACCACTGACCCATTGTCAGTGAAATTGCTCCCCCTCCCTCGCAGCTCCACCACCACTAAGTGAGGCCTGCCCCTGCACTTGCACTCTCGTGTGTTGGTGTTCGAGGCCCTCCTCCACCCGCAGGTCTTCCCTGCGCCTCATCCCTGGTGGTCCAGTGGACCTCTGTCTCCTTCCTCTCGCTCTGCTCTTCACTCGTTTTTCTGCCCCTTCTATTTTTCACCTTTCTGCACTTTTCTGCACCTCTGCTCCTCTGTGCCTTATTTCTGCTCTGCTCTTCACTCGTTTTCTGCCCCTTCTATTTTTCACCTTTCTTCACTTTTCTGCACCTCTGCTCCTCTGTGCCTTATTTTTGCTCTGCTCTTCACTCGTTTTCACTCGTTTTCTGCCCCTTCTATTTTTCACCTTTCTGCACCTCTGCTCTTCTGTGGCTGATTTCTGCCTATTTCTCCCCCTTTCCTTCACTTCTCTAGCCCTTTTTTCCCCGCCGCTGCTGCCCCCGTGGCCCCTCCCCCCCCAGCGCGACCGGCCCAATCCAGCTCCCCTCCCCGCTCCCGCCTCCCAGCTGTCCAGCCCTGCCCGACCCCTACTTAATGGCGGCCGCTGAGGGGACAGGCGAGCAAGACCACTGACCCATTGTCAGTGAAATTGCTCCCCCTCCCTCGCAGCTCCACCACTAAGTGAGGCCTGCCCCTGCACTTGCACTCTCGTGTGTTGGTGTTCGAGGCCCTCCTCCACCCGCAGGTCTTCCCTGCGCCTCATCCCTGGTGGTCCAGTGGACCTCTGTCTCCTTTCTCTCGCTCTGCTCTTCACTCGTTTTCACTCGTTTTTCTGCCCCTTCTATTTTTCACCTTTCTGCACTTTTCTGCACCTCTGCTCCTCTGTGCCTTATTTCTGCTCTGCTCTTCACTCGTTTTCACTCGATTTCTGCCCCTTCTATTTTTCACCTTTCTGCACTTTTCTGCACCTCTGCTCCTCTGTGCCTTATTTCTGCTCTGCTCTTCACTCGTTTTCTGCGCCTTCTATTTTTCACCTTTCTGCACTTTTCTGCACCTCTGCTCCTCTGTGCCTTATTTCTGCTCTGCTCTTCACTCTTTTTCTGCCCCTTCTATTTTTCACCTTTCTGCACTTTTCTGCACTTCTACTCCTCTGTGTGTCTTATTTCTGCTCTGCTCTTCACTCGTTTTCTGCCCCTTCTATTTTTCACCTTTCTGCACTTTTCTGCACCTCTGCTCCTCTGTGCCTTATTTCTGCTCTGCTTTTCACTCGTTTTTCTGCCCCTTCTATTTTTCACCTTTCTGCACCGCTGCTCTTCTGTGCCTTATTTCTGCTCTGCTTTTCACTCGTTTTTCTGCTCCTTCTATTTTTCACCTTTCTGCACCGCTGCTCTTCTGTGCCTTATTTCTGCCTATTTCTCCCCCTTTCCTTCACTTCTTTAGCCCTTTTTTCCCCACCGCTGCTGCCCCCGCGGCCCCTCCCCCCCCCCAGCGCGACCGGCCCAATCCAGCTCCCCTCCCCACTCCCGTCTCCCAGCTGTCCAGCCCTCCCCGACCCCTACTTAATGGCGGCCGCTGCACGGCCGCGCCTAAGGCAAGCCCGTCTGCGCCCGTCCGTGCCTGGACCGCGCCTAGTGCCAGACCCCCTGGACCCCGCGTGCGCCATGACACCCATACGACTCCAAAACCCTCCACGCACTCAACGCCGGCCGACCCTCCACCTGCTTCCAGGCCACCCCGAAGCTCACCCACGGACCCTTCACCTGCCGAAACTGCAGCTACACCAGCCAGCGCACACCGGCATGTCCTGCCCATCCCACCAAAGCAGGCCACAACAGTCTCAGATGCATACTGCTCAACACCCGCTCAGTCCACAAGCACGCCGTCGAACTCTGGGACCTGCTCGATTCATCCTCCCCGGACGTCGCCTTCCTGACGGAGACCTGGACAAACGCCTCCTCGGCGCCCGACATAGCCATAGCCATCCCGGACGGCTACAAGATCACCCCCAGGGACAGAAACAACAAACCAGGAGGAGAAATCGCCATCGTCCACAGGAACACCATCAGAATTTCTACCAACATCGATGACTCCCTCAGCATGGCCGAACACCTACACTTCCAGATCCACGTCGACCACAACACCACCCTCAGAGGAACCCTTGTCTACAGACCCCCGGGACCCCGACCACAGTTCAGCGACTCCATCGCCGACCTCCTCAGCACGCACGTCCTCGCCTCCACAGACTACATCCTCCTCGGAGACCTGAACTTCCACCTCGAGAACTCCAACGACAGCAACTCCACAACCCTGATCGACAACCTAGCCAACCTCGGACTCAAACAGATCCTCACGACACCCACCCACTCTGCCGGACACACGCTCGACCCCATCTTCTCCGCCAGCAGCCACGTCACCTTCAGCCACACCACCGAACTCCACTGGACCGACCACCACTACATCCACTTCTCCTTCGAGAAACACACCGCGCACATCCAACCGCAACGAATTCCACACCGCAGCTGGAACAAAGTCACCGAAGACCAGCTCATCACCACCCTCGCCCGTGACCCTCCACCCGAACCCTCTGACACCAACGCAGCGGCCCACAACTTCAGACAATGGATCGACGACTGCGCCAACACCCTTGCCCCGATCAGGAGACCCTCTAACAGGCGCACCAACACGAGAGTCACCTGGTTCAACGCCGACCTCCAGACTTCCAAACAAACCTGCCGAAGAATCGAGAAGCAGTGGCGCCAAGACCAGACACCAGACAACCACGCAGCCCTCAAGAATGCCAGACGCAAGCACCACCAACTCATCCGATCCGCCAAAAGGACCTCCTTCAAGGAACGCATCGACAACAACGCACACAACAGCAAAGAGCTCTTCAGCATCGTGAAAGAACTCGCATCCCCCAGCTCCAGCACGAATGACATCCCGCCGTCGCAAGAACTCTGCGACTCCCTGGCAACTTTCTTCCACCGCAAGATCGCAGACATCCACGACAGCTTCGACGCCCAGACACCGACGACAGACGCCGACACCCCCGACTCAACACCCACCAAACACACCGACCTCCTGCTCTCCTGGAACCACGTCAACGACGAAGACACCATCAAAATCATGAACACCATCCACTCCGGCTCTCCTTCCGAACCCTGCCCCCACCACATCTTCAACAAAGCAAGCTCCATCATCGCACCTCAACTCCGAAAGATCATCAACAGCTCCTTCAAGACAGCCACCTTTCCGGAGAGCTGGAAACACGCCGAGATCAACGCCCTTCTCAAGAAACCTAAGGCGGACCCAAAGGACCTCAAGAACTTTCGACCCATCTCCCTGCTCCCGTTCCCGGCAAAAGTCATTGAGAAGACCGCCAACAGACAACTAACCCACTTCCTGGAGGAGAACAATATCCTGGACTCCTCCCAATCCGGCTTCCGCAGCAATCACAGCACCGAAACCGCCCTCATCGCTGCCACCGACATCAGGACCCTGCTGGACAACAGCGAAACCGCGGCCCTCATCCTCCTGGACCTCTCGGCCGCCTTCGACACAGTCTGCCACCACACCCTACGCACACGCCTCCACGACGCAGGGATCCGCGACAAAACCCTGAACTGGATCACCTCCTTCCTCACCGGCAGAACCCAGAGAGTCCGTCTCCCCCCATTCAGATCCGAAGCCACCACGATCACCTGCGGCGTACCCCAAGGATCATCCCTCAGCCCGACCCTTTTCAACATCTACATGGCACCGCTCGCCAACATCGTCCGAGCGCACCACCTCAACATCATCTCGTACGCCGACGACACCCAGCTGATCCTCTCCCTCACCAAGGACCCGGCCACCGCCAAATCCAACCCCCATGATGTTAAAAGCAAAACGATAATCATGAACATTACCTGCGCCATCTTGTCTGGTGGAATTCTATGTGCACATAAGTTGCAGTCATTTTAATCTATCACAGCCATTTTGTACTCTGTTGGTCACCTTTGTTTCACCCTGCCCTTACTAGCATCCCTCTGACCCTCTGACCGACCTGGTATGTGTGCTGGGGGCTATAAACTCTAGTGCCACAACAAACCTCCGCGCCACTTGCTGCCACAAACTCGTTTTTCCTCTCATCTCTGTTTTCAGGCAAACCTTTGGACACTCTACCCCTCACTGCACCTAGTTACACAAACAGGTTCCAAACACCAAAAAGACTCTTGCAACATGATTTATTGCACTGCAAACAGCAAGACTTGTTGTTACCAACAATGGGACCTGTTTTTATCAACAGAACGGACTCTTAGATCTGGCCGGTCTCACATGTATTAGACCCTGAAGCAAGGTCCAGCTGCAAGATAAGATTGTCTGTTTGACCTGGGTGGGAAGAGAATTACTGTTGGGCTTGTGTGACAACCTGCCCGGGCGGGGACCCCAAGCTTGTGTAACCATGTTGATGAAACAAATGCATTGTGTCAAACCTGTATAAAAGGAAGAGCCAAAGGAGTTATCGGCAGAACACCTCCCTCAGACATCCCGGTGTCTCAGTTGACGTGATCTCCTCATGAGAAAAAAACCTTTTTCTTGTCTTCCAGTTTCCAGCGCTTGCCTCATTATTTTGATAGCGAACCCAAAGTGAATTAGAGGTGGAACCCTGCACCGGGCAGCATTGAGGGTCTTAGAAGACTCGCTGCCTTTCACAATGAGGGAATGAAGGCCGTCGCAGAGTGGATGAAGACCAGCCGTCTGAAACTGAACTCCGACAAGACGGAGGTCCTCATCCTTGGCTCCACCCCCTCCGCATGGGACGACTCCTGGTGGCCGGCCACGTTGGGAGCTCCTCCGACACCCACCAACCATGCACGCAACCTGGATTTCATCCTGGACTCAACGCTCTCCATGACCCAGCAAGTCAACGCTGTCTCCTCCTCCTGCTTCAACACCCTCCGCATGCTCCGCAAGATCTACAGATGGATCCCCACCGAAACCAGAAGGACGGTCACCCAAGCCCTCGTCAGAAGCAGGCTGGACTACGGCAACGCCATCGACGGGGGAACCACGACCAAACTCCAGAAACGACTCCAACGCATACAAAACGCCTCCGCACGCCTCATCCTCGGAACCCCTCGCCACAGCCACATCACCGCCCACCTGAGAGACCTGCACTGGCTCCCGGTCAACAAGAGGATCACCTTCAAGCTCCTCACCCACGCCCACAAAGCACTCCACAACGCCGGACCAGCATACCTCAACGAACGACTCACCTTCTACACCCCGAACCGCCAGCTCCACTCCGCTGACCTCGCCCTCGCCACCATCCCACGCATCCGCCGAACGACCACCGGCGGCAGATCATTCTCCCACCTCGCCGCCAAGACTTGGAACACCCTCCCCATCCACCTGCGACAGACCCAGGACCTGCTGACCTTCAGGAGACTTTTTAAGACCTGGCTGTTCGATCAGTAGCTGCTTCATCCCTCCCCCCTAGCGCCTTGAAACCCTCACGGGTGAGTAGCGCGCTCTATAAATGTGTTGATTGATTGATAGGGTGCCCGTCGGGTATTGCATCGCCGACCCGACGAGGAGCAGGCCCTATGATGAAGCATGACACCCAGCTGGCTGGGTGTGTGAGGGCCCTAATTCCGAAAAGAGGGATCCCCCTTTCCCTCCTTTCGCAGTAGGATCACCTATTTTCTCCTGTTGCGACACTTTCTCTCCATTTTACTGACCCACTCAGGAACTGCATACCCCTTTGGTAGTGTCATTGTCTGGGCATGTATGCTGGACCTTAGAAAAGCCCATAGTTCCTCCTTTTTTGGATTGATGTAATCTTGGCAGCCATGCGTCCCTCCACTAAGACAGTATACGCCTGCCGATGGAATCAATTTGTGGCATAGTGCACAGCAAAGGCTGTGGATCCCCTTTCTACCCCTCTTTCTGAGGTTCTCTTGTTTCTCCTATCTTTGGCCCAGCAGGGCTCTGCTCTGGGCACTCTTAAAGGCTACCTCTCGGCCATTTCAGCCTTCCTCAGGTTCCCTGATCAGCCTTCTCTTTTCATGTCCCCTGTTGTAAATAGATTTCTTAAGGGCATTGCTCATCTTTTTCCTCCTGTTCCCTTCCTAATGCCCAGTGGGACTTGAACTTGGTTCTTGCATATCTTATGTGCGCTCCCTTTGAGCCGCTTCATAATTGCCCTCTCAGGCTTCTAGCTCTGAAAACTGCCTTTCTGGTGGCCATCACCTCTGCTCGCAGGGTGAGTGAGCTACAAGCTCTTTCTTCTAAGCCTCCCTTTTTGGCTATCCATCCGGACAAGGTCGTCCTGAGAACTAGACCTTCCTTCCTTCCCAAGGTGGTTACTTCTTTCCACATTGGCCAAACTATCACTTTGCCCACCTTCTTTCCGCCTCCACATCCTTCGAAGGAGGAAGAGAGGCTCCACCGTCTGGATCCAAAACGTGCGCTTTCTTTCTACTTGGATCGCACAAAACAATTCCGGGTGGATGACCAGCTCTTTGTTGGGTACGTGGGCGCTAAGAAAGGTCGGGCCGTGCACAAACAGACCATCTCCAGGTGGGTTGTTCTGTGCATCAAAGCCTGCTATTCTTTAGCAAAGAAGGAGCCTCCAGTGGGGCTGCGTGCCCATTCCACCAGGGCGACGGCAGCTACTACTGCTTTGGGACAAGGAGTCCCTCTGCATGACATCTGTCAGGCAGCTACGTGGGCATCGTTGCACACGTTCACCAAACACTACTGGCTGGGTATGCCCAAACCCCGAAACCGGTCCTAGGATGCTTGTTTCCGGTCCAGGGAGGACCTGGCTTGGCAGTTTTGGCTTGACTGTTCCCATGAGGCACAGGGTCAAGACTGATTTGCATAAGGCCAGTTCTAAACTGGGGTGGCCTGGTGAGCAAAAGAATGATGGATTTAACACAGATCTTTTGACTGGGGGTGAATGTTTTGATTTGTTCTGCATTCCATCCATCAATTGTGTGTCTTTTGCATGCGATTAAGACACCTGTGATTTACCCTCTATTGCATTTTCGACATGAACTGTCTCTTTGCGCTGCATCTCTACATAGATTACACAATGCTTTTTCCATTGAAAGTATAGAAACAAGTTCTTCAAACATCCCTTTAATTTGATGTTTTATAATTGGGTATGTTACCAGGCTTGGTGATTATTGATATTGGTGCAGTGCCATTGGGGTGAGATTGAAATAATGTATCTCTTGCCCTGGCATCACACTGCTGTTGGTTTTACGAAATGAAAGTGTCTGAAAGCACAGTGTTTTTCTTATCCCATAACCCGCCTTCTCTTTCTGCCGACAAACGTGAGTGGCTCATGTTATTAAAGAACGCGCGGACTGCACCTTGCTGTAAGCATATGGGCACCATTATATGACTGTCTCCATAATAACGGCGCCTGTCTGTCATTTGACTTCTTGTATGGTCGAGCTGAAAGAAGAATGCAGCTGATCCTACTGAATAATACCCCTGAGGAGTTTTTGCCTGTCCCCCTATCCCTGATTTTGGTTTTATGGGGTCAGGAAATGTCAGGCCCCTGTGCCCTATGTGCGGGTGAAATTCTTGTTAGGCACATGTAATCTCGCAGAAATCCCGATTATTGGTTTTCAAGCATTTCCCATACCTATCTTTTCTTCCTCATACGTGCGTCACCACTTTTGCCCAAGGGAGATGGGTTGGAGTAGTAAATGTCATGCAGAAACTGTGAAATTGGGTGTGAGCTGCACAAACAATGTCGCTTTAGAAACTGTAAGGTACTCGTGTGGTTGTGCGTGCGAGGACATACCTCCCGTACAAGGTTCTCTCGGCAGACCACCCACGTTTATTTGACGTAATTCGCAACATTTTCACACATTTCAACAATTTCACCCTATCCATAGCCGTCTTGACTTTTCACAAGGCACACACATTGTGCTCATCATTCACGCCTCCAACGCATTCTAGATTCGCTGATCGGTGGCATGCGAGCTCGCTGGGCAGAGCAGAGCCCACAGGCCAAAACCTTTGACCATACTTTTCTGACAATCCCACAGCAGCCAGAGATCCCTGTCTTCTCAAACTCCTGTGTATTTTGTTCTTCCGGGCGGTACAAGCAGTAACCATCGCCTGTCTGAAATCTCTGGCTGCCTTTGAGGTAAACACCAGATGGGAATGTTTAGCAGGGGTTGCTCTTCTGTTTTCCACGTTTCTAAGCTGTGCAATGCCTCGATGACATGCGGCTTGTTATCTGTCCAAAGCATGACGCAGTGCTTTCCATGCAGATCTGTTTCCTGAAAAGCAGCATGTTTTCCTACTTGTGGCTTAAGCCTTTTCTCTAAAAACACCTGCCGTGCGGCCTTGGTACTCTTTATTTCAGCGGTAGGTGGAGCTAGCATTCGTTCTGACAGACTTTTTTCGAGCATTGAAATAGATGTAGTTAGACTTTGGATTTTTTTCGGGGAAGGGAGTGGAGGACGCATCTTTACAAGTGTGGTTAAGCGAACTGTAGACGGCTTACACTAAGCCTCTTTCTTGCCCGCCCGTGCTAGCTGCCCTCTGTGCATGTGTCTGTCAGTGTTTACGGGCAGTGTGCATCGGCTAGAGTAGAGGGTGCTTTTATGATGTATACCTGGGATGAGCTGTGAAAAAAGAGTACCATATTTTAGGATATTGTCTTTGAAAAAGAAGTTAATCATTTAAAAGTACACAGGTAGGAGATGTAGCAGAATTGTTTCCTTTATTTATAGGATATAAAAAGTCTTCAGCTCTGCCTTGGATCTATCACAAGGAACGTGAGTATCTGGTGAGATTCCCTTTGATCTCGCCTGTACTCTCCTTAGGCTGCCTAACAGTAGATCACAAGATGACCGGAAACCATCTGATGTTCATGATCATTGACCAGGCTTCTGAAGATACCAGCAGCCCCTTGTTGATGCCTCCACCCAATGCTTAATTTGTAAAATAATATTGATGGTCGCCAAAGTTTTTCTCAGAAGCCCGCAGCCGGCGCTGATGAATGTCTGGATTTCCGAAAAACAAGACTGTGTAGTCTTTATCCTACCACATGCCTATTTCTTCCATCACCATAAACCATCACCATAAACTCTGTGATGGTGAAATCCTAAATCTTTAATTAGCACTTCCTAAATACATCTTCCCTCTAAATAGCCTTCACGAAACAAGTGACGGCACTGTTGGCCATGCCAACTCATACCCTGGCTATGCTAAACCTTTGTACCTTCGTCTAAACATAACTTTTACTGCATCCCCAAAGTGGGCAAAATGTTGTGGACTCACTTCTGCTTCATCACTTTCAAAGGGCGTGCGCGTCACACAAAGTCCAATAGTCAATTGTGTTTTCAAAATTTATGATTTCTTTATTTTCATCGGATGGCAGGCGGTCACAACGCCTGCCATCCGAATCGACACACGAAGCCAGCAACAAGTGGAAAGACCTTCCGTCCGTCGGACACGCCTCCTCTTGAATACGTGAAGAGTGTAACGGCAACCAACACGAAGCGTACAGCCCTGATGAAGTTCCCAGTGTGGGAATGAAACGCGTTGGCTGGAGTATTAATGTTCAACACTTTTTTATATTGATGAAAATAAAGAAATCATAAATTTTGAAAACACAATTGACTATTGGACTTTGTGTGACGCGCACGCCCTTTGAAAGTGATTAATTTTCTGATCTGGAGCACAGTGACGCCACGCAACGGTTGGCGTAGGGGCAGATTTGCGCTTCAAAACTTTATTTTTTGGAACTGGCACGAGGTGCGGTACCTGTGGTCCGCCGTTGTTCAAACTGATACTTCACTTCTGCTTCATCTCATCTCCACCGACCACTTCAGTTGTGGTCTGTAATCCATGGGCAGGCTTCCTGTCGCTAAAAAGTAGACTTTTAAGCTCTCTGCATCACCTGCCGAGTTTACAGTGGACATAAATCAGAATTCCTCAATAGCAAACTCCACTGTTGGCTGCTCAGTCGACCTCTTCTTTCCACCTCCTCTCATCTATGCTTCCAGCTTTCCCATAATGTGCACGCACATTATAGAACAAACTCTCTCCATCCTCTGCAATGGGCCTCTCACTAAAATTGTTTCACCTCAGACCAGTTGACCTTTAGTAAAAAAAGAAACACATTTAAAATCTGTTGAACTAGCCGATGATCTTCCCCCAAATTCGTTTACAAATAACTACCTTAGTCTATGAAAACCCCCCACATTTTTGTGCTTAAAGTGCAAAACCTTTTCGCTGTAAGCCAGCACCCATGTAAAAGACATTGTCGATGCTCGCTAGTCTTGTAAGGAATTCTTAGGCAGCTAAGTTTGTGATTTATCCATCCTTCTGAATGCTAATGTTTTGGTATTAATTGGCACTCGGGCTTTTGATAGTTGAAGCAGTCTTACATGCCAAGATCTGATGCCATAACTTGTGACGTCGCAGAGCTCCCCACCTAACTGGGGAGTGCCTGCAGGTCCACAGGAAAGACAAAAGGCTATATGGAAGTCATATCGGCAACATGCACCACATGGCAAAATGCTTTTGTGACTTTCTTTTAATTTTCAATAGACGATTTGTGCGGCACAGCATTTCAAGTAAGCCTCAAGGTGAATACCAAGTTTGACACTAATAAAAGTGGCCAAGAAGTTTTGTGAAGGCTTGCTGGAACTGCCCTGTTTTCTTGTGTTTTCTTAAAGCCCCACAGTTGTTGGGAAAGTGGATTTATAGTCTCAATCTACTTCCTCAGCAGATGATGATTTCACAGTCTGGGTGTTGTTCAGATTCTTGATGGCAGAGCGTAAGGATATCTGTGAAGAATGATGGATATTTAGCTCTCTGGGACGTGTCCGCGCTTGAAATATTCTCTTTCTTTGAGATACGACTGTAGGGAAACCCTACCTACAGGAGTTGGTGCTTGCGGGTTGCAACAAGTACTCTTAGCACCAGGCAAGCTATGGTTTTGGGGGACTTGGAAGAGATCAGCAAAGTATCTCATCCATAAAGGACGGCTGAAGTAGAACCAGTGTGTTCCTTTGTGCATGCAGACTGTGTTGTGATCTGATTAGCTGAACGAACGTGCTTGAATGTGGTTGCTCAGAATATTCAAGGAGTTTAAATTCAGACTAGAGCTAGTCTCTGTGGAGCAGAAAGTGAGGCTTAAAATGACTGTCCACAAGGCAGCCCTTTGATGGCTCTGCATTGCCATGTCTTGTATGAGTGGCAGGGCCCTGACACGTGATCCATAAGGCAGATCTGATCAACACAGAGAAAGAGAAGTCAGTGTGGGGAAATGAAGGTTTCAGAAGTCTTGAGTTTCCTGATGAGAGCAGTTGTATCTTTAGAGAATGGAATTACAAAAAAAAGTCTAATTTGGAAGCTATTAGTAACTGGGTGATAGTTCTGACATTCAGATTAGAGAGTATCTTTACCTGAGAGGACCTTTCAAAGTGAAATTGCAGGAGAATATTTGAGAAATAATGTGTGCCTCTTAGAAAGGATGGTTATCGTGTGTTATTCCTGCTCGCCTTGTTTTTTTGGCTTTTAAAATGTAATGTTTGAGTAAAGTTTGAGAGAATGAAACCATGAAAACTGTAAGATGATGCACTGCAAGGTTCTAACCATTGCAAGTGGTGTGTCTGAGGCAGAACAGGTCAACGTTCATCCTGTTTTGAATAGTGATCAGAATGTGGTACAAAGACTGGATCTGATTCGAGTGTAGCGGAGAACCAGTTATAAACCTGAGAGACCTAAATGTGGAATCTAACGCCAGGGGATCTTAAGACCTCTGCAAGTGGTTACCTACAGATTTTGAACCATGTTGGTGAGAGGATGGAGGCTTGAGGGACTCTACTGGGTTTAGAGCTGTTGAGGTAAAGAAGATTAATCTTATTTATATTGTTTTGTTATGAAGTGATCACTTGAAACTGTAAATTACATTATCGGTCACAGTAGCCACCTATTGAAAGCGTTTGCTTTCAGCAATTATGTTGTTTTGGTTTGAAGGAAATATAGGGTTATTTATTTGTTTCACCTCGCTTTGACCTAGAAATATACAACAGTTGGAGAGCTGGGAAAAGCCACTGACACCTTGGATGCTCTTGGAAAAGTCACAGAAGAAAAGCCTTATGGTAGGTCTTGCATGAGAATTCCATACATGTACCTAGAACTTGCCTTATTGTTATGTTTAATGTACAAAAGCACATCTTCAAATGCACTTCACATTAATTTGAAGGTGAATGAAAAAGTGAAGCCAATGAGAATCTGTTTATATTATCTTTCCATATGGTCTGAGATAACAAAAAACAAATCATATCAATTTCCGTAATTGGTAAATTAAATAATATCAATAGCTCTCTTATTTTCATTTCAACAATTCCCAATTTGTTTCAGATGATTTTTTTAATGTATTCGAGGATAGACACTTTATTTGGTGTAATACAGACATAGAGTACCCAGAAAACATTGGTTTACAGGCTAGAAGAAGCAGTAATTCCTGCTCTGACATCAAACATTGCTATTTTTGGTCTGACAGGTTTTGCTTGCTCCTATTATGTGCCCATTGCCAAATTTCATATTTTGGGTAGCAATAATTTAATTTCATTAGTCCAGATGGATGTTTGACTAAATATATTCAGAATTAAAAACAGGCTGTCGATTATCTGGGACACAGTCTATGTTTGATGGGACAACCACACATACTTTTGTTATATAAGACTTTGTAAATGCACAGCAGTATGGGGACATTCAGAAATTCCGATATTAAAAATGCTATCCTGGTTCAGCCATCATGCAATCTATTTAATATTGACCAGATCTGCTGGATAAATAAGGCAATATGCAAGCTTTTCAGATGCTTTTGGAAGTAACCGGGCATCAGTTTGTTTTCTATTCTACAGTAAAATAAAGCATAGCAGCTAGTTGAGAAATACGAATCCCAGGGCCCAAGGGCAGTCTAAATAGAACTAAGCACCAATTTTAACAACTGGGGTCTATCACTTCTAGGGCCTCAGTACTGCAGACCCAAAAACCGGGAATCACATACCCCTTTAAGCACTTAGCTGTTCAAGGGATACTCAAGGGGAGTGCTGTGGGCTAGAGACTCAGAACTCTGCAGTGAACAAGCAACACTTAATAAACTGCTGGCCAGTCAGTGCTTTTACTTTTGGAAAAAAAAGTGCTTTACTGCACACAAAACGGCCTACTGCTCACATATTAGCGCACATATAAGCTGGCAGATAGAAATCTGTATGCTGTATGAGTAAACCCTATAATGGGCCTCACAACCTACGGGAGGCACACAACAAAGATCATACAGGTTAACTACCCAAAAAGGACACTGGACCCCCGGTGCTGGAGGTACTAATGGTTTGCACTTCAGCAAGCCCATCACCTTAAACTTGTGTGCCTAATACAAACGTGTGGTGTGCGTTAATAAAAAGTCAATCTGTCCTCACATTATTCATTAATAGATCATAAGCCCTCAAAGTCAATAAAACATTTCCGATAATGCTAGAGATATACACTGAATTTAAATTAACATTCCAGCAATAATAAAAGAGTGAACATTTCAGGTGAGGGTCTTATTTCTGCATTAAAGAAGGTTGTCTAGCAACCAATGATGATCTAACAGCAAAGGTCCGTGCACCTCAGTCTTTGGACTAAAGCTCCCACTCCATGACTTCTTAAATCCCAAGAAAAGTCCTTGGGATCACTCTTTCAGAGGAAACTTAAAGCAACATTTCGAAATTGCTTGTGGGGCGCTGTGTACTTTGGTAGGGAGGGCACCACAGCTCCTGGGTGACACCCTGCCACAATTTGCCTTTTTAGGTCGAGCCTCGAGTAGCGCGCAAGCGCTGCTAGGTGAAGACTTTATGTAAGGGGGTTTGAAAAGCTGACCAGACGCTCGTGCGTCGTGGCCTTTTTCGGGCGGTTACGCGCGACGCAGACATGTGTTTCCCATTATCGTGCCCAGACGCGGGCGCGATAATTGGAAACACATGCCGGGAAAAGGCCATGACGCACGAGCGTCTGGTCAGCTGAGCAGGCTGCCGCGCTCGCTCGCCCCTGCTCCTCTCTTGTTCTTTAAATGGTACTTTACCAGAACTGCTTCCTTTTTCGATGTAAGTTTTTTTTTTTTAGCTTTTAGAAACCCACGAAGCAATCAAGACGCTGATCTCAAATGTCAATTCAGTGCTAAAGGCACTCTGCTTTATCACAAAACGCCCTTTTACCTCCTCCGGCGTTCTATCCCGGGCTTGCAGACACGACGCTGGGTTTGACTGCTCATGCACCGCCCTATGTAATCGGGTTTGATGTCTCAGCATGCTTCAAGGCGTTCATTATGCTTTTTCATTTAGCAGCAGTTATTTCATCGCAGTAAACAGGAGGCCACCATTTAAAGGTCAGGCGCCTTTGTCCACACTCCGTGCAGCGTTTTGATGTTAATCACGCCGGTTTATTCATGTAGTAATCTAGATGCGATTGAAGCACCTCGGAGGTTGCGACGTGCGCAATGAATCAATGGCGCAGTGCTGTGCTACGAAGGAAAATCCCTTTATAAACAGTCTGCCTGTTTCTCCTTAGTTCGTTTTCCCAGACTTTTCATGTATTTCTGCAGTTCCCGCGTGTTGCACTCTCTTGCTCTGTTTCTAGGAGTGCTTTAGGTGGGGGCATATAGCTGCTCTAATTACAGAGTGCCTCTGCCTCAGGAGGATACAGCATATACTGCAAAATCCCCCCCTCCCCCCTCCCCCCTACCCGCACCTCTCTCGACCCTCCGTGTACTTATACACGTCCCAGACTGTGCGTAATTAAATGAGAGGTCCCTGGAGTGCCACAGTGAATGAACTTTAAGTTAGTCAGGATAGTTCAGAACCCATCTGAGTCACCCGATCAGGGGCTACCCTCCCAGCTGATCTCTGCACCCCCCCTTCTTTCTTCCTAGGAATGAAGAGGGGGGCTGGGGGTTCAGGAGTTCCAGGCCCTCTGCCTAATTCTTCTGAGTGGCGGGACCACTTACCGAAAACCTAACAAACTCTTTCCTCGCTGCGCCTGGAGTCCGTGTAATGAGTCGATACTAAAAAAAAAGGATCATTAAAAAAAACAAATGATTAATGTATTGGATGATTACGTCACACACGTCACACATTTCAGAAATAAAAAAATAAATAAAAGGTCTGATTTGTACAAACGGTTGCGAACTAGGTAACCCGATATGCATGTTAGAAGTAATAAAAAAATAAAACTATTGATATTTCTAAAAAGATAAAATAGCAAAACCCATGCAAGCACAGACAGCACGCTGACAAAATGAGCTAATTAATTATTACAAAACAATACGCGCAAATATACGTAATGTGGTCACTGCTACTAGCAATAATGCGAACGTAATTTTAAGATAAAGATGCATTGCGCCTGCTATGGACACAGAAGGCAGTTACGGAGACGTTTATTCTCGGGCCTCAAATTCATTTTCCTCCACCCTCCGTTCCACGCTTTCTCCCTCCTCCATCCCCCCGAGTACTTCCGCCCCCAACCGGCGACAGATATGTCTCTTTTGCAACCAATATTTACAGCGATACTTCCCCTCCGTCGCCGGGTTTCTATCCTATCCCTCTCTCAAGAGGACCCTTGTACACCCATGAGGACCCCGCTCTCCCCACCACTCGGATGCCCCCAAAGCACCTCTCGGGCCCTCCGCTGATCAGAAATGAGTGAAGTCAGAACCCTCTTTAAAACAAGCATTGGCATAGCCAATAGATCTCGCCTTTGGGACCTTATAAGTGTTTAGTTATCCAGCACAATATCCTTGGTGCAACAACATCACCTGTTGCATGGCTAAACACTTATAAGGTCCCAAAGGCGAGGCCTATTGGCTATGCCAATGCTTGTTCCTTTTCCTGTGGGGCCCTTACACGGGGGGGTAGGGGGGATGGGGTTACACACCAAAAAAGCACATTTTTGTAAGTCCTTTTGTGGAATTTTGGGGGTCTCCTTTTGGCCCCGGGCAGTTGCTTTGTACTGGCTGTCAATGTTACCGGTAAGTCTTGCATTTACGTTTCCCTTCGTGTTACTGCACCTGCTGGCATGGTGAGTTTTCTTTAAAGCACCTGCTCAGCAGAACAGGCCTCCATGCATTGCCCTGTGTAGTGCATAGGCACTATGATTGCTTTGGGCCATCGACTGCATGGCGAGCACAAAAACTGTGCCGTCTCATGCTGATCTCCTGGCCCTCCACTTCTCTGTGGCGGAGATTGGAAAAGTGCATGGTCTCCCGCCTTATTCTCTCTCACTCTGTGATTTGCTTTTTTAGTGCCACAGGGAAGAGTGCATGCTCCTCACACAGCGGTCTGGGTAGTCTTCCTCTTGCAGGCCCCAGCGAGTACACCAGGCACATTGTTCCCCTTTCCTGGGGAGTATGCGAACGTGGGTGCAACAACGTCCTACTACACAGCTGGTCATCCTGTGGGACCCAGAGGGCACTGGCACTCCACGGGTGAAATCAGGTTCAAGTGACACACAGCTGTGCCTCTGACCTCAGGGCACCACTGCAATTCTTCAGAGCACCAAATGTGAGATGCAGCAACAAAATTAGATTTATGTAATCCTAATGGGCCTTTTTAAGACAGTGTGTCACTTGCTATGCTCCTGGTGGCATGCTCCAGCAACTACAAGAGTCAGATCAGGGCCTCCTGGCCATAATGAATTTGGAATGTTTTTCTGATGTTTTTAAAATACTTTTTCAAGACTCCTGGACCCAGCTGCTTCCTGCTGGCAGAAAGGAGCTGTAAAGGGCGCAGGACCTGCCTTTCTGTCCTGGGGTTTGAAAACCTCCTTAGCCCATGGTCTTCCTGCAGCAGCACCCTATTGTCCTCAAGGCAGCCTAGACTCTCCCCGCACTCCCCATGCCTTCTGGCCTTTTGGTACGCCAGCTGAATGTCCATCAGAAGCCAAGGGACATACCTCCAGCGGTACCCACCACAAGGCCAGACTACAGAAATCCAAGAGCACCCTTTCCTTCAGTGTTCCTAGCACATCCACTCCCAGACGGGAGTGGGGAGTGCCACTGAATATGGAATCAAGAGTCCACGGAATCCAAGAAATCTAAGTCCAATGTGGGTCTTTCTAACCCGACAGTCAGACAGGTGTTTATCAGCAAGCTGGTCTGTCGTCCTTCTATAGCTCCCTCTTACCTTAAAGTGTCTGTCCCTCTGCATAGGTTTAAAAGGGGAGGTGGAGAACTCTATAAGTTGGATGTCCCTACCTAATCCACCCCTTCACCGCTGTCTAACATGTCCTGAGATCAGCCCGAAGGCTGACTTCCCTCCATCCCACCCAGACAACTTCTTGGTATTTTTAAAGATGGCAAAATCAAGTATTCTTTACTCCATTGCTAACTGACACTGCAAAATTGGTTCCTTCCTTCCAAGAAATCAGACGGAGCTGTAATGTGATTGGTGTCCGAGTTCTGCCTTTTCCCCTTTTTCAGTGGGAGATGTGCATGCCAAGGTCTCTCAGTAAGTGTCAGATGATCACTCTATTCAGCTTTTTTCCCTGCTCCTTCCTCTAACAGAAGACTAATCCTTCCCAAATGGGCCTGCTATCCAGGGAAGTTTCTAAACTGACAGCAGAGAAATTAAGGTGGCTAAGCAGAGTAGTTCAGAACCCAAATGTCATTATGGTGGGCTCAGGGAAATAATAACGTCAAAGTACATCATGGACAAGTAGATGGACAAATAAATATTAATATTATATATGGAGTTTGACCATTTTTAAATCGAGAAAAAAGTCAAATCAGTCTCTTTCCTGTATTGAATCCACCCAAATTTACATTTTGCTCAGGTTCACTCCAAGTGTAAATGTAGTTAAGTGCTACAATCGTACCCTTCTGACAAAAAGAAAGGAATATATCTTCTTGCATTCCCAATTGTGTTCCACGTTTCGCACGGGCCATAGCCATTTTTTTCTGGATACCATATGTGTTGGTATACCCGGTGCGCAGATACCAGGCTGAATCAGACAACAGTCTTCCTTGCTCAGTCTGCAGATGTGTGCATTCAGATATGTGCGTAAAACCTGCTCATGTTCCTCGTGTCCTGGTTCTGCACAGCAGCTGGCCCTAGTTTAAAAGTCAAGCAATAGCAGCTACAGCTAAAGTCTCTTTTGCGGAACGTACAGTGGATGAGACTCCATTTGGAGTCTTGCTAACCGTAGAGATCCAAAAACAGCATGTCCAAGATCAAATGAGCTGGGTTGTTTAAGCAAATCAGAACCCGCATCCTTACAACAGGGAAAAACTGTTGCTCCACGATCATTTGGCAAATGGATAAATCGGTATCATTAGATAACACTGACCGCGTCGACACTGGTAAATGGACCTAGTAATTTAAAGAAAAAATGTAGCTATTTTGCAAAATTCAGGTATATATTGACTCTGGAGTGTTGGGTCCTTCGTAGAATTAATGGGAGGTTCACCAGGCACTAATTAATTTTCTTGTCCTCATTTACTTACACTTAACTAATCCTAGTCAAAAAATGTATCACAGCAGTGCTGTGTAAATGTAAGGGGCACTGTTTTTCTGGCTGTTTGAAACTTAGTGTTAACCAAGAACCAGATGAAAGGGAAAAAGGCAGTAACACTGCTGTAGTGGATTAACTTGTATGCCTTATATTAGGTGTGTTACTGAATGTTTGCAAGAATGAAATGCCTTGAAGGACACCAAGTTAGGTGTATTAACCAAGTTAGGTGGGCTTCCCTTGAAGTTTCAAGTATTTTAGGGTTGAGGTCCAACACTGATTCAGTGGCACTGCTACCCTGACATCATAGCCAATTAAGCTCTACGAGGATGTTCACCAGGAAAAAAAAAAAAGCGAATTTCTAAGTGTTTATATTTATTGATGTGAAATGGATAGTGGCACACTCAAAAGAGAAATGACAGTTTTAAAATAGCATTTGTTCAATTTTTTTGCTGTTGGGAGGGGGGGGGGGAGGTTTCCTAATGCCTAACCCAACCAGAACACTGGATATGTTTTGGCACTGGAATCGCTGCCACCAAGACCTTCACCAGGATTATTTTAGACCATTGTGAATGTTTCCGGCATGTCCTAAGAGGTGACGTGATCTGCTATTCTAATTGCAGATAAAGTGTCCTATTTCATTGAATTTTGCTATAACCAGTCAGAGCTGCTTGGCAACCTCAGAGGTATGTTTTGTCAGACTGCTCTTTATGCGTTTGGAATTCATCATAATGAGGCAATATAATTTTAAATGTGGTTATGCGAATAATGTCACAGGATTCTTGGGCTGTGCACAGTATTAAAATAGCTGCTACTGTGTTTTCTTGACATGACTATGGTTTTTGTTCTTGAGAATGTGGAGTGTTCTGCACTGAAGTTTCTAGTGTCTGCCGCACATTCAATTGGCGCCAGTCATACCTCTTACCTTTTTGGAGTGGGGCACTAAGAGTCAGCATTGACACATGCCAGTGGACGCTTTCCCAGTGAAGGAACACTCTTTAATGTGCAAGTTGCTGAGAGGAGCTAGACTTTCCTAACCCCTAGCCTAATCATGACACCCCTTGGGATATGAGGGAAGTGTTGAGGTTGCTGAGGAGCCAGCCAGACAGCAAAGATTTCTCTAGAAAGGAGTTGACCGCTAAATTGACTGTGTTTTGTTTTTTTACAGCAAATTGATTTCTTCAGTAGTGGCACTGGATTTGACTGGTAAGAATGGCTAACAGCCATAGGTTGTGTGTGGTGAGATGTCTTAGGGCAGCGGTTCCCAACCTGTGGTCTGCGGTCCCCCAGGAGTCTGTGACACATTCTCAAGGGGTCCACAGGTCTCAGGCGCCTTCCGAGTTGCACTCGCATGGTAGTGCTGGTATTTGTAGTGTTGTCACTACCAACTCGGCGGCAGTCGATAACCCCACCGCCGTCTCCAAAATAGTTCCACCCACGCTCTGCGTGCGGCCGTAAATAAGTCATCAGGCACAGTTATCTGCCAGACACTGAACTAATAACACTGTGTTCGGAGTCTTCATCCACACGTGGCATGCTAAGTAGGCCACCCGGCTCCACAGGATCCAGGTCTACAGTGAGTTCCTGCCACAGACCACTACAGAAGTCACCCATAAGTGGTCCTGTTCTTCGAGTGGGCCCAAAGTGGTGGCCTCTGCTGATCGGCACGGAACGCACTGCAGCAGTGGTTGTGCTTTAGTAGTGGTCTCCTCTGAGGCAAAAGTGGTTGGAGCAGCTCCCAGTCCTTCCGTTGTTTGTTGGCCGAAACAGTCTGGTTAAATCTCTTGGGTATTGGAGGCTCACTTGAGGCTGCCTGCACCTTCTCCTCACGTGCTATCATGGGTGACCAGATCCCACAAGCCTTTGAAAGGAAGTGCAATCTTCTCACTGCTAACAGATAGTTGGCTGTAACTGGTTGCTCTTCTTTGGGGTTGGATGCAAGTACGTATATGTTAGAGCTGGGCAGGATGCAGACGCGACTGGGTCGCACTCACGACAAAGTAGGTTGGCAGTTTTTGCTGACCAGGGTGTTGGGGCGTGTTGCCTGATGACCTCATTGTCTCGAGTGCGCATGCACAAGCAGTGTGTGGCCTATATTCAAATGCACTTAGGGTTGGACTGGGTTTAGTACGATTCCAATGGGAATCAGTTATGCAGAGATATTTATCTCAGAGCTGGATTCAGATGCAAGCAGGTGATGAAAGGGTTACCTTGCATTTTAAAGTTTAAGATGGAGTTGACTTCACCTTATGTTGTGATTCTGATGGAGTTCGGTCGTTTTATTGACATTAAACACAGCGTGGATGGAGTTTATTGATTTTGGTGTTTAATGAAGTGCGACGCGTCCACTTTAATTGACTAAAAAGCGCTGTGTACAGTTCACTACCTGATGGTGTCGGTTTAGTGTGAGCTTAGAAGCTTATGCTTTCGTTGAAATTACTACAAGAAATTGTTATGTAGCTATCGTTTGTGTGTAGAGTCTAGTACTGTCATCATTGTGGTGTCTTCTCCATTGTGCAGTCTCCTAAAGCACGATAAGCAAAACATTTGAAACTATTGCAAACAGTCAACACCACACAAACCAATAGGAATTATGCCAAAATGTGAGAATTGTATTTCATATCTGCTTGTAATAGAGTCGAGCATAAAATAAAATATGATGAATAGTATTCCTATTTTAAGGGTCTCCAACGAAGGTCTGTAACCGATTTTTATGATTATTACATTAAGGAGATTTACATATCATGAATTAAAATGGAGCCCATTTAGTTACTAGTTAACCCAAAAATCTGAGATGGTTCCGGACTTCTTTACCTATACTGGACACCCATGATTTATGAGGATTGAGTTGAACTCGATCAAGGATTTGTTGCCATGTTTGGGGTCTCGCCTATAGACCGCTTTAGCTGCCTTTCCAGTCAAATGTTTTCAAAAAAACTAAAAATCAATAAAAATACGAATATGCATATATAGGTGCTTTCAGTCTGCCCTCATCATCCATTAGTCTGAAAGCACCTATATTTGCCTATACATATTTTTATTGTTTTTATTTACTTATTTTAGTCTGTTCAGGTGTCAATTACATTTTGCTTCTGCCCACTACAGACTACACTGGGGCAGTGGGTCAGCCCGCTTCAACCATTTGCTCTTTTCACTGTGCTTGATGGTATCTGTGATAATGAGTACCAGTACTTCTATATTTCAATTTCAAGCATTGCTTGCCAGTTTAATATAAGTACTGTACAATTGGGTAATAGAGCGAGTTTCTTGCAAAGCTATGCCATCTCATAGCTTTGGCAACAAAAATGAGTTCTTATTCAGCATACACACTATGCATCGTTTACAGTTGCAGTGTTGCAGCATACATTCATAGCTGCTGCAGTCAGGGAGAGTTAGGTTTTTTGGGAGGGTGAATGTTCTGGCAAATTCATATATGAACATCTGCATGCAGCGTTCCTAAGATTGTCATATCCATTCATATGATTTGCTAGTGTCCTCTGTCTTTTGCACAAAACCAGTGCTGATACAGTGTTAAAATCTTCTTACAGGCGCTGTTTCATCTCTAAACGTCATAGTATATGTAGTCTGGAAACATCTGATGAGTGCATCCTGTATTAGTAGGTAAAGTAGTGAAGGTCTACGTGCGTTACCAAATAGCTTTGCTAGAAATTGATTCCATAACCCAATGTAAGTGATTTAAGTCAAAAGAAAACAAAGTGTCACAAATACAATGTTGAATATTTATCAATGGGTTTCACATGTTCAGGTTTAGAACATGAACAGCAACCACATTGCATGCTATGTTATGAAATTTTGTCAAATGAGGCCATAATACCTTCTAAATTATGAAGACACTTGAAAACAAAGCATAAAGAACATGCTACCAAATCCACAGAATTCTTCAAAAATAAAGAGCAAGTGCTCTGACAAAGTAAAAAAATAATTACGAAAATTGCAATAGGATCTTTTAATGAAAATGCTCTTAAAGCTTCATATGAAGTGAACATGCTTGTAGCAAAAACTGGGAAACTCATGAATTGCTGTAGAACTAATGGTACCTGCTGCTAAAGCCATGGTGAATGCAATGGTTGACAAAGTCAGCAAAAGATTTACATTTGTGGCCATTATTTAAAAGGCGAATTGACAAAATGTCAGACAACATAAAAGAACAGATGATTGAAAGAATTTGTAAAAGTCAGCAATATAACCTACAAGTAGATGAAAGTAAGGACATAGCAAATAAATCTCATCTCCTGTGTTACGTTGGATATGAGTTTGAGGGGAACATTATTGAAGATTTACTGTTCTGCTGCTATTTGATACATACCACTGCTGAAGAGGTCTTCAGTACTTTCAGCACTTTCAATGAATTTCTGACATCAAATGGAATTCAGTGGTTCAAATGCATAGGAATCAGCACAGATGGGGCGCATGCCATGTCTGGTAGTCTAACTGGACTTTTTGCACGAATAAGGGAAATTAACCCTTCAGTTGTATGGCATAATTGTTGCATTCATCGAGAATCATTAGCCACTAAGAAGATGCCAGAGGAATTAAAAAGGTTTTGAATAAGTCAGTCAAAGTTGTAAATTTTATCAAAGCTAGGTCACTAAATTTAAGACTTTTTGGAAAGCTTTGTCAGTGTATGGATAGTGATAATCATCTGCTTTTGCTGCATACAGATGTCCGATGGCTGTCTCGTGGAATAGGTTTGTCTCTGCTTTTTGAACTGAGATATGAAATCAGAGTATTCTTCACTGAACTGGAATCTCCATTTGCACTTGAAGAGCGCTGAAATGACTACTTGGTTAGCCATGCTGGTGTATATGGCAGACATCTTTACTCATTTAAATGCACTCAATTTGAGTATGCAAGGAGTAGGTATCACAATTTTTAATGTCGAAGACAAGATTGAGGCAATGATAAAAATGTTAGATTTGTGGGCCCATCGCTTATCACAGAGACATTTAGATTATTTCCAAAACCTGAAGACCTCCTTGGAATCTGCTGATAATGAATTATCAAACAAAGTCTTGGGATTTTTTATCCAGCCTCTACAAGATATGCTGTGTAGTTTTCGTCTGTACTTTCCACTTCCAGATGAAAGCAAAAACTGGTTTAAAAGTCCTTTTAATGTAGATATTGACAATTTAACTGGACGTACAGCATCTGAAAAAAATGGTATGATTGAAACCTCTACATATAGCGCACTTAAACTTCAATTCAAAGAAAAAGCTCTGGCAAATTTTTGGCTGCATATACAAACAGATTATCCTGAATTAGACTGCAAAGCACTTAAGGCTTTACTTCCTTTCCCAACCACATATTTATGTGGAAAAAGCTTTCTCAGTACTTATGTACCTTAAAAAATACAGAAATCGCTTGGGAAATGTAGACTCTGACCTGAGGATTCAACTTTCCGAAATAAAACCAAACATTGGAAAGTTAGTCGTCGAGATGCAGCACCAACCTTGCCATTAAACATTTTCGATTTTTGCATATTTTTTCAATATAAAATAATATCTTTAGTAATTTGAGTATTTATTTGGTGTGTACTTGTTTGTGTATTTGTTTGCGAATTAGTGTTTTAATGTTTGAAATTTAAATCGTACAAATTGCTTGGGGGTCCCCGGCTTCCAATAGTGATTTAGTGGGGGTCCACAGTAGTCGAAAGGTTGGGAACCACTGATCTACACTATGGAACAAACAGCGTGCACACCTAAGACTTGAAAAATGCTTCCTAAAGTTCTGTAAAAGCCTTTGTTTGCCTCATTTGCTTATCAATTCACTAATCTCTTAATACCTTTCTGTTCTTCAAGACTTTAAGCCAGACGCTTAGGACAAAACTTAGCTTGCTAAGATTGGTACTTTTTTGCAGCTGTGGAGAACTGCAGTCATCTGGAAGAACAGTAACCTTCATGGCCTTCTTCAAAAACTAATGACACCCTTCATGCTGGAGCAGCTTCCTGCTGTGTGCATGCACCTTTCAAATATATAGATAAATAAATGAAGAAAAATATAGTAAAGAAATAGAAGGAACGGACGTCTCACCCCATAATAAAAGAACAAAGCTTTGTTACTGGATCGATTTCCATTAAATTGTCAGATATTTTGCTGAAACTCTTATTTCAACTGCAATTCATTTCACCAGTTCGGAGCGGTCACAGACTCTATGGCATAGGTGATGGTCTTGTTGACCCCAGATCTGTCCAGGACCAGTGGCGGCTCCTCCGCTAAGGCAGAGGAGCGCCGCCCCACTGCTTAAAGCAGTGGAAATAAAGGAAAAATAAAATGATAACTCGTTATTATCATTTGATTTGTTCCTCCTGCGGCGTTTTGAGGGGCGGGCGGGGTTGCTCTGCTCTCAGAGCTGAGGGAAGGGATGGTGGGCACACTGTAAGTGCGAAAGGAAGAGGGCCGGCCAAACAGTCATGTGTACTTTGCATGTTCCCACCCAGGCACAGCCTGAGTGGAGGACATGCCCAGGCTCCCCTTCCCTGACTGAGCGCCGAACCACGGCACTCAGACCAATAACAACGCTTCATTGCAGCGTTGTGATTTGTCAGGGGAACCTGGATGTGCTTCCTGTTCCTGGCTGGGAGAGACCCAGCAAGAAGACGGAGGAGAGACGTGGTGACGATGGAGGAGAGGTGCGGCAAAGAGGTACAGTTTTTTTTTTCCTCTCATTTTTTACAACACTCTAATTCCCTGACCACTCCTGATCCGTGCCGGCCGCCACTGTCAAGGACATTCACTTGAGTGCCTTGTAAATAGTGTAATGAACCTAGATATAAAGATTTACAAAAAAGATTGCAGCTATACAAAGGGGTTTGGCTCCCAAGGATTGTTGATTTTGGACAAGCAGCTTTTGAGTTTAACAGGCAGATTGAGGCAACATATGATTAATAAACTATTTAATAGATATTTCTAAGAGAAGGCCAGCCTCGCATGAACGCAGAGAAGACCTCCAGTATTATTGACTTGAGATTTTTGGAAAATGTATTCAATTGGAATAATATTTGCGAAGCACGCCAGCCTAACAGCAATGTTCAGATAAGATCATGCTTTTCTGGGGGCTGCACTGCGTCTGTGTACTCCAGCACTGAAGCCTTTTGATAAAAATGGAGATAATAGTAACTTGTATCTGAAAAATGTCATATTCACAGATATAGAATATAAATTGAAGACGTTTTTCTGCACTGCCAACTTCCCTCCCAAACTTGATGGCGGACCATAAATGATACAAATCTATGTGTTTACAGTAAGCCTTAGCAGATCTGAGATGCTTAATTAACCTTCCCAGTGGAGGAGGTGGAGCACTTGGGCTCATTTTGCTGAAGGAGTGGCCGTGATCGATTTCAGGGTTTGTTTCATGTACCAAAATTCCCATGGTAAATTGTACACTATCTTCAGTGCACTAAGCTGAGACTTCATAAGATGGAGTAGCAAGGCAATGTCATAGTTCGGCAGATTGACATTTGTGAGGATGAACATTTTTCCAAGAATATTGTATTTTTAGTTCATGCAGTGCTCTTCTGCTTAGAGTCAGGTCTTATAAACATCTGAAAAAATATGGATCGTCATTATCTGGAAGGCAAAGCAGATCATCTTACGGCAGTGGTAGTCTGTCAAATCAGATGGGGCGAGGGTGGGGAGGAAAAGCTTATCTTTAAAAATGTAGCTTTAATGCTGCCTGGCTTTAAATTGAGACTGGTAGAAAAAGTTGTATGTGCCATGGAGGTGACATATGGAGTGAAAAGGAAGAAACACTAGATGTTCTGCTATTCCACGTGGTGTGGCTCCCCAAAGGTACAAGACCTATCGCAGTATAGTGCAGCCCAACAATGGGAACTACCTGTAAGATTGAATGCACATTAACATTTGCAATATCCAAATTTCAAGGCCGAGGCACACTAATGAAATATTATCTTTCATTCACACTGGCCTGAGCACTGGCAACATCTGAGAATCTGAGGGAAGTGGTGAAGGTAGGGAATGGGGAGCTGTGCAGACCTTGGGCCCCTGTTTTCATTCGGTCTGATCTTCGATCTTTAATACTGCGAGAGTATTACTACATGAGAGGGACTAATCACCAAGAACTATAAGCTATTAAAAGGTATTCCTGACATTATTCTCAGACATTTGTTGAAGCCTGAAATAGTGGCTTGTATGTGCAAAGTTGGGACAATTCTAATTTGGGAAAGAACAAGAGCTTGGCGCCAGAGCTCACTCATAACTGTGAGTTCACAAACTGATCTCTGCTGATGGAAATGACCGTCCCTTTTTGGGAAGGGATCTTGATCGATCCTCAGTTGGTGTGCTGTGGATGGTGCATAAAAGGTTTCATTTTCTGAAATCCAAATGAAGTTCATTGATAACTGTTCTTCTGCTGGTGGGAACAGACCACCAGACAGCATGCATGCTGCTTTACGTCTTGTATTTTGGCAGAAGAAAAAACAGTGTAAAATACAAATAATTATACCACAGTTTCCAGCTGCATTTCTTCAAATTAAGAACATCTTGTCATCAGTATATATTTACTCCAGTGAGGCACTGAACTATGTTTGCAGCCTGTTCTGAAGGGGCGTTTGATGTGAAAAGAGCATCCTTTTAAAATGCATGAGATTCTAGCTACAACCAAAGCCTGGGTTACATTTATTAAATGCGCATGGTTACAACTAAACATCCCTAAATGTTATAACCTGGTTTACAATGCATTTGTCAGGAATGAGATTACATTTTTTCTTCCTAGGAAATCGTGTTAGTCATATCCCGATAGTCGAGGGAGTAAAATACTGCTCCTTTAAAATCTTATGTGCAGATGCACAAAGTGACAGGCCGGAAGCAAACAAAGCTATCTGATCAGCTGACGCAAAGTAACGTTTGAGGCACTAATGCGTGTTAACACCTAACGTGGGCACAACTGTGTGGCCACAGAGGACAACAGCGTGTGGTGTTAGAGTGTACGGATATTGACATACCGGACTGACAGCCCTAATTGTGTTTTTATTTCATTTACCTGGTTGATAACATGCCGCTGGCAGACTCCAAGTTGTGGACACTAGTATACCTACGTGAACAGTGGAACCTTGTGAGGTTCCACACACTGTGCACAAGATCGCTGTGTAAGGTCTGTGGTGTTGGTTGGGAATCTGCGGGCCTGTAGTTCCCCACGGTTGGATTGTGTCTAGAGCGGAACTATCTTGCGTCATCATGGCCTCCGAAGCACTTTAGTGATGACTTAAGTCCAGAAGCTCAGCAGAACACAATCCATAAGGTGGTCAAGAGAGACAATCCAAACATACATAGGGGGCCCCAGCACGAGCACAGTCTACACAGTATATGGTTTGAGGGCGTCTCAACCTAAACTGGAAAAGAACGATGCCAGACTTTTTCGTGACTAAAGGGACAGTTTTTACATTTTACATTTTTATATTGAGTAGCTGTTTAAAGTTCCCTCGAGGTGGGCTTGGGCAACGGGAGCGAGGGAGGGATGGATGGATGTAGTAAAATTCTCATACGTCGCTAGTAGACGATGTAAGTCAGTCTGACGATATCGGAATTAATGCCTTCATCATATATCCCTCCTTTTTTATAACTTTCTGGAACTCAGGAATGTTACACACAAATGGAGTGATTATAGTATTTCAGGCAGAATTGACTGACTATGCGTCCTCTGCCATTGCTTTCAAAAGAATAACCGCTGAGGCATGAAGGAGTCCTCTCTGATATTATGGTTAGGATTCTTCCCAGTGTTCTACTTTCTTGGGCATCACCTCCAGATGTGGCCATTGACTCTTTGGCCCCTTCAGTGTTGAATGTAGATTAGACTACATCTAGCTTGCGTGCTGCTACCTCTGAAAGCGTTTACGTGTAAGTCCCTTGACTTGAGTGCGCCCAGGCTTTTAATCTTCCTGGACAGTTCCCTATCAGTAGCCTTTTTCCAATGTGAGGACCATTCAAATGTATCAGCCAAAAACACCAGCATCTGAATTATGCACATGGTGTCACTTAGTGCTCTACTGGCCCTCAGTCCCCGCCGTGTACGTAACATTCCCCTCGTTTCCTCACTATGGCCAGCATTGTACAACTTAATACTGCCCTGGTCAGTGTGTGACTTTTGTGCTTAACTCGGACTCCGAGACAGACTGTCCGGGCAGGCTAGTGAGGCACTGTTTTAAGAACTAGTTCCATATTAGACACTGCCTGGAGAAGAAGGTTGTCTTGAGATAGTTGTGGTAGAAACTAAGGATGGTGTTTTCTGCCTTCCAGGTTAAACTGTTTTATGTTATCGTATTGTAGTTATTTGTGAAGAGTTTTTTAGTCTTTAGATAATACAACCACCTCTGGGACCATCCTGCAGAAATCGATTTTCCCTTAAGCTGCGTGTTACCACGAATGTGCAAGACGAATCATTCTGTTCTGCCCAAATCCTCCTGTGCATCTCTTTTTTTAGCTGTAAACCTTTTCTTTTCTCTTTTAACAGCGAACACCTTTTCTAACCTGATAGCAGTGTGCAGAAACAAGATGGCAGACAAGCCGCTGTGCCTGATGCAGATAACACCGCTGCCTGCTGTTCTCATTCATTGCCCAGAGCCTGTGAGCGCATTTTTCACCCGCGGCGAAGGCATTGTTCATGGCTTCTTTCATAAGGTTTGCTCTTGTACCTCCGTGTTGTATTATCCATTGGGAAAGCTTGCCAGAGTCCACTGTTCGCAGGGAGGATGAACACTAGTGATTGAGGCCTGCTGAATCTGTGCTCTTTCCACCTGCCCATCCAATGCTTCAGGAGCAGCTGGTCCCAGTGTATATCGCAGTCTACCTACAGTTGAAATGTAGCAAGACGCGCCACTGCAGTGAACCTTATGGCTAGGTAGTTATGATTACTTATCCCAGTTTTATGGTTTTTATTTTTTAATTTTCCCGTCTGTACTAATCTATATTTGTTATTGCTAATTTTATCTGTAATTAACTCTATTTATTTTTATGCTACTTTTATTTCTATTATCCATTTCTTTTTTTTGCTAATTGCATTTGTATTATCCATATATATTTTTTTGCTAATCCTATCTGTATTTATCCACATTTATTTTGAGTTTTGTGATAAAACGAACCAGCAGCTAGTATATTTCCACTTTTTTTTTCTTTAACTAATAATGGCAGAATCACACTTCCCATGCATGATGGGATTTACTATTATAAGAAAGCATGGGCTATGCATTACTTGTATGCAATAATCTCATATGAAAACGTTAGAATTGCTGTATGAACACATGCACATCTGCAGCTGTTTAAAGCTTCTACACAAAATCGTGTTCATTTCATTTTTTCACTTTTAAACACAAATAGAGTTGGTGAAATAGTTGGTCTTCTGTCTGTATTTCTCTGTAAAACCAAGTAAAAATGGAACACAGGAAGCCTTATTTTTGATTAGTCGGTATCCACAGCTTCTCTTCACACAATTCGCATGTTATTCTGTAGGACTTGCAAACTGCCCCTATTGTAAGCCAGACAGCCTCTTTCGAAAAAAGCAACTTTTCAACGTGTAACATTCTGTATCGTTAGCCTTTGATTCCCATCCACACGAGACGCAGCTTTTAGGGAGTACAGCATTGTGCATAGAAGGTCATTGTGCCACTCGAATGTGGTGACATGCTTTCCTTTTTCCTCTTCTACTCCCGGCTCCTAAATGTTTCCAGGTGTCGGATTGTACACAGGTGGCATCTTGCTGGTATACAGGCGTTATGCTTTGGAATAAGCACCCCCAACGAGGCCTCCTTTAACCACAGGCCATCGGGCATCCGTCAAAGGACTGTTGCTTCGTGTGTGTCCCGAGTGTGTTCCTCCGCGTCATTCCCCAGAGATGTCAATCTCTCTCCTTCCGGTTTCCTGGGTAACTCGGATAAAGCAAGCATTTCGAAGCAGAGCCTTTAGCAATGGGGCATAAAGTAATGAGAAATGATGGATTGTGAGGATAGTAAGCGGTCAACGTCATATACATGTGTCCTGCATTAAGATCTAGATTTACATTTGTCAGCGATCTTGTTTATGTGAGCTGTTCATCAATCAATCAATCATGTCACTTATAAAGCGCACTACATACCCGCGAGGGTCTCAAGGCGCTGGGGGAAGAGGGGGGTGGTGCTGCTACTGATCGAAGAGCCAGGTCTTGAGGAGTCTTCTGAAGGCCAGTAGGTCTTGGGTCTGTCGGAGGTTGGTGGGGAGGGTGTTCCAGGTCTTGGCGGCGAGGTGGGAGAAGGATCTGCCGCCGGCGGTCGTTTTCCGGATGCGGGGGACTGTGGCGAGGGCGAGGCTGGTCGAGCGGAGCTGGCGGGTGGGGGTGTAGAAGCTGAGTCGTCTGTTGAGGTAGGCTGGTCCGGAGTTGTGGAGTGCTTTGTGTGAGTGGGTGAGGAGCTTGAAGGTTATCCTCTTGTTGACAGGGAGCCAGTGCAGGTCTCTCAGGTGGGGTGTGATGTGGCTGCGTCGGGGGATGTCGAGGATAAGACGTGCAGAGGCGTTCTGGATGCGTTGCAGCCGTCTCAGGAGCTTAGCCGTCGTTCCTGCGTAGAGGGCGTTTCCGTAGTCCAGCCTGCTGGTGACGAGGGCCTGGGTGACTGTTTTTCTTGTTTCGGTGGGGATCCACTTGAAGATCCTGCGGAGCATTCGGAGGATGTTGAAGCAGGATGAGGAAACGGCGTTGACCTGCTTAGTCATGGAGAGGGTGGGGTCGAGGATGACCCCTAGGTTGCGTACGTGGTCGGTGGGTGGCGGGGCTGTTCCCAGTGATGTTGGCCACCAGGAGTCGTCCCAGGCTGAAGGGTTGGAACCAAGGATGAGGACCTCCGTCTTGTCCGAGTTCAGCTTCAGGCGGCTGGTCCTCATCCATTCGGCGACGGCCTTCATTCCTTCGTGGAGGTGGGCTTTGGCGGTGTGAGGGTCTTTGGTGAGGGAGAGGATCAGCTGGGTGTCGTCGGCGTAGGAGATGATGTTGAGGTTGTGCTGTCGGGCGACGTGGGCGAGGGGTGCCATGTAGATGTTGAACAGCGTTGGGCTGAGGGAGGAGCCTTGGGGTACGCCGCAGATGATCTTGGTGGCCTTGGATCGGAAGGGGCGAGGCGGACGCTTTGTGTTCTGCCGGAAAGGAAGGATGTGGTCCAGTCCAGGGCCTTCTCTTGGATCCCGGCGTCGTGAAGGCGTGTTCGTAGTGTGTGGTGGCAGACCGTGTCGAAGGCGGCTGATAGGTCCAGGAGGATGAGGGCTGCTGTTTCTCCGTTGTCTAGCAGGGTCCTGATGTCATCGGTGGCGGCGATGAGGGCGGTTTCGGTGCTGTGGTTGCTGCGGAAGCCGGACTGGGAAGGGTCCAGGATGTTGTTCTCCTCGAGGTAGCGGGTCAGTTGTTTGTTGACGATTTTCTCGGTGACCTTCGCGGGGAACGGGAGCAGAGAGATGGGTCGGAAGTTCTTGAGGTCCTTGGGGTCTGCCTTGGGTTTCTTGAGTAAGGCGGTGATCTCGGCGTGCTTCCAGCTTTCCGGGAAGGTTGCTGTCTCGAAGGAGATGTTGATTATTCTCCGGAGATGGGGCGCGATGGCTGTACTGGCTTTGTTGAAGATGTGGTGAGGGCACGGGTCTAGCGGTGAACCGGAGTGGATGGTGTTCATGATCTCGCTGGTGTCCTCGTCGTTGATGTTGGTCCAGGAGAGCAGGCGGTTGGTGGTTGTGGGGGCAGTGGTCTCGGTGGTTGCCAGGGCGGTCGTGGTGTTGAAGCTGTCGTGGATGTCGGCGATTTTGCGGTGGAAGGAGGTAGCCAGTGAGTCGCACAGGTCTTGCGACGGCTGGATGTCGTTGGTGTTGGAGCTGGGGTTGGAGAGTTCCTTCACGATGTTGAAGAGCTCTTTGCTGTTGTGTGCGTTGTTGTCTAGGCGGTCTTTGAGTGAGGCCCTTTTGGCGGATCTGATGAGGTGATGGTGATTGCGGGTGGCGCTCTTGTGGGCGGCGTAGCTGTCCGCTGTCCGTTCGTGGAGCCAGATCTTCTCCAGTTTTCGGCATGTTCGTTTGGAGGCCTGGAGGTCTTCGGTGAACCAGGTGGCTTTCGCTGGTGTGGCTGTTGGGCGGATTCTTGAGCGGGGCGAGGGTGTTGGCGCAGTCGTCGATCCACTGTCTGAGGTTGCGGGCGGCGGTGTCGGGTTCGGCGGGTGGGCTCAGGGCGAGGGTTGTGGTTAGCTGGTCTTCCGTGACTCTGCTCCAGCAGCGGCGAGGCATTTGTTCGGTGCGGTGGTGCGTGGTGGGCTTCCTGTAGGTGAAGTGGATGCAGTGGTGGTCAGTCCAGTGGGGTTCGGAGGTGTGGTTGAAGGAGACGTGTGGGCTTGCGGAAAAGATGGAGTCTAGCGTGTGGCCGGCGGCGTGGGTGGGTGTAGTCACGAGCTGTCTGAGTCCGAGGGTGGCGAGGTTGTCGATCAGGGTGGTGGAGTTGGTGTCCTTGTTGTTCTCGAGGTGGAAGTTCAGGTCCCCGAGGAGGATGTAGTCCGTGGAGGTGATGGCGTGTGTGCTGACGAAGTCAGCGATGGAATCGCTGAACTGTGGTCGGGGTCCGGGGGTCTGTAGATGAGGGTTCCTCTGAGGGTGGTGTTGGGATCGGTGTGGATCTGGAAGTGCATGTGTTCGGCGGTGCTGAGGGTGTCGTCGGTGTTGGTTGAGACTCTGAGGGTGTTCCTGTGGACGATGGCGATGCCTCCTCCGACTCCGTTGGTGCGGTCCCTGCGGGTGATCTTGTATCCGTCCGGGATGGCAATGGCGATGTCGGGGGCTGAAGCGGGATTCAGCCAGGTCTCCGTCAGGAATGCGACGTCTGGGGAGGTTGAGTCGAGAAGGTCCCAGAGTTCGATGGCGTGTTTGCGGGCGGAGCGGGTGTTGAGGAGGATGCATCTGAGGTAGTTGGGTTCTTTCCTGGGCGGTGGTTTGGCGGGGCGGGTGCTGGCGAAGCTGCAGTTCCGGCAGGTGAAGGGCCCTTGGGTGCGCTTCGGGGTGGCCTGGTAGCAGGCGTGATCTTTTCCGGGGTTGAGTGCGTGGAGGGTGCTGGCGTCGTATCGGCGTCTGTTGATGTGGCGGGCGCGGGGGATGCCCGGACCAGGGGGTCTGGCGCTGGGCGCGGCCACGGCGCGGACGGGCGCAGACGGGCTTGCCTTAGGTGCGCCTTCGGCGCGCCAGCGGCGCGGCCGCACAGCGGCCGCCCTAAAAGGGGGGGTGGGGGGGGGGAGCAGGGAATGGGGCAGCGAATGGGCAGTGAGGGGTGGGGCCGCAGGGGCGCAGCGGCAGGAAAGAGGCACAGAAAGGAAAAAACGATCACAATCAGGGGCAGCAAGGGGGCACAGAAAGGAAAAAACGATCACAATCAGGGGCAGCAAGGGGGCACTGAAAGGAAAAAACGAGCACAATCAGGGGCAGCAAGGGGGCACAGAAAGGAAAAACGAGCACAATCAGGGGCAGCAAGGGGGCACAGAAAGGAAAAAACGATCACAATCAGGGACAGCAAGGGGGCACAGAAAGGAAAAACGAGCACAATCCGGGGCAGCAAGGGGGCACAGAAAGGAAAAAACGATCACAATCAGGGGCAGCAAGGGGGCACAGAAAGGAAAAACGAGCACAATCAGGGGCAGCAAGGGGGCACAGAAAGGAAAAAACGAGCACAATCAGGGGCAGCAAGGGGGCACAGAAAGGAAAAACGAGCACAATCCGGGGCAGCAAGGGGGCACAGAAAGGAAAAAACGAGCACAATCAGGGGCAGCAAGGGGGCACAGAAAGGAAAAAACGATCACAATCAGGGGCAGCAAGGGGGCACAGAAAGGAAAAAACGAGCACAATCAGGGGCAGCAAGGGGGCACAGAAAGGAAAAAACGATCACAATCAGGGGCAGCAAGGGGGACAGAAAGGAAAAAACGATCACAATCAGGGGCAGCAAGGGGGCACAGAAAGGAAAAAACGAGCACAATCAGGGGCAGCAAGGGGGCACAGAAAGGAAAAAACGATCACAATAAGGGGCAGCAAGGGGGCACAGAAAGGAAAAACGATCACAATCAGGGGCAGCAAGGGGGCACAGAAAGGAAAAACGAGCACAATCAGGGGCAGCAAGGGGGCACAGAAAGGAAAAAAAACGAGCACAATCAGGGGCAGCAGCAGGGCACACAGACGGAGCTGTGTGGTGGGGGAGCGACCTACCAGTCAAGGTCAGGGGTCGTTCATAGTACATATAGCGTGTTATTTGTGTTCCTTCCAGCTGTCACCTTGAAAGGACAGCATTCCTGCATCCCTCGTCATACATATTTTATTTTCCTCTGTCATTGTGGTCAGACTCATCCCTGCTGTCTCGCACGGGATCTCGGTTCCAGTTGAGTTTTCATCATGCCCGGCCGCCTCTCTGCTGATTTATGAACCCCTGTGGCACTATTATCCCCGCCGCGTCTCTCCGCCCTCGCGAGACATGGCTTTGGCCTCTGGCTCCGGAAGTGCACTCATTGCATACCGTTAACCTGCAGTTGTGTTTCCGTGCAGTCGCGATGGCGGGCTGGTTTCATGGATGGGGACCTGCTCATAAAAGACTGCTTTGTTGGACCAGAAGCACGGCCCAAAGAAAGAAGTCAGTAGTTGGCGTGTGCCTTCCCATGGCTGCTTTATATGGGCAGATCTGCTTGTGCAGTCGTCATAATGCGCAGTTTTGTTATTAATGTGGTTCTTCAGTCAATTGAGAATGAATAAACTCTTGCAAAATTGACTTCTAACCTGGTGTCTTTCTCTTGCTCACCTGTTTACTGATAAACCTTTAGTTCTCTGATTGCTAACAGTTCCTTAACAGCAGATGTGCTTCCCGCCATACCAGAAGAATATGCAGCTCTCATGCTGCTGAATAACTTTTTAAAATGTATTTTTAATAATTTTCACAGATGAAACGAGCGTCCTACTCTGATACAAGTAGAAACAAGCATTTGCAATGCAATAGGTCTCGCATTTGCTAGAGTTTGAGCTATTGGCATTGTAAATTACAATGCTTTTTATTTATGTGTGGGTTTTGAAAACAAATAAATAAAAAGCATTGTCATTACAATGCCAATAGCTTAAACTCTGGCAAATGCGAGACCTATTGCATTGCAAATGCTTGTTGTTTTTTTGTGGAAAATGTTAGAGTTGCCATACATGTGCGCAGTACGGTTTGCACTGGAGCAAAAGGCTTCTCTGCAGGAGAAAAAAAAAAATAGAAGCACCGCACAGTAAGAATGATGTGGGGCTGCTTTCTATATCTGCAGTAGCATACTTAGCAGATGACACTTGTGAAGTCATCTTTTAGTGGGTTCTCCAGATCGGAGTGTATGTAGGCAATGCCCTGGGTGCACATTGTCACCCAAGCCCCTGTCAGTCGAAGACTAAGGAGAGGAAGGTAGATGGATGTTGAGGTTCGTAAAATGTTGGCAACTGTGCTTGAATTGAGATGGTGCTTTACATGCAGGAGCAGTTTAGTTTGTGGTCTTGTACTGGTTTGAAAATTCCTGGGTTTTATTGGTTCTTTTAACAAAGTCCGGCGGGGGGGGGTCCGGGCGTGTTACGAAACGAACAAGTCCTGGATTTTATCAATTTTAGCAGCAGATGGCGGGAGGAGGTGGATTTGTGGGTGTTAAGAAACAAACGGTGGGAGAAGGGGTGCTGAGAAACAGGCTATTGCCAGAAGAGGACACGAGCTACGATATAGGAGGAGGGCGGGCAAACAACCGACATGGGAGTAGGGTGGGAAAACAACTACTTGCTCGAAAAGATAAAATTCAAGAAACTAACTCACCGAACCTTGAAAAAGACCCGAAGCACCACAGTCCTGCTTTGAAATGAAACACAGCAATAGGACTATTAAAAAGAAAGAGAAAACAGACCCAGTCCTGCTCTTCTCGTGACCCTGCAGCAGGGAGCTCTTACAAACAAAAAACAAGGTAGGACAGTCCCGAGCCTGGCGGTAGTCGGTGACACAGGGAAACAAGCAGTCCAGGCGCAACAGAACTGTTAAAAGACACCTTCAGCTCCTACCTGAACTCCAACAAGCTGAACAACAGAGGCGACATCGCGGGGCGCACTCCCTGCCTCCGGTGCAGATGGCGGCGAAACCGGAAGTCAGGCAGCCTTCGTTGGGACGTGGGCGGGGCCTGCCAAAGAAACAGGAAGGAACCGCCGGAGAGGACGTCCGGAACCCTGCAGGCTCCATGCTGAAGTCCCGGCCCCATCAGAGGGACCGGGCGAAGAGCGAGGCAGACTGCATGGCACCAGAGGTAAGACGGGGCTCCCGAGTGGTGAGGAGAGCCCCGCGGCGTGCCGAGGAGAGGGCCAGGGAACCTGCAGACCGAGGAGAGACGCCGGAGTCCTGAACCAGCCGGTGAGTGAGGGCTTGGCTGGGTGCATTGCACGCTGAAGGACACGCCATGAGCGTGCACATCGGCTGTCTGAAAGAGACGCCGTGAGCGTGCACATGGCCTGTCCGGGCGCCGTGAGATGTGCATGCGTATGGTGCGAGCAGGAGTTGTGAGAACGCCGCGAGCCGTACGCGTGCACATCTCCTGTCTTGCCATACGCGTGCACATGTCCTGTCCCCCTTCCGACCCAAGTCGACAACAATAAGTCTCGCATAGCGAGACCTAAAAAGTAGTATATTTCACCTGCCTCTCATCACATATAGTGACATTCGTTGCAGTGCCCCATGACATAGTCCTGTAATCATTAACAGTAACACAAACTTTAGGCAAGTTCTGCAACTCCTAGTTTTAGATCTTCCTTATATTACCCCCCCCCCCCCCGCCCTGCATGATTTGTCTTTGTTTTCATATACAAGACTATGATAATCTTCTGGTGACCCACAGGTTTATCCATGTGCATCCATAAATGGCACATAAGGTAGGTAGCGTACATCTAATCTGTCACATATGCCAACGTTTTATGCATTATATGTTCCTTCCTCCTGTCCCCCGCTGGGCTGCTGGATACATTTTAGATCATTCTCAAGCCATCACTTTTGGCAGCAGCTCTCTTCTACGATTTGCTGTTTCCCTTTATCATTGGGCATTGATAAGCCACTTGCAAGGTGTTGAGTAGGATTGTAAGTCGGTATTACGCATGCGTTTAGAACGCATGCCTTTTTTACGCTGTTATGTTATGTTATGGGGTATTTGTTAAGCGCACGGCTACTCCGAGGAGTGTCACGGCGCTGTCATTAGTATGAATGCGTCGTAACCGCATTTTTTTTTCACGCAAGTCGTTACCACGACTTGCCCTGGGGGCGCTGGATTTTGTATTAGTATAATTTACCAATCCAACTCCAGTCTGCGCATCAGTAGGTAAGGTGTTGGATTTTAAATCCAACTCCTCTGCACCAATGCGTTCACCTAAAGCAAGTCGTTGTAATGACTTGTGCTAAACGAATGCGTGTTAATGACACTTTCGTTTAATTGCCGGCGCTGTAAAGGCACAGCATGATTCCGGCGTCGTGTTAAAGGCTGTTTCCCGTTGAGTAGGGCTACACGTTCTCAGTCTCGTCTGTTTTTTCCTCTCATTTGCACTGCGACCATCCGAAAATCTTGAGATGATTAGAACCTGGCCTGGTGTCCCAATTATGATTGCGTTTTTTATGGATGTACGCGTTTTTGTTTTCATATATTAGTCTTCTACTTTTTGTGTAGATGGGTGTAGAGACCGTGCTGTTTTTATCTGAGTTTGAGTTTTGTAGGACCTTTATTAATTTTTTAGGCACCTTCACAAGGTCTGTTTCCTGAAGCATTCTGTGGAGCGAAAGCATTATTCTGCTTATTCTGCTTGTTCCCTCTGTATGCTGATCTAATAAGAGACCAGATCAGCGCTAGATGTGATTTAGAAGCCCGTATAATGCTACGGTCATGGAGGCTGCAGCCTTGTGTGGTTCTCTCAACATCTTCAGTATCACAGCAGTTCTTGGGGTCTCATGATCAAAATAAGCAGCTCCTGTCAGCGGATTACCTATTTCCACTGTATTTCTCTCTGGTTCCATCGTGCAGCAGAATATCTTCTCACCCTAACCATGGAATCAAGATTATGCTAAACAAAGACAAATAGCAAGGTCAGTTGGTTTCTTTTCAGGACCCATCCATTTACTGGGTGTAGAAGGCTGTGCAACAGTCCTTAGCTTACTGCCCATAATTCCTGTTCTCACTTCATGCCTCTTCTGAAGTTCCATGCCTCAAGATGCTGTAGAACCTCAAGCGCAGCCAGAAGCAGTTCTCCAGATTAGCAGATACGAGATCTCATGTCATTAAAATATCCGTGTAATGCTCGAGTCATGTCCTATGATGATCATAACACTCGACTGGTGAATGTCTGATTATGAACCGCTTGTGGATGTTCAACTTAATAGGTACGTTTGCTGTCTTCAAAGAATCGTAAAGTAATGACCTGAAATGTTCTACTATTGCCCAGGAAACTTTACTATACAAAAACGAATGGCATTGCCGAACTGTTTTTTTTTTAAATGACTTCACGTATTTCAGGCAGCCTCTTTGTACCTATCTCAAGGAGAATATTTAAATGCAGGTTACACTTTGGCATCATAAGGTCACTCACTGTGCGTTAGCAAAGAGAGGCATGCACAATGCACATTATCATACATAGTGGGGGTTTGCGTTTAATTATCCCCAAGCCTATGCAGTTCCCATGAAATCAAAAGGGAATAAATTGTAGATTTGAGTTCAGGTTGTTAAAGATGCTCGTCAGAAGTAATTGACCATATGCTTTACATCTCAAAGTGATCATTACCCAGTTGTCTTCTGTGCATACTGGACTATTTATCATATGGATTCCTAATGTATTTTTAACAGGATGGATGGGGTAACTTTATTAAGATTTTAGAATGTGAATTTGTATTGGGAGATTGGCGACAGTGCTTCTTTATAGTATTTGAATTATTCGTACCTATGTAAATTGCATTTAAGAAGGTGAAATCGTCAGTAGCTCCTTTTCAAGCTTTAAGTTTGTTATAATGACGTAAACAGGTTATATTTTGTGTTTTGGTAAATTAGTATTCTATCGGCTATGCACATTGAAGGTCTCTGGACTTGTGAAGGCCCAGTCAATTGTGGAATGTTTAATACAAATGACTGTACGGTTGTTTAATACAGGAGTGGTTTCTCCGTTGGGACTCTGGGGCTGCGCACCTCTGAAATTCCTACAGGTTACTGCAAAAAAATTAAATAGATTTATTTAGAGATACGGTAATATCTCTTAATCTTAATCGATGTATGCTAGGCTAACCTCCCAGGCTGCCAGTCCCGCCTCACTCTGAACATTGAGCCGAACGCCAGGCAGTACATCAACTTCCTGCAATATGGCACAGGGTTTACCTTTCTAAAGCCTTTCTCTGCCATGGTAGTCTATGGTGGTGTCCACTGTATGCCAGTGAGGCTGTCAGTATCACGGTTTTGGGTGTCGGAGACTGCATCCCTGCATGAGGCCAGACAAATGTAATTCACAGGTATAGATCCCACCCTTTCCCATTCGCCACAGGATTGGACTGGGTGCGAGCACCGTACGTGAGATTTGGCGCCTTACCCTCCGTAATGGTAAGTATTATAATGCTAAACTGGTTTTATGTTTATTCAGCTGAGACCCCTGGTCATGCTGAACTCCTCCACTCTAACACCTCAGGCCATAGCTGTAGGTTGCTGGCCCCTTTAGAATTGGAGCTGCTGTATGTGTTCCCCGATGAAGTTGATGATCAGGGCTTTTGTTCAGTTGCCAAATTAATCCAAATATCTAAGTCAAGGGCAAAAGGAGTAAAATGTGCTTATAGTGTCCTGATTTGTGGAATACCAACAAAAATGTCAAAAACATTAAATGCTATGGTGAGTATGCATGCGTAGACTATGGCACACATACTAGCTGCTTATTAAGATCCTTTTTTAGGTCTCGCCTACAAGGCGCGCATGCGCTGCATAGGAGGGCCTTTAGCCCGTCGCTCTGCTCATTTTCAAGCACTGCACTCGTGCTTGTGGCGGCATCCACCTTGCGGGAGCGAGCAGGGGCGCGCCACAAGCACGAGTGCAGTGCTTGAAAATGAGCAGACTGCGCGCGCGCACGCACCACTCCCGGGCTTGTTTCTCTTTGCCCCCTCTGCCTGTCCATCCTCTCTCACACCCGTCTCTGCAGTTTCTGCTCCCTCCCCTCTTTATAAAATAAATGCATTCCATGGAGCAGTGCAGCTAAGATAAAATATGTTGCAAAAACCCTGATCCATTCACGATGATGGTTTTGTCACTCCTCGTCTCTCTCAGAAGTGATGTCAGATGTGTATTCTGCCATTGAAGATGAACGCACTAGCACATACACATGGGAACTGTTTAATACACAGAGTCTATAATTCTCAGATCAGTTCTTTGCCGGTTAGGTTCATGAAGTCATTATACATTTTATTTTTACGGCAAAAAAGGTCTCTTCTGAGGAGCATCCTTACAGCTGTTTCTGTCGCTGAGCTCGTCCGCCTTGAGCAGTCTGTTTTGCTCATAGTGCCCCCTGGCGCCTGTCCATGATGCCTTATGTTGGAACATATTACTCTGAACACATTCAGCGCATTCTTTGAGGGTGTTCTGTGGCTTCAGTCCAAAGATCGGGCCACAGAATAAGATCAAAGCGTGATGCGGACAAAGCCCAGCGGGACGACATGAAAGTGCCACGCTGTGGCCAGTAGCACAGTAGTCTCCTGGAGTCCAACTCCCTGCAGAGGGTCTCTGACAGGCATGTGTTCACCATGGTTTGGGGTCCAAGTTTGCCCAACAGATTGAGGGACAATGTCTCAATTATCCTCAAACGACCCATTTCATCACTCCACCACCCTCCACCCCACTACAATTCCTGACTCCAAAAACTTGGTAAAAAGAATCCTTCTGGACATCAACATGGAGGATCATTTGGAAATTGATGATCACCTCTTAGACTCCAGCCATGCACTAGTGCCGCCTTGGGGACCTTTGGTAGTAATGAGCAGACTGCGCACGCACGCACCACTCCTGGGCTTGTTTCTCTTTGCCCCTCTGCCTGTCCATCCTCTCCCACACCCTCTTTCACTATCTCCTCACTCACTCTCCTCCATCTTTCTTCCACTCGCCCGCCCCTTCTCACTGCTCAGGTTAGACTGCGCGCGCACGCACGCACCACTCCCGGGCTTGTTATTTGTGTCATGTCACCCAGCGCGCCCATGGAGCAGAGTGAATGAACGGTGGGGTAATTCATGCTTGGGACTCAATCGCCTCCTGTGTGGCTGTCGTTTTTGGCATGCAGCGACTCCAAAGGAAACGATCACAGGTCAAACGTATGTACACACATCGTAAAACATAACACTTCCTGTTTTTGAATCCGTGTGCCTCCAACACTTGCATGCGACCTGCCTATCCTTCAGTGTTCAAGAATCCACTACTGGGAATAATACAACTGCACAGTCTGGGCAATGCCTGTTCACTGTTCCGGCTTATTTCATTTGTGTTAGTACTTTGTTGTTTAAAAATATTACACTTTTGCAGCGGTACACCCAGTGCTTTAAGTGGGATTTAAAAGTTGGGGAAGGCGGTCTCTAAACGTGGGGTGGCAACAGAAGCGTAACTAGAAATCCTTTCCGAGAGGCTTGGTCTATGTGATCTTAAAACGCGTGAAATAGTCTGTGCGTGACACTGTTTGGGCGCCTCTTTGAGTTTTGTATTATTGCATGAAGACATAATGCAACAATAACCCCACCTAAAGCAAGGCAGACCTATTGGCTTTGCCAGTTTTTTTAGTTAGCAGTATCAGTTAAGTGGTTGTTGGAGTAATTAAAATTTGAAAATGTTTCAAGTAAGAGCATGTCACAGAATTTAACATTACCAAGGTATGTGGCGAGAGGCAGTTATGATTGTCGACCCTGCTCTTCCCTTCACACTACTTACCTTTGCTGTGTCTCACTGTTATACACTTGTGCCATTTATTCCCCCCCTATGTTTTTATGAAATTATGCATCCCACATGTCATCTCCCTCTTCTTTATCAGTCTGTTTTTTCTGTCCTGCATGTGCTTCCTTGCATCTCCTGACCTTTGCCATGCCCCCTCACACTCTGATCTCACCTCTAACCACTTTTTCTTTTCTTTGGCTTTTCAGCAGCTGAGTATACCCTTTCACTTAAAATGGTAATTACAATGGGCACATGTGATTGTTGTCTGAAACACATTTATGACCCGTATAAAGATTTGCATTACCATTACCCTCTAATATATATCCTGGAAAAAGTAGAAACTCTTTGGGACCTCGTGAAGAAGTAGCCCGTGAATGTAAATGGGTCCTCCATCACTGGTGTGAATTACCATAAGGGTTTTTACAGTAATTGTAGAGAAATCACAAGTGTTTATGCCAGTACATTTAAGGGCACAAATATAGGGATCCAGTTTCAAAGTCCGTTTTTAATTACTAAAGGCCATGAACACTGGCAGCCATGAAAACCCATGTTCTTTGTGTGCATAGTAGTCAACAAATTTTTAAAGTACTTTACAAATTCAACCGTTTGTATTAGCTATTCTGCCTTCTTCTATGTTAAGTTTGACTAACGCTAAATTAACTTTGAGCAGTGGATTTGTCCAAGCGGTAAATGCCCTTTAAATAGTGATGTATCTTATAAAAAGGTTGCTAGATCCTTCACTTTCTGTTTCTTTGGGGTTATGTAGATGGTGTTGAAAGTGTAGGTTCATTTTGCCACAGATCAAAAAACTGTTCTTTCATTTCTTTATTCCAATTGTGAATTATTTTAAATGTCCTGTATGGTTTCTCAACAGGGTGTGACAACAGGGGTTTCCCCTCCCCTCCTCCCATGGGGCAAGTAGCGTTGGTATTTAGGGTAAGAACAGTGAGATTCCCATTCTCACTATTTTATTTGGATTCATGTACACAAATAGAGTGTCACATGTCACATAAGTAGTCACTTACGTTTTTCTGGAACAGTGCATGTATTGTGTTCAGTCTTCGACCACTTAGAAGGTTTGGCAGTGTATATATTTCTTTCAAAAATATTTTCTTTTACAGGCTTGAAATTAGAAGCCATCAAATTGTGGAGTGTGGCAGTGCTCACGCCCACACAGTGGTTTACCCTTGCCACTAGCTGGTAAGAACGGAGCCCTCTATGTTCTTTTTAGGTCCTGACGAATGCCCTGGACCCAAGTGGGCCATTAAGGCAGAAACATGTTGACCTCTTACATAACGGGTAGGGGACATTAATTCCCCCATATACCGTCACTGATTTTAATATCATATAGTTACCTTTCACATTAAACACGATAAAGATAACTATAATGATTTTTAACCACACTTACTTATCTTTGGGCCCCCACTTAGTTTAGAAGTGCATCCCTGTCGTCAGGTGTATGCCCGCCCTCTATCAAACCAAGGTTTTAGAGGGCGAGGACTGGTCAATGATGAAGCATGACACCAGGTGGTGTGTGAGACCAGTCCGTTACATTTTGTGAGATGTCTTCACTCACAAATACATCCCAAACCTCGTAGTGGCCATTCAGTTAGGAGCAGCTTTTTGTGGTTAAACAGTTAGTGTTGGAGGCTGCTAGCTCCTAAGACCCCGTGCCTCTCGTTCCCTTCTCCACACAACGTGGGGCTCTTGTGGTTTTGTGTCTCTCTAACGCACACACATACACACTTGGTCTCTCTTTCTAATCTTCATTAGGTACAGACCGCACTTCCAGTTTCTTTCTCTCTCTTCCTCTCACATATACACACACTTTCTCTCTCTCTCTCTCTCTCTCTCTCTCTCTCTCTATATATATATATATATATATATATATATATATATATATTCACTGAAAAAACCATAAGGTTTTAGGGACAGTTATAGTTAGTTGGACATTGCACTCGTACAAAACCCGTGAAATTCCCCCGTTCTAGTTAGTTCAGGTAACTATAACTCGCGCCCCCGCAATGCACTGCTGATGACGTCACATATTACATCACTCATGACGCGGATTTTTTTTTTTTTTCGGCAGGATCCGCGCACCCTGAGCGCATCCTGCCGATTTTTTTTTTTTTTTTTTTTTTTTTTAAATGCTTTTTTTTGCCCAGGGGGTCCTTGTGGGACCCCCTGAGCAGGCCTAGGGGGTTAGGGTGTTTCTACCCTGCCCCCTTTGTGCGCTTTGCGCACTTGTTTCTGTCCCTCGGTTCTACCGAGGGACAAAATGGCTGCCAACACTTCCTGAATCGGAATGTTGACAGCCAGCTGACAGCCAATTAGCATGCAGCTCGTGATCGGGAGGGTACGCGGACCCTACTCGGCCATAGATATATATGTGACTTTACTTGTGAATTTCTCAGGAACTACTGAACGGATTTACACCATTTAAGCAAAAGGCACCAGTCTGAACCAAGGGCTACCTCTTTGACAAATTTGGTGTAATTCCGTTCAGCAGTTCGGGCTGTAGCTGCGACTAAAGGTTCCTATGGAAAAATGAATGGGGAAAACGCGTTTTGGTACCCCCCTTTTTTCTCGGCCCCCGCTTGACGAATCAACCCGAGACTTTCAGGGTAGGAGCGGAGCGCCCCAACAAGTTGGAAACTTTCGCAAAGATTCGTCAACCGGCGCCAACGTCATTTCAAATAGAATGTCGCGGATTTCCTATGGATAATAGGTCCTAACTTTAACTATCTACTGGCGACCGCCAGTAGATAATATATATATATATATATATATAGCGCGCAAGCTGTCTCTCTCTCTCTCTCTCAAAAGACTATTCTTTCTCTCTAAGGCCCATCACACCTCTTTCAGCCACCTTAATTTCTCTTGAGGCAGAGCGCATGCTCTCTTCCTCTCCAAGGAACCAGCCATAGGCTCCCTCTTTTATCTTTCTCAAATGCTAGCTCTCTCTAAGGTGCTGAACACATGCTCCCTGCTCCAGCTACTTTCTTTGGAGCAGGGTCCTCCTGCCTCTCAGGCATACAGTTAATTTCTTAATCACAGGGTTCATTCTCCCACGTACCACAGCACGGTCTCCAATGTGCAATCCCCGAGCTCATAATGCATAAATGTCAGTGCTCCACATGTCAACATTCTCTAATAATCGATTTCCTTTCCATTGTTAATGCCCCGCTTCTACATGCTACCACGATGCACACAGGTAACTTTTCAACATGCTGCACAGCAGCCTCACTCCTCTACACCATTCCTTAAAGACATTGGCAAAGCCAATAGCCCTGGCTAAACACTTATAAGGTCCCAAAGGCGAGACCTATTGGCTATGCCAATGCTTGTTATTTAGATTGATTGGCTTAGTGGTTCTAGAGTGTTTTATCCCCATTCTTGACATGTTTGGATTTTAGAGTCAGTTGCACGCTGTACAATGGTTGATGGATGTGGTTGCATTATTCTGGGTATCTGGCTCTGTCATATGACATTAAAACGGGTCCTCTCTTCATGCCCTAACATTTATGCAAAAAACCCAGACTGATTTCCGAACAACAAAAATTAAAAATGTTAAGTTACTGCATGTCAGCGGTTTAGTTCCTCTTTTATTTCACGTGTTTTAATTAATCTTGAGTTCCCCAAGAGTGTTGGCTATTTCCATCATGTTGTTTCTATGGTTTTTTCGTGCATCTTATTACTCTTGTATAGTGCATACTTTGAGTCCTGCCAGGTGTTAATGAGGCTCCATGTTTGAGAGATCTGGCACTAAGGCTGAAGGCAGTGTGAGCTTCTCACAGTGTCTATCAGTAGGTTGGCCTCTCTGCAGAGCACACAGAGCAATTGTCACGTATTCCAGTTGCAATTGAAATTCTGTATAGATGAGTGTGGAGGGGGTACACAGTTGTCAAAATATTTACAAGGCAAAAAGTAAAAGGAAATGAAGTGCTTAAATGTGAGTGAGTGGAGTGTATGTTTGGGGGTGGTTAAGTGAGAGAGATACGGGGAAGTGCATTAGGGGGAGAGTGAAAAGAGGGTGCTGAAGAGGAAAGATGAGGTTGAAGATGTACAGATGGACGATATGTGGAGCTAAAAAGGGCATACATGTTTAACATAAAGTGCACATAACTGAAGACCAATACTCCTTCCACATGCCTCAATAATATTTAATTCACAGTCTAACATTTTCAATGCTACTCATTTATCTTAAACAGCTAATCACCATTGACAAAGCCAATAGTCTTGGCAGGTTTTAGTCGTATGTCATGTGTTGTATTATATATCTGGATGCACTAACAGCTCAGAAAGAATCTAAAATACCGGCCAGGTGGCATACTATGGGAATCACAGAAATGTATTCACACACATTCTCTTTTAGAGCCCCCCCACTTATTCCATCCCACTTAAAGTCCTGGCCGCACATATTTCTATATGACTGATTGCAGCCAGCAGCTGTGGGTGCTTCCCGATGCTTGGTTAGATCATATTCTTCCAAAGTCGATGCCACACGCAGTGCAAGACACTGGGTAAGCACAGACTTTAAAGGGGCTAAAGTTGTTGCGCTGTACAATTTGCACACTACAGAAACTGTAAAACATATTTATGTAGTAAGATACAGGGCAATTTTTAATGTATTTAAATATAGCAAGACTACACATTCACAATTGCTTTTTAAACCTTGCTTTCCTACTAAATTCTTTGTTAAAATTTGCTTTAAAATGCACCATTTGCCAATCTTTTTTTTTAATGTTCTCGTTGTGAGGACCCCCCGAATCCCACACTTTGAGCATGCTCGCTACATAAAAATCATACCCAATGTTTATGCCTCACCACTTTCAAATGTCCCCAGCCGCCACTGGTTTTATACTTTTTTAGGTCTCACCTACCAGAGAGCTTAAGCTGTCTAGTTGTGAAAGACCTCTTGTGGGCTTGCCAAATACTTGGAATGTAAATAAAGCCCACTGGTTTCTTACCATTTGTTGGGTTTATTGTCACTCTCATTTATTTCATATTTGATGATTTCCCTTCCCCTTCTCTAATGTGGCCCTCACCTTTAGCATAACCTTTTATTATTATTAATTCAATTTCTAGAGCGCACGGCTACCTCCTGCGGAGGTGTCCCAGCGCTACCGGTAAGTGCAGATAGCAGACAGAAGCAGAAGAATTATGCAGTAATTTGGGTTAGGCTGAACAACCAGGTTTTTAAGGCCTTTCTGAACAGAGGCTCTGAGCTCGCCTTTCGAAGATGAGCTGGCATAGAGTTCCACAAAGAGGCTGTTTTCACAGCAAAGGCACGGCCCCCCATCCTGGCCTTTTTGAAGCGTGGGGTCACCATTAGGTCCTGATGGTTTGACCTTAGCGATCTTGATTGGCAATACTTCCGAAGTCTATGCTTCAGATATTGAGGGCCCACATCTCTCATGGATCTGAAAGCTAGTACCAATGCCTTGAATTCAATCCGTCTTCTGACAGGGAGCCAATGAAGGCTACGCAAGTGAGGAGAGATGTGGTGGCGAAGAGACACATTTCTGATCAGCCTAGCTGCAGCATTTTGTATAATCTGCAATTTTCTCAACAAATAATCTGGGAGCCCCAAGTAAAGACTATTTGCGTAGTCCAATTGAGAGGTAACAAGTGCATGGACTACATTTTTTCTGCAATTCATTGGCAGTAAATGCAGAACTCTTCGTAAACTTTTTAATTTCCAAAAGCATGCAGAAGAGACTTTACAAATTTGGGCACTACCCGAGAGATTAGCATCAAATCTAAATCCCAAGTTCCTAGCAGAGTGCACCGGACTAGGAGGGGGTTAAGCTCTGCCGGCCACCAAAGTTCAGACGAAGGTGGAGATGGTTGATTAAAAAACAGAACCTTTTTACAATCATTTTGATTGTATGGCGTGTATCCTTCTACTGCTCACATTTATGGAACTACTTTTCTTGTTTTCTTTCAGCACTTCGAGCTTACATGTGTTTTCTAGCTCTCTTCCTCATGTGCTGCTTCTTTCCCCTCAAACACCTACTACCTCCCCACGTATGCTGCCGTTTTCTCATTTGCTTCTCTCTCTGCCCCAGCACTCTGTTGCTGTCTCCATTATATGCTGCTCTGTCTCCTGCTCCGCCCCCGTCCTAAGTTGCTTTCTCCCTTGAGTGGTGCTTTGTCCCTCCTCCCCCAACCTGGATTTATTAATTTTTTTGTCACTCCACCCGTATACTCCTCCCCCCCCCCCCCAAATCCCTCGCAAGCATTTCAGTTCTTGTATTTGCTGCACTGTTTATGGAGGGCCTGGCTCTCCGCTACTTCAAATGCACTTTTGCACACTTCTTGTTTTTTTCTCTCTTAGTTTGACAATTCAAGTAGTGTCCGCCATCTTAGATTGGTCATTAAAATAAAAGTGTCCACCTGTGTAGTGACACACGCACGCGTACAGAATGACGAAACCAGCAACAACGGTAACATCGCACCTTTTTTCCTTTTTCCTTTTTTGTAGTCTCAAACGGTCATACCTCTTGGCTTTACCAATACTTGTGTTTTTACTGTTCAAAATATTTTATTGATTTTTCAGAGTGAAAAATGCTTGTGTTTTAAAGCCAGATGGGTTCTATGATAGAACTCTCAGCTACTGTCAAACCATAAATGGCTATGAAGCACACCTGTCCCACTATTTCCAACTCTGACACACGTTGCTAAGTATTCATCCAGTTCCTGATATGACAGTGATTTAGGGCTCCTGTACTTGAAGGTGGAGTAAACAGATTATGATTCCCTCTGCAGACGTGGTGTACATTTAATAGTGCTCAGGAATGTAAAAAGTTAAATCTTGAATCTCAGAGCCGGAGTATAGTGTTTGTTGATAAATAAATCCTGTATGAGAAGGCACTGATTCTGACATGGTCAAATAAGGCATGCACATTTAAACATTTACAGACATCACATTTTCCATTGAAATTTCCACTAAATCTGCAGACATGTAGTTTTACTTATAAAACTATACAGTGCACAAATGATGTGCGAAAATCGGGTTTCAGCGAATATTTATCATTTGCGCATCACCAAGTAAAGTGTCATTTGTTTTCATCCCAATAAATCTTTGTTCTCAACACACTTCAGAATTACAAAGAACAGTGCTTATGTGTGCTTTCCTAACTCCTGATATAGTTTGAACTATTTGTACAGTTAATTTTCAGGTATTTAAATTTTGTGTTAGAAAAAAAGGACCTACTGCGGCCTTTCCTTTCACACTCCCTGTGCCCCAGCAGGATTGTCACATACTTCACTTTACAATATTCTCACACTTTGCAGTCAGAGATAGCAAAGTAAACTTCCTTGTTAAAAGAATAAGCAGCAATTGATCGGAACAGGCCTCGAGAAATCTCGCCTACTCGGTATGGTGAGTAAGATTTTGTCAGTGCAAGCTATTAATAGGGCTAACTGGCCTGTTCTGGCGAACTGGTGTAGAACAGGTGTTCTGTTCCGTTGGAAAGATGCCTTTAAATCTTGTTTTAATCTTGTCACATTTGCTTTGCCTTCAGAGACATAGGTCAGATATCAGCTTATGTCTTCTTACAATTTGCTGCTGCTTTTATGCTGGAGGTTGGTATTTACTTTTCTTTCTTTGACTGCAAAGTTAGAGTATTTGGTAAAGTGAACTGTCTGACAACTGTGCTGTACAAAGAGTGTGAAATAAAAGGCTGTAGAATGTCAGATTTTTTTTTCTAACACACATTTAAATAGCTTGTAAATGACCTGTAAAACATTTTATAAAATATTATTCTGTAGTCATGAATGCACATTTTTCGCCTCCACGCTGGAGGTCTCCTTGCAAGCCATGCAGCAAAGTCTACAGGCAAGTGATGGCAAGATTGACACCCTGTCGCTCAGAATGGACAATATGGCAGTCAAGTTGGACAAGCAAGAAGAGCGTCTAACTGCGGCGGAGCAGTGCATTTCAGCAGTCGAGGATGAATCGCACACCACGGTGGGCAGATGCCAAGAGATGGAGAAAATACTAGAAGTCATCAGGGCGAAAAATGAAGACTTGGAGGCGCGCTCCCGCCGCAATAATTTGCGCATAATGGGTGTCCTCGAGAGCACGAACACAGGACGACTTGAGGACTATGTTGAGGGGATGCTTAGAGACTTGTTCGGGTCTGAGCATCTCTCACAAGTGCTAATTGTTGAACAGGCACATCGCTCTTTGGCGCCTAGACCCCCCAAAGCACCCCGCCACGACCCATTATTGCAAAGATCCTTAACTATAGGGACCGGGACACATTGCTGTGGCTGGCAAGGGAGAGGCAGGATTCAAATTATCAGGGAAATGCAGTGTCCTCCTTTCCTGATTTTACCATCACGGTGCAGGTGGCTCGCAGGGAGTACACGGAGGTCAAGAAGAAGCTACGCGAAATGGAGATCCCGTACACGATGCTCTATCCTGCCCGGCTGAGGATCATGGTGGAGGAAAAAGTGAAAATATTCCAGGCCCCGAAAGCAGCGCAAGAATTTTTGAAACCAGTGCAAGCCAGAAGGAAAACAGCCAGGAGGACAGCCTCCCCAACAAACTCAGAGAAAACAGACAAGGCGGAAGGAAGTCTGGTCCATCTGATTGAGTATGATCATGTGTATTGCCAAAAGGATTAAGGTAAACTCTAGGTTAACTCTCCAGTCTGTGTAAGTTATGCCAGGACAGAGAACTGGAATGTCCACTTCTTGAGGTGGCTGGTCTACGCGAGACCACCGTATTGTAAGTTCATTTAAACGCACACAGTGCCATGACAATGTGTATATGATGGGAAGATGGTGGACAACAGACGGAGGGCAGATCCGTTCCCACAATTTGGACAAATGATACTAGCCACATGTCCGGATGCGCTGTTTTCTGCTGAGGGAGGCGATTCAGTAGCAGGACTTGAAGAAATAAGTATACCCCCACACACTTTCAGGGCAACTATAATATTCATTGACAATGTATGTGAGGCGAAGGAGGACAGCGAAATAAGGGGCGGGAGCAATAATGATATTTTGTATTAGCATGTAAAAGGCGAATTTTCAATACATGTCGGTTCCATACAACACTATACCCGGCCACACCTGCTCTGCTGGTGGGAAACGGGTACCTGGACGCCCCGAGTAGGTATTCCCCAACATGGTTGCTATGTTTATTGTCTGTTTTTTCGGGATGTGTCTTTGGCATAATTGGGATGCTGAAGTTGGTGGGGGAGGGGGGGTTGTTATATATGTTCTTGAGCATGGTACAACATAAGCAGCAGGTCATCACAGTGAGGCAGGACACTGTCATTCGGGTGCTGGGCAGACAGAAATTGCAGTTCGGCGATAATTCGATCTATGGTGGGTGACATTAGACTCATGACATGGATTGGGAGGGGGTTGAACAACCCCAAAAGATAAGGCAAGTGTTAGCCTACCTTGATAGACAACAGGTGCAGCTGGCATTATTACAAGAGACACATTTAACACGTGTTGGTGAGTGCAAAGTTGGGGCAAAATGTGCTATGGTGAGAGCAGCCACCTCATACTCCAACTACGCTAGGGGGTTAATGATACTAGTTAAAAGAGGAACGCCGTTTAAATTGGTTCAGACAGAATCGGATCATTTAGGCCACTTCACACTCATACAAGGGAATTTAGCTGGGACGGTGATCACGATCATTACAACTTACGGCCCCAATGTTGATGATCCAGATTTTTATCAGTGCCTAAAAAACGAGCTATTCCAATTGCAGCCGGAGCTCGTGATAAGGGGGGGGAGAGACTTAAATACGTATCTGGATCCTGAAATGGATCGGAGCGCCAGCACACCATGGCAGGGTAAGCGTGCAGCACAAGTGGTACATGGCATCATGCTTACATATAGAATGAGACATCTGGAGGGATAGACACTTCACCGTACGTGAAGGCACATTTACCTCTGCTGTACATAAGTCATGGTCCAGGCTGGACTATTGGCTGATTTCTGAAACGATGGTCCCATGGGTTAACGGGGTAAAACACTTGCCACGCACTCTTTCGGACCACTCTTCGGTGGTGTTAGACATTAACATTCCAACACAACACTCACAACCATTCCAGTGGCGACTTCAGCCATGATGGCTTCTGGATCCCGTCTTTAATGAGGAGGTGCGACAGGCTATTGAGCTATATTTCCTTGAAAATGAGGGCTCAGTAGAGGAGGCGGATACTCTCTGGGAAGCATTCAAAGCCACGATCAGGGGAACTTGCATTGGGTTGCAGGCAGGTGTACTAAAAGCCTTACGATTCCGCATGAGACATATTGAGGTGGAGCTCGCATGCCTAGAGAAAGAATATGCGGCCACGCTTAAAATGGAGAAGCTGGCCAAAATAAGGGAGTTAGTGACCGAATATAACGGAACTGCAGATCAAGAGATGAAACATATGTCCAGACGGTGGACAGCCCGGGCTTATGGGGAGGGAGGACACCCAGGCTGCACATTAGCAGCAAAGATAAAAGGTCCGAGGCCGCAGGAATACATCACAGAAATAGAGGGCCGGGAGGGTATCCGGTGCTACAACACGCCTGAAATAGTCGAGTGTTTTAGGGACTATTATGCTAACTTATACGGCCCCGGGAAGAAACTGAAAGCAAAGAGGTCAGCGCCTTTTGTGAAGAGATCGCGCTAGCATGGCTCTCGGATGGGCAAAGAGAATATTTAATGCAACCACTCACGATAGAGGATGGGAAAGAGGCTATACAGGCGCTACCGTCTGGCAAGGCGGCTGGCACCGACAGGTTTCCGGGGGAGTTTTACAAGGTCTATGCAGACTTGTTGGCCCCTCATCTGGTGAATATGTACAGTGAGGCGTACGAGAGGTGAATTCTGCCTCCAACGCTTAAGGAAGCGCTAATTGTTAAGCTACTAAAACTAGGTAAACGTTCGGCTAGCTGCGAGTCGTACCGACCGCTGTCAGTGCTGAACATTGATACAAAAATAATTGCAAAAATTATAGCTAACAAGCTGCGCCCCTTGTTACCAGCGCTAGTCCTCCCGGACCAATCGGGATTTGTCCCATCCCGGTCTACTTCGCATAACTTACGAACAGTATTTGCTGTGCTGCATCAGCTAGACCCGGACATTAAAGCCGCAGCGGTAATGCTTGATGCGGCAAAGGCATTCGATTTCATTAAATGGGGATACATGTTCGACACTCTGAGGTGTATGGGGCTGCCATTTGTTTTTATTCAATGGATAGAAGTGCTGTATAACCCGCCAGTCGCTAGTGCGAAGTAATAATTGCCATTCAAAGCTTATCGCTATATATAAAGGAACCATGCAGGGTTGCCCGGTTTCCCCGCTCCTGTTTGCTATCGTGATGGAGCCTCTGGCATGCATAGTGAGGCAAAAGCACACCCGTGCTGCATTGCAATTTAGGCAACGCCCGCTCATAATATCCATGTACGCGGATGACATGGTGCTGTATATCCGCAGGAGGAACTACATGCGTTAATCAGGGAATATACATTTTGCACCGAGCACACGCTTCTTTTTAGCACTAAGCACTTTGGTTTTAAAAATATTGTTAGAGATGTTTTACTGAGTCCATACGGGGCTGATTTGATCATTGCTGGGTACTTACTGTTTTAACGCACCGTCCACGCTTAATCCCTGGTCCACCACGGAAAGTTCCGGTTGAGTGGAGGGAGACGGCAAGTGGAGGCAGGGCAAAGGTCAGGCAAGCGGGGCCACTGACTATTTCAGTCTCATGGCAGTGCGGACGCGCCGCTGATGCGCCAAAGGCGCGCCTAAGGCAAGCCCGTCTGCGCCCGTCCGCGCCCATCCGGGGCCAGGATCCCTGGCTCCCCAAACAAAGACATCTTAAGATACTCATCAGCACAATTGTACTCATTGCTCACACCTTATAAAGACGCATGCAGGCACTCTATGAACCTTTCAGAGGGCCCTAGATCCTGCACCAATTGTGCTTTTGAGCTAGGTTATGCCCCACGGCAGTCTGCCAAATTGGAGAACTCGAGAGAATACAAATTGCTTCTCCTCAACTGCAGGTCCCTGTCCAAACACGTCACAGAAGTTAATCTACTCCTGAGCGGAGAACAGTCAGATGTGCTGTTCTTAACAGAAACCTTGCTGCATAAGGACTCTGACCCTGATGTGGTACAAGCACGGCCGCCAGGTTACTATATCTTGAGGAAGGACAGAGCATTACGGAAGGGCGGGGGTATCGCCATCATAGTGAAGGACTCTGTGAAAGGGCGAATTGAGGCTGATATTATACAGGACTGCGAAAGCCTGTAATTTTCACTCGCCTTCTCCCCTACCTGCTCACTGTCAGGAATTTTGATTTACCACCCCCCCCCGGGCCCGGGTGGGAGGTTTGCAGACTCCCTTACGGATACCGCAGCGACACTTGCTAGTACCGCACCTAATTTCATTATTTTAGGTGACCTTAATTTGCATCTAGAGGACCCTCTTAAAGCAGAAGCATTTGGCTTGATCCAAGACCTAAAAGCTATACAATTGATACAAAAAGTTACTAGCCCTACTCATGATAAGGGCCACATCCTAGATCCGGTCTTTACAAACGATGAACGACTCTGGGTAGACAATCCCATTCCAGTTCCTTGGACGGACCATTTTTTAATTCCGATTTATTGGAAGGCTCCAACAGTTACCACAAATTGGCAATCCTCCAAAAGCCGAGAGCGAGCATGGGCGAAACTCTCTCCAGAGCTGTGGTCTATATCTTTATTGCAGTCTAAACCTTTAGGAGAGCCTGACCCCAGCATAGCGTCTGACACGTTCAATCAATGGGTCGAATCTTCCCTGGACAAGCTCATTCCGCAAAAATGGAGTCAAAAAAGGCCTAAGGAAAAACGATCACCGTGGTACTCTCCTAAGTTACGGGAACTTAAGCAAAAATGTAAAAAACTAGAGAGAACCTGGAGGAAAGAATATAGCCTAGATAAAAAACAGAACTACAGAGCAGCTATAAAAATCTATCAGGCAGAAACTAAGAGAGCACAATTACATTATTATGAGGGGAAAATTACAGGGGCAGCGAACGCTTCGAGGGAAATCTTCCTGATAGCGAAAAATCTTACAAAGTGCTCACCACCTGAGTTACCTACAGAATCCTCCCAGCAACGTTGTTCGGAACTTGCAGAATTTTTTAATAAAAAAATTCTAGATATCTACAGGTAGAAATTCCGAGGGGTAGTTTCCCACGGCTAGAAGATATTCCTGCTTTGGATTTAGATACATTATACCAACTGTTTTCCAAAGTTAAATCAGGTTCCCCCTTGGACGCGGCCCCCATGCACATGCTGCGCAAGGTGGGGGATGTCATTTTACCTGTGTTACTGGAAGTATTAAATTCCTCTTTAGCAACTGGCCACAAGTGCCCAGATCATGGAAACATGCCATGATACGAGCACTTCTTAAAAAAAAAACCTAGCCTTAATCCTGACGTATGGGGCAACTATCGGCCGGTCTTGCTTCTCCCCATCACTAGTAAAATCCTAGAGAAATATGTAAATAGAACTCTCTCTGAGTACTTAGAAACTCACTCGATTCTGCACTCTTCCCAGACAGGTTTCCGACCAAATCATGGAACAGAAACGGCCCTGTTAGCAGTAGTGGAGGAATCACGGAACATTCTAGACCAGGGAGGCACGGTGGCAATCATCCTGCTTGACCTGAGCTCCGCTTTCGATACGGTTAATTACAGCATTCTTTTCGACAGATTAAGAATGATCGGAGTATCAGGAAAAGTTCTCACCGGATCAAATCCTTCTTGAAAGATACGTCATACCAGGTATTCGAGGGCAACTACACCTCAAGAAGGGTGCCACTCACATGCGGAGTCCCACAGGGCTCCTCACTGAGACCCACCCTATTTAATATATATATCTAAGGCCTCTTGCGGAGTTAGTCCTGCCATATGGAATCCATATTATAACATATGCAGATGACACCCAATTAGTGGTGGCATTAAGCCACCCAAAGAAGGTGCCAGCTAATCTAGAATTTTGCTTGGGAACGGTGGCCACATGGATGGACCAGTCGTGTCTCAAGCTCAATGGAGACAAAACGGAGCTAATGATCCTGGGCAACTGCTACAGCTCCACGGCCGGCCTGAGTTGGCCAAATTGTCTCGGCCCGGCGCCAAAGCCCAAAGAAAAGATTAAAAGTCTGGGTGTTTGGCTGGATAGGTGGCTCAATTTTGACCATCAAGCAGTACAATTAGCAGCTTCATGTTGCGGCCTCATTAGACAGATACGAAAAATTCTTCCACTTCTCCCTGAATCTGCACATAGGATTATGGTGCAGGCACTGGTGTTATCCCGGCTGGATTATGGAAATTCCCTCTACTTGGGTACCCCAAAGTCCACAACAAGGAAACTGCAAGTGGTGCAGAATTGCGCAGCCAGGTTGCTGCGCAACATTCCTAAAGTACACTCGGCCAAGCCGGCATTAAAAGAGCTACACTGGCTTCCAATTAAAGAACGCATAATGTTCAAGTCATTATGCATAGCACATAAAACACTCTGGGGTATGGGCCCTAAAATCAACCTCTCACTTATAGCTTTCCACCGCCCCTCGAGAAGCTTGCGTTCAGCGAATCTGTTCCTGGCGACAGTACCTAAAATCAAAAGAGCACGTTCTGGAGGCCGAATGTTCGCCTATAACGCTGCAAAACTATGCAATACGCTTCCCATCAACCTCCGTTCAACGACCCACCATCTATCGTTTCGGAAACAACTAAAAACATGGCTGTTCCAGAAGTGACCGTGAACTGTATCTGACTGTCGGCTGTCGTAAGCGCTGGGATGCCTAAGGGTAGCCATGCGCTCTATCAAATGTTAATAATAATAATATTAAATATGAGCGCTTATCGGGGCTCAGAATAAACTGGAGCAAGTTAGCCGTCTTTCCACTAACCCCCAGCACGAGACATTTCACACTGGAGTACCCGCTGGAATGGACGGTGGAGCCTGTTAAATATCAGGGGGTATGGGTGCATATTGACCCGGAAATAGTGCTGAGGAAAACTTTGGGAAAGTGATGGTCTCAACAGAAGAGCAGGTGGATAGATGGATTAAATTACCATTATCATTGTCTGACAGAATCGCAGTGATAAAAATGGTCATAATCCCGAGATTTTTATATCTCTTCACAAATGTTCCCATTAGACTACTGGGGTCCTTCTTTGCCAGACTGCGATCAGTGCTAATTTGTATGGTGAGGGCAAGCAATCCAGATGCAGTTGGGGGACTCTCACGAGACCCTATTCACAGGGGGGATTTGGAGCTCCAGACTTGTATATGTATTATCTGTGCGCACAGGCACAGTTTGCACATTATTGGGTTTTCCCCCCGCCGTTTCTCCTGCATGTAGCGGTGGAGGCCGATGACGTGTTCCCGGACCAACTGGTGGCGCTGTTACTGAAGACACGATTATGATATAATGGGGTAACCCACGATTGTCCACGGACCTGGGTAGCAACCGATATAGAGAAACAATGGTCCTAGACTTATTTTAAACTACAGTTTAGTTATGAGAACAGATTAGTTATGAGAACATTCATTTTTCAAAAACAGATCAGATACGTATATGTTTAGCATATGGTCATTAATGCACAACAATTTATCAAATATACAAGTATGTACATCCTCAAATGACACAACAGCACCAAATATATCTCCAATAGTGACTATTTATTGTATCTCAATTACTTTTATAACAGATCACCATATTAAATGCTTCAACAGAAAGGTTGCTCCAAAGGGAATAGAACAGATATGAAAGAGGGGAATCAAGTCAGGATAGAATTCACCAAAACAGTCAATTTACACTTTGGTATCCTAAGCAAACCGGCTATGGTTTATAATGGCACCAGTTCACAACTAGGCCTGTCCCTCATAGATTGTTCCAAATTGTCGTTTTTCGATTTTCTGTAAGTGCACAGAGAGTTTATCATCTGTGGAATGGGCAGGGCTGGGGTGGTATGAGGTACAGGCCCACTGGGGGAGTGTCGACGTTTTGACCCTGGCGCATAGAGGGTAATTTACATCCTCAGCGGACGGGTCTTCCTCAGGACAAAGGGGAAGGGGGGGCAACCTATGGTTAGAGTCAGAGGACTCGAGGAGTACAGCATGGATCCCCCGGGCTGCGCCTAAAACTTCTTCAATCAGATCCTGTGGGCGATTGACTCACCAGTGATTGATTAATTTAAACACTGCAGCTACAACTCTTCTGACCTAGCCGTAGTTACGCCGCAAACACAGTACGGACCATCACACGAGGGGCTGTATCCTGACTTTACCTAACCATAGGTTGCCCCCCCCCCCCCCTTCCCTTTTGTCTTGAGAAAGACCCGTCCGCTGAGGATGTAAATTACCCTCTATGCGCCAGGGTCGAAACGTCGACACTCCTCAGTGGGCCTGTACCTGATACCACCCCAGCCCTGCCCATTCCACAGATGATAAACTCTCTGTGCACTTACAGAAAATCGAAAAACGACAATTTGGAACAATCTATGAGGGACAGGCCTAGTTGTGAACTGGTGCTATTATAAACCATAGCCGGTTTGCTTAGGATACCAAAGTGTAAATTGACTGTTTTGGTGAATTCTATCCTGACTTGATTCCCCTCTTTCATATCTGTTCTATTCACGAGCACATTTTCCCTTTCATACTCCCTTTGGAGCAACCTTTCTGTTGAAGCATTTAATATGGTGATCTGTTATAAAAGTAATTGAGATGCAATAAACAGTCACTACTGGAGATATATTTGGTGCCGTTGTGTCATTTGAGGATGTACATACTTGTATATTTGATAAATTGTTGTGCATTAATGACCATATGCTAAACATATATGTATCTGATGTGTTTTTGAAAAATGAATGTTCTCATAACTAAACTATTCTCGTTACTGAAGACACGAGCAAATTATCCCCCTAGGGAAATGAGCGCTGCCGACTGTACAGCACAGGCATGGCGAATATTGGCGGGACGGGCGGGCAGATCCCCAATCTATGCACCAGCGCTTCCCTTGGCACATCATCCCAGCATCTCTGTGTCGCAGAACAAACGAGCGATGGAATTACTAGCAGAAATGGGCATAGTTGCAATGGGCGATGCATACCCGGAAGGCACCTTTATTACACTAGCAGCCATACACGATCGACATCCCCGATCACCTATGTCAGTATTCACGTATTATAGGTTGCGAGAAGCACTTAAAGCCTTTAACCCCTTCCGTGCGGGCGGAATTTCCGCGCTGTGCAGGCGTTTCCATTAGTGGGCGGGGATTCGGACGGCCAGGGGCCGTCCTGCGCACACGCCCACAGTGACGCTCCCGGCCGTCACGAGCATGGAAGAAGTTAATGACAGACACCCTGCAGAACCAATAACGTTGAGGCCATTGCAGACATTGCTGGCAGGTCCCTCACGGGTAAAGTTGGTCAGTGGACTGTACACTGCTATGCAAGCTGAATCCGCACCTAAATCCAGCAAAGCAAGGGGACGGTGGGAAGCGACCCTAGGGAACACGCTTACAGACGAAGAATGGGATTATAGCTGCTCTGTGACACGACGACTGACTGCCAACTGCAATCTGCGAATAATCCACTTCAAGTATCTACAACAATTGTACTATACCCCTAAACAGTTGCATACATATGGTCTGAGGGAGGCGGCTAATTGTAAAAGGTGCCACATGCAGGAGGCAGACTTTATTCATTTGGCTTGGATGTGTGAAAGAGTGCATAATTACTGGATACCGGTTACTCAGGCTCTGTCCGAAATGGTTTTGGAAACAGTGGGATGCACTCCACAGGTGTGTTTGTTGTGGCTTGTGAAACATTTGAAGCCGGATAATAGACTGCTAGTCTTGATTGCATTGTTGTTAGCAAAGAGGAAGGTGTCACAAAATTGGGATAGTAAAAATGTGCCCAAATTTCAAAATTGGTTGGAGGACGTTGCATACTGTAGGGACCAACTGTTGCATTATGCCGAAGAACTCCCAACATCATCAAGGCCCAAGGACATTTGGGCTCCCCTCACGTCATATCTGTTGTCAACAGCTGCTGATGCTGCACCAGATGTAGGAACGTCTTAGTTGAGTAAAAAGTCAAATGTAAAACGAGTTGTAATGCTGTACTGCATGTCTGAATCTTGATGTACAATGTGAACGCTGATTATCCTGTGGTATCATGCTGGGGGTTGTTGACACGTATTTCTACGTGTTTGTTGTATGTTCGAAAATGAATAAAATAAAATAAAAAAAGAATGCACATTTTTTGCAATTGTGTGATAGTAAAAGATTTTAGTAGGATGACAATTTACTAGATGTGCAAATGACAAATATTTTTGCTGAAATTACATTTCACAGATTGTTTATATGCTATATAGTTTTATCAGTAAATCTGCATGTCAGTGGGAATGTTTGTGGCCATATCATTGGAAAATGTGCTCTTTGTAAATGACAGTGCACTATCACACCATGCTTTAGTAATATATTTATTAAAAGTGAGTTTTCAAACATGAACTGAGAAACATTTCTGCCCTCGCCTTGATTACAATGCTATTAGTGAATTAAGAGGCAAGTCAGGGTTCATGTGTACCCTATACCCTAGATTCCTATTATTCATGGAGCAAAAGTTTAGTCTGATAAAACAAACGCAACAGTTTTTTGTACAGCAGAAATGCTGAACTTGCATATTTGAAGGCTCGCCCATATGTGGTAAAGTAGAAGAAGATGGCTCTTTAAAACATAATATTTTCCTAGGATCACACAATTTAAAACCAGTTTATGGGTCAGGTACATTACAGTTGGGTCAAGTAGATTTTTCATGTCACTAGACCTGCAAGTCTGGTAACATTCTATGATTTTTTGAGGCATGAGAAGACTTTGCCTGACTTTTGACGTTTATCTTTGAACCCAAAAAAATGTCACAAAATAAAAACCAGTTTAAAGCCATTGTTATTTCTCATTCAGTTTCTGAACTCCAACATGGTTATTAACGGGGTGTTGCTGCACCCCTTCTGCACCCTACTTCCAGCGCCTATGTCCACAAATATTCTAGGGATGAGAGCACAGAGCAGAGGAGGGAGAAGTAGTTAGCAGCTGAAACCCTCATGTGGCTGTTGTGAGATGCATTCAGAAGCAGTAAATGCCCAGGGTAAAGTGTGCTGTTACAAATATATGCCTACAGAAAGTATTTTAGTGTATGTAAGTACCACACAGGAGAGTATGTTGGTGACTAAGAATCACACAAGAGGGGAGTAAATGCCAAGAGAATACACACCATCTCAAACAGGCCTCAGGCGACTGTGCTTCTGTTGCTCCTTGGTGGACTCCATAACTCAATATAGTATAGTATTGTGTAGTTGCCTCCACTACCAGGTGTGGGCTCGTTGTCCCTGCCAGGTACACACACAAAGTGTAACACTAACACTTATGGCCCTTTTATTCTTATTTACGGTGGATTTTACCTTATAACACAGACCTCTCTAAAGGTGGTTAGTATAAGCATGGACGACTGTGTCTGTTCTCACACTCTCCTTACCACTTCATGCTTGCGTATGGCGATGTATGCTGCACCAAGTTTGGAGCATCTCTTTGAACCTCTTGCACCTCTCCCAACATCTTCCAGATAAGACGTACAGCACGCCTGAAAGGGCGCCCAGGAACCTGATACAAATCTGAGTGCATTGCAGTCTCATCATGGCTATAGAAATTCTACATGAGTGTAGACCAGAGGGTAGGAAACACTCTAAAGAAGGGTCAAGAATGTGGAACGCACACACTAAGAAAGATGGAGAAAGATCCCAGGGGAGCATTAAATACTAAGATCACAGCAACAATAACCAACCATGGATAGCACATAGCAGCCAGGAGAACCAGGAGGAAGAAACACTATTGGAGTGAGCACACATAGCTAGAAGTCAAAGCAATGAATAACTTATGATAATCGCTCAAGGTAGTAGTGAAAAACACATGGAAACTACATAAGAAACCAAGTATAAGAAGGAGACTACCGAGAGCAGTGTGAAGGCATACCAGGGCATTCAAATGTCGAGTAGGTATACCATGTGGAAATAATGTAGAAACAGTGGGTATCATCTGATAAATATGATGGAAAAAGGACACAGTACAAAAGTGAGTACTACATGTATAGCTGATGCTGCAAGGAATACAAGTTCGGGGGTCGTATTATACAGTGCATCGCATTTTCCTTGTTAGCATGGGGCGCACCTTTCAAAAGGTGCGCTAACAAGGAGAGTGCACATTCAAGTGAAATGCGGCCTCTCCCTGTTTCACTGTGCTGGCGGCAACCCGCCTGCACTTTTAAGAGGGGTGAGAGATCCCCTTGAAGGCGGGTGCAGTGAGTGACTGCACCCGCCTGCATGGGTATGTCTAGGGAGTCCATAGGATGCCTTTCACCAGCTCCAGAGGGCTGCCATCAGGAAGCACGCTGACAGTGCGTCACCTTTTAGATGGCACACTGTCCGCGCGCCTCCTGACAGCTTCTTTACCTTTGCGCCTGCGTCCCATGCAAATGAGGGAACGTCCTCTGATGATAGCGCTGACGCTATATGTGCGCTAGCGCTATCTGTACTACAGAAAGGGCTGCACAAGAGTCTGCAGTCCCTTCTGTAATACCAGAGTGCCCTGGGGGTGTGCAAAGCAGGTGCAAATGTATAATACAGCTACTGATGATCAAAGCATTTTTTCGGTTGCAAACATTTGTATTACAACCTCAAAAATGCTCTTTTAAATCTGTCAATACCATTGATCGTTAACTTTTACATACTCCTAAAATTCGATTTCAACCACTTATTCGGTGTTTGAAAGGGGTGTAATGTAGGCGTCCCTTGCAACTCCTGTATTGGTAAGAGATGTATTAATGTTTTGTAACCGAAATCTGGTAAAAATTTAAAAATTACTTACTCCCGAGTTGGGATGGTAAACCATTCACAATAGAGAAGGGATCCCCTGAGACCCTTTTGTCTTTGTGGATGTGTAAAAAAAAAAAAAAAAAAGTTTTCTGGGGAGTAGGCATGGGGCCACTCGGAAGCTTGCAAACTTAAAAGAAAAAAAAGTAACCTGGGCTGCATTTAAAAAGACATGGTTACTTCACCAAAAGGAGATCCCAGATATGGTGGTGTGATAACCCTAGCAGGCTACCATCCCTTGTGAGGGCCACTAATTGGACTGAGTCACATTTGCAACCTGCCTCATTAATATTCATGAGGTAGTTGGGATTATGTCATAATCCGAATTTAAAGTTTATAAACCAATTTACTCGTATGTAGGTCGGGCCATAAAATTCTACACTGGTTGCAAACATACCGGTCATAAATGGCAACCAGTTTTTTCTAAAAAGTGTTTAGTACATCTGGCTCACAGGTTTTAGGTCGAGCCTACAGTGCTTGCACTGCAGGATCATCTACTGTATGTACTTTGTGGGCTTTGACTCCTCCCATGCTTTGGATTGGCTTTTGTCTGTCTTATTCAAAAATCATAGCCTCCAAATTAGTAATGGTTGATACATGTCCCACCATTTCTCAAAAGCGAACTCCCATGGAGTATTGCCGCGGGAACGAGCAGTGGCGTGCTGGGCAGCTACCCCCTCCTCCCAAGCCGGAAAAAAATTGCTGTTGTGCTCCGATCAGAGCTGGTGCAAAAGGGGGTGCTCTGTGGTGAGTGCAGGCACTCTCTCGTTAAACGGAGGTTGAAACATGCTCAGCATTAAAAATATTACTTTTCTAGTTCTTACTTTCTGGCATTTCGTGCGGGTCGAGACAGCCTGACACATACGCTGCGCTTCATCTTTTACAGTGGCGCCTGCGCGCCTTTCTTTTTGTTCAGCGCGACTCACCCACCTTTTTATTTACTTTGGCCATGGACAAATAGACCACCGTTTTGCTCTGTCAATCAGGTTTACTTGGCCTGCGGTGACTACAAGGGAAGGGTGCACTGCACGTGGATTTATCCTTGTCATCACCAATCGGTATTGTTTAAGTGTATTTCTTTCGATCAGCATGTTTTTTGTAATCACGGGAGAGCCAACGCTGAGACTTGAACCCCATTCCACAGTGCCAAAATCCGCACACGGAGCGAAAGAACGTGGCTGTGCAAGCTACCGCGGGACCCACTGTACTCTGTTACCATGAGGTGGCGATATCTGCCACCCACTTTACTCCTCGCACCTCTGGGTCACCGTGTTAGCCACGATGATCGTAATCGTTTCTATCCGCTTCCACAATATGTTTGTATTTTCATAGATATCCTCTAAAACTGAAAAGTAATTAGGGCAGTAAATGTCTATACAGCAGAGTACATAAACATGAAATGTCATGCCATTTTGCACACTGTTGCAGGTCCGCTGTAGTCGAGCAGATTGTCTTCTGAGAAGTGTTTACATCCTCAAAATGACTTTCCAGTGTAGAGGACCATTGGTGCACCCGCTATCTGGCAATATGCATAAGAATTGAATTGCTACCTATCTCAGTAATATTTTATCTTCGTAAATAGTTTGTCTACAGTACATTGCAAATTGTTTTCACGTCATGGGATCTCTAACAATGGAAATCTGTTCAAGGCTGGGTCAATGCTTCTAAATGAAGCACTTTTTTTTGCATTCTTGCGACAATGCTTTCAAACTTATTTCTGCTTATGGTGTAGATGATGGCACTCCGGAGAATATTGTGTTGATCGGTATAGCTCTATAAGCCACCCACAATTCCTCAAAAACGCGCTCAAGTGGTAGGGTGGGTCTGAAGGGAAGCGGCACTCAAAGAAAAAAAAAGTGGGCGGAATGAAGAAAGAGCCTTGGGATTTATGGATTTCTAAAAATGATTAGTTTCCCAATTGTAAGTGATTGTGGGCTATGATGGGTAGGTTACATTAGATGCCTGACTGGCAGGTGGGAGTGAGCAGATGTGGTTAAGATTCCCGTATATAGTATAGTTTGCAGGCCTGTGATAGTTGTCTTTTGGTGCTATTCTTTGATTGCAGTCGTGAGCTCACCAGTGCACCAACACCACTGCATAGATAGTATGCATGTCTATTGATTCTGCAGTATTGCAACCAAATTACTCCCAACTCCCTGGCTGCTATTGTGCAAGTTTTTTTATTAACCTGGCTAGTGGGCACGTTTTTAACTGGATCCGTGCACTTTTCTTTAACCTGCTTATTTTAGTACAGCCAGTAGTCCCCATACGAAGGCATTCTCCACACTAGGTAAATGCAATTTTTGTGTTACAAAGTTAAAGAGGCCTGGCTGTTGCTTCTCATCAGCACTTGTGCTTTAACATTTGTGAACTTAGGGAGCAGCAGATCACTGTATGTAGGTTGCATTCAATGAAATTGTCTTGTATATTTGTAGAAACTATTTATTGTAAAAATGGATAAAAATTGACCGTAAAGTTGTCACTACGTGCTTCTGTGTGAGTCAGAGCATCCTGAAGCGGCGCTACCCAATTGTCATAACCACTGTCCAGAATTGTTGTTTTAATCATGCCTCAACATCAGGTGCTGAATCGAAGGCAGCTGGTTTAAAAAAGCATTTCAACGTCTATGGATTTTGTCATATGCCTTTGCCATTTAAATAAGGGAGACCACCTTTCACTATATAATCACACCCAATGTGCTAAATATAAGACACTTATCTCCACTCCTTGATTATAACTGTTTTTTGCATAGTACATAAAGCTAAGCTTTCATACAATCGCATATATTCACCCTGCATCTCATTTTTGTGTTGTCTCTTCCCTTCTCTCCTCTTTTACTCTGTTTATTCTCATTCTTGCAAATCCCAACGCTGTGCTCTAATACAGAAACCGAGGTAATACCTCATACGGTCATGTGCATTTGGGACTAACATTACAAAATCAATATTACTGCGCCAATTTCCACATCTAAACCCGTAATGCAAGCCATGCTTTTAGCAGGTGGTAACGTGCTGAGAATTTCACGCAGTATTACAGGATCCAGGAATTCCGCTGCGCGATAACAATACACCATTATTATAACCTTTTGGGGCAAAAATGGATGACTGGGCAGCTTCTAATGGGCGCCGAAGTCTGCCACATTCCCCTAAAAGAGGCACATTCCTGACCCTACTGACAGCCCATTTCGGTTGCTGTATAACTGATTTCTTGTATCCTGTTTATCTTCTGCATCTCATTTATCTACAAACTTGATTGCCCCTCCTTAGCTCCCCACCCTCCTACGCACTAAAAGTCCCTTAAAGCAAGTCCCCCAACATAGCTTGAACACATGGGCAAAGCCAATAGCTCTGGCTAAACACTTAGAAGGTCCCAAAGGCGAGACCTATTGGCTATGCCAATGCTTGTTTAGGCAAACCGGGACCCCAGAGTTATTTCTCATGTAGAAAGCAGACATGAAAGTAACAAGTACAAAGAAACCGTGGATACAGTACCACATGGAAGGCAGAGGGAACCTGTGCATACTATGTGGAAAGTTAATACGGAATCTGTGCATACTATGTGGAAAGTTCATACGGAATCTGTGCATACTATGTGGAAAGTTCATACGGAATCTGTGCATACTATGTGGAAAGTTCATACGGAATCTGTGCATACTATGTGGAAAGTTCATACGGAATCTGTGCATACTATGTGGAAAGTTCATACGGAATCTGTGCATACTATGTGGAAAGTTCATATGGAATCTGTGCATACTATGTGGATAGCACACTACGATAAATACATGCTATGCAGAACAGATGTCAATACTGCACAGGAGCAAGCACATAGGGGAATCACCGACATAGCAAGAACTCACTGGAGCAATGAATTCTGCCTGGGATGTTTTATACCTTTTCTTTCGCAGTTTCTTTTCAATTGCTTTATTACTTCTGTGCAAAACTAGTATTGTATATGAAACTTATTCAGCGCAATTTGCATTTTTTGAAGACTGCTTTTAATGCAAACAAACCTGAACTGAGCTCCAATAGAAGCGCTCAGCTGAGCTGCAAATACCAGAAGGAGCGCACTCAGAGGGCCAGTGAAAAGCATGTGGAAAGCACTCTGGGGTAGTGGCTCTCACATGGAAGACGCACAGAAAGAACAATGAGCCATCTGAAAACCTAATTATTTCAGACAAAAGTGTTCTCTAATGGCACACCCACTTGTGTACATCTCTGACAGAGAAGACAAAACTATGGTCTCAGAATGAGCCCAAATGCAGATGGAGTTGCCGATTTTCAATGGAAAATGGAACATGCATGCCTTTTTTCGTGCAGTGTTATCATGAAAGCTCATGAGTCTCTTACATGTTTCGTTTACAGATCACATCACCAGGTCAGACATGGAAGGCGTCCTCAAAAAGTTTGTCGGTGACATAATGCAGGTTCCACCAATGTAAGCATAGCTTGGATTTTATGCATTCATTTTTGTTACAGATTGTGATAACTTGCGTTTGATTTCCCCTACACAGGCGCTAATCCTGAATTGGGCACAAAGGGGCACATGCATCAAAGGTTTTTGCGAGCGCAAACGGCGCGATTTGCAAAAATCGGCCGTTTCGCCCGCAAAAAGGCCTTTTGCGATGCATTAAAGTGTTAGGCACTCGCAATTTAAGAAATCGCAATTTATTGCGCTTTCTTAAATTGCGATTGCATTTAAGGAATCGCAATTTGCGATTCCTTAAATGCAATACTAGAAGCACTTAGAAATAGCGAATTCGCTATTTGGGGCCATAAAATACGGAGAAAATACACTGGTCTGTATTTTGCAAAAACCTTGAAAAATGCACTAAAGTGCATTTTTCAAGGTGTCAGGATACACACACACATGCCCTTGGGGCATGTGTGTGCGCAACATGAGTGCACATAACAATTTCAGGGGTGCAACAGGGTATCATTTTGACACCTTTGCACCCTAGAAATTGCATGCATGAATTTGCGAGTACCTATTGGTACTCGCACATTGCGCATGTAATTTCCCATTCATTCCTATGGGCCTCTAGGCCCATAGGAATGAATGGGAAGCCATTCCTTAATTGCGACTCGCAATGTGCGAGTCGCAATTAAGGAATGTTTAGGAATCGCTATTTTAATAGCGATTCCTACATGAATAGGCTTTTGAGAGTCCTTAATTGCGATTCCTTAATAATCGCAATTAAGGACTCGCAAAAGCTTTTCTTGATGCCTGTGCCTGAAACTCTTTTTCTCCCGATACAACCTGGTAAAAATCTTGCTGGCAGGTAATTCAGATCTGAGTTGTGTGCACTTTGGAATGGGGGAAAACAGATTATTTGCACGTTGCCTTGCATTCTGATGTCTGAAACCTGGAATTGTGTGGTATTTGTTCACTTGTGAATTACTATACCCAGAGGAATCGCAAATAGTGGGTGTGCAGTTACTGCCCCAGATTTGCACCCATGCTGGAATGACACCTGTTGGGATGGGAATGTCCCCTGTACAGTCGTGTGTGCCAGCCCTGGATGCCTAAAGTGTGAAAATCTGAACTTGGTATCTGGATTAAGGCCTTGTTGCGCACTAATCTAGTGTGTGCGTGAAAGCCTAGGAATGCTTTTGACTGTGGTAGAGCCTGTACTTGTCCTAATCCTGGAGAGGCGCGTAAAGCGAGTCCTTACAGTGACAGAGGACTACTTCCCTGTCACGGGTTTCATGAGTACAATGTGGTGGTGACAGCATACCATGTTTGTAAATGATTGTAGTGCCCTGGACCTTTTAGCTGTAACATGTGAACATGAGCCTGCTGGCCCATTTATCTGGAGGTTCCTCTGCTTATGGTGAACCCGGAATACTAGTGCAGAGATCCCGAGCAGAGCATGTGCTGATATGCAGTAAATGTGTATCTGAATGAACGAGTGACACATACATGTGGGCATCATTTTGGTATCCCCTGGCCTGGGCATGTGTATAAGATGGGGGTGGGGTTGCTTTCCCCGGACGGCAGGTGTGTATTACTGACATTACTGAGATAAGAGGTTGGATTACCAGACGCTAAAGTGAAGGAAGAGGAGACGGGTTTCCACAAGACACTTCTTAGGCCCTTTCTGATCCAGAGTGCTTGTAAATAGTCTTCTTGTGGTGCTGTTTGGTGGACGGTATGGGGATGAAGGGTGAGGAGTCCTGAGTCTGGTGCCAGGGATGAAAGGTTCCTTTGAAGGGAGCTGACTCTGGTCTCGTCCCTATCGCTGTCAGAAGTAGTCATAAATAGCCATGGTGCAGCCTGCTCATACCTCTTTTGGACCTCTGTGGTGTGTACTCCATCTGGAGACTTCCCTGCTGTGAGCAGCATCACTCGAGATAAAGACTGGGCCAGGATATGGCCTGGCTGGAACACATGAAAAAGAAACTGTCCCAAACTGGCTAGATGAAGGCAGCGCTGGAATCCACATCCTCTGTTTGTGAAAACCATATAAAATATGGAGCTTCCGACCCATTTGTTGTTCCATCTCCACATTCTCATCGACCAAGGAGGGATACTCCTCAGCCTACTCAGAGGACTAATGCACAAGCAAGGGTTGGTGTCTGTCTGTCGCCCCGTACCCCAGAGGTGAGGGAACATCACCTGGAGTAGGATTTGAAGGGGGAATTGCTGAACCTGTCCTTAGAACAAAGGAGTCCTGCCTGTGCAAGAGGACAGAAAGCACCAACCCTGTAGGAGGGGGTGGCTGATGAAGGAACTGCACTAAATGACTTTGTTGTTGGGTGGGGTCTATCTAATGAGAGACTAACCATTAGGCATGACGGACGTGATCGGGGTTGCCGCTGTGTGCAGCTTTACTTGAAGGAGCCCCTACACTGTCGAAGTGTGTCAGGCGGCCTCCTTGCATTATTCCTACAGACACAACCAAGACACCAGGAGCTGCGTTCCTGATTGATAGGCCTGACTGAAGCCAGGATAAGTGCCTGGTAGTGGCACTCTTTGTGTGTATCGGCACATTTGGATGGTGTGACCAGTGCACTGCCAATCCGTGCTGTGCAGTCCTGACCAGTCCACTATAATAAGACTACTAACCCTGCGGTGCCCTGTAATGAGTAGAGAACCTACACTGCCCAAAAGTGCCCCAGTGCCAATTTGCTCAGAATATTTGTGACGCTATTCCTGGCAGCTGAGGTACCGAAGACCTCCTCGTCTGATTGGCCACTGTTGCACTCAAACCAAAAACGGTAAGAGACTTTAGCGGACCCGTGCCCTAGAGACTGTGTGTGCTAAGAGAAATGGGAGAGATCGTGCTGCACCTTATTAGAACCCACTTCATGAACCCTGAGGAGTCTGAGACAGGGACTGAGGTGGGAAAGGGGTTTACAGCACCCAGAGGGAGCAGGCCCACTTTCAAGCACCCAAGACTCACACCTCTGAATCTGGTATTCCCACCCGATTGTCTAGTGGACTATTCTACTTTCTGTGTAATAAGGCACGTTTTTATATTGAGAAGCACTAGGCTGCTCATTGATTTTATTGTGCTGCTGGTGAGTGCTGTGTCCAAGTAACCCCATGGGTTACTTGGACACCCTGTCAGAACCCTGTGACTGCTCGTCATCGCTACCAGAGTCAAGTGCTGATGGGGCTGTTCTTGACCCAGTTTTCAGAGCCATAGTAGGACAGACCCTGGGGCAGTAGGCAGTAGCAAACAACTCCACCCTCCAAGGCTTTGGCTCAGTAGCCCCTGCCCGATGCCCTCCGAATAGGGTCGACATTTGGTCTCGAGTGGTGTGAGATAATACAGAGGCCAGTTCCAATTTTCCATAGCAGACAGTAGGTCCAACTTTATTTCCTTACAGCCTAGACAAGAATGGTGGATACAAGACTGAAGGGAGCAGGCCTGGATACCCTGACCGTACATCAACTGTGAGATCTGTGTATGGATAGAGGGTGGAGGAATCCCAGAAGTAAGTATAGGGGGATCCTTGTGAGATATGGTAAAAGACCATTACTGGAGGTGGAGAGAAGAACCTGAGATGGATTCAGGGAGGGTGCTATAGCAGAATGTTGTAGAGTTTAGCTCTTCTAGCCCCATAGTTCAGTTTCTCCCTAACAGACACCCCATGTGTTAACAAAATTTGCTTTCCAGAAATTCGCCAATACATTCAGGGCTATAGATTTCTATAGTTCAGTTGACACCAACTCCACAAATTATTCCCTTGGGAGGGTTATGTCTAGCAAAAACTGAACTTGCAGTTGCCTCTCCAGAAAGCTATGGCTAAGGAAGAATTGAAAGCCAGGGAGTTCGAGAAGAAGTTGAGATTAGATCGACAGTAACAAGAGAAAAGGAGGAGGGGAAAACGGGAAGGATTGACCCATGAGGCTAGAAGAAGGGAGCATAAAGATCAGGAAAGGGAAAGGTGAGACAAAGAAAATGAGAGGGAACTTGAGACAGAAAGGATAGCACTAGAGAAGGAAACGTTTACGATGGCAGCATAGATGGCTACATCTGGGAAAAGTGATTTCACTTCATTCTCATTGAGTGTTTTTGCCATTGTTCCAAAAGAGCTTGTGCACATGTGTGTAAAGGGACAGAAAATTTTCGAATAGTTTTTGAGCTTTGAGATCGCTTGTTAGGCTCAGGCTTTGAATGATGAGTCTAAGGCAGAAGCGCTTATGAGTCTGCTGTCTATAGAAGGGACAGTAGTCAATGGAATGATGCTTGTAGCTGAGCAAATGGTGTATGAGTAGAGAAAAGAAACTCTGATCAGAAGGTTTGAGCTGAAGCCAGCGCAGTACTTACCAATATTAAAGGACAGTAAGTGAACAGATGGTGTACCATTTAAGACTTGGATTCACTGAGTATTACGTGATTGGAATGAGTGCTTGTGCAGTATGGAGACTAAGGATTTTCATGCCCTAAACCAGTTAATAGTTCGAGAGCTACTCTTGGAGGAGTTCTCTTCCCCACTTTGGCAATACCTGCCAGATCTGACTAAGGGGGATTTGGGAAAATGTGCAGTGTTGGCTGACAAGTGGTTACCAAACAGAGTTAACAAACAGCTGGAGCAGAATGGCTAAAAATCCAGATGGCAGAGGAACGCTCCACAGACTGCTTGCAAACCAGAGGGTAAGGGCCAGGGCAATCCCCAAAGTTCCGAGGTAGAAACAGAAGGTGAATTGGGTTCCTAGCCAGGAAAGCCTAACAAAGGAAAAATAAATCTTCTTCCAAGCCCCGGGTGACAACTTGCTTTAAGTGTCAAAAGGAGGGTATTACAAAGGAAACTGCCAGGTGAAAGACCCTGTACCAGTCACACCCATCATAGCTAATATGTCAACTATGAAGGAAGGGACCTGAGATGACCCTGTTGCTATGAACATCTGGGAGAGAGAAGCAGATGGTCTGAAGCACATACACCAAATACTGTGGTAGTATCAATGGAAGGATGGCCAAATAAGAGCTCACATAACTGTGGCTGAGATGAAGTATCTCAAGACACAGGTGATTCTCCTTGGTGCCAAAGGCACAGACTTAGTACCAATGGAGAGTACATGGAATATCCGATTGCCCGAGCTGAGATGGAAATCAATGGCAAATCAGCCATGAGAGATGTTTGGGTAAGAGAAAAACAAGGAGCTGGATTTCTCTTCGACTATGATTTGATTGCTCCTGGTTTAGGACCAGGCCCAGAAGGCTGTATGGCTTAAACAACATCACCTTCGTTGACCACAGCACAGTCTGCATGTCAGTCTTGGGGACAGAATGAAACCATTCTTAATTTGCAGAGATCAGGATTAGGTAGTCAGCATATCAGGGTGGACTCTGGGAATGCACTGTTGATGGGATCCACTGCCCCTGTTCCAGAAGGAGAGGAGAGTTAGGCACTTGAAATGGACCAAGTGTTGGAGTCTGGGTCACTGGCAGAGTTGCAAGTGTTAGCTGCTCAAGGACCTGCCTGGGAAGAATTCCGCAAGGCTCAGGTTGAGTGCCCTACGTTTGTGGAACTTCGGAAGGAACCAGGTCAACGAAGGAGTGGTAGGAAGCTACTATGTTGCCTGGGAAGATCGTCTGCTACATAGTGAGCTGGTGAATCCTGAGCCAGGTGTTAGCAAGAACGCATGGGCATTTGAAAGACCCAGGATAGGTTAGACCCTCTGTTCTACTGGCCAGAAATGCTCAGAGAGGCTCTACAGAACCTGTCATACATGCCAACTGAATGGTAAGTCTGGAGGTAAGACCAAGGCACAGTTAGTGCCTCTACCAGTGGTAGGTGTTCCGTTTGAATAGTTGGAATACACATAGTTGGTCCACTCAACCTACCCTCAACATCATGTAACAAATATATCTTGGTTGTGCTGGATAGTGCCCCTTATGACATGCCTGCAAAGGTGGTAGCTAGGTCTCTCTACGGATCTTTTCTGGGGTTGGATTTCCAAAGACACTACATTTCGACTGTGGAACAAACTTCTCGTATTGTTATATGAGAGGGAAGTGGGAGCAAGTTGGTATGACTTACTACTTCTACATTGAGTAGGTTCACTGCGGAGGTTTAACAAGAAGCTTCAGAGCATGACAGGAACTCTATCAGACAACCTCAGGAGGTAGTGGGATTTTCTCCTGCCATATCTCTTATTTGCTTACTGGGAGATTCTGCACAAAGGAGTTGGATTCAGTCCCTTCAAAGTTCTGTCTGGACACCCAATCAGTAGAGTATTCACTTTGCTGGGTTTGTCTGTTTTTTGGCTCCCATGTGGCTGAAAGAGTAATTCTGTACTTTCTGGATGGCTCTCAAGGAGGCTACCAGAGTAATGTAATGTTTTCTCTGGGCACCCACAGGAGACTTAGCACAAAGCAACAAGATTATTTCACTGTGCCAAAATCCATTTGTTTATTCGGTCCAATATCATTTGGTATGATTGACATAGTTTATTCACTTAAGGAGCGTAGTCTGAAATACGTTCTAGCATGGATTTTTCTTTTATACTCGTGACCACATGCCCTGTTTATATCATATTGCTTGTCTGTTTTTTACCTGGTCAGATACTCCGCTTTGAAGAAAGATGGGGCAACACTTTCAAGTTTGGCGAAGAAGGGAGAAAAGGTTGAAGCTAAACCTGCCAGGCCGGTGACAGTCTACAGTATATCCCTTAAAGCATTCCAGCCACCGTTGTTCACGCTTGGTAAGAGCAATACTGGCAGATATGAGTGACTCTCACTCATATGCAATTGCAGGGTGATAACTAAGCAGGTGTGAATTTAGAGGTGGTTGTAAGGATGTTTACCTTTCGACCTGCATGTGTGTTAGGTGGCTAATATAAGGCTTTATACATTATATATTTGTACATGCTTCACAAGATGCAGATTGGCATTACCACACATCTTGTATTTAGGCCACGGGAATTGCACTAAAATGGCCGGACATAGACCAATAATCCCTGAAAGGAACCAACGTATCCAATAAGCATTTGCTGACCAAACTGTCACTAAGATGAACAATAGCGCACCCAACCAGTACCTGGTCTAAGATAGGAAAGTGTAACACCAGCTAAACCCGTAAACCAGAAAAAACAAGCACATACAGACTAGCCATAATGTAGCTGAATGCAGATTGAAGCACAGCCCATTCGATATTAGGGCGAAGCAGGCCTCACTGAGGTCCAAAACAGAAAGATAACATGACAACTTCACAGCCGAAAGGCACGCATCGAACATGGATGCATAGTCAACATGGGAGATGGCGTAAAATGTAACTGCATACTTGTGAAAAATGGCACTACCTCATCGCCCTGCAGGCATAACCCAGGAGCATCGCTCACCAACTCTGCATATAATAAAGCAACAACCCATACTAGAAAGAGCATCATAAAACATCCTGCATTGTCTCTACCCTGATCTGGTAAAAAAAAAGTCTTAACATCAGAGTGAGGGAATTAATCCTAACGAGTAAACCTAGAGAAAGGAAGAAACTCTGTTGAACCCTTTTCTTTCAGTACCCTTGTATATCAAAATGTCAGAGTGGCTTGACAATCCCAGAGAACGTCCACTTAGGCCACCTCTTTTAATTACATTACCAGCCACATAGCTTGCCTTTTATTGCCACATAACCTGGTCCTGCATTAATACACAATTCTAGTACAAAGAAAAGGTATGGGAGCTGGATAATTGTATCGATCTTCATTTTCTATCTCGAGTCTGTCTTGTTCCAGAAAGCCTCTCCAACCAAGAAACAGGCCCGAAACAATTGTAAACGGAAATATAGGCCCATCCAAAGGGAAAGTCTCTGAAAGATTTCCAAATGGGACCAAAGGCAGCATAGTCAATGACTTTTGTTGAACAGACATGTCAGAGGGAGCCCACTGGAAAGTAGAACAGAACTTCTCTGTGCTCATTCACCACCACAGGCTGGGTAAAAGTGTTCATATGCCCACAAGTCTATATTTTCGAGGAGCAGTCATTAGCGCCATGGCTGAATTTGGCCTGTTCAAATTTGCATCGTTTCTAGAAGGCAGGAAGCGGGCTAAAGCGCCAACATCTGATACAGACTTCTAGCTGCAGATTCCGTACCGTAGAATATTCCCTGGTGTCAGACTAGATCTGGAAATTTTTTGAGCAATCCTCTTGAAAGCCAGTAGGTGGCATAGTTCGGCTCGGTGTGGCTTCATTGGCGTCATATGCACTGGAAGTGACGTGCATGGTGCCACCCCAGCGCAATGACCTCAGTTCCTTTTCCGCACCATTAGCTCAGATCCAGATTGAGCTCTCATTTTTGACTGACTTCTTTCGATGTTTTGTAGAAGTCTAGCGTGCCCTTTTCCCATTTTTTTCCAGAAATGTCCCTGAAGAAACCCACCGGGTTCAAGCCTTGTGGAGCCAGTCATCGACCGATGTCAGTGATGGACCCCTACTTGGTGTGTCTGTGGTGCCTGGAGAGGGACCACAACTCCGTGTCATGTGCGGAGTGTAAGACCATGAACCAAAAGGCCATCTGCAAGCAGGCCATGAAGCTCTTGGCCGCTTGCCATGCGACTGCGCTCTTCTGCAGGTCTGGTTTTCGTGGGAGGTCTCTGGACCGCTCTTGGAGTCGCTTGCATTGGTCCTCATTGCACTCCAGTACTTCTTCAGGTAAGTCCTATAAGAAGTCCAAGATGTCGAACCACACTTAGGCTTCACCGTGTCAATCTCATTCTTAGGGCAACGCGAGGGAACAATGCCACAAATCGTGACCTCGCTCATGGGTGGTTCCTGTGCAGCTGGTGTCAGAAACTGGGTCCGCTTCGCACTTCCCCGAATTTCTTGGAGCCTGAGCAACCCCCCCACCTAGCTCCAAGAGTTTTATGAGGCTATGAGCCTAATATTTGGGCAGTCGAACCCCTCTGGATCACCTTCGGGTCCCACTGGTTCAGGAGGGTCTGCGACTGGGCCTCTGCCGGCTGGTCCACCCTCGGCACCAGATAACCCCACCCCAGTTGGTGAATCTGGATCGGCTCCTCCCGTGACTTCATGACCTCCTCCGGGGATTGTTCCAGTAACGCCGGTTCTGGCGCCGACCAGGCCCACACAGCCCAAATTGTAGACGGAGCTTTATTTCACTAAAGGGCTTACTGAGGAACATTAATGTAGCGGATCTGAGGATCCCTATACTATACTGACAACCCCCCCCCCCCACCCCGCAGCAGAATCCATGGCCGATGGCAAGTACTGTCAGGACCTGGCTGATGCCAGTAGTCTGGACACCTCACCAGACACTGGCCTCCTCTCTCCTCCTACTGTGGCTACAGAGGAATGGGCTTCCTGTGCGATGGAGGTCTGGAGGGCGCCTGAGGTCCTAGGCCTGCAGCTGCCCACGGTTCAAGCCAAAACAAACGTCTTGACGGAGCTGCTTCAAACGGGGGTATCCCCATCAGAACCTTTACTACCCTTCAATTAAGCCCTCACTGATTTCCTGCTTGGGCACAGGACCATTGCTCACTGCCATCGCTCCGCTCCCGGGGCCCCAGCCTTCCTCTCCTATCACTCTACCCCTAAGAGCCTGGTTGTCCAGGCCTCAGCTTCCCAAATCCGTCCCATCGCATTTCCTACCACACCACCGGATAGGGAATCCAAGAGGCAGAACTGTTTTCTCGCATCAAGAGATCCTTAGGACCTTCCTTTTGGCACACAAGTCATTCCTCCTCAGCTTGGCTCCATGCTTCTGGTGCAGAAAAACAGTCAAGAGCTGAGGTCAGCCTGCTGGGGTGGCACCTACAAAGGCACTGCACTCGTCACTCCTGGCGCAAACGTTGCCATGTGAAGCCAGATGACACCACTTAATGTCACACAAGGGGATTGCTCAAAAAAGTTCTGAATCCAGTCTGACGCCTGGGAATATTTTAAGATAAGGAATCTGCGGCTAGATAGTCTCTACCAGATAAGGCGCTACTGACCCTCTAGGAGTTACCGATTACCCCTAGGAAAAATAGCAATAACTGTAAGATACTCACCCACACTCTCTCAAGTAAAGAGGCACACAGCATAAGCTGAAGAAACAATGACCAGGACATAAGCACCCCAGCTCAAAGATTACAACATCCGATGAAACAATGCAGAGCAGCCATTGTAGGGTCAAAAGCCAAACCATGGATATGAATCATTCATGTGCCACCAAAAACACTGTCTGCTCCAACAATAACTTCTGCAGGACATGAAGCATAAATACTATATCCCTGTGACTTGAAGAAAAAAAAATATATATCCTACTGGCAGGCGCCAGTAGCTAGTGATAGTTCAGACCTAGTTTTCATAGGAAAAAGCGTTTTTTGTTTTGCGAATAACTCTGGCGCTGTTTGACGCATCTTCACGAAATTTTCAAAACTAGTTTGCCAGTCACTTCAGTTGCTGTCTAGAAGGTTTTGGGTAGATTCATAAAGGGGGGGTCCCCAAAATGCGTTTTCCCCATACAATGTCCTATAGGGATTTTAGACACAACTACAGCCCGAACCGCTGAACGAAATTACATCAATTTTGGCAGAAGGCTAGAACTTGGTCCAGAAAGAGTGCTTTTTGTAATTTGGTGTAAATCTGTTCAGTAGTTTTGGAGTTATTAAAGTAAAAATATTTATGTAAATCTAGAGACGTGGATCCTCCGTGAATCTGGGCGGTTTCGCGGATCCGTGCGCCAACAGCTATGCCGTGATTGGCTGGCCACAACCTGAGAAGAAAGTTGCGCCCGCCATTTTGTGCATATAAATAAAAAAAAAAAAATATATATATATATATATATATATATATATATATATATATATATATATATATACACACACACACACACACACACACACACATTAACGCTCGATGTGCGGTTGCCTCGAGTGTTCCACATGTATGGACTCATTTGTGTACGCACTTTCACTATGCATGTTAGAGATTTTGTTTCTTAGTATATGGACTGTTGCTAATAACTACCACCATAAATATTAACATATAATATTAATGTAGATTTGTCCTATCTTTGTTTTTCCTCAGCAAGTTCACTTTTCCTTCTGAAGTGGATTCAACTACTGTACAGGATTCTGGTAGCCAAGGTGCACCCTCTTAAAGTGATTTCACAATGTGGGTGCTCTAGAGGAGCAAGCAACATGGGTGCCCTCTTTTTCCCCTGTTTTCCTTAGCAATGGAACTTCTTGCATATGCTTTGTGGTAGAGGGCCCAGAAGTAAGGTATTACTTTTCATGTAGCACACACATGGTTTCACTGTATCCGACAGTGCTCTCCTGTTCCTGAGAGAACCCAGGCAGAGCCTGCTGAATGTGATGAAGATACTGGGTGAGTTTGAGTCACATTATAAGCTAAAGGTTAATTGGGAAAATGAATGTTCCCAATCTTCCTTACCTGAACTGATGGACACCGATACCCTCTTCAATGGGAACCTGACTTTTTGGTATTTAGGGGTACAAATATTTCACGGTGACTATCATCTAATATCTATGAAGTTTTGGAGAGCTGTATTGTGAATTAAATCCTTCATTCCTTTCTTGGCTAGGTTCCCTCTTTTGCCTCCGGGGTAGCCAAACATTTTTGATACTGCTCAGGTTATTTTGTGTTTTGTAACCATTCGTGCCATTCCAAAGGACGTGTTCTTTAAGAAACTCAGTGGCTTCCGTTCAGGACAAATTTGGACATCTAAAAGGAAAAGATTGACCTTTCAGGAGTCCATGATACCAGTAAATGAAGGTGGCATGGGAGTACCAAATCTGGAGGTGTATTAGTATGTTGCATAGTTGACCTGGTCGATGGGATGCATTAAACACGCAACAGATCAGGAGAGTCTCTTCAGCTTGTTTGAGCGAGAAGTGTGGGGTGGGTCGTGGGTGCTTTGATGGGGATTATGAAAGATTCGAGACAGCACACCAGGGCCATCCGAGTGGCTAGGTCTTGTCAGAAATATGCATGTGGACTTGGTGGAGGTGTGATCTATGCTCCGACAATACCGCAGTGTTTTTGGCTGCCATTACGGAGCTCGTGGGGCAGGTCTTGGGCATGTCTATGCCGCTTGACCCAGTGATGTAGCGGCTGGGTCAGATGCAACAATCAAAACCGCTAGAATATATATATCACTTGATAGACCTAAAATGAACATTGCAATGGGGTGGAAAGAGCCTGAATCTATAAGATGGCTGAAAGACGTTAAGAAGTGGGGCATGACGGAATAAAGTGCTCTTCACGCTACCAGAGGACCAGCTGCTAGAGGCAAGTTGATAGCCACCTGAGATGTTGTTGGCTGTAGAAGCTAAATTGAATGATTTACCAACATAACGAGATGAGCACATTAATATGCTGTGCCAGACAATTAATGTAAATAATGGGACTAGGATAGAATGCGACCTGAAAGTGAATCGCTGGATAGCTTATGATGACTGGGATGTGTTCCCCCTCTTGAATAATTACAAGTTAAACTGGTGGCCAACACCGGTGCAATGAAAGGGAATTGGTCTACTGTGTTGTAAGTCGCACTGAAATTGCTGGACTTTGCCCTGTGAGGGTAGCGATAATTTTAGGCTATTGTATTGTACTTTTCTAATGCTCGCTGGATTAAGTAATTATGAGTAATTCTTGAAGACGCAGGATGTGTGCCACATATTAAGTGTAATATGACCAGAATCTTGTACAAGTTGTACTGACTGCCCCAAGAAAGGCAAGTTAGGTAGGAATTTCATAGGCAGCATCCTGCCAAGAACAGAAAAAACTAATTTCCAAAACAAAAGCCTGAAGGCCCTTTTAGTAGAGGATTCCACAAACGCAAGTCAGGAAACCTGCCATCCAAAGAGTGCTCTAAGATGTTCTAGACTCTTTGGCAAAGGTGCCAAATGTAGGACCAGAAAGGCCAGATCCATTCCAGTCTTTCAGGATAACCACCGTCTATGTAAATAAATTCCAAAGTGATTAATTGTATGCATATTTATTTTATTTAGAAATGTAATGAAAATCTGGTATGGATTTGGCCTTCCTGGTCCTACGTTGGACACCACTGCTCTTGTGGCTGTTTAAAGATCTTTATACTGACTGCATTTGCAAGGTAGACATTAGAATTTATTTCCTTACCGGCATATGAGATTCATTAATCTTGGTTCTCGGCAGAGTTCGCATTTTGGTTCAAACAGACAGCGCTGTAATGTCTTCTTCAGCACGTTTGGGATTGATGCAAGGGTTGTTCGAAAGATGACATGTCTGCATTGCTGCATATATTGACCGCTTTGGGGCAAATAGGGTGCCACTACTGATTTAAAAGGCAAGTTACTTGTCATGTGCACCCTGTACAAGTCCTGAATTCTTATTATACATGAAGCAACATAAGCCCATCAAATATAAGAGTGTGTTTAAACAACGCCCATTTTAAACTCCCTCATTTGAATGTGCTCCTGTATGTGATAATGAAGAAAAAGATGGCTCGGTTAAATAAAATACTTGCTTGGGATCACACGATTTGGTCAAGAGGGGCTGCTAGGGTTGATCCAAGGATTTCTGGTTCCACATTGTGCAATTAAGTCAGTAGCTGGTTGCACATTGTGCAATTGAGCCAGTTGCTGGATATCCTTTTTTCCCCTTTTAAATTTTTTTTATTTTTTTTTTTTACATCAAAAGTTAATGCTTCGCATCAGTTTAGACCATGGGTGGCAGACAGATGTCGCATGAACGATCGGCTTGTTGAGAATGCAGTGGCTGGCTCAAGCATAAACAACTCTGCTGATTTTTTAATTTTTTTTAAATTCTTTTGCATGTAATAGCGTGCTTTTGTTACAGCTGTGGCAGAAGCTGCAGGAGGAAATGAAAGTGTAGCACAGATTTGAGCAGAGCAGTAATTAAAGAAAAAACAGATGCGCTTTTGTCAATTGAGTGACATTTGAAACTTCGCCTTTTTGCACCCGTCTTGGGTAGAAATTTACCTAAAGATAACTTGATTGTAATAATGCAAATCATACTCCTTCAGCTACCTTATTGCATAAGATAAGAGCAAAAGGTTTTCGAACTAGTCTAGGATGCCAAATATTACACAACAGCTGTCAACAAGATAATGGCAGAGGTGCCATCTCACACAGGGGAGCAGCAGGCCGTGGAAGAGAGGAGTGGTAACGAGATAGGATATCGACACACAACATTGATGATGAAGTGAAGCATGCCCGAGCAGAAGGTAAAATTTGTTTCATCACAACAAAGCCATTTATCCTCACCAGCACACAAATGAGAGAGTGAGAAGAAGGTGGCTGTGGGGGATACAGTCCGCCCTTAACTGACACACAGCTGCAAAGCCACACCATATCAACTTCTCTTGTTCTCTGGTGGCATCGCAGATCAAAGAGCAGGACAGTCATTCGCTTGCACTTTGTCGCCCTCGACCCCTTGTTTCCACCTTGCACCTTACTAGTCAGTACATGCCTCCCTCCCCCGCACCCCCCAACCATCTACTGCACAGTGCAAAAGTTGAAAAAACTGCTGTAGACTATAGCCTTTACATGTAACCCACTATAAAGCCAACTGCCCGTAGTTGCTTTTTCAGGTCTCGCCTAGGCAGCGTTTGCGCTATCTCTTCGAGACATGCTGTATTGCTTGTGCAGGCAGGACATGCTCTCCCGCTGCGCTTTAAAAAAAAAATGTTTTTATTTAACAGCGCGGTACGCCTCAGCACTAATAATGGCGGCTGCGCTTTTCTTTTGTTGATCGCGAAACGCAGCTGCATGCCATTTATTTAATTTTTATATACAATGGCGGCACCCGCGCTTTAGCTTTAAAAATCTTAAGCTAAAAAGCGGGTGCTGTAGTTGCTTCAAAAGTAGAGAAATAGGGAAAAAAATGTGATTCTTTTTTACTGTTTCTTTACTTTTAAAGCAATTGCGGCACCTGCGTTTTAGTTTAAGAAGCTTAAAGCTAAAGCGCGGGTGCCGCCATTGTAAAAAAAAAAAAAAGCGAGCAGTGCCATTTTTTTTCCCTATTTGTTTACTTTTGTTACAATCATGGCACCCGCACTTTAGCTTTAAACATTTTAAGCTAAAGCGCGGGTGCTGCGATTTGCTTCAACTACTTCTTTAGTTTTGCAGCAGTCGCGGCACCCGTGCTTTAGCTTAAGATGTTTACAGCTAAAGCGCAAGTGCCTCGATTGATTTGGTGCGCCCAATGCCTGTCCACCTTAGGCCCTATTTTTATATTTGGTAGGGCTTGTAAAGGGTGTCATTCGCTGGTCAACTAGACCATGCACTAAAATGAATGGCGCCCCTCGCTGGAACAGCCAATGTGACTGATCCTAAAAACTCTCTCTGCAAAACAAATGCAAAATATATTAGTAAAGTGTCAAGCTGGGAGGAATCAGTCACTCAGTCACAATAGCGTATTTTCCATAAAACATCAAAATTAGAACCTTAAAGTGCATGTGTAAGTGTGCATCTAATAGCAGCCAAAGTTACACTATCCTTTTGGTTAGGTTTGTGCATAAAAGTAGCAGATGAGTGTCCCTTTTGATGAAATGGGTTTTTCATCAGCGTTGGGGGTTCACCTGGTTCTTCTGCAGATATGCAGTAACAGACACATACAGATGTTGAAAACCAGGCCTTTTAGGAATAACGCAACACAAAAAGATGATGAACAGAATGTTGAACATTGCATTGGATCTCGCCTCTCCATTCCAGTTTGGACCCAGCCATATGCAAATAAGTCTTGACCCAGTTCCTCATGGGAACAGTCCAGCCCGAACTGCCAGGCCAGGTCCTCCCTGGACCGAAAAACAAGCATCTTGGGACCGGTTTCAGGGCATCACCCCATATCAGACAGGCTAGCTTGAAACTGGTGGCATAGCGAGCACGGAACCCACGTCTGCACATACCCTTCCCACTTAGGGTGAAAATTCAACACAAAAAGATGATGGACGGAATGTTGAACATTGTCAAACATTCACCCCCAGTCACATATCTGGGTTTAATCAATCGTTATTTTGCTCGCCACTCCATTCCAATTTGGATCCAGCCATATGCAAATCAGTCTTGACCCAGTTCCTCATGGGAACAGTCCAGCCCGAACTGCCAGGCCCGGTCCTCCCTGGACCGGAAAACAAGCATCCTGGGACCAGTTCTGGGGCATCACCCCTCATCAGCCAGGCTAGCTTGAAACCGGTGGCGTAGCAAGCACGGGACCCACGTCTGAGTATACCCTTCCCACTTAGGGTGAAAATGCAACAGAAAAAGATGATTGAACGGATTGTTGAACATTGTCAAACATTCACCCCGAGTCACTGATCTGGGTTTAACCATCGTTATTTTGCTTGCCACACCATTCGAGTTTGAAACCAGCCATATGCAAATAAGTCCTGACCCTGTTCCTCATGGGAACAGTTCAGCCCGAACTGCCAGGCCAGGTCCTCCCTGGACCGTAAAACAAGCATCCTGGGACCGTTTTCGGGGTACCACCCCTCATCAGCCAGGCTAGCTTGAAACCACATGACCGCATCCAAGATGATAATTTCATTTTTTCAATTGGGGATCACTGGCAAGGGCCAGTTACAGGAGGTGGAGCCAGTAACATTGGCTCATTCCTTGATTCTGCAGCACGCTGTGGTGCATAATGTCATAGGCTGCCAAAAGATTGAGGAGGGTAAGGGCTGAGTTGTTCTTTTACTCCGAGGACAACTCTACTCTGGTATTGGCCAGGGCGGGTTTTGGTGCCTCATTTTCCTGATTGATAGCCATCACTTCACATTTTATATTTATTTTTAGCACATTCTTTCCTCCCCTGCGTGGCAGTCCCTGGGTTTTTTAAGTACGCCTGTGTAGCACGAACATGCTCTCATTGGTGAGACTATGGGTGTGTCAGAGTCATTTGCTGCACTGAAGTAACTAAGGAGTTTGTATCTACATTCTATATTTATTTTAAGCAACTGCTTTTGATTGTTTTTGTACCCTGCTGGCACCTGGCACCTCTGGTTCTTGTCTTGCAGAGATGGCTTTTCTACTTTGCTCTTTTCCCGCCATTTTTCCTCCACTGTCCGGTCCCTTGTTAGGCTATCATTTTGGAAAAGCAAGCACTAGATTTTGTTTCTTCCACCATGAGCAGGCAGTCCCCCAGCTATTTAAGAACGGCTGCAGCATGGATGACCAAGGACAAGCCAAAGGAAAGCCTGTCCGTGCACAGTCTGCACACAGAGAAAGCCATACTGACTGTTTCAGGTGGCAATCCTTCCTTTACGTTCCTCCCCAGCTTCCACTGTTAGATCGGCTAGCCATTGCGGCCGCTTCCCAAGGCTGCGCGAATTTCTTATGTTATTATGCAGAAAAACAATCTTTTGCAATGCAATAGGTCTTGCATTACTGAAAGTTTGAGCTATTGGCATCGCAGATAATAATGCCATGTCATTAGCTTAAACTTTCAGTATCGCGAGACCTATTGCATTGCAAATGCTTGTTTTTTCTTTCTTTCTCTGTGGCCTGACATTGAATCACGGGCAGAAAGCAGAGATCCCGATAGAGCTGATTCTAGGGGCTGGAGGAGCTGAAATGAGACCTCCCCATGGCCCTCTTGAGTCCCGACCCTCCAGGGTCTGAGGAGGGGGAGCAAACATAGCCTGCTCATTGTCTCCAGTAACATCACTGTCCACATGCCCCTAGCCTGTTTCCCCAACGGAGAGAGGTGTGAAATTGTACTAAAGGGTTGGCTGAAGACTCCCACAGCCAATCACTGGCTAGATCCCAGTCAGGGGCTTCTAGCCTGTCAGAGTCCTCTAACCTCTGATGTTCATAGGATTTATTCTAGCATTTGTGATTGGCTGTGAGTCCCAGAGTGCCACAGCTCGTACATTATTTACTGTGAGTTAAAGTCTAGTTGTCCATCAGACAAAATAGGCATTCAATCTTCTTGTCCACCACAAAAATAATCATTTCTCGGGCGATATGAATCCCATAACCCTGCATGTTTACAACATCAGTGTGAGATAAACCACCTCTAAGTGTGACACCCCTACATTCTAAATTGTTCAATAATCTGCAGGGCCCAAAATCTTCAACAAAGGTCTGGAAATAAACATATACACCTTATAAATGTCCTTGCTACCTAGAATGTGTCTATACCTCTATATTGCAGCTATTTAACCTGGGCATGTGACCAGATATCCACCTGTGGATAATCTGTTGGCAACAGAAGCATTGGCCTTACTTACAAATTTTTGGGAACAGGCTTTAGCATTATGCCTCAACCTACTTTCAAACATATGTCTGCAACCCACAGTAGGTGTACTCAGCCTTTAACTTGTTTAACATAGTCATTCATGCACCCCAAACTTTAGTGATTTGTAAATGGTGCACCATATAAGTTTCAACATGCACAATCACACTTGCCTCAACGACTTACGCTTTTTCAATGCTATGGACCCACATGTGTACACTCATTAACATCATAGCAATATACAGCATAGAGTTATCAGTGATGTCATCAATGAAGTCATTGAACATGTCATGAGTGATGCAATGTGTGAGGTCATATGCTTTGCATGGCATGTACTGGTGGATTTCAGTTTTTGTTGTTTTTTTAAACATTAGTTTTTATCTTATTTTAACACATAACTAAAACGTCACGTTAACCTTTGTTTTTTTCAGTGAATGTAGTTATAGCTAGGACCTAGTTTCCATAGACGAAGCATTTTTTGTTTCGCAAATAACTTTGGTGCCTTTTGACGAATCTTCACGAACGTTTCAAAACTAGTACACCCGTCACCTCCGCTGCTGTCTGGAAAGTTTAGGGGTGATTCGTCAAGCAGGGGACAAGAAATAGGGTGGTTCCCAAAACGCCTTTTACCCAATGCAATTTCCCATTGGGATTTTAGCCCCAACTAGAGCCCGAACCGCTGAACGGAATTACACCAAATTTGGCAGAAAGCTAGATCTTGATCCAGAAAGATCTTTTTGTGATTTGGTGTAAATCTGTTCAGTAGTTTTGGAGTTATGAAAGAAAATAAATATGAATATCTAGAGATGCAGAGGATCTGCGAATCCTACAGATCTCAAAATGAGATCTGATTTGCTGCCACCACTTCAACCAGGAAGTGGTGCAGCCACGTCTTGGGACTGCATTGCAGCGTTGTGATTGGCTATGGGGAACCAGGGTGCTTCCTGTTCCCGCCCCAGGGGAGAGACGGAGACGCGGCATCAGGTAAGTGTTTTTTTATTATTTTTTAATCCCCGTTACCCCCCTCCCACTCCCGATCGTGCCAGCCGCCACTGTAGAAATCAGGGTACCTTGAGGTCCTGGCCTTGATCTCCTAATTCGGAACCGATCTTGTACCTAGTCCCGATCCAGCCCAAATTTCCAGGTCCACCGGCGACACTGCAGCAGACTCAGGCCTTCAAGTAGACCATGCTGCAAATCTTCAGTACCCCTCCAAATCCCTATGGAGTGCCATTGGGCCCAACAGATCAGAGGAGGCTGCCAGTCGGGTTTCTGCTGGCAGATCCCTCCCCAATACCATCTGTGCCTCTCAACCTCATCCCGGTACCTGCCTGACTCTGTGACTGATGCCTGCTTCGTCTTCCCCTATGGAGCCAAGAACTGCACCAGGGCCCTGTACTTTGATAGCAACTCTGCATATGTCGGAGGAAGAGCTGATTGTCCTTTCAGACTCTGTAGCAAATCTGACACAACTTAGTCCAAAGTCAAGCCCACCTCAGTACATTCCACAACTTCAATGTCATTCAGACACACTTCCCCATAATTATGGATTCTCTAACCAGGTGCCACAAGTCAATGAGAGTAATGAAACCTCAGTTATACAACACAAAAATCTATTCCTTGACCTGCAAGATGCCAGTGCCTTGACACATCACCAGACACTACCCTAAACTCTCCACCTGGCCCCTCTACAGAAAAGTTTCTCTTATTTGCCATGGTTATCAGAAAAGCAGCTGAAGTACTTGACCTCTAACTCCCCTCAAAGAAAGTAAAGAGAAACGTGCTCATAGAGGTACTGCAGCCAGGGCTGACCTCTCTAGAATCCCTTCTGCCATTCAATGAGCTACAGACAGACACTCTTTTGAGCACCTGGCTGAAGCCAGGACCTTGCCCTCCTGTCAAGCACCAAATAGCCAAGAAACGTAGACCTGCCCTGGGGGGCTATCCTTCCTCCAGTAACCCTCCACCTGCCTCCTCCAGCCAACTGATTCCCAACATGTTTCCTACTACCCTGCCAGAGAGTCGAAATGAATAGATGCTTTTGGGAAACATATTTTCTCGTCTGTTAGTTTTGCCCTAAGGTCCGCAAAATCAAGTTACTTCCAGGTGTCTTATTCACATGCATTATGGAATTGGGTGGATGACATCTTGCTAGCGGTCTAGGATGATCTTTGGGCCAACCTTAAATAGATCATTCCGGATGGCCAGGGGGCACCAAAATACTTAATCAGATTAGGCCTGGACATCACTGACTGTCTGGGTTGGATAGTCGCTACCAGTGTGATGCTTTGGCGGCATGCCTGCCTATGCTCCTCAGGCCTCTTGAGTGACATTCAACAATCGCTCATGGACATGTCCTTTAACAGCACCCATCTCTTTCGAGACAAGGCAGACACGGCGATGGAGTGCTTAAAACAAAACCCAGAAAGGCAACAGCATGCTCGCTTTACATAGTACCGGATGCAGGGCAGTTTCCGCTGGTATATCATCCCTTTCAAAACCGTCAGCTCTCTGAGCTCCCTCTTTAGGGGGTGCTACTGTAATAATGGCATGGCTGGCTCAAACAATAAACAGCAGTTTCTATCTAGCTGTATCCCCCTGTCTGAGATGTGCCAGCGCAGTAACTTTTTCACATGCAGAAAGAAACAAAGTTGCAAAGTGTAGAATATGTTGTTGCTGGCCTTCTGGAAAGGCACCCCAGTGTCTGTATGCCACTTCAGGGGGGTAGGTTGTAAAGCGAACGGTGAGAATAACACAGTTGTGTGCACAAATGTCAAGAGAGTGAGTGAGAGAGAGATATAGACTGGAGATACAGCAGAAACGAGTAAGCGACACAAGGGAGACTGCAAAGATGACCAGTGTAAGGAAAAAATACAGGATAGGGTCGGAGGACAGTACTGAGCAAAAGCAGAGTTGGACCGACCTTTCTGGCAGTCTGCACTTTCAGACTGGCCAGATTGAAAGGACCAGTGTGTCGTCTAATTTATTTGGTTTTCTATTGGCCTACAGATCCAAAGATATTGTCCACATACAGGCCCTTTCAAGCTGGCCCATCTATCAGTGCCAGACTGCACGGAAGTCCAACCAACACTGTGTGTGTGTTCGTCTGTCGGACAGAAAGAAAAGTAACATGACCTCATGAGAGAGGTGTGGGAGTTGCAGCATATCATCACTGCTGCTGGAGGCTTGGCATTCGGCGGTGGATCCTACGGGGCGCATCGCGGGGTCCCGGCAACTGGATCGGCGCTTAATTCTGCACCGGAGGACCCGGCTGTGAAGGTACGCCCATCTCTGGGGTGGATACACGGTCTGCGGCCTGAGAGTGAGACCGGGGTCCCGTGTCGCCGTCACAGCTGGTGGATGAGATGCTTGCCTGGCGCACTTCTTCTTGAGCCCAGTGGTTGGGGGAGAACTGTATTGGTGACTCCAGCGTGATTGCTGCTTCTGCCTTTCTTCTGCCCACGGGGGCCTGAACCTGAGGGGTGGGGCTACCCTGTTCCTTGGGTCCGTCGTGAGACGTGCTTCACTGCCAGCATTGTTGCTGTTGGGGAAGCGCCTGTTCCCAACTCTTCCTGGAGTGTTTCTTCTTGGAACCCAGAGCATGGAGGACAATTGATTATAGGACCCCAGAGCGCCTATTACCGTTGCCTTTCCTCTGCCCCCGGCGGCCAACCTTGGGTGAGTGGCCCTCAATTGGTATTCTTGGGTCACGAGCAGAACGTTCTTAATTGGCAGAATTGCCCTGCGTTTAGGGCTTGTCCCTTTATCTTCATTGGCGTGGTCACTAGAGGGTTTCGTTGAACGCAGACATCAGCGCCCTGTTTATCTATACTTGGTGGGTGGCACTACCCTCCTGGGGACATGGGGAAATCCAGGGGCAAGCAAACGGGGGCTCCCCCAGACCAGGATGAGTCGGCTTCGGACCGCAGACGACCGGATTTGCCTGAATCGCCAGCTGACAACCTAGTCCAGCAGCAACTGGCCCAGATCTTGCAGGCTATAGCGGATACCAGGGACACACTGCACCAGGACATTGCCAGTGGGGCTGGGGCTCCTGCAGGCAGAGCACACCAAGCTAGCAGACCGGGTGAAGCAAACAGAGGCCTCCCTGGCGGACATGGCGCCGGTGCAGCAATCCCTATCTGCCCATATGGGGGATATCTCCCACAGAGTTCGGTCGTTGGAGAAGAGAGCTGAGGATGCCGAGGGGCGTAACCGCAGAAACAATATACGAGTGCTGGGTCTCCCGGAGGGGGTTGAAGGTACTAATATGATCGCCTACTTGGAGGGTTGGCTCCGGGATGTGATGGCACCTGATGGGTTGACCCAGTTCTATACCCTAGAGAGAGCCCACCGGGTCACTACCCGACCTCCGGCGCCGGGGAGGCCTCCTCAGCCGGTGGTCGCCCGACTCCTACATTACAATGACAGAGATTTTTTGCTGCAGAAGACGCGCTCATCGGGGCCCTACACAGTAGATAATAGCAGAGTTTCGATCTTCCCTGACTACACCCTGGAAGTCCAGCGCCGCCGCACGTCCTTTCTAGCGGTCAAGAGGGCCTTGCGCGATGAGGGGCTCCAATACTCCTTGATGTTCCCGGGTCGACTGCGGATTATCCTAGATGGCAGGACACACTTTTGTGACGATCCCAAGGAGGCTTGGGACTGGATTGAATCCTACAAAACTGGCCGCGGACCGACGGAGCGGAGACGCACACCTCCCCCTGGGGAGCGGCTCCCACGAGGAACTCGACGGACAAGGCATCGCCGCGCACCCATGCGGACACCTAGTGCCTCCCAGACGGAGAGGGAGAGGACTGATGCACTACGGGTGGTGACAGAACTATTGCAGGACCATAAAATGCCGTCCGGGGCAGAAACTGGGTCGGAGAAGGCATCGGATGGTTCAGCCTCGGATGTATCCCAGCATGACAGTGTTAAGTTGCCACATGTTACTCCAGACACAGCTTATGATATTATTTGACTGATCTGCTGCCTTTTACTAACTCTACCTAGCTCTTCCTCTTCCCTCTTGCTTGCCGCTTACTCTTTTCCCGGGCCTCCCGGCGCTGAACTGTCTTTTCTTTCATGGTTGAGATGATGGGATGGTGAGGGGGGTCTTTAGGCTCATTGTTGTGCGCACCCGGATATGGGGCAATATGTGTTACTAGAGGCATAGGCGCTGAGATGACTATTGCTTACATTGCAAGGCAACGCCGGCTTGCAGCCGCTTCCCCCTTGATCCTCTGTAGTTACTAGAGGATACCGAGTGTATAGTTAGTTTGGATGGGGACTAGCGTTTTAGTGCCTGTTCTGGGGTGGGGGAGTTGGGGCTTTTTTTTATTTTGTAATGGGATGTTTAGGGGGCCTTGGCGTGTCACCTTACAAGGATTGCTAGGGTACTGTGCACAGTTCAATCATGGGTTCGTTACTTGAATCAAAATGCATAACATGGAACATCAGGGGCATGGATACAATGGAGTGCCGTCACAAAATACATGCGTATTTAGTGCGTAGAGGAGTTCAAATTGCTTTCCTTCAGGAAACGCACATCACACGTCAAGAGGGTCTCGCCCTGCAACATAGATGGCTGGGTCAGATTTTCTATACAACTTATTCTGCCTTTGCGTGGGGAGTATTAATATGGGTCAGGGCGGGGGTTCCTTTCCAGCCCACGCAACAACTAGCAGACCCAGAGGGGAGATATGTGATGGTTGCGGGACGACTAAATGGCAGGGATGTGGTACTGAGCAACATCTATGCGCCCAACACAGAGCAGCCGGCCTTTTTTATCCAGCTATCAGCGAAACTGGCGCCTTATTTGGCAGGATCAGTGATTATGGGCGGGGACTTTAACTCTATTCCTGATGTATCCTTGGATAGATCTCATCCACCCCTCCCTGACGCACCTATTCATAAGATTGCTAAGGCTAGAAGGGATTGGCAGCATAGATGGGGATTAGTTGATAGATGGAGGGCCCATCACCCGGGAGTTCGTGATTATTCCTTTTTCTCGCCACTTCATGAGCTTCATGTTAGTTTAGATGCGATACTCTGTTCCCCAGATATTCACACGACAGTCAAGCATAGCGAGTACCTCACCAGAACACACTCGGATCATAACCCGCTACTCCTGCGAATACATTGGGCCCATGCGCGTCCTACAATCCCTACATGGCGCTTAAATCCAGAACTGTTAGAAGATCAGGCCTTTCGCGCGGTGGTGGGTACTGGCATTACCCAATATTTTCTGGAGAACACTGGCACGGCGTCCTAGTCTGCGGTAGAATGGGATGCATTTAAAGCTGTGTTACGAGGTCATTGCATTACCAACATGATGGGGGTGCGTAGGACGCGATTACAGGAGATAGAGACTGCGGACCAGCGCCTGCGCGAAGCGGAACAAGAACGGCCTGGGCAACCTGATAGACAACAGGGTTTACTGGAAGCGAGGGAGGCGGTCGCCACACGAGTCGAGAGACTGCGCTGTTTTGATTATAAAAAATATTTAGTGCGTGCACATGCAGAGCGTGACAAATCCGGAGCATTGCTGGCTTGGTTAGCCAACCCTGCTAGACGAGGGACGGTCATACTAGAATTGGGTAGCCCAACCAGGGAAATTTGCTATACCCAGCAAGGGATTAATGATCAGTTCCTTGCTTATTATACAGATCTATATCAGAGCAAGGTGACGTTGAATGATGGGGTCCTTGGAGAGTTTCTAGCTGCAGCCGACCTTCCAAAACTAGACAGGGAACAAGCGGAGCTGCTGGGTCAAGATATAACTATTGGTGAAGTTCGAAGAGCGATCAAACACATGGCGCGGAAAAAGACTCCTGGAGCAGATGGCCTGCCGATTGAGTTTTATCTGACCTACATTGATCTTCTGGCTCCTAGGTTAGTGATACTTTATAATGAGGCGAAGCGAGCGTGACAACTGCCCGTCACCACTCGCGAAGCAATTATTATTCCACTGCTGAAACCAGGGAAACCGCCTTCGAATAGGACCGCTTATCGCCCGCTGTCCATGCTCACTACTGATTACAAGATCTTAAGTCAGATCTTGGTTACCCGGCTGCTCCCACACATGGTTCACCTAATACACAGTGATCAAGCGGGATTTATCCCGACCAGGAACACAGCCATAAATGTGAGACGCCTGCTTCGTATTTTAGAAGCTGACACTTATCCGAAAGAGTCAGCTGCCATTCTAGCCGTAGATATAGAGAAAGCATTTGACAGTCTGGAATGGCCCTACTTATTTCAGGTCATGCGTAGTTTTGGCTTGGGGGATACTTTTGTAGCTTGGACGGCGTTACTGTACAAGCATTCCACTGCTAGGATTAAAACGGGTGGACTGATCTCGGACGCATGTGCTGTGAGCCGTGGGACGAGACGGGGCTGCCCGCTCTCCCCTCTGCTATTTGCCCTGGCCATGGAGCCGCTGGCGGCCCAGGACGGGGCTGCGGTACCCGGGGCTTTGTGTGCATGGTCAAACTCATCACATCGCGCTTTACGCCGATGACCTACTCATGTTTTTAGAAAATACTGCTGACGCCCTCGTCGGAGCAAAGCGTTTACTACATGACCTTGGCGCTGTTGCTGGACTCAAAGTGAATTGGGCGAAGTCTTGCCTGTTCCCCACTGCCCCACTGGCTGGTGGCCCTTTAACTACAGATTGGGTGCAATGGGAATACTGCTGCCTGACGTATCTGGGGACCCGAATCTATCATACACAGACTGATTTACTGGAGGGTAATGTGGGTAGAGCCATCCAGGGTCTTAAAAGCAATTTTGAGTTTTGGGGAGCCCTGCCTCTCTCGGTGGCTGGCCAGAGTGGCCCTCCTTAAGATGGTGACCCTCCCCAGGCTACTGTACTATTTTAGAACGCTGCCGGTTTGGATACCTGCGTCGATTTTTAAACCGCTTCAGTCGTTGATTACGGGGTTTCTCTGGGCTGCTGGCAGACGGAGGGTGGCGCTGAAAATACTAATGAGACCGAAGGCTGAAGGTGGACTAGCGGTTCCTTACCTTGAGACATATTACCTGGCAGCCCAATTACAATGGCTTACCCAAGCAGTAGCATTGGAGTTTCGAGGGCTGGGCGGACGGGACGGAGGGCAGGCCCCCGGGCAGGTACTCTCCCGAATTATGTTACAACTGCCGCTACGGCCTAAGGCACTCACTAGCGAATTACGGACGTTTCGGCTTTGTTGGAACAGGAGTCAGAGGAGAGCGCAGATTGCGCGTCCTTATGCCCCTGAGATCCCTTTGGTCATGTGCATTGCTCTACCGCATGGGGGCAACTGGTCCGTGCTGACCGACTGGAAGGAGAAAGGCCTGATTACACTGGGGGACTTATATGAGGACAATACCTTGCTTCCCTTTGGTACACTGCAGGAACGGTACGACCTACCTCGCAGGGACTTTCTGCTCCACTCGGCCCTCGTTGCGGCCATTCAAAAGCATTGGAGAGAAGGGCTGATTGAACCATAAACCTCAATGGTCTGCCAGTACGTGGTGTCAGCGGCGGGAACCTTTAAGGCAGTTACCTGCCTATATAGGCGTATGACACATGAGGCACTAACTCCATTACTGACACTGTGACAAAAATGTGAGGAGGATTTAGGTGAAGAGATTCCCGAGAGAGTATGGGCTGAACTAGTCGAACGGGCGTGGAAAAGCTCTAGGAATGCCCGCTTCCAACTGGTGCATTTTTTTATACTGCACAGGGCGTACCTTACCCCGGCAAAAATTCATAAATATTTTGGCACAAATACGGCAATGTGCCCGCGCTGCAACACGGAGGGTGCGGATTTCCACCACATGATGTGGAGCTGCCCCAGCTTGGGACTTATTGGGAAGAGGTGGTCACGCTACCACTATAGGCCTTTGTCTGCTGCACTGGTTCCCCCATACATCCAAGAACAAGATCACTAGTAAGTTTTTAGACCTGGGCCTCCTCTTGGCTAAAAGAGACATTACAGCACATTGGAAATCCAAGGGGGGCCCAAGCGTTCAGACATGGAAGGCTGACGACCTTAAATGGGCAGAATGTGAGGGCATCGTTAGATTACAGTTGGCTCACCGAGCAAATAGCGAGAAAGCTGTGGAAGCAGCAAGGGCTTGGGAAGCATTAGTGGTCTTGCTGAAAGTTCCAGACGATGATCTGGATGACGACCTTCTGGCTGGCGACCCGGTTGTTTTACCCTGACTACTGTATATTTAATAATTTGCTGTATATACCTATTGTATCCCTGACTACACCTCCCTCAGGCACTGAGGAACTCCGACACTTGCTGCAGTATACTCTTATTGTGCTCCTTTGTGATACACCTTGATGTCGCCATTACTTTTGTTATGTGTGATACGCCGAGGAGGGGGAGGGATAAGAGGGTGGGGGGGGGAGCTCGTTTAGTAGTCTTAAATGTGCGGCTAGGGTGCCTTTTCCATTATTCTCATTGACAGTTGGTTGTTACTAATATATTCGCTTATCAAGGGTCTCGTTGACATTTGGCATTATTGCATTGAAGAGCGGTATACAATATATGCTGGTTATGGCTATGTCACTTGTCCCTGGGTGCGACCAGGTTATATTGCCGTTATATGAGTACCAGCTTGCCTACGTATTCTGATAATGATTGAATTGTTATGTTTTGGAAATAATAAAAACATATTTTAAAAAAAATGAGAGAGGTGTGGGAGAGAGGTTTTGAAAGGTACAGCTGAGAACGAGACAGCACAAAGAGCGATCAAGAGAAAAAGGTAGCCTGGTTACCAGTCCCAGTTAATAGTGTAAAAAGACATCCAGAGGTAGGCGACTGAGCCATGAAGGTGAGACAGCATGGTGCATCCAGCATTAGCGTAGCAGATGCATTGACAAGGGGGCCTGGACATGGTGGCCTACAATAATGGCTGTTTCTTCCTGCTTCAAAAGAGAACGTGGGATGGGGCTTTTCCTTACTTGCATTAGCACCAAAGATGTGTTTGGTATGTCGCTGAGACGCAGCGGGGGAGACAGGTGAATTCAAGTCCTACATTATCCATGACACTAAAACCTCGATTATGAGTGGCTTGGTCACTGGAGTTACCGGGCCCATCTGAGTTCGAATCTGTGCTATTTCACATGGAGATCTTGTCTACTAAAGTGGAAACACAGCGGGAAAGCATGCAGGAATCGGTGTAGAAACATGGATCCCTGTAGGTTATTCTCTAAAGACTTGTAATCCGTATTAATTCTCTACCCCAGAAATTATCAGCACCTCCGGTAATAGGATTTCTTGGGCACGGAAATAATTGATGTTAAAGCCTTAGCTTCCCAAATGGTTAGTCAGGACTTTGTGCCAAAAAATAACGCCTCCTCAGGCAGGTATTAAGTATGAAAAATCTTTTAATTCCTCCTAACTTTTCACACATTGCATGTGTGCTGCACTGTACAGCACACATCCATGGTGAGAAAAGTTTAAAAGTTTATCTAGGCATAGTACTTTGTACTAGAATACTACCCTTCCAGTTCAAAAGCCCTTGGTAGACATCACACACACCTTTCCTCTATGGTGCAGAAGTGTGTTTATGACTCTAGGCAGCCTGTTTGTGCACAAACACATGGGAAGATAGCAGCAGGGCCATATCTGCCTATTGAAATGGCTCTGCCCTGCTCTCTCATAGCGCAAAGCAGCACGCCAACTTTAGTTGCTGCATTGCACTATCGTTTAGTAAATCTGACCCTAAGTGTGAAAGTGGGCTATCATTCTGTGGGAATCAAGCTTGGGACTATGAGCCAGCAATGGCATAATAGAAGCCAAGCACTATCCACGAGACTAGCAACTGAGGAGTGCAAATGTGTGTATTGTTTTCTACTTTTGATTTTTACTTTTTACAGGAGAGCAAGCTACCTGTTCAGGGTATTGATACCACCGACTTAATCTGGCACAGGACAATGGATGTATTCGTCTATAGCAGTGTATGACGACCATGTTCTCTGTGACACATATAAGCTATATTTTGTATAAGGCAAAGTGGTGTGTTATATGTTATAATAAAATAAATGGTGCTTACATTTTTTACAGAATGGTTGGCACATTCGTTGGCAGTTTCACCACCATCTTTTATTTTTGACTATAGAGCTGTACTTAAGTGTTTTTAAAGTGCAACACAACAAAGCAGTTTAGTATTGATGCAAGGGACCAGGAGCATGTTTCTATGAGTAGGTTAGACTCCATTATAAAGATGTGTGCTCCGCTCCTATGCACATTCTCTTATGGAGAGTTACTGTCTTTGACCACCCTGCACATGTCAAGAATGTGGACCTATAACTGATCTTCTAAACTGCCAATCATAAAAGGACGAAAAGACTATTTGCCTTTGAAATGTCACCAAAGAAAAGACCCAACTTCACACAGACTGACCTTCTCTGAATGTGCAGCAAAGAGTGCCATATTAACGCTGTAACTATAAATTCAGTGATTTTTTTGATAAATGTGGGCATTTGCGTAGGACAAAAATAATTTTTCTCACAGTGCTTGCAGCATTCTTGTAGCTGGTGTTTAGACTGTTTTGAAGTCTAAGCATGAAAAGACTGAGACAACATATGGTGCTGGTTGAGTTTTGAGCACAGATCAGGAACCCACTGCAAGCCACAGATTTACCAAGAAGAAAACTTATAACCGCTCCTTCTCAGGAATGGCCCCTAGGATTTGGAATGCCTTGCCCCCAAAAACAAGACAGAACCCTCACACTGCATCCTTTAAAAAAGAAGTGAAATCGATTCTCCTGGCCAAATTCACTTGAACTATTAGTTGCAGGCTTGTATATATTTGCTATGCTAGAATAGTTACCACTGTTGGACTGATATAACTAATAATATTTTGTATGTATATGTCTTTTTCCTATATTTGTTGTAAAGCGCTCTGATACCCACAAGGGTCTTGTCCGCGCTATATAAAACCTTCAAAATAAATAAACAGATGCATATGATATTAACATGTTGCATGCCAGTACTTGCCTGCTACAGCCCACAAAAACGTAGGCATTTAGTCCATGCATTATGACTGAAAGGTATTACCTATGCTAGAGGATGTAGCAGCATCCACCATTATTCATGCTCTCACTGTGCTGATACAGAAGCAGTAAGATATGTGCATTACACATAGAGCACTGGAGGTGGGTCAGACTGTTTTAGAAGTGGGACCATAGGAAAGGGCTGAAGAAAAATAAGATATCCATAGGGAGTGAGAAAGATTGTGAATTCAGCCTGCATGCGAGACTGTAACTGCTGTAGCATATGAAGAGTATCCCTGTATACTAAATCCGGAGCCTGTCTATCTGTATAACCTGTGAGATCGCTCTACTCCATGAGGACTAATGAAAGCAGAAATTGGTGGGCCACATGAAAGGGAGATGTGGTGTGGGCCACTTCATTATAACTTGCAGGGTGGCCCTCTGAATGTTTTGTTATGCCACTGTGTCAGACCTTGCCTCAGCAACAACAGGCCTTTTAAGGCTGAATTCGGGATCCGGTCAACAATGACTGGGCCCTGAGGGGCAACGAACTACCCAAATCCTCTCTGCCATCTTCGCGCCCTCCTGCCGCCTCCCCTGCAAACCCTCTTTAGTTTTCCCTCAACAGCACACTTTCACCTAGTCGGAGGCTGGATAAATTATTACCTCCATGGGTAGCTAGGCATCAGACTGATGGGTATTTCAACTTGTCCAGCATGTCTACACCTTCTAACCCGCCAAACATGCTACCTACACCACAACAGCTTCCGGAGGACTATTTATCCATTCTCTGAAAAGCAGTTCAAGCTTGGAGAAGGGTCCTATAGAGAGGGTGTTGCTTCAGAAGTCAGGGCTGGTTGTTACTTCCATTACTTTCTGTTGCTAAAAAGGACAGAGAACTTCATCCTATTTTAGATCTCCGTCCCCTGAACTTCTTCCTCGAATAGTTCAAAATGCACACTCTGGCTCAAGACTTGTCCGCCCTGGATCTGTGAGACTGGATGGTGGCATTGTACCTGCAGGACACCAATTTCTGCATCCCCGTCCTGCAGTCTCACAGATGCTACCTGCAGTTCAAATTAAGTCATGAGCATTTTCAGTTTGTGGTGCTCCCCTTCGTCCTTACCAGCACCCATTGGTTGTTCACGAATGTGATGGTGGTGTTCACTGCCAGTCTTCGGAGGTTGGGTATATTAGTCTTCCCATACCTCAACAATTGGTTACTGAAAGTAGGCTTGCTTCACCTCTTAACACCAGCCAATCTCTTAATTTTTCTGAGATCCTCCATCAATGTGCCAAAGTCACAACTTACTATTTTGCAGAAGCCCCCGTTCATTGGAGCCACCCTGGACATTGTACTGTTTCGAGCTGTCCCTCTACCTCAGTGAGTCCAGGATATTCGGGGTATGAGCCTGATGTTTCAACCCTTATGTGTGTCTGAGTGAGATTCTTGGTCTCCTGCATCCTGCTAGTCAACCACGCCAGGTGTCACATGCAGGCTCTGTAATGAGATCTGGGATCTGAAACCTCAGTGGGCTCAGCACCCAAGGAACCTCTCGGATTCCACCCAGACTTTGGAGGAGACTGTGAAAGATCTGCAATGGTGATTTCTGGACTGCAATTCACCCAGGGCAGGCCCCTCTCACCCCGAGCGAACGGTCGGGACACAGGCATCGGGGCTGGGTTGGGGAGGCCATCTGGGAGAGATGGAGATCAGAAGATTCTGATCTTCAACAGAAACATGTCTCCAGATCAACTGGTTGGAGTTATGGATGATTTGCTTGGTATTGAAAGCCGTCCTCCAGTTAATCAAGGAAGAACGGGTGCAGGTTCTCAGGAACAACACCACCGCCATGTGGTACTGCCACAAGCAGGCCTGAATAGGGTTGTGGGTCCTGTGCCAGGAGGCTTTGCACCTCTGGAACTGGCTGAGTCATCGGGGCATCTCCCTAGTCATACAATACCTGGCAGTATCTTTAAATGCTAGGGAGACAAACTCAGCCTGTGTTGCCGAGCGGATCACGAATGGCTGCTGTGCTCAGAGGTGGCATGGGGCATCTACCAACAATGTGGAGAATCTTAGCTCGACCTTTTCGCCACCACCGACAACACACAGTGTTCAAGCTTTTGTACATTGGAGTTCCCATGGCAGTCCTCACTCGAAGATGCATTTCGGTTAGACTTGAGCTCTTCTCTACCTCTGCTGCCAACATTTCTCATAGAAGATTGAGAACAACCAGGCCCAAGTCATCCTAGTGGCTCTGGATTGGGTCAGGAGAGTGGGGTACCCAGAACTTCTGCCCATGAGCATCATAACTCCCTTTGGGCTGCCTCTTCGGGAGTACCCGATATCGCAACAACAGGGCAGGGTTCAGTGCCTGCACAACTTGTACCTCCATGCTTAGAGATTGAGCAGTGACTGTTGACTGCCATCAGTTTTCCTTCCAAAGTGGTGAATGTAATTTTGGCAGCCAAGCTTCTCTCCACTAAGACTATCTGTGCAGAACAGTGGGTGAAGCTGTTTGTTCTTCTTTGCACATCCAACCATTACAGGCTCAGTTATCGGATGTTCTCCTTTTCTCCTGGTCTCTCGCCCATCAAAGTCTTGCTGTGGCAACAGCTAAAGTTTATTTGTCGATCTAATAGCCTTTCTATGTTTGCTTGATCAACCATCCTTGTTTGTCACCTATTGTGATAAATTTTTGAAAGGTCTGATCCATATATCCCCACCAAAACCCTTTGTGATGCCCCAGTGGGGCCTCAATCTCATTCTTACATTCTTGATGTGCTCTCCATTTGCATAGCTGTCTCATGAGAGACCACACATTTAGGAGCGTCCCTCGTTGCAATCACGTCAGGTCATCATGTGAGTGAGCTGCAAGCATATTCTGTCCAGTAAACATACACCACTTTTTCCCCAGACAAAATTGGTGCTAAGGAGCAAGGCAGCATTTTCTCCCAAACGTTGTAACGCCTTTCCACATTGGGCAGTCTATTACCCTACCAATGTTCTTCACTCCTCCTCATCCATCCAAGGAGAAAGAGAGACTCGATTGCCTAGACTAAGGAGAGGTTGTAGTTTGTACATCGATGGCACCAAGGATCACCGGGTGGATGATCAGCTCTTTGTGGGCTTCTCTGGGGCAAAGAAGGGAAAGGCAGTGCAAAAAGAACAGACCATCTCCAGATTGATTGTTCTTTGTGTAATGATCTGCTATGGTCTGGTCAAGAAAAATCCCCCGGAAGGACTGCGGGCTCATCCCACCAGAGCCAAAGCTGCTACCACAGCTCTGGTTAGAGGCGTGCCTGTTTTGGCCATCAGCCAGGATGGGACGTGGGCGTTGTTTCACACCTTCATGACGCACTACTGCCTGAATAGTGAGGTCTGTTGGGAAGGATACTTTGCTTGTTTAGTCCTGCAGGATCTCCTGGTTTGTGCCATTCCACAGGTCCACCACCTGGTGAGGTACTCCTTTGGTATCTGTTCATGGAGGTGAGGAATCTGCAGTTAGATGTTTCCATCATAAGGACAAGATACTTACCTTTGGTAAAGCTCATTCTGGTGGAAACAGTAACATCAGATTCCTCACCGACCCACCCGCATCCCCGTTCTGTGGAATGGTCTCCTTTGGTCTATCCTCAAAAGAATCCAATTAGAGATCTCCATTCTGGCTCAATCTTATTCCCAGGGCTTCGTGTCTGATGACACAGATAGATATCAGAAAGAAAATGGCGTTGATGCACGGAGGTGGCAGTTACATGGGGACCCTAATTGATACTAACAGTGTGAAGAGTCTACAGTTAGATAGGGTACCCACCAGAAAAAGTGTTGCCATAGGTAAGCAACTTGTTTTTTTGGTCAGTCCACTTCAAAAAGCTGAGGTTTTTGGAAGTGAAAGCCTTTCCTGCTCGGAAGATGTGAACACAGACACGGCTGTAAGAGCCAACGCTGGGTGGATGTGGAGAGAGCACAGCTGGCAAAGGGTATTATATTATGCCTCACACCTTTGGCCAGATCTCGATTTGCACCCAACAACTAGGATCAATTTACAGCACTCCATTCCAATTCATCCCACTCCCCTCCAAACTCCCCCACTCCATCACTATCTACCCCACTCCAATCTGACACAACCTACTCCACTCCAATCTACCACAGTCCACTCCAATCTGCCACACTCCAATCCACCCAATCTACTCACCCCCACTCTTCCGCAATCCACTCTCACCAAATCTCCCCCACTCCACTTCATCCAATCTACCCCACCCCACTCAAATCTACCCACTCCACTCAAATCTAACCCACTTCATCCCAATCCACCCAAATCTACCCTACTACAATCCACCCCTCACCAATCTACCTCACCCTAATCTACCCCACTCCAATATACTCCATCTACTCTACTCCACCCCAATCTACCCCACTCCACGCACCCCACTGCAACACATTGCATTCCAGTCTACCCCACTCCAATCATCCCTCTTCAATCTACCTCACTCCATTCAAGTCTATCCTACTCCAATCCACCCAATCTAGCTCACTCCGCTCCAGCCTAATCTACCCCACTCCAGTCTATCCGATTCCTCTCCCTCTTCCCCAATCTAGCTCCCGCCTCTCTAGACTCCACTACAATCTATCCAACTTCACTCCACTACAATCTAACCCACTGAACTCAATCCCAATCCACCCCACTCCAATCTGACCCACTCCACTCTACCCCAGTCTACCACACTCCATTCCGCTCTATCCAATGTACCCCACTCCTGTAAACTCCAATCTACCACATGCCACCCAAATCTACCCCACTCTAGTCCAATCTAACACACTCCACCCCAATCCACCGCACTCCATCCAACTCCAATCTACCCTACTCCCAAACTACCCTACTCCAATCTACTTCACCCGTCCCACTCCAGTCTACCCCTCTGCAGTCTATCCCAGTCTACTCCACCCTAACCCAATCTACTCCACACCCCTCTATCCAACTCTACTCCACTTTATTCCAATCTACCAACTCCAGACTACCCCACTACTATCTCATTCCAATCTACCCCACACCAATCCAATCTACCCCACACCAATCCAATCTACCCCACACCAATCCAATCTACCCCACACCAATCCAATCTACCCCACACCAATCCACACTAACCCAATCCATCCCCACTCTATTCTACCCTACTATAATCCACCCAATCGTTCCCACTCCAATCTACCCCACTCCACTCTGCCCGGCTCCACTCTAGTCTACCCCATTCCACTCCAATCTACCCCAATAAATACCACTCCACTCCAATCTACCCTACTTCTATCTACCCTACTTCTATCAACCCTACTTCTATCAACCCCACTTCTATCTACCCCACTTCTATCTACCCCACTCTAATCTTCCCCAATCTACTTTACTCATTTCTACTTTACTCATCCCAATCTACCTCACTCCACCCCAATTGATCCCACTCCAATCTTCCCCAATCCACCTCGTACCTTTCTATCCCACTCTACCCCCACTCCACTATATGCCAATCTACAACACTCCACTCCACCCCATTCTACCATATTCCACTCTACCCTAAACTACTCCACTCCAATCTACCCCACACCACTAACTTTTAGCCATGCTGAGCAGTAGCCACACTGATGTACACCATTGGCGGCTCCTCCGCTAAGGCGGAGGTGCGTCGCCCCACTGCTCACGGAGCAGTGTAAAAGAAAAAAGAAAATAACTGAAGTTATTATCATTTTATTTTTAGTATCGTCAGGTTAGGGTGGGGCGGGGCTTGCCTCCCCTGACGTCGGGGAGGAGTGGTTGCTACACTCTAAAGTGTGCATGACGCTTTGGCTGGCCGTCTTGGCCTGGCCAAACCGTCATGCGCAATTTGCATGTTCTCCACCGAGGCTGCATTATATCCTGGGTGGAGAACATGCCCAGGCTCCCTGTCCCCATCTGAGCGCCGAACCACAGCGCTCAGACCAACTACACACTGCATTGCAGCGTTGTGATTGGCTATGGGGAGCCTGGGTGCTTCCTGGAAGACTTGCGGAGAAGACACGACGTGGGAGAGACGGAGGAAAGACACGGCGATCAGGTAAGTGAATTTTTTTTTTCCCCTAGCCACGCCCCGCCACCCCCGTACTGTACCGCCCGCCACTGGCTAAAACACATTGCCAAAGCAAATAGCTCTCGCATAGGTGAGACATATTGGCTTGCCAATGCTTGTTTAGACATGTTGCACAGCAGCGCAGACTACTGCATAGCATGGTTTAAATTAAAGAAAAAAGTGCTGTGATGGTGCCAGCGCTGCCCACGTCACAGCACTATTTTCTTTATTTTCAGCCACGTTGCACAGCAGTCCGCACAACTGTGAAAAGTGTCTAAAAACATTAACAAAGCCTGTATCTCTCGCTTAGGTGAAACCTATTGGCTTTGCTAATGCTTGTTTTGTTATCGTTTTTAGAGCTGCTCGATCTGTGGGTGTCAGTCATGAGTGTGTGGCTGCTCACCAAGATGGCGGGCTGTGATCCCAGCTGATTATTTGTTTCGTTCCAGATCACTCGGCAATGAGAAGCTGCGTCACGCCCGCTTGGTTCCGTGCTCTCGGAACACTCGGTTACTGGTGCCGCGGCTCCTCATGTTTTCAGAAAACAGGACATTCTCTGTTCACAGAGAACTGCTGCCGCGTCAGCCGGGAGCGATCCGAAGAACGGATGTGTTCAGTAGACAGTTCAGTGAAGCCTGGCTTGTAATTTAAAATAAGCTCATCCATTTTCTTTTATTTCTGCTCCGCGCCTCTGCGATCTCCGCAGCACGTATCGTTGGATGAATAATTTATGCCGCATCCCATCAATATTTGATCCTTGCGTTTGGTTACATGGGCCTTTGAAGGGTCATTCTGTTTTCTGTGCCGTTTAGATTCACCTCTGGTAAACTGCTCCTCTTTTGTTCCAGATGTCGAGTGCGGAGGAGGCTTTTATATCCGGAGCCTGGTCAGCGACATTGGTAAAGGTGTGTACAATAATGGCTAAGCGGCCTTTTGTGTTTACCTGAAACTGCATGTGCACCTAAAAAGGCCACTCCAGTAACTCTCCCTTCACTTACATAATGGTATCTCCTCTCCCCCCCCCCCCCGATTCCCTATGGTATCCTCACATTGGCATCTATATACCAGCCACACTCACCTAACACCCACCCGCGGGCGCCCTCTGCTTCCATTTCCTCCATGTTCACACTTAACTTCTTCTTGGTATCTGGAAACCTAAATCCACATTCTCTTGATTCGCCTTACACCCCATGTGTGTGTACTACTCCATCCTTAGGCTTCTCCAATACATTCGCCATTTACCTCTTCCACTTCGATCCCCGGAGTTTTATGGCAATTTAATAGTCGGATCTTTGCCTGTTCCCTGCGCGGTGTCTCCTGTTAACATGAGAAGGTCCCCTGCTCAGCTCACTGCTTGTTCTCCTCCGAGACTGGATCAGAGCTTTCCAGAACTTGACCTTCTGCTCCTACACCCAGACACGAGACCCTTCATCAATGCAACCACATGACTACAGGTTGAGCAGTGGCAATTTTAAGCTCTTCATTAATTCTGCCAGTCTTATCACCTTCCAAGTGCAAAGGCAGACATGTTTTTCTTCTTTCTCTAGAACTGTCGTCTTGCGCTAGCGTGAAGGAGCTGACGCGCACAAAGCAAGGCCAATTTACAGAAGAGAATGGAGTACCCGAGGAGAACTGGACCATAGAGGGTATTGCCCAGGCACTGGAACAAGGCCAACCATCTACTGCCCTAGAGCCGCCTTCTAAGAGGTTTAAGGCTCATGACTCAAACAAAGAGGCCGAGGGGCCAGCGCCGAGTGAGAAGTGTGATCTGGACTGTAACCAGAAGTGACAAGGACTTCAGGAGAGACTGCAGTTCCTGATGGACGTCCATAGCCTCTTACTCTGTAGGGTGGATGCACTCCCAGAAAAATGTCCGCCTTCTCCATAGCAAAGGGAAATTCATCATCATTGCCTCGGGGTACCTTGCAAGACACCTTCCATCTACAGTCACTGCTGCCTAGATGCTTTCACAGCAGCTGGTGACTTATATCTACATTTACCTTGTCCACCCACAGGGGAAGGAAGGAGCTTTTCAAGAATGGGCTGGAAGGTCAGCATGATACCTGGGCAGGGAGTCGCTTAGAACTCTGGGTGTTTTTCGGATGCAAGCTGTCTTCCAGCAGTGACTTCAGTGCAAAGCCTGGTCATGTGATAGTTTATCCCTTTTTATGCGTTGAAATGAAACGCGGGTATTTTTCCTCTGGCTGTTTTCCCGTTTATTTAAAAACGTTTTAACCATTTCATTTGTGTGTTATAAGTCAGTGGTTAGGTATTAGCTTGTCACTATCAGAAATCCCGCAAGGACATTATGGCATTGCAGAGACCCAGCAATTGAAAGGGTAATTCGTCTGTTCAGTTTGTTTTGACCTGCAAAAGAAAGGCAATGCTCTGGAATACGTATTTTTCTTTAACGTAGCATCCGTTTGTGTGGAGGCGACATTATTAATTTCTAAAAGATTTCTATTACCATTAAAATGCCAACATCAATTTTATTTATAGTGTTATATTCAACCTTGTGCATGGGAGCAGCAAAGTAATGTATAATTGCATAGGGTTGAGCGCAGGATGATGGTTTCTTTATAACCTGGACGTCATGAAAATGAATTCCCAGCAAGCTTTTGAGGTCGGTAAATTGAGTACCCTTTAGTACGATAACAAATCCACCTGTTGAGCGCTAGGATGCAAGTCAGATTCTGAAGCGTGCTGTTTAAATTGTGAATTGAAGGTGTGCAGTAAAACGTGTTCATTCAACAGTAGCGTTAAAAGAAGGGCACACTCGGAAGAGAAGGATTCTTTCTCAGCTTTTGTAACCTTGAAGAAAATCCAATCTCCGATTGGTGTTCAGTACTTTTCTTGGGGACCCGGGGCAGTTAATGTTGACTGGGTCGGATTCTTGTGGGTACCGTCGTTTTCTACGAATGTCTCAGGGAAGTAATACTGTGGCACTCCAGTTGGAGACCTAAGTTACTGCCTTTGGGCAGCTGACTCCAAGTGGCGAAGGAAGGCAGCGAGAGCCTACTGTAGGAAGTGATGGGGTCGCAGGTTCATATACAGAACGAAACAGAAATAGCACTAAATAGCGTCAATGTCTTGTTCGTTCTATTACTGAAGAATAGGAATCGTATTCATAGGCATCCAAAAAGAGCTGATACAAATATTATACACACATAACTGGAAGGTGCTAGCACCTTTTTGTGCTCGAATGAGTGCAAATGTTTTTAGGTGCTAAATTTTCTAGAACGTTGGTCGTATCGGACTGTGCTCTTATTGACTCAAGTGACTTTACTTGTCGGTCCATAACTTTCTCAAAAGACTGTTCCCTACAAGAGATTGAAAATTGTGTTCGGATTACAGATGTGGGACTCCCGGACCAAGTCCTTTTAAAGATCCAATTCAGTGTACCATTATTAATAACTCAGCAGGCTGAAGCTTCAGCTGGTGAGTTTCCTGCACCACATAATACAATAGTCAAAAATCCATAGACTCGAAACCCATCTCCTAAACAAGGTCCCCATCCCAATGAAAAATCTGATATAGTTGAGGGAAGTCCTGTTTCCAGTATTTAGGACAATTGTGACTAGGGAATCAGGGATCCATTTACCAGTGTATATCTCTGTGCTTAGCTCACTGGAGTGCAGCGACCAGTTAAATACCTAAATGGTATGTATGCTGCGATTCTGTAGTGAAAACGTAGCCAAATAGGAAGTGGTGTACTGTACAGGGATAAAAAGCAAACTCAGTCAGCGAGTGATTGGAGAGGTAGCTGGGTTCCGACAGCATTAGTGTTGTATCACTGCATTGTAATGTTTTATTCTTTAAAGTGGGTCTTCAACACTTCCCTAAATTGGAGCAGATTGCAACAGTCCTGATGGATACAGGGATGTTGTTCCAGATCAAGAATGCAAAGATGGAGAAAGCGTGTTTTCATTTTTTTACACTTCTTTAGCTCCCTCCCATTTAATGGTGTCCTGACTGTGAATTTGCTGAGTGCCACTGGAGATGGTAAGCCGAGACAGGTGGGAGTGTTGGTCATAATAGTGTTGTAAATTATGTAGCTGATTTTTAATGTGGTGGGGCCATCAAGGAGAGGCAGAGGAACTCCATTATGAGGAGGTGAGGTGATTATATTTCTTCAGGCCCTGGATGAGACATGCTGCAGCATGTGTAGGATGCCTTTAACTGGTGTGGGGTGTGATAGGCCAGAGAGCAGAGCATTGACACCATCCACATGCAAGAGTATGAGGGCTTGAACAGCAGTTTTGAAACTGCTTTCTGTGAGGAACCGTTTCACTTTCCTTATTAGTGAGAGCTGGTACAAGGTTTTTTTGTTTTTTAGGGTGAGGTTGGTGTCCTGGGTGAATCCAGGTGACTTGGCCATGGGCGGACGTTGGGATTCAAAGCCATCAAGGTTCATGTCAGCGAGTCAGGTTTGGACTATTTCTTAGCTCATTGTTCTTGGCAAACAGTATAAATTCTGTTTTGTTGGGGTGGATCTTCAAGTTGGTGCTGGACATCTAGCCTGGATGATGTACAGTCAGGGTGTGAGTCGTTGCATGTCTTGAGCAGAGGATACTTTTACATAGAGTTGTGTATCATCAACACATTGGTGAATTTTGAAGCTGTTATCAGGAAGCTGAGTCCCAAAGGGCTCCATGTTGTTGTTGAAGATGATGGGGACCTGAAGGAATCCTAGGGGACGCCAGAGATGATAGGGATCATCTGGCACCTTCCATGCCCATGTGAGTAAAGTCTTGTCATTTGGTTATGTAGGACCAGAACTAACGAAGGATGCTGCCAGTGAATTACTTTAGGGACTTCAGGGCGTGCATAAGGATTGAATGGTCAACAGTGTTGATGGGTGCTAAGATCTCCAATAAAATCGGGAGACAGTGGTCGTCTTCATGTGGCAGCACTACGCCGCCCGGATTACCGACGGACAGAGCGGTGCCCCTTCCCTGAGCTGTTGCCAGGTTAAGGTGAGGCCTCTTATCCGTAAGTGACGGGTATGACCAGTGAATCATCTACACAATCAGCAGGATCACTGGTTTTGTATTAATTTGTATTTCACTTGGTTTATTATTATTTTTGATACTTCACAGTTTGTTAAGCAGTAGCAAAACTAGGTCCTGACGAAAGCTGCAATACCAATCTGGGTCTTTAGGCTGAAACATGTAGACCTGTCTCCGTCTGTTACCTGCAGTCATAAATTACCACTGCCCGTGCTCTGTTTTTAATCCTGGCCCCAGGTACGAGCCAATAAAGTTGTCTTCATACCTGGTAGCTAGTTTTAATATCACTACCCTCACTGTTCATATATTTTTTTGCGCTGCGCCCTCTACTCAACCTCTTTCTTCTCATTGCAGGATTTAGTATATCCCAATAACTAGGAATAAAACATCCCTGAGCTCCTCCCTCTCAGCGAGGGGGTTGTAGGCCGTGGCGGTACTAGGTTTTCCCGTCACGAGGGATTTCGTCCTAACAAAGGGATTTCCCCACAAGCATCATGAGATAATCTCTGTTTTTTGTGCTTGGTAATCTAGACCCAAGGGTTTTCTGTGTTTATTATTAATTGTTTGGGGAACTAACCCTTGCAGGTCTATAAACTTCCCTCGGACCCTCCCTTCTCTCTCTTGTGTGTACAGCCTGATCTGAAGCCAGATTTGTAGTCGTGCTGGAGATAGTTGGCATTGTTAGTGTAAGTTTATTCAAAAGTGGGAGACACTGGCTTGTCTTGAGAGGTTCTGGTGAGATGCCTTTAGTGAGGGGACGCGTTGACATTGTGCAGTGTAACGATGAGAGAGCTTCTCCAGAGAGAGCCTTGATAAAGGACAAGGATGAGACAACACCTTCATAGGATGTGGCTTTGAGGGGGTTAAGTATATCTGGGAGAGATAGGAATTTGAAGCATGACCATTGCAGAATGCTATAAGAACGGGTGGATCTAAGAGGAGTAGCAGACTTGGTCTTGCAGATGTGCTGTCAGATTGTTTGTATTTTTTCCACTGAAGAGGATGGCATTCCACTTGTCTGTGGAGCGTGGGATACAAGGGTCATGCAGTGGTTGATGCAGTGTTTGTTTGTATTGAAGAGGTTTTGCTTTTGTTGACAACTTCATTAATGGTCTTGGATCAATATTTGGCTCTTGATGATATGAAATTTGTGAATGTTGTCTGGAGGGACTTCAGAAGCGTGCAATCATTCAGGATTCTTTTTTTCTTCCATTTTCTTGCCTGTCTGTAGGTGAAGTATTTGTTTTCAGTGGGGACTTAGGAGCACCAGGGGGCTGAAGGTTTTACTTTGCACTTTTCTTTGTTTTAGTTAGAGTGTGGGCGTTCACATGTTTTTCCAACATGATGAAATAATTTGGAAGAGTGTTGATGGCGGATGTTGAGTTGGCAGGAGCAGAGAGAAGTTTGAGCTTTAGGTTACTGATGGAGAAAGCTTTGAAGGACCTGAATTTGGTGTTCTCTTTTGGGTTGATCTTGGCGTGCTGGTTGAACAATAAGTAGTGAGATGCGATGGCAAAGTAGTCAGTCCAGTCCAGGGATTTTCGTGCCTTCCATTGGGTGGTTGGTTATGCCAAGAATTGGAGGTTGAGATTTGAAGTGTTTTAGTTGGGCGACATGCTGTACCACATTGAATGTGTCAGTGAGGTTGAGGATGGCGTCCCTGTTTTTCTGTTTACTTTGCATTGTCTGGGAGGTAGAAGTCACTCTGTAGGGTGGTGTGGGTGTGTCGAATAGATCAGGTTATAGGGAGGTCCAAGAATTATTCAGGAATCAAATACTTGATCTATCCCGGAGGCAGAAGGTGGTGGTCTGAGTTGCAAAAAGTGGGGAGTGGCATGTCAGGACTTCCAAGGAGTTGAGCGCCACTTGCTTGCCTGGGGAGTGGGACTTAAAGGATTTATGGATTGGAGTGAGGCCACCTCCCTACTTATGTGTGTGGTCCTCTCTGTGGATGCTGTATCCTTCAGGAGCAAGGATGTTTAGGATTTGCAAGCATGTGGATGCAAGCTATGGTTACTTGCAGGGCCGGACTGGGAACAGAAACCGGCCCTGGCAATCTGCGCAGCCGGCCCCCCCTGGGGTGAGGGGGAGTGCAGCCGAGCAGTTTGCGAGGGCCGGTTTCGGCCGATTTTGTTACCGGGGGCCGATATTGCCGAACCCCGGTAACAAAAACGGCCCCCCAGGGGTCCAAAACCGGCCCCCACCCTAGCGGCCTACCGGGGAAACGCCCAGTGCCCGCTATGGCCAGTCCGGCCCTGGTTACTTGAAGAGGAGCACATTAAGGTAAGCAGATTAAGGTCTGCGATATCTTCAGAATGGTGTTAATAAGCATTAGCTGGAATATGTGTTTGATAATTTGAGGGGGTGTGGCGAGTATTGGGATGTGTATGAAGTGGGTCATGTTATGAAGCAGGGCCGGACTGGGAACCGAAACCGTCCCTGGCAAACTGCTCGTCCGGCCCCCCCTGGGGGTAGGGGGGCTGCAGCCGAGCTCTTTGCGAGGGCCGGTTTCGGCCGATTTTGTTACAGGGGGACGATATTGCCAACCCCCGGTAACAAATCGGCCCCCAGGGGCCTAAATTCGGCCCCCACCCTAGCGGCCCACCGGGGAAATGCCCGGTGCCCGCTACGGCCAGTCCGGCCCTGTTATGAGGATGTGGTTTGAGAGACAGTGTGTGTGTGGTGTCTAGGTGTGATTGTGGGGATGAGTAGTGTGGAGTGCTGGGCAAGGCACTTAATGAGATCTTACCTTGCAGATATTACTATTGGTTGCAGTGGAGCATGGGTTCTGGCCCAAGACCCTCTTAGGCGCTACCAGGCAATGCTCTTGTCTGTGTCCGTCCTTTGCAGGTAGTGGGATGCCCTAAAGATTTAACAGTAGCAGAAGGCTACAGGAAAATGCATTTGCAATGCCATTACCTCCTTAAGAAGTGGATGCTGGGAAATGAGGTCCATGTGTTTGGCTTCTTCTATTAACTGTTTTAAAAAAATATTTTTAAAGTGTAAAAATATACTAGTCACCTGGGGCACCTTCCTCTAGGCCTCTCATTTGCAATTGGCATTTTCTGGAAAAGAGGCACCCACAGTACCATAGATGCCAACTAAAGCTAATGACTCTAGATTTAGGGTCTTAACCATAATTTCCAGTGTTGATATCTGGAGTACCAAATGGGCTAGAAATATGGTACAAATGGTTCTGAAAGCAGGGCAGTCTCCCCGGCCAATAGAACTGGACCCCACATCAAGACATTTTTTGAAGGTGTAAAATAGCTGCAGGCCCCTCTGGGCATGGGAAAGGGATCATTATAAGCAAATTCAAAATGCGGATGTGTTGTGGATGCTTCAAGCTAACAAGCTCGACGGTGACTAGCAACATCACAGCCCCACGACACAGATGATGCAGATCATAGTTCTTTTTCCCCCCTATATGGGCAATGGGTATCTCATGGCTCTCAGTGGCCTCCCACGATTGAGTAGCCTTCTGTGCTGACTCTCCAGTCAGCGGAACTTTTCCAAGTGCTCCTTGGATCAGTTCAGTTCCTTATGGCAGACGTAGTCCAGGTCTTTGTGCAGGCAGGTAAGCTCACCGTTTCTCCTCCAGTCACATCAGACAAGGCTTCACGTAGGGTTCCAGGCATGGGCTTAGTCACGAGGAAGAGTGGCATCTCGCAGAGGTTCCCCTTGTGGCATCATGTTTGCACTTAATCTAGAGCTAAACTAATCGCTGGAGTTTAGGTGTGATCTTTTCACAAAGCCATACGAAGGGAGAGGTAACAACCTCCTCTTGGTTATGCTTATGCTGTCGGACCATAGTGTACTTGGGTTGTAACTCTAGTCAACCAAAGTTTTAAAGGCCCTCCTTCATTGTAAGGGGGGCATTATATCAAGGGCACCAGCCTTCTGTGATGCTCTGAGTATAGTCACAAGGTAACATCCTTTCACAGTAGTAGGTAGCCTACAGGGCTTAGGTACTTTTATGGTGTAAGGGCTTCTAGACTGAGATGTTCTTGCTCATGTCAGTCTCATTGACCACACCCAAGCGCTAGTGTTACCACCTCAGTGCTACTGCATACCCATATCACTACACGATCTAGCCATAGTACAAGGAGTACAGAACAACAATACTATGTATGCCTACTTTTGGATGCATGCTATTTTTTAAAATACTTCTACAAACAAGATTTAGAGATGGGGTCACATTATTCCCTTTGTAAAATCACATTTACGTATACCTTTTAAAATCCGTACCGGGTCCTATGTCTTCTTCTGGTTCTTTATTGTATCCTGGTATACTCTACCCCACCTTCCAGTAATCTCTTGGTGTGTGGTCCTGATCATATGAGTTCTATAGACCTATGCATTTTCCAACACTTAAAGCTAACTGTTGTATTGACATTTACATTTACTTGCTAAGATCTATAGTCCCATACTGGAATGTTAGCTCCATGCAAAAAGGTCTAATTCAGTATCCTATAGACTCAGAAGTATGGACACTGGTTCTTATTCTTAGGTCAAAGGTTAACTACTGGTAGTTGTCTCCTCACTATATGGTTGGATGCTTTGGATTTCCACCTGGCCTTTGTTGGACCCCAAGCCATTCCAAAGTGTTTAGTCACTTTAAACAATCTGAAACTGCCACTCACCAGTGGTCAGTTTGTTGTGAAATGTAATAATCACCTGTCCTGCTACAATGCAGGTGTATAGCACACACTATATTAGGTATACATATGCATTATAGACCCAAAACGAATTCTGCAAAATGTATACACTGTTTGGACGATGCTTGTGTACTGTGCCTCCAAGAGGCATATCCACAAAGGTAACTTTACATGTATAGATCCACAGACGTAAACATACTACTGCACCTAATATTAACTTTACATTTGTAGCTATTCACCATTTCCAAGTGTAAATGTACTAGTAGGTGCAGACTTGCAGTCCTCTGCCCCCTAAAAACTGTGGGTGGAGCCAGCTAGAATGTGATTTAAGAGTGTAGAGATACTGTTATGTTATGTTAAAGGAGCTTGTAGAGCGCACGTACACCAAACGGTTTTATGGCGCTGGAGTCCAGGGGGTACTGCCGCTTGGGAGGGTTAGTCATATGCCTGGCAGAACCGCCAGGTCTTAAACTGTTTCCTAAACTGAGCGTAGGAGGACAGTGATCTAATCTCCAGAGGGAGAGAATTCCAGAATTGAGGTGCCAAGACCGCAAATCTTAGTCCCTGTGTTTCTTACGTTTGAAATACGGGATGGCCAGAAGATTCAGATGGAGGACCTAAGGACCCGAAGAGGGACGTAGCGCTGAATCAGAGAGGATATAAATGCCGGGCTGTTGCCATAAAGAGCCTTGAAAGTAATACACCCCAGCTTAAATGCACAACGCTTGGCTACTGGAAGCCAATGTAGTCTTTCCATTAATGGCGTAACATGGACCCATTTGGGCTGATGGTAAATTAATCTGGATGCCTGGCTTTGCACCAGCTGCAGACGTTTTAGTTGACATGCCGGATACCCACATAGAGTGAATTGGCATAATCAATGCGGGAGATGACTAAGGCCAGGACAACTTGGGTCAGGGCTTCTATAGTAAGAAATCTACTGATCGTCCTGATCCTTCGCAACTGGAAGAAACAGGAGGTGACCACTGTCCCAATCTGGGTTTTCACCGACAGATCACTGTTGATGGTAATGCCCAGACATCTGATTGAGCATGCTGGGAGTGGGGGGGGGGGTTTCCCAATTCGGGTGGCCAGAAATTGGAGTTCCAGGGGTTAGCTGGCCCACCGATTCAGCTCCGTTTTTATCAGGGTTCAATTTCAGATGGTTACTGTTCATCCACTCACTTATAAATCGCATGGTGGATTGGAAATTGAGGACAGAAGATGCCGAATGATTGATGTCAAATATCAGTTGGAGGTCCTCGGCATAGTTGAAGGTGCCGGCCTTCCTTTCTCCGAGGGAGCGGATCAGGGGCAGTAGGTACAGATTAAAAAGAAGTGGCGAGAGTGAAGAGCCCTGCGGAACTCCGCAAGCCAATTTCATTTTGGGGGAAGAGATATGGGCAAGGCGGACAGCTTGGGAGCGGTTGCTGAGAAAGGATAAGAGCCCCTTAAGAGCCAGGCCCTGGATCCCGGTGTTACTGACACGGTCGGCCAAAAGATCATGGTCGACCGTGTCAAAGGCTGCCGAGAGATCAAGGAGGACCAGGGCCTGGGTAATGCCCCTATCGGGCCCCCTCCTAAGTTCATCCACGTCCGTGAGGATGACGGTCTCAGTGGAGTGAGTCAGTCGGAAGCCAGCCTAGTGAGGGTCAAGATAGTGAGAACGTTCGATAAAGGAGGTGAGGCAGCTAGCCACATGTACTTCCAGAACTTTAGCCAAATAGGGAAGCAGAGAGAGAGGGCGATAGTTTGTGAGGGCTAAGTGGTCCGACCCTGGTTTCTTTAAGATTGGAACAATTTCCGCATCTTTAAATACATTTGGGACAGTACCCTGCTTGAGGGAGTTATTAAGGCACGCAAGAGGAGGATCCGGGCAAGTAAAAAAGGCTTCCCGTAATATGTGCGGGAGGCAACAATCAGTAGGGGAGATGGATCCAACCTTCCTTAGAAGGCTAAGAAAGACTTCCCTGGAGATAGAAGGGACCTGATCTAGTAGTAGAGGGTTCCTACAGATAGATAGTGGGACTGCAGGAGGGGTAGTAGTAGGAATGCTAGATTTAATAATGGCAATTTTTTCGATAAAATAAGTGTTGAGGGAGTCACATAGGGCTTGAGTGGTGGCAGGCTTTGCTGTGACCCTGTCAGGCTTGGATAGTTCATCCACAATAGCAAAGATTTCCTTGGATTTGTTAGCAGAGCTTAATATCTTATTAGAGAAATAGGCAGCCTTGGCTTGTAAAATAGCATTTTTATATTATTTAAGCTGGTTTAGGAATCTAACTTTTTTGTCTGAGGAGTAATTTCGCATCCAGTTACGTTCTGCTTGACGCAGGGCAAGTTTCTTACGTTTTAAGTCGTCAGAGAACCAGCGTTGAGCATCATGAGGTCTCGATATTTTGATTTTCTTAATGGGAGCAAGACTATCACTGGCGAATTTTAGCCAAGATTTGATTCTTTCTGCTTGGTTGTTAATAGACTGCTGCGCTGGTGGAGCTGTAGTAGCTAGCATAGTGCAGAAGTCTCCTAAATTGGCGCGTCTCCAGTTTCTTGCCATGCGGCTCACCTTTGAATGTGGCTTAGTTAGGTAAACATTGGAGAGGACAAATGTTATAAAATAGTGATCTGACCAAGTATACGGGGAGATCATTAAATTAGAGACCATCAGATTGGATGTCCAAACTTGGTCAAGGGTATGACCTTTTTACGTGAGTCGCCGCAGTCACATGCTGAGTACAATTCAGCCCAGAAAGTAGATCTGTCAGTTCAGCAGAACTAGTACCCTCCATAATATCATTGGCCCAATAATTGAAGTCTCCAATTATAAGGATTTTTGCGTAGTTAATGGCTAAATGGGAGATAATTTCACCCAATAGCTGGGGGAATAGCTGGGGGAATAATGGCATATGATAAGGGGGTCTAAAGGTTAATGCACAGATAAAGGGGGAATGAGGAAGTTTAAAAATTAAGCTGTCGACTGATGGTAGACCCGCAACCGCTAGTGATGTGAACTGTAGTTTTTGATGTATAATGGGTGCAACCCCTCCCCCTACTTTCCCCGTGGTCCTATTAGCCTGAAGGATGTAGTAGCTGTTAGACACCGCTGCTAATATATCGGGAGTAGACTCTTCAGTGAGCCAAGTTTCGGTGAGAAGTATATCTGGTTTATTAGAGTCCAGGAGCTGAAAGATTTCTAATTGGTGTTTGACTAAAGAACGAGTGTTCAAATATGTGACTGTAAGTTTAGTTTGTTCATGACCCTGGGGGATTGAGGGGTCACGAGTAGGCGTTTGCCTAGTGGGGTACTCCTGGCAGGGAGGCTCAAGGTAGATTTCGGGGAAGAAATCTCTATACTTCAGGATTCCAACGTTGTCAAGTTTGGTGCAAGTAGCACTATCAAGAGTCTTGCTAACTTTCAAAGATTTCAGCTCCATAGGGGAGTAGCACAAAATTTTGGCATGGTGTCTGGCCCCGGCCGGATGCGGACGGGCGAGACGGGCTAGCCTTTAGCGCGCCGTCGGCGCGCCCGCTGCACGCGTCTGCTTCGCTCCCGCGCTACTACTAGTAACTTTTCACATAGCGGTGGAGGTCTTCGCCAACAGGAGAGAGATCTCTCAATGGTACTGTATAAGAAAAAATAATGAAATATAGTCATTATTAAAATAGTAAAAATATTTTCATGTAAAATAAAAATGTAAATTAACTTGAAATAATTATAATTAACTGAAAACTAAAAAAAATGTAATGAATGATGTCATTTAAAGTATTAAGAGCGATGTAATGCGGGAGATCATAAGCAGTGCATAATGGGGACGCAAGATATAGTTAGTTTAGTAAACTATAACTGGCAAATTTCATTGTTTAAAAAAAAAAGTTTTAAAACATTAGTTCTTATCTCATTTTCAACTCCTAATTATGTCGCTTTAACCATTGCTTTCGATTGTTTTTCTTCAGTAAATATATACTCTAAGCCTGAAATGCTATGGTTTTGATATACAAATATATATACATATATATATATATACACATATATTTTACAACAGCAAATCTCGTACGTCCACAAGATGGAAGGGCCCACACACTGTGTGTCAGTTTCAAGTGTTGAAACTGACACGCTGTGTGCGGTCCCTTCTGTCTTGTGGACGTATGAGATTTGCTGTTGTAAATGGTAAGCAGGACTCGCACCTGCTTCCCAGCACCTTCCCCGTCAGGCGGACTTGGTCGGTATCATTGCACGACTTCTGTTCTACTCAAATCAACTTCGTTTCTCAATGTAGGTTCGGTGACTGTGGGATTTGATACAGATAAAAGCAGACGTTGAGTATCTTGAGGAACTAGGTTTTCTCTGAGCAGTTGTATACAGATTGAACACCGTGTGCGATAGGGGTTACCCATCAATCTGTGGTTGATTTTTAATGTGAACTTAGCTACCCATGAAGTTTGTTATAGGGTCAATGTTGCACTTAACACATGCTGGCTATACCTAAAGGGTTTGTATCAGTGATGGCATTAATGATGCTTCATATTGTTCTGAGCTATTTTGTACTTACTTTCACTAATGCCATACTGTATTATAGAGGCATTTGTACAAAAGATGCTTGGATGATGCCATCAGAGATGTCATCAATGATGTCATAGGACATGTCATGAGTGATGTAAAATGTGAGGTCATAAGCAGTGCATGGTGGGGGTGCAAGTTATAGTTGGCTCTGCTAAATATAACTGTTGAATTTTTGTGTTCAAAACATTAATGTTGTCACTAACATATTCACCTAATTTACTTTAACGTTTTGTTTTTTTTCAGTGGAAAAAAAAAAAATATATATATATATATATATATTTATATATATATATATATATATATATATTCCTTCACTTACTCCACACAAATGCCCTTCGCTCTTGACACATAATTTCCAGGGCGAAATGAAGCACGGCACTACCAGGAACTGGCTTCCGAAGGGCTTTATTAATTTTCGTTGTTTCCGGAGGCCCCTTGCATTAGAAGCCTCTCAAAGCAAAGTGCAGGAGGTGCATACAGAAACAGAAATGACCTACGCGTTTCGGCTTGCGCCTTCTACTGGGTCAACATGTGCAGAACAAAATGTGCTATTTAAAGGGGAAGCATGGCTCATTTCCCCCACCACCAATTAAAAACAAGGTCAGTTTCTTAAAGGGGACATATACATGCATTGTGTTCAATTACATTATGACATTTAAACGAAAATTCTTTTTCCATCTCTATTTTCATTTTTTCAATCTGCATATCTCGTTTCATAATATCCACTTGTGAAGTACAAATATCAACTCATTACATTTATTCTAGGTGGATTGCATGGCAAAGCAAAAGTTGTCGCATTCTTATTCCAAAATTTAAATAGATAATTTGCCGAGTTCAACTCTTTGTTATTATCCCAACTATTTCACAAATAGACGGCCCTGGAGTCATAATCTGACATTCAGTCATTACTGTATGATGAATCCTCCCAAGCCTCTTGGTCCCATATGGCCAATTCTTTGGTCATATCTACTCGTCTATTTCTGATACAATTATTCATCTTATATCCCTTCAGGAACAGACAATTAAAGTGACTCATGCTTCTAAAAAAATGCATTGTGTTGTTTCTACAACATGTATGTACAAAGTCCGGAGATAAATATGTGCAAAATAGCAGAAAGAACCTCAAAGTGCATATACATATTAAAGTGCAAAAGTGCGGCTACCATTTGTTCTAAAAGATGGGAAATGGGTGCATAAGGACAAAATTGCTGGATATAGAAGAGAATGATGTTAGTTATCCTGACCAACTATCACTAATCCCCTCCCAGTTACTCTCCAGCTTATACTGAAGTGCTATACATTTGTTCCTATGTATTACGCACTCCATAATAAAGTGCCAGGTGCCTATATGTTAAAAACCATATTATATATCATGGTCTAAAACCAGCCACCTCCCTTAATCCCCAAAAGATGGCAAAATTGCTTCCCAATTAGATGAATGCTGTCCTGTTTAATGTTAACGTAAATTCCTAATCTATATGGAAAGCAATCCTTCATAATCTAAGATTACTACCGATAGAAATTCATCTATTCATGGCTACCCCGCATCAATATTTCTGTTAAAAAGCCCACATAAATAATCAGTTTGTTTACCACGATTCTAAAAATGGCCAATGCAAAAATTACACATGATCACAATAATTAAAAGTCCTAAACGGGATACATCAATGCAATTCATATGGATCAGACGGAGTTAATTAATCAACATCAGGCCCATTGTTTGTGATCCTATACCTATCACATGCCTGGCATAAAAATGCAAATAAAATCAGGACATTCCATTAAGACGAGGAGAACCAGGAATGTTTTTACAGAAAGGTGTATAATTCCGCATCAGCATTTAGTCCCCATGGTATCTCTGTTCCTAAGTTAACAATCCATCTCGATTCTGCACGTCTCAATGTCAACTCTCTATCTCCCCCTCTGATATGAGATGTTATTTGTTCAATACCAGAGTATGAGAGTTTATTCTTGTTTAAAATTCCTTCATGTTCTCTCCAGATATGTTTGGCCATTGCATAAGTAAAGTCCTTATTTGATATGGCTCGCAAATGTTGGAGGATACGCAATTTTAATTTATTCACAGTACTGCCAATATATTTCTGGCCGCATATACACTCCAAAGGTTGACCACATAAGTGGATTCACACGTGATCTTATCTTTAATAACTTTTTCAGGCCTTGAATTGTTGTAATTTCTGTCCTGTTGCGGCCATAATTGCAAGCTTTACATTTTGTGCATTTCACAAAGCCCTTCTGTGATATCCAAGTTGTTTTTGCTGATATACAGTTTTACTTGAGAAGTAGCTTTGTGTCAAAAGGCCTCCCAATGAGGGTACTTTTCTGTAGGTGATATTTGCTCTTTCTTTGATGAAGGAATTTAACTCCTGATCTTTTTAAGCACACTCCAATGTTTGTTGATCACCTGCCTGATCCTCTGATTCGAGTTGTTAAAATCCGTGATGAATCTCACAGGTTCCTCATTTAATACAGATTCTGTTATGATGTTTTTCGGTAGTAGTAAATCCTCTCTTTTGGCATTGGATGCTCTTATTCGCGCATCTAGGACCATCAAGGGATATCCCTTCTCTGGAAACGATCAAACATTATAGAGACCTGTTTGTTGAACTCCACCTCCACCGAGCAGTTCCTGCGCACCCGTAGAAACTCTCCGTAGAGGATGCTCCATTTAGGGCCTTTGGGTGTGCGCTGTTAGCTTGTAAAATGCTGTTACAAGATGTGGTCTTGCGGAAGAGGGTGGTGCATATTTTCTCATTTTCAATATAGACCCTGATGTCTAAGTAATCCACAGAGGTTCTGCTATATAGATAGGTGAATTGAAGGTTGAGGGAATTTGTATTCAAAGATGACAGAAAACATTTCAGCTCCTCTTCCTCCCCTTCCCAGATAAGAAACAAGTCATCTATATAACGGACCCATAGCACCACCCTCTCCAAGTCGACGTTGTTGTTCTCTGACCATAAGCACTCTGCCTCCCAAAAGCCCATGGTGAGATTGGCATATGTGGCGCAAATGATGTCCCCATAGCAGTGCCTTGGTTCTGCCTGTAGAATTTTCCATCAAATACAAACACATTGTTGTTAAGGCAAAAGGACATCATTTCGAGGAGCATGTTAGTATGGCTCAATAAACTCAGAGATCTCGATCTTAAAAAATATTCACATGCCTTCAAACCATCTGTATGGATGATGGAGGTATATAATGAGACCACATCAATTGTGGCCATGATGTAGTTAGGTTTCCAGTGTATGTTGTCGATTCTATTAAGGAAATCCATTGAGTCCCGTAAATATGATGGAAGATCAGCAACATAGGGGAAGAGGAAAATATCAATGAACCTGGAGGTGTTTTCCAGCAAAGAACCACAAGAACTAACAATTGGCCGCCCAGGAGGATTTTCTAGACTCTTGTGTACTTTAGGCAGTACATACAGTGTCGGCAAGATGGGGTAATCTGTCTTCAAGTAACGCAATTCGTTGTCATCAATAACGCCTATTTCCTGCCATTGTTTCAATTTTTCGTGGAAGATTGATTTCATGTCGTTGGTGGGGTTAGATTTCAGTTTTTCGTACTTGGTGGCATCCCCCAAATAAAAATGTAAATTAACTTGAAATAATTATAATTAACTGAAAACTAAAAAAAATGTAATGAATGATGTCATTTAAAGTATTAAGAGTGATGTAATGCGGGAGATCATAAGCAGTGCATAATGGGGACGCAAGATATAGTTAGTTTAGTAAACTATAACTGGCAAATTTCATTGTTTAAAAAAAAAAAGTTTTAAAACATTAGTTCTTATCTCATTTTCAACTCCTAATTATGTCGCTTTAACCATTGCTTTCGATTGTTTTTCTTCAGTAAATATATACTCTAAGCCTGAAATGCTATGGTTTTGATATACAAATATATATACATATATATATATATATATATACACATATATTTTACAACAGCAAATCTCAGTACGTCCACAAGATGGAAGGGCCCACACACTGTGTGTCAGTTTCAAGTGTTGAAACTGACACGCTGTGTGCGGTCCCTTCTGTCTTGTGGACGTATGAGATTTGCTGTTGTAAATAGTAAGCAGGACTCGCACCTGCTTCCCAGCACCTTCCCCGTCAGGCGGACTTGGTCGGTATCATTGCACGACTTCTGTTCTACTCAAATCAACTTCGTTTCTCAATGTAGGTTCGGTGACTGTGGGATTTGATACAGATAAAAGCAGACGTTGAGTATCTTGAGGAACTAGGTTTTCTCTGAGCAGTTGTATACAGATTGAACACCGTGTGCGATAGGGGTTACCCATCAATCTGTGGTTGATTTTTAATGTGAACTTAGCTACCCATGAAGTTTGTTATAGGGTCAATGTTGCACTTAACACATGCTGGCTATACCTAAAGGGTTTGTATCAGTGATGGCATTAATGATGCTTCATATTGTTCTGAGCTATTTTGTACTTACTTTCACTAATGCCATACTGTATTATAGAGGCATTTGTACAAAAGATGCTTGGATGATGCCATCAGAGATGTCATCAATGATGTCATAGGACATGTCATGAGTGATGTAAAATGTGAGGTCATAAGCAGTGCATGGTGGGGGTGCAAGTTATAGTTGGCTCTGCTAAATATAACTGTTGAATTTTTGTGTTCAAAACATTAATGTTGTCACTAACATATTCACCTAATTTACTTTAACGTTTTGTTTTTTTCAGTGAAAAAAAAAATATATATATATTCATATTCACAAAAGAAAAGGTTACAGGGACGTTATATTTAGGTTCAGATTTCACGTACACAAAACCATAGAAATTCAGCAGTTATAGTTATCTCAAGTAACTGTAACTCTTGCCCTATGGTAACTATAACTTGTGCCCCCACCATGCACAGTTTTCTGATTAATAATTTTACAGCAAATGTTGCACTGATATTATCAATGATGTCATCAAAGATGTCCTGAGTTTTGTAATTTGTGGGGTAATTGGCAGTGCATGGCGAGGGTGTGAGTTATAATTACCCTAGGGAATGGCTTATACTTGAGAGAACTCTAACTAGAACTGCTGAATTTCTATGGTTTCGTGTGCATAAAACCTGGACTGAACTATAACGTCCCTGTAACCTTTTCATTTTTAAGTGAATTCCAATGTTTTTTTAAATTCTGTTTCCTAACTATAGCATCCCTGTAACCTTTGTTTTTTTCAGTACATTTCAAGGCTTTTTTAATGGAAAGTTGTATTTAATTACCATACGTTAATCCAACTGCTGCCATGCACGGCCTTCTGTTGTGCGCAGTGGGGAGTTGACCAACCCCTGCCACACACAGCCTTTAGCCATGCATGGCTGGGAGGGGCTGGCTACAGGACTTTAGCCTGCAGCCAACCCCACGTATGTAGCCAACCATATGCCGCGCACGGCCTTTGGCCATGCGCAGCAAGGGGTTGTCCAGAAGGCCTGTGGCCAGGCCTTGCGGCCAACACCCCAAAGGGACCCAACCTAGGAAGGGGGCATGCAGCCCCCGTCCTCAGGCCGCTTTTGGCCCGGGGACCCCATTCCCCAGGGCCCGGCATATTTTGTGGGGGGAGGCATGTGTTTTTTAGGGGAGGAGGTATGAGGCCCTCTCCCGGAGCCATTTGTGGCCCCAGGGACCCAATCCCCCTGGGCCCACAACTGTATATATGGGGGAGGTGGACACGCAGCCCCATCCTCGGGCCGATTTCGGTCCTGGGGACCCCATATCCAGGCCATATTGTAAACGAGGGGGAGGGCACGCTGCCACCCTCCCCAGGCCAATTTGACCCAATCCCCCATTGTCCTCCATCTGTTTAAAGGGGCACACAGCTCCCCTCCCTGGTCTGATTTTTGACCTCGGGGGGCCCCCATCCCCCAGGGCCCGGCCTATTGCTCAAGGGGGAGCGGGGCACGTTGCCCCCCTCTCGAGGCTGATTTCAGCCCCAGGGACACCATCCCCGGCCAAGAAAGGGTGGGTTCCCTGGAGCCCACCCAGGGCACCCGCTGCATCTTCGATGGGGGGCCATGGGTGAGCCCCAAGGCCCCGCGGCCCAAGCCGGCTCCCCGCACCAGTGCTGGCACGGAAACAGCTGTATCCTGGGGGTGGGCACCCCGGGACATAGCTGGAACGCACCCCCCCACCTTTTTTGGCACGGCTGGGCCCCGGGGGTTGGGGTCCCCAGAGCCTAAATCTGCCTGGGGCAGGGGCCCACTGCCCCTCTCCCTTTTTACGACAGGGTCCCGGCGGATGTCGGGCCCCAGGGCCAAAATCGGCCTGAGAGGGGAGCTACGTGCCCCCTCCCACAATCACTAAAGCTGGGCACTGGGGGTTAAGGTCCCTGAGACCAAATTCAGGCCTTGTAGGGGTGCTGTGCGGCCCCAATCCCCTCCCGGACATCGGCCAGGCTCGGGGGGGGGGGTCCCCGGGGCCAAACTAGGCATAGGGAGGGGAAGGGGGCCACGTCCCCCAAAATAATATATCAAATTACACTGTACCTGGCCCACTCGGGGGTGGGGGCAAAAAAAAAACAAGCGTGGGAGACCACGCTTGTGTTTTGTTTTTTAAATTTTGCCGCTTATCCACAGATTTTTTTTATTTATTTTTTTAGTTTTATATAGCGCGAACTAGACCCGAGACTTCGGGTATCAGAGCGCTTTACATGAGCACCAGTTTCGTTACAGAAGGACAGATCCTCTATGAATTAACGGCAACATTTTGAAAAATGTTTTTGGCTCCTAACAAGGTCCCTATGGGACCACACGACCAGGCCTTGGGGGCCTCCTTGTCGTGTTTTTTTTTTTTTTAATCACTGAGTCCCAAGATGGCTGTCCCCACTTGTGGTTGAAGTGGTGGCAGCCTATCAGATCTCACCATGAGATCTGTCGGATCAGCAGAGGATTCTCATCCCTAGATATACATAAATCTTTTTTCTTTGATAACTCCAAAACTACTGAACTGATTTACACCAAATGAGAACAAGCATTGACATAGCCAACAGGTCTCGCCCTTTGGACCTTATAAGTGTTCAGCCACGCAACACATTATCCTGGGTGCTGTGCTGCTATGGATTGAAGAGCCATTCAATTATTATATGCTGGGTCATGCAGTCTGATTCAGGAATACATGCTTGCATCAGGAAACATTTATGGACATATTCCAAGGCTTTTTAATGCACAGACAGAAAGACAAGTGCCTAGATGCAAGTCAACAGCACTATAACATTCTATTAAACCGCATATGAGGGTGATTGGAAACTTTCAAAAATAGAAAGCACGTACAATTTGTTGATCACTTATTTACTCCCTTAAGTGGTTAAGCGAGTCCTATTGGACGTCTGAGGGTGCATATAAAACAAGCCCGAGGTTTGAAGGACAACCTAATGCGCGCAGGGAAATATAGTGTTTTCTTCCACTGAGCCAACAGAAAGCACCAACAATCATGCTGGTGTTTATTTTGCCTTTTAAAAGGTTTTCCTCAAGTAAACACAATTAATTACATTTAAAGTGGCTAAGCGTGCCAACAGAGACCAAATTCTTCGAGTTCACAGTGGTCAGGTCACAAAGGAGTTGTGACCTAACGCCAGAGCAGCCGCATTTGGAACTGCAGAATCAAATTTGAGCCCTGGCATTAACTCAACATTCTGTGAGTAATGGAAAATCAGTTAATCGCCCCATACTTTAAAAAATTAATCTGAACTTGTGCAATGTAATTGGGTGCTCCTGGTTGGAATAACAAAAAAAAGTGCATTTACACAGGAGTCCTGAAAGCAAGCAATAGCCAGTATTTATTTAGCATTTCGGCGCCCTTTGTGCACATGACATCACATGGAGCTCTGGCCAAACGTGTCAAAGGGATGTTGTACTGATGAAGGGGTTTCTAAAAGACCCATTCAGCGTGAATGAATTGTGCTCTTTTACATGTATGCAGTTGGTGTTATAGTTTTATTGTAAAGAAAAATACTTTATAGGAAAGCGATCCGTCTATAAAACCCCACTCCCTTCCCCATACCCTCCAAAAATACTCAGCCATTTGTAAGCAAACCCAATAACATCCTACCTCTCTTTACTCCAAAGAAACTGAGTGTCTATGTAGGGAGAGAAGTGAACGTGTATATAATACATCTAGTGGTTTGAAGTAGCTGACTGGTTACACGCTGCTCTTTAAAAACTTCAGAAATGTTTATATTGGCTTCACTGACTGTTTTCCTTGGGACAGTGCTAGATTGTAGTTACGAAAACCACTGCCCAACGACCAGTATTGTTTTTGTTGCAATGAGTAGTAATTGTTTGGTTTAATATGCTGTTGTGTTGTACACACATCCTCGTTCATATGGCACTGTAAAAGCCGAGCGTTCTCACATGTGGCATGGTCAGCCGAGGCAAGTAACCCTTCAGATGCTGGGGAAATGTGTTTTGCATCAGGAGGGGGTGGATTAATGCAGGGAGAAGCCGGCCAGAGGTGGTTCCTCTGAGCGGGGCAGGGGGGGGAGGCACAGCAGACGTCAAGGGTGACGGCTCTTCGAGCAGACACTGATCGCCTTGTGTTGTAAAGAGCTGTAATGTCTTGCCCAAAATGCGATTTTAAGCAGCCTTTGACGGTAGGAGGGATAAAAACTAACGGAGGCATGACAATAGCATTCCATAAACAAATAGGAAGAAAGATTAGCATAGTGACAATGAAGACAGCAAATAGCAAGCTTATGGGCAGGCTGTAAGCCCGCAGAGTGTATACAGCATGTTTCGAAGAGACCGCGCATGCGCTCCCAAGGCTCAACCTAAAAACCAATCCCCATCAACCAATCCCAGCAGTCTTACATCCAAAAGTACTTGATATTACACTCACAGATTTCTAGGTTTTATCTTTTATGGACTACGGAAACATTACTTGGGATTTCCAGTATTTTGTAGGAATTCCAATCAAGCCGACTAGGGGTGGACAGTACATCCTAATAAAGAAAATTGGTAAAGGCACATAAGAGTTGCTACATAAGGCAAAGCCGGGTATAGGGCGCTGACTTCGGGTTGCACCGTGACAATTTTAAAAGCACCTGCTGCCGCGTTTCTTGCCTCCAGCAATTTTTAGGCAGCTATTAAAATGGCAGGATAATTCTGATGATTAATGGACCTGCTGGAGAGAGATTGGAGTTTTGTCTGTTGGAAGTTTTCACTCGTAATAAAGTAGCACAAGGGTTAATGCCTGCTGCCAAGCACATGTTCCATGCAGATCACAAATTGCATATAATGTAGCTAGTTCAGTGGGCTACTCGTCAGAGAGATCCTTTTGATACTTTCAGTTCATAGGTTAAAATCCTAATATAGAACAGTGTGCTATTAACTGTCATCAAAGAGCTGCATGCAAACTGCAAGGTATAGGTCAGAGAGTTGTGATCTTTCCCCAGTCTTTCATTATCCTAATGTCATAAAAAGGGTTTATTTGGGTTGAAATCAATGCTCATTAGTAAAGACAACCCCTGACCATGGTGTTCTGTTTTAAATTCTGAGCTCATGCTTCTCCAGACAAGCACTCTTAAAGTATACTACCTACCAGTACGGATGACATGTGACTTCTACACCTTGTAGTCCTCGTCTTATGTAAAATTTCCTTTGCACTGATTTATACACGTATAATTCATTGTCTCTGTGTAATGTGTGTGTGATGTAAAGTGCTCTGACACCCTATACACTCTATACTGGTATGAGTGGCGCTGTAAAACACAAGAAATGCATATGAGAGAGAGTGGTTATGGAACCCTAAGGGGCACTTTTAAAGGGTGATGGTGATGGAATTGGAGAAAAAGGAGGTAATTGATGGGCACCAGCAAACATTGTCACATGGGGCGCCACCAGCACAAAAGCCGGTCCTGCTCTAAGGAATGATTCAGTTGAACTTTGCCTGACCAGAGATGATAGTTACTCCACTCACGGTCCAAATTCTGCACAATAAAATGCATGGATCTATTCAGAAAGGGGTACGAGTCACAATTTCAACCTTCTAAGTACGAATCATACACAGCCAAGGGTAACTTGGGGGCAGACACAGAAAAGGTACATGATTAACACTACATTCTTCCCCTCCTAGTTTGTTTCTACCACTGCCCCCTCAATACTATGCCTTAACTAGGCTCCTATCGTTTATAGAAATTCAGGTTACAGCCAAATCTCTTGCGATCGGTAAGATGCGGCTGCTCAGACAAACACCATATTTTGTTGGAATTTAAATATGCGCCCATTGGACTTAATTTAAAAAGTACCATCACCTGATGAGTGCGCCCACAGCAGCAGCACCATATTGAAGCGGGTTATGTTCCTGTGTAAGGATGCGGCGGACAAACACCGTATTTGGCTGGTATTTGAATATGTGGTGCTCGTTGGATCTGATTGAAACAGTGTAATCAACCGACGATTATGTCATCCGGCAGTGCAATGTTGAGTTGGATTATTCTCCTGTGTAAAGGTGCAGCAGTCTTGTCTAATTAGAATTAAAGTTACACGACTTGCGGATACGCCGTGGACGCCATATTGGCACAGGTAATTCGCCAGTGCAAAGTACAGCGTAGATGTAGTACATGAATTCAGGTGGGCCAATATACAGCAGATAGCATTCCCAGGTTAAATTTCACTGATTCAATAATATTTAGCGGCCATGGGTTATGAGGTGTGATAAGAGAAATAGGTAAAACGGAATCTCCAACAGTGCCATTTTAAAACCGTGAAATAAGGACATGATCTACAGCTGTCGGTTGAGCGCATTTGGGAAGCCAAAATGAGCTGAGGCTAAGCAAATAAGTAGTTCAACAAACACATCCTATAATAGTAACTTGTGGAGTGATTCTGTACTTGGTCCCTGCTCTCAGGGAGGGATAAACACTAAAGGATGCATGACAAATGCATGCCATAAACAAATAGGAAGAAAGAATAGCAGAGTGACAAAGGAAACAGCAAATATCAAGCTTATTGGGGGGCTGTAAGCCCACAGAGTGAATACAGCATGTCTTGAAGAGACCACACATGCGCTGCCTAGGCTCGACCCAAAACATTGTGTGCAGAAAATACCATAAATGACCAAAAGAGTAAGACTACGTGTAATAGGGTCACACTTCCTAGTAGGGAACAAAACACCTAAAGGAGGGACAAATACAACAGATGCACTAAAGAAAAGCAAGATTTTATGAAGGGCACACAAAGGAATGAATAAAAAGCGATGGGCATGCTCTAAGCCCACAGAGTAGATACAGCATGTCTTGGAAGAGACAGTGCATGCGTTACCTAAGCCAGACCTAAAATCTGGGCATCGTCATTACTGATTTGCATTAGGTGGGCCTCTGTGAGTGGCACAGTGGGCAGAACACAGCGGGTTGGAATGGTATCATGACCGATTGTAACAAGTTAGACTATTTGCAAGCATCCATCGCATCACCCTTCTGGTGTTTGAGTACCAGCAGTATGCCTGGAAACCTAAGACTGGTGCATCTTTTCAAGCCTACTACTGCAATGTTTGTGATGTCCAAAAAGAAGTACATTTGCACCCATTCAAGGAGTACTTCTATGGGTGCAGATTTACTGTTTATTTGGTAAACCAGTCACTATATATATTTAAGTTTCATACCAAAAAATGAACAATGTAAAAGGTCTTAGCGAAAGGAAAACCACAAGATAAACTCACACTCAACTGAAAGCCTCCAGAACTAGCTACCAAGCCAAAATGTATTTGGGGTGTGTCACAACTTAAACACCCCACTTGAAGCTATGCCCCTGCCTATCCCACCTGGACCTGGTTGTTCTTCCCGGGAACTTATGACTACAGTTACGTACAACACAACAGCCGGGAGTCCCTGCCTGGGAATCACTTATTTAAAAAAAAAAAAATTTATAACTTTATTTTGCATTTTCATCAATACAAACTACGTGCAGGAATGTACGTACAGTAGTCCAAGTCACAGGCCGTCCCATCATACAGATTCAGTGTCTTAAGCAACATGGTAATATTTCAAAGAAACATCCAATAAGAAGACCAATGACATTAATAATTGCTAGCAGCATTCTGGTCCATAAACCTACCCCACTCATAGTTACATACGAAAAGGCCAGTTGCATCAAACATTAACTTTGCTTCCCCCTACATAGCGAACCCGCCAGTTGGTGTGTGTACCTACATTAAGCAACAACAATAAATAATCAAGCCAAACGGTGTGATGTTCTCACCCCACTCCAGCCGGGTCTATTCCCTGTTCTAGCAGGGACTCGGTTTCTTGTCTAAGAGTCTCGACATAAGTCTTGTAGGGCCCCCAGATATCTTTGGGGCGTGACGTGCTGGGCATCATGCTTGCATAGAGCTCACTTTGTACATTACAATAGGCGATACTGCGCAACCAACCCTGAACATTTGGGGCAGTTTTGCGCCCCAGTGTAGTGCTACCTCCCGCTTAGCCAATAAAAGACCTAATGCAGCAAACCTACGGATTTTTGGGGAAAAGTGACAGTGTAGCCCAACAATGCGATCTCTGGAACCGGGGTCAATGGGATGTTCAATATTTGCCCGATCGTGCGGTGTACCTGCACCCAATAGTCGTGTAGTTTCGGGCATGTCCAAGTAAGGTGTGCAAAATCCGCATGTGGGGCAGAACATTTGCGACAATTGTGTGGTTTAGATGAGTCTATTTTATGTGCTAATGCCGGGGTAAAATAGATGCGACGTAAAAATTTTAAATGTAGAAGTTTATGTCTGCTGTTAAGAGAAATGTCTTGCGTGACCGAGCAGCAGTGAGCCCATTGTTCATATGTGATTGTTATACCCAGGTCCTGTTCCCATGCACTGCGAGTTCTGCTGTCCTGCACAGGTTTCAATGTAGCGCATGCTCTGTAAAGTTTAGATATTAGGTGCGTACCATCTGCGTTTTCTATGAGCATCGTTAGGGGTGGGAACGAGGCTGGCTCTAGTGGGAATGTCGGGAAACTTGAGCGCAATGCGGAGTGTAGGCGGCTCAGTACAAATTTGTCCATAAAGTCTACTGCGTTAAAGCGTGCGTCCTCCGAGGGTGAGAAGATGTGGCCATCTGGGTATAGGTCTCCCAGCTTGGTTGTCAAGCTTCGTCAGAGTGCGCTGCACCAGTCGCTCCCCCGTGATGGGAATTAGTCGATGATTAATGACAGGTAGGGCAGAGGAGTATAACCGCTCCGTGCCAGTGATACGGCACAATCTATGCCATGCCCAGCTCGTGGAGGATACTGTCTGAATATCGAGCGGATCTCTGGGAAAACATACAGGTAATACAGCGGAGAGGTGCCAGGGCAGAACCAAGCCCGCCTCAGTCCTCAAATATGGGATTCTGGCATCTGGATGGTACCAGGGATATGCATAACCACACTGTGCCACCAAGTAATAGAGCTCGAAATCTGGAACGTTATAACCCCCTCTTTCATATGGCAGCGTGAGGACTGCCCATCGGACTCGTGCCTGTTTGCCACCCCAAACTAGTCGACTCAAGAGAGAGCGGAGTGTGCTAAAGAAATGTTTAGTGAGAGGAATCGGTATGTTGTTGAATAAATATAAAAATTTGGGAAGGACAACCATTTTTATAATAGCAACTCGGCCTGCCATTGACAAAGGCAATTTCAACCATTTTTCAATTTGAGTAGTGAGCGTGTTTACTGCCCGACCATAATTAAGACTAAGGATTTGGGCGGTGTCTAGGTGAACGTGAATACCTAAGTATTTTACCGACTCGGTGCACCATTCAAGGGGGAACTCAAGTTCCCATGGTTGTGTGCTGGCTGTCAATGGAAATATGACTGATTTGTGCCAGTTTATGCCTAGTCCCGAGAATCTGCCAAATCTGATGATTTCTCCAATCAATTTGTTTAAGTTATCTTGGGGTGCCTAACATATAATATCGTGTCGTCTGCATACAATGATACCAATAGGGGGCCGGTATTAAATTGCAGTCCTCTATGTAAATGCTTTTCCTGGAAGTGGCGTATGAGGGGGTCCATGGCCAATATGAACAATAATGGGGAAAGTGGGCAGCCCTGCCTGGTACCTCGTGTTAGCCTAAAGGGACTGGAGAGTGTGCCATTTACGCGCAGCCGAGCAGTTGGTTTATTATATAAAAGGGCTGTTGTGGCAATAAAGCCCTTGGGCATGCCCATGCGGCGCATTATAGAGAGAAAAAGGACCATTCCAGGGAGTCAAACGCCTTTTCTGTGTCCAGCAGAATGGCGGCGGCCGGGTGGCTGGGTCAATCCTATGGATGACCGAGAAGAGCGTGCGGAGATTCAGAGAGGTGGAGCGGTGCGGCACAAACCCGGATTGTGCTGGGGAGATTATAAATTGCATCAGTTGGGACAGTCTGTTTGAGTTAACCTTAGCCAATATTTTATAATCTAAATTTAAGAGGGATAAGGGCCGATAAGAGCCGCATTGCATAGGGTCTTTGCCTGGTTTGGGAAGCAAAATTATGACCGCCTCACGAAGCGTAGGGGGGAGAATCTGCCTTTCCAAAGCCTCTGCATAGACTTCAATAAGTTTGGGGGCTAAGATATCTTTGAACGTTTTGTAGAATTCCCCTGTGAATCCATCCAACCCCGGCGCAGAGGAACCCCGGATGGCATCTATTGCAAGAAGCACATCTGCAACGGAAATGGGTTCAACTAAAAAGTCCTGCATATGTTTTTCTAGATATACTAACGCAACTTCGTCAAGGTAGCCCTCCTGCGCTTCCATGTCCTCTCCAATGGTGGACGAGTATAGTTTGGTGAAGAATCCTAGAAAGCTACTCTGAATGTCTTTCGTGGCGGTATAAGTGTGTGTGTCGGAGGCCCGCAGTTCAGTAATGTATGTTTTGTGGTAGGGTGGGCGCAGCATTTGAGCAAGGACTTTACCATGTCTCTCCCCTTCACCGTACCGTCTGGCGGTCTGATATTTTCCCATAAATAAAATTTCCCTATCTGCAGTGTCTCTGTAGTCCTCCAAGAGTACCAATCGCTTCTGGTCATATGCAGGTGTGTGCTGTTGTGCAGTGGCCTCGTTCAGTGTTTTGAGGTCACGTTCGAGTCTCGTCAATGTGTTACGTAAATCCTTGAGGACGCCAGCGTGTTTCGCAATGCATGTACCCCTAAGAACCGCTTTGAATCCCTCCCATAGAACCGCCCAGGAATCCACCGAACCAGTGTTTATATCAAAGTAATCTTCGATGGCCTCGTGTATCTCGGCCCGGAAGGCCTCATCCTGTAGAGCGCGGCTGGGGAACCGCCATTGGCGCTCAAAGCCCTCTGGGCGGGGGAACTGTAACTGCAGTTTGACCGGAGAATGGTCCGAATATGTCCTAGGGAGAGTTTCCACCTGCGAACACCAGCCGTGTATGTCAGGCGAGAGCAGCCAGAAATCAATCCTCGTCCACGTGTTGTGTTGTCCTGAATAGTGTGTGTATTCTGTTGTGTTTGGGTTCCGTGTACGCCATACATCTAATAGGGAGAACCTGTCGCAGAGCTCCCTGAGTGCGCGCTGAGCTCGAGGTTTAGTGTCTTGTGCCACCGAGGTACTGTCCGCGACAGGGTCGAGCAATATGTTAAAATCCCCGCCAACTACCAATGTCTGTGGGTCAAGTTTGTCGAGCTGTGAGGACAGGGCATGGAAAAATTCTGGGGTATCCACATTGGGGGCATATATGCATAAGAATGTAACCTTCCTACCAAACAGGGTCCCAGATACTGTCAAATAGCGTCCCTTGCTGTCTTGTTGACAAGAGCTTAAGCAGAAAGGAACTGCGCTGCGTATCAGAATGGCTGTTCCCCTGGTGTAGTTACTGTAGTTTGCAAAATATCTATTTGCCCCCCAGCTATGCCCAAATTGCGCCTTGTCATTCTTGGGGAGATGAGTTTCCTGTAAAAAAGCAACATCGACCTTGTGTCTTATTAAATAATGAAGGACCTGTCTTCGTTTGCGAGTGTTATTCAAGCCCCTCACATTCCATGAGATCAGAGTGAGGTTCGATGGACCCTCTACATTACCAAACTTGGTCATCTAGCCGACGAAGCGTTTCTGGGAGTGTAGACAATTGACTACTAACATCTATGGTTGATCTGGTATGCTGCAACCATGCGAAAATGACTGACCTGTGAGTGAAATTTCCCGCCCACCACCCCCCACCCAGCCTAATCCCCAACAGAAGAAAGGCCATACCCCAAATGTAAGTGAACATGAAGTACCAAATGTCTTCACACATAAATGACGTTCCCAATAAACAGTACCCCAAAGTGGACCGAACCATATCCAAAGGATACACCATGGGGGCAGCAACGCCCGGCCCGTCTCCAGCAAACTGCAATATCAAAACAGCATTATGTAACGTGTTCCTGCGTATTGAAACAAACAATCATATAATATAAAATAGTCCAATCATCCCGTGCCGGCACTCGAGAACAGCTCCGCACTTGCATCTGAGCCGCTTTGCAGGGGGGAAGATCTTGACCCAGCCCCGCTCGTAGGATTGTTCTTCTGTTTGTATACACGGCAAAACTCTTGCGCCTCTGTCGGGTTATCAAATATGCGGGCCCTGCCCTCTACATCAACTCTCAGCCTGGCAGGATACAGCATACCATAGCGTAGACCCAAATTTCTCAGGGCGGCCTTAACACCACTGAATTTCCGCCTAGCGTCTTGTACCATGGCGGTGAAGCCCGGATAGAAGGACAGTTTGGTGCCTTGCCAGTCCACATCTCCCTTTTCTCGTGCCAGGCGAAGAATTGTGTCTCTGTCCCGGAAGTTCATGATACGCGCTACAATGGGCCTAGGAGGAAGGCCAGGGTTGGGGCGGGGGCCTAGTGATCTATGCGCCCTCTCTATGACAAAGCCAGGGGTGAAAACCTCCTTGCCGAACAAGCCCACCAGCATATTTTCAATGAACAGGTCCATGCGCCCGGTGGGAGTCGTCTCGGGGACACCTAGAATGCGAACGTTATTTCTGCGACTGCGCGCTTCCAAGTCCTCATTTTTAATAGCCACTTCTTTTAAAATGCGCTCTACTCGCTCCAGGCGCTTTGCTGACTGGGCCGTTCCATCTTCAATATCGGAGATGCGGGCCTCAGCTACTTCTAGTCTTCTGTCGTGCACTTGAACTTTAGCGCCTAGACTGGCGATGGTGTTGTCGAGGGAATCGAAGCGGCTGTCTAGCGACTTAAAGCCCGCCCGCATCTCTTGGAGTAGTGAGTGCGCAGTGTCCGCGACTCCGTCTCCCGTCACCGGGCCCTGCGCAGAGTCCGCCATGGTGAGATTTTGCTCTGGGGTGGTGTCCGCAAGTTTTCCGAAAGGGAGCGTTCTCTGTTTAGGGTCCTTGCGGCCCATGCCGCAGAAAGTGCAACTGTCGCTACCCGCTAGGCCTCCATGGGCGTCTTCAGGGTGAACTGTCCCGGTTCGTGCTGCGTGCTTGCTGGAGTAATCAGCCACCTCTAGCCTTCGTGCGCTGGATCAAAAGGGCCAGCGATCGTTCCGTGAGTGTGCCACGGCAGGCAAGCTGGATGCGTCTCCCCGCTTCAACTAACTGACTACACATTGGAAAGTAAGGGGGGGGGGCTTGCCTCAGCTCCGCATGTTTGTGTCTCTGTTTCCGTGGCATCAAATGTAAAGCGGGCATCCAATGGCCCTAGGGGATCAGGCTCCTTTATTGTAGGCCATGCGGTGTAGCGCAATGTCGCCCTCGCCGGCAGACTACTGAAAGGGGATATCCCAATGTAGGCCGATCCTCCGCAGCGTGACAGCCACTGCCCCCCGGCCCACAGCGCGGATCCCGTGCGATAAGTGTTGGTAAGTGGTGCCCCCTGGGGTGCCAGAAGCTCCCGTCCCCTGTTGGCTACAGCACCCCACACCAGGCATCATGCAGCCGCGGAAGAACGTCCCCTGCAGGAGTTGCTGAGGCGCGCGCTATTTCGTTGCGCGCCCCTCCCCCCGCCGCTCCCGCAGCCGTGGCAGGGCCCCGTCCCTGCGCCGGTATGGATGGATCTCCCGGCGTTGTCGCTGAGGGGCTGCGGGCGACTTGTCCGTGGGGGGGGGGGCGCGGCAGCACTCACCGGGGTCTGGTGTGGCCCGGGCCTCTACGGGCAGATTCAGGCCTCAGGCATCGGACCGGGAGACAGGAGCCGCACCCGCGGAGGGGGAGCCGTGTCGCAAGGGCCAGACCGGCCGTCCCCGTGCTCCTAGCGGCTCTGCTCTGTCATCGGGGGATGCAGCATCGCTTCGGGCGTCTGCTTCACTGCGCTCGCCTCGCGGCGCCGGCGCTGACCGAAGGAACACGTCATGTTGCTGGAGGGCCGGACGGAGCTTCAGAGCCGAGCGGCCATCTTAGTCGCCGGCTTGGCCACGCCCCCGAATCACTTATTTTAAATGCATTTTCACTACACAAACTCTTCTTCGTCTCTGCTGAGAAGCCTTGATGATTGAGTTGTCAAATCTTTGCATGTACACAAGGCTCCATGTTTCCAGTCCTCACCGTTACAAATCATTTTATCAATTGAATGATGGCCTAATGTACTAAGCCTGAGTCCCAAATAGAAGTGGGCGTGCCAGCACATTTCTAGAGCAATCCGAACCAGAGCTGAGCCACGGGTCGGGCTTGGCTTTAAGAGTCCATGCACAAGCTAAGCCATGAAAATGTTTGGCATGTATCCCTTTAGACAAACAATGTAAATATATGATATAGGTTCGTCAAGTGTATTTTTGTAACAGGCAGAAGTGTTTCATCTTAGTACATCACATTATATAACTGCATAGACAAATATTTATTAAAAGTGTTCTTAGAAACATTCATCCCTCAACCTACACAGTCTAGATTCTTATTATAGTTAGAGCAACATCACAGTCTATTAAACCTAATATAAGAGGTGCTTGTACAGTACATATCCTGAACTCAAGTATTTAAAAGTAAAAAAAAAACAAAAACAAAGGGTCTTGGTGAAATAAAATATATTTTTAAGCATGAAATTAGAAACCTTAATGGTTTGTGCCCCCTCAATGGCAATGCCATTAGTGTACTAAGAGTCAAGTCAGTAGTCATGTAGTGACCTATATTCTTATTATAGAAGGAGCAACATTTTAGACTATTAACTCAAACATGAGAGGTGCTTGCACAGGTTGTATGTTGGAACAACGAGTTCCACAACTTCCCTAACAACGAGGGCGCCACCATGACCTCGTCTAAACCACTATTTTTTTTACCACGCATTCCTTTACCACGATTTTTCGTGTAAAAGGAATGCGTGTTAAAAAAAATGCTTTTCAACTACTACCCCGATCCCCCCCAAACCCTCCTGCCCCATAAAAACGAATTCCCCCCACACCCTATAAACAATCACTTTCACCCATACCCCATAAAAATTAATCCCAAACCGCTACCCCCTAAAAACGAACTCAATCCCGTTAAAACTAATTCCCCCCCCACCCTGAAACTAATCACAATCACCCCCACCTCCTAAAAACGAACTCAACCCCTTAAAACTAAATACCCCCACCTTAAAAATAAATACGATCACCAACGCCCCCTAAAAACGATCCCAACTCCCTACAAACTAATCCATCCCACACCTTCTAAACAAACACGATCATCCATACCCCCCTAAAAACTAACTCCAAACCCCCCACCCACTGAAAATTAACCCCTCTTACCTGTTCCTCTGCGACGCTCCTCCGAACTCCGCCCTGCCCGAACACTAGACCGAATGAGCCTTAACCACGCATGTGCGTGGTTAAGGCTGAGTCGTTGTTCGGGCAAGTCGTTGTTCGTCTTTCGTGACTCCGGAACTCGTTGTTCCGGAGTCGTGGCAAAGGTCGTTTCCCGCTTGCACAGTGCTCACCCTGAACTCAAGTATTTAAAAGTACTTTCATATGTGATAAAGAAAAAGGATGCTCTGTAAAATAAAATGTTTGTCTTTATCACACAGTTTGTACAAACAGGGAAGCCAGTATTGATTCTAGGTAATCTGGTTTCACATTTTGCAATTCAGCCACCAGATAAATATGTGGGTCTCTCTTCTGTTTTGCATCAAAGGAGACTTTTTAGGTTTCGCCTAGGCAGCGCGCAAGTGCTGCTCTAGGAGGGCCTTTAGCCATCGGTCTGCTCCTTTTCAAGCACACTCGTGCTTGTGCTGGCATCCACCTTGCGGGAGCGAGCAGCGGCACGCGTGGTAATTGAAAACATATGGCTCTCGCGCCGCTGCTGCTCGCTCCCGCAAGGCGGATGCCAGCACAAGCACGAGTGCTTTAAAACAGCTGCTGCTTGTGCTCTTTTCTCCATCCTGTCTTTAAACTCGTCCCCTTTTCGTTGCATGCATGCTTCGCTCTTTGCAAGTGCTTTAAAACAGCTGCTGCTTGTGCTCTTTTCTCCATCCTGTCTTTAAACTCGTCCCCTTTTCGTTGCATGCATGCTTCGCTCTTTGTCTGTTTTCTCTTTCACCATCAATTCTCGGTGGCTCGTTCTCTTTTTTCCAAATTGACTATTTAATGCACCAATGTACAGGATTTCAGTGCAGGTTAAGGCCCAGGCTTCAAGGCAGTCGCCGATTTAATTGTTGGACACAGTGGTGCAGTGCCCCCATCACCCTCCCCCCTTTCCACCCCTTTTCTCTTTCCCTTGCCATCTTCTCAGCCCGCAAGCCACGCCTCGGGCGTTTCAAAGCACGGGCAGAGGACGGCTTATTATCAGCCAAAATTTAGCTTATTTCTACCCTGGCAGTGTTTTGCCAGTTCCCTTTGGAATAAGCTTTGACATCCATCTTGCTTTCTCAGAAATACAGGAGCCCGTGTGTGAGAGATCGAGTCACTGGCAGCGAAGGAGAGGTGAGCAATAGGCAGTTGCTTGTCAACAGGAAGAAGCTTTTCTTATTCTCCCAAAAAGTAGCAGGACCGACCATGCTGGCCTGTGGGTCTCTGTTTTCCTAACGCTTGCTCACAGTGTGTCCAAACACTCGCCTGCATATCCATCTCACTAGTCTAGTTATGCACTTGCTCAAGCCCCGCACTTCAGTCAACCCACACATGGCACAATCTGTTTGTAGGTGTACGTGCAGGGCTCCTTGTGTGTCAGGTTACACACAAGGCGCCGCAACCTGCCACAGCCCAGTCTGTGTGTGCCTGTCTCGGTACAGCCACGGCAGCCTCCTGTCAGTGACTTAACTATTCAGTACAGTACACTGTTCTACCACATACTTTAAAAACATTGCCAAAGCCAATAGCTCTGGCTAAGCACTTATAAGGTCCCAAAGGCGAGACCTATTGGCTATGCCAATGCTTGTTTGGATTTTGTTCTTGAACAACAACAAGGAAAACCAACATAGACCTATCCAACCCGACTCAGGGCCCCAGACCCAACCACCAAGTCAAGAATGCATTTATTTGGAGGGTGTCGCACCCAAAACACCCCCTTTGAATCTACACTGCAGCAGGGGCATACTTATTATTGCTCATGACAAATGGTAAATAAATCTCAATTGTATTGACATTTGCTAAAAACAGTGCAGTCATTAAACTTGAATTGCTAATCCTTAACTGTAACATCTAGATCCGAAGCACAAGATGCAGAGAATCACACATGCAGATGCAGAGGATCCCACATCATATCAGTCGCTTAGACTGGGTTGGTTTGCTTGATTAGGTCATGTTGTGTTCTGCTGTGAGAGCAAGGTTCTTTTGTTACTATATTTGAAGATGGGAGTGTGTTGTATCTTGTGTTTGTCTTCTGATCTCTCTTGTTCCTCCCTTGGCTTCATGCTGTACTGTTTCATGGTGGCACAGATGATGTCAGGAAGTTCAACATGAGTATTTGGAGTGTCAGTTTGAACCTGGCAAGAGCAATCAAGAGACTGACCTATGACTACCTATTGAGTTTGCAAAAGTGTTACTTTGCTATAGTGTCTTTAATTTAATAGGACATGTATATATGGGATAAAGTACACCCTGCCTTAATATTATAAGGATATTGTAAGTCAACAAGGAGTTGCATGACCATATAGAGGAATGAGGCCGAAGGCCGAGTTTCTTTATAAGGTTGTGGAACTCTGAGGTGACTTGCAATATCCTTACCACGTACGAAAGGGGCTACTTTATTCCTTTTAATACATGGTCTGAACATCACCTTTCTCACAAACCACTTAAATTATTAGTGCATAGCTTTTTCATATGAAAGAGAGAGAGAGAATGTTGCAAACAAGAAGAATAAAAATAGACTCTCTAGTGCAAAATAAAACACATCAAAAAGCTGTTAGATATTTGTTGCAAAAAGATAATAGAATCAGTTTAATTAAAGTCAGTTTAAAAAACAAAAATTGGCGACTAGGTGCTTCACAAGTTGCTGACCACAAAAGAAAGTAGAAACAGGTTTTTGACACTGGGATTGCAGAATCCCATGTATTGTAGGACTCTTCCTGCAAAAATAGATGCCTCCACATGCCAGTCATTTGTAACATTGTCAAAACAAAGAGAGCCTAGTAAATTTGGTTCTTGAGTGTCTTCTATAACTTTACCTAGTCTGTTTCCCATTTAATAATACAATCATTGGACCCCACTTCTACCCTCAGCACCTCAGTATTTCTCCTCGCAAGGTGGCCCATTTATATTTAACTTGGCTACTGATGATTGTATTTGGGTGAGCTTGGATGGCTTGATTTTCTGAATAATGGTGGAGCAAGGGGCCCGCTTTGTACTTAAATAGGGTGCAACGGCATTTGGTTGTCACCTCGCTTTGACAGGATGCCAATGGAGAGTTCTTCTTTCTCATTACCCATATTGCCTTCTTTTAAGGGTTGCTGCCAGTCACACCCCTATGTTTTGTGCTTTTTGGAATAGGGCTACCTTTTCCATAGTAATGTCTTGACACAGAGCATGAATTAAGTAAAGACCGGCCAACTCACATGGTGCAATACACAATATTGATTCTTTTCCACAGTCTGCTGCTGAAGAGCTGATATCACATGATGTAAGCACAGTGTGCTGGAAACTTTGGAATTTTTTTGTATACTTCATTGAGATGCCCTGAGTGTAACACATATTCCCAAACGTGGGTCCTGTGCTCACTGGGACCAAGCTACACCTGACTGACAAGTCACATTATCCAGTATTGGGGTATCTTTCATAGATTCACATGCCTGAATCATTCCCCGTCGTCGAGATGGGAGCCCCACGGTAAAATACAAAAGTAGTGCCATAGATAATAAATAGGCTAACAGAGGCAAAGGGCCCAACATTAGTAGCCTATCTGCGTCCTTATAGGAAAAAGGACTAAAAATGAACTCCAACCAATCAGCTACCAGCACCCTCTAGAACACTCCCAGCAGAGGCAAGTTCTCCTCAGATTTTCACCGCACGTCGTGTGGAAGGGAGTCTCCCTGAGTGCTACTCAGTTTTCTCTTTAGCTTTTCTGGAAAGTCATGTCTGACTATAAAGGCCTCTTCCGCCCCTGCAGGACCTGTGAGAAGAAGAGGGTCCATGTAGACGACCTACATAAAGATTGTCTTTACTGCCTCTACCCTAAACATGAGGCAAAAGACTGTAAGATCTGCCGTACCTTTCCCAGCAAGACTCTCAGGGATAGAGAGGCAAGATTATTATTATGGCTCAAATCTTCCAAAGAAAGACCTCCTTCGGCTGAGGAAGAGGACCGAGCTTCCACTTCTAGTAAGAGAGCTAGATCACAGGAACGCTCTTCAGGTGAGGGAAGGAAGCATATCAAAACTTCCCATGATAAACCTGTTCATAAGGAGAAAAGCTCTAAGCATTCCTCTGAGCCAGCGTTGTCTCCGCCATCTGCCTTACTCACAGAGCGTCCAAGATCATCTTCTACTAGCTCTGTAAGTAGAAAACACAAAAAATCTGTGTCGACGACGACTGTTTCTTCATCGTCGACGATATCTGTCACATCGTCGACGCCATCGTCTACGGCAACGGTAACAACAACAGCTATCTCTTCTCCTATCTTCTCTACTAAGATAACCATTATTAAAAGATCGTCGTCGACGGCCATCGGCGACGAAGAAATAGTCAGTGAAACCACCTTTGAGGAAGACACCGTCGACGACCGTACCATCGACGACTGCACCGTCGATGGCGACACCGTCGATGACAGCACCGTCGATGAGCCCGTCGTCGACGAAGAGTTTTCCTGTGATACCAGTATCTACATCGTCGACGAGGGTGGTCCAGCTCAAAACATTTCAAAGACAGACTTCAATGGACTATACCAAAATATCCCCTCTAATGCCATCACATCTTTTGGAGCGTTTTGCGGAGGAAGATGATTACGATGAGGAGGACGATGAAGGTCCTTATGGTGAAGCTCACAGTGTGTCCGAGCTCAATATCAAATGCCAAGAGGATGATGATGATTTCCAGGAAGGACATTACTATCACGAGCAGTTTTTGGCTCCACGTCATACTTACCAGTTCCATCATAGGCAAGATGCTCGCCATAGAGAGATGGCGCATCTTCCTCCACAACTCATACAGGATTTACAGGCTATGTTGGCTGATTATCGCCAAAGGTTTCCTCCTCAGCAAGTTCCGACTGAGAACCCACTCCCTCAGGTGGTGGTTCCTTCTCCAGTACCAGTACCAGAGCCTGCTATGCCCAGTACACCGGCGCCAGTGGGAAGTCCACCTAACCCTAATCAGCAGGACGATTCCTCTTCGGACGAAGAGGTAGAGGAGGGTGAATTGCCGGATCACACAACTCCGGATCCCTGGGATGATTATGTAATCCCGACACCATCTCCACCTCCGCATTTGCCCTCCGATTCCATAATTTAATGCAGCGGTCAGCTACTAGATTCGAACTGCCCATTGCGGTCAAGCAGACACACTGCTTCTTACATGATTTTAAAGAGGATACTAGGAAAATCGTACGCACTATTCCCATTATTGATTACATCTGGCAGGACGGTCTGAAGATCATGAAGACACCAGCATCCATGCTACCTCGTGTGGAGAAGAAATATCGCGCTCCAGAGGACAGCCCATCGTGTCTCGTAGGACACCCAAGTCCGGATTCGGTCATTTCTCAGGCCGCACAAAGGCGGTCAAAGAATCCTGCAAAGCCCATTACCACTCCTCCAGACAGAGAGGGACGTCGTATGGACCTTATGGGGAAAAGATTTTCTGCGGTGGCAGCGGCGACAATTAGAGCAGCTAATGCCTTGGCAATCGTTGGCCGCTATGACCGTCAGATGTGGTCAGATATGGCGGCATTGATAAATCTCATTCCTGAGGAGCAAAGGAATAAGGCCCGGAATATTTTGTTAGAGGGCGAACGAGCTGCCTCTGAAACAATCGACTGTGCACTAGACATTGCTAATACAAGTTTTAGACAACTGGCTGGTGCAGCTGTTCTTCGACGCCAGGGGTTTCTTAAAGCTACTACCTTTAGACCTGAGGCCCAGACAAAAATCCTGGACATGGCGTATGATGGGGATTCGCTATTCGGTAAGCATATTGATGAGGCTCTGTTAGCGATAAAAAATTATACGGACACTGCTAAGTCCCTGGGGGCTCTGCAATACAGACGTGTTCCTTTCAGAGGCGCCAGAGGGAGAGGCTTCACAACTTACCGAGGTGGATATCAGTCGAATCAGCAGTATCGGCAGTATCAGCCTCAATATCGTCAGCCTTTCAATCAATCCTCGTACCGTCAGTCTTCGACGGCTGGTTTCTCTCGCCAGGGCGGCCGCAGGCGAACACAGCAACAAGGCTGTGACTCAGCCAGAAAACAATGAGCCTACCAGGGTGCCAGTCAAAATTCCCTCCCTACCCGTGGGTGCGAAAATTTCTCTTTATGCACAGCAGTGGCACAAGATCACCTCAGACCGCTGGGTGCTGGACCTGGTCACCAAAGGTCACACACTGGAATTTGTCAAGAAACCACCTACTACTCCGCCCAGGGGTCCCCCTCGTCTTCACTTACTGCGCAAAGAAGTCTTGATCATACTCCTCAAGGAAGCTATAGAAGAGGTACCATCGGCACAGAAAGGAAAAGGTTTCTATTCTTGTTTCTTCCTAATCAGAAAGAAGTCAGGAGAATGGCGTCCAATTCTGGACCTCTGCAAACTCAACAAGTTTCTCAAAAAGCAAACTTTTTGGATGGCAACACTTGCCGATATTCTGGGATGCCTCAACTAAGGGGATTTCATTACTTCTCTGGACATGGAGGATGCATACTTTCATATCCCTATCCATCCAGGACACCGAAAATTTCTACGGTTCACAGTGGCTGGCACCCACTATCAGTTCAAGGTGCTTCCGTTTGGCCTAAAGTCAGCGCCACGGATATTCACCGTAGCACCAGTAGCAGCAGAGTTACGATCTCGAGGAATCCAAGTTTTTCCATACCTCGACGATTGGCTGCTCAAAGCTCCGTCGAAACAGGAGGCCAATCTCGTCACGACATCTTGTCTGTCTATTCACTTCTCTGGGACTCACTTTAAACAAGGGCAAATAGCACCTGCATCCAACTCAGATCATTTCCTTTCTAGGAGCTTCCCTGGACACCATCCAGTGCAAAGCATTCTTATCTCAAGACCGGCAAGTGCGCCTTCAAAAGTTGGCTTTGACCAGAGCAAGAAGAAAGTCAGTTTCTGTTCGAACATTCAAGTCACTCCTAGGAATGTGTTCTTCGGCAATCAATTTAATTCCTTTGGCATGGCTCAAAATGAGACCTCTACAAGAGGAATTACAGAAACAATGGCAACAAGCTCTGGAGTCTTTCGAAGATGTTATCCTGATTACTGCACGAATGGTGAACACTCTCCGTTGGTGGTCTCAAACAGCCAATCTTGCCTAAGGTCTTACCTTTCTCCAGGACATCCCGGATTTTGTTTTGACGACAGACGCATCCATGGAAGGATGGGAGGAGGCCATCTGCAGGATTTGCAAATTAAAGGAAGATGGTCTCAGATGCAGAAACTGCAACACATCAACAGTTTAGAGCTCCAAGCCATATTCCTGTCTCTGCAGGCTTTCCTTCCAAGGATAGCAGGTTCCTCAGTGCTGGTCCGAACCGACAACACGACCAGCATGTACTATGTGAACAAACAAGGAGGAAAAAGATCCATGTCTCTCTCCCAACAAGCGCAAGAGTTGTGGGAATGGACAACGTTGCACGGAATATCTCTGAAGGCCGAGCATGTCAGGGGCCTACACAATACTCTGGCAGATACTGAGCAGATCTCAATCAGGCTGCCACGAGTGGGAGTTAGAACAAACCCAAACGAAGGATCTTTCAGACATGGGGCAAACCAGCTCTGGATCTATTTGCGTCCCAGGAGAACAAGAAATGCCGATATTATGCCAGCAGGTTCCCTCAACCGGGGTCAAGGGGAAATGCCCTTTCAATGAGATGGTCCGGGATTTATGCCTACGCTTTTCCCCCCATTCCATTAATCCCCAAAGTGATCAACAAGATGAAGTTGGAGGGCTGCCGCCTAATTCTGATTGCACCCCGTTGGCCCAGACAGTACTGGTTCCAGGAACTTCTTCTATTGTCACAGGAAAGCCCCATTCGCCTTCTTCCGACACCAACAATGTTATCACAGAACAAGGGCCAGGTGATTCATCCGGATCCCAAATCCTTGCACTTGCACGCATGGCTCCTGAGTTCCTAGAGTTCAAAGACATCAATATTTCACAGGACTGTCGCGACATTCTGGCTAAATCCTGTGCTGAAAGCACTCTCAAAACATATCGTCTCAAATGGAAGAGATTCTTCTGTTGGTGTGACGCCAATAAACTTCATCCATTACAAGCCCCGGCTGAACAAATCTTGCCTTACTTGCTCTCACTGGCCAAGTCTGGCCTCACCTTTTCGTCAGTCAAGGTTCACCTGGCTGCTATTTCCAGATACAGGAGGTCACCTCATACTCTGTCTTTATGTTCATCTTCTCTGATAAAACAATTCTTAAAAGGGCTCTTTCGCGCTTTTCTTCCAGTGCACGCACCCCCACCAGAGTGGGAACTCAATGTAGTTCTAGCGCAACTTATGAGACAACCATTTGAACCAATACATAAAGCAGAGCTGAAATTTCTCACTTGGAAGGTGGCCCTCTTGCTAGCTCTCACTTCCACAAGGAGGGTCAGCGAGATCCAGGCCTTTACTATCAAAGAGCCTTTCTTACACTTTACGCAGAATTCGGACAAATCCCAGGTTCGTTTCCAAAGTACCGACGCAATTTCACCTGAATGAGCCGGTGATGCTACAAACCTTTTTTCCAAATCCATCCAGCCCTGCTGAACGGGCTTTGCATTCTTTAGATGTAAAAAGATGCTTAAAATTTTATCTTCAGAGGACAAAAACTATCAGAAAATCAGACCAATTGTTGGTGGCCTATGGTCAAGGAAAACAAGGAACCGCAGTGACAAAGGCCACAATAGCCAGATGGGTCGCATCGGCCATTCAATTCTGTCACTAATAAGCCAATAAACCTCTGTCAGTGAGGGCTAAGGCGCATTCCACCAGAACTGTTGCTGCATCCACTGCACTATTTGCTGGTGTTACACTGGACAAAATATGCCGTGCCGCGACATGGAAAAATGTCCACACGTTTACAAGACATTACTGCCTCCAATCTGCACAGAGGGAGGATGCAGCGGTTGGCCAAGCTGTGTTACGCCACCTTTTTGAATAAGGTCAGATTTTTCTCATTGAGATTTTTATATGCAATTGACATACTGTTTGTTTTCCTCTCTTTAATTATGTTGCATTTATTACTAATGTATTATATATATATATATATATATATATGTGATCAAGCTTGCGGGTCAAGCGAAACGCGTTACCTGAATTAAACCACCTTGAGAACTGTCATCTTCGAGTGATCGCTTTATTGACTTTTGGTGAAATATATATATATATATATATATATCCACAAGAAAGGTGCTCCAAAATTGAGGCGCCACTCACAGCGTACTTCTTCCCCTTTATTGGCGGACTTAAAAGGGTTTCAGCATCACTCTTCAAGCATTAAAACAGCATTAGTCCATTAAAATCCTCCGATTTCACCAAACGCGTTTCGGGCTCTCAGTAGCCCTTGCTCACTGGCATTGGACATGGGAGACTGCAACAAACATTTCTGGCACACCTGCACCACTTTATATCTCACGCCTTGTAGGCGTATGTACAACTTTGCATCATGGTAGTTGGAGTTCGACAAATGATCTTATCCCCAGTGGGTGCAGTCAATCCTATAATAATGCATAATTCAGAAAACCACAGTATATATATATTTCCTCCTTGTAGCCCAAGATTGTGGACGCCGGCGCTCATGAGGGATGGGGGGCGGTGCGTTTCTCCTCCGGCAGGGCCACGCCGGTAACAATTTCGCCAAAGCAATAAGGATCGCTTGGCAAAACAAACCTTTCATTAAAAGCGCAATGAAAACTGACCCAGAGTGAGTGCGATCCTTATTGCTTTGGCGAAATTGGAGAAAATATATATATATATATATATATATATATATTAATAGAAAGCCATGGGACGGGCTGTTCCTGGCAACACACGATCATTTTATTCAAGCACTTTAGCACTTTTTAGATAAACTTTGAGAAGAGTTAAGCTGGCCAAATGCAAATGAATTGGGCAGGGACAATAATCTTTATGACCAGCAATAGGGAAATGTTTTTATCAACAATAATATTTTATTCTTTATAGGAGCTATGTATTTTACTAATATAATTATTGGCTTTTTATCAATAACCAATTTGATATTGAGATTTAAAATGTTTAATATGCCTTTTAAATTGTTGAACTATTTATACTATACCTTTTTATGTATTTTACATATATACAGATTGGTTTTAGTAAATATATGAACATTATAATAACATTTAATTCCCTTTTAAACGTTTAAATATTACTTCGTTGTTTGCTGAATTTGCACAGTTTCTATGTAAGATACTTGTGAAGTATTTTCTCTGTTTATCAAATTTGTTTTGCACGAGTGAGGCACTTGTCACTTTAAAAGAGTTTGTGTAACTCTGAGAGCGCGTCATGTGATCAAGGCCGAGTAAGGCCGAAACGCGTCATGGCGGTTGTGGTGATGGACGAATAAACAAAAATACTTGCACGAAGTTTGGGTTCGTCTCCGTTTGTTCCTGAGGAAAGGAAGTTTTGGTGAACGGTGCAATAGGAATATATATATATATATATATATATATATATATATATATATATATATATATATATATATATATATATATATAGACATAAGTCATAGTTTGTATATCTTTTAGTTGTACAATTTGCTTTATGTTTATAGCGACGACTTATTAGACCTTTATAAGTTTGCTATGTGGTCATAATGTTTGAAACCTCGAAGATATACTGGGAGTTTACGATTATATGTCTCCCGCCATCCGCAAACGACAGTACAGTAATGGTACTGCTTGCTACTCTGATTCAGGCATGTGAATCTATGAAAGATACCCCAATACTGGATAAGAAAACAAGTTACTTACCTGTAACTACAGTTATCCAGTATTGGTATCTTTCATAGATTAATACACAAGGAAGGGACAAGGGGGCTTTTGAGAAGGTCCAGCATAAATGCCCCTGAGCAAGTATAAAGAAAAGGTTATGCTGTTCCTATGGGATGAGAGTCAGAAGAAGGGAATCTAAGCCAACCCGACCATAGTGGTTCAAAGTTGTCTCAAGACCTACCGAGGCAGCGTGCTACTTGCACACACTGCATGAGGAACTCCTCGTGTACGACCTACCGGGTACTGTTGAAGCCTGGTTAGTCCTAATCATTGGGTAGTTCCAGTACTACCAGGTACTCAACTAGTTAGTTGTATGGTTGACATGAGTATGCATCCACGTCATCATGTTAGTTTTTTTGAGTTGTAGATAGATTTCTTTTCTGGTCCTGACGAATCGCCCGTAGACTATACACTTGGCGAGAAACATGTTGACCTGTCACCAATAAGTACGCTTAACCTAAGACATAAGCTTAGCCTAGCGCCTTATTAATTGATTTTACTTAGGGTAGGAGACCCATTGATTAAAAGTTGTTGTCGCTGGTACTTCCAACCCTATTTTACATTCACTTAAAACATTCATCTACACACACTTGGCCCCTCACCCCCACTTCACCGTACGGCTGTTGGAAAAAGATCTCCGCTAAATTGCCCCTACTGTAGGGAGCCCGTCAGGTATTGCACCGCCGACCTGACGAGGAGCAGCCCAATGATGAAGCATGACACCCTACTGGGTGTGTGAGGGCATTACAATCCAATAAATGGATTCCCATCTTTCATAGATTCACATGCACCCACCCTCCTCCCCGTAGTTAGTTCTCTGTGATTTATGTTACTTCTCACTTGTGCTCGGAAAATCTGAGGAGAACTTGCCTCTGCTGGGAGTGTTTGGTTGGAGTTCATTTTTAGTCCTTTTTCCTATAAGGACGCAGATAGGCTACTAATGTTGGGCCCTTGGCCTCTGTTAGCCTATTTATTATCTATGGCACTACTTTTGTATTTTACCGTGGGGCTCCCATCTCTACGACGGGGAATGATTCAGGCATGTGAATCTATGAAAGATACCAATACTGGATAACTGTAGTTATAGGTAAGTAACTTGTTTTCATCTGCGTGAAACCGGTCATGGGTTGCTTGGGTTCTGGTTCAGAGAGGGCCTGGCCTGGCAGTCCATCATGGACTGTTCCTATTGGAGCAAGGTTAAAATGATTTGTATACTGCTAGGTCCACAGTGCGGTGGCATGGTGTGTGCAAAATAACAATGGACTGTGATGCGACTTGAGTAATTACCAGTGGCTGAGATTAATTCAAGCATTCCATGCATCATGTTTTGTATATTTCAGTGCAAAGTGTGACAAGTATGCCCAGAAGTGGGCCCTTTGCTCACTATGCCACTGGAGCCTTCATCCATTGGTCTGTCTTAGGATTTGGAATTTGACTTTCAGCTAACACAGCATACAGTAGTGGGCACCGGGGCCACCCACTTCAGCCATTACCTACCAGGCTGTGGTATTATGCTCTTGCACATCCACGCATAAGTAGCCCCCTGCAGTGCCCTAAATATAGAAAATATACGTTGCAGCTTTTAGACAATTATTTTTTTCATTCGCATACAAAATTAGCATTGGCAAAACCAGTCAGCAGCCAATGCCAGACCTACTGGCAAGGCTTGTTCCTGTTGCTTTTTCCCCTATAATCTGCAGAGGGATTAGAATCCATAATAACCTTTGGGGGTAAATTAAATATTTTGGAGACCATACGAAAGGCATAGATTTGAGGCTCTGGGATAATAACTGCTGAATAAGAGGCGTGCCTTTTATGTCAAGAAGCGGGTGCAAATAGACTTGTTTTTGGCAGAGCATTGTATGTTTTGCTCAATTTGTTTTTACTGTGGCTGGTAGAAAAGACACTGGTAATACAATATATTTATACTCCTATGGAAGACAAAATCACTACTTGCCAGATGATAACATTTTGTAGGGGATCTGATGAATGTAAATAATTTAATTTCTTAAGACACCTTTGTATATTCTCTTTCGTCCCTTCTGAATCAATTTGTGGTAAAATATCTTGATAATAAGGCCACAGAATATGCCTCATAATTGGCCCATCATTGGTGAATATCACCATTTTTTTTCTTTTCATATGCCATAATTTAATCAGCGCTGCCACATAATTTAGACTTCCATTGAGGCATCATTTCAGTGCCTCTACATTCGTATTGCACACTACGGACAGAATTTATTCTATAGTAGAGTGGAATGTAGTACACAGAAGTGGGGTAGAGTAGAGTGGGATATAGTAGAGTGGCGTAGAGTGCAGTGGCATAAAATAGAGTGGTGTACAAAGGAATAGAGTATAGTAGAGTGGCATTCAATGGAGTGGCGTAGAGTGGAGTGGTAGAGAGTGGGATAGCATACAGTGGAATAGTGTACAGTGGATTGGCGTACAGTGGAATAGTGTACAGTGGATTGGCGTACAGTGGAGTGCCATAGACTGGAGTATCATAGTGTTGCAGCATTCAATGGAATAGCGTATACTGGAATGGCGTTCAGTGCAGTGGCATAGAGTGGAGTGGCGTACAGTGGAGTGGTTTAGAGTGGACTGGCATAGAGTGGAGTGCGGTACAGTGTAGTAGCGTAAAGTCTAATAGCGAAGAGTGGACTGGCGGACAGTGGAGTAGTGTACAGTGGAGTAGTGTAGAGTGCAGTGGCCTACAGTGGCGTAGTGTAGAGTGGAATAACATTGAGTTTAGTGGTAGTCAGTCTAGTGACATACAGCGGAGTGGCATATAGTGGAGAAGTGTAGAGTACAGTGTTGAACAGTGGAATAGTGTAGAATGTAGTGTTGTTCAGTACAATAGCATACACTGGATTGTGGTAGAGTGAAGTGGCGTATAATACAGTGGAGTGGCGAGCAGTGGAATAGCGTAGAGTGCAGTGGTGTACACTGAAGTGGTGCAGAATGGAATGGCATAGAGTACAATAGCATAGAGTGTAGATAGCATAAAGTTGAATAGCGTACAGTGGAGAGGCATACAGTGAAATGGCGTAGACTTGCGTGCCATAGAATAGAGTGGTTTACAGTATAATAGCGTAAAGTGGCGTACAGTGGAGCAGCTTAGAGTGGATGAGCATAGAGTGGAGTGTGTTATTGAAACAGACGTAACATCAAAGTGTATGAACGGATGTAAATGTTATGTGCAGGAATATACATTATGAGGTGTAAAGTTATTTTTTGGCAGTATGTGTAAATAGTGTAAGTAGTGTCAAAGTTATAAGTTTTAAAACATTTTGTTATATATTGTACCGCGGTATATGGTGGTAAGTTCACGGTATACTGCTGTACATGGGGATGAGAAGCCAGTATGTGATTGGCTAATGGCTGTGTTTACCAAAGGTAGAATGCAGGCATATCGTTTTTTCCAATTTCGCTGTGGTCTGCCTTTTGCTGCGTTCTTGGTTAGGGTCTTTGATATAGGTAAATATTCGGTTTTATTGTTGTTCACTACCTATTACCACTGTATTTAAGTTGTAATAGGTAGAGAATTTTAGTTATAATTTTCGAAATATTTTTATAGCAGTCTAGGGAGAACTGCACATTTTTTTAAGTAACGCAGTAATTTGTAGGTATTAACACGCTACTCCGTAGACTTTTTTGTGCATTTTAAATATGTTAAAAATTAAAAATAGAAAATAGACTTTAATACACTAGGTTTGTTAACTATAGTGTATTACAGTGTATTTTAAATTTGTTAACAATTTTTTTTTCGGGTACTGCGGTAGTACTGTGGTACTTTGTATTTTTTTTTTTTAAATATATAGAAACTTATAAATCTTTTTCCCTACCTATTACTACTTTACAAAAGGGGAAAAATACCAAAGCTAATGCTTACCTAGATTTGAAGGTGTAACACAGAACGCAGCCAAACTGTACCTAAAAACAACATGGCTGCCTTTAACTTTTGCAAAGGTAGTCATTAGCCAATAACCTAATGACTTGTCATCACTATGTAAAGCGGTACTGCAGCGAAATACTGCGTAATTTCACAGAAATACCACAACAACAGATATCGCCAAGTTAAAATTCCTTAGAACTTAAAAATTACCCACTATACTTACCTTTACTACCCAAAAGGCTCATCTGCACACCGTAATGTCTAATCCTGCCAAATTTCATGGAAATCCATTCACCCGTTTTCACACTACATCCAATACAAAAGTCTATGTAAAGTGCATTGGAGTGCAATTGTGTTTTTGGACCCCCCTTTTTTCTTTGCACCCCTTTAGCCAAATGCTGCAAAAGTCTCAATCCTCCACCAATGTAACGAGTGCAATAGGTGTGAAATCTGAGGAATTCTTCTCTTTGGGGTAACCCTAACTTTAAGTACACAGTGACTGCCGACACTCTGTTGCATATGTATTTTCACTGAAAAAGAGGTTTAAGGGACTTTATAGTTAGGTGAAAATGTCAGTTAAAACATACTTTTTTAAAGAAACAACCACTCGAATTCACCAGTTATAGTTATCTCACAAAACCATAACTTGTGCCCTAAAGTAAGTATAACTTGAACCCTTGCCATGCACTGTGTTGATATCAATGATGTAATTTCAGATGTTAGAGTGATGGTATCAATGATGTGATTGGACATTTTCATGATTGATGTAAAATTGGAGGTAATTAGCAGTGCATTATGGGGGCCAAATCAATTCATATGATACCAAGAAGGACACTTTGACAGCCACAATATCAACAATATGATTAATATCACACCAAAAACCAAAGGTTCAAATAGTGCATATGGTGCAGCAGCAGGTAAGGTGCCCAATATGACTTCAAAAGAAGTTAATCTTGTACAACATCCACAGTTTCACAGATGCGCATCATATACAAAGTTTCACAGGTGTCTCCTGATCCTGGTACCACTATGCAGATTGACAGGTGTTCCTTTCCTGAACCTGGACCCTTACACCTTCTCTGCTCATCCTAAAGGTCTTGTTTCTTCAACATACTCATCACCTTCTCATTGCTGACTCATACTGCATTATTACTTTGATAAACCTTTCCCTCCCATTAAGGGATCTCTAATATACACCACTTCTCCCACACATATCTTGGGTACTAGAGAATGGAGATTCTCGGTGCGTTTGACAAGAAAACCCTGCACCCTATCATTGGCAGACTTGATGCTCTCCGAAGAGAACTTGCCACTTTATTCTTTTACAAAACTTTCACCATCCAAAAGGGCACAACTCAATACAACATAGCTCCCACGCTTCATTCAGCTCGGAGAGAGACTTCCCAGTCATGGAAAGCAGCTATGTCCTGAATGACCATAGCATTTCTCTAATCTCTCCTGCACAAACAACCCTTGACCTGCATGCACTTTGAATGCATTCCACAAGAACCTTATTGAACCTTTCAACTTTCCCATTCACCAGCAGATGATGAAGCAGGGTTCTGAGATGCTTCACACCACACCTATCTTAGTACTCTCTTGTTAACTTGAGATGTAAATTGTACCCCATTGTGAATAAGTAGAACTTCAGTAAGTCCTTCTTTCGTAAACACCTCGTGAAAAAAAAAACTGAGGATGCTATCTTTAGTGGGATCCATTGCACATTTAGCCTCAACCTATCTCGCCAAATGATTTATTAAAACTGTCCTATAATGCAAAGGACCAATCCATTCTAATCCTTAGTCATTCCCTGTGGAGACAAGAAGCTTGTCCAACCTCAGCAGATTAAGTAACCAGATGGTTATTGTTTATGTTGCATAGTACACAATTACGCATCAAACTCTCAATGTCCCTATCCAGACCATGCCATCTTAAGTTGTTCTATTTTCCGTTTTGAACATTCAAACCAAGATGGCCACAATGTGTAGTTTCTGGGATCTTTGTGTAAAGCATTTCGGGGTAACCAATTTTTCATGCCTCTTATAATTCAGCGCTCACTGTCTTCGCCCTTGACCAACCAAATGACACAAAATTCAAAACATCTCCAAGAATTTCATCTCTAAACAGTTCAACGCACCACTCATTCATATTAGCACAAACCACAGAGCTGTCAACCTTAGCAGTGATGCATTCTTCAACTTCCTCATATATGTCTTACTCAATAGTTTGTATGGAAAGAAATCTGCCTACACATTTTTACCACCAGAAATGTGCGCAACTTGGATATTAAACTTTACAGATTTGGTGGAAAGTAGCTAAATTTGCTGTGGATTTCTTTTACCACTTGGGATGTTTAGAGGAGTAAGTATGATGGGCAGTTCTCAATATGAAAGATCTACCCCACACATAGGCTTTAAATTTCTCCCCAACACACACACTCACTCTCTCGCTCCTTTTATGGTAACAGAATATGTTCTTTCCACCTTCCTCAATTTCTTTGAAGCAAATGGTATTTCCACTTCTTAACTACTCTTCATCAGAGAAAAGACTGCCCCTAATGTAGAAGTGTTGGCATCAACAGTCTACAAATTGTTGTACTACTGAAGCTGATGTTGAAGCCGAAATTGGTTTTACATTGTTCAGACCGGACAAAATCACTTCCCTTTTTGAGTACTTCTTTGAAACATTCTGTTAAATTGGTGAAATCTTTCAAGAACTTCGAATTAAGTTTCTAAAGTTATAAAAATGAACACAATTGATCCTTTTCCATCGGAGAAGGGACCTTGACAATGCAGTTGACTAACCCTGGTTTAGGTTTCACTCCATGACTCGTAAATCTGTGCCAAAGATACTCTACTTTGGTAGTTTTAAAAATACATTGGTCTTTCTTTAAGGTTACAACCTTTTCTTATAGCAAGAATAATACCTTTTAAACAGCATTGTCATGCTCAGATTCTTTACTGGTAAATATCAGGATGTCATCTTGAAAAGTAACTACAAATGGTACAACATTAAACAAATTACCAGGCATGAAAAGTAGTCCTATGCCCACTATGGGGCAATGTTTTGTGCACCCCTCTAGGCACCAGAGCAGGTTCTGGACTTCACATTATCAACATGACCTAGGCCTCTGCTCAGATGCTAGATTAATGTGATGCCAGGGCCAAACAAACAGCCAACATACCAATTAAGCATGCAGTTCAACACTCAGGGGAGTGGTTCACGCCAGTTCGTCAAGTAGACAACACCCCTCTCCCAACACTGCATATCAGTAGAGTACTCCGCATTGACTCTGCTGGCAAAATTTATTTCAGCTGCCATTACAATCGTATTCCTTGGCTCTTAGGAAGACAGACAGAACCTTGTTTTAAAACACTCTAGACCATATTTTCCAATTGTTTTCCCCATTCATTTTACGAGGATATGCCTTCCTAACATGACAGATTTACAGTTCATGTAATTTTTCTAGCCAGACCTAAAACCAAAGTATAAATCAGATGCTCAGAGTGCCGCAACTTTGCTAGTTATCCTGCACCTTTGCTCACGCTGTTGCTTTGGTTGCAGCTTACTTCCTACAATTTCCTTCTTTAAGAACCTGTACACTAGAAACTCTGCTTATATGACAATGCCTTGAGGTTTTTTCCTGAATTACATTTTCTTCCTCGGAAGTACCAAATTACTTTCTGGATACTGTTTCTCTTCCTTCCCTCATTCATCTTGTATCCGACCAGAGGAATGGAGGGATATGGCAGGCACTATCTTAATGCCAAAAAAGACAAGCATTCCGGCTCCTGCAAGACTAGCCTTTGACATGTGGCTCTTTAGTTTTGCTGTATTTGCACATGTCAAGTAACCAGTCTTTCTCTGGTTGCAGCCGTCACCGCAGCCACAGAGACCAACACCAGCATCTTGCTCAGACGTCAGTCCTGGCTCCGTGTCTCTGCCTTTAAACTAGAGGCACAACAGCATCTGCTAAACCTGCTATTCGATGGTGAACATCTCTTCGGATCTCAGATGCTGGGAATTGTTTTTTTTTTTAAACGGGGACACAGCCGAAGTTATGGGTAACCCTCAGACATCTACTCCAAGGGGGGAGACTGCAGAACAGAGGAGGCAGTAACACCACCTCCCTATACCCGCCCAGCTCAGATTCGAGGGAACAGCAGGCCTACAACCAGCAGTCAGCGTAGGTGTACTCCAGAGGGGCCTACAGAGGCAACAGCACCAGGGCTACGGCGAAGAAGACTCAGGCAAAGGAGCTGCCTCTTCCAGGCAGTGACTTCCTTTGCCTCCCAACCCCAATCTCGCAACACCTGTCAGGGGAGACTTCAGAGTTTTCTTCCCCGCTCAGATCTGTAGGTTCTCTCTATCGTAGGGCACGTCATTGTCTTAAGCTCACCAGAGCCCCAGCAAACATCTCATTTGCAAACACATCCTCGTACTCAAACACCAGCGCCTTTTCTAGCAGGAGGTTCACACTCATCTCCAAGGGGGCCATATAGCTAATACCACTACCACACTGCAGCAAGGGGCTCAACCCCCAATGCTTCATCATACCCAAAAAGGATGGAACCCTAAGGCCTATTCTATTCTTTGGACATCTCAACAAGTGCATCCACTCAGAACATTTCCAAAAGTTCACTCTGGAGGATGTCATCCCGCTGGCTGCATCAAGGTGACTTCATGACTCTACTCGTTCTGAAGTACACCTACTCCCACATACCCATCCATTCTACATATTCATCTATCCCAATTATGCCCGCTACCTACATTTCGTGATAAGTGATCAACATTATCAGTTCATAGTGTTTCCATTGATTGTCACCACTGCCCCTAGGGTATTTACAAAATGCCAAGCGTCTCAGAAGGGGATTCCCTATCTCGACGATTGTCTGACCAAAAATGCAGGCAACCAACAGTGTCTCTCTCACACCCAAGTCACCATATCCCTCTTCTACAGATTGGGGTTCACTATAAATGCCAACAAGTTCTACCTCCATCCCCTTCAAATCCTGCCCATCTTGGTGGCTGTTCTCAAAACAATCACTGGCAAGGCGTACACCAGCCAAGCCAGGGTGCAGGCATTCCAGAAGATATTACCTCTTTTTCAGCCAAATCATCAACTTGCAGTCAGAACAGTCATACACCGCCTGGGTTGATGCTATGCCAGGCTGCACGTGTCTGCTCCAACAATGCCTAACAGCACAATGGTCACATACAAAGGGTCACTTGGAAGATCTAATGTTGATATGGGTCAACACCCATCACTCTCTGCAGTGGTGGAACAGCAACAATCTGTTGCGGGGCCAGCCCTTCACTGACCCTGTTCCACAGGCGACCATCACCGCAGACAACTCACTCTCAGGATGGGGAGAGCATGTTCAACAACTAACTGTTCAGGGCATGTTGTCACGGCAACAGAGGGGTTTCCACATCAATTACCTTGAGCTCCTGGCCATCCAGCTTGCTTTCAAAGCCTTCTTCACAAGATTCAGCACAAAGTAGTCCTCATAAAGATGAACAACATGATTACCATGAACTGTCTCCAAAAGCATGACAGTACACATTCCCTGCAATTGTCTACACTGTTGCAGAGCATTTGGTATTGGGTGATTCACTGTCGTATACATCTCCTGGCGGATTATCTTCCAGGAGTAAACAGCGACTTTGCAGACCTACTCAAGTGGGAACTTCTTGTACACCCGTACCTCCACAGTCGGGGGGGGGGGGCAAAGGTCGACCTCTTTGCCATTGTCCAAAATGCCAAAACTTCACCTCCAGTTTCCTGGTAGTGAGCCCTAGTCGCCAGGTGCACTCAGATCACCTGACCTCCAAAGGACACTTTGATTTTCTGGCTCCTTGCACCAGATCTTTCCTGCCTGAGCTCCTGGTGGTCACTCCTGCTTGGGGGTGTCTTCCATAGCCCCCCCCCCCCACAGCCAATACGCAGAACACCCTCCTTGCTGCACCCCAGGGGTACAAAAGCCTCGTGGCTACTTGAAGGGGACCTGTGTGTTAGCAGAGTTAATGGCCAGTCCACAGAAGCTACAGAGGAATAATCCAGGGTCACGCAGCAGGTCTGCTCCCCAGTTGTTCCTCAGGGCGCATAAGGGGGCCAGCACCACTGGCCCTGGAGAGATGTATCCTTGTCCTGGGGGCCAGCCTCAGATGAAGTCCATTAGTCCATCCTTGCAGTGGCATCAGGTGGCTACTCCTTCCGGCTGGGCTTTCTTCCTCCACCATCACTCCCAGGTCAATTGTTTTCTTAAGAGTACCTCTCTTGTGTAGGGGTTTTTAATTGGGGGTAGAAAGTTCTAGAAGCCTGGCACCCCTGGCCAATCCTAGGGTGCCACAATATCCCTCCACCTCTGTCCCAACTCTTCTACACAACATTCTTGTCTTTTAAACATGGCAACTTCAATTGGATTATAATAGACCTTACCTGGGAGCCTTAGCTCCATCCCAGCTGACAAAGCTGCTTGAACCCATCCCATCGAAAGTTCCATGGGGAGGCCCTCCTGTGTTTGGCTCCAGTGGTTAGTCTTTCCTCCTTTGTTTCTGTGGGCTTCGTTTTCCCAGCCCAAGTGTAGTGTGCGGAGTTAACACATGCAGATGTACTCCCCACCCCTTCCTTTACCAGGAACTGAGTCAAATGTTTATAATAGTTTTCTTATGTAGGGATGCGTTTGAGCCTCCTGTTGGCCAGCAAAGTAATTAACTTGGCCCAATAAGGGGGGCGAGATTGGGGAGAGGAGGAGTTGAGTGGGGGGCAAAGGCCTTGAATCTGATTGTCTGATCCAGGGAAATATGAAAATTCTCACAGTGCCATAAGGCATATAGTTTTGACAAAAGGGACTGTGGATCTGCACTTAAGATGTTTGTTTACCCTAAAATTGATAACTCGTAGGCCTTGGTGGGGTGAAACTGTACTTTGGTGCAGATTTTACCTATACTGAGTAATTCAGTTAAGCACCACAGACTTTCAGTAAGCACTACAGACCTACACTATGAATGCCCACTCACATTATAAGGCCTGTGCACAGATACCGAGCTGTACAAGACTGTAGTCTCCCACATACAGCCGGAACACTTGTTCTCATGTGTTTGCATGTAACCAAACCAAAGACCTTAGCTGCGCAACAGCGAAACTTATCTTATGAGTTAGCGCTCAGTCCATTTCCACGGAATTTACAGTGAGTGAGACTCGGGTAGTGAGACTTACTCACAGTAAAAGTCCAAAACCAGGTAGTCCTAAAGAAAAATACCTAGGGGGATTAACTGGGCGGAAACCACTTTGCACCACTGACCAAGTTCCATCCATTCATATCTTTGTAGTTCATTTTGTAGTTACCTACTGTGATCCCTTCGAGGGATGCTAGATGGGCTGAGTGGACCAGGGCTTTCTGTATTCACCTGTGGTGGTGCCTTCGCTTTGGTAGACCAGATAGCTCGTCTGTACTACTAGGCAGTAGGTATCCAGGTCAGGGACAGACAGTTTCCCCCTTTCATATGCTTGTTGCTGATGGCCCATTTCAATTCACTATTTTTATAGTTGCATTTCCATGCTGCTGTCTAACCTGAAGCCGGGTTAGAGTTTGTGGAAGAGGTTATTTTCTTATATGAAGTTTGAGCTGGGTTTCCAAGCAATTCTCTAAATCTTAGGCAAGGAAGAATATATTAGAGACTGGTTGAAAATTATTCATGATGTTTGAATGACAAGAAAAGAGACACAACGGAAACTTGTGGGTCATGGCATTGCAAACTGAAGTCTCAAGAAAAATATTGCTATCTGCAATTATCGAACTATAAGTGAAGAGATTAGTTAGTTGTTACCCAAGAACTGTGTTGTCACTAATTGAATGGTACATAACTTGGATTTGATCGAGATTAGTTTATCAGTTTTATTTCAATTAACAAACCTTTACAAGTCAAGAATTGTTTGTATTTTAGACTTTTGCATTTATGGCGTCTTTGTGGATGACTGTCACTCCACCATCACTGTTGTCTTTAGTTTTCAGGCATAAAATAGCATCATCTTGCAAGACAAGTAGGTCTAGTACTAGCTGAGAGTATTCTTTCAGTGAGAGTTAAGTGAAGAAAATTCTCTCTAGGTGGTTACATCTGTAATCTCCAAACTTTGTTTCAAGCCAACCAATAATTTTTAGTGAGACATTTGAGGAAGAATTGCATAGAACCATTGTAGGGGCATTTCTAGTGTTTCTTTATCAGTTTGCCATTGCTTCCACCATCACCTTAACAGAACACAGCATTTCTCTAATGAGCTCAATGGTGGGAAGGTGGGAGAGCCCCTTATAATAATGATGGTGTGATTTGAGTCTCGATGAAATACCTCAATGATCTTATTGGCCAACGGCATAGCGTGTTTGCTAGAGTATCTTTATTGCTGCATGGTCTTGATTTTATTATATTTTGTTTTGACAAGGCCTAAGTGGCAGGACAAGAGATAGGAATTAAAGGGAGTTTACAGTCCCACTTGCAAATTAGGTTAGTGACCAGGTTGGTTGTTTTGTGACCTAGAAGGAGCATTAAATATAGCGAGAGTAGAGAAAATTGGTGTAGGGAAGGAAAGACCAAATGAGTAGTGGAGGGTGGGGAATGTCAGAAGAGTAAAAGGGCAACAGAGATGGAAGGACAAGCAGTGGTGTGTAGACAACATACCAAATTCCTGTCACTCTTGGTCAAACCTCATCGATGCATGGAACTCAATAGCTGAGACTAAAACCAAATCTTGAAAAAGATGGTGAGCCAAATATGAGGAGGTTTTATAGTACAGTGGAAGCATGCTGGTCTCTACAGAGGTGAAGACAAGGAGAAGGGGAGACCTCCGAGCACAAATGCATAAGGAAACCTGCATGAAATGCACCTAGTTGGCTCACCATCTACTAATGTTCTGAACAAGCCAGGATTGTGGGCTATTGTCCAGAGAAGAAATATTTTCAAAACAGTACAAGTTGCAGTCATGTATTTACAGACCTGATTTTTGTCTTCTGCTGTTCAGGAGCTGATGGGATTCCTGAGCAAAGGATGCAGGGCAGAAAGTGAACATTTGTGTTGTAGTGCAGGATTTGTATAGTACTTTATACCCCAGATGAGTGCTCCCACTTACAGTAGGCCCTTTTGGAGATGTGTGGATGTAGAATAACCAACATGGGAGATGTTTGAGGTGCATGAGGGTAAAAGACATGCCCCGAACATGATGTGGCATACATTGCAGTGCATACAGGTAGTGTTGCAGAGAGTGAGAGAAGGGCCCAGCAAAATTGTATATACACAACTCGCAGTTTATGAATCACTGTCATTGTTTGTAGTAAAAAAAAAAGAGCCTGCTTTTAGTGATCTTTATTCTAGCAGTCATTGAACTCCAGTGATTGGCTGTGTGTGCATAGAGTTAGCTTTCATCAGTTTGAGCTTTTCTGAAAGGAGGTACAGTCAGAAAATGGGGCAAGCCTTAGATGCAGGGACCTAGGTTGATAATTCGAGTGGAGTTATTGTTGAAAGAAGAGTGGTCCACTTCAGTGAATTGCTTGGTGAGCTATGCGCATTGCTTTAGAGGTTAACTTACTAGCTACTGGGAAACAACGGTTAATGCGGCACTGATACTGTGAAGCTGTGTACTCCTAATTTGATAGAGACTTCTAGCCGCATATTCCTTACCTTAGAATTATCTCCAGGAGTCAGACTGGATCCGTATATTTTTCATGAGCAGTCCCCCTGCACGCCGGTAGGTTGTATTGTTTGACTCCGTATGGCGTCCGCTGCTTCGGAAGTGACGTGCGCAGTGCCTATATAGGCGCTACCCCAGCGTGCTGATGTCGGTTCTTTTCTTTCGTGCCAGTCAGCGCAGATCTGGAGAGCGCTACTCCTCAGACACTTTTTGACTGTGCTTTTTCGATGTTTTGTCTGTGTGTTTCGAGAGTTTTTCACTTGGTGTGGCAGGGATGTCCTCTTGGCAGTCCGGTTTCAAGCCCTGGGGTGCTTCTCATCGACAGATGTCGGTGATGGACCCGCATCTTGTATGCCTCTGGTGCCTGGAACAGGACCACGATGGGAAGACCTCCGCCGATTCCCGCACCATGCACCCCAAGGCCTTGAGGGAGTGGTCCGTCAAGCTTCTTGTGACTCCGCAACGGTCTTGATTCCAGTCGAGAGGAAGGTCCTGGGATCGGTCGCAGACCCAAAAATGTTCGTCGCACTCGAAGTCGTCAGGTAAGTCCCACCGCAAGAAGTAGTTTAAGAAGTCGAAGTGGTCTTGGACTTCGCCTTGTCCGTCAGCTGACGAGACGAGGGAGCATCGTCATACTCCCATCATCAGGACTGGCTCTGCGGTTGACCCAGTGCTTGTGTCGGCTCCACGCTTCCCTGAATTTCCGGGAGCCGGAGTGACCCCGCTCAACTCAAATAATTTTATGAGGCCATGCGCCTCATATTTGAGCGGCCCCTTCCTGCCCGTGTACCTACTGGCCCTGTGGGTTCGGGAGGGGCCCCCACTGGGTCCACTCCGGCAGCTCCGGCACCAGTTGGCCACTTGGATCCACAGATCGATCTAGATCGGTGCTGGTCATACCACCTCGTCCTACTCCGACGCCTGTCCCGATGTCGATGCTTCCGACGCCGCCTCCATTCTGAACCCCGACTCTGACACGGAGCTAGAGACGCTTCGTCTGACGCCGACTGGAGCCATGCCTACCTTGTCAGAGCCTGACGTCTGTTCCTATGGGCTAGGACTCTGGGAGCACTGGGAGGGGTCGCTGGACCCTGAGGAATACCAGCCTTTAAATCCCCAAATGGATTGGTGTGAGGACTTGGCAGAGGCCAGTTAACTGGACACTTCTCCAGACACTGGCATGCTTTATCCCCCACCATGGCTACGGACGAGGGAGTGTCCTTTACAGTGGTGGCGAGGAGGGCGGCTGAGGTCCTGGACCTTAGCCTGCCCTCCGTGGCAGTCAAGACTAACATCTTGATGGAGGTTCTTAAGCTGAAAGTGAACCCTCAAAACTGCTTCTCCCATTTAATGAAGCCCTTACAGACGTCTTGCTTAGGACTTGGTCCAAGTCCAGCACAGGGGCTCCTGTCAACAGGATGACTGCCCGCTGCCACTGCCCCACCCCAGGGGACCCCAACTTCTTCACACAACACCCTACCCCAAAGAGCTTGGTAGTCCAAGCCTCCACTTCCCATGTAAATCCTAGTGCATTCCCTACCTCCCCACCGGATAGGGAATCCAAGAGGCTGAATACCTTAGGGAAGAAGAGGTTTTCTTCCACCAGCCTGACACTGCAGTCTGCAAACACTGCACGCCTTTTGGGACATTACTCCTATGCTCTACGGGCAGGCTGTTGCAGATGGGGGAGATGCAGCTAAGTTCATGATCCAATGTGGACTGGATACCACCGACTTGCTGTCTAGAGTGGTTTCCTCGACGGTGGCCTTACAACGCCATGCCTGGCTGAGAACAACTGTCTTTTATGGGGATGTCCAAGCCTTGCTTATGGACAAGCCCTTTGATGGCTCCCGTCTCTTCAGAGATAAGGTGGATTCAGCACTGGACATCAGGGCTACGGCCAGGTCCTTGGGCCTTTCCCTAGCCCCTTGCCATCCCCAATCCGCCTTTCGTGGCCACGGAAGGGGCTTTCAGCCACTTCTATACCCACCCAGCCACCGCTGCATGCAAGCTTCCCAGCCCCATGGGTTGGGCAGCCAGAGATCGGGCCAGTGACCCCAAAACCCCACTGCAGCTGCAGCCTCCAAACCCTTATAGTCTGCCCTCTTTCCGTCATGGTCACCCAGTGGGAGGCAGGATACACCATCACCTGTCCCACTGGTGGTCTATAACATCAGACTGATGGGTTCTCCAAATTGTCCCTCCCCTTCATGACTATCCCCTCGACCCATGCCACCTGCTTGCGACAGGCTGGCAGACGACCATCTCTCCTTGCTTCGCCAGGAAGTAACACCTCTTTTGGCCAAGGGAGCCATTAAGAGTGTGCCAACGCCAGAAGTGGGTAGCGGTTGCTGCTCTTGCTACTTTCTGGTGACAAAGGAGGACTTGGACATTTGTCCTGTCCTAGACCTGCACCCTCTCACTCAAGTCCTGTCTGTCCTGGACCCGGGAGACTGGACTGTAGCACTAGACTTGCAGGATGTATATTTCCACATTCCTGTCTCACCTGCCCACAGACGTTACCTGCGGTTCACGTGGGCCACAAGCACTTTCAGTTCGCCGTGCTCCCTTTTGACCCTACTAGCGTCCTTTAGGTGTTCACCAATGTGATTGTGTGGTTGCGTTTCATCTGTGAAGATCAGGAGTGCCAGTCTTCCCCTATCGCGACGACAGGCTGTTGAAGGCAGGCTCGCCCCAGGCTGATGTTTCCCACCTCCAGACTATGGTAGACCTCCTTCATTCGCTGGGGATCACTATCAACATGCCAAAGTCACACCTGACTCCCTCTTAGATGCTCCCTTTAGTCGGAGCTGTTCTGGACATGGTGCAGTTTTGGGCCTAACCTCCCGAACGGCAAGTCCAGGATATTCAGACTGTGATACCGATGTTTCAGTCTCTCCTGGATTTCGGTGAGACTGACTCAGAGGCTTCTGGTCCTCATCGCCTCTTGCATCCTGCTTGCGACACATGCCCGCTGGCATATGTGGGCTCTGCAGTGGGACCTGAAGTTCCAGTGGGCGCAGCATTAGGGGAATCTCTCTGACCTGGCCAAGATCTCGGAGGAAATTGCAAAGGTTCTGCAGTGGTGATTAATGAACCGTGATAAGGTCAGCAGCAGACCCCTCTCCAACCAGATCTCACAGTGGCAACATATGAGTCACTCCTGGGATGGGGAGGCCATCTGGGAAAGGTAGAGATCAGTGACCTCTGATCTCCAGCAGAATCGGGACTCCACATCAACCTACTGGAGCTTCGAGTGATCCGGCTGGCATTGAAAGCTTTTCTACCCTCCATCAAGTGAAGGCTAGTGCAGGTGTTCACCGACAACACCACCACCATGTGGTGCTGCAACAAACGGCAGGGTGGTGTCACGGACCCTTTGTGAAGAAGCTCTGCGTCTCTGGACATGGCTGGAACAGCATGGCACATTCCTGGTGGTTCAACACTTGGCGGGCTCTCTGAACCTCAGGGCGGACTAACTCAGCCAAAGATGCCTAGCGGATCACGAATGGCGTCTCCATCCAAAGGATGGTGCAAGGTCTCTTTCTGTAGTGGGGAGAGCCTTGGTTAGATCTGTTCGCCACCACCGAGGACACATAAAATAGTAGCAGTTCTGCACGCTGTAGCTTCCAAGGCAGCTCTCGCTTGGAGACACTTCATCTTGAATGGCACTCAGGCCTCCTGTTCGCCTTTCCGCCCATACCACTCATGCCCAGAGTTTTCAAGAAGAACAGGAATGACCAGGCCCAAGTCATGCTTGTGACTTCAGACTGGGCTCGGAGAGTGTGGTATCACGAGCTACTGAGCATGGTCCTCGGTCCTCCAATCAGGCTGCCCCTTTGGGAGGATCATCTGTCTATGCTCCACCTTTTTGCATGGAGATTGAGCTATGACAGTTGACAGCTTTCGACATTCCACCCGAAGTCTGCAATGTTATCTTTGCAGCAATGCGTCCCTCCACCAAAATACGCATGCCGTTGGGGCATGTTTGTGGCATGGTGTGCAGAACGACAGGATGACACCGTCTGCTCCCCTTCCTCATGTTCTTCTGTTTATTCTTTCCCTTGCCCAGCAGGGACCAGCCTTTCTGTGGTTGCCTGACCAGCCCTCCCTCTTCAAATTGTACATAGGTTCTTGAAAGGTTTCCAACATATGTTTCCTCTTTCTCATTCCTGTCGATGCTGTTTACTTTTAAGATGAACACCTGTGTAAGCACAGTAATAAAAATGAACATAAAACGGCTGCTAAAATGTTGCATGACAAACAACCTAGCGAAGCTAAAATACATAATAACAGATGAGCTTTAAACCTGAGTGTACAGATAGACGTTCATTTTATTTTTTTTATTACTTAGGCAACTGACCATCATAAATACTTTCGAAGTGGTCTTGTGAGCAGAATCTAATGTGGGAAAAACATGGGGAAGAAATGCTGAGAATCAGCCTGTGGAGGCGGCTTAGGAGTATTGATTGGGGCCGAGCATTCTTACTTAAGGATCAGTTTCATGGATGTACTTGCTAATCGCAAATCTTTACAAAAACTTTCATTCTTGCCAAGAAGCAGACTTAAGTGAGATTCAAGAAAGAACTGAGGCCGTATTCCTGAAAGGGTATGTTATCTCCACATTTTAGCAGGCGATCTTACTTGACCTGGACCCACCACTTCCCGAAATTGGTAATTATTATGTATTACATACTAAGGCTTGCACCAAACAGACCTGAATATATGTCTCTGCCCATCAAATGCTGTAGCATCAACAAATTCATGAGGAGCAAGCAGAACATCACATTAGAAACTAATAGATCTTAGACTGGTGAGCTGTTACTTCAGTAAGTAACTCTTTACCTGTTAGCATTGGACTTTCCCGAATCCCTACTGTTTTTCAGAAGGAAACTGAATACTCCTTTCTGAACTCCCCTGGACTAATGATTCTGAACTCCCACTGGACTAATGATTCTGAACTAGACTGGACTGTCACCTGCTAACTCCTTCCTCAGCTTTGTCTACTATCAAGTTTACATCATTTTACGGTTACCCTGTCCTCCCCGCTACCACTGCCCTACTGATTCTACGTTATAGTGATCCGCAACTCTCCGTATCTCTCCTGTTAGGATTTTCAGAACCGAATTGGCACACAACACATACAGCGGTTAAAATGTAAGAAATGTTTATCATCGAAATTAATAAAGCTACTCAAAAAACAGGAATATGAAACTAAAGTTAGCAAGGAAGAAATTGAAGTCTGGTCTATCGAGACTGGGTTCAGGAGGCAGGAGTTCCCGCTCAAGTTGAACTGTGGTTATGTTTGGGGGCAAATCATTGTGTGGGTATTCTGCTTAAGGCAGAGCTTCTGAGGTCGTTTTAGCAAGAGCAATAGAGTAGTTGTCTAGTGTCTTTGGTTAGTTGTAGGGCTTCCGACTGATTTCGTTTAACCATTGGTGTCGCTTCACTTTGTTTAGTTTTCCCTGTTCCCTTGAGGGGCGCTCCTACTAGTGTTCTTTCTCCTGTTTACTTATTTTGAAATTTCGTATTGGCTTCTTGTCTTTCATGATTACACTACAGTCTACTTCATTTTAGACTTAGTTAGTCGGGTCTTTTTCCAGGTGCTTGCGGTCCCGGATTCTCCGCTTGGGATTGTAATTATCTCATTTATCGATCATCTGGTAAGTTCTTATTACGTAAATGGGATATGGTGTTCAAATGAGGAGAGAGAGCGATAAACATACTTCCCATTTTTATAATTGTTTACATGTTAGCAGGAACATCTGCTGATTAATTGAGCTGTATTGACAATTAATACTTCATCTTCGCCAATTCCAGAAACCTTTATTACTACAAGAACCACCAGCAAGTGACAGTGAATTTCTTTGTTGTCTCTTCTCCTTGTCTACCAATTTTCCCTGGTTGTGGATAGTAGGCTGGACAATATTTCTTCTTCCCTTTTGTCAGTCTAATCCTACATAGCGGACATTTGGGGGCAGGTATCAAGTCTTTGGTGACCTTGGTGTTACAGACCTGCAGAGTTCTAACATCTTCACTATCCATGTCATACGCTCAACTATCTTTCCCCGACCCCTGTTTTATTAAATCTTTCTCCCCAATAAGAATCAATTATTTAGGTTTGTGTTTCATGGTCCATGGTCCACTGTAAGTCTGAAGTCTAACTTGACCTTTTTTTATGAACAGTATGCTGGAAACCTCAGGTTAAGTGTACCTAATAAGAAATATCAATACATGAATAAATAAATAAAACGTCTAATGAGCCTTCGTCAACAAACACTTCGATTAAACAAAATCACAAAAGAAAAGCCTTTCCGACTCACAAAATAGCTCTAGCAACACATACCGAATTACCATTAGAAAGGGGCGTGGAAGAGGCGTCCCTCCGAATTGTGATTCACTGTGGCATGTATCCGGGGATTACCACTTCAATTGATAAGTTACCAACAACACCTCAAAGGAGGTGGTAACTTGTTCACAAAGGGCAAATTGCCCTTTGTGAATGGTGTCGGGTAACCCCAGCGGAGTATGCAGTGGTATAGAGGCCGCTTCCTGCTAACCCCAAAGTTTTATTTAAATGGGAAGCTTGTCTTTTTTATTTTTTAACAGTATTGCTTCCTTTAAGGAACCGGGGCTTCTAAGAGAAAAAAAATGCAAAAACAGGGATGGTAGTCTGCTGTTCCTTGCAGGCCACCATTCCTGTGTTTGTAATAAATAGCGAACTGTCTAGTGAAAATTCTTTACACAGATTGTCTGCGGCCCCCAGCAACTGGAAATTGGATATTTTGCAATGTGAACTATTAGTAAAGCTTCAGCCAAATTAAATAATAAGTTTTGCCGCCACAGCATAAATGAATGTCGGTTTGGGATTATTACTTGAAAAAGAATAACTCTGCAATAAACGCCTACATTTTTAGGAAAGTAAAAGTTTGAATGAAAGATTGGGAGTCTGAGGAACATATGCCCTAACCTTTTAAAAGTTCGAATAATGTTAACGTTTTATGTACTTCTTAATGCTAAAGTTATTGCCATTTCTAAGCACTGTAAAAAATAGGTGCTAGGATCACTCCTTGATAGGGAAATCCTGACATTGTTGTGTCGTGGGTTACAAAATGTTATTCCTGCCAAGGGTCTGAGGTCTTTCTTTTAGTTCCAAATGATAATTCCCTCTATAGTGCACTGCGGTGGAGTGTCTCTAAAATACACTGTATATAGAGTCTTGTTGCTGCAAATATCCATTGTAGCTAAAGTCCCAATGATGCATTGTGGTGTGCTGTGCAGGACTGAGTCCCTAGAATGCAGTGTGGCTGACAAGTGTCCATAGAATACACTGCAGAGTGGTGGGGTGGTGTCCTCTGATGCAGTCATTCAAGGTGGGTTATTTTACCTACAAAAGCAGTGATGTGTGCTATGAATGTGCACCTAAGAATCTGACATTGGGCGCTGGGGCCACATAAGGCAGTCCATCACAAGAAATTCAGTTTGTACGTGCTGCAGCACCAGTGATGTGTGAAGAAGGTATACTCCAGTGATGCAATATTGAATCCAGCCGCGGCCTGTGCAGGTAAGAGCGGTGGGATTTCGGCAGACACGAGGAGGGAAAATGTATTATTTATTTAATTTTCCCTCGTGGTCATCTGTCAAATCTCTCCCCCACCCGGCCCCACCGCTCTTACCTGCATGGGCCACTCCTGATTGAATCCAACTATGTCAGCCATGACATCTGCAATTGAAGAATGGGCATCAGTTCATCAGTTAGAGCTTTCCACCAGCTCTCAATTCAGCCATTTAAATAGCGCCTCTTTTTATAGTGCTTTGCAGTAACATCGAGCCCCAAGCCTCTCTTGAGCAAGTCCTAAAGACAGGCCAGGAGAAGTTAATAATATGCCCAAATTTAAAACTAAGGAATAAGTAGTGAAAAAATCACAAAAGCGAAAAATTGAAATATTACCAACTGTCTCTCGAAGAATAGTTAGTACATGCACCTCAAGACGATATAGGAGACAGGTGTACATTTTACAAAATGTGTTAATGGAGAAGTCTGCATGTTATGGTCGTGCCTCAAGTTATAAGGTATGATGTGACTGAACTGAAAACAAACTGTGTAAACATTGAGCCAAGTATGTTAGTCTTAAGGAAAATAAATGGGGGTAGGTTTTTATTTGATGGAGATAATTGTAACGCCCTTCCCCTTTGGAGAACTTTGTGATAGAGGTCTTTATTTAAATTAGGGTTTGTATTCATTTACGTTTGTGCATGCCATACCAGTGTCCCTTTAAGGGAAGTCCGTAAGTTACTCAATGTAAAGTTACTTTTAGGATGCTAGCTATGATTTCAGGTCAAATGGTGTCACTTCCTTTGATTTAAATCCTGTGATGACATCTCATAAGAGAGAGCCCCTATTGGCCAACAGTACCCGGGGCCTCACAAATCCTAAGACATTTCTAGGACAAATTCTAGGACAATCCAAGGACTGCCTTTGATGATAGATAGCAAACCAGATAACAGCCTTGGAATAGTCCTACACAGGAAAGAGCCCAGCCACTCCTTCTTGCGGGTATATATGGAGGTCTTTCAGGCAGTAAACTGCTGGGCTGACCGGGAGTGTGCTTCGCTGGGGTCTATCACCTCAAATGCTCACGTCAGAAGGTTTTATCTTGGGGTGCTCTTCACCCAAAAGCCAGCCAGTCACAAGAAGGCCTGCGGACACACCTTATTCCTTTATCACTCTTGGTCCATTGTCTTGCGCAAAGAGATCCCTCCCTGCCACAGCAGTAATCTGTTGTAATTGGTGGTGTTGTTCCACAACTGAGACCATCATTATTAATGTCATAAGGGATATGATATCTACATACGAGTACACATTTTGCCAGCACCTTGGGTTGGTAGCACTCACTGTCTTTGGTATAACATTCTATATACCAAAGGTAAATGAATAACAGAACAAAGACAGGAAATCAGGGGACAGACCATTATTTCACCAAAATTAAAAGGTAGTGGATATTACCTCACTCACCCTTTTGAACCCCTTTACTCTCTCCCCCCACAGTGATGTCCAGTGTGCAAACAAAATAATCCTTATTGAAATTTGGATTCTGCCGCTCTTAAACCGTGACTAATATTGTGCACAATCGAGGCGCTTGCAAACATTGAAGGCTCACTTGCTGTTTAAAGATCAGCAGTCACACTGCTAAATAACAGGGCTTAAAAACCAGTCCATAAGAGTAGCACTTGCTAGCTCCGAGTAGCTGCAATGACGCCCCCGAGATGGCGCTGCTTTATCAGTACTAGCAGCCCTTCACGCTTCAGTGGACATGCTTTCCTCGTGAAAGTTGGAAATATCGGAGTGATCAAGTAATCAAGGTGTTTATTCAGTAAGCAACATCACATTTCTGACAGCTGTTTCGAAAACGCAATAATTGAGGGACAAAAACGGGAGCCTGGTTTTGCTGAGTAGGCGCCTCAACCCTGTGGAGTGTGCATGACTGCCAGCAATAAATATTCCTATTTATTAGTTGCCTTTTGCAGGTGCACTTTCAGTAGCACGGGAATCATGGAACCACTGAACCGTCGCCTCCAGTCACATTACCTGAGCAATTGTGTGCAAGGCTTCCTATTTTTATAGCTTGAAGATTTGCTCATTTCGCTGGATGAAAACTTGCTGACCTGTCCCTTCGTCGTGTCGGAAGCGGCTGCAAATAAGAGGTCATGTTTCGCGAAAGGTAAGATTTAATGTAAGTTCAAAATCTGATTTGCGCAGCTATGATAAGCACAGCAATTGTTTTCTGGCATTGTTCGAACTCTAACCAGGCTCACTATAGAATCTATAGAACCGGTGGAAACCTTTATGGAATGTTTCCACCTTGCTAATTTTTGGAGTTTCCAAAGGGTTGCAGCGATTAAGGGTGCATGTTGGGGAACATCTTCCTATGGTGAGTGCTGCAGGACTGCAGAGACATTCTTCAAATTTAAAATAAATAGCACCCCTAAAGTGCCTGGAAGCAGTAGTACGCCAAGAGCTCCAGATCCAACCCTGCATGGACATGACCTTTGGGGTTCAGAGAAAGCAGAGCTGGTGCAGTCACCGGTCCCCCAATCTGGTATGCATGGCCAAAATCTCTGCACAGCACATTCAGTGGCTTGGGGCTACCACAAGGGCTGGCGACTGCACCCATAGATCATTTTACTTGGGCTAAGGCCATGCACGCTGCTTGAAATATGCAGGAAGGTACAGGTAATGGCCCTCACCAGAGCTTGCACCCAGGCCTGCTATGCATGGCTTAAGGTCTACAGCATTCGGCTTGGAAGCAAATGGCCAGGATACGGCTTGGCTGGAGGCCAGGACCCACGCTTAGACCCTGCTGCACACGGCTAAAGGCTGTGTGTTGGTGGTTTGATGAGAAAGAGGCTGACCCAGAGCCAGACCAAAGACTGTGCACAGTGGTCTTGGAGGCAGGAGGCTCAATGGCACTGGGGCAGCGCCCATGGTCTGCTTGGTATGGGAGAAGGCATTTGGCAAAAGGCCTAGCCATAGGGGTTGTTTAAATCCTTATCCTCCATCCAAGCCCTGTACCAAGACCCCACTGAGGCCAGTCCAGTGGCCGACCATTCACCCAACATCTGCTGTGGACGGCTGAAGGCCGTGTACAGTAGGTTTGGAGCCATGTTAACTGGTGCAGGACAAGGACACAGGCCAGCCCTTCTACACAGAGAGCATTGCGCATGACCAAAAGATATATGCAGTACATTATAGCAAAGAGAACTTCAATGTACATCAAAGAAAAAAAAAACATTCACAGAATCATCTTTGTTAAAGGTAAGTTATGGTTAATGTTGCTTATAAGACTTTAATATTTGTTTAAAAAAATAGCAGTTATTTGAATAAACCCAATGAGAGGGATGTTGAGTATAATTTACAGTAGCAAAATCACTGAAATTTCCAAGTTTTATATAGCGTGAACTCGACCTGAAGGTATCAGAGCGCTTTACATGAGCACCAGTTACGTTACAGACGGACACATTCATTTTTTTGGTAGGCGGGGGAGAGAAAGTGATTTGCTCAGAATCACAGGATGTTGAACGTCCCTGACGAGACTCGAACCTGGTTCCCCAGCTTCGAGGTCGATCGCGCTAGCAGTTAGGTTATATCCTCTCCCTTTGTTCATCGCAGTGAGGGACATAGAAAAAATCATTCAAATACAATACATATTTGAATCCTTGTTTCTATGTCCCTTACTCCGCTTGGTGTCATGCGATTTAATTTCAAATTTAAATTAGTCCCACATCGATTTATTCCGATGTATTTGAATTGAGCCTCACGGATAATTTTGCTATGTTTCCCTACTAGGGTGGGGTAACCAGCTGACGTTCAACTAATTTTCGTTATTTGTAAATGTATGCACTATGCGTGTGTGTGGCAACCATAAGAGTAAAACTTTTTGGAACACTTGTCCTTATGTGCGGTATGATTTAGGTGAATAATTGAATTTACTTTTTAAGCATGAATCAATGCATTAATTGTGAACTTCTACCTCTTTAATGTGTCAGGAGTCAGGTGTGTGTAGAGGACGGAAACAAAATGGTGTTTCTTTATTGTGACCAAGGCCGTCAGAAGTGGCCAAAGCGCTTAAAGCGGCTACTCTTAATAAACAAGAGTCTTTGGCAAAAGCTTAGAGTTTGGGCACCTGTTTCTTTGAACAGTGCGAAGTTGTTTGAATATGGAGAAAGCCATCTCTGTTTTTGCTGGCGCTTCCCCGCAGTCTGGAGCTCAGCGGCCCACGGTACCATACGGATAAGTGATATATATTCAATGAAAAAAACAAAGTTTACAGGGACATTATAGTTAGGAAATAGAATTTTAAAAAACCTTATAAATTCACTGAAAACCAAAGGTTACAGGGACATTATACTTAGGCTCAGATTTCACTTGTACAAAACCATAGAAATTCAGCAGTTATAGTTACCTGAGCTAACTATAACTTAAGCTCCCGCAATGCACTGCTTATGACCTCACATATTACATCACTCATGACATGGTCAGTGACATCTCTGATGACATCTCAAATGACATCACTGGTGACATCCACAGAACCACTTACACACCCACTCACACACCCCTAGAACCTCTCATACACTCACTCCCACACAACCCCTCACATACCCATTCACAGACCCATGCCAGTACTCACACAACCAATCACTCATTCATATAGTCACTCACACATCCAGTAATTTCTAGAGTTTTTTAAATTCTATTTCCAAACTATACCATCCCTGTAACCTTTGACCTTTTAAGTAAATTTCCAAGGTTTTTAAATGTTATTTCTTAACTGTAACCTGTAACGTTTGAGGGTGAGTGAGTGCATGAGTGTCTCAGTGGGTATGTGAGAGGGTGTCTGAGTCTGCAAGTGGGTCTGTGAGTGACTGTATGAGTCTCTGAGTGGGTCTGTGAGGGGGTCTGTGAGTCAATCCATAAGTCTCTGAGTGGGTCTGTGAGTGGGCGCATGAGTCTCTGAGTGGGTCTGTGAATAAGTGCATGAGTTTCTCAATGGGTCTGGGAGTGAGTGCATGAGTCTCTGAGTGGGTCTGTGAGTGGGTGTGTGAGTCTCTGACTGGGTTTGTGAGTGGGTGTGAGTGTCTCCTTGGGTCTGTGAGTGGGTGCATGAGTCTGAGTGGTTCTGTGAGGGTGTATGTGAGTGTCGGAGTGCTCTCTGTTTTGCCATCTTCTGCTCTGTTTTGCCTTTCTGCTTGTTTTTCTGCCCTGTTTTGACCTTCATGTTCGTTTTTCTGCTGTCTTTAGCCTTTTCTGCTCGTTTTTCTGCCCTCTGTTTTGCCTTTTTCTGCTTGCTTTTCTTCCTACTTTTTGCCTTTTCTGCTCATTTTTCTGCCCTCTGTTTTGCCTCTCCTGCTCGTTTTTCTACCCTCTGTTTTGTCTTTCCTGCTTGTTTTTCTGCCCTTTGTTTTGCCTTTCTGCTTGTTTTTTTTGCCCTCCGTTTTGCCTCTTATAAGCTTCGGGGACCACATTCTCCCCGATGCTTTACTGAAATTAAGGAGGGGGCACCATTGTGCTCCAAGAGCTCCAGGGATCGCCCTCTCCCCGGGGCTTTATTTAAAGCAAAGGAGGGGGGCCGCATGGACCCCCCCCCCCCCTCCTGGGGCTTTCATATGCCACAGGGTCTACCACCTCCCTGGGGCTAACTTAAAAATAATGGGGGGGCCATGCAGACCCCTCAGGCCCCTGGGGTCCACCACCTCCCCGAGGTCAAATTCTTTCTTTAAAATGGGAGGGGGGCGCATGGTCCCCCTCCCTTGCCATATATGGCCCCGGGGACCGCATCCCCCGGGGTCTGGCATTAACTCAATGGGGAGGGAATCTGCACGGTCCGCTCCCCGGAATTGCGAAATCGGGGATCCCATCCAACAGGGCCTGGCCATGTTTTTTATTTTTTTATTTCACTACAAATTTCGAGATTTCGCAGAAAAACTGTTAAAAAAAAATTGCCTCTATGACCCCACCACCTAGCTATAGGGTCAGGCTAGTTGTACCCTGCCCCCTTTTATTTTCTTTTTTACTTTTATATGGGACTTGGCTGAAGCCAAGTCCCAAAATGGTTGCCAGCACTTCCTGGTTGAAGTGTTGGCAGCCAATCAGAGCTCTGCAGATCTCTGATCAAGCTCGTTATTATTTGCTCTCAGATAAACAACTTTGGATTTCTTTTAATTTCTCAACAACTACTGAATGACTTTACACCAAATAACTGAAAGCGAGATCTGCGTAACCAAATCTACCTTTCTGCCAAATTTGGTGTAATTCGTTCCAGCAGTTCGGGCTGCAGGTGTGTCTGAAGAGTCTATGGGAATTAACATGTGAAACTCACTTTTTTTTTAATTTAAAACCCTCCTTCCTTTTTCTCAGCCGCCGCTTTACATATCATCCGGTAACTTTCCATGCGCAACAAGATTCACCGGGGCACTTTTTTGGGAAAATTTTGTAAAGATTTCGTCAAGCGGCTCCAAAGATATAGGCAAGTAAAAAAATGCTTTTCCCTTAGAAACATGGCAAGCATGCTAAAGAGAGGGTTGCTTAGCTCACTTTCATTCACCACCTCAGCAGGGTCAGTTTGTGGTGTTCCGATGCCCTCTGTCTTCTCCTGGTGAAATCCTCATGCTTGACCTTAGGGTGTCTGCTCATGGTAAATGTGCCAGAATCTACTGACCGTCCCGGTGCACAGTTTGCGGTTCACCCTTTGGGCATTTAACAACTTTTCACCAGAGGGATGGTTGAATAACTTCCAGACTATGGAATCTTTGGATGTCTTCTCTGCCCCCACAGTCCCCTCTATACAGACCATTTCTTCCTCCTGAGAAGCAGTTGATGGTCCTGCAGCCTCCTTGTCAGCTGACCCAACATTGTGAAAAAGGCAACAACTGAAACATTCCTGAATAGTAACTGCTCTGCTCTCTGGAAATAGTAAATCTGGCTCCTGATGCTACAAGACAGGCCCTTTTTATATAGAGGAAGGTTACTTGAAGTTTTAATTCAAAATGCCCTAAAATGTAAAATAGTCTGCAGACTAAACAGGAAGTCTGAAGACTACAGAGGAAGTCCAGCTCTTGTTGCCAGGTGTGCAAAGCCTGTGATCTTATGATTGAGACTTTAGACTTGGTGCATTAAACATACATGTTGACCTAGATGGCTGTGTAGTTCATCGTGATAAATGGTGATGGAATGCGACTGTGTTGAGTGAACATATGCATTCTTTTTTCTCCTTATGATTGTGTTAATTCAACTACACAAAATGTAATAATAAGACTATTTATATATATAAAAGTTGAATCCACAATCCTCCCCCCCCCAACCTCCCATCACCTACTCTTTAATATTCACTCTCTTCTCAGTCCACACTTAAGTGGACATTTTTATGAAGTTAAAATGCAATTTTATAATTTTTAATGGCACCTAAATATGTTGATAGTCTGCTGGCTATTTTTCTGGCCCATAGACTTAGCACACATAGTCCACAGCACCAATATGAGGGACTCGGATTATAAAAGGGACCCATTGTGGGTTCAGAAGTTTTATAACGTGGTCCTGAGTTCAAGGCTATGACCTTGACACATCCAAAATTGTCCCCTTAGTCCACACCGTTGATAGCAAAAACCTCTGGACCCGTTTTGGGTCTTCTTCTGCAGTCTTCATTCCGAGACTCGGGACTATGAGTCCGGAACGCAGAGGGGCATGTGCCCGTTGGGATCATGAACCCATCTCGTGGTTCACAGACCCAGCAATTGAACTCTTTCTGCTCTTTATATGACATTCTTAACAGAGGGAATATCGTGAAGCTCTGTGTCCATATACCAGAACTGGAAAATATCAGCTCTGCCTATATAGAGGAAGCGGCCTTTCTCACCCCAGATATCTGGGACATAAATGAGTGTAGTTAAGAAATTACCACAGCAAATCTCTGGGAGTCTTTGGCCGACCACCTAAGGAAAAACATAAACTGCTTGGGAGAGACAGAAAATGGCAAGCCGTCTGTAAACTCCAACTCAGCAGCCGAAATTAAATATCAAATAACGACCTTAAAAACCAGCCTAAATTTAGCCTTGCGGAAGCTTAGCAAGGACAAGGGGGAAAATAAACGACTGCGGACCCGGGTCACTTCCATTCGTCTAGAATAAAGAAAAGTACTCTATGCCCAAAAGAGGGACGAGGAAGCTCAGAGGTGGATCGACTCACGTGAGGTAATAAAATCCAGGGACCAGAGGAAATTTTGGCTATGGGTGAACAAATGCTTCAAACCAAACCAACAGGCAACTGTTACCAACAATGCCACTGGGGATTGGGAAATCTATATTAAGGCTTTTTATGTGGACCCCACTGTGGCCCATAGCCAGCCGAGACAGCCAGAAAAGAACACCGGGTCCATGATGCAACCAGATCGAGATGGTAAAGACATTTTACTAACACCAGACTGTGAGCATATGCTTCTAATAACTCAGGCTCAAGGAGCACTAGCCATCAAGTCAGTGTGAGCAGACAGTGCGCCTGGCCCAAATAGCATCCCTGCCGCAGTATACAAGTGTGCCCCGTCTCGATGGGCCACAGTGATGGCGCCTCTATTCCACGAATGCCGACTAGGGGGAAGTATCCCTGAGACATGGAAGGGTTCACTTATGGTCCCAATCCATAAAAAAGGCTTGCAATCATGCCCAGGGAATTACCAATTGATCGCATTATTGGACGTCGAAGGGAAGTGACACGAAAGCATACTAAACCAAGATCTCCAAACCTGGGCGGAAGAAAGGAATCCCACTGTCTCAAACTGGCTTCCAAAAGGGCTGCCATATTGAAGGCAAACTTATTTGTATCTCCCATCTGATTGAAGCCACTTTAGCAACCAAGGGAAGGGCTCTCTACGCTGGGTTCATCGCTTTCCAGACTGCATTTGACAGCATGTCATGGCCAAGACTTTGGGCAACACTTAGCAACTGGTGCATGCCTCAAAATGTACTAAAATCAATCATCACCCATTACTCAGACACCTGGGTAAGATAAGAGTCAGCATTGGATGGGCCACCAAAGATAAAATCCAGACAAACAAATACTTAAAGTAAGGTTGCATACTGCCACCACATCTATTTAATCTGTACCTGGCTGACTTTCCAGACCATCTAGCACCGGTGAGGGCATTCCCACCTAAAATGGCCAGCCTCGAAATCCAATCGCTCCAGTACGCGGACGATACGGTCCTTTTAGATCAAACACTGATTGACCTCCAGATACTCTTTACGGCCCTGTCTATTGTAGGGCCAATTACCTAAAAGTGAATATAATAAAAGCAAAGTTGATGATAATCTCCTGTAAATTGGTTAAAAAAAAAGGGGTCATGGTCTATCGAGGGAAAGGCCATAGAGGTGGTGACCACTTACAAATACTTGGGAGTTTGGTTGGACTACAGGGGACGTTTAGCAGCACATATCACTGCCCAACAGGGCGCAACCAATTCCTTAGAAGGGGCCTTTTGCAAAGTAAAGAAATCAATGAATACCTCGGATTTATCCTCGCTCCTGAAGGTAATAGGATGTAAATTTCTCCCCCTGGTGGCCTATGGATGATGAGTTTTCTCTCTTCCCGCTCCCAAACCATTAACCTGGGTCCGTACCGTTCGGCCACTACGACTTTGACCAAGGGAGTACCACAGGGCTCCTGTCTGAGCTCTACCGTATTTAATATCTGTCACCCCCTTGGCCAAGCTCCTTAGAACATGTGGCTTTATTCCCATATCCTATGACGACGATACGCAGCTTTTATTCCCTTTCACCAATTTCACCCCTTCTGTTCAGATGGCTTTCTCCGATGGTGTGAGGGCCATTTCTAACTGGATGAGAGGTAACTTTCTCCAATTCAACGTCAGAAAGACGGAGATCATGCTTTTCGGTGAGGCCCGTTGTTATGGACTCCCGATTGGTGGCAGGTTGACCTTGGCACCCCTCCTGCCCCTAAGTCCCTTGTTAAGAACTTGGGCATACGTTTAGACCAGTCACTCACCTTGAAAGAACACGTTGCACAGACTGCTGGCGCCTGTTTTCACATGCTGGGTCTCCTGCGCCCGGTCTTCCCCTTGCTCCCAGACTGTACCCGTAAAACTCTGATGCAAACCCTTATACTGAGCCGCCTGGACTACTGCAATGCATTACTGGTCTCAGCCAATGAGTCCTCGTTATGTAGATTGCAGGTGGTCCAGAATACTGCAGCACGCCTGGTCCTAAATGCCCCCCCAAAAGCTTCTTCCCTTCCCCTCCTTCGCCAACTGCATTGGCTTCCAGTTCGAAAGCGGGTAAAATTTTAAATCTGCTGCACTGTGCATAAGGCCCTATATAATATCGGCCCTTCGTACCTTGCAGAGAAATTCACTCCCTATGTGCCCTCCAGATCCCTGCGCTCGGGAACTAAATCCCTGCTCGTAGTTCCCAGAGTCAGAAGAGCCAGGCTGGGTGGTAAAGCTTTCTCCCACCTGGCCCCCCTCTACTGGAATCAGCTTCCCATTGATCTGAGACTGTGCTCGGATCATCTTCAGTTCAGGAAGCGCCTTAAGACCATTCTGTTTTGATTGTGCTCCTCAGCTAACCCTGTAGCCGTGTCCGCAGCGCAGAGATAATCCCTTTGGGGGTCGATTCAGGCGCTATATAAATAAATAAATTATAAAAAATATGGGGCGCCGACCTTCAGAAGCAGAATGGCCAACTGGCTGGATAGAGCACAGTCATCTTGCTTTCAAATAGTATTTTTGCTTCCAAATTTCACTTCACACTCTCAAATCTGGCAAGAGTTCGATCTAACTTCTCAGCAATGGCTACTAAAAGCCAGGTTCCTAGCTTATAGCCTGAAAGCCAAGCAGGCGCAGGAGTGCACGCTGAAAAACTCCATCTGGAAATTAACAAGCAGACCCGCAACAAACTAGTACAAGTTCTTTAATCCACGCTTTGGAGGCTTTAGAAGCGTGCACAATCTGGACAAGTGGGCTGCCGACACCCGTGGTGGCGAAGCTGCTGACCAAACAAGCTAGGCTAATATTGGCAGGCCATGAAGCACAAGCTGTGAAAAACTGGGCCATGGTAATCTGGCCTTGATGTTTTATGAGCCAGGGTCCCTTCCATTCTACCTTTCCCTGCCCCTTAATCTCACCATGAAATGACAGCTAATAGGCTCGCGCTTCGGTTTAGTCCAGCTGAAGTCCTATTGGTACGGGAGGAGGAACCTGGAGGAGAAGGGCAGATAATGCTGCCTCTGTGCTAAGGCAGAGGAATCACTGACCCATGTGCTTTGTATCTGTGTGGAATTGACCCCGCTAAGGAAGTTTTGGCTTCTACCACTGTGGTCCATCTTGAATGTTCGAACCTGCCAAAGAGCCATAGAGGTGTGTTTGAGAGGGGAATCTGTACAATTGGCTTCCTGCTTTGTGAAATTTACGAAGGCTGCAGTAGCATTGCTGTCATCTTGACAATTACAAGGTTCTATTCATGGGCAAAACCTTTCATAACTCAACGCTTAACCAGCCATTGAAGAGAAAACTGATTCACTAACTCCCCTTTCCCACACTCGGACCAAAATGGAGATAGACCCGCTGAAATGGAGAATTCTGGAGGTTGGGGGGAATCCGCACACCTACTACTGACCTCCGACGAGACATTTGATTTTAATATATCACTTGCTTCATTATCGCTCTTATTTAATGATTTATTTATGTGTTGCGCCATTTTTATTGTAGTTGTTTTTAATATGCAAAGATTTTTAGATTGGAATGATTTTAAGTAATCATGCAATAAATAAATAAATCTGAATCTTTAAACGACAATGACTCAATTAAACATTTTAGACTCCTCCTTATGACACCAGAAGGGCTGGTAACCACTGCTTGTTTTGTGGTACTTCTCAAGTGTTTATTACTCCCCTTACTTGCACTTACCCCACTATGACAACGTTATGGGGCAATATGCTGAATATTCTTGGCCCATGATCAAGCAGACGTTAGCCACCTTGGCTGAGGCGGTCTTATCTGACTGTGCCTAGCATGGCGAAAGACTCGAGGTGAGTCACCATCATCCAGCTGTTCCTGAAGTCCTAACAATGAGTGTCTGGAGCACAACTTGTCTCTGTCTAGTACGAAAAGTAATACACGTTCACTTATTGTTTAAGGAGGAGGATAGTGATTTATTCTGTATGATATCACATAGGTATACTTGGTTCAATTCTTCTGCTGATGACAATAAACAGAGTATTTGTAATACATTTATTACAAGTATACACGGGTAACACAGATGCGGCAGGAAGATGTTGCTCTTGATTTTATGTGATGAAATAAGTTGTGGGGAATAACCGTCGATTTCCGTAGAACAACTGATGCAGTCAACACGCGTTTCGTCACTATGACTTTTTAAAGGCTATTATTGTCTGGATAAGTGAAGTGTATTACTTTTTGTACTAGACAGAGACAATTGTGTTCCGGAAATTCATTGTTATGTTATGTGGGTGATGCTCTTGCAGTCACCGCTTTCACACTGTTTGGTAGCAAAAGGGTGGTCTGCTGCAACACTAGCTTAACTTGCTCCTTTTTCTCTTCTCAATTTTGTTTAAATATCAGCCACTATGTAATAGGGATTGAGGTTAACCAGGGCACAAGTCGGGGGTACACGCCGGTACACAGCATCCACCTACTCTTTTCACAGGGTGGACGTCGTCCCCCCTGTCAAGAAGTTGGGCCCCACAGAAATATGCTGTACTTGTCCCGGTATAATTTTCAGACACCGGGACACGTTCAGCAGCGCCTGCACGTTGTCTTCTTTTGATTCCCAGCAGCAACGTGCAGGCAGGGAGGGGGCTTTTTTCACCTCCAGCTGGGCCGAAGTTAAGGGGTCATCAGGCCTCCTTTTGTTTGAATATACTGACTGGAGGTGGCCTGGAACCTCACACTTAAATGTAAATGCCACGGAGGGGAAACAAAGGCACACAGCTTGTTATTTATTCGCAGGTACTTTAGAGAGGCCTGCTTTTGCCTTTGTTCAGTCCCTGTATATAATAGATGCATGCACTGTAAGAATGTCAGGTGTGTTGGTCTGTCCCAGTATTTACACAAATAACAATTTCAATAGCACTATTTGATTTCTTTTATAGCGCTATGCAACCCAATGCAAGGTGTCAGAGCTCTTTAAATAACATACACATTATACATTGACAATAAATCATGTACATGTGCAAATCAGTGTACAAGATGAGTTACATGAGACAGTGAGGGTTACAAGGTGTAGGAGTCGCATGTCCTTCATACCTCACTATGGTCTTTTAGAAAGATTACAATTTATGAACTGCAGGTAACAAAAGGATCTGTTAAAAGCAGTAACCCACTTTACTATCTACATAAAATAAAATTCTGTCATCTGCTTGTTAGATGATGTGCTTTGCAGGAGACACACTTACCTTCTCTACTACTTTGATTTAAATCTGGGAGTTTACAAAACACATCTCTCCAGCAGGTGCACCAGAGTTATCTCACCATTATTACTATTCCCAGAGATTTACTGGACACCTTCACAGCAGATGCCTTAACCCAATCAAATATATTAAAATGTAGACTTTGCAACCAATTAAGCCTAACAGATATAATACCATGCTTCTCCTTGTTGCCAATTTATGTGTGGCAGTGTATTAAAAAATTAATATTTTAGTTGAGGCCCAGATTTTGCGTCGGGATTGTGCCACTTTTTTGGCACGACCCCAACGCCAAATCTCATTTGTTAAATCTCATAATGCGCTTAAATGTACTCATGATATACCTGATAAACATATGTGTGAGGTCTTAATATCTGATGTCACTTCTTGTGATGTCACGTCTCGTAACATCATGAACTGTGACGGCACGCGTCATGATTTCACTTGCATACTGCCTAACCTGGTTAGTCCCCCACTTCTTATTTTAGTACTTGGGCCCTGAGGTTAACTGAAACTGCTGTAATAGGGCCTGGAGTCCTGCGGAATTCGCAGGTAAAAGTCTCCGATAACGATTTTTTTTTTTGCAATTTTATATTGCGCAAACTCGGCCCAAGGGCAGTGGTGCGGACGCGAGCACCAGTTACGTAACACAAGGCCAGATTCATTTTTAGGTCTCGCCTAGCGTTGCAGCGCATGCGCTGCTCGCTCTGCGAGATCTATTGTCGTCGGGTTGCTTTTGGAAGTGGGGTGGAAGCTCCGCCTCTACTTTTCATTGGCACGCGTCACACTTTATGTTAAACGCGCGCTTTTGATTTGCAGTGAGGTTTTTTGGTCCCCTCCCTGTCTCCTTTCCGGCTCGCCCACCCGGACTGGATATTTTGCTCGCGCTCATGTGCTCAAGAGAAAACGCAGGCAGCTTGTTCTAAACAGCTGCTCTTCGTTCTGTCTCGGGCTGCAGCTGCCTCCTTAGTTCACAGCGCTTGCATGCCTCAGTGCTCATGAGAAAATACAGGCTGAAGATCTGGCAACAAAATCAATGGCTCGGTTTGTATTTCTTCTAAATATCTCAACCTTTCCCTCATCCTGCCTCGTCTTTTCCACCTCTATTCCCCGCTCCTCCTGCACTTTGCCCAGTGCTTTCCCCGGGCTCCTCGTAGCCCACCAAGAGCCTAACCCGCTTGAGTTGGCTGCAGAACCAAACACAAACAATGGCTCCTTGCTGGGGCCCCGACTCTCGGCCCGTGAACCCGCAGCCCTGGCAGGGGTGGGGGCATCTTGTTCCAGCAGTCTGCAGTGGCTTCTTAACAAAAAGACAAGGGCGTGGGTCTCCGCGCAGCGCATATCATGTTACAAGCATTGTGCTCACCATGCAGCATTGTGTCTTGAAAAACCCGCTTAAAAATACACGTTGCAAACATTATGAGCCACACAGCGAACGGCACGCTCATGTTAGACTTTATTTTTTTGCAGTTTTACTTTATTTTTTGCAGTTTTACATAGCGCGGACTCGACTTGAAGATCGCTTTACAGGAGCTCAAGTTACATTACACAAGGTCACTTAATTTTGATGTTTCTTGAAGCTCGGGGGAATTGAGGAGAACTTGTTTTGTTTTTTATTCAGGTGTCCCCGAGGGCAACTGCACCAGAAGAACAGAGAACGTTCTGTAGACTTCTATTTTGAAGCCGCTGGAGGGATAAGGTTTTGGGAGTTCTTGTTTTAGTGACATCAATGAGAAGGTCTCCGGCGGCTGAAGCTAAGCGCGCGCCCTGATTCTGCTGCTCACCCTCGGACTCCGAACCTTTCCCGCACAACCACAGACGCAGCTGCTTCCTTCACCGTACACAGGGGCTCTCCGATCGGGACTGACTGCAGTTGAGGACGAGTGGGGCTCTTAAAAACTCTTGCCCCTCCCTCCTCATTACTCCTCTCACCGCTCTTTCCTTGATCGGCATCCCATAAGTTTACACCCCTCCCCTCTTCTCACTCACGATTGTCCCTTTTTGTAGGGCTTGCTTCTACTACAATGTAGAATTATTCCCAATTACATTATTTACAGATATGGAGCGCAGGGCCCTGCCATTCTAAGCACCAGGACACTGCACAACAACTTAGTTCAACTGTATTTGTATAGCGCTTTCTTACCGCTTCTGAGGGTTAAACTGCTATCTTTTTTAATTTCAATAAGTATTACTAAGCTTTTGTGTAAATGCAAAACGGGAAAATAAACGAACTGAACTAGACAGTATTACTGAATAAAGATCACAAGGGGGCATTATAAAAAAAGACAATTCACCAAGACACGCTCCAATGTCTGACCTGCCTCTCTCAACCCTCCTTCTGTATGTAATGTTCTATCTCTGTCAACGTGTCTGCCTTCATCTTCTCATCTGTCTACCAGCGCCTCCCGGTTTCCCTGTTTCTGCACATGCATGCACCAATGTATGTATCTGTCCATTAATTCGGGTGTGCGCCATTCTGTCAAAGAACGTTTTCGTCTGCCTTTCTATATTGTCCGTTGGTCTGACAAGGCTGCTCTCATCCTATAAAGGGCTTCTTTTTGGTATATATGTCATACCCTCTATCGCCTGCTGGAGCTCTCCTGTCTTGTATACCTGTCACACCTGCTGTCACCTGGCGGGGTTCTCCTGTCTTGTGTACCTGTCACACCTGCTGTCACCTTGTGGGGCTCTGCCGGCTTGTATACCTGCCACACCTGCTGTCACCTAGCGGGGTTCACCTGTCATACAACTTCTGTCGCCTGCTGGGGGGTTTGCTACCTGTATCTCGATCACATCTGCTGTCACCTGGTGGCATCTTCTGTCTCCGTGACTGTCACATCCACCGTCACCTCACGGTTGCCCTCTGTCTACTTGCCACATACGAGCTAGAGCGGGTCTAAATCCTCCGTCTATATGTCTGTCACATCTGCTGTCACCTGCAGAGGGTCGGCTCTTTTTATAACTACCGCTCTTATTGGGGGTCTTCTGTCTGCATGTCTGTCACATCTTTTGTCGCATAAAGTGGGTCTCCCGTCTGTCACCTGGTGGTTGTCTCCTGTCTATCACGTCTACTGTTACTTGATGATCTTGAGACCAGTGCTGCGCGGTCAGTTGTCACTATGTAAGGTCTGTTCTTACTGGCTGCCTAATTGCAGGTTACCATGGTGAGAAGCCCTGCTGTTGCTTTCTGCAGTGCTGATAAGGTAGAATCTTGATATTTTTTGTTTCCTGAACGCTGCATTTTATATAGCCTCTACATTAGACCTACAGCCTTGCTCACTGCTTTGGCAACGTTAACCCCAAAGCGGCAGCCATGACTCCCATCCCATCCCAACTCTGCCAGCTGCAACTGCAGGCGTCACCAGCATGTTGCAGCTGCTGGTCCAGTGTTAAACCAAGTAGTGGATGGACTGTGGTAGGGGGGGGGCTTTTTCATCTCAAATTCTCCTTGGATAAGGTTGATCATTATATGGACTACAATTTCCACGAAGTTCACCTAGCCAGCGGGATTCTCTGCCATTGAAAACCTGTGGCTGACCTCTTCGTGTCAACATTGCACAGGCGGAGGGGCACATCCTCTGGGAAAAAGTTAGTCGCTTGCCGTGCACAGATGGGCCTGTATCTCTATTTTTCTAATTAAGTCACGTGGCAGGGGGGCAGCACTATATGCGTATGACTTTTCCCAGTCCTACTGTTGGAAGGCACCGGCCTATCAGAAATCATCACATTTCCCATGAGGTCTTCTGCACGGGAGTGCTGTGGCAAACACAGGGATCATTTCTGTGCAAGATCCTCGCAGCACACCGGAAAGGTGCGGCACCCCTAAGAAACCGTAGTAATTAGAACAAGCATTTGCAATGCAATAGGTCTCGCATTTTAGAAACTTTAACCTATTGGTATTGTAAATGACAATGCCTTTTATTATTGCAGGTTTTTTAAACACATAAATAAAAGGCACTGACATTTACAATGCCAATAGCTCAAAATATCGCAGTTGCGAGACCTATTGCATTGCAAATGCTTGTTATACACCAGAGATTAGGTCATCACATGATGTTGAGGGGACGCCGGGATTCGAACCTGCTTCCCTAGTTTCGAAGTTAGCAGCTCTGGCCGTAAACCACATCCTCTCCCTTTTATTGCTGCCTGCTGTTTTCAAGCTTTACCTGACATTAATGACCTGAAGAACATTGTTTGTTTTAGCACAGGCAGGCTAGAATATCAGCGATTTCTGCCTTTGAATTCCGGGGACCTTTGTCCAGGGTCGGATTGGGATCACAATTTGGCCCGGGCACTGACGAAAAAAGTGGCCCACATCCAAGGGGCGTGGCCCACATTCAAGGGGCGTGGCCCACATTCAAGGGGCGTGCCCCACATTCAAGGGGCGTGCCCTTTCATGAGAAAGGGGGTGTGGTCAGAGCAGTGAGACAGAAACTTATGGGCCTGCTGTTTTCCCACTCATGCAGGCAGTGAGTAAGGGGTGTGTCCATATGGAGGTGAGGCAGGAGGTGGGGAGGGAAAGGAAGGCCACAAACATCACCCAACAAGATCCCTCATTGAGGAGGGAGTCACTGGAAAATATGAATACTATGAAATGTTATCTTAGTGCAAGCTTAGACTCTCCCAGAATAACAAAAAGAACATAGAAGTAGAATGGTGCACCCGACAAGAGGTAGAGAATGACTTAAGTGTCAGAGCGCAGCCTCCACAACATAAGAAAACCAGACAGGAAGGCACTAAGGGGAATTAAATAAAAATTAAAATTTTGCATCAGAAAAGCTGTGCTAAAAAATACGGACATGTTCTTATAAAGTGTCCTCTTTAATTATCATGTTCCCTTTGCAGAATCATAAAGCATGAACAAATGGTTATTTTTTATAGTTGTTTTTCCATTTGACAGTTTTATATAGTGTGAATTCAGCCCAAGACAAAGGCTATTTGAGTTCTATTCATGAGCACCAATTACAGTACACAAGATCCGATTTTTTATTTAAGGGCCTGGGCGATGAAGTGATCTGCCCAGAATCACAGGGTGTTGAGCAGACGCTGGGACTCAAACCTGATTCCCCATCTCTGAAACTCTGGCGTCAGGCCACATATGCCTCTGCACACACAAGAAATGAAAGTGGGAGGATACTGTTCTTGTGAAGGACACAGGGCCAAGGTGACAATGGCCTACAAGCTGAGCAACTCAAAAAACAGCAAGGCCCCTTTCTGTTACAAAATTATTCGAGCCCTCCAGCGCAGGAGCACCTGAAAAGCAGCGAGGCCCCTGCTATTACTAACCTACTCAGCCCTCCCCAGCCCTCCAGTGCAGGAGCACATGAACAGCAGTGAGGCCCCTGCTATTAGTAAATTAATCAGCCCTCCCCAGCCCTCCACGGCCTCAGGGCAATGTCCTGGCAGGGGAGCACAAAACACAGCTGCTGGGTCATCCATGGTAGCCAGGGGGAGGCTGAGGTGAAGATGGTGTGAGTTCCAAACATCACCTGGCCCCCACAGCGAGACCCATTCTTCCTCGCCCACTATGCCCTGAATGTGAAGGGCTGTGGGCGAGGTGTTAAGACAAACACTGTTTCTGGGCTGCGTGGGCCCCAGGGGGCCGAGGTGAAAATGGCTCAAAGGCCTGAGCAACACCTGGCCCCCATGGAGGCCGATTCTTGCACACAATCACCCCTCCCCAGCCCACCCTCAGCGTGATTGCTTTGCAGGGCAGGGGGTGAAGGAGAGGCCACAGCTGATAATCGCTGTACGGCCACCCAGCGAAGCTGCTTTCCTTTCTCTGTCTCAATGCCCTCTGTGGGCCGTTTTTTTCCCCTCCCCTTTCCCAGTCCACAGAGAGCACTCTCTGTGGACTGGGAAAGGGGAGAAAAAAAAACGGCCCACAGAGGGCACTGAGACACCGGCCCTTCGGCCAATGCCCAAGTGCCCGCAGTGCCAATCCGCCCCTGCCTTTGTCTTATCAAGGATGGCCCTTGTGACAGGTGTAAGTAATGAGATATAGTACACATTGTGAGATTCTACAATATACTCAATTCATCCAGTATGGAACGTGGATTTGTGTGAATGTCTTCAATTAATCGGATAAGTGGTTGATATAGATGCTGACCTAATACGTAGGTAATCAGCCCACATGGAATACTTTTATGAACAATGAGCGAGATTCTGTATACGATTAATTCAAATGTGTTAGCGGCATTTATAGCACACATACAAAATCCCTTCCTCATGTTACATACGTGTCTACTTTATTCTTTCAATAATCACAAGAAAATTATTTTCTGTACAATATTTATAGCCATGTTGCAGGAGACTGCATACTAAGCAAACAACAGCCCACTGTGACAACCTGGCGCCATCCGACTTACGAGGGCTTTAATTGTCTGTAACTAAGGCTCCTCGCCCTTCCATTCTTTGGCCTCCGTGCTGTTTCTCTTGGCCGGTCTTGCAGAGGCTGCGATTGCTTACAGCTTCTGAGACCTCTCGATAAACAGATGTTTGTCCAAAATACATAGACGTTACTTTGGACGCCTGATCGCTGACCCCGCAGTACTTTTTCCTGAAGGGGTGGAGTCTAGCAGTTGTACTTGGCATCACCCCTGCACTTTGAAGCATGGACTACTGGACATTGTGTTTGGCACTGGAAGACCCTAAACTCGTGCTCGGAGCAGGGTGTGCGCAAGTCAACCAGATTTGTTCCATATGGTGGAACACCCCTCTTGGCCTGACTTCTCTGTTTTCACTTACTCACAGAGTGTAGACTCTTGTGAACATCAACTCCTAAAGCGTTTACTAGGAGTTCCGCATTTAACAGATTAGGACATCAGGGGATGGATTACTGAAAGGATCTAGGGTCACAAGGGCGTTTGCGACCATTTTGTCCAGCACCAGGCACTGCAGCAGGGTCCTCGGACACTTGTGCCGCCCTTTCTCTAACACGGATCACGACGCACACGTTCTGAGCCTGCGTGATTCCCCTTGGGATTCCTTCATTTGTACGGCGGTGTGGACCCTTGCAAAGGGGATGCCTTTGCCACTGTTCCATGCTGTATTACAGATGTGGACACAGGCGCAAACAGGCCATCAGAAGTGGTTTACACGTCGCTCCTTGAGAGGGCCTTGGGGTCCAAGGCATCCACCTCAGATGGGTGTATGGTTTGCCTAAGTCTGAGGGGGGGTCACTGACCCCTTGTCAACCTGCTGCCAGTCCTTCTGCTTTGAAAGATGGTCTGCCCTTCAGTGTGGCACTGTTCCTTTCTCTTCCTTTCCTGTCCTTGCCTAATCAGCAGGTAGTCATGTATGTGTCTCCACCTAGCCCAAAGGAGAGGGGGATGTATAGTATGACCCTGGGTTACAAACGTGACAGAAAACGCTTGTATATAAGAAAAACATTGGGTGTGAGAGAAAACGTTATAGATATATAGGGAAGGTATAGCCACATGTGGCAAGTGGTTTTCTCATTTATATCATACAGTTGTTTGCACATACAAGAGTTTGCTTCTTAAATTTGTGCAAGATCCATCAAGTTATCAAAGAAATGAGGAGGATTTTCGTTATTGCAAGGTAGGAAAGGTGAGCCGTCCAAGTGAGTAGTGAAAGATGAGTATTTTGCGCACCTTGTTTTTGGATGCTGCAATACTGAAGTGTGTGGCGACTGTAATATATGCGGGAGGTTGGGAGCAGAGCTTGGCATCTTCCTGCATAAAAGTTCAGTGGCTTCAACTGCCTTGAGTAAAATTTTGGGAAATTATAGAAATGTATTTATAGTCTTTAACGAATTTCTATAGGTTTACTGTATAATTTACTATATCCAAAGGTAATAATTAAAACACATTCTCACTTCCAGATGTGACACAAGCAGTACTCTAACCAATTCTGGCCGATAGCACCCACAAAGATGGCTGGTGTGGCAATACTTTGCAAACTTAAAGAGGGAAATGGAGGAGTCAAAGTCAAAAGGCATAGGAAGGCGCACTATACTAAGCTTCAACTCTTCTACACAACACATCGTACACCTTTAACTTAGACACACCTAAAATGGCTGAAGAGTCATACGTCCGAAGACTATTTGACTACCAACTGAGGGGCACTGACTGGGAGACATGACTGTTGGGGGTGATTTCAACCTCGCCTGGACCCTGACTTAGATAGCGATAAAAGGTTGTACTCGGGTACTGTAGCCACACCAGGTCTGCTTAAGAAAGAACTAACAGCTGTAGACCTGGAGATCTCTTTACTTGGGAGACAAAGTCTTCTGCTACTCCCATGTGTATGCCAAATACTCACATATAGATAACCTACTGATCATGCACTTTCTCATTTGATCTCTAAAGGGAGTGACCATGTCTGATATTTCTATTTCCGACCACGCCCATTTGGAAATGTCCTGGGAAGGGGGGAATATGTCCAATGGGGACATCCCATTGGAGGGTGTGGGTGAGAACACTTCAGGACCCTGTCCATAAGATAGCAATAGCAAAGGCGATAAGTGATTTATTTGAGACTAACGCCTGTATGAACATGCACCTTGATGCAGTCTTGGATACCTTTAAGCCAGCTCTTCGTGGCACTCCATCAGCACTAAAGCGGGGTAGGTCCTAGAGAAGAAACTGTTGGAAAACAATCTCACAGATGAGCTTATGGCCTTAGATGCAATAGCTAAATAGAAAACAACTAAAACGACTCAACGCCAGCTGCCAATGATCAACGGTCTGGTTAGGGCCAATAGGATCATCTGAGTGGACACAACATTGCTTGAAATAAGTCAGTATTCCTATGATAAGGGGCGAAATAGCACCCCTACTAGCCAGGAAGTTTTGTTTCCTAAGAACAAGGGCACTATAGCTAAAGTAAACAGAGGGGATGGAACATGGGCGACTAGGGAATGAGACAAACAGGAAGATTTTACGAACTGCTTTCAAGACATTTGTAAGGAGAGATGAACGCAGGGAAACATATTGGGCTATCTGGAGGCCTGACAACCCCCTGGTATCCTTTTAAAAAACCAATATCAGCCCTGGTCAATATGTTCATGCACAACTCGTGCTCTACCCCTCCACTATGTGTGATGCGGATATTACAGTAATCCACAAACCTGGAAAGGATCTTGGCGCATCTTACAAGCCAAAAGCACTATATAACACCAATGCAAAGATCTATACTATGACCCTAACCATTTGTTTTGAAGCTCTCATGGCCCGACTGATAAACCACAATCAAAAAAATATAAGCGCACAAATAGAGGGGGAAGAGGATATAACAAAAATGTAAGGTGTCATAAAAATACCTTCTCAACTCACTATATAACACAAAGGTACCCAACACACGTTGAAGGTAATCCTGGACCTCTCTCATTGAGGTGCAGTACCCTAAGGAAGTTAGCCCCCACGTCGGGGGTCTCCCTAAAAAGGACAAAACGTGCACAGACATGCAACATCATTAGGCTCCCCCTCATAGTGGTTCCCAAAGGGTTAATTCCGTGGACATCCATCCCATGGACTTCTTTAACAGGAGAAAAGTAGGCTACCCTAATGGTGAGGTGTATGGGACTTAAGAAAATAATATAAAAAAGTGTAACCGAAAGAAAATTGTGTAGAGAATTTTTTCCTCTCCATATCATCTGACAACAGTCAGTTTAATATGGGGAACACTGCAATGCAGAGTCTGAGGATGTAGCAAGTGTCCCAGATTTAGCTTGTACCAATCAAAACCAGATCCCTCCATGATATCCGGGGCATCCCTTTTGGGGTAGAGGAGCACAAGATCTGTCTCTTCGCAGATTACTTCCTGCTGGGGGGGGGTCACCCAGTAGGATGTCATTGTGTTATGTAATCACATTAGGCCCGGGCAAGAACACCACCATTTTACATGCTCACTTTTAAAGTTGACATATTTTCTTGAACATTGACAGCTGACACACATTTGCTTGCCTGCCTATATGAGATAATATTCTCTGAAATGTCTTTGCTTACATTTGCACTTCTTCATAGGCATATTATCAGGCTTGGTTCGGTTAGGTTAAACAAAAGTTTATTGGGACGATTGTCCATAAAATAAAACAATGGAGCAACTATACAATATAAAAACATCTAGCATCCCAAATCCCCCTAGCAACATATCCTATTCAAACCCATTCTTAAAATTCAGTTTGACAGCTAATATAAAACATGCAATTCCAACTGCCGCATCGAAGTAATGCATTGCAGGCAACAACTTCAATGCTTCCGGCCTTTGAAATGTTTGGTATTTTAAAAACAAGGGTCTTAAAAACTTAATACAATCAAAAATGTAAAAAACACAGTCCACAAGTACATGAGACAAGAAGCATTTTACATTCATGGAGCATGTACAGAATCTATTACAGTCCCAAACGACACTGCCCCATTTCCGGGACGAGAAAATTGTGTTAAACCCTACTCTCACTTTTAAAATTTCGTTTCATAATCTGGGGTCGTGCATCTGGGTGCAATATGGAAAAAACGTATCCTGGCCAAGAGTATTCATTGAGAAGCCAATGGAATCTCTCAAAGCTAATTTACTGGGAAAGGGAGACCAGTTTTTAATTATACCCCAAAGGGAATGCATTGTTTCAAAATCTTCTATCCTCTTCCTTGCGTCCTTTGCCAACCTTCCTTCACTACCACAAATTTCTTCCCAACACAATTTAGACACCTTTGGGGTTTCTTTATGCAGTTAACTTAATAAAGAATCTCAACACACGAGAGGTCGCCTGCGAGTTCCAGGAAACCAGATTCAATTATCTTCTTATACCCTGAACCATGGTTCCTGGTGGTAGCAAAAGGAGTCTCCTAAGGACTGCACCCTCCATGGGGTCCCAATCGGAGGAGGGGTCGAGAGCAAGTACCTCTGCCCCGTACAACCCCAAAGGGGGTATTTTCCCTTCATAAGCTTTTATTAGGGGTGTGAGGGCCAAACCAGCATGATTCCTATTAAATTTAACCAGGCAGTGGCACCCCGCTTGCAGCATGGACCTCTGCTTAACGCACCCCATATGAATATCCCATTTTAGATTCCTATGGAAACACAGCCCTAAATATTTATAAAATATTTTCAACTTCCACCGCCCGGGCATTCAAAAACCGTTTAAAGTTATTCACTTTTTTCCCAAATATCACCACCCTAGTTTTCTCCAGATTAATTATAAGTGAGTTCTATATACTATATGCTGCTAAGGAATCCAATTTTCTCTGCAGACCAATTGGGGTGTAGTCCAGCAGAACCAAGTCATCCGCATCGCATATAGTAAACATGGAAGGTGCTGTTTCCCAACCTTAGGGGAGAATTTTTGCAATAATTCTATGGCTGCTGGAAAGTCCACCAAAAATAAACAAAAAAGCTGGTGAGCTACTACGCATCCTTGACGAAGACCATTTTGAATTGGAATTTTTTGTGATAGTCTTCCAGATTTATTCAGCTCGACCTGTGCCCAATTGTCCTTATGTAGTACTCATAGTGCACTGAGGATGTCATTTGGGAGCGTCCAGGGCACAAGTTTCCCTCATAGAAGTCTACTGTATTGAATACTGTTCAAAAATAAATAATGCAACAGCACAGCCTTTGATTTACTTCCAGGGCTTTCCGTATGATGACCCAGAGATCAAAACGGTAGTCTATGGTAGAGTGGCCTTCCGAAAACCTCCTCGCTCAATCTGTATAGTCTTCTGCTCGTAAACCCATTCATCCAGCTGCGAGAGCAAGATCTTTGAGAATATCTTCACTGGGATGTAGACATATTATCAGAGGCTTGAACATTCTGTACAAGAGCTAAAGTTCACTGTGCAAAATGTTGTTGTTAGTTATTGTTCGCTCGGCGACAGCTCTGTCAGGATAGAATCAATAATGGCGGCCTGACTTGGGCTTCAGGATGGCAATATGGATGAAGTTTGTTACATATACAACATCACTCCTCTTTCGAGTTGGAGGAGCATTTCACAGACACTGTTGAGGTCGCCCCATGCCAGAATTCCAGCCCAGCTGAATCCTGTTTACCTCCTGAGAAGGATGGTGCCCAGCGCTACACCAAGCTGGGCTCCCAGATGAAACATACCCACAGGTAACTGGGAAGTTAGATCACCCGCAGGGATTCTGGCAGATTTACCCACCCTAGGCACACTAGGATAAGGAGCGCTAAGTAGGAGCATAACTATAACTATATTCCTATGCAAACATATATTCTGTGTTACAGCACAATGGTTGAATTGTTCATTTTCTTTACCATTCTTGTGATGCTGATTACTCTGTTTTGTTTCCTTCTATTGATAATTGCAGCACACGTATTTTACACAAGAATCTTATTGCTTTAATAAATATATGAAATGCCAATTCGCATATTTTTTTGCTTTTCTCTTTGGGCATGCATGAGTTACCAAACAAAAGGTCTTTAGATCTGTTTCCATGACTTCCTTAGGGAGTCAAGGTTGTCATGTTCTGAGGTAGCAAATACCACCTGTTACCTTGCTAGGTGAGGGGTACAGATGGTGCACTGTGAGCTAGCCAGGACGAAGGCCAACATATTCTGATAGTGTGCGTGGACTCAGTTTCGCACAGTTTTGACGTTTATGTTGTCCATCAAATGCACAGTTTTACTGAGAAAGTATTAACTGTACGACAATGGAAGGGTGCATTCAGGATCAACAAACAAAAATCTACCATCCTCAAAATGTACATCCCCTCCCACAGCTGCCCAGGGCATGCAGCAGTCCTTTCTGTTTATATGGGCTGACTGATTAATTCAATACGTAGGCCTTGCCTCTCCAACAGGTAGAAGATGTGGAGGAGGGGGGGGGGGCAACTGGTTGGCCCTGTGCAAACAATTATGTATGGATCTCAGGTGGTGGTGCTCTCCTTACGCTCCATGGTCGAAACACATCAAAGGCCTTAAAATTAATATATTTCCTAGAGTAATCTATCTCTTCCAATCTCTGCCAATATGCATTCCTTCAGCTGTCATACAAGCAATGCAAAGCCAACTAATGGAGTTTGTTTGAGGAGTTGGGGGCCTCTTATCTAAATGAAAATTCTGATTGCACATAAAGAATGTGGTGTGGGGGGGTTGTGCTCGGATTTGCACGAGTACTGCTGGGTGGTGCCCATTTGCATCATCTTGAGTGGACAGTGAGCTAGAAAAAGGGGCTTCTTATGGATTGTGTGGTAGAGGCCGATCACTGTGGGGCTTGACATGACTGGAGTGGGCACGTCTGTGCAGTGCATATCTGGTCACGACAGTGAAGACAAGGCTGGAGGTGTGGGACCAGGTGGCAGTAAAAGGGGTCCTAACTACTTTCCCATGGCTGAACACGCCCATCCTCCGCAATCCAGCATTATCCCTCAGACATAGGAGACAAAGCTGATGTCTCTGGGAAACGGGGGAGTGTAGGGTGCTAATAGACTTCTTCATCCAGGGCCAAACTAAGTCATTTGAACAATGCAAAGCAGACTACAAAATTCCCGTAACAAATTGGAACCAATACTGCTAACTGAGGCACTGAGATCTACAGCCTCCTAATGCCTCCCGACCCCTGACCCATTTCTTAAAACTGGTTTGCAACTATGGGGAATTATTGGGGCTTTATCTCTAACATTTATAGGACACTGCAGCTTATTTAGGCAGTTTAGAAATGTCCTTTCCTTCAGAGGTGCGAAACATACCTAGGGTAGCAGATCAGAGATGAGCTGTGGAAGGGTGTGTGGGCTGACACATCCAGGACCTTTCGAAGTATGCGCCATGGGGAATCAGCATATAAGGTAATGTACCAGTGGTATACAAAGATACCTCCCGTATCTAAATATTGCAAGTATCTGGCCATCAGTTTAAATTCTGCCGCTAGCCCAGTTTATACAACTTTTATACTACTAAAAGGAAACACTGCCTAATAAAGCAAACCATAAATAATCAATTTCCTAAGATCTCAATCTCCTTTATGCCCCCATTTTAAACTATTTCCACACACTGAAAACATTAATATTACAAACAATGGGAGCATAAATAATTATTTGGCCCATATTTTTAGTTTATCAACTTCCACCAGCAGAGAGGAGGCTGGTGGTCTCATTTTCTGGCAATAAATCTCCTTGGTAGGTATTGACAACCTAATGGCTCATCAAAACGCAGTATACTGGTGTTATGCAGCTGCCTGATTTACAATAGAGTGTTAGCTGGGGGAGCAGTCAAACTTAGCATTGTTCACTCTGCAGCCTGCAGTTGAGTATGCTAAGTTTGTTAGAAACAGTGCTAACGCGATGCCTTGGGCTACATCAAAATATCAAAGCACAGCATGGGAAGAAGCCCATGCCATCCTCTGACTTACTACTAGATGTCACTGTTGCAACATCTGCTAGAAGTTATTACGATTATTAAAGTTTGTGATAATAATACTGGCGACAATATTATTGGTGATAATGAAAACAATTACCAACAATACAACTAATACTTGTATTAATAAGATCAATAACAGTTGTCATTCTACTATGTGACTACACAAGAGCTTTGTTGTGCAGCCTCTAGGAGGAGTGTACCTCTCGGCTATTTTTATAAGTCAGTAGCCCCCTGATCCCCTGTGATTTTCCCAATTGGGAAACACCCTTACTGAACTGTACTAATAGATTTGACACTCTTAGCACTCTGGAGGATATAGAATGACTACTAGCAGCCGTCCTCCCTGTGCAATCCCTGCCTAGTTCAGCAATGACGGTTACTCACACCGTCATCGTGACGCCCGCCCACAATAATACGTTGCGAATAATGAGCTGGAATGTGGCAAGGATTCGCTCCAAGCTATGTGTACCGGAATGGCTTTTATTTATTAAAGGCTATAATATAATCATGCTACAGGAGACATGGGAGGTGGTACCCACCTTTGTTTACGGGTACCAATGTTACAGCATCCCAGCCATTAGTTCCCGCTCTGGCCGTGCATCAGGTGGTTTGTCGGTGTGGTTGAATATAGCTCCAGGTGGTCATGTGGAGGTTTTGGAAACAGCCAGCACCAGCGTTCAAGCGCTCTGTTGGGAAACCCATTTTGACCGATATTTGGTTAACTTTTAAAATAATGATTTTATCAGTATACCAAACCGAATATTTTTGGAACGAAGAAACTTTCTTACTAAGTTATCCGACAGGATTATTACTCATGGCGTGAAGGCGTGGCCAACTGCCGGACATGGCGGCTGCAACCTAGTGGAGCTCCGGACCCGGGCTCAGCAATCCTGACATTTATTGGCCGCACAGGGCGTCCAAAGGTCCAGAACGGCAGGCACCGACACCGGAGGGCGGAGCGGACGGCTGGACCCGCTTTTCGGGCTGCTGGTGGGGCGCTGTGGCGAAAATCGAGGACCGGGCACTGAGCGGGCAGCGGAGGACCGTGAGGAGATCCTCGGCCCGCGAGGCGGGGAAGCTGCCCGTCGGACGTGTCTCAGCTGGGCACTAACGGGGAGCGCGACCGGAGACCCCGACCCGATAGTGGGAGTGTGCCGCTCCGATCGCCGAAAGATTCTGGGCGCAACATCGGCGGACCGGAGGTGGGTGCGGCGACGCCGAGGCAGCGGGCCTTCGGACTAGAGACTACGCGGCTGCTGTGGGGCCTGCGGCGCCTCCCTCCGGGGGCTGCGGTGAGTGCCGGAGCTTGAAGAGAGAGGGCGACTGGCACCTATGTGCCACAAAGACCCGTAGGCACACGGTGTAGGGACGATGTAGGGAACCCTGCGAGTGGCTGAGGGGACATATATCCGGCTGGCCTACGCAGTACCCTCGAGTCCCGAGTAGGGGCCTACACCATTGCTTGAGCTCTTGAGGTGTGCTGTCACTACAACTGGTACACGTGGGAAGAGAAGCCCCTCCTCATGCCAAAGGAGGTAATTGCTACACCTTTGACCCCATAGCGAGGTGGCCAGGACTGGGGTGCTGTAGTGGTGGTTCTGGACAGTTAACGGCTCGGCGGAACGCACGGGCAGACAGACGTCGCTGTTGCCGGGGGACACAGACACGGAGCAGGCCCCCATACAATAAACTTGATCCTAGCCCCGCAGGGAGATCTGGAGTGGTCAGCCAGCGGCAATTAGTGGTGGCAACGCAGTGGCGGCGCTGTGTCTCCCATACCCTGGTGGGGTGGTTTTATCCCGCGCTCATCGGCCCGGGCAAGCTGTAATGGGTCGCAACAGGGGAAAACAGCAGGACGTTGGCCTGAGTGCGGACCACACTAGCGGCCAGGACGATCTCGGAGAGACCTCACAGACGCCTAACTGCATACCGCCTACCCAGATGGCGGAAAATGTGGACAAACTGGATCTTATCCTGCAAGAGGTTAGAGACTCAAGGAAAGCCATAGAGCAACAGATCGGAGCCCTTACGACCGGATTCACGCTACTTAAGGCGGACCACGCGAAGTTAGCGGATAGAGTAAAGGAACACACGGTGGCGCTGGCGGATCTTTCTCCACAGCAAGCTCAGAACACGACCCACATACACCAGCTCCAACAGCAGGTCGCTACATTGATGGATCGGGTGGAGGATGCGGAAGGAAGGGCACGGAGGAACAATGTACGGGTAATTGGGCTGCCGGAAAAAAGTGAGGGAGATGATCCAGCTCGATATATGGAGCAGTGGTTCCGTGACCATGTTGCTGCGGAAGGCCTCTCTACCCAATACTGCGTGGAGCGCGCACACAGAATACCCACGGGCCGACCAAGACCAGGGGCCCCCTCTAGACCCCTCATTGTCCGGCTGCTGAATTACAGAGACCGAGATACGCTACTGCAGAAAGCCAGGGAGAGGTATCAGATTCATTTTGAGAATAGCAGGATTTCGCTCTACCCGGACTACACGCTGCTAGTCCAAAGACAGAGATCCTCCTTCATGGGAGTCAAGAAGAAACTGAGAGACTTGAATCTGAAATACGCATTGCTGTTCCCGGCCCGACTGAAAATTATGTATGACCGGAAAACGCACTTCTTCGCCAGTCCGGGAGATGCTGAGGAATGGTTGGAGGTGACGGTCCCGGTGGGGAACGGGGATAATGCTTCCAAGGGGATACAGAGCAGCTCATCTCGAGTGGACACGTCAAGCATCCGCCGCAGCGGGAGGATACGCAGAAACTCCCGACGGACCAATCCCACGCCACAACAAATGCGCCAGGGCAAGCAACGTGCGATTGCGACGGCTGCTGCTTTCAGAAACCCAACATTGATCGAGGACTCCTCCACTTCGGACGGAACAGGGAATATATCGGACTCTGAGGGTAGTGTGGCCCTCTTCCCCACGGTGACCCCGCAGACGGCGGACGGTGTGTTCGGCTGACCACCAGAGGAAGATGTTGTTCATGGGCATGCCATAATGGACGTTAATATATCCTTTTTGTGGAACTATGTTATTGAAGCTTTGTGCAGCTATGATTGTGATTTGTTAGCCCGGGTTTCGGTATAGATGGAGCTCGAGTTTATGTTGGAGTGCGGGTATGCACCCTGTGGATGGTGTTGGTAACGATCCCCAATTTGCGAATGCTGGTTTTGTTCAGGGCATAGTTTTGCTCACCATTTTTTGGTTTCTGGACCGGTACAGTTCTTTGACCGGACCGAGTATTGGGAAATATGGGGGGGAAAACAGTCCTATTATACTACATACCTTGGGTCGGCTGTCTAGCAGCACATGTATGCTATGGCCTGTTATACTGCTCGCCGTGTTTTTACAATGCATCTACCCAACACATACAAGGTAATAACGTGGAATGTTCGGGGACTGGGCTCCGTACATAAGCGCCATAGAATTCATGCTCACCTGCAGAGGCGCAAAGCACACATAGTATACCTGCAGGAATCCCACATGGTGGAACAAGAGGCGGTGAAATTACGTAGGAAATGGAGGGGCAAGTCTTCTCCACCAGTTACTCTGGGTACGCACGGGGAGTTACCATCTGGGTGAGACACGGTGTGCCATTTCAGGCCTTAGAACAAAGAATTGATCAGCAGGGACGTTATTTATTTATACGCGGGTCCCTTGATGGTCAACAGGTAGTGCTAGGTAGCACATATGCGCCTAATTTTGAGCAGGGACGATTTCTGGCCACACTAAATCTGGCATTGGCGGGCTGGGAGATGTATCCCTGGATAATAGGGGGGGACAATAATGCAATAATGGACGTCGATCTTGATAGGTCCCATCCCCCTTTGAACGGGACGGGGGTGATTAAGCAGGCGAAGGCGCTATGCAGTTGGGCAAAGGGATGGGCGGTAAGTGATGTGTGGAGAATGCGGCACCAGACGCACAGGGAATACTCCTTTTACTCCCCGGTACATATGCTACACACAAGGATAAATAGGATATTCTGCTCGAACATAATAGCGATGCAAGTCACACACGCCACATACCTAGCAAAGACCTTTTCAGATCACAACCCACTTGAGATAGAGATTATATGGGGCAGGATACCTACTCCAGTACTTACATGGAGGCTCTGGCCACAGTTGTTGGAGGACACGGTTTTTCGGGCTACAATAGCAGACACTATTACCCAATATTTTGATGAGAACAGCAACACAGCCTCTAACGGATTGGTGGAGTGGGATGCCTTTAAGGCGGTCATACGCGGTAGGGCAATAAGTGTGACAGTGGGCGCCAGGCAGGAGGTTCAAAAATCCCTAGTGGAAACAGAACACAAGATGGACAAGTTGGAACAGGAAGCAGTACATGACAATGAGAAGCAGGTGCCGCTTCAAGAAGTGCGTATCAAGCATGCTGAGTTGTTAGAATCCCTCCGACTCATAGACTATCGGAGATATACGCAGCTGTGCCACTCCGAGGTGGACAAGGCGGGGACACTGTTAGCGAAGATACTGCGTGATGACCCCCCCATAATTGTGATCAATGAAGTAGTTACCCTCTCGGGCGAATCAGTGCACACCCAAAACGACATTAATACAGCCTTCTGCCAGTATTATGCCTCATTATATAGCCAGCCAGCGGATAGGGAGGAGGATTGTACAGATGACTTTCTACAGACACTGACCTATACCCAAATGACAGCGGAAGCTCTGGAGGGACTGTCAGGTCCCATCACTGCAAGGGAAATTAAGATAGCAATAAACGGACTCCCACGAAACAAAACGCCGGGACTTGATGGGTTACCGGCGGAATTTTACACTACATTTACGGACTCACTCCTACCCAACCTAGTGCACTTATATAATACGGCGCTGAAGGAAGGAACACTACCCCTTACCACGGCGCAGGCACTGGTGGTCTCGCTCCCGAAACCAGGTAGGGACCCTGCGGACATGGCGAGTTACCGCCCACTGTCATTACTAGCGACGGAATATAAGATACTGGGCAAAGTACTGGCAAATAGGATTCTGCCCCTTCTGAACAAGATGATCCACATAGATCAGACAGGTTTCTTACCGGCTCGGAGCACATCTCTGAACACTAGAAGGTTGCACCATCTCCTGTTGACTGCCCCGGAGCGCTATGCTCACGCGGGATGCATATCGTTAGACCTACGTCAAGCATTTGACACGTTGCAGTGGGGGTATATGTTTAAAGCGCTGACTAAGTTTGGGCTCCCAGAGGGGTATATTAAATGGCTTAGATTGTTATACGACGCACCTACTGCCCGCGTTCGAACGGGTGGGCATATATCGGCAGAATACCCGATATTTAGAGGGACAAGGCAAGGTTGTCCACTTTCACCATTATTGTTTATATTGGCACTGGAGCCCCTGGCGATACGACTACGTAGAGACACACGGGAACTGGGTATAGAGATAGGGTCTGCAACACACCTTTTTCGGCATATGCGGACGACATTGTCCTTTACATCAAAAACCTTAGCTCAGATCTGGCCCCCATCGCGGAGATCTTTTCCACCTTTGAGCATATATCGGGATTGGCCATCAACCCAGCGAAGTCCCATGCCTTTTTCTTTCGTGAACATGAAGCACCCACAGAAATTACATTTGGATCCACGTCACTAAATGTGGCCCCGCATACGTTCAAGTACCTGGGCATTAATGTATATAGGGTCCCTGCAGACACGCTGGAAGGTAACCTTAACAGAGCGATTAGCGCCCTGCGTTCTAGCGTTGCATTTTGGACCACGCTACCACTGTCGGTGATGGGCAGAGTGGCTATAACGAAGATGGTGATTCTCCCACGACTGATTTACTATTTCACGAATCTGCCTATATTGGTCCCTCAAACTACCTTTAAACTTTTAAACACCTTACTTATTGACCTTGTTTGGGGGAACGACAGGAGAAGGATAAGTCTTCGTAAGCTCCAGCTAGGTACGAGAAAGGGAGGGCTAGGAGTGCCGGATCTTAGAGCGTATTACTACTCCTGTCAGTTGCAATGGTTATCTTATTGGACGGCAGGGCGAAATCTGCAAGAAATTGGGTTCACGGAGCGCGATATAAGTAATGGGGCCCTACATACACTGCTCTTACCGCGGAGCAAGCCCCTCACTATCTTCCACCCTTACTACATATAGCTCTGAAGTGCTGGAAAGCGGCGCTACAGTATACAAACTTACACCCGGCGTATGCCGGTAACATCCCCTTATTGGGTATCCCACTAGCAGGCGGGAGGATAACGAAACGCACAATAACGCCTTGGTTGGAGGAAGGAATTAGCACGGTATCCGACTTATTTAATGATGGGCACTTACTGGATCATGACAACTTTGTCCGAGAAACGGGGGCACCAGGTCACTTGTATATAGTCCATGCGGCGCTAACACAATATGTCAAAACACATTGGGCACCACACAGGCAGGAACCCACCAACCACGAACTGATTAAAGCACTATATTATATGGGCAGTGGGAGACACCTGATAAAATGGCTATATATAGGTATTCGGGCACATACAGAGATCGACCTTCTTCCATTACGTAATGCATGGGCGGAAGATATAGGAAGGGCCATTGAGGACAAGGAATGGGAGCGAATCATGGAACACCCCAGGAAAACATCCCGTAATGCTAAATTTAAGTTCATCCAAACAATGATCTTACACAGGGCATACCTCACCCCACACAGATTAGATAGGATGTTCCCGCAGACCCAACATCACTGCCCGAGATGCCACAGTGAGGGAGCTGACCTAGCCCATATGCTCTGGTCCTGTCCGAGTCTACGAGAGTTTTGGGATGCGGTTAGAGGTTACACGCAAGGAGCTACACATAGAACCATATCTAATACTATGGAAGAGTGTCTTCTGGGTCTTCATAGGCCACACACCAAATACAAAGTACAATACAGATTTGTGAACCTGTCGCTGCTGCTGGCAACGCGGGCAATTACAATGCGTTGGAAGTCCAAGAACCCCCCTTCAGCTCGTGCGTGGTATAATGAACTGATCCGCTGGGGCAGTGCAGAAAGTGCTGAAATCCGGAGGGAGGAGGCTAGGGGACTGCGTAGGAACCCGATAGCATTAGATTGGGACATTATGTTAGAAGCCCTGAAAGCACAAGACCTGGACTCTGCTGCCACCCCACAGGGCACCCAGTAGAACCTGATGGAAGAGCCACTTATAGTAAAGCCCCGAACGAGGTACATGTAAGCAAACGTTGGGGTGCTGCGAACAGGGTCGACATATAGGTATGGGTAAATTGTACTAATAGCTAATTGTATAGTGCTGCTGTAAGCCAAGCTATCATCTTGGGCCATAAGTATACAAGGTAGATTTATATGTCAACAAAGGGACTGCAGGGAGGGGGGAGGAGGGGCTTTGTTGGGGGTTTGTTGTTTAGTTTAGTAGTAGCTTGAAGTATGAAGAATAGTGAATTTTGATAGAGACTGGAAGCTGTGAGGCTTACGAATATGGGATGTGACAATTATTATGGGGAATGTAGTACACTGTAAGCGTGTATATATGATTTACAGCAAAGACATTTGTTTACTTCTGCAATGTAAAGTAGTTTCCCACGCACTTTTGTTCAAAAGTACCATCCCACATGATTGATTGATTTATGTAAGATACAAGATTATGTCGATAAAAGAAGTAATAAAAATTTGTTTCCAAAAAAAAATTACTCATGGCGTGAATTATATCTTTGTCTTGCTGGCAATTTTAATGTTCATTTCTCTAGGGGCAGAAATACTTTAGGTTCTACACGGGGAGGGTTGGACCCAAGAAGTCAAGAACTGGAGTCGATAGTGGAATCTCACGACTTAGTAGACATCATGGGAATTGCAGGGAAAGATATTATTACCCCGCCCACATATAAAGGTAGAGGGACTCCCTGCACACTTATTTTTATATTCATCACTAGGAGCCTTGAGAAGATCTTGCTATATGGTGCAGTCACTGAATCCACTTTTAGCGACCCCAACCCTCTTAAGGCCGCTCTCCTAATGGCCCCAAGGAAAGTCTATAAGAGGGAGAGGGGCCAGGGGCCAGGGACCTCCAATCCTTCACGGGCAACTTAAAATTGATATGGAGAATGCGTGATCCAGCTCGAACCCAAGAAAAAATTCTAAAAGAGAACAGGAGACTAGTGAAGGTCTGTCTATCAGAAAAGGATAGTGCAACCTGCATAGTGGGTGCCATCAATGATCTTTGCCTAGGCATAAAAAAACGCCCTCCTTAGGACAATATGCCCACCGAACAAGCTGCATGGCTGGTTCGACCATGACTGCACAGTAGCTAACCGAGAATTAAGGATAGCATTAGGGGAAAAAAAACAGAAATCAAGAATTCATTGTTGCCCTGAGGAAACACTATAAGGTTGTCATGGTAAGCGTTTGCAACAAGTCTTAACAGACCAATGGGAGTCACTTGCACAAGCAGCTAGTACGAAAGATAGCAAGCACTTCTGGGCTACAGTCTCAGATATGAGACGTAAAAATTTGACAGTTTCCCAAGTCTCCTGCTATATCGCAAGTTAATTCTGGGAAGATCATTTTAATAAAGTTTATGTTGTTCCCCCAAACAGGGATATCTTTACTATAGATAGCAGAAAATTAACAGAGGTCATGATGACAGTGGATGAGGTAGAAGAGGCCTTTACTCAGTTTGGGAGGTAAAGTCCCGGAGCCTGACGGCGTACCGATCGACTTATTCAAATTTAATATCCAACTCTGGTCTCCCCTTCTAACTAATGTGTTTAGCAAACTGGCACACACAGATATTCCGGACTCCTGGCGCACTTCTATTATTGTCCGTATATTTGAGAAGGGTAACTGTGAAGACCCCAGTTGTTATAGACCAATTTCGTTGATCGACACAACTGTTAAAATTCTGGGACGCATCATTTATAATAGTGTTCAGGAGTGGGCCCAAGCAGAATCCATGTTACCCTCCTCCCAGCATGGATTTAGAAGTAAGATTGGGACAATTGAACAATGCACCAATGAGTTTCATAATAAGTAAATACACTGTTGTTAAGTGCGTGCCTTTATAATATGGCCTTTATGGATTTAAGCGCCGCCTTCGACTGTGTGAATCGAACAAAATTATGGCACATGCTGCTGCTCAAGGGTCTGGATGCTTCCCTTGTTCATTTCCTTGCATATCTTCATAGGGACATGAGAGCCAGAGTTAGATTAAGTGATAACGGGAATGTCTCTAAGCATATTGAGGTTGGCAGGGGTGTTCGACAAGTGTGTGTGCTAGCCCCCGCTCCTTTTTATACTATATATTAATGATCTCCACCCGGCCTTAGCTCTGATAACCGCGACGTCCTTTCTGTCAAAGGGAACCCCCTCCCTACACTCCTATATGCGGACGACGCTGTGTTAATGGCGCGGACCCCCAAAGCGCTGCGCCTCCTAGTATCTGCGTTCACTGATTTTATGACCAACCTAGACCTTCAAACCAATTTTACAAAATCGCACATTATGGCATGTGGTCCACACTGCACTCAATTGTCCAGCATGCAAGTAGGTGAAAACTCCCTAACCAGTGTGAAGACATTTCTATATCTGGGAGTTCCGTTCTCTGCCTCTGGAGCTTGGTCACCTAGCATTGCAAACCATAGAATGCAGTTCTCAAAGGCAATTGGTTCATTATTCTCCCTTCCCCAACCTCGTGGTGGTGGGCAATTGAAAGCCATGTTGCAAATCTATAAATCTCAATGTGTCTCCATTGCCACCTACGGTTCTGAAATCTGGGGGTAGCAAACTGCGAAATCTTACAACTTGAAAAGAACAGGTCTGTAGACCACTCCTCAGAGTACTAATGCCCTCTACTTATATTATTTGTCATAAAGAGTTAAACCTATTGTATATAATTGATTTTATTAGAGTGAGGCCTTTATTATTTTGGCTAACTATCTGAAACAACGAGAAGGAAGGAGATATAATAAATGACTGCCTCTCTTGTCAAAATGGCCTCCGAATTCCATGGTTGGCATACATTAAATTGGAATTTGGAAAAATTGGTATGCAGAGGGCCTTTACACAGAAAGATTTATGTCCTACTTTTAATAAAAAGGAAGTAGCCTCAGCTTTTTATGAACTAGTGCAGGAAAGAAACCTTAAAAGCGCAGAAGGGAAACAGTTGGTCACTGCGCGAGATGGGAGTGCTCTTTGCTATTTAGGTTTAAAGCTTACACCGTCAAATACTTACTGTGCCTTCTGCTTGGGCATCAGTCAAACCTTGCTGCTATTCCCTGCCCGTGCGATAACAAGTCAGGCCAAACCATGCCACATTTTTTTATTGTCTTGTAAATGTTATGAGCTTTCTACAAGGTTATTCTTGATCCCGCTTTTTAAAAGTAAATACCGTGACAGGCAGTGTAGAGCTATATTTTTTTTCTGTTATTCAATTGCCCGACAGTGAAAAACATGTTTACACGTAGGTTCATTCTTAAGATATGCTGTGAGGGCACGTAGCACTTTATCATTTTAACAATTTGCTGTTATCTGTAATTTTATTTTTGATACATAGTGTTGAGCTATGTTTTTATTTGTTACTTAACTGTCTGACAATGGAACATGTTTACATGTAGGTTCATTTAAGACATGTTGTAAAGGCACGTGGCACTTTATTTCCCTAATAATTTGCTGCTATCTGTAATCTCCTCTCTAGTAATATTTACCTACGTTTTTAACTGGATGCAATGTCAACTGTTATATGTATGTTACTTTTATGGATGGAAAACCTTCTGAATAAAGTGTCAAACTGAACTGAACACTTTGGCAATCCTTCTGATTCTGACACACTAGCTTTACAGCGCGGCCACACATATTCACTACATCAACTTTTTGGCTAAGACTTAGATCAAAGTCACAATTACTGTGATGATGGGGACAAATTTGTTCCGCAATATGAATAAGACAATTGGTATGAGGCATTACAGGATGCCAGTGGCTTAGACACCTTGCCAGACACTGGATTAGTCTCTCCATCTGGTCCTGCCACTGAGGAGAGAAAGGTTATGATTATAAGGGTGGCAAAGTTCCTTGATCTACAACTCCCCACTATTGAGGTCAAAACCAGCATTCTAAGGGGCATCCTTCAGCTTGGCCAGGATCCAACCGAATCTCTCCTGTCATTTAATGAGGTTCTTAAAAATAAGCTGTTGGGCACTCGGGAAAAACCATGTTTTGGGCCTCCAGTAAACAGGCAGGTCACTCTTCACCACAGACCACCTTCAGGTGTGACCCTAAATTTCTCACACAGCATCCAACACTAGAGAACTTGGTGGTTCGGGCATCCACCAATAAAGTCAATCCTAATGACTTCCCTACGACCTCACCTGACTGCAAATCCAAATGTATAGAAACCTTTGCAAGTGATTTTTTCTTCTGCTAGCCTCACCCTACATTCAGTAAATGTCAGTTGTGTCCTTGTTTGCTACACCTAGGCACTATTGGATATGGTCGGTCAGATCTTACCAGCGGTCCCTGGCGACCTATGGTGTCTTTAGCCAAAGTAATTCCGGATTGCTGGGATGCGGCAAAATGTTTTATTCGGTCTGGTCTCAGCGTGATTGATGGCTTGGGTTAGGCAATTGCCACAAGTGTGGTGCTTTGGCACCATGCTTGGATGAGATCTACGGGCTTCTCAGAGGATGTCCAATTATAATTAATACATATGCCATTTTATGGCTCTCACCTCTTTGGTGAGAATGTGGATTAGACCCCAGAATAATTTAAGGAGAGTTGCACCACAGCTTGCTCCTTGAGTTTCTCCACACCTTCAAGACGGTTTCCTCAACAATTTTATCTATTTCGGGGTTACAGCAGGGGCTTGGCATTACTTATGACACATGGGTCCTTGTTAGCATGGAAAAGTCCTTTGCATGGTAGTGGACATGCACGCCTGCCCAGATTGCCCAACTGTACTGATGTCTGGTTTCCTAATGCAGATTTTGTTTTCATAGGCAAACATGAATCATGCAGGTGTGCCATGACATAGGCCTGTCTCGCAGATTGTGGTCTTGTTGGACAGGGAAGGGTGCCCAAAGCGCTACCCACATAGTGGTGGAAGGCTACTGCTTTTACCAGGAGTTAAGCAACATGAGCACGGTAGTGGCAGCATACAGTGTAGTGATCAGTAGGAGTGAACAGGTCCTTTTTAACCTGTGTCACTGGAGTGAGTCCTACAGACTCATTCACTTGTAATGTTCCACTGCTGTGTGCTTAATTCACCCGAGTAGTTCTGCGCAGCTCAGAGGTAGTGTATCTGCACTGTTGGTGTGTGTGTCTGTGAAGGGTATTATAGATGGATAATACAATACTGAGCAATGCACGTATGGTGTATGCATATACTGGAAGTACATGGTCCCATGAGTGGTACAATACCTGAAGGATGTATTGCTGTGCAGTGCATGCAGGACAAGTGCATATGCTGGTTGCTTGTGTACCTGTGCGTGGCACAATATACGAAGGATGCAATGCATGCATGTTAAATGCACATGGTGGATGTATGGGTGCCTGTGAGTGGTACAGTACATGAAGGGTAGAGTGCGTGGATGTATATCCTGGATGTATGTATGACTATGAGAAGTACAAAACATAAAGGATACAGTGCTGGGCAGTGCGTGCATATTAAATGCAAGTGCTGGATGTCTGTGTGCCTGTGAGTGATATAGTACATGGAGGACACTGCACTGTACACTGTGTGTAGGGTGCATACATGCACTAGATGTATATGTGCCTGTGAATCGTACAATACATGGGGGGTCCTGTGTTCCATTTTGGGAGACACAGGCCTGCATGGTGAAACATTGAGAGGAGGTAGAGAGATCCCCTTGAAAGATTTGTGCATTGCTGCATTTCTGTAAGCTGGGTGAGACATACACTAGAGTGGGGAGAACAAGACCTCCCCTGTACACTTCAAGAGTGCTCTTTAATTCAGTGAGCGGTCACAAGGAAAGGACTGGGCACATTTCAGGAAAGAGATGAGGCAGATAAGAGAATCATAAAGAGTAGGGCTGAGGGACCTTTCGATGGGTATATCATTGTGGCTGACATCCAGGTGTGGAATCTAGTCCCTCCCATGGTCTGTGTTGTGGGACTATCAGCTACGGAGACACTCCTGCTGCGACAGACTGCTTTTCAAGAGGAAGAGGAAACCGAGGACTGGACACTTCAAAAGAAGCAGAACCCCAACATAAAACTTCAAACTGTCAGGGTTGTGCCCGAGATAGCGCCGGAGCAAAGGGGGAGGTGAAGGTAGAGTCACCGCCCGCATAAAACGCAACGCGTCGGGAATACAGACGCTTCGCGTTCTAGTTGTTGGCTTCAGGCTTTAGCACTTCCGGGTCACTCCTGTCACTTCCGGGTCTTGGGCTCCAGCGTTGGTGCGTCGCGTCTGCGGATCCTGCTTCCCCTTCGAGAGTCACCGAGTACCTTCTTCTGCTCACGGACACTGATTCTTTGAAGGCGGCACGGGGACCTTCCTTGGCCCTTCTCCGCTTCTCTCGGCCCCTTCGACAAGAACCCTCACTTGGTTTGGCGGTAACGCGCTAGCGCTAGTTAGGTGGCCCCGCTCCCTGAATGCTCCCTCTGCTTGCTGTGTAGGGGCTCCTTCTTGTGTGGGCATCCAGGCATCTGCATTTTCCTTATATTATCGATCTTGTACAGAGTGTTCTTACACATTATTTGGCATTAGTTGTATATGGACAGCTACCTCAGCTCCTGAGGCAAGGAGCACATAGCTGCATATCACAGAGCTCAGAGTTGGCAGGGGTTGTCAGTCGCTTCTACCCCCTTTCTTTTTTTGGCACTATACAGACCTGCTGGCTCAACTGATTAGGTGGCTGCTTACTAAATTTACGTTGGTCGTTTGGAAGGTTGTGCTGTTAACAACCCACAAAAAACATACTATTTTTAAAAGCCACCATACATTACATGTTCCCCACATGTTTGGGGGGGTAAGATATGCAACTACTTTACCACATAATTACCCGACTGTGAATCAGTGTTATTAGGTGTTAACATTATCTTTATCTGTGTTTAGGAATATTGCACCTGTTGCGTTTTTTCATTAACTGTGGACACCAGCTTAAGAGGGGAGATTTCCAGGTAGAATATTTTGCAGACCATTAGTTATGTATGCTTGCTCCTAACCTATCCAACTGCTGATTTAGCCTTCTGTTCGCAGGAATTCTTCCGGATCCCAGTGGAGCTTTTGTGGTGTTGGACGTGTGCTGGACCTGCCCTGTCTCTACTTCTCCTTCCCTTGTCTCCCCTCTTCCCCCTATTCACTAGTACCGCTTTGACCTTGTTGGGCGGACTAGTGGTAGAGGGAAGTTGGGATCTATTCATCTGACTCCTGCCTCCTGTCCCCGCGGAGACCTCAGGTGAGCCTGACACAAACACTCAGACCTTAAATCACATTTAGTGCCTGGAAATGGGTTATAAGAAGGCGAGCATGAGACTGCAAAAATTGTCACCTGCCAAGCAGTTAGACAGGCTGTGTGAGGAGGGGAAGCTCTGCAAGACTTCTGCCTGTGACAAGGACTGGGGACCAAAGCCTGCTAGTCTCCTTGCTGGGTGAGGGGACATCACTCGAGAAATCCAAGACCACCTAGCCTGGAGCACCAGCACCTGCCTGCTTGCCAAGACCAGTGTGCCCTGTAAAGGAGAGAAGAGTTTTGGAGAGAGCGAGTTCCAGTGAGGAGTCCTATCGAGTGGACTCCTGGTGTGAGGAAACGGCTACTGCTCCGATCGAGTCGTTGCCCGTGCGCAGGAAACAGTCGGTGGCCCCCATGTGCCAGGAGAGGGCCGCCATGAATTCAGCCATGTGTCAAGCTGCGCCGATTGAGCAGGAGCCCATGTGTGGTAGCGAGGCAGTAACCCCGTATGCCAGGCGGGGCCACCGGGAAAGACTGATGTGCAGAAAGCAGCCACAGTCCGATGCGGTAGCGAAGCGGCAGCCCCATATGCCAATAGGGGCCACTGGGAAAAAGACTGCAGTGCGGTAGTGAGGCATTGACCCTGTATGCCAGGAGTGGTCACTGTGGAGTGTATCACAGTGCTGATCGGGGCTCATGGACTGTCAGTTGGGGTGACTACGTATGCCAGAGAGGGTCACTGGGAGAACCAAGGACTGTGACTTGTTCTGCCCTGCCGGAGAAGTGAGGACCTCATTGGAGCACCAGTGCACAGTCACCCAGGCGAAGGACACAAGACAGGATCATCATACCCACACCCCATCTGGAGTTGAATAAACACTTACCCAGCAGGAGGAGACTTCGAAAGCCTCTGGTCACTTAAGGAGAGCGACTGTGATGAAATGAATGTTTTTGCTATTTCGTTTGTACAATTGTTCTCATGTTAAGTTAGCATTCGCGACACCATTTTATGTTTAGCTGCCATTTTGAATCATGCCGTCTACTGCGTATTCCCTCCTCGAGAAGCAGGCTGTGGAAAGTTCCATTTCGCCAAGGTTAGGCCTTGCTCTACTAATGAATACACTGTTCTTATTAATGCATTCCTTTCCCATAGATAGAGGCTTTCTCCCACTAGTCTAGCAGTAGACATGAACAGAACTACCTTGGCATAGAGATAAGGTGTGCCCGGCCTCAGATTCGAAAATCATCCTACTGTACTTCTTTGTTTTAGCTGCAGCTACTAGTAGAATTCCATTATTGGCGGGACTTTCTTGGTTCAGAAATGTACATAATGTATCTCTGTTTTCTGAAGTCAGTCCCTCTGCAGCAATCCTAGGAGGCTGGTCAGACTGGACTCCACTCGAGTGTACCTGAATAAAATATACTTAGTTTGTATTACTGTCTGACCGACTCTTCATTTGTATGGAAGGCTGAGAGGTAGCCGCGAGTGACCCGGGTGGCCCTAATCTGGCCACTTCCTTCAGTTGGCGCCCGAACAGGGACTCCATCGGGTGACCCATCCTCGCCCGCGGACGGGTGTGGAGGTCGGGCCATCGTCGGGTCGGACGGGCGGACCAGGTATCCCTGCACGAGAGAGTCCTGAATTTGCAGCTGCCCCGTCTGTCTGGCCGGTCGGTGCCTCGCCCAGCGGTCACCCCGACTGGGGTCCTGAACGGCGAAACCCTTGGATCTGACCGTTTGGTCCAAAGAGTCGGCAGTGGAGAATAAATTTGTTTGACCTGTGTGCACCAGGCGAGTTTGTTTTGGTTCTTTGTGAATATGATACCATTTTAGTTTGTCTTTGGCATGGTCTGAGGACCGATTTTGGTTTGTCTTTGGTACGGTCCGAGGACCGATTTGGATACAAAGTTGCCCGGCAACATAACAAATTTGGCTTACTTTTGAAAATGCCAGTGTTCAGTCGCTTTTTGGTTTCTTGTTGTCGTTGTTGTTCTGATGATGCTCGACTGGAAGAAAGTCAGCCAGCGCCTCCGGAAGGCACTCCGAATTTTGATATGTATGTAAAACATGGCCTTGGCCCTATTATGTTTAGTACGTTATGGCACAAATATACGAGGGACAATGCCGAGTTGCAGTGGCCGTTGACGGGCACTTTTGATGAACAAAAAATTGGGTTTTTACAGGAGAAGTTGTTTGCGAAAAGAAGTAGGTAGTCTATGTTTGATTCCCTCAGAACATGGCAAAAAGAGGCTAAACATAGGTGGATGAAAGCAGAGAAAGAGGCCCGGAAAGGGAGAATGCAAACATTGACTCAGAAAGCTGTAGCGCATTATAGAGAGAAGCAGTAGATAGGAATTGAACGTGAAGATAGGAGGTTTCGACTGAATATTGATAAATCTTATGTAGCCCGAGAAGAAAATGATGCTTTTGTGGAAGAATTGCTAGATGCTCGACCCCCACCTCCGTTTGCCCCGCAGAGGGTATATCCCGCTCTTCCCCAACAGGCCCAGCTACCTGGTTCTTCTGTCTCTGCTGTTTCTGCTTCTGTTACTGTTGATCAGACTGCCTTGGCCACGGCACCTCCTGTCCTTTCTTTGTCTTCGCCGTCTGTGGCAACTGCGACTGTTAGCACTCCTGCAACACCTGTTACTTCGGCATCCCTTTCGCCAGCTCTTACACCCACGACCCAGCCAGCAGCGACGTTAATGCCCACTACCTCTGTTATCACTCCCACTGTGTTCCTCCATTCCCAGACATTACAGAGTGGTGGAACACCAGTACGTGGCCCTGAGGATAGAGACTGGACGAAATTTAAGGAACGCCTGGGGCGAACGTTGGTGCGATCTGATATGGGAGATGCAGAGAAACAGGTAGGGGCTAACCAGGCTGCGCAGTGGGCCCAAAACCCCATTTATGGTGTGGAGGATGTGTGGGGTGTGATGAAAGATTATGAGCCTTTTGTACAACAGCATGCCCATAAGCACATGTCGGCTACTTTGATTGGACTTTGAGAGCAGTGTTTCAATGATGCAGCACCGCAGATTATCTGTGATATTAAGGATCATGTATACGTTGCTGATATGGTGCCTGGTCAAGTTTTTGGTAATGTCGGGACGTTGGTTGCTTGTCGGGGTAGGCTGCTTGAGAAGAGCCCGACGACAGTATCTTAGTTTCCGATGAGCGAGGTCCACCCCATATATCACCCTGAAATACCAGAGCTACGGGATCAGCACAGTGTTGTTACTAGACCAGGGGTAGCGGCCCGTTTCCAGGAACAGTGGGTTTACACTCCATGGAAAGGGAGTGAGGTCTTGTCCCTTAAAACTCAGTTACCTGATCCTACGAAAAATCCTACTGCATAATATAAAGAATTGACTGAGGCAGCTTCTTCGACAGTAATGACGCTTGCGGATATCGAAATGTTCTTTGGTTTGTTGGTTCCTGTTGATATTTGGAGACAGGTACACACACAGGATCACGTTGCTAAATTGGGTGGTACCTGGGTTCAAATTAGAGTATGGGACCAGGACAGGAAGCCTGGTGAGAAGCCTAAGGCAGAGATGCTTGCTTTGCCTGGCCGTATTATCACTTATATGGATTCCCTTATTCCACCCCGAAAGGTTGATTGGGACAAGCTATCGGCTTGTCGTCAGACAAAAGATGAGTGTGTCTGATTTTTTTCACTCGGTTCGAAGGTGTGTTTCTAGATTATAGTGGGCAGGACTTGTCGATTGAAGGTGGTGTGCGTTTGTTTGTTAATACATTTGTTTCAAACTTGCTCCCCGAGATTGCGACTCGATTACAGGCTTCCGAGAGCACTTGCTACAAATCTTCTCCTTCTGTTGTCTTGAATATTACATAGTATTATGAGCACTGGGAGAATGAGGATAAGGAGAAGACGGAAAAGAAGCATAAGGTTTTGAAGACGAAGGTGTTGTTGCAACAGGCGTCTCGAGGGAATGGTAGAGGACGTGGTGGTGTGGCACGACAGCTTCCCCATACTAGCCGGAATACTATGCCTGTGGGGCCGAATCAGTGTGCGTATTGTAAGGAGGAGGAGGGGCACTGGCGCAGCGAGTGCCCTGTGCTTTTACTGAAGGCGGCGGTCCCAAGAGGGCTGGGGTCTCGTGGACGGGGTCATGAAGATGGTGGCCAGGACAGGGCTCAGAACGCTGTGGCATCTCAGGGTCGTACTGATCAAAACTACTTTGATGACCCTCGGGGCAAACAGTATTATCATGATGACTATGATACGGATGAGGTGACCGGTATGTCTTACAGCTACAACAGCCAGGGACAGGGTGAGGGGCCAGTTTTGATACCTGTAGACCAGCGAGGTCCGTATGTTAGTGCGGATGTTCATGGTTCGACTAAGGATTTTTTGGTGGATACAGGTGCAACAAACCGCTCTATTTCTCGTTCCTTGGTCCCTGGGCGGCTCTGTCTGGCCATAATAATGTTTCGGTAGGATTCTCTGGTGTACCGGTTGTGAGCCCCATTTCAAAACCTCTTGCGTTGACTATTGGTCCTGTCACTGTGTATTCGCCTTTCTTGTTGACGTCCAATTGTGGAGAGAATTTGATGGGTTTGGACTTGTTGAAGAAATTGCATGCTACGATTTACTGCTCCCCAGCCGGCGTCTATATGACGATGGGTCCTGATGTGCTGTGCGCTAAGCAGTGTCTGTCCAAAGATGCGCCCCTCCCTGCTGAATTTAAAGATGTGCCACCCACATTGTGGGCAACGGGCTACACAGATGTGGGTTTGTTGCAGATATCGCCTGTTTCGATACGTGTCAAGGAAGGTGCTATTTTATCCCGCAGGTGAGCGAGCTTTGATAAAGATTGTGCAGGATTTGATTGAGAAAGGAGTGGTTGAGGGGACGACTGCTAATGTTTGTAAAAGCCCTATACTTCCCATTCTTAAAAGGACACCTTCGGGTCCCTCTGAGTATCACGAAGATGTTTATCGCTTTGTGATTGATTTGCGTGAGGTTAACAAAATAATGATTCCTCAGTTTCCAGTGGTCCCTGACATTACGACTCTCTTGACGATGATTCCTTCTTCTGCTAAATTCTTTTCCGTCATTGACTTGAAAAATGCATTCTCCAGTATTCCTGTTCATCCTGATAGCAGATATCTGTTCGGGTTCACCCTCGCCGGTAGAAGCTTTAGATTCTGTCGCGCTCCTCAAAGCTATACAGAGAATCCGAGTATCTATAGTCAGGCATTGAAAGGTCAGCTGGATTCCTTATCCCTCCCTACAGGTAATGTATTGCTTCAGTATATCGATGACTTGCTCATCGCTTCGGATACAGAACAAGGTTGCAGGGACAGTACAGTTAAATTGCTGCTACATTTAGCTTAACAGGGCCATAAAGTATCTCTTTCCAAATTTCAGTATTGTCCACAGGAGGTCACCTACTTAGGTCACCTACTGTCGAAGGAGGGTAGGAGATTGACCCCTTAGCGCATCAGTACCATTGTTAAAATGTCTGTCCCGCAAACTCAGAAAGACGTGCGTGCTTTCATAGGTATCACTTCCTATTGTAGGCAGTGGATACCTGGCTATTCGCTGATTATTAAGCCCCTGCTTGCGCTAACACTAAAGGTGTGCATGAGCCCTTGCCTTGGACGCCAGAGTGTCAGCAGTCTTTTGAGCAATTAAAAACTGCGCTTTGCTCGGCTCCAGTGCTTGGTACCCCTAACTACGCTAAATGCTTCGTATTGTACGTCCATGAGATGGGTGGTTATGCGCTTTCTGTTTTAACACAAAAATTTGGAGATAAGCAACGACCGTGTCTTATTTCTCTGCTGTGCTTGATCCTGTCGCCCGAGCCCTCCCGAGCTGTCTAAGAGCGGTCGCGGCTGTCTCAATAAGAGAATCGGCGGGACTCGTACTCACCTCACAGTTATGGTACCCCATGCTGTGGATACACTTTTGAATAAGACAAGGACACAGCACCTCACCAGTGCATGTCTGACAGGTTACGAGCAAACGCTCTTTCAAAAGCACATTACGATCAAACTCTGTGCCACTCCTAATCCAGCCACACTACTACCCCTCCCTTCTGAGAATGAGGACATTGACATACATGATTGTATCTTCCGGACGGAAGAAGAGACGAAAGGACGGGTAGACCTGACTGATGTTCCCTTATCAAACCCCCAAGGAGAACTATATGTCGATGGCTCTTGTTTTAAATTACCAGATGGCACCACACCAGCTGCATATGTGATTACTACTCTGCGCACAGTAGTTGAGGCATCACGAGTTCCCTATCAGTCGGCCAAAGCTGCGGAGCTAGTCGCCCTAATACGAGCCTGTGAATTGAGTGAGGGACTGGTTGTTAATATTTACACTGACAGCCAGTACGCCTTCGGAGTCGCCCATAATTTCGGGCGGCTCTGGGCAGAGAGAGGGTTCCTTACTTCCCACGGGACGAGAGTACAGCACTGCCCTCTCATATATAGGCTTTTGTCTGCTTTGGCACTCCCTAAGAAATTGGTGATAGTAAAGTGCAGCGCCCATAAGAAAGTTACTGACGATGTGGGTAAGGGGAACGCTTTTGCAGATCAGACAGCTAAGGAAACAGCCCGAACTAAGATGAAAAGAATGTTTGCAGCAGGTCCTGCTAGGTGGGTGCCCGAGGTCTCCATGTTTGAGGATACACTTGACAATGTGAAAGAAATACAGAGTGAGGCCACTGTGGAGGAATTAGCAATGTGGCAAGAAAGTACAGCAAACTTGAACGATGAGGGATGTTGGATTGATAAGTCAGGGAAGCAAAGATGGATGTTCCTAGACGCATATGTTCTTCCAGTAGTGACAATGGCCCATGGCCCGGCTCATATCAGTGCTAAGGGTATTTGCAAGTTGTTAGACCCCGTATGGCAAAATGACAACATCTCAAAGACAGCTACACATTTAGTGAAATACTGCATGGTGTGCATGATGCACAATCCTGGCAAGGGTATCCCTACACCACCCGGCAATTTTGCACCTCCCACTTTCCCTTTTGAGGTCCTTCAAATGGACTTCATAGAGATGGACAGGGTCAATAATTTGAAGTATGTGTTAGTGGTTGTCTGTGCGTTCAGTAAATGGGTTGAGGCCTACCCCACTAAAGAAAATACAGCCATTGCGACTGCAAAGATACTCCTGAAGGAGTTCTTTCGTCACTTCGGCTTGCCCCGTTTGATCTGGAGTGATAACAGAAGTCATTTAAATGCCAAGGTTATTCAGTTAGTTTGTGAGGAACTACACATCAGACAGAAGTTTCATGCTGCAAATCACCCCCAGTCAGCAGGTTTGGTTGAGAAGTACAATGGTACTCTCAAACTGAAATTGGCAAAGATTCAGGAGACCACCGGGTTGCAGTGGCCAGATGCTTTACCACTAGCTTTTTTGTCCACAAGAACAACAGCACATTCTAGGACAGGATTGTCACCCTACGAGGTCATGTTCGGACGCCCGGCGAATGTCTGGGGCGTCCCGCGTAGTTTTTCAGAGATTGAGTACCCTTTATTGACCGATTACCTGTGTCAGTTAACTGAAAATCTGCATTCTATCCACAACAGGTTCGAGAATCGCTTCCGCCCATACCAGAGGGGCCCAGTCATAACATCCAGCCGGGGCACTGGGTGTTGCTCCGAAATTTTCAGCGGAAGAAGAGCTTGGAGCCTCGTTGGAAGGGGCCCAACAGGTCCTCCTCACTACCAGAACCGCTGTGAAAGTCGCTGGCCAAAAGAATTGGATTCATTCCAGTCACTGCCGCAGAGTACCCTTGCCCTTACCCTATGACCAGTGGGTGAGGGATGGTATTGGGGATGCTGAGGGAGAAAAGATACCTCAGTTCCTCCCCTTTAGAGACGTGCAACTTATATGGACCCAAACCGATGCTGAGAACGACGATGTACTAAATGCTGCAGTCCCTCCGGAAATCCGAGCAATAAAAGAGCCCCTCTTCGTTGACCCCTCTGTGCCTGGAGTCACCAGGTACAATTTGCACCCTCAGTTGAAGAACGGTGCACCAAAAGAGAAGTCAGATTAGTTAGGGATGGACTGTGCAAGTCAGGGTGTACTTTGTCATAGTACCAACGGTGTTAGTTTAGGGTGAGGCGAGATTGGTGCATTGTTCTGACATTGGACAGGATAGATCGAAGATGCTCCCTTGGAAGGGGGTACATTATCCTGTGTGACTTGGGATTCCTTGAGAGCTAGGACTGAGCAGCTCCACCGCCGGTGCTCAAGAGCGCCAACGTTGATGAACAATAGGAGCCTGTACCGGTGAGGCTCAGACGGACACTGGGAACAATTGCCTTTGTTATTACTTTTCACTGCATTCCCTTTTTGCTTCATAATGCATCCGTTTGGTCGGTCTATTAATGAGGAGGAACAGCCATTTGCACCACCACGTCTAGCACGGGGTTGGTCTACAAAGAGTAAAATAGTTTTTGCATTAATGGTCGTCATTGCCCTAGTAGCAATACTTGGAATATCTTGGTTTCTAGAGGAAAAGTATCCCGTACATTCCTTGGTTTGTACAACGCCCATTCCCCCTGAACACATTTTTGTTACTTTGGCCCCTCACAAAGGAGAGCACTGAAAGACTTACACAGATAATGTCTTTATACAAATGTTGCATTAAGCTCATGATGTGTCCAATACAACAAATTGTTGGGTTTGTGGATTGCTCCCCTCAGTTACTCATAAAAGTGATAGTTTGTTGTCCATGCCTTTGTCATATCTAGGAAGTTGTGAGGGTTGGTTTGCATTGTTTGTCATGGTACACTACCATTTCCACCACTCCGCTCAGGTTATGACACCTGCTGATTCTCGCACTGTGGTTGATTATATACGTTTTCATCATGGGTTTACTCCTATAGATAAGGCAGGACTAAACATCTCTGGTACTTTGTCCCCAAACTCCTGTATGAGCAAAGATGACAAGGTGAAGAACAACACATGGCTTCGAATGGAAATGGCTGATTTCCAGAAGTTTAACACCTCTGAGTATTTCCAATCTTTCCAAGATCGTAATGTCACTAAGGACAAACCAATACCGGTGTCTGTGGTCAGCTCAGCAGCTGCTTTCTGTGACCAGGGGAGGGGGGAGATAGAGGTGGGGGAAAGTAAATGCAATTTCACCTACCAACTCAGCACAATCAATAGTCCTCCTTTGATCTTACCCCCCTAACGTCTATTTCGTCTGTGGATCTCAAGCTTATGTCTGGCTTCCTAGGGGGTGGTCAGGCAGATGTTACCTCTCTTTTCTTCTTCCCCCCTGTGTATGTTGTTCCGCCCAATTTCCATAAAGGTCATCAGCTGCAGTGTTGGAGTGTATACTTGCCCCGAGTTGGAAGGGTCATTGACACAAAGGATATAGATCAGACGGATACCACCTTACAACAGTTTGAGGATGCCATAAAGGGTATCATACCCTTTTGGGGCCCCATGTCCAATAGCCTTAAAATTCGTCTGTTAACAAGGGTTGTTGAAGGGGTTATTAATACAACAGCTGGTATACTGACAAACATCACTGCTGAGCTTCAGGCTACGCGATTAGTTACATTGCAGAACAGGATGGTGTTAGACATCATACTTGCAGATACGGGTGGGGCCTGTCGCGTCATTGGCAGTAGCTGTTGTGTGTACATACCTTACCACGTCCCCAATGTGTATGCTGCCATACAGAAATTGCATAGACTCTCATCTGACATATGTAAGAAACTGGCTCTATATACACTGCACCAAAGTGAGGTACAGGGTGTTTAGAGTCCAGGGATCTCCAGCGGTTTGGCAGAGGTTAAAGTTAGATAGAACCTTACTCTCAAAAGTGGTAGCTTGGTCAAGCAGTAAGGCAGTATCAGAGGATAGTGTAAAGCATTTGATGTACCCACTCAGTCAGCAAAGGAATTCACACACTCAATAACTGAACTCTAGGCCAATTGTTTTGTATAAAAAATATACTGTTGTTTTATTTCTAGAACCAAGCAAGCCTGGTACAGGTAAGCATGAAAATACTTTGCAGTGGTAGATTACTTGTAGGAACACAGTTCAAAATTGTGGTGTCACTTGTACTGGTTTTGGTTACAGGTTTAAGTAAGCAGTTTGCAACACATTGCAGGTATAGTACATTCGAATGAATGGGCTTTTTGATAAAAATGCAGTTAATTACTTTTCAGATTACTTTGGTTACCACAGGACTGGATCCTGGATTCAGCCCCGGGACATTTCCTGAAAACAGGTGAGTAAATGCGTTTTGGTTAGAGGTACGATTTTTAAAGAATATTCTTGTATTTCAAAAGTTGACACAAGAATTTTCACAGAACACAGTCAATGGTTTCCTATGGGGGAAATTCTATCATCGGTAAATTACGTTTGGGATTACTTTTCCTAATCAGTGCTGGATACCTAGATTCAGCACTGGGACATCTTTAGTAAACAAGTGAGTAAATTCGTTTTGGTAACTCGCACGATTTTTAAAGAATATTTGTAATTTGCAAAACTCGACACTTAGAAACTTTTACACATAGTCACCAATGTTATCCTATGGAAGCAAATTCACTTAGCAGGTAAGTTAGGTTATCGATACTTTTTCTTACTCAGTGCTGGATCCTGGATTCAGCACTGGGGCATTTCCTGAAAACAGTTGAAAGAATGCGTTTTGGTTATTTGGCTGATTTTTAAGGAATATTTGTAGTTTTCAAAAGTCGATACTTAGAAACTTTTTGGGAGAAAAAGCGTCAGTGTTATCCTATGAGGAAAAATGAGTTATCGGTTTCAAGGTAAGTAATCGGTCTTTTGAGTTAGGGTTCTGGGGTTAGACTCAGGGGTCTCCCAGGGTCAGTGATGCACTGTTGTTGCACCCTCAGCGGCACTCGGGTGGCCGGGTGCAGAGTGTTGAGACCCAATGTTATCCTATGGAGGATAGGGGGGCTCCGGTTGGTGGCGGCTGGTAAGCAGGCCACAGGGTTTTGGGAGCAAAGCTCCTAGGGTTAAGCTCAGGGCAAGTTGGGGACCAAGTTAGCACAGAAGGGGCACCCTCAGCGGCGCTAGGGCAGCCGGGTGCAGGGTGCTGTTTTGAGGTCGGGTGCCCTGTTGATTTCAATGGGGATTCTCCGGGACAAAGAAACACTGCAGGCTCGGGACGAGGACCTTCCAGGAGTGACCACCACTTCGAGGGGTAAGTTGGGATGTAGAGGGATGGTTAGGCACCGCTGGGTTGGGCACACAAGGCTGTGGGGCGTCGGGTGCAGGGGTGCCTTTGGACGTCGGATTTTCTTACCCGCTCTGGTCGCGGTAGGGGGGGTCCTCTGGATTGAGGCTGCAGGCGTCGGGAGGCTTGAGGCAGGCCAGGGGTCTCTGGTCAGGATCGCCGGGGGGAACTCCTCGTGGTGTTTGTTCACGCAAACATGGGCCGGGCTCGGCGGGTGCAGAGTGTGCTGGATTCGCGGTTCCTGGCTGGCACCAGGAGCTGCAGTTTAAACACATCCGGTGTTCTCGGGAGAAACAGCTGGATAAGGGAATGCAGGCAGGTCCTCCGGGGTTTGTGAGGTTGCTGGCCACTGGACACGCCGGGGTTTCGCAGGAGCAGGTTCGAGGGGAGACAGGCCTGTAGGGCTGGGGCCAAGTCAGTGGGCATCGTCCTCTTGTTAGCTCTGCACAGCTTCTCGTCCTTCTTCTTTTCTTGTCGCTGCTGGATCTGTAAAAGCAAAGTTCAGGGTGCCCCTAAATACTGGATTTAAGGGCGTTACAGGTAGGGCAAGGGCAGGGACCAATGGGTCCCTTCCCTGGGGTGAGTACACCCCCTATTCTGCCACCCTCCAGTGGGAGGGGAGCAGGAGCATAGTCCTGATTGGCTGGGTCCCCCATCCTCAAGATAGCGGGGACTCGAGGTTGTGCTTCACCCCGCCTCCCCCACCCTAGGGGTGGGGTAGGCAGAGGTGGGCACACCTCTCTTCCTTACTTTGTTTTTCCCGCCTGGTCTCCCGCCCAAAGTGGGGGGGGTAGAACCAGTGGGGACGAGTTGCTGAGTACAGCAAGTGGTCTGGAGAGGCTCACAAAGGCGGTATGCCTTTGAAGCTTCTCCTTCGTGAACCCTGCTCATCCTGGGGGAGGGGGCTTGGCACCTCGTCCCAGGCTGTGCATGGTTTCAGGCCCCCGAGAGCAGCAGCTCTCGACCCAGGAGTCTAGAAACATGTGTGGGGTGGCAGCCTCGGCAGCCACTCAGTCAGGTCCCTGGGAGTTGGTCGAGTTTCAGGGGGCATCTGTAAGATGCCCTCTGTCGTGTATTTTACATTAAATCCCACACTGGCATCAGTGTGGGTTTAATGTGCTGAGAAGTTTGATACCAAACTTCTCAGTCTTTAGTGCAGCCATATACTCTTAATGGCAGCACGGCACTCACAGTGCCCAGGAATGGACCTGGGCACTGTAGGGGTACAGGGCTCACGCACCTGTACCCTCACCACTGGCATCGGGCACCCAGCTAGAGGGGTGACTGATGGATGCCAGGGCAGTGGGTTGTGGGCATGGCACACAGGGATGTGTGCCATGTCGACTCTTCACTTTGGTCTGCACCAAGACACGCAGCCTGCAAGGGCAGGGTGTGTGTGTCAAGGTACAGGGCCTCTAAGGGTGGCACAATGAGTGCTGCAGCCCTTAGGGCCTTCTCTGGTCACAGTGCCCTGGGTACCTGTGGTACCATTTACCAGGGGCTTACCTGTGGCCAGAGATGCCAATTGGGTTTAGGCTTCAATGCAGTTTTAGGGAAGGAACACAGGCCCTGGGTACCTGTTTGGCAGGAGCCCAGGGCACACTCAGTCAAAGCACATCAGCAAAAAGTGGGGGCATACTCATGCAAGAAAGAGGGCACTTTCTCACAACATACACCAAGAAAATTGTACTTGGACTCTATCTGGGTGGTTCTGGAGTATGCTCACGTCCTGGGGTTGGAAGATCCTTATCTTTTTTAGCTGTGATTGCGGGTATTTTCTTCACATGTTGCCTTTGCATACACTGTCTCCTGACCTGCTTCACTTATTGTATAAATGTTCTCACCCCTAAACAGAAAAAGCCAGTCCATGACACTACTGCTGGGATCATGTTGCAGAAGGACATTAACGAAATGATGCAGATCGATGAGGGCATTTTTGGTTCTACATCATCCCTTGCAACTTCTATTCCTGATACTGAGCATATGGATTGTTCTGAGTGTTGAAGTCCTTTTTGCTTTTCAGACTGTAACATCTTTTCCACCCACAATCTAAAATGAGTTAGCGAATGCTAAAAGGAGGGTCTGATAAAATGAATGTGTTTTTGCTATTTCGTTTGTACAATTGTTCTCATGTTTAGGTAGCATTCGCAACACCATTTTATGTTTAGCCGCCATTTTGAATCATGTCATCTATTGCGTATTCCCTCTTCGAGAAGCAGGCTGTGGAAAGTTCCATTTCGCCAAGGTTGGGCCTTGCTCTACTAATGAATGCACTGTTCTCATTAATGCATTCCTTTCCCATAGATAGAGGCTTTCTCCCACTAGTCTAGCGGTAGGCACGAACAGAACGACCTCGGCATAGAGATAAGGTATGCCCGGCCTCAGAGTCGAAAATCAACCTACTGTACTTCTTTGTTTCAGCTGCACCTGCTAGTAGAATTCCATTATGGGCGGGACTTTCTTGGTTCATAAATGTACATAATGTATCTCTGTTTGCTGAAGTCAGTCTCTCTGCAGCAATCCTAGGAGGCTGGTCAGACTGGACTCCGCTCGAGTGTACCTGAATAAAATATACTTGGTTTGTATTCTCTACTGTCTGACTGACTCTTCATTTGTATGGAAGGCTGAGAGGTGGTTGCGAGTGACCCGGTTGGCCCTAATTGGGCCACTTCCTTCAACCGCAAGTGAGAGGCTCTGCACCCAGTGAGTGCAGCAGCCTGGGACACTTGCGGCCGACTTACCTGAACTTGGTGGCAGCCACAGATGGGGCGCACTCAGGAACTCTGAGTGCTTCACACCTCCGGGTGTGCAGGTAAGACTGGTTTAGGGCCTGTCAGACTTGGGAGAACTTGCTGCTAGTAGCGCTGCGGTGCTAAAACACTGTTGACTTTAAGAGTCAAAGTGGATTCTAGAAACTCTGACTACTAGTGGGCCGTGCCCTGGATGTTACCAATAGTGAATAAGGAATAACCATGATCACTAACGCGAGGAGTGAGTAAGACAGGGAATCGCCATAGAAACACTAGAGCCCTGACCTCAAGGGGGATTGTGTAATTGTTTGTGTATGTCTTATTTTTCCTTTGTGTGGATAGTGTTAGAAAATAAGATACTTCTCTTTTTTCATAAAAGTGAATATTTGGCTGGACAATATTTTACTGCTTCTTCTGCAAACATGTTGAGTATTGAATTTAACACCTTTAGGGGCCCATTACGATACCCGGCGTAAAAAAATCCGCCAGGCATGGAAGCGGCAAAAATCCGCCCGCACACACCGTCTGAACACCGACCACGCCATTACGATTACACAAACCGAAAACCGCCATCGGCGGAAAAATCACACAAGATACCGCCCGCCATCGTCCGAGTCGGAGTCAAACCGCCCGCCACGGACGGAAACACGCACGACAACACAAAACCGCCCGCCCTCACGGCCGACACACCGCACGTGAGATTACGATCGCACCGCCATGAGCGCGGGAAAACTACAAATATACCGCCCGCCAGCGCAAACAACGCCGATGAGAATCGACACGGCAGAAGCCATGGCGCCCACGTCCCTGCACAGAAACCATCCGCTGACAAAACCAATCGCACACAACATGGCCAACAAGTCCACACAGCAAGGCACGCACAAATACACAAGCACAGTACACATCCCGAAAACACCCCCCTGGACAAACAAAAACTACAAAGGCCAGAACACCAGACACAACACACCTGAAAACAACAGACCATGAGGACACACCCACATAGGTAAGTACAAAAGCAGCACTCCCACAGACCACAACCCCTTGCAACATTGCAAACTAGAGAGGAGAGGAGAGGACACAGTGACACAGCAAGGACAGCAGCACACCACAGAAACGCACACATCACAACCACCACCACCACCACCAAACACCGGCACCACAAACCCCCTGCACATTACACAACACACACCGCACCAGCACCACAAACACCATGGTACCACATAGAATGCCCAAGTTCACGCCCATTGAGCTGACGGTCATGGTCGACGAGATCATCAAGGTGCACCCACAAATCTATGGGAACCTGGTCCAGCACACACCACTAGCCACCAGAAAGAGAATGTGGAACCGGATCGTAGACCAGGTCAATGCAGTCGGGACCCTGCCCAGGAACAGAGTTGAAATCAACAAACGGTGGAATGACGTCAAGAGCCTGGTCAAGAAGAAGGAGAGCAAGAACAGAGAGCTGGCAGCCGTCACTGGCGGAGGGAATCCCGCGCTCTTCAAGACCTTCAAAGCGTGGGAGGAGAAGGTGCGAGTCATTATACATCCGGAGATCCTCGCCGGATTAGCAGGGGAGTGGAGGCTGGTAAGTACAAACTAATGTATACCAGCACACCGCTATGTACTCACATGCACTACCACCATGCCACAGCTCCCAGGGACAAACACCCCCATGTCCAGCACACAATACACAACACATCACACACACATGCAACAGACACCACCACACACAGCCCAAACCGAACAACTGTAAGATACGTGGGGACATGTGTACACTCAGCCAGCCACGTAACCACCAACAGGTCCCCAAGTATGCCAGAAGCGCCACAACGAGCACCCACCACACCCATGTGTCCGCCATAGCTGCACTAACCGACAAGTAACAGGTAAGTGGCAGGAACACAAAGTGCAGTGGGTGGGAGGGTGGACAGCCCAAGTACAACACACACCAGGCCCCTAGTCCCACAGCACAGCAAGGAGGAGCATCCCCACACCCCACAGCCACGTGTCAGCCACCGCAGTGCACACCGACAGCCGAAAGGTAGACATCACGGTCCACAACAATCGGTGTCAGTGGGTGTCCAGCCACCACCACGACCCACAACACCCCCCACCCCCACAGACCTGCAACATGGAGCACCCCCGCTTAGAACCATGTGGCATCCAGTACAGTGCACGCCCGAACAACCTGCAGGTGGGAAACTGGACAGGGCTGGATTACTGGAGGCATGAGGACCGTAACACGACCAACACATGGGACATGTCACGTAGCAGACGAACACGCAGCACCGCCCACCGTCACGAACAAGTGAACAATGTGCACACGGACATGAACCACAGACTCACACCTCACATGACCCATCACAGACACAGCAACACCCAAGGAGCCACGTCTGCATGCACAAGCCACACTGAATATAGTACCACACGGCAGCCACTGTGCAACTCATCACACACAACCGAAACACCATTGAAGTCCTGTCCATGTAGCCCCTACTGCCTGTCAACCACACACCCCACAACTACGCCTATGTAAGACAACAACACTAGACGCAACAGAGCGGAACAACATAAATGCACACGAACACCACTGAACCCATCAAACACACAGACACACCATGCACATACAACATACCATCCATCCCATCCGTCAGCCCCAGTCTCATGAAAGGCATGTCATCCGCACAGCTGCCACACATACAGCAGTCACGCTAAGATACATGCCCATGACCAACCATGTGCCAGAAGTCAATGAAGCGCACGCCACACTGTGAGCAACAACACACAACATGGGCCACACCCCCCGAGCACTGCAGTGATGCACATGGCACAGGGCAGCACGCACACCAAGGAGTTGGGACAACTGCAATACGTTGGCTGGCACACAACCATCACTCACTCATAACGATGCGTCCAATGCCATGTCCAGTAATCACAACAGACAGCAAATATGCAGGCCATGTCAGGCATGCACACACCTCAGACCATGCACTGTCATGCTGCCACAACACATGTCACGTTCGGCACCCATGGCTCACAGCATGTACCCCAAAAGCATATTCCCTCCCAAATGCGAATCTGGGGCATGGCCCCCATGTTGCCATATGCGTTCCTAAGCGTTCCATTTGAACCCCAAAAGCATATTCCATCCCAAATGCGAATATGGGGCATGGCCCCCATGTTGCCATATGCGTTCCTAAGCGTTCCATTTGAACCCCAAAAGCATATTCCCTCCCAAATGCGAATCTGGGGCATGGCCCCCATGTTGCCATATGCGTTCCTAAGCGTTCCATTTGAACCCCAAAAGCATATTCCCTCCCAAATGCGAATCTGGGGCATGGCCCCCATGTTGCCATATGCGTTCCTAAGCGTTCCATTTGAACCCCAAAAGCATATTCCCTCCCAAATGCGAATCTGGGGCATGGCCCCCATGTTGCCATATGCGTTCCTAAGCGTTCCATTTGAACCCCAAAAGCATATTCCATCCCAAATGCGAATCTGGGGCATGGCCCCCATGTTGCCATATGCGTTCCTAAGCGTCCCATTTGAACACCAAAAGCAAAGTACAAACCAGACCCAGGATGGGCCAGGAGCCCGCATACACCAGAGTCACAATAAGTAGGGGCACAGCAACACACCCATCGGCATGGCCAATCCGTCCCATGCCACATGTGCACAGCACACAGTCCCATTGCCAAGCACACACAACTACAAATGGTACAGCCACACACACGCCTCCGGGAAACCCATGTACGAGATTGCACGAACTGTTAATGTCAGACGACAAATACATACTTCGCCAGGTGCAACACAATAACAAATCTCATTCTCTCCACAGGTGACGAACTGCTGGATGCTGGGGTTGGAGACAGCAGCCAGCACAGCCAGCCTACAAGCCCCCAACGAGGACACACGGATGTGGAGGATCTGTCCTCCTCTTCGGACACGGACCACCAAGCAGGCCCATCTGGTGTGGCAGGGCCCAGCCGCTCCCCAGGACCCCTCCTACCCACCAACCCATCATCCAGGGCTGCTGAACATTCCCAGCCCCCTGCTGCCACTGTCGTTGCGGCCACACCCACGGACATTGCGGCCACACCCACGGTCATTGCGGCCACACCCACGGTCATTGCGGCCACTACCACTGCCGCCACCACCACCACGTCTTCGCTGGCACCAGCCCCAGCGCAGGTGGTGGCCCGGCCGACTGGATCCACCCTGGGAGCCACAGCGAGGACCGTGGTGAGCAATGTGGCTAGTGGGCAGGCCGGTGGCAGCAGTACCGGTAGGAGGAGCAGGGTCAGGGAAACGCAAGTCTCCCCTGGGAGCCATGCCCTGCCTCAAATGGCCAGAGTCCTTGGGGCCTATGAAGAGGCCCAAGGACAATGGGCCAGGTCTGCTTCAGACACGCGGGAGGTGCTGGGGGTGCTGAGGTCCATGGACGCCCGTATGGGCCAACTCGTGGACCTCATGGGCCAGCTGGTGGTGAGGTCACAGCCAGGGACAGCAGCTCCACCACCGCCACCACCTGCCGGGGCGCAGGGTCGTGCAGCTGTGTCCAGTTCCCCTGCGTCCACAGCCAGTGAGCACACCTCAACCACCAGCAGGTCGCAAGCAGGCACCCCCTCGCAAGCGTGGAAGGGGCCGTCCGAAGTGGAAACAGATCTCACGGGAGGACTTCGCACGCTCCAGACGCAAGTGAGGCAGCCAGCCAGCCCTCCTTGACCACCCACTGCATTGACTTGGACTACGATCCCACTCCACACAGCCATCTGGATGGCATGTGTCTGTTGGACCATGGACATAGAACCAGTGGGTACACCCTGAGCATCACGCAGCCATGACCGACAGCTCATTGTCACTGCACGCACCACTTTTGTCATCACCTTACACACAATCACATGTCACAGTTTGAAATAAATGCACCTCTTACACAAACTGCTGTTTGTGCCCTGTGTTTTATTTGTACGGAATACAACGGCCACCTTGGGCGGAAAGGCACCTGATGCGTGGCATGGCAATGGAACCGGAGGGCCTGTAGGGACCTAGGGGTGGGAGACAGAACAGGAGCACATTCAATGAGTGTGTCACACACCCATCACACAGTACATGTCAACAACTACATACAATGTACACACATCGCACAGAGCAATAGGGCACAATGCCACAGCCACCAACAGTGGCATACTACCCTGGCCATGGAGCGTTGACACACAGCACACAGTGAACAAACGGCCACCCTGACACAGCACACACACACCTGCACAGATACAGCCACATCAGCCGTCGTACATGGACACTCACCGTCAAGTGAAGTAGTGGGCGATGAGCTGCTGCCGCACATTACCAGCTTCCTCCTCTCCGCTGTCCTCCTCACTCGAGCTGTCCTGGTCTGCGGGCTGGGGCCCTGGTTGATCTCCGTCATCCACGATGAGGGGGATCTGCTTCCGAATGGCCAGATTGTGCAGCATGCAGCACGCCACCACTATCTGGCACACCTTCTGTGGGGAGTACGCCAGCGCACCCCGGTGCGGTCCAGGCACCTGAACCTGGACTTGAGGAGGCCAAAGGTACGCTCGACCACACGTCTGGTCCTCCCATGTGCCTCATTGTAGCGATCGTCTGCTGGGGTGCGAGGATTCCTCAATGGACTGAGCAGCCATGCCCCATTCGGGTACGCAGAGTCACCTGGGTGTGAGGGACACAGAGAACCGTTGCTATTCCAACTGGACAGGGGACAGCATCGCACAACCAGCACGCTACACCACTCCACATACTCACCGACAATACAGCCACGATCCTGTTGCAGATTGGACATCAGTCGTGGCAAGATGCTGTTGCGCATTATGTGTGCGTCATGGGCCGAGCCTGGGAACTTTGCACACACGTGGGTGATCACCATGTCCGCAAGGCACACCACTTGCACATTCAGGGAGTGCGTGTGCTTCCTGTTGCGGTACAGGTGCTCAGTGGCCTGTGGTGGAACAAGGCCAACATGTGTGCAGTCAATGGCTCCAACGACGTGTGGGATTCTGCCAAGGGCATAGAATGCACCCTTCACTGCCGCCAATTCACGAGCCCTGGGGAAGCGGATGTACCTGTTTCGGTACAGCATCATGGCTGCCAGTACATCCCTCAGCACCTTGCTGAACATGGGCTGGGACATCCCTCCTCCACTGCCCACTGTGTGCTGGAATGACCCAGTGGCGAAGAAATGCATGGCGGCCATCACCTTAGCCGTGGGGGTGACAGCTGTCGGATACACCCTGCGGGGACGGAGATGGGGTTCCAACATGGCACACAGTCGATGCAGGGTTGGCCTGTCCAGCCGAAACTTCCTAATGACCTCTGTATCGTCCATGTCCGCCAGCAATTGGTATTGGCGGTCAATGTTTGGTCTCCGCCTAGGGAAAATGGCAGTGGACACATGTCAAAGCAACACAACACATAGCAATTTCGCATACACATCACTGACATGACTGAGCAAGCACATGAGCCACAGCCCAGCTGTCAAGCTGGGACGGCACGGCCACAATACACTTACACAGGTCTCCCAACAATGGCAATGGCTAGTGATACAAACCACTGCCATGTGCATGCACATGGGGATCTAGGCCCCAATGACTTGCGGGGCGTGCTGATGGGGACTGACTGCATATTCGTCAAGCGGCAACGCCACGGCAACATGAATGTCTGCTGAGCATGGAACTGCTTCCGAGGCTGGATGAGTATGGCACACGACGACGACGATGTGGGCACAGGCTGAGCGGCCAAAACAAGTGGGACCTGTGGCACGAGGGGATATGAGACAGTAGTAGGTGTCAGCACTGCACCCTATGTACAGCACTGTACGGATCACACCTCCCGAAACATTGACAGGTGTCCACATTGACAGCCCCATGCCAAGACGGATGTGTGCTTGCAGTCACACGTCACAGGTGAGAGGTTACATTGCACGTGCCAGGTGGCAGACGTACATAGTGGGAGCTGGCATGTGTGTGCATGTGTCTCCTGTTCAGGATCCACCAGATGGGCGCTGACTCTGTACTGACCATTGGACACAGCATGTTCCGTGGAAGGCTTGTGTGTGTGGGATGGTGGCACTGGATGTGCCTCCGTTGGGTGGGGGGCCATGCACAGGGCGGGTACGTCGATGATTGCGCATTGTTGGTCACGGTGGGTGCACCCACTAAGATGTGTTGCCCTGTGTTCAATTCCTATGTCCGCATGATGATGGACTGTAGATGTGGGCAGACTACACATTGGTCGATGTGCTGTCTATATGCATGTGCCTTCACACCAGGCACAGCTGCCCCTGCACATGTGACCCCTGCTGGACTCGCTGCTGGGTCTGTGGAGCTGATGCACCTTCTGTGCGTGGGGCGGACAGCTCTCCTCACTTCCCTCATTGCGCATGTCATGACTTTGCCGCAGGTGACATGGATCATGGAGGGCCCACATGTACGCGTGGGTAGGCTACACATGATTGTTCACTGGTCGCCACCCCCAGTCAATGTTTCGAATGGGAAGGTTGTCGTGCTGGTGGTATATTCGATGTGGCGGATGGGCGGGCCTAGGTGCGGGCTCACATTCCGGACATGGGGGGGTAGTTGGATTGGCGACTAGTTGCAGTACACACGGGACACGTCTCTTCCTTTCCACATCTGGGTCATCCCTTGTACTCACTGACAGTGATACAGTCATCTTCGCCCCAGCCCTCATGTCCTCCCCTCGCTCCCCCAATATGCATGTGCACCTGCGAGGCTAGCGCTTGCACAGGCAGCCCCAAGCTCGCACCAGAGAGGGCAAGGAGTGTATGTGTGGGTCCAGTTGCACGAGTGGGCTGTCTCAGGGTATGATGTGTTGCGGGACGCCGTCCACCTGCGTGGTGCCCCAAATGGAGACCCGGCCTGCATGGACTATGCATCACAGTCTTCGCCTTCCGGATCCGCCACCTGCGACACCCAGTGGCTGTGGCTGCCCTTGCGGCCAGGCCGCGTCCGTCTGTGACTGATGGCCCACACATTCACTCTTTGGCCTCTCTGGGGAGGGCTCGGGGGTGGTGGCGCACGCGCTTGCACTTAGTCGCAATGGCATGTGGCGTGGTTGGTATAATGGGCAATGGATGGGATGGTGCGAGCCACCTCCCGTGACGTCAGTGCTGCTCGTGCTGTGGTGCGTCCCCCTACACTTCCATTTGACTTGTGCCATGCTAGACGTTGAGGTTCTATTGCCTGCGTGATATGACCAGGAGGAGCGCGAGGAGACCTCTCACACACCATGCTCCACTGCCATCCCGTGCCCTGTATCGCCTGTGCGGATTGACTATGTTGGGGTTACACCTGGTCGACTGGGGCTGTGTGTGCCTTGTCAAGGGGCATGGCGGGCGCACAACAGGATCCAGCTTGTCCACAGAGGGTGGGCTGAGGTGCGCCTGGTACCGCTTTGTACGTGTGCCCGGCTGCTGTGCACACACGTGTTCACTCCCCCGACAGGTGTCCTCTCACAATGCCCAGGGAAGCGGTGGTGTACTGTTCATGACCCCTCCCAACACGGCGTGCTCCAACTTGGCATGTGCGCATCTACCCGTCACACCCACCCACCTGAGCACTGCGTCCATACGACTTCACACGACACATGTGTGTCTTCCACAGTTGTGCTACTCATTTGCGTTGACATCCAATACCAGTGGACTACATGGTCATGTCACGACTGCCGTGTACTTCACATACTCTCATCCTCTCTCATTCGTACTTGTGAAATGAGTCAGCGGAGACAGTTTTGGTTTCAAACATTATATTGAGTCTTCTGTCCTCTGTGATGCAGTATAGTGGACACTACTGGCAGCGGAATACATGTTGAGGATATACTGAGCATGATTGCAAATGGGATAGGGTGTGGGGTTACATGTGATTGGCTGTTGCATGTGGGATGTGGGCTTCAGAGTTACATCTGCTTGGCCAAGGCTGTGCTAATGTACATTTACGTATAGCTGCGGAGCTGCGGACTTTGACACAGACGGTATACATGTAGCCTACCAGACCGCTTGGCATCATGGGCACAGTCCATCTCAGTTCCATGTGACAGGTTTGCTGCGGTTGTTCCTCATGCACGCGTGCATGTGAGATGACATCAGGGCATGTGCTTGCGTGCATGCAGCGGCGTGCCACTTGTTGTTGCAATGTGGTGGTTACTGGACATGTCACAGTCACTGGGGTCGTGTTGTTGTTGTATGCACTTGTCGTCCATGCAAAGGTCCTGGTATGGGATTCCCGGGGCGGGGTGGGAGGGGTGCAGCACCCACAGACTCCAGGCGACCTATTCATGTCCACTGAGCGGTGTGTGTGTCCATGGGCGCTGGATCCATGTCGTGTCCTGGTTGTTCGTGCAGTTCCGTCCATGTGGGTGCGATACACAGACCCCATGCCACTGCCTCCCACGATGCATGCGGTGTTCCTGGATGTGATGGGGAACAGTGTGCATGTCCCGGTCATATCCGATGTCATGGCGATGTCATTGATGGTGTGGTAACAGTTGCCGGTCGTTTGGTATGGCTGTTGTGGTGGTGACTGGCCAGTCCGTGCGGAAGCTAAGCATGGGTGCGGGGTTGGACATCATAGGTCAATCGGGGAACCTGCGTTGTGGTCCGGCGAATTTACAGGTTGTCAGGTATGCGATGCCGTCCAGCAGGGCTTCCATGTCATTGGTGGTGTACATGTTTGCCAGCCAATGTAGCGGATGGTGGCTGTCAAGGTGTTGTTCATAAGTTGTCCCTTGGAGGACCATGATGGGGCATGCTGGGTGACATTCGATGTAGCTGTTCTCGATGATCCGTCGTGTGGAGGCACAGTGGTCCCATTTCAGTGCGGGTGCGATGTTGGCCACATACGCCATGCCCCCATAGGCAGAGCAGGCCCTGTCGTGTGCGTCCAGAGGGAGGAGTAGTGGTAGCAGGTCCGCCTTTAGACATGCCGGGTTGAGAGGCAAATCTCCACGGGATGCTGGTAGGGACACCTCCGACAGTAGAAGACGGGCATGACGCAGCTGAACAATGTGATGCGGTAAGTCAGTCGGTAACTTACGTTCAGCAGGGACAGGAGATCGCATCCCAATGTATGTATCAGGTTGGTTTTGTACAGCTTGAGCTGTCCGGCGTAGTTGGGTAGGTGTGTTGCGGTTGCCATTTCGCAGCGGTGCGTTGTGGTGGCGTGCTCCGGCTGTGTGTGCAGTCTGCAATGTGCACGCTCCGAGGTTGCTGTGAGCTCTGTGTAGTCGTAGGGAGACAGGACTTGTGTTCTGTTGGCTTGTGCGGAGGACACGGGCCCTCATCCCACATGCTTCTCAGACAGTTCAAGGTCAGTGATGTGTGACTCCTTCCAATTAACTTGCATGTGGCCGACATGGGGAGTGTTTTCTTTTTACTTCCCCGTCCGTCGTGTGCTTCTGTGATATGCGCTATCTGCCCTGTGGTCGGTCTCCTCGGCATGCCTGTGTTGGTCTTTTCTTGGACAATGGCTGTATTCACCGGCTTCTTTCGTAGGGCTGTGGTTTCGGAGTTGGAATGGAAGGTCATTCAGTGCTGTCTGCTCTCCCTTGTGTGGGCGGCAGGCTGCCTTTCCGCTCTGCGTTGGGCCTTGTGTGTGAATGTTATTCTTGGGCCACCTGTTGTCGGTCCCCGGGCTCTTTGGTGTTCCGTTTTATATGTCTTGTTCATATGTGCAGGGTGGTATGGGTGTTTCAGTGTGGTACTGGCGTTCCTCTTCCCGAAGGGGCCCTGCTTCTCCTAGTTGGTGTTGCCGCCGCTGTGTGCTACGCCATGTTTGTTACACTGGGGTGTGTCCTGCTGTTGCGTGACTTCACTGACATGTGTGCGTCGGTTGTGTGGCGTTGGGTGTTGTCCGTGAATTGGGCGTTGGGGACATGTCTGTGGCAGGCCTGTCACGTGTCATGTGCGTTCGGAGTGGGGCTGATGTGTGTGCTGCTTGGTTGTGTCCCTGTGTCTGTGTGCGACGCATGCATGGCGCTGCGGTTGGCCTCTGCGTTGTGCGCATGTGTGGCGGCGTCATCGCCACTTTGGGGCCGTGACGGGGTCGTTGGTTCCTAGTCCCAGGTGGTGTGTACACATGTGTTACGCGATGTTACGATTTGGCCTGTGTGTCATATGTGGATGCAATGGTGGATGTGTAGTGTACACGCGCTGGTGGGGGTTGTCCGCTTTTTCCGCCCTTGCACTGTGTGCGCTGTTTGCGTGCACTTGTTGTGTGTGTGCCTACCTGCGTCTCCGCGGTACGTTGCGTCCTTGGTGGTGCATCAGCAAGAGCATGGGAGGGCCTGCAGTGCTGGATTCATACTCGGGGAGCCGCTTCTTCGTTGTCCGTGCTCGGCGTCCGTGTTACCGCTTCGGTTTGTCGTACGGTATCTCTTAGCCGTGGGAGCCGTTTGTTTGCGGCATCGTAATTTATACGCCGGGCGTGACGTGATTTCGTCGGACGGTGTGTGTCAATTGTGCTGCGCCGCTACGTGTACGGACGCACTTTGATGGCGGACGGTGTTGCTGGCTTGTCGGCGGTGTTTGGCCTACTTTTCGCATCGTAATTGGGCGGGCGTGTGGACTGCTGCGTGCCGGCGGTAACTGGTGGTTTTTGCATCCGCCAGCACGGCGGTTGTGCTTCCGCCCGCCATCGTAATGACCCCCTTAGTGACCATGCGATTTTACTGTGTGAAATCCAACTTATGCAGAAGTCTGTGTCAAATCCCCAGGTAACTGGTCAGCCTACATTAGCAAGGCGAAACGGATACCAACTGAAGTGGCCCAAAAATGACAAAACAAAGGTGATACCTAAAATTATTAGGAGTGCCCTCCCCAATATTAGTAATTGTTTAGACCCTGATAATCATCCCGATCTTGTGGTGTCTTCCTTCGTAGACTTTTTGGATTGCATAAGGAAGTCACTTGTTAAGAATAATTCCGATTAGTCAAAAAAGGATAAGGGCTGGTTTGACTCTGTTCCCAAAAAAAGAAAGCTCTCACCAAAGCTTTAGGTGTCAAACCAAGAAATAGTATCGAAATTTCCACTCTCCGCAGGGAATATAAAGCGGCCAGGAAAAACAGGGAAAAGGTACAAAAAGAAGAAGCTTGGGCAAAATTAGAGCAGGCTTCGGCTTTAGGTAACTCAAAGGAGTTTTGGGAAATAATAAATGGTCCACACTTTAAAACTCCATATGACCCAGTCCTTGATGTTAATGTAGGGGAGGAGGAGTGGGTGGCTCATTTTAAAGGTATTTTTGCCCCAACTGATTACCCGTTATTACCAGCACCGTTTACCGTCGGGATTCACCTCTCATTTAACTATAACGAAGTTAGCAATGGGATTGAGGCCTGCAGAAGTGGGAAAGCCCCGGGTCCCGATGGTGTCCCAAAGGACTTCTTTTTTGAAAACATGGATATATGGGTTCCCCTTTTAACTAATGTTTTTAACAAAATTGCCATAGCAGGGCCCCCATGTCTTGGAAAACCAGTATTATTGTCCCAATTCACAAATAGGGAGATAAAAGCAACCCAAAAATTATCGACCAATCTCGCTGATCGATACAACAGCCAAACCTATGGGCCATCTTCTTCTAACGAGATTGGAGGCATGGGCGAGGAGTAAAAACATTTTAATGGAGTCCCAATATGGATTTCAAGAGGGAAAAGGGACAATAGACCAATGCCTGAATCTTTCACTGATCATGGACAGATATGTCAGAGCCAAGGGTGGGAAGATCTATCTTGCCTTCATGGACTTATCCGCAGCCTTCGACTGTGTGTCCCACCCTAGACTCTGGCAAATAATGGAGGAGATGGGAATAGATCAGGCATTGGTCGACTTCATCAGACAGCTGTATTCTGACGCCTCCTCCTCTGTCCGTTATGAAAGGAACGGGGAGTGCACCCGACCATTTAAGATCTTGAGAGGGGTAAGGCAAGGCTGCGTCCTGGCACCCTTCTTATTTTCCATCTATACCAATGGGGTGGGAAAGCATCTAGAGGGCGCAGCCTTGGACGTCCCTGTGCTTGCTAACCATCAGCGGTTACCAATGCTGGCGTATGCTGATGACGCCGTTTTGATGGCCCGAACTGGGATGGGGCTCCAGTATCTAATTTCTGCTTACGCATCTTTTATGAATTCATTAGACTTAAAGGTCAACCAGAGTAAATCTTTTATCATCATTGCGGGGCGGGAAACGTGACAGACCACCCTCTTTTTTATGGATTCCGGTAAAATTGATGTGGTGGACTGCGTTTCCCTATTTAGAGTCCTTTTGATAGAAATCAATCATGGTCTAAATTAGTAGAGGGAAGAGCAATGGGCATGCAGAGAAGTTTAATGGCATTGAAAACATTCTCCAAAAGGCTGGGAGCCAAACCTTGATCCCAATGAAAAAAATCTATCATGCGAAAACTAAGGCAGCAGCAGTGTATGGAGCAGCGTTATGGGGGATGGCTCCCAGTGATTCTCTGCAGTCCATAGAGAATAAATGTTTTAAATCTTTTACTTCCCTCCCACAGTCATATTCGAATTATGTTTTACATATGGAATTGGCCCTACCATATGTTATTGACTCGATCAAAATGGCACCACTCCTCCTGTGGCTTTCTATTTGGCGCAGGGCGACAGTTTCCCTTACGAAAAGCTTAATAACGCTTATTTTAAAGTCAGATAATTACAGCAGGATCAGGTGGTTAAAGTATGTGGAGTCGGAATTATCTGCAATTGGCCTAAGTCGCCTTTTTAAAGATTCTTCCACCTGTAAGTTTATAACAAAGCAAAAATTGGCTGAGACATTCATTTTGAGGGCCCAATACTTAAGAAAGGAAAAAGCTTCCACACCCAGACGGCTCGCCTGTATGATCTAACACCAGCGTTGGTGGAGGGAAGCTTTTTGTACTTGGCTGATGTCACACTCCCACATCACAAATATATTTTACTGAGATTTCGTTTAAATATGATCCCTTTGATGATAGGATACCCAGGGAAGCAATACAAATATTCCGATCTCTCAGTGTGTCCGTGTGACATTATGTCCGCCCAAAACGATCTCCATGTTTTATTTTTCTGTGGCTTTTGTTGTTAAGAAAGACATACATTTATTGTACCAATTTGTAAGCGTTACAATTTTAGATTTTGCCGTGTAGCCCTGTTTTTTCTTAAAGCCCTGCAGAACTCCTATGTCTGTTTTTCTCTACCTTCATTTTTTTGGGCATGTTTGAAAAAGAGAAAGCAGGCGGGCCCAAGGGATGTATTAGGATGGCTTATTATATTTTTACTGTACGTAATGAGATGAAATGGATTTTATGATAAATTGGCTGTTAGCATTCTTTTTATATCTGGATTTATGATGCTATTTTTATTATGTTTTTATTGTGATTGTATTCACTTTTATGATCTTATGCCTAAGATCAAATAAAGGATTTTGACCTTTGAGTCTTGAGCCTGTGTTCACTATCCTGTATCCACCTCCCACCTGAGGGAGCCTTGGACTGTTTGGACCATGCTAACCCTGAGCATCAAGTGCTGAAGGAGTACTTGGCCCAATGCTTAGAAACTATAGTAGGTCGGGCCCCAGGACATCAGGAGTAAAAGATCACAACCATCACAGTTGGACCCAGTAGACCCTGCATGCCCCGTGGCCTTGTGAAAGGGGTTCTAACAGTCTGATAAAATTTCCAACTGGGCTATGCCCTCCATTTCTTTCTACTGTGCCACATCTTCCACCCCCATCAGAGTGACTGAGAAAAGCCACATGGCAGCAGGACGTGCAGGTCCTTTTGGCCAAATGGACTATTGCGAGTGTTCAGATCTCGGAAGCAGGAACTGGGTGTTATTCCCGCTGCCTGCTGTATCCTATTTTAGATCTCTGCCATCTCAACTCCTTCTAGTGACAGATCAAATCAAGATGTTCTCATTAGCCCAGGTTCTATCTGCCTTGGAGACTGGATGGTAGCATTGGAGCTGCAGTACACATGTTTTCATATCCCTGTTCTGTAGGCCCACAGGCACTATCTGCGGTTCACAGGGGCCAGAAGCAGTTCCAGTTTGCAGTGCTCCCTTTTAGCTTCATCAGTGCCCCTGAGATGTTCACGAGAGGTGAAGTTGGTGGTCGCAGCACAACTACAGAGGTTGGGGGTTCCAGTCTTCCCCTACCTCGATGACTGTCTGTTGAAAGCAGGCCCACCCCAGGCAGTCGTAGACAACCTCCAGACAACAGTGAACCTACTGACATCATTAGGGTTCACTATCAATGTACTGAAGTTACACGTGACTCCTTTTCAAATGCTCCCATTCATCTGAGCCATCCTGGATGTAGTGTTATTTTGTGCCTTTCCCCTGAGTTAGAGTCCAGGACATTCGGCTATGATCCTGATGTCTCGGTCCTGGATCTCAGTGAGGATGGCTCTGAGGCACCAGGGAACAGTTGGCCTCCTGTATGCTGCTAGTGGCACGTGTGGGCTCTGCAGTGGGATCTGAAATCCCTGTGGGCACAACACTGCGGGAACCTATCAGATTCTATCCAGGTTTCAGAGGAGACTCCGAAAGACCTGCAGTAGTGGCTGCTCAACAGCAATTGGGCAAGCAGGTGACCATCTCCTTACCCCACCCAGAGCTCATGATGATGACGGATACGTCACTGCTTGGTTGGGGATACCATTTGGGAGAGGTAGAGATCAGGTGACTCTGGTCTCTGGCAGAATCCCAGTTCCACATCAATCTGTTGGAGTTGCCGTCGATCTGGTTAGCGTTGAAGGCCTTCCTGCCAACCATCAAAGAGAGGCTGGTACAGGCTCTTACAGTCAACACAGGCCGCCATGTGGTGCTGCAACAAGTAGGTCAGAGAATGGGTCTTGGGACCTGTGCCAGGAAGCTCTACTCCTCTGGAAGTAGCTGAATCGCCAAGACTTTTCTCTGGTCGTGAACCACCTGGTAGGATCTCTAAATGTCCGGGTGGACAAACTCAGCTGCCTATGCTTAGCAGCTCACAAATGGATGTTACAACCAAAGTTGGTGCAGGGCATCTTTCAGTAATAGGGAGAACCCTGACTCGATCTTTTTTCCACTGCCGAGAACGTACACAGTCAACAGTTTTGCACCCTGGAGTTCCCGAGTAGACCATCTCTCTGAAAACACATTCCGCCTAGAGCTTGGGACTCCTGTTTGCCTTTCTGCCCCTACACCTTCCTGCTAGAGTTCTGAAAAACATCGGGAAGGATTGGGCACAAGTAATTTTAGTGGCACAAGATTGGGTCAGGAGAGTGTGGTACCCAGATCTCCTGGACATGAGCATCTGTCCTCTGACCAAGCTGCCACTTAAGGAGGATCATCTGTTGCAGCAGCAGGGCATGGTCTTGCACCTAGGCCTGTCTTACCTGCACCTCCATGCATTGATTGAATGGCAGTTGATTCTATCTGATTTCCCTCCCAAGGTCTCTGATGTTATTTTGACAGCGAGGCACCCTTCCAGAAAGTCAGTGTACGCCCGGTGCTGGGCAAGTTTTGTGGCTTGGTGCCGCAACTCCTAGTACAAGCAGAGAGAACCTATCTTTCTTAGAAAAACGTCCAAATAATCATGGCCAGAATACAGGTAGAGAAAGCCTATCTTTTTTAGACAAACGCCCAGCCAATCACGGTCAGAACAGACCTTTTTTTGTAGTTTTCTTCATGATTTTGTATTTTATACACTGATTAATGTATCTAATGTACTGTTTTTATTCTTTGTATATTCAATTCATGCCCAGTTTTGTTTAACAAAAACTTTTTAAATAACTATCTTGAATAAATTTGACATTTTGAATTTTAATATTTTTATCTGTGTTTATTTGCGATTGTTTTAATGTGTGTATATATGTAAATTGTTACACTGTTATAGATTTTTGGTGCAACACATGATCCGGACAACTACATTAGGGTCTGTTTTAGTTTCTTGTAGTTACCCCGTCCCGATTATTACAAATATAGGGTTCCTCCCTCTTTTTTGTTTTGGTGCCGCAACTGACATATGGAACAATTATAAGCTAAACTGTCAGATATTTTGTTGTTTGTTTTATCTTTGGCCCACCAAGGGCTTGCACTGGGCACTATTAAAGGCTGTAAGTTGACTCTTCATCTTTTTTATGGCTGCCGGATCAGCCTTCTTTCTTCAAATCACCCGTTGTGACAAGATTTCATAAAGGTTTACAACATATGCTCCCGTCAAACCCATTTGTGACGCAACATTGGGACTTGAATCTGGTTCTCACTTTTATGATGTACACCCACTTTGAGCCAGTGCACAAATGCCCACTATGCCTTTTGATGTTGAAAACTGTCTTTTTGGTTTAATAACATCAGCTCGTAGCATAAGTGAGCTCCAGGCACTTTAGGTTGGACCGCATTATACAATCTTTTTCCCAGACAAACTGATGCTGAGGATTCCTGCAGAAAGTAGTGACAATTTTTCATACTGGATAGGCTATCGCCCTTACTGCCTTCTTTGCCCTGACTTACAGGTTTTTTCCGGACCCAGTCTATCTGCTGGGAAATATTCACAAGGTGAGGAATCTGCAGTTAGAGTAGCAACAAAATAACCACCATGAACCTCATAAGTCTTAAAATAACTGTTTCTTGAAGTGCTACAAAACGACCACAAAACAGGCAACTATTACATTTTAGACACGTAAACTCACACGCATCAAGTTTCAGAAACACCCACAGTGTAGACACTTCCTCGGAGACATATGGCTATGCACTTCCATGTTAGACATGACGGGAACAAGAAAGCAACCGTAAATGTTCAATGTGCTCACATTTGGTTGTAGAGACAGACGACATTGTGAAAAATATTACCCAATCACTTTATCTGATTAGCAGTGGCGGCTCGCAACTACAGCGAGTGGAGAGGCAGGCAAATGGGTGGTAGGTGGGGGTACATTAAAAAAATACATTAAAAAAAAAAGTTACTTACCATGCTTGTTGCACGACACATCCTCCTCGCTCTGGCCCTCTTCTCTTGTGATGTCACGTCCAGGGCCCCAGCCAACTCCCTTAACCAATCCTGGCGCTGCTCTCATGCTTTTAACCAGCATGAGAGCAGCACCAGGATTGGAGAGAGTGGCCTCTCTCAGCGCTCTCAAGAGCACTGAAGGCCTGTGCTTTCTCTAACCCAGCTGCCCCAGACAGCTGGGTTAGAGAGGTTTAAAGTCTGGCTGGCCGTCATAAGACAGCGGGCCAAAGCGACATGCACAATTTAAACTAGTGCACAGTCAGCCCACCACTCCTCCCTGCCGCTCTCAGGCCCCGTCCTGACATTTGGTTCAGGATGGGTTCATGAAAAATAAAATGGTCATGAATTAACTTCATCACCATTTTATTTTTCGTCTCTGGGGCTTTTCTGGGGGCATTTTAGTGGGGCGACGCACCTCCGCTCTAATGGAGGAGCCGCTCCTGTGATTAGAAGAGATGGAAAAGGCAATACAGTAGGAACCAAGGCTCTCTACACCAATGAGGGGGCTCTAGACTCACCAGTGTGCATCTGTAACGGGGCTACCTGAAGACATGAATAGATTTGATTGGGCCCTCTTGCGAGAGCATCACAGTGCAGACTAGAGGCGGAAGCCTAGTCCTCGCTAGCGTGGGAGGTACGTGGGATTACAAGCATGGTGCAGTGCAGGGTACAGCACAGCGGCAAAGACAGCATTAGTGCAGGCGGCTAGCAGACTGAGGCACAATCAATGTTGTATGTCAGTGTTTTTAATGGGCAGGTACTGTCAGGATCAGTGTACCGACATATCTTTAATTTGAAAGGAAGAGTAACTGCACTTCTCAGCAGAACATCAATACTTTTCATTGGAAAATAGCAGCATTTCTCTGCAGCAAACAGGTACTCTGGGCCAATGAGTACCTGCACTTCTATATTTACATTTCAAGAACTGTCCTCTCCCTGCAAAAGCCCGTGCCAGCCATTAAACCTGCCTGTACTACACCCTCAAACACAATATACAGTATGTTCATGTAAATGTTTTCAAATTTCTGTAAATGTCACGTAACGCCGAATCTCGTGGTAATGTGGTGGCACGAGGATGTCAGAAATAAGCCCTGCTAACGGTGGTTTATATTTGGGCCTTGGAGTTGCCGTCTGGCTTTATTTTTCACTGGGACTACCACCCAGGGGACAACAGTGGCACAGATTAAGCACTGCTGACAGGCATTTTATGAATGAATAAGAAGTCAAAGTGAATGCCGAAGAGCACACCACATGACAGCAGGAACTGCAGTTCGAATACGACTACCACGTCTATGCCCAATGCCTTATTCACATTTAATAGTGGTGCTGGCAAGTAGCTGCACACAAAGCCTGCAACAAAACTAATGTGCTCGGATATATTTCTGTGAGGTCTAGGGCATGCCTTAGAAAACTCGTGACTCCTGTTTTACCTGCCCTCATAATTGTATCCGGAAGTGACCACACATATGGCCCACTGGTCCTTCAGTTGACGTCTCAATTGGAAGTGGCCCTCCGAGAGGTTAATTCTGAAGATACTGAATTAGATTCTTTGGGGCGTCTCGTAAGCACCCTAATATTCCCAGAAAACCAAGCCTTAGGTAGTGGAAGCTTTCCATACTAAATGCTTGCATAATGGCGTCTGCGTTTCACTTTGAAGGGCACTCTTTGGAGTGAAATCTGGGAGAGCACTGTCCAGGTGGGGGCATGGCGTCTCTACTTCCCACGTGCCCCAGCATGTTATGGCAGGTGGCCATGTAGGCAGGAACCATTCCAGTAAAGAGTTGCTATGCAATCTCGAAGGATCCCTGTCTAGCCAGGCTACTGTATGTGTCCAAGAGAACATTAGCATTTGAATAAGTGTTGGATGGGAGCCAGGGGACGTATGTTATTTGAAAGAGGTGCTGACTAAGGATATCTTTCAGAAGTGTCCTTAAAAAGACAATGTTTGCTTCGAAGGTCTAGTGCCACACAATCGGTGACTGCCTTATCCTCCAAAGGGCCTCCTGTGCACCTGTGTCGAGTGCTGGGGTGTGCGCATTTATATTTAAAATTATCGGTGATAATAACTTTGTAGCAGAACGATACAAAGGGAGTTAGTTCGTTGTGTAATCCTTCCAAGTTTTATTTTATTTTGTATTTAAGAATTGTTTTATGTAGACCAGTCTCCCGTCTCCTCCCACCCCCAGTAAGTTTCAATGTCACATACACTGTATCATAACATATAAACAGCTTGGCTTGAATTATTTTGAGAACAATTGAGAATATAAAAGTAACAGTAAGTAACATCTGTGGAACGTAGAGCAAACGATCCATTTTCAATGTGTCAAAGAGAGAAACAGTAACAGCAGCTTGACTTATATGGATTTGAAAATAACGAGCATCAGGAGGGGGTCAGTAATAAGGGCAAGGACAGCTTTGGAGTAGTATCTCAAGAGGGAGATTTTCAGGGCTTTCAAGAAAAGATCTCAAGGATGAACAAGATGTTTAGCATTTACAATTGGCAGGAGAAAGTACATAAGGGAATGAATAACAAAATACTATAATAGGTGAGAAAAGAGTAAACAGTGTTTGCAGAAAGTGAGTACGACCAGCGGTTGTGCGAAAGGTGCTCTACTAAAGGAGACCTTGGTCAGACGTCAACCAACAAGACCGGTAGGCATAGTAGAGGATAGGTGATGGTCTTAGCCTGGGATGCGTCCATTTGATGCCTGTTTCCTGGCTGAGGACACCAGTTTCATCTATCGTTAGAAGAGCCGTACATGGGCTGCTCTACCTCTACGGCTCTGAGTAGTGGTTTCACGGTTGGCATCTAGGATCCTGCTCTGTGATAACCTCTCTCTTTGATGCTGCTTGCATGGTACCTCCCATTTGGATGCTACCGAATCCCACATTTCCAGTATTATGGACATTCTCGTCTCTTTCCCATTCAGTAGAATTCTTGCATAGAATCCTCAAGGCTGCGCCCTCTGTGTGCCTATCATTGCCTGGACCAGCATGCACTTTTCAAAGTGGTAAATGTGTAAAGCATACTACAGGTGTAGATAAAAGTCAAACTTCAAGTTATGAGACAGTTAATAGACTGCCATATTTAAATGTACACCAGAAAGCCACATCATCTCCAGAATAGAACTTGGACTTCTCAACAAGTAGGTTGTACTTTCCAGCGACTATGCAAGCAAATTTAGTCATGGCTGATGTGCATTGAAAGGGAAGGCATCAGCACGTCTCACCAAGAGCATGTAGTACCAAATAATAAAGGGTGCCATAGTTAAGCATTTTGTAAAAAGCAAGGTGGACCAAGCAGACCTTAATAGGACTTCAAAGAACACAATGTAAGGTGATTTACGGATCTTACACTAAAGTCCTTTTTATAAAATAAGTGTGAATTTGTGCATTGAAATCACATTGGGCCAGCTGTATTGGCAAAAACACGATAAGCTATAAATTCTACTTAAAATCTCCAATCACCGTTTCTCCATGTGTATTTAGCTCTCCTTTTCCTCCTTGAGGCTCAGTTTAATTTTTCTCTTCTCTCCTCAGCTCCTAATCTCTGTCTCCACTGCCTCTCTCGCCATCTCTGTCCCCAATACCCTTTTCTGCTTGCCACTCCATCTGTTTATATTCCCCTTCCTGTCTCTCCTGCTCTCTCTCTTCCTTTTGCGGTTTTCTCCTTTCTTTCTCCCTATCTTTCCTTTTCTAGAACCTCTTCTAGCTTCTCTGTACTTCTTAGTATTTTTATTCTCTTCCTAGTCCAGTTCTTCATATACCATTCATGGCAGCTGAAACTTTGTCTTTGCTCTGCATTGCCAAGAGCAGCAGCTGCCACCTTTCTTTGGCCATTGTGACTTTAGCTGTTCTCTAGTCCCAAAAGCCTACCATCTGGAATTGGAGAAGCCCCCTCCGACCTTGAAACAAAGACGCTAGTGCAATGGGGCCATCATATCCCTGCAGCTTGTTGTCCATTCTTATTGGACAGGATATCAGGCTACATGGATTTTTTAGGACAGAGGTCAACCCATTGACGTCCACTGCTCTATGTTCACAGGGGGTGACTTCAATGGTCGTCCACAGTACTGGACAAGAAAATATTTCTGGTAAAAACACCAGAGGCATTTCCTTTTCCAACATCAAAGTTAGGACGCAAGAAAATTCTTCCCTCTAATCCAGAGTTTGAATTTTTTTTTCTTCTGTATTGCGTAGCATGCTCTGCATGCCAACATCACAGCAAAACAAAAGTGAAAGCAAACTGTGCTAATGTAATCTGTGGGGATGTTATGTTATGTTAGGAAAATTTATACAGCGCACGATTACCCTAAGGTGTCCTGGCGCTTGCTGCAGTCCTCCCGCCTTTCATAGGTTGCTGCCAGAGTGGTATTCAGAACAACCATGTTTTCAGCGCCTTCCTAAAGGCCGATAGGTCATTAAGATTTCGCAGATAGAAGGGAAGCTCGTTCCAAGCCTTAGCAGCCCCAGCGGCAAAGCTTCTGCCTCCCCATCTAACTTTTTTGTGGATGGAACTACTGCTAATTTTGCTTCTAACGAGCGTAAAGATCTTTTGGGCACATACCACTGAAATTGTTGTTTCAGATGGGCTGGGCCTGTGCCTTGAAGAGCTCGGAAAACTAAACAGAGTGATTTAAAGAGGACTCGTTTTTCACGGGCAGCCAATGAAATTTTTGATTGCACTCGAAATTGATGCAAATTTCGAGGTTCCAGTGAGCAATCTGGCTGCTGCGTTTTGCAACATCTGAAGTTTTTGTATACCGCACTCCTGCATATTTAGGTATAGACTATTACAATAGTCTAGTCTTGACATGATCAAGGCTGTAACCACTGTGCGCTGGCTGTCTGCTGGCAAAAGAGGCAGAATTTTCCTCGTAGTCCTAAGAATATATGATGTAGCAGAGACCACGGCATTGACTTGACCGCACATGTCAAGGTGTTCATCTATTACCACCCCCAGGTTTTTTACTTTCCCGGAGGGTATTGGTAAGGTCCCCATTGAGTTTGGCCACCAACTTGGGGTCCAAAAATTAGATTTGTTCCCAAACAGGATGACCTCTGTTTTGCTAGCATTCAGCTTTAAACAGTTTTGCGTCATCCAGCTTCCTACTGCCTCCATACAATCCTGAAGCCTCTCTCCAGTTGCCTTCTCCTGTCCTGGTCGAAGGGATACCACAATTTGAGTATCGTCGGCATATGATGTAAGACAAAAGCCGAATGACTCGATCAGGGGGCCAAGGAGGATACATAAATATTAAAAAGCGTGGGGCTCAATGATGACCCCTGAGGAACTCCACATGGGAGAGAGAAAGGTTTTGAGACAAACTCACCTAAAGCAACTATCTGTAGTCTGTCCGAGAGGAAGGATTTAAGGAGAGTCCAGGCTTTATCCTGCACTCCGCAAGCCAACAAACGGTCCATCAATACTCCATGGTGGACCGTATTGAAGGCTGCGGAGAGGTCAAGCAGGATCAGTGCAGCCTTGCCTCCCTGATCCAACACTCTCCTGATCTCTTCTGTGGATTTAAGAAGGGCAGTTTCCGTACTGTGCCCTTCCCTAAACCCAAATTGAGTGGGGTCCAAAACCTTGGCCTCACGTAAATAAGTACTTAGTTCAATATTCATATGTTTCTCAATCAATTTGGATAGCAAAGGGAGGCGTGAAATGGGACGAAAGCTGTTTGGGTCTTTCATATCCAAACTTGGCTTTTTTAAAGTGGCATAACAGATGCAGTTTTCCACACTTTAGGAAAATGCCCTTCAGAAAACATAGCATTGAATACAGGAGTGAGTGTCATGGCAATAGGTACAGAAGCCAATTGTGCCACTGCCACTGGGCAGGGGTCATAAGGTGAACCTGATTTGGCTGACAAGAGAAGCTTAAGTGTTTCTGTAAAAGATATTGAAGCAAATTTATCCATAGTGGGTTTTAAGTCTAGCCCCATTTTGTGGCCCTGTGTTAAAACTCCTAATCCACTGCCAACTGGACCCTTAAAAGTACTGAAAATAGTTTCCACCTTTGTCTGGAAAAATGTTGCGATTTCTTCGCATAGTTCCTGGCTTGTTTTAATAACTGCTGGTTGTGGATGTGCCAACCTAGTTACTACTTTAAAAAGTTCTTTTGGTGAGTTAAGAGCTAGATTAATTTGTCCAGCAAAGAACTCTCGCTTCGTCTTGAACAGTAGCTGTTTATAAAGTAGGAGACCTTGTTTATACATTGTTCTCTCGGCTGGTCGATACTCCTTCCTCCAAGACCGTTCCAACTGTTTACATTTTAATTTTTGTGTCCTCAGATCCTGAGAATACCACGGGGCTGTAGGTTGTGCCCTTTTAAGAATAAGTGCTTTTTTGGGGGCTAGAGTGTGACAGGCATCCTCTACCCAGGCCGTATATGCCGAAGAAGCTTCCTCCACATCTGGGGGCAAATCTCCCTGAGTTGACAGTAAAAGTTCTGTTAGCTCTTTCCCTCCCACTTTATTCCAGGCTCTAATTTCCTTATGTTTCTTAGGGAGATGGTCCAATCCCTGATGGTCTTGGACTGCCAGCTCAAATAAGACAGCTACATGATCCACAAATGTCCTACCACACATTGTTCCTACTGTTCTCCCAATAACAGTAGTACTCCGTTTAAGTGGCTGGGCTATCGCCTTTGAAAGAAAAGGGCCCAAATACACTAAGGAACCATGAAGATTGAGCAAACTGACCCCTTCTGGCTATGCGGATAGCCGAGGTATTTAAGCCAGGGCTCGGTTGGCAGCCAGGGAAACCTGCCAGGCACAGACAAGGCATCTAGGATACTCCGGGGTGCTGTGGCTTTACCTTTTCTTACACTTAATGTCCTGCAAACATCAAACTTTGGCTAAATCACAGATGTTTCTCATATTTCTCTGAAGGAAAATTCTAGAATCTATGAGCATCCATAAAATTCCCTGCACTCAGCATTGCCACACTTCTCCCAATAAAAACAATACCCCAAATGTTCACCAACTATTGTATATTTAGTACATTATTTACATAGTACCTCATAGCAGCCATTTGTCATAAACATAGATTAGATAAAGATAAATCTGAATTTCAAAGAAATCAATATATTTTAAAAAGCTGAGTCGCACTGCACAGATTTGAGATTACAATATATAACAAGCATTGGCAAAGCAAATAGTTCTCGCCTATGCAAGAGCTATTGGCTTTGGCAATGTGTTTTTGCTATGCTGTACACCAGTGTGGCTGCTGTTCAGCATGGCTAAAAGTTAGTGGCGTGGAGTGTCGTAAAGTGGAGTTGGGGGAGTAGAGTGTTGTAGAGTCGAGTGGAGGGGAGTAGAGCTCAGTGGTTCAGTGGCCGAGCGTGTCATAGAGTGCAGTGTCGTAGAGTGGAGTGGCATAGAGTGGTGTAGCGTAGAGTGGAGTGGGGTGGAATAAGGTGGAGTGGGTTGCAGTGGATTGCGTTAGTGGGGTGGATTGGGGTAGAGGGGTTGGATTGAGTGGAGCGGGTGGATTGGAGTGGGTGGACTGGATGGGGTGGATTGCATTGGAGTGAGGTGGATTGAAATGGAGTGAGGTAGATTCGATTGGGGTGAGCTGAACTGGAGTGGGGTAGTGTGGGGTGGATTGGAGGGAGGTAAATTGGATTTGGCTGGATTGGATTGGGGTGGGGCGGATTGGATTGGAGGGGGGTGGATTGGATTTGAGTGAGGTGGATTGGATTGGGTTGAGGTGAGTTGGTTTGTATTGGAGTGAGGTGGATTGGAGTGGGGCAGATTGTTTTGGATTGGAGCTGATTGGATTGGGGCAGATTGTTTTTGATTGGAGTGGGGCTGATTGGAGTGGGGCACATTATTTTTGATGGGAGTGGGGCAAATTTTTTTGGATTGAAGTGGGACTGATTGGAGTGGGGAAGATTGTGTTGAATTGGAGTGGGGCAGATTGTTTTGGATTCGAGTGGGGCAGATTGTTTTGGATTTGAGTTGGGCAGATTGATTTGGGGCAGATTGGAGTTGGGCAGATCATTTTGGATTGGAGTGGGGTGGATTGGATTGGATTGGAGTGGGGTGGATTGTGGTGGATTTGAGTGGAGTGAATTGGATTGGAGTGGGTGGATTGGGGTGAGGTGGATTGAACTGAAGTGAAGAGGGGCGAATTGGAGTGGGGCAGATTGGAGAGTGGGGCAGATTGTTTTGGATTGGAGTGGGGCAGATTGTTTTGGATTGGAGTGGGGCAGATTGTTTTGGATTGGAGTGGGGCAGATTGTTCTGGATTGGAGAGGGCATATTGGAGTGGGGCAAATTGTTTTGGATTGGACTGGGGCAGATTGCTTTGGACTGGAGAGGGGCTGTTTGGAGTGGGGCAGATTGTTTTGGATTGGAGTGGTGGATTCGATTGGAGTGGGATGGATTGGGGAAGGAGTGGGTGCATTAGTTTGGGGTGAGGTGGATTAGATTGGATTGGAGTTGGGTAGAGTGGATTGGGTGGATTGGATTGGTGTGTGGTAGATTGGAGTGGGGTGGTATGTGGTGAATTGGAGTGGGGTGAGTTGGGATGGAATGGGTGGATTAGGGTGAGGTGGATTGTACTGGATTGGAGTGGGGTGGGCAGATTGGAGTGGGGCGGGCAGATTGGAGTGGGGCAGATTGTTTTGGATTGGAGTTGGGCAAATTGTTTTGGACTGGAGGGGGCAGATTGGAGTGGGGAACAGTGCTGTGGATTGGAGTGAGCCAGATTGGAGTGGGGCAGATTGAAGTAAGGCAGATTGTTTTAGACTGGAGTGTGGCAGAATGCAATGTGGCAGATTGTTTTGGATTGGAGTGGGGCAAATTGTTTTGGACTGCAGTGGGGCAGATTGTTTTGTATTGAGTGAGGCAGATTGTTTTGGATTGCAGTGGGGCAAATTGGAGTGGGGCAGATTGTTTTGACTTGGAGTGGGGCAGATTGGAATTTGGCAGATTGTTTTGGATTGGAGTGGGGCAAATTGGAGTGCGGAAGATTGGAGTGGGGTAGAATTTTTTGGATTGGAGTGGGGCAGATTATTTTGGTTTGAAGTGGGGCGAATTTGAGTGGGGCAGATTGGAGTGGGGTGGGTTGGGAGGATTGGAGTGTGGTGGATTGGAGTGGATTGGATTGGGGTGAGTGGTCTGGATTGGACTTGGGTGGATTGGTCTGGGGTGAATTGGATTGAGTGGGGTGGATTAGTGTGGGGTGGATTGATGTGGATTGGAGTGGGGTGGTTTGGAGTGGGGTGGTTTGGGGTGTACTGCACGATTATGTGTTAAAGCGTCATTTCAGAAATTACACACAAGAAAAAACAATGTTGCTGTGCAATAAAATAATCCTCATCTTTTGAGAACAGCTCCCACAAGCAAAAACAAAAGAAAACATGAGTGCAAAATGTGGAAAGAAGAATTGGCAAATTAAAAGAAATGTAACTATAGAAAATAAATCTTTGCAATTTTGTTTGTACTGCTGGGAAAGTTTTTGCCAGTCACATGCCTTTTGTTTGCAGGGCGCTAAAAGTCAAACAGAACAAAATAGTACCTCAGTCACGTCTGGAGCAGCGGACGGGCACTGATTAAGTTGAAAGATTCAGTGCTTGGTCCCTGCTTCATGGAGAGGAACGGAAATGGTGTTAGGACTGCCTTGACAAATTACGAGGCTGTAAAGAAGAGTGTCTTGCAAGCCAACAAATGGTAAGCAACGGGAGGGCTCCAAGCCCTTCTTTGTTAGCAACAGCGTCTCACAAGCTCGACCATAAAAATCAGAAAATGTTAGTCAACGTTGTGCGGAGATGTGTTGAGAGGTCAATTATAATACAAACGATTTCTATCTCAGATGCCCTGATTATGGTTTCCACAGTATTTGGTTCGAGGAGATGAATCCTCAGCGTGTTGATCCTGGCAGGGTTATCCAGTTATTAAACCATTTTTAAGGAGAAATAGTCAGTTATAGCAGCCTTTTGTGACATGGCAGGCTATAATGGATCATTTCAGATTTACACTACTGATAGGATATTTACAGCCCTGGGCAGCAGGCACATTACCTTAGTAAACTATGTGGTTCCTGGAAACAAAATAAATATCTTTAGAGCAGATGCATTATCTCATCGGGCTACATTTCACAGCGGCCCAATGCCCCTAGAAAGGTTCTAGGCTAGAGCAGTGTCAGTCAAATATAATCATACCTGACTTGTGATGACTCTGCCCTAGCCCAATAGACTAGTCAAAGCACTATGGAATCTGGAGATTTCCTGGTTGGACATTGCTTCAGAATGGCTGGTAGGTTTAGCTAGCAAGCACCACTTATGCATCTGGAATAGGAAAGGTCATGAAAGTTGTTGGCCTAAGAACATCATGGCTTAATGTCCTGCACAGTTGTGCAATCTTTTCACACAACAAATTATTGTTTGACATTCCATATGTGAAGGGTAAGAATGTAGTTCAGCTAATGCCCATTGAATTCTTGGCCTCTCAACTGTGACTGATAACAAATGTTGGTACCACCTTTCACATCAGATCCTCACACACAACACTGTGGTGTCCCTAGGGGTCCATCATATCTCCTCTAATAGTCAACATCTATTTAACCGCCTTACCAAACCTTATTAAATCATCCAACCTCACGTTACAACTATGCACATGACACCAAAATAATTTAAAAAATGAATGGCCTGGAAAACTTCTACAATTTAAAAGGTGATGACTGCCTTTGCGCCATAAACACATGGAAGATGAGCAATTATCTAAAGCTCAATACCTCAAAGCTAGAGATTATGATCCGCAGACAATGGCAAAAATACCTGCTTACCGCCATATGGCTTAAAGAACATGAGACCCCCTCCAACAAAATCAAGAGAAGTCAGAAACCTAGGGTTAACCATGGATTCTTACCTATTCTTGACACCACAGCTTAACATCACAACAAGTGCCTTCTACACAATTAAAACTCTGCGTGACATCTTCCCATACCATGGCTACCAGCAGAAACTGCAAGCCATCCTCCCACTTATAGTCTCCAAGCTTGACTATGTCAAGAGTCTATACCTTGGTGCACAAGCATTCATAAAACACAAAATGAAACTCATCCAAAATGCTGCCACAAGACTTTTGCTCAACTTTCACCAAGAGAACACATGGCTCCAGTCCTGAAATTACTCCAGTGGCTACCTAGAACTAGAAGGGCAGTGTTCAATGCACTTTGCATTGTTTATATAGCCTCCCAAGGAAAAGGTCCACTATACCTACAAGTTAAATTCAGGCAATACAAACAAAGCAGGAAACTGAGCTGCAGACTTAAACCACTTATCACCAAACCACCTTATCATAAGAAATGCATAGGAGGCACTGCTTTCTCAGTGCAAGCCACCAAGGTCTGGAACTGACTACCAGCCATCATTCTAATCATCCAGGAGCATATACACTTCAGAAGACCATTGAAAACATGCTATTTCCAAGACAACTACACTTATCCACATCCCAACAACAGAACCCGGAAAGACAGTCGCACGTCTCAAACTCAATCTTTAGCTTACAATCCATTGATCTGAAACCACCCAACCTGCAATTACTTTCAATAGGCAGATACATTAAGGAGAGCTGACCTATGGTTCGCCGGGTAGCATATTGTTACGTAATTTCACATATAACATTTCTGGCCCACACACATACTAATATCATAACACATCGGTTGGCAGCCAACTGTAGCTTGCACCTTTTACATTCTCATAAGATGTATCTGCTTTAAGAGTTGCCCATCACCAGCACTGTGCAACCAATAAACCAGCCACCATCAAATGAACAGGCATGGAATAACTATAGAGATCTGCCACACAGTGAAGGTCAATCGGAGACTAATCTAGACCACCACTGCAATATCTATTCACTATGGCCGGTTCTTTTCAACTCACAGTGAAACTCATATATGGGCTGATGGTAACCATGCCCATCTTGAAGGTCTTCTCCACTTCTTTCTACCTCCAACCATGCCAGGTCAGGCCCACAACTACACACAAACTATTGATTTGACGACCCAGTGCAGTAACCATCAAGGTAAACTATAATCATAAGCAATACCATAAAGGGACTTGCAGAACTGTTCAAAGCTGCTAGCGAACTGAAAAACCCTATAATGCGCTCCTGTGTCCCTCACACCTCATCATCCACCACACTCCTACTCACTGCGTCCCATAACATGATAACCACACTTCTGTGGTCATCATGCACGACATGGAAATACGTCTCACATAGGATCACACAACAAAGACAGCAGCCTTCCAACCACATACCCTAAATGGCATGGCTTGCTGCCCATGTAGATTACCGCTTTCAGTGCCCCCCTTAGGGGTAATAAGCGCTATACAAATGCTACAATACAATACAATAGTTATCATTTGTGTATCATCAAGATTTGTTTTGATCCTATTAAAATTTGTGTTTCCATCACACTTCAGAATTACAAAACACAACGAGCTTCATTTAGGCTTTCATAGCTGCTGATATATTATGAAATATTTGTACCGTTCATTGACGGGTATTTACATTTTACATGTGTATTAGAAAAAAATACATCCTACAGTCTTTCTTTTTCCGCTCACTGTACTCCATCTAGATTGTCAGATCGTTTACTTTACAAAATTCTCTCACTTCGCAGTCAGAGAAAGAAAAATAAACACCAATCTCCATGTTAAAAGAATAAGCAACAATTTCTCAGAAACTTAGCATGACATTTGACCTCTGCCTTTGAATGCACAGTAAATGTGACAAGATAAAAACTAAACTTAAAGGCGTTTTTATTGCTCATTCACCTTTTGAACTCCACACGTCTTATTCCAGCACGTATTTTTTCCCCCAATTACATGCAATGCATTCAATTGTGAATGCAGTTTGTTTAGACCGATATCTCATTAAATGCTGTGCCAGCTGCCTGGGTCATTTGTGGGGTCAAAGAAATATGGGTTGGCTTGCCCCTCAAGTGCCCCCCCTGTAATGTGGCAGGCCTAGAAGGGGTATTAGAGTTCACACCCCGGCCTGCTATCACTCATTTGGTTTCGCCCGCAGTCATGTGACAGCGGGCATAAATAAACGGGCTTGGCTGTGCGTAGGCAGTCCTGCGCCAGATCGGAGCCTGAGTGTGTGTCTCACAAATATTCCTGCACAGTGTGCGGCCTACGCAGCATGCTCTGGGCCCCGACCAGCCCCGAACACAACACATGGCGACGAAGGACAGGATCATTTGCCCTCCACACAGCACTCTGCCACCTCTAGTTTGCCATACTCGCCGGCTCATCCCAGCGGCGAGAGACAGTGTCGCAACTCTCCAGCGTGACTAGGCCCACGGGCCGCATCTGATTCCAGGAGGTCGCACAGACAGCAGCCCTGCAGCTCACGACCTGCGGTCCATTCTGCCTCATCCCCCGTTTACCTTACGTGCTTGGCGAGCACAATGTTTGGACACATTTGGGGCTTAGGGAGTTTCCCAGGCTGATGCCACTACCCTACTGGAGCCCAAAAGTAACTCGAAGGCCACTAGTCGGCCAACTAACACTACTTGAAAGTGGTAAACAACGCATAGGCACCACCAACACCTCACAAAAAAGCGGAAAGGGCTCCACCCATGCCCTATCAAATTTCCAACAAATTTCCAAGCGCAAGGGAGATGACAAAGCCACCACTGGAGCTCCCCACTCGTCCGTGCTACCGCCAGGCACAGCTAAGGAAGGTAGCAGAAAACTAGTAAAGATCCACCACCACTTCCTGCCTCTCTTCCTCTTGACACCGACAGCTCCGCAACAAGCATTGAACACCTGCTGGGTCATTGTCTCTGGGGCACCATCCTCCCAAGCTGCCAAGTGGGTGGACCATCTAGAAACATATTTGGCAGCAGTCAGACTTGAGGTGGACAGGTGGCGATCCATGCTTCTTCAACTCGGTGGTGCCACTATCCATAAACTATCCAAGAAGGTACGCGAAGCCAGCCGTCCGCACACTTATAACATGCTCAAGACAGCCCTCACCACTCACTTTTCACCTCTAGCAAATCCTGACCACGAGCCGTTCCTGCTCAGACAAGCATGGCAGATGCCTAAAGAGTCCGTGGACGAGTTTTATGCCAGGCTATGCAAGTTAGCGACCACGTGCACCCTCCCCGACGAGCAGGATGAAATCCACAACAATTTATCTGGGGCTGTGCATGAGCAAAACTACGCGAACGCATCTTGCAGATACCCCGCATGATGATGGATGACATCCTCACCATGGGCAGATCGAAGGAGCTGTCGAAATCTCAAGCTGCCCATATGGAAGCCACGCTCCAATGAGCCATAAAGGCTGAACCCGTCAACCAAGTGGGTGCCAGCCCCTCTCCCCAAAGCAAGAAAAACTGCCCCAAGACACCTCAACCTGCCAGACCATGCAGGTGGTGTGGAGGTCCCACCCCACATGAGGGAGATTGCCCAGCGAAAGGAAGAAAATTCTCAGTGTGTGGCAAAATTAATTATTACACTGAAGTCTGATGGTCTATGCCACGGGTACTCATAGTACGGCCCGCGGCCGGCGGCGGCCCGGCAAGCCTTCCTTGGCGGCCCGCGGACCTTGCAGATACCTACCTGTGTTTTTTCTTCTTTTTTTTTTTTTAAGTGCCAGCAAACACCGCCGGTTGCAGCAGCGCTCTATGGGGGCCGGGCGATTCTTTAAAAAACCATTCACTTGTTAATGAGGCTTTGTTGTAGTTCACCTCTTTGATGCAGGGGCGCTAAGAAGAGGTGAAATACAACAAAGCCTCATTAACAAGTGAATGGTCTTTTAAAGACCTGAGGCTGTGAAGTACTCGGGTGCGGCTGTGTGTGCGCCTGGGAAGCTGTCTCAGCTCGGGCTGACACACACGCGGGGTGACGTGACAGAGCGAGGGAGACAGACAGACAGGGGAAGGGAGACAGACAGAGGGAGGGAGACAGAGAGAGGGAGACAGAGAGAAGGAGAGAGAGAGGGAGACAGAGGGAGGCAGAGGGAGGCAGAGGGAGGGAGTCAGGGGGAGACAGAGGGAGGGAGAGGGAGACAGAGGGAGGGAGAGGGAGAAAGACAGAGGGAGACAGACAGAGGGAGACAGAGGGAAGGAGACAGAGAGAGGGAGACAGAGAGAGGGAGACAGAGAGGGAGACAGAGAGGGAGACAGAGAGGGGGAGACAGAGGGAGGGAGACAGAGAGAGAGGGAGACAGAGGGAGGGAGACAGAGAGGGAAACAGAGGGAGACAGAGGGAGACAGACAGAGGGAGGGAGACAGAGGGAGGGAGACAGACAGAGGGAGACAGACAGAGGGAGACAGAGAGAGAGGGAGACAGAGGGAGAGAGAGGGAGACAGAGGGAGACAGAGGGAGGGAGTCAGGGGGAGGGAGACAGACAGAGGGAGACAGACAGAGGGAGACAGACAGAGGGAGATAGAGGGAGGGAGACAGACAGAGGGAGATAGAGGGAGGGAGACAGACATAGGGAGATAGAGGGAGGGAGACAGACAGAGGGAGATGGAGGGAGGGAGTCAGACAGAGAGGGAGGGAGACAGAGCTAAAGGGAGGGAGACAGAGGGAGGGAGACAGAGAGAGGGAGACAGAGAGAGGGAGACAGAGAGAGGGAGACAGAGAGGGGGAGACAGAGAGGGGGAGACAGAGGGAGGGAGACAGAGGGAAACAGATGGAGACAGAGGGAGACAGAGGGAGGGAGACAGAGGGAGGGAGACAGAGAGAGGGAGACAGAGAGAGGGAGACAGACAGAGGGAGACAGAGTGAAGGAGACAGAGAGAGGGAGACAGAGAGAGGGAGACAGAGAGGGGGAGACAGAGAGGGGGAGACAGAGAGGGGGAGACAGAGAAGGGGAGACAGAGGGAGACAGAGAGGGAGACAGAGAGGGGGAGACAGAGGGAGAGAGACAGAGAGGGAGACAGAGGGAGAGGGAGACAGAGGGAGGGAGAGAGAGAGGGAGACAGAGGGAGACAGAGGGAGACAGACAGAGGGAGACAGAGGGAGGGAGGGAGACAGACAGAGGGAGACAGAGAGAGAGGGAGACAGAGGGAGGGAGTCAGGGGGAGGGAGAGGGAGACAGACAGATGGAGACAGACAGAGGGAGACAGACGGAGGGAGATAGAGGGAGGGAGACAGAGGGAGAGAGACAGAGGGAGACAGACAGAGGGAGATAGACAGAGGGAGATGGAGGGAGGGAGACAGAGAGAGAGGGAGGGAGACAGAGCTAGAGGGAGGGAGACAGAGGGAGGGAGACAGAGGGAGGGAGACAGACAGAGGGAGGGAGAGAGAGAGGGAGACAGAGAGAGGGAGACAGAGGGAGGGAGACAGAGAGAGGGAGGAGAGCGACAGACAGAGGGAGACAGACAGGGAGGAGGGCGACAGACAGAGGGAGGGAGACAGATAGAGGGATAAAGAGGGAGGGAGAGAGAGAGAGGGAGGGGGAGAGAGGGAGGGAGACAGAGAGAGGGAGGAAGACAGAGAGAGGGAGAAAGAAAGAGAGAGAGGGAGACAAACAGAGTGAGTGAGACAGAGAGAGGGAGGGAGGGAGAGAGAGAGATAGAGGGAGAGAGAGAGGGAGGGAGAGAGAGAGAGGGAGGGAGATGGAGAGAGAGGGAGACGGAGAGAGAGGGAGGGAGACGGAGAGAGAGAGAGGGAGGGAGAGATAGAGAGAGGGAAGGAGACAGAGCAAGAGAGAGAGAGATAGATAGATAGAGATGTGTGTATGCCGGGTCTGGTGGCTCAGTGGACGAAGGCGTCCGCTGCAGGGGCCTGTGTTCAACCTCATGGTCATAGTTTTTTTTTGTTGCTCTAGCCCCGCCCCCTCCCGCACTGACCCTGCCCCCACTGGTGCGGCCCTCAGCCACAAACCACACTGGAAATTTGGCTCCCGAGAGAAAGTTTGTGAGTACCCATGGTCTATGCCATCTACAAAAGGGTCCAAGAAGAAAGCAGCCAACCGGGTGACATGGAGTCCATACTAGTGGATGATGACGACATGGATGACGACAATACTCAAAAAGAAGGGGTATCCAGGTTTACGGAGGGCGCTCGCCAAATTTCCGGGACATGGTAATATGCTAGTAATATAGTCAAGTGGTGCTCTAGGACAAATGTTGGCGACCGAGCAACCTCAACACATAAACCCCCTGCAGAGGGGTAAATGTAATCGTAAACAAAGAGAGAGTCTTGAGCACTCAAAACTCAGTCATCAAATTTCTGAAGTGTCAAAGGTTCAACTAGTCTTTGTTCTCAAGTATTCTTATTACATATACATCCTGCAGTTCATGTGGCGTTTATACTAGAACAAGCAGCTAACACTTGTTTTGTCATATGACAAATATGCCTAAAGACTTCCTCAGGGCTGAATTTTTAAATCAAAATAACCTGTATAAGAACTACTATCTTATTGTATTGAGAACACACTATCACCTACCAGAAAGGTGTGAGCGAATCCAGAAAAAGTGTGAGGAATAAGGAATAGGATAACCACTTGAAGACACATGCAATCCAATGTGTATTATTAGATCAGAGTACACAATTTAAAACATAATGTGCTAAATGGAGAAACTTAGAAAATAAACACATAGTACCAAAAGGTAATAAACAGGAAGTGCACCTTGAAGTTTGAGCCACACAATCAAGTTATGAAAAAGATAAGGTATATATATGGAAGAAAAAAGTAACCTGCAAAATTAAACTGCGTAGAGTAGGTTCGTGCTAGGCCAGTAATGCCAATCACAATTCCTGTCATAAATCTGTTCCTAATCAAGAAACATATAGTCAGCAAATTGATTTATACCACATTACCTAGTCCAACATGATAGTAGTCTCACAAATATTCACGCCAATAGTCGTGGTAGTGCCAAAATGATAAGTAATAGAACAGTTCCAAAGCGGTTCACCAGAAAAATGTACTCCGCTCATTAGGAATCGCAAGAAACATATCTTCCCCCTGCAGTACCCAACAAAGACACCGAGCTATCAATAAAATCAAAAGGGACAGAAAAGCAAATATATATACAAAAACAGTAACCTGCAAGATTCATAAGTGTGCATAACAGTTTTGCGATAAGGTGGTAGTGTTTATACCACTCCCAGTCTCCAAATTATGTTGGGTTAAAAAATATTCATATAACAATTAAGTATAAGCATACCAGTTTTGCATGGATCAACATTAAGTCCCTCTCTGATTCTAAACCATGGGTTCTATTAGTACGAAGTAGAGTCAGAAGGTACAGTTCATGTCATTCACATAGTGGAGCCAAACCCTGGTATTATGCACCGTGCCCCACGGTGCCAAGTCATTGTCGACGGACAACCATTAGTGGCGCTTATCAATATGGGGGCCTCAATTGACATCCTATCCCTGTCGCTGCACAAAGGGATAGCCTCACCACCAGCACAGCGCCCTACCACCACCAGGGTATATGCCTACGGCACCTACATGTGCCTACCACTGGCAGGCACTTTCACCACCACCATCAGCAACCAAGGACAAGCCACCAGAACAAAAGCCTACATGATAGAAGGAGGAGTGGACATGTTGCTCAGCTGCCACACAGCGGAACAGCTCCAACTGGTTCAGTTCGCATTTGGGATCCTTGTCAGTGCCCTCGATTCCCTTCTGGATGATTTTGAACAGCTCTTCCAAGAAATTGGATGCCGCAAAGACCGCTTAGCCCACCTTCACATTGACCAGTGGGTGCAGCCAGTTGCATTGCAACATTGGCGACTGGCCTTTCACCTTCAACCTAAAGTGGAGGCCGAACTGCTGAAGTTGGACAAAGCCAACATCATAGAAAAAGTGCAAGGGCCAACGCCCTGGGTGTTACACGTTGTTGTCAACCACAAGCCAAAACAGCCGGGAAAGGTACGTATATGCGTCCACATGAGGATCCCGAACACCGCCATAAAGAGACATTGCCACATAACACCTACCGTGGATGACATCGTAGGGGAGTTATCAGGCTCCCGCTGGTTCTTGGAATTGGATCTATGTTCCGGGTACCACTAGATCCTCCTTGTGCCTGAATCCCGGTTTGTGACCACCTTCTCCAAGCATCTTGGTCTGCGACAGTAAAAATGCCTCAACTTTGGCATCTCCAGTGCGGCAGAGATGTTTTATGACATTATCAGAGGAGTGCTGGCGGACCTCACAAGTGTCCTGAACGTCAGTGATGACACCCTGGTCCACGCTCCCTCCCTGGAAGAAAATCTCCACAGACTGAGGTCAGTGTTCCATCGACTGCAAAAATGCGGCCTTACTCTGCACAAGGAGAAGTGCGAATTCCTGAAAGAGGAAATATGTTTCTTTGGATACCGCTTCTCTGCAAAGGAAATCACCCCTGACCCTGCCAAGGTCCATGACATCCAGAATGCGCCTGCACCTTCCACCTTCACCGGAGTGAGAAGTTTCTTAGGTACGGTCCCATACAGCTGCTGTTTCATGCAGAACCTGACCCAACTCACAGGGCCACTATGTGACCTCACCAAGTCGTCAACCCCCTCGCAGTAGGGTCCTGAACAAGAAAAGTCATTACAAATCACGAAACAGGCTTTGTCCGCCGACACCACACTTGTCTACTTCGACCTCAACAAGGACACTGAGCTGTTAGTGGATGCCAGCCCCACAGGTCTGGGAGACCTCCTGCCCCAAAAAACAGCAGTGCGGAGATTGGGCTTCCATTGCCTATGCCAGTCGGACTCTGACTCCCACCGAGCAGCGATATTTTCATATTGAGAAAGAGGCAATTGCAATCCACTGGGGCTGCAGACATTATCACATATACCTGTAAGGACACCTGTTTGTCATCAGTGCGAACCACAAACCCTTAATACCTCCTTTTAAAGGTTCGGCATCCAAGCCTCCACCGAGGATTGAAAAGTGGATACTCCAGTTACAGGAGTATCATTTCTCCGTGGAATACAGGCCCAAAGCCCACAACCCAGCGGACTACCTCTCTAGACACGCCCCGGGCCGCCACCCCTCAAGAAGGACCGGAGGCAGAGGATGCCGTGGAGCATGTGAGGATCATCGTGGAAAGGTCATGCCCTCTTTCCATCTCGCTGGCTGACATAATTGAAGCCACCCAAGCTGACAACTGTCTCCAGCAAGTCATGGCAGCTATGAGATCAGGAATATGAGACACCATCATGTCAACCCTGCCCCAAAAGACGCCAGAAGCCCACTGTTGTATTCCGCTTTAGGTGTCCGTATATAGGTTTTCCTGAAACATGTCCTTATATAGGCACAATTCGCATTGCCCTTATATAGGCATAGAATCCCAGTCCTTATTTAGGCATTAGCTGTGCACTCCAAATACAGGCATGGTCACCGACATCCGTCCACCCTAACGTCACAACGAGTTCTTAGAAACCAGACCCTTAAGCTCTCGGGAGTTCCCCTAGCACAGGATTATTGATTTCTCCAAGAACTCATCTATTATGTATGAACCGTTATACCTTAAGGTTTCATTCCTGACGTCTTCCTCTGTCCGACTTCACGTCAATGCTAACATTCCAAGGCACCTACCAGGTATAAATATACCTTCCCTTGCCCAAGCAAGTTAGAGGAGACCTCGACTTCAGAGGAGCCCGTATCCCGGCCTGACGCACTGAGAAGACGCTGTCATTCCTGCTCGCAGAAGAATCCAGCTTCCAGTGTTCTGACTCCCTTCGCGGGGTGTTAGAGTTCCAGATCCGGCAAGAGATTCCCACCTCTCTCATTCTCAAGGTATGGAGCTGACTAGAACCTAGAGGGACTCTTGGCATACTAGACTTAACATATTCTTAGTATACCATACTAGAGAATACTCCACCTACTTCTTACCTTTCCCTACACCTAGAATAGGTTAGGTACATTGGGGTAGAACTAGCTTAGAGACGCATTGTATCAGTACTCGCACTTTTAGCTCATGTTATTTATGTACGTGAATATATGCTAAAAGATAATGCTAGCGCAGTATTATTTATTTCTACTGCTTACGCTGTACATTATTTATCTTGCATACTGTCTTGTGATCATAACAGCACATATCTCTTACACGAGAAACAAGACTGTTCAATAAAACCTTTTTATTGAAACGCCCGTCTTTCCTTTCTGTGTAACTCTGTAGAAACTAAGCATGCACGATTGACTGAGTGAAACTGTTATCTATTGTTTCCACGATTCTGAGACGTGTTCCAATTCTAAAGGGAAACAAAGTAGTCATGTTTATGCGGTTGCCAGAAACTACTCCCTTCTTGTTCTCAAGGAGTTTCTAGTGGCCTCTGAGCTAGCTGGCACAAAAGTAATTCAGTTTAATATACTCGATAGGGACATACCGACCTCAGTCCTATGTCAAGCCTATAGGTTATATTATTCCAATGTGCAGAGCCTATTAGGGAAATAGGAACTACACTACTTGGCGCCCAACGTGGGGCAAAACAGATTTCGATATCTTCGGCCCTACGGAACTTTTGAACATTCCACATTTATTTAAAATTTCACTAAGTGATTTTATTTCATCCAGTACCTATTCTGATGATTGGGACTTTGAGACTGTAAATGATATGATGTTTGACCTATAAAGGTCTGCTGCATTTTCTAATAATGAATATTTAGAGGGTTCATCAGACTATGAACAGCTTTATTCTATAACCACTATGGTCATCATTTTTTGCATAAATCTGCAACACCTAGAAATGTGTTTATGTTTAACCAATGGGAGCATTGTCCTATACCACCAAAAGGTAGTTTAAAAACGTTTGCTAAAAAGTTTCCCTATTTTTAAGGGTACAATACATCTGATCCAGAAACATTTTTCTATAAAAATGTAAACAAAACAGGACAGAAAATCATGTTAACAAATACAAAACAGATTTACTCTGCAGCATTTATTGCCCAACTGTCTAGACATGGATTCGACTTGTGGAAAGACACAATAGACACAAAATCTGTCTGGGTTCTAAAGATTGGCAAGTGCAGGGGATAGAAGCTTTGTTTAGAGCGTGTATCATCCCTCAGCAAATTATGTTTTTGAATGAAACTGTGCAACAAACGTCTAGCCTTGGTTTAGCCAAGATCAAAGATATGAAAACACCTTCTGTACCAACACCTGCCAGTAATAATAGTACATAGGCAGCGGTTACAGTTGAAACAATACTACAAATCAACAGAACAAATCCTGATTGGAGAAAATGGTTGACCTGGCCCACAGACACAAACATCTGTCAAGAAAGATTCCTGAATAAAACACAGGGGTTTACTATTCATAGGCCAGACCCACGATACATCCAAAGACAACATCCGGGGGTAGTAACAACATACAGTGTGGGAAAATTATGCCTCGATTGGCTGCAAAAATCTACACTTAAGGATGTGAAACAACACTTATCTTTACTTAAAGAAGACGCAGACCTTGGGGAATTCTTGCTAGGACCAAGAAAACCGCGTCAAAAATGTTTCATCTATGCTGCTTATAATGAAGCATGGAAGGTTTCACAGGCAGAGGCCGCAGAATGAATACGTGAACTTGATCGTATTAACTTGGAGAAAACTCTCACTATGGTCGACAATGGGTTAACAACTTTGTCATCCAGAATTTATTCATTGGACAACATTGTATCCTCTGCTATTGACATACTGGAACAAGATTTAGCCATGTTACAACAAGGCCAATCTCAGTTACGTTCTATTATGTTATTAAGCTGGACGCTGCAATCTTTGCGTGCGGGCTATGTGCCTTGGCGTTTTATCAACACGTCGGCTCTGTTTGCAGAATACAATCTAACTGATAAACAGATCGAACTGGCACAAAGAGGAGCAAAGTATACAGTGCTGAGCATTGAAAAACTGGAAAAATTACCATTCATAGTGGCAGAAAAACCAGCTACAGAATGGCTTATTCATGGCAAAATCACATTGCCTGTCACTACTTTTCAGTTTCAGTATTGCCTCAAACAAATGCAAGCAGGCAAATATGAAAGGTTGGGTAAAGAATACATTAAGACATCCTGGAATTTACCTTACACATACAGATGTTGGAGTGGGGATCGTGAAGTGTTTCTAAGCGGTACACACTGTAAAAATGCACTAAGCGGTTCACTCATATGTCAGGACATTTCTTTACACGGGGCTTGTAATGGTTCTGTGGCAAATTTGTCCTGCCACCAGCAGGGTACACCAGCTACTGTGATTAATCCAGCGTTTGGCCAACTTTCTAACGGGAGTTACCTCATGTTGAATGATCAGAGTTGCAGTGGCATGTTGCCAGGCATCCCATATCTAGTAACGGTGGACTCCAGGGTCACTTGCTGTATGCAAGTATTGTTCCCCCAATAGACACAGTCAGGAGTCGCCTTTATGGCCTTCATTGAATGTTTCTTTTATACGATTTGATACTTTAAGCAGAATGAAAGCCATGCTTATACATCAAACAGTGCCTCTGACCTCGGCCAAAGAAATCTATGATTTACAAGTTGCAAGGACTTCGGCTGAGATACAGGCTTTAATTCGTACAAACTGCCCTATACATTTCGTAGAAATGATGGGACGTATCTTTAACATGTCTGATACGAGCGGCATTGTACATGTATTTAAGACCATCTGTTCCGGACTATTAGCACCTTTCCAGGGAGTCCTCGGAATCATCCCAAACTTCGCACATTCGGTGTTTGGTGGTGTGCCATTAATTCTAGCACTTGTTGCAGGAATTCTATTTCTATTCCTACTATTACGCTATGGCAAGCCTATTCGCCAACATCACTCCGAGCGATGTGGAGAAAGCTCTCCTTGAACGGAAGTGCCGTGAGTGCATAGTACAGCTTTTGGGCATGCCTCGTCTACGGGAACTTAATACAACGTGGTTCCTGTCATTCAAACCAATCTGGCAAGATTGCATCTTACCTGTTCTACGCTGCCTGCTTTGCGGTGAAGAATGTGTGCTAGACAGCTGTCTAACACTCCCATCAGTCATGCAATGGATATCGATACTCTGCTGGACCCGATAACGGCCCATGCTCTGTGTTGTCCCCAGAGGCTACCAATCCTGATGACGGCATTCATTGAGATCTCTCAGACGCTTCCTGCAGCTGCTGAGGTACGAGATGGATCAACAGGCGCACAGGTAACAACGGACACGAACATTGCTGCGGCATCTCATGCTGAGGGCGATGCTTCTCATCTCTGTGCAGTTAACCTTCTGAACGAGGTGTTCCAAATGTCACCAACTTCGGTAGACGATATTTTGGCTACAGAAATAGATGATTTCATGTTTACACCAGACCCATACACTGACTTTGATTCGGCTCACAGTGTACCAGGGAAGCAATGAAATTTGGCCTTCCTATTTTCAAAACTTGGAACTTTTCTTAGAATTGAACTTTTTCTTTTTAATTTTTGAACATACATGGCAAAACAATCTGCTTACAGTAGAACTATTCTTATAAAACGGACTTCTTTGAATACTTCCAGGGACACATTGTCACCTTACTTGTCTAACATTTCATTTAATACCATAATATGCAATGGCTTTGATTTTTGAAAACTTGTCAACCATTTCATCATATGTATATATTTCTGTTTCTTCATTCATGTTGCATTTATTTCCATTATATGTTTAGAATGAAAACGATGCTTTAAATGTACAGTACCTATTGCATTCAACAGTTTATTTTAAACTTCTTTTAATATGCTTTTAGAAATGTTTTTAGCAACATGTGGTACTCAGGTTAATGTTTAGCATTTCATGTTTAGCATTTAGTATTATCGTTCATTCGAAAGCGGAGTGGGTGTTGTATTCCGCTTTAGGTGTCCGTATATAGGTTTTCCTGAAACATGTCCTTATATAGGCACAATTCGCATTGCCCTTATATAGGCATAGAATCCCAGTCCTTATTTAGGCATTAGCCGTGCACTCCAAATACAGGCATGGTCACCGACATCCGTCCACCCTAACGTCACAACGAGTTCTTAGAAACCAGACCATTAAGCTCTCGGGAGTTCCCCTAGCACAGGATTATTGATTTCTCCAAGAACTCATCTATTATGTATGAACAGTTATACCTTAAGGGTTCATTCCTGACGTCTTCCTCTGTCCGACTTCACGTCAATGCTAACATTCCAAGGCACCTACCAGGTATAAATATACCTTCCCTTGCCCAAGCAAGTTAGAGGAGACCTCGACTTCAGAGGAGCCCGTATCCCGGCCTGAATCACTGAGAAGACGCTGTCATTCCTGCTCGCAGAAGAATCCAGCTTCCAGTGTTCTGACTCCCTTCGCGGGGTGTTAGAGTTCCAGATCCGGCAAGAGATTCCCACCTCTCTCATTCTCAAGGTCTGGAGCTGACTAGAACCTAAAGGGACTCTTGGCATACTAGACTTAACATACTCTTAGTATACCATACTAGAGAATACTCCACCTACTTCTTACCTTTCCCTACACCTAGAATAGGTTAGGTACATTGGGGTAGAACTATCTTAGAGACGCATCGTATGAGTACTCGCATTTTTAGCTCATGTTATTTATGTACGTGAATATATGCTAAAAGATAATGCTAGCGCAGTATTATTTATTTCTACTGCTTACGCTGTACATTATTTATCTTGCATACTGTCTTGTGATCATAACAGCACATATCTCTTACACGAGAAACAAGACTGTTCAATAAAACCTTTTTATTGAAACGCCCGTCTTTCCTTTCTGTGTAACTCTGTAGAAACTAAGCATGCACGATTGACTGAGTGAAACTGTTATCTATTGTTTCCACGATTCTGAGACGTGTTCCGATTCTAAAGGGAAACAAAGTAGTCATGTTTATGCGGTTGCCAGAAACTACTCCCTTCTTGTTCTCAAGGAGTTTCTAGTGGCCTCTGAGCTAGCTGGCACAAAAGTAATTAAGTTTAATATACTCGATAGGGACATACCAACCTCAGTCCTATGTCAAGCCTATAGGTTATATTATTCCAATGCGCAGAGCCTATTAGGGAAATAGGAACTACACTACACCACAACACATTCTGGTCAGTACGTCCCGTAAGAGAGGAGCTCACCATCTCAGCAGGCGGATGCCTGCTCCAAGGACCCCGGCTTGTGGTGCCAGCCAGTCTGACTCAATGAATGGTAGACCTCACACACGGATCACACCAGGGAGTTACTAAAACAAAAAACAGACTGAGGAGCAGGTTGTGGTTCCCTAGCCTCAAAGAGAAAGTTGAACGGACAGTCCAACTGTGCGGTCTCTGCCAGCCACCAAAGGAGGTAGCTCCTCCTCCCCCCATCATCACTGAACAATCACCTGACGGCCCCTGGCACCGCACCAGTGTGGATTTTGGCAGCCTGCCCAATGGCAGACACCTTTTAGTGGTCATTGATGACTATTCTCGTTATCCAAAGGTTGAGATCATGAAGACCACCTCCATAGAGGAAACAATCCCTAAACTGGAGAAGGTTATGGCTACCCACGGTCTTATCCGGAAACTCTGCATGGACAACGGCCCATTGTTCAACGGGCAGGACCTGGCAAACTACCTGGTGTCCCAAGAAACCAAACACCGGCAGATCACTCTAAATTAGCCTCAAGCCAACGGCGTTGTCGAATGCTTCATGAGGACCATCATGAAGGCCATCCGCAATGCACAGGCTGAGCAGCAGTGCATAGAGAGTGCCATCGACACGTTTTTAAAGGACTACCAAATGACCCCGCACTCAACCACGGGAGTGGCACCAACCATCCTTTGTTTTGATCAAAAGGTCAAGGATGTCATCCTGCACCACTCCACTTAGGAACATGCCCCCGTGCCACCCAACCACCATCAAGCTCACAGAGAAGACTAGTACTGCCAGGCTTCTTGACGTAGGTGGGCAAAAGCCCCAAAGCTCTCCGTAACAGACTGGGTGCTCATCAAGGACTGGCACCCCGGAAGCAAGTTCTGTCTTCCGCTCAAGTTAAATCCATGGAAAATTTCTAGGATCCTTGGGACAATGGTAACAGCCTCCAGGGGCCGATGGACAGTAACGTGAAATGTGTCACATTTCAAGCTGTTCAAGGGAAATCCCGGAGATTTACCCGAGTCTCCAAACCGACACCTGCAAGGGTCATTGGATGACTTACATATGACTGATCCGCCACCCATCACTCTGGAGAGTTTTCCCTGTCAACTGCCTTTCCAGATATAGCCTGCCCCTGCTGGGCTGTCCGCCACTGAGGAGACTGAAAGACTCAGTACTGAACGAACTGGACTTGACCGGGGCCTCCCGAGATACAACCTCCGGTGGAATCCGACGCCATCCCAAGAGTTCCAGGACTATGTAATAGACTAGTTGAAGGGGTGCAGCCAGCAGCTGATAGATCAGCCACCAGTATCCTTTTACCAACAACATATTTGTCTGTTTGTTAGATACAGTGCCCTAGCCCCTCAACGGGGAAAGTTTGTGTGAATAAGTGTCAATTTGGTTGTTTTGCAGTTTATAGTTGATTCCGTTATCATGTTTATTTTGTTTCTAATATAGGAAGAATGTAATGTGGCAGGCCTAGAAGGGATGTTAGAGGTTGCACCCCGGCCTGCGATCAACCATTTGGTTTCACCAGTGGTCATGTGACCGCAGGCATAAATTAATGGGAGGGCTGCGCTTAAGCAGTCCCGTGCCATATCAGAGCCTGAGTGTGTGCCTCACAATTATTCCTGTGCAGCACACTGCCTACGCAGCATGCTCCGGGCCCTGACTAGCAACCGGGCCAGAACACAACACCCCCCCTCGTGGCTTTGACCCTGCTGCAGGACCATGGATTCTGTCAGCTCCTGTGGGAAGGGCGGTGGTGGTAACAGAAGGCAATTATAGCCGGCACCCATTTTCCTACACAAAGGATCAGTTTTTCCCAGCGGTCACCAGGGAGCAGTTCTAGGATCCAGATGTATTGACATAGGGAGTCTGCAATAACTGTGGAACTAATTGGAATTAGCGTGGGACCAGTATTTGAAATGGTCGGGCCCTTGACCTTTTCCCTAACAGGCACCACCAATCAGAAGACACTCCCTTCCTAGTGGCTACACCTAATTCAGGAAAAGCCAATCTGAATAAGATTGTGAATAAAGAAATAACTCCTTCTTTGGAAAACCGAAGTTGAAATGTTGTCTTCTTTTCATGGTACAACACTGGCAACTTATGTGGTAATAGTAGGAATGGTAGTCACCTTGTTATCAGAGCGGAATGGAGTTGAGCATCAGAGAGGAATAGAGTGGATGGAGGATGCAGCAGTATTGGTCCAAGGTTTGTCATTCTCAGGCAACAACGTGGTAAGGGAGAATGGTGACAAATTAAAGTGAGGTCATCTTTTAGTATAAAGGGCGAAGCAGAAAACTGGACCTTGTTGACTGTGATGTCAGTTGTCCGCACTGAAAGGGAGTATCTTGAAGCCATCTTTGTTGTGGCGAGTAGGGGCCAAAGCAGCGCAACCTGTGTTGGATGTATGCGAGTTTTAGAGGTACTAAGAAATATTTTCAAGGCTTACTTTCAAAACCAGCAATCCTCCTACATTATGGCAGCACACAGCAGAAGTTAATGTGGTGAATAAGAAAGGCAGTGGATGGTGAAAATGGGAGCGAGGAGAGAAAATGGGTGGACATTTGTTACAGGTGTGGCAAATCCAATCATTTGAAGAATTTCAGTTCATGACCAGCTTATGACAAAGTGTGTAACAAATACAAAAAAAAAGAGTGCACTTCAGCAAAGTTTGCAGGAGTTATGGAGGGCATAAAACCAATTTAGTTGAAGAAGAAGTAGTGCAGAATGATGACTTTGGTATAAACCAACTGTAGTTCAGAATGTAGTGGCTGGTGAAAGAAAATGTAAGGGACTACCACACTGCACTATAAAGATGGGTGGCAAGACAGTAGTAGTATTGGTGGATCTTTGTGTGGGGTTTACAATCTTAGGTAAGGCCTTAGTGACTAACCTGTGTGAGGTAGGATATAGATATCGATATAAAACCTGATGGGTACCAAGGACATGCAAATGCGACTTAGCATGCTACATTTGTACAAATACTGATTTTCATGGAAGAAAGAAAAGAGGGAAGCGGTATGACTCTGAAAAAGGGGACCCCAGGGTTGTAGATATTGGGACATAGTGTGGACTTCAGAAAATGGCTGCCTTGGAATGGATATTTCAAAAATCACTGGAGCGACCCTTAGACCTAAAAAGGACCTGAGTATGAGATATTCAAATACAACAATGTCCCATCAGATATCATTTAAACCAATCTTCCATAATTCTTACAGTATCAAATTAATGTATTGTACAATGCCAAAAGTCGAAAAAGGAAAAGAAAGAAATAAAAGAAATAAAGGATATGACCAAATGAAACAACTTATGCAGAAGATTTGTTCGAATCACTTGTCATTGGGTGCATCATGCAAATTCATAAAACCAGTGAAATAAGTGCTCAGCGTATTGTGAACATGCGGTGCTCCATAATATGCGGCTCAAGACATAAATGTGATCGCAATAAAATCAAGAGACCATCAGAAAGACCCCAAAAATAAGTGCAGATCCTATGGTAAACAAATCAGATTCCCAATTTTTCAAAAAAGATTAATTCCTGCATATAGGGGGTCATTAAATGAAAGTTTCTCTCAGCCAGAAAGATGTTGATGGCGTTTCGACCCAGATATTAATGAAGGGTCATCATCAGGACCAAGGTGATTAAGATTGAGAACAATCAATCAGAAATGCTGAAAACATTGCTCAAATACGTATAAATCTTGTGAGGGCCAAGCCGATCCTGCAATATGAGATGGGTGCCCAGGGATCAACAATCCAATGTGCAGGCAGGAGGCCAGGGAACCTGGGAGCAGCAACCCATTAATTGCTAGAATTCAGAATTTTAAACCAAGGATGATTGATACCCGAGCATTCACACCGATCATCTCATAGGGGGGTGTTCAAACAAATTTGAAAAGACAGGGAGGAAAAACCTTACATGTTAAGCTGTTCAGCATGTACCTTTTGTGTACCTTCTAAACTGTTAGTTCTAGTGGCCGGATAGGCAAAGACAGCTGAGACCACAAAAAAAGGGGGGGGGTTTTCTCAACTATTTGTACAACTGTGCAGAGCTAATAAGTGATCATAACTGCAGTGATTTGAATATATATGAGTCGAAACGCCATCAACAACTTTCCGGCTGGGAGAAATTTAATGACACCTATGTGCAGTAATTCATCTTTTTTGAAAAACTGGACCTCTGATTTGTTTACCATAGGATTTGCACTTCTTTTTGGGGTCTTCTGTTGTTCTCTTGATTTTATTGTGATCACATTTATGTCTTGAGCCGCATTGCACATATTATGGAGCACCGCATGTCCACACTACAATGAGCACTTATTTCACTGGTTTATGAATTGCTGGGTTGAACAACGTTGCTTATAACTGGACTTTGGATCTCTTGCACTAGGAGCTCCCTATTGCTTGCAGAGCAAACATAGCTGATAACAGATAAGGACTGCTGAACCTCCAAGCTGAAAAACACATCCGTTGGGGTGTGAGTCATAGGTTGCTTTTCTCAAATGCAGTTAGAGCAAGAACATGTCTAGAAAAGATATGTTTAGGTTCATATACTAAGCATCATGATTCTTTATTTGTCTGTGCTACCTCCTAATTTAACAAAGGGCAGGCCCCAGACATCTTTGCACAGAGAATTCCACAGCATTATCACCCTCTGTGTGTTCTGAAAGCTGTAGCACTCTTTCCTTCAGAGAACCTGCTTGAGTCAGTTGATCCTGCCAAAGAGAAGCCTATGGGCTGTTTATACACCCAGGACAACGCCTTATGAGTTTCTTTATGCAACAGAAAAGACAAGCAGTAATGCACAGATGTTGGGGTGCATTGCTGGATTGTGGGGAAAAGGCTGTGTATCTTTTGGGCACATGTCCGGCCAGTAGCCCTAGACTATAGGGTTAGTACTAGATTGAAGTAAAGGGATTTTTATTTATTTTAAAGAGTTTTATATAGCGCTGGCTAGACCCGAAGGTATCAGAGCGCTTTACATTCGGTTAGACAATGTTACAGCAAATGATGACAATGAACATTACGTCAAAAATAAGCAACACACTGAAAGAGGAAAGAAAGGAGAGAAAAGAAAGGAGGAGGGGGGAAGTGTGAAGGGGGAGGATGAGGGAAAAGACGGCAGGAGAGACGAAGGGAAGTCTGCCCAAAGACCGACTGGGTAGGTGACGTCCGAGGAGGGAATCCACGGCCCGTCTCCCCTTTAGCTAAACAAGGTAGCTCCATCGGGCATCAGTCAAATAGCTAGGTCTCAGCTGACGATGGAAAGTTCACATAAGAAAGTTCGGTGGATAAACAGGGTGGGAACTAAGGGCAAGGACGGGTGAGGGCCGGGGTCAATAGCTGGAAAGATGGGAAGAGTAGAGCAGTAGTGGGTAGGGTGAAGGGGGGAGGAGGGAGATAAGGTCAGGAGAGACGCAGGAGAGTTTGCCCAAGGACCGGCTGGGTAGGTGATGGCCAAGGAGGGAATCTGTGGCCCATCTCCCCTTTAGCTCGCGAGGTAGCTCCACCGGGCATCAGTCAAAATGGCTGGGTCTCAGCTGTTGATGGAGAGTTCAGAGAGTCAATGACTGAGGCAACCATCTTGAGGTCATGCAGGGGGGGATGAGTCCTTGATGTGAGAATTCTGAGGATCCCCATAATTCTCTATAATCCGGATGAAAGGGGGTGTAGACTAAGCAGAGGATCGGCATGATGAGCATAGCCAGGGATAATCACCACCTAAATAGTCACCGTGAGGAGAGCCACTCTCTCAGCTAAGTTATTCATAGAGCAGCTGCCGGGTGACATATTTGAGGCTGCTCCAGTGTCGCTGAAATCTTAATGAGGGCTCCCCTTGTACCAGGTACGTCCGTTCGCTTTTACTTTTATCTCTCAGGAAGGGACTGAATATTGGCTGCCCAGGTTCTCCCCCTCTGCGTTAGTCGGCAAGGAACCCGTACATGGGTTATGATCACTGAGGCCTTACATCGCCTTCCCTTGTTTACCATCGCTGATGCGGTGAACCGCTACTATTTTACCCTAAGTGAGGTGTTCGAACTGCCTTTCTTTCACTGCTTGGCCCAGATCCTTTAAATGCTCCTTACCTCCATTATCCCGTCTGCTTCGCATCGCTGCCTCTGGAACTCGTTAGTTCAAGGAAGCCATGCCTTTGTCCCGGCGGCCGCCATTTTAAAGTCAGGCAGACCGCGAGGGGGCTTCAGAATGTAACCAATGTCTGCCGGGGGCCCTCAATCCTGCAATCCCCTCTTCTCCCAGTATACAAGCTCCCTGAGGTGTCTCGGCTCACCCGTTAACACTGGCGGCATCGGTTTATAATACAAGTTGTACAAAAACGTATTGTGTTTCACTTGTTAATGTTGCTCTACAATAATCTGGGCCACGTGCAGGGTTTACATGACAACTGTCTTGCCTCTTAGTTCACTAATGGTTCATGTTTGAAAATTATCACTTTGAATAAGTACTTCTCAATGCAGTGCTATAATGTGACATAATAATGTCAAAGCATCCAGATGTTAAAGAAAGACACTTTTTTTTTTTTAAGAGACTTGATAATATTTTACATGATTTTTGTTGTATGATTTACCTAGCAAACATTTTCAGGGCTCGGCTTGTGTACGGGCTCTGAGAGCCAACCCAGACCCCGGGCTCTGATCTGCCTCGGCTCTCCCTGCTAACTTCTTTGCTCGCCTACCTCTACTAGTGATGTGTGTTTGTAAAATAAAAGGGCTGGCCCGTGACCTCTTTGGGGTAAACCACCAGCTGTTCTACACTGTGTACAGTGCCTCTCGCTTGCAAGCGCGTGCGTGCCTGGAGCCTATGTCACAGGGTACTCGAGAGGGCGACCAGGCGAACGGAAGTGAGGTAGGGTTCACAGGACCTCAGGGCTCTCCCCTCACTTTTTCGTTTATAAATACCCATCCAAGACCGTAGACTGTAATTAAGGACTTGGCTTAAATATATAAACTAAGGGGCAGATTTAGCATAAAGTCACGCGACGCAGCAAGACATCTTGCTGCTCTGCGTTGCGTGACAGGGAGAGCGCAGCATTGTGCCATATTTAACATTATATGGCACATTTATGTCCTCTCATTGCGCTGGAGTACTATGTGCTGCCTGGCGCCAATGCAGGCACCCTTCCGCCACGTGTGCAAGGGTTCCTGCGTTGCAGGCAGGATTATTTCTGTGCAGGAACGTATACCTTCCTGCACAAAAAACATCCTCTGAGGCGTTTTCCTCTTTCTATGTGTGCTACAGAAGCAGCACACATAGAAAGAGGAACAAGCATTTGCAATGCAATAGGTCTCGCACCTATGAGAGTCCGAGCCACTGGCACTGCACATGACAAGGGATCAAGTGTGCCCATGCCTGCACACCATAGGGACTTATTGATGCAACATATGTCAAAGTCAACAAAACAATTTTGCACAGCACAAATTACACACAGTCTACAAGTGATGTAACAAGACACCCACTCCCATCACACTATCCTATTGGGGCATGGTATGGACTTCACAAAATTAAGACCTTGGAATAGGGATGCTGACTCCCCAAAATAATTTTATGTGTCAGAAAGGAAATTTGCCAGAAGGATCATGACCGCTTGTCAAAATTGTTGCAGCATCATTTGTTAAAACAATCAGCAAAATCAGTCTATTATCACTGGTTATGGATGCTTTAACCAGTTTCAATGATGATCCTGGTCAGCAATGGGAAACTACATAACGATGTTACACATTTCTTATGCTAAATCAGGATCACCACCAGACACCAGCAATAAAAATGGCATAATTCCCTATTGTTTGATAACATCTGGTTTGATTTTGAGGCCTACTGTGAGATCATTCACTGGATGGCCAATTTAACAATGAACAACACATTTACTATTTTTTGTGTACAATGTGGCTGCTTTTAAGTTACTTTCCCTGTGCCTAGCCTCTAAATTATACTGAGTGGTCAATCCAGCTGAACCTGAAACGTCAGTGACCCTATCTTTCTTTCTATTCCTGTTTTATTCTCTTGTTGAGCATGCATTAATTCGGTTAATCCCCTGCAAGGCATCTTCGGATGCAAGGCCATGTCAGGTATTGGTCCAGGGTGCCACCACCAACGGAAGGGGTAAAGATTCTCCATTATAGGCTAAAATATGGACTGTTGTCATGGGAGTGGGCCGCAAAATGACCCTTGGCGGCACCTACCTCTACTCTACTCCCGGCCCCGGTCCGACGCGGCAAGTGCCGTTGTGCGGAGGGCCTCTTGGAGCAGTAGCACTTCCGGTCGGGTCAGCGCGCCAGTCTCTCGCGCCCCCACCAGTATTTAGCTTCTAGCTAATGCGCACGCGCAGCGGACGCGGCAGAGTTCAGTGGCAGGGACGCTGCTAGCTGTGCGTGTGTGAGTGGCTTTTTAAAATTATTTTAACTGCATCTTTTTCACTCTTGAATTGAGGGTGAGTTCCTGCACTTGGCGGCACCTACCTCTACTCTACTCCCGGCCCCGGTCCGACGCGGCAAGTGACGTTGTGCGGAGGGCCTCTTGGAGCAGTAGCACTTCCGGTCAGGTCAGCGCGCCAGTCTCTCGCGCCCCCACCAGTATTTAGCTTCTAGCTAATGCGCACGCGCAGCGGACGCGGCAGAGTTCAGTGGCAGGGACGCTGCTAGCTGTGCGTGTGTGAGTGGCTTTTTAAAATTATTTTAACTGCATCTTTTTCACTCTTGAATTGAGGGTGAGTTCCTGCACTTGGCGGCACCTACCTCTACTCTACTCCCGGCCCCGGTCCGACGCGGCAAGTGCCGTTGTGCGGAGGGCCTCTTGGAGCAGTAGCACTTCCGGTCGGGTCAGCGCGCCAGTCTCTCGCGCCCCCACCAGTATTTAGCTTCTAGCTAATGCGCACGCGCAGCGGACGCGGCAGAGTTCAGTGGCAGGGACGCTGCTAGCTGTGCGTGTGTGAGTGGCTTTTTAAAATTATTTTAACTGCATCTTTTTCACTCTTGAATTGAGGGTGAGTTCCTGCACTTGGCGGCACCTACCTCTACTCTACTCCCGGCCCCGGTCCGACGCGGCAAGTGCCGTTGTGCGGAGGGCCTCTTGGAGCAGTAGCACTTCCGGTCGGGTCAGCGCGCCAGTCTCTCGCGCCCCCACCAGTATTTAGCTTCTAGCTAATGCGCACGCGCAGCGGACGCGCGCAGCGGGCGCGCCGGCGGCGCGCCAAAGGCAAGCCCGTCTGCGCCCGTCCGAGCCCAGACGGGACCAGGGGCCATGACCCCTGGTAGTTCTAAAAATAACAATGTTACTTACAGTGCTCAGTCACTGCTCAATATGAGAGAAGTCAGGGATACTAATTGTCTACACACGCTAATCCTTGCCGACAATGCCTCTAGATGCCCCCAATGTGATTTTAAGTTCCAACCTTACAGCACAGATTTACCAGATTCTGGCCTCCCCAAAAAAATGTTTCTCTTAAACTGCCGTTCTCTTTCCAAGCATTCAGTTGAACTAGCACTTCTTATTGATGACCTTAAACCTGATGCCCTATTTCTGACAGAGACATGGCTACAGGACGAAGTTGATCCAATTATCACTCAAACCCTACCTCCAGGGTACTCAATTCACAGAACGGACCGTAAGACCGGAAGAGGTGGAGGTCTGGCTATAATTTTTAAAGATAATTTTCGCTGCCGGTCCTCAGCTGAGGGGGTACCGGACTGCGAAAGCATGAATTTTTCTTTGGAACTGTCACCTATTAACACTCTCTCTGGTCTGCTCCTTTACCGCCCCCCGGGACCCATAGGGCAATTTCTCAGTATACTCCCAACTTTTGTGGCTAACCAAGCATTAACCCCAGCTAACTTTATAGTACTGGGGGATCTTAATATCCATTTGGATGATCCTTCTGACCATTTGGCCAAGGAGCTGCTAACAAGCCTCTCCGCACTTCAATTTAAGCAGAAAGGCTTTTCCCCTACGCATGTTAAAGGCCATCTCCTTGATCCAGTGTTTAGTAATGACCAGAATATTTCGGTAGGGTCTCCAATTCCCCTCCCCTGGACTGATCATTTTCTGATCCCTCTGGTCTGGGAGACCACAGTGGTTTCTCCTCTTCAATATGCAACTCTGATACTAGAAAGGAAATGGTCAAATCTCTCTATTAGCCAGTGGTCTTCATCGCTGGATGCTACTACACCCTCTCCTGTTTCCGACCCGGAGAGAGCCAACAATAATTTTAACTCATGGATCCAAAACTCTTTGGACACTTTCCTTCCCATGAAACCTTCCTATAAGAGATCCATACACAAACCGGTACCTTGGTTCACCCCTAAACTAAGGGAGCTCAAACAAATATGTAGGAAACTGGAAAGGAGATGGAGACAGAATTCAACAGATGAGAGGAAAAATGTTTATAGAGAGGCTATTAGGAACTACAAGGCAGAAATAAAAATTGCCCAATCCTCATTTTATGAGGAGAGGATTAGTGCAGCCGCTGATTCTCCTAAAGAGATTTTCCGTATTGCTAAATCTCTTATTACCATTCCGCACAATTCCCCTAACTTAGAGGATGCTTTAGCTCGCTGCAACAATTTAGCAGAATATTTCCATCAGAAAATTCATCTGATCTGTCAATCTTTCCCCTTTGATCAAAGTGACCCTATAGCGTGTAGTACCAAAAGCCCCTCCCAGAATTACAATGTTCCTTAGTGGAGTTCCCCTTGATAGACGAGGTCACCTTGAATACATATATGTCTAGGGTAACCTCAGGTTCTCCCAGGGACCCCGCTCCTCCGCAACATCTCACTCGAGTTGCTGATGTCATTCAGCCAGTAATTTTGAACATCATAAACGTCTCCATCTCTTCGAGCACGGTACCCCCTGATTGGAAATGTGCTCAGGTTAGAGCCCTTTTGAAGAAACCTAATTTAGATGTATCTAGTTTGGCCAACTATCGTCCTATCTCTCTCCTTCCCTGGTTGAGCAAACTGACTGAGAGGCATATAAACGCTACTCTGGTCAACTATCTGGAATCTAACAACCTGCTCCACGACTCCCAGACAGGATTCCGTCCCAGGCTTGGGACAGAGACGGCCCTTCTGGCAGTAACAGAGGAAGTTAGGAGACTTCTGGATCAGGGTGGTTCAGCAGCAGTTATTCTGCTGGACCTCAGTGCCGCCTTCGACACTGTTGACCATAACATCTTGCTGGAGCGACTAAAAAATCTTGGAATAACACACCGGGCTCTCACATGGATCCAGTCCTTTTTAAAGGACCGGTTTTTTCGGGTCTTTGAGGGTACCGCTGCATCAGCTCAATGGCCTCTTAGCTGTGGGGTTCCTCAGGGTTCCTCCCTGAGCCCCACACTCTTTAATATTTATATGGTGGCTTTGGCAGAGATAGTGCACCCATTCGGCATAAAAATTATTACCTACGCAGATGATACCCAACTGGTTGTGGCATTAAACCACCCAGAGGGTTCATCTTGCGCCCTGGGCAATTGCCTAGAGGCGGTAGCCGAATGGATGGACTTATCTCACCTTAAGTTAAACGGGGATAAAACGAAAGTGATGTTCATGGGCAAAACTCCATCACCTTCCCTGGCACTCTCATGGCCTATCTGTCTCGGCACTATGCCTGCCCCAAAGCACCAGATCAAGAGCTTAGGCATATGGCTTGACAGTTCTCTAAATTTTAATCATCAAGCCACTACGCTGTCAGCTATTTGTTTCGGCCTGATGAGGATGTTGAGAAAAATTCTCCCTTTGCTCCCTTTTCAGGCGCAAAGGATTATGGTGCAAGCCCTTGTTTTGTCCCGCCTGGACTATGGTAACGCCCTGTATCTGGGCGCCCCTCAGGCTACCATTCAAAAATTACAGGTAATCCAGAACTGCGCGGCTCAGCTTACTTCTCCAGATTCCTCGGAGACAGTCAGCGAGACCCGCACTAAGGAAACTTCATTGGCTCCCAGTTAAGTCCCGAATTCAATTTAAGGCTATGTGTTTAGCGCACAGAGCCTTTTGGAAGACTGGCCCTGCCATCATCCAGCCCCTCATTACTCCGTACCACCCTCCTAGGAGTCTTCGTTCCAGCTCCGCTTTCCGTGCTACAACAAGGAAAGTACATAGATCCAGCTGGGGCGGCCGTTCTTTTTCGTTCAATGCTGCTAATCTTTGGAATTCTCTTCCTTTTGCTCTCAGAAGGGAATCCAATATGCAGTCCTTCCGTAAACTCCTTAAGACCCATCTTTTCAGTACCATTCACTAACCTGTCATGACACTGTTTGCCATATCCAAAGCGCTACGAGGCCTCAGGGTAGTAACGCGCTATATAAAACTACTTTCATTCATTCTTTGCTGAAGGCATCAAAACCTCTAACGTGGGCCCTTACCCTCCCCACATATATATGACCACGTTCTGTGTCATCCTGTTAAGGCAAAGTACTTTTTAATACTTTATGCTGCAAATTAAACAAGCAGGCGAGAAACATCTGCAACTACTACTGAGCTACAGGGCCAGACTCGGATCCCAAAGCAGCCCTGGCAGATTTTGTCAGACCAGCTGCCGTACGGTGCATAGTGAGTGCAGCGAGCTAGCCTGACCACTATAAGGAGGGTTTGTGATGGTGCTCCCCCCCAAGAAAAGTTGGGCAAAAATAGCGCATTCTACAACACATTTTTCATTGTATACTCAATTGTATTCACTTTTAAAGCAGAGTAAATGATGACCTTAGAGTGCACCAGGATACAACAAACTTTGTTGGGGCTCTTCAATGATTCCCTCACTATCACCCTCCAAACGTGCTCCTCATCTCTCCATAGCCCCTCTCTCACATGTATTTCATTTGTTTTATAGTGCCACTCATACCAGCGTAGGGTGTTGAAGCACTTTACATCATACATATACAGAGACAATAAATCAAACATGTGTAAATCAGTGTATAGAAAATGTTACATAAGGCAAAGGGGACTACAAGGTGTAGCGTTCACATGTCATCCATACTAGTAGGCATTTTTTAAGAGTGCTTGGTCTGGAGAAGCACAAACTCAGGATTCAAAACCCACCAAAGTGATTAAGGTTGGCTTTGCTAATAAGAATTTATTTCTACCCAAATAAACCCTTTTTAGCAACATTAGGGTAATGAAAGACTCGAAGAAACATAACTTTGTAACCTGTAGCATGTAGTTTGTATGCAGCTCTTCAATGACACTTCATAGCTCGCTGTGCTAGATTATGATCGTAACTTATGAACTGTACAATAACAAAAGGGTCTCTGTGACAAAAGTAGTAGCCCACTAAGCTTTGCACATAAAATAGTGTTCTGCCATCTGCGATCTGCATGGTACACGTCCTTTGCCTCAGGCATATTAACCCTCTGCGCTACCCTAGATGAGTCACAACTGCCACTAGGCAAAACCATCTCTTTCCAGCAGATACATTAATCACTAAAGTTATCTTGACACATTTATTGTATCCTGAAAAATACTGGATATACAAGGTACTTTCAGGGGGCCCTTTCAAAACTGCTGCACTGCTACAAAACCGGCTCCCAGTAACAAAACCGCCCCCCCCCCCCCCTTCCAGCCTCCCGGGGAAACTCCTGATGTCCTGAGCTAATATTACCTCGTGTTGACCCTTTGATTGTTGGCTATGAGTTTCATAAAATAACAGGCCTCGTCAGCGAAAACCAGAGCTGGCGCACCGAGGAAGCATTCTGAAAACACGCAGGCTTGGCTTCCATAGACTAACCGATGTCACTGCTCTGGCAAGGCTGCAGAGATGCTCGCTCGACAAGCTTTCCAATGTAACAAGAGCGAGCATGCCAAAGCAAGCAAAAGCATGCCTTTCATTCAGTCAGTCTCAGCATTGTGGCACTGGCAGCGGGGGGGGGGCGTGGGGTGTGTAGGGTATAATATTTTATGGGTCTCACCGATGCTGCGTACCTAAGTTAGATTTAATAGTTACACGCACATTGCCAGCATTAGGCACAGCGTCTTTCTCTACACTATGCAGAAGCAATTCTCCTCAACATTTAAACTGTCTTCAAATTAGCAACATTTATGACATTTTCTATTAGAGATCCATAGAAAGAAAATGCAGACGTGTGCCAAAATGTATAAAGCCATTTGCACATGCAAATTAAACTTACATGTAGAAATTGCTTTACTTATGAGTGTGTTCGAGTTTTTGTATTGATAAAACAAGAATTTACAGTTCTAAACACATTTACACTATTTATTCGACTAGTATGATGAGATATTATTTGAGTCTAAATTTGTTGCTTGAGGAGCTCTTGAAAATTTCGGAAACAATTTCTGGCCTCATTACCATCCTGCAGATGGTGTAAGATTTACTTCTGTCTCAAGCACGAGAAGGGCTATTTTCAGCGTGGAAGTTGGAAGGGACCCAGCTAGAATTAATGTGGGTTTGGGAGATAGGCTTTGTCCACAGGCAAAAATAACTTTAATATGGAGAAAAATGAAAAAAAGTTACTTTATGTAAATGCATGTGTGGTAAGCTTTGACTCTATGCTATATAGAATATGACTTCTTACAACGCATGCGAATACATCGCATGCCATTACAACGCGGTAATGCATACCATTACATCGCAAGTCATTAGAACGACTTGCTGTAGGGGCGCGCTGGATTTAGGAATAGTATTATTTACTATTCCTACTCCAGTTTGTGCAACAGCAGGGAAGGTGTTGGATTGTAAATCCAACACCAGTGCGCCCCCTACAGCAAGTCGTTGAAACGACTTGCGATGTAATGGTATGTGTGGTAACAACGCGGTTGTTGTAACGACCCCGTTGTAATGCTACCACGTTGTGAAGACAGCTTTGTAAACGCTGTTTCCCGCTATATATAATGACACTTGTGACTGCACAACATCATTTTTACTGCTAACTGAGTGAAAAGCTATTTTTAAGTCTGGGTTGACAACTCAACTGTGTGCACTACATAGGGGTCTATTACGATGCCGGCCGATCGGAAGGACTCCGAATCGGATTCGGATTCGGATTCATCCAAATCGCTCGGTCCAACTCCCCCGATCCGAGTCGTTCGGAAAGCATTCCGGATACGATTCGGTCAGAATGCTAGACCTGGTACTGAGCTCAGTTGACCACTTCCAGAGGGGAAATTAGTGCATCGCTCCAGTCTTGCAAGTTGCTGATGTCTGCTTCCTAAGCCTCGTAAAGAGCTCAGAAGGAACCAGGGGAGTTAATGACGAGTGACCTATAAAGTTTAGATATCTTTGGCCCTTCAGGCTCCCGTGGTCAGCATGGCCTCTAGTGTCTTAAAGTCAGCAATCCATTAGAGTGTTTCAGGTAATGGGATAGTGCATGCCTCAGCAGTAAGTAGGAAACAATTAGGCTCTGTGGAGATCAAAGCCTTGCTGTATTTCCAAAAAGGCCTGGAGTTGAGACTAAAAGACTCTTTAGCTGGGATCAAGTCCCATCTCACAAAGCCCTGAAGGGCAGAATCCTGTTGTAATCATGTCCCAACTCAAAGAGGACAGGAGCTTCCCATATAGCTTCCCATATAGCTTTCCATCCCATTTGATGGTACCAAGAGACTCCACTTTGGTAGCTGAAGGTAACGAGGGGGCAGCTTGACCACCATAAATGTACTGGAAGGGGAAATTTCCTGTTGTCCACAAATCTTTTACACAAGCCCCAGACCTGAAGAGCCAACCATTTACAACCCGTAAGGGTTCCACGTGGCACTAGACTGGATGTTTATCAGGCTAAGGCCACCATCATAAGGAAATTTAAATAATTTGGCACTAGCAAACCAAGGGACCTTTCCCTCCCACAGAAGTTCATGAAAAGAGAATTAACTTTTCAAAAGATTTGAAATAGATATTCTGTGAAAGCATTTTTATCAAGTGCCTATCACTTACTTTTGAGAGGGCGTTTAGTAGGCCATTCTAATTTTAGAGCTATGCTATGCTAGACATTTATAAAGTGCATGGCTACCCGACGTACTTCCCAGAGCTGTTTTAGCTGAATCCTTTAGATGGCCAGCCGGCCATGGACAGGTGCAGATGGGCATGCTCTATCTTCACCAGAGACATGCCCTCTCTGTGTCTGGGTAGCGGCTACCATTAGGAAGTGTTAGTCCTCTACAGAGAGTTAGAAGTGTAAGAGACGCCTATAGTACCAGAGGCACTACAGTCAGGGACTTGCAGAATGAAAGGAGCCAAATAAATGTACTGCTAAAAGAAAAAGCTAAAACAACAACCAAGTATAAAAGGTATTTGGAACAATATATCCGAAAAAAAATATTGTGATAGAAAGATATCGTGTCAAGAATATCAGAATTACAGAAATATCATCATTAGGAATATCGTACGTAAAAATATCGTTTTTAGGGTTGTTTTTTTATTGTTTATTGTAGTGTGTTCAATTGTATATGTTTGTTAATTTTTTAAGGTGTTTTTAGTAAAATAATTTATTATTTATGAAATTGTTGAAACTGGTATTTTTAGTTGTGTTAATGTATTTAAATAATAATTTTCAATTTTTTTAAGAGTGGGGAGATTTTAAAAAAATTTATATTTTACAATAAAATATCTGGTAATATGCAAATTCATATTTTACCATTTTTAAATTAATTTTGTTACTTTAATGTTAAAAATTAATTGTATACTAATTAAAATATATATTAATGGTATTAAGAATTAAAAAAGAATTTGATTAAAAATAATGTATCAAAATAATGTACAAAATAAAAATATTTAAAAATGTGTTATAATGAAGTAAAATAATAAGAAATTATTTTTTTTATAGAAGTTTCAAAATGTATAGGTTTTCTGGAAAATATTTAAATTTAATATTAAATAGAATAAAATATAAATACAATATTATACATACATATTAATGGTATTAAATTTAAAAAAAATGTTTTTATTATAAACAAGTTTACATTATCAAAATAAGAAAAAAATATTTTAAGAAAATATATATATTTTTACAGATATTTTTATTATTCAGTTTTCTTACTTTGCATCTTGGATACTGCAAAAAGAACATAATAACAGCAAAAACAATACCTTGTTTCGCATGAGATACATTCCGAAAGGACCATACAACATTCATGCCAACAATAACTATTGAATGACTACATTTATCTCCACGGTGTAATAACCCTGACATTAGGTAAAATCTGAATGTTCGTAAGACATTAGACTTATGTTTAACTAGGCTGACAATGCATACCCTGAACCATGACATCAATATGTTTGTTATTAAGAGGTGTGGATACTGGTGCATCATCAAGTAGGTCTAGCCCCTACACTATGCAGAAGCAATTCTCCTCAACATTTAAACTGTCTTCAAATTAGCAACATTTATGACATTTTCTATTAGAGATCCATAGAAAGAAAATGCAGACGTGTGCCAAAATGTATAAAGCCATTTGCACATGCAAATTAAACTTACATGTAGAAATTGCTTTACTTATGAGTGTGTTCGAGTTTTTGTATTGATAAAACAAGAATTTACAGTTCTAAACACATTTACACTATTTATTCGACTAGTATGATGAGATATTATTTGAGACTAAATTTGTTGCTTGAGGAGCTCTTGAAAATTTCGGAAACAATTTCTGGCCTCATTACCATCCTGCAGATGGTGTAAGATTTACTTCTGTCTCAAGCACGAGAAGGGCTATTTTCAGCGTGGAAGTTGGAAGGGACCCAGCTAGAATTAATGTGGGTTTGGGAGATAGGCTTTGTCCACAGGCAAAAATAACTTTAATATGGAGAAAAATGAAAAAAAGTTACTTTATGTAAATGCATGTGTGGTAAGCTTTGACTCTATGCTATATAGAATATGACTTCTTACAACGCATGCGAATACATCGCATGCCATTACAACGCGGTAATGCATACCATTACATCGCAAGTCATTAGAACGACTTGCTGTAGGGGCGCGCTGGATTTAGGAATAGTATTATTTACTATTCCTACTCCAGTTTGTGCAACAGCAGGGAAGGTGTTGGATTGTAAATCCAACACCAGTGCGCCTCTACAGCAAGTCGTTGAAACGACTTGCGATGTAATGGTATGTGTGGTAACAACGCGGTCGTTGTAACGACCCCGTTGTAATGGTACCACGTTGTGAAGACAGCTTTGTAAACGCTGTTTCCCGCTATATATAATGACACTTGTGACTGCACAACATCATTTTTACTGCTAACTGAGTGAAAAGCTATTTTTAAGTCTGGGTTGACAACTCAACTGTGTGCACTACATAGGGGTCTATTACGATGCCGGCCGATCGGAAGGACTCCGAATCGGATTCGGATTCATCCAAATCGCTCGGTCCAACTCCCCGATCCGAGTCGTTCGGAAAGCATTCCGGATACGATTCGGTCAGAATGCTAGACCTGGTAGTGAGCTCAGTTGACCACTTCCAGAGGGGAAATTAGTGCATCGCTCCAGTCTTGCAAGTTGCTGATGTCTGCTTCCTAAGCCTCGTAAAGAGCTCAGAAGGAACCAGGGGAGTTAATGACGAGTGACCTATAAAGTTTAGATATCTTTGGCCCTTCAGGCTCCCGTGGTCAGCATGGCCTCTAGTGTCTTAAAGTCAGCAATCCATTAGAGTGTTTCAGGTAATGGGATAGTGCATGCCTCAGCAGTAAGTAGGAAACAATTAGGCTCTGTGGAGATCAAAGCCTTGCTGTATTTCCAAAAGGCCTGGAGTTGAGACTAAAAGACTCTTTAGCTGGGATCAAGTCCCATCTCACAAAGCCCTGAAGGGCAGAATCCTGTTGTAATCATGTCCCAACTCAAAGAGGACAGGAGCTTCCCATATAGCTTCCCATATAGCTTTCCATCCCATTTGATGGTACCAAGAGACTCCACTTTGGTAGCTGAAGGTAACGAGGGGGCAGCTTGACCACCATAAATGTACTGGAAGGGGAAATTTCCTGTTGTCCACAAATCTTTTACACAAGCCCCAGACCTGAAGAGCCAACCATTTACAACCCGTAAGGGTTCCACGTGGCACTAGACTGGATGTTTATCAGGCTAAGGCCACCATCATAAGGAAATTTAAATAATTTGGCACTAGCAAACCAAGGGACCTTTCCCTCCCACAGAAGTTCATGAAAAGAGAATTAACTTTTCAAAAGATTCGAAATAGATATTCTGTGAAAGCATTTTTATCAAGTGCCTATCACTTACTTTTGAGAGGGCGTTTAGTAGGCCATTCTAATTTTAGAGCTATGCTATGCTAGACATTTATAAAGTGCATGGCTACCCGACGTACTTCCCAGAGCTGTTTTAGCTGAATCCTTTAGATGGCCAGCCGGCCATGGACAGGTGCAGATGGGCATGCTCTATCTTCACCAGAGACATGCCCTCTCCGTGTCTGGGTAGCGGCTACCATTAGGAAGTGTTAGTCCTCTACAGAGAGTTAGAAGTGTAAGAGACGCCTATAGTACCAGAGGCACTACAGTCAGGGACTTGCAGAATGAAAGGAGCCAAATAAATGTACTGCTAAAAGAAAAAGCTAAAACAACAACCAAGTATAAAAGGTATTTGGAACAATATATCAGAAAAAAATATTGTGATAGAAAGATATCGTGTCAAGAATATCAGATTTACAGAAATATCATCATTAGGAATATCGTACGTAAAAATATCGTTTTTAGGGTTGTTTTTTATTGTTTATTGTAGTGTGTTCAATTGTATATGTTTGTTAATTTTTTAAGGTGTTTTTAGTAAAATAATTTATTATTTATGAAATTGTTGAAACTGGTATTTTTAGTTGTGTTAATGTATTTAAATAATAATTTTCAATTTTTTTAAGAGTGGGGAGATTTTAAAAAATGTATATTTTACAATAAAATATCTGGTAATATGCAAATTCATATTTTACCATTTTTAAATTAATTTTGTTACTTTAATGTTAAAAATTAATTGTATACTAATTAAAATATATATTAATGGTATTAAGAATTAAAAAGAATTTGATTAAAAATAATGTATCAAAATAATGTACAAAATAAAAATATTTAAAAATGTGTTATAATGAAGTAAAATAATAAGAAATTATTTTTTTTATAGAAGTTTCAAAATGTATAGGTTTTCTGGAAAATATTTAAATTTAATATTAAATAGAATAAAATATAAATACAATATTATACATACATATTAATGGTATTAAATTTAAAAAAATGTTTTTATTATAAACAAGTTTACATTATCAAAATAAGAAAAAAATATTTTAAGAAAATATATATATTTTTACAGATATTTTTATTATTCAGTTTTCTTACTTTGCATCTTGGATACTGCATAAAGAACATAATAACAGCAAAAACAATACCTTGTTTCGCATGAGATACATTCCGAAAGGACCATACAACATTCATGCCAACAATAACTATTGAATGACTACATTTATCTCCACGGTGTAATAACCCCGACATTAGGTAAAATCTGAATGTTCGTAAGACATTAGACTTATGTTTAACTAGGCTGACAATGCATACCCTGAACCATGACATCAATATGTTTGTTATTAAGAGGTGTGGATACTGGTGCATCATCAAGTAGGTCTAGCCCCTACACTATGCAGAAGCAATTCTCCTCAACATTTAAACTGTCTTCAAATTAGCAACATTTATGACATTTTCTATTAGAGATCCATAGAAAGAAAATGCAGACGTGTGCCAAAATGTATAAAGCCATTTGCACATGCAAATTAAACTTACATGTAGAAATTGCTTTACTTATGAGTGTGTTCGAGTTTTTGTATTGATAAAACAAGAATTTACAGTTCTAAACACATTTACACTATTTATTCGACTAGTATGATGAGATATTATTTGAGACTAAATTTGTTGCTTGAGGAGCTCTTGAAAATTTCGGAAACAATTTCTGGCCTCATTACCATCCTGCAGATGGTGTAAGATTTACTTCTGTCTCAAGCACGAGAAGGGCTATTTTCAGCGTGGAAGTTGGAAGGGACCCAGCTAGAATTAATGTGGGTTTGGGAGATAGGCTTTGTCCACAGGCAAAAATAACTTTAATATGGAGAAAAATGAAAAAAAGTTACTTTATGTAAATGCATGTGTGGTAAGCTTTGACTCTATGCTATATAGAATATGACTTCTTACAACGCATGCGAATACATCGCATGCCATTACAACGCTGGTAATGCATACCATTACATCGCAAGTCATTAGAACGACTTGCTGTAGGGGGCGCGCTGGATTTAGGAATAGTATTATTTACTATTCCTACTCCAGTTTGTGCAACAGCAGGGAAGGTGTTGGATTGTAAATCCAACACCAGTGCGCTTCTACAGCAAGTCGTTGAAACGACTTGCGATGTAATGGTATGTGTGGTAACAACGCGGTTGTTGTAACGACCCCGTTGTAATGCTACCACGTTGTGAAGACAGCTTTGTAAACGCTGTTTCCCGCTATATATAATGACACTTGTGACTGCACAACATCATTTTTACTGCTAACTGAGTGAAAAGCTATTTTTAAGTCTGGGTTGACAACTCAACTGTGTGCACTACATAGGGGTCTATTACGATGCCGGCCGATCGGAAGGACTCCGAATCGGATTCGGATTCATCCAAATCGCTCGGTCCAACTCCCCCGATCCGAGTCGTTCGGAAAGCATTCCGGATACGATTCGGTCAGAATGCTAGACCTGGTAGTGAGCTCAGTTGACCACTTCCAGAGGGGAAATTAGTGCATCGCTCCAGTCTTGCAAGTTGCTGATGTCTGCTTCCTAAGCCTCGTAAAGAGCTCAGAAGGAACCAGGGGAGTTAATGACGAGTGACCTATAAAGTTTAGATATCTTTGGCCCTTCAGGCTCCCGTGGTCAGCATGGCCTCTAGTGTCTTAAAGTCAGCAATCCATTAGAGTGTTTCAGGTAATGGGATAGTGCATGCCTCAGCAGTAAGTAGGAAACAATTAGGCTCTGTGGAGATCAAAGCCTTGCTGTATTTCCAAAAGGCCTGGAGTTGAGACTAAAAGACTCTTTAGCTGGGATCAAGTCCCATCTCACAAAGCCCTGAAGGGCAGAATCCTGTTGTAATCATGTCCCAACTCAAAGAGGACAGGAGCTTCCCATATAGCTTCCCATATAGCTTTCCATCCCATTTGATGGTACCAAGAGACTCCACTTTGGTAGCTGAAGGTAACGAGGGGGCAGCTTGACCACCATAAATGTACTGGAAGGGGGAAATTTCCTGTTGTCCACAAATCTTTTACACAAGCCCCAGACCTGAAGAGCCAACCATTTACAACCCGTAAGGGTTCCACGTGGCACTAGACTGGATGTTTATCAGGCTAAGGCCACCATCATAAGGAAATTTAAATAATTTGGCACTAGCAAACCAAGGGACCTTTCCCTCCCACAGAAGTTCATGAAAAGAGAATTAACTTTTCAAAAGATTTGAAATAGATATTCTGTGAAAGCATTTTTATCAAGTGCCTATCACTTACTTTTGAGAGGGCGTTTAGTAGGCCATTCTAATTTTAGAGCTATGCTATGCTAGACATTTATAAAGTGCATGGCTACCCGACGTACTTCCCAGAGCTGTTTTAGCTGAATCCTTTAGATGGCCAGCCGGCCATGGACAGGTGCAGATGGGCATGCTCTATCTTCACCAGAGACATGCCCTCTCTGTGTCTGGGTAGCGGCTACCATTAGGAAGTGTTAGTCCTCTACAGAGAGTTAGAAGTGTAAGAGACGCCTATAGTACCAGAGGCACTACAGTCAGGGACTTGCAGAATGAAAGGAGCCAAATAAATGTACTGCTAAAAGAAAAAGCTAAAACAACAACCAAGTATAAAAGGTATTTGGAACAATATATCCGAAAAAAAATATTGTGATAGAAAGATATCGTGTCAAGAATATCAGAATTACAGAAATATCATCATTAGGAATATCGTACGTAAAAATATCGTTTTTAGGGTTGTTTTTTATTGTTTATTGTAGTGTGTTCAATTGTATATGTTTGTTAATTTTTTAAGGTGTTTTTAGTAAAATAATTTATTATTTATGAAATTGTTGAAACTGGTATTTTTAGTTGTGTTAATGTATTTAAATAATAATTTTCAATTTTTTTAAGAGTGGGAGATTTTAAAAAATTTTATATTTTACAATAAAATATCTGGTAATATGCAAATTCATATTTTACCATTTTTAAATTAATTTTGTTACTTTAATGTTAAAAATTAATTGTATACTAATTAAAATATATATTAATGGTATTAAGAATTAAAAAAGAATTTGATTAAAAATAATGTATCAAAATAATGTACAAAATAAAAATATTTAAAAATGTGTTATAATGAAGTAAAATAATAAGAAATTATTTTTTTTATAGAAGTTTCAAAATGTATAGGTTTTCTGGAAAATATTTAAATTTAATATTAAATAGAATAAAATATAAATACAATATTATACATACATATTAATGGTATTAAATTTAAAAAAAATGTTTTTATTATAAACAAGTTTACATTATCAAAATAAGAAAAAAATATTTTAAGAAAATATATATATTTTTACAGATATTTTTATTATTCAGTTTTCTTACTTTGCATCTTGGATACTGCAAAAAGAACATAATAACAGCAAAAACAATACCTTGTTTCGCATGAGATACATTCCGAAAGGACCATACAACATTCATGCCAACAATAACTATTGAATGACTACATTTATCTCCACGGTGTAATAACCCCGACATTAGGTAAAATCTGAATGTTCGTAAGACATTAGACTTATGTTTAACTAGGCTGACAATGCATACCCTGAACCATGACATCAATATGTTTGTTATTAAGAGGTGTGGATACTGGTGCATCATCAAGTAGGTCTAGCCCCTACACTATGCAGAAGCAATTCTCCTCAACATTTAAACTGTCTTCAAATTAGCAACATTTATGACATTTTCTATTAGAGATCCATAGAAAGAAAATGCAGACGTGTGCCAAAATGTATAAAGCCATTTGCACATGCAAATTAAACTTACATGTAGAAATTGCTTTACTTATGAGTGTGTTCGAGTTTTTGTATTGATAAAACAAGAATTTACAGTTCTAAACACATTTACACTATTTATTCGACTAGTATGATGAGATATTATTTGAGACTAAATTTGTTGCTTGAGGAGCTCTTGAAAATTTCGGAAACAATTTCTGGCTCTCATTACCATCCTGCAGATGGTGTAAGATTTACTTCTGTCTCAAGCACGAGAAGGGCTATTTTCAGCGTGGAAGTTGGAAGGGACCCAGCTAGAATTAATGTGGGTTTGGGAGATAGGCTTTGTCCACAGGCAAAAATAACTTTAATATGGAGAAAAATGAAAAAAAGTTACTTTATGTAAATGCATGTGTGGTAAGCTTTGACTCTATGCTATATAGAATATGACTTCTTACAACGCATGCGAATACATCGCATGCCATTACAACGCGGTAATGCATACCATTACATCGCAAGTCATTAGAACGACTTGCTGTAGGGGGCGCGCTGGATTTAGGAATAGTATTATTTACTATTCCTACTCCAGTTTGTGCAACAGCAGGGAAGGTGTTGGATTGTAAATCCAACACCAGTGCGCCCCCTACAGCAAGTCGTTGAAACGACTTGCGATGTAATGGTATGTGTGGTAACAACGCGGTCGTTGTAACGACCCCGTTGTAATGGTACCACGTTGTGAAGACAGCTTTGTAAACGCTGTTTCCCGCTATATATAATGACACTTGTGACTGCACAACATCATTTTTACTGCTAACTGAGTGAAAAGCTATTTTTAAGTCTGGGTTGACAACTCAACTGTGTGCACTACATAGGGGTCTATTACGATGCCGGCCGATCGGAAGGACTCCGAATCGGATTCGGATTCATCCAAATCGCTCGGTCCAACTCCCCCGATCCGAGTCGTTCGGAAAGCATTCCGGATACGATTCGGTCAGAATGCTAGACCTGGTAGTGAGCTCAGTTGACCACTTCCAGAGGGGAAATTAGTGCATCGCTCCAGTCTTGCAAGTTGCTGATGTCTGCTTCCTAAGCCTCGTAAAGAGCTCAGAAGGAACCAGGGGAGTTAATGACGAGTGACCTATAAAGTTTAGATATCTTTGGCCCTTCAGGCTCCCGTGGTCAGCATGGCCTCTAGTGTCTTAAAGTCAGCAATCCATTAGAGTGTTTCAGGTAATGGGATAGTGCATGCCTCAGCAGTAAGTAGGAAACAATTAGGCTCTGTGGAGATCAAAGCCTTGCTGTATTTCCAAAAAGGCCTGGAGTTGAGACTAAAAGACTCTTTAGCTGGGATCAAGTCCCATCTCACAAAGCCCTGAAGGGCAGAATCCTGTTGTAATCATGTCCCAACTCAAAGAGGACAGGAGCTTCCCATATAGCTTCCCATATAGCTTTCCATCCCATTTGATGGTACCAAGAGACTCCACTTTGGTAGCTGAAGGTAACGAGGGGGCAGCTTGACCACCATAAATGTACTGGAAGGGGGAAATTTCCTGTTGTCCACAAATCTTTTACACAAGCCCCAGACCTGAAGAGCCAACCATTTACAACCCGTAAGGGTTCCACGTGGCACTAGACTGGATGTTTATCAGGCTAAGGCCACCATCATAAGGAAATCTAAATAATTTGGCACTAGCAAACCAAGGGACCTTTCCCTCCCACAGAAGTTCATGAAAAGAGAATTAACTTTTCAAAAGATTCGAAATAGATATTCTGTGAAAGCATTTTTATCAAGTGCCTATCACTTACTTTTGAGAGGGCGTTTAGTAGGCCATTCTAATTTTAGAGCTATGCTATGCTAGACATTTATAAAGTGCATGGCTACCCGACGTACTTCCCAGAGCTGTTTTAGCTGAATCCTTTAGATGGCCAGCCGGCCATGGACAGGTGCAGATGGGCATGCTCTATCTTCACCAGAGACATGCCCTCTCCGTGTCTGGGTAGCGGCTACCATTAGGAAGTGTTAGTCCTCTACAGAGAGTTAGAAGTGTAAGAGACGCCTATAGTACCAGAGGCACTACAGTCAGGGACTTGCAGAATGAAAGGAGCCAAATAAATGTACTGCTAAAAGAAAAAGCTAAAACAACAACCAAGTATAAAAGGTATTTGGAACAATATATCAGAAAAAAAATATTGTGATAGAAAGATATCGTGTCAAGAATATCAGATTTACAGAAATATCATCATTAGGAATATCGTACGTAAAAATATCGTTTTTAGGGTTGTTTTTTATTGTTTATTGTAGTGTGTTCAATTGTATATGTTTGTTAATTTTTTAAGGTGTTTTTAGTAAAATAATTTATTATTTATGAAATTGTTGAAACTGGTATTTTTAGTTGTGTTAATGTATTTAAATAATAATTTTCAATTTTTTTAAGAGTGGGAGATTTTAAAAAAATGTATATTTTACAATAAAATATCTGGTAATATGCAAATTCATATTTTACCATTTTTAAATTAATTTTGTTACTTTAATGTTAAAAATTAATTGTATACTAATTAAAATATATATTAATGGTATTAAGAATTAAAAAAGAATTTGATTAAAAATAATGTATCAAAATAATGTACAAAATAAAAATATTTAAAAATGTGTTATAATGAAGTAAAATAATAAGAAATTATTTTTTTATAGAAGTTTCAAAATGTATAGGTTTTCTGGAAAATATTTAAATTTAATATTAAATAGAATAAAATATAAATACAATATTATACATACATATTAATGGTATTAAATTTTAAAAAATGTTTTTATTATAAACAAGTTTACATTATCAAAATAAGAAAAAAATATTTTAAGAAAATATATATATTTTTACAGATATTTTTATTATTCAGTTTTCTTACTTTGCATCTTGGATACTGCAAAAAGAACATAATAACAGCAAAAACAATACCTTGTTTCGCATGAGATACATTCCGAAAGGACCATACAACATTCATGCCAACAATAACTATTGAATGACTACATTTATCTCCACGGTGTAATAACCCCGACATTAGGTAAAATCTGAATGTTCGTAAGACATTAGACTTATGTTTAACTAGGCTGACAATGCATACCCTGAACCATGACATCAATATGTTTGTTATTAAGAGGTGTGGATACTGGTGCATCATCAAGTAGGTCTAGCCCCTACACTATGCAGAAGCAATTCTCCTCAACATTTAAACTGTCTTCAAATTAGCAACATTTATGACATTTTCTATTAGAGATCCATAGAAAGAAAATGCAGACGTGTGCCAAAATGTATAAAGCCATTTGCACATGCAAATTAAACTTACATGTAGAAATTGCTTTACTTATGAGTGTGTTCGAGTTTTTGTATTGATAAAACAAGAATTTACAGTTCTAAACACATTTACACTATTTATTCGACTAGTATGATGAGATATTATTTGAGACTAAATTTGTTGCTTGAGGAGCTCTTGAAAATTTCGGAAACAATTTCTGGCCTCATTACCATCCTGCAGATGGTGTAAGATTTACTTCTGTTTCAAGCACGAGAAGGGCTATTTTCAGCGTGGAAGTTGGAAGGGACCCAGCTAGAATTAATGTGGGTTTGGGAGATAGGCTTTGTCCACAGGCAAAAATAACTTTAATATGGAGAAAAATGAAAAAAAGTTACTTTATGTAAATGCATGTGTGGTAAGCTTTGACTCTATGCTATATAGAATATGACTTCTTACAACGCATGCGAATACATCGCATGCCATTACAACGCGGTAATGCATACCATTACATCGCAAGTCAGAACGACTTGCTGTAGGGGGCGCGCTGGATTTAGGAATAGTATTATTTACTATTCCTACTCCAGTTTGTGCAACAGCAGGGAAGGTGTTGGATTGTAAATCCAACACCAGTGCGCTTCTACAGCAAGTCGTTGAAACGACTTGCGATGTAATGGTATGTGTGTAACTAACGCGGTCGTTGTAACGACCCCGTTGTAATGGTACCACGTTGTGAAGACAGCTTTGTAAACGCTGTTTCCCGCTATATATAATGACACTTGTGACTGCACAACATCATTTTTACTGCTAACTGAGTGAAAAGCTATTTTTAAGTCTGGGTTGACAACTCAACTGTGTGCACTACATAGGGGTCTATTACGATGCCGGCCGATCGGAAGGACTCCGAATCGGATTCGGATTTGCCGAATCCGATTCAGAGCCCTTGTTTCCAACCAAATCGTAAACAGTTCCAAACGACCGATTACGATGCCCGCAAACCGTTAGGGCTGTCTGAATCGGCTCCGAAAGGCATTCAGACAGGTCGAGCCTTTCGGAGCCGATTCGTACAGCGCTATGGACTCAGTTTCCGAGCGAGCAATTACGATGACCGATTCGGACAGCCGTTCCGATTCGGTTTGCCCGAAATGAAACGGCTGTCGGAATCTGTCTTTGGGGGTCCATAACAGCCGCCCTTCACCCGGGGCCCTCCGAATCGGGCCCATGGGTCCCCTCTTCCCAACCATGCACAGTGTGGCAGGCACCATGGGGTGCCCACCACAGAGTGCACGATTTTCCCCAGCCACCCCTTTCTTCAATGGAAGCCTGTGTTCTCGTTCAGAACACAGGTTCCCATTGAAGTCAATGGGAGTCCAACAGAATCGTATCCGGAAGCATCCGGATGCATCCAAATCGCTCGGTCCAACTCCCCCGATCCGAGTCGTTCGGAAAGCATTCCGGATACGATTCGGTCAGAATGCTAGACCTGGTAGTGAGCTCAGTTGACCACTTCCAGAGGGGAAATTAGTGCATCGCTCCAGTCTTGCAAGTTGCTGATGTCTGCTTCCTAAGCCTCGTAAAGAGCTCAGAAGGAACCAGGGGAGTTAATGACGAGTGACCTATAAAGTTTAGATATCTTTGGCCCTTCAGGCTCCCGTGGTCAGCATGGCCTCTAGTGTCTTAAAGTCAGCAATCCATTAGAGTGTTTCAGGTAATGGGATAGTGCATGCCTCAGCAGTAAGTAGGAAACAATTAGGCTCTGTGGAGATCAAAGCCTTGCTGTATTTCCAAAAAGGCCTGGAGTTGAGACTAAAAGACTCTTTAGCTGGGATCAAGTCCCATCTCACAAAGCCCTGAAGGGCAGAATCCTGTTGTAATCATGTCCCAACTCAAAGAGGACAGGAGCTTCCCATATAGCTTCCCATATAGCTTTCCATCCCATTTGATGGTACCAAGAGACTCCACTTTGGTAGCTGAAGGTAACGAGGGGCAGCTTGACCACCATAAATGTACTGGAAGGGGGAAATTTCCTGTTGTCCACAAATCTTTTACACAAGCCCCAGACCTGAAGAGCCAACCATTTACAACCCGTAAGGGTTCCACGTGGCACTAGACTGGATGTTTATCAGGCTAAGGCCACCATCATAAGGAAATTTAAATAATTTGGCACTAGCAAACCAAGGGACCTTTCCCTCCCACAGAAGTTCATGAAAAGAGAATTAACTTTTCAAAAGATTTGAAATAGATATTCTGTGAAAGCATTTTTATCAAGTGCCTATCACTTACTTTTGAGAGGGCGTTTAGTAGGCCATTCTAATTTTAGAGCTATGCTATGCTAGACATTTATAAAGTGCATGGCTACCCGACGTACTTCCCAGAGCTGTTTTAGCTGAATCCTTTAGATGGCCAGCCGGCCATGGACAGGTGCAGATGGGCATGCTCTATCTTCACCAGAGACATGCCCTCTCCGTGTCTGGGTAGCGGCTACCATTAGGAAGTGTTAGTCCTCTACAGAGAGTTAGAAGTGTAAGAGACGCCTATAGTACCAGAGGCACTACAGTCAGGGACTTGCAGAATGAAAGGAGCCAAATAAATGTACTGCTAAAAGAAAAAGCTAAAACAACAACCAAGTATAAAAGGTATTTGGAACAATATATCAGAAAAAAAATATTGTGATAGAAAGATATCGTGTCAAGAATATCAGATTTACAGAAATATCATCATTAGGAATATCGTACGTAAAAATATCGTTTTTAGGGTTGTTTTTTTATTGTTTATTGTAGTGTGTTCAATTGTATATGTTTGTTAATTTTTTAAGGTGTTTTTAGTAAAATAATTTATTATTTATGAAATTGTTGAAACTGGTATTTTTAGTTGTGTTAATGTATTTAAATAATAATTTTCAATTTTTTTAAGAGTGGGGAGATTTTAAAAAATGTATATTTTACAATAAAATATCTGGTAATATGCAAATTCATATTTTACCATTTTTAAATTAATTTTGTTATTTTAATGTTAAAAATTAATTGTATACTAATTAAAATATATATTAATGGTATTAAGAATTAAAAAAGAATTTGATTAAAAATAATGTATCAAAATAATGTACAAAATAAAAATATTTAAAAATGTGTTATAATGAAGTAAAATAATAAGAAATTATTTTTTTATAGAAGTTTCAAAATGTATAGGTTTTCTGGAAAATATTTAAATTTAATATTAAATAGAATAAAATATAAATACAATATTATACATACATATTAATGGTATTAAATTTAAAAAAAATGTTTTTATTATAAACAAGTTTACATTATCAAAATAAGAAAAAAATATTTTAAGAAAATATATATATTTTTACAGATATTTTTATTATTCAGTTTTCTTACTTTGCATCTTGGATACTGCAAAAAGAACATAATAACAGCAAAAACAATACCTTGTTTCGCATGAGATACATTCCGAAAGGACCATACAACATTCATGCCAACAATAACTATTGAATGACTACATTTATCTCCACGGTGTAATAACCCCGACATTAGGTAAAATCTGAATGTTCGTAAGACATTAGACTTATGTTTAACTAGGCTGACAATGCATACCCTGAACCATGACATCAATATGTTTGTTATTAAGAGGTGTGGATACTGGTGCATCATCAAGTAGGTCTAGCCCCTAGTAACGTCTCCATGGGCCTCATATTTTGTGAAATTTACGTGGGCATTTCCTACTAATGTAAGTTGTACGTTCAGCGGCCATATAGAGGTCCATGCCCCTCTTCCACTCTTTCATTGTGGGAGTCTCCGCCACGCCCCACCATCTTGCCACGCCTCTCTTGGCCACGACAAGGCCTAGAGCCACAAAAGTCTTCTGAGCCCTATTTATGTCGACCTCGCTCGGTATACCCAGTAGGATAAAAACGCGGTCTATGGGTATGGGTGCCTCCACTATCCTCCCCAACTCTCCCAATAGTTTCCTCCAATACAATTGGATATTGGTGCAACCCCATATTGTATGGTAGAAATCTCCCTTTACTGTCCTACATTTAAGACAAAGAGGCGTGTTGGCCCTCCCCATCTTAAGCAGTTTGTCACTATCATAATGGATCCTGTGTAGGATTTTGTATTGGACCTGTCGCAGTCTTGTTTTGATGGCCATTTCTCTGGGGTGCATCAGGGCAGCCTCCCAGTCTACATCTTCCAGGCCTCCTACGTCCCCCTCCCATCTCTCACGCAATTTCCCAAGGTTATCTGGCATGTTATTGTTTATTGTTTTGTATATGGAGGAGATCTACTTTTCCACCAACTCCTCTTGTAATAACTCCCTTTGAGAGGGGCATAGTCAGGGAGCCCGAAACACAGTAATCCCTCTGATCGTCATACACGGCGTAGTTGCATGTACTTGAAGAATTGGGATCTATGTAGCTCATATTCTGTACTTAGTACAGGCCAGGTTTTAAGATCTCCTTTTTAGGTCTTGCCTACGCAGCGCGCATGCGTTGCTTAGGAGGGCCTTTGGCCGTCGCTCTGCTCATTTTCAAGCACACACTCGTGCTTGTGGCGGCATCCACCTTGCGGGAGCGAGCAGCGGCGCGCAAGCTAATTGGCCGCTGCTCGCTCCCACAAGGCGGATGCCGCCACAAGCACGAGTGTGCTTGAAAACAGCTGCTGCTTGTTTCCAGTCATTAAGCACACTTGTTTATTTCGCGCGCGCGCGCGTTAGGAAGCATTCCCAGGGCGTCTCTTCTATTCTGTGCACTCCCCCCACCCCTCCCACTTGTTTTGTTTATCCCTTTCCGCTTTTCATTCGCTCCGACCCGTCCCGCTAATCATTTACTCCGAGCGCCATATCACTTCCCCTTCATATATGTGTTCCTTAGGATTTATATCTCTATACAAATTTGTACAAAATAAACATAATGGCGACTTTAATTTGCGCTATTTCAAAGAACGAGATTTTTTTTATTTTCTGTATACATAAGCATTGTTCTATTTCGTCATAGCTGTAAAAAATGAACACATGATAAATCAAGATGTCCATCCTGTTTGGCTCGTGACATCTGCAATCGTCAAGTCGAGTGGGCGTTTGCCATGCCGTGGTAACCCTTTTGAAGGGTATGTTGCAGACTCCAAGATCGCGCCAGCTGCATCTTAAACTCATACAGCGGGGTACATGATTGTACCGTTCAGAGGAGGGCAGCAGTGGGTGAACGTTAATTAGGTGAGACAGAAGGCGGGTCCTGTCAGCGTTAATGTCACTACTGACCAATTTTCTAGAAAGTTCTGGGCAAGAGGGCGAAAGCAGAGTCCAACCTTTAAAACCTGTGCTAAAAGTTGTCGATACAAGTTAAGGATACCTCCTAACAACTTTTTTGCGAGCTGGAATAGAAACAAAACTTTACAACTGCTGTTTCTTAATTAGAAATGATTTTATCGGAAACTGAAGTTAATTGTTCAAAGGGCACTCTGAACAGAACATAACTCTGTGTTTTCATACTTGTTCAGCATTTTTATTTCGTTGCATCAATTGATTCGGACCAAACTTGGTTTTCAGGGGCAGAGTGCTATCCGGCGTAAAGCGAGAAAACATTAATTGCAGGAGGTCACCTGTTTGCGATGGTTTCACTGTGGTTGGTTCTTTTTTCCCACCTACTTTCTCCCTGTGGCTCCCTCCCATGGGTGCTTTATTCCTGCTTCTTCTTGTGTACACTTTCAGCAAAACATTTTTTGAAGGTTCCACGTTCAATAGCGACCCCAAATTAAAATAAAAAAAAAATACCACAAGTCCGTTGCGGCATGCAAAATTATTTTAATTATTGTAACATGTTTGCTGGCCTTTGTCTGTAGCCTGCATGCTAACTGCTTGATTGCCCACCGCAACCCCCCTTTCGCCGTCTCTGTAATTAGGCGCCCCCATTGTCAAGACCCAATGGCTATGCCAATGCTTGTTCTGTTAGGTACTACATCAGACTGCACAAGAATCTTTAGTCAGGACAGACACAAGCAACTGCTGCCGAGTTGATTTTGTATATTGTCATGTGGTCAGTACCAGTGGAATTGTGTGATTCTGTGTCTATAGCATTGCCTGTGTGACAGGACGCCATGTATTTGTCACACACTAAACCATCTGAAACATTAAATGCTATCAACAAAAAGTGCAAAACGTTATTACTAGGACAGATCAAAAGTTACAAACAGTTCTGCGTGGGACCCAAAATGGAGCTTAAGAAGGCCCCTAAATTTTGCTAAATGTTGCATTCAGTGAGTAATACAGGTTAAATCTCTACAGCTCTACATCAGAAATGTATGTCAGGTTATGGTGTTAATATCCTTAAAGCGATAGGTTGGAGCTTTTCTGGTTATTGTAAAGCAAAACACCATTAGGAAACCAAAACCAGAAAGGCAGATAGGTGTGCAATAGGGTGAAGAGTAGTCTGTATTCGTTTTTATTTTAATTTAGTACTGATTTTTTCAAGATTTAATTTGTTTCATAAGAGCGATCATAGGTGGCCAGCACAATTATCGGGCACCCTTTTTCTAGCTTATACCGGGCACAAGCCGTGGTCCTCTAACAGAGTTCTTAAGTGATTTCTTACATTACCCCACATATCACCCTAACTTATGTTGAGAGGGTGCGTAAATAAACCATGCCTGAGTGCTACAGGGGGGTGCAGTTGCTCACATGCCACACTTGCTTCCAGTTCCTACCTTTACCTTATATAACTGTGCTCCCCCTCGACTGCTCTGGAATGTCAAAGGCCAGGCTCCACTGGTAGTCAGAAGAAGGGGGAACAGATGCTTTTCAGCCTTCCGATATTGTGTCATTTTCCATCAGGTGAAATAATCACTTGCTGGCCCTTCCTGCTGAACTACCAAGGCACGGAGTGTCCCCAAGAGTACTCATTAGCATAGTCCCAAAGTCTGTTGCTCTATTACAGCCGTAGTTTAGGCAGCTCTATTTCAAGCAGCAGAGAAAAGACAGCAATTTCTAGCCATTTGCCAAATTCGGAAAAACTATAATAATTCAAACGTAGGGGGATTGTACAGATATCGCAATGCCCTGCAAATATTGCATTTATCAGAGTTGCCACAATTAAGGTAAATAAGTGTATTTTTAATGAATTTTAAGGGTGTGAAATGCACGACATTACATTGCTGATGTTATTCACGTTTCTGATTGTGAGGTGACTTTATGAATGATTTTGGTCTAGAACGGTGTTGATGTTTTGAACCAGTGCTTCACATACAGGTACTTGTAGAACATACGTTTTTGAAAATGTGAGAATTTAAGAGTGAGAGGCGTTTTTTGCATATACAAGTCTTGTGTGCCTGCACCTGCTAGCGGAGAGCATCCACTCACTGAAGCTTCTAGTGAATCAACTTAATAGTACATCCAGCCACCACAAATGTGTCCCTCACGCAGTACGGCTCCTAGTTCTGCAAGAGACTATGATCCATTTCCAGAGCCCTGGTGACGTTTACATGAGTCTGCTGCTTTCAGAAGAGGCTCTGCTCTAGAGTGCCCCGGAAGCCAGGGAGCAAACCAAGGGTGCTGCTGGAACATCTCAGGCTCAGAGATTTCTGGCCGCAAAAGCCATCTTGTTGGGCTGAGAATAAATGATTGCAGTGAGAAGTGATCTTAGTTTCACCCCTTTCTCTTGCCCTTGCCTGCTGATCTTATAAGCAAACCTGTCCAAATGAATTTTACTTGGGTTCCTAAACCTGCTGGTTTCATTCAGCAAATACTCCTAAGTTGTGATTGGGGACCACTGTTGTCTTGTTCAAACGGAGCTATTGAGTTTCCCAGGTCTGTGCGTCAATAGCTCATCCTGCCCAGTTTCTGTACAATCTAGGACTTATATTCTTTTTTTCTATTGGAATAAATAAGATTACAAATACCAGAATTTAAAATAGAACTGGTCTGTAAGAGCTACTGGCACGTGGAACTGTGAAACCCAAGAGTTCTCTTCACATATGGCCTCCTGTGAAAAGAAGGCAGTCTACTCTAGACTTTTCTCAAAAATTTCAAGGGGAAAATACTGTCATTAACCCTCCATTGTTCTTCTTGAACAAAGGAAAGGATGGGGAGGACGTTTTAAAAACATAAATAATACATTTTGAAGAGGCGCAATGTCACAGGGGCTCCTGTAAAAGCACTCGCAGCATCTCTACCTCACAGTAGCATACCTGCATGAGCCACTCACTCAAAACAAGCATTGGCATAGCCAATAGGTCTCGCCTTTGGGACCTTATAAGTGTTTAGCCATGCAACACTTGATGTTGTTGCACCAAGGATATTGTGCTGGATAACTAAACACTTATAAGGTCCCAAAAGCGAGACCTATTGGCTATGCCAATGCTTGTTTTTTCTAAAGACATTGCCATTTACAATGTCAATAGCTCAAAATAATGTCATTGCGAGACCTATTGCATTGTAAATGCTTGTTTAATCATGTCCCCGAGCAAGGAGATGCCTAGCCGGTCCCAAGTCCCAAATCCTTTCAGCTTGCCCAGTTCTTGGAACCATCCCCACGTCCATATAGGCATGCTTTTAGTGATCCGTTTTGTCGAACCCATAGCTTTTGTGGCTCTATCCCATGCCTCTAAGATGACCCGCGTTGCCAGCAACAATGTGCATCGCCCCTTGTATGTGGGGTGGTTCCATGGTCTTTGGATTCATTCATTGATGGGGGTGAGGTGTGCGGACCTATAATATGCCTCAATGTCTGGCAATGCTATTCCACCGTTATATGGGTTACGCTGCAATGTTTTTAAAGCTGTTCGTGGATGCCCTCCCTGGCATAAAAGGGACCGAATGTATCCCGCTCGGCCAACAAACACTGCCCGTAGGAGTGGATTATACCTGTTTTGGAGGGCGTATAATAATTGTGGCAAAGTTATCATTTTAAAGAGAGCTGCCCTTCCCTTCAGAGTGAGGGGGAGGTCTCTCCATTTCTCCGCATCTCTTTCAAAGTTTGCTATCACCCTACCCAGGTTTCTTTGCCTGCATATTTCCCTATGTGGTGTGATAAATATACCCAGGTATTGGAATCCATCTGAAACTACTCCCAGTTCACCGGGCAGAGGCAGCTCGGGTGGAATTCTGCCGGGCCGTATATCGTCGATTTATGCCAATTGATATTATATCCCTAGTGCCTCCCATACTCCTCTATGGTGTCGAACAGGGTAGGGACAGTAATATCTGGTTCTGTAACATAAAGGAGTATGTCGTCTGCATAAAAGGAGATCTTCTCTTTTATTGGTAGGGGTTATTCGGAAGCCTCGTATTTGTGAATGGCAATGGATGGCACAGGCCAGTGACTCCATGGTAAGCGCAAAGAAGAGCGGGGAAAGTGGGAATCCCTGCCTCGTTCCCTGACCAATGGGAAAGGCCTGTGAGGACACCCCGTTCAACCTGACCGTAGCCACTAGTGCTCTGTAGAGCAGTGCGACTCAACTGTGAAATTTAGGCCCAATGACACATTTAATGAACGAGTGGTCAAGGAACGGCCAATGCCGTTCAAAAGCATTGAATGCTTTTTCCGCATCTAAGGAAAGAAATAAATGGGGTGTGGGGCGGTCCCTGACCCTCATCAACCAGTTGTGTGTTCTACGCAGGTTGAATCTAGAGGCGCGGCCAGGCATGAACCTCGACTGATCATTATGCACCAGGGTAGTTATGTGCTTTAGAAGTCGAATTGCTAGAATTGTGGCCAGGATTTTCACTTTTGTGTTTAATTGGAAGATGGGACGATAGGAGTCGCATCGGTCTTGTGATTTGCCCTCTTTGTGAATCACTACAGTTGTGGCAGACCACAGGTAGAATTTTTTTCCCTCTGTGCGTCCTGAAAAGGGTGCAGTAGGTGTGGCCTCAGCAGATCTATGCATCTCTTATATAGTTCAGTCGGTAGGCCATTGGGGCCGGGGGCTTTGCCAGTTTTCAACTTAGCTACTGCCTCCTGAATTTCTGTTAGTGTCAGGTCCGCTTCTAATTCTGCCATTCCCTCACCACTCAGCACTGGGGTTGGTATGCTCTCCAAGTATCGGACTATCTCAGCGTTATTTCTCATGGGCCGTGCTTCATAGAAGCTTTCATAATAGTCTGCAAACGCTGAGGCAATCAGAGTGTCTGTGGCATGGGTTCTCCCTGATAGTCCCTGACCTCCTGGACCCACCTGGTCTGTCTCTCTTTCTTGTGAAGCCATGCCAGTAGTTTCCCTGCCTTGTCTCCGACCTCATAGAGTCGGTGTAACATCACCAGTCTCTGTTTTTTGCGTTATCTATGGCCACATTTTTATATTCTTGGCATAGTGTGTCTAGCCTTCAGGTGAGCCCGTGGTCTCCAGATGTTATTATCCCTGTGTCAAGGGCCAGTATATTCTGTTCTAGTTCCTCTAACTATTTAAACCTATTCTTTCTCTCCCTGGCAATCCGGTTTTGGGCTTTGTCCTGCAGGACGGCCTTGTAAGCCTCCCATACTGTTACCCCAGATGTAACCACGGCCTCGTTTTCATTGAATTAGACCTCCGTATCTGCCCTAATACCTCTGAGCACTCTGCCCTCCCAGAGATCCCATGCATTAAGGCACCATTCAGGGCGTCGATTGTGTTTCCTCATCCCCAACCATATTAGCAGAGGGGAATGGTCTGACAGTCCCCTGGCGAGGTACTCCGCTTTCCCACCTCTTTCATTTCGTCCCCAGGGACAAAAATGTAGTCCAGCCTAGAGTATACGTTATGCGCACCGGAGTGGTAGGAGCAGTGACATGAGTGGGGCTGACAGAATCGCCATTGTCAAGTGAGCCCTAAGGTAGTGGCAAATCGTCCGAGTGGCATAGTGCCCCTTGGTTCTCCGCCCACCCCAGATCGGTCCACTGATAGGTTCATAACATCATTGAAGTCACCTCCAATCACGTGAAAGGAGGAGGGTGTCTCTAGTAGGACATCTACAACCTTTTCCAGTGTGGGTGCCTGGAGCCTTGGTGGTGAATATACGCTTATCAAAGTTACCTATTGTCTGCCCCATTGACCCGTGACCCCCATGTATCCACCCACGGGATCTATCCATTGGCGCATCATCGTGAAGGGGGGGATTTATTTAAAAAGATAATTTTTAAAAGTCTAAGTTAAAATATTTTTGTATACATGTTTTAAAATGGTAATTTTTCTGGAAAATTTCTTAATACAAAAAAATCATATTTTTGGTTTTCAAATTATATGTTCATTTTAAATTTATATTTTTTTATTTTTAAAACAGCAAAATGTGTTTAAATAATTTTTTATTCTATGATTATTAATTTTGGATTTTGAATTTATTTATTTTGTATGGTATACTTTAGGAATGCTAGTAATTTATTTTATATTTATATTAATTATTATTTTTAAGAATTTCATTTATATTTTGATGTTGAAATATGTATATATATGTCTGTAGTTTTGGATAGTGTGTTTTTCAATTAAATATTATTGTATTTTATAGTTAAGAAATTGTGTGGAGTATTGTTTGTTTATATAAAAAATTTATTTTGTTTTAGCGTTCTTTAAAATGTTTTCAATTGAAGTGTATATAGTAAATGTTAGCTCTTAAGTGTCTAACATCTTCTTCAAATAGCCTTAGATTGGAGTGGGAATAGTAAATGTCACACCTTTAGTGTCCAATACCTTTCCCCAATATGGTTAGACTGGAGTAGGAATAGTGAATGTCACCCCTTTAGTGTCCAACACCTTCCCCCAATATGGTTACACTGGAGTGGGAATATTAAATTGAACCCCTTTAGTGTCAAAGCAAAAGTAACAAATGATGGACGGAATGCTGAACAATGCAAACATTCACCCCCATTCACAAATATCTGGGTTTAATCCACCGTTCTTTTGCTCACCACGCCACCCCAGTTTGGACCCAGCCATATGCAAATCAGTCTTGACCCTGTTCCTCATCGGAAAAGTCCAGCCGGAACTGCCAAGACAGGTCCACCCTGGAGTGGACACAAGCATCCTGGGACCGATTTCGAGGCATCACCCCATATCAGCCAGGCTAGCTTGAATCCAGTGGCGCAGTGAGCACGGGACCCGCGTCTGGGCATACCCTTCCCAGTTAGGGCGACAAAAGCAAAAGAAACAATAGATTGTTTTGCAACAATGATATTAGATTCCTCATAAAACAACATACAAGCGAATACTAGTCGGTACACAAATGTAACTCGGCAAAGTGTCTCTGTCGACGGGACTGGATACAAAGTATCCCAACAAACGAGAAAGTATTCAGTACCTGCTGTCAAGCCCCAGAGGGTGGAGATTGTGCACCAAGATATGCAATCATGCGGGAATTGCATGCTAATACGCAGTAACTTAACAATGGAGTTGACCTCATTCAGGGAAGAGGCACTCTACCAATAATTACAATCCCAATGGCCCCTCACAGAGCACTGTGAATTAATACACACATAGTCACCGTCATTATGGGCCATATCAGACCAAAATAGTTCAGCCAACAGAGCATCCCATAGAAATTTTGCATATCAAATTTGAATAACATCAATATGACAGTAACAATCTCAACTGATACAATTCCGCCCCAGTGGGCAAATCATACAGAGTACATAAAATCACAAGGAAAATAAGTAATTATTTAACAAATTGAATTGAATCAAATTCTTAGCTTTGTGGTCAACTGAGAATAACAGATACTCATCTCCTGTATTCTGTAACCCTGCAAGGGAAAAAGGAAAGCATATAAGAAGTGAAAACAAATGTGTTCCAAAAAGAAAAAAAGCTTATAATGTGAATAACATATGTAGAAATATTAAAAACCATATTGGTTGTACGCGACAGTGAACACACATAGGGCCTGATTATGAATTTGGCGGTGCGGTGCTGGGACCACACCGCCGCTGCCGCCGCACCGCCAAAGCCGTGGTCAGACCGCCCGTCAGATAAGGACTTTCCTCCTGTCTGGCGGGCTTTTTTTTACGTTCCCACGGCAATGTCCTGAAAATGGCAATGGGGATGCCAAAAACTGTTCCTGCTAGGCATGGACTGAGAAGTCCATGCTGTGCAGGAACTGGTGTGCTGAATTAATGATAACAACATCATCCCATGCTATCAGACGGGGTTCAGGCTGAATGCCTCAACAATAGACAATGTGATAGCTCTCTTCTACCTGGGAGCTAAGGCCATTGGGAAAATTACGCCCCCGCTCTATGCCTGCTTTATTGATTACAGTGCTGCATTCAATGGAATTGATCGGAACACTCTTTGGGACAAACTTGGGGATTGGGGAATACCAAGGCAACTCCTGGCTGCTATCACGGCACTGTACAAGGACACCTGGGTCTGAATTATGATAACGCAAACCCACGCTACAGCAAAAATACAAACAAACAAAGGTCTGAAGCAGGGTTGCATTATTGCCCCCACCCTGGGAACCCTTTATATATATATATATATATATATATATATATATATATATATATATATATATATACACAGCTGACTTAGGTGCGGAGTTGTTGAAAGGAAATATCTTTCCACCTAATCTAGGTCACATTAAATTACCTTTCATTCAGTACGTGGATGACTTGGTGCTATTGGATCACACACGAATTGGTATGAAGAGGGCCTTGGGCATACTACATTCGTATAACACCAAGAATTCTCTGCTTGCAAACACTGCAAAAACTAAAGTCCCGGTTTTTGGCCAAAGAGCCAAGAAACATCAGCAGTAATGTCAGTTGGGCCCTTTAAGTATTAGTACGACATGCAAATACAAATACCTTGGCATCTGGTTGTCAGATGCCAGCAAATCCTTTCTGCACACAAGGACCCTGGAAGAAAAAGCAGGCAAAACTACATTTGCTTTAACCAAACTGCATTCCAACCTACAGAGCCCCAAGGGGATCCGAACAGTAACAAGGGCGAAATTATTACCTATGGCTATTTATTATAAGCTATGGCCATCTTGTATTTCCTGGCATGCTCACAGAGACATTAGAGCGCGGCCATACAGCTGCATACAGGAAAATATATGGATATTGAATGTAAAAAGGGTCTAATTAAAAACTACCCTCAAGTGGCCAGAGCAGATACTGACTCAATGAAAGGTGCCTTGTGTGTGATATTCCAGGATAAAAAGAACTACTGGTCAAGGTAGCTTGGCAATGCGATAGACACACTGCATTTGACCACAATGTGTCTAAATGACTCACTTGTAACAGTCTAGCACCTAAAGAGGATCTTGAAAGAACAGGGCAAGCTTATATCAAGGGAACAAGACATTAACGAAATCCAAAATATCTCAGGAGCAGTGGGGCTCGACAAGTCACATGAGGCCACTACCTGCCAGCCATATTTGAAAGCAGCCTTGGGAAGACAAGCCCATAAGAACATCTTGCTGATGAGGCTCCTGATATTGCCGGTATAGGAATACAGGGCACACTGGAAGACTAATTCACCAGGACACTGGCAGTGTAGGCTGTGCTCACATTCCCTAGAATCCGTCGTGCATATAGCATGTTGTTGTCCAGTACTGCTCCCTCAGAGGCAAGTTTACGTAAGGCCAATTTTCCTGCAGCAGGGCATAAGAACATGCAAAGAGGCAGTGGCTTACATCTTTTCATCTTATGTCCCGATGGCACTAGCATTGATTGGCAAGTTTTTTGCCATGGCTGGAAGGCTCCTGCGAGACACTTGCCCACTTCCGGGTACATCCCTCTGATAGCATCAAGTACGAACTTAAGCATGGACCAGTGTAGAAATGTCATAAGTTCGTTGCTATGTGATTCAGAATGTTCTGCTGTGGAGTATGTGAAGAAAGGCAGTTACTGTGAAGTACTGATGAAGACATGACTCTGAAGATGCTGTTGAAAATAAAGCTATAAAAAGGAACAGGAATGTATACTTATTTGAACCAGCTAGCCCATAGACTTGACATATCTTGACATCTTGGCACCTTGCACTTTAAAAGTCTTGTTTGTATACAAACTTCGCTAGTCCATATGTTATATATCTTGCACATGGTTTCACAGGGCTGAGTTATCCCTTATGGCTTGACTAGTTGGCACCATGCACTTTGAAAAATTGGCCTGTTTTTAAATGTTATCGAATTTGCACGTGGCACTTTAAAGAATTTGCACCTTTCCGTCTTATGCTGCTGGTCTCTGTCTAGAGACTCCACTGACTTTTATAACTTGGCACCTTGCATTTTGAAAGTTAAACTCATTTGAACTGTTTACTACTGCTGTTTTTTTAAACCCCCAGCGATGCGGTATTACTTATGTTGCTACTAGGTTATTTTGATTCCTGCCTTTAAGGTCTTTCTTTTTTTTTAATTGAGGTGTTTGAGAGCTTAAGATAAATACGTATTTCTTATCATTCTTATTTTCTGATAAAAGCTCTTGCCTTTAACCTGACCTATTTGCACATGGCACTTTGGAACTGGATATACTATCTCCTTTTGCCCCCCTCACAATGTTTTATCTCTACATTGATTTTACGGCGATATTTTAATGTGTGTTGGCAGTCTGAAGGCATTGTAAATATTTTAAGTAATCATGCAATAAACCATTGATTGATTGACAGAAGATGTGGTGAAAGAAAGTGATGACAGAGCATTGGCACCACAATCTGAAAGTCTGGCAAGCACTGGCTACAGTGAAGACCTGGTTGTGTCCGAGGAATGTCAGGTAATTCAGGGGTTCCACCTTGTAATGCCTCAGGCACTCACCCTTAAATTTTCCAGCTGGTGCTTTTGGGACAGTAGGACATTGACAAGGAGAAACATTCAATTGAAATATTATGCTTTTGAATATAATTTGTTTTGTGCTATATTTTATTCACACGTAAGGTACCGCATAGTTATGTAGATCAGCCCAGAACATGACAGCGTAATGGTCACCCTGTTGATGTGTAAAATGCTTCCTCATTGTCAAATGTGTTTTGTGTTTCCGCCTCCTCAGGCATTGGCTCCTGTCACTGAAATATTGTGCAGGATCCAGTAAAACACTGGAGTGAGGAACGCCTTATATGGGTTGTGCATCAATACTAAAACAGTGCAATGGTGGCAAAAGGCTATGTCCCTTCAGTAGCCCAAATACATTTTCAGATGTGTGCCCTACTGTATGCTTGCTTCTTAACACTCATTAGTTCCACAGAGGGGTCAAACCAAGTTGAAATAGGATGTACAGAGTACTAGTTAATAGCGACATTGACACGTGTACATATGAACATTTCACCACATATTTGTGAACCTTCCTCTGTTCATGAAACCTGGGCATTGGCATTTCACGGAGAATGTGTTCATCATTATCTGCTCGTAACACTTATGCATCGCACAATCATTATCCAAAAGATTGTCTTCTGCCAAATATGGTCATTCTCAATATTGAAAGGGGTTTTATCAGGATGACTGTTAACATATGTAGATGTCATCGTGTCAGAAGCCAGATGTGCTGTACTTTAGCTTCCAGGTAAAAGACTAATACAGTTAAAAAAACCTTTGCTATAGGGCTTACCACACGAAAGGCAGTGGCGTAACATAGGCCCCCGCATTGTGGGAGGGCCCCCAAGCTTCAAGGGTCCCCTCAGCACAGTACCATGACCAGAGAGCTCCTGATTGAGTCCAGAGGGGGGGCCCTCCAAGTACCTTGCAGGGGGGCCCCCTCAAGTTTCATTACGCCACTGACGAAAGGTAATAGTTTCTTCCAAAATTTGTTTCCTAGGTACATTTGCACTAGGCCACTTTGTTATAACAATCGGCCTATAAGGTTAATTCCTTCCGTGGTCAAAGGAAGACTGGGTGACAGTCGTTTTTCCATTCTAACTCCAACTTTCAGAATTTGTTTTCTTTTTCATACCACCAAGGTGGGGACTTGTTTCCGAAAAGCAAAATGACAATGGAGCTGATACTCAGGGAGATTTTAGTGCCCAGGTCTTCTGTATCTTTTATGTAAACCAGGGCAGGGAAAAACACGGCTGAGGCTGTGCACTAAATGAATCTGGACCACCTCCATGGCAATCCAATGGTCTTAAGCCTGATGCGTTGGCAGGTCAAGGATATTTGCCTACTGAGGTTCCGCCATCAGTACACCATTGGTTCTTCAACTTCTAAATGTGGTGGGAGAAATAGATCGGATTTGGGGGGGGTCTCTACCAGTTTGTGATGGAGATCCCTCTCCATTGAACTCTAAATTATCCAATATAATTTGTATCATTTTCTCTTTATGTATGAAATAAGCATTGCTGCAATCACAGGGTACATGTGCTTGCCCGCCTGTGGCATCCCCTTAGTGACAGTGTGTATGTGACAAGTTTTTGGGGGTAGGCCGGGAACTTGCTTTCGCATTTCCCCAGAGCCCCTAAAAAAGTATGGGTAATTTAGGGCAAGATGTACGCCGCCTCTAATGCGCCCGTTTGCTTTCTGGCTTGCTGGCCCCTCTCTGGCATTAGTACTCAGGACGGGTTGCTGAGAGTTATCAGGGGGTGTGAATCAGGGATGGGTCTTCATTCCCTGCTTTCTGCGAATCAGGCTATTTGTGAACGAAAAAAGGCATTCTTCGATGTACAAAGGCCTAATTTGTGAGGTAGCCTAATACCGAATCGCAAATTGGGCTTGCGATTCGGTATTAGGAAGGGACGTGCCTAATACCGAATCGTAATGGTATATGTGAATGTTTTGTGACCGAAATGCTGTCGCAAAACATTCTACTTCAAGTAGGTGGTAACCCATTCGCAAATGGGAAGGGGTCCAAAGGGACCCCTTCCTCTTTTTGAATGTTTGCCCACGGACCACTGCCTACTCTCAAAAAATGAAAAGAAAACTTTTCATTTTTCTTTTTGATACGGATCCCATTTTCCTTTAAATAAAATGGGATGCATTTAAAAAAAAAAAAATTATAGCTTTATTGAAAAGCATGGTGGTCTGCTGACCCCAGCAGGCACCATCCCTGTGATTTTTGCGATTCCCAATGGGTCGAAAACCGAGACCTACCTCATGAATATTAATGAGGTAGTTCCATTTGTGACTCACTGGGAATCACAAAATGTACAAAGACACATTTGTACATTGGTGTTTGCGATTACCAAATAGAGAATTGCAAACGATTTCCTACGTACATCTGGCCCTTACAGACCAGGGCTGAGCACGCTGCACCAAATACACTGAACAAATGAGCATCTCACAGTAACATTTTCCACAAAGATTTCACTGCCTACAACCTTAAAAAAAAACGCACCACCGAGGACAGTCGCCGCTCCCCACTATTCATAGCAGGCGACAGTATCTTTTATCATTCAAAAGCAAACCAGATAATTAAGAGACCACAGAGAATGAATCTTGTAGTCAGTTTCATGTTTCTCTTTTTTTCCGGTGGAACGGCTCATCAATCAATACCACATATTATTTTCCCTGGAACAGGGTTTCCGCTTATGACGAATTATTGTTGGCAGGCAACCATTCGTATTCTTCGCTCAGCAGGAAAGCCACCCCCTGCCAGCTCTCTAACACAGCCACTGCTCTTCGCTGTCTTCCATAAATAGTTTTCCCTGCACATATTTTTTTGTGTTACGATTTTTTATTAATTGTATTAGAGCCCCTAATTGGCTAATTCCGAATCTTCTAAATGCGCCAGAGGAATAGCTATTCTGTTTAGGTCACAACACACGTGCAATCAATCGTGTATGGCGTTTTATGCCAACAAAGCCATTTCCCAGGTCCTCAATTTGTAACATTCATGACCTCAAGTTCTCAAGGTCCAAAACATGAAGGAAGGTCTTCTGAGAATTGTCGACATCACTGTCAAAAATAACTCATAGAGAGAAATTTATGAAAATCAAAGACGCGTATGATGTATGATTTCCCGTCCTCGAAACATATTATTCTAATCCTTTTACATCATTTTAGGTCAGTGCGGTTTAACACTCATAATGTTTGGATTTAACAAAACCGCAATCTGGACATTTTACAACATGAAGTTTGCTTTGCTTTAAGTTAGAGAGCATATAAATACCAAGATATTATGCTGGCAATGTCGGGCTGTTGGTATGATCCAGTGGGACCTGAGATTTTGGCATCAGCATATCTGTTTGTTATGTCTGTCTGGTTTCGGATCCAGCTGGGCATGAGATATTGGGAGTTAGAACCCATTTTGGGGGACACAGGATAAGCAGGGGTTACTGCACCCCATCCATGGAGTTGAGGCCTTTTACCACTAGTCTCCTGTTGTCCTTTCTAGTATGGTGTTGAAAACTGGGCCAAGTACAACCCTGCTGCCATTGACTTTCATGGATAGTGAGGGCGAACAGTCCAAGGTGTCGTAGAGGTTACTCAGTGCCAACCATGTAGGTTGGGGCCTTTAATCATTGATATCCTGGGGTTCATCCTACTATGATGTTGAAAAAGTAGGTCAAGTATTCCCCTAAAGCAGATGGCTCTCTGTGTATGGAGGGTGAGCAGTCCAAGGTGTCTAAGGGAGGCTGTGTGGGGGTTTGAGGCTCAGAACTCAGGTAATCGAGTTATAGATATGAGAAGTGAATGTCCAGAGTCCACCTCAGTGCTTTAGTTTTCAAGAAAAGAGAAGTATTTTAATCACACCAGAAACAGTAATACGGTACATACTACACGGTCTACAGGATTCACTACATCAATAAACAAAGTCTTAGACTCAAGCCCTGGTGCAGACTCACTAAGTGGAGCCGCTTTCCTATATTCTGTGACCCGAAAATCATTCCATAATCTATGACTATGCAATTCTTGTATGCGGGTTGAAGTTATCTTTAAAAGTCGCACCCAAATCTGTTTAGCCAATGTAGGCCCTCATTACTCTGCGTAATCCCCCACTCCTTGGTCAGTGAAGCAACTGGGAACTGGAATGAAGTGGAAAGGTTTGGGTCCCAATTTTATACATGATTTCTAGACAGGGGATATGGATGGTTTCTTCTCATAATTACATCTTCTTTCTGCAGTGTGGAAAAATTCTTTACGCAAGATGATGACTTTCATAGCAGGTAGTGACAATGCTGGCTCCAATCATCCCTGTCTCCATCCCTGCACACTTCAGTGTCTGGAGCTACACCCTCCGGCTCAGCAATGCAGGCAGTACATTATCACTGTGTGTGGAGAGGCTGAGTCACAACCTCCAGCTTGTGCCATGTCAAAACCAAAGGAAGTCCAAAATGGATCCCACTGGTCACAGCATACATACGCTTACAAGCATTGTGGAATCCTGCTGCCTGGCACCATACACACAAACATACACACACATACACACACCTGCACTCAACATTCACATGGGAATCTCATTGCGGTTGTAGCCATTACGTGCAAATGGAACTCTCACAAGCAGGGCTGTAGGCATCACACTCTTACTTGTAACAAGTAAAAAGGCCACTCCAAACACTAGATTCAAAATGGTATGCTACCATCTGCTCATTGTGCATGTTCTAAGGATAAAGATGGTAGGCCTTTATCAACTAGAGAGTATGCTTATGTTAAACTTCCTTAACCTCAGTACCAGGATCTGAGCCTCATGATCAATTTCATGTCTAGGCCTCAGTGCACACGCATACCTTTGTGTACACAGGACCAAGAGAAAGTCAGGATACCAGATTCACTTTCAGTCATGTGACTTAGGACAGGGACGCACGTCCATTTACGTTCAGGGGACATTCCTGTTATAACATTGGCATTGGCAAATTGTACATGTTCGCAGCTCTAATGCTCACCATTGCCTTGTCTAGTGTATACTTGCTTACCTGTCTCCCTGATGACAGATGTTCAAGACTGTGAAACCCAAGTAGCAGTGGTGCTCTTTGCAGATCTATGTTGTCTCTTCCTTTTGCCCAGCATTTTCGAATCTCAGGCATGTGTTCCCTTCACCTTTTGTCACTCGAGAGTAGCTGAAGCAATTACGTTTCTCTTTAAGCCTGAGGAAAGTTGATTAAAGTGGATGAGAAGGAGAAAAAGACCTGAAACATGTGCACCATTCCTTTGTTAATGTTGGCAATTCCAAGATGGTGACAACAGCACACGGATGTCTTGAAGTAGCTGCTTCCTGATAGGCGTGAGAACCTGATAGGTAGGAATGGTGAACGCTGGAGCCCGGCTAGAAATACTTACTTGTCAAGGACTGAATGCTTAGAAGATCTGTTGAGTCGCCCTCCTGATTGCCCAAGAAAAAGGTGACTGCTTTCAATAACCGGAGTGCCACACTGCACAGAATAGTATACAAGAAAGTTGACCATTGCCTCTTTAAGAGGGTCCCAGCTAAGAGAAAAACAACACAAAGGGTAAACAGCCTTTATGGCAATCTTGTATCTCTTGATCTGAGATAAACACTGAATTGATCAACAAGGCTCCAAATTCTGCCTGGCAACAGGAAGGAGAAAATAGCCAGGTAAAATAACCAGAAGTAGAATCTAGTATACGTTGCAACTGCTAGAAGCAAAAATCAAGAAAAAAAGTAGCCAGGGGGCAAAGAACGCAACAAAAAAAGAGACAACAATTTTCTCTTTTGTATATGCTTTAGGCAGGAACTGTCATCACAAGAAAAGACTCTTGGATTGGGAGCCTCCGATAACATCTTATGGACAGTCCACCATCTTGGAAGGGGCTGTTTATACGGTTTCTCTAGGACCTTTTTCTGGAATTCTTGGTGTTTGGTAAATGAAGAAGAAGAAGAAATTAGACATCCTTAATGCTGCACTTAATTCTGCAATCCCATCACAACTCTTCATGCTTTGCGCACCCTGTGGTTAGTAGAACACCCCTCCGAACGACCACGAGCGCAGAGATACCAGAATAATTCAAAGAGAGAGGACATCCAGCCATGAGCTGCACATTGCATTCCACAACACCGTTTTGGATAGAGGGTGGAGTGGTTCTTCCTTCTCTAAATGCATTAGGCCCCTCGTAAGCTCTTGGTAATGTTCTTTGCACATTTGTAACAGTATGAAACACCTTGATCTGGGTTTATTAGGGTGCAGCTGAAAGAAACAGTGAACTGTGAAGGGAATATGAACCTAAAAGCAAGTTCCCAAAAATGATCACTAGAAGGATAATATTTCCAGTTGATCAGAAATTTAAGCCAACCTCGAAACTTCCAAGAGTCACTAATTTCTTGAACCTCATATTCTCATTGCCCTTGTACCATAACTCTAAAAGGTTCTGACAGATGCGGCTGATAAGGATTGGAAACATATGGCTTTCTCAACCAAAAGGCCCAGAATTGATCTGAAGAGTTATCACAAATAGACCCAAAAATGAATTTAAATTTGACTGCCACTGTATGGTCAAGAAGACAGCAAGCCCTATTCACAAAGGTAGATTTACTTGTGATTAAATCTACGTCTGGGTATTCACAATTTCTTTGGTCACTCACTCAACATACTATTCCACATGGGGATGAAGGTAGAACACAGGAGCCCCATCCGTCAAATTTGGCCAGACAACACCAGAATGACCTGCCAACTTTTGATCCTGTGGAGCAATGCTAATTTCTAGAGCCAAGAAATTTAACCACATAACACCAATTTATTGTGACTTACACTGGCTTCTCTTCAAGACCAGAGTTTCATAATACTTGAGCGACTCATGTTCAAATCTATTTACATGACCCTTGACCTTGCCAGGTAGGTCGCTCCCCCACCACACAGCTCCGCCTGTGTTGTCCTGCCCGCTGCTGCTGCTGGTAAGTTCGCCCCTCTGCTTGTTGCCTCGGTGCCCGTTTTGCCTTGTGTACCCCTCGTTGCCCCCATTTCTCTGTGCCTGTTTTGCCTTGTGTACCCCTCGCTGCCCCCATTTCTCTGTGCCCGTTTTGCCTTCTGTACCCCTCGCTGCCCCCATTTCTCTGTGCCCGTTTTGCCTTGTGTACCCCTTGTTGCCCCCATTTCTCTGTGCCCGTTTTGCCTTCTGTACCCCTCGCTGCCCCCATTTCTCTGTGCCCGTTTTGCCTTGTGTACCCCTCGTTGCCCCCATTTCTCTGTGCCCGTTTTGCCTTCTGTACCCCTCGTTGCCCCCATTTTTCTGTGTCCATTTTGACCTTCTGTTCCCCTCGTTGCCTCTCTCCGCTCCCGCCGCTGCGTCCCCTGCGGCCCCGCCCCCTGACTGTCCATTCGCTGCCCCTGCCTCCCGCCTGCTCCTCCCTCCCACCTCCCTATATATGGCGCCCATCTGCGCCTGGACCGCGCCCAGTGCCAGAACCTCTGGTCCTTGCGCCCCCCGCTCCAGCCTCAAGGACCGACGCCGATACGATGCCACCACACTCCACGCTCTCAACCCCGGACGGACACACAACTGCTTCAAGGCCGCCCGAAACGCACTCATGGTCCCTTCACCTGCCGGAACTGCAGCTACACCAGCCTCAGAGCCACCGAAGCACCCGCCAAGAAGGACCTCAACCACCTCCGATGCATCCTACTGAACACCCGCTCCGCACGCAAACACGCCGTCGAGCTCTGGGACCTGCTCGACACATCATCACCAGACGTCGCCTTCCTGACAGAGACCTGGATGAACGACTCCTCCGCACCCGACATCGCCATAGCCATCCCAGACGGCTATGAGATCACCCGCAGAGACCGCATCAACGGAGTAGGAGGAGGAATCGCCATCGTCCACAAGAACACCATCAGGGTCTCGACCAGCACCGACGACATTCTCTGCACCGCCGAACACATGCACTTCCAGATCCACACGGACCCCAACACCACCCTTAGAGGCACCCTTGTCTACAGACCCCCTGGACCCCGACCCCAGTTCAGCGACTCCATCGCCGACTTCATCAGCACACACGCCCTGACCTCTACCGACTACATCCTCCTCGGAGACCTGAACTTTCACCTGGAGAACAACAACAACAGCAACTCCACCACCCTGATCGACAACCTCGCCAACCTCGGACTGAGACAGCTCGTCACAACACCGACCCATTCCGCCGGCCACACGCTCGACCCCGTCTTCTCCTCAAGCTCCCACGTCTCCTTCAGCCACACCACCGAACTCCTCTGGACCGACCACCGCTGCATCCACTTCACCTTCCAGAAACCCACCACACACCACCGCACCCAACCGATCTCACGCCGCTGCTGGAGCAAAGTCACCGAAGACCAACTACGGGCAAACCTCGCTCTCAACCCACCCTCCGACCCATCCAACACCGACGACGCTGCCTGCAACCTCAGACGATGGATAGACGACTGTGCCAACACCCTCACCCCGCTGAAAAACACACCTACAGTGATACCACCAAAAGAGCCAGCTGGTTCACCCCGGAACTCCTAGCTTCCAAGCGTACCTGCCGGAAACTAGAGAAGAAATGGCACAGTGAAAAGACACCGGACAGCCACGCAGCCCACAAAGACGCCATCCGTAACCACCACCACCTCATCAGGTCCGCCAAGAGAATCTCCTTCAAAGACCGCCTCGACAACAACGCACACAACAGCAAGGAGCTCTTCAACATCGTGAAGGAACTCTCCAACCCCAGCTCCAACACCAACGACATCCCGCCGTCGCAAGCCCTGTGCGATTCCCTCGCCACCTTCTTCCACCGCAAGATCGCCGACATCCACGACAGCTTCAACACCCAGACAGCCCCAACTGAGATCGATGCACCAGACCCGCCGCACACCATCGACCACGACCCCTTGCCAGCCTGGGCCAGCGTGAACATCGATGACACCATCAAGACCATGAGCACGATACACTCCGGCTCCCCGTCAGACCCTTTCCCGCACCACATCTTCAACAAAGCCAGCAGCTCCATCGCACCCCACCTGCGCAACATTATCAATCTCTCCTTCGAGACCGCGACCTTCCCAGAGAGCTGGAAACACGCAGAGATCAACGCCCTACTCAAAAACCCAAGGCGGACCCGAGAGACCTCAAGAACTTCCGGCCCATCTCCCTGCTTCCGTTCCCAGCCAAGGTCATCGAGAAGATCGTCAACAGACAGCTAACCCGATACCTCGAAGAAAACAGCATCCTGGACCCATCCCAGTCAGGGTTCCGCAGCAACCACAGCACTGAGACTGCCCTCATCGCCGCCACAGACGACATCAGGACCCTGCTGGACAACGGTGAGACCGCAGCCCTCATCCTGCTGGACCTCTCCGCCGCCTTCGACACTGTCTGCCACCGCACTCTACGCGCACGCCTCCACGACGCAGGGATCCGAGACAAGGCCCTGGAATGGACCACCTCCTTCCTCGCCGGCAGAACCCAGAGAGTCCGCCTCCCCCCATTCCGATCCGAAGCCTCCGAGATCATCTGCGGCGTACCCTAGGGATCATCCCTCAGCCCGACACTGTTCAACATCTACATGGCCCCGCTCGCACGCATCGCCAGACAGCACGACCTCAACATAATCTCCTACGCCGACGACACTCAACTGATCCTCTCCCTCACCAAGGACCCCCTCGCCGCCAAATCCAACCTCCATGAAGGAATGAAGGCCGTCGCCGATTGGATGAAGATCAGCCGACTAAAGCTGAACACGGACAAGACAGAGGTCATCATCCTTGGCTCCAACCCCTCAGCCTGGGACGACTCCTGGTGGCCAACGACACTGGGAGCAGCCCCGACACCCACCGACCATGCACGCAACCTGGGAGTCATCCTCGACTCAACGCTCTCCATGGCCAAGCAAGTCAACGCAGTCTCCTCCTCCTGCTTCAACACCCTCCGCATGCTTCGCAAGATCTACAGGTGGATCCCGACAGATACAAGAAGAACAGTCACCCAGGCCCTCGTCAGTAGCAGACTTGACTATGGGAACGCCCTCTACGCGGGAGCCCCGGCCAAGCTCATCAAATGACTGCAATGCATACAAAACGCCTCCGCACGCCTGATCCTCGACGTACCACGCCACAGCCACATCACCCCCCACCTGAGGAACCTGCACTGGCTCCCCGTCGACAGGAGAATCTCCTTCAAACTCCTCATCCACGCACACAAGGCACTCCACAAGACCGGCCCAGCCTACCTCAACAGACGACTCTTCTTCTACGTCCCCAACCGCCAGCTCCGCTCCGCCGACCTCTCCTCGCCACCGTCCCTCGCATTCGAAGAACAACCACCGGCGGCAGATCCTTCTCCCACCTCGCCGCCAAGACCTGGAACATCCTTCCACTCAGCCTACGACAGACCCAAGACCTGCTGACCTTCAGGAGGCTACTCAAGACCTGGCTGTTCGACCAGTAGCGGCACCCTCCCCCCCTTTTTTTTCCCCAGCGCCTTGAGACCCTCGCGGGTAAGTAGTGCGCTCTACAAATTCTGTGATTGATTGATTGATTGACATGCAAAAACCGGCCTACTTGTCAGCTGCCTTAAAAATCTCGAGGGGATCTAACATCCACAGGAGGAAAGAGACCTTCAGACTTGAAACCAAAAAGTTAAAATCCCACTTAGCAGCCACCCAGTCTTTCTCTGATGCAGCTCTGTCTTTCTAGCACTCCCTTCAATTCTGTAAACAACTAAAAACCTACCTGCTTACACTCCCCTTTGACCTAGAAACCCATTTCCCTATTTTGAGTTCTCCTTCTGATTCCTGCTATTCTCCCCCTCTATTAACTTGTCCCCAAACTCATTCCCCTCCCCAACTGCTTTTGCTCCTATCTCTTCTCTAGCATAACACCAACCCTGCATGGATGTTTCTGCTTTTCCTTTGATGCTGAATTTAGTTTAATTTGTTGTGTATTGATCTTTGCCCACCCCACCCCCATTTTATTGTAAAGAGTCTCTGGCCCCTACAATATTGTCAGTCCAGATACCTATCCTTTGTTTCTTATGCAAAGCGTACTGGTGCCTATCCTAGGTGAGCTGCACTATAAAAAATGGGAAATAAAATATAATAAACTGGAGCCCACCAACCACTCATTGCCTGAGGCACTATAGAGCCCCTGGCAAGTTGGCAAGTGAAGCCTTCCACAGCACCCCCGAGTATGCTTTCCCCACCTCCCACATTCTGGAACTATAACTAAAGACAAGAGTAATGACAGAGTGCTTCCATGAGAAACTAGTAGAAGCTTTCAAATGCAACTGGTGGAAAACTAGACTGGAGAAAATGATACAATCCTATGTAAAATCCACTTGAGAAACTATCAGAAGGTGTTGTCCTGTTGAGAGAAATATACTGCCACATTTGACTAATGGATACAAAGCAACAAAATCACCAAATTATTCAAGATCTTGAAGAACTCACAATACTTGACCAAGTGAAAGATGCTACTGTTCCTTTTTCAAAAATGCCATCCCATCAGCCCTTGCTCTACACCAACAAAGTGAAAATGATTCATTAAAATATTGTCAATCAACTATTGTAAACTTTTTAAAGTAATAGTTCAACAATCACTATACTAACATTCACAATCTTCACTTCAACATCAGTGGAAGTGATGACCAAAACAGTATGGTGTACCACAAATCCTGGCTAGCTCCTACATGTCTTTGCCGCCCCCATCAAGGATCAGATTAATATGCTTTGCAATCAGTTCCCACCACAACTCAGGGGTTGGTATGTGATCAGTGGTTTGCCACTGCAATTGCGATATAAGCCATTTATTATATATCTTTCTGAACCATAACGAGGAAGGAGACTTTTCTAACTCACAGAAGGGCTTTTGATCTTGGTGAAAAGCCCTTTTGTGGTCAGAAACCCTGCGATTTTGTTAATCGAAGGGTTTACGACAAAAACATCAAAAACACTCATCTGAAAATCACAGAGCACATATCCTCTGCACGTTGCTGCCTACATTGGCTACCAATAGAACAATATAATTTTCAAAATTATATCACTACATATTATGGCACCTCAACTTGAGATCAGTTGTAAACAACAAAAACATCTCACCTTGCAGCACAAATGATGTTTGAGGTAAAATGCTCAGATCCAACGCCTTCAAGTTCAGCACTGAGACTGAAGCTGTCGCAAGTTCCAGAAGAAAGCGATTGGCACTCTGGGGGATATGTACAATGAAGTGTCTGAGTGTGTCATTAGCCTCCTGGGCTTAACGACATGCTCCGCCACTTCGGAATTGCAAGGCTGCACCATTATTTACAAGAATGTGGTGCAGCCTTGCGTTTCCCCCTGCGATGGCGCTAAGTTTAACAACTTAGCCCCAACGCAGGCACCCTTGCACCAGAGTGCAAGGGTGTCTGTGTGCAGGGGAGAATTGGTTATGTAAGGTGTCCCTTCCTGTACATAAACAATCCTAAAATGCCATTTTGTAACTTTCATGTGTTCTGCTTCATGCAGCACACATGAAAGTTACAAAATGGCATTTTTTTTTTAAAGATTTGTTTATGTACAGGAAGGGACACCTTCCTGTACATAAACAAACCATGGCATTTTGCTTTTTCCATGTGTGCTGCACAAGGCAGCACACATGGAAAAAGCAAAAACGAGGAGAAATAATGCATTTCTCCTCGTTTCGCCAACTTAAGACCAGGATTTTCCTGATCTTAATTTTAGCGCTGCCTCCTATGTAAGCCACCCTTGTACATAGGGGGCAGCGTCAAATACAATGGGTGTTGCGGTGGAACGCCCACCGCAACACCCACTGCACGCCCCTTTCAAGCTAACCATAGCGTGAAAGGGGGCCTTATGTACAAGGCAGCGTTAAGCCACGTTAAGTGGCTTAACGCTGCCTTGTACATAAGGCAAGGCCCCTATCGCCACGGGAACGTCACAAAAAGTGACATTCCCATGGCAATAGGGGCTTGTACATATGCCCCTCTGTTCTGACGATGATTCATGAAATAACAATCCCTAGAAGACTGCACAAATGAAAATTTACAAACACTGAACACTGTTGAACCTATCATGTAGCACTGGCATATTACAAACATGACATGGGCTTCCACTGAAGGGTATAGACGAAATCTACACCCTATGATAAACTAAATTGTCAGATGTAGAATTCCCCACAATCCGTCGCCATGGTAACAGGAAATGGACTACAACAGAAAGGAGCTGTGAAAGCACATGGCTATTCTGTTCTTGCTATATTTCTTACTCACACCATATGTCTCCTGTCTATGGGCCACATTACGATGGCGGTTGGACGAGCGTCTGACCGCCATCGCAGCGGGATTGGGACTGGCCGACAAGTAGTCAGTGGTCTCACCCACCAGATTAGGATGCGACCGGCTTGTAGGCGGTCGGAAACATCTCTTTTTCTATTGCAGCTTGTGCTGCGGCCCAGAAAAGGGGCGCAGCACAAGCTGCAATCGAAAAAGGGATATTTTTAAACATCCGTGCACTGTGTGCCAGGCACCATGGGGTGCCTGCCACACGGTGCGTGGATGTTTGGCAGGGCACCACATGTGCCCCCCAGGCCACATAGCAGAGACCAAGGCGGGACGGGGCCCTGCTAGGGGCCCCCAAAGTCCCTTTCCGGCAGCCTTTTCATGGCGGTGGGACCACCATGAAAAGGCTGTCGGAAACTGACATCCTAATCCTTACGACGGTGCCTCCACAGGCACCACCTCCATTGTAGGGATTAGGCTCCCACTGCTGCCTTGAGGTCCTTGAGCCTTTTGGAGGTGGCAGTCTTTCCCCCCGCCCAAATCGATCCAACCTCCGGTATTGTAATCCGGAGGTCGGACCGATGCCCTGGCTGTCGGATGGACCGCCAAAGACGGCCTGTCGGTAATAGTCCGCCATACATCCTAATGAGGCCCTATTCTCAGCACTCTCAGCACAGAAAATACATATGAGTGGCACTTATTACCTAACAAATTGTCAATTAATAAAATAAGTAAAGCTTGGATCAGGTCAAGTGAAATGACAAATTACATCAGAAATAAAGATGAAATCACCAGAGTGACCTTTGCCTCTCGAATACACTGGTCAAAAATTTGGGCTGATCAAGCAAAGATCAAAATGACAAAGTCCCTGTGAAGTGCTTGCGAAGTCTCCACTCTCACAACAAAGTACCAGTGATTACAGCTGGAAAACACCCTCTGCTGTCTTCTGTATAGGGATCATGGTATGAGATCTTGTATGGTGTGCCTAAATGGCTTGATTGTTTGTAGAGTACTATGGAAGGCACTTAGTCCTTATTCTTTGAATTGGGGACCACCTTGATCGCTCTTTCTGTTAAGGATTTTTGTGCATCTCTTTTGTTCAGGAACAGCAGTGCAAGTCAGGAAATCATCAAAATCCACCAGGAAAATCTACTCTGGAAAATCCACAAACGCTAGAGACGGGGCAAAAAAGAAACATTCTAAAGCAGAAAGAAGGTACTCTTAATTCGCAACCATCCTCTGCTACCACACATTTGTGGGTGAGGGGGACCTCATAATTTTGACACCCCAAAAATTTACCTCAACAGACCACTCACAATTCAATGAATTTGAGACAGTACTAAACTTCAATTTCATGAGGCAATGGGTCCCGAGGTGAGGCACCTCTCAAAACATCAAAATATTTAAAAAAAACTGTCAATTAAGTAAAGGGCCCACTCAATGTCTGAGTTCTAGATCACAGGAAAAAAAATTAAAGGATTTTTTACAAAAATTCCAAAATGCAATACAGAATAATTGCCATGACGGCTCTTAGAAATAGAGAATTACAGAGAAGAGCAAAATAAAAAATATTTTAAGTCCCAAGTGGGAAGCAAAATAAAAAGAGAAATGGACAGCAACATTACTAACATCTAACTCTTCAGGAAAGTCTTCTGGCTCACCCCCAAAATCAAGTGTTCTTATGCATTATTTTCGCACATGAAATCACTAAAACTGCAAATTCATTTTGGTGTGTTCAGATGTGTTGCATCTCAGCAAATCACAGCACAGTTTTATTAAGTATCATATTGACTTAGCACCTAAGCACTAACACACTAAATAAATATTGATTCTGCCCACTCTATGCCATCTGTTGTTTTTCCCGCTTCAAGTGACATTATAGTGATCAAACCACCATTTGAACACAAAAATTAACATTGAATAACCAAAATTCTTACAGAGAGTATAATAATCCATCACTCCACACAAGATTCGAAACATCAATAGTACACCAAACACTCTCAATCCAAGATCATTCCGCGAGTTTGTTTTGTGAGGTTTTGGGATTATTTTAAGTGAGAATAATGGGTGCTCTGTTGAGAAATCCTGAAGGTCCTAACTACCTGCTATAGAGGGACAGATCATACCTGTAGAGGGTTTGCCTGTATATGAAATGATGATGAACATTGGGTTTTATACGTGTATCTGATTCACGACTGAGGGTACCTTTAACATTAGAAATCTAGATTTATAGAAGCAGACCATGAATGATAGGTAGACCTACGTAGTTTGAGGCACTGAATAAATGATCAAATGACTACAGAGAAGGAAAGACAGAAAATGAAGAAGCAGGTGAAGGGCAAGTTGGATCATCAAGAGAGATATTGGTAAGAGGATATTTTAGAGGGAGTGAGAGTTTTTCCTACAATAGTCAAGGAGATGACAGGTTAAAAGAAAGGTGATGAGGGAGGCAGAGAGAAGCAGAGCAGAGAAAGAGATTCAGTTGAGGAGGATAACTTTTAAAATTATCTTTTGAATTCCAAACCTTCTCCATACACCAATGGTATCCAGAGACAGGTGACGAGTTCTGCGGTTTCGAATATGGGTGCTGCAGGAGAGGGTACGAATGTAAAGGCACAGATATTGACTGCGTTTACAGTTGTGTGTGCTTCGCGAGTGTCCCACCTGAGAATGCATTGACAGTTCTGCAGAGTACTAGCAGAGATACTACTGATGTCTCTCCAGTTTCAAATGACATGCCTGTTGCTACTGATCCTGTTGAGGTTCCTAAAGAGAGAGAGATTAACATTGGGCTTTTAAAGATTGAAGCTTAAGCTTGAGGAACTGGCTGACGAGTGTGAGATAGGTATCAGTAGAGTAAAAAGTATACAGAGAAGCTACAAATGTTATTTGACCAATGATGAAATAAAAGAGTTGGACTTAGTGACTTTACAAGCTCATATTAAAGATCATATATTAAAAATCTAGATGAGAAGATTAAGGACTGAAGGGATTTGCGAAAGTACAGAGAAAGGTGGAAGAATTAAGGTACTACTAAAAGGAAAGCTCCAGAACAAGAGAAAGAAAAGAAAAAGATCTGTTAGTGATTCAGAATTAGAGGCAGTTTCAGAATTTCTCCTGAGAGAAGTTCATGGAAGGAAATATGTGCATGTGCTTTGGACAAGAGGATATATTTATACTTTTTTACGATAAATTTTCCAAAATTGCAAGAGGAACCTGAGAAATGGTACAAAAAGGTTTATAGATTGACAATGATTTTGAAAATGCTTTGGAGTGATTTAGATACACTGTTTGAAATTGTTGTTCCTAGTGATTTGTGGTCTGAGAGTAAGGTTACTGTTGCTTGGCCCACTGAGGAACCATTTAGAGTTGTGCTTAATAATGTGTCGACTGAGGTGGTTGCTGACAAGTTCAGAGCAGTGATAGGGCATTTGAAAAAGAAGGTGCCGGAGAAGGAAATTAACTGGCCAAGATTTTGAGATCTACACAAGAGCCAAAGGAGTCAGTGCATGCTTATTATGAGAAGCTTATGTAGATTTTTAAGACTCACAGTGGAGTTGAATATCCTGAGAAAGATGGTGGTAGTGGTTTTGTATCTGCTTTTGTTACAGGTTTGCATATTGAGCTTAGTTCTCATATTCAGCAGATTATGATGTGCTGGCAGACTAAGTGTATTGATAAAATTCTAAAATAAGTCATATACAGTAGTGGTTGGTTTGATGTCAAGCAGAAAAATATCAAGGAGAAGCTGATGGTTGCACAGACAAAACAGTTTCAGAGAAATGGCAAGAACCAGATGATGGGTTCTGATTTGGGTTTTGTGTCATCTGACAATTCTAGAATGAATTGTACCAATTTGATGCAAGGTGTGAGAATCGCAAATAGGATGGTGCAGTTGCAAGTTTGTGGAAGAGGAGTTGTGGACACGTTTGGAGTGAATGCAAATATTGATTTACTGAAGAAGAGCACTGCATGTCATTTATGTGGTGAAGTCAGCCATTAAAAGCAAGACTGTAGACAGAATACAGATTGAATCCAGAATAATTTTGTTCCCCAGATTCAGCAGAATGTGAATCACGGGCAAACACAGTCATTAGCCACAGCCCAACCAGCTTCTTTGCAAGGGCAATTCTGTATGAGTATGCCCGCAGATCCAGTTTTGCAGCAAAATATGAGACACAAAATGCCTTGCAGTTCAAGGTCCCAGCAGAATCCATTGATTGTGAATAATGATTTCCCTCAGTTTTCCCCAGAGACTAATTCCCAATGACAGTGCCTGAAGGAGGAGGATTTCTTACTTGGAGCAGTCCTGGAAGCAGACCAAATTGACCCCTATGTAGATGGTGAGCTGAATGGCCACTCCAGGTCTTTTTTTACAGGACCTACCCGTACAACAGTTTGTTCTGTGGAGGTTTCAAACCTACCCCTCTCGGAAAGAGTAGTCCAAGTTGTAGGCATTAGCAATAAACAGATTGTTAACCAGGTTATAACATATGCCCATGTTAAAATAAGATAAATGGAGAATAATCATCAATTTATATTGTGTGATTTGAGTCCTGTCGATTTGTTGGGTACAGACTTGCTTTGCAAGATGAACTTCATGATTTATTGTACACTAGATGGTGTTGCAATTGAAACCCTAGATGAAGATTCAGTGTTCGAAATTAAATCACGTAGCCAAAAAACAATGTCTCAACTGGTAATCATTTAGGGGGGTAAATTCAAGGAGAGTAACAATTACTCAGGGAAGGGAAGAAAGGAGACCACCAAAGAGTTTGATACGAGGTAAATTCTTTTTTGTAATTAGTTATATCGGCACTACAAAACAGAGTATGCAAAAGTAACCAAAACACACAATTGTGCACTGAACGTGCTTGTGATATTGAACGGCGCAGTGACACAAGGGAGTGAAGAACAGCGTGAACTGCGCGAAAAATATATACAGAGATTGTAATAGTGGTCAACGAAACAATTAGGATTATATACAGAGTAAGTATTTTTCGTTTGGGCTGTATAAGTAGACCACAATGACACCAAAGTTACGCTGAATAGTCGACGGCGTTTCGACCTGTTCAATTCCAGGTCATCATCAGGACAAGGTTACTTAATTCAGAGTAGTGCTGTATAAAGTTAAACGAAAAAGAAAATGAGGCCCAGAATTCAACAAGATTGAATCAAGAAGCATTAAATAAGGGAGCAGAAAACTACCTGTTCCGGTAGTGGTGAAACAATCCAGAAGGGAATAAGGGTTTGAGCCTGATGGCGGATGCGTTGGGGAGGATCCTGGCTAGATCTATAAGGAAGGAAAGGACGGTGCTAGGAAATGGCAAAACTGTGACTGATATAGTGGAAATTGCCAAAGAGGCCGAAATCAGAAGACAGAAGAGGCTGCAGAATAATTACCTGCACAGTGGAAGTACAGGAAGGTCCGTGTAGGAAGATTAAAGGAGAGCGAGGTCACAGGGTGCCTTGGTCCTATGCGTTCGGACCGTAACTGGGGAGGAAAGAGAAAGCGGGAATGTGGGGTTAGCCGGAGTGAGGAAGGGCTACACAGCCAGCGAGGGCAGGGAGATCTACTAGAGCATACCTTAGTGCGGCGAGGTCAGCGGTCCTCTGGGAGATCGTGAACAACAAATCTGGCAGTGCTTGCGGCAAGGGTTGCTGGAAGCATGCGGTGTGGACGGGCGATTAAAGCTCCACGCCAGACAGCCAGAAGTGCTGAAGCCGGTCGGCGTGAGGCTGCCGGAAGACGGGTCCCTAACGAGGGTCACGTGTGTCTCAGGGTAACTGGTACGAGGAGAGCTGCCGTGTGATGTACCCCAGGGGGACTAAGGAGTGTAAAGCACCAGTAGAAAGATGGCAGGAAACGTGGTGTGGCGGGTTGTCAGAAAGGGGATGGAGACTGGGTTGGGGTAATGAGGGTTTTATTACATGCAACACACGCCTTCTTGTAGCCAGTCTGTAATAAGGCAAAGGTGATAGCGGGGGCTTGTCCTTCGCTTCCTGGTCCCTCGACGAGGTCCGCCCTCTTCTTTTTCGCTCCAGCGAGGTCCTGTCATCCGTGGTAGTGAGGGAACAAAATAAACAGGGGACCAAGTGTAAGTGGGGTGTACGAGCACACTAGGATTGAAAAGGAGGGGAGGTGGTGGGATCACTCTGTGCACAGCACGTCTATTTAGGTGAGGGAAGTGCTCAGGGATGGTACACCTGGGAACGGGGATCCCACAGGTCAAGTATCCGGTCTCTCCCTTTTACCCACCCAGCCTGCAAAACGCTCGCGTACCTGCGAGAGCCACGCTCCTCTGGGAGCGTGGCTGGGCGACTCACGGGGACGTTGGCCTCCTGGCTCTCCGCCTTCTCTCGACCACGCTGTCTCCTTCCCCCGTCACTCGCTTCTGTCCGTCTCGCTCTCCTCTCGCCTCCGTATTCCTCCTCGACTCCTCCGGTGATGCCACACACTGACTTCCGCCTTCCTCCCGTCTTTGTTGGCCAGGCCTCCTCGTCGTCATCGCTGTGGGCGTGGCTTGCCGACCAGCCTTTCCAGTTAAAGGGACGGTGTATGTTTTCCTCCTCACCTCCCGATCTTCGTGGGGCTGAGTAACCCCACTCGTCCTGCTGCCGATAAAGAAGAGGGGAAAAGGTGGTTTTCTCGGTCCCCGGGCTTTTTGATCGTTCTGCCCCCTTCAAGTCCGGGCCCCCCTGGTCACACGTGGATAAGAGAAAGCACCCGAATGAGTATGTGAATTCATTACTGCATTGATAGTTACAAAGTAACAAGTAAGCCAACATCATAAGAATCACTTTAAAGATGAAATGTGAAAAATGCAAATCGAGTGATTCATTCTAGTGACAAAAAATGTGACAGTCCATCCATGTATGATCAGTGCAGGAGGCTGATCATGAAGTCTCTAATCATTTCACGACATAGGTTCATTATATGACACATATGTAGACCTAAGTCTGCAAGAAGGGGTAGAGGAAAGCGGAGGAGGGAGAGGGGGGGGTTGTGTTTGGCGGGTGGGGAAAAGGGAAGGGAGGAGAAAATGGAAGGAGGAGAAAGGGGTGGTGGGGGTTTTTTGATGCAAAGGAGGGGAGGGGAAAACAGATAAAAACCGTGATTCTGAAGATACATAAAGTTACAGATTTTGAAACAAAGTAACTATAATACATTAGATCGATAAAAAAACATTTTTAAGACTTGAGCAAAAAAGAAAAGAGGGAAAACCAGACCGATTCAAGAGAATTGTCAGTGTACATCGATGGTCGTGTTCCATTCATCAAGCGTGTTGAGACCATTGTTGACAGAGTCGCAACGTGCGATCCAGAGGCATTTGCATTTGTTTATAAGCAATTGCAGATTGCCGCCGCCGAGGGGAAGTACCGGTTGGTCGATAACTTGCCACACCATGTCGGTTTCAGAATGTTTTTTTTCTCTGTAGTGTGAGACTAGTGGGGCTGTCTCAATGTTGCATCTGATGCGGCTTTTATGTTGAGAGATGCGTTGTTTGATCATTTGGATGGTTTGGCCAATATACAATTAATTGCAAGGGCAACGTATTGCATAGATCACATTGGATGTTCGGCAGTTGGAGAATTGTTTAAGTTGGAACATTTGGTCACCAGTGGCGAATACCTTTGTGTTAAGGGTAAGGTCACAGACCGAGCAGGATTGGCATTTGTAATGGCCTAGGATTGGAGGTAGGCCCCAGAGTGAGTATCTCTTTTAGTGTCCGGTCAGGTAATGGCATGTACCAATTTGTCAGAAATATTGCTGCCCCTTTTGTATGAAAAGAGGGGAGGTTCCTGGAAAGGGGCTTGGCTCCGGAGTATGGACCAGTTCTTTTTGATTACCTTGCTGACCTTATTGCTAGAGGGGCTGTAGGTTGACACAAAAGGGATGCGCAAGTTGGTGCGCTTGGGGGAGGGGGAAAGAAGGACTTCTCTGTGGCTGTACCAAGCGCGTTTACATGCGCAGGAAACCAAAATGTTTGGGATAACCACGATTAGTCAATTTTTCAGAGAGAATGGCGCCATTTGCAGTTCCTCCGGATACGGAGGAACTGTCCGTACGGCAAGCCGTCGCATAGGCCCCGTGGGTGGTAACTGGAGTACAGAAGGAGTGTGTTGCGCTCAGTTGGTTTACGGAATAAAGCTGAGCCGATTACGCCATCCTCAGCATGGAGGGTTAGATCAAGGAATGGGGGATCATTGGATCTGATATCAGAGGTGAATGTGAGTTGTTGTTGGCAGTTGTTGAGCCAATTGATGAAGGACGACAGGGTTTCGGTGGTACCGTGCCAGAGTAGGAGAATGTTGTCTATATAACGACGCCAGAGACTGATTTGTGTCAAAAATAGATTTTGGACAGATAGGATATGTGTGGTTGCAAGACTATGGGCGTAAAGGACAGCGAAATTCGGAGCGAAGCATGCTCCCATGGAGACCTCCTTGACCTGAAGATAAAAGGTATCCTTATACAGGAAATAGTTGTTACTTAGCGTAATCTGAAGGCGGTCCATGATAAATTCAGACGGAATGCGAGTGGGTCTGGGGCGTGTTTCTAACAGATGTTCAATGACAGCCAGGCCTTCAGTGTGGGGATGTTCGTATATAACGATTCGATATCCAGACCTATCTGTGACCTTACCCTTAACACAAAGGTATTCGCCACTGGTGACCAAACAGTCCTACTTAAACAATTCTCCAACTACCGAACATCCAACATGATCTATGCAATACGTTGCCCTTGCAATTTATTGTATATTGGCCAAACCATCCAAATGATCAAACAACGCATCTCTCAACATAAAAGTCACATCAGATGCAACATTGAGACAGCCCCACTAGTCTCACACTACAGAGGGAAAAAAACCATTCTGAAACCGACATGGTGTGCCAAGTTATCGACCAACCGGTACTTCCCCTCCGTGGCGGCAATCTGCCATTGCTTTTAAACAAATGTGAATGCCGTTGGATTGCACGTTGCGACTCTGTCAACAACGGTCTCAACACGCTTGATGAATGGAACACGACTATCGATGTACACTGACAATTCTCTTGAATCGGTCTACATATGTGTCATACAATGAACCTATGTCGTGAAATGATTAGAGACTTCATGATCAGCCTCCTGCACTGATCATACATGGATGCACTGTCACATTTTTTGTCACTAAAATAAATCACTCGATTTGCATTTTTCACATTTCATCTTTAAAGTGATTCATATGATGTTGGCTTACTTGTTACTTTGTAACTATCAATGCAGTAATGATGTCACATACTTATTCGGGTGCTTTCTTTTATCCACGTCTCCTGCCATCTTTCTACTGGCGCTTTACACTCCTTGGTCCCCCTGGGGTACATCACTCGGCAGTTCTCCGCATGCCAGTTACCCTGAGACACATGTGACCCTCGTCAGGGACCCCTCTTCCGGCAGCCTCACGCCGACCGGCTTCAGCACTTCTGGCTGTCTGGCGTGGTGCTTTAATCGCCCGTCCACACCGCATGCTTCCAGCAACCCTTGCTGCATGCACTCCCGGATTTGTTGTCCACGATCTCCCAGAGGATCGATGGCCTCGCCGCACTAAGATATGCTCTAGTACATCCAAAATTATTAAAAAACGAGAGGTACCCCCTAGGAATGATTTGAAGGTCTGGGAGAAGGGGGAAAACCAACAATATCAACTGAGAAAGACTCCCACCTGACCTATACCTGTTTAACAATGGCTATGACTAGCTCCAAGGGCTACCCTTTGCTATAAATGTCAATAGGTACAACAATTTCAAATTTATTTAAATCCTCATTTTTATTGCCATTTTCTTTTAGTAAAAAGATTATATTTTTGAGTACATTTCTTTTGTAATCATGTACAGATCAATTTGTATTTAATACAACATTTCATAGTTCCTCCATTATACAAAAATTAAAACGAGACTACACATATACCCATACTCTAACCAACCTCACATCACAACCTTTCATACCAAACTCCCGCATTCACACATCACATACATCCAGTGCCCAGCTTAAATTAGCATGCACTGCTAAGATCATGGAAAGAGCCCTTCATAAGTGTCCATGATTGTGCTGCCAGCTGGGATCCAAGAAGCTCAGGTCGACGTACGTTTCAGTGGGTAACAATTACTTTAATCCACCTTCCTCAGGACCTCTCTTTTTCAATATTTGTACGGCAGAGAGTAATGGGGAATCATAAAAATTAGCGTGCCTTCGTTCTCACAGGTATAGACTGATGTCTGAATGGTTGCATAATTTTAGAAAGCCATCCAAATGATGGAGTTTTATATCGTTCCAGTGACCGCTCTTTATCTTACTTCACTTGGAGCTGTCCAAGCAGCCACCATTACTTTTAATTGCTGGAAGATGGATAGTTCCAGCAGATAACCCGATATGACCCAATTAGTTCTGCGGGGACCAGTGCTGCTTAGAGTTTATAACGACTAAAAGTCTTTTGATGGATAATTCTTAGAGTAAGAACGATGTCTTACTGCTCAATCTTTGTACTTTCATGCGCGATGGTGGCGGACCTACGACACGGCGTGTAACACAACACAAAGATTGAGCAGTAAGACATTTTTCTTACTCTAAGAATTATCCATTAAAGGACTTTTAGTCGTTATAAACTCTAAGCAGCACTGGTCCCCGCAGAACTAATTGGGTCATATCGAGTTATCTGCTGGAACTATCCATCTTCCAGCACTTAAAAGTAATGGTGGTTGCTTGGACAGCTCCAAGTGAAGTAAGATAAAGAGCGGTCACTGGAATGATATAAAACTCCATCATTTGGATGGCTTTCTAAAATTATGCAACCATTCAGACATCAGTCTATACCTGTGAGAACGAAGGCCCGCTGATTATTATGATTCCCCATTACTCTCTGCCGTAAAAATATTGAAAAAGAGAGGTCCTGAGGGAGGTGGATTAAAGTAATTGTTACCCACTGAAACGTACGTCGACCTGAGCTTCTTGGATCCCAGCTGGCAGCACAATCATGGACACTTATGAAGGGCTCTTTCCATGATCTTAGCAGTGCATGCTAATTTAAGCTGGGCACTGGATGTATGTGATATGTGAATGCTGGAGTTTGATATGAAAGGTTGTGATGTGAGGTTGGTTAGAGTATGGGGATATGTGTAGTCTCGTTTTAATTTTTGTATAATGGAGGAACTATGAAATGTTGTATTAAATACAAATTGATCTGTACATATGATTACAAAAGAATGTACTCAAAAAATATAATCTTTTTACTCTAAAAAAAATGGCAATAAAAATGAGGATTTAAATAAATTTGAAATTGTTGTACCTATTGACATTTATAGTAAAGGGTAGCCCTTGGAGCTAGTCATAGCCATTGTTAAACAGGTATAGGTTGGGTGGGAGTCTTTCTCAGTTGATATTGATGCTCTAGTACATCTCCCTGCCCTCGCTGGCCGTGTAGCCCTTCCACACTCCGGCTAACCCCACATTCTCGCTTTCTCTTTCCTCCCCAGTTACGGTCCGAATGCATAGGACCAAGGCACCCTGTGACCTCGCTCTCCTTTAATCTTCCTACACGGATCTTCTTGTACTTCCACTGTGCAGGGTATTATTCCGCAGCCTCTTCTGTCTTCTGATTTCGGCCTCTTTGGCAATTTCCACTATCTCAGCCACAGTTTTGCCATTTCCTAGCACCGTCCTTTTCTTCCTTATAGATCTAGCCAGGATCCTCCCCAATGTATCCGCCATCAGGCTCAAACCCTTATTCCCTTCTGGATTGTTTCACCACTACCGGAACAGGTAGTTTTCTGCTCCCTTATTTACTGCATCTTGATTCAATCTTGCTGAATTCTAGGCCTCATTTTCTTTTTCTTTTAACTTTATACAGCACTACTCTGAATTAAGTAACCTTGTCCTGATGATGCCCTGTTATTGAACAGGTCGAAACGCCATCGACTATTCAGCGTAACTTTGGCGTCATTGTGGTTTACTTATACAGCCCAAACGAAAAATACTTACTCTGTATATAATCCTTATTGTTTCGTTGACCACTATTACAATCACTGTATATTTTTCGCACCGTTCACGCTGTCCTTCACTCCCTTGTGTCACTGCGCCATTCACTATCACAAGCACGTTCAGTGCACAATTGTGTGTTTTGGTTACTTTTGCATAAACTCTTTTGTAGTGCCGATATAACTACTTACAAAAAAGAATTTACCTCCTATCAAACCCTTTTATGGCCTCCTTTCTTCCCTTCTCTGAGTGAATGTTACTCCCCTTGTATTTGCCCCCTTAAATGATTACCAGTTGAGACATTGTTTTTTGGCTACATACTCTACCCGGGTCTCAACTGGGTTAACAGGTTCACTTCTGTTCTTCGATTCTACGAAATTAAATCACAGCATTCAAGAGTTCATTTGTTCCCAGTTATTACTAAAGATGATTTCCTCTGGATTTAAGACATACTGTCAAGTAAGAGGTTTGGGATTATACAGGAAAACAGATGTGATGAAAAGTGCAAAGTCTATCATGGTAAAGGTAAAGGCAAATGCAGTTTACTCTAGAATTCAACAATGCACCCTTTAAAGAGGCAGAAGAAGGAATTAAGCCCGTCATTTAGAAAATTATTGAATAAGGAATTCTGCTGCAAGGGTTGGTAGTCCTTGCAATTCTCCTGGGTGGGCATAAAAAAACTGAGTGATGAATGGAGAATTCTACAGGACCTTAAAAAAAGAAATAAAATTGTGATCCCATGTTGTTCGGTGGTACCAAACCCTGAAGTAATTTTGTTTCAGATTCCGACAGATGCAGAATGGTATACATTCATTGACTTACACCAAGTGTTCTTCTCTGTATGAGCTTATTCAATCCCATTTTGCGTTCCATTTCCAAAATAAAGTTCTTGTTTGGTGTTCTTCGATTTTTTTTGTCAGATCTTAAAGAAAGATTTGGAAAGTTTGCAGTTGCCCTGTAATTCATTCTTGGTTCAATATGTAGATGACCTATTGGTGGCATCTAAGAAAAACAAAGACTGTAAACTTTAAATGATTGCACTGCTGAATCATTAAGCTGACAATAGATACAAAGTGTTTCCCAGAAAGATGCTGTACTATAAGAAAGACATGATTTATCTTGGTCATCACACTGAGAAAGATGCAAGAAAAGTCTCAAAACAAAGTGTTTCTGCAATTCCTACCACCCAGAGGAAGGTGAGGCTGTATTGGGAATTTTTGCCTACTGTCGTCAGTATTTATTTATTTATTTATTTATTTATTTATGCGTTTTTATATAGCGCGGACTTTACCCGAGGGTGTCAGAGCGCTTCACAACAGGATCAGCAACATTACATAAGGAGGAGGATACAAATGAGCATAATACAAAGACACGCGTTACATTGCATGAGGAAAAAGTGACAATTGTGCAAAAACAAACAAACCAAATACAAAAAGAGGAATAAGTTCCAATAGGAAAAAGTGACAGATGTGCATGAAACATGGGATACCAAATACAAATGGAGGTATAATACTGCAATAAATGGCAGTCACACATGACACACTGGGAAGGCGCTTCTATAGGCTTGGAGTACAGAATTTCCTATAGTGGAAGAACTTCCTTGAGGTAGTAGAGAGGGCGTCGATTCAGCAGGGGGTACATGGGGTACAAAATATATGATACATGGGGTACAAAATACACTAAAGGCAAAATACTGTAATAAGTGGCAGTAACTCAAAGCACACTGAGAAGGCCCTTCTATAGGCTTGGAGTACAGAATTCCTATCATGGAAGAGCTTCCTTGAGGTAGTAGAGAGGGCGTGACTTCACAGGGGACTTATAATGGGGGAACACGCACATAAAAACCAACACAACACATAAAATAAGGAATGAACAGACAAAAGTACAACTTTATACTGACGAGCGGACTTCCTAGAGGGGCCTAAGACCGAACGTATTAGTTCTGGAAGTGTCTTTGGAATAGAAGAGACTTGAGGTCAGTTTTGAAGATCCGGGTAGAGGAGGTGGCACGGAGCAGTGGGGGAAGCGAGTTCCAGATTCTCACCGCATTGCCCGAGAAGGATTGAGCCATCGATCTTTCCCTTTTGAAGACGGGGGCTCAAGCAGAAGCTTTTCCGCATTGCGAGAAGGGCGAGAGCCACCGGACAATTTCAGTTTATTCGCCAGGTAACGAGGGGAGGACGTGTGTAAGGCTTTGTGTGTGATGCAGGCAGTTTTGTAAATAGATCTTGCCTCGATTGGAAGCCATCGCAGAGAGGACAGGATAGGAGTGATGTGGTCGCTTCGTTTAGACCCTGAAATGAAGCGAGCTGCTGAATGGAGGATGGATTTGAGAGGGGAGAGGTGGGATTTGGGTAGGCCAGTCAGAAGAGAATTGCAGTAATCCAGTCTTGAGAGAACCAGAGATTGTACCAAGGTTTTTAAGTCTTTCTCCGGGAAGAACCGACGGATCCCCCACAGAAGGCGCAGCTGGTACCGTGCATTCTTAGCAATAGAGTTGATGTGGGCGATTAGGTTGAGTCTTTTGTCGAGAATGACACCTAGGGATTTAGCGCTGTCAACAATGATGGGTTTGTTGTTGAGAAGGTTCAGCTGATCCATCCAAAATTGAACAGGAGGAGGTGAGAGAGAGGTAGAGAGGAGGAGGAATTCAGTTTTGGCGGGATTCAGAATGAGTTGGTGAGCTGACATCCAGTTGTGAATAGAGTTGAGGGTAGAATTGAGTAGGGTGAGATCGTGTGCAGAGGACACCTTAAGGTAGATTTGCGTGTCGTCCGCATACAGATGGTAAAGGATCCCAGATTTGCTTAGGAGGTTCCCTAAAGGTTCCAGGTAGAGATTAAACAAGGTGGGTGCCAGGATAGAACCTTGAGGGACGCCTTGACCTACGGCAACAGGAGATGAAAGACTGTTCCCTATCTTGATCATTTGGGATCTGTCCGAGAGGAAAGAGGCAAACCATTTGAGCACAGTGCCATCCAGACCCATTCTCTGTTGAAGAGTGTTGAGGAGGGTGCTATGATTAACCGTGTCAAAGGCTGCAGAGAGGTCTAGCAGAATCAGAAGACATGAATCCCCAGCGTCGAGTATATGCAGCGCATCGTCAATCACTTGCAGCATGGCTGTTTCAGTGCTGCAATTTTGGATGAAGCCCGACTGGAAGACGTCGAGGAGGTTATTGTCCATAATATGTGAGGAAAGTTGTTTCGCGACACATTTTTCGGTGATTTTCGACAGAAAAGGGAGGTTGGAGATAGGGCGGAAGTTGTTGAGGTCGTTCGCATCCGCGGCGGGTTTTTTTAGAAGAGGGGTGACCTGACCTGATTTGAGGGTAACCGGGAGGGAGCCTTGACTGAGGAAGAGATTGACTAGCCTGGTCCAGTAAGAGAGAGTATAGGTATAGAAATCGATGGCGATGTCGCTAGGGATGGGGTCGGAGGAATGGTTGGAGGGTTTAGTTTCGCGGATGCATTTGAGGAGGTCATCTTCCGAGATGACGTCAAAGTTCTGCCAGGTGACCAAGGATTTCCGCTCCTCCATGGGGGGGGTGGGCGACCTGATCCACCAGAGCTTTAACCTTTTCATCGAAGAATATAGCGAAATCTGCTGCTTTCTTTGAGGAATCCTCAGGCTTAATGGTTGGAGGAGAACAGTTTGGGTTTTTGAAGAGGTCAAAAAGTTTTTTGGGTCTGTTTTTAGCCGAGTCAAGGAGGGATCTGAAATGTGATGCTTTTTCCAGGAAGATGTGATTGTGATATATGCATCTTGCTGAGCGTAAAAGAGAGAGATTAGCGGTGGAAGGAGATTTTCTCCAATGCTTCTCTAAGGAATCTAAGGTTTTTCCTTTCATCGTAGAGCGCTTTATTGAACCAAGGTGCTGAGGGGGTGGGTCTTTTCCTTTTGCTTTGGAGAGGAGCAACAATGTCGATTTCGACTGCTAGTACTGAGAGGCACTGAGAAGTGAGATCGTTGACATCCACGCTAGGGTCTAGTCTAGGAAGTGCCCGCATAGCGGAATCACAAAAAGTGTCAAGATCAATGCTCTTAGTGTTACGGAACCAGGTAGTAGCTCTTTTAGGTTGGCCGAGAGTTATAACGTGCGATAGGTGAAAGCGGAAGGGAATGAGGAGGTGGTCAGACCAGTCTACATGGATGGGGGAGCAGTGGTCAGCAGGTCTTCTTTGGATATGACAAGGTCCAGAATAGAGCCCTTAGAATGTGTGGTTTCCGAGCAATGTTGGAGGAGATCATTGGCTGAGAGAAAGGAGGCAAGCTTGTTGGCAGCCGAATCTTCCAAGGAGCCCCAGTGGAGATTAAAGTCACCCAGGAAGATCTGTCTGTCACTTTGAGAGAGTTGGTCACTGATGAAGTCAGTCAGTTCCTCCACAAAGGAAGAGCAGTAACCAGGCGGGTGGTAGATGGCATGGAATCTAAAGGGTGAGCCGTGATGTATTTGAAGTTCTAGGGAAAGGCATTCGAATGTACGGAAGAGGGTGGTAGGGAAGGCTTTCATTTGAAGGGAGTTTCTGAAGCTGATAGCGACACCTCCTCCAGTTTTGTCTGCCCTGTCATTTCTGAGGATAGAATAGTCAGTGGGTACCAACAGATCAAACAAAGTATGAGAGGAGTCATTAAACCAGGTCTCAGTGAGGAAGATCATGTCAAGATTTTGGTGAGTGATAGTATCAGAGATTTCCACTTTGTGTTTGACTGCAGATCTGCAGTTGTGGAGCAAACAGTGCAGCTCTGACGCAGATGTTTTGGTGAAGGGGGTGTTAGGGTTGTTCAGGGAGATAGGGATAAGATTCTTCAATGAGGGAGCCCGGCAAGAGGGAGGTTGGTGAGGTCTGACAGAGGAGATGACCTGAATAGGAAACTGCGTAAAATTCTTAGGAGAGGAGGGCGGAGAGGGAGTGACGTTGGTGGTCTTGAGGCTGGCCCGTAAGTTGGTGATGTCTGCAGAGGGCAGACTGTGATTGGTTTTATTGGGGAGCGGGAGCAAGGGACTCCTCGGGAGGGTGTTAGGGACAGGGGATAACTTGGCGCTTAAACGTGAGATGGACGCTACCAGCTGGGAGATGGAATAGATGAGAGAATCCAGTTTATTTTCCAGAGAGAGGAGAGCTGAGCATGGAGTGTTAGGTGGCTCGGTGGATAAAGAAGGGAGTGCAGAGGGTGAGGGAGGACAGGGAGGGGTGGGGGAACGAGTAGAGGGCGGTGGTGCAGAAGGTAAGGGAGGACAGGGTGGGCTGGAGGAGCAGGATATGAGATGGAGTGCAGAGGGTGAGGGAGGATGGGGCGGGGTGGTGGAATGGGATAAGTGAGGGAGTGCAGAGGGTGAGGGAGGGAGGGGAGGGGTGGGGGAATGGGTGGGGGGTTGGGGAGCAAGGGAAGAGGGAAGAGGGTGAGGAACGATGGTGAACAGAGGGAGTGGAAGGTGAAACTGGTGGGAAGAGAAATATTTTTACTGGAGTTGAACAGAGGGGAAGAGAAGAGGGCATACGTCCGAGGAGGAAGTTGAGGAGTAGGAGGGGGGATAAAAGAGGGCCGGAGGTAAGGGGAGAAGAGGGGAGACGAGACTGACCCGGGCGGGGTGGGCGGGGGGACAGATGAGGTCCGAATGTGCGTGGATCCGAAAGAAAAGGGGGCTGTAAAGGAGGGGGATGGCAGGGGGTCCGAGGAGGGCCAGAGGAATGGGGAGAAAGGAGAGGATGGTGCAAGATAGGTACTGTAGGCTATGCAAGGCGAATGTAGGGGGACAGGTAACAGGTGGAGTGGGGGGAATTGACTAGAGGGAAACTGAGGGAGAAGCAAGGGACTGCAAGGTCGGAGGGAGAGACGAGGAAGGAATTGTCAGGGAGGGAGATAAGGTTGGGAAGCAAGGGAAGAGGAAGGTGGGGTTGAGGATAGATGGGAGGTGGAAGAGGAGAATTTAGGGTACGGGGGACGGGGAAGAGCGGAAAGGGATGAGGCGAAAGGGGGAGGTAAGGGGGAAGGTAAGGACAGTTGATGGGAAGACCAGGTTGTAAGAGAGGTGAATTAAGAGGGGGGCGGAGGGCAGATTTAGTGGGATTAGGGGGCGGTGAAAATGTTGGAGAATCGAGCAGGTGTAGGGTGGGGAGGGGGGTGGAGGCCAGAGTAGATTCCAAACGTTTCCTAGATTGTAAAGCCTTGGGTAAGGCTGACCCGCAGTGACATCAGAGACCCGGTACCATTTGATGACAAATGTTTAGAGGCCTTCAGAGTTTTCAGGGAAAATTTGTCTAATGCACCCTCCCTGATTACAATATGGAGTTTTATCTTTATTGCCACAAGAGAGGCGGGTGTACTCTTTCAGTCCTTACTCAAAAACATGATTGAATCATTAGGCCAGTTACATGCCTGTCTGCTGTGTTAGATCTAGTAGCTATAGGTCTTCCTGGTTGTCTGAAAACGTTTGCAGTTGTTTGCATTGCAATTGAGCAAAGTGAAGGGATTGTGATGGGACATACATTGATTGTGTTTGTTCCACATTCTGTTGAGATTCTGCTGTCCTGTACTCAGACTCGGCACATGACGATTAGTTGCCTGACCAGATTTGAACTTGTCATACTTTTTGCTGAGAATATCTCTAGCAAAAGGTGTAATCTCCTAAATATTGCAACACTGCTTCCTGTTCCAGACATTTATGAAGACAAAGACAGTAGTGATGATGATGAACAAGAACATGACTGTATCAATTTCATAGAGTTATGTACCAAGCCAAGACCGGACATTATTGAAATTTGCCATGAAATGGCTGAACCGATTCTGTTTGTGGTTGGTTCTTGTTGAAGAGTCCATCAAAGAGCATTGAAGGCTGCATATAGCGTGTGTCCCATTTCTGATATTCTTGAAGAATCATACCTGCCAAATGTAACTTCAGCACAAGTGGCAGAGTTGATTGCACTGACAAAAGCTTGTTGCTTCCAGAAGATTTGAATGGAATGATCTATACAGATAGCCAGTATGGTTTTGGAGTGGTCCATAACTTTAAACCGTTGTGGTCACAAAGAGGATTTATGACTTCCTCTGGCACTCGCATCAGGAACAGTTCAAACATACTTGATTTGTTGAAAGCAATACAGCAGCCAAAAGAAGTTGCAGTGGTCAAGTGTACTGCCCATTAGGCTGGGAAAGATATGGCCGCACTCGGAAATAAATATGCGCACCAGGTAACAAGATACTGTGCACTTGAGAATGAACCTGTGAGTTCAAATGAATAAGTTATGATTCAAAAGACAGAACAAAACTAATCAAGTGAGAGTTGTGTATTATATAACAAAAAATGTAAATTGTCTCTTGTTGAATCCAATGCAGACTTCTATGAGTGAATTGAGGGATCGCCAAAAGGAAGCCCCAGAGGATGAGAAAAGAAGGTAGGAAATGTTGGGTTACAAAAATAATTATCAAGATGTCTGGATCACCTCCTGAGTATAAGCATATTCTACCAGATCCCTCCTGAGTATAAGCATATTCTACCAGACTCAGGGCCCAATTCCGATCTCGTTTGGAAAGCATACCTACCGAATCGGACCCAGAATGCTGTCTGTACGACTCGGATCGGGGGAGTCCGACGGAGCGAGAACAATGCATCCGTATGCATCCGGATACGATTCGGTCGGACTCCCATTGACTTCAATGGGAGCCTGTGTTCAGTACGAGAACACTGGCTCCCATTGAAGAAAGGGGTGGCTGGGGAACTCAATGGTGCCTGCCACACTGTGCATGGTTGGGAAGAGGGGACCCATGGGTACCCCCACAGGCCCCCAAAGACTGATTCCGGCAGCCGTTTTGTTCCGGGCAAACCGAATCTGAAGCCTGTCCAAATCAGTCATCGTACTCGCTCCATAGAGCTGTACGAATCGGCTCCAGAAAGGCTTGTCCTGTCTCATGCCTTTCGGAACCGATTCGGTCAGCCCTAACGGTTTCCAGGCATCGTACTTGGTCGTTCGGAACTGGGAACGAGTCGGTCGGAAACAAGGGCTCCGGATCGGATTCGGCAAACACAAATCCGATTCGGAGCCCTTCCGAACGAGATCGGAATCGAACCCTAAATGTTGAATTGAATATATTTTACCTGATTCTATGTTGAATTGCATGGCTAGGTATTTACATAATCAGCCACATGCATGGAGAGGCACCATGACCCGAACATTCACTAAGTATTGGTCAAATTCCACATTCAGAACTGTTGCAGAGGATTTTTGTCAAAGGTATATAATTTGTCAGAGACATAATTAGGGAAAAAGAACCACAGTTTATATTGGCAAATCAGAGGGCCCATTTATGAGAGTTCAAGCAGATTTCATAGAAATGCCGCTTTCCAGTGGCCTTAAATACATTCTTGTGATTGTCTCCTTATTCTCTAAATGGGTTGAGTCCTACCCCACTCAGAGGTCAGATAGCATTGGAGTTGCCAAGCTTTTGCTGTGGGATTTAATACCATGTTTTGGCCTGCTGCCTTCTATTGAGACGGATCATTGCTCCCACTTTAAGAATGAAATTGTGAAATTGATTTGTACAGCTCTTCAGATTAATCAAAGGTTCCATTGTAATTATCATCTTCAATCATCTGACATGGCGGAGAGTTTGAATGGGACCATCAAAAACACGCTGGCCAAAGTGTGTGCATCTACTTGTTTGAAATGGCCAGGTGCCCTTCCGCTTGTCCTGATGCATATTAGAAGCACCCCAGATAAAAACTCTGTCCTCCTGCTTCATAAAGTGCTAATGAGCAGAGCAACGAGATTGGTCTACATTCCTTCAGCTACACTTTTGTTTCTTTTTCTGGAGTTTTATTTAGCGCGAACTTGAACCGAAGGTATCAGAAAGCTTTACATAAGCACCAGTTGCATTACAGACGAACACATTCATTTTGTTAGGCACAGGGAGATTAAGGGCCATATGTATCAATGTTAGGTTTTGCGATTCTCAAATAGCGATTTTTTGCGAATCGCTATTTGAGAATCGCAAAATGAGATGTATGTAGGATTTGCAAAAAAAAATGCGAATCCTACATATTCCTTAATTGCGAATCGCAAATAGCGATTCGCAATTAAGGAAACCCTCCCCATTCAATCCTATGGGCCTAGAGGCCTATAGGAATGAATGGGAAGACATTCTCAATTTGCGATTAGCAAGTAGAGAATCGCAAATTGAGAATGCAATTTCAAGGTTGCAAGGGTGTCAAAAGGACACCCTGTTGCACCCCTGAAATAAGCATGGGTGCACATGTGACACACATACATGCCCTAAGGGCATGTATGTGCGCCACATTGCACTTTGAAAAATGCAAAAAAGTGCATTTTTCAAAGAAATCGCAAATTACCACCAACTTGAAGTTGGTGGTAATTTGCGATTCCTTAAGGCCAAATTGCACTTTTTTTGTGCTTCTTACATTGCATTTAAGGAATCGCAATTTGCGATTCCTTAAATGCAATCGCAAATTGCGATTCCCTATTTTGCGAGGCAGTTTTACATTAATACATACCACTAAGCCCAATTGCGATCGCAAACGCCGAAATTCTGTGAATTTCGGCATTTGCGATCGCAATTTGGAATGATACATATGGCCCTAAGTGATTTGCCCAGAATCACAGATGTTGAGCATCTCTGCCAAGACTCGAACTCGGTTTCCCAGCTTCGAGGGTGACCACTTTAGTCATCAGCCTACATCCTGTCCCCTAACTCATCACTCTCCTCCTCACTTGTTTCAATGACTGATGACCTCGTTCTAGATTACTGCAAAGGTGTGGCTGATATGGTGAAAACTATTTCCCAGCAGGTGAATTTGGCAACAGCATCAACAAAAGAAACTCATTGGCACCCCTTGAACTCGGGAGATTGAAGTCTCATAAAGAAGCATGTCAGCAAAGGTTATCTGGAAGAACACTGGAGAGGCCCATTCCAAGTCGTACTTGTGACTGCAACTGCTAGGAAGATTGCTGGAGTCCTGCAGTGTATCCACTCCGCTCACACAAGTAAAGTGAAGGCAGCGGATGAAGAAGTGGTGACAAGAACCACTGATTCACAGATTCAAGCTAAAGTTTGCACAGTGGATCTAGTGAGAGATGAAGAAAATTTTGAAACTGGTGAAATTGCTGATGAATGTGAAGAACCTGGTAAAGGTACCAGTAGCAGTGGCCAGTTTCTATTTGAGGGTCAGTGTGAAAAGCTGTTGCAAAGTCATGAGCTGCAGCAAGAAGAAATAGACTCTGATCCAACAAGTGAAAGGTTCCAGTTGAAAAGTTGAGTCTCGTGAACCCACAGAGAGAGAAAGCACTTCACAATTAATTGAGTTGTTGTTGCTGATCAAACCTAAGTTCATCATTGAGTGGAGAATATTCAGCAGTAGTCACAAGTGAAGATGCAAGAGTTCAGACAACAAGGGCAGTAAAGAGAACCTGCAAAAGAAAGCATTGGCAGGATGAAAGAATAAAGTCAATCCAAAAAAATCTGAAGTAATTGAAATTGATTAAGAGAACAGTGAAAGTGGGTCGCCAGTTGCTAAAAGACCAGCAAGAAAGAGAAATCCAAGCAGAAAGTATGCTTTACCTGAATGAGCATAATTAGCATCTGTGTCTGAAGAAGAAGAAGAAGAAGAGTCAGGTACAGGGATCTGCAGTCCAATAAACTGTTGCCAATTCATTTTTGATAACGAACTAGAGGAGGACAGTGTTGCAATCAGTTTTAGCTTTGCAAAGGAATCCAGATGAAAAGAGTTTGAGAATATGAATTGTATGATCTTACAAAAGAGCTGATAAAAAGCTTTCAAAGACTTTTGATTTTTGATTTTGATTATTACTTTAAAAAAGAAGAAAAAGTTATATTATTGATTTGAAAAATAAGTTCTGCTGGTTTTTGTAGTTTCACATTCATTTTGTTTTTGATCTCAATCAAAATGGCATACAGCAGATGCTACAACATTATTGGATTAATCTCCTTAATAATGATATTAATAGTCTTTGTTGGTTTATTGTTCCTTTCTCGGGTGGGATAGGTCTCTACAGAGGTTGATTTTACTACAGTATATAATGATGTTGGATGTATACACAGACACACAGGGAACGCTTAGTTAGTGGATTTCATGATAATATCTATCCTAAAATGTTGGGTGAGAATGTGGACATAATGGGGTAAAGGATTGTTTTGTGAGCACTTTTCTAGCTTCTTATGCAGGTGAAGTGCGACCTACCTGCTGCTTCCGATGTCTTATGATTTAGATTGTAATGTGAGTATATTAATGAACATGAGTTTATATCGCTTCATCTGTCCAATTTCAATGTTTCGTTGGAAGATCTTCCTGTCTCCAAAGATGCTAAAGATGGTTTAGAATATGGTAAATTTCTAAATACAGTTGCACAAATTAACCTTAGTACTAATAAAACTTAAAAGGAGTATATGTGCAGTTTAGGTAAACAGAGCATAAGTTTGTTAGGGAATATAATGAAAGAAGAGTGAAAATTGTGAGCGATTGGAAAGATGAGAAGATAATAGAATAGATTAAGGCTGAGGATGAATTTAGGTTTTTGAATTTTCAACCAAGATTGAGAGTGGAGTATGAAAGAAAAGGTGACTTGCGTATGGTGCACTATGAGCCTACAGGAGTTAGGTCAATTGCATATGTGGGTGAGAGTGAGTGTAAGAGAAGTTGTGTTGTTATTGGGTATTTTCTGAGGAATATAGTATGTGTGCGGTAAAACAGCTTATTTCGATCTATATTGCAATTGGGTGGGTTTGTACTATCTTGCTTTAGCGTTTCTTAGAGTTTATCATGGGAGTGGAATGAATGAAGTTGTTGGTTTGAAGGGAGTGAAACATGGTTTTGAGCATATAGTATTAGATATATTTGGAGCTATGATTCCATATATAATCTCAATCCGGGCGATGATTATGCAAACTCATTTTTACATATCCTTTTTGCAAAAGAAGGCTGTGTTTGCTGGGTTTTGAAGATTAGGGAGTGCTGCACCTTCATACCCAATAACAGTCGGATTATTAACACATATGTTCAAAATATATGCGGTGTACTCCCCTAGTTGATCCTCAGTGGCTACTGCAGACATTGGCCCCCTCACTTCACACCTATTACAGGCCCCCCCCTGCACTGCCACTTACCTTTCACGTTTTGGTTCTTCCACTTCATACTGGGTCTGAAATGTATCTTCTGTGTCTTCTGTAGATAGGTGCGGGTCTGTTAATTGTTTATATTAATTGTAGATTACACATCTGTTTTGATCCGTATATATTTTGTTAAAGGTATGGACTGACCGGCTTGCTTAGTTAGCGGCTGAACATACGACTTGTGCAACACGTTGTTTCTTCTGTGCACCACAAATGTCATCCTTTAACGCATTATGACACACTTTGCTTTATTTCTATAATTGCTACTACCGCAGGTTATTGATGATGCTGTAATGCTGTTGTGAATTTTTTTGCACTGTAAAAATGAAAATGCTTAATATACAGATTTAAACAAAAAACACATATGTTCAAAAGATAACCAATATTTCTCGTGAAGTGCAAGCTTTAGAAGAGCATGGCTTTAGGGAAACACTAGGTTTCTGGGTTATTGAGATAGACAGAGGGTTTAGCAGGGTTGGTGAATGGTTCGATAGTTTGGGAGGGGATATGTTTAGGCTGTTTCTAACTCCTATAATAATTGTATTGCTTTATGAAATTGTTCTGTTCCTCTTGTTCAAATTTTCTGAGTATTTGTTACTAAAATGTGGGTGTAAGGAGAAAAGAAAAGAGGAAAGGGGAAGAATTTGAAATGTAGGATGCCAGAGAATGTGTTTACAATCAACTGAAATTGATGGAAGAATTAACCCAAAAGAAACAGAGAGGGATGCAGACTGTATTATAATTGCTGACTAATTAGATTATTTATGTGTTTTTAATGATTATGGAATAATCAGGTGGGGAAAATTGTTGAGAGTTTTTGTGTATTTATGTTTTTGTGCATTATTAACAACGTGCAGAATGTAGTTACATACTCGATTACACATGTACAGACGGATATAGTACTATTGTCTTTAAAACAAATTTCCTATCATGTGTAGAAGTGTAAGTAAGTCCGTTTTTATATAGCGCAGCTACTCACCCTTACGGGTCTCAAGGCGCTGGGGGCCGTCGTGGAAATTAAGTGAGCTATTGCCCAGAGTCACATGGTGCTGAGCTGAGCTGCCGCCGGAGCCGGGGATCGAGCCGTGAACCCTGTGCTCCGAAGTCAGCTGCCCTGGCCGCTGCACCACACCTCTCCTGACCTTTGTTAACTAGGCCTCAATTTGGTCCTAGCAGCCACGTTTTACAAAATGGATGTCCCTCTTACAAAATGGATGTCTCTCTGTTTCACTGTATGTCATTTTTGAAACACACAGTCAAGCAGAATCATGTTTGTTATTTCCATTGCCATAGTTCATGCTGTTCTCAATTAATCGTCCAAGGCTCAGTCATAAAACTGCAACTTTACTTCAAGGTCCTTCCTTTAGCTCACTGTACCCTACTTATTCAAAAAAGCTTTCTTGTTGTTCATGTATCTAGTTTGTTCTACCATCTCTGAATGGTATTAGCATAGAGTGGGCAGAATTAAGATTCATATACTGGGAAAGTGCTTGGGTACTAAGGCAATATGGCGCTTAAAAAAATTCATCCCATGAAGAATTGGCATTTTTAGTGATTTCATATGTGAAAATAATGTAAAAAACTCTAGATTTTGGGAGTGAGACAGAAGACTTTCCTATAGACTTAGATGCTGCTAGGGATGATGTCCGTTTCTCTGTTGATTTTGCATCCCACTTGGGACTTAAAATATTTTTGATTTTGCACTTCTCTGTAATATTCTATTTGCTAAGTGCTTTGTTGAAATTATTCTCTACTGCGTTATTGCATTTTTGTAATAAATCCTTTAAATTATTTCTGCTGATCTAGGAACTCAGTTATTGAGTGGGCCCATTACTTATTTGACTGTTTTGTTGATATTTTGATGTGTTGGGAAGTGCCTTACCTCTGGGACACATTGCCTCATGAACTTGAGGTATAACAACATCTCCGATTCATCAAATTGTTGGCGTTCTGTTAAGGTAAAATTTTGGGGTGTCAAAATTGAGGGTCCCCCTTACCTAGATTTCAATGTCTCTCTTTTGTATTATGTCTTTTGGTGAAATAAAGTATCCAAAGAAATACAATTTCGTTCATTAGAAAATGTAATTTTTATGTCATTTCTGTTTGCCTAACCTGTGGGCAGCCTCATTAAGTATTTTCAAGGTTGGTACTAAAGCGAGGCTGTGCTCATGCTCCATTGCCTGGAATTCTAAGACATAATAGTAGTTTTATCTTTATTTCAGAAAACATGCTCTAAAAATCAAAAAAATCTGCAAAGGCAATTGAACAAAACGGACGCTTTGGAAAACGAAAGATTTCTTTTATTATTATCCCCGTGCCAGCTCCCCGCTGCCCAGTGGCGTAACGAAACTTGAGGGGGCCCCCCTGCAAAGTACATGGAGGGGACCCCCCATTCTCCGCGCCAGACAAGAGCTCTCAGGCCAGCGACCCGCCATACTGCAGGGGCTGCATGGCTATTGTTACGCCACTGTTACCAATACAGCTGTTACAAGTAAACCTGGATAGTGGAGGTAATAATTGGGTATACTCTGCCAGCAGTCTATCATAGGTGGTGGTCTATCCATAACAGGGTCCCTGCCATCAGTACGCAGGGGAAGTTTGCCCTATTTTAGGTGGGTTTCCTGATGCAGACTCCTGTCATGATATACAACATCGGGCCCACTCATCGTTTAGTTTTGCCAAAAGTGCATCCACTGCTCCTTCTCTTTTACACCTCCTTCCTTCCTCATGCTTTCTATCTCTTCCTTTCTTTTTTTTCCTAGCATCCTATCTTTTCTTCATTTTCATCTCTGCCTTTTTCTTTCTATTCTCTGTCACTTTTATCTCCAACTTTTTCTCTCCCATCCCGTCGAAATCATTCCACATGCTTTCCTATCTCCTGTGCAGTATTTCACTCTCTTTCTTTGCTCTTTTTATGCTATCTGCTTTATATTTCCTTTGTCCATTTTCTCACCCTCTCCATTCCCTACCTCTCTTTACTCATTTCCTCCATTATACCCCACCCTCTCTTCCTTATCAGCTTTCCATCTGACCTTGTCCTTATAGCACCTTGTGATTTCTTTCCTGCATACTTTCTCGCTGTCTTCCTCGATTAGCGCTTCCAGTGCTTTCTTATCTATCACTATGCTCTTCATCACTCCTGTACAGACCTGGATCTCTCATCTTGAGTTCTTATTGCCCTTCTTCTTCCTCATACTCTCCCAGAACCCCTAGCCTCAAAGGTTGTATTTATTTACTCCAGAGTCTTCCCTGGTGTCTCTAGAGAGGCCAGATGGTGCCAGTTCCCCAGTCCTATTTGTCCTGGCTTCCGTAGTGCCCACCACCACAGCTGATCAATGTATTGGGTGATGACACCGAAAGAAAAGACACTGCACCTTGCCACACACTTTAAATTGTCCAACTACCTTTTGTAGCAAATCAGTGTTGTTTGATTAAAATGTTTGAATCTCTCTCTCTATATATATCTACATACACACGCACACACACTCACACACATACAAAAAGGCCACAGATGGAGGAGAGGATTTTGCTGGAGTGGGGACACATCCTTACCTCTGGCCCACCACAAGCACTTTTTGTTTTGGACCATGTATAATAGCCTTGTTCAAACCCCTTTACTTCCCTTATCACACATTCAGCATTCTTGTTGTTTTCTGTACAGTGACATAGAAATGTTGTTGTGGACTCTTATGCAAACAAAAAAAAGCTCCCAGCAGGTCAATACCTCATGTACAGAGACATCCACATTGGCACAACTCCCAAAACCCCCCAGGCATATTCCCACATAGGAAAAGGTAAAAAAAAGAGTATAATGCATGAGGTGCATCATTTAGGTCAGCACATTGGCTTAAAGAGGATGTACACTTTTCTTGTGGTCAGAGTACGTTTATCAACATTTTCCATCAGCTGTGACATTAGTAAACCTGGTCTTGGAATCTCTCCCTGCTGCCTTTTAATTTTGCTAATTCATTGGTGTCCACACTCTAATAATAAATTGTAAAGACCAGGCAGGGCTAAGGTTTTTAACACATGCAACTGTCTGTTACCATTCTTGGACAGATGTATTTAAACAATCCATTGTTGTATTTCCTGGATGCTAACATCTCGCTCTTGCTTCTTTTTCAACTTCCACGACACTACTTCACAAAGCCATGTACTGATAAGCACCACTATCGATCAAGGACAAAATCACCCCAAAAATAAGCTGTGTTCCAACCACACACCGTCTTCCCAATAACTCACTTTAAAATACTCCGCAGAGGGCTGATCCATTTAATGTTTGACAACAGCCCCTGTAACAGACTTCCTGTAGAGCATCACAACCCAACCAACCTGCTACTGTTCAGAGAACAACTCAAGGATCTCCTGCCAACACCCAACCTACTAACATGTGATGCCGCTACTCAAGACTCACTAGTTTCCCCAACTCCGGGTTTATTGATCATCAGCACAAAACTAAGACCGACCTCTTTCTTCAACCTACTGTCCTGCAGAAACAATCCAACGTGTCTTCCCCAAATTTCTTTAAATCGATAAAGACAAAGAGAACCAGTCACAAACATAATCTTTCACACCGTGCAGCTATCTTTTCCAGGGTGTCTGAGAGACTGACAGACAGGCACACATTCACTGTAGAGTGAGTCTCAGCACTTCTCTTGTCAATTGACAGAGACAAGGCTTTCCATCGAGTGCACTGGCTTTTTTCTGTGAGAAATACTGGAGAAGGCGGGTCTGGGTACACGATTCAAAACATGGGAATTGTGCACCTATTCTAGCCCGCAGCTCGGAGGCTGAGCTGGACTTTCACTTCATCCAAAAGAAATGGACTGACATCCTCCACAAAATGCACACCTCCTCATTCTGTGCCTCGGGAAAAGAAGCAATGCTTAAGATTACACATTATTGGTACTACACCCCAGCCAGAAGGTGAAATGGAAACTCAACAGTCCTAATGGCTGTTAATTCAACTTCGGCCACCCAGACACACTGACTCATCTCCTCTGGCTCTGTCCCAAACTCAAACGCTACTGGTAGGCCGTCTGAAAGATATCAATGAAATGTTTGCAACAGATATACCCTGTCTTTCTACCTACGTCCTACCGAGACTCCTCAATGCCCGACACACCCTCTACACTCTAACGAAGGTGAAGGCAATGATAATGGCTTTGGCTTTGTGTGGGGCTAAACATGTCATCAAAGCCAAATGGGGCACAGATACGTTGTCTTCTCACTTTGACTGGCTGCATAAACTGTGGGACCTCACAGGGATGGAAAAGCTTACTGCTTCCCTGCAGAACAAGTTGCTACACTTTGACAAACGAGGGGCCCATGCATCCAATCTCTGGCACAGGACTTTTGGGAACTTACTAGTCTTCTATACTTATGAGTACACCAGCTTATAGGACGAGGGGGCACGCCTGATCAGCAAGACAAAGACTGACCGCAGTGGGTATGACGCACTAAAAGACCCAGCCTGCTGACACTGAATACGTTGCGAAAGAGCTAATTCTGGTGAGAGAGGTGATGCTCCCTGGGTGACAACCCCTGATATTTTATCCCTCCTCTCCTGCCTTTCCCAGTCCCCCCTGGTATCCTCCCTTCCTCCCCATCTATCTCCTTCTTCTGTTCTCCCACTGTTATGTCCCACTGTTCTACCTAATCGGCCTTTAGATTTAGGTAAGAGTATTTGTTCCTGGATAAATAAATAAAAAGATCTGAACCATAAAACATCAATGGGTCGGAAAAATATTTAAATTCTAACATTGTTAATATAATATTCCATCAACATAAGGTTTCTCAGATTTGTGGTCTTATATTTTGCTGTTACTCTCAAACACTGTAAACTTATTTCACTCTCCTTTGGTCTGCAGAACTCTCTGATAACCCTTTTCACCTCAAGGCACCTCTTAAAATAAAGTGTTTCTTTGTTCTATATTTCTACAGTCTCAAAGGCATTACTGTACAAATTTACCAACCTCAAAAAGATGAAACTAAGACTTGGCCTAGTTGAGATTCAAATTCATGAACAGATCACAAAACATGTCTTCTCTTTTGATCTCACTGTATCTTCTCTCTCACTTTCTCCCTCTCTCAAAGTCTTCTTCTTCTCTTCTTAATTCTCTCACCCTTTGTCTCTCTTTCTCTCGCTCTCTCTGCCTCACTTACTCTCATTCTTTCCATTTATCTCCTTCTCATTCTCTTGCTTCCCCCGTTGTCCGTGTCTTCTCCCCTCCCTCCGCCCTCTCGTCTGTGCCTTCTCCCCCCTCCCTCTTGTTGTCCGTGCCTTCTCGCCCCGCCCTCCCTCCCTTTGTCTGTGATGCCTACCATTTGCAATGCAATAGGTCTCGCGTAAATGCAAGACCTATTGCATTGCTAATGCTTGTTTATGCGGGGCATCAGGTTGGCCATTGTCCCGGTTCTTTCCCTTCCTCCCCCATCGGCGGTGGCACTATGGCTTTCATTAGAAAAGCTTTCCAGCGTAAACTGCATGTTGTGTACTTGCGACTGATACGACGTAGCTGACCTGATGATCGTCTGCTCTACCACACAAGAAATAAAACGATCTTGAAGGAGCGAGAGGTACGCTTCACCCCCACCCTGGCGCAAGGCTTCAGCTACGACTCGTCGTGGTCAGAAAACGTTTTTCGAATCTCCCCTGCTCTTCTCCTTTTAAGGTTCGTCAACTAGAAACGTAGCCGGGGGAGGGGGTTACACTCTTCACACAAAAGGAATCACGTGTTGTGCAAAACATTTGCACAGTGTCACAGGGTTAATTCAAGTGGCATGGTGTTCGGCATGCAACGCTAACAGACATGGGCCCATCGAGAGGGCACAGGACATTGAAGGAGACGTGCAAGAGAAACTAGCTGGCGCAGTACATACGACCAGCAGGTCACTACACATACTACACGCTATACATGCCAATGTGGAACTCTTTGAGCACGGAACATACAACACACTAGGAGACATGGATATGCCAATGTGAAATCCTTCAAACACAGAGCTCACTTAGACAGTGGAAACGTGCGTGCCAATGTGAAGCTATTTGGGCAGTCCTTCACATACCAGAAGACAAGTGCACACCAATGTGAAACAATCTGGGCACAGGACGTACTGCACACACAAGGCGACATACATGTTAACAAGAAACACATTGTAGGGGACGTGCATGACAATGAAAAACTATTTGGGCACAGTAGAATCAGAAGAAACGTGTGCATGTCATTGTGAAGCTATCTAGGCACAGTTAATTTTACACCTGCTAGAAGACATGTGCATGGCAATGAGAAATGTTCTGGGAAAAGTACACACTTCACATCTGAGGACAAGTGCATGTAAATGAGAAACTATCTGGGCAGAGAACATACAGAGTTTACCTATGTGTATGCCAATGAAAATCTATTTTGTTGCAATACATACAACACTCAATAGGAGACAGCTTCTTGTCAACGTGGTACTATCTGGGCACAGTACACATTGCACTCACTAGGAAAGATGTGTATGCCAATGTAAATCTATATGGGACAGAACACGCAGTGCCTTGTGTTCCAATGCAAAACTATCTGGGTACAACACACAGGGCCTTGTGTGTGTGAATACAGTGCCTTGTGTGTGAAAGTAAAACGATCTGGGCACAACACACAGTGCCTTGTGTGTGAATACAGTGCCTTGTGTGTGAATACAGTACCCTGTGTGTGAAAGTAAAACTATCTGGGCACAACACACAGTGCCTTGTGTGTGAATACAGTGCCTTGTGTGTGAATACAGTGCCTTGTGTGTGAAATTAAAATTATCTGGGCACAACACACACAGTGCCTTGTGTGTGAATGTAAAACATTCTGCTCACGGTACGCAGAGCACACACTAGGAAAGCTGTGTGTGTCAACGTAACATTTTCTTGTCACAGATCACAGAGTTCTCTAGAGAAGACGTGTGAATGTAAAACTGTCTAGACACAGGACATACGGAGCTCTCTAGGAAAGATGTGTATGGCAATGTAAACATATGTGAGTGCAGTGCATACAGGGCTGTGTGAGTTAATGTAAACGTATCCGGACTCGGTACATACAGTGCTCACTGGGAAAGGTGTATGTGCCAATGTAAAACTATTAGTGTGCAGTGAGTGAGTACATGGCTCACTGGGGATGACGTTTGCGCCGTGCATACAGTGTTGTGTGTGTCAATACAAAAATATCCGGGGGTAGTACATGCAGTGCTCGCTAGCGAGCAAGCATGCAAATGACAAATATTTGTGCAAAGTACAACACAAACTAGAAAAAGCACTTGCAATGCAATAGGTCTCGTATTTTCGAAACTTTGACTTATTGGTATTGTAAATGACAATGCCTTGTATTTATCTGTTGATTTTTAAACAAATAAATAAAAGGCATTGTCATTTACAATGCCAATAGCTAAAAATCTCGCAATTGCGAGACCTATTGAATTGCAAATGCTTGTTTTTCTACCTGTCCCTCCAGTTTCTTTCTCTCCAGCGAGTGGAAACAGAGAGGTTGGTGCAGGGCAGATAAGAGGAAAAACACTGATATGAGGAGCCAACAAGTAAAATAAATGCAGTCATCACAGGCAAGATGCCCCCCCTCGCTCCTGAACCCCGGTGCCACTGCACCGGATGGACCACTGATAGGCCCCTGATAGTGTACCTTCCAATGAGTCTGATCAGAGTCTGTTCCTGGAGGGAGCTGCAAACCTTCTGCTTCCCCAGTCAGCTCGTCCCGTCTCAGAGGCTGTGCCCTGTGGGGAATGCTCTCTCTGAGGCCCCCACCCCCATCCCTTTTCCGGGCCTGGCTCGTGGCTCTGACGGAAGAGAAACAATGTAACTTGTTACTTTGTTTCTCTTCAGTCCTGCCCTGGGTCAGTGCGAGGAGCTCAGAGCAGGCTGCACACTGTAGCTGCTTTAGAGCAAGCCTGTCTCTCTCACAGCTCTCTACCGAAGAGCTGAGGGGGCCCCCTTCACCTACTGAAGACTGGGGGCCCACCCGCACCGCGGGGGCTGCGGGGGTGTTTGTTACACCCCTGCCGCTGCCTCTGCCTTGCTTGAGCTCCCTCGCTCATGCTCCTGCTGAGCCCATTATTGTGCCTGTCTCTGTTCTCTGTTATTTTCTCTCTGTATTTTCACTATTGTGCATTGTTTCATTCTGCTACTTTCTCTCCACTTTCTACTGTTGTGTATTGTTGATTCTGCTGTTTTCTCCCCGCTTTCTATTGTTGTGCATTGTTCATTCTGCTTTTTTCGCCCCGCTTTCCATTATTGTCCCATTTTTCTTTGTGCTGTATAGCCTTTGTTACCCTTATACCGTATTTTATGCTGTTTTCCCTGGTGTGTGTTATTTTTTAGCTGCTCTGTTGTTGGTTCTGCCCCGCTGTCCACTCGTATTTTCCCGCCGTTGGCGCTGCCTTCTTCCTGCCCGCTTCCGGCCTCTGCTAACACTGCCCAGTGCCCCTGCCAGGGCTTACTTATTGGAGGCTGCAGCGTGACCCTTGCCAGCTCCCCGCCACCTCTCCCTCGCTTGAGCTCTTTTGCTCGTGCTCCTGCTGAGCCCATTATTGTGCCTGTCTCTGCTCTCTGCTATTTCCTCTCTACATTCCACTATTGTGCATTGTTTCATTCAGCTGCTTTCTCCCCGCTTTCCACTGTTGTGCATTGTTCATTCTGCAGTTTTTCCGCACTTTCTACTGTTGTGCATTGTTCATTCTGCTGTTTTCTCCCCACTTTCCTCTAGTGTGCATTGTTAATTCAGCTGTTTTCTCTCTGCTTTCCATTATTGTGACATATTTCTTTCTGCTGTGTAGCCTTAGTTAATTTTGTTACTGATTTCATTCTGCTGCTTTTGTGCCCCTTGCACCATATTTTCTGTTGTTTTCCCCGGTGTGTGTTATTTTTTAACCGCTCTGCTGTTTTTTCTGCCCCGCTGGCCGCTAGTGTTTTCCCGCCGTTGCTGCCGCTTTCTTCCTGCCCGCTTCCCGCCACTGCTAACACTGCCCAGCACCCCTCCCAGGATCTACTTAATGGAGGCCAAAGAGCAGCTGCGCCACCGGTCGAGCACGTCTGCACCCTTACATGCCTGGATTGCACCCAGAGCCAGGAATCCAGGGTCTCCCGTCACCCAAAGCTACACCAGCGCCGAGCTCAGAGCCTTGGAGCCCAGACTCTGCAATAACAACAACTGCTGCCACAGCTCTCCATGCTCAACAGCAGGACCTTTTTCATGCCGCCACTGTCTCTCTTCCTGCAGCACCGGAACACACGCAACCGCCACCACAACACCAACCCCGACCGAGCCTGGACAACTTCACTGCCTCCTGCTCAATGCCCAATCACTCTGCAAACGCGCCACTAAGATCTGGGACCCATCACCTCACTCACCCTGATGTCATCTTCCTCACCGAGACCTGGCTTAATCAAAAATCTGCATCTGACATCTCCATGGACACCCCTAACGGCTACCATATAGCTCACCAGGACCACATCAACAGACACGGAGGTGGAATCGCCATCATCCACAAACAATCCATCCACTGCTCCACCTCCACAGACAACAGAAACCCCGATCATGGAACAACTAAACTTCCAACTCAAAATAGACGGCAAAACCACCATCAGAAGCACCCTCACCTACAAACCCCAGGACCACGCCCTGGCTTTTGCGCCACCATCCCCGAATTCATTGGACCACAAGCCATCAATACTGAAAACAATATCTTCCTCGGAGACCTCAATTTTCACCTCCACAAAACCAACACAGACAACATCCTCGAAAGCATGAAGAATATTGGCCTCATCCAACTGGTCACCAACCTCACACACAATGCTGGACACACGCTCAACCCTATTTTTACAGTCAGCGACAGAGTCAAGTGCAGCCCTTTCACTGAGCTTACCTGATCGGACCACTCAGTCGTCCGCTTTACCATCACAGCAGCCCCCAACACTACCACCAAGACGCCCAGCACCTCACACTGCAACTGGAACAAAGTATCTGTAAACCAATGGACTGACGCCCTCAAAACCTCCCACCCTGACACCAAAACCCACCTTTAACCCCTTCGCTGCTAGGCCTTTTCCCCCCCTGTGCTAAGCCTTTTTTTGGCTATTTGTGGTAGTGCGCGCTTAGGCCCCTGTAACTTTTTGACCACATAAGGTATCCACGCCAAATTTGCGTCCTTTTCTTCCAACATCATGGGGATTGTAAAGGTATCCAGGGTTTGTGGATTCCCATGGAGGGGACCCAGAAATTAGCCAAAATACAGCAAAATTTTGTTTTTTTGGGGAAAAATGCAAAAAAAGGGCTACAGATGAAAGCGTCTTGTTTTTCCCCTGCAAATGGCATCAAAAAAGGGGTTGTGGTGCTGAAATCACCATCTTCCCAGCTTTCAGGGACAAGCAGACTTTTGTCAGAAAACCAACTTTTTTTACACAGTGTTGGCATTTTTCTGGGACATAGCCTATTTTTGCTATTTTTTGTGCTTTCAACCTCCTTCCAGTTAATGGTAGAAATGGTTATGAAACCAATAATGGATCCTGAAAAGCCATACATTTCTGAAAAGTAGACAAAATTCTGAATTCAGCAAGGGGTCATTTGTGTAGATCCTTAAAGTTTTCCTTATAGAAACTAACAGTTAAATGAAGGAAAAATTGAAAATTAGTTGAAAAAAACAGCCATTTGTGTCAACGTTTTCACCTGTAACTTCTTCTAATTATGACAGCTATTTGAAAGCAATACACCGTTATATCCGCTGGACCTTTCTGGTTGTGGGGATATATAGGATTTGTAGGTTCACCAAGAACCCGACGAACCCAGAGCCAATAACTGAGCAGCATCTTACAATGGTTTTTTATTATGTACCGGGTATATAGCAATTATTTTGGGAAAATGTATACATGGAGAAATTGTTATGAAAGACACCTATGTATTTCTGAAATAGGAACAAAATGTAGATTTTAGAAACAGTAGATATTTGCACATTTCCGAAATTGGGAGTACCCATACTAGCATGAGAATTATAGGTCATTTTTCAAAATGACTTATTTTTTACACATTGTCTTTCATTTGGAAGGCAGAAATGCATCGAAAGTCAATAGGTAATAACAGTTGCTCTACAATTCTGTGTTACCCTAAGTCTCCCGATAAAAATGGTACCTCACTTGTGTGGGTAGGCATTGTGCCCACAACAGGAAATGGCTCAAAATGCAACGTGGACGTACCACATTTTCACAATGAAAAATTACCCTTTTTTTGAAAAGTGCCTAGCTGTAGTTTTTGAACCCTAGCTCTGCGGGCACTTAAGGAAACCTAGCAAACCTATACATTTTTGAAAACTAGACACCCAGGGGAATTCAGGACGGGGTGACTTGACTGGCTCTCACCAGGTTCTGTTACCCAGAATCCCTTGGAAACCTAAAAAATTGGTAAACAAAACACATTTTCCTCACTTTTCTGTGGTGGAAAGTTCTGGAATCTGCGCGGATCCACAAAATTCTACCCACCCCACGTTCCCCAAGGTCTTCTGAAAACAATGGTACCTCACTTGTGTGGGTCGGCCTAGTGCCTGCAACAGGAAACGGCGCAAAACGCAACGTGGTCACACCTCAATTTCGCAGTGAAAAATGACCCTTTTTTGGCAAAGTGCCTAGCTGTAGTTTTTGAACCCTACCTCTGCCGGCACCTAGGGAAACCTAGCAAACCTATAAATTTTGGAAAACTAGACACCCAGGGGAATCCAGGATGGGGTGACTTGACTGCCTCCCACCAGGTTCTGTTACCCAGAATCCCTTGCAAACCTAAACAATTGTCCAAAAAAACACATTTTCCCCACATTTCTGTGGTGGAAAGTTCTGGAATCTGCGTGGATCCACAAATTTCCGCCCACCCCGCGTTCCCCAAAGTCTTACGAGAAAAATGGTACCTCACTTGTGTGGGTCGGCCTAGTGCCTGCGACAGGAAACGGCGCAAAACGCAACGTGGTCACACCTCAATTTCGCAGTGAAAAATGACCCTTTTTTGGCAAAGTGCCTAGCTGTAGTTTTTGTACCCTACCTCTGCCGGCACCTAGGGAAACCTAGCAAACCTATACATTTTTGAAAACTAGACACCCAGGGGAATCCAGGATGGGGTGACTTGACTGCCTCCCATTAGGTTCTGTTACCCAGAATCCCTTGCAAACCTAATAAATTGTCCAAAAAAACACATTTTCCCCACATTTCTGTGGTGGAAAGTTCTGGAATCTGCGTGGATCCACAAATTTCCACCCACCCCGCGTTCCCCAAAGTCTTACGAGAAAAATGGTACTTCACTTGTGTGGGTCGGCCTAGTGCCTGCGACAGGAAACGGCGCAAAACGCAACGTGGTCACACCTCAATTTCGCAGTGAAAAATGACCCTTTTTTGGCAAAGTGCCTAGCTGTAGTTTTTGAACCCTACCTCTGCCGGCACCTAGGGAAACCTAGCAAACCTATACATTTTTGAAAACTAGACACCCAGGGAAATCCAGGATGGGGTGACTTGACTGCCTCCCACCAGGTTCTGTTACCCAGAATCCCTTGCAAACCTAAAAAATTGTCCAAAAAAACACATTTTCCCCACATTTCTGTGGTGGAAAGTTCTGGAATCTGCGTGGATCCACAAATTTCCACCCACCCCGCGTTCCCCAAAGTCTTACGAGAAAAATGGTACCTCACTTGTGTGGGTTGGCCTAGTGCCTGCGACAGGAAACGGCGCAAAACGCAACGTGGTCACACCTCAATTTCGCAGTGAAAAATGACCCTTTTTTGGCAAAGTGCCTAGCTGTAGTTTTTGAACCCTACCTCTGCCGGCACCTAGGGAAACCTAGCAAACCTATACATTTTTGAAAACTAGACACCCAGGGGAATCCAGGATGGGGTGACTGGACTGCCTCCCACCAGGTTCTGTTACCCAGAATCCCTTGCAAACCTAAAAAATTGTCAAAAAAACCACATTATCCCCACATTTCTGTGGTGGAAAGTTCTGGAATCTGCGTGGATCCACAAATTTCCACCCACCCCGCGTTCCCCAAAGTCTTACGAGAAAAATGGTACCTCACTTGTGTGGGTCGGCCTAGTGCCTGCGACAGGAAATGGCGCAAAACGCAACGTGGTCACACCTCAGTTTCGCAGTGGAAAATGACCCTTTTTTGGCAAAGTGCCTAGCTGTAGTTTTTGAACCCTAGCTCTGCCGGCACCTACGGAAACCTAGCAAACCTATACATTTTTGAAAACTAGACACTCAGGGGAATCCAGGATGGGGTGACTTGACTGCCTCCCACCAGGTTCTGTTACCCAGAATCCCTTGCAAACCTAAATAATTGTCAAAAAAACCACATTTCCCCCACATTTCTGTGCTAGAAAGTTCTGGAATCTGCGTGGATCCACAAATTTCCACCCACTGCGCGTTCCCCAAAGTCTTACGAGAAAAATGGTACCTCACTTGTGTGGGTCGGCCTAGTGCCCGTGACAGGAAACGGCGCAAAACGCAACGTGGTCACACCTCAATTTCGCAGTGAAAAATGACCCTTTTTTGGCAAAGTGCCTAGCTGTAGTTTGTGAACCCTAGCTCTGCCGGCACCTAGGAAAACCTACCAAACACACACATTTCTGAAAAGTAGACACCCGGGGGCTTCCAGGGAGGTATGGCTTGCATGGATCCCCCAACCTTTCCTTACCCAGAATCCCCTGCAAACCTCTATTTTAGCTGAAAAAATCACTTTTTTCACACATTTTCATGTGGGAAAGTGTGGCATCACTGGCCTCACACAAATTTCCTACCACCCAGTGTTCCCCCCAGTCTCCCGATAAAAATGGTGCCTCACTTGTGTGGGAGGCCCAAGTACCCGCGACAGGCAAGGGCCCAAAACGTAGTGAGGCGACATCAAAATTGCCTATCTCAAAACCACCTGGTTTTGCAAGGGGGGTCACCTGGGTTTTTGGCCCCGTGCTCGGCGGCCATCTAGGGAAACCTACCAAACCCACACATTTCTGAAAAGTAGACACCCGGGGGCTTCCAGGGAGGTATGGCTTGCGTGGATCCCCCAACGTTTCCTTACCCAGAATCCCCTGCAAACCTCAATTTTAGCTGAAAAAATCACTTTTTTCACACATTTTTGTGTGGGAAAGTGTGGCATCACTGGCCTCACACAAATTTCCTACCACCCAGCGTTCCCCCAGGTCTCCCGATAAAAATGGTGCCTCACTTGTGTGGGAAGCCCAAGTACCCGCGACAGGCAAGGGCCCAAAACATAGTGAGGCGACATCAAAATTGCCTATCTCAAAACCTCCTGGTTTTGCAAGGGGGGTCACCTGGGTTTTTGGCCCCGTGCTCGGCGGCCATCTAGGGAAACCTACCAAACCCACACATTTCTGAAAAGTAGACACCCGGGGGCTTCCAGGGAGGTATGGCTTGCGTGGATCCCCCAACGTTTCCTTACCCAGAATCCCCTGCAAACCTCAATTTTAGCTGAAAAAATCACTTTTTTCACACATTTTTGTGTGGGAAAGTGTGGCATCACTGGCCTCACACAAATTTCCTACCACCCAGCGTTCCCCCAGGTCTCCCGATAAAAATGGTGCCTCACTTGTGTGGGAGGCCCAAGTACCCGCGACAGGCAAGGGCCCAAAACATAGTGAGGCGACATCAAAATTGCCTATCTCAAAACCACCTGGTTTTGCAAGGGGGGTCACCTGGGTTTTTGGCCCCGTGCTCGGCGGCCATCTAGGGAAACCTATCAAACCCACACATTTCTGAAAAGTAGACACCCGGGGGCTTCCAGGGAGGTATGGCTTGCGTGGATCCCCCAACGTTTCCTTACCCAGAATCCCCTGCAAACCTCAATTTTAGCTGAAAAAATCACTTTTTTCACACATTTTTGTGTGGGAAAGTGTGGCATCACTGGCCTCACACAAATTTCCTACCACCCAGCGTTCCCCCAGGTCTCCCGATAAAAATGGTGCCTCACTTGTGTGGGAGGCCCAAGTACCCGCGACAGGCAAGGGCCCAAAACATAGTGAGGCGACATCAAAATTGCCTATCTCAAAACCACCTGGTTTTGCAAGGGGGTCACCTGGGTTTTTGGCCCCGTGCTCGGCGGCCATCTAGGGAAACCTACCAAACCCACACATTTCTGAAAAGTAGACACCCGGGGGCTTCCAGGGAGGTATGGCTTGCGTGGATCCCCCAACGTTTCCTTACCCAGAATCCCCTGCAAACCTCAATTTTAGCTGAAAAAATCACTTTTTTCACACATTTTTGTCTGGGAAAGTGTGGCATCACTGGCCTCACACAAATTTCCTACCACCCAGCGATCCCCCAGGTCTCCCGATAAAAATGGTGCCTCACTTGTGTGGGAGGCCCAAGTACCCGCGACAGGCAAGGGCCCAAAACATAGTGAGGCGACATCAAAATTGCCTATCTCAAAACCACCTGGTTTTGCAAGGGGGGTCACCTGGGTTTTTGGCCCCGTGCTCGGCGGCCATCTAGGGAAACCTATCAAACCCACACATTTCTGAAAAGTAGACACCCGGGGGCTTCCAGGGAGGTATGGCTTGCGTGGATCCCCCAACGTTTCCTTACCCAAAATCCCCTGCAAACCTCAATTTTAGCTGAAAAAATCACTTTTTTCACACATTTTTGTGTGGGAAAGTGTGGCATCACTGGCCTCACACAAATTTCCTACCACCCAGCGTTCCCCCAGGTCTCCCGATAAAAATGGTGCCTCACTTGTGTGGGAGGCCCAAGTACCCGCGACAGGCAAGGGCCCAAAACATAGTGAGGCGACATCAAAATTGCCTATCTCAAAACCACCTGGTTTTGCAAGGGGGGTCACCTGGGTTTTTGGCCCCGTGCTCGGCGGCCATCTAGGGAAACCTACCAAACCCACACATTTCTGAAAAGTAGACACCCGGGGGCTTCCAGGGAGGTATGGCTTGCGTGGATCCCCCAACGTTTCCTTACCCAGAATCCCCTGCAAACCTCAATTTTAGCTGAAAAAATCACTTTTTTCACACATTTTTGTCTGGGAAAGTGTGGCATCACTGGCCTCACACAAATTTCCTACCACCCAGCGTTCCCCCAGGTCTCCCGATAAAAATGGTGCCTCACTTGTGTGGGAGGCCCAAGTACCCGCGACATGCAAGGACACAAAACGTTTTGAGGCAACATCAACATTGCCTATCAAAAAATGTTTTGGGCCCTTGCCTGTTGCGGTTACTTGGGCCTTGTTAGACTTGGCTTTTTCAGCGGGTTTACCCCCAGACTTTTTGCTTTTTGGCCTCCTGTTTTTGACCCTGTTTTTGTTGGTTTTAGGACTCTGGGCACTTTACCACTGCTAATCAGTGCTAAAGTGCATATGCTCTCTGTGTAAATTGTGTTATGGATGGGTGTTTCCATGATTGGATATTTGATTTACCTGTTAGCCCCTAGTAAAGTGCACTGCGTGTGCCAGGGCTGGTGAATCAAATGCTACTCGGGGGCCTGCAGCACTGGTTGTGCCACCCCGTGAGTAGCCCTGAAAACAGTAACTCAGACCTGCCATTGCAGAAGTCTGCGCGCAGTTTGTACTGCCATGTCGACTTGGCCAGTGCACACACTGGCCGGTCCCTAACCTTCCCTTTTCTTACATGTCAGACACCCCTCAGGTAGGCCCAAGGTACCCCTGTGGGCAGGGTGCAGTGTATGTGAAAGGTGGGACATGCCCTGGTGTGTGTGGCATGTCCTGATAGTGAATTACAGCCAATTTCGTTTTTCACTATTACAAGGCTACCAGTTCCCCATAGGATAGAATGGGAGGTTTGTTTATAACATCTTATAAACATAACTGGCCCAGGGAATTCGGTAAGAAAATAGAATTTAGTATGCCTGAACTCAGAATCTAAAGATGCATCTTTTAGTGAAGGTGATTTTTACATTCTGTGTTTGAAAATACCACTTTTAGAAAGTAGGTATTTTCTTGCTCAGTCATCCCGTGTGCCTCTGCTGGAATGTGGATTGCCTGTCTGGGTTTTGGATGACAGAAGGCTGGGGGAGCAGGAGGGGCGCCAGATGGTCTAGGTTGGTCAGGAAAGGGCTGAAGAGACCTGGGTTACGATGGTGGATGGGGGAGGAGATTTCCTTGCACCTCAAAGGGCCTGCTCTGCCTCTGACAAATGCTGTCTCCACCTCCTGCCAGGAATTCACACCAGAGAAGGCAGAACTGGTCCTGACCGGGCACAGGCCATCTCTGCCTAAGAGATCAAAGGATTTTGGGACATAAATGCTGGGTCCCAGACCCCTGAACTTTAGAACTCATCTGGACAAGAAGACTGCCAAGAAGAAGAGCCGGAGAAGCTGCAAAAAGGAACGACTGCTTTGCTGGGTGCTTTGCTGGGCTGACCTGCAGTGGCTGCTTTTGTCTTGGGTAGTGAAAGGCCTGGACTGGACTTTCTGCAACCTAAATTTGTGAGTCTCTCCAAGGGCTTGAGGTAGAGCTTGCCCCCTGTTCACGAAGTCTCAGGAACAGCAAAGACTTCAAGTTCTTCGACCCGCAGCACTGGGGACTGTGTGTTTTGTGCTGCAACCCGAAGAACACCAACTCGACGACGTCTACGACGCCACTGCCGACTCCGTGTCCTGAAGGCAACGCAGAGGGCACCGCCGCAACGCCGCACCGCAACCCTGGTCTCACAGACGACACCTGTTGACGCCGCCACCGAGCCGCTGCTTGCACCGCGACCTGTGGGCACCGCACTCCGCACCGCCTCGCTTCACGCCGAAGCTTTGGTACCGCAGAGGGCACCGCCGCAACGCGACCCTGGTCTCACCGACGACGCCTGTTGACGCCGCCACCGGGCCGCTGCTCGCACCGCGACCTGTGGGCACCGCACTCCGCACCGCCTGGCTTCACGAGGACGCCTTGGCCTGCCTGACGCCGCCACATCCCGCCGAGATCGACGCCGCTGCTTGCACCGTGGTTCGGGGGCAACGCTCGTACGTTAGACGACGCACCGCCCTCATCCCACACCGCAGCCTTGGCCTACTGACGCCGGCGCCATCGACTCCAGTTCATCAGCCGACGACAGCGCTTCAGCAACGACGCCGCCGCTGCTTGCACCGTGATCTGCCAGCACCGTGACGAGCACCGCCTTCATCTCGCACCGCGACCCTGGTCTCACGACGACGCCATCTGACGCCGCCACCGAGCCGCTGCTCGCACCGCAACCTGAGGGCACCGCACGCCGCACTGCTGCACTTCGCATCGCAGCACCCGACGCCTGCCGACGCCAGCGCTCCTGACTCCATCAGAGAGGAGATCGACCTGCAACGCGTGTGACTTCGAGGGCCCCATCGCCCTGCATCTCTGAAAGGTACTGTTTGCGGGTCTTCCCGACACCGTAGCTGGCCTGCAACCCTGCGGTCAGCCAGAACTGTTTTGGATTTGTGTGTTCACGACGCCGTGGTAGCCCAGACGGCGCTATCCACACAAGGAACTCTTTTTAATCAGCGTATTTTTGAATTGTGAACTTTTAAGTATAGTATTGTGGTTCTTTATCGTTTTTGGTCTTGTTTTAATTATATAAAAATATTGGATATTTTTCTAAACTGGTGTGGTGTCCTTTTGTAGTGCTTACACTGTATTACTGTTGGTTATGTGCAAATGCTTTACACACTGCCTCTAAGATAAGCCTGATCGCTCGTGCCAAGCTACCAAGGGGGTGAGCAGGGGTTATTGTAGGAGTGTAACTCCCATATCCTGACTAGGGTGGTGGTTTTTGCCTGGCTTTGGCACATGCCCTAGCCTGCCAAAAATCCCATTTCTAACATTGGGTGGCAGCGGTGAGGATAGGACTTGCGTTTGCACCTGACTTACAGTGATTGGTGTGCACTACCACCATATCGCAGACCATTACGTGCCACATACTGGTTCTTTTTCTTTTTGGCCTATTTTTTTTCTTGCCAGTTTGAACTTGCTACTTCGTCATGCCTGAATCAATTGCAACATCTGTTGCATCCTTGGAAGTGGCCTTTGAGGAGGAGAGGTTAGAAACCTACAATGGGAAGGAATTGAAGGCGATCTGCAAAAACCTCAAAATCCAAATCAGGGGCCTCACCAGAAAAGAGGAGCTACAAAAGGCGCTGAGGGCCTGGGTAGCAGCCAGACATGCTAGTCAGCTGTCTGGAGATCTTGGCATGGAGGCAGAGGAGCCTATTCCAAGGGTGGATGTGCTTTTGGGAGGGGGGGCACCCTCTAAACCAGGCAGCAGCAGTCTGTCCCCCGGGGAGCTGGAGGACAGGAGGGAAGCGAGGAAGTTCGAGTTGGAGAAACTCAGGATGGAAAGTGAGAGGGAATACAAAAGAATAGCCATGGAGGAAAGGAGGATGATGTTAGACCATGAGTTTAAAATGAGAGAGCTGGACTGGGAAGCCAGTGGGGCTAGGCCCAGCCCAGATGGTGGCAGCAAAAGTGTTAGGTCCAGTACTGAGGATGAGGTACACAGACACACAGGTTTGGGGCCCTGCTTCAAGGAGGGGGTTGACATACACCAGGGGGTTCAGGATTGTGAGGTTACCCCAGTGGTGCACAGTGTCCCTGAGGTGGATTGGGGAACTGGTACAGGGGATCATTTTCCTGGTAGTGGGAGGGACACTCTACTGACTCTAGATGAGAGGTGCAGGGAGAGGGGTTCCCCCATGATAGAAGCCCTGGTAAGTGAGTATGGAGACCAGGCAGAAGAGTATGGGTTAAGAGACAGCAACAGTCAGACACTGTCTCACCAGTCTTGTGGGAATGATGTGGGATACTTTTCTGAGGCACTGGATGATTGGGTGAAGGGTAGTTTGGTTAACACCTGTGTGGGGCTGTGTGATTCAATTGTTGGAGAGCATATTTTAAGTCCCTGTTTTCCAGAGCTATGCCAACACCCACTGGAGTGTGAGTTCTCTGACCCCAGGGAGCCTGCATGGGAGGCAGACCTTTTGGTGGATTCCAGAGGGTCTGGAGAAGCATCTGGGGGTGACCCAGAAGGAAGTGGCTTAGGTATTTCCCAACCGAGGGTGGTGAGAAAGGTTTTTGGTGGCCCAGATAGGCCCTGGTGTCGTGGGAAGGGTGTAGGGACTCACGTCCTGTCTCCGCGGAGAAGGAGTGGGAAGGGGCTGCGGCCCAAGGTGCCCAAAACCCGGTCCCCGAGCCTGGGTGGTTCCAGGAGGGAACCCCAGGTGGGGAGCATAGGCTGTACTGGTAGGCCGTCCGTTGAGGGAGATCTCCTAGTGTCAGGAGAACGTGGAGGGTCTGTAAACAGAGCTCCAGCGGTTCTGGTGTCGGGCGGTGCTGCTCCTAAGTGGAGGGTGCAGAAGTCCAGACGGAGGGGTGAGAGGGGGATGCGTTCCCCAGTGGGAGAACCAATGGGTCAGGGGCCAGCCAGAAGGGCTGAGCCTCCTAGGAGTGACCATGGTGACACCACTTCTATCCTGGGGGATCTTCGCGCACTGTCAGATGGACAGGGGTCGGGAGATCTGCGCCAGGCAGACGGTCACACAACACATGAGTCATGTGTTACCCTCAGGGGGGGCATGCGTGCTCCCAAGGAAGCCCTGGTGCGCCGGGCAGGTGCTCAGCCGCAGGGTTTAGTCCCTGGGTTGGGAGGCCAGGTTCAGGTCCTGCCTGACCTGGAGGGAAGGACGACTGTAAGCAGTGTCCTGACCGGTTTGTCTTCTAGGGGTACCACTCCAGGTGGGAGGGTGCAGAACTTTGGAAGGGGGTGCAGAGGGAGGGAGTCCTCGCCTCTGACCCCGGTTCAACCCATGGGTTTAGATCCTCGGGTGGTGGATCAGTTGCAGGGTCAAGGCCCTGAGCTGGTGGAAGAATTGTTGGGGAGGGCTGATTCCAGCGTCCTGACAGTTTTTGGTTCTGAGGGTGCTTCTCCTGGGAGGAGAGTACGGATCCCAGGAAGGAAAGGTAAGGGGGGGAGAGCCTCGCCCGAGACCTCTGGTCAGCCTGAGGGTACAGACCCTGAGTTGGAGGACCAGGTTCAGGGTGTCCCCCTGACCTGGGGGAAGGGGCGACTGATAACAGTGCCCCTACCAGTTTGTCTTCTGGGGGTGCCACTCCAGGTGGGAGGGTCCAGAGCCCCATGGAGGAGGACCGGGTGTGGGAGAGCCCACCCCAGTCCCTTGTTCAGCCTCAGGGTACAGACCCTGGACTGAGGTACCAGTTGCAGGATAGCCCCCCTGAACTGGTGGGTGAATTGTGCAGGACACCTGCCACAGGTGCCCTGACCATTCTGGAAGGGGGTTCCGCTCCAGGTGGGAGGGTACAGAGCCCCAGTGAGAAGGAGAGGGTGTGGGGGAGCCCACCCGCCTCCTGTCCAGCTGCAGGGTACAGACCCTGGGCTGGTGGGCCAGTGTCAGGATGCCATACCTGACTTGGCAGGGGGAGAGTAGAGAAAGGGTGCCAGGCACCTGGGGCTACCGCCCCCACTCTCTGACGCCACCGTGGTTGGAGTGGCCGGAAAGGCGTAAGGCCGGGCTCTCATCACTGACAGTTGTCAGTGGCCACTGTGGCTGCCTGTCCTGGTGGACAGGGTTGCCCCTGGGAGGGGGACAGGAGTCACACCCCGGGGGTGGACTGGGCCACGCCACTGTGTTGGCCATGTGGGTACTGTCTGCCTGTTGGGACACATCTGCGAGGAAAGTAAGTTTAGGTGCTGCACAGATAGGGTCCACAGGTGAGAAGGGTTCCCCATGGGTCAGCTTATTGGGCCCTGAGAGTGAGGACAGAGGGATCCAACTGGGTTTGGAAAGGCGTAGAACCAGAACGTGCCCCCGCTGTTGTGGGCCAGGTCTATGTTCTATCGCCCCAAGCAGGGAAGTCCATCAATGGATTGATTAGTCTACCCTGGCTTTAGGCTGGGAGGGGGTTGTGTAAGACTTGGCTTTTTCAGCGGGTTTACCCCCAGACTTTTTGCTTTTTGGCCTCCTGTTTTTGACCCTGTTTTTGTTGGTTTTAGGACTCTGGGCACTTTACCACTGCTAATCAGTGCTAAAGTGCATATGCTCTCTGTGTAAATTGTGTTATGGATGGGTGTTTCCATGATTGGATATTTGATTTACCTGTTAGCCCCTAGTAAAGTGCACTGCGTGTGCCAGGGCTGGTGAATCAAATGCTACTCGGGGGCCTGCAGCACTGGTTGTGCCACCCCGTGAGTAGCCCTGAAAACAGTAACTCAGACCTGCCATTGCAGAAGTCTGCGCGCAGTTTGTACTGCCATGTCGACTTGGCCAGTGCACACACTGGCCGGTCCCTAACCTTCCCTTTTCTTACATGTCAGACACCCCTCAGGTAGGCCCAAGGTACCCCTGTGGGCAGGGTGCAGTGTATGTGAAAGGTGGGACATGCCCTGGTGTGTGTGGCATGTCCTGATAGTGAATTACAGCCAATTTCGTTTTTCACTATTACAAGGCTACCAGTTCCCCATAGGATAGAATGGGAGGTTTGTTTATAACATCTTATAAACATAACTGGCCCAGGGAATTCGGTAAGAAAATAGAATTTAGTATGCCTGAACTCAGAATCTAAAGATGCATCTTTTAGTGAAGGTGATTTTTACATTCTGTGTTTGAAAATACCACTTTTAGAAAGTAGGTATTTTCTTGCTCAGTCATCCCGTGTGCCTCTGCTGGAATGTGGATTGCCTGTCTGGGTTTTGGATGACAGAAGGCTGGGGAGCAGGAGGGGCGCCAGATGGTCTAGGTTGGTCAGGAAAGGGCTGAAGAGACCTGGGTTACGATGGTGGATGGGGGAGGAGATTTCCTTGCACCTCAAAGGGCCTGCTCTGCCTCTGACAAATGCTGTCTCCACCTCCTGCCAGGAATTCACACCAGAGAAGGCAGAACTGGTCCTGACCGGGCACAGGCCCTCTCTGCCTAAGAGATCAAAGGATTTTTGGACATAAATGCTGGGTCCCAGACCCCTGAACTTTAGAACTCATCTGGACAAGAAGACTGCCAAGAAGAAGAGCCGGAGAAGCTGCAAAAGGAACGACTGCTTTGCTGGGTGCTTTGCTGGGCTGACCTGCAGTGGCTGCTTTTGTCTTGGGTAGTGAAAGGCCTGGACTGGACTTTCTGCAACCTAAATTTGTGAGTCTCTCCAAGGGCTTGAGGTAGAGCTTGCCCCCTGTTCACGAAGTCTCAGGAACAGCAAAGACTTCAAGTTCTTCGACCCGCTTCACTGGGGACTGTGTGTTTTGTGCTGCAACCCGAAGAACACCAACTCGACGACGTCTACGACGCCACTGCCGACTCCATGTCCTGAAGGCAACGCAGAGGGCACCGCTGCAATGCCGCACCGCAACCCTGGTCTCACAGACGACGCCTGTTGACACCGCCACCGAGCCGCTGCTTGCACCGCGGCCTGTGGGCACCGCACTCCGCACCGCCTCGCTTCACACCGAAGCTTTGGTACCGCAGAGGGCACCGCCGCAACGCGACCCTGGTCTCACCGACGACGCCTGTTGACGCCGCCACCGGGCCGCTGCTCGCACCGCGACCTGTGGGCACCGCACTCCGCACCGCCTGGCTTCACGAGGACGCCTTGGCCTGCCTGACGCCGCCACGTCCCGCCGAGATCGACGCCGCTGCTTGCACTGTGGTTCGGGGGCACCGCTCGTAAGTTACACGACGCACCGCCCTCATCCCACACCGCAGCCTTGGCCTACTGACGCCGGCGCCATCGACTCCAGTTCGTCAGCCGACGACAGCGCTTCAGCAACGACGCCGCTGCTGCTTGCACCGTGATCTGCCAGCACCGTGACGAGCACCGCCTTCATCTCGCACCGCGACCCTGGTCTCACGACGACGCCATCTGACGCTGCCACCGAGCCGCTGCTCGCACCGCAACCTGAGGGCACCGCACGCCGCACTGCTGCACTTCGCACCGCAGCACCCGACGCCTGCCGACGCCAGCGCTCCTGACTCCATCAGAGAGGAGATCGACCTGCAACGCGTGTGACTTCGAGGGCCCCATCGCCCTGCATCTCTGAAAGGTACTGTTTGCGGGTCTTCCCGACACCGTAGCTGGCCTGCAACCCTGCGGTCAGCCAGAACTGTTTTGGATTTGTGTGTTCACGACGCCGTGGTAGCCCGGACGGCGCTATCCACACAAGGAACTCTTTTTAATCAGCGTATTTTTGAATTGTGAACTTTTAAGTATAGTATTGTGGTTCTTTATCGTTTTTGGTCTTGTTTTAATTATATAAAAATATTGGATATTTTTCTAAACTGGTGTGGTGTCCTTTTGTAGTGCTTACACTGTATTACTGTTGCTTATGTGCAAATGCTTTACACACTGCCTCTAAGATAAGCCTGATCGCTCGTGCCAAGCTACCAAGGGGGTGAGCAGGGGTTATTGTAGGAGTGTAACTCCCTTATCCTGACTAGGGTGGTGGTTTTTGCCTGGCTTTGGCACATGCCCTAGCCTGCCAAAAATCCCATTTCTAACAGGCCTCCCACACAAGTGAGGCACCATTTTTATCGGGAGACCTGGGGGAATGCTGGGTGGTAGGAAATTTGTGTGAGCCCGGTGATGCCACACTTTCCCACACAAAAATGTGTGAAAAAAGTGATTTTTCAGCTAAAATTGAGGTTTGCAGGGGATTCTGGGTAAGGAAACGTTGGGGGATCCATGCAAGCCATACCTCCCTGGAAGCCCCCGGGTGTCTACTTTTCAGAAATGTGTGGGTTTGGTAGGTTTCCCTAGATGGCCGCCGAGCACGGGGCCAAAAACCCAGGTGACCCCCCTTGCAAAACCAGGTGGTTTTGAGATAGGCAATTTTGATGTCGCCTCACTACGTTTTGGGCCCTTGCCTGTCGCGGGTACTTGGGCCTCCCACACAAGTGAGGCACTATTTTTATCGGGAGACCTAGGGGAACGCTGGGTGGTAGGAAATTTGTGTGAGCCCGGTGATGCCACACTTTCCCACACAAAAATGTGTGAAAAAAGTGATTTTGTCAGCTACAATTGAGGTTTGCAGGGGATTCTGGGTAAGGAAACGTTGGGGGATCCACGCAAGCCATACCTCCCTGGAAGCCCCCGGGTGTCTACTTTTCAGAAATGTGTGGGTTTGGTAGGTTTCCCTAGATGGCCGCCGAGCACGGGGCCAAAACCCAGGTGACCCCCTTGCAAAACCAGGTGGTTTTGAGATAGGCAATTTTGATGTCGCCTCACTACGTTTTGGGCCCTTGCCTGTCGCGGGTACTTGGGCCTCCCACACAAGTGAGGCACCATTTTTATCGGGAGACCTGGGGGAACGCTGGGTGGTAGGAAATTTGTGTGTGCCCGGTGATGCCATACTTTCCCACACAAAAATTTCTGAAAAAAGTGATTTTTTCAGCTAAAATTGAGGTTTGCAGGGGATTCTGGGTAAGGAAACGTTGGGGGATCCACGCAAGCCATACCTCCCTGGAAGCCCCCGGGTGTCTACTTTTCAGAAATGTGTGGGTTTGGTAGGTTTCCCTAGGTGGCTAGCAGTGTGTGTAGTGACCAGCAGCAAGTCACTACTCACACACTGCCAGCCGAGCGCCACTCCACGCACACCGCCAGCCAAGCGCCACTCCACGCACACCGCCAGCCAAGCGCCACTCCACGCACACCGCCAGCCAAGCGCCACTCCACGCACACCGCCAGCCTAGCGCTACTCCACGCACACCGCCAGCCTAGCGCCACTCCACGCACACCGCCAGCCAAGCGCCACTCCACGCACACCGCCAGCCAAACGCCACTCCACACACACCGCCAGCCAAGCACCACTCCACGCACACCGCCAGCCAAGCGCCACTCCACGCACACCGCCAGCCAAGCGCCACTCCACGCACACCGCCAGCCAAGCACCAGCCTACACACACCACCATCACATTTAGGATTTTTTTATACAAAAAAGAAAACACAAACAAATTGCAAATAGATACAAATCTACTAACACAAAATCAGAAACTAAATACATTGCACTAATGCCAACCTTGAAACAGAACAACAATTCTTAAACATTACAGACAGGCAGTTCACTTTACCACTCATGGTTGCGCCCAATAATTCTTTTGCTTGTGGTACGCTCTATAACAAGCAGGCACACACAGCCCAGGGTTAGAAGGACACTCAGGGCAGTACATACGAGTCTCCTTCCGCGTACCTCTTCGCCAACAGACTCTACATCTCCTAGTGGGAAAGTCTTTTGAGGGTGTAGGAGGAATGTGATCAGGAAAGTGGCGATCTTTCAATCGAGCCACATCCTCCACCACTCCAACTCTAGGAACACTTGCCTGTTCCACAACAACAAGGCTGCCTATGACAGACTGCTGAAACTGAACAAAAGTCAACTTTGACGCACGAGAACACTCCTTGAACACAACAAAAGTATTGAAAGTTGCTAAATTGAAGAGATGGATGGCCAACTTCTTATACCAAATGTAAGCCTTACGAATAGCAGTGTAAGGTTCCAACCTCTGATCTACTCTATCAACACCACCCATGTGCTTATTGTAGTCTAAAATGCACACAGGTTTGCGCACTTCAGCAATCTGACCCCAAACAGCCACAGGTGAAGTACTCTCATCATGGATGGTAGTCAGAGCTATTCATCAGTTCTGATTCATTCAATCTTCACAGTTATCTACATATCTTGAGGAATTAATGTCGTTACAGGTAATTATCTATATATACCTGGTTGTATATCTGTTATCATTTAGTTTGCTATGCATTTAGCCTCATTTGGTTGGTCTTTTATGCTGAATCACCTATTATCTAAGACTTATATTCAACGCTTAGTCTTTATCTTGGCATGCTATATAAGGTATTAGATGTTATTAATAGCACTTTATGATCTACCATTTCACTTATTATTTTTTCCATATTTTATCACATATTTGGGTGTATAAATTTGGATATATTTCTCTTTTCACTTTTATTTTCTTGCACGGTTCGGTTTTTTATATTCTGTAATCTTTCTCTTGGTACTATTATATCAGTTTTTAATAATGTGTGGAGTTCACCTTGTGTATGTTCATTGTACAGCCCATATCCCTGCAGAGACTCAGTGTACTGTCTTTTTTACATGTTAAGTGTACTTTTCTCTTCTATTACAGATCTTTATGTGGCTTTTCCTGAAGAAGGCGTTGTATACGCCGAAACGCGCGTAGAACAAATAATATACATTTATAAAGTTCAGCCACTTGTGGTTCATACCACATTATTATTATTGTTTTGAACTAATAACATATATTTCCCAATACAGCCACGTGTGGTTTTTACCACATGAATATTGAATTTGTCTGGAATAATGTCTAGTTATGTGTTGTGTGGTGGTATTTTTACTGATTAATTTCATGTCCATGTTTTTGTACTATATGTGATGTTATTTATGTTTGATCATGTGTGTTTATGCTATAATTTTTAATTGTGTATGAATAAAATGAAATATTTTAACTGATTCTGGTAGTACACTGAGTCTGTGTTTATATTATTGATTATGTACAGGACTTGAGTTTCATATAGTCCTTAGTTGCTTAGGAATGTTATTTTTGCAAGAATGGTAGTCAGCATGTACACATCCCTCCTGTCCACAAATTTCACAGCTAGCAGTTCCTCACTACGCAAGGCACTGCACTGTCCCCTCTGAAGTTTTTTGCAAACAAGCTCTTTTGGATATCCTTTACGGTTAGAGCGGATTGTGCCACAAGCAAAAGTGTCCACTTTGAACAATTCCTTAAACAATTGCATAGCAGTGTAGAAGTTATCAAGGTACAAATGGTGGCCTCTGTTAAACAGTCCTCTAGCAAGATCCCACACAATGTTCTCTGAAACTCCAAAAGTGGACGGACAACCAGGGGGTCAATAGTGGAATCCCTACCAGTGTACACACGCAAATTAAAAACATATCCTGTCCTACTCTCAGACAACATATACAGCTTAATTCCATAGCGTGCCCTCTTGCTAGGAATGTACTGCCTAAAAACCAAACGGCCCTTGAACAGGACCAAAGACTCATCAATAGATATTTCTTTCCCTGGAGTATAGATCTCTGAAAATCGATCTACAAAGTGATCAAGAACAGGCCGAATCTTAAAAAGACGGTCACATTCAGGGTGATCTCGTGGCAACGCCAAACCATTATCAACAAAATGCAGCATCCGAAGCAAAAGTAAATACCGATCACGAGTCATAACTGCAGGAAATATGGCCGTTGCCATCAAGGGACTGGTAGACCAATATGAACCCATGGACGGCTTCCTTATCAAACCCATCAAAAAAGTCAAACCCAAAAACTTCTTCATCTCTTCCAGATTTGTGGGTCTCCACCGGGTAGCTCTAGAATGGGGCCTAAGTCTGGCACTGTTGTCCCTCAAAAACTGTTCAGCATACAAATTAGTCTGCTCAACAATCTCACCCAAAAATACATCATCCATAAACAACTGAAAATACTGTATAGGCAAATAATGTTCACAATCCACTCTACACCCTGCATAACCACTAAAGGCAGGCAACACCGGCTGCACCATGTTTGGATCAACCCAGAGTCCAGCACTTCCAGTAGGAAGCCTAGCAGCCCCAGGCTGCAATCCAGATGCCTCTTGCACAATCGGCACAGTAGTATCCTCCTCTAAAACAGGCACTTCATCTGCACTGAGAGTACCTTCATCATCCGATGATTCCATGTGGAGAGAAAACTCACTGCCTGAATCTTCCCCTCCCTCCTCTCCCTCAGACGCACTGTCAGTCTCATAATCCTGCTCAGAGGAAGATTCAAGAAGCAAACCAACCACCTGCTGAGCAGTCATTCTACGGCTAGCCATAATGCTTACTAATAAAGGTTACTTGTCAAACAAGTCAACAACAACAAACCCTTTGTAAAAAAAAGAAATAAACAAAATGTAGCTTTATCACAAAGACCTATATACTCCAACACTATACCACTCATGTGACAGAAGCAGCTAGACTCACCACCACCTACTCTGCACAGACACAGTAAGGATCAACAATATCCCACTAAAAGAAGAAGAAAAAAATTACACATAAGACAATGCAAAACATCGCAAAGAATTTCATGCTCTGAACACTAACAAATATGCTGCCATTATGACACCACTTACAAAAAAATTCATTCATGCATGACAATAATACTCATTTGGAGTACACACAACAAAAATATTTTTCTTACCAAATAAATGCAATTACGCAAAACTGCAGAACAACCACTGCCGAAACCGCAAACAGGAATCAAAAGCTTTACACTAGAATAAAAAGGAGAAAAAAACATTACAATCACATATGCAAATAATGCACCAGTCCACACACAATCCACCAGCCAAGCTAAGGGGTAGGTGGGCCAAAGAGTATAAATAAAATATTCACCCCCGTAAAAGGGGAGCAACCCTTGCCCTTTTGGCCACTCCCCAACACAAAAATTTAAAAAAACCCTGGTGTCTAGTGACTTCTGACCTCCTTGGGGGCAGATGGGCCTAAAAACATACTGCTATTCTGCCACCCAAGGGGTCACTCTCCACAAATAAATGCCTGGTGGACTAGTGGGAAGATACCTTTATCTTCTGCACACGATCTCTCACTACTCAACTCTACTCTCAACTCTATTCACAACTGGATGTTAGCTCACCAACTCATTCTGAATCCCGCCAAAACTGAATTCCTCCTCCTCTCTACCTCTCTCTCACCTCCTCCTGTTCAATCTTGGATGGATCAGCTGAACCTACTCAACAACAAACCCATCAATGTCGACAGCGCTAAATCCCTAGGTGTCATTCTTGACAAAAGACTCAACCTAATCTCCCACATCAACTCTATTGCTAAGAACGCACGTTACCAGTTGCGCCTTCTATGGGGGATCCGTCGGTTCTTCCCGGAGAAAGACTTAAAAACCTTGGTACAATCTCTGGTTCTCTCAAGACTGGATTATTGCAATTCTCTTCTGACGGGCCTACCCAAATCCCACCTCTCCCCTCTCAAATCCATCCTCCATTCAGCAGCTCGCTTCATTTCAGGGTCTAAACGAAGCAACCACGTCACTCCTATCCTGTCCTCTCTTCGATGGCTTCCGATCGAGGCAAGATCTATTTACAAAACTGCCTGCATCACACACAAAGCCTTACACACGTCCTCCCTCGTTACCTGGCGAATAAATTGAAATTGTCCGGTGGCTCTCGCCCTTCTCGCAATGCGAAAAGCTTCTGCTTGAGCGCCCCCGTCTTCAAAAGGGAAAGATCGATGGCGCAATCCTTCTCAGGCAATGCGGTGAGAATCTGGAACTCGCTTCCCCATTGCTCCGTGCCACCTCCTCTACCCGGATCGTCTAAGCTGACCTCAAATCTCTTCTCTTCCAAAGACACTTTCAGAACTAATACTTTCACTCTCAGCCACCTCTAGGAAGTTCGCTCTTCATTGTAAATTTGTACTTTTTCCTGTACATTCCTCACCCTTGCGTGCTGTGCTGGATTTGTGTACCCTTCATTTAATTCACGCCCTCTCTACTCCCTCAAGGAAGTTCTTCCACTATAGGAAATTCTGTACTCCATGCCTATAGAAGTGCCTTCCCAGTGTGTTCTGCCACTTATTGCAGTATTATACCTCTATTTGTATTTTGTATCTCATGTATCATGCACAATTGTCACTTTTTCCTCATGTAATGTAACGCTTGCTTTTGTATTATGCTCACTTGTAACCTTCTCATCCATGTAATGTTACAGTTCCTATTGTGAAGCGCTCTCACACCTTCGGGTAAAGCCCCGCGCTATATAAATAAAACTGCCCCCCCCCCCAGGGGGGCAGAGCACCAAAAACATAAGGCCCCCAAAAGGGGAGCGACCCCTGCCCAAGGGGCCGCTCCCCAAAACAGTATTTCCATTTAAAAAAAAAATTCCCTGGCGTCTAGTGGGCATTCCTGCTGCACGATCGCATGATCGTGCAGCAGGAATGCACAAAGAGGCATCGAGGGAAAGGAAAGGGTTTTCCTTTCCTCGATGCCTCTTCTGTTTCAAATCCCCCTCCCGGAGCCAAAACTAACCTTATTCCCCGACGCGCTGGAAGCAAATGGCTTCCAGCGCGTCGGGGAACAAAGGAAACCCCAATGACGTCAGCGCGCCTTGCGCGCTGACGTCATTGAGGGGGAGGGGCGGGGGAGGCAGGGGAAGCCCTTCCCCTGCCTTCCCCCAAAAAAACCCGACGATCGGATTCCCACGGGGGGAGCGCCAGCGCTTCCCCCGTGGGTGGTCTTATGACGAGCTGGACTCGTCATGAGCACACGACCACTGTGTGCCATGACGAGTCCAGCTCGTCATGAGCATCGAAGGGGTTAACAGGTTGTCAAGAACCTCACCACCTGAATAACCAACTGCGCCAAAAGAGTTGCCCTCATCAAACCCACCATACTCAGGAGATCCACTGAACATGCCAGCTGGTACACCCCAGAACTGAGAACCACGAAACACAACTGCAAGCAACTAGAAAGGAAATAGCGCACTAACAAGGACCCCACCGACCACACCACCTACAAGATATCGCTCAACTACTAACATCAACTCCTGAAAGAGACAGGAAAGAACACCCTAGCCCAGTGGTTCCCAAGCTTTTGACTCCTGAGGACCCCCATTGAGTCACCACTGGAAGCCAGGGACCCCCAAGCAATTTGTATGAGTGGAGAGGTGTGGTGCAGCGGCCAGGGCAGCTGACTTCGGAGCACAGGGTTCACGGTTCGATCCCCGGCTCCGGCAGCAGCTCAGCACCGTGTGACTCTGGGCAATAGCTCACTTAATTTCCACTACGGCCCCCAGCGCCTTGAGACCCGTAAGGGTGAGTAGCTGCGCTATATAAAAACGGACTTACTTACAAATTTCAAACATTAAAACAGTAATTCAGAAAAAATAAACACACGTGCACACAAAACAAATACTCGAATTACTAAGGATTTTAGGGGCATATTTAGAAGTCCCTATCGCCATGGGAACGTCACTTTTTGCAACGTTCCCGTGGCGATAGAGGCTCGCCTTATTTACAAGGCAGCGTTAAGCCACTTAACATGGCTTAACGCTGCCTTGTAAATAAGGCCCCTGTCACACAATGCCTAGCGTGAAAGGGGTGGGCAGTGGGTGTTGCGGTGGGCGTTCCACCGCAACACCCATTGATTTTGACGCTGCCCCCTATTTACAAGGGCAGCGTAAATAGGAGGTAGCGCCAAAATTAAGCCAGGGTAAACCAGGTCTTAACTTGGCAAAACGAGGAGAAATCCTTTATTTCTCCTCGTTTTGCTTTTTCAATGTGTGCTGCTTTGTGCAGCACACATGGAAAAAGCAACGTCTTGGATTGTTTATGTTCAGGAAGGTGACCCTTCCTGCACATAAACAATCTTTTAAAAATGCCAGTTTGTAACTTCCATGTGTGCTGCATTAAGCAGCACACATAGAAGTGACAAAACGGAATTTCAAGATTGAAGGGGGACCTTCCTGCACATAAACAATCTTCCACTGCATCTACACACCCTTGCACTATGGTGCAAGGGTGCCCCGTTGGCGCTACACTGCTATGTGTAGCGCCAGCACAGGGGAAAACGCAGGGCTGCACCATATTCTTGTAAATATGGTGCAGCCCTGTGTTTCCGAAGTGGCGGAGCGTGTTGTTAAGCCAAGGAGGCTAACGACACGCTCCGCCACTTCTGTTGTAAATATCCCCCTTAGTATTTTATATTCAAAGAATTTGCAAAAAACAAAACATTTTAATGGGAAAGTTGGTGCTGCATCTCCGTGACTAACTTTTAAATGGTTGGTTTTATTTCGCAGTACGAGGCTCCTGCTCCTGCTAGGGCCAGACTGGAAACCCAAAGCAGCCCTGGCAAATGTTTTCAGACCAGTCACCATACGGTGCACACCAAGTGCAGTGTGTGATTCTGACCACTACAAAGGGGGCTTTGGGAGGCTCTCCCCCAAGAAATTTAGGAAACATTGGTGCAGTTTAAAACACATTTATCATTATATATTAAATTGTATTGGCTTTTAACGAATAGTAAATGAAGACCTTACTATGCACCAGGATACGACAATCTTTGTTGGGGTTCTTCAATGATTCCCTTATTATCACCCTTCAACAGTGCCTCTCATCTCTCCATAGCCTCTCTGTCACATGTATTTCATTTGTTTTATAGTATCTCTCATACCATTGTAGGATGTCAGAGCACTTTACATCACACACATATAGCGACAATGAATCATACGTGTAAATCAGTGTATAGAAAATGTTACATAAGGCAAAGGGTACTACAATGTGTAGGATTCACATGTCATTCATACTGGTAGGCATTTTTAAAGAGTGCTTGATCCGGAGAAGCGCAAACTTGGGATTCAGAACATCAGCCAGTGGTTAGCATTGACTTTAAAAAATAAAAATGTATTTCCGCCCAAATAAACCTTTTTAGCAGCATCAGGATAATGAAAGACTGGGAAAAAACATAAGTTACTAACTTGTACCATGCAGTTTGCAAGCAGCTCTTTGATGACAGTTTATAGGTCACTGTGCTAGATTACGATTGTCACTTATGAACTGCAGAGTAACAAAAAAATCTCTGTGACAAAAGCAGTAACCCACTGACCAATGCACATAAAACACTGTTTTTTAAAATGCATGGTACACGTTCTTTGCAGTAGGCATATTAACCCTCTGTGCTACGTTAGATTACTCAAAGCTGCAACTGGACAAAACTCTCATCTCTCCAGCAGGTGCATTAATCACTGGCGTTATTTTGACACTTTTATTGTTGCTCGAAAACTGCTAATTAGACAAGGAACTTTGCAGTGCTTTTAAAACTGCCTCCTGGGGACCCCCTGGGAATGTGTCACGGACCCCTGGGGGTCCGCGGACCACAGTTTGGGAAACACTGCCCTAGCCGACAGCATTGAAGCCATCTCCAACAACAGCAAAGAACTTTCCAGCATTGTCAAGAAGTTCTCCAACCCATCACCAACCGCAAACATCCTCATCCCTTCCCAAGAACTCTGTGACACCCTGGCGGACTTCTTCCATGACAAGATCACCACCATCTACAAACATTTCTTACCCCAACCTGCTGCCTCCAGAACCCTCAGCCTCTTCGCCTCCACAGATGCAAACTCTGACCACCAGATCACTGTTGGGACCAGCTCACCACACATAGCACCACAGCCATCATGCAGTCCATCCCCTCAGGAGCACCCTTGAACCCCTGCCCCCACCACATGTTCAACCTCGGAAGGAGGACCATCAGCAACAAACTCACTGCCATCTTCAACACATCCAACACCTCGGTCACCTTCCCAGAAGCATGGAAACACGCTGAAGTCAAGCCCCTCCTCAATAAACCGTCCGCCGACACCATTGAGTTCAAGAACTACCGGCTCATCTCTCTGCTCCTCTTTCTTGCCAAAGACCTCGAAAAGACCATCAACTGCCAACTCACTGAATACCTGGAGAACAACGAACTTCTGGGCTGATCCCAATCTGGCTTCCGCACAAACCACAGCACCAAAACTACCCTGATTGCAGCCACCAATGACATAAGAACCCTCCTTGACTGGGGAGAAATGGCCGCCCTGATCCTCCTTGACCTCTCAGCAGCCTTCAACACCGTGTCCCACCACACCCTGATCAAAAGGCTTCATCAGATCAAAATCCCAGAGGAAGCCTTCAAATGGATTGCATCCTTCCTGTCGGGAAGAAACCAGAGAATCCGCCTACCACCATTCTCCTCTGAAACCAAGTACATCATCTGTGGCCTCTCTCAAGGCTCATCCCTCGACCCTACCCTGTTCAACACCTACATGACCCCCGTGGCCAACATCGTCAGAACCCATGGACTGAACATCATTTCCTATGCAGACGACACCCAGCTCATCCTCTCTCTATCAGAAGAACCAATCACCACGAGGGCCAACTTCAGCATTTGTGCATGACCAACATCGCCGTCTGGATCCAAAACAACTGCCTCAAGCCCAACACAGACAAAACAGAAGTACTGCTCTTCGGGAACAACACTTCCCTGTGGAACAAATCCTGGTGGCCTGCTGAACTAGGACCCTCACCCACTCCCACAGACCACGCACAGACACTCAGCATCATCCTAGACAGCAAACTCACCATGAAAAGCCAGACCAATGCAGTATTCTCCGCCTGCTTCCTCACTTTTCGCATGCTCCGAAAGATCTTCAAATGGCTCCCAGTCAGCACCAGATGTATCATCAATCTAGCCTTCGTCACTAGCCGCCTGGACTACATCAACGCACTCTATGCAGGAATTACCACACACCTCCTAAAGAGACTGCAGACTATGCAGAACTTGGTGGTCAGACTCATCCTCGACCTCCTCAAATGGACCGACTTTGCCCCTCACCTCAAGAAACTCCACTGGCTCCCCGTCCACAAGAGATGTCAATTCAAAATGCTGACCCACGCCTACAAAGCCCTGCACAATCTATGACCGGCATACATCAACCAGTGGCTGAGCTTCCACTAACCCTCCAGACACCTGCGCTCCACCTCCCTATTCCCCATTCCAACCCCCGCATCCACCAGAGCAACAGTGGAGGACGCTCCTTCTCCTACCTCGCCGCGAAGTCATGGAACAGCATCCACCTCCACCTCGTGAACTCACCCTCTCTTCATTAATTCAGATAGGGTCTCAAGACCTGGTTGTTGAACTGATTCCACCCGAGCAGTATGGCTCTCAGTGCCTGGATACCCTCATGGTTGATTACTAGCGCTCTGTAAATCCAGTTTGATTGATTGATTATACATAGGGTTAATTCTTTTAAACTTGGCTTGAGTCCTACCTAGGGATATGCCTACTTCAAATCTAGAAAAATATTACCATCTTTTCAAGGGGAAAAGAATCTCATTTTAATGTGAAAGCTACCAAGTAGAGTATATTGGTTGAAATTTCTAAAATCTAGGTAGAATCTCAACTTTTCATCCCTTTTGTAATTTTTTCTTTGATACAACTATTGCAAAAAAACATTCTGAGGATTCTGGTAAACAGCGTTTTTCTTTACATACATCTCGTGAATGTATCCCTTCACCGTTTCTACTGCGCCTCTGAATATGCAAACTCTTTCAACATCCCTTCACAACTTTCAGACTCGACACCAAAATCTGATCTGTACTTGTATTTACACAATATAAACATAATTTTAATGCACACTCCCTTGGGCAAATGTATTAAAATATCAATCTGATCCGCTCCTGATGTGACCTAAAGTCAAATGGAGAATTGCTCCATGGGCTAGGGGCGTAGGTAGCCCGCACCTTTACGGGGGTTTCGCTAGAGTGCTGGCTCTCAGCACCTACCCGTCCATACGCCCGTAAAGGTGCGGGCTACCTACGCCCCTAGCCCATGCAGCAATTCTCCATTTGACTTTAGGTCACATCAGGAGTGGATCAACTATTTAGTTGTAGCCTAACTGTAGGGTACACAGTTGTGGCCCGCCCTGACCTCACAGAGGGTCGTTTTATCCCTTTTACTCACTAGCACTTTTACACCACAACTTGTTTTTTGGTCCTGATGAAGCGCCACGGATCATTGTGACCAACCAGGCGCGAAACATGTCGACCTTTTAGTTACCTGGGCACATACGCCTACTGGAGTAACACACCACCTTCGGGTTTTTTATCCTGACAAGGATACCGCCACAATAAATATCCCCTTTTGGTAACCCTTAGCCAGTTTTAACTTACACACACTCTCTCACCCTCCTCATAGGACTCACCCCACACACCCGCAACCATCTGACGGCAGTTCTCAAAAGATCTCTGCTAAAGTGGCCCTTCAGGGGACCCGTGGGGCATTGCAGCGCCGGCCCGACGAGGAGCAAACGCCCGATGATGAAGCATGACATCCTTCGGGGTGTGTGAGGGCAACAAGAGACAAGACTTGTTCTTGCCTCGGACCAGTGGGTTCTAGACCTAGGACTATCTCTTGTCTTTTTCTTTCTCTTTCTCTTAAAATATCAATCACCTTACCATAGCAAACTCCTGGCTGAAGAAAAATGTGTGATTCTAATTTTATCTGATGTATGCATACCTTGTGGCCACCATATTACACTAGAAATGCCAAACATTATATTTTACACCAAACAAATATCTCAGACATTATTACATTTCTATTCAATATCCCATACACACCTCAGTCTCTATTTCTGACCATCTTGAGGCGCTTTCGCAAAGTGCCCCATCTTTTCGCACTTCCTGTATTCTCTTCTATTAGCCAGACACTCCCTGAAGTTTTACAAGTAGGACTTCCATCAAGATAGATGGGTTACTGCCTCCCCACCCCCTTACATACCAGCATTGCAGCCGTGCCCTGCTTTGGTGATAGAACTAGCCCGCAGGGGGAAAAGACTGTCCAGTGCAGTTCGGGTTGCAATAGCACAGGCTTTTGTGGACTGTGGTTACCATAGCGTGCTGTGCAAAATGACACCTGACAGCAGACATGGTGCTGATGATGGAGGCGTCTCTTGATGGCTGCCAAAACTCGGTGCAAATCGGCGAGAGCATCACTGTTGGACCGTGCCAGCCGGGAGTAACGAATGCCATCCACATTGGAGCGATTCATGCCTACCAAAGGAGGACCTGGGCACCTGAAGAATGAATGAAGCAAGACTCTTTCCCCTGGAAGCAGGCGGGTTCTGGGCCTGCACTGAAGTGCACTTCTGCATCCCCCTCGGAAAACCAGAGCAGGGCGCCACATGGATCCCCAACCCCACGGATCGTGGGGAGCTGGAGCGATGGCACCTGGACTGCAATCTATCTTAAGCTGTCTGCCAGTCTCCTTTACAAGTGACAACTGGTTTTCTAAGTATTCACGATTTATCCTACTCGCTCACTGGGATCTGCTTCTCACTGCAGCGTTGTGGTGTCTAAATACCTGCTGAATTTATTGGGGACGCGCTGCGGTGCGGGGATGCCAGTTTTTGCTCCCCACTCTCGTGAAGACTAGAAAACTCACGAAAGACTCATTGCTTGACTTGACCTTTCCGGTCTCCAGTTCAGAGCATCTGACCCGCCTTTCACACATGTCTTTGCAGCGTTTGTATTGTATTTGTATTTAAATGTTTTCAGGGTCTAAGGCATCAAAGCACACAGCTGTACTGGAAAATGCTGCAACGTGCGGGGGAACAGCCCGGTCTTAAGTAGTTTCCGAAAATTCAGCAAGCTTGGCTCATATCTAACAAAAGATGGTAGCACATTTTCCTTCGGCTAGCAGCTGCTGAATAAAAAGCGCCTCGGCCAATCGATTTGCGGCGGTATTTAGACACCACAACGCTGCAGTGAGAAGCAGATCCCAGTGAGCGAGTAGGATAAATCGTGAATACTTAGACAACCAGTTGTCACTTGTAAAGGAGACTGGCAGACAGCTTAAGATAGATTGCAGTCTAATGGGGCGATACCAAGGCATTCAAAATAAGAACCTTCTGGGCAGGTGTGAAGAGGTAGAGGTAGAAGGTGCGTCTCAGCCAGTACCTCTGGAACATACAGGATTTGGCATCAATCAACACTGAGTTTTATTTACAACAGTGGTCGAAAAGTCAGGGGGAGATCCTAGGCTACGGGGGCAGAAGTTTTGCGGGGCCAGAGACAATGAATTTTCGAGGACAGATGCTTTATGTTTTTGAGCCATTCCATTTTTAGAAAATTGACATTCCTCCAAGACTGGACTTTGGTTCGGCAGTTCAGTTTTAAGATTCCGTAATGCTAAATTCGCATTATCTGCAAATATTTGGGTATCGTCTGCATACAAAAAGCAGGTAAGTCCAAAGGATTTGACGATCCTTGCTAAAAGGACCTGAAGCAGCATAGATTTTGCTCCTTCCTTACTTGTCACAAATACGCAATATATACGTGAACTTAGCACATGTACTCTATGTGTCCTAACTATATTAATGTAAAGTGTTGCACTTAACATCACTATTAAAGTCCATTCACTGTAGGATTAAAGACTCATATATACGCAGTGGGACACATGCGCAACCATTTCCTTTTGCGACTCGCAATTTGCGAATATTGGCGACTCGCAATTTGTGAGTCGCAAAAGGAAATGTACTAATGTGTCTCAGACACATTTTGCGATTCCCAATGGGGCCGCAATTGACCTGCCTCATGAATATTCATGAGGCAGGTCACAATTTGCAACCCATTGGGAATGGGCAACAACACATGGATGGTGAACTGCTGGGGACAGCAGACCCCCATGTCTGTGTTTGCTTTTTAAATAAAGCAACTTTTTTTTTTAAAATGCAGCACATTTTCCTTAAAGGAAAACAGGATGCGTTTCAAAAACAAAAATGAAACGTTTCAGTTACATTTTTCAAGAGTAGGTAGTGGTCCATGGGACCACTGCCTGCTCTTAAAAAAAGTTTTTGCTTCCAATCACAAAGGGGAAGGGGTCCCCTGATGACCCCTTCCTGTTTGCGATTGGCTTACCACCTACTTGAAGTAGGTGGTAAACTGCAATAGTTTTGCGACCTCATTTCAGTCGTAAAACAGTTGTACATGTCCTTGCGACTTGCTATTAGGAAGGGATGCTCTGGCACGCCCCTTCCTAATTGCGACTCGCAAACCCTGTTTTGCGAGTCAGTAACAGGTTGCCAACTTGCGAAATAGGGTTGATATATGCTACAACCCTTTTTAGCGGTCGCAAATGGCCTGAATCTCCGTTTGCGACCACTAAAAACAGCCGTGCATGTGGCCCTGTCTGCCTTAATTGTATTAAATGACAATTATTGTTTAGGTGATGGAGTAAAACCATCCTCACACCATTAAAATCTATTTACTTTAGAAACAAAAAGGATTTCCGTAATATGTGCACAAATGTTTCATATTTGCATTTATAATGTAGTTCTTAGTCACACTTATATACCTCTACTCAAGTTATTTCATCCGTATGCAACGTGTAACATGAATCTGATGAACTGACATTTTTCATTTATTTGTGGTTGAATGTACACACATATATTAAATGTGCACCACTGACTTAATACGTTAACTTGCCATAACTAGGCCCGTATTTCTTTCTCCATGAAATGCTGTTTTTCATGTTCTGCTTGCGTGTCTTTTCTTTGCAGGTACATTCACATGGTTTGTTAGTTTGAGAATAGATGTAACACTGTTCTAGCGTTAGAGAGAGTCTGAGAAGTAGACCTTGATAAGGAACATGGGAAGGCAGAGCGTCAACCGAAAGTTTCCATTTATTAATGTTGCAAGAAATAACAGGCAATCAAGGACAATATGGTTCCCAGGTTTGGCCTGGGATATTTAGTGAATGTTGCAACTCACAACTTGAGAATGGAAAGGACAATGGAGCCCCTGATGATGCAAACAGAGGGGTGTTGCTTTGTGGACTTTCGTGGCAATAACTTGTGTTCACACTGTCTGAGGATGCGCCACTTTCCTTTGGACTTTGAGAGGTTTGGACCTCTATGCTTATTCGCTTTGACTTTTGCTAAGTGTGGCTTAGGCTAACACTTATACTCCAATCCCAGGAAGACTCATGACTGAGCTTTTGAAATGCCGACACCTTTGCGTACTGCCCCACATTTTCCTATTTTTTTTGCATTTCCCTGATTTTTTTAGATCTTTTTAGGTTTTAAACCATCCTCTTTAGTTTGGACTTAAAGTAGATGAATTTTAGACATCACCCATGCTTAGAAGAGAGGACCAAAAACTATTTTCTGAGCATCAAATTCTGTTATTGATATATTGTATTGCTGTGACTGAACTTTTTGTCTGTCTTATTCTGGTACTCCTGAAATTCTTTAGGAGGTTGGGTTATCCAGCTATTGTTGGGCTATCCAGTTACTGTTATTCTGTATCTTTACAGCATGGTATTGAGATTTATTTACCTTAACCTGACTGCACACTTGTAATAAACCCTCTTAACTATAGTCACTGATTTCTGTTCCTTATTGTGTAGCCTAATGGGTTGCACTGTTAATGAGATTGTTTGATTAAATGCTTTCAGCAAGCCTTTTAAGAAGGACACCATGGCCAACAGTGTCGATGGCCGCTGGGAGATCTTAGAGGGCCAAAAGAGTGGGCACATCTTCACCTACTGCCAGTCTAAGATCGTTCAGTACAGAAAGAACAGCAAGTTCTGTGCTATGGCCTGAACAAAAGCCCATCTGGTCAGGATGGGAAAGAACGTTGGTAGAGACAAAGTTGGAGAGCTGTTGGAAAACTGCTTTTTCAAGGAGCCTACCAAGGAAATGAAGTTGAGAGATGAACCAATAATTGGATATCACCTCGGGATCCAGTGAGGGTTTTTTCAATGGGGGGGGTCCCATGCGCCAATTGTATGGACTCTGGAACTCACCCTCCAGATATGGAGTAGTTAATAATTGCTGTGTTTCAGCACCAGAAAATCTTGCTGAAGACCTGCCCGAGGTTCACTAGGGGAGTCGGGGGGCCTTACAAAAGGCAATAAGGGCAAAGTGATCACTTTCAGAGATGAGGTAAATTTGATTACCAGAGGGTGATTCTGAAAATGCTCAGTATCACGATGCACCACTTTGAAAGGTGTGGATAGGGAAGTAAAGGAAGATTGGATGGTAGCAATTTTCTGCTGAAAGAATTCAGCAATCTGGGTCCGTATTACAGAGAAGGATCACTGCCCATGTCTGCGCCACGGTGCATCTTTAAACAAGTGCGCCATGCGCAAACAAAGACAGCATGACCTATTACAATTTATGCGCTGCCTATAGATGCCTCATTGTAGATGATCAACCTGCACCTGCCAAGGGAGCATCGCATTCAGTGAAATACGAAGTGGCTGTTTATTACTATACTTTTACTATAGTGCCTCAGGGGGTGCAAAAAGCACACACTCTGGGGCCGATTCCGATCTCGGTCGGAGGCGCACCCAATACTATTCGGTCGGGAAAAAAGCCATGCGAAAGCCAGTTTCCCGACCGATCCGTACAGCACACCGAACGAGCAAGTACGATGCGCACAACAGCAAAAATTCCGGCCGAGCCGTACTCACCCAAACCAGGTCCTGTTCTCCGACCGAGGCGAATCCGGAAACGCCGAATCGAGTCGCACGGAAGGGAAAATGCAGCCCCGTCCGGCCGGACAAGTACGATGCGCTTTCCGTACGCGCCGAACCCGTCGCTACGCACGGCACGTCAAAGCATCCGGGAGAGGCGCACATAAGCTCCGAATCGCGCCACAACACGATCCACGGCTACGAGACGAACACAGCACAGACGAGGACGACGCGAAGCGACGAGGACGAAGCGAAGCGACGAGGACGAAGCCAAGCGACGAGGACGACGCGAAGCAACGAGAAGGACGAACGACACGAACCAACCATGAATCCCTTCGTCCCGATCATACCAATATTCTACATCTACTACCGGAACAGGCACGGACGCGTACGGCGCAGAAGGTAAGTCAGACACCAACCACAAAACACATACAACACGTACACGACACATCACACACATACACTGGGAATCTGAATATACTTGCAACAGCAGCACCATAGGGGCGGGATGCCCATCACCAATGCCACATATGCACACAGGGGCCTGAATGCGCGCCACCACCCCAACCCAGGGGGGCTGGATGCCAACCACCACAACCACCCTTAGCCAGGGGGTGCCAGATGCCCACCACCACTACCACCCTTACCCAGGGGGCTGGATGCCTACCACTACTACCACCCTCACCCACGGGGGGCAGGATGCCTACCACTACTACCACCCTTAGCCAGGGGGCAGGATGCCCACCACTACTACCACCCTCACCCAGGGGGGCAGGATGCCCACCACTACTACCACCCTTAGCCAGGGGGGCAGGATGCCTACCACTACTACCACCCTTAGCCAGGGGGCAGGATGCCTACCACTACTACCACCCTCACCCAGGGGGGCAGGATGCCTACCACTACTACCACCCTTAGCCATGGGGGCAGGATGCCTACCACTACTACCACCCTCACCCACGGGGGCAGGATGCCTACCACTACTACCACCCTTAGCCATGGGGGCAGGATGCCTACCACTACTACCACCCTCACCCACGGGGGGCAGGATGCCTACCACTACTACCACCCTTAGCCAGGGTGGCAGGATGCCTACCACTACTACCACCCTTAGCCAGGGGGCAGGATGCCTACCACTACTACCACCCTTAGCCAGGGGGCAGGATGCCCACCACTACTACCACCCTCACCCAGGGGGGCAGGATGCCCACCACTACTACCACCCTTAGCCAGGGGGCTGGATGCCTACCACTACTACCACCCTTAGCCAGGGTGGCAGGATGCCTACCACTACTACCACCCTTAGCCAGGGGGCAGGATGCCTACCACTACTACCACCCTTAGCCAGGGTGGCAGGATGCCTACCACTACTACCACCCTTAGCCAGGGGGCAGGATGCCTACCACTACTACCACCCTTAGCCAGGGGGCAGGATGCCTACCACTACTACCACCCTTAGCCAGGGGGGCAGGATGCCTACCACTACTACCACCCTTAGCCAGGGGGCAGGATGCCTACCACTACTACCACCCTTAGCCAGGGGGCAGGATGCCCACCACTACTACCACCCTCACCCAGGGGGGCAGGATGCCCACCACTACTACCACCCTCACCCAGGGGGGCAGGATGCCCACCACTACTACCACCCTTAGCCAGGGGGCAGGATGCCCACCACTACTACCACCCTCACCCAGGGGGGGCAGGATGCCCACCACTACTACCACCCTTAGCCAGGGGGCTGGATGCCTACCACTACTACCACCCTTAGCCAGGGGGCAGGATGCCTACCACTACTACCACCCTCACCCAGGGGGGCAGGATGCCCACCACTACTACCACCCTTAGCCAGGGGGCAGGAAGCCTACCACTACTACCACCCTTAGCCAGGGGGCTGGATGCCTACCACTACTACCACCCCCACTCATAGGATGGACAATGCATGACACAACAAGCACACCACAACCTAGGGAATGCAAGATTAAGACATCCCCCCACCACCATGACAAGCGTGTGAGCAGGCTGTGTCAAATGCCTACAACACCGAACATGACATTGAACATACAATGTGACCCCCTAGCACATGTGCCACACATATATGTGTGTGGCACCCACAATGCAAGCAGCCCATGACCATTGTGGCAATGGGGCCTAAACCCCCATCATCACAGTGACCAAAAGGCAAGTGTGGGGTCCATAGCTGAAGCACATTTTGACCATTGTGGCAATGGGGTCTAAACCCCCATCATCACAGTGACCAAAAGGCAAGTGTGGGGTCCATAGCTGAAGCACATTTTGACCATTGTGGCAATGGGGTCTAAACCCCCATCATCACAGTGACCAAAAGGCAAGTGTGGGGTCCATAGCTGAAGCACATTTTGACCATTGTGGCAATGGGGTCTAAACCCCCATCATCACAGTGACCAAAAGGTAAGTGTGGGGTCCATAGCTGAAGCACATTTTGACCATTGTGGCAATGGGGTCTACACCCTCATCATCACAGTGACCAAAAGGTAATTGTTGACAAAGAAAGAGCTGCAACTGCCAAACTGCATGGATCATTCCTGGTCACAGAACCAAAAACTCATCTGTGGCAAAGTAGTGTATGTGTCCCATTGCAACATAAATTGGGGGAGCCAAATACTGCAGTGCAAATGAAACATTCCTTTGGCCATGTGCAGACAAACAACACCCATGGGGGCTGAGACCGTCAACAGTCATCAATGACACAATGACAGAAGTGACCATCAGAATGCAGAACCACATATTTGCACCAATGGGCACACAAATGCAGATACCCTGTGGAGACAGCAGATGTGAGGTGAACAGATACCATACCATGGCAGCAATGGGACACACAAACCATGATCACTGTGCTGACCGATGACCTAGGAGTCCCAGGGACAGCAGGGGAAACACACCAAACAACATACAGCCAATGGCACACCCAAGATATGCCAATGCAGTGGTGCAGATGCACAAACACAAACAGGCAGACCAACACTGTCATCATACACAGCAGGTGAGGGGTGGGGGTGCCAGTGTCCCCAGGCAACAACACAACACATGAGGAGAGCTGAATACCAATCATACAGATGTGCATACACTGCCACACTAAGGTAACTCATGGATCCAAATCCCCTATGTGGGCAAGCAGGCATTGACAGGTGAGAGGGAGCACAAAACACACATGTCACACAGGCACGTAGGAACAACAACTGACACAGCAAGTCACAGACACACCACAGCACCACCCCCAGGGCCCCCACAATGTGGTGACCCTGGGCTGAAGAAAAATACCACTGTGATGACAAAGCTAAATGTCGTTCACACTGTGAACCACAGTCAGGTGTCCTGAGCAACTAACTACCATCACACCTACACAAGCACAAATCAATCAGCATGGCCAGTAAGCCAAGGCCAACATGGAGGCAGGGGACTAGCCGGGCAACAACTCTCATCTGCACACACTCAAGACCACACCCCTCGACCTCCAACAATGTGCAGCAGTGAAGTACACATGCACTGGTGACATTGCACATGCACCCATGACTATTCCAGGGTGGTGGGTGGGAACCAAGGTGTAGAAACACATCACACATGGACACTCAACAAGACTCCTGAATGTCTGACACACTGCACACTACGCTGTACATGGACATGACGGCAATACCACACCGACCAATGGGATCCCAGCCACAGTCACACACCAATGAAGAAGCCAAGGTCACCCACAAAGAACACACATAGACAACAACCAACATTGCAGCCCGGACCCTAAGGAGTGCCAGCAGTCACACACACAACGTGTCACAATCACTGAAAGATAACACAAACTGGAAATCACATGACAGGGGCAAACAACAAGTGCCAAAGGGAAACCTGACTGTGACCCATCTGCGTCAGCACACAAACTCTGCCCTGACAGCAAACACACCTATGGGTGACACCCTGATGACCAGTAATGTGCCATGCACCCACATCACAGAGAACACAGGGAGAAGACTTTGGGGGAACATAGCTCAAGTCAGCAAGCATCACAAACAGGTACAACACTAGGGATCACAGCATGCGCAGATGAATGGAAGTGAACACACAGACATGCACATACAACACACACCTTGGGCGCAGGCAATGTCACACGTGTACACACTGCCATGAGGGGACTCCACTCCTGTGTGAGGAAAGCTGTGCCATATGTTGCCTCAGTAGGGCCCCATCATGTCAGCTGAGCACTTGGTCACACAATCAACAATTAGCACCAAATGAGGGCTCCCATCACATCAGCCTGGTCATGGATGTGCCAACGGAATCATCAGCACAGATCCAACACACTTGTATAGCAATGTTGCACTGACTACACGGATGAGTCCCTCCCCATTGATGCCCAAACCTGCATGTCCACTGGAGATGGCAACACGGTCAGGGAAGTAGACAAATGCAACGATGGCAGGCACAACAGATGTGCAGGGGTGGAAGCCACAGATATGAAATTGCCAATGTAAGTAGGAAACCCATTGCCAAATACTGAACACATGACACCCTCAGATGCTGCTATGGATGACATGGATACACCACATGATAGGACACATTCCCCCTGGACCACATGGGTTCCTGCACAGTAACACTTCATAATCATGAGACCAGATATCACCATCACTGCAGCAAGGGCATGGTTAGCTGCACCAACAACATGTACATCTGAAGCATGAGCACTAGAGAAAAGAAAGTTGCTTTATTCAGCATATGTGTTGTTTGATAACGACGTCCAGAAGAAATTAGAGCAAAGGCCAATGGCCAGTCCATTGTCAAAGTTCAAACAGGGTGACACTGGCAGATGTCACCCTACGCATGCCTGCACAATACCAGGGACAATCCACTAGGAGGGGCAACCGGGGGCAGGCCAGGCACCGCAGGGACAGGATCAGGGCTCACCAGGGGGAGTCAGGGAAGGGGTGGTGGGTGCTGGAGAGCCACTGACAACTGCAGTGGAGGTGTCTGACATGGTGTGTGCCGGCACAACTGGGGGGCATGACACAGATGTCGTGGGTGCCGGCACAACTGCAGTGGACCCTGCAGATGGGGTGGACAGGTCCGCCACTGCAGTGCCCAAGTCAGACAGGGCGGTAGTGGACTCCACTGCAGTGCCTACCTCCAGGGGAGGAGAATGGGGAACAGGCAAGGTGGGTTGGACAGAGGGGGGGACACCCTCACCACATCAGTGGCACAGACAAGCGCAGCGGGGGGTGTGGTGCTGGGAGAGCAAGTGGCAGGGGGAGAAGGCCGGAGCATCTTGGGGATGGTATATCTGTGGGTGGGGGAACCTGGGGCAGGGTGTGGTGGGGGCACCTGTGCAGTGGGGGCCTGAGGGATGGAGGACGGAGACCTTGTGCCTGAGCTGCAGGGCGGTGGCGGGGTCTTGCTCTTAGCACTCCGGGGGGACTTGCGGGTGGGGGCCTCAGTCCGTCTGCGCCTGGGGGAGGGTGTCCGGGGGCGAGGGGCACTCTGCTCCGTGTGGGTGGGCTTCCTCTTCCCCCGGGATGCTGGAGCAGCTTCATCGGTGGGGAAGAGGCCGAGGTCACAGAGGAAGAGCTGCTGTGACTTTGGGGTTGCAGGTGAGGCAAGGGAGGGTGCTTTGGAGGGAGAGGGAACTGAGGACTGCGCAGTGCATGTGGATGCGTGTGTGTGTTCCAGGGCCCCATCCCCTGTGAGTCTGGCTTCAGTCCCCTGAATGTGCGTGCGTGTGCGTTTTGTCATTGGCGTGTGTGTCAGTGTGCTGGATGTGTGTGTGCTGGTGTGTGCCTGTGCCAGTGTGTGTGTGCCTGGGATGGGTAAGGTGCTGGGGAGTGTGGATGGAGCAGAGGCAGGAGGGGTGAGGGACCGTTTGAGGAGGGACACTGCTGCCGTCAGGGAGGAGTCCATGGACCTATTGCCCCTCTGTAGGTCAGACATGCCCGATGAGATGCCCTCCATGAACGACACCAGCTGAGTCAACAGCGCGGTGTGCGCATGGAGGACACTCAGCATGGCTGTCTGCCCTACATGGAGCTGGCGAAGGAGGTACACAGACTCCTCACTCAGGGCAGCAGGGGACACAGGGGCAGGGGGTGCGGTGCCTGGCCCAAAGGAGACACGCTCCCGGACATGGGAGCCTCCACGGACCTGGGGAATGGGAGCCGATGGGAGGGCGGTGGTGGTGCTGGTGGTGGCGGGGACAGCAACACTAGCTGGGGTGTGGTGGCTGCTGACACCCGCCTCCACAAGGGAGTCATCCTCCGAGTTGCTCTGGTCCTCAGCTGAGGTGGATGCTGCTGAGGACTCCTCGGTGTGGCTCCCCTCGCCCTCCGTGCCACTGGGTCCCTCCGACCACTCCTCGGCTGCTGACCCAGTCTGGCTCTCCGGCTCCTCCTGGTCCGTGGAGCTGTCCCCTTCCGTGGCCGTGGATGTATCTGCAAACAATGGGGAAACAGACAGACATCAGTCACCTGCACATAACGCACACACCACTGTGAGCACAGCACATCACAGAGCAAGCCCTGGCATCATTAGTTGTACATTGCTAAAAGTGCACTAATTGAACAGGAGAAGTCAATTGTCAGTCTGATGCCAAGCATGGCACTCACATCCCACATGGCCTTGCACCCATCTGTCTGGTGTCTGTTGGATTGCAACACCCCAGTGTTGACACATGCACCAAGTACACAGTAGTTGGACAGTGCAGAGGACACGGTGTGGACACATCACAGCTCTTGCCACTGAGTCAGTACAGGTTTACGGATGTAAGGGATGCCCAGAGTCAAATAGGAAATGCATGTGATGCATACCAGCGACAGACACCATGATGCACCCATGTCCTGATAGCCAGCACCACTATGGTGTGCATGTAGCACATGTCACTCCCCTGCAGGATCACCAATCAGTAGACACATGCCATGGCGGAGGCATGACTGCAAAGTCATACATCACTGTCTCAGTGATGTATGACTTTGCAGCCAGACAACAACACTCTGCACTGTGTCACAATAGTAGGTCATGGGGAATGCAAGTCCTGGAGCTGCACAAGTGCACATGTACATCCCCCCACAACACATCCTCTTAACCCTCATCTGTCCAGGTCATACCTATTGGACATATGGGAGACCTGTGACACTACCCTCTGAACCTGAGCCCCTCACACTCTGCTGTGCATGGGGAACAGCTGCCTGAACTTCACATTTACATGCCCCAGTCTGCATGGGCAGCTGATCAGACACCTATGTGTCACACAAGTATCGTCTCCTATGGTCACATCTCCAGTGGCATGCTGAGCCCCTACCAAGAAACTCCACAGCAGTCCTGGCGACTAATCCACAGCACACTGACACAGAGGCAGACACCTGAGGGGTCAAATCACTGTGCACAATGTGTCCTCTGATACACGGGAGTGGGAGTACAGAGTGTATTGTATGGCCTGGAGTAGGCATGACTGTCCAGCCCCACATGAATGAGGGATGAGCCCTGGACTGTAGGCAGCTGGCTAAGTATGTGTGACACACGTCATATACATACTCCTGGGGCCCAAACATTGTTCCCACCCGCAGCATGGGTGTGTGCCAGGTACCCCAGCCACATGTGGTGGATCAGCTCAGCAATTGGACCACAGATCAAAGTAACACGCTGAATACATGTCAGAATACAGGCATTGTGTAAGCAATGGACCCACCCATGATGCCCACCACAGAGTCAGGGAAACAGATGCTGTCTCCCACCTTGAGTCAAGCAAACTGCAAGGACACAGTCCTAAGTGACAGAATTCCCTGCATGTAAGGGCCACACCTGGGTATCAGATGAGGAGTGGGCAGTGCACAATAGAGGGACATGGCTCCTGGACAACATGACTGCTGTACTGTGGCAGTTCAACCTGGCCCGAGGAGGGCACATAGCATGTTAGACAGAGTACACAGTGCAGTCTTTGACTCACCCCCTCCTTGCTGCTCTCTGGCCTTCAGCTGCCCATCCAGGTCTGGAAAGACCACCGCCAGGATCCTGAGCATGTGGGGGGTCAGGGTCCGTGTTCCGCCCCTCCTGCGAGGAGGCGACAGCTTCAGCTGGACCCGTGCAATCCTCCGGGTCCAGCCCCGAAGGTCCTGCCACCTCTTTTGGCAGTTGCGGATCCGGCGCTTGTAGACCCCCACGGACCGGACAGCCCGGACGATGTCCTTCCAGATCTCATGCTTCCGATGGGCAGAAGCCTGTCAGGATGACAAAGTGATAAGGCCATTACTACACATGCAACATATCCGTGCATGACACAGTTGCATATACATGTCGCAATCACAGGGGCACATGGTGTACCCAGGCAGTGCACGGCTGCCCATGGACAGTTTTCCAGAAGTCACTACATGGTATCATTGCATGGGGAGTAAAACCCTGTTCAGAAGCACTGTCACTGCACCATACCTGTCCAGTGCAAGTCACTACACACTATGGGGGTGACAACTACTCAGTGAGCCTGCTAGCCAGTGGTGTGCTGACTCTCAGCCTTGCTAGTCAGACAAAATGCACATTCAGAAAGGCAGTGCACAGAACACTCACCTGCTCCCCTGGTGTCCCATACAGCTTGCTGTACTGTGGAAGTAGGCTGTCCAGCAGGGCCTGGTTCTCTTCAAGGCTGAAGGCTGGGGCTCTCTCCACAGTACGTGCCATTGCAGGGTCCAGAGGAGCAGAGACAGCAGCAGTGCAGTGGCAGATGTCGTCCTGGAGCATGTAGTGCAGGCAAGTGGGCTCTCAGGGGAACATGCAGCAATATATATGTGCTGGAGAGGCAGATACTGTCCCTTGTGTCCAAAGTGATAGGTCCAAGTCGTTTGCATCTTCTGAATCTGGCCAATCCATGGAATAGCAGCACCAAAACACGCCCACAGCATCCTTCAAAATTTCAACTTCATGACATACATGATTTTGCAACATTGTTGTGGGTGACCAACTGATTTTCCAGCAACCGACTCGTTCGAATATTCGAAAACGCGTCCGTTGCCAGGCAAGCCCATTGTCAATGGGTGCGCACCGATCGGTCCATTGAGGTACAACGCGCACAGGGGTACAACGCGTACCCGCACACATTGAAAGCAATGGGCCGGCCGGAGGCACCGATCGGTCCATTGCAGTACAACGCGCACAGGGGTACAACGCGTACCCGCACACATTGAATGCAATGGGCCGGCCGGAGGCACCGATCGGTCCATTGCTGTTCAACGCGCACAGGGGTACAACGCGTACCCGCACACATTGAATGCAATGGGCCGGCCGGAGGCACCGATCGGTCCATTGCAGTACAACGCGCACAGGGGTACAACGCGTACCCGCACACATTGAATGCAATGGGCCGGCCGGAGGCACCGATCGGTCCATTGCAGTACAACGCGCACAGGGGTACAACGCGTACCCGCACACATTGAATGCAATGGGCCGGCCGGAGGCACCGATCGGTCCATTGCAGTACAACGCGCACAGGGGTACAACGCGTACCCGCACACATTGAATGCAATGGGCCGGCCGGAGGCACCGATCGGTCCATTGCAGTACAACGCGCAGAGGGGTACAACGCGTACCCGCACACATTGAAAGCAATGGGCCGGCCGGAGGCACCGATCGGTCCATTGCTGTTCAACGCATCACTGTACATGTGACTGGCATATGTCAGCATGCCTGTCTCAGATGGACATATGCCAGCCACAGATAGCTCCCAGGGAGTGAGGGGCACACCTACATCACGACAGCCTGTCCAAACCTTATCATAAGGCATGTAAGGCTGCATTTCCTATTGTGTGTATGTTGGTGTACATGTTGTCCTGTGGGTGTCACCTGTGGGCAGCCACCCCCAGGCTGTGCACGTGTTAATGGGGACAGGATCCTGGGTGTTACGTGTACGTGACCACTGTGATGTGCAACTGTTCATATCTGTGCATGTGCCATGGTCACATTTCACAGTGGTGTTTGTGTATGTCATGTCACATACCCCGTGAGTCCCATGTGGGACGGTATGTTTGAGCCAGGGTGTCCCAGTGGCACAATAGTGATGGCCCTCCACAGTCTTTGTGCATGTAGTGTTTACAATGTCTCTGATTTCATGTGCACAATGGGAGACAGTCTCCACATCCACGTTGTGTGTGCATGGACTCTGATGTTGTGCGTGTGTGTCACAGACGTCCATGGCTCTCCTGCCATGGCAAGTGTGGCCACTACCTGTGGGGGTCATGTTTGTTTTGTTGTGGTGTACACATGATACTCCAGGTGATGCCAGTGTCCATGTGGCATTACAGGGTCCCTGGGAATGTGCCTGTCGTTGAGCTGTGGTGCCTGGGGCACATCTGTCCTCACATGTCACTGGGGGGTGACTGTGACACAGCATCATGATATCCAATGGGCCAACCTGGGACAAATTGATGCCACCTGTAGGACCGTGTTGACAGATGTTGGCCATGTATGTACCATACATGTCGTTCCGGTACTGCACACTTCATGTAGTTGTGCCTCATGATGATGTATGTTGGGATCTTGAGTGTGTTCAATGCCGCATATGTGGGGTGACTGACGATCTTGCTTACTTCTCCTCTGCACTGCAGGGCTCCTGCTGTCCATCGGCCATTCCCAGACCTGGCAACGATGGTGGAACGGGACAGCATCCGACGGTACCGCTTCACCAGGCAGCTGATTGAGGATTTGGCAGTGCAGTTGTCCCCACATTTGCAGCCTGGCCGGCCGTATCCTACAGCGCTGACCCCCAAGGTGAAGGTGATGGCAGCCCTACACTTCTTTGCCACCGGTACCTTCCAACATACTGTGGCGTCTGCTGGTGGGATGTCACAGACCATGTTCAGCCGTGTGCTCCGCGATTTCTTGGCGGCAATGTTGCTCTTCCTGAACCGGTACATCTATTTCCCTAGACTGCGACGACTCACTGACGTGAAGAGTGACTTTTATGCCCTGGGGAGGATGCCGCATGTCATTGGCTCCATTGATGGGACACATGTGGCTTTGGTACCACCACAGGCCCAGGAGCAGGCCTACAGGAACCGCAAGCACTACCACTCGGTCAATGCACTGGTGGTGTGTCTTGCAGACATGACCATCACACACGTGTGTGCCCGTTTCCCTGGTTCAGCACACGATGCCTTTGTGATGAGGAGTAGTCGCATCCCCAGGTTGATGGCACAGATGCAGAACCAGCGTGCCTGGCTTGTCGGTGTGTACTGACTTTGTGCCATTGTGTGTGATCTGATCTGTAGTATTCCGCCCACTTTTCCAAGTCAGCTGATGTGCACTTGTCTGTCCGTAGGTGACTCGGGATACCCCAACATGCCGTGGTTGCTGACACCCCTCAGGAACCCTGTGACACCTGCCCAGATGCGCTACAATGAGGCACATGGTCGGACCAGGAGAGTGATTGAGCGGACCTTTGGTCTCCTGAAGAGCCGCTTCCGCTGCCTGGACAAGACCGGAGGGTCCCTCCCATATGCCCCTGCGAAAGTGTGCAAGATTATCATCGTCTGCTGCATGCTCCACAACCTGGCAGTGCGGAAGGAGTTGCCTCTCATCCAGGATGACGATGACCAACATCCGCCACCTGTGGAGGATCCTGGCCTGGACCACGATGCCAGTGACGATGATGATGATGATGGTGATGGTGATGTCCGCACACAGCTCATCACCAACTTCTTTAGCTGAATGTGAGTATCCTGAGGTGTCATGTCAATGATGTGAGTTGGCATGATGTGTGGGTGGTGCTCTGGTGCTGTTGGAGTGTGTCCATGGGCTACTTGACTGGATGTGTGTTGCGATGTGTGCTTACAGGTGGGCTGTACTCCCCAACAGTGTTCACATGCTAACTTGGTTCTGGGTGGGTATCTTGTAACATGTATTGTGCATGAGTTTTGCTGTTCTGTCCTGTACTCCATTGCTTTTGACTGTGTGTCATTTCTGTCCTTCACAGGGTACTTTCAGATTCGTTTGGTCAACTGTGTCCACCGACGACGTGATTGCACATCCAGGCTGGTAGCTGTTGTGTCCCTACAGGTGATGTGCGCCACACCCATGGACTTCCTTCTGTCTACAGTTGTTGACTGTGTGCCCGCTACCAGGTGGGGTTACCTTGCATCTGTAGTGGTTACGGCATGTTGCTACTGTGTAATAAACCTGTGCTTCACTTAGTGATGTGCGTTGTCTGTGGTCACACATTTGACTGCCATTTGCTTACTGCACCTGTGGGCTACTTGACTACAACTGGGAATGGGTGTGGTGTCTGTGCATTGCACCGTCTTCCCTGGCAACATCAGTGTAGGCAATGAGTCAGATGGCCTAGGTGTGTATGTGTTGTGTAGCCCTGGTGGTGTGTCTCCCTCATATGTGTCACGTTGCCTGTACTCACATGCCTGTGTTGTCCTTGCTGTTGCAGTTCGCATACACAGTGTAATTTTGTTGTTCATCATCCCCATAACAGCACCCACGTTGGAATCACGACAGAGGCAAGTATGGTGTATTATTGTGTTTATTGTGATACATCTGTGATAATAGTGCATAGGATGGATTGTGCTGTACATGAATCTTGCAATCCCAAGTTCCTAGATGAATAGAAAGTCCAGGTAGACAGGATCCCCAGTATCGGGGCCACAGTTGTCTGACACATTGTTCCAACTTGTACTCCCCATGCAATGTGTGGGAGTAGTGTTGCCATCAACAGGGTGAACAGTCTGTGCACAAAGGCGAAAATCCAGAACAGGTTCAGGCTTCCTGGGAGTTGCGCTTGGCCATCAGCCTCTCACTTTCCCCTCCTCGGACGACCCCTCTTCTTGGGGGGGGGCCCTCAAGTGCAGGCTGCTGCGGTGCAGGGGACTCTCCGCCAGAGTCCTCCTCCCTCCCTGTGGCAGTTGCAGTTTGTTCGGTACCAGATGTTGTTGGCACACAGGGAGGTGTGGACTGGTTGCTGTTCATCTGGCGGAGGCATTGTAAAATGTCCCTGTGCACCGCCGTCATCTCATGTAGTACATCCCACTTGGACTCCACGCGGGTCATGTGGGAGTCCACACGTGACATGTGTGACTCCACGTGGGACATGTGGGAGTCCAAGCGGGCATGATGGGCAGCCTGCTGCTGTTTGATGTCTCTGAGGAGCCCCACTACCTGGCTGAGCTCTCCGGTGCTGGACTGGTACGCATCAGCTATGCGTACCAGTTGTGGGTCTTCATGCACACCAGCAACGTCTGCAAGCAGCGACCTCTGTCTCCCACCCCTCCCACCACCCCTGCTGACATGTGCAGTGTGTGCAGTTGCACGCACAGATAACCCTGGTCCACCTTGGGGGTTGGTGGTGGTGGTGGTGTCCATGGCCCCAGGTTGGTCCAGGGTCACTGCGCTGGTGTTGTTCCTTATTCTGTCCATGTCGGCAGGGATGGTATTCGTGGTGACAGTCGTTGGAGGGGTGGGTGCAGGGGGTGCAGCTGGTGGACCTGCTGGTGCTGCAGCTGGTGGTCCTGCTGGTGCAGCATGTTGACTTGCACCGGATGTGCCAGGTTGTTCTTCATCGTCCGAGGAGGACAGAGGCTGTACGACGCCAGTGAGCTCGGCATCCTCTTGAGCCTGGGACTGGGACTCCTCAGCGTCTGCTGCTGTGTCCCTATCATCACCTGTTTTTGGGAGACACAAACAATGTATGTCATGTTTCTGCAGGCATCAGTGGTTGACACACCTGACAGTTGTGACTGTGCCTCGGGGTGCGGGCCTGTACATTGTATTGTCCTAAGTCGTCACAGTCAGGGGTTGATATTGGTGTGGCACATTGTCCTGCATTATTTGGGCATTTCTATGTATTCTCTGGGGTGTGAACATGGTCTGCATTGATTGTGTTTGGTTGACAGCCAGACCTCCTTCCCACCCACCCACCCACCCAGTCAGTTATCCCACCATGGAACGTGCTTGCATTGCAGGGAGTGTAAGTTGTCTCTCAGGATGTCAGTCAGTGGTGTCCTGCTGTTTGTTGGTGCACAGTTGGCAGCAGGGCCTTGTGCTCCCCACAGCAGTAGCCAGTGTCAGCCATCTTGTGAGTCCTTCTCCACTCCCTGTGATGTGAGCATGGTTCAGGGTGGTGTTGATGGGACAGTTGTGGGGGTGAGCTATGTCTGTGACTGTGACTCCCATCATGCTATTGCCTCCACCCCACTTCCCAGCATTCCCATACTTACTTGCTTTTGTGGGGAGTTCAGTGTGTGTGGGTGTGAGGGCAATGGCAAGATGGCTGACAGTGGTGTCCTGCTGTTGGTTGGTGTGCAGTTCCCAGCATGCCCTTGTGCTCCCCACAGCAGTAGCCAGTGTCAGCCATCTTGTGTGTCCTTCTCCACTCCCTGTGATGTGAGCATGGTTCAGGGTGGTGTTGATGGGCCAGTTGTGAGGCTGAGCAATGTCTGTGACTACGACTCCCATCATGCTATTGCCTCCACCCCCCTTCCCAGCATGCCCATGCTTCCTTCCTTTTGACTCTGCTTCCCTGTGGGGTGGGCTGGCTGTGCTGACAGGATGGCTGGGAGTGTTGTCCTGGCAGTTGTTTGGCTAAGAGTCCCAAGAGTGTCCCTGTGCTTCACACAACATAACCCAGGGTGGTGGTGCTTTGTGGGATCTTGTGTTAGGATGGAGGGCATTGCATTCTACCAGGTGGGTACTGTGGAGTTTGTGTTGGGGGGGTGTGAGGGGAGGTGCTGGTGACTATGGTCAGTGCTGCAAGTACCCCTTCCCACCCAGCCAGCCAGATATCCCACCATGGAACGTGCTTGCATTGCAGGGAGTGTAAGTTGTCTCTCAGGATGTCAGTCAGTGGTGTCCTGCTGTTAGTTGGTGCACAGTTGGCAGCAGGGCCTTGTGCTCCCCACAGCAGTAGCCAGTGTCAGCCATCTTGTGAGTCCTTCTCCACTCCCTGTGATGTGAGCATGGTTCAGGGTGGTGTTGATGGGCCAGTTGTGAGGCAGAGCAATGTCTGTGACTACGACTCCCATCATGCTATTGCCTCCACCCCCTTCCCAGCATGCCCATGCTTCCTTCCTTTTGACTCTGCTTCCCTGTGGGGTGGGCTGGCTGTGCTGACAGGATGGCTGGGAGTGTTGTCCTGGCAGTTGTTTGGCTAAGAGTCCCAAGAGTGTCCCTGTGCTTCACACAACATAACCCAGGGTGGTGGTGCTTTGTGGGATCTTGTGTTAGGATGGAGGGCATTGCATTCTACCAGGTGGGTACTGTGGAGTTTGTGTTGGGGGGGGGTGTGAGGGGAGGTGCTGGTGACTATGGTCAGTGCTGCAAGTCCCCCTTCCCACCCAGCCAGCCGGATATCCCACCATGGAACGTGCTTGCATTGCAGGGAGTGTAAGTTGTCTCTCAGGATGTCAGTCAGTGGTGTCCTGCTGTTTGTTGGTGCACAGTTGGCAGCAGGGCCTTGTGCTCCCCACAGCAGTAGCCAGTGTCAGCCATCTTGTGAGTCCTTCTCCACTCCCTGTGATGTGAGCATGGTTCAGGGTGGTGTTGATGGGCCAGTTGTGAGGCTGAGCAATGTCTGTGACTACGACTCCCATCATGCTATTGCCTCCACCCCCTTCCCAGCATGCCCATGCTTCCTTCCTTTTGACTCTGCTTCCCTGTGGGGTGGGCTGGCTGTGCTGACAGGATGGCTGGGAGTGTTGTCCTGGCAGTTGTTTGGCTAAGAGTCCCAAGAGTGTCCCTGTGCTTCACACAACATAACCCAGGGTGGTGGTGCTTTGTGGGATCTTGTGTTAGGATGGAGGGCATTGCATTCTACCAGGTGGGTACTGTGGAGTTTGTGTTGGGGGGGGTGTGAGGGGAGGTGCTGGTGACTATGGTCAGTGCTGCAAGTCCCCCTTCCCACCCAGCCAGCCAGATATCCCACCATGGACTGTGCTTGCATTGCAGGGAGTGGAAGTTGTCTCTCAGGATGTCAGTCAGTGGTGTCCTGCTGTTTGTTGGTGCACAGTTGCCAGCAGGGCCTTGTGCTCCTCACAGCAGTAGCCAGTGTCAGCCATCTTGTGAGTCCTTCTCCACTCCCTGTGATGTGCGCATGGTTCATGGTGGTGTTGATGGGACAGTTGTGGGGGGAGCAATATGTGTGACTGCGACTCCCATGATGCTATTGGCTACACTGACTTGGCCAGCATACACAGAATTCCTTCCTTTGAGTGGTCTTCACTGTGTGTTGGTGTTGTTGTGGTGGCTACATGTGTGGATGTGTGTGTTAGTTCTATTTGTGCCACTGCCTAGCTGTAGTTGTGGTTGTGTTTGTACATGTGTTGGCACAGTTGGATGTGACTTTTTTGATGGCATGTGTTGTGTTTATCTGACTGACATACACATTTTGGGATGATTCTGTTCTAGTTGCTGTGTAATTGCTATGAGTGCATGGTTTGACTCTCCCCTTGACAGTGATGTGTGTGTTTTGTGGCAGTATATTGTGTACATTTGTTGTGTACTCACCAGGCTCTGGGATGTCCTCTAGTCCATATATGCTCACTGGCGGTAGGATGGCCCGCACCTTCTCCTCCCAGGGCCTGAGGTATATTGGCTTGGCAGGAGGGCCACTGCCGGTGTGTTGGCTGTTGATGTAGTCTTGCTTCAGCAGTTTCCGTACCCTCCTGCGCACGTCATACCACCTGTTCTGGATGTCGGTCTTTGTGCGCCGACATGGTGATTGGGCGTTCACCCTGTTGATGATCCTCTCCCACATCTTGGTTTTCTGCGACATGGGGGTCTGTTGGACCAATGTGCCAAACAGCTGTGGCTCTACCCTGAGGATCTCGTCTACCAGGACTTCCAATTCACAATCTAGGAACTTGTGATTCTTCTTGGGGGGCATGGTGATGGGTGGTGATGGTGGGTGATGTGTGTGTTGGTGTGCAGGTGAGGGTGTGTGGGTGTGTGTTGTGCTGGGTGTATGTGAGGTAGGTATTTGTTGGTGTGCTGCTGGTGTGTGGCTTGTGTGAGGGATGAGCTGTGGGTGTGTGGTTGCTTTCTCTTGGGTGCTGGCAGTGGAATGGCATTTGCAAAGGCTCATGGTAGTGATTTGTGTCCTTTATATAGGTGGAGTTGTGGGTGTGTCTTTGTTCTCTGTCCCCACCCCCCCAGTATTTATTGGCTTGGTAATTGCTTGTTTGGCCTTTTTTGGTTGATTTTTCCTTTGTGCTGTTTGTGTATGTTGGAAACGTTCTTGTGACCGAGTCGGACCCTGCATTGGTCTCGTACGGTGTTTTCCGTTTCGTTCACGCTGTGTTTGTGCAGTTTTGTATGCTGCGTACGCGTCGGTCGCGGTGTATTGTGTTGCTTCGGCTCGGTTTTGTATGCGTGTCGGTCGTACGGCTTGTCCTCCGTCCGACTCGGTCGTGTTTTTCGCGCCTTGCATCGTACTTTGCGGGTTGGAGTTGGCGGGTACGATTCGGTCGGATTTGTTCCGGGTGCGTGTCGGTCGGTTGGATTCGCGTGTTTTTCCGGCCGGATTGCTATTTTCCGAGCGGCTCGGTCGGTCGGCTTGGTTTCCTGACGTGTCGGTCGGATTTATCGCGGCTTGCATCGTACTTGGCGTGTCGGGCGCCACTGGTACGTGTCGGTCGGTAATTTTTCCGGCTCCGAGTCGGTCGGTGCTTTTTCCGGCCCGAATCGGAATCGACCTCTCTGTGTAATATGGCCCCTGATTGCATTTCTCCCGGACCTTGTAATATGAGTTTAGATTGTGGAGTCTCAAATATCTTATTATTGAAATAATCGCTTTGGGAAAGTTTGGGGCATTAAGAATTTTGTCACAATAAAAATGAGCTTTAGCTTTTTTTTATAGCACTCATATTTGGTTAAGTGCCAAGGACCCTTATTTCATGGAGGGATTATAATACTCATGCCAGCGGCTTTCCGTAACTCTGAGTTGGAGCTTGATTGATTTAAGCTCTGATGTGTACCAAGTTTTAGATGGCTCGGCTCCTTTTTCATATGAAACTCCTTCAAAGGGCTGAGATTATCAGCTGCTAAGTGCAGGAGAACATAATATTGATCTGTCAAAACAGAGGTAGAAGTGAATTGACAAATACCCACGTCGGTTGAGGGAATGGCTCTAACTAGCATAGCGGGGGTGACCTTCTTCCAGTCTCTTCCATTGGAAATGGTGGAAGCTTTAGTCCTAGGCAATTTACATTTCAGAAAAGTACAGAGGAAGGGTACTCTGAAATGATCAGTCCAAAAAATTGGGAGAATAGGAATCTTAAAACAGTTAAGCGGGTTAGAACAAATTATACCAGGACAGTGCCCATGTATGCAAGTTGCAAAGTGAGGACCTACTTTGGAGACAAATAGGGAAAAAAGGTTCCACTGGACACTAGCAGGTGATAGGAAGTGTCAAAATGGAGATTAAAATCACCTAAAGCATGAAGGTTCGCGTTCACACTTGTTCCATTGATCAGGGCAGAGGCCAGGGATTCAAAAGACTATGATGAAGCGCTGGGAGGGGTGGTAACTTAAAATGCATGACCAGAAAGTCCCCTTTGGATCATGGGACTTAATAGTACGGACCTCCAGAGTGGGGTCGCAGCTTGAAAAGGTCTTCATAGCATTCCAGGTCTTTTTGACAATAAAGATGGGGACGCCTCCTTTGTAGTTGTACGATGAGTTCATAATTTAAAACTTATGGAGGGGATATCCTTTAAAATGTCATAGGTGAAATCAGAAAATAATGCTTCTGTAATAGCAAGCATATCTAAATTGTAGTCCAAGATAAGCTATGTAAGTGACGTGCCTTTCGTAACTGCTGACCGCCATTAATCGAAAGGCTTGTAATGTCCAACTTAAGTGTATTAGCAGCTTGCGTTGGTGAAGAGGGAAAGGGCTTTTCAACATATAATCCTGCAGCAAGCAAATGAGTCTTAAAAGATGACTGAGTTGTAGGTAGCCGAATAAAGATGTAAGATGGCAGTATGGTCAGCAGTAGCAACTAAAAATACTCCTCTGCTTTAGAGAGAATCAGGCATTGTGATAAGCCACTGGGAGCGGTCCTGTCGAGGATGGCCATAGACAGACATGACTTTTGGAATGCCTTCATTTTCAAAGTATCCTGTTAATGAAGGGGCGCACCTAGATGTCCTGCTGCCCTCTTGCAGCTGTGCACTGGCCACCCTCTGAGTGGGAACAGGTAGCCTCTTGGTCCATGCTGTATTGCTGGAATCCTGCAAGATTACAACTTTGGAAGAGCACCTAAATGTGCAGATTTGGGAGGGCCTTATTCAGATGGTGGACAGACTAATTCCTTATCTGAGTAAAAAGCCTAGGGAGAGGAGGTTGTCAGTCTCCCATGAGGACAAATGTCTTGTTTCTGGAGACCGATGACACACACAAAAAATAAGGCCCAGCAGAGCAAGTTTCACAGCTACCTCCAGCAGAAGGTGATCTAACACAACAGTGAAGATAGAGAAACTGGAGCGAGGAAATCAGAAGATTCTGATATGATGGACAAGGAGTCCTCTTGCCTCAATAAAGAACACTTGACAGCTTGTCTGACCACATTTACAAAAGGCTTCGAATAGATCGTCTCACAGTGGTCTTAAAAAGGTTTCAGCCTGACAGCTCCAGGAATAACAACACCCTCATATCCGATATGAAAACCCTGCACCCAAGAGTGGAAGCTACCAAACAACTGATCTAAGCACTGATTTACTTCTTGCAACAATGATCATGTCCATGCTGGAGGTGCAAAGGTAACAGTTGCTTGACAACTGTGAGGACCTGCAATATTGTTCATGCTGAGACAATGTTCTTATTTGTAATCTAAAGGAGGAATGTATCAGAGATTACTGCTACCATTGCATCACGGATCAAGATCAATCTTGAAAGAGGAGGTCGCCTTCCAGATATCTTTTGCACACATACATCCTCAGGGCCACGGAAGTGTGAAGGATTCAACTATGCCACGTGATATTCTGGTGAAAATGTTTTCTTTTCTTCTGAAAAGGCTGAACAAGCTAGAGTGCAGGGTTACATCTATTTCTTAAACAGTACAGTCTTCCTCTACCTGGACCTCTCTGCAGACACCATCAAGTGACTCCCATTTCACTGAGCCTCCTATGAACTTGTGACCAAAAAGTTCAAATAATTCTGGACTTACCCAACACGGCTGCAATTTCAATTAGATTGCAATGCTGTTGGGAAGGAAACAGATTTTGGAACTCACAGAAAGAGAGGCAAGAATGACAACTTGCAGGAACATCTCCTGGCCACTGAGAGATAAAGAGGCCACAGAGGAGCACAATGCCCAAAGGATAACAGGACAAAAGACAAGCAGAGTAAGTTCCCTGCAAGATTGAAAACTAATGCATAGTGTGTTAGTATCGAGGTTGTGACATTATACTTCTCATCTGAGGTTGGGGATTAGGCTAAAGGATGTGTTCGATTTATGTGCTTAAATTGGGGGTTTGTTTGAATATATGTGCTAACTGTGAAGAGTGATAAGCAACATTGGGCCTGATTTATATATTGGCAGAGAGGGTACACCGTCACAACGATGATGGAGTTCCCTCCGCTGCCAAATTTAATTGCTGATGGACCTTAAGTTTGGTTATGGTGGAGACTACTCACCACGGCAGAGACTACTGTGTCTCTGCTGTAGCCAAACTTCTCCGACAACCCTGGGGAGTAAGTGCCAATCAAAGAAATGGCTGCATTTCCGCCTGCCCAATTTAGATGGGCAGACATGTAGTCATTTTTTTACTGTTTCTTACCACCAGGTAAAACCTGGCAGTAAGGAACAGTAAAACCATTATAATGCTTCCTGCAACCTTGGGAGAAATCTCCCATTATGAGGGGAGCATTACTTTTTTCTTTTCAAAAGAAAATCCTGTTTCAGGATTTTCTTTTTGAAAAGAAGAAAAGAATAATGTTTGCTACAAGGCTGCATTCTTCTGACGCAGCCCTGTTGCAAAAAGTCAAATGCATTGATAGGAACTGCCATGACGGCGGTTTCTGCCAATGCATTTATAAATAGCCTGGCGGTCATTTTTAAATTAGGTGGGCGACCTCTCCACCATGGGGACGGAGTAATTTACTCCATCCCCATGACGGACCCATGGGTCATCTGCCCAGATATAAATCTGGGCTAGAGTACCAATGTGTACATATGGATATCCAGGAGTTAGAGCCCCACATAAAATTAGAAGGGGTCAGACATGCAAACTGTGGAAGACGGGGACATGGAAACAAAGCATGAGAGATAGCATGGCTCCACGTCAGGATTATGGGTGGTACTTCTGGGGTAGTTGGGACAACAGCAGTATAAAAGACTCTCAGAAGCAATGGGTAGGTGTCTGGCAGCATCCTTAGTTGTTTTGGCTTCTCGACTCTGAAGCAGTTCATCACCTTGCCTCGCATTCCCACACTTCATTGTTTTCCTCCCTTCTCTGTTCCTGTTCCCTGCATTTAATGCTCGCTATAGTCATTATGAAAAGAACCTACGCAAAGGAAGAAAGTACTTACATTATTGTACCAGAAGGGTGCCCTGTATCTCCCATATCCAGACTTACAACAGCAGGCCATGGGATGGTGTCATAACTTGCCAGTATTAGGACACCTGGGACAAAAGAACATGAAGAAACTTTTAAAAAGACATTTCTGGTGGTCCAATATGGGAATATCTGTAGATAACTTTACCATACATTGTACTATATGTGCACAATTTAAGGCTATTATTGCTTGACTATTAGGCCTGTTGCAACAACTTCCAGTGCCAACCCAAAATTAGTCAATGATCTCTATGGACTTAGGGGGTCATTATGATGGTGGTGAAACCACCACCGGCAGCCTGCCGGTGGTGGTTTCACCGCCATCGTGAAGCACTTCTCCGCCCGCCAAATTACAATGGCGGGCGGTGTGCTGGCGGACGCAAAGTCCGTCCGCCATGGGTCCGCCACAGGCAATCGTTACGATTGCCTGGCAGACCCACCCTGCATCAACAATATGGTGGCGGTGCCTAGCAGGCACCGTCCGCCATATTATGATGCTGCCTCCCCACCAGCCGGTGTATGGCGGTGTAACCGCCATTCACAGGCTGGTGGGGATTGCATTTGTGGGCCCGTGGCGGGCCGCCCTTGTGTTGGGGGAGGTGGGTGTGCACTGGGGGGTACCTATGGTACCCCCCTACATTTCCCTGCACCAGGTGGCAGGCATCGTGTGGTGCCTGCCACGTAGTGCAGGGAAATCCAAACAGTGCATTTCGGACATTGCGGCGGGTGCTGCAGCCAGCAGCACCGGCCGCAATGTCAGAGATACACGATGCGACCGCCACGATGGCGGTCGCATCATAATCTCAATGGCGGGACCACCGCATTACTGGCGGATGGTCCCAAGCCCCGGCACGATGGCGGACGGACGGAAGTCCTTCTGCCATCATAATCGTCCCCTTAGTACTAGAGTTGCCACAGTCACAAGTATTGGACATGGTGTAAGCAATTGTGGATTTTGTTCCTTGGTCCTAAAATTCTAAAGCTAATTGCATTTTTGTATGCTTCCCCTATTTATTTTTTTACTTAAGACGAGGTTGTTCTCTTTCTATGGAACCCTTTTTTGAGTAGAGGAGAAGACCCTCTTCTTTGTTGTGTTTCAAATATAGTGATGGGGTGACATTTTCGGCAAAAATGAAAGGTATAATACTACCCATATCTGAAGCAAATACTTCTTTACCAGCCCTTTTGGAAGAACTGTAGGCAGTTTCTAAAATGTCAGGCTTCTAACTGAATAGTGACAAGTCAGAGGCTATTGTTTTAAAAGATATGTTTAAAGAATTCAGGACGATTTGAGATAGTGTTGAAATTACATTTCTAGGCATGGAGGAGCCAGATTTACTAAAGTTTCACACAATGCAACACAGCAAGGGAACTTGCTGCGCTGCGTGAAACATTGCGAGCAGAAATGCCCATATCTACTAAGCTTTGGCACATTGTGTGCTGCCTAGCGCCAACGTAAGCAGCCTTGTGCCATGGTGCAAGGATGCCTGCGTTAAAGGCAGGATTATTTATTTGTGCAGGAAGGCCTTCCTTCCAGCCAAAAAGCAATCCTAAGAGGCAATTTCCTCTTTCTATGCATAATACATTCTGTATCATGCATAGAAAGAGGAAGTTACAAGGAGAAATAGAAATATTTCTCTTTGTTATGCCATCCTCGAGAGGTGTACCATTTTGCTGCATTCCCAGGTTTACTGACTTTAGTAAATCTGGGATTGCGCCAAATTCTGTAGGTGGCTGCACAGGAACCCCCATGCTCCCTCCATGGAACACCTACTGCTGCTAAATTTAGTGCAACGCAGCGCAAGCTGCTGCGTTGCATTACATTTCTTTATAAAGTCACGCAAGGCGGTGCAACTTGTGTTTATATTTTGTTTCCCATCAAAGATATTGCTTGCATAACACAGATACCCAGATCCGTGTTGCCTCCCATGATAAGGCACTCTTTTCACTCAGTGAAGCCTCTTGTACCATTCAGAAACACAACATCTTTTGCTGTTTTTATGGTATAATAATATTAAAGTTAATAATAGAGCTATATTTTGGGAGTGTTAGATGTTCATGGGAATTCGTTTGTGTTCATCAAATTAATCAGAATAAAAGAATTCTTTCATTTGGGGAATTGCAGCAACATTTTAATCTTCCTTCCTCTTTTGTATGGCGATATAATACACTAACTGCCTCTTTAGAGTCTTTAACTATTTAGTTTGAGACTACAATTGGCTCAGATAACATATGTACTAAAGCAGCACATTTTACTCTGAAAGTGAAAGCCTCCTTTACACATAAACTACCTAATGCAGTAGATGGTGATAAAGATTTACCTAGAGTAGAATTGTTGAGGGAAAAAGATCATGATTGTTATCTTGAGTGTGTTTTTGAATCATTGTTATGTGACAGATTATGGTCTAAAATACATCCTAAATCCTGAACTGCTAGTACTAAGCAGACTCTATTTTTATTTCACAATAAGTTATTTCTTACACTTAGGAGCAGATTTACTAAGATTTTGCGCCGTGTTTGTGTCGCAAAATGGCACAAAATCTTTTTTTCCGAAATTAGTTTCCAGCGCTAAACTTGTTTTGCGCTTTAAATAACATAAAAGTAATCCGAAGCACCACATAGCGCTGCTTCGCATTACTTTGAGCCATGGGTGTGTGCCACGGGTGGCTAAACCCAATTTACTAAATACAGTAGATTGGGTTTAGCGTGAGAAAACCGTGCCCTTTTAAACTAGGCGCAAGGAAGGAGAAATGTTTAATTTATCCTTCCTTTTCCGACTTTGCATGCGTGCTATACAAGGTGGGAAAAGCTTTCCCTCGTGTCTATTCTGTACAGGAAGGGCATCCTTCCTATACAAAACCTATGCCAGACTCACACACACACACACACTAGCGCTATGGCGCTAAGGTGGTGTGTGGCACACGGCAGCTGTAATCAGTGCCGGCACAAGGGAAAGGGGAGGAGAGAGCCATATCTTTGAAAATATGGCGCTCTCCTGCTCCTTCCCAGTCACGCAGCGCAGCCTCGCGGGTGGCTGCGCTGCGTTGCGTGGAGAGTGGGTCAATCTCCCCGTAGTGCCTTGCATAAAAGGAAAATTCGAAGTCTTCAGAATTGCTGTTTTTGTGGTCCCCAATTCGGAGATATAATGCACATGTGTTTTTGACTGGCCATGGGTTCAATCTTTTTAGTTAAAAGTTTTGGATAAGTATAACTGAAATATGTGAAGCTTCTCTACCTTTCCCTCCAATCTGTTTTTAGTGAAATGCTTACGAGAAATAGTCTGAATGCTTCACAAAAGGTAAATTAGTCCATTTATTGATAGCCATTGCCTCACAGGCGATTTCTTCTAATTGAAAAAAACACTCATAATATTTCATTTAAAGCATGGTGGAATGTTGTGTACCATAGTCACAGACTATCAGGAAGCCAGCAAGAACTGTACACAAACCAGTATGTAGTATAGAGACCTGTAGCCTCACCTGGACCCGACTGACCAGCACAGCATTGGATGCTGCGCTGATACATAGGGTGCCTGGGGGAACAGGTGAACAAAATAAGGGAAGAGGAGTATTCTATTTAATCGTTCTACGTCACACAGATTGCTCTAAGTGCTGGAGGTATTGAAACAAGGAATACGGAACTAACAGCGATTCTATTATTCAGAAATGTAGCATAGAAACTTTGAACAACAACTCACCCTCCACAGGCCAGATGGTGCTGCTGAGGAGGAGTTTAAAAGACCTCAGAGAGGAACCAGGATTCTGTAGGAAATATAAATAAATAGAATTTGCAATGCAATAGGTCTCGCATTTACGAGAGTTTGAGCTACTGGCATTGTAAATGACAATAGCTTAAATTCTCGCAAATGCAAGACCTATTGCATTGCAAATATTTTGTTGTTATTTACAAGTGCCCCATGCTGCGCTTTCACATTATAAGAGGCCGCTCCCCCTTCTTTGTTGTTGTTTATAAGCGCCCCATGCTGTGCTTTCACGTTAATAGAGGCCGCTACCCCTTCTTCAGATGAGCTGTGTCTAAAGAAATGTCCGCGGCCGCCATTATAGTGAGAGCGCGGTATGGTGCGCTGTTACAAAAAAAAGCATGTGTTTTTATCAAGTTGACAAACAAATGCTTTATTTTTGTAAACGAGCCCCATGCCGTGGTTTTACTTTAATAGCGGCCGCGGTCCTTTATTTAGATGCAGCTCATCTAAACAAAGGGGTGCGGCCTTGATTAACGTGAAAGCGCGGCATGGGGTGCTTGTAAACAATAACAAAAAAGCAAATAAATAGTTTAAAAAAATGCACCCGCGTTCGGCGCCACAAATAAACCAAAGGCGTGAGCGCCAGTGTGGCATGCCGTGCTATGAAAAAAATAAAATAAAGGTTAGGAAAGAGCGTGTCTTGCCTGCAACAGCAGGCAGGTGAAAGCAATTTAACAAAATAGTATTCGGAGGCTGTAATTAAAGCCTACAGAGTACCAGCACACGTAAGAGGGCCAGTCCTTATGGGAGGTTACAAGATGAGACCTGGTGGTACTAAGGAGGGACTACTAAGCCTATTGACCAATGAAAAGCCACAGTTTACAAAGGACAATGACACAAGCCAATGAAAAATATGGTCGGAGAGTGGGCTGAGCTTCAAGTCAATACCTGAATACAGCATGCCTCACAGAGCAGCGCATGCGCTGCCCAGGCTGGACCATAAAGGAAGGAGAGAGAGAGCAAGGAAAGAAACACCAAGCCCAATAACAAACACAACAAGAGGAATGGCAAAAACAACAAAGGTACACAACGCAGGTGGCCTGGTGCGAACTTTACAACATGTGGTAACCCACTAACTCACAATATTGTCAGGCTAAGAGTGATTTTCCTAGTGGTCTTTTATACTGTCTCTGCATCTCATCACCTGGAAGTGAAAACTATTGCAGGCAGTTGAAGTCGTGCAAGATGTGGGAAAGGGCAGTGTTCCTTGTGAAATATATCTGATAGTAAGATGACCATTTGCCATCTCATTATAACATTGTACCCATTCTGAGCACGTCCTTTCGCTTTCCAGCATGGCCACCTTGCTTGCAAAAAATGGTTCTTCTCATTAAACCTACTGCACGTGGAACGTGTCACCATGCAGTACCCGGTTTCCACAACCTCCACTGCTAGAACCATGAAGGAATTCTTCTCTTGGGAACAGCTTTCTGTAAATAAGTGGCCCCACATGGCCTAGTGAGATGCCATCATTGATGCTGAATCCCAACACAGACTGGGAAGAAAACATCTTACATTAATACGAATTGCCAATGAATAGGGTATGTTATGGTTACCTTTGTTTTCTTTATGTCAAAATCCTCTAAGAATGCTTTTAAGGATGATTAGTTTCTAAAACCTCTTTAATTGTATATATACCTGCATTTCAGAGTTTTAACTTTGAACCTAAACTATACATTTCATGTGTTATGTTAGATTTACTGTTAGATTTGATTTAATATATATTATTACTATTGAATCCTCTTTTCCTGTAGTGATACGATTCCTGTGTTACATTCCAGTTGTCTTCTGCTATGCATATAATAAGCACATCTTCCTTTCTCTTATTCTCTTTTTGCTGTTTTATATTTTACTTTAAAAGCTAAAAGGGAATCATGCTATTACTTTATGGTAATCTGCTATATTCAATCATTAAGACTTTATTGTATAGGATGGTTTTTTAATACTGTGCTTGCTAGGCTATCATATTTTTTACCTAATTATTTACATGTTTATGAATATTTTATGGTGACATGCAATGCTATTTTCAATAAAGTTTCATAAACACACAAAAAATGCAGCTTAACATGGAATTCAGTACACAAACTGTAATCCATTAAGCACACAATAGGATCAGTGGCTCATTGAACAAAACCAGAACTTGCCAGCTTTTGTCTCCCCCAAAATTGCTCAAGTGTATCGCTACATCTGTGCAGGTCTAATCTTCTGAAATAGTTACAGACAACAAGCATGCTGGTAAACTGGGCAGCTGGCAGGAATCAACAGCATGTTTGAAGATGGAGACTTGGTGTGGGAAGAAGACATCCTAAAGGCTGCACGAGAATCCTTGTGATACTGCGGCATACTGGCCTACGGCAACTGAGGTGCTATTACTTCTAATCTGAATGGCCAAGGTGGTGGGGTTTCCAAGTCTTGAGTGGCAGCAGCAACCTAATAAAGTGCTCCCTTCCTTTGGGCAGGTGCCTGGCAACCTCTTGTGTTGCATTGGCTCCTTTGTTATCGCTATAGTTCATCCACCCTATCACCCATCCATCACGTTTGTTGTATTATTCCTTTGTTCGGTTCCTCAGTTGCCTGAGTTTTTGGCTGAACTTTAACTTTCTTCTAGATTACAATTTGGCTTGGTTTGCTGTGTTTTGTCCCTTGTTTCCTTTTACCTATTTTCCAGGATTACTTTCAACCTGGAGTGAACAGTTTCCGATACTGGCATCCTCCTCACTGGCCTATGATTATTGCTGCCTGCCATTCTGAAGCTGGTAAGCATAAAAATGAAATCCATCTTTGCTATTGCTTCTGGCTGTGAACTTTAGTAATTGTTTGTTTGTTTCTTGCATATTTAGTTAATGTTTGAGATTAGCCGGTAAGGAGCCCCCTGAACTTTGAGTGATGTACATCAGATGAGACTGTAGCACTCCGGCTGGCTCGTTTCTCTCATTCCCATTCCTTCTTTCCTCTAGAATTTGGTTTTGCTATCCATGCATACTCACATACGGACAGTGCTACGTGGGGAGTGGCGCGTATTGACACTCGACTCTGCCATTCAAATCCTGCAAATCTTGATACCAACAACATAAAAAAGGGCGATACTTTCGTGTACAAAAATACAACATCGACAACTGGTGCTTGTTTGAAGATATTTTCAGGTCTGCCTTATTTTGGTCAAGTACAATATGTCAAACATATAACACAAATATATCATTTTGACCAAGTCCCCCAACCCCTCCAAGTGGTAGAAATGTTAAATGATGTGCTGGTGCTGTCCCTGATGATTAGTTTGAATCACTAGCTTGTTGTGGTTACTTTTTCTTTATTTTATTCAAATCATTAACAAATGTGATGGCCTTTGTCTTTGTGTAAGGTACATTTTAAACTGTGACTACATTACGTTTAGGTGCCATTCTTCATAGATTCCAATTGGATGAGTGCTGTATTGGAAAGGTTCAATCCTTGGGCTGTTAGGTAAGTGCTTGTATGTTTGTAGCACACTTTCAATTCACCACCTCTGCAATGCTAACTCAAATATAAAATCGTAAATATTCCCATTAGAGTAAAATCATAAATTCCAGTTTCATTTGTGCTTGACTAGAACCTTTTGGTTGGCCAAAGATCATTTCAAAGAGTTTATGTAGAGTTCAGGCAAGCCAGAGCCCTAATTTCCCAGACCAGTCCTCCAACCGGTATTTTAAGGGGCGGGCGAGAACTTGGCTCTCATGGTCTTCAGCAATGGTTTCGAGATGGGCCCAAAAGATGTTTTTAGAGTTTTTCGTAGCATAGCAAAGCTCAGTGGATCAGGAGACTAGATTTGCTAGATGAGTATGATGTGATGCTTTCTTGTTAAATACCAAGTATAGATATCTAGTAGTCTGAGAGCTTTTCATATTAACTTCTTGTAGAAACTATCTGGCAGACGTAACTTGGTGGTGCCTGACTACTACATCATTCAATTATGAATGATTGATTATTAAACAATTTTCCTTACAGGAGGTACTAAAGGAATTAAAAGTATGTCATAGGCCTATTTTGATGATGTCAAGCAAGATGGTAACATAGCATATTGTAATTTTATTAAGGGGCTTCCATCCAATTTTGGAAGACACACAAGCTGTGTAATCATTGCTGTTCCAATGTTAACCATATAAAGGTTGAAAAGCAGCCTTGCAAGAATGCACCCTGCTTTCAGCCCTTTTTAGCGAGAATTTTGTTTGTGAGAGAGACGATGTCTCCCAGTCATCAACTCCCTGGTGGCTTTGGTAGGCCCATGGACTCTGCCCGCCTGTTTTGTGGTGATGTCTCCACTAGACGTTCTCTTTATTATTTTTGTTAAGTTAACTGTTTTGGGGGAATGAAAATAGATGGTATTTTTATGATCAGTGAGGGTCGTTGATCTGAATAGCGAGTGTGTTAATTTCTACCACATGATGTGCCATGTTGCGCTTGACATCTTTAAACGTGAGCAGGTTAAATTTACACAAAACATGTGATATTTTGGCAGCATTTTCATTTCCGGCTGTCAGACATTTTCCTCATTCAGGAGACATACGTTTTGAGAAAGGCTTACTGCAGGCTTTGCTACAATCATTTCCAGCAACAGTTCTGGACCGCAGTGTCCACCAACACTTTCGGGGTGGTAATTTTGATTAACAATACTCTGGAGTTTGCCAATGTCCAGGAACAGTGAGATCTTGAAGGTAGTATTAGTCTGGTTATAGCTGTTGTTGGTACCACATACAAACATATATCCCCCATCACTGGGAAAGAATATATTTTACTTTGAAACCTTTGTTAGTTTGTGTAGGAGAAGGTTTTTGTAGAGGGATATCTTAATCTAGATTGGGGTGCAACATTAGCTAGATTCCCAATCATGTGCATGTTATGGAAAAGCAGCAGAGAAACAGCTGAAAAGAGTTGCGCACATCTAGACCTCATGGACATGTTGAATTCTTTTCAAGATGGAGAGCTACACTACATCGCTTTTTCGCACATCCATGGACATGTAGGAGAATTTACTACATTGCCATCTCAATCAGTTCTTATGGAGAAATACATAAGTATGCATGGGGGACAGAGCCTTCTTAGATCGTCCTAAGATGGGTTTGTTTTGAGATCTAGGGGGCTGTGTTGGAGGTACCTTTCATTCGAGATTTCGGGTGGATAAAATTAACAATCCCACTCACAACTCGGAGATCAGCAAAATAATAAAATCCTTTTTGGTAAGTTACAGTGAAGGTCTAACCTCACCTGGTACACATTGGCGTTCTCTGAAAGCCATGGTCATCTTACAGCAGGCTTTTCCAACAAGTAGCTCGTGAGCTGCTTTTAACTCTCCAGCTCCAGTTACCTGTAAGTAGCTCTCCGGTGTGCAGACTATTCAACTAAATTAGAAGCTTTTGCTTGGGTGAATTATTATATGTATAGCAAAGTGAAAAGCATGTATTCTAGACAACTGTTTTGTCTGAACTCATAAACTGGTATTTGGAGAGCGATGGTTGAATTTCCAAAATATATATACAGCTGATATTTGAGTGATAAAAATCAAACGGTGTTGGGGAGACTTTTTAATAATATTATCGACTTGGTGCTAGAGGCATTACAGCTATGGCCGTTATGTACTTCTCACGGGATGCCCCTTTGTGTGGAAACTGGGGGACTCCAAGCCTGGGTGGTCATCTGTGCCGCAGGCGGGGGTAGGAAGTGTGCCCTTCCCATTCATCCTAAATTTCAAACTATAAAGCACCAACAGTTTCCCGTTGCGCAGGATGCCTGTATGTGAGGTAGCTGGGGACTCCAATCCCAGCGGTAATCTATGCAGCAGGAGGGGGCGGAGGAGGTGGGCTCCTCCCATCGATCTTGACTTGCTGCTATAAAGAGCCAACAGTTTCCCGCCATGCGAGACGTGCCCTGGCATGGTCCAGGTGAAGACTGGGACAAGAACGGGCACGCCTGCACCGTGAGCTCCTGACAGAGGCTGGACTCAGCCACCCCACTTTCATCTCCTTTCTTCGAGCTCTCCTACTCACATGAAATGTAGAAGAGGAAGGTGGTAAGTAATGCTAACCAAGGGAACTACCATTGACCGTTTTTTAGAACACGCAGTTGGGGTTATAACGAAGGAAATCACTTTAACAGAGAGGAGACTGTCCTTGAGTGTACTTGCCCCAGCACTCACCTTGTTAACTTGGATGTTAATGTTCCAGGTAGAAGTTTCGTAGATCATAACAGACAGAGCCCGCCCCAGTCCAATAGCTTCTTGGTCTTGTCACCCCCGTAGAACAGGTAGCTAAGCGCAAAAAAAGGGGAGCACAAGTGATGGAGAGGAAGGACAAATGTTTCAACACTACAGAGCCTTTCTCATCTCATACTACTGATGAGCCTGTTCTACTGGATGAAATCTGCAACAGGTTTCGCACCATTTTAAGACTCAGTTGCAGTCTCCTATAGACGTTTATGGCTCATTGAGTCAAAGTTATCGGCTGCTGTAAAGAACTTTGAAATGGCACATCCACCCAAGTTCCATCCTAGTGATTCATCAAGTGAACCGCCTCATGCTTTGACCAACAGTTCGTTAATGGAACAGACTTGTGCCGCATTTACTCCTACACCTTCCAATATTTTGCTTCAAGAGTCAACTCTAACCAGGGTTAAGATTACTGCACCCTTCAACTCTATTAACAGCCAATCTTGAACCACAGGTCATGTCCCCAGGACTCCAGAGGGGTGCAGAGGCAATGATCTGCCACTGTACTGTGGCTCTGCGGCAGAGCCAAATTATAGGCATAGCCATCAGCTTGTCCATATGTATTATTTTTGGCAGATCCCACACACAAACATGGTTAGGAGGAAACTGGAGAACAATTAAAATACAAATTATTACATTGGCTATCCTTGAATATGGGCTTTAACACTTGATATAGCAACCAGATTCTCATAGTTAGGAGGGTGGCATGAGGAGACCCATTCAGTAAAAGCATGAATGGTAATTGTGTAATCAACTTTAGAAACCCTTCTTATGTGTGGATTCTATTAGTATATTTCAAATCATTTGCTATTAATCAAAGTCAAGTTATCCCATTACCTTTAGGCTTTTTTACAAACCTTTGAGGTCTAATGTTCACTTTAAGACATTATCTAACTTTAATTGTGCACCGCCTAGCGTCAGTCAGTCTTGTACCCCACGCAATGAGCTGAGGCTGAACAACAGACTTACTGCATTACAAAGTTTAGTAGAAGTCGATTAACTTAATTAGTCATCTGCTGTTGAACTAACTAGCCTGGACTCACCTATAAAGCTTGTGTGATTTAGGCCCAGGCCAGTCTCTGTAAATAAGCCTTTCCCACATTTTGTCAGCATCATGAGCTGGGGCATAGCCGAGATTAACACAGAACTAAACTAGTCTGATCAGCTTTCCTTGATTAACAAGTATGATATTATTTTTTTCAGTAACCCTTGGATACTTCCTATTTGCTTTGTGACGTTACATGCTACTCAGTTCCAGCAACCTGCTCTAGCTCAGCGTGGCCCAAGGTGGCTTTTCGATTTGGATTAAGTTCCCACTTAATGTTGGGGTAACTGTGTGGAGACCAATAGTGAGGATATTCAGATTGTTTTTGTGAAGGATTCCCATAATTTATGTTTTAATCTGATTAACTTTTATAATGCTGATTTTGTAAATCTTATAAATAGAAATTTCCAAACGTTGTTCAGTACTATTGATGATTTATGAAAAAGATATAAATCGTCAGTGCATGAGTTTAATCTAATTCTCTTTGGGGATTTTGATGCTTAATTCACATTGAGCACACATGATCTGGATTCTTTCAGCAGCTCTTATCTAAGTACCTCAATAACAACTTTATTTCACTGCAGGGGGGAAAGAAATGGGCAATTACATTTTGGCTCATGGCCTTATTGATGTACACGAGATCGAGCCCTGTTGTCGGACTATGATACCCTAATTCTATGGAAGAGGCTGTGCTTTATAGATCACCCCTTTCTGTCACATGGCCTCCTAAAATATCATCCATAAAGAGGAATTTTAAATGAAAAGTATGGTGACCACAACCCATTAACTGCTTCTCTCCTACCTCCATCGCCCATTCTCACAGCCCAGGGGAGATAACATTCCACCCGTTGCCCCAGAGCAAGGGCCTTAGGTTGGTATCGAATCTCCCAAACCCTTGTTAGCTCTTTTGACTAAAACTAGTTTTAATCTTTTATTGTCTTGTTTCTCCAACACCTCTAACTGTGTTCAAATATCAACAGCTTTTTTTGAACTGTGTTATAATACCAAAATGGCACTTTTAAAACCCATACGTAAGTGTAAAGACTCTTCGCCACGGTGGTTCGATGCTTCTTGTTCTTTATGAAACAGACACCTGGGCAAAGCTTTATTGTTGTAATCTGTATTCTTTTTTTTATACTCTTTTTACTGTACTTTCTACCCCTGATCTGTGCCCTTATTCATCCCTTGCCACTTCCCTTCTTTGGTATTTCCCTTCCCCCTCCTTGCCTTTGGAACCTTCCTTTGTCCCTGTGGTGTGGGCTGGCAGTTCAACTGTCACTGCGATCTGAGGTTGTGCCTTTAAGGTAGAATGAAGATTTGCTCTTGCCTTCCGCCTCCTTTGACTATTTAACTTTTATTTTCTAAACCTAAGGATCCAGAGGAGGTTTCTGCTTGCTGCGCAGTATACAAATTAGCCATAAGAAGAAGGAAAATTGCCATCAGAAATAATAACTGGGAGTGTTTGACCAATGCTGCTAATTTGAAACATTCAATTTTATTCTTGCAAACAGTCAACTCTATCAGATTGAGCGACTGTCTGGTATCTTTGATGAGTAGTCATATTACGGGAGATCTGTGGGCTACATGTTTTAAAAGGATCTATTGTCTAAATAGACAATCCTATGGATTTTTCCAAACGTTTTCATACAGTTTTTAAATTAGGCTTCGATTTTCAAGGAATAATTTTAGTCTTGAAACTGAGCCCAGCTGGTAAAGCTCCTGGACCTGACGGGGTGTCCATGGACTTATTAAAATACAGTATAGACATGTGGACCCCGCTTTTAACTAACATTTTTATTAGCTGTTGTAAATCTCGATTACTTTCCTCCTGGTCGACATCTATCACAGTTCCTATATTCAAGAAAGGCAATAGAGTGAAACCCAAATGTTACAGGTCGATGTGGCTTATCGACTCAACAGTAAAGATAATTGGCAGAGAAGTTTTCAATAGAATACACAAATAGGTCCAGGAGAATAATATCATAAGTTGCTTCCAATATGGATTCAGAGAGTGTCTGGGTACATTGGAGCAGGTCTTAAACCTTCATCTGCTAATAGGATAATACACCATAGATAAGCACTGTCCATTGTACCTAGCCTCCATGGACTTTTCCTGCACCTTCGATAATATAAACCAATCTAAACTTTGGTTGCTTTTACTGGAACTAGTTCTGGATACAGATTTTGTACTTTTTATTTCCTACCTTCCCCGTGGCCTCTTTGCTACGGTGAGATTCAGACCCAATGGGGAGCTTTTAGAAACTTTTAATTTACAGCTTGGGGTATGGCAAGGCTGTGTTTTAGCCCCCCCCCCCTTTTATTTATCTTATCCATTAATAAGCTCAACCATTATCTGAATATCACCTGTTTAATCGCCTGGTTAATGCATTTCCCACTCCCGTCCTTTTATTTGTGATGATGCGGTCCTTTTGGCCTGGCCTCCAAAGGCCTTCAGGAGTTTGGTTACCTCCTTTACTCAGTTATTAGCTGAGTTAAATCTTGCAAACAACTTTTCCAAGCCTCTCACAATGGCCTGTGGTTCCAGGAGTTCGGGCCTTTGCACTCTTATCATCATTCTTATTCTAAACAATAACAGGTTAGAGATAGTAACCAACTTCCCAAAATTGAGGGGGGGGGGTTTGACTCCTCTGCTACTTGGGCAACTAATATCTCTGGTAGTTGCCTTAAGTTTAGTCAAGCTATGGGCGTTCTATTCAATTTATCCTCATCCTTAGGTGGCAAACCTATAAAGAAATTGCTTGAAATTTATGAAACAAAGTGCGCACCTATGGCAACATATGGAGCAGGGGTATGGAGGGTATGCTAACTCTTCTGCCTTGCAGGTGGAGAAGAAACACTTCTGTAGACGTCTTCTCTCCCTACCCCATTCCACATCATATTCTATCTTCCATGAGGAACTTGGTCAGTGGTGGCTGGCATGGATTGGGGGTGGCGGGCGGAGGGGGGGGGATAAAGAAAAAAAAAAGACTTACCTCAGCGCCGGGTCTCTCCTCCCTCTCTCCTTCGCAGTTCTCTCCCGGCTGGAACAGGAAGCACCCACGCTCCCCAGCGCTGTGATTGGTCTGAGCACCATGGTTCGCGCTCAGACAGGGACTGGGAGCCTGGGCATTTTCTCCACCCAGGCTGTAATGCAGCCTGGGTGGAGAACATGCAAGGTTCGCATGACTATTTGGCTGTCCCGAGCCGGCCAGCCAAACATTCATGCACACTTACAGAGTGTCCACCACTCCTCCCCCTGCTCTGAGAGCAGAGCAGCCCCGCCCTGCAAAGCTGCTGCAGCAGGAAAAAAATAAATGATAATAACAACAGGTTATTATCATTTTATTTTTCCTTTATTTACACTGATGAAAAGCAGTGGGGCGATGCTCCTTGACTGAACTTGGTCTCCCCTACCTTGAAGGTTTCATTAACCTAGGCCCAATATCATTGTGGCTGTCAGTTTGGCTGAATCCCCATGCAACTCTAAACCTCTTGCTCATTAGAGACTGCCTAGCCTGTGACAGATGATTGAATGTTCCTTGGCTGGTATATGTTAAACAGTGCTTAAAAAGGCTAGGTGGATCTTCCTTATTTTATAATCATTCATCTATTTGTAAAGATGACAGATTACTGATATTACTGATAAACCACATGTTTTTGGAAACAAGATGCTCAATGAGAGAAAGGGAGTGTAATAAATTGGGTTGTTGGTTGACAGGGGTGTGAGCCCTGGCCAAGCACCAACCCCAATCCTTGTCAGGGTGAGGCACAAGACAACCCTAAATTAACCTGTGCTCAACCCTCTGGTAGCCTGGCACAGACCAGGCAGGCTTAGCATAGAGGCAATGTGTAAAGTATTCATGCAAATCTTCAAACAGTAATAAAGTGAAAACACCACACAAAAGGGTTCCCACGCCAGATTAGAAAAATGGAGTACTTTTTAATAAATAAAACAAGACCAAAAAGCAAAAATACAGTCAGTAGAATTGGAGATATGCATTTTAAAGAATTCAGTAAAAATAGTGCCAAAATGCACAAAGCGCCAACTGTGGGCATCTGGTCACACTGAATCAGAACAAAGTCACAAGTTCAGGCCGACCACGATGGAGTGAGAGCCGGCTGCAGGGAATCTGTTAGGCCTCCTGTAAAAAGTACCTTAAATCTTAGTTGCGGTGCATTACGAGGATCCGCGTGAAGATGTGTTGCGCACCAAAGCGATGAATTAGTTCCGAGATGTGGTGAGGCTATGTCGTCCAGGATTCTGTTGATGAGAGCTTGCAATGCAAAGTCTGGCATCGAGGATGCATTGCACAGTTGAGGCAATGAGTCAGTTCTAAGGAGCTGCGAGGCTGCGATGCAGAGTCTGGAGTCATCGTCGAGGCTGCCGTCGATGAAGGATGCCATGGCCTGAGCAGAGAATGCATTGCGCATCAGTGGTTCCATTCAGGCGACGGGCTGCGATGCAATGTAGATTTTTGGGACAGAACCGATCCACGCAGCAGTGTTGATGCATTGGTTCTGCTCGGGGTTGCGTCGCACAGCAGAGGAGATGTGTCTGTTCTGGTGAATCCACAGAGGCTGGCAGAGCACCTTAGGCCCACTTCCAAGGGTCCAGGCCTGGGGTGGCACTGCTTGGCAGGTAGACTCACAAATCAAATGTGTTCAACAGATGCAGGTCCAGCCCTTCTCACCCAAGCAAGAGGGCAGCATGCATCAGGACAGCAGAGCAGGGCAGCAGTCCTTCAGAGCAGCAGTCCAGCAGAGACGCAGTCCTTTCAGCAGCACAGCGATCCTTCTTCCTGGCAGACTATGCACAGATCCAGAAGTCTACTGAAGAGTTGGAGTCTAGGGTCCAATATCTATACCCAGTTGCGCCTTTGAAGTTGGGAGAAGCTTCTGGAGGCATGCCTTTGAAGTGCACAGGTGCCCTGCCTTCCTTGATCTGGCTCCAGACTAACTACATGGGGTATGCAGTCCTTTGTGTGGAGCTAGGACACAACCTATTCACGTGTACGTGGGACTGTTTCCAACTCCTCCCTCCCATCCTGCCAGTGGTGGGCCACTCAGGCACACCTAAGGTCCCCATTGTGTGTAGCTGTCTAGGAGGCATACACAAAGCTCAGCTGTCAACTATACCCAGTCATGCGACACAAAGACAGGCTGCAGGCAATAAATTGCTAAGACAGGAAAATCGAACTTTCTAAAAGTGGCTTTTTCAAAATTGTAATTTAAAATCTGACTTCGCCAAAAGTTAGGATTTTTTGTTGTAATTCCAAAGGCACCAAACATGAACTGGTTACTTGTTCCCATTTGGAAATTACATCTTATTAAATGTAATACGGTAACTCCAATGCTATCCTATGGCAGGAGTAGGCCTTGCAGTACCTAAAAACGAATTTAAGAGTTTTTCACTACCAGCACATGTAAAACTTAAAAGTACATGTTCACATTTCAAAATGCATTGCATCCTAGCCTCTGGGCTGTCCAGGTCCTACACTAGGGGTGACTTATATGTATTAAAATGGAAGGTTTGGGCATGGCAAAAGGTTTCTTTTATGAATCAAAAAGAGGGGGACTAGGAGCCAGATTAAGGTCTAGTACCCGTGCTCCTCACTATAATTGACACATCTAATCAGTGTGGGTACTTGTTCCTATGTGGAGAGGGTATAGAAAACGTTAAAGAAAAGGTGTGGTTGGAATATATGGTTCCAGGGGGATCTTCCTTATTTGGAAGTGTTGCCCTCAAACACCCAGGTTTCTTTTGCCAGGTCGAACTGGCAGTTTAAAACTGCACACACAGGCTGCAATGGCAGGCCTGAGACATGTTAAAGTGCTATGTAAATGGGTGGCACAATCAGTGCTGCAGGCCCACTGGTAGCATTCAATTTACAGGCCCTGGTCACAGGTAGTGCCATCTTGCTAGGGGCTTACAAATACATTAAATATGCTAGTTGGGTATGAGCTAATTCTACCATGTTTAAAGGAGAGAACACAAGCACTGGTTAGCAGTGGTAAAGTGTGCAGAGTTTAAAAGCTAACTAAAACGGGTTCAGAATCCAGGTGGGTGAAGGCAAAAGGGTTTGTGGATAACCCTGCATAAAAGGCCAAATCCAACAGGGAGGAGCTAAGTAAACTCTCTGTGAGGCTTTTTTCCAGTTTGCTATTAAGAGCTGGTATCAAACTTTATTTGATTTTGGTGCCGGGACACTGTGAAAGGGCTTTGCTACTCAGATTTACATCTGTATGATTCATTATCTGTTATGTTTCCTTTTACAACCATACAGTAGTTCTAGCATCTGTGTTTGCCCTTAGGACGGTGCTCCGGACCAATCTCTTTTGCACTTTACTTTCTTTTGTAAATGTTATGTAGGTTATACAAAACAGTTTTTAATGCCTTTTTTAAGAAAGTACAATTTTACAAAGTGCAGAGTAGCTTTACCTTTTTGGCAAATGTCAAAAGATGATAGACCCTGTTTTAGGTCAGGATTCTTTTTAGGTCGAGCCTAGCGCAGCGCGCATGCGCTGCCTTATGGGAGGCTTCTTGTGAGGGCTCAAAACTTCTCCGTGTGGGTTGGACTCCTCCCACATATCTGATTGGCCTTTGCGTGTGTTTTTCAATAATGAAAGCACGCAAATGGCCAAAGGCGGGTGCATGTCCCACCTCTTCTTCAAATGTTCACTCCCACGGCGTTTTGCTCTCGGGAGCGAGCAGCGGCGCGCAGGCTGGCAGCTGCATTCCTCCCTCGTCGTGGATCAGGTTACTAATTAGCAGTCTGCGCTCCATGTTTGCACCCCTCCCACTCTTCTTTGTTTGTTCTTTGTAGCACGGTCCGGTTTCACTTTAGGGACCGCGGACCGCGCTTGCTGAAAGTGACAATGTATTCCGACAGTGTGACCTTTACTTTCAGTTCATAAATGGCACGGAGAGTAAAGACAGAAAAGCAACCCCCCCATGCCGGTCCACTGTTCTACCCTTTGTAACCTCTATACTGTCTATAAACACCAATTTCATCACATCTCTCAAAGAGGCACACGTTTTGGGGTTAACAAGGCTTTCGCATGTTTACATCGTTTTCAACCCATCATGTTTTATTCATCTTTTGATGATTCCTCATCTAGTTGTGAGTTCCCTTCTAGTTGTGTTTCTTTCATTGTACCTCCCGCTGTGGATCCCTATTAAGGTTCTCTTGAAATATGGATGGATGTCTGGCAACAGGGGCGGTTGTTACCACTCTCTCGCTTATCCTACTAGTTTGCGTTCATACTTGCTTCCTCTACTTCATTGTTTGCCTGTTGTCGGTTCCCTCAGACGTTCGTGTTATACTTGTCTCTGACTATGCTCTGTATTCCTTGTGGACTACCCGTGTCTAAATGTACCTTGGTTTTCCCACTGTACATGACAGCACAACACTGCTTCCCAGGTGTAGTGGTATTTGTTTCTTCTTCGGTTCTTGAGCAATATTACTGGTTTGCCTGGGGCTAGTTACAATGAGACTCCAAGTCGCACAGAGATTATTAAGTTATGCTCCATATATCTTGTTTGTGACGCTGCGCCGTTCTGTGACCCAGAGAGTCCAGCCCAGGTCTTCCACTCTCTCACTGTCTCTCTCTCTCTCTCTCTCTCTCTCACTGACTGACTCTCTCACTCTCTCACTGACTGACTCTCTCTCTCTCTCACTGACTCTGACTCTCTCTCTCACTGACTGACTCTCTGACTCTCTCTCTCTCTCTCACTGACTGACTCTCTCTCACTGACTGACTCTCTCACTGTGTCTCACTGACTGACTGACTCCCTCACTCTCTCTCTCACTGACTGACTGACTCACTCTCTCAATCTCTCTCACTGACTGACTGACTCTCTCACTCTCTCACTGACTCTCTGACTGACTGACTGACTGACTCTCTCACTCTCTCTCTGACTGACTGGCTCTCTCACTGACTGACTCTCTCACTCTCTCACTGACTGACTGACTGACTGTCTGACTCTCTCTCTGACTGACTCTCTGACTCTCTCTCTCTCACTGACTGACTCTCTGACTCTCTCTCTCTCTCACTGACTGACTCTCTCACTCTCTCTCACTGACTGACTCTCTCTCTCTCACTGACTGACTCTCTCACTCTGTTTCACTGACTGACTGACTGACTCTCTCACTGACTGACTGACTGACTCTCACTCTCTCTCTCACTGACTGACTGACTCTCTCTCAATCTCTCTCTCACTAACTGACTGACTCTCTCACTCTCTCACTGACTGACTGACTGACTCTCACTGACTCTCTGACTGACTGACTCTCTCTCTCACTGACTGACTTGCTGACTCTCTCACTGAGTGACTAACTGACTGACTCTCTCACTGACTGACTGACTGACTGACTGACTCTCTCACTGACTGACTCTCTCACTCTCTCTCTCTCACTGACTGACTGACTGACTCTCTCACTGACTGACTGATTGACTGACTGACTCTCTCACTGACTGACTGACTCTCTCACTCTCACTGACTGACTGACTGACTGACTCTCTCACTCTCTCTCTCACTGGCTGACTGACTGACTCTCTCACTCTCTCTCTCACTGACTGACTGACTGACTCCCTCAATCTCTCTCTCACTGACTGACTCTCTCACTCTCTCACTGACTGACTGACTGACTCTCTCACTCTCTCTCTCACTGACTGATTGACTGACTCTCTCACTGACTGACTGACTGACTCTCTCACTGACTGACTGACTCACTGACTCTCTCACTGACTGACTCTCTCACTGACTGACTCTCACTCTCTCTCACTGACTGACTGACTGACTCTCTCACTGACTGACTGACTCTCTCACTAACTGACTGACTCTCTCTCTCTCTCACTGACTGACTGACTCTCACTGACTGACTGACTCACTGACTGACTGACTCTCTCACCCTCTCACTCACTAACTGACTGACTGACTCTCTCACTGACTGACTGACTCTCTCACTGACTGACTGACTCTCTCACTGACTGACTGACTGACTCTCTCACTCTCTCACTGTCTGACTCTCTCTCTCTCACTGACCGACTCTCTGACTCTCTCTCTCTCACTGACTGACTCCCTTACTCTCTCTCTCACTGACTGACTCTCTGACTCTCTCTCTCTCTCACTGACTGACTCTGTCACTCTCTTTCACTGACTGACTCTCTCTCTCTCTCTCTCTCTCTCTCTCACTGACTGACTGACTCTCACTCTCTCTCTCACTGACTGACTGACTGACTGACTCTCTCACTGACTGACTGACTCTCTCTCTCACTGACTGACTGACTCTCTCTCACTCTCTCTCTCACTGACTGACTGACTCTCACTGACTGACTGACTCTCTCACTGACTGACTCACTGACTCACTGACTGACTCTCTCACTCACTAACTGACTGACTCTCTCACTGACTGACTGACTCTCTCACTGACTGACTGACTCACTCTCTCTCTCACTGTCTGACTCTCTCTCTCTCACTGACAGACTGACTCTCTCTCTCTCACTGACTGACTCTCTGACTCTCTCTCTCACTGACTGTCTCTCTGACTCTCTCTCTCTCACTGACTGACTCTCTCTCTCTCACTGACTGACTCTCTCACTGACTGACCCTTTCTCTCTCACTGACTGACTCTCTCACTATCTCTCACTGACTGACTGACTGGCTGACTCTGTCACTGACTGACTGACTCTCTCACTCTCTCTCTCTGACTGACTGTCTGACTCTCTCACTCTCTCACTGACTGACTGATTGACTGACTGACTCTCTCTCTCTCTCACTGACTGACTGACTGATTGACTCTCTCACTGACTCTCTCACTGACTGACTGACTGACTCTCTCACTGACTGACTAACTAACTGACTCAAGTGAAGATACGCTTTATTCGATTTAAAATATCAAATCATAAAAGCAGAATTCATCACAATAAACATGAGAAAAATTAATTCAAGTGATCACCATTTCACAAAGGTATGATAAAATTGCATCGGTGAAAGATTAAAAAGATTTCATTTAACGAAAACCGCAATGTACAATTTGCAAGAAGGGAAGAAAAAGGAAAAACTAGAAACAAGTTTCGATTTGGCCTTGACCTAGTTACAAACCAGAATCAATTAAACAGAAGATGGACCTTGTATGGTATTCCTTGCTCTTATCACCCCTTTCAAATATTTTACAATGTGAGCGTTAAAAATTTTGTTATCTAAAAATTGCAATTTGATAAAAGCAGGTTGACATTGTCTCAGACCTTGGAGTTTCAAGTAGGGAAGAATCCATCTTTTCCTGATTAGGGTAAAAAACTTACAAAAAAATAAGATATGGATTGTGGACTGTGCAGATGTATCATCGCAGGGGCATGGGCAGAGCACGCGTGACCAGTCATTTACCTGAGGAAATGTTACTAGGTTATGGAAATTACCAAGACGCAGGCGTGTCAGTAGCATCCTGTCGTAATTTCTATGAGTTGTTAATAAATAGGGCTGGATTCCCGGCTGGGTCAGAAGCAGCTGATTAGTTCTAACTGAGATTTTCATAATGTTAGATGACACTCTAATCGTCTCCAGATGGTTGATGCATAGAGCCTTAAGGTCCTTTCTTGAAATGAGGGACAAGGTATCGGGATTGGCAAAATAATCTGGGCAATCTAGATCATGCATGAAATTCTTAACGTAAGCAAGCCAAGGGATACATTGGGCCCTTTGCAGGTTCAGACAGTCTTTTATGACGTCTCGGTTAAGGCTGGTAGTGACGCCTGTCCAGACCTTATGCCATAATAATATTGGCTGGATTCTAATAAGGTCGGATAGGTATGACAACCCAAGTTCAGCGTGGCAGATGTACGTAGCCGTGGAAATTGGGACGGCCAATAGAAATCTCAGGAACCTGTTCTCAACTTAATGGAGAGACTCTACGTTTGCGTGACCCCAAATACCAGCTCCGGAAAGAGCAACTGAAATGCATTTGGCTCTATATATTATCAGCAGGTCCTCAATAGAGTGCTTTCCTAACTGCCTGGTAAAATTAATCAAGGCGCCTATGGCTTTGGCAAAAAGCAATTTTCTACATTGACTGACTGACTGACTGACTCTCTCTCTCTCTCTCTCTCTCTCTCTCTCTCTCTCTCTCTCTCTCTCACTGACTAACTGACTGACTGACTCTCTCACTGACTGACTGACTGACTCTCTCACTGACTGACTCTCTCTCTCACTGACTGACTCTCACTGACTGACTGACTGACTCTCTCACTGACTGACTCACTGACTGACTGACTCTCTCACTCACTAACTGACTGACTGACTCTCTCACCGACTGACTGACTGACTCTCTCACTGACTGACTCTCTCACTCTCTCTCTCACTGACTGACTCTCTCACTCTCTCACTGTCTGACTCTCTCTCACTGACAGACTCTCTGACTCTCTCTCACTGACTGACTCTCTGACTCTCTCTCTCACTGACTCTCTGACTCTCTCTCTCTCACTGACTGACTCTCTCTCTCTCACTGACTGACTCTCTCACTGACTGACTCTCTCACTATCTCTCACTGACTGACTGACTGACTGACTCTCTCACTGACTGTCTGACTCTCTTACTCTCTCACTGACTGACTGATTGACTGACTGACTCTCTCTCTCACTGACTGACTGACTGTCTGACTCTCTCACTGACTCTCTGACTGACTGACTCTCTCACTGACTGACTAACTAACTGACTCTCTCACTGACTGACTGACTGACTGACTCTCTCACTGACTGTTATACAGGTACTATTTCCCAACCTTCACCCTCCTGTTATTTATGCCCCCCATAACAAAAAACCCATAACAAGCAACCATTGGGACAGGCAGATAGAAGTTGCCAGCATTGAAAGGACAAAAAAAAACCTCAAGACATTATTTATTGTTAATACTTTTTTAATATGGTCATTCAGTTGTACATAATGCTTTCTTGGTCATATATAAGGTAACAAAAATGCTTCGGACACTTCTTTATTATAACTTTTCAGCATGCTGCAGACTTCTGTACAGCACAGCTTAAAGACATAGGCAAAGTCAATATCTCTGGCTAAACACTTATAAGGTCCCAAAGGCGAGACCTACTGGCTATGCCAATGCTTGTTTAAATCAGTTGTACATTTTCAGGATTCTAATCTTTTCTAACCGTTTTTTTTAGTTTTAATTGTGTTTGTATTTTTATATGTACTTTTATGAATGTTTCTGACATTCGAATAAAGTTATATTGAACACGCGTTCCGCATTGTCAAAGCATTCTTACATTACTGCTAGCAACTATGCCTGATGCACTGAAGTGATCATTGCTGGCAGTCTTTGCGTATGGTGGCCACTAATATGATCTTGTGTGATGTGGTAACTATTGCATCTCTAATGATATTAGTTAGTAGCTCAGGAGGATTTTCATTGAATATAAGTAGGTCTTATTAAATAAACATTTGAGCCCCCTGTCTTATAGCTTTAGCAACTCATAGAAAGAATCAAAAACAACCTCTTGAGGGCACTTTGGTTGGGGAATTCCCAGACATTGCAGCCCAATATGAAGGAAGTGACACGATTAGGGCCACCCGGGTCACTCGCGACCACCTCTCAGCCTTCCAAACAAATGAAGAGTCGGTCAGACAGTAGAGAATACAAACCAAAGTTATTTATTAGTATGCGCTCGAGCGGAGTCCGATCTGACCAGCCTCCTTAGATAGCTGCCGAGGGACTGACCCTTACCAACATAACATCAGATATTATACATTTCCAATACCCAACCGGACCCGCCCAGACTGGAAATTTCCAGTTGGAGCAGGTTAACAAAAGGGGCACAGAAGGATGAGCTACACTCCTGGGACCGGGTACATGCAATCTCAGCTTCAAGGTTATTCTGCCCGGGCCCAGCTCTCTAAGAGAGTGGGAGCAGGCTACCTACGAGGAAAGGCATACAAAAACAGAATGATCTATTCATTAGTGCAGCGAAGCTCAACCTTGAATAATAAAGAGAAACAATCGAGGCTACTTTCTGCTGAGGCAGACAGTATGAGACAGAAGCTTCATTTCGATCATGGCACAAAATGGCGTCTAAATACAAAATGGTGCCGCATATGCTAACTTAACTCGCACAATGCTAGAAGGAGTCAGCCAGACGCATTCTCAGTCCAACAAATAGAGAAAGCAAGGTTCTACCAAGCTGTTGGCGAAAATCAATAGGCTGCTCAGAATGATTCGGGCTGAAACCACGTTGATTATGAAACATTCTGCGAACATGAAAATAAGGCAGGAAAGATTTTAACAAATAGGCTGGAGGCCCCTGTCAACTGAAGCCAGGAGGCGGTCAAGCTCCAGCTGTTTGAGGACTTTTATTCCTGATGGTATGTTAAAAGTCCAGAAATACAAAAGGAAACATAGTGATATTTGGACCTGCTATGAATCTGTAAGCTTTTGGAAGAGCTCTGTGAAGACCTTAACTGCCCCGTTAGCACTAAGGAGTTTGAAGAAAAAGTGAAAGAGATGAGGTCAAAGAAATTCTCAGGCCTTGGCGATATTTAATGGGTTAATAAGGTTTTAAACCTGCTAGCTGTCCTTTTTAATACCTTTAATGCTAGGGAGGAGGTCACCCCAACAATAGTGAAAGCACACATCACTCTGATTCCCAATCCTGGGAGGGACTCATTGAAATATGTACCCTGTTGTCTAAAGGCCTTAATTAATTCTGAGCCATAAAGCTAAATAAAGTTCTTCCACAGTTGTTGGAGGTTGACAGCCCAAGGAAGGCATCTCATCTAATGGACAAAGTGCATCACAGGTGCCTTCATGTGGTCTTCTTTAGTCTGGATACAGAGAATGGGTTAGTAATTTATGCCTGAACTAGTCCCCAGAATGGGGCTGAAATCACCATTTGTAGACTAGGCTAATGCCATGTATACAGCGCCTAAGGTCAGGGTTCTATTTAGTAGAAGGATGTCTAGATTGTTTTTTATTCACAGTGGAATTTGCCACGGTTGCCCTCGCTTGCCCTACTTTTGGCCCCATCAGAAGAACAGTTAGCAATTAAAACATTTGCATTAAGGAAGTTCCCTGGTCATTTATTCATCACACAGTTGGCAGAGCCTGTACACGGACCAGCCGCGTAACTCAGACTGTGAACAAAACACACACTCACACACCCAGAATCATATGCACCTGAAAACATGTCTCAACTGCATGCCCCTCCACACAACACCAAAGATGACCCTCTACATAACACCAGATCTGGTCCCAAACGAATAACTACAACTATTGAACTGCCATGTAAAATAGCGCACAGGTCCAAACATTCAGTGATCAAACTGAAATTGATGCCCGCATGGCCACCCACAGTGGCACTAACAGCACTCTCATGCAGCACTCCTCCCAGTGGCTTGACCCAAAATGATGCAGAATGTGAAGAGGGGCCACCTGAGTCTCTGATATCTCACTGATATTCTTTGGCATTGGGCTGAATGGGGGCTCTCTGAAGGGCAGGTGTACCCCTGAAGTGTTGAGTGTCCTGTTGCGCTGCTGGGGTTGCAGGGCCTGCATTACACCCCTTATTCCCTTTCCACGAATCATGCCCGTGCACTCATGCCAGTCAATGATAGCAAATCAACGATGAATCAATTAAATGGCACAGCAGTCAGTGATGAGATTTCAGTCATTCACAACAAAATACACATTGTCCCACACACGTAGAAACCAGTGAGAACGGATGACCGCACTACAGGAGCCTACCTGCCCAGAGGAGCAGAAACACAAGGGCCAAGGGCACAAACAAACAGAATCAACAGGGTAATTGAGGAAATGCTCTCCTCACACAAATGTGGTGAATGTAAATTGTCTTCTATGCATGTTCCAGCAAAGCCCTGGAGCCATCCATGCCTCTCTAGAAGCAGCTGACAAAAGTCCATAGAACACAGTGACATCACACAGCTGCACCAGGCTGACGACATATGGAGGTGCTACCAGATACCTCAGCCTGGTATCAGCTCTGTCACTCAAACACCACCTATAACTGTGTTACATATTGTTATGTTTCATATAGAGGCCCTAATATAGACGCGTTCATATATGCCGTATATGGTCATATTCGCATATGCCCTATTATGGTCATAATCGTATATTCCCTATTTTCGGTCATAATCGTCAGTGGCCTATTATAGTCATGATCTCCTATGCCCTAATATAGGCATGATCTTTCACCTACATTAGTTCCCTACAGTGCACAACGAGCTCTGAGGATTGAACGTTATCTAGTCTGTGGTTAGAACACTGCAGGGTTTTTCCCGAACACAGGCCTACAATGTACTCATAAATTATGCATGAGCATTCACCAGCTACATCTCCCGCATAATATGTATGTACAAAGTTCACCCCTGATGTCTTCCTCATGTCTAAAAAGACCAATACAAACCATACTGAGGGACGAGACACTTTAGGGTATAAATACACCACATCTTGCCATGGTAAGATAGAGGGAACCGAGACTTCCATGCTGACACACTGACCAGAGACGCTGAGGCTCCTGGCATGCAGTCGCTCCAGCTAACAGCGGTCTAACACAGCCCTTGCGGGGTGTCCAACTCGAGATCAAGACGGGGTCCCACACTATCTCTATTCAGGTATGGGGGTTCGACTAAATCCTAGAAGGATTCTTGGCTCTTAGGCTTTTAGACCTACACATATGCTAGGTACACTCAGGTACATCTAGTTAGGCATCGTAGCAGTACGCGCACTTTTCATAATGCTTTTTATATTCATGTATGTATTCATGATTATTGCAATATGGTAGAACTGTTCTATCCCTTCACTTTTATCGTACTGCTGATAATATATCTCTGCTATTGTCTGCTGGTTATTGCAGCACATATATTTTACACTAGAATAACAAATGTTCAATAAATACTTATTGAAACGCCCAGACTGTTTAACTCTCTGAGACAAACCGAATAAGTAAGCACGAGTGACTGAGCGAAAAGTAGTACATTGTTTCCACGATTCTGGGGAATCAGGGTTGTCATGATCTAAGGTTGCCAGAAACTAATCTCTCCCCGATAAGAGGAGATTCTAGTGGCACTGTGAGCTAGCTAATGCAAATCCGGCTAACATACGCGGTGGGGGTGCACAGAATCAGTCTAACACCAAGCCCACGGTTTATGTTATCCAAACGCGCAGGTCCTGCATGGGTACTATAGGAACTACACGACATGGCGCCGCCAACGTTGGTTGGGTACTTATTTAACAGTAGAATCTGAGTAGTTCAGTCGTGCTATTCTCAGAGAACCTACTCACAAAACCCCAGAGACGTCTGGAGTGGGTGGGCACAAACTCCGCCACAGCTGAGTAGGCGAGATATCCTATTTATCGGCTGTTGGTTAATCAAGCTTGAAGGACATTTAGTTCTTAAATAGTGCATAAAACCTTCAACTAAGTTCTCTTGGAAAAGCTTTTCTTTTCAAAATGACTGAGAGCGATGAAGAAAGAATAAATCTGGAGGTCTCAGCCGGAGAACCACCCGAAAATGCAATACAGATTGCACCAAAATTCAGAATGACAGTCACCCTAAGACTATTAGAAAATGGTTTACAAGCTAGGGGTGGCATGGTAGTTTTCGTTATTGAGGCACACGAATCAAACAAAACAGAGGTGTTCTATTCATGGGTTACATTCCCAGCAGCAAATGCCATAACAAAGACATTTCACTACTACATAGCAGGAGATGCACCACCGGAATATACCCTGTTTGAGGACATAGAGATTCCACTCACTTACCAGGAACATCATTACTGGTTTAATGGCGCCCTACCCCACATAAGAAACAAAGTAAGGTTAGGCCCGCTCGGAGGAGACGGGGCCACATGGCCAATACTAGCGGCTTACACACCGCATCCTGACATTGGAACAATGCCACAGCCATAATTACTCATACAACACAGAGATTTAATTAAAATCTACAGAAACCTGACACAATTCGTCATGAGGACTTTAACAATCCAACCTGCACCAGGTGCAGCAAATAGTACTCCAGCTCAGGGTACAGGAATTAAATTACTCCTCAAACATTACACGCAGTAATGGGCAAAATGCCCGCAAAACGCGAACAAATACCATTCTGGATAGCTCAGAAAATAACTCAGCTTGAGGCAGTATTCCCGAATACTACCACCTATGATAAACACAGAATTCTAACAATCTGCTTGCCCATGGGGATCACACCACAAGTAGAGGATTGCACCTGTTGGGGTTCAGTCTTTGCTGCCATATATACCAGAACACATGGTATCCCGTCCTTAGCAGTAGTGCCAGATGTATTGAGACAGATACAAAATGAGTACAGAGCAGAACCTGCCCTAAACTTAGGGATGAAGTTACTAAACAACTTTGATCAGATATCAGCCATAATATTAGCTAACATTAAGGGGGAAGCAGCTTCAGTGGCGATCCGCCAACGCCTAAGGGAGTTCAGTTCAATAGATCAACAACACGAACTACCCAAAATAATTGAAACTGCATATGCAGAACTAGGCAGAGACAGTCTAGGTGGGAAAGCATTAAAACCACAACTGGTGGGCAGTCCTGAAAAGGAGACTACAAAGCAGACACCTGCTTCTTCTAAAAAGAAGTGGGAAAATAAAAAACAACAAAAGTCTAAAGACAGCAGATCTCAATCCAGAGGTAGGTCTCCTCAACAGGAGCCCTCTGAATACAAGTTAGATGCACAAAACATTCCATATGCTCAGATTCCTGGAGTGGGGGATAGAGTAATACCAAATATGGATCGTAGGCAAGGCTTAATTCTAGTAGCACACGAGGGTTTGGGTTCTGCACATACAGGCGTCACAGCGACTATTTCTTTACTGAAACAGCGCTACTGGTGGCCAGGGTTAACAAAGCAGACCAAAGACTATGTCTTAAAGTGCGATATCTGCCAGCAGATGAAAGGCTCCACCGTAACACGCCCAGCACAGACACCATTACTAAAATCAGACAAACCACTCGCATGTGTGTATTTGGACCACTGCGGACCCCTACAATCTGATGGGGCCAAGAAATATATCATGGTTGCAGTGGATTCCTGCTCTAGATTCCTATGGGTTTGGCCTCAGCGCTGTGCTGACGCTCGAACTGTTATAAAAGATTTGCGAGTCTTTATCGGCACATACGCAGTTTGCACGTTACATTCTGAACGTGGCCCCGCGTTTAGCTCTCGGGCTTACAAAGAGGCCATGGAAGGAATGGGCGTAGCATTGCTGTACTCCTCTCCGTACCATCCTGAGGGAAATTCTGTTGTGGAGAGGAAAAACCGGGACTTAAAGCAATCTTTAACAGCTAGGGTATTAGGCAAAGGCGGTAGATGGGTCGATCACCTTTATGGGGTCCAACGAGCAATAAACAATCAGCCAAGAAGCTCTCTAGGGGGTGTCACTCCTTACGAGGTCCTATTTGGGACAAGAATGTGGGTACCTGATCTTGATTGTAAAGGCACAGTGGCGGATGAGAAACCATTTGATATCCATGATCGTTTGGCTGTTTTACAGGATCTAAATGAATCCAGGACACAACAAAGCAACGTCCACTTAAAACAGACCGCCACTGAGGAAGTCAAGGCAGTAACGGCAAGACCTGTCTGGATCCCAAAAGTCGGGGATCTGGTCAGAGAAAAGATTGCAGACAAGAAAGAATTCGGACCATCCTACAGAACAGCTGTACCGGTCCTAGCAATCCAAGGCACGAGAACTGTACTTCTGCCGCCTCTTGCCGGGAAAAAGGAGAAAAGATTTGTCTCAATCGACTTAATCAAACCACACTATGTGGCCGATACTAAACAGTAGGCCTCGTGGACTCCACAGTAGCAGACGCCCTCCTCTCGCTACAATCCAAGAAGTCCAAACAGAAAGACTCATCACGTTTGAAGAGCCACCTGTACGGAATTAAGGACTAGGCAACAATGCTATGGAACTCGTTCCACTTCGACAAGAAAAAAATCAACTTGACAACCAAGTTGCAATCAGACCGACTACAGACATCTACGTCAACATGCCTCGTCAAGAGCAAAATCCGATTTCAACAAATCCCGATGCAATTCCAACAATTGATCGAACTGCTTCTGGCTATTTCATGAACTTTGATACGTTTTCACTGGATCCAAGTGAGCCGGAAATGACGCCAGCCAAAAAATCACACAAACAGACACTCATTGACTTTTTGAACTTTTTTAGAAAGACTTACCTGGTGTCACCTTGGATAGAACTATGGTATATCACTGGGATTCTATTTTTTCTTTTCTGGCTAGGTTTAATTATAACTTTTAGTATGCTTATTAATGGACGATATCTCCAGCAGAGCTCTACAGCCCAAAGAGTCAATTTGATTTTAAAACCACACCAGTCTTCACATCGTGAACCAAGAGACTTGTCTTCAGTGAACATCACAGCAGTTCCTATACCGGACGGTATAGTATGGGACAAGATTGATTATGATATATTCGGTCCGACTGAACTTTTAAAGCTTAAACATGTATTTAAAATTTCTTTAAGTGATATCATTACCTCCAATACATTTTCTGATGATTGGGACACTGAAACTGTGAATAATTTAATGTCTGATTCAGAAAACTGCAGCATTTCCGAACAATGAAATGTTAGAAGGTACTTCAGACTATGATACATTGTGCAGTTACCAACATTATGGTCATCATTTCTTGCACAAATCCATAACACCTAGAAATGTATTTGAATACCACCAGTGGGAACACTGCCCAACACCTCCAAAAGGTAGTTCGCAAACTTTTGCACAGAAATTCACATACTTTTCAGGGTTTAATACATCTGACCCGAAGTCATTTTATTACAAAGTGGCAACAACATCAGCACAGAAAATTATGTTGACTAACACCAAACAGATTTACTCTGCTTCCTTTATGGCCCAGTTGTCTACACAGGGTTTCGACCTATGGAAGGACACTATAGATTTAAAATCAATCTGGGGTTCGAAGGACTGGCAAGTCCAGGGAACAAAAGCGCTTTTTAGAGCATGCCTCATTCCACAGCAGATAATATTTCTGAATGAAACTGTGCAACAGACATCCTGTCTTGGACTAGCCAAGAACAAGGAAATGAACACACCGGGGTTTCCAGCACCATCACAGATGGGTGGGGGGCAGAATTCAACTGCACATGGGGTAGGATTAGATGACATTCTCCAGTACAACAGGTCAGATCCCAATTGGACAGAATGGCTGATTTGGCCCATTGACACAAACACATGTCAACATAGATTCCTAGGTATAACCGAGGGGTTTAGTATCAGTAGGCCAGATACACGCTATGTACAAAGACAACACCCAGGGGTAGTGACATCCTACAGTGTTGGGAAGTTGTGCCTTGATTGGCTAGAGACCTCAACACTCACAGAAGTAAAACATCATTTGACCATACTCACATCTGATGTAGACCTTAGGGATTTCTTGTCAGGCCCAAGGAAAACACGTCAGAAACGTTTCATATATGCTGGCATTTATGCCTATTATGATGAAAACTGGAAAATATCCCAACAAGAGGCCGCAGAAAGGATACGGGAAATAGACCGTGTTAACTTAGAGAAGGCATTAGCTGTAGTGGATAATGGTTTAACAACTTTGACCTCCAGGATTTACTCCTTAGGCAACATTGTGTCTTCGGCAATCGACATATTAGAACAAGATCTGGCCTTGTTACAACACGGGCAATCCCAATTACGTTCTATTTTGATACTTAGCTGGACGCTGCAATCTCTGCGTGCAGGTTATGTGCCCTGGCATTTTATAAACACCACGTCTCTGTTTTCAGAATACAATCTAACTGATAAACAGACAGAAATGGCACAAAGGGGAGCCAAATATACAATGCTGCGTATTGAGAAACTGGAAAGGTTACCATTCACTGTAGCCGAATTACCATCAACTGAATGGCTAATTCATGGCCAAATAACTCTGCCGGTCACTACGTTTCAGTTTCAATATTGCCTTGAGCAAAGGCAGGCAGGCAAATATGAAAAAATGGGTAAGGGTTACATTAAGGAAACTTGGGAGTTACCATATAGATATCGATGCCGGAATGGGGATCGAGAAGTGTATCTGAGTGGTACAAACTGCAAGAACGCTTTAAGTGGTTCTCTCATGTGTCAGGATATTTCTCTGCACGGAGCATGTAGTGGTTCGGTAGCGAATCTATCTTGTCACATGTCAGGGACCCCAGCGGCCATGATCACGCCGGTTTTCCAGCTGCTCTCGAATGGGAGTTACTTGATGCTAAACGATCAAGGTTGCTGTGGGATGCTTCCGGGTGTCTCCTAGCTGGTCACTGTTAACTCCAGGGTTACTTGCTGTATGCAAGTATTGTTTCCGCCACTGAACACAGTCAGGGAGGCGCCGTTATGGCCTTCATTGAATGTTTCCTTCATACAATTTGATACTTTGAGCAGACTGAAAGCCATGCTTTTACAGCAACCCGTGCCCTTAACCTCCGCTCGAGAAACCTTTGAACTTCAAGTTGCAAGGACCTAGACTGAGATACAGGCGCTTATACGTACGAACTGCCCCTTTCATTTCGCAGAAATGGTGGGTCGTATCTTTAACATGTCTGATACGAGCGGTATTGTACACCTATTTAAGATCATAGGGTCAGGACTATTAAGCACCTTTCAGACAGTCCTCGGAGTAATCCCAAATTTTATACACTCCGTATTGGGAAGCGTGTTTGGAGGTCTCCTGCTTATCCTGTTCCTAATTGCAGGAGTCCTGATTGTAATCTTACTGCTGCGCAATGGACTGCCAAAATTTCCGAGGAAATGGCGAACGTACTCAGGGAGCGGAAGTACCGTGAATGCATGGTACAGCTTCTGGGAATACCTTGCCTAAGAGAACTGAATGCCTCTTGGTTTCTATCGTTTAGACCAGTCTGGGTGAACTGCATCTTACCTGTTCTTCGATGCCTGTTTTGCGGAGAAGAATGCACGTTGGATCTCTGTCTAACGTTTCCATCAGATACGCCTCCGGACATGGTTGCTATGCTGGACCCCCTAAAGGCCCATGCTCTGCGTTGTCCCCAGCGTCTTCCAATTCTGATGAACGCATTCCTTGAGAATCCACAGGTGCCGTTTGCTCCTGCTGGGTTAGGTGGCTCCTCCACAGGCACTCCGGTAACAACTGCCGAACAAGCTGCTGCAGCACCGACTGTTGGTAGTGCTGAATTCCATCTATGTGCGATTGACGTTCTCTGTGAGGCGTTGGATTTGTCGTCTGCAGTAGCTAACACCGATAATGCTGTATCTCCCAGCCAGGACACTTAGGGGCCGATTCCGATCTCGGTCGGAGGCGCACCCAATACCATTCGGTCGGGAAAAAAGCCATGCGAAAGCCAGTTTCCCGACCGATCCGTACAGCACACCGAACGAGCAAGTACGATGCGCACAACAGCAAAAATTCCGGCCGAGCCGTACTCACCCAAACCAGGTCCTGTTCTCCGACCGAGGCGAATCCGGAAACGCCGAATCGAGTCGCACGGAAGGGAAAATGCAGCCCCGTCCGGCCGGACAAGTACGATGCGCTTTCCGTACGCGCCGAACCCGCCGCTACGCACGGCACGTCAAAGCATCCGGGAGAGGCGCACATAAGCTCCGAATCGCGCCACAACACGATCCACGGCTACGAGACGAACACAGCACAGACGAGGACGACGCGAAGCGACGAGGACGAAGCGAAGCGACGAGGACGAAGCCAAGCGACGAGGACGACGCGAAGCAACGAGAAGGACGAACGACACGAACCAACCATGAATCCCTTCGTCCCGATCATACCAATATTCTACATCTACTACCGGAACAGGCACGGACGCGTACGGCGCAGAAGGTAAGTCAGACACCAACCACAAAACACATACAACACGTACACGACACATCACACACATACACTGGGAATCTGAATATACTTGCAACAGCAGCACCATAGGGGCGGGATGCCCATCACCAATGCCACATATGCACACAGGGGCCTGAATGCGCGCCACCACCCCAACCCAGGGGGGCTGGATGCCAACCACCCTCAACCAGGGGGGCAGGATGCCTACCACTACTACCACCCTCACCCAGGGGGGCAGGATGCCTACCACTACTACCACCCTTAGCCAGGGTGGCAGGATGCCTACCACTACTACCACCCTTAGCCAGGGGGCAGGATGCCTACCACTACTACCACCCTTAGCCAGGGGGCAGGATGCCCACCACTACTACCACCCTTAGCCAGGGGGGCTGGATGCCTACCACTACTACCACCCTTAGCCAGGGGGCAGGATGCCCACCACTACTACCACCCTCACCCAGGGGGGCTGGATGCCTACCACTACTACCACCCTTAGCCAGGGTGGCAGGATGCCTACCACTACTACCACCCTTAGCCAGGGGGCAGGATGCCTACCACTACTACCACCCTTAGCCAGGGGGCAGGATGCCCACCACTACTACCACCCTTAGCCAGGGGGCTGGATGCCTACCACTACTACCACCCTTAGCCAGGGGGCAGGATGCCCACCACTACTACCACCCTCACCCAGGGGGGCTGGATGCCTACCACTACTACCACCCTCACCCAGGGGTGGCAGGATGCCTACCACTACTACCACCCTTAGCCAGGGTGGCAGGATGCCTACCACTACTACCACCCTTAGCCAGGGGGCAGGATGCCTACCACTACTACCACCCTTAGCCAGGGGGCAGGATGCCCACCACTACTACCACCCTTAGCCAGGGGGCTGGATGCCTACCACTACTACCACCCTTAGCCAGGGGGGCTGGATGCCTACCACTACTACCACCCCCACTCATAGGATGGACAATGCATGACACAACAAGCACACCACAACCTAGGGAATGCAAGATTAAGACATCCCCCCACCACCATGACAAGCGTGTGTAGGCTGTGTCAAATGCCTACAACACCGAACATGACTTTCAACATACAATGTGACCCCTAGCACATGTGCCACACATATATGTGTGTGGCACCCACAATGCAAGCAGCCCATGACCATTGTGGCAATGGGGCCTAAACCCCCATCATCACAGTGACCAAAAGGTAAGTGTGGGGTCCATAGCTGAAGCACATTTTGACCATTGTGGCAATGGGGTCCAAACCCCCATCATCACAGTGACCAAAAGGCAAGTGTGGGGTCCATAGCTGAAGCACATTTTGACCATTGTGGCAATGGGGTCCAAACCCCCATCATCACAGTGACCAAAAGGCAAGTGTGGGGTCCATAGCTGAAGCACATTTTGACCATTGTGGCAATGGGGTCTACACCCTCATCATCACAGTGACCAAAAGGTAATTGTTGACAAAGAAAGAGCTGCAACTGCCAAACTGCATGGATCATTCCTGCTCACAGAACCAAAAACTCATCTGTGGCAAAGTAGTGTATGTGTCCCATTGCAACATAAATTGGGGGAGCCAAATACTGCAGTGCAAATGAAACATTCCTTTGGCCATGTGCAGACAAACAACACCCATGGGGGCTGAGACCGTCAACAGTCATCAATGACACAATGACAGAAGTGACCATCAGAATGCAGAACCACATATTTGCACCAATGGGCACACAAATGCAGATACCCTGTGGAGACAGCAGATGTGAGGTGAACAGATACCATACCATGGCAGCAATGGGACACACAAACCATGATCACTGTGCTGACCGATGACCTAGGAGTCCCAGGGACAGCAGGGGAAACACACCAAACAACATACAGCCAATGGCACACCCAAGATATGCCAATGCAGTGGTGCAGATGCACAAACACAAACAGGCAGACCAACACTGTCATCATACACAGCAGGTGAGGGGTGGGGGTGCCAGTGTCCCCAGGCAACCACACAACACATGAGGAGAGCTGAATACCAATCATACAGATGTGCATACACTGCCACACTAAGGTAACTCATGGATCCAAATCCCCTATGTGGGCAAGCAGGCATTGTCAGGTGAGAGGGAGCACAAAACACACATGTCACACAGGCACGTAGGAACAACAACTGACACAGCAAGTCACAGACACACCACAGCACCACCCCCAGGGCCCCCACAATGTGGTGACCCTGGGCTGAATAAAAATACCACTGTGATGACAAAGCTAAATGTCGTTCACACTATGAACCACAGTCAGGTGTCCTGAGCAACAAACTACCATCACACCTACACAAGCACAAATCAATCAGCATGGCCAGTAAGCCAAGGCCAACATGGAGGCAGGGGCCTAGCCGGGCAACAACTCTCATCTGCACACACTCAACACCACACCCCTCGACCTCCAACAATGTGCAGCAGTGAAGTACACATGCACTGGTGACATTGCACATGCACCCATGACTATTCCAGGGTGGTGGGTGGGAACCAAGGTGTAGAAACACATCACACATGGACACTCAACAAGACTCCTGAATGTCTGACACACTGCACACTACGCTGTACATGGACATGACGGCAATACCACACCGACCAATGGGATCCCAGCCACAGTCACACACCAATGAAGAAGCCAAGGTCACCCACAACGAACACACATAGACAACTTCCAACATTGCAGCTCTGACCCTGAGGAGTGGCAGCAGTCACACACACAACATGTCACAATCACTGAAAGATAACACAAACTGGAAATCACATGACAGGGGCAAACAACAAGTGCCAAGGGGAAACCTGACTGTGACCCATCTGCGTCTGCACACAAACTCAGCCCTGACAGCAAACACACCTATGGGTGACACCCTGATGACCAGTAATGTGCCATGCACCCACATCACAGAGAACACAGGGAGAAGACTTTGGGGGAACATAGCTCAAGTCAGCAAGCATCACAAACAGGTACAACACTAGGGATCACAGCATGCGCAGATGAATGGAAGTGAACACACAGACATGCACATACAACACACACCTTGGGTGCAGGCAATGTCACACGTGTACACACTGCCATGAGGGGACTCCACTCCTGTGTGAGGAAAGCTGTGCCATATGTTGCCTCAGTAGGGCCCCATCATGTCAGCTGAGCACTTGGTCACACAATCAACAATTAGCACCAAATGAGGGCTCCCATCACATCAGCCTGGTCATGGATGTGCCAACGGAATCATCAGCACAGATCCAACACACTTGTATAGCAATGTTGCACTGACTACACGGATGAGTCCCTCCCCATTGATGCCCAAACCTGCATGTCCACTGGAGATGGCAACACGGTCAGGGAAGTAGACAAATGCAACGATGGCAGGCACAACAGATGTGCAGGGGTGGAAGCCACAGATATGAAATTGCCAATGTAAGTAGGAAACCCATTGCCAAATACTGAACACATGACACCCTCAGATGCTGCTATTGATGACATGGATACACCACATGATAGGACACATTCCCCTGGACCACATGGGTTCCTGCACAGTAACACTTCATAATCATGAGACCAGATATCACCATCACTGCAGCAAGGGCATGGTTAGCTGCACCAACAACATGTACATCTGAAGCATGAGCACTAGAGAAAAGAAAGTTGCTTTATTCAGCATATGTGTTGAGGCCAAACGAAGTCCTGAAAAAGAGCAAAGGCCAATGGCCAGTCCATTGTCAAAGTTCAAACAGGGTGACACTGGCAGATGTCACCCTACGCATGCCTGCACAATACCAGGGACAATCCACTAGGAGGGGCAACCGGGGGGCAGGCCAGGCACCGCAGGGACAGGATCAGGGCTCACCAGGGGGAGTCAGGGAAGGGGTGGTGGGTGCAGGAGAGCCACTGACAACTGCAGTGGAGGTGTCTGACATGGTGTGTGCCGGCACAACTGGGGGCATGACACAGATGTCGTGGGTGCCGGCACAACTGCAGTGGACCCTGCAGATGGGGTGGACAGGTCCGCCACTGCAGTGCCCAAGTCAGACAGGGCGGTAGTGGACTCCACTGCAGTGCCTACCTCCAGGGGAGGAGAATGGGGAACAGGCAAGGTGGGTTGGACAGAGGGGGGACACCCTCACCACATCAGTGGCACAGACAAGCGCAGCGGGGGGTGTGGTGCTGGGAGAGCAAGTGGCAGGGGGAGAAGGCCGGAGCATCTTGGGGATGGTATATCTGTGGGTGGGGGAACCTGGGGCAGGGTGTGGTGGGGGCACCTGTGCAGTGGGGGCCTGAGGGATGGAGGACGGAGACCTTGTGCCTGAGCTGCAGGGTGGTGGCGGGGTCTTGCTCTTAGCACTCCGGGGGACTTGCGGGTGGGGGCCTCAGTCCGTCTGCGCCTGGGGGAGGGTGTCCGGGGGCGAGGGGCACTCTGCTCCGTGTGGGTGGGCTTCCTCTTCCCCCGGGATGCTGGAGCAGCTTCATCGGTGGGGAAGAGGCCGAGGTCACAGAGGAAGAGCTGCTGTGACTTTGGGGTTGCAGGTGAGGCAAGGGAGGGTGCTTTGGAGGGAGAGGGAACTGAGGACTGCGCAGTGCATGTGGATGCGTGTGTGTGTTCCAGGGCCCCATCCCCTGTGAGTCTGGCTTCAGTCCCCTGAATGTGCGTGCGTGTGCGTTTTGTCATTGGCGTGTGTGTCAGTGTGCTGGATGTGTGTGTGCTGGTGTGTGCCTGTGCCAGTGTGTGTGTGCCTGGGATGGGTAAGGTGCTGGGGAGTGTGGATGGAGCAGAGGCAGGAGGGGTGAGGGACCGTTTGAGGAGGGACACTGCTGCCGTCAGGGAGGAGTCCATGGACCTATTGCCCCTCTGTAGGTCAGACATGCCCGATGAGATGCCCTCCATGAACGACACCAGCTGAGTCAACAGCGCGGTGTGCGCATGGAGGACACTCAGCATGGCTGTCTGCCCTACATGGAGCTGGCGAAGGAGGTACACAGACTCCTCACTCAGGGCAGCAGGGGACACAGGGGCAGGGGGTGCGGTGCCTGGCCCAAAGGAGACACGCTCCCGGGACATGGGAGCCTCCACGGACCTGGGGAATGGGAGCCGATGGGAGGGCGGTGGTGGTGCTGGTGGTGGCGGGGACAGCAACACTAGCTGGGGTGTGGTGGCTGCTGACACCCGCCTCCACAAGGGAGTCATCCTCCGAGTTGCTCTGGTCCTCAGCTGAGGTGGATGCTGCTGAGGACTCCTCGGTGTGGCTCCCCTCGCCCTCCGTGCCACTGGGTCCCTCCGACCACTCCTCGGCTGCTGACCCAGTCTGGCTCTCCGGCTCCTCCTGGTCCGTGGAGCTGTCCCCTTCCGTGGCCGTGGATGTATCTGCAAACAATGGGGAAACAGACAGACATCAGTCACCTGCACCAAACGCACACACCACTGTGAGCACAGCACATTACAGAGCAAGCCCTGGCATCATTAGTTGTACATTGCTAAAAGTGCCCTAATTGAACAGGAGAAGTCAATTGTCAGTCTGATGCCAAGCATGGCACTCACATCCCACATGGCCTTGCACCCATCTGTCTGGTGTCTGTTGGATTGCAACACCCCAGTGTTGACACATGCACCAAGTACACAGTAGTTGGACAGTGCAGAGGACACGGTGTGGACACATCACAGCTCTTGCCACTGAGTCAGTACAGGTTTACGGATGTAAGGGATGCCCAGAGTCAAATAGGAAATGCATGTGATGCATTCCAGCGACAGACACCATGATGCACCCATGTCCTGATAGCCAGCGCCACTATGGTGTGCATGTAGCACATGTCACTCCCCTGCAGGATCACCAATCAGTAGACACATGCCATGGCGGAGGCATGACTGCAAAGTCATACATCACTGTCTCAGTGATGTATGACTTTGCAGCCAGACAACAACACTCTGCACTGTGTCACAATAGTAGGTCATGGGGAATGCAAGTCCTGGAGCTGCACAAGTGCACATGTACATCCCCCCACAACACATCCTCTTAACCCTCATCTGTCCAGGTCATACCTATTGGACATATGGGAGACCTGTGACACTACCCTCTGAACCTGAGCCCCTCACACTCTGCTGTGCATGGGGAACAGCTGCCTGAACTTCACATTTACATGCCCCAGTCTGCATGGGCAGCTGATCAGACACCTATGTGTCACACAAGTATCGTCTCCTATGGTCACATCTCCAGTGGCATGCTGAGCCCCTACCAAGAAACTCCACAGCAGTCCTGGCGACTAATCCACAGCACACTGACACAGAGGCAGACACCTGAGGGGTCAAAACACTGTGCACAATGTGTCCTCTGATACACGGGAGTGGGAGTACAGAGTGTATTGTATGGCCTGGAGTAGGCATGACTGTCCAGCCCCACATGAATGAGGGATGAGCCCTGGACTGTAGGCAGCTGGCTAAGTATGTGTGACACACGTCATATACATACTCCTGGGGCCCAAACATTGTTCCCACCCGCAGCATGGGTGTGTGCCAGGTACCCCAGCCACATGTGGTGGATCAGCTCAGCAATTGGACCACAGATCAAAGTAACACGCTGAATACATGTCAGAATACAGGCATTGTGTAAGCAATGGACCCACCCATGATGCCCACCACAGAGTCAGGGAAACAGATGCTGTCTCCCACCTTGAGTCAAGCAAACTGCAAGGACACAGTCCTAAGTGACAGAATTCCCTGCATGTAAGGGCCACACCTGGGTATCAGATGAGGAGTGGGCAGTGCACAATAGAGGGACATGGCTCCTGGACAACATGACTGCTGTACTGTGGCAGTTCAACCTGGCCCGAGGAGGGCACATAACATGTTAGACAGAGTACACAGTGCAGTCTTTGACTCACCCCCTCCTTGCTGCTCTCTGGCCTTCAGCTGCCCATCCAGGTCTGGAAAGACCACCGCCAGGATCCTGAGCATGTGGGGGTCAGGGTCCGTGTTCCGCCCCTCCTGCGAGGAGGCGACAGCTTCAGCTGGACCCGTGCAATCCTCCGGGTCCAGCCCCGAAGGTCCTGCCACCTCTTTTGGCAGTTGCGGATCCGGCGCTTGTAGACCCCCACGGACCGGACAGCCCGGACGATGTCCTTCCATATCTCATGCTTCCGATGGGCAGAAGCCTGTCAGGATGACAAAGTGATAAGGCCATTACTACACATGCAACATATCCGTGCATGACACAGTTGCATATACATGTCGCAATCACAGGGGCACATGGTGTACCCAGGCAGTGCACGGCTGCCCATGGACAGTTTTCCAGAAGTCACTACATGGTATCATAGCATGGGGAGTAAAACCCTGTTCAGAAGCACTGTCACTGCACCATACCTGTCCAGTGCAAGTCACTACACACTATGGGGGTGACAACTACTCAGTGAGCCTGCTAGCCAGTGGTGTGCTGACTCTCAGCCTTGCTAGTCAGACAAAATGCACATTCAGAAAGGCAGTGCACAGAACACTCACCTGCTCCCCTGGTGTCCCATACAGCTTGCTGTACTGTGGAAGTAGGCTGTCCAGCAGGGCCTGGTTCTCTTCAAGGCTGAAGGCTGGGGCTCTCTCCACAGTACGTGCCATTGCAGGGTCCAGAGGGGCAGAGACAGCAGCAGTGCAGTGGCAGATGTCGTCCTGGAGCATGTAGTGCAGGCAAGTGGGCTCTCAGGGGAACATGCAGCAATATATATGTGCTGGAGAGGCAGATACTGTCCCTTGTGTCCAAAGTGATAGGTCCAAGTCGTTTGCATCTTCTGAATCTGGCCAATCCATGGAATAGCAGCACCAAAACACGCCCACAGCATCCTTCAAAATTTCAACTTCATGACATACATGATTTTGCAACATTGTTGTGGGTGACCAACTGATTTTCCAGCAACCGACTCGCTCGAATATTCGAAAACGCGTCCGTTGCCAGGCAAGCCCATTGTCAATGGGTGCGCACCGATCGGTCCATTGAGGTACAACGCGCACAGGGGTACAACGCGTACCCGCACACATTGAATGCAATGGGCCGGCCGGAGGCACCGATCGGTCCATTGCAGTACAACGCGCACAGGGGTACAACGCGTACCCGCACACATTGAAAGCAATGGGCCGGCCGGAGGCACCGATCGGTCCATTGCAGTACAACGCGCACAGGGGTACAACGCGTACCCGCACACATTGAATGCAATGGGCCGGCCGGAGGCACCGATCGGTCCATTGCAGTACAACGCGCACAGGGGTACAACGCGCATCCGCACACATTGAATGCAATGGGCCGGCCGGAGGCACCGATCGGTCCATTGCAGTACAACGCGCACAGGGGTACAACGCGTACCCGCACACATTGAATGCAATGGGCCGGCCGGAGGCACCGATCGGTCCATTGCAGTACAACGCGCACAGGGGTACAACGCGTACTCCGCACACATTGAATGCAATGGGCCGGCCGGAGGCACCGATCGGTCCATTGCAGTACAACGCGCACAGGGGTATAACGCTGCACCCGCACACATTGAATGCAATGGGCCGGCCGGAGGCACCGATCGGTCCATTGCAGTACAACGCGCACAGGGGTACAACGCTGCACCGCACACATTGAAAGCAATGGGCCGGGCCGGAGGCACCGATCGGTCCATTGCAGTACAACGCGCACAGGGGTACAACGCTGTACCCGCACACATTGAATGCAATGGGCCGGCCGGAGGCACCGATCGGTCCATTGCAGTACAACGCGCACAGGGGTACAACGCTGCACCCGACACATTGAATGCAATGGGCCGGCCGGAGGCACCGATCGGTCCATTGCAGTACAACGCGCACAGGGGTACAACGCGCACCCGCACACATTGAATGCAATGGGCCGGCCGGAGGCACCGATCGGTCCATTGCAGTACAACGCGCACAGGGGTACAACGCGTACCCGCACACATTGAAAGCAATGGGCCGGCCGGAGGCACCGATCGGTCCATTGCTGTTCAACGCATCACTGTACATGTGACTGGCATATGTCAGCATGCCTGTCTCAGATGGACATATGCCAGCCACAGATAGCTCCCAGGGAGTGAGGGGCACACCTACATCACGACAGCCTGTCCAAACCTTATCATAAGGCATGTAAGGCTGCATTTCCTATTGTGTGTATGTTGGTGTACATGTTGTCCTGTGGGTGTCACCTGTGGGCAGCCACCCCCAGGCTGTGCACGTGTTAATGGGGACAGGATCCTGGGTGTTACGTGTACGTGACCACTGTGATGTGCAACTGTTCATATCTGTGCATGTGCCATGGTCACATTTCACAGTGGTGTTTGTGTATGTCATGTCACATACCCCGTGAGTCCCATGTGGGACGGTATGTTTGAGCCAGGGTGTCCCAGTGGCACAATAGTGATGGCCCTCCACAGTCTTTGTGCATGTAGTGTTTACAATGTCTCTGATTTCATGTGCACAATGGGAGACAGTCTCCACATCCACGTTGTGTGTGCATGGACTCTGATGTTGTGCGTGTGTGTCACAGACGTCCATGGCTCTCCTGCCATGGCAAGTGTGGCCACTACCTGTGGGGGTCATGTTTGTTTTGTTGTGGTGTACACATGATACTCCAGGTGATGCCAGTGTCCATGTGGCATTACAGGGTCCCTGGGAATGTGCCTGTCGTTGAGCTGTGGTGCCTGGGGCACATCTGTCCTCACATGTCACTGGGGGGTGACTGTGACACAGCATCATGATATCCAATGGGCCAACCTGGGACAAATTGATGCCACCTGTAGGACCGTGTTGACAGATGTTGGCCATGTATGTACCATACATGTCGTTCCGGTACTGCACACTTCATGTAGTTGTGCCTCATGATGATGTATGTTGGGATCTTGAGTGTGTTCAATGCCGCATATGTGGGGTGACTGACGATCTTGCTTACTTCTCCTCTGCACTGCAGGGTCTCCTGCTGTCCATCGGCCATTCCCAGACCTGGCAACGATGGTGGAACGGGACAGCATCCGACGGTACCGCTTCACCAGGCAGCTGATTGAGGATTTGGCAGTGCAGTTGTCCCCACATTTGCAGCCTGGCCGGCCGTATCCTACAGCGCTGACCCCCAAGGTGAAGGTGATGGCAGCCCTACACTTCTTTGCCACCGGTACCTTCCAACATACTGTGGCGTCTGCTGGTGGGATGTCACAGACCATGTTCAGCCGTGTGCTCCGCGATTTCTTGGCGGCAATGTTGCTCTTCCTGAACCGGTACATCTATTTCCCTAGACTGCGACGACTCACTGACGTGAAGAGTGACTTTTATGCCCTGGGGAGGATGCCGCATGTCATTGGCTCCATTGATGGGACACATGTGGCTTTGGTACCACCACAGGCCCAGGAGCAGGCCTACAGGAACCGCAAGCACTACCACTCGGTCAATGCACTGGTGGTGTGTCTTGCAGACATGACCATCACACACGTGTGTGCCCGTTTCCCTGGTTCAGCACACGATGCCTTTGTGATGAGGAGTAGTCGCATCCCCAGGTTGATGGCACAGATGCAGAACCAGCGTGCCTGGCTTGTCGGTGTGTACTGACTTTGTGCCATTGTGTGTGATCTGATCTGTAGTATTCCGCCCACTTTTCCAAGTCAGCTGATGTGCACTTGTCTGTCCGTAGGTGACTCGGGATACCCCAACATGCCGTGGTTGCTGACACCCCTCAGGAACCCTGTGACACCTGCCCAGATGCGCTACAATGAGGCACATGGTCGGACCAGGAGAGTGATTGAGCGGACCTTTGGTCTCCTGAAGAGCCGCTTCCGCTGCCTGGACAAGACCGGAGGGTCCCTCCCATATGCCCCTGCGAAAGTGTGCAAGATTATCATCGTCTGCTGCATGCTCCACAACCTGGCAGTGCGGAAGGAGTTGCCTCTCATCCAGGATGACGATGACCAACATCCGCCACCTGTGGAGGATCCTGGCCTGGACCACGATGCCAGTGACGATGATGATGATGATGGTGATGGTGATGTCCGCACACAGCTCATCACCAACTTCTTTAGCTGAATGTGAGTATCCTGAGGTGTCATGTGAATGATGTGAGTTGGCATGATGTGTGGGTGGTGCTCTGGTGCTGTTGGAGTGTGTCCATGGGCTACTTGACTGGATGTGTGTTGCGATGTGTGGTGACAGGTGGGCTGTACTCCCCAACAGTGTTGACATGCTAACTTGGTTCTGGGTGGGTATCTTGTAACATGTATTGTGCATGAGTTTTGCTGTTCTGTCCTGTACTCCATTGCTTTTGACTGTGTGTCATTTCTGTCCTTCACAGGGTACTTTCAGATTCGTTTGGTCAACTGTGTCCACCGACAACGTGATTGCACATCCAGGCTGGTAGCTGTTGTGTCCCTACAGGTGATGTGCGCCACACCCATGGACTTCCTTCTGTCTACAGTTGTTGACTGTGTGCCCGCTACCAGGTGGGGTTACCTTGCATCTGTAGTGGTTACGGCATGTTGCTACTGTGTAATAAACCTGTGCTTCACTTAGTGATGTGCGTTGTCTGTGGTCACACATTTGACTGCCATTTGCTTACTGCACCTGTGGGCTACTTGACTACAACTGGGAATGGGTGTGGTGTCTGTGCATTGCACCGTCTTCCCTGGCAACATCAGTGTAGGCAATGAGTCAGATGGCCTAGGTGTGTATGTGTTGTGTAGCCCTGGTGGTGTGTCTCCCTCATATGTGTCACGTTGCCTGTACTCACATGCCTGTGTTGTCCTTGCTGTTGCAGTTCGCATACACAGTGTAATTTTGTTGTTCATCATCCCCATAACAGTACCCACGTTGGAATCACGACAGAGGCAAGTATGGTGTATTATTGTGTTTATTGTGATACATCTGTGATAATAGTGCATAGGATGGATTGTGCTGTACATGAATCTTGCAATCCCAAGTTCCTAGATGAATAGAAAGTCCAGGTAGACAGGATCCCCAGTATCGGGGCCACAGTTGTCTGACACATTGTTCCAACTTGTACTCCCCATGCAATGTGTGGGAGTAGTGTTGCCATCAACAGGGTGAACAGTCTGTGCACAAAGGCGAAAATCCAGAACAGGTTCAGGCTTCCTGGGAGTTGCGCTTGGCCATCAGCCTCTCACTTTCCCCTCCTCGGACGACCCCTCTTCTTGGGGGGCCCTCAAGTGCAGGCTGCTGCGGTGCAGGGGACTCTCCGCCAGAGTCCTCCTCCCTCCCTGTGGCAGTTGCAGTTTGTTCGGTACCAGATGTTGTTGGCACACAGGGAGGTGTGGACTGGTTGCTGTTCATCTGGCGGAGGCATTGTAAAATGTCCCTGTGCACCGCCGTCATCTCATGTAGTACATCCCACTTGGACTCCACGCGGGTCATGTGGGAGTCCACACGTGACATGTGGGAGTCCACACGTGACATGTGTGACTCCACATGGGACATGTGGGAGTCCAAGCGGGCATGATGGGCAGCCTGCTGCTGTTTGATGTCTCTGAGGAGCCCCACTACCTGGCTGAGCTCTCCGGTGCTGGACTGGTACGCATCAGCTATGCGTACCAGTTGTGGGTCTTCATGCACACCAGCAACGTCTGCAAGCAGCGACCTCTGTCTCCCACCCCTCCCACCACCCCTGCTGACATGTGCAGTGTGTGCAGTTGCACGCACAGATAACCCTGGTCCACCTTGGGGTTGGTGGTGGTGGTGGTGTCCATGGCCCCAGGTTGGTCCAGGGTCACTGCGCTGGTGTTGTTCCTTATTCTGTCCATGTCGGCAGGGATGGTATTCGTGGTGACAGTCGTTGGAGGGGTGGGTGCAGGGGGTGCAGCTGGTGGACCTGCTGGTGCTGCAGCTGGTGGTCCTGCTGGTGCAGCATGTTGACTTGCACCGGATGTGCCAGGTTGTTCTTCATCGTCCGAGGAGGACAGAGGCTGTACGACGCCAGTGAGCTCGGCATCCTCTTGAGCCTGGGACTGGGACTCCTCAGCGTCTGCTGCTGTGTCCCTATCATCACCTGTTTTTGGGAGACACAAACAATGTATGTCATGTTTCTGCAGGCATCAGTGGTTGACACACCTGACAGTTGTGACTGTGCCTCGGGGTGCGGGCCTGTACATTGTATTGTCCTAAGTCGTCACAGTCAGGGGTTGATATTGGTGTGGCACATTGTCCTGCATTATTTGGGCATTTCTATGTATTCTCTGGGGTGTGAACATGGTCTGCATTGATTGTGTTTGGTTGACAGCCAGACCTCCTTCCCACCCACCCACCCACCCAGTCAGTTATCCCACCATGGAACGTGCTTGCATTGCAGGGAGTGTAAGTTGTCTCTCAGGATGTCAGTCAGAGGTGTCCTGCTGTTTGTTGGTGCACAGTTGGCAGCAGGGCCTTGTGCTCCCCGCAGCAGTAGCCAGTGTCAGCCATCTTGTGAGTCCTTCTCCACTCCCTGTGATGTGAGCATGGTTCAGGGTGGTGTTGATGGGCCAGTTGTGAGGCTGAGCAATGTCTGTGACTACGACTCCCATCATGCTATTGCCTCCACCCCCTTCCCAGCATGCCCATGCTTCCTTCCTTTTGACTCTGCTTCCCTGTGGGGTGGGCTGGCTGTGCTGACAGGATGGCTGGGAGTGTTGTCCTGGCAGTTGTTTGGCTAAGAGTCCCAAGAGTGTCCCTGTGCTTCACACAACATAACCCAGGGTGGTGGTGCTTTGTGGGATCTTGTGTTAGGATGGAGGGCATTGCATTCTACCAGGTGGGTACTGTGGAGTTTGTGTTGGGGGGTGTGAGGGGAGGTGCTGGTGACTATGGTCAGTGCTGCAAGTCCCCCTTCCCACCCAGCCAGCCGGATATCCCACCATGGAACGTGCTTGCATTGCAGGGAGTGGAAGTTGTCTCTCAGGATGTCAGTCAGTGGTGTCCTGCTGTTGGTTGATGCACAGTTGCCAGCATGGCCTTGTGCTCCCCACGACAGCAGCAACAGTGTCAGCCATCTTTGATGGGTCCTTCTCTACTCTCTGTGGGATGTGAGCATGCGTGCAGTGTGATGCTTGCTGGGCCATGTGGTGGGGATGTAGATGTCTGTGACTACGACTCCCATCATGCTATTGCCTCCACCCCCTTCCCAGCATGCCCATGCTTCCTTCCTTTGACTCTGCTTCCCTGTGGGGTGGGCTGGCTGTGCTGACAGGATGGCTGGGAGTGTTGTCCTGGCAGTTGTTTGGCTAAGAGTCCCAAGAGTGTCCCTGTGCTTCACACAACATAACCCAGGGTGGTGGTGCTTTGTGGGATCTTGTGTTAGGATGGAGGGCATTGCATTCTACCAGGTGGGTACTGTGGAGTTTGTGTTGGGGGGGTGAGGGGAGGTGCTGGTGACTATGGTCAGTGCTGCAAGTCCCCCTTCCCACCCAGCCAGCCGGATATCCCACCATGGAACGTGCTTGCATTGCAGGGAGTGTAAGTTGTCTCTCAGGATGTCAGTCAGTGGTGTCCTGCTGTTTGTTGGTGCACAGTTGGCAGCAGGGCCTTGTGCTCCCCACAGCAGTAGCCAGTGTCAGCCATCTTGTGAGTCCTTCTCCACTCCCTGTGATGTGAGCATGGTTCAGGGTGGTGTTGATGGGCCAGTTGTGAGGCTGAGCAATGTCTGTGACTACGACTCCCATCATGCTATTGCCTCCACCCCCTTCCCAGCATGCCCATGCTTCCTTCCTTTTGACTCTGCTTCCCTGTGGGGTGGGCTGGCTGTGCTGACAGGATGGCTGGGAGTGTTGTCCTGGCAGTTGTTTGGCTAAGAGTCCCAAGAGTGTCCCTGTGCTTCACACAACATAACCCAGGGTGGTGGTGCTTTGTGGGATCTTGTGTTAGGATGGAGGGCATTGCATTCTACCAGGTGGGTACTGTGGAGTTTGTGTTGGGGGGTGTGAGGGGAGGTGCTGGTGACTATGGTCAGTGCTGCAAGTCCCCTTCCCACCCAGCCAGCCAGCCAGATATCCCACCATGGAACGTGCTTGCATTGCAGGGAGTGTAAGTTGTCTCTCAGGATGTCAGTCAGTGGTGTCCTGCTGTTTGTTGGTGCACAGTTGGCAGCAGAGCCTTGTGCTCCCCACAGCAGTAGCCAGTGTCAGCCATCTTGTGAGTCCTTCTCCACTCCCTGTGATGTGAGCATGGTTCAGGGTGGTGTTGATGGGACAGTTGTGGGGGGCAATATGTGTGAGTGCGACTCCCATGATGCTATTGGCTACACTGACTTGGCCAGCATACACAGAATTCCTTCCTTTGAGTGGTCTTCACTGTGTGTTGGTGTTGTTGTGGTGGCTACATGTGTGGATGTGTGTGTTAGTTCTATTTGTGCCACTGCCTAGCTGTAGTTGTGGTTGTGTTTGTACATGTGTTGGCACAGTTGGATGTGACTTTTTTGATGGCATGTGTTGTGTTTATCTGACTGACATACACATTTTGGGATGATTCTGTTCTAGTTGCTGTGTAATTGCTATGAGTGCATGGTTTGACTCTCCCCTTGACAGTGATGTGTGTGTTTTGTGGCAGTTTATTGTGTACATTTGTTGTGTACTCACCAGGCTCTGGGATGTCCTCTAGTCCATATACGCTCACTGGCGGAAGGATGGCCCGCACCTTCTCCTCCCAGGGCCTGAGGTATACTGGCTTGGCAGGAGGGCCACTGCCGGTGTATTGGCTCAGGTGGTAGTCTTTCTTGAGCAGCTCCCGGACCCTCCTGCGCACGTCATACCACCTGTTCTGGATGTCGGTCTTTGTGCGCCGACATGGTGATTGGGCGTTCACCCTGTTGATGATCCTCTCCCACATCTTGGTTTTCTGCGACATGGGGGTCTGTTGGACCAGAGTGCCAAACAGCTGTGGCTCCACCCTGAGGATCTCGTCTACCATGACTTCCAATTCACTATCTAGGAACTTGGGATTCTTCTTGGGGGCATGGTGATGGGTGGTGATAGTGGGTGCTGTGTGTGTTGGTGTGCAGGTGAGGGTGTGTGGGTGTGTGTTGTGCTGGGTGTATGTGAGGTAGGTATTTGTTGGTGTGCTGCTGGTGTGTGGCTTGTGTGAGGGATGAGCTGTGGGTGTGTGGTTGCTTTCTCTGGGTGCTGGCAGTGGAATGGCATTTGCAAAGGCTCATGGTAGTGATTTGTGTCCTTTATATAGGTGGAGTTGTTGGTGTGTCTTTGTTCTCTGTCCCCACCCCCCCCAGTATTTATTGGCTTGGTAATTGCTTGTTTGGCCTTTTTTTGGTTGATTTTTCCTTTGTGCTGTTTGTGTATGTTGGAAACGTTCTTGTGACCGAGTCGGACCCTGCATTGGTCTCGTACGGTGTTTTCCGCTTCGCTCACGCTGTGTTTGTGCAGTTTTGTATGCTGCGTACGCGTCGGTCGCGGTGTATTGTGTTGCTTCGGCTCGGTTTTGTATGCGTGTCGGTCGTACGGCTTGTCCTCCGTCCGACTCGGTCGTGTTTTTCGCGCCTTGCATCGTACTTTGCAGGTTGGAGTTGGCGGGTACGATTCGGTCGGATTTGTTCCGGGTGCGTGTCGGTCGGTTGGATTCGCGTGTTTTTCCGGCCGGATTGCTATTTTCCGAGCGGGTCGGTCGGTCGGCTTGGTTTCCTGACGTGTCGGTCGGATTTATCGCGGCTTGCATCGTACTTGGCGTGTCGGGCGCCACTGGTACGTGTCGGTCGGTATTTTTTCCGGATCCGAGTCGGTCGGTGCTTTTTCCGGCCCGAATCGGAATCGACCCCTTAATCTGGAATTGGCTCATTGCGTCCTGGGAAAGAATTCAGCTTCTCCATTTCGTTTCATAAATAAATGAACTAAATTTGGAACACTTCCTAAATTGACACTTTCACTTGAGAAAGAGTGGCCTTCTTCTGCTTATGGTAATGCAACTTTTATGCGTGAGACAGAATTGTCTTTTTCAAGTGGCATCAAAAGAATAGCGACTTTTAACATCTTAATAATTTTTAAATGTTTTTTAAAACCATGTTTTTAACTGTTTTTAAGTGAATTTTTATATTGTCCAGATTTTAAGTATGGTCATTGTCATCCAATTCGAAAGTGGAGTGGGTGTTATGTTTCATATAGAGGCCCTAATATAGACGCGTTCATATATGCCATATATGGTCATATTCGCATATGCCCTATTATGGTCATATTCGCATATGCCCTATTTTGGTCATAATCGTCTATGCCCTATTATAGTCATGATCTCCTATGCCCTAATATAGGCATGATCTTTCACCTACATTAGTTCCCTACAGTACACAATGAGCTCTGAGGGTTGAACGTTATCTAGTCTGTGGTTAGAACACTGCAGGGTTTTTCCCGAACACAGGCCTACAATGTACTCATAAATTATGCATGAGCATTCACCAGCTACATCTCCCGCATAATATGTATGTACAAAGTTCACCCCCGACGTCTTCTTCATGTCTAACAAAGACCAATACAAACCATACTGAGGGACGAGACACTTTAGGGTATAAATACACCACATCTTGCCATGGTAAGATAGAGGGAACCGAGACTTCCATGCTGACACACTGACCAGAGACGCTGATGCTCCTGCATGCAGTCGCTCCAGCTAACAGTGGTCTAACACAGCCCTTGCGGGGTGTCCAACTCGAGACCAGGACGGGGTCCCACACTCTCTCTATTCAGGTATGGGGGTTCGACTAAATCCTAGAAGGATTCTTGGCTCTTATGCTTTTAGACCTACACATATGCTAGGTACACTCAGGTACATCTAGTTAGGCATCGTAGGAGTATGCGCACTTTTCATAATGCTTTTTATATTCATGTATGTATTTATGATTATTGCAATATGGTAGAACTGTTCTATCCCTTCACTTTTATCGTACTGCTGATCATATATCTCTGCTATTGTCTGCTGGTTATTGCAGCACATATATTTTACACTAGAATAACAAATGTTCAATAAATACTTATTGAAACGCCCAGACTGTTTAACTCTCTGAGACAAACCGAATAAGTAAGCACGAGTGACTGAGCGAAAAGTAGTACATTGTTTCCACGATTCTGGGGAATCAGGGTTGTCATGATCTAAGGTTGCCAGAAACTAATCTCTCCCCGATAAGAGGAGATTCTAGTGGCACTGTGAGCTAGCTAATGCAAATCCGGCTAACATACGCGGTGGGGGTGCACAGAATCAGTCTAACACCAAGCCCATGGTTTATGTTATCCAAACGCGCAGGTCCTGCATGGGTACTATAGGAACTACACGACAATATTTCCTTTCTTTAACAACCAACCAAAACGGAAAAATAAAGTAAATAATATTAAGAAGAAAATGTCTTCACACAGCTGCAGCAGGCTGATGACATATTGAGGTTTTACAAAAACCTTCATCCTAGTGTCAGCTCTATCACACATATGTCAACTTTAACAGTATAGAATAAGAGACTACAATTCTAACAGAAAAGCATTCAACCTTGCTGGTAGGAGTCGATCTCAGTGTTGCTCAGTCTATCTTTCACGTTCTTCACCTATTCCTAATAACCCTCTTTCATATCCCCCTCCCTTCCACTCACATTCTCCATTTCCCCGAATTCATGCAGCGTTCTTCCCACCATTTCTTCATTCCTCATCATCATAAAACTACTGTGTCTTCTCCCTTCCTTCCTTGTCCCTATCTCCATTCTGATTACGTACAGATTCCTTTTAACAACCCTTCTTCCAGTAAAGGGCCACTCTCTTCCTCTTCCACATTTTTTAATACCACATTCCATTCATATATTCTTTTTCTGCCTGCACTGTAACCAATTAGTGTCAGATTTCTCTTCTTTTCTTCCACTGCTAGGATTCTGAGACATTCACTGTTGCAACAATTTCGTCTTCAGCTCTCAACCCTTTATTGCCCAAACTGGGTACACCTGTTGCACCACTCTGTGTGGTAAGATACGCCCAACCATTTCTTCCAGAGTTAATATACATTCTTGCACCCACTAACAGCCATGTGTCCCCCCTTAATCAAATAATTAGCTTGCTCCACTATGTCATTGTCCTGAAAGTTGTATGAGTGTTTCTCATGTGCTTCACTTCATGAACATTCAGAAAATTCTGCATATAATGTAAGGTTAATTGTGTCCTATTGTCGGTAACCAAAAATGTTTGACACCCTTCCCTCTCCAAGATTTTTTAACACGACAACGGTAGAATCTATGGTGATGTTCCTTACAAATTCAATCTCTAACTACCTAGAGAAAATATTCACCACAACCACTTCCTAGTGCTCTGTCTACTTCAAATAATCAATTAGACCAATAAAATTCAAACAAATCTTCAGCCAGGATCCCTCTGAATCACAAGCATTTCGTGTGGGTCTTCCTCCCCCTTTCAATTTTGTTTCACTTTCCATGTACAAATGACACCTTAGCACCTATTCTGTGACATCCTCCTTCGAACCCGGGCAACATATCTTTACTTTCAAGCATTTTATTTGTGTCTGCCCAAAGTGTCCCTCAAGTGCCAGTTCTATCAATCTCCACTACCTTCCTGCAGAATGTAACTTTCACCCCTCATCAGAAGGTCCCAAACTTTGCTTATCTACCACCTTCCAGAAATGATGTAAATTGGGGTTCACACCTCCCTCGCTTCTCCATCCTGTCTTCATACATTTCATCACTTCTGACAACAACAAATCCTTTGACAAGACAAAGACAAAGCCCTATTCCTCATGTGACATGCGAAATTGCTCCATCCTCTGTTTCCAATGCATTCTAAACACTGGCAATCACTCTGTCAAATCTCCTTTCGCCATATATGCTTTGCTTTCTTCCCACCCCAGAAACATTCTTGACAAGCAGTCTGCCTGTATATTCTTCCACCTGGCAGCATATGCTACCTCATATAAAATTCCTGTGAACTGTAACCTTGCCAACATTGCAGATCCTTTTCCAATTCCTCCAGATTCTAATGCTTTCACAAGTGGTTTAAGGTCTACTTTCAGTTTCAAGTTTGCACTCCCGAAAAAGCTGTGGAAATATGTTGCTCCCTAAGCCAAAGTCAATGCCCACATCTCTATCACTGTATAATTGGACCCTGCATTATTCAATGAGCGTGAGGCAAAAACTACTGGTTTCTCAATCTCTCCTGTCACTTGTGAAAGCACCACAACCATCACATGGGCACTTGCATCTACTGGACACACTTTAATGTAATATCAGGAGGCCTCTATATCTTAACATTGCCTATTTTCTGCAACATTCTCCACAATTTTGAGTAATGCTCGATCAGCCCCATAAAGGATCATAGCTAGTGTTTTCCTTGGGCGGACAGCGCTAATGTAATTGACTTTTACCAGATCTTCCTTGGGTTTTACACCTGAGCTAGAAATAATGTACCCCAAGTATTCAATTTCTCAAAAGAGAAATTGGCATTTTTTCTTTTACCAATGTTAAACCAGCATCTTTCAGAATGTTTAACATTGCTCACAAAGCCTGATTGTTTTCTACCTCAGTAGCTCCAAAGATCAGAATATCATCCTGAAAGAAGGGAATGTGTTCTTTGTCCTTGAACAAACGGTTCTTTATGTTTTTAAAGATGCTGACCACCGATGCTAACCGAAACAGAATTCTGGTAAACTGTTAGACTTATTCCATTTTATTAAAGTCGTTAGGGATTTGGACCTAAGGTACTGCTACAGGGGAAAGGCATTCTGAGGTTCCTACCACCTCAATAATCCCTTATTTTTACTTTTCAGATATCATTCTCTTAACCCGTTCTCTTCCTACCAATGGAATTCTTCTCTTACTATGCATCACCAGCATTGCACCGTCTTTAAGTTTTAGCTTACGTACATAACCTTTCAATGTTCCAATCTTTTCTTGAAATACATCTCCATAGCGACTCAAGATAACATCCAAAACTTCACTCTATTGTACTGTTGGCATCTGCTATTCTGACCTGTCTGTGACAATATGAAGATCGTACTACAACTCCTATCCCAGAATTTCTGGATCACTTTGCGCTATGTACATCTTTCCTTCTGATTACACTACTTTGAATTCAAATCTTGATCAAGTGATGCAAAACAAGCTTTTATCTTCCCCACCATAACCTCATCAGTGTATATCATTAGATTGTAGGACTGTACCCTGCCAAAAGTCCTCAAACAGTACCTTAAGTTTAATTGTATACATGGACGCCAGGACTACCATCAATTCCATGTCTTTGTTGTCTATCACAAATTTTGCTTTGGGACTATTCTTTTTAAGTGACACATATTTTCTACGTATATTATACAATCTCTACTTTCTGCCCTGTCCTCTACAATACATCCTCTACTCATGACCTTGTATACTCTAGCTAAATGACCTTACTTCCCACATTTACTGCATTCCTTGTCAGGTCCAAAATATTATTTGTAATCCGCTACATGCATTTTGCTACTACATCTGTAGCAACCCTTATAAACTGGTTTTGACATGGAGGTGACTCCCACTCGTGCTCTCCACCTTGTCAATACCAGATTTTCCTTCTCTCAATTTAACTACTTTGCTGTTAGCTTACTTTTTAAATTTTATTTACATTACTGAGATATGTCAAATCCATCGGCTACATTTCTTTCATCCTGGGATGCGATTCTTGTATTATTTTTGCTACTCTTATGACTTTTTGCATGTTGGATTCATTGCTCCTAACAACCTTTTCGCATTTTTAGTTTTACAAAGCACAATGAACTGATTCCTTATCATTTGGTCAGTCATGGTACCAAAGTCGCATTTAATTGTTAATTCTCTTAATCTTGGTACAAATTGATCTACCGTTGTTTGGCTTTTTTTAATCTGTGTATCACACTTATGCCTTTGTACAGCTAAGTTAACATGTTTTCCAAAATTAATTTCTAACCTCTTCTTTGCTTTTTCATAAACATCAGCCATGACATCATATCATTAGGACCTACATCAATTGGCAAAAATTTAAAGACATGCTGTCATTCTTTTACCAAAGTATTTACCGTTAATGCCTTTTTGTACCTGGTCTAAAATTCAATCCATCTAATTCCTCTAAGTAATGTTCAAAAATATCAATCCATATCTCTCACTCTATGGGGAGAGGACCTGTCTTGGGTAAGAAAAATGGAGGTGGCATGACGGGTTGAATAATTGACCACCCATAGTTGCAAGAGATAGTATGCTTTAAGTCCAAAAATGCAATGCTCAGGGAAATACTCATTGCTAAGAGTAAGTATGAGGTGCTGCTTTGGTTTTTGTTACTAAGCAATTCCATGTCATTACAAATAAGGGGCATTACATAGCTATTCAAATGATGGCAAAGTAAATGGTTAAAATATGCCCCACAAACGTTAATCTAACCCCTGGTTCCTCTGGAAGAATAATAATGATGCTCTTAAAAGAGTTAGTGACTGATTTAGATGTTGGCAGATGGGTGTTACAAAGTAAAGTACTCTGTTGCCTTGATGGAGAATCCGTCTCCCAGATTCTGAGATGTCCACCAGCCCAGCGTCCATCTCTACCATTTGCAGGAACCCCTATCACTGCAGTTCCTGTTAATGCATTGCAAGTTTGGTGGATGGCTCCATTAACATGACAGAGCAGCATGGCAAACTTGTTAGTTTTTTTTTATTTTCCTAAACAAAAACTCAAAGTGGGATTTTGTTTAGGAAAATAAAAATAATCATTGCCCCCTTGCTATGGCAGTTTTCTCCCGTGGTGGGGGGCATTTTGCAGCTTTCACTGCCCCTTACCGCCAGGTTTACCTAGCGGTGACGGACAGTGAAAAATGATCATAATCGGGTGGGTGGATGGATGGCCAAACCTCCGATGGCCCTTACTCCGTCTGTTCATGTGTCTGGAGACTCTAGATTGGTTTCTTTTGCTTTAATGTTGTATTGTAGTAATGTTTGCTTTCATGCAAATCCATACCAAGCTTAAATGCTAAAAACTTTGAGTGGCCTGTACCTCCAATACCGCACAAGGGGGAAGAACAAAAGTTGTAAATACTTTTGCTAGGATAGAAAGACTGTGCTTTAACAATTTCTGAATCAGTGAACTTCGAGACAACGATCCTCCCCTATGCCAGTGGAACCTCTTCAGTGGATGGTCTATTAACAGATGAGGATCATTTTCTCTTGCTAAGACATTAGGCAACAACATATTGATACAGTAAAAAACATTTTGGCGTGTTTGGGTGTCATTTTCACTTGGTGGTTTGCAATGGTTTTACTAGTTTCTTCAAGTGATGAACGTTACATATAATGTACATCCATGGTCTTGAAGGTTGCTTAAGCCTGTGTCACAGTAACAGATAAATAAGAAAATGTCTGCGTGCCCCCATTTTCATTTTCAGATACCATACGACGCTCAGTGTCAAGGAGCTCACTACACTCTTTACAAAATGTGCTACATATGGCTGTAAATAACACACTTATGGGTCGATTCACAACAGTATTACTACCGGAGTACTCTTTTATGTACTCTTCCACGCAGTGAAACATCCAACTCCATATTACTAAAGGGGCAAACTTTGCACAGTCCTTTCTGCTTCCACTAAGGGGCAGATTTACTTAGCCTTTGCGTCGCCCTTGCGTCATGCAAGGGGACGCAGGGCAATTCAAAGGCTTATTTGGGAGTTACAAAGCCATGCAAGGCTTGATTTGTGTGCCCTTCTGTGACTGGTAATGAAATTTAATGCAACGCCACAGCTTGGGCTGTTGAGTTACATTTGTTAGTGGTAAGCATTTCATAGGTGGAGCATGAACGTTCCAGTGCATTCACCCATGGAGCTCACGCAATCCCATTGTTACTAAAGTTTGTAAAGCTGGAATTGTGTGAAATTGGTACGCCTACCACAACGAGCCGTAACGAGGAGGAGAAATATGTTCAGTTCTCCTCGTTATTTCCTCTTTCTATGCATGGTGCATTCTGCATTATGCATTATGCATAGAAAGATGAAAATGCCTCTCAGGATTGGTTTTGGGCAGGAAGGTGTTCTGACCTACATAAAAACAATTGTATTGCTTCCTGCACAAAAACAAATCTGCCTGTAATGCAGGCACCCTTGCTGCATAGCACAGGGGTGGCTGCATTGGAGCTAGGCAGCCACAAGTGTGCCAGCACAGGGAGAGAGCTGAAGAGCGTCATATCCTAGTAGCTATGGCACTCTACAGCCCTTTCCTGTTCACGCAGCGCAACAATTCACCTTGCCGCCCTGCGTTGCATGAATTCTAAGTAAATCTGCCCCTAAGCGTATTTAAATATTACCTGAATATTACTGTTGTATTCCCATTTTGGATTTTTTTGGTGCCAATTCACAAAGACATGCAAGAGTAAATAAAAGAGTTCCTCAGGAGGACTCTTTTGTGCACTCGTGCATGCCTTTGTGAAACAGCCCTATGTATATATGTTCTGTAAAAACTGATTTGGAATGTGCAGAATATGGAATAGTCTTCCTCAATCTCTTAGGCAGGTCCAGGATCTGCTTACTTTCAGTAAACAGCTAAAAACTTGGCTGTTCCAGCAATAGTCCTCCGCTTTTCACTGTTACAATGCTGGTGCCTGTCTCGTGGTCCTTTAGCGCCGGGACACTCTGTGGAGTAGCCGTGCGCTTTATAAGTACCTATTTACATTACATTACATTACAGAATCATATGCTCATGCGTATTACCTAATCGCCTGGAAATAATAGCAGCATGAACTTTCATTTCTCATTCATTGCATTTGGGGGGTTTGTAAGCCCTGCTTATGGGTGCCTTACATCGCTGAAGTACAAGAGAGAGTACAATTGACCATAAAGCTGTGCCTTTGAAGGTGTTAGAAGGTGGGGTGAATCTTCTGGTACATAACTGGATCTCAGTAGGACCAATTTGTGCAGCTGTAAATTCACCATCAGTGAGTGTGGAAGACCCGGAAGGCTTGGGAGTGCCAGCCCCTCTAATGTCTCGCTCATATATGTTAGTTAATCAACTGGACCCTGCCAGCACCTGGATACCGTCACGGGTGACAAGTAGCACTCTACAAATCTAATGATTGATTGATTGGTAACCCGTGGCCGAGCTTATCTTAGGTCTACGTTCAACAGAGATTGATGAAAGGCAATGGGTATTAGACTGAGAATATTTAATCATATGTGGAACGGAACGGGAAACTTTGTGTCTAAACCTGTGCTGTAATTGTGTCTGTACACCCGACCCATAAGGTATTGGCTCTCCTAATGATCCAGTTTCATAAATTGTTTGCAGAAAGACAAGGTGCTTAAGTCTGACTCTCCTAGTTCTACCTTTCTGCAATGGTTTTAAGTGGTAATGAGTCTTACGCTATCATAGTTCGAGACCCATGCATCAGATGAAAAGAGGCTTCACCCATGGTTTTAGGGTGTTGCTGCTACAATGTCTGCTACATATAACAATATCATGATCATCAGGAGCTCTAAGCATGATCTGCGAATCCTCTGGGGTGGGACCCTCCTCAAAAATGCCTGCCGAGTTTAGATATTCCTACAGTCCTGTTGGAGATCGTTTTGTCAATAGTGCTCCAACCAACATGGCGGGAGTATTTTCTTCATAAATATGATGCTGGTCTGCTGCCACTTCTTGGTGGCCAGTTAAACTTGTTTATTATATTTCAGAACAAGAAACCCCAAAGCAGGGTGTAATTTCTAACTTATAAACAATCAATAGTCCTGACACGCAGGGATTTGTTTGCCCTGTATGTAGGAGAAATTAATGATTTCAAATATTCAGGACCACCATGTCTCAGAAGGTGGTCACAGAAAAGGAAAATATGCCTTGGAACGCCTGCTCTAAAATGGGTGGTACTTCTGACCTGACTCATTGCCCTCCGCTGCCCTGTGGTGAATGGGCCACCACAGAGAGGTTTCTGACACTGGGACCAGCTGAGGCTTTGCTGTCAGAAACCCAGTATTTACCCTATATCTCATTGTGGTAGGGAAACAGGGATCATTAAGGTGAACCTGTCTCTGTCTCATCAGAATCTGATGGGTTTAAGTCAGCTATAGTATCACAATCATTACTTTGAAGTGTCACTAAGTTTCATTCATTTGGAATATTTTGATGGCATTTCACAGATGTATCCTCAGCCCCGTTTTGACAATCTTCAAAGTCTATGTCCACATGCCCATATCTCTATATTTGCTTCATATCATACAAAATGTCCCTCTCCTGCTTCATCATTCACGAATGAAACAGGAGAATCTGGGATAGAATGCAGTTAATGCAGTTAATGCATTTTTTATGGGGTTTATGTGGTTAATACATTTCTTTTATGTTTAGACATGTTCTACTCCTACGCTTCACAAGGAGAGAGCTTTGTTTATAAAAAAATTTAAATGTTTTCTGTTTTTGTTTATGAAGTAACTTCAACAGTTTTAAAATTTTCTAACAAAACAAATACATTCACAATTCTAAACAACAAAAAAGTAACTGCCCTTATACAAACAGGGCAATGTTAAATGTTCCTAATACTCATGCAAATGTGTCCACTCGGACCTAAACAAAAGCACAGATGTCAGCCGAACAATTTAAAAAACACAATTTGAGTGTGTTAGAAATGGGGTTTCTGGTTGTCTAAGGTAGACACCCAAGCCAGGCAGAACACACCACTCTAGTCGGGCAAGCTAGATACACACCTGAGATAACTTGTGCTCACCCTCTGGTAGCTTGGCGCAGAGCAGGCAGGCTTATCTAAAAAGGCAATGTGTAAAGTATTTTGCAACACACACAGACACACACACACACACAGTAACACAATTAATACACTACAAAAAGACTCCTCACAGGCTCAGAAAAATAGCTTTCTGTATTATTAATAAAATGAGACCAGAACAATAAAGATCACAGGTATACTTTTCAAGATATGCACATAAAAAAAAAATACCACAATAAATGCGCCATTTAACGATCATGCTCGAAGCACCTGCACTTCTATGTAGGAAGTGCATTGATGGAAATAGGACAACCCCCGGCAGGGATTGACAAGTGAGTTGTTCAAATGTTGGAGCGGGAAGTCGGGCTCTAAAGAGACTCGTGGGTAAGTTTACGGAGTTGAAAGTGGGTAAACTCAGGGCCTAAGAGTCACCGGTATGAGAGTCCTCACCCGAAATCGCGCAACTGAATAATGGCAAATTCTGAAGCCTGTGGCATGGGTGCAGCTCCAGGGGTCACATGGATCCTTACGATAACTGTACCTTTCACTGTACAGGGCAGCGCGTTGTAGGGACGCTGCTTGTAATGATGATCTCGAGGACGGGGATCCTCCGGTCGCGATCTGCTGCCTAGGGGCCACGGCGAGCCGTCTTTGTATAGCGCGGGTGTGTAGCGAGCAGGCGCGGCTGCATATCGCATGCGCTGCTGAAGGGTGGGCTCACTGTTACCTTGGTAACCCCCAGCAACAGTAAAGCGGCGATCGGAGCTGATGGGCTGCCGCTAGTCCGGACCCCACTGGAGATCAGCAACAAATTCGGGTCTTTTGGTGGCGCACAAAGCACTTCTCAATTGGAGATTAAAGAGCTTGTCTTCACCACACGGAGTTCTGTCTTGGGTGCAGAGCGGGGCACTGGTGATGCACCGGTTCTCTCCAAAAGGCCCTTGAAGTGGTAGTAACAAAAAATGAATGATGAAGTTTTTGATGTCCCTAAGACTTTGGTGCACAAGGGGCAAGCCAACAAGCAGTTCAAGAACACTTGAAGTCACAATGTACAGGCAGGAGTCCACCACAGCAATGCAGGTAGCAAAGTGGCAGTCCCTCCTGGCAGCACAGCAGTCCCTCTGGCAATATGCAGGTGTAGAGCCAGTGATGTCTGGTTACAGGCCCAAAAGTATCTGATTAGATGGGGTCAGAGACCCAGTACTTATACCCAAAGTGCGTTTGATGTAGGGAGTGACTTCAAAAGAACTCTCTGAAGTGCACAAGTCCCCTTTTAGCCCAGTCCTGTCTGCCAGCATAGCTACAAGGGGTAAATCAGCCCTTTGTGTGGAGACAGGACACTACCTATTCCAGTGAAGTGTTACCTCCTCTACTCCCATCAGCCCAGGATGACCCATCAGTATGCATATGAATGCAGTTCAGTGTCCTGTGTTGTGGCTGTCTACAGGGAATGCAAAAAATGTAGTTGTGTCCCAGCCCAGACTTTTATTGGAGACAGGCTGTCAGGCACACAGAGCAGATGTGTGAAAGATTTATGCTTTTTAAAAACATTTTATATGTCAGTTGCCTATTGGAATTTGTTTCGTAGAGTCTTCTCCGCAGTGGCACTGGAAGTAGGGATGCAGGGGGTGCTGCAGCTCCCCAATATATCCTTGATTGTGTTCAGATGGAGAATCGACAATAAAGAAGCCTTTATTTCATTTACATTATTACATTTACTGTATGTTCATGTACACAATGTTTCATGATAGGCAACTTTGTGTGACAAAGTACAGCAAATTCTCTTCAGAAAACTGTTTATTGTTCTTCTCTCTGACATCATGTTAAAGATATGTTATCATTTTAACTAGCAACACTTTTGCTGGGGTAAGGTGAAATAAGAATGCCACTGTATTCTGGAGGTTTTCCAATATATAAAAATAAAGGCATGTGATTGATTTACAAAGTAAACACAAATAAATCAAAATATATATCATCAGGATGGAAAGTACAATCAAAGCACATCCCCACTCTGAAAATTGTTCCAGTTCCACTGCTTCTCCATGGTTTGTTTGAGCTGCCGCAAACAAGCTCTCTCCTTGTGAACTATAGGAGTCGTATCTTTCTAAAAATATAAGGGATAAAGTACCCCCTGCCATACATGATAAAGATATTGCAAGTCACCTTGGAGTTCCATATCCATATAGAGGAACGAGGCTGAAGGCTGAGTTCCTTTATAAGATTATGAAACTCCAAGTTGACTTACAATATCCTTATCATGTATGGCAGGGGGTACTTTATCCCATATAATACATGGTCACACAATCACCCAGTGGCGGCTGGCATCTATGGGGAGGGGAGGGTGCATGAGAGCGCAAGTAAACTAAAAAAAATTAAAAATTAAACACTTACCTCTGCACCAGACCTAGTCTTGCTTGTACTGCAGTCCGGCTACCAGGAAACTCCCTTGACCAACCCTGGCGCTGCTCTAGCAGTGCACTGATTGGAGGGAGTGGCCGCACTCGGCGCTCCACAGCGCTCTGGAGGCCTGCATTTGCTCTAACCCAGCTGTCTTAAAACACCTGGGTAAGAGATGTTTAAAGTGCGCATGTGTGGCTGGCCGTCGCAAGATGGTCGGCCAAAAATACATGCACACTTTAAACAATGCACATACAGCCCACCCTCCTCCCTGCTGCTGTCACTCAGCAGGCCCCGCCTTGTCCTGACGCTCTGTTTTGGATTGGGGATGAAAAATAATATGGTAATGAATTACTGTGAGAAGTTGGCCTGGTATATGCTGTTCACTAGTTAAAGTGGACACCTTGCACCAGTACAATTCGACTCTTATGGTAGGTAGGTTTAAGACAACCTTTACAGAAAGCTATCCTAGTGGTAGCTGTGGAGAGCAGCCTTCAGGCTAAGTCTTGGAGGAATGTAAAGCAGCTTGTTTTACCACACAATCTCTTGAATCACCAAATGAAAAGACACCACACAGGTATATATATCAAATATATATGTATTTATTACTAAACAACTCTCTACTAATCTCTTGTGAGATTAGAAGTCAGGAACATATGCACAAATCAACGTTTCACAACAAATTGAGCACAAATATGGCTGGGGCCCTAGGGGCGTACCAGACCATATACTAAAAAGAGACTTAAGAACAACGACTTGCAAAGGGACAAGGCCCAGGGCCTTCAGAAGTGCTGGGGCCTCACGAAACCACCCAAGGCAGGTAAGTAAAGGACCCACGGGGGACGCGTGCAGTGAGGGAACACAGGCGCGGATCGCCGTAGACTTCAATGGGGCAAGTCGCGGTTGGAAATTAAGAGTTTAAGGGCACTTCGGGAGTAGCTACAAGCAAGTCACTTACAGGGTAAGTAGTTCTAGGGCCAACACCCACAGGAGCACCGTAGTGCTGGAGTTACCTCACCCAGGGAAGCCGGGTGCATAGGTGTCCTTTGGTGTCGGGTCGCGGCGTCGTTTTCAATGGGAGCCAATGAAGACTTGCTGCTTGTGAAGCCAGAAGAAGTGTCCGGTGGAATCCAAGCCTGGATTCGGAAGGAGGAAGACCTGAAAGCAGAGGGGACAGTGTTCAAAGTCACTTGGCAGTGACCCGGGGCAAGGAAGATGAATGCCCACCGTCGTCGACAGATTCAGGTCATTCACGGGTGTCTTGACTCTTCGGCCACGAGGTCCAGGAGGCGTTGAGGAGGACCAGGAGCTGGATTCAGCGTGTCCCACGAAGTCTGCAGCTGACTGCGGTGTCGGCGACCCGATTGGAGCCAACAAGCCTTGGTAGCAGCAAGTCTCGTGGAAAGAACAAAAAGTCAATGGTGCAGACCAGCAAGGTCTGGGGGACTCACCCAGCAAGGGTAAGTCAGGGCAGGCCTGGAGCAACCATTGGAGCCCTTTGGATTTGTAGAAAAGTCTTCAGGGGACCCACAAGCTGGCTGGCAAGGGATCGCGAAGACGCCTCGGGAGGATTTCTTCAACAGGGGCCCACGGTCACTCGGGATGGGGTAGGCCTCTGATCTTGGGAGGGATCTCTACTAGAGGCTGGGACCACACGTGATCCAAAGTACAGGTTCGTAGAATGTCGTGAAGGGGTTGCACTCGAAAATAGTGCACGGTACCCAGGGACTGCGGTTCCTCGTCACTCGTGGGGTCCACTTGCCTCAGCTTCGCTGGGGACTCACGATGGCCTTGGCGAAGTCAGGAAATCCTCTTCCTGGGCTGCAGGGACTTTGGGCTCCGGCGGGAGCGGCGTAGTTTGCGACCGTCGTTGCAGTTTTTGGTGCCTGCCAAGCAGGGGAGTCACTCCTTGACTCCAAGGGAGATTCTTCAGTCTTCCAGAGGTAGTGGAACGTCGAAGGTCCGGGATTCTTCTTTAGAGCGTCGTCCAGGGATATCTAGTTTGCAAGGTCAAGGGTTCCCTATCTTATACTAAAAGGAAGGGAGGGACTAGCTCTATGACCCCACCTATGGGAGGGTCAGGGGAGTAGGTGGCTACACCCACTTCCCTTTGTCCAGTTTCGCGCCAGAGCAGGGGCAGGTAGCCCCTGAGCCGGTTTGAACTGGTGTATGCACAGAGGAGCCTTCTGCTCCCCCAGTGCAGGACTTCAAAGCACTCTAGGAGTGCACCCACCCAGCCCCAATACACTAAACCCTGTCTGGGAGGTGGTCACACCTCCCTGTGACAGGATACCTATTGTTGGGCCTCCTCCACTGCGAGTTTCGGTCATCAGCAGGAGGGCAGCCCAGTGTCTGTGACTGGTGGCATCCATTTTGTGATGCCAGGGCTCTTCAGGATTCTACCGCGTTTCCACAGTAGGTACATGTCTATCCCTCTAGAAGGGTGGGATCATACTCCCACACCAGGTACTGGTGTGGGGGTATGATTCCAAGGTGTTTGACACCAAACACGACATGTTTTGATGCAGCCATTCCAAAGTTAGCATTAACCGCGAGGTTATAATGCACTTAAGAGTATATGGTTTGACCGCATTCACAAACAGCCCCAGAGAATGGACTCTGAGAGCTGCAGAGGGGCCCTGCTCAGGCAGAGGCACCCTCTCACATAGAAACTAAGCACCCTGCCCTCAGGATTGATAGGGCCTGCCTTAGGGGTGACTGATAGGTTTAAATGTGTGTGCAGGGGAGATATAGGGAACCTATATCTCAGTGAGGGGTGCTAGCACCTCCTCACCCAGGCTGCAGTAGCAGGCCTGTGGTGTCAGATTTAGTCTGCTTCCCAGGGGTGGCATAATACATGCTTCAGCCCCTGGTAGGCCTGTGAAGTACCTATGCCCTTGGTACCTAAGGTACCATATACTAGGGACTCATAAGGTACCACAGTATCCAATCACTAGTGCACCTAGAGTGCACTCCAAGTCGTTTAGAGAGAACAGAGAGGCTGGGGCCCTGATTGGCAGGGTCCCAGCCAGACTATAGCCAGAAACCAGTGTAAACATCAGAAAAAAAGTGGGGGCAACATAAGAGGCAGATCCTACTCTCCTACACAACCCCCCCCAAACGCAGGGACACTAAACTAACCTTGACCAGTTGAGTCTTCGTGCTCTAAGTGGAAATACCTTGAGAGTCCATCTGCATTGGCATGTTGGGTCCCAGGCCTATGTTCCACTGTATAGTCCATCCCCTGTAGGGAAATGGACCACCTTAAAAGTTTTGGGTTTTCACCTTTCATCTGTTTAAGCCATAGGAGGGGCTTGTGGTCAGTCTGAACTATGAAGTGAGTGCCAAACAAGTATGGCCTCAGCTTCTTCAGGGCCCACACCACAGCAAAGGCCTCCCTCTCTATAGCTGACCAACGTTTCTCTCTAGGGGTCAGCCTCCTGCTAATAAAAGCTACTGGCTGGTCTTGACCTTCATCATTCAGTTGAGACAGTACAGCTCCCACACCCAGCTCAGAAGCATCTGTTTGGACAATGAACTTTTTGGTGTAGTCTGGACTCTGTAAGATGGGGGCAGTGCACATGGCCTGCTTTAGGTCTTCAAATGCCTTCTGACAGCTAGCTGTCCACTGAACCTTTTTTGGCATTTTCTTTGAGGTCAGATCATTCAAGGGGGTCACTATAGATCCATATCCCTTCACAAACCTCCTATAGTACCCAGTCAGGCCTAAGAAGGCTCTCACCTGTGTCTGGGTGGTTGGAGCAACCCATTCCATTATGGTTTGGATTTTGCTCTGTAAAGGCTGAACCTGGCCTCCACCCACAAGGTGGCCCAGGTACACAACCTGACTCTGCCCTATCTGGCACTTAGTGGCCTTGATAGTGAGGCCTGCTTTCTGCAGAGCCTCCAAAACATTTCTGAGGTGGACCAGGTGATCCTGCCAGGAGGAACTAAAGACAGCAATATCATCTAGATAAGCTGAGCAATAAGTTTCCATCCCTGCCAGAACTTTGTTCACCAACCTCTGAAAAGTGGCAGGTGCATTTTTCAATCCAAAGGGCATCACCACAAAGTGGTAGTGCCCACCAGGGGTCGAAAATGCTGTTTTGGCTTTTGCATCATCAGCTAACCTGATCTGCCAGTAGCCAGCTGTTAGGTCAAATGTACTCAGATACTTGGCTGAGGCCAAAGTATCAATCAGCTCATCTGCCCTTGGTATGGGATAGGCATCAGTCCTGGTGACTGCATTGAGGCCTCTGTAGTCTACACAAAACCTCATTTCTTTCTTACCACCCTGGGTATGAGGCTTGGGTACTAGGACTACTGGGCTAGCCCAAGGGCTATCTGAAGGCTCAATCACACCTAACTCCAACATTTTCTGGACTTCAGTCCTGATACAGTCCCTGACATGGTCAGGTTGCCTGTAGATTTTACTCTTGACAGGCAGACTGTCCCCAGTGTCCACCTCATGGGTGCACCAGGTAGTCTGACTAGGGGTCAGGCTAAACATATGTCTGTACTGCTGCAGAACTTGTCTGCACTCAGTTTGCTGATGGTCAGTGAGGCTGCTTGCCAAAGCAACACCATCGACTGACCCATCATCAGGGTTCTGTGAGAGCAGGTCAGGGAGAGGGTCACTCTCCTCCTCCTGTTCCTCATCAGTTGCCATGAGCAAGCCCATGTCAGCCCTGTCAACATATGGTTTCAATCTGTTGACATGGAGCACCCTCAGGGGGCTCCTGGGAGTTCCAAGATTCACCAGATAGGTGACTTCTCCCTTTTGCTCAACTATTGTATGGGGGCCACTCCATTTGTCTTGGAGGGCTGCTGGGGCCACAGGCTCCAACACCCACACTTTCTGTCCTGGCTGGTACACAGTCAGCACAGCCTTTTGGTCATGCCAAGCTTTTTGTAATTCTTGGCTGGCCTCCAGGTTTTTGGTTGCCTTCTTCATGTATTCGGCCATCCTGGAGCGGAGACCAAGTACATAGTCCATCACATCCTGTTTGGGGGTTTGAGAGGTAACTCCCAGCCCTCTTTTACCAAACATAATGGACCTCTTACAGGATGCCCAAACAGAAGCTCAAATGGGCTGTAACCAACCCCCTTCTGTGGAACCTCTCTGTATGCAAACAACAGGCAGGGAAGAAGAAGGTCCCATTTCCGCCTAAGCTTCTCTGGGAGTCCTTTAATCATTCCCTTAAGGGTTTTGTTGAAACGCTCAACCAACCCATTGCATTGTGGGTGATAGGGGGTGGTGAACTTATAAGTTACACCACACTCCTTCCACATTGCTTTCAAATATCCTGACATGAAGTTGGTACCTCTGTCAGAGATGACCTCCTTTGGGAAACCCACTCTGGAGAAAACTCCAATGAGGGCTCTTGCCACCACAGGGGCTGTGGTGGTCCTCAGGGAATTGCCTCTGGGTACCTGGTGGCATGATCCACTACCACCAGGATAAATCTGTGCCCAGATGCAGTTTGAGGGTCAAGGGGACCAACAATGTCAATCCCTACCCTTTCAAAGGGTACCCCCACCACAGGTAGTGGTATCAGGGGGCCTTTGTGGTGCCACCTGCCTTGCCACTGGCTTGGCATGTGACACAGGAGCGACAAAACTCCTTTGTGTCCTCTGACATATGTGGCCAATGAAAATGTGGAACAAGCCTGTCCCAGGTCTTGTTTTGGCCCAAGTGACCTGCTAAAGGGATATCATGTGCTAGGGTCAAGAGGAACCCCCTAAACTTCTGAGGTATTACCAACCTCCTGGTGGCTCCAGGGGCTGGATCTCTACCCTCAGAATATAGGAGTCCCTCATCCCAATAAACTTTATGGGACCCACTAGCACTCCCAGCAGCCTCAGCAGCAGCCTGCTGTCTGAGGGGTTCAAGAGAGGGGCAGCACTGTTGCTCCTTACTCAGATCTTCCCTAGAAGGGCCCCCTGCCCCCAAGAACTCAACCTGATCAGGCTCAAGTCCCTCTGGGGCAGTTCCTTCTTCAGGATCTGCTCCTCCTCCCTCAAGAGGGGAATCAGTGATCTGAGACAGAGGGGAAGGCACTGCCTTACCCCTACTGCTCCTCTTCTTGGGAAGCATCTGGTCCATGGTTTCAGGATCCAGAGCTGGTTCAGTGTCATGCATTTTGGCCTGTGACCTGGTCACAGCAAATACCTCTGCAGGGATGCCCAACATCTCAGCATGAGTCCATAACTCTACTTCAGACCAGGCTGAAGTTTCTAGATCATTGCCCAATAGACATTCTACAGGGAGGTCTGCACTGACTACAACCTTCTTGAGGCCAGTTACCCCTCCCCAGGAGAAATTCACAACTGCCAGACTATGGTTGGTCCTGACATTGCTTGCATTGGTCACCTGGTACATTTCGCCCAGGATGATCTGTCCAGGGTCCACAAGATCCTCTGCCACCATGGTGACACTAGCACCTGTGTCCCTAAATGCCAAAGCCTGTTTGCCATTTATTACAGGCTGCTGTTTGTATTTGCCCAGATTACTGGGGCTCACCAGGAAGGACATGTCAATGTCTCCATCACAAATCAGCATTGCCTGAGTGGGTACTCTGACTAGGCCAGAGTCCACTTCAGAACCCAGGGTCAACCCTACTACACCCTTATTCTGAGTACCACCTCCACCAGTAGCTGAACTAGGGGGAACAGTTGCCTTAGGGGCAGGAGTGGTGGTGGTTTGGTCTTTGGACTTGTTACAATCAGAAGTCCAGTGCCCTTTCTGTTTACAGAATTTGCACCAGGGCTTCTTTTGGCCTTTTCCCTTGTTGGATTGTGACTCCCCACCAGATGCAGATTTTTGGGGCCCTTGTGAAGACTTCTGGTCTTTTGACTTATCCCCACTTTTCTCAGAGCCCTTAGAATCCTGCTTCTTTGTGTCACCCCCTTGGTTCTGGGTTTTCTGCCTCACCCTGGTTCTGACCCACTTGTCTGCCTTCTTTCCCAATTCTTGGGGAGAGGTCAGATCTGAGTCCACCAGGTATTGATGCAACAACTGGTTCTGGCAATTATTAAGGATCTGTTCTCTCATCATTAGATTATACAATCCCTTGAAATCAGTAACCCTACTGCCAACCAGCCAACCCTCCAGAGCCTTGGTTGCACAATCTACAAAGTCAGTCCAGTCCTGAGTCTGTGCCTTCTGGGTGTCTCTGAACTTCAACCTGTACTGCTCAGTGGTTAAGCCAAACCCATCTATCAGTGCACTCTTCAGGACTTCATAGTCATCAGCATCCTCTTCTCTAACAGTGAGGAGCTTGTCTCTACCTTTATCTGAAAAGGAGAGCCACAAGATTGCTGCCCACTGCTTTTGGGGGACCTGTTGTACTCTACAGGCCCTTTCCATAGCAGTTATCCACTTATGGATATCATCCCCACTCTGGTAGGGAGGAACAACCTTGCTCAGGTTCCTATGGTCTGGAATATATTCTCTGCCTCTAGGGACACTGTTGCTGCCACCAGGGGGTTCTAACCCCTCTTTTCTAGAAGCTCTCTGGAGCTCCAGGGCTTCTCTATCTAATGCCAACTGCTTGGTTTTGAGGGCAAATCTTGCTTCCTCATACTGCAGCAGTTTGTACATTCTGTCAGAGGAGGTCTCTCTTCTTGGGAAGTAGGAGTTCCTCTGGTAGACAGATTCTCTGCCAGAGTGATAGGAGTGGTCAGATTCCCTAGAAAGGGACCTAGGCCTCTCCTCCACTATGTCAGTTCTCTTAGGGAGAATTCCTCTGTCCTGTTCAGACCCCTTGGGACCTGGCCCTACAACCACAGAGTCTTGGTCATCCTGATGTCCATCATCTGACCCAGACACTGTAATTGACCCACTCACTGATTCAGACCCATTAGCTCCTAGAGCTAATCTAAGATCATCTGCTGTCAGCAGATCTATCAGGTGTAGTGTGGAGGGACTCTGTCCTATCTTCAGGTGCCTTGCAGCACACATGGCTTTCAAGTCAAAGAAAGTCATGTCCTTATACTGAGGCTGAGTGGATCCACTGGGTCCAACCCTTAAGGACATTCTAGTGTTGTGCAGTGTTGTACTACCTACACTAGTTTGTGGCCTACTGATACTAGCTTGAGCTGTAGAAAGGGTGTGCTATCCCTTGGCACACAGCTCTAAGTTCAGTAGAACTTATTGATACTAAGCTTGACTTTATATGTACCTTGAGTACCTATAGTGGTTTTCAGTTAGTAATTCAAATAGAGATTTTCTGGTAAAACAATAGCAAGCTGGAATCCCACACGCTGCCACCAATGTGAGAAGTTGGCCTGGTATATGCTGTTCACTAGTTAAAGTGGACACCTTGCACCAGTACAATTCGACTCTTATGGTAGGTAGGTTTAAGACAACCTTTACAGAAAGCTATCCTAGTGGTAGCTGTGGAGAGCAGCCTTCAGGCTAAGTCTTGGAGGAATGTAAAGCAGCTTGTTTTACCACACAATCTCTTGAATCACCAAATGAAAAGACACCACACAGGTATATATATCAAATATATATGTATTTATTACTAAACAACTCTCTACTAATCTCTTGTGAGATTAGAAGTCAGGAACATATGCACAAATCAACGTTTCACAACAAATTGAGCACAAATATGGCTGGGGCCCTAGGGGCGTACCAGACCATATACTAAAAAAGAGACTTAAGAACAACGACTTGCAAAGGGACAAGGCCCAGGGCCTTCAGAAGTGCTGGGGCCTCACGAAACCACCCAAGGCAGGTAAGTAAAGGACCCACGGGGGACGCGTGCAGTGAGGGAACACAGGCGCGGATCGCCGTAGACTTCAATGGGGCAAGTCGCGGTTGGAAATTAAGAGTTTAAGGGCACTTCGGGAGTAGCTACAAGCAAGTCACTTACAGGGTAAGTAGTTCTAGGGCCAACACCCACAGGAGCACCGTAGTGCTGGAGTTACCTCACCCAGGGAAGCCGGGTGCATAGGTGTCCTTTGGTGTCGGGTCGCGGCGTCGTTTTCAATGGGAGCCAATGAAGACTTGCTGCTTGTGAAGCCAGAAGAAGTGTCCGGTGGAATCCAAGCCTGGATTCGGAAGGAGGAAGACCTGAAAGCAGAGGGGACAGTGTTCAAAGTCACTTGGCAGTTACCTGGGGCAAGGAAGATGAATGCCCACCGTCGTCGACAGATTCCAGTCGTTCACGGGTGTCTTGACTCTTCGTCCACGAGGTCCAGGAGGCGTCGAGGACAACCAGGAGCTGGATTCAGGGTGTCCCACGAAGTCTGCAGCTGACTGCGGTGTCGGCAACCCGATTGGAGCCAACAAGCCTTGGTAGCAGCAAGTCTCGTGGAAAGAACAAAAAGTCAATGGTGCAGACCAGCAAGGTCTGGGGGATTCACCCAGCAAGGGTAAGTCAGGGCAGGCCTGGAGCAACCAGGGGAGCCCTTTGGATTTGTAGAAAAGTCTTCAGGGGACCCACAAGCCAGCTGGCAAGGGATCGCAAAGACGCCTCAGGAGGATTTCTTCAACAGGGGCCCACGGTCACTCGGGACGGGGTAGGCCTCTGATCTTGAAAGGGATCTCTGCTAGAGGCTGGGATCACACGTGGTCCTAAGCACAGGTTCATAGAACATCGTGAAGGGGTTGCACTCGAAAATAGTGCACGGTACACAGGGACTGCGGTTCCTCATCACTCGTGGGGTCCACTTGCCTCAGCTTCGCTGGGGACTCACGATGGCCTTGGCGAAGTCAGGAAATCCTCTTCCTGGGCTGCAGGGACTTCGGGCTCCAGCGGGAGCGGCGTAGTTTGTGACCGTCGTTGCAGTTTTTGGTGCCTGCCAAGCAGGGGAGTCACTCCTTGACTCCAAGGGAGATTCTTCAGTCTTCCAGAGGTAGTGGAACGTCGAAGGTCCGGGATTCTTCTTTAGAGCGTCGTCCAGGGATATCTAGTTTGCAAGGTCAAGGGTTCCCTATCTTATACTAAAAGGAAGGGAGGGACTAGCTCTATGACCCCACCTATGGGAGGGTCAGGGGAGTAGGTGGCTACACCCACTTCCCTTTGTCCAGTTTCACGCCAGAGCAGGGGCAGGTAGCCCCTGAGCCGGTTTGAACTGGTGTATGCACAGAGGAGCCTTCTGCTCCCCCAGTGCAGGACTTCAAAGCACTCTAGGAGTGCACCCACCCAGCCCCAATACACTAAACCCTGTCTGGGAGGTGGTCACACCTCCCTGTGACAGGATACCTATTGTTGGGCCTCCTCCACTGCGAGTTTCGGTCATCAGCAGAAGGGCAGCCCAGTGTCTGTGACTGGTGGCATCCATTTTGTGATGCCAGGGCTCTTCAGGATTCTACAGTGTTTCCACAGTAGGTACATGTCTATCCCTCTAGAAGGGTGGGATCATACTCCCACACCAGGTACTGGTCTCGGGGTATGATTCCAAGGTGTTTGACACCAAACACGACATGTTTTGATGCAGCCATTCCAAAGTTAGCATTAACCGCGAGGTTATAATGCACTTAAGAGTATATGGTTTGACCGCATTCACAAACAGCCCCAGAGAATGGACTCTGAGAGCTGCAGAGGGGCCCTGCTCAGGCAGAGGCACCCTCTCACATAGAAACTAAGCACCCTGCCCTCAGGTTTGATAGGGCCTGCCTTAGGGGTGACTGATAGGTTTAAATGTGTGTGCAGGGGAGATATAGGGAACCTATATCTCAGTGAAGGGTGCTAGCACCTCCTCACCCAGGCTGCAGTAGCAGGCCTGTGGTGTCAGATTTAGTCTGCTTCCCAGGGGTGGCATAATACATGCTTCAGCCCCTGGTACTCCTGTGAAGTACCTATGCCCTTGGTACCTAAGGTACCATATACTAGGGACTCATAAGGTACCACAGCATCCAATCACTAGTGCACCTAGAGTGCACTCCAAGTCGTTTAGAGAGAACAGAGAGGCTGGGGCCCTGATTGGCAGGGTCCCAGCCAGACTATAGCCAGAAACCAGTGTAAACATCAGAAAAAAAGTGGGGGCAACATAAGAGGCAGATCCTACTCTCCTACAATTACCATTTTATTCTTCATCTTTAGGGCTTTGGGGGTAATTTAAGTGGGGCGACGCTCCTGCGCTCCAATGGAGGAACTACCCCTGCCATCACCTCTCCCACAAACCACTTAAAACCTTGGTGCGTATTTCTTTCATATGAATGAGAGAGCATGTTTGCAAACATGGAGAATAAAAATAGAACCTCTAGTGCAAAATTAAACACATCAAAAACCTTAGATATTTGTTGCAAAAAAGTATTAGTAACAGTTCAATACAAGTCAGTTAAAATAAAAAGCTGGGAATGTGTTGAGTATGAGGACACAAGGGGAATATGACTCATTACAACGTGTACTAATACCACACGTGCCATTACAACGCGGGTATTACTACGCGTTGTAAATTACAACGACATGCCATTACATCGCATACTTTTACCACGCATGCCATTACATCGCAAAGGCATGCGTGGTAAAGGTATATACGTGGTAAAAGTATGAAATGTAAGTGACACTACCCTGCCCTACCCTAATCCCTAATGTAGTACCCTTCCCGACCCTCCCCCGACACCCAGTCCTCACCCTACATTAACACTACCCAGCACGACCCCCCAACACTACCCTAAACCCTAAAACACTACCCTGCACTACACACACACCCCGACACTACCCTAAACCCTAAAACACTACCCTGCACTACACACACACCCCGCCACTACCCTAAACCCTAAAACACTACCCTGCACTACACACACACCACAACACTACCCTAAACCCTAAAACACTACCCTGCACTACACACACACCCCAATGCTACCCTAAAACACTACCCTGCACTACACACACACCACAACACTACCCTAAACCCTAAAAAATTAACCCCCACCCCAGGACCAGTCCCCCTTACCTCTTGCTCCTTGTGGTTCCTCACTCCTCCTCTCACATTAGCTGAGGGGCGCAGCACGGTGCACGTCGTTGTGAGGAAACGGAAGAGCCTCAGTTTCCTCACAATGAGGTGGATCGCCATTGCATCGCATGCGTTATAAAAGAGCATGCGATGTAAAAAAAATGCGTAGTAATGGCTACGCGTTGTTACATCACATGCGTTGTAACGCTTGCGATGTAATGACATGCGGGGAAACAGCCGCGTTGTAATGGCTGTTTCCCCACAAGGGACACCCTACTCACACGGAACCAGAGTACTTACAATTGAACAGAAAACAGTGGTTCCTGTGGACAATCAGTAATTAATAAATGATACATAACAGCACAATCGCAATTAGTCGGAGGCAAAGAGATGTCAGAGAGAGAAAAGGCATATAACACGGGTTTTGTAGAGAAACAAGGTTGTTTATATAGTATATTCACATTGTTTTCTAATCCAGTGAAGGTGAAACCTATCTGTAAGGATTGTGACTGTTTGTGACATAAACGCAAGGTTTCAATATTTTGTACAGAAACGACCATTCAATTAATACATAATAAATATTAGCAGCCTCCTAGTACAATAATAGGAGCTGGGAATTGGTTCGCTTCAAGTTGTCAACGACGTTTCGACCCAACTATCAATACGAGTCTCATTAGGACCTATCAATGATGGGACACCTGGGGATGACTGTTGGATCGTCTAGTGAGCACCTTGTGGGAGTGAAAAGGGAAGAAGGATACTCAAATAGGGCCCAGCCGGGCACCTATTGAGGGGAGGGCTACTGGCAGTGAGCAATACTCAATGGTGTGCGGGAATGTGTTGAAACATGCAGAAAGATTCTAACTTTTCTGTAAATATCTAAGGAGTGCAAAAAATAAACGTGTTCTTTCTGCTTGTCACTGTAAACTAGAAAAATAGAGCAGAAGAAAAAAAGCAATGTTTAATTTTTGCTGCTTTAAACAGCTGCTCCGTGACCTGCTTTTCACCTCGGCTGCTGGCTCTGGCAGCAGGCACAGTGACGTCAGAACTCGACTGCAATAACTTATTATAGTTGAGTTCTGACGTCTTTTCTTTATAATCGACGAATGGGTGCATAACAAGTCGCCGATTATATAGAAATTAGAGACTGGCGTTTATACAGGGATTACAGAATCCCATGTATTATATATGTATGTTGCCCTTTGCTTCCATGCCATAGGCTAACCCTGTTTCCTATCTCAGAATTTATAGTACGTGTTTCTATAATGCTACAAACAACGAGACATTCAAACGCGTGCTCTGATTAGCAAGTATCAATGAACATATCGAGTCTAACAGGCTTTTAATTATTTATGGAACTTTAACACTTTTGGTTCAGATCTGAGGTGACGAGGAATACTTAACACCCAATGTTGCGTTGGTTTTTCCACCAACCGTAAGCTCACTCTGCTGCAATTACTAATCATGCAGTCCCAAGGACTTATGAATTAAAATGGCCAATAAGTTCTGTTTTTTAACTGGCAGGCAATGCCTGTACATGCCTGAGATATGTAATTTCTAGCACTGCACTTTATATACTGTGCAGTTTAGTTATCCGATTTTTGTACAGCCAATATACTGAGTATTAAAGTTGTCAAAATATGATCATATAATAGATCTCGCTAATGAAGCGTATTCTTCCCTCTTCTAGGAAAGTGCGCAGTTTCTGTAGACACTATAATGTCTTGAGTTTCTCTGCTGCTGGAAGATACCATTATTTTTCAACTCTATAGATAGAGAGGGGTTAAAAATAACTGCAAGTCTATGAACTCTAGGTGCTTCTTGAATCTGACCGCCGTCAAGAGAAAGGTCCTTTCAGTCCAGAAGTGACTGTGCCATTTCATTCTTCGGATCTGTGGTATTGACTGTTCAGTGCTGGACACTTACCGGTAATCCATATCCGGTTCTTATGTTGTCCAAGGTAAGGGCAAATGTTTCCAGAAGCCACAATATCACCACACACTGGAATATGTCGAAGGTAAGTGCCCTCGAGAAGCTGCCACCTTCACAGGACAAAAAAATCCAAAGGTGTAAAAAACTTCCTTGCTGGATGAGGACTTCAAAGGATTGATGTAGCCAGGAATCAGGTAACTAACAGTGAAATTCTATTGCACCAAAGAGTTGGGATCAGCAAGTGGAAGGAGCGAAAAAACAAGTAAGGAAATGTGGCTTTGTTGCGAAGAACCCTCCAACCAGACTGAAGAAGCCCTTATATAGTAACAGCGAAAGGAAATGACATCACATAGCACCACATAACAGGAAACATAATGGATTGGAAAAAGCAGTTAGGAATCAAGGAAGAAACAGCCATGATGTAAAAAGAAAAGAGAACCAAAACCTGTATTGAACTAACTAACTGAGGTTTAAAAGGCAGCTGCAAACCCTCAGGCAAGTGATTGCCATTTTGGTGATGGAGGGAAGGGAGCAGCAGACAGGATCCCAGGTGCCTGAGAAAAAGCAGCGCAAGGTGAGTAAACCTCATGGCCTGCAGCTGCGGGCTTCTTGCTGTGTTTTCTGAGCCCCGGGAACTGCGGGACTATGCACGGTACTGCGGTTCTCTAGTGCCCAGGTGGCGAAGACACCAAGAACGCAACAGTATACTCCCCTGCCAAGGCCCCAAGCTTGTTAGGAAAGGCCAGAAACAATTGACGGACCAATCTGGGGGCATGGGCTGAAGAGGCAGAAACCCAAGAACGCTCACTGGCACGATAGCCTTTCCAGTGAAGGAAGAACTGTAACCTACCTCTGAAAATCCAGGAATCACAGAGCTCACTAACCTCGAATTCTAATTCCTCCAAAAGCACAGAGAGTTATGATATAAACTGACTCAATCAATTAAGAAATTTGGCTAGCTGCCCTAAGTTTCGGCTTGACAGATGATAAATTAGGCAGCTTACCGTCACCTGGAAGACAGAAATTGAACGCCATGGTCTCTCAAAACCAATCCTCCACAGTGGTAATGAGATGATTAATTGGCAGAGCGTGTTTTTTTTATAATATTGCAACTCCACTTCCTCTTCCCTGCGACCCGATGCAGTATTAAATAACCAGCAATGGTCATGTCTGCAATGATCACTATGAGTTGACAACCAGGATTTGGCCTGGAATAGAATATCTGGATTAGTTTGTGTTACATGATCATATGTTTGTTCGTTTAGATTCAGAAAGAAGAGCTGAACGGTCAAATGGTGGAAATGAGGTAAAAAATACTGAAGGCTAACTGAGCTTGCTGGGTGGCACTGGAAATGAGATACTGGCAGTTTATATAACTAGTAATTGACCCCTGACCCCACCTGATGGTGTCTGCATTCCAGGGAATACAACGAGGGCAGAGGACCTATCCTCCCATCTCAGTTCCAGCACAGAGGGTGATCCTGGTGTTTGCCAACAAATCCCTCATGGGCAGAGTAAGGAGACTGCAAGAGAGGTGACACAGAGGCCTGAAGTAATAGGAATGTGGTGGTGATAGGTGTCCCCATGGTAACTGCAGTAGTTGCAGCACCCAGAACACCAGGCTAGTTCTGGCCCTCTCTGGCAAGAGGTTACCCTGGGCCCCATGTAATGATATCTGCACACCAGACACCATCCTCCCGCCTCAATGCCAAGGTGTTCAGGGGGCAACAAAAATGTACATTCTTGTCATAATGTTGTCCCTGACATAATGATGGGTTTCCTTTGCATATGATGGCTCTGACATATTGTGTGCATCCTTGGCATTGCTGTGCTCATCCATGACATAGTGGTGGTACATTCCCAACATACTGGCACAATGATATGTATTGTTGACATATTTCTGAGTGTTGCATAAATTGGCCATCCTTTGCATATTGTGGGCATTCTCGACATTTATTTGGTCACCTATTGCATAATGTTGTCATCCGAATGATTTGCACAGTAGTGGCCATCTTTAGTATCATTGTGGGTAGCTTTCAGATCCCCATTTAGGTTGCAGACAGTGACTACTGGGCTACAAACATGGTGGTCAAACACATTTGCCTCTGGTGTCCTGGGGTCCGCCTAGATGGCTGTGCAAACCGGGCCACGTAATTAATTATTGCCCTTGACTCTCAGGGTAGTGAGAGTGAGCAGTCAAAAACTTCCCAATGAGACAGTGAGGATGGCAAGTACTCAGAGCTCAACAGTCAACCAACAGACACAATAATATACTGTCAGCCCACTGCTTGTCTTAGAATAAGAGAATAACTTTAATAGCATAGCAAAATGAAATGCTACACACATAAATGGGGCTCAGTAACAGGGTTCTTCATCACTGTGGGCTAGAACCAATTTGTGGTGCTCCTGCACCCCTCCCCCCCCCAGGGTCCCAGTATGGGATGGTAGTTCTTTCCATGCTACAGTGGTCTAGCACTGCGGCTGTGCATCCCAGGGACTTAATAATGCAGGGAAACTTACGGGGATATGGGGAGAATCTTCTCAAGTGTAAACAAACTACTTGGATTTTGCCTGTAATAGCACAGTGGGGGGACTAGTAGGTCAGCTCGGTTCATATCTTGATATAGAGTTCGTAGTGGCACTTTTTCCTCCTTTCAATATGCAGTGCAAGAAACAGTCTCTCAGTCTCTCAAATATGGCCTCATGTTTTACCTATTTGTGCTGAGCATGGTTAAGTGTTGCAATGATTGTGATAAGCTCTTTGTGGTCACACAGCAGTGTCCCTGGCACCCTGAACAGGGTTGCGCTGGTGGCCCTTCCTCTCGAGTCACATCACTGCAGATACGCGTGTTATGCCTGGGTCTGTGGTCGTCTGTCTTTGGCAGTTGTGGCCTCTGGGCTATAGGGGAGTCCTCTGCCTATGACTGCAGTGACATCTCGATTTGCAGGCCCTTTGGTTCAAGGCAAAGTTGACGAATAACATACTTGCACTTGGAGTTGTTACTTCATGAAGTTCTCCAAATAAACCACGTAGGGAGACTGGATGACCCCTCTTAGCTTGGGTTGGTGCCGGGCACACTCCTGAGCACACGTTAGGTTCTTCTGGGTTTTTCATGCATTGGGAACACATCTAAGCTTTTACACCTGAACAGTGTCCCCTACTGTTGGGTCAGGCAATCTCCTTTCCTCTCTAAACAGGCAAGGAGGCTTCTAGGCTCTAGGCAGTATCACAGCTTCTCAAAGAAGATGTGCAGACTAGAGGTGACAACCCCTCAACTCGAGCAGACTGACTCTTACCCTGGTACAAGTCGTGGATGACAGCAGCTCTTTGAGTACTCTGCAAAGCACTCCTTTCCTTGGCCAAGAAGAACTCAGAACTGGAACAAAGTGGGATGGTTTAGATTCCACTTTTACACTTGTTTTCCAGACAGGGAATGTTGATTTACTGTGTACAAATTTGAGGTAGTTCCCTTTCAGATCAATCAATCAATCAGGGAGTTTAAAGCGCGCTACTCACTCGTGAGGGTCTCAAGGCGCGGGGGGTGCAGCTCCAATTCAGCCGGAATGCCAGGTCTTCAGGCTCTTCCTGAAGGTGTGCAGAGGAGAGGAGCGTCTGATGTTGACTGGGAGCTCGTTCCAGGCTTTGGCTGCGATGTAGGAGAAGGCTCTTCCACCTGCTCTGGTTCTGCGGATGCGCGGGGTTTCTGCTAGGGCGAGGTCGGCGGAGCGGAGGTTCCTTTTGGGTACGTGGAAGGAGACTCTTTCGTTGAGGTAACCCAAAACAACAGTCCCTGGCACTCGCTGACAGTATATATTATGTATCATTGACAATAATAAAAAACACTCTTGTTCCTCCGTTGAAACAGTCACTTCAGTTTAATCTTGATATCCTTAGCCTACACGTGTTTCGTTGCGCTTAATTGTTGTGCGCAGCGACTTCTTCAGGGCTAAGAAACAAACAAGTGTATAGAAGTCGGGAGTAAAAGATATCCATCACTAACATCAGATGTCCGTTACCCTTTGTGACATATTATTTATCGCAAAGTGCGGCTCAAGTATAGTCCTCGAGCCTGTGGAAACCCATGCTGTTTTACTAAAGCATATCACCATTGCTGTCTCTAGACAGACTTGTGCAGTTAAAAGATGATCGCTATTCAAACAAAAATTGTCAGCAAATGAAAATAAGCCCGTTTCTGGTGACTTATTTAGTGACATCCAATCTCCGAACATTTAGCAGTGACTCTTCTAAAGTGATTTAAGAAGCACGGCACCCCCTCAATGTTGCCTCAGATCAAGAAAAAGTATATTTATAATCTAAGAAGTACCTCTAATCTCTTTGTATGGATCCTATATGGAGAAAAGGTACAAGGGAAGAAAATAATGCGGTATTAAAATAACTAATCCACTAGGACTGGTGAATAGTGATAATTGTGGAAAGATATTGTAGGGAAACCAACCTCAGTTCCGGTTGTATTTCCAACCCGGAATGGGTTCTAGTACTCCAGTGATATTTGCACAGTAAAGGGCAACAGTGATTACTGTGTCCAAGATATCGGGTCAGAAATACAACCGGAACTGAGGTTATAAATATACTTTTTCTTGATCTGAGGCAACATTGAGGGGGTGCCGTGTTTCTTAAATCACTCGAGGACTATACTTGAGCCGCTCTTTGCGATAAATATACTGTCACAAAGGTAACGGACATCTGATGTTAGTGATAGATATCTTTTACTCCCAACTTCTATACACTTGTTTGTTTCTTAGCCCTGAAGAAGTCGCTGCGCACAACAGTCAAGCGCAACGAAACACGTATTGGCTAAGGATCTAAAAAATTAAACTGAAGTGACTGTTTCAACGGAAGAACAAGAGTGTTTTTTATTATTGTCAATGATACATATTATATATTGTCGGCGTGTGCAAGGGACTGTTGTTTTGGTTTATCAGTGGTTATCCACACATTGGGGAGGAGGGTGGCTCTCCCCACCCTTATGCACCGCAATCATAATTGTACACTAGTATATACTCACTGCGTATTTCCCAGGAGCGCCATTACCCTACACAATCCACTGACCAAGAAGTCCCTCTTTCGTTGAGGTATTTGGGTCCGGTGTTGTGGAGGGATTTGTAGGTGTTTGTGAGTAGCTTGAAGGTTACTCTCTTCTCGACGGGAAGCCAGTGGAGGTGTTGCAGGTGTTGGGTGATGTGCTCATGTCGTGGGATGCCGAGGACGAGTCTGGCCACGGTGTTCTGGATGGTCTGGAGTTTGCGTAGCAGGGATTTGTTGATTCCAGCGTAGAGGGCGTTTCCGTAGTCCAGTCTGCTTGTTATGAGAGCGTGGGTGACGGTCTTTCTGGCTTCGGGGGGGATCCACTTGAAGGTCTTGTGGAGGATGCGGAGGGTGTTGAAGCAAGTGGAGGTGACGGCGTTGATCAGTCGGGTCATGGTGAGGGAGGAGTTGAGTATGATGCCGAGGTTCCCGGCGTGGTCCGTGGCGGTGGGGGGGTTGCCGAGGGCGGTGGGTCACCAGGAGTTGTCCAAAGCTGAGGGGGTGGGTCCAAGGACGAGGACTTCTGTCTTCTACGAGCTGAGTTTCAGACAGCTGCTGCTCATCCAAGCTGTGATGTCTTTCATTCCTTCTTGGAAGCTGAGTCTGGTGGTTTCGGGGTCCTTCATGGGGGAGAGGATGAGCTGGGTGTCGTCGGCGTAGGATACTATGCTGAGTCCAAGCTGTCTGACGATAGCAGCGAGGGGGGCCATGTAGATGTTGAAGAGCATGGGACTGAGCGATGATCCTTGGGGTACTCTGCAGTTGAGCTCTGTGGGTTCGGAGAGGAAAGGTGGAAGTCTGATCCTTTGGGTTCTGCCGGTGAGGAAGGAGCGGAGCCAGTTGAGGGTGGTTCCCTGTATGCCGGCGTCATGGAGTCTGGCTGCGAGAGTGCAGTGGGAGACGGTGTCTAAGGCTGCGGAGAGGTTCAGTAGGATGAGGGCTGCGGTGTGGCCTTGGTCGAGGAGCGTGCCGATGTCGTCTGTGGCGGTGAGGAGGGTGGTCTCGGTGCTGTGGTTACTGCGGAATCCGGACTGGGAGGAGTCGAGGATGGCGTTCTCTTCGATGAAGTTTGTCAGCTGGGCGTTGACGATCTTCTCAGTGACTTTGGCTGCAAAGGGAAGGAGAGAGATGGGTCAGTAATTCTTCTGGTCCGTTGGGTCTGCAGAGGGTTTCTTGAGGAGGGGCTTAACTTCTGCGTGTTTCCAGTCGTCGGGGAAAATGCCGGATTCGAGGGAGGCGTTGATGGTGCATCGTAGCTCAGGCGCTATGGCGGCAGCGGCTCTGTGGAAGATGTGCGGCGGGCAGGGGTCCAAGGGGGCTCCTGAGTGAGTGCTCTTCATGGTCGTGGTGGTATCTTCAGTGGTGACCGGGGTCCAGGCAGTGATGGTGGGCTGGCTGTCATCGCTGGAGGGAAGGCAGGTTTCTGGAGTCTGTTCGCTGAAGTTGTCGTAATTTTCAGGTGGAAGTCTGAGCCGAGCTTGTTGCAGAGGTCCTGGCCTGGGAGGGGGTGGTGTTCGTGGTTTCGGTGGGGAGTTTGGTGAATTCCTGGATGATGCTGAAGAGTTCCTTAGAGTTGCTGGAGTTAGCGAGGATCTTGTTCTGGATGAAGGACCTTTGGTGGATCTGATGCGTTGGTGGTATTCTGTCATGGCGTTCTTGTAGGTGGTGCGGTCTTCCAAGGATTTGCAGTTTCTCCAGTTCTTCTCGAGACGTCTGCAGGTGCGTCTGGATTCCTGGAGGTCTGGCTTCCATGAAGACGTAACCTTTGTGCATTGTGATGGCTTTCACAGTAGGTAGAGTTGAGACTGGCCCCAAACAGGAAAACATTGACACAATGAAGTGTAAAGTATATGTACCAGGCTGTCTTTAATCTTCCTAAAGTAGAAATCAGAGAATGGTAAAACAGCAGGCTCACCTACAGTCTTCTTCACCCGTAACAACAGAATCTGTTGACTCACCTCATCTCCTCTACCATCCATCAAATGACTATGCTCAGGAAAGACTAATCGGCAATCCCCTACTAAAAAGTCCTCATGGAATTTTTAAGCGTAGCCCTGTTTCCATATGCCCGCACTTCACTTCAATGGTTAGTACTCCTTGAATCAGCTTAAGAATGCAGGCAATACACTTTGGGGAGCTATATCACATCCTCCATCTTCTGCCATGTCAAATCAAAGGCTATCCAAAAAGGATCCCACTGATCCCTGCAAATAGACTCAGATCTATCAACTACGTCATACATGCATGCTTGCGACACACACACACACACACACACACGGGATGTCAGCACAAGAGTCTAGCTGTCACATTAACGTGGCTGGTAGGCCTCATTCTCGCTGAAACAGATGAAAAGGTCTGTTCATTTCTATCAACTCACAAAAATCAGTATGCTGCCACTACTCTGTTAAGTCAAGAACCTAGAACGTGGACAGTAGTCACATGTCAGCAAAGATGGCATGCCTGGTATGTCCCTCCAGGCACAGAACAGGTTCCAGAGCTTAGAATTACCATGGACAGGCCTAGGCCTCAGCAAACTTGCTAAATTAGTCTGCCAGCTGGGCCACCAAAAGTCAGGATATTAGTTTCACATGCAGTCACGTCATTCAGGGTGGGGATACACACCTGTTTACTGCACAGGGGGCCTTCTGGTTTCAACAGAATCCTTGGCATTATTGTAACCATCCCTAGCCTAATAGTGGTCATCCAAGGAAAAATGGTGATCTTGGAAAAATGAGTATGTTCTTGGTGAATTTAGCTAGCTGGAAAAAGCTTGACCAGCTGACAGAAAGGTGCTGGAATGTATAGCACCAAATAGATTTTTTTGTGCTTTTAAGCAACAACTGAAAATATATGAAGCTATGATTCATGAGGCAAAAGAATCTCTTTTGCTACTCAGATGAATAGAGGCTTATTTATTGGTGTACCCCAGATGAAAACAGTTGCCCATTTATGGTTATCACTGGCAGAATACTTTTAGGATAAAATTAGTTCCATCAGATTGGCTACTTATTAAACAGAACTGCCTATTATCTCATAAACCTCCCTTAATTTTGTCATCGACCCACAACATTCAAAGGGAGAATAGAATTATATATCCCAGACTGGGAAAATACTTCCCTTGACGAGTGAGGAAACCCTAGCCCTAATTCATAATAGCAAGAGTGTTGGCTTCCCAAATGTCTTCTGTACAGGGAAATATTCGAAGCTGTTAGCACCTAGCATCAGAGTCACTGTTCAACGGGTACTTAATGTCTCTTTTTCAGTGGATGTAACTCCTAATGACCTCATACAAGTAATTATTTCACCTTTGCTTAACAACCTTCCCTCAGCCACTCTGAGCTAAGGAGCTACCGCCCAATTTCCAATCTGCCACAACTTGCCAAACTTCTGGAGGAAGCAGTGGCAGCTGAAATTTAGGGCTACTTGAGGCCTTTGACATTTTACATCCTTGTCAGGCAGGCTCCAGATGGCGCCACAGAAGAGAATCTTTGATGCTGCTCAACTTCAAAGGTCGAAACGCAACTCATTGACCAATTTACTCAGGAGAACCCACAACTCCACCATAACGAGCACCAGAGAGCAAATCCTAAGGGCTCTAATTTAAGACTTTGGGGCATATGTACAAGGAGATATCGCCACTAGAATGTCACTTTTAGAGACGTTCTGGTGGCGATATCCCCTTCTTCTTATTTAAAAAGCGGCGTTAAGCCACATAATGTGGATTAATGCAGCTTTGTAAATAAGGCCCCTTTTCATGCTTCACTTAGCGTGAAAGGGGCGTGCAATGGGTGTTGTAGTGGGCGTACTGCTGCAATACCCATTGCTTTTTGACGCTGCACCATATTTACAAGGCTGGGGCAGCACCAAAAACTAATACCAGGGAATACCTGGTCTTAGACTGGCGATACGAGGAGAAATTATTAAATTCTCCTCGTATTTTGCTCTTTCCCTGTGTGATGCATTCTGCAGCACAGACAGAAAGAGCAAATTGCCTTTTAAGATTGATTTGTGGACCGGTAGGACCCCGTTGTGGATGGGCAATCTGTTGCGTGAAGTGGCCGCACTGACGGGCTTTAATGGGTGGAAACTGATAGGTATTGAATATCTGGGGGATGTATGGAAAGGGGATTCCCCCCTCACGTTTGAAGATCTCCAGAGGGAATATAACCTACACCAGTCCCAGAGATACCACCATATGAGACTCCTGCATGCTCTGCGCACCCACATACACAGTAATACCTCGATTCCGGACTACTCCCCGTTAGAAGACAGGCTGCTACTTGACCCCGTCACTGAGAAACCGACCTCCACGATATACCGCAAATTGATAAATAATGTACCAGACCCCCTGATTACCCTCCGAGAGGCCTGGGTCAAAGATCTTGGCAGCATCGACGACGAAGAGTGGCAGGAGGCAATTCAGAGCCCTAGAGAGATCGCAATACGCTCCAGATTTAGACTAGTGCAGCTTAAGATTTTACACTGCACTTATTATCCTCGCACCCACCTATACACATGGGGTAGGATCCCGACAGCGCTGTGTGTCAGGGGATGTCAGCGGGAGGGTACTTTCCTGCATATTCTATGGGAATGTCCCGAGATAGTTCGATTCTGGCAGGCAATCACTAATACTATGTCCAGAGTGGTGGGAGAGACTGTCCCTTTGGATCCAAAGTGGCTTTTATTGATGATCAAAGGTGAATCTGACTGGTCCAGATATGTGGGAATATGGTTGGCTCTGGCAGCGGGAATTGCGAAGCGTAATATTGCCAGGGGGTGGGGGCGCCTGTACCTCCGAAGTTGGAGGAGTGGAAACGTGATCTTGATTGGTGTCAGCGGGTCGAAGAAACAGTGTATAAAAGTAGTGGATGTGCTAAAAAATGGGAAAGAGTGTGAGCGCCCTGGAGAAAGTACAGAGGGCTGGGTATGGGTGAATAGAAGTTTGTTGGATGTGTAAATTTCTTCTTCACTGCCTCATGAACACACTGCTATTGATCTTCTGTGGTCGCTCCATGATGTACTAATGGAAATGTTTTTGTAATGTATGGTCTCTTGAGCTTTGTTAATAAAAAGAGTTTTAAAAAATGTATTAAAAAAAAAAAAAAAGATTGATTTGTGCAGGAAAGTGTCCCTTAATACACATAAACAATTGCCCCTGCAGCGATATGGCGCAAGGGTGGCTGCGCTGGGGCTAGGCAGCAGGGCCGGTCCTAGAACTTCTGGGGCCCCGGGCGAAAGGGAAGATGTGAGGATGTGAGGCCCCTCTAACTTGCATGTAACATCACAAGTGACATCACAGAAAGTGACATTGCAGGACTATTGATCTTATTTGGCATCACTGAAGAGACCTAACGTGGAAATCAGTAACAAGGACAAAAAGATAAATATACAAAATGAAATAAGTCCATATATTTTAAAACTGTATTAAATGGATTACATATGTCACATTGGATGGAAAGGCTAGTTGCAGGCCTCAAAAATATGGATGTTTTTTACTCCATGTTAACTGATTGTTTCCAGATGAGTGCATGATAAAAATTCCAGTTCTGTCTTATAAAGGTGAGAGATCCTGTTGAGGTAATGAGGAGCGGGCTCATTCAAAATATAAAATTACACAAGAGAAAACCTCTCACACCATGGATATAATCACAAATTTCAAAAGGCTCCCTTATCATTCTGTGCCATTATTGTGTCACCTTCGGATGACATTAATACTTAGTAATTTGTTTTAACATAAATCTTCTCACCAGTATCCCACACGCACATGCTAAGAGTCGTAGGATAATCTTTTTTTGCCTGTGGGCTCTTTACTCGCCAGAATTATGTTAAGTGCAAAAACACAACACATGTAATACAAAATTACAAGACACCATTGCAAACAAATAAATATTGTACATAAATAAAAAAAAGACCTAGAAAAACCGAGACCACTGTTAAATCATACATTGACTTGAAGGTATGCTGCAGATTCAAAGGGTTTTCAAATCAGCGTTTTTGATTTGGTGTTAGAACTGTAGGAAGTGGAAGTGGCCGGCTTTAGGGCTGGTGGAGCCCTGTGTGACAATGTTTGTTGGTGCCCCAATGACTCCCTCTGCCACAGATTCCCTCACTACCACCCTTTAACAGTGCCCCTCAAGTCTCCATAACCACATTCTCGCTCAGATGCATTTAATTTGATTTACAACGCCACTGATACCAGTGTAGGGTGTAAGATAACTTTATATCACACACATTACACAGAGACAACCAATCATGCGTGTGTAAATCACTATAGGAAATGTTACATAAGACAAAGGACTACAAGGTGTAGGAGTCGCATGACAATCATACTAGTAGGCAGTATAGTTTAATAGTGATTGGTCTCGAGAAACACAAACTCTGAATTTAGAACGTAATACCATGGTTGGGAGTTCTCTTTAATAAAGCAAACACAAGGAGATGATGGACGGAGCGCTGAAACTTTTCAGACACTCACTCCCAGTCACAGATCTGGGTTGAATCCATCATCGTTCTTTAGCTCACTTTGCCACCCCAGTTCAGACACAGCTATATGCAAATCAGTCTTGACCCTGTGCCTCATGGGAACAGTCTAGCCCGAACTGCCAAGTCATGTCCTCCCTGGACCGGAAACAAGCATCCTGGGACTGTCCATCATCTCCTTGTGTTTGCTTTGTTCGCCCTAAGTTGGCAGGGTATGCCCAGACATGAGTCCCTTGCTCACTCTGCCACTGGATTCAAGCTAGCCTGGCTGATGAGGGGTGTTACCCCGAATCCGGTCCCAGAATGCTTGTTTCCGGTTCAGGGAAGACATGGCTTGGCAGTTCGGTCTGGACTGTTCCCATGAGTCACAGGGTCAAGACTGATTTGCATATAGCTAGGTCTGAACTGAGGTGGCAAAGTGAGCTAAAGAACGATGATGGATTCAACCCAGATCTGTGACTGAGGGTGAGTGTCTGAAAAGTTTCAGTGCTCCGTCCATCATCTCCTTATGTTTGCTTTGTTCGCCCTAAGTTGGCAGGGTATGCCCAGATGTGGGTCCCTTGCTCACTTTGCCACTGGATTCAAGCTAGCCTAGCAGATGAGGGGTGTTACCCGAAACCAGTCCCAGGATGCTTGTTTCTGGTTCAGGGAAGACCTGGCTTGGCAGTTCGGGCTGGACTGTTCCCATGAGTCACAGGGTCAAGACTGATTTGCATACAGCTGGGTCTGAACTGAGGTGGCGAAGTGAGCTAAAGAGCGATGATGGATTCAATCCAGATCTGTGACGGGGTGAGTGTCTGAAAAGTTTCAGTGCTCCGTCCTTCATCTCCTTGTGTTTGCTTGGTTCTCTTTAATAACCAGAATTGATTTCTATCCAAACTAATCCTTTTTGCAACATTAGGATAATAAAAGACTGGGGAAAAAACCATGACGCTCTAATTTATACCTTGCAATTTGCATGCAGCTCTTAGATGACAGTTAATAGCTCATTGTTCAATGTTAGGATTTTGACTTATAAACTGCAAGCAACAAAAGGATCTCAATGACAAAAGCAGCAACCCACTGGCCTATTTACATTATGTGCACTTTGTGATCTGCATGGTACATGTTCTTTGCAGCAGGCACATTAACCCTCTGCGCTACCTTTTTAAGAGTCAAAACTTCCCCTTGACAAAACTCCATCTCTCTCTAGGAAGGACATTAATCACCAGAGTTATCATGACATTTTTTTGTTTCCAAAAATTGCTGGAAGCTAGGAAGGAGGCAGCAAGCACTTTTAAAAACATAATATACTTGCAAACATGACGCCCCCACGCGAAGTGAGCGCTCAGTGCGATTTCACAGGTCGCACCACCCAAGAGCCTCCTTGCTCAAGAGTCCTGTGACCTCAGTGACAGAGTCACTGTTGCTCTAGGGTGTGTTGCTTCATAGGCCTGCCCAAAAGACTTGAGGTGAGCTTCAATAGGGGTTGTGGTGGACAGGCCTTCAAGGTTAACCCACACTTGCCACCGCTAGGGTCCACCTGCTGGTGCTAAGACACCAGGGCTTCTAAGGTCTAGCAGGGCCTTCTACAGTCTAGCATGGGAATGTGCTCCCTCAGGAGAGTGGTCTGGTGGACTGGTCATGAAGGCTGAACCTGGTTCCCCAGTTCCCAAGCCGGCAGCTCTGGCCATAGTGCCACATCCTCCCCCCATTGAACACCATACTGCCCCACAGAGAGAAACTCGCACTGCCTTCAACTACAACCCAATTGCGCCTGCTATAAAGACCTGGATGCGACTCAATTCAAATTACGCACTAGACTAGAGTAATATGATGCCTAAAAAAAAAAAGTGACAACATCCTGGAAAAAGCAAACACTCATAGGGAATGCAAGATTAAGTAAAGCATGTAAAATGTAAGAAGGAACAAATTGATTAACTTAACGCTTCTGCACTTATTATTCAGAAATCAATGAGTGCTTTTGCATGAAAAGTCAAGGACATGACTAAAGGGCCGGAAGGGACCTGTTTCAATGTCCATTGCTTATATCCTTACAAAACATAAGCAGTATGGTTTAAAAAGACAAGACCACATTCGTGAATACAGAGCCGCTGTATGCATTTGTTTTCCAATCCACCCATCAAGCAGGTATTGGAGTACATCCAGAAATGGTGCACTTCCCCACCCGGGGAAAACAGTGCTGTTCAGAGAAAGACAAGAAAACAAAAGTAGCCCTTCACTGGCAAACTCTGTAAAGTGGCGCTAATGTGTTTTGGGTGTGAATAAAATCAATCTGGCCCCTTTTCGACCCACTCTGTCTTGCTTTAGTTATTTTTCACATTTTTAACCTTTTATTTCTCTCCGTCCCGAGGGTGCACTTTGGAAGTGAAAAATGTCCTAAAAGACGACCTTTCCAGCAAAAGTGTTTTTCTTTTTTGGGGAACAAATAAAGGAAAGAGGGAGTAATGGCTACAAGGCCCAGGAAAGGGGCCCCCACACCTGGACCTTGCAGCTTGCTCTAGTGCTTAGAGGCCCAGGGAAAGGGGGCCCCCTCCCCTGGGCCTCAAAGCAGTAACGAGGCATTTCGTAAAACACTGCCCTACCACGGCAGTTCTATATACATTTTAAATGTACATTCCCATCAAAAAAACGGGTGATTCAAAAGTTAACAAAAGCCAGTTGATCTGGCTGCTCCCTCCTCCCCTCACCCACCTCTCCTTACCTGTGTCTGGCTGGTCCTGGAAACAAAGGGGCCTTCTGTCGCCTAGAAACAAAATGCAGAGAGGAAATGGCCGTACTTAACAGAGGTGTTGCCTCACCTCTGACACTGTGAGCCAACATAATTGCTCGCCCCGCTGCTGTGCCTTCCCCAATGTGTTTGTCCCTTCCCCCCACCCCTGCACCCCCAGGAATGCCACCACGCCCTGATCAACAAGGTCAAGACATCTCGTATTTGTAGTACAATTGTGTGGGGCAGGGGGCCCTGGAGGAGCAGGTGGGCTAACTGTGAAAGTGTGGCATTTCACAGTGAAGCGGGCCCCCTGTTTTTTAGCTGAGCGCGAGGCCCTGGGCAGCTGCCCACACTGCCCATGCCTAGCGCCGGCCCTGCTAGGCAGCTTTATTATCGCCAGCACTAGGGCAAACGCAGGGGAGCACCGTATTTTTGTAAATACGGCGCATCCCTGCATTTTAAAAATGTCGGAGCGCGGGTGTTACCAATTTTGCCGTAACACAGCGCTTCGACATTGTGTTGTAAATATCCCCCTTTGTGCACTCAAGCTTTGACTTGCACTGCATTAGGTCCCCTAACTGGACTCTGCCTCAATTAGTAATCATAGACAAGGTAGCTCTACGTGAAAAACAAAACAAGACTGTGAGCATGAGCTAGCTTTTTAGCACTAGGTCCTTTTTATCAGTGACACCCTCAAAGAAAAGGAGCACAAAGTTGATTTTCTCCTAGATATTACACTTTGTATGTTTCAGTCTCACACTAGATTGGTGCAGGGAGGCACTGTGGTCTTAATGCATGTATATATTATGTTTATTAAACTATAAGGATGTAATGTTTTATAAGGTAATATTCAAACTTATAAAAGCATTAAAAGCACAGTGCTGTGATAGGTGTGTTTTTTAAAGATACTCTAAGGATTTTATTAGGCTTAATTCTCCTAGACCAAGATTATTTGCTGTTCCCTATGTAATGAACAAAACTTGAAGCTTATGGGAGGACAAGGCCCTACCCTTCCATGCCTTGTTGGGCCATCCGCTATCCTGTGCTGAAGTTCTTGAAAATCGGAGGATCGATCACTGATCCTGGCCTGGACCATTCCTTCCTCACAGAGAGAACCAGCCAAGTCAAATTCCCTCTCTTTTCCTTTGCGCCGCACTCTCTTACTTGTGGAATGTTGCGAAGGTCATCACTAAGCCAACTGCTGACTAATCTATACAAAGGAATGGCCTCTGCAGAGCCAATTGTCATGGGGTTTGTGGTTTTCACATCTGCAGACAACACACAAAACCTGTTTTGGAACGAATGCTCTAGCCATGAAAACAAGATCCAGTTGAAACTTTCCTCAATGGCAAGTCAAACTTGGATGGAAGTAAATTATGTAAACCTGAATGGAAATAAAATGGAGGAGCTGCGGGTGAACAAGGCTACCAACATTTGGCTGGCAGAGATCCTCCCCATCTCCCTGAACAATAAAGACACCTGGTACAGAATACATGCTTAGTTCTCATCTCCATCAATATAGTAGAGTTAACACATGACTCACTTATTGTCTTATGTAAAAACTGTATTGAGTGCAGAACATGCCTGCTCAGCTACCCTTCCACGCTATCAGAAGGGATTACATGACTCTCATTTAGGGACACTCTGTTAGCTCCCCGCGGAGCATCGGATTCAGTTTAAAGTTCTCACAGTAGCCCACTGGGCCCTTGGGCTTTTATTGGGCAATTCCTCAATTTCTGATTAATATTGAAAGTGTGTACAGTCCTAAGAAAGAGTGCCTTCAGATCATCAAATCTCCTTCTCACAGGGACCAAGAAAACCAGAAAGGTTTGATTTGGAGACAGGGTGCTCTCATACATCACAGCCAAATTTTAGAATATATTATCCCTTTATATTTACCAGCGGAAAGCCCGTGTCTGGATTTTAGAAACAAAAAATCGAAAACTTTTATCTCCATTAATGACCTAGCTAGACTTCCATTCTACGAAAAGCTGTTGTCTTCTAGTGCCAAGAAGGCATATGTGGGGATAACGTGCCCTATAGGCACAATAATATACACATTAAGTCAAGTATGGGGGTCATTGAGATAGTTTGCATTCTGATGGTAATGCATGGTACCCTTTGCATTTTTGTTGCCACCCCAGCAATGACTGGCATACTTTTGGCCCTTGTGCAATGGCTGCCACCACAGCAAATGCTGGTCATATATGGCTTCTGATGGGCATTGCTGGCATAAGGTGGCCATCCCAGTGTTTGTTGGATACCCTTAGATTTGGGTGGCATTCCTGCCATGGGATGGTACAACATCAGTGTGTGGGGTATATTCTTCCCATGAGGGACAGTACCATATGTCACTACTTGACAAGTTGATAATTAATGACCAAAGTCATGTATTTATTAAAACTCAAAAAACTAAACCAGTATTTGGGGATTACGTGTATAATTTTAAGACTATTATAAACTTTAGTTTGCAAGAATCTGAAATTGAATGGCGATATTTGGGACCAAATTATTGTAGTTCCAGAAACTACTAACTTTATGCTTGGGTAAAAGTTATTGAATCTCCACAATTATTTAACACTGATATTATTTCCTTGGTGCTTGAGGACATTTGCTGCTAAGACTGTTATCGTATGACTTATGCGGAGCAATTCATAATTCTTAGAGCTTTTTAAAACATGTTTACAGCTACTGCTGTCTGAGGCCAGAATGTGTATGATATGGGATTTGTCTGTTCTCTGTACCTGGAGGTTCTGTGTTACCTAAATAGTAGCTCTTGTGCCTGAGCCTTTGAGATTTCTCTGGAATGAGAGATAGCTCTGTTAATGATGACCTGAGATTCTTAGATCTCTGTGACTTTTCATTTTACCACCATGCCCCTCTGAGTAGATTCTCTGTCATATTATTTGATTTAAAATCTACGATGGATGGGTACCATAAGGACATAAATTAAAGTGAAATATGTAAGTAAAGAAAGATGCTTTATGCATCTGTAAACGTGGTATGTGGCCACAGCAAATTGCATACCCTTATTATTTGGACTGCATATAAAACCGATGGCTTTTTGGCCACTTTTTAGGGACTCTGGTGATAATGTGCAGCTTTGCCACCATTATTTTCAACATTTTAGTAAGAGAAAGTATGACAACACTCTGCCGGACTGGTGAGGGTATTTTTGCCATTTCATCAAAGAACTGGAATAGTTCCTGGCCGCCCATTCAGAATCGCCTGCGAAGTCTAGAGCTGTTTTTGGCACTTTATGTGAAAACAGTGCTCTAAAATGCACAACTTGGTCCCATTTTCACAAAATGTTCCCACATAGAGGACATCCACGAGACCTTTGGGGGATGTCAGCCTATTTACTTTGCTCAATCGTTGAGTTCTGATGCAGGAAGCTGTTTACACTCACCGCGTTCCAAGATCAGCAGCCAGCACTGCAGGGTGCAATGGCACTGAGCCCTCTCTGGGAGCGGGTGAGTTATGCTTAGGTGGCTGCGCACTGAGGAGCCATCAGCTGACAGGATCTCGGTGACAGTAGCTGTAAAGCGGTCAGAGCTGCAAGGCCAATCAGAGCTGTCTGGGCACTGTCAGAGAAACAGCTACATGTGGGTAGGGGCAGTCTCCCTACTAGAAGGTCGGCGTGGCATGCTCAGTGCTAGTGAGCCAGTGCTATAAGTGAGAGTCGCAGTATTCCCGGACCGTAGCAATGCTATATGGGTGCTGTTAGTGTACAGGTCTAGTGGAAATTGTTAAGTGCGTGTGTTATACAGCTGATTAGCTGGTACTGCCCCTATATGTTAATATGAGCAGTGTCAACAGAGGGCTTGCTTGTCTTAGGGCCTGTGATATATAGCCAGTTGTATAAGGGCAGTGACGTCACTACGATCAGTTCTATAGGACCAGTGCTAACAGGCACAGCGCAGGGTTAGCGCTACAAGAAAGCTGCTATAAGGGCATGGTATTGTCAGTACGCAGCCCGTGTGTGTTGCTGCTGCTCCTCCTGCGCCTTTAAGGGGCTGCTCCCTGCACCTCCTCCGCTCTTTGTGCTGCGGCTGGGGGAGGACAGCCCCGCAGGCCCCGGGAGGCAGCAGACAGCGCGAGCAGTTACGGGAGCCCCGTGGCCGCGCGGAGGGAGCAGGCCGAGCGTCGAGAGAGCAGCTCGGACACTGGCAGCCGAGAGAGGGACCTCCCGCCGCATCCTCCCGCCTCCCTCGCCGCCTCTCGCAGGGTTTTAAAAATGGCTGCTTAGGAGCTAGCGGAGCTTCCCGCGCAGGCTGTACCAGCCTCCCCCTGCTCTGGAGAGCGTACCCCGGTCCCCTGCCTGCCTGCCGCAGCCGCTGCGCCCTCTGCTCCTCCCGGGACCTAGACGCTGGGAACACGGGCTGCATGGAAAGGAGCGAGGGGATGAATTCTACGTGTAACGGGACTTCCAGGCCGTTATCAGTGGAGGGACAGCATCGCCTCCCCGGGCTGTTATCTATGTACACCCAGCATCTTTTCAAGGAGACGTAACCTGCACCAAAGCCCCGCACGACCTGGGAGTAGAAGGGACTATATCAGTGGACACCCAGTGCCTGCACACTGGGATAACTGGTGTATTTTTCGCTCTGGACAGCCAGCATCTGCCAAGGTACGAATATCTATGGGCATTAAGCATCACTTCCAGAGCCATTATCAGGACTGTCAACGCCTGCTTGTGAGGGCATACATGGACCTTGTGTCTATGGGAACCCAGCATCACCAAGAGTGTACATCCTGCCTGGTCCTTTGTCAGCTCTCAACACTCCGCATCAACTCCCAGTGAGCTTACTTGGACCCCAGAGCCCGCAGTGCTTGCCTGTGATGGCATGCGTGGACCATGAGCACTGGATAGCCACCCAACCCCAGATTTCTGAATTTCCTGGCACTTGACCATCTAGGGGTCCTTCCTGCCACGGGCCATATTTTGCTTGCAGGGTACCATCTTCTGCTTTTGAAAGGTGGTACTGAGAACCAGCAAGCAGAAAACATGCACCCTGCGATTTCTAGCCAGTTATCATTAGTGAAGTGTTAGGGTCCATTGCATCTAGAGGAACTGTCAGTGATCTTCACCAGAAGCCTTGGCCAACTCGGTTGGAGCTTTTTTTGGTAAGGTGGTAAATGGGAAATTGTCACTCGAGTGCCAAAACTCTTTCGCTCCTGGCCTGCATCTCAAAGCAATAGCGAGTTCATTATCATTGCTGGAGAAACATACATGACGGTACTGCATTTAGAAACTACCAAGGCCAAAATCACTTAACATCGAGGATTATCTTCTGAGGTATACATGTCTAAGGGAGTACCTGGCCATGGTTGCCTCCTCATTTGGAGAATCACTTGTTGCTGGTGTCCCTGGGCGTAAAGTCTGTGAAAAGTCACCTCTACCCCTGTGGCAGTCTGGTCTTGGCATGATACTTCTGTCCAGAGGGCTGAGAAGGGAAGTGGAAAGTTGATCCATTCCAAGAAGCTTGCAGCCTGGTTCTGATTCATCGCCTGCCTCTGAACCCTTCACGAGGTCATGTTGGAAGATTGATCACAAGAGTTGATTTGAATTTTCCCAGTAGGGGTGTGTGTGTGTGTGTGTAAATCTACTCTCTAGTTTCCCATAGTGTGTTACTTCTTCAAAGCTGGCAGAGGATGAATGGTTTCCACCTCAATCTGTGGTCTAACTGAAGACTTCTTCGAGTCTCCTCGCTTGGCCAGACTGTAAATCGCTGCCCGAGGCCCGGCTTCTGTTGGTCAAGTCTTTCCTTTGGGAGGATGAGGTTCGGAAAGAAAGGTCTTTTGCCGCCCCCGTTGATGATGTCATTGGGGGGGAAGCCTTGGCCTGCCGTCACACTGGAGGATCTTAACAGCTGCCTGCTTGTCTACGGTCTCCTCTACCTGGTTCTCTATGCGCAGGTGTCTCAGTCCAAGCCATGCGAGAAGAACCCCTGCTTCTCAGGCCGCTGTCTCAACTCCACCTGTGTCTGCGATCCAGGCTGGGTGGGTGACCAATGCCAGCACTGCCAGGGGCGGTTCAAGTAAGTGTCCAAGCTACCTTGTCCTTGTTTTGCTTGGCTGGGCATGCACTGCTGCTTCGAGATGGACCAACAGTCGAATTTACCAGGCATCCCCGTCGCGACGCTCTATGATGTGCGCGCTGGCCATGGTTGAGTGGTGATGCTGGTTAACATTTCATAAGTGCATTTGGAAAGAAAGAGGGGGTTAGGGCAGAGAGGAATGTTCCCACTGGCTCGTTACATTTGCATAACACATGCTGTAGTGCTGTGTGCTCTTCTTATGGGTTTTTACAAATTCATTCCTTGTGGGATTCTGCAGCTGTCTTAAAAGAACCCCTGTTTTATACATCTCAAGACAGATGTTAACACTGTGACGGTCTAGAGCCTTGTTGGAGAGCCCTGAAACAGTAAAGCATCTTTAGCATATTAGAAGGATCCTTGTACGTTGAACTTTTCTATCCTGGGTATATAATTTTTCCCCAGGTAGCAGACTTCAGTGTGAGCCAAGGTCAGTATTGTATAGTGCCATTTGTATATAACAGTTCTTGATAGTGTCCCATCTGAAGGACATGTGTGCCCTGCAAGGCTAACGCACTGTTACCCTTTGCACTTATGTTGTCAGTTGAATTATAGGCATCACTGTCTAACACTGCTCTTGATGTATAGATTGTCTTTACATCTACTTGTATCCATGAGAACAGCAGTGAGGTGGCCACCTAGGGGCAGAGCTAAGCCTGGGCTGTCTGTGTACACTTCTTTAAAGTGTTAGAACCATCACCACTCCTCGAGGTTTTGATGTACAGTTCAGGCTTTAGTCACGTGTCTCTGAACGGGTTCTCCAAGCTGGTGAGATGGATCAAAACACCTGCTGCATAGGTCTGTGTAGCTTCTAGGTCACTGGGTCGTATCCTGGTGGCTCTACCCACAATTAACAATAAAATGAGTTCCATTGAGTTGTGTATTGCAACCTGTATTAACAGCGCCTAGAGGCAGTTCGTTGTGCAAACAGTGCTGTGCCAGTGTAAAAGTTGGTGAATGACCAAAGCATTCGGGGTTGAAAATGCCCTTGAATCTGCTGATCCGTGCGTCCTGGTTATGCCCATAACCTGCAAGAGCAGCATATTTTTTTTAAACATCAAATTACTTTTGTGTTGTCTATCGGTTATTGATCTGGGATATTTTCATACGTGTCCTATCATTTATTTTTCTTGTGACCAAATCCCTTTGTAATTAAAATCCCTCGTGGAAAGTAATCGTCGCACCAGACACCGTTCCCATGTCCTGCAGCGCGGATTCTGAAAAAGTGCACCCGTAAGCTTTTTCCCCTGGGAGGTTTTATTGTAATTGGGTACCAATATGGACTGTAGTCTCAAAGGTGAGCGTGACATTGAATCTGCACAAACGTGAAGGTTTCATCCCGAGTCATCCGTCAATGAACCCGCACAACATGCTATGGAGAATCTGATTGGGTTAGAGCGGTATATCTGGTTAAGTTGAGATGGTTATACTGACTCGTGTGGAATATTTTCTATTCTGGAAGAAATTACATAAAATAGTTATAAATTCTGAGATTGGAGTGATTCAGCGGGATGAATGAAGGTATGAGTGAATGAACTCAATTTGTAAAGCGCAAAGCGTCCTCGGTAGCTCAGCGCTGGCCAGAGCTGCCAAATTCTAGTAGACAGACATGTTTTGAGTTGTTTTCAGAGCCGGAGATGACGGACCGTGCAACCCCTCCCATACATGTTGCCCACGCCCGCCAGGCGCGTGAGGACACCAACGATGCTCTATCCACTTGAGAGTGATGGATTGTGACACTGCCGAATTGAGTATGGAATCTAATGTTTTTATCAGCCGTAGGTCTTGCATCATTTACCGTGAGACAGTGTTTCCCACAGTTTGAAGGGGTTCGCTGCCGGTGAAGGCCCCTCCCTCCCCGTCCTTGCGCGCTCATCACAGCCTAGTGCACAATGCACGCATTGACCGCGAATAGCCTTTTTTTTTTGTTTACCCTGGTTTTGTGAAGAACTCTGGCTTTTGGGAAATGTTTGGTGTATGAAGGGGCTGCCTGTCACTTGGAGGCACGCGGTTTCACTTCAGTGCCAGGTCGGCGTCACTTAACCCTCTAGGTACCCTTGCGAGAGGGGCGTGAAGAGTGGGCCTACCGCGCTTGCAGTCAGTCCCTTGTAGAAAATGTCAGTGAATTCTTCTGACAGGCTGGGAAAGTGTCTGCAGTGCCTGCCAAGCGACCCCTGGTCACTCGTGTGGATAGAGCCCGAGCCTGTTTTTATAAACTCATATCCCAAGTATGTCAGATTTCAACTTTTTTTCTTAAAGGGGACCGGTCTCGAATTGTTCATCGTGTGCTGCTTGTTCCACGGAATGTAATTTGAATCGTTTGTAGGCGCTAGGGCTGGAGAGCCGGTGAAAGCTGATAAAGTAAAGGTGCTTCTCGCACGTAAGAGGTTTTTTTATGTGACCAAAGTTTATAACACCCTGTTCATGCATTCTAAGCGCCCTGTTGTCTTTACTTGTCCTCAAGTTCAGAGGCAGAAAAGTCAGAAAATGAAGTACTTCAGAACTGCTGCCGTAATGTGCCACTCTTCTGGCCTTCTAATTCAGGGTGACCGACTGAGTCAGACAATTACATAGCGCACTGAGGCTCCCATTTGGTCGATAGGCACTTGTGACCTAAGTGGTGCAATAGTTAGAAAAGGCGAGCCTTGAGTAGGCGTTTGAAACTGGTTAGATTGGAGCAAGAGCAGATCTGTGTTGACATTGACAAACGGTTTCACGGTAGATCTTCCTCGGGTAAGAGGCGCCTGTGGCCTTTCAAGGTTGAACACAGGCACCGAGGAGATCCTTGGCCGCCGCGTTGGCTAGAACTAATTGTTTAGCCTAAGAAAAGTGATGTTACCAATGTCCTTTTAAGGATTTTTGGGGCCCTACGCGAGGCATATTTGGGCACCCTGTCCGGAACAATTTTGAATGTTATTACCCATTTTGTGCTAGCATATTGCCCAAAAATACGAAACTGTGTTAAACTTTCAGAAACGGAATCCCATAAAAACAGCAGACACACGTCTTGCCCTAGGCCCCAAAAGTCCCTAAGATTACACTGGAGAGTGGGAGTGGCTGAGACAGGAGAGTAGACAGAGGTGACATAGAGGGAGGTATCCCCTTCTTAGGTAGCCCCTTTAAAGCTGGGGGCCCTGGGCTTGCCCATGTGTGTAGGCATTTGAAAGGCAAACCTGATACCATGAAGATGAGCTTTTCCTTCACATGGAGACAATGCAGGGAGGGCCTGACCTCTGACACAGGACCCCTCCTCTTGAGCCCCCACACTTTGTGCAATCTGTAGCTTGTGCAATAGATCCTTAGGGGGATGAGCATAGAGAGCTTTAGGGTACTCTAAACAAGCATTCCTCATGGCCCCTACTATCAAGACAAGGGACTGCTAGATCTCTTGGTGCTTACATGTGCCTACATATGCCACCGCTGCTCAGTGCGAGCATGCTGCTCTTTCACAGGCAGAGGCTGCTCCTGTGACAAGTTTGGCTTGCTGTTGTTGAGGTTGCTCCAGTGCCCAGGTTGGGCAGCGTATCGTTTGTGAGAGCTGGGGATGCTCAAGTGCCAGGCTGTGCTGCTCATGTGCCAGGCTGTGCTGCTCATGTGCCAAGCTAGATTGGTCCATGCCAGATGCAGACCCCTTGTATGCCAAAGTGGGCTGCAGATGGGACAGCAGTCTCTACCGTCCTAAGTTGGGTGAGCTCCACTCTCCGGAGCAGATAGTGAAGTCCCTGGGAGTCTTCTTAGGTAAGAATCTCTCCCACAATGTACATAGTGACTCGGTGGCCTGGCCTTGTTTCCAAACGTTGAGTCTCTTGAGGAAAACCCTTCCATTTCTTCTGAAAGATCACCATGCGACCCTGGTGCCTGAGTGTGTTCTTTACAGGCTGAATTTCTGTAACGACCTGTATCTAGATTTGCCAGCAAATGCCACCCTAGGCTACGAATTCCAAACTTTACACAAAGGGCCTGATCACAAGTGCTCTGGTAAATTATGAGCAGGTGTGGGCAGGGATTGCAATTATAAATGGTGCAGTGTTTATCCCACCTGGTAATGACAGGGTGTGATAAAAAGTCCACACCCGCTGTTAAATTTCGGCAGGTCAAACATCCAAAAATGTAATGGGTAAAAAATACCTGGTAAGTACCGGGACTTGTGGATTTTCATATGGTGCACAACAAAATCCACATGCTATGCTCCATTTCTGAGGGCTAAACTCAAAATAGGTGGTATTTATCCCACGCCATAAATTCTAAATCCCTCAGTATCAGATTTTATTGGGGGCGATTATTACCAGGACATATGTCAATCAATCAGGGAATTGTAAGCGCGCTACTCACCCGTGAGGGTCTCAAGCCGCTGAGGGGGGGTCCGCAGATCTGTTTAGCCGAAGAGCCAGGTCTTGAGGGTCTTCCTGAAGGTCTTCAGGGAGGGGGCGCGTCTGATGTCTGCCGGTAGCTCGTTCCAGGTCTTGGCTGCAATGTGAGAGAAGGATCATCCGCCTGCTCTGGCTCTGTGGATGCGCGGGGTTTCGGCCAGTGCGAGGTTGGAAGATCGGAGGTTTCTTTTGGGTACGTGGAAGTTGATTCTGTCGTTGAGGTATTTTGGTCCGTTGTTGTGTAGGCATTTGTAGGCGTGAGTGAGGATTTTGGAAGTGACTCTTTTCTCCACGGGGAGCCAGTGGAGACTTCGTAGGTGTTGGCTGATGTGTTCGTGTCGGGGGATGCTGAGGACGAGTCTGGCGGCGGTGTTCTGTATTGTTTGGAGTTTGCGGAGTAGGGACTTGTTGATGCCGGCGTAGAGTGCGTTTCCATAGTCCAGTCTGCTGGTGATGAGTGCTTGGGTGCTGTCTTCCTTGACTCAGGGGGGATCCACTTGAAGGTCTTGCGGAGGATGCGGAGGGTGTTGAAGCAGCTGGAGGTGACGGCGTTGACCTGTCGGTTCATGGTGAGTGATGAGCCGAGTACGATGCCGAGGTTCTTGGCGTGGTCTGAGGGGGTAGGTGGGCTTCCAAGGGCGGTCGGCCACCAGGTGCTGTCCCATGCAGAAGGGGTGGTACCGAGGACGAGGACTTCTGTCTTCTCGGCATTGAGCTTCAGGCAGCTGTTGGTCATCCAGACTGCGACGTCTTGCATTCCTTTCTGGAAGTTGAGTTTGGCAGTGGTGGGGTCTTTGGTGAGGGAGAGGATAAGCTGGGTGTCGTCGGCGTAGGATACGATGTTGAGGCCGTGTTGTCGGACGATGGCTGCGAGGGGGGCCATGTAGATGTTGAAGAGGGTGGGGCTCAGTGATGTGACAGCCCTTAAGAGTAATCATGCGCCTGCAGTAATTTGAACATACCACTAGTTCTCGCATAGCCTCCACTGGCTGCCAGTGGAACAGAGATTTACCTTTCAAGGCCTTTATTTTTTGTGTAACAATTCTTTTTTCTTTACCCTAACAGAATAGTACAATGACGTCAATTTCATTGAGCATTGTATGGACACTTAACATGAGAAGTGAAACTCTTATCTTAGTCAGTATCAAGTGTATGGTACTGTACTCTACTTCTTTACCACACAATTTACTTTGTGCAGTTTCTTGTCATCATGTCTTTCCCTATATTTAACAGTGAATTTGATAATACTTGAACAAACAGAAAAGTTCCGTCCAACTTCTCTCTTGTCTGCAGCTCTATAAGCATCAGTGTAAACATTATGCGTTAAACATTGGACATAAAAAAGGCGGCTTTTATTCTTCCAGTTGTTCTGCTTTAGATAGTCGTACTTTGGATCCGTTCATTTTCTGCCTTGCTTTCCTTCTTCATGCCCCCCGGGTGTGATGTGTGTAACGCATCTTAAACTAATCGTATTTCAAGGGGAGATGGTGGGTGGGCCATGTTTGTAATGTTAGAATGAGAACAGTTGCTTTAGTTATTACTAGCTTTACTTGGTTTTGTCGAGTAGGCATGGGGTGTGTTACTAATTTCAGATGAAATAGTCACATTTTCTATAACTTCCTATCCACTGTTGTGTTGAGGATTTTCAGTGCCTGCTAAGTATTGCCCCATGTCTCGTTAAACGTGTCTAGTGGTCGTTAATATCATTTGCTTCCAACTTGCAGTACTTGTGATCTCCACATGCCATTTTCCAGTAGTGTGTTCTCCTTGGGTCCCTAGTGTCGGAGGATGCATAGTTTCGCTCTGGCCAGAGAAGTTGCGATTCATCTCTTTCTATGGTTCATCATTCCCATCAGGTCACTGGTGTCCTGTAGTAAGCCTGAATGGATCGAGACAGTCATTTGAGTGTCATGAAATTGTGACATTTCGGTCCAAAGTGAACGCCAGTCCTTTCTAGTGTTGGGTAATACCAGAGTATGTGTATTAAGTCACAATTGTGTGAGCCACATCGCTGGCAGTCAGAATGATGCACTGTTGAAAAGTATTCTGAAATACCAAAAATTTAGTTTTGCTTCCCTGAGCTGTTTGTTGTGTGTCTCTAATAACACAGCCCATTCCTCCGCTGTATATTCCTTATTCAGTATTGTTTGCCACTGTTGCCTGGTAATGTGTAGAAAGACTGCTCAAAACGCGTGTTGTAGAAGCCCTATACTCCCTCCACTGAACACCTCCCACCCCACATATAGATGCAGACTAAAGCAGGAGAAGTTGTCGAGTATCGAAGTATCTTACGGAGATAATGCGATGGCTGGAGATGTTGCCAGTGGTTGAGACTGGGAGCAGAAGTCCTGCCTTCAGTATTTAGAAGGACTTTAGTACTTGATCTATGTTGCCCTTTGCCTCTAATGGTTTCCAGTATACCAGTTTACCTTTGGTGGCAATCCTTACATTAATGCAGATTGGCGCTGAGGCATGAATGAGTAGACTTACACTTATCCTTTTGTGTGCCATTCTCCAGTTAGTAAGGAGGTCCTCACGATGGGATTGATAGCAGAATACAGGTTCGCACTTATGATCATTCATTATCATCAAATCATGCTCTCCACTCTGGAGGGTACGTGCTATTTATGTCCAAATAAGGGATAAAGTATAAGGTAGGGTAAAATATGTCACTTGCTATAGGGAGTGGCCCAGTATTACGCATGCATGTGTAGTAGCCTCAGGTCTCCTAATGTCGTGTGCACATGTAGGTTAAAATCTTACAGCCCAGGGCATTTATTCTGCCATATGAATGTTTTGATATCATTGTCTAGACGAGTAAGTATCAAGTGATGTGTTGTCAGAGGTAGCATGCCAATTACGTAATTTAATCTCTGGACTATTGCCATTTTAACAACTTGAATTCTACCCCACATGGGGAGGTTCAGGTGGGTCCAGTGTTAGATATCATTGCAAGTTGTGCTCATTAAGTGGCTCAGTTTGTCGTCTAATGTTCCTTTAAGCCCTCTATTGATCTTAAAACCTAGATATGTGAGGCCTTTATAGACCCAACACATATTGTGTGGTTCTAAAGTAGTTCAAATCATCATCTTTGACATGGGCTAGGTCTCGCATTTTCCCCAGTTTATTTTGTTTCGTGTTATTTCAGAGAAGTCTTCAGTAATTGCCATGAATGTATCTAATGATGTTTGGGGCTTTTTGATTCTCATCAGGATGTTGTCAGCAAAGAGGAAAGGTTTTATCTGACCATATACTGGTTCAATCCCCTATATGTGGCCTGATTCTCGTATTGCGGCTGACAGCAGGTCCAACGCGAGTAGGAAAAGCAGGGGAGAGAGTGAACACTTCTTTCTGGTTCCGCATCATATTGGAAAGGGTTCTGGCAAAAATCCCCCACATGAAACTTGAGTGGTTGTACTTATGTAGAGCCATTGACACTTGAAAGGAAATCCTGTCCCAGCCCTAGTTTGCCCATGGTCTAAAAGAGATAGTCCACGCTCACTCTGTTAAACACTCAGCTTCCAGTGAAGCAGCTAGTTTTTCCTGTAGGCTATCCCTCCTATCCCATAGCAAGTGTGCTAGTGTTTGCAGATGATACCTGGCAGAAACGGCATGGTAGAAAACCCTTTTGTAATTCATGCAGCCAATATTTTTTCCAAGATTTTTATTTGGCCAACCTCTTCTTTGGTGATCTCATCTTCCAGGAACTCCCCTACCTTCCAGTGATAGAGTAGGTAGCTTGAAACGATTGAGGAAGGCTTCCTCAGTCTGTCTCGTGTCTCACTGAACTGGGCTGTATAGCTTCTTATAGTATGTTGTAAAGAGCAATGTTGTCTACTGGATGCATGTGTTGTACGCTGTCTTTGTTTTTACTGTCTGCTATCAGAGACTGTCTTTGTCGAAATTGGGCTGCTAACAGGTGGGCAGCTTTTTCCCACCTTTCATAGTGATGCCATTTGAGCTTGACTAATGCTCGCTCAACTTTGTCAGTAAGAAGGATATTAAGGTCATATTCATCTTCTAGTTTGTGTTGTATATGTTGAGTAGAGGTAGCATTGTGTTGTGTTATTTCTTATGTTCAATTCAAGTTTGGACTTATCGCTTTGAGCTTTTTTTCTGCCAACGAAGAGTCTGTCATCATCAACTCTCTCCAATTAGCCTTTCCGGCTGCCTATAACAGCTGTGCCAATGGCACAGAGTTCCTGTTTTCTGCTAAATATGTAGCAACTTAATGTCTTTTTTGCTGGTCCAGTGTTGTTAAGATTAGTGAATGGTCGTCACCCTGCTCTCCAAAATTTCACATGTGCTCAAATTTGGTAATAAGGATGTACAGGTCAGAAAATAATCTGTGTGTAATGAAATTTCATGTGTGTTAGAAATCAATGTATATTCACGATTGTACTGGTGTAGGAATCCCCATCTATCAGCCAACCAAGGTCAGCCAGCATGTAAGTACTGCCCTGTCATTGTCATTATTTTTATCTGGATATCCTGTTTCGGCTAAAATTGGGTGCAGTGTCAGGTTCTAGTCTCCTCTGTGTATTGCTCGTGAGTGTCCAAACTGTGAGTAATCTTGAGACTGGGGGGGGGACAAATCTCTGTCAGTATCGGAGGCATAAAAGGATCCAATAATCCGAGACCTGTCTAATGATTTCAGATTAATAAACACGTACCCGTCCTTGGGATCGTTGCATTTGTTGATGATTTTATGTGGGAGCGCCTTCCTGAATAATATTGCTTCGCTGTACTTTCTCAAGTTTTGTCTATAGTTCCTTTCCTGACATTGGCAGCTTGACTCTTGCGGATTACCATCCCTACCCATTGATGCTTTAGTTTGGCTGATTCTGATTTATTCAAGTGTGTCTCTTGGAGCAGGGCGATATCTTCATGCTTGGATCACAAGTAATTCAAGATATGTTTACGCTTGATAAAACGCAACAAGCCATTGACATTTAGAGAGGTCGGTGTCAACAGTTGTGCTAGTGTTTCCTGCTATATGTCTGTTGGTAGGTTGCCGCATTGTAGGTTGCTTGGTGGTAGTATCCCAGAGAGTGCAGTACCTTGCCTTCGGATGTCCGGCAGTTGTGTGGGCTGCTGATTTTGTTTGCGGTCTGCCTCTCTCCTGTTCTTTAGGTATATTGCTCATCTACTTCTTAAAGAGAATAGGATGAAAGGTCTTCCGGAAGGGACCAATGGAAGAAGAGAAAAAGAGTAAAAAATAGGGGGGGGGCTGAAAAGATCTAATGCAAGGAAATAGTGTTTTTAGTGCTGCTTGTGGTGACGGTCGGGTATCCTTTCACTTGTGTCCCGTATAGGTACTAACTCTTCTTTGCCTGATCTTCTCCCCTTTTTTTCTTTTCAGGGAAATACATGCATATTGACGCGTCTCTGTACAACTATCTTTCTTTTATTGGCAGGCTGTTACTTTATGCCTTTCTACGGGCCAAACAAGACCAATCATTGCACTATGGTTAAGCTAATCGAAACGGTGGGAATGAGGGTGCTGCGACAACCATGGTAGGGTACAAAACAGGTCAATATAGAGGGGCTGTCACTTATCCACGTGGAATGCAATAGCAGAACTTTCCTAAACCAATTTAATGATTCAGAGAACCTTTTTAAAATCATTTGATTGTCTTGGAACAATGTAAAATGTTTTTTAGCATTTGCAAACCTTCTGATTTCCCGAATCAGACGGTTTGCAAATGCTAAAACCCTTTGTACATGAGGCCCTTGGTATATAAGCAAAGTAGGGACACAAACCCTCTGCCAAATACCCAAGATAACCGCTTTAGCATCTCATCTGTACAATATCCTACTACTCAGAAGTTATTATTCGATGAAGCACGGGCTGGCTACAGGAACAAAGTTAGGCCCGCTTAACAAGAGTACCCTAAATCCTCGTTGCAAAGTGTTGTGATGTCCTGAATCGAGGATTCCTCACGCACTCGAGGCGATGTGTTGGTTCTGAGGGGCTGCAAAGTTGTGATGCAAGGTCCTGCGTCATCATAGAGGATCTCTTTGACCAGGGCTTGTGATGCAAAGTCCAGCGTCGAGGCGATGCGTTAATTCTGAAGAGCTGCGAGGCAGCGATGCGAGAACCTGCATCTTCGCCTAGGCTGCCATCAACGCGAGATTTGCAATGCGAGGGCCTCCGTCAGTCAAACTTCACACAGCGATGGTTCTGATTCTGGCTGTGAGGTCGATGCGTAGTCCTTGTGCTGAGAGAATCCTGGCAGCAGAGGTGATGTTGGTTCTACTTGGGTTTGCGCTGTGCAGCAGAGGAGGAGATGTGCCTGTTCTGCTGGATCCTCAGATGGGCTGGCAGAGCACCTTCAGGCCCACTTAAGTGTCCAGACCTGGGGTGGCACCACTTGGCAGGGTAGGACTCACAGATGGCAGAGTCCAGGTGCTGGGTTCAAGGTTGTTGGTGTCTTCTGTCCCTGAGGCTCTAGTCAGGAGGCCAGCCAACTAGCCCTTGGAGTCACTCTAGGGCCCTGGGTTCAACAGATGCAGGTCCAGACCTTCACACCTTTGCAAGAGGGCAGCAGGCAGCACAGCAGGGCAGCAGTCCTTCAGAGCAGCAGTCCAGCAGAATGGTAGTCCTTTCAGCAGCACTGCAGTCCTTCCTGGTAGAATATCCACACGTCCAGAAGTGTACTGAAGAGTTGGTGTCTGGCGTCCAATATTTATACCTGGGCCTTCCTTTGAAGTGGGAGAAGCTTCTAGAGGTTTCCCTTTGAAGTCCCCAGGCATCGTGCCTATCCTGTCATGGCTCAGATTCACAACAGGGGGTATGCAGCCATTTGTGTGGAGGCAGGGTACAGACTAATCAAGTACAAGTAGGGCTATGCTCCTTTCCGCCCTCTCAATCTGATAGTAATGGCCAATCCAGGCAGACCTAAGCTCCCTATTGTGTGTGGCTGTCTAGGAGGAATACACAAAGCCCAACGTCAACTACACCCAGTCATGTGACCCAGTCACTGGCAGCCTGCGCTAAATGGCTAAGCCCAGAAAATGCCAACCTCCTGAAAGTATAAACAAACTATCAAGGGGGTGGTTGATTGAATTACATACTTTTTCTGAAGGACAAGGTATTTAATAAACGTGACCAGTGTTTACATTTCACACTTAATCAGTTACAATATTTGCATTCTAAGCAGAACAGAACAAGGATAAACACTCTTCTTTTACATGAATGACTTGTGCAACGTTACCAAAACTGAACCGTGATACAATTATGAAACATTGATGAAACCTAAATGACATTATCACACAAACCATGACATCAATACATACGGATGAATCGTATATCATCTTTGTAAGAAAACATAAACAACAATGAATGGTGCTTTGGTAGACGCACAAAAGGAAATTAATTGTGTTATAACCCAGTCCAGAATATGTCATTAGAAGGGATTAATTCATGGCTGCTCAAGAGAGGCTAAACCCTTTCCATATTGGCATCTGGGTTCAAGCATCCTCTAACATGGAAAGTATTATTCTTCATATCATTTCTTTTCACATTCCATATTGATGAAAAAAGTTAGTGAATTCCGAGATGGTTCGTGCCAGCGCGTTTCAAACCACATCTGACTGGGGGTTCTCTTCAGGCCTGTGGGCTGGTGAACGCTTGTGTGTATCTTTTATCTTCAAAGACGGAAGCGAGCGGCAAACATCTTCACATGTTAATAGAGCGATTACTCTCAAGGCTTTATTTTTAAAAAAATTAAAAAGTTGACCGCGTAGAAAGTTGTGAGCGGTTTTAGAATCCGTGCTTGGACGCTAGTATTCTTGGAACAACAGTGCCTCCGCCATCCTCCTCAAGCCAGTAGTGACCTCGCCAGTAGTGACCTCACAACTTTCTACGCGGTCAACTTGTTTTTTTTAAAATAAAGCCTTGAGAGTAATATCTCCATTAACGTGAAGATGTTTGCCTCTCGCTTCTGTCTTTGAAGATAAAAGATACACACAAGCATTCACCAGCCTACAGCCCTGAAGAGAACCCCCAGTCAGTTGTGGTTCGAAACGCGTTGGCACAAACCATCTGGGCATTCACTAACCTTTTTCACTACTATGGAATGTGAAAAGAAATATGAACAATAATCCTTTCCATATTAGATGATGCTTGAACCCAGATGCCAAAACGGAAAGGGTTTAGCCTCTCTTGAGCAGCCATGAATGAATCCCTTCTAATGACATTTTTTGGACTGGTTTATAACACAATTCATTTCTTTTTGTGTGTCTACCAATGCACTATTCATTGTTGTTTATGTTTTCTTCCAAAGATGACATACGATTCATCCGTATGTATTGATGTCATTATTGGTTTGTGTGATAACAATGTCATTTAGGTTTCGTCAATGTTGCATAATTGTATCACGGTTCAATTTTGGTAACGTTGCATAAGTCATTCATGTAAAAGAAGAGTGTTTTATCCTTCTTCTGTTCTGATTAGAATGCAAATATTGTAACTGATGAAGTGTGAAATGTAAACACTGGTCAAGTTTATTAAATACCTTGTCCTTCAGTAAAAGTATGTAATTCAATCAACCACCCCCTTGATAGTTTGTTTATATTTTGCCTGAGGCCCACCGTGGTTGTTGTTAAGGGCCCAACCCCTCTAAGGTTTAACCTACTGAAAGTGGCATTTTCAAAATGTAATTTAAAAGTAGACATCACCATGAGAGAGGATGTCTCTATAATTTCAGAGACATCAAACATGAACTGGTTACCTGCTCCCATTTAGAATTACCACTTATTAAATGTAATGCTGTAACTTCAATGTTAGCCTGTGGGAGAGGTAGGCCTTGCAGTAGTGAAAAACGAATTTATGAGTTACCACATGAAAAACTAAAAAGTATATGTCCCTCTTTTTAAATACACTGCCCTCTGGGTTGTCTAGGGCCTAACCTAGGGGTGACATATGTATTAAAAAGGAAAGTTTGGGCTTGACAAAAGGTTTATTTTACCAGGTCGACATGGCAGTTAAAAAACAGCACACATATGCAGCAATACCAAACCTGAGACATGTTTAAAGTGCTATTTAAGTGTACAGCACAATCCGTGCTGCAGACCCACTAGTAGCAATTAATTTACAGGCCCTGGGCACAGGTAGTGCCACTTTACTAGGGACTTACAAGTACATTAAATATGCCAATTGGGTATAAGTTAATTATACCATGTTTTAGGGAGAGAGCACAAGCACTTAAGCACTGGTTAGAAGTGGTAACGTGTGCAGAGTCTTAAAAGCCAACAAAAACAAGTTCAGAAAACGGGAGGGTAAAGGCAAAAAGTATTGGGATGACCATGCAGAAAGGGCCAAGTCCAACACTATTTAAAGCCATTTTAGTTTCAGAAAGGCTTTAAAATTGCATTTGTTTTGCTGAGTTTAATCTAGTGTTTAGTAGTGGGGCTGTTGATGTGACAAGCTAGGCTGCTGTTGTGCTAGGCTGTAACTTCTCTTGTGCTCTATCTTGAGTCACTCATGTTCCAGGGCTTGGATTCCCAGGGTGCCAGGCAGGTACCACTCTGTGTGCAAGTACTGAGCTGCTGGTGTCTGGTTACAGTATAGGACGGATTTTAGGCCATGCCGAGGATGTTACCTGTTATCTAGATCTTCGTTTGCCCTTTTCTCTCCAATAATCTGTCCTTTTTCACTACTCTTCATTTTCAGCTTCCCATCCTCCTATTTCCCTTCCCTCTTCTCTCCCCTCACTCCATCCTGTCTCTTTTTGCCCACTCCTCTATCCTCATTGCTCCCACTAACCAACTCCTCAGAGTTTCTATCATGGTAGCGTAGGAGGGACATGTCTCCTTGCTTCATAGCTGAGTACCTTGCACTAGGCTATGCTATTATATTTTTCAGAGATGGATATTATTTTCAAGGTTAATAAACAGTATCTCGAAAAACATGCACATAGTTTTTACCTTGAGAAGTGTTCATCAGTTAACAAAGTGCAAATGGGCTAATGTCAGTTTGATGGGAAATAAGTTAAGAGATTCTGTTAGTAGATACTTCATCAACTCTGAAAGAAAAAGGCCTACATCTCATGGGAATGCAAGCGAATATTGCTGTTTAAGATCACAGGTTTGCTGTAAAGATGACTGACGCACCAGTTATTTATTTATTTCACTTATTGCACAGCACCACATTTCTCCAACAGTGTTCCTCAAAAACGTTGTCATGCCAACATTTGATCACCGTTCCAGTGAGTGGTGCTTTGGAAATATTTCAGGTTTGTGGCATTTAAATGGATAATGAGAGTCTCATTACTGCATATCATGCAAGGGACTTACTATCACCTCTATGACTTTAAAGTCACAGGTTTGGAAATGAAGGAAATGCGCCTTCAACTTTTGCCATATTTAGTCGCTCTTTGTTAGTGTCTTTTATTATTCTTTGTCCATAAACATGCCACGGACTCGAGCTTTTAATCCGTATTGAAAAGGTAAACTGGTCTGCCAATGGGGCAGTGTGATGTCATCACTTCCTGTGATGTCATTAGGAAGGTAAATGGATTACGGTGACCACTCCCGGGCCCTGTTATTTGGTGATGTCCTTAGCAACGAGGATATGTTTTTATCCATTTTTTTTATTTTTTACTTGTGATATCTGAACCGTTAGGGAAATTCAACGTAGTTGTAATGCTGATCAATTCGTAATGAGTCATCAACCGCAAGTTGGTGCATAGGGATTCATTCCTTCTGCACGCTGTGCTTGTGTTGTGAAACAGAAAACCAGAAGTAGCTGTAGCATCGTATGGCTAGCGTTTATTAAACTAACCTTTCACTCTAACCTGAAAAGGTCTTTTCATTTTTGATAGATTAATTGTTTTGGCGTTATGGAATGTGCAAAGCCTAGGTCGAACAACAAATTTGACACAAGCTTGCTTTATTTTTTTTTAAACCTGTAAACATGGCATTACATTGTCGCAGCTTTGATCTAAATCACATTTACATTTTATATGAAATGTATAAACGATAATAGTAGACTTAGCATTCAGTCTGTAGGAAAGTCGTGCGATTACCCGGCGGGTCTGTGTATCTGAAAACTCGGTAGGAATGGGGGAGAGTCGCTCACAGGTAAGACAACGCCTTTGAGAGCTGGTGGGACTGTGGACAGCTGTTGTTACTGTCCTGTTCAGTCATGGAGGGTGGGGCAGAGGTAGTCGCATGCTGGGCACCAAGGGAGGGTGTAGATTAAGAAACAAAGGACCTGATTGTAGAGTTTGGTGAACAGGTTACTCTGTCACAAACAATGTCTAATATCCTGTGTGCCTTAATACTAGAAGTGAGCGAGCCCCCTCAAGCCAGATGCCCGGCTCCAGCTCAGCTTGAGATCTTCTTGGAACCTCGAGCCCAAACCAAGCCAAGCTTGCATGTGGCTTCTACCTGCCACACACACTCTAATCTCACCAAGAATGGAAAACAAATCATTTACCTTTGATGTAAAATGGGAGACAGTAAAAAATGCTCATCTAGTTGCTGAACTGCACAATGTGAAACAAGAAAATCTGTGATCAGTCCCACTACTCTGATTTTACAGAACCTCCTTTTCTTCATTGTCACATATGTGAGCACCCTTCAATATGTGGGCTCAGGATGTGCGCTGCACCACAGCCTCCTCTGTTTGATTTAATAGACTATAATGTTGCTCCATCTATAGTAAGACTCTAGGTCACATTTAAGATCGTACTTGACAACTGACGTTCCTCTGAAGTTCATTGGCAAAAACTATCACTTTTAATAAGTACCTCTCAATGCAGTGATATAATCTGATGTACTAAGGTGAAACATTCCTGTGTGTTAAATAAATACTCTTTCTTAAACATTTCGAACATACTTTATCATATATTAACATGCCACATATTTTCAAGGCTCGGCTCTTACAGTCAAGGCTCAGCTCTCCCTATTAACTTGTCGGATCTTCCACCTCTACTTATTACAAGTGCATTATATCCAATGGCATCTGTAACAAGACTGATGAGATCTCAGTCACGTTTGTGGTGGAGTGCGAGCCCCAAAAAACTCTAAATCCGGCCCAAAGTCTGCCGGCCTGACATCTTGGTCACAAGGGCTAGAGCGTCCCTTGCTGCGAGGTCTAGCTTACATGAGGTGGCTGTGAGCCAGCCTTTTCATCTGAGCAGTTAGCCTGTCTGACATGATAGTCCTCTTTTTCACCTGTGGAGACAAAAAACCCCTAGCAAAGTGCATATGAACTTTAGTGGGACATTTGTGTGTGCATAGATGTACACATGTAAATTGCCATGTGTTCTCCTGGAATTCCATGAAAGTCTGAATTGTGTTCAAAACTTGGGTGTAAGCCTGTGTGACTTAATTTTGAACCTTCAACCGAAAGTTTTGTAAATCGTGCCTATGTATATTGTCTATGTAATGTAGCTGCATTTTGCCTTATGTGATTGTGTCATCCTTTTGAGCAAAATTGTGTCTTTTCGTTGGATGCTCCTGGTTATTACCCACATTACTCAGATTGTGCTCTGTGACGCACAGCTATCATTTTCACTGACCTGATGATGACATGGCCTCGATGAGAGATATTGGTATTTAATGCACTTATTACTTGTACAGAGAGAGTATTGGGCATCTCCGTGGACAGTCTGTGTAGTAACGCTATGATACTTTTAATAGGACACTACAGTTGCTCTAACGGCTATCATGTATTGCATGGGGTCTTCCTTACCTGCACTTATGAGTACACCTGCAACTATGCATGCAGTAGTTTTGACAGTACTGGGTAGCACGGCCTTTATGTATGTCGCCCCGGTCCCTTCCTCCACCACAGCAGGGAAAGACTGCGACAAAGACGGCCGGCTGCAGTGACTGTTGTGAGAACTCCAGGCCTTGTGAAGCAACCCTGGCACCAAGCAAGAAGTCAGAGCCTGGGAACACTTAGAGCTGAAGCTGGGAGAATTCTGGTCTTTGGAGAGGAGCACAGGGCATGCGCCATGCGCCTAGAAATGAGAGGCAGTATTGCCCAGAGTCAATCAATGTTTCCTTCCTCGTCCTTTGCCCTTCTTCTCTCCTTTATTTTTTGCCCTCAGTTCCTTCCTTTCTCTTCCTTCCTCGCCTTTTCGTCCTTGTCTTCCCTTTATTTTCTTTCCCTTCTCACTTGATTCCCCTCCCTCCCTATCCTTTTTGCCTTTAGACCTTCCTTCCTCCCTCTCCTGCCCTCTGTGATTTTTTTCTTTTCTTTACCATCTCCATTCCTTCCTCTTCTTCCCTTCTTCTTCCCTTGTCTAACCTCTCACTTCCTCCCGCCTATCCTGTCCCCGTGCTCCCCTACCATAATTCCCTCCTCCATTCATTATTTTTCATTCTTCGCTCACTTTCGTACCCACACTTCCCACTTCTTCTTTAGGCCTCCCGCCCTTTCTTCCTTCTTTAATTACATCTTGCTTCTTTCCTTCCCTCGCTTTCTTCGCTTGCACGCATCTGTAGCCAGTGCCCCGGTCCTCCCGGCCGGCTATTGCGAGCCTTCGTTGAATCTCATGTTTGTCCCCTTGGGCATTCAATTTCCTCCGAGTATAAAGAGTTCACTGTTGAAGACCTTGCAGTATTCCGGCCTGTGCGGCGATACATTTTACTCTGCTTCCCTTTTGATTTGGAAACTGGTCTTGTTTTTCATAATCTCATGATGATGATTTGTGTTTGTAACTGTCAAATCTGTTTGGAGCTGAAACTGACTGAAGGCCATAAATGATTTCGAGTTTGTGAACTTTGGGTATGGTTCCCAAAGGGTTCTCTCTAGAGCCAGTGAGGAGACGCCCATGAGTCTCTGATTCACACCAGCTGTTTACAACAGATTCACGACAGCCGGCTTCGGAGCAGATCTGAAGCTGCCAGGGGCACCACGATGCCTCCGCGCAAACCTGTGACTTCCATCTACACTCCAGCATTTTTTTATTTTTTTTTAACTTTGTTTTTATTGATTTTTTCCGAACAATGAGTCAGTCTTCATAAAACAGTATGTGAAGACATATGTCCACATAGCATAAGATGTCGTGGTTACAACCATTATAGGATAATATACTTGTACAGTTACAGACATCCGGAATCTTCTTCAAATGGTCTCATACAAGGAGCTGGTAATATCATAAAGCCTCTGACATATCAAACATGATATGCACATTGTTCCCGTGCCCCATAAAAGTGTGACGGGCCAATTGGCAATTTGTTAAATCGATCTGCATATAATATAAATAAACATCGTAACGAACAACAATCATCCCACCTCCCCACCCTCCCCGTGTGCCCAGCCCCCCCCCATCCAACAGCCTCACATGCATATCATCTATATCCACAGGTGTGCACAACTTGGTTTCAAAGTCCGTCATACTTGAACTATAAAGTCCTGATAGACACCTTCAACATAACGAACATGCAACACAAGGGGTCCAAGTGTCCCATAGCCACAAGTCAGACCCCCCCCTCGTAGCATCCCCATCTTATTCTAATAGGACAAAATATCTATTGCTGCGTAGTCTTCCAGCATTGCATACCATGTCAGTGAAATCGGTGTCTTCCTTAGGCCTCTGTATTCCTCCCTTTGCAATTCAGTGCCCTCTGCCCTGCCCCATTTCACCATTTCAGTGTGCCATTCTTGTAGGGACGGGGCTCTAGTGGCCTTCCAGCGTGTAGTTATGGCTCTTTTGGCTAGGAGTAGCGCAAGGTTAGCAAAACGCGAGGCAGGGCTGTCCTTCCTCTCACTGTGTCTCAGTCCCAGTATGCAATATTCCAACGTGTCGTTCCGACGCACTGGGGCCACTTCCGACAATATTTTACACACCGTCGTCCAATAGTGTCCCAGTCTGGGGCAAGCCCATACCATGTGGACCAATCCCGCGTTGGGTGCGTGACATCGTGGGCAGCCATTATTCGCCTCTGCAAACATTGCCCTCAGCCTGCGTGGGGTCAAGTACGCCCTGTGCAACAACATCAGTTGGATAAATTTAAATTTGGGATTGCGGGAAACCTTCTTGGGGAACCCTAATATAGTATCCCATTCTTTAGCCTTAAATGCGCGGCCCACGTCTCCTTCCCATTTGTCGCGTAGCGGCTGCAATGAGATCGCTCTCTCGGTTCGAATCCCGTGTGCTAGCCATTTTGTCAACCGAGCTCCGTTACCCATCAGGTACTGCATGGTAAGCAGTGTGTTCGTGGGTGGTTCATTATCTGCAGGTGACCATGTAGTGCGTATGTATCTGGAAATTTGTGCGTGTAAAAGGAACAGCGTATCTGGAGCACCATGGACCCGGACAAACGCTTCATGTGACATTAGCACACCCTCCGTGAAGAAGTCCCCTAGTGTGGTAATGCCCGCCTCCGTCCACGCCTTTAGGTTTCGATGTGAAGCTATTCCCGAGCGTGTGGGTATACCCAGTAGCGGGATAGTGGGGGCATACGGTGGTCGCCGACCAGTATATCTCACCGCACTTCGCCAATATGTGATAGCTAATTTCAGTAAGTGGGGCGCTGACGCCAGCGGGGGGGTTCGTGGCAGTAAGAGCCTGTGGATGACCCCCTTATCCCTATCCCGTGATGTCATGTCCAACTCATGCAAATTACGACCAGCAAGCCAGTATGCCAGCCACTGTAACTGGCTGGCATAGCAATACGCTCGCAAATCCGGCACCCCCATCCCTCCGTGCTTCGCGTGAAGTTGAAACTTTGCCAGGCTAATACGCCTACGCCCCGTGCCCCATATTAGCTCTGTCATCAAAGAGTTCAACACTGTAAAGGACCTCGCGGGGACAAGCAGTGGCAGGTTGGTGAAGAAATAAAGAAGCCGTGGCAGTAGCACCATTTTTGTAATGGCCACTCTGCCTGCTACCGATAGGGGCAGTGAGATCCAGAACCGAATTTGGGATTTGAGAGCGGTAATCGCACGCCCCAAGTTGCCATCCAGGAGGTCCGAGTTATTACGATAAATTTGGATTCCGAGATATTTAAAAGTGTCTGGCGCAATATGGAAGGCCCAGGGACCAAACTGATAAAAACCGCTCCTCTCACTACCGTCAAAGAAGTACGCGTAGGACTTGGCGGCATTAATGGCCAAGCCAGAGAGGCTCTGGAATGTCTCAAAGATGGAGGGCATGGGAGAAGGATCAGCAGTCATATCCTTGATATAAAGAATAATATCATCCGCATACGCCGAGACCGTGTGGAGTGTACGTCCACGCAGTATACCCCGACAGCCTGCGAAAGTGCGGAGTCTATGTAGGAGCGGTTCTAACGCCAGGATAAACAACAACGGCGACAAAGGGCAGCCCTGCCTTGTCCTCCGAGCCACTATATATTGACCCGAGACGTGCCGGCCCGTACGTGCTCGCGCCGTGGGGTTCTTGTACAGTAATCGCACCCACGCTATGTATTTCTCAGGAATGCCAAAGCGTGCTAGGGCATAAAACATATAGTCCCATCGTAGGGAGTCAAACGCCTGCCTCAGATCAAGGGATATGCAGCCTTCTGTAGTTCCCGTACCGTGTGTGCCCAACATAACTTGGTGTAGTCGTCTGATGTTGAGTGCTGTGCTCCTGCCAGGTACAAACCCACACTGGTCGGAATGTGTCAGCGCAGGAATAAACTGATTAAGACGAGTAGCCAGTATCTTACTCAGAATTTTATAGTCTGTGTTGAGAAGTGATAATGGTCTATAGCTCGAGATACTCAAAGCATCCCTCCCGGGCTTCAACAGAGCAACCACCAGCGCCTGCAACGTAGTAGCAGGAAGCCCACCCCTGTCCAGTGATTCATGATAAAGACATTGCAAATGAGGGGTCAGCAAATCGGCATACCTTGCGTAAAATTCGACCGGGAGGCCATCAGTCCCTGGGGTTTTAGTACGTGGTAATGCCTTAATTGCCCGCCGTATTTCTGCCCCTGTTATCGGTCGTAGTAAGTCATCGCGCTGCGTTTGTGTAAGTTGGGGGACGCATATACCATCAAAGAACGACTCGAAGTCAGTATGGGCCAAACCGGGAATGGGGCCGTAAAGATGTTCATAATAGTCTTTAAACGCAGTATTGATGGCCAATTGCGTATTGACCACCACATCTATGTTATTCCTGATTTCTAATATGGGTGTGGGCGAGTGGGCGTGCCGGGCTAGCAGTGGCCCTGGCCTATCAGCTTGTGTATGTTATTTTTGCGTGTATAACCTGTAATCCACAACCCGTAGTTCTTCAAGTAGCTCCGCGTATTGAATGTTAGTCTCTCTCAATTGTGTCAGTTGGTCATTCGTCCCTGCAGCCTCCCCCTCTAGGGCGGCCAACCTGCCCTCTGTCTCTGTAATACGCTCTACAAGGGTGAGTCTCACTCCTGCCCTAGAGCTGATTGCCACCCCTCTGATGACCGTTTTAAAGGCATCCCATTCGACTTGTCGGGAGCTAGCAGACCCAGTGTTCTCCGTAAAATAATTTGCAATCGCTTCCAAAAGAGTGGTGCGGAAAACCTGATCCTCCAGCATCTCAGGTTGCAGCTTCCACGTCGGAATCGATGTGGGAACCCTACCCCACTGCATGGTTAGTTCTACCGGTTATGATCTGATAGAGTTTTCCCCATATGGGTCACTGAGGGAATGGACCCCAATAGGGCACCGGAACATAGGAATCGATCTATCCGGGTGTGTAATCCGTGTGGTGGCGAATAAAAGGAGTATTCCCGGTGCCCTATGTGTTTTACGCGCCATGCATCATGCAGTTCCCATCCCTCCGTCCAGCCCCTGAGCGCCTCCGCTTGTTTTTTGCTTTCAGTGGCATGTAGCGGGGTAAGACCTGTCTAGGTCCACATCCAATACCGCGTTGAAGTCTCCCCCTATCACCCAGGGGTATGCAGCCCATTCCGTCAAGGCCGTACCCAATGTAGTCAGAAATTTATCCTGATTAACGTTCGGTGCATATACACAGCCCATTACCACATGTGCCCCATCTAATAAACCATGAAGCAACACATATCTACCGTTGACGTCTATTTTTTGCTCTAAGAGCTTGAAAGGGACAGTGCCTCGCATCCATACCGCCGCCCCCCTGGAGAAAGCTGAATATGTTGTAGCGAACAGTTGTCCCCTCCATTTCCTCTGCAATTTGGCTGCTTCATCAGCATTAAGGTGAGTTTCTTGCAAGTAGGCGATAGTGACCCTCCTCCTGGTTAGTTGGGTCAGAATCCTGTGTCTTTTAGGAACTGATCCTAATCCCCTTACATTCCATGTACAATAAGTGTACGTATTATGTAATGCCATCATGGTACTGAAAGTGTAATTGCAGTGTATCCTGTGGAACCTGAAATCCTGTATATAAAAGCCGCTGAAGGGCCGGGCCTGCCGCTACCCACAAACTCCCCAATACTAGGGTCCCCCGTAAACCTACAGAGGACCAAACACAAAACAAAAGTCCAACATGGACTGCAAACAAATAAGACATAATCGCAATCGCCTGGGGGGTGAAGGTCTAAACTGCATCAGTTTGTAAAATCTACGTGTAGTGCATTCAAGTATGTCTCGGTGGCATGGACGCACCTCCCTATAAAGCATATTTGTTCTGGACCCACTGAGCAGGCAGTAACAGCAACACACATAGTACATAGTCGCCGTATACATTACCACTCCCGGCCTTCCCGTAGCATATCATCAAAAGTCCCTGGCCACCTGGGCCGTGATCGAAGGAAACAGCGTTATGCTAGTGTCCGATTCAGAGCGCATCGTGTCGGCCTCAGATGAATGTTCCGAGGTTGCTGCATTCTGGGCATCATGCGCCGCCAGTGCCGCCGCCGTAAGGAGTGCATCTCTCTGGCTGGTCGCGATCTGTTCTGGGGTGGGGCCAGTGTCTATAGTATCCATGGATGTGCCATGCCCCGACCGGGGTAGTCCAGTCGTTCGCATCGGGGAGGCTCGGCGCAGCTGTTCCATCGGCGGTGAAGTCTGTGAGGCCGCCGGTGTGAAAGTTGTTTCAAGCCAGTCTGCCACTTCCTCAGGATTCTCAAAGAAGTACGACTTCTGACCATAGACCACTTTCAGTCTAGCCGGAAAAAGTAGTGCGTATTTTAAGTTGTGGTCATGTAGGCTCTTCTTCACCCCCAAGAATGTAGCCCTAGCTTTCTGGACCGCCGGGGTAAAATCCGGATATAGGGAAATTGTCCTGTTCTCAAAACGCACAGGGGCGTTCTCTCTAGCAGCCCGCAGGATAGTGTCGCGGTCCCTGTAGTGTAGAATGCATGCTATCAGAGGGCGAGGCGGCGCACCCGGTCGCGGAGGCCTGGAAGGCACCCGGTGCGCTCTCTCCACACTGTACATAGGTGTTAAGCCCTCTTTCGCCACATGATCTCTCAGCCAGTCCTCCACAAACTGTGTTGGGTTGGATCCCTCACTGCGTTCCGGCACACCAAGTATTCGAACGTTATTGCGGCGGGATCTCCCCTCCGCGTCGTCCATCTTGTCCTGCAATCCCTTCAGCTGCCGCTGAAATTGCTCAAGTTGTGTGGAGTGCATAGTTTGTTGGGGTATAAGGTCATCCAAAGCCAGTTTGTTCGATTTGACCTTATCAGCCAGTTTTTTATGGTCCGCCTGCAGGAAATTGAGACTAGTGGACATCGTGTCTATGCGTGCCTCCAGCGCCGTACGTGAATCCCGGATCTCCTTCAAGATCAAATCCAGCTTGGCATCGTGGGGGTCCACACCAGTAGGGGGAATTACGTCACTGCCCGAAGCGCCGGAGGGGCCATCGCCAAATGTGAGCCGTGGTGTGCCATCGGCATTATCGTCCGCTTGCTTGTTTCTGGTACGGCCCATGGCTCCTCGTCGACCCTCCGTCCGTCTCTGCCACCGGATGGTCTCTTCGGGATGCTTTGAGAGCCCCACTCCGCACAGCCACCCACCCAGTGAAGCACAGGTCTCCTGCGTGTATCAAATCTTCTTGGAAGCGGATTGTCGATAGGCCGCAATTAGTCAGTACCCCTTGCTCCCCGGACGCACACCCACGGAGGGTCCCACCAGGTGTGCCAGGCTCTGTATCCACAGTGTTCAGCAGAACAGTCCCAGTGGCAAAATGTTATCCCGCTTCAGCAATGCAGTCGTGTACCTCTCTCCATCTCCAGGGCAGGCTGCAGGCGTCGAGCGTCACCTCCCTTAGTTCATGCGCCTCCCGAACAGGGCAACCACACCACAGTGCTGCAGCCGGTGCCAGCTAGCTGCTGTGTACCCCACCAGTGCCGGGTTCGCTTGTGGAAAGTGCCACCAGGCAATACCACACTTCCCCGCGGGGCAGGGGGCCGAGACAGACAGCCCAGCAGCAAAGGCTCCCGCCGGACGCAGGCTCTCGCCACACAACGCATTACACTCCGGCAGACAATCGTGTCCCAGACGGGGAGGGAGGGAGGGGGGGGCCCCGAAACACCTTCAGCCCTCGCCCCCGCAGCGCCAGTAATTACCAGCCCGTGTTCGGTCTCTCGCTAGATCACCGCCGGTCTGCGTCTCCGTCTCCGCTCACTCTAGCGCCAGGCCCAGTCGGCCTCCTCCTCCCTTTTGTCCACTGGGGCCGAGCCGCGGTGCCGCACTGCCGAAATGCTGATATGCCGATAAGCCCTCCGCGCCCGCCTCAATCAAGGACTCCGACCCCCCCGATCAGGAGCCGCCACCTCATTTATTCAGCTGCCTCCGCTAGCAGCGTCGGGAACTCCATTCCAGCAGGGCTGCCGCTTCATAGACGCGACTCCTCCCCTCGTCCTCCCAGGCCGTCAGCCGTCCAAGCTCGGCGCCGAAACCTGCAGTGTACAGCAGGCTTCCAATATTCTGTTCACCGCTTCAGGCTCCAGGGACGCTCCTCTGTGCCAGGAGTGTCATTCGGGCCCCCCAGGTCCAGCATGAGGCAGGATATTCAGCCTTGTGTCAGGGTGGGAGACGGAGCTCTTTCAGCTCACGTCCTCCATGTTCGGCAGTTGGCCACGCCCCCACACTCCAGCATTAAAAGCAGCTGTGGGCATCTCCAGATTCGCTAGAGGCAAACCATTTTCAAACAAAGTGAAATGGCTGGTGCCCATCTGGGATGCTCCTGAGGAAACCTTTGTGAATTGGGCACTTGGAGAAGTTTACAATTGGAGATATTTGACAAAAGTTCATGGCATTTTATCCATTCAGCACTCAAAGCAATAAACAAACCCATGAATTTTCATGAACCAGAGAGGTTCTAGCTTTATTTTTAACTAGCATCATAATAATAAAGTCGTACAGCAATTCCAACCACGAAATACACAATACCCGAGACTCCCTTACTTCAAAAAGAACAATGGGCCCAATTGACAAACTGCATTTTGTAGTATGTAAATTAGTACAGCAGTTGCACTATGTACTAATACGTACAATATGCAATTCACAAACCTATGGCTGGGGATCACTGCCTCACCTATCTTTTCTGTGTGGAGTTCTCCGCACATGTAAGTGTACTTTTTTGTAGTAAAAGTGGGAAGGACTAGGGGTAATGGTTGGAAAATGGGGAGTCATTATTCAAAGATGTGTGGGATTAAGAAAAGATTGAGGGTGGGTTTGAGAAGGACATGCTAAGAGAAAACACAACTACAAAAGAGTAACACACCATTGTGATTTATACAAAATCCACTTCTAAAGCTACTGCAGCCCTAACAGTGCCCAAATAGGCTTAAATGTACTCCAGAGTATCCTTGGTTCTAGTCAAGTACCACACATGGCCAATCACTGGTGCAGCAACACACTCCCGTCAAAATCAGTAGAGACAGGAATTTAAATTAACACCCCCTAGGAATTAATGTTAAGTTACTTAAATAATTTCTACATTTTAGATAAAACATTAAGTATAGTGATTGATTCTTTTTTTTCATTTAATAATATATTTCGAAATATTAAATACATTAAATTGTATGTATAAATGTTAACCCAAGTTTACTACACAAAGAGAAAGAAAAATGTTAGTGGGTAAATTTTTTTTTTTTTAAATATATCTTTTAGTAATCAATATTTATAAACTACATTTATATATTTTTTTCTTGTTAGTGCAAATTCAGTATTTTTGTAAAATTAGTTTACAGTTGTATTTTACATTAAATGTTTTTTAAATAATGTATTCTTCATTAAATTTCCATACACTTTCCCATAGGAAGATATCCACCACAGTGGTTGAGTTCTCCACCAACCACTGAAAAATTACTAATTATAACTTTACACTTGTAAATGCAGTTGTAGGATGCTACAATCCCTCATTGTAGGTCACACGTTCACACATAGGTGTAAATCTCCACTCTGAAATGGTAAATAGCAAAAAAGGGGAGAGTTCCACCTAAGTCGAGGAACATATCTACATGTGAGTAAATCTACTTACCAAACTTTACCTTTGTGAATCAAGTCCACTGATCTGTTGGCCCTTCACTTAAGCTAGTAAAGAAGGGTAGTCCATTAGAGTAGTGAGGGAACATATCCTCATTTATTACAGAACCAGACACTGCATAACATACAGTGATGGCTAGCATGTGAAAAATATGGTGGGGCGCGATGATGCACAACTCGCCATAAATGCAGGAGCACGCCCGGTGCGGCACTTCTCTGCCAGCGTTCATGATCCTGGTGTCCGCGAGAAGGAAACGGAAGGACTTCCTCCCTTCTAAGTGGAACACATATTCAACCAATCCTGGAGCTGCTCTCATGTTGTTTACAGCATGAGAGCAACTCCAGAATTAGTTGGAGCAGGCTAATCCAGTGCTCATTTTGAGGCTGGGGGCCTGTGCCAGCAATCCTCAGGCTGTTTCACAGCTCTTGGATTGCTGGGTCTACAGTGTGCATGTCGGATTGGCCGGCTGTCTTAGACAGCCGGCCAATCCGACATGCGCACTGTAGACAAGTGCAGTCACCCTGCATTTGCAGGATTCAGCCCCGCCCCACCCTCACTCTGTACACAGCGCAAGCAGTGGCAAAATAAAATGGCATTAACATGTCATTTTATTTATTTGTGTTTGCCTGCAGCGCTCGCAGCAGGCGAGGCGACGCTCCTCCGCTCTTTAGGAGGAGACGCCCCTAAACTGGGGTGGCATGGTGAGCAAAAGAATGATGGATTTAACCCAGATCTCTTGACTGGGGGTGAATGTTTTGATTTGTTCTGCATTCCGTCCATCAATTGTGTGTCTTTTGCTTTCTTGCCCTAAGTGTTCTCCGTAGGCCCAGACGTGGGTCCCGGGCTCACTGTGCCACTGGAATCAAGCTATCCTGGCTGATGAGGGGTGAAACCCCGAAACCGGTCTTGGGATGCTTGGTTCCGGTCCAGGGAGGACCTGGCTTGGCAGTTCGGAATGGACTGTTCCCATGAGGCACAGGGTCAAGACTGATTTGCATATGGCCAGGTCTAAACTGGGGTGGCATGGTGAGCAAAAGAATGATGGATTTAACCCAGATCTCTTGACTGGGGGTGAATGTTTTGATTTGTTCTGCATTCCGTCCATCAATTGTGTGTCTTTTGCCCCTGATAACATAGCATAACAGAACAGAATAGCATATAACAACCTAGCATAACATACAGTGTATCTGTAAGCACACATTCACCCTTGGATGTCTTGGATCTGAATAACAGATTTATACCACCATTCCATGATGAAACGTCCTGCATTTTAAATCTAGAAATGGCAACAATTAAACCTAAAATAATAAGCGTTTTCCGTCCAGTCATAGCACAGTAAGGCTGTTGTATAATTTAGCTTGAAATAGTCAAAGAATGTATCCCATTGCGCTTAAAATAGTGCCAGAAACGAATCTGTTAAGCTCAAAATAACAACCGGGAATTAAATCCACTACCTGGAAAGTAAGGCGACCTGTGCTATTGAATTTCGGTTAATGAGGAAATATATCACAGTGAAGTTAAAATAGTAAGTAATGAAAATGATGACGTTTATTTTCCTTTATTTAGAATAACAGTAGGACGTTTTTTCAACACGTTGAACTTACTAAGTCCAATTGTTCGGGAATTCAGTTGCTTATAAGTAAGTACAGGGGCCCAATGTTTTTCTTACGAATCTGTTACTGGAGTTGCCAAATGCCAAGACTGTCTAGTCTTGATTACACCTCCTCTTTATTCCACTACCTACCTTTGTTTATTTATCTCACTCTTGCAGATTCTTCTTTAGCCCTGCTTTCTCCATTTGTCACGGTTTTCCCGTCTTTCTCTTTTCTCCCTTTCTTGCCTGTCTCTTGGCGGGGGTTAAAGTAGTCTGATGATGATAAAGTATCTCCTAGTCCTCTAAAATGAATGCCAGCTTTACCACCCGCAGCCATCAGCACAAATTAAGCATTGGTGTGTGTGTCAATATTCCTCACTCGCGCAATAAATACACTCCACACTGATATAGAAGCGTAAAAGGCCATTTATTAGGACAGGCTGTAACTTAAACTTTAATCAAAACATCAATTCAAAATTAACAGTCCCCAAAACCAACCTTTCATTCACCTCGTCCATTCTCCCCTCACTGTTGCTGTTCACTTCCCAATCCACTCTGTGCCTCTTCCAACTCTCCATACCTCCTCACTTATCTTTCAACATCCTCTCTTGAATCTCCCGCCGACGCACTCTTTCATCCCGCACCCCCATCATTCACCTGTTTCTCCACCACCCCCCCGAAGGGGTGGGTGTGCCCGTCCGAGACTCCCCACCCCTCCAAAATACTGCTAACCCCCGGCCTAAAACAACCAGTCCTAAACTGGCACGCTATACCTACCCAGCCCTTGCCCTCAAAAATTTGTAGGGTGGGTGGTCAAAAACCTTTTCCCTCCCCAGTGTTGTCGGGCGCAGGAAGAGGACGATTAACCTCTTTCTGGCCCTTATAACCACTCCCCAGCGACCCCACCCCTAATCCCACCCTCTAACCCCTACGCTCAGGTGTCCTTCCTGCCCTGCGCGAATACCCCGGGGGAAGACTGGTCTGCGACCTGACTTCCCCCGGGGGCCGCATTGGCAACGGCTGGGGAATTTGTCAAGTTGTGGTGCATTGGCACTGGACTTACAAAGTTTGTGAATTTAATTCCTGGCTTGGCAAGTTGACGCCATGTGTAATGTTAGATGAATTGCATGATGAACCTGTGTCGAACTTCGATGGAAACTGTGAGCGGTTAGAAGCGTCCTTGAGATAAAATGAGGCACTATATTGCTGCTGTTAAGTCTGTCTATTCCTGGAATGTACTGTGTTTGGGCTTTAAAGCTCTCCCTTTTAGCCTGACTGGACAGCTGATTCATCCTTGCCACATAAAAAAAAAAAAAAGCAAAAGAACTGGGAACATCTGTACACACACGACAGCTGTAAGAAGCGAGTTCCTGTTTGTGACTGGGGTCCTCACAGAGAATAAATGAACAATTCAAACCACGAGCCCCCCACAATCTCACCCGAATGCCACTGCTTGCCGCCTGTGTCTTGAGTAATGCTCTTTCCGCCTTATCCTAGTTTCACTCTCTCCTGACCTCGCCGTCCTCTCACTGCATCAACTTACTCACTCCGCTTCACCCTTCTCTCTCCACCTCCCCCTTCTCTCTTTTCCTCGTTGTTCTCTCTTCATTGCTCTTCTCTCTCATCTTTGCCCTCCTGTCACTCAGGCTCACCCTCCTATGTCTTTCTGACTCGTCTTCTTTTCGTCCCCTCACTATCCTCCCTCCTGCCTCAGTTTTCTACCTATTACCTTCCCATCTCTTGGCTTCACCTTCTCATCTCTTGGCTTCACCTTCTCTCTTCACCTCACCCTTCTCTCTCCCTCACCCTTTACTCTCCCCCTCGCCCTCTTCTGTCAGCCTCACCTTCACTGCTGCTGCCTTTGGGGTAATGATTCTGTGTATGCAAAGGAATGAGGGGTGTGTGTGTGCATGAGTGTGCGTAATCAGCCATGACAGTTCTCTGTCTCTGGATCTGCTCTTCACTGGCAGCTCTTCAAATTGTAAACAGTGGCAGCACCAAGGCTTGAATTATACAGTGCACACACAAAGTCTGCAAATACCCGTAGTTATGCATATTTTTACTAAATAAGGGAGGTGGAAATTGAAAGAGTAGTCAAAGGTGGCAGCAAAACCATACCAGACATCAAATGTTGGCCTGTTTCCACCACTATCTGCCCACTGTGCCAAGAATACTGTGGTGTCCTGCTGTTCTTGGGGAGAATCTGGAACACGGAATGTGTGGACCAGATTCCACACTAGGATGGTTGGCCCAGGCTTGGAGAAGGTGCTTCACGGCTCAGCTCCTTAATTCAATACACGTACCTAATCATTTCTTCTGCATCCTGTCTTCTGTTCGTGGAACTTTACACTGGCGACAATTGGAGAGCGAACTCCCAAGCCTTGAGCCATGTGACGAGCAGATCACGAATCCGCTGATTAAGGATATTTGCTGAACGCCTTCAGACTCTTGTGGCTTGTACTTCGTTATGGACTGCCTGCTATCCTGGAAACCCCGACTTCTGACGAGGTTGTGGTGAGACTTTGTTTTTAATTCCTTTTTGCCACTACGTACTGCCACACGCACACTTAACGGTGCTTGAACGTGCTGCCACTCGCGTGCTACGGAATTTCTGTCATGTACTTCTCGCGCATGTGCGCCCGTGTCCACAATGGCTAGTACGCTTCCTGCATTCACGGAGTGCTTCTCGCGCATATGTGCACGAGGCAACAAAGACTAGAGCGCTGCCTGCCCTGATTTTCAACTTGTTTCTCATCCAGTGATCGGTGATCTATACGCCGTAATTGCCATACTTTCTAGTATTGCGGTCATCCTTCTTTCTGTGATCCGCACACCATTATTGTGATCTACCATTTCAGAAGTTTTAAAAATTGATTTCAGTGATTCGCACACTTCTTCTGTGCGAGCCACCTACACAAGATGTTTTGTGGACACTTCAGTATTGGTGATCCACACACCGCTTTACTGCATTTTTTTCTGGCTGTATAAAACGTTTAAAAACATTGCTACCAGTGAATTTACACTGTTGTTCCAGATTCACTTGTGTATTTATTTATTATTATTATTATTTTTTTTTGCTTCTTCTCTTTGTTTCTTTTCTTCTCTTTTCTCTTTGGAGTCTATATTCTGTACATGGAGGGCATTGGTGCTCCACCTCCATTTTTAGCTACTCCTGGAGAACCTGTGTTAGAGTGGAGACAATGGAAGGAAGGTTTAGAAGCATACATTGAGGCAATTGGGGGAGATGACTACACGGACAAATGGAAACTAGCTATTTTAAAGCACTGCTTAGGCGCTGAAGGCAGGCGTATTTTGAGTCATTTACCCTCAGTAACAACTAAGGATACAAGTGATGAGGATAACATTGATGTATTTGATAATGCAATCAAACAGCTAGACAAGTTATATGTCAAAAAGGTGAATGAAGTACTTGCACGCCACAAATTTTTATGCAGAGGACAATTACCCAATGAATCCATTGACGTTTTTGTAAACGATTTAAGAATTTTAGCTGCCAAATGCAGTTATTCCTCCTTCCATGACCAAATGGTTCGCGACCAGATGATGCATAAAGTGGGTGATGTTAAGTTACAAGAGAAATTATCTGCTGATGATTTGACTCTTATTAAAGCCATTGACATTGCACATCGTTTTGAAGATCTGAAACTAAGCATGAAAGAATTATCTGAGAAAAATGCAGCTGAAGTTCACTTGGTCAAAAAAAGTACGTCTGATGATGGTGTGGGCGGTAAATTTAAAAGTAAAATATCTCCTTCTTATCCCAATTTGGGAAAAAAGAATGTGTGTTTCAAATGCGGTATTTCAGGTCATTTGGCCAATTACAAAAAATGTCCCGCTATTGGTCAAGTGTGTAGATATTGTAAAATAAAGGGACATTATACAAGGATGTGCAAGAACAGAAACTGGTTTAGGAATAATGGCATGGAAGTCAGAAATCAAAATACTGAGCACATTAAGGAGGTTGGTTGTGACTTTGAAGAAAATAATTTTTATTAACTGTATGTGAGATCAAGGGAATGGAAAAGATGCCCCATTTTGCATAATAAGGATAGGAGAAAAAGAAGTAAGAGTTATGGCAGATTCAGGTGCAAGACATACTCTAATTGGTGATGAGTGGTTAAAGGAGTTCCCAGGGGTACAGTTATCTCCTCCTGACATCAAACTCTTGGGGTACGGGAGGAAACCAATTGAAGTTTTGAGGTATTTCACTTCCGATCTTAGCTTTAAAAGCAAGTCCATTACAGCAAAGGTGTATGTGGCCAAAGGTGGGTCCTGTCTTTTGGGTTGGCCTCAGCAATGAGACCTGATGATCACGCTGGATCCTAATCATCCGGATCAGGTGCTAGGTTATTCGGAATTGATTCTTCATGTTGGTGATAATGTAGCAACTGAGTGGGAGAAGATGTTTCCTAATGTATTCTCTTCACAATTGGGGTTACTGAAAAATTTGGTGCATAAGATCATCTTGAAAAACAATGCTATTCCCAAGGTACACAAAGTCAGGAACATTCCTTTACTTTTAAGGGATGCTGTGAAAAAGGAATTGGGGAGGTTGTGTCAACTAGATGTTATTGAGGAAATTGAATCCTCTAAATGGTTCTCGCTCGTTGTCATCGCACACAAACCCAATGGAAAGGTCAGGCTGTGCGTGGATTTGAGAGACCTAAATGATAATGTGTGGGTGGACAGACATCCCTTGCCTAATATTGGGGAGATGTTTGTCAAACTCAAAGGGACTACTGTGTTTTCAACATTGGATTTATCAGATGCTTATCATCAAATTGCCTTACCTGAAGACAGCAAACGGTATACTTCATTCATTACTTCTGAAGGTGCTTTCAGGTACAAAAGGATGCCATTTGGTTTAATTTCTGCATCATCTGTTTTTCAAAGAGTTATGCACAAGTTGTTTAAGGACATGAACAATGTTTTGTATTTTCAAGACGATATACTTGTTTTTGGGAGCAGTGTACAAGAGCACACTGAAATTTTACACAAAGTTTTATGTATTCTTCAAGATAATAGTTTGACTTTAACAAAGGAGAAATGCAAATTTGGTGTAGATTCCGTGGATTATCTTGGGCATTCCATCAGTAAAAATGGTATTTCTCCCAAACAGAATTTGGTCAAGGCTATTGAAGAGGCTCTTGAGCCTCAGAACAAGGACCAGGTAAGGTCTTTTTTAGGTCTGGCGGAATATTACGCTAAATTTATTCCAGTATTTTCTAACTGAACTGTTCACATGAGAAATTTAATTGAATTTTTGTGGGATGATAACTGTGCCAATGAATTCAAACACTTGAAAAAAGTATATCTTCTGCCCCTGCATTAGCCACTTTTGACACTGCTTGCGATTCTGTTATTGTTTCAGACGCCAGCAATGTTGGGATTGGTGCTGTTCTTATGCAGAATCAGAAGGGACGTTTAGTCACAATTGCTTTTGCATCCAGGCCATTAAGAGGTGCTGAGAGCAAATATTCCACTTTGGAAAAAGAAACCTTGCGTGTTGGTGGGGCATTGAATATTTTCGGAAGTATGTTTATGGCACTGTTTTCAGAGTAAGGACTGATCATCGTCCACTTGTGGATTTGTTTATAACAAAAGGTTGTGGTAAAGCTACTCCCAGGATTGCCAGATGGCAATACAAACTGCAAGATTTTCATTTCAAAGTTGAATATATTCCCGGGGTAAAAAATGTCCTGGCAGGCTGTCTGTCAAGATTACCAGTGAAGGATGATAGTGTTGTTGTTGATGATTGTGATTTGGAAAAGGTTGTGTCCATCTGTGTGTCTAAGGGATGTATCAGAGAAGATCAATGATTAGCTTGTGATAATGATGAAAACCTTAAAAAGGTTGTGTGTTTTGTCAAGTCATCTTGGCCTAGGAAAACTGACTTACCCCAAAGCCTTTTACCTTTTTTTCAGGTGGCACAAGAATTGTCTGTTCAAGATGACATTTTAATGAGAGGTCTGCAACTGGTCGTGCCTGAGGATCTCTAACAAACTGTTTTAGACATGGCTCATGAGGGTCATCCCGGTATGACCAGTATGAAGAGGAGGATTAGAAGCAAATTTTGGTGGCCTGCGGTGGATAGGTGTATTGAAAGGAAGGTCAGATGTTGTGTTGATTGCAGTGTTAGCGACAAATCCCCAAAAACTGTTGTGTATGAACGCTTACCTGTTTCAAGGCCATCTCGGGTGTGGGAGAGTGTGTCTCTTGACATAGCTGGACCCATGTATGCCATTGTTCTGATTGACCAAATATCCCAGTGGCCTGATAAGCTTGCTCCGCAAATTACTTCAAGAATTGTTATCCAATTTTTGAATGAAGTGTTTGAAAGGGAGGGCTTTCCTGAGTTACTGCTTACGGACAATGGGGTCCAGTTGACGTCCAATGAGATGAAGGTGTTCCTTGAGAGTCATGGTATTGCACACAAGCGCTCATCAGTCTATTATCCCCAAAGCAATGGTATTGTGGATAGGTGGATTTTTGTGTTAAAAGAAGGCATACAGCTTGCCATTAGCAATGGAAAAAGTTGTCATCAGGCTATTAAAGAGATACTTTGGAGTTACAGAAACGTGCCCAGAAGCCATGGTGATTTGTCTCCTTTTGAAAAAATGAGGGTAAGGAAGAGTATGTGTAATTTGAGTCAGAGATGGATGAAGGATTTAGTTTGTAGGAAGGAAGACAACAGAAAAGCTATTGACGAACACTCTGGTACAGTAGTTTTACAAGATAACAATTTAATGCCGCCTTTGAGTGTGAATGATTGGGTACGTGTGAAGAAGGGGAGAATGGTGAGATCTGGTGAGTCTAGGTTTTCGGCTCTCATGAAAGTTGTCAGGGTTGGTAAGCAGGTGGTGGAGCTAACTGATGGCAATGTCTGGAGTTTGTCCAAAGTTGTGAAAGTCCCTCGGTGGTTATGGCCGGACAATGACAGCTCTGGTCCCAAGGCTGTGCGTGACAACATAAATTGGCGGAAAGAGTTCTGTCATCAACCAAGAAATGTGCAAGGGCACAATGTTGTGAGACAGAGACGGGCATGGTGCAATGATTATCATATGGGTCTGTAAATTTTATGTACCTTCGGGCCCAGCATGTTGTGTACTTTTATTCATGAATATTGTTATTTATGTTCTTGTTGTGATCCTTATTTACTTTTGTAAATCTTTGTTAACGAAGGGGGATGTGTGGTGTCCTGCAGTTCTTGGGTGGAATCTGGAACACGGAATGCGTGGACCAGATTCCACACTAGGACGGTTGGCCCAGGCGTGGAGAAGGTGCTTCACGGCTCATCTCCTTAATTCAATAAACGTACCTAATCGGTTCTTCTGCATCCTGTCTTCTGTTCGTGGAACTTTACAAGTACATCTTTCGAAGTTGACAACTGGACTTGTAATTTGATGACTACTTTCTCGACCACTATTTTGTTGTCAGTCTTTTGAGCAGACTGTATCTTAAAGGGAACAAAGAGGAAATATAAAGCTCCTGTGAGCGCCTCAAAATTGAACTCTCTCCTAAAAAATGGTTCCACTCCTTTCCCGTTCTCCTGTCTTCCAACTGCCTCTCCCAATCCCATCACCCACTCTTTACTCATCACCCTCCCTGTTCATCAATTGCCCTCCCCCTCCTTGTTCTACCACTATCCTCCAATCCCTTCACACCCCTTCTCTGGCTCCTCCCCCACCACTTATTTGCCCATGACCCTCTTTTGTGACCATCTTCCTTCTCATCATCCCCATCATTCACAAGTGAGAGCCTCCGCCTTCGCCCTTATGTATTCCTTTCCCTCTGTTCACCTCTTATAGCCCCTGACTCAGTACATGATTATCCATCCCCCTACTCGCATCCCTCATTTTGCTCATCTATACCCTGCTCCATCTATCCTACTTTCTCAGATTGCTTTTTCATACTCCTTCATCCACCTCTCACATCATCTTTTTCACCTTCTCTACTTTGATGCTCATCACCCCCTACTCCTCACCAATCGACCTTGTCATATTTCATTTCTTCCCTTTTCATCATTTCTTTACTCCTGTTTCATTTACCTGTTCCTTACCATTCTTTTTTCCTAACCTCCCTTTTTCTTACTCATCTTTTCTATCCTCACACTCTCCTCTATCCATCTTCCATCTCTCCTCTCTGTAGCCCATCACCTTTTCCTCTTGTCAAGATCCTAGAATCTTTGATCATATTGTTACCCATTGAAAAGACAGTTCTGAAGGTGGCCATGGGTTTTTCAGGACTTCCCCCGATGAAAGGGCACCACCGCTTCCAAAGCGGTGAGTTAATCTTTAGCTAATATCATTAGCGTTATAAGTGAGTTTGCAGTCTACCTTTTGAAATGTCCCAAAATAGCACATTGATTTGAAGCTTAAATAAGTGTGCTTTTTATCCAGATCAGGAACGCCTAGCAGTTCACAATTTTCATGTTTATGGTAGGACAGCAGAATTTGTTTTATAGTGCGTGCTGTCTGTTAGAAAGTTGATTATTATTTGGGCTGGGTGAATGCCCACCTCAATGACTAGTAACACTTTTTTTCAGGGTGTCCCTTCAAAGTCACTAAATTAACCTGAGCTCAACCCCCTGGTAGCGATGGGACAGACAAGAGACATTTATCTTTTGGAAATGTGCAAAGTATTTATGCAATACCAAAACAGTAATAAAGTCAAATTGTGAAGTAATAAAAATCCCAAACTGAATTAGAACAATAGAGTAAAATGTAAAAACAGAATGACACCAAAACAACAAAAATCGAATTAGGAAGACCGGTGATATGAGTTGTTGAAGTTTTAGGTGAAAATAGCACCAAAATGGACCAATCGCCAATTGTAGTCAATGGTCATGGTAGACTGGGGCCTAGACGTGATTTGAGGCCAACCGTGGTGGAGCTTTGGTTGAATGCATACTTCAAGTGGATTGGTCCTGGCGAAACTTTGGAAGTTGAAAAAAGTCCCAATTCAGAAAGGGTTGGATACTTACCTTGAGGGGTCCCGCTGAAGCTCTGGAGCACTGGAGGAAAAGTTTGCAAAAGTTACCAAACTGTTTGTGGTGCCCAAGCAACCACAGAAGTACACTCCTAACGTTTCATGGACCTCAGAGGAAGGCGCCTAGAGACTCTCAGGGTGTCAAGCTGACACCAACTGCCAAATTCAGTTCAGGTCCAGTTGTCACTGGTCAGCTGGGCATTCCGGGGAACAGGCCTCTTGCAGCTTATTGTGTCCATGTTGCCACATAGAAGGAGAGCAAACTGACCCTTGGAGTCCACATCTTTGTCCTGGGTACATGAGGGAGCAGCTCCAGTCCTTCAAGGTTCCTCTAAGATCACAGACAGCAGGTCCAGACCTCTACTGATCTTATACAGGTCTAGACAGTGTTGTGAGGAGGGTGCATTGGGGTGCCAAATTTATAACTGGCACTCGCTAGTGAGTGGGGGCGACTCCTGGGTGAGGTAAAAGTTGCCAGACCCTGGCCTATCTTCTTTTTTCAGTAGTTCCTTCTGTCCTTACTGCAAACAGGACCAAAATGGTGACAGGGCAGTTCCAAGATGGTCAAAGCCTTCCGCACATTAAGCTTGGGCACTGATAGCTGAGGGTGTGTAGCTATGGAAATGACTAGTGTCCTCCCACATGTAACACTAAAATCCAGTAAGTGTGACACAGGCCCTGGACCCACAGCAAAAAATGAGACAGAAGTCTGATAAGACAAAGAATGGTCTTTCTGCTATACAACTGTTTTCATCTCTATTACTGTGTGACGGTGTTAGAATGTGGGTTGTTGGTTGACTAGGGTATGAGCCCAAGTCGGGCAGCAACCACAATCCTAGTCAGGGTAAGAAGCAGGCAAACCCAAAATTAAACTGTGCTCACCCTCTGGTAGCTTAGCACAGAGAAGCCAGGCTTAACTTAGAGGCAATGTGTAAAGTATTTGTGTAACATGTAAAACAGTGAAAACACCACACAAAAAGCTTCCACACCAGGTTAGAAAAATAATGCTTAATTTAATAAATAAAACAAGACCAAAGTGACAAAAATCGAATAAGTAGAACTTGAGAGATGAATTTTTAAAGAATAAACTGTAAAATAGAGCTTAGAAGCAATAAGTGCTTACTTGGGATATCTGGTTGCGCCGGACAAAGGCAAAAGTTCAGGCCGACTGAGATGGAGCGTGGGCAGGATACAGGGACCCAAAGGGGCCAGCTGAACAAAAGTACCTTGATCCAAGCTTCATCGATGTCGAAGATGTGGGGTGCAGCCGAAGAGATACATCGGTGTCGATTCATGCAACAGGAGTGATGGGCTGGTCCTGATCTGCGATGCATCTGCTCCGATGAGCTACGAGCTGAGATTCAGAGATTCATTGACGCGGATTCCGTCGACAGAGATGCGAGACCTTGTGTAGCAGTGGTTCTAAAGGCGCTGCGCCGGTGATGATCCACACAGTGAAGGCGATGTGCCGGTTCTGGTCCCTTAACAGGAATGGTGCTCTGTTTCCGATCCACACAATGGTGCTGATTCACCGGTTCGACTGGGGATGCGTGGGTTTCATTGAAGCAAGCACCTTAGGCTTCACTTCCAAGGGTCCAAGACTGGGGTGGCACCACTTGGCAGGGCAGATTCGCAGCTGGTAGAGTATAGGTGCAGAAACAGATAAGTTGGAAGACTTTTATGTCCCTGAGACTTCAGATCAGGAGGCAAGCCAGCTAGCTCTTGGAGTCATTTTGGGTTGATGCACGTCCAGTCCTTCTCACCAAGGCAGGGCAACTGCAAGCAGTAGGGCAGCACAGCAAGGCAGGAGTCCAGCAAGGCAGGAGTCCAGCAAAGCAGCAGTCCAGTAAAGTGGCAGTCTTTCAGCAGCACAGCAGTCCTTCTTCCTGGCAGAGTCTTCACAAGTCCAGTAGTGTACTGAAGTGGTGTTGTCAGAGGTCCAGTACTTGTATCAGCTGGTTGTGGCTCTGAATCATTCCGACCAGGTGTCCAAGGGCCTTTGCCCTTGCCTCGAGGAAGTCGCCAAGTGGATGAACCTGTCCCATCTGAAACTGAATGGTGACAAGACTGAGCTCATGGTTCTTGAAGATCATATAAATTTTAAAGCTAGTACTATGTGGCCAGTCTGCATGGGCCCACCCCCTGCCCCAAAGACTGAAATAAAGAGTCTGGGAGTCTGGTTGGATCAGGACTTCAGTTTTAAAGTTCAGGCTAGGAAGGTTGCAGCCTCGTGCTACGGCATCCTTAGGATGCTCCATAAAGTGCGCCCTCTTCTTCCCTTCCGGGCCAGAAAACTGATGGTTCAGGCACTTGTCTTGTCGCGGATGGACTATGGAAACGCCCTATATTTAGGTGTGCCAAGTTCAGTAACCGTAAAACTTCAGATTGTGCAGAATTGTGCAGCAAGAATGCTCATGGGGATCCCGTCCCGTCAGTCGGCAAGGCCCGCTTTGCGGTCCCTACATTGGCTTCCTGTTCAGGAGAGAGTCCGCTTCAAGGCCCTGTGTATTGCTCACAGGTCGCTTGGAGTGAATGGTCCTCCAATTAATCTTTCCTTGATCCAGTCCAATCGAGCCAATAGGCAACTGCATTCAGATGATCTCTCCTTAGCAGTTGTTCCCAGGATCAAAAAGGCCAGAAGTGGCGGACGGCTTTTTTCTTACAATGCCGCCAGGCTCTGGAACTCACTCCCTCTGCCCCCGCGGAAGGAACCTAATCATCTGGCCTTCCGCAAACTCCTAGAGACGTGGCTTTTCCCCTAGGTGTCCCTTTCACCTCTATCAATCGTTCAGCGCTGGGATGCCTTCGGGTAGCTAAGCGCTTTAGAAGTGCTATTTCATTCATTCATACCCAGTTGTGCCTTTGAAGTGGGGGAGACTTCAAAGACAGGTCTTTGAAGTGCAAAGACGTCCTCCCTTCCTGCCCTGGCTCCAGACGCACAATGGGGGTATGTAGCCCTTTGTGTGGGGACAGGACACAGCCTATTTATGGTTGTATGACAGAGGCATGCATGGCTGAACCACGTGGGCCTCTACAACGCGGTCCCAACCACAAATGCGTCTTAACCCCGCATGCCTTTACCACGCAATTTTGTTGTAAAGGCATGAATGGTAAAGGGATATGCGTGGTAAAGATCACCACTACCTCGACCCCCTCCTCCCCATCCTAAGCCCTAAAATCCTATCCCCTCCCTGGTCTCCCCTCCCTGAGGCTTAAAACCTACCCCGCCCTGCCCTTAAAACTACCCCATCCCCTCCTCCCCGAGGCCTAAAACCCTGCCCCCACATAAAAACTACCTCGACCCCCAGCCTCCTCGCCCTGAGCCCTAAAACGTACCCCACGCTGCCCTTAAAGCTGCCCCTATCCCTTTTCCTGTCCTGAGGCCAAAAAACCCTGCCCCCTTTAAAAAATCTACCCCCACCCCACTTGGCCTGAGCCCTAAATCTGACTCCCCCTCCAAACCCAACCCCAGCCCTTAAAATTACCCGACCCTCCTCCTCCCGCCCTGAACCCTAAAAGCCTGCCCCCTTTTAAAAAGACTGCCCCGACCCTCCGCACTGAACCCTAAAACCCTCCCCCTTCCAAAAACGACCTTGTCTCTCCCCCGCCCTAAAACTGACCCCTCCCCTAAAAACTACCCCCCAACACGGTCCCAGCCCTTAAAACTGCCCTGATCCTCCCCCGCCCTGAACCCTAAAACCCTGCCCCCTTTCAAAAACGACCCTGACTCTTCCCCCCTGCCCTAAGCCCTAAAACTGACCCCCACCCCTAAAAACTACCCCCCCCCACCCAGCCCCACTTCACTGTCCGCGTCCGGAGCTTCCTGTTTCAACACTTCCTCTCCCCACCCAGCTGGACACTAGAGCACTATCTGCCTTAACCATGCATATGCATAGTTAAGCCAGATGCGTGGTTACGCTTGCGGGGGCACACGTGGCTCAGCCCAAGCTGTAAAGGATGTTTCCCCCTATTTAGGTGTAAGCAAGGCTTGATCCAGCTCCTCCCCCCCATCCTCCCAGGATGGCCCATAAAGTCACTCCTAAGGTCCCATTGTGTGTGGCTGTCTCGGGGGACTACACAAAGCCCAGCTGTCACCCACCCCAGACAAGTGATCAGAGACAGGCAGCAGGCACCAAACGGCTAAAGTAAGGAAATGCCAACTTTCTAAATGTGCCAATACTGATACCGCTCAACATTCTCACTCAAAATCGTGATCGGGTATTGGCACTTCTGTTGTTTTTGAAGTTTAAATAAGGCCTAGCCTTACTGATTATGGGCCTAGCCCTGTGATGTTTTACAACTTTCTAAAAGTGGCATTTTCAGAATTGCAAATTAAAATCCGACTTCACTTTAAGTTGTGATTTTAAATTGTGATTCGAGAGACACCAAACTTGAAAAGTTTAACTCTTTGCAATTGGGAATTACACTTACAAAATATAATAAGGTCATCCCAATGTTATCCTATAGGAGAGATAGACCTTGCAGTTGTGAAAAACTAATTTGAGGCTTTTTTCGCTACCAGAACATGTAAAACTGAAAACTACATCCTATCTGTTAAATACATTGCACCCTGCCCTCTGTGTTGTTCAGGGCCTACCTTAGGGGTGACCAAATGTATTAAAAGGGAAGGTTTAGACCTTGCAAGTGGTTTATCTTGCCAGGTCGAAATGGCAGTGTAAACTGAACATACAGGCTCTGCAATGGCAGGCCTGAGCCATGGATAGAGCCAGGGCTACTGAAGTGGGTGGCACAATGGGTGCTGCAGACCCACTAGTAGCATTTGATTTACAGGCCCTGTGCACAAGTAGTGCACTATACTAGGGACTTAAAAGTTAATTAAATATGATAATTGGGGAGGAACCAATATTATCTTGTTTAGGGGAGAGAGCACAAGCACTTTAGCACTGGTTATCAGTGGTAAAGTGCACAGAGTCCTAAAGCCAGCAAAAATGAGGCCAGAAAAGTGAAGGAGGTAGGCAAAAAGTTGGGGGAGGGGCAAGACCACCCTAAGGCTGTCGGGTCTAACAGACGGGAACTTGCAGGTTCGATATAGTCGGGGTGCCTTAGATACACCTTCTGTTTATATGTGCACAGTAATAGTGGCCATCCCCGTGACCTTAGCCCTGTTCCCAGGCACTTAAAGTAGCCATTGGCGTTATAGATGAAAGTTGAACAATTACACTTTCATTGCAAGGCTGCAGTCATGAGTGATTTTTTTCCTTTATGAATAGAACAGAAGATGGTTTTATGCTTGTGAATGGGCCTTGGGTGGGCCACGAGGCTGTCTTGGGTGGGCCTGGCCCACCCTCTAAAACAGGGCCTAAGCAGAAGGCAAACAGGTGGGATCTTTGCTGAACAGGGCACACTTTAACACTGACATTTTTGAAGTAGTGCACCGGGCTGAATGTTACTGTACATGGGATGTTCATGTTCATAATCCGTGCTGCTCCGGTTTCTATGATATAGAAAGTAGTGGTCCCAGCACTATTACATCCAAACAGTGTAAAACCAAAAATATATACAGTTATATTCACAACAATAAATCAAAGATTACAAATCAATAGTGTAAACAGTGTTATTTAATCACACTGAACACAAATGACAGATTTAAAGAAACACATTACAAAACATCATTAATATGCCCAAATGAGTAAAGGAGGGGAAAGGGCAGTGACGTAAGTGAGGCAGTGAGGTAAGTGAAAGACACTAATAGTGAATATCACAATCAAAATGGTAGGCATATTATTCAAAGCCACGACGTTTCGACCCCTGGATGTATGTAGGTGTTCTTAGAAACCTTACTAGCGGGGTCTTCCTCAGGACAAGTGAATAAGTGAAAAAGGGGGGGGAAAATAAGGGCACCTAGAAACATAAATGAAAGAACGAAATGTCAGGCTCCGGTTTCTATGTCAGGGGGATGACTCTGTTGTCAATCAATAGACACAGAAAGGAAAACATCAGGGCTTCTGTATAACAACACCCATTAAAGAGGCATGCACCTTTTATACATGTAAAACACATCAAAGCATGGAATAAAATTAAGTGATTTATCTACTCAAGCGCTTTATTTAAGTTTAAAAATCTAATTTCTACCTTGCTAGGAGTCTACACAGACAGTGGATATGCAAGTAATACAGACATTTAGTTTGATTTTGTAATTGTAATCAAAATTATTCTTAAATCTTTTGGAAAAGATTCTCCCATTGACTTCAATGCTAAGTATATTTGAACAATTATTTATGAGTTGTAGAATATCAGGTTCTGATGAGCTATTCATTTTTTAATTGTTTTTTTAAATACGTATTTTGAATGTATGTTGTGTAGTCCAGTTCCTGGGTCAGTAATGGAGCGTCATGTTTTTGGTATGTTTTTCCATAGGTGTACAGGAGCTCATTCATACTTCTCAATCTTACATGTACATGCCACTTCTGAAACGCTACATGCTCAATTGCAAGTCACAGTGTTCAGCGTGATTTGTGGCCTATGTTTAATAAGGCAAACCTTGCATGATCAATGGATCCTCTTAGAATGCGACTTGTTTAGTTGCAGTGGTTGTGTAAATGGTAACAACCGTTTCTAAGAGCCCCATTAACATGCTTGGAAGCAATGCATCGTGGGCCTCGGCTCCTGTAACCATACCTCAGGTGAGCCCTGTTCTGTTGAGACTCCCATAACCCTTGCTCCCTCACCCTCAGTCTAGGCTTCCATTCAGGTCAGGATTCCAGAGAGAATAGTCCGCACGCCTGCAACATGCACTCAACCCAAGCCCTGGCTCTGCTGCCTCACCACTCACACACCACTCTCCAGCATTCGGCATTGGTGGCGCCTTCACTCTGATGAAGCACGATTTTTGCGAAATAATCCTGCTTGATCAAATCTGCTCATGTTTGTGTTATTAACGAAAACAAATGACTAATGGTGTGAAAACTATTAACATGGGTGACTTTTTACAAGATTACGTGAAAATGTGCAAGACAAAGCACAACACGTTTAGTAGTAAATGTAGCATTAGACATGCAGAAAACATGAATAATATAAAGTATTCTTTTTTATATGGACTAAAACATGAGAGAGACTTGAATAAAATGTTGCATTATAAAAGCTTTCATGTAGAACTGAAATAATAACAAGAATGTTTATGGAAAATGTTTCGTGAAATGCTTATTTGCTTTCTTTACACCATGGGAGAGACATAATTATTATTAATCTGCCCAATTAGATTATGTTTATGAGTTTATTTCAGAATAATGAATCTTTTGCCATAACAAATTCCTTATGTATTTTCTTTATATTTCCTTTATAATAGAGTGTGTTTTATTCCTTAGGAAAACTGTTGGTTTGCAGTTTATGGCTTTCATATGAAGGCCTCAAAACTTTGCTGGAGTTATTTTCTTTCTTAAAATATAGGCTGCAAAAGAAATGTATTTTGTCCTTCACTAGTTCTGAAATGCTGTTTTGTTTGTTTAGTTGTGCACAAAGTAATCTTTAGGAATTTCCTCTCTGTGCTAAATATTTATCCTTCTATGAATGATTTTGTCGACAAATGTTGCAAGCTGATGTGAAGTGTGCACGAGGACGTGGATAAAGTTGCAAGATTATTTTCCTGCTTCCGTGGAAGGATAACCTCTTTCGTACTAATAATGGACTGTTTAAAGAAACCTGGATGAGCTGGATGGGATGATGATCACCTCATCTTGGAAGCCAATGAGATCGTGAAGAATTTGTGAATGTAACTTTAGGGGTTGGACATTTGACATTTGGGGTGTAATTATTACTGTAAGAAAGAATTTAGCTGGTAGCTGTCTCTATGAGAAGAAAGGCCCTTGCTGTCATACTCTCTATGCTACTCTGGCTGGCTATCCTTTGAATTCCTTAATAAGACTGTCCTGAGAACTTTGCACTTCATCGGCTGGTGATGTTGCTCTAGCTATACCCATTTGGCCGAAGGGTTAGCTATTTTTCTGACTTTTGCACGCTGTGCATTAGTAATTCTTGATTTGGGTTCGTATGAAATCAGAATTGCATATTTATATTGCAATGATTTTCCCTTTTGTCTCTCTCTCCCCTCTCATTTGTTATTGATCTGATGTATTTTGATTATGCATTGTTTCTTTTGTGTGAATTACCTGTATTAATGTATAATGGAGTTTGAAAATACTAAATGTACTTGTGTAATTGACCATTCAGACATTTTGGTATATTAGATAAAGTTATCTTGATAAGTAATTCTGAGACTGTCATTACTAATGTATATTTAGACAATATGCATGATGACAAAACTGTTTAGTTAGGCTATTTCTTCATCGTAGGTCCTCATGAGGGAAAAAGCATCCGTCTCATATTGCCTTGTCCCTATCAGCTCTACTAAAAGATCTGTCGGAGGACCTAAAGTCTATGTGGGCCCAAACTTTGTATTTGGGGGAGTAGTAAACTGATCATTGGTATTACACTGCTTCCGCTGGATCAACTGCCTGATCACTGCCACGCCTTCCTCCCCTGCTGCCAGGCCTGCTTGAAGGGCGTACCGAGGGTGCCAGGACTGTTCATCCTCCTCGTAACGTGCCTGATGTGTGCATGTTGAGGAACAGGACACGTCACCACCACACATCATAGTGGGATGAGAATGGTGGAGTGTCCTGTCTGCCTCGCATGTCATGCAGCAGCCCTTACCTAGGGGCTGTGCTAACACCCAGCCGCCACCCATCAAACATAGGCGTCACCAGTGAGGGGACACTGCGAATAAAACGTGCCGTGGGATAGTTACACCCACCATAACTGTGTGTCCATGTTGTCATTTTATCTAGTTTGTGGGCCTAAGGCCTACTGTGTTACAAATGGGTAGCCCTTTGTGTGAAGTGTGCTAAATGCTCCCACCAGACTGTGTCTGGTAGCTACGCTGCTTCAGAATCCGGTGGTGAACGTACCTCCATCTAATGCCAGCCTCAGACTGGTGACCTCGCTTTAGCATTGCTGTATTTTAGTCTTGTGCGCAGCTGCCTTCACAATCTGATCTGTTTAGAACCGAACGTTTTGGGATCTGTTTTGCAGACTTCTGATGCTTTGGTGCCTGTCATTTACCTGTACTCCAGTGAGTCTGTTCCATATTTTACTTGCTCCTGTGCCTGCCCAGAGACTGCTGGACTTCCAAGCCTTTGCCATTGTTCTGCTATCTAGTTGCTGTGCCTGTCCTGTGAATGGTGGTCTGTCTATCCCAGTATCACTCTCCAGGGCGTTACTCGCCAGTGTCTATACACTGCACTCACATAAGGCTTGGCGTAAGGTCTGTAAAAGGTGGGACCTCTGTGAACACTAGTTTGTGAAGTGTTGCTTTCTTGTCTGAGTTACAGCTCTTGCTACAAATGAGCATATGTAGGCCCCCTTATCCGGTGTCGTTTCCACACTGTTAGAGAGATGAACAGAGGGGTCTCTCTCAGGGCATAGAGATACCTGTATTTCTGACAGTGCACCAGGCCCTGAGAGACTTCTCACCTGGTCGCCTAACCTGACTCTACTTGATGACTCCTGACAGAACAGCAACTTGTTTAAAACAATAGTACTACTAAATAATTATTTTTTTCACCAACTTTGTCAAATAGCCAAATCAAAATATTGCCTAGCACATTTTCTCCATATTTCTGCTCCAGTTCAAATTCGGATTATATTGTTCATATTCCGCATTCTGGCTTTTACAAACAAAAGGTAAAAGCACTTCTAGTGCCTCACTTTCTTAATCGGCTATATCTGCGGTTCAAATGGTATGTACCAATCTAGAGAGTCGTGAAGGGTGTGGTACAGTAATCCGGACTCGGCCATCAAAATCTAAAATCTTAAATGCTGACACATTGGCTTCGTAGATCCAGAGTCGTAGCTTGGCTTGGGGGAGTGTACCCCCAATACATGTATTTTCTGATAAATAGTCGGCTGCAGGTGCTTTCAGTCGTGTATTGTGAGAGGACAGCCTGATTTACCAGGGATGTTTACATACACACAGACAAAAACGCGCGCACACTGTCTGCCTCTCTGTTTTGAAATTCCTCAAAAATATCGGGTTCTCTACATACTATTGTGTTTTCTCTCTTAGCACTCCTACCAACCCGAATTCCTCACCCTTTCCTCTGCCCCTTAGGCCCCTCTCATGCACCCTGTTTGTCGTATAATGTATTTAAACATTATACGCCAGCCTGATTGTCGGAAAATCTGAAGTCTTACTGAACAAACTTCACCCCTGAAAGAGCTACATCACGATTCACTCCACAGGCTGTCCGATCAGACTCCAGTCTGTGATGGATGTCAAAGAACTGCCAGGAAACTAACATGCACTCTGCACTACTCTAATAGCAGACTGGGCGCTATACAAATTGCAAAATACAAAAACAACATAGCAACATTTTTTGTGAGTCTTAGACAAGTGAGAGAAGCGATACAAAGGGAGTAGACAATAGGAAGTGAAAGGCAGAACCAGTTGCAGTGAGGAGGAAGGAACCAATGAAAAGGAGTGCATTCTGTTAGTAGGATTCTGTGTCAACTCTCCGGATCCTTTCTGTAGACCCGTAGTGTAAATTCTGTCGGAGACTGTGTAGGAGAGCCTACGCTGCTTGCCTGGGGCACCTCGTCATAGTGCAGTTGTAGTGTGATTAATGTGCACAATAGGTTTACACATTATTGCCTCCTACTTTTGTTCCTTGTGAACGAGGACTATTATTTAAAAAGTATATCTAATTACTACCAAGTCTGTTTCTAGTTGGGTATCTCTAGTGATTTTTTCCCATGTGCTTTGGTGCCTGTCTATGGTGCTAGCCCTTTCTATGTGACTTTAATGTTACACACGTAGTCAAGACTTTTGTTCCTTCTATTTTGTTATTGAGATTGGTAGCTCGTAAGTGTCACTAAGAACATTGATGACTTCCTGATTGATGTTGTGTTACTGAAAGTTCAATAGCATGTCAAGAGGTGGAAAGACTCCACCTTCAATTATCACATGTGCATCTTTTACATTGTTTATTCTATACAGGGGCATAGCTACTAGTGATGCAGCTGGTGCAATGCACCAGGGCCTGGGGGTGTGAGGGGACCCAACTACAGCAGCCCCTTGAGTCCTGAGAGGGCACCTAAATTATCATGCTGGGGTTCCGAAGGTGTACAAGGATGAAATAAGTCTTTACTTTTTGTTTTATTCTGTCACATTTGCTGTGCGTTCAAAGACAGAGGTCAAATGTCAGTCTAGTCTTCTGACACATTGCTGCTTATTCTTTTAACATGGAGACTTGTGTTTACTTTTCGATTATGCAAAGTATGAGGATTTTTTTAAAGTGAATTATGTGACAATCTGGCTGGAGTGAAAGGAAAGGCTGTATGATGTTTCCTTCTAACACAATAACAATAAAATGCCTATAAATGAACAGTGCAAATATTTCAAAATAAACATTCAGGAAAGCACAAATGAAGAACTCTGAAGTGTAATGAAAACAAAGATTTTAATAGGATCAAAACAAACCAAGATGCTTTACTTGATGATGCACATATGACAAATATTCGCTGAAACCCAGATTCCATACTTTATTTGTGCGCTGTATCATTTTATAAGTAAAATCGTATGTCCGTGCAAATTTAGCAGTCATTTCAATGGAAAATGTGCGGTCTGTTAATGACAGTGGCTACCACACCATGCTTTAGTAATATATTTGTGAAAGTCTGCTCCTAAATCCAACACCAGCTACATACTGCAGAGTTGCCACTCTCCTGATGAATGGGTATGACACTTGTTGCTTGTGTGATGCTTGGATTTTTCAGAATTCCTATGAGTTCATTGATGACAGCACCACTAGCCTGAAATGTTTTCCAGCACCTCTGCCTGCCAGAGCCACTGGAGCTCTTATAGCCCTGGGAGCTTGCTGTTCGCTCCGTCTGATTCCCTCAGCTGCAGGAGGCAGACTCTGAGCAGCAGAATCTACTGAAGCCCTGCGTGGGCACTGCGAAGGCCTCATTGCGCACACACCAAATGGCCGAGCAGTGCACATGCTCACTTTTGCAAATGCAGAGTTCACCATTCAGCCCTGGCTGCCTGACGCCAGCAGATGTCAAAGAAGAAGTTATGCCTATGCTGCTGGGTGGCGTCTACAGACAAGACGCTCACAGTAATCACTGGATACAGCCTAACGAGTGGAGGGCAAACGATGGCAGTTAGTAAAACAACATAGACTTACTTAGGGCAGTGTGCTGGAGGTAGGAAAAGGAATGATTTGACTGTTTGTTTCATTTTATGCTAAAATATTTACAGGTAACTTTAAAACAATTTCTTGGTGTCACTAATGCACAATTCTTTGTTATTAAAACCCTAAGTAGGAATAGTCCTCTTTCTGAGACCCGTGGAAACCAGACAGAATTTCAGGAAACAAGATGTTGCTCCCCAGAATGAGATATTGAATAAAGGAGAACTTGAGTAACTGTTTTATACACAGTAATGTAGTAGAGATGGGCGAGCCAACAAGTTAACAGGGAGAGCTGAGCTAAGGGTCTGTCTTGGCTCTAAGAGCCCAGGTACCAGCTGAGCTGTGTGATGGGAACATTTGACATGGAAATCATGCAGCAGACATAATGTAAAAATAAGATAAAGTGTCTTCAATGTTCCAAAAAAAGATTTCTTTGTCAAACGTTTCACCTTAGTATATCTGATTATATCGCTGCATTCAGAGGCTGTTATTAAAAGTGATAGTTTTTAAACATGAACTTAGAAACATACATGCCCCACCCCGAAAACAATACCATTAGTGAACTAAGAGGCAAGTCCATGCGTATTTCAAGGTTTTCTCATATGGAGTAATGAAAAAATAGGACGCACGATAAAATAAGATAATTGCCTAGGATCACACAATTTGATCAAGTGGCCAAGCCAGGATTGATCCCAGGTTCCCTAGTTTCACACTCTGTAATGCAGCCCCTTGATTGACATCCCTTTCTCGCGCCTGTTTGACATCAAAGTTTAATAGGTTGTTTTACGTTCTTGGTGCATGAGGTTAGAGAATTGGGTAGCAGGCAGAAGTCACAAAAAGCTCTGCTAATTTTGTGCTTGGTCTCAAGAGGACCTCGAGATGAACTAGAGCCAAGCATCTCGGTCAAGCCTTCAGTGGTAACCCACATCTATACTTTACTCTGGGTAATCTGTGCCTCAAATAAGCTTAGAAGCTGCTTCCAGTGTGATGCTCGTTTTGTATGTGAAGATATCCTAGCTTGCACTGCTGATGACTAACTTGTACCTGTGCTGCATGTGAGGGGAACTTACACTGCTGCCAAATTCTGCACATTGTGTGTGTGTTTACACACAGGCTTGGGCTGCTGCTGCAGATGCTGCCCTTGTTCTGTGCATGCGAGTGTAACTTGCATTGTTTCTGACCTGATCGATATGTGTTCTAGTGGTGTGAGGGAAGTGTGCGCGCCTGTCTGGCGCTGTACCTGTTCTGTATGTGGAAATCTTGCTATGCATGAGTTAAGCTCGCAATCATGCATCCCAGTGCTGTACCTCACACTTGTACCAAATCTGAAATACTGCTTGTTCGTTGTATCTAAGGGAGGCGTAAAATGGCACTGCCCAGTGCCACACTTGTTCTATGTCTTTGAAGGAAGCTTGTAGTGGCCCAGCAATACTGCATTTGCTCCATATCTTTGATGGAAGCTTGCACTGGCTGGCGCTGCGGTACCACACTTGTTTCATGTTTTGTAACAAGCTTGTATTGGCCTTGGGGACCACACTTGTTCCATGTATTTGAAGGAAGCTTGCACTGACCCTGTTGTGCCACACATGTTCCACGTCTTGGAATGAAGCTTCCACTGGCCCTGCAGTACCATATGTATTCCATGCTTTTCAATAAAGCACGCACTGGCTGGCACTGCAGTAACACACTTCTTCCGTGCCTTTGGTTGAAACTTGCAGTGGTCCTACAGTACCACACCTGCGCCATGTCTTTCAGGGAAGGTTTTGATGCTCTTGACCAGTGCTGTATGTCTAATGCATGTGAGCCAAGGAATCCCTGCACTCCTGCTTACTATGCTCTATATTTTAAATGTGGTTTTGTTCTGGCCAAAAAACTGTTTTAGCTGTCTCGCTAACCTCATATCTTCTAAAAAATAATACATAATCTTGCTTTCAGAAAATGGGCTTTGGGTAAGCCCACTTTAGTTATTCATCAGACAAAGTGCCATTCACATATTAGTTCAGGTCTTCAGAACAGCATACATGCAATTGAGACGTGGCTCAACCCTCTTCATTGTTGTTGTCAATGTTTAGCTCTGCCTAGTAGACAACCGCTGGTCTTTAGGATGTCAGGCAGTTTGAGTAACAGCTTTTTGCCTACTTACTCTGTGTTACTCTGCATCCAGAGGAGTCTGACCCCCAGAATGATTTCCTTCTTTTCATCTCCCAGCAACTCACCCGCAATTGTAAACCAGTGCTAATTGAATAATGAGAGTACCAGCAGCTTTTCTACCATTGATACTGGACCACAAGTTTCTTATGCAGAGCACGAGGCATCCCTGCTGCAAAATTCAAAACCATGCCACCATCTTGAAACTGTATTCTTCATACATATTTTACTGATCCAAGATCGCAGACCAGTGTTAAGTTTTACTGTTTCGTTTTTTGTTGAAGCACATGCCCTCCACATTTAGTTGGTATTATTGTAGCATATGCTTGTATTACAAAGAAAACCACCACCTTGTTTTTTAAAAGGCAAGTGGGGCTTTTTTATGCCAAGACTCTTTGCCACAAATGTCCACAAAGATCAGACTCGCATAGATTGATGTGCTGGTCCAAGTGTGGTAATGGGAGATTAGATAACCTCAGTGGACCGTCAGGCTTCAGTGTAGCTAACCTCAACAGCTTTGAATTGCACAGTTGAGAATCTTTGAATTGCACTAGATACTCAACCTGTGTCTCCTATGCCATTATCTGTCCAAACTCTGCACCTTTCTAGAGAGCAGTGTACCAGTGTAACTGTGTTTAGTGAGTGCATTGTGAGGGTGTATCTATGTGAATGCAGGATTAACATTGTCTTTTGCGAGTGCAGGCTAAGTGGTGTACAGGTTGAAAGTTGTGCCTGTGTGAGTCCAGAGTAAGACATATGCCTGTGTGAGTGCAGCGTGGGGGATGTGCCTAAGTGAGGGTATCAGTGTGAATATGCCTGCATGTTATTTCTTTGAATGCATGCTCTAAACAAGTGCCATACCTATTGGCTTTGTTAATGCTTTTTGGGATTCTGGTTTTGACTAGCAGAAATGCAGTGCAGGGAGTGGAAATTCAACAGCGTGTGTATGAGAATGGTAGTGAGTTTTGATCTGGTAGATGCAGACTGTTGAAGAAGGTTGAGGAGTGTCGGGGGCTGCTGACAGATGGAGATGTCACCCTAGTGAGGGGGTCCAGTTACTTTGCTTGCACTAGGGCTCATGACAACTTGGTTACATCCTGAAATTGTTTCCTCAAACCAGTTGACCTAGTGACAGTCAGCATGGGGTTGTCTTGAGGAGACAGTTCAATTAGTAACAGCTCCTAACTAATTTAGAAATGTTAATAATGAAAACTGTTAAGATCATAATACTGTCGGACTTGGGTTCCTGAAGTGGTCACATCAATCAAAAGTGAGAGAAGTAGGGTATAGTTCTGACTGTTGTGTTGTTTGTGAGCACTGTTTTGGGTCCCTCTTCCGCTATAAACGACGACGTGTTTGCAGTTATGCCATTGGTTTACGCTTGAAGCATATAAAAGAGGGTCTGTTCCTCTAGTATTGGACTTTCAAGAAAGGAGGGATGACATTAACACTTGAATGGGATCCTCAGGTAACCATGATGTGCAAACTGTCTGTAAAACATTCAATTATGTGGCCCCATTTTCCTGAGTTTGATGTTCTTACAGTAACCTATCCTTCAAACCTCAGATCCACACAGTTGCCAGAAACTGTATATGAATCCTTAGGTCCATTCCTACCCCTTCTTCCCTGGGAGGCACGCAAAACGGTAGGTCAAGCCACGATTCTCTCCAGGCCGAACTACGCGACCGCCTTGTACTTGGCCTTCCTGTTTATCTAATCCGCCATCTTTAAGTGATCCAAAACGCTGCAGCCCGTCTGCTTTATAATCTTCAAAAGGGTACCTTGACCTCACCTTTCCTCACTAAACTGCACTGGCTCCCAGTCTGTATAAAGATCACCTTCAAAGCTCTTACTTTAGCACACCGTGCCCTGTACAACTCAAGTCCCATCTACCTGTCCTAAACAAAAGATTCGAAAAATACCATCCTGGCAGAAATCTACGGTCCTGTCAGGCCTACTTGATATCCACCCCGTTTCAAAAGATCTAGACATGAGGGTGACTCCTTCTTCGTACATACGGCCAAAATATATGGAATTCCCTCCAGCTCAGAAGCATAGAAAACGAATCTGCCTTCCGTAAGTCCCTGAAGACCCATCTTTTCAATCAATAATGCCCCCCCTTACACTTGTTGCAGCGCCGGGACACTCTTTTGAGTAGCTGTCGCGCTTTACAAATCACGTCATTCATTCATTCCTAAAATAAATGACACGAGCTGAGATGAATAATTCTGATTTGTCCCTGATGAGAAAGGAGCCTCACGGCCACAGCTGGAACCTTTTGCCGTGCAGTCTTCAGTGTACAGTGCTGAGCATTGCTCACTCGCTGGGACCCGCAATATCTGGGTCTGATGCCGAGCAGCACCGTACATTGAGATGGAGGGAACAGACTGCAGATGGTTCTTATGCCAGTTGTGAGTGTGCGGTACTTAGGCAGGATCCTGCAGCTCTCTCGGGCTCTAGGTTTCCTGAGTGATGGGTGCCTGAGTCTGAAGGACCTGAAACTGTGGGATCCTCAGTGGGGCTGCAGGAGTGTGAGTTGAACAGCACATTGGGAAGAGATGTATGTTTCGCTGTCATCTATTTTTTTCTTTCTTGCTCCTTCCCGATGATTCAGTTAAGCACGCTGCTATACTTCTACACTCAAGACACCTTTACTGCACTCTCCTGCACTCTCCTGTCCTCTCTACCTTTCACTCTCTTATCTCCCTAAACGTCTTAGACGGCCAGTCTGTCACCAACTATCGATGCTCCTGGATGCTTATTTTCTTCTTCAGTCTCTTCAATCTGGTTTCCGTTGTTCATATTCTGCTTAAACCATGATTTATCTCTCCTTCATCTGTCTTGTCTCACCCAGTGCTGCGCCCCTCACTTCCCCTCTTTTGTTGTCCCTTCATTTTTTCCAAGCCTCCCATCCTGTGCTTCTTTCCCCAAGCTTTGGGACACGTCCTGTCTGTAGTACTCTCCCACCACCAGCTCTCTCCACTGTCTGTGAGGCTTTGACAAATCTCCTTTTCTGAGAAGTCTTCACCTGTATCGTTCCATGTCTTTAAACCCTTGCTGTAAATAAGTAAAATGAATAAATTAATGATTCATTCATACCCACAGCCTCTTATTCAGAAAAACTGTAGACTTAGACTACCCCTTGGCAACAGCCTCTAGCAGAGGTGGAGCTGGGCAAGCGGGGGTAGGAGGGGGGTGTGCAAGCAAGGGGGCTGGGGGGGCTGGACTGCCTGCTGTGCTATGTTACCCTCGCGTGCACAGTCAGTCGCTTCTTGCACTCGAACATAGAGGCGCGACACACAGACTCGTGTTCCAGGAAAAGAGCCTATATTGTGGGAAGGCACAAAACTACCACCCCAGGACAGATTGAAATGAAACGGGATGCTGGTCAGATGGACCAACTACTGAGTTGTGAACTGACTCGTAGGTTATAATCTGTTGTTGGGTACAGCAGTGGGGGTGCTCTGCTGCTATATCAGAAGACCCTCGGCTCTCCGATTAGTACTTTTATTGGGAGAAGGCTGTAGACCAGTCCTGCTGCTTCCACCCACTGTGCTATGTATAGAGCTCAAGCAAGCAGCTGCCTGGCTTGTAAATCTATTTTGTGCTAAGCGGACACAGGGTGACTACATGGCTACGGTCTCATCCGCCTCCCCTCACACCTTCTTGGATGAACTACTGTGTAATGATGAGAGGTAGATCAAAAACAGGAATTTGGGAGAACCATAAATGAGGTAAAGCGCGAGACATTCTTAAAGCAAACAAAAAATAGTGATTGCCATGAATGAAGATAAAGTCCATGAACGATACAAACAAGTCTCTGAAAAGTGGACAGAGGGCTAGAGATCGAGGGAGACGGAAAGAAAACAAAAAGAGTAACAGACCAGAAAAGAGGTAGTCAAAAACCAAACAATGTGGTAGTTAAAAAAAAGACAAAATACCTAACCTGAGAATAGGACACATAAAAAACACAATAGGTAACATCAAGCTATCACCAAACTATAGCAAAGTACATTATTGGGAAACATGTTGAACACACCTGGTTGGAACATAAGCTTTGACAGATCGTTGTAGCAGCACCATTCCCATTATAAATGGCTTTGCATAGCCCCATTATGGATGAAATATCAACAGCTGCTCTAGCTCTCAAACTCGGTAGTAAAATCTTTGATCCACCCATCTTTATTATTGAGTGTAATCCTATTGGGGGTTTATCCTGATTTTCAGCTACATTTAGGGATCACTTCAACAATGGTGTCCTGACTCTCCTTTTGTAGGTCAAAGCCAAAGCCTACCAGACAGCATAGCTGTCTGGTTTGCTAAAGACATCTTGGGGACATTCACAAAGCAGACCTATGAATGCATTCTGCCGTTGCTTACCATTGGCTTTGTGGTTTGTAACTCACATTTTCTGGCTTTCGATTTGCTGGCTTTATTTGTTTTAGGCTGTCCAGCTTGAGTTCGGCCCTCCTGTTGCCCAAACCATCTTACTGTATTATTCCACTAACTCTCTTACCCAAGTCCCCCACTCCATTCTACCACACTCTACCCCCATTCCACTCTATGCCAATATACCCCCCTCCACTCCACCCTACCCCAATCTACTACAATTCTCCCCACTCTACACCCACTCCACTTCATGCCAATCTTTCCCACTCCACACCACCCCATCCCACGCCACTAATGTCTAGCCATGCTGAGCAGCAGCCACACTGATGTACATAATGTCTAAAACACATTGACAAAGCCAATAGCTCTCGCATAGGCGAGACCTATTGGCTTTGCCAATGCTTGTTTTATGAAGGGATTTGCTCTCACGGTCTGTCCACTTTAGTAATTCCCTCTGCCATACCGTAATGTTGGGACCATTTTTAGCCTTCTAACATATAGCAGTGTGAGCCTTCGCTAGGATCAGAGCCAAATCTATGAACCTATATGTTGTTTAAGTAGTTTTCGACCGTGTGTGTAGCCCCAGTAATCCTATTTCCGGCGCTCTTTGAATCCTTCCATCCGTGGTTGTGATAGTGATGTCCACCACCTGCTGCCAATAACAGTGCGAGCCCAGACAGCCCTAGAATGCTATGGCATATACAGAGTAAAGTGACCTGCACCTACTTCAGTAACCATATGAATGTCTAGCATATGCATTGCGTCTGTGACACGTGTGTAGCATTGGGAAATTAAAACCTTTTACACTTTTTTTCATTCTTCTTTTCTCCTATTCTTTTCACCTCTTCCTATAGACATCTTGAGACTTACAAATTTATTGGTGTACTGAACCCACTATTTACCCAGCTTGGGTCAAGCCAATTTATTTTAAAATTGGACGTTCCCAAAACATTGTTGGAACATTTTGTGAACTCTTTGAAGGCCATTGCTTTGCGGCCCTTCACGATACTTTCATTACATGTTTTTGACTTATCCTCGCGCGGTCCCTTTATTCGTGTTTCTAGCCCTTGTAACTCCCATCCCTTCAAGTTTAATTGCCTCATACTCCTCCTTAAGTTACAAAATACTTGCGTTAATTATGCACAGTTCAATAACAAACATTTTTGATTTTCCTTCTCTGCGACTTGCACCTTTCTGACTTTGTGAATCTTATGTAAGGAACACACCCTTAAATTGCACCTTTTGTCTAAAAAAACCTATCCGTGTGCCACTTTGTGTTCTTCAGTAGGAGAATCGACAGAAATAAGAAGCCAAATTAAAGTCAAGGGCTGGTACACCTGCCTGGTCTATAGATCAATTGGTTGAAACCATATGCTTGTTGCTCAGGCACCTGCACCACTTCTCTCTAAGGGAGATAAAACGAGTGCCAGCTGCAAAAGGGATTCAATAAAATACATGCCAGAGCCAATCAGCAGTTCTAAAGTAAGGTATAGTACATGCAATTATGTGGGTGGACCCAATGGAACTGTACTCAATGGTTTCGAAATTGAGAACGTTCCATCGGCTAATCTGCACTTACAGAGTGGTAATCATTTCCCAGAAGCCACCTGTTTTAGATTGTATCATTCATTCTGTCAAACACTCTGGAATTGGTTGATTGTGCTCTGATATGGATGCTGTTATACATAGAGAAAGCAGAGGAAAAGTGGATGATGCACAATAGCCAGCTTCCGATTGCATGTTAGATTAGTCCTTTCAAATGTGTCTGGAACGCCTACTCGAGATCACAGTGTAATAGAACAGATAGATAATGTACTTTTGCATCAGAGAATGCCCTTATCTATCAATTCATTAATTAGTAAGAATGAATTGCAATAAACGTTCAATATTTGCTATTCTTTAGAAAATAAATGTCGCTTGAAAACGTACTGTATTGTACAATTTCATAACAAAGTGATGTAACTTCTCCTTTCTTCAAGATTTTCTACGTCTGTGAAAGGGAAAAGTACCCATGCCAAAATGGCTGCCATATGCAAGTCAGTACTCAAATGTTAGAATAGGTGAACGGGAACTCACTATCCTAGCGTACCTCCTTCCTACTGAAAGTGCTGGTCCTAGCCCGTTTTAACAAAATGCACACCTGCCGAAAGCTTTTGGAATTCTCTTTCCAGAGAAAGAAGAGAATACTGTTATTCCTTTAGTACCTGCCATTTAAAAAGCTTTTGCAAGATTGTACCTACTTGAAGTATATTTACTTTACCAAACCCTTTCTGCTTAAGCATTCACTTTCTTTCTGGAAAATGCACTGAATCCCTACAGAAGGTGCAAAGGACTGAGTGACCCTTGATGGGTATTGCCAACTTGAAACCCTACTCCTGTTAACATGTGTAACCCTATAGAGTATTTAGCAGGTTCCCCCTGTAATTCTGTAGGCTTGGTGTAGTATAAACAGTGGCATGAAAAAGGTATTTTATGGCACAGTTTATGTGGAATATGCCAGATGAATACCGTTTTAAAACTTTATTTGTAACTATTTTTTATCAAGAAAGCTGATATGATGGGTTTTGAGGAGTATGCACCATAGCCTAGAACCCTTCGTTTAATTCCATGTCTTTTTGTGATAAGATGCACATTTCTGGTTACTCACTGTAAATTCTCCTCAGTCGAGTCCGGAGATTACAGGCTTTCAAGGGACTAAGGTAACCCTTATTTGAATACGTCTGTGCAGAGTGTATTTTGCTTTGAACTTAGAGGGCGTAAATGTTTTCAAGCTAATATTTCGATATATGAAATGGCAAAGTTAATTTTGGTCTTCGAAAGTCATCCAGAACGTTTCTTAAAGTGGCTTTTTATTCATCTGAAATTAAAAATCCTTACATCTTTACAGTTGTTTATATTTTTCCCCGCTTTGCTTTCAAGATTTGCGATAGACTTCATCGAGACGAGTCTTGTAAGAAAGGCACTTGTCACTCCCCTGAATGCTGAAAACGCTACAAGACAAGTCGGATTGTTTCATTGGTGCATCTTTGGCATACTTTAAACATAAACATATTACAGCTACTCGTGAAACTATTGAAAATCCCCATTAATAGTAACTGATTGTGATAATCATAACTTTATAAAAATGGTTTTAATAAGCACTTGACTAGCAGTACTAAAAACCTGAAAAGTCAAAGTATGGTGTCAATTTGGGTATCAAAGCGGCACAAAACGTTTGCCATCTAATGAGTGCATTCTACGTAAAGAAATTATAGGCTCGATAAAGCTACGCCTCTTGTACTTTTCTATATCTCCAAATTAGAAGTACATCCGCGACTGTAGTGGTCTATTGTAATTGAGTTATTTTTTGACCTATCGTATAAATCATTTTGAATGATTCATTCAGACCATATCGACAAGTTGCAAGAAACCTGTGAGCTTCCATCCATTATACAGACTGACGTTATGCGCGGGTGAGAAACAGGTAATCCATGCTTTTTTAATCTACATTTTAGCTCCCTAATAAGCCCATATTAAAAGGTATACCATGTTTCTTTTCACTTGAAGAGGATCGTTGTCACAGATGGAACTCTCGAACAGGATAAATGAACTTTGTGGACTTGATTTACGGAAGTAGTTTGCTTGTAACACTTAGTGCAAGTAAAAAAAATACTAGTGCTAGCTCAAATTCGCCAATGACACTGGCGTGTGTAGCTTGTGCATTTGAGCTGGAAGGGGGTTAAGCAAACATATTTTTTAACACATTAGTTATTTACCAATGAATTTGCCCCCAAATCTTTCCTCCTAGACACTTTGCACAAACAGACACAGTTCAATTGTAGGAAATGCACCACGCAAATGTTGGGAATCATGTGTTGAAACATACCCCTCACCACCATTAGAGGTCACAGCTTGGCAAGGGTTTGCCCTCTTACTAGACACCAAGGCAAAGTGATGGTGGAACAGATGTGAGAGAATCGAGCCATACATCAGTACCCTAAGTTAAAGCTACACCTCTCTTTGCATTTCCAACACCTCTCCTTAATGGAAGACGGCTGACCTGGGCCATAAAGCACAGTTCCCTTCTCCTTCACAGGAGATACAGGAAACTGCCAATAGGGCCGTATCCTGCAGCTGGCTGTGTACCTCTAGAACAACTCATTTTCTCCATTGAGAAAAAGCCATGGATTGGTAATACTCATCTTGCCTGGATGTCAGGCATCATCTTATGCATTGGTATCTCCAGGACAGCTGTGAAAGGCAGCGAGTCTTCTAAGACCCTCAATGCTGCCCGGTGCAGGGTTCCACCTCTAATTCACTTTGGGTTCGCTATCAAAATAATGAGGCAAGGCGCTGGAAACTGGAAGACAAGAAGAAGGTTTATTTCTCAAGAGGAGATCGCGTCAACTGAGACACCGGGATGTCTCAGTGAGGTGTTCTACTGGCAATGCTTCTGACTCTTCCTTTTATACAGTTTTACACAATGTATTTGTTTCTTTTATCATGGTTACAAGCTTGGAGTCTCCGCCCGGGCAGGTTGTCACACAAGCCTGACATTGTTTTATCAACATGGTTACACAAGCCCAACATTAACTCTCCTCCCACCCAGGTCAAAAACAGACAATTTAATTGCAGCTGGACCTTGCTTCAGGGTCTAAAAGCGAGTGAGACCGGCCAGATCTAAGAGTCCGTTCTGTTGATAAGAACAGGTCCCATTGTTGGCAAAAAACCAGTCTTGCTGTGTGTAGTGCAATAAACCATGTTTGCAAGAGTCTGTTTGGTATTTGTAACCCGTTTGTGCAGGGATGAGAGGAAAGACGAGTTTGAGGCAACAGGTGATGTTGATGTTTGTCGTGGAGATAGTTTATAGCCCCCAGCACACATCAGGTTTGGTCAGAGAGTCAGAAGGCTGAGAGGACAGGGTGAAATGAAGGTGACCAACAGAGTACAAAATGACTGTGGTCAATCAGAATGACTGTAGTTTATGTGCACGTAGGAACTTTCATCAGACAAGATGGCGCAGAATGTTCATGATTATTTTGTTCTTAACAGTCGCCCTTTGAACATAACTAGCCAGCTTGTCAGTCTATTTCGATCTCCATAATGTCCTGTATCTCTTGATCATACATTACTCTCATTTTTGTTAGCTGAGTGTCCATAGTCTTAGGGTGCAAGGTAGTTATGCAAAGATAACACAAAGGTGGTATACAGTGTATACCCAAACAACAACCACATATTGTCAATACTGGGACCAAGAGAATCATTGATATTTTCCAACCCCACTCCTTCAAGATGCCCCAAAGCCAACTTCCAATTGTCCAAGTCTCTGATCCTTGATGAATTTCTGAAGATAGTCTATGGAGATGTTCGATTGCTTCATAGACAGAAGGTGAATTATCAGGCTGCGTCGAGGAACTGTGATGAGGCAGAGTCTGTTTGATCAATGTCTTTAGAACGCTTTTCTTGATGATGCTCTGCAGGGGCTGTGTAGGTTGGTGGTAGAACAAAGGCGATGTAGCACGTGCCCCCTAGTTTCCTGGGAGCCAGGTGTAGGCTTTGGTTCCACAAACAAAGTACATATTGGGTGATGCAACAAGCGCTGGGGGTTGGCAGTGTTCAAAGTCCTTACAATGTTACAAGTGCTGTGACCCACATTCTTAGTCCCACGGCCTTCAATGCATACAAGGCCTGAGACGTTCACCACAGATAGGGCCACAGTCAGTGTTGCAGCAGTTCTTTTCTTCAGGTAGGAAAATGTGGCTCTGACAGGATTATTGAACACTTGTATTTCCACTCGTTCTTTGGAGGGGACATTCATTGGGAATGTCGTATTGGAGGTGTGAGGGCAAAAAGGAGCTGCTGTTCTTCCTGTTTGGTTTAGCCAGAACTCGTTGTAGAACTGAGCGATTGTCCCATCGGAAGTGGCATTGTCTTTGTAACTTTCTTGTAGGAGCATCATCCAGGCAAGGCAAGATCCATGAACAGAAAAGGGTGAAGGGATGAAAGGGATGGAATGTTCAGTGGCATGTGGTAGCAGCCCACAGACCCAACAGTTAGTGGCATTGGTGGCAAGATTGTGCTGGTGCAGCATCTGTACGAAAGAATTATTCCAGAATTCTTTGCGTCGTTCTCGGAGATGTGGCGGTAGTGATACCAGGTAGTGTTCTTTCTTTGTGATTGGTTGCCTGGTTGGTGACAATGTTCTGTATGCAGGTGCATTCTCTTCAATGATCCAGAGTGTGACCATTAGCAGGAGGCAGGTGAGAAATGCAGCTACAAGTGCAATTGTCTTTGTACTGTGCAGTTCAAAAGTCTTGGTGTCTTTGCGGTGGCTTTGCAGGTGTTCCGTTTCTTCCATCATCTTCGAGGAGCTCACCAACTGTTAGGACCACAGACTTTTGTCTGGTGTTTTTCCTGGTAGCGTTGTTTGGCTGTGCTACCGATCTGAGACTCTGACTCAGTTAGTGGCCTGGTTGTTTGGAGCTCCCCTTTTCGTCGATCTTAGGTTGTACCCTTTCCTGGATGGCACCGTGGGGTCGGGAAATTCTGATAGTTCAAGGGTGTCTTCTTGTGGGTAGCAACTCAGAGCTGGTCGGTCTCTCGCGAGTACTTCCTCTTGCACCTTCACCCCTTCACAGGTTGCCAGGGTTGGAGGGACTCGTTTGCAATGGAGCGTGCAGTCAGTTTCATTTTATTTCCACTCGGAGGGCAGTTCGGGTGGTGCTCAGGACTTGCCAGGGGCCCGTCCACCTAGGCTCCAGATTCTTCGTTCTTTGGAAGTTGCAGATCAAACATGGTTGCCTGGCTTTATTTCATGTCCCGGGCCCCTGGATAGTCAGGCAAGGCTTGCTGCACCTGTTGGTGGATAATTGTTAGCTCGTTTGTCAATTTATGCAAGTAATCTGCGTAGTTCTGTCTCCTGCCGTGGCTCAGGCAGTAACGTCTGCTAGTGCATTTCCCTGTCCAATGAGATCAGTCACTTTCCTATGTGCTTGGCATTTTATCACTGCTAACTTCTTGGGGAGGAGGACTGCTTGCGTCAAGGCGGAGACTAAATCTCCATGCAGGATGGGTGTACCGTGTGAAGTCAGGAACCCTCTTTCTTTCCATAAGATTCCAAAATGGTGAACCACCCTGAAGGCATATTGGCTGTCGGTGTATATGTTAACTGTCGTGTCAGTCGCTAAGATCGGTCGGGACAAAGGGTTGGTGGAGGGCGTACCGTCAAATCCTATTGAGGTCACATGTGAGCCTGACAAGGGTGCCCTTGAAATCAGTCGTTTGGATAGTGCACTACGTGTTGCTCCCGTGTCTACCAGAAATGGCGACTTTGTGCCCAGGACCTCAGCGGTAACATAAGGGCCTTGCTGATCAACATAGAGCTCGACTGGATCTCTCCCTTGCCCCTGGCTGTCCTATGCAAAGTCGTACGTATTGTCATAATCTGTCTGTTGGTACTGATTCTGTTTGGGATGGTCAAATGTGTTCACTCTTCCTGGCCTTTCCTTGCTTGCTTCACTCGTGTACCCTCTCCCACGTCCTCTTCCTCTCTGTCCACTTGCTATTTCCCTCGCCCCTCTGCCCCTACCAGCTCCTAACAAAGCCGGGCATTGGGTTTTCCAGTGTCCATATTCTTTGCAAAATGCACATTGATCCTGTCCTAGGTCTTGGCGTCCTACATATGATGTCGATGAATTGTTACTAGGTGGCTGTACTCTAGGGGTATTCTGCTGGTATCCTCCCCTATATTGCTCCCTTCCTGTATTCGCCCCCCTGGAGTTGTGCTATCATTACCCTTTCCTTCAAGTCCTTCTTTTTCCTTTCTGTAGCCCTGTCATTTTCGTTTTTCTGATGCTCATAGTACTGGGCCATTTGGAGAATGGCCGCCGGTTTAGATGCTGCCCAACTACTTTCGCTGGTTTGTAATTTCTGGGATACATCTGGCAGTAGTCCTTTGATATAGTTCTGCACAAATAAGTGGTGTCCGGTTGCGGTGGACATGTCTTGTCCACTGTAATCGGAGAACACTGTTTCAAATCTGGAGAAATACTCTGAGACATCCTCTTGTGGTTTCTGGCGGCACGCGGTTACTATGGACCAGTCTATCTTTTTCTCTGGGATCAGCGTTTTCACTTTCTGCACTATTTTGTCAGGGAGGTCCAATATTGCTTTAACCGGTTTTTGACCAGGGTTCCGCTGTTTATCTAGTGTGTTAAGTTGTTCCCAGGTATGACCAAGCAGTTCGGTATGGTCTATTTTCCTAATCTGTTTCCACACATCTGCTGGCAAACATAACCCGAAGAACAAGTCTATGTCGGCAAGTGTCATTATTGTTGATCCCAGAGCGGTATCTAGCTCGGTGTAAAAGGCGGTGGGGTTCTTTCGTAAATCCGGTAGAGATTTACGGAACGTCAAAATGTCCTGTCTGTCCCATGGTTGATACACCCAATTGTAGACCACCCTTCCTCTCTAGCGTCTTGATGGTTTATATCGTCATTAGTCCCTTGTCCTCTAGGAGGTACCCAGTAAGGGGCAGCTTCTTTTATTGGCATCATGCTATCTGTTTTTTCCACTGGGGTCCTGCTACCTTAGTTGTCCTGTCCCTATCTATCTGTCCTTGTTCTATGAGGTGACGCAATACTTCTAGTGTGGATGAAAATAGTTCTGCAACATCGTTGTCGCCTTCATCTCCGATGTCTACCTTCCTGTAGAGAGCCACTAATCGCTCGGGCCCTACGTTTTGGTACTTCTCTTCATATGCAGTAAGGGTGTGGTAACAGAGACGTACAATAAAGTATCGTTTGCGGTTTTCAACATAGGAGTCGCATATGTCTGTTACGTGTTCTTCTGTTTCTTTCCTATCTATGAGGGTTTTAACTATTTTATCAATGCCTGCTCGCTCATTTTTACTTAATCGCGGGACCCTGGCGCTCCTATTTCCTTGGTTCCTACCTCTACTACTGCCTCCTTTGATGAGGCATTTGGTGTGGGTGGCTCGGTGGGAGCAGAGGTGGTGGAGACTGAGGCGATCGTGCCATCTCCAGCTATACTTTGGTGGTCCTGTCGTTGTACTACGGGATGAGTAGGGGCGTAAGGGGGTGGCATGTATATGATTGGGGGACCTAACAATAAATCATCATCTACCCTTTGTTTTGCTGGTAACTTGGGCTAAAGAGTCGAGGGCGTTCTAACAGGGCATTGACCTGATATTTTTGATTCCTGTTCCTTTTTATCGATTTCCTTTTCTTTTAGTTTTTCTTATCTTTTACAGGCTTGGTAAGCTGATTTTCGCGTTTCTTTATCTTGTCTAGCTTCGTCCCTTTTCTTTCTTTGAGCTGCCTCTTTTCGCCATAAGCCAAAACTGTCAAACATGGCTGGTCTAGTTTTCTTTTTGTGGAGAGCTAATTCTAACATTTCTATTTTAGCGGGATGGAAAGATCCCGTCAGTGGCCACTGATTTACCCGGTCCTTCCTAGTGAATTTATGCCATAGTTTGCTATAAGCTACGCTGGCTAATCCATACTTTACGTACATGTCCTTGTTAGGGGTGCCTTCCGGCGGTGCCAGCTGACTGACCTCTAACAAACGGTCTGGTCCAAAACAATTACAATCAAACAATCTAGAGAAAACAGGCATGACGTATTTATCGGTCAAAATGAATATCTCAATCAATCAATTTAGACAAAAAGTCTGCACTACCTGTCCTTCGCTGTCTGCAAAGAGAGAATATTCCTATTCTACGTTGTTTGCAAGCAGGGAATGTCTCAAATAACTCTATATCAAAAAAGGAATACTAGTATTTCAATCAAACTATTCAATCAATCAATCAATTTAAGTCGTTTTTTTTTTCACGACCTTACCCGGACCGTATGGACAGTTCTTAGTCTTCCCCTTCCAGCGCCTGGTTGTCCTCTCACTCCAACAATCAATGCGGCGTTCCTCTAAGGTCCCAGTCAGGACCGCAGGTCACTCGAGAGAGGTCCGTTCGGAACCGGTGAAGTTCAGTCGATCGGCAGCCAGACAAGGGTCTTCTCAGGCAGGTATACCCCAATCGTTTAGTTGTTCACTCCGTCGTTAGGACCTCTCTAATGGACCCACGCGTCGCTGATGGGCCCCAACGATTGGGCGCCAATTTGTGAAAGGCAGCGAGTCTTCTAAGACCCTCAATGCTGCCCGGTGCAGGGTTCCACCTCTAATTCACTTTGGGTTCGCTATCAAAATAATGAGGCAAGGCGCTGGAAACTGGAAGACAAGAAGAAGGTTTATTTCTCATGAGGAGATCGCGTCAACTGAGACACCGGGATGTCTCAGTGAGGTGTTCTACTGGCAATGCTTCTGACTCTTCCTTTTATACAGTTTTACACAATGTATTTGTTTCTTTTATCATGGTTACAAGCTTGGAGTCTCCGCCCCGGGCAGGTTGTCACACAAGCCTGACATTGTTTTATCAACATGGTTACACAAGCCCAACATTAACTCTCCTCCCACCCAGGTCAAAAACAGACAATTTAATTGCAGCTGGACCTTGCTTCAGGGTCTAAAAACGAGTGAGACCGGCCAGATCTAAGAGTCCGTTCTGTTGATAAGAACAGGTCCCATTGTTGGCAAAAAACCAGTCTTGCTGTGTATAGTGCAATAAACCATGTTTGCAAGAGTCTGTTTGGTATTTGTAACCCGTTTGTGCAGGGATGAGAGGAAAGACGAGTTTGAGGCAGCAGGTGATGTTGATGTTTGTCGTGGAGATAGTTTATAGCCCCCAGCGCACACATCAGGTTTGGTCAGAGAGTCAGAAGGCTGACAGGATAGGGTGAAATGAAGGTGACCAACAGAGTACAAAATGGCTGTGGTCAATCAGAATGACTGTAGTTTATGTGCACGTAGGAACTTTCATCAGACAAGATGGCGCAGAATGTTCATGATTATTTTGTTCTTAACACAGCTGAAGGAAGAAAGAAGCCATAGCAACAACTTCTCACTTTTCTGGAAGATGCTGAATCCTGTGGGTTCCAGCAGCATGTAGCACAAGGGTGTCCAAAGCCTTGTCATAAGCCCCATAAAACCACGAAAATTGTACAGATGTGTGTCTTGGCATCGGATTGTTTCCATGAGTAGGCTTCAATAACCCTATTTCACCAAAAAGGGTACCTGGGAGTACTTTCCAATCTTTCCTGTCGAGTTTTGGAAATTTTCAGATGGGAATAGTTATGTTTTTTTATTTTATTTCAAGAGGTATGTCTTTGTTTTCAGCTGTGTGTGTAAATCCCCACCAAGCTCAGACTCACTGGTGTTGTTTAATAGTTGTGGGCAGAGAGTCATTGACTATGAGGTACTGACCGTGTTATTGCGTTCCTTTTCCCTTGGAGGACCTTTGTTTCTGTGCACCTCTACTGTGCCCGAGTATCATTTTTGGCTTTCAGATGTAAAGTTTTGGCTTAGTCTGGAGGTGTGGGTGTACAGGGACCAGCTTTGTCTCTGCCTGCCACTTTGTATTAACAGAAAGGAGCGTTCCAATGTGCCCCCTTTCTGCCTGACTGGGTGGATGCACTACTGCCAATATTTTTGAGAAGTGCACTTTCTTTTCCCACCACATATCTCACTGAAGCTACGTGCAGTACTGAAAGACAAACTCATAAATCCAAGACAAAAGACTTTGGCACCAAACCACCTCCATCAGGGGGGTTGCTTTTCAGGTCTCGTCTGCAGACTACTTTAGCGGTTTGTTGTCAAAGACCTAGTGTAACCAGTACATTAAAATATATACGTGTGTGTGTTGGGTGAGTGCCTGTCTCTCCCCTTTCAACTGGGCGCTTGTTCCCCCTTTGTACCCCCAACCCATGCTCTCCCATCCCCCACCTTGTCCATTTCCTCCGCCACCCCTCCCACTCCTGCTGTGTACCGTGGTGTCAGTTGCCATCGAGGGAGTGCCAAATGAGGAAGAAAGTTGAGGGTGGTCTGAACCGTTATGGTTTCACTTTTCTCGCTACTTGGAGTTTCTCTGTACAAGGATATGTGAGATGTTAGGTTCTGTGCATATTTTTAGTTAAGAACATCTTCCTGACAGGAAACATCCTTTACAACGCATGCGTTACAACGCATGCCATTACCCCGCATTTTTTACTCTGCAAAATCTTTTACAATGCAGGGCTTTACACCGCAAACCATTACAACGCATTCCCCAAAGTAATGCCCCGGTGGAGTTAGAATAGTAAGTTGCGTTGTAATGGGGAATACGTTGTAATGGTTTGCTTTGTAAAGCCCAGCGCTGTAAAAGATTTTGCGGAGTAAATAATGCAGGGTAATGGCACGCGTTGTAAAAGCGTGCAGGGTAAAGTGTCCTATTCCTTCCTGACAAACTCTAATTATGCCTTTTTATTTACACGTTTCATTTAAAATAGTTTTAAAGCATCAATCTAGCCACAGACAACATCGCAGGTTATACAATGTATGCACTATAATTTCCAGTAGCTACAATGCAATCAGCATATCACTTCGAAAGTGAAGCGCCTGATTGGAATGGAGGGGAGTGAAGTCATCTCCTCCCATGAAAGAACACAGATTGGATAGATGTCTGCATATTGCCAAATATCATGTTATATATGTTTTTTTTTAAAAAGCTGTTTAGGTGTGTGCTGCTTTTCTTGATTTGTTTGACCCGGGTGACAGAAGAACCTCTTAGCTCAGGTGCTTGCGAAGAATTGTGTCCAGCAGTAATACAGTTTCCCTTACACCCAAACATACAGTTCCCAGAATGATATGATATTGTTATTGAACTGATATTAGAACATTGGAATGTTGGGAGCTCCATTGAAAACAATGGAGTGCTCCGGACTTCTAATGGCGGTAGAAGACAGCCCCGAGCTCCAACAGTCCAATGTTTGTTCACAGCTGTTGCTGTGAACAAAGGCTTCATGGAGCCCGAGGGGATTTCAATCCCCTCGGGCTCCGTGAGGCCCTTGTTTTTCTATTTAGAAAATTCTGCCCTCTAGGGGCTTTGCCACATTATCAGGTATGCACTAATGGCTTTGAAATGCGGCATTGTTTTTCTGTACTATTTATTCTGCTTTTCTCTAATAGTTTGAACTCCACTCTCAATTTGTCTTATTCACTTGACATAACACATCACATGCATTCAGAATGGCACTGATTTCTCGTACAGTTGCTTCAAACATCACCCAGCCCAATATATACCACACAACCTCTCAAACAGTACACAATAAACAAACCTTACAACACACCCCAACACTCAACCAACATGCCGGAACTGTCTGTCATCAGACACCTAACTCTACTTACCACCCAGCAATACTTGCACAGCATCTTTTCAATTAACCTTCAAATTCACTCTACACAAACAGAACATTCTAGACCAATTTCCTGATACCCTCATGGTGCAAGAGCTATAAAGTCAGCACTGTGCTGCCAACTCGTCATTTCCCTACACCACATCACCATCCATCTTAGAATCGTTCAGATAATCTTAGCTGACACATCCCACACCCTCACATGAACAACAAGGCAACACAGTTATATGCTTGACTCAAGATGGATATCTCAAAAGCAGTCTGTACAGGGCAAGCAATAGACAACCGTCCATCCAACACAGCGAGAGAACCTCAAAGTCCTTCAGCACACATGCATACTCGTAACACACTACACGTACCTTTATCTGGATCAAACTAACTTCACCTTATTAAATATACTTGATATTTAACAAACACATCTCTACTAATCACACACAACTAATCCCAATGCATGCATCCATACACACTGATCAATGGAATTTCCACAACCTATGGAAATGGTGCCCAGATTGTGATATTGCTAGAATGCTATATAAATTATTGAAATGAGCTAAACAGAATCCGGTTATATACCATAAATTCCAAACAATGCTCAGAAAAAAAGACATAGTCTGAAGGTAGTGTTACTTATGTGATGCCACCATATATTCAGGATCGTATAGTATAATTACTGGAGGGTTCAGCGAGGCTGCCCTGTCATCATCACTAGCCTATCTACTACAGTACAGCTAACTCTTGCAAAGAAATCTGAGGAATAGAAGCCAAAACACTGCAAAAGATCTGCCTGGTACCCAAATAAACTGTGTCGTTATTGTTAAATTATCCAAATGTTGTGCGCTGTGCATCATTATTAGCCCTTTGTGTATCACTCAGAAGTCTGCGTTTTGCTGGTGCTCTTCTCTCAGTGCAGTGTGTCCTCAAATGGCTCATCCCGGAGATCGGAAAGAATTCAGTTTCCGCGTTTGCAGCATAAATTATGTAAATGTTAGTGGGTCAACAGTGAGAGTGACTCATAGGGGCTGGTGACTGAGGTGAAGCGGAGGCTGTTACGTGAAATGGGCGCTGCTCCATGCTCCGAAGTCTCCATACCCCACAGTAGGGTTCAATGGAGTTGGAGCAAACATTAAAGTAGAATTCCTGATCAATGAATCCATGTTTTTTTAAATCAATTCGTTTTTGCGTCGATATCTCGGGGCCTCTTTTTGGAGATATTAGCACCAAAGAGGAGACCCTTACCATTCCAGTAGGTGTCTGGCTTGCACAATGAGGTCTTCTGGTAACACCCAGCTTGGGAAAACCCTTTCAGATCTTTTCTGCTCTCACCTCCCTCGAGTTAGGTAATTGAAGGAGTAGGGAGCAAGGAAAAGTCAATGATGTATTCTAACCAGTCACGTGACACTTCCTCTGCACCTGCTGCATTATAAGTGTGGATCATGCAAGTTTCTTCTGCAGCTGCTGGGTTTGGAGTTTTCTGCAGGAGGGTTAGACCCGGTCCTGGTTAGACCACTCTCCTTCCGCTGTCCGGAACTTCAGATACCACACAATAGCTGTCAGGAAGTTTGGGTGGTGGTAGGGATCAAAATACAGTGGACTTGAGAGGTAAATACCAACCCTTCTCCTCCCATGACTCTACTGCATGATGACATGTCCATTTATGTCTTGTCGAATCACTGGAGGCGATGGAAAATGGCCTGGCTGTGGAGGAAGTCTTCATCCTGAGGAAATGGAAGACAGTCTTGGTCCTGGCACATGGAGACTGGATGCAGACATGGGAACTATGGCTGTGCAGGAGAGGCTGATTTACACTATTAATGCCCACGTCTCTGCCTTGGACTAGGGCTGGTATTGGTTCCTATCAGACTATGGCCTTCATTACAAGCGGCCTGGTTTTTAATGCGATAATCATAGCAGCAAAAAATGTCTACATCCAGGTGTATGGAATTTATTAGGTGCGATAATAATCACCTATTTCGACTGTTGCCTATGAAATGGGGCATAACATATGGAATGTGGTGCCTACTGCACCAAAATTCGGATATCCTTGTAATTACTGGGCACTTGACCAGACGAAATTTAACAGAAGCGTTTTTGTTTCACACCTGGTGTGTACTGGGTATCTCCCGGGTGTGATTAAAAAAATGCAAAACCCATAATTCTGATATGTACTGTGACAATAGTTACCACACTTATCGGTAATTATTGACCCATTCATAATGAGGCCTCAATCGGATTTTGATGCTTGGTGCTGTGCAGAGAGACCAGGTGAAATCAAACAATGATGAATTCTACCATAAGAAGCCATGCTTCGTGGTTGCCTCGTGACATATCACCCAATTGGACTGGAATTCTCTAACCAGATACCATGTTCATTCTTTTTCCTTTTGCTGTTGGATGGTGTCTTACTGTGTCGGCCTTTTTGGTCTCTATATGCTGCTATGTGATAGGGTGAAAGACTCCTCACCTCACAAACCATTGCACCGCTATCCTAGGCTGCAAGCCACTGCATCTGTTTCCAGGGTTGCAAGCCGTTACACTGCTATCCTTGGGTTGCAAGCCACTGTTCCAGTGCCCTAGGGTTGCAAGCCACTGCCCTGGCGAACACAGGTTTGCAGGCCATTGCACCGGTGTGCCAGGGTTGTAAGCCATTGGACTGCTGTCTTAGGGATGCAAGCCAATGCACCGGTATTCAAGGTTTGAAACCCATTGCTCTGGCTCCCTAGGGTTCAAAGACTCTTCACTGGTGACCACAGGTTTGCAAGCCATTGCACCAGTGTACCAGAGTTACAAGCTGGTGTACCACTGTCGTAGGGTTGTAAGCCATTGGACTGCTGTCTCAGGGATGCAAGCCACTGCATCGGTATCCCAGGGTTGCAAGCCATTGCACTGGCACCCTAGGGTTCAAAGACGCTTCACTGGTGACCATAGGTTTGCAAGCCATTGCACCAGTGTACCAGGGTTACAAGCCGGTGTACCGCTGTCGTAGGGTTGTAAGCCATTGGACTGCTGTCTCAGGGATGCAAGCCACTGCATCGGTATCCCAGGGTTGCAAGCCATTGCACTAGCACCCTAGGGTTCAAAGACGCTTCACTGGTGACCACAGGTTTGCAAGCCAGTGTACCAGGGTTACAAGCCGGTGTACCGCTGTTGTAGGGTTGTAAGCAATTGGACTGCTGTCCCAGGGATGCAAGCCACTGCATCAGTATCCCAGGGTTGCAAGCCATTGCACTGGCGCCCTAGGGTTCAAAGACGCTTCACCGGTGACCACAGGTTTGCAAGTCATTGCACCAGTGTACCAGGGTTGCAATCCATTGCCGGTGCTGTCGTAATGTTACAAGCCATTGGACTGCTGTCTCAGGGATGCAAGCCACTGCACTGGTATTCCAGGGTTGGACGCCTTTGCACCAGTGCCCTAGGTTTCAAAGACACTGCACCGGTGACCACAGGTTTGCAAGCCCTTGCATCGGTGCCGCAAGCCACTGTATCAACAGACCCAGAGGTGCAGGCCATTCCACTGGCGTCCGCGTCCCCAGGGTTGGCAGTCACTCTACTGGCGTCCCGAGGGGGCCTGCGCTTTTTACATGGAGCGATTCACTTTGCTTGTTTTCACTATCGAGAACAGGATGGGGACGGACGCGCTGTATTTTTTTTTATGAAACATGATTGCAATAACAATTATGCTTGTAGCTGTTACATGTTTCTTTTCCTTCCGCCACGTTTGGAAATTATATCCCCAGGGCTCTGTATTATACCATGCAAAATGTAAACAAATGACTACATAATGTAATAATAATAACAGCACGTTCTAATTGTCGTTTGCCAACTTCAAGCTCTGTGGAAAGGGCCGACAAAGGCCACGTGACTCGCGCATCTGCGAGGGAGCCATGGCCGCCCGTGCTGCAAGTCCTTCCCTTGTGACCCTCGGCCTGGGTACAGATTCACGCAGTGATCGACGCTCTGAGAGGAGGTAAACCAGCCACCCTGAGGGGCACCAGCAGGGGCGCCAGAATACCCTTTATTAAATGCAGTTCCCATGTGGAGTGGGGGTTTGAGGGAGGTCATAATAATTGTATGAAGCTGTAAGGGACTACCTCGTTTGCAGAACCTAGAGGCTGCTTGGTTTGCAGTCAGCGCTAAAAAATTGACTTTACTTTCTGACTCTCACTAGTAATTATAACTGGATTTTTTTCTCTCTAGAGTAGGTCCCTTCTGAATTCACATACAAATGGATAAGCACAAACATATTTTTGTTTCATTCGCCCTTCAATTGCAGGAGAAGGAATGGGCATTCTAAAACGATCCTCCTCATTGAAGCCCTGCCTCAGTCAGAGAATTATCCCCCCCCTCTTCCCCAAGTCAAGAGTGGGGGTGGGTAGTTATTCCAGTCCTTTCCTTTTAGGAATTTTGTACTTTTGTCTTTATAAATCCACGACTACAAGTACCAGAATGCAATGTACAATTCAGGCCTGCATAAGACACTGTGGTCCGATATGTGGGCAACTAGACAAATTTGACCATTGAAAGAGACCAAAAATATCGATTTCCCATTGTTCCTATTTTTTTTTTTTTTTAAAGGAAAACACTGTAAAGTAATTCCACGACTCTCATTTACCTCCTAATTTTTCACCCACAATCTTGTTACAGAAATTCGACTGTCCACATTTAAATCTCTCTGCAAAGTTTGGCTTCTGTTGCACATCACTTTGAACTGCTCTCGGAAAGGTATATGGTGCTCCTGACAAGCATTGCCCCCTACATTGATAAGAGCCTGAATTCCATTCACATATTTCCGTCTTGGGCCTCAAAGGATGCCTGTAGAAACACAAGTCCTTGGGTGAGAAGATTCCTAAAGGGGTGGGCTGTCAGGATCTTTGTGTCTGTATCCAAAGAGAACTGTAACAGACTCCATGAGGGAATTTGTTTGTAAAGGAGCCTGCTGTGAGCTCTACAGGGTTGCACAGGTCATGCACTGTCTGCAGTATTTTGTGTATGAACTAGAAAAAGAGACACAGGTATTCAGAGATTTCTGCCCTGTCTTCCAGAGTCTCATTTCTCTTTCTGCTGTGATTTGATAAACTGGTGGTCAACATATATATTTTTTCAAATGTAATTGTCTTTCGAAGCTGAGATGGATGCAGTGGTGCTGGAAGCAGGGATGCGGGGTGCTGCAGCACCCCCATATATCTTAGGTAGAGTTCAGATGGAGGGCTATAATAAAGAGGCATAGAAACTGTCTCATGCCAGGCAACCCCTGTGACTAGGGTGACCAGAATTTCATGACAAACAAACATTTGGAATGCAATAGGTCTCGCATTAACGAGATTTTGAGCTATTGGCTTTGTAAATGACAATGCCTTTTATTTATGTGCTGTTTTTAAAACAGATAAAAGGCATTGCCATTTACAATGCCAATAGCTTAAACTCTCGCAAATGCGAGACTTATTGCATTGCAAATGGGTTTGTGCTGTAAAAATTAAAAAAAGGGTTAGGGAAGAGTGTGTCCTAAGCTATTTGAGAAAATAGTGCTCGGAGGCTGTAATTAAAGCCTACCGAGTAACAACACATGTAAGAGGGCCAGTCCTTATGGGAGGTTATAAAATGAGACAAGGCCGTACTAAGGAGGGACTACTAAGCCTTTTGACCAATGAACAGCCACAGTTTATTGTGGAAAATGACACAAGCCAATGAAAAATATGGGCGGAGAGTGGGCAGAGCTTCAAGCGAGAGTGGAAAGTCACAGTACTCAAGAGGTTTTCTACTACTAGGATTTATTCCATCCTAAAAATCAATGCTATAGGTCCCAGAATTCAAATACACTTCCTGGACTGGATCGCCTGCTCACTCAGAGAACTGGGGAACTTGAAAGCTCTGCAAAAATACTTTCATCGAAGAGCAGTGCAATACAGGTAATCTTACTTTTGGATAAGAAGGGGCGATACATAGTTTATCCATGGCAATGATACACGTAGGTAACAGCATTACCAATTAATAATGAAAACAGATTAATTTGTACAGCAGAAAAAATCCCCAGCTTCTATCATTCAGAAATTTCACACCTTGGAATGGTGTAAACTCACGGTATCTATCACCTTATCTCCATCCCACAGTGCTGAACTTGGAATGATGTGTTCATATCCCATCCGGAAAATACCGTGCCACGTGGTATTCACCTGCTTGATTTGCAGGTAGCCCCTTAGTGATCTGATTAAGGAGGCCTAAAATATTTCTGTGTCAATGGCACCAAGAACTCTTGAGAATGTTTCACTGAGCCACAGTCATTTTCATGAGCCACTTGGGTCGAAAAATATGATGGGTTATTGGGTAAGAGATATTACAATGAGAAGTTGATTAAATACGAGTATGATGGGGCAGTGGGCTTAGCTACAGGCTGGCTGGAAGGGTGATCAGCAAGGAACCAATGAGAAGCCTTGATCTCGGTTTGATGGATGATCCTTGCGTCCTGAGACACAGGCTATTAAAAAGCACAAAGCTGGATTAGTAGCATTAGAGCTGGTCTGCTGAACTGGGCCTGCCTGGGTGCTGGAAGCACAGGTCAAGGATAGATCAGGTTAGCACCAGGTTTCAATGCTGGGTTTAGCCAGGCCGCAAGTTCACAAACGCCCGAGACAAGCAACGAAAGGTCAGAGCCTCATGATGGATGGTGGCATTAAAACAGGGGTGAAGCTGAATAAGTGTAATAATGAAGATAGAGAATGGAGCCTCTTGGGGTCTTATAGGCCCGTCAATCTGCCCTCTCCGGTCTCCTGCATGATTATGGTTTGTTAAAACTAAATTATCCTTTCTATTTTTTAGACCTTTCTTTTCCCCAATTATTACTTCTGAGCAAGTTCAGCGTTCTTACAGAGGGTGGTCGGCAGCCTGGCTCACTCAAGGAGGGCAAGGTCGGATTCGAGGCAGCAGTAAAGCAGGAGGTAGACCGATTTATTGTCTTATGGTGTAAAGTCTGGGGCTTCTTGGGTGCTTTCATGCAGCCAAAGTGGACCCCTAACCTCACTCGACCTCCATCTCAACGCACATGGGGCGCAAGCATTCAGCCCTGTTTCAGAGGATTGGACAAGGGTGAGATTCTGGAGCAAGCGTATAAGTAGCATCAAATACTAATCAAAATATCCACAAAAAAAACCTTTCGGGACCTGCCCTTTACTCCTATAGACATCACTTTCCCTGCTCACTTCTATGCAGGAAATGGCCTTACATGGTCATTGGAAACTAAAGCACTGTGCCTGATGGGACTCTGCGTGCAGACTCCATCACTGCACCCATTCTGCTCTCTCTGCAGCCTGAAGATCATCCTGGAAATGAGGTGTGGCGGACTGGAAGTCCTCGCTGCGGCCTGACTGCTGACAGCCACACCACTCAGATGCATACTGCCGGTAACCACCGCATAGAGCCTGGGTCACTGGTGAGCTCTATACATCCTGCTTGACATTGCGTCACTTGGCATTACTCTGTCACTGCCTCTCCTTAAGCAGCGAACAGCAACAATCTCCTCACTTCTCCAGCAAATGAGCAAGCCACCAATATGTAGGAAAACACACCGAACATTAGCTTGACAGCAGAAGCTGGAGACCACTAGTGCACCAACTCAGGAGTATAGTGGCGTGGCACAAGCCACACTGAAGCAAGCAACCACTTCTGCAGCACTCTTGAGGATTCTGAAAACTAATCCTGGACCACCAGAGTGGTGGATACTGATGGTAAGAAAGTCCTGTCCCCGGATAATGTAAAGCAAGCTGAAGGCACGATAATCTACATGGAAGGTAGGTCAATAAAGCCACTGACACAGGCAGCTCTAACTAACCCATGCTTCAAATTCTATATTGCATTGTCACTCTCTCCACCGCAGAATTACCTGAAAATAATTTAGGCATCAACGTCCCACACTCCTTAATTTGCAGCATTTATCATGCCTCATTTTCTCCATTCCCTCTCCAATATCCACTGCTAACCTATGTGGAAGACTTGCCTTCCTCGATCAATGTTTCCCCTTCATATTGTGCTGTTTCTGATCACCATTGCATAATCGTTTCACATCCTTTACTCTTTGAGGATTGTACCAGTCATTGTAGACTATTTCCTTTTCTTCTGCTCTGTGTTTTGAGTGTAGAGCATACCCGGCACGCATACTTAACAGGTTACCATTGAAGGTGGTGAATGCCCCGGTTACTTACCGGTAATCTTCATTACTTCGAGTATTGTCTTCCTCGCCACTTGAGTTACGTAGTGAGCTTCAGCTCACTACGTAGCTCTGGTGGCGAGGAAGACTTACGAGGAGGTAATGTAACTCGCCTCTGTTGCCTCAACAGAGTGACAATTTATAGATTACTGTCCTTCACCAGAGATCACTTGCTTGAACGTATTTGTTTCCCCATTCCTCATAACTGAGCATTCCCAACAGGCAAAGTGTGTTTTGCTTGATCTTTTGTAAACGCATTTGCACTGCCAACCGGTGTCAACGACTCCGTAGTTATGATTCTGCCTCACTGTCCACTGCAAATGCATTTTTTTGGTTTGTTTAAAACTTTGTTAGTATTAAACTAATTTGCATGCAATGTGCTACATAACTCAAACATAACTGGCTGCCTTTCGGGGTGACCCTTTGTGTAGATCCGTGCACAGGAAACCACATAATGCAAGGTTACAGACGTGCACAGTGAAAGCCATGCATCAGGTGGGCTGGACGTATGTTTCATTTTGCACAGGGCCAGTCCCTGCACCCAAGCACTGCCGAGCATGGCTGAGGTGATGGGGGCAGGACACGTGCAAGCGCCCTACCATTAATGCTCATTAAAAAGCGAAATCACCGAAATTCACTGAAAATGCTTCACTTAAATAAGATTGCTATGTTTTTTCCTCCATGTATATGTTACAATATTATTTTTACTTCGTTTTTTTCAGTGCACATATACATATGTACACATTAGAAAGATCTGTGGTCAGGTACGCACTCAATACGAGGTAATAAATAAATAAAATAGGAAAGAAATTCATTAGAAAGATCTGTGGTCAGGTACGCACTCAATACGAGGTAATAAATACATAAAATAGGAAAGAAATTGTCACCCTATAAAAGTCTCCATAACACTACAAAATGTCCTATAAATGTATACACCAGCCTTGCTGCTGTGTCCCAGGGGCTCTTTTTCACCAGATTATACAAAAGGGGAGCTGGTGGATGCAGAAGATGAGTTTACTAACCCTCTCAATACCTAATTACTTGTGTCCTGGAATCCAGGGCTCTCTACAAATAATGTTTTCTTCCTAAATGTCAGGTTGGCATTAAGCGCTTACACGCATGAGCTGCATGCGGTGAATTGTAGCGCTGCATATTCCCAAAGCAGAGACGTCGAAACAGTGAGGAGGAATGAAACCCACTGACTCCCCGCTAAAAGACAGCTAATCACTAGTATCTTGACCAAGGAGTCGCTTGCTGTCCATCACATGTAAAATCCAAGAGGCGACTGTTTTTCCTATTCTGCTATACAAATAACTTCCTGATCCTTGTCGGGTTTAATTTAGTTTTCTCCCCCAGCGATCAGGCATTACTTTTGAAGGAAAGGTACAAACGTCTAACTGACTAACTTTACATGGCTTATTTTGGGGCACTGTCTACTTTGTCTTTATACTTACTTTAGGAAGGATGTAATGCCACAGACATCCAATGGTGGCTCATTAGCGACAGAGACCAATGTATGGATTACCTCTGTGCTGTCTGCCAGGGGAATAGATTATACAACCTTTAAGATACTTGGACACTCGAGGGAAGATGTGCTTTTGATAGGAACTTTGGATTTGTGTGTGGTGCCTGTGCTTGGGAGGTGCCAAGAGAACTCTTGACATTGCTTTTCTCTTCCGGACCGAGAGAAAGATGAGTTGGGTGTTAACGGAGCTGAACAAATACTTGGTACAATCAAGAGTTTTTTGCCCTGAGGACCTGCGCATCCTTGGAGGACAGTTGAAACTTTGTCTCAGCCTGGCATGAGCAATCACTAGCAGATAAGATTCTAGCAGACCAGAGAGCAGTGTTCAGTGGTCTGAATACCATTCAGCACCGTTCCTCTGCTTTTTGTTCTATTTCCAATAGATGTGCTGAGTTGGACTCACTAAACTGTAATGACTGACTATCTAATATGCGAGATTTTTGGGGACGTACTTGCAAATCGTCATGCATCATCAAGATGATGTCTGTTGATTCAGAAGATTATGGAAAAATTGCAATTACTGGGGTTATTAAATTCATTTCATGGAACATTGCTGGAATCGGCTCAAAAATAGCTCATGAGGACTACTTTCATTTTTAGGAGCAGTACAATATTATACTTTTCCAGGAAACTTTGGCTGAATTGGAAACACATCAGAATGGTTATACTACCTTTATGGTCTCAGCTGCACCTTCTCCCTCGTTTGGAACAACAAAAGAGGGTATCGTTATGTAGGTATCCGTTTGCCTTAGTTGCACCTTCATTGTTTTCTCATCAGGGTCATTAACATCCAGGGCTTTGTACTTAATTTTTAGTATAATCATAAGTTGCTTGTGGTCAGTTTTACAATGATAGTTTTATCCCATCGAAATTGTTAAATTTGAGAAACTGTCATGTTGTATTGATAAAATAATGACCCGCCTTAAGTTTGGCAGCAGTTGCTCTGAAGTTCTGGCAGGTAATTTGAGTGCTAGGTTGGATACTCGCAGCCTGGAGCATGGCTGTGGTTCTGCGCTTATAAGCAATATCCTGTCTTATCATACGGTAGATAGAACAGGGAATTTTAACTAGATCTTGTTGCAAAATGGAATTTCATGTTAATGATCCAACTGCTGATGGTATTATCAGTAATATTTTTGTCTCTGGGGAATGAATGAAGACTAGCGAGGACCACTCTATTATTCCAACTGTTTAGAGCAACAATAACACCCATGTCCTGACCCTCACACTGCCCACTTTTGATTTAAAGAGATAGGTTAATTTCCCGTGGAGTGAGGTAGTCAGAGATGGTATCCCGAGGCTGCGTTGGAAGATGGGAGACTCTGAGAAAGTACTGAAGGATCTGTGATGACTTCTATGATCTAGTTCTGTATCTTGAGATTTCTACTAGTTGTGAATCTGTCTTGAGAGCATATAATAACATTTTTTCTGTTTTGTATAATCTTAAGTGCCCATGAAAAAAAGCCTTTTCAGAGGGCCATAAATGGAATAACCATCTATGCTCACAGGCAAATCATAACTTGCTCACCTTTTAATAGGGAAGCTCTTATCCATCAGAAGGCTGCTTATAAGAATGCAGTAGTAGGACATGGCCCCAGGAATAAAGCCTGGGAGGATTTGAAAAATGTTAGGGGTTGTAATGATTCAAGAGCTTTTGTAATATAGTAAAAACTTTTTCAGAAATATATTAGTTCCCTAATAGATGAGCACACCACAAATGATTTATGGGTGTTTCCTTTCAATAGCATTTATAGATTCTGCACATTTGAACATAATATAGGTGATATGACCATTAATAATTTCTAATCTGCAGGTTATGATGACATTCCTTGTGACCCCTTTAAAAATAATTTGGTTGTTTTGCCCCCTACTATCAATTGTTTTCTGAACTCTGCCTGCACCTTTTGTCTTACCTCCATAATGGTCTCAGTCAATTATAGTTCTGATTTATTAGAAGGGGAGAATAGGGACCCTCGTTATCATCTAACCTCATTGATTGACCCCTGGTGGCTGGCAGAGGTATCATGAGTAGAATCCAAAAGTGGGCACAAGATAAAGCTATACTTGCAGAGACCCAGTACGGCTTTAGAGCATGCTTGGGTACGACTGAACAATGCCTTAACTTCAGGGCCGGCTTTAACACTGGTTGCGCCCTGTTCGACAATGTTTGTTGGCGCCCCAATGACCACCTCTGCCACGGATTCCCTCACTACAGTGCCCCTCAAGTCTCCATAACCACTGTCTCTCAGATTCAGTTAGTGTTATAGCACCACTCATACTATGTAAGGTGTCAGAGCACTTTACATCACACACAGATTGCACAGAGACAATCATATGTGTGTAAATCAGTGTATAGGAAATGTTACATCAGACAGGACTACACGGTGTAGTGTAGGAGTGACATGTCATCGATACTGGTAGGCAATATAGTTTAAGAGTCCTTATTCTGGAAAAGCACAAATTCAGAATTTGAAACATAACATCTTTGTTTGGGTTTCTCTTTAATAATATGAATGGTTTTCTACCCAAATGAACCCTTTTGGCAAGATTAGGAAAATGAAAGACTGGGCAAAAAAATATAGCTCTAACATATACCTTGCAGTTTGCATGCAGCTCTTTGACGACAGTTAATAGCTCAATGTTCTATAAATAGGATTTTGACTTAAAAACGAAAAGTAACAAAAGAGCTCTCTTACAGAAGCAGTAACCCACTGACCTATTTACATTATATGCACTTTGTTATCTGCATTTATTTATAAAGTTTTGTATAGCGCGGACAAGACCCTAAAGGGTATCGGAGCGCTTCACATTATAGGGTGAGTAGGATACAGTTTGAAAGAAAAAAAAAAGACATTTGTTACATAAATGAGAGTGGCAAGGTAATACTGGAGTTAATGGATGCACAACAATGTAGTGGTCAGGGCATCGGGATAGCGGGCAGGTGAGTAAACAATGGGACCTAAAAGTCACTTAGGGCAGAAACTTGTTTATCAGTATTGTTTCCACTTCTTTTTTAAAAGAAGAGGAAGATGAGATTCGGCGGACATCCGGTGGGAGAGAGTTCCATATCTTTGGGCTCTGTAACTCGTTCTCTTTTTGCGGAAAACCTGTGGTCTCAGTAGCAGTGTGTGATAAGGTATGCTCCGAAGGATCACAGCACACGGGAATGAAGGTTAGAAGTTTTATTCTTCATATTCTTCTGAAAAGCCTGGGCCAAACCGTCTGCTCTGGAATCTGGAACACACAGTCTGTATTCCAGATGAGGTCAGCAAGACACTACATATCCCCCTTCGTTAACAGACCAACAACAAAGAATAAAACACATGAATAAGAAAATAAACAAAAGAAGATGTATAAGGAAAACATTGTAATGCATACATGAAAAACATAACAATAATAATAATATACAAAAAAATCCACTTGTCCAAATGATAATCCTTACACCAGACAAGACGATGACGTTGTCTTTGCACATGGTACCTATCTGGATTTCCAGCTTGTTGGGGAAACTGATTTCTTCCAATTTGTTCCATTGCATGAAAGCTTGGGAGACACCACAACAGAAGAATCAGTAGTCTTTTCAGCAGGCCACAACCACTGGGGAACTTTCACTACCATGGACAAACTCCAAACATTCCCATCAGATAACTCTACAACCTGACAACCCACTCTGACCACTTTCAAAGGAAGGAAAACCGAGACTCACCAGATTTAACAATTCTACTTTTCTTCACTCGTACCCAATCATTAATCTTCACGGGAGAAATAACATCTCTACCCTGAGAATCTTGAACAGACACATATTTGTCGTTTTTGCTATACAACAAATCTCTCATCCACGCCTGACTCATGTTGCACACACTCTTCCTTCCCCTCATTATTTCAAATGGAGAAAGATCACCAATACATCTAGGAGTATTTCTGTAACTCCAAAGAATTTCTTTGATGGCTTGATTACAATTTTTTCCATTAGTAATGGCCAGTTGTAACCCCTCTTTGAACACCTTGATCCACCTCTCAACAATTCCATTGCTCTGGGGATAATAAACAGATGAACGTTTGTGAACAATGCCATGACCGTCAAGAAAATCTTTCCTCTCAGTGGATGTTAATTGCACCCCATTGTCGGTAAGAAGGGATTCAGGAAACCGTTCTCTTTCAAATACATCATTTAAAAATTGAATCTCAACTTTCGAGGTAATGTTGGGAACTAATCGAATATCAGGCCACTGAGATAGTTGATCAATAAGAACTATGGCATAGACAGGATTGTGGCCCAGACACATTGGACTGGCAATATCAAGAGAAACACACTGCCACACACGGGACGGTCTAGAAATGGGAAGACGTTCATAGGAACAGTTTTTGGGATTCATCACTAATGTAACATTCAATGCAACACCTGACCTTGCGTTCAATACACTTATCCATTGCTGGCCACCAAAATTCACTTCTAATCCTCCTTTTCATACTGGTCATACCAGGGTGCCCTTCATGCGCCATATCAAGAATGGTTTGTTGTAAATCTAGAGGCACAACAAGTTGCAAACCTCTCATTAACACATCATTTTTAAGGATAACTCGTGAGCTACATGAAAGAAAGGAAGAAGACTTTCTGAAATGTCAGCCTTCCTAGGCCATGAAGAATTGATGTAACCAATGACCTCTTTAAGAACCATATCCTTGTCACACGCTAATCTCCATTGATTCTCTTGGATACAACCCTTGAATACTTCACATATCGAAATTACTTTTTCTAAATCCTCATCCTCTTCAACAACATTGTCGTCATCCACTGGTAGTCTTGATAGACAATCAGCGAGAATGTTTTTACCCCAGGGATATATTCAACTTTGAAATGGAAATCTTGTAACTTGTACTGACATCTGGCAATCCTTGAAGTGGCTCTACCACAACCTTTTGTTGTAAATAAATCTACAAGAGGACGGTGGTCAGTCCTTACCTTGAAAATGGTGCCATAAACATATTTTCTAAAATACTCAATGCCCCACCAACACGCAAGGGTTTCTTTTTCTAGAGTAGAGTATTTGCTTTCAGCACCTTTTAATGGTCTGGATGCAAAGACAATTGTGACAAAATGACCATTTTGATTTTTGCATTAGGACAGCACCTAAACCAACATTGCTGGCATCAGAGACAATTACAGAGTCGTACGCAGTATTGAAGGTGGCTAAAGCAGGTGCTGATGAAATGTAATTTTTCAATTGTTTAAATTCGCTAGCACAATTGTCATCCCACAAAAATGACTGGTTCTTCTTCATTAGGGTTCTCATATGTACAGTTTTGTCAGAAAACACAGGAATAAATTTAGCATAATATTCTGCAAGACCTAAAAAAGATCTAAGTTGGTCCTTATTCTGAGGTTCTGGTGCTTGTTCAATGACTCTGATAAGATTTTGCTTGGGAGAAATACTGTGTTTGTTAATGGAATGACCCAAGTAATCAACAGATGTTACACCAAACTTACATTTATCCTTAGTTAAAGTCAGACCATTGTCCTGTAATATACACAAGACTTTGTGGAGAATATCGGTTTGTTCCTGTGAATTGCATGCAAAAACCAGAATATCGTCTTGAAAATATAATACATTTTTGATGTCCTTAAACAATTTATGCATTAATCTTTGGAAAACAGAGGATGCAGATATTAAACCAAAAGGCATTCTCTTGTACCTGAAAGCCCCTCGGATGTAATAAATGAGGTGAGATGTTTGCTATCCTCATGGAGAGCTATTTGATGATATGTGTTAGACAAATCAAGAGTCGAAAATATTGAGGCACCTTTGAGTTTCGTAAACATCTCACCAATATTGGGCAGGGGATGTCTATCTACCCATACACTGTTGTTAAGATCTTCTTAAGTCCACACACAATCTGACTTGGCCATTAGGTTTGTGTGCGACAACAACGGGAGACAACCACTCTGAGTATTCAATCTCCTCCATAACATCAAGATTACATAATCTTTCTAGTTCTTTCTTCACAGCTTCTCTTAAATGTAATGGGACATTCCTAACCTTGTGAACTTTGGGTACAGCATTATGTTTAAAAATAATTTTGTGAACAAAATTTTTAAGAAGATCTAATCTAGAAGAAGAGAATACATTGGGAAGCAGTTTTCCCACTCGGATGCAGGATCGATTCCAACATGAAGAATTAAATCTGAGTACCCAAGTACCTGGTCAGGGTGGTTGGGGTCCAGGGTGATCATAAGATCTCTTTGTTGAGGCCAACCTAAAAAGGCATGAACCCTCCCTTGCAACATATACTTTGGAAGAAATGGACTTCCCTTTAAAGCTAATAGTAGTTGTGAAAAATCCTAATACATCTATGGGTTTTCTCCCGTAACCAACCAGCTTGATGTCTGGAGGAGATAAACATACATTGGGAAATTCCTTTAACCATTCGTCACCAATGAGAGTATGTATAGCACCAGAGTCTGCCATAACTCTTACATTCTTATCACCAATTACAACAGTGCAAAAAGCAGCATCTTTCATATTACTGTTAATTTCATAAACGGCTAATAAAAATTCATCATCCTCTATCACAATTAACCTCTTTCACTTGCTCAGCATTTTGGTTCTTGCAGTCAATATTTCTATTCTTGAATTTGTTCTTGTTCCTACACATCCTAGTGTAATGTCCTTTTAATTTACAATATCTGCATACTTGACCAATGGCAGGACACCTTTTGTCACTGGCCAAATGACCTGGAATGCCACATTTAAAACGGACATAGTCTTTTCTTTCTTGGTTGAAATGAGTTTTAGACTTGGATTTGCTGGAAGTGCCCTCATCAGGTTTAGACTTTTTGATTAAATTAACCTCAGAGACCTTCTGTTCAGCAAGTTCTTTTAATCCAAGTTTCATATCCTCAAAGCGATGAGCTATGTCAATAGCTTTGTTTAACGTTAAGTCTTCAGCAGCTAATAATTTTTCTTGAAGCTTGACATCAGCAACTTTGTGTACAAGTTGGTCACATACCATCTGGTCATAAAACGTGGAATAATTACATTTGGATGCCAAGATTCTCAAGTCATTGACAAAAACGTCTATAGATTCATTAACCAGTTGGCTTCTGCTGAGAAATTTATGACGTGCAACGACCTCATTGACTTTTTTTACATATTGTTTGTCTAATTGCTTAATAGCCTCCTTAAATACATCAATATCGTCATCTGATGATGATGTGCGATTCACAGTAATTGGTGGTAAATGACTTGAGATACGCCTGCCTTCCGCGCCTAGACAATGTTTCAATATAGCAAGTTTCCTCTTGTCCGTATAATCATCACCACCAATGGCTTCAATGTACGCCTCTAAACCTTCTTTTTCATTGTTTCCACTCTAGAATGGGTTCACCAGGAGAGGGTAAAAATGGTGCAGGTGCATTAAAACCTTCCATGAAAATGCTAAATACCAATAATGGAGAGAAAGTTAATATGTATGAATACAATATCACTAATAAGCAGAACACTATAATTTGTGATGATGAACAAAATATTGGCATATATGAAACCAAAACGTGAGTATAACAGGTACAGGATGCACAGCATTGGAGGAGATTGTTTAATTTGGTGTTATAGAAAACATAGGCGTGCTTTTTACTTGGTATTATTGAAAATATAGGCGTGCGTGTTGCCGAGATGTTGAGATAGTAACACGCTATAAAAGGATGTTTATTTTTGGCATTGTAGATAATATGGGCGTGCGTGTCGCCGAGATATCAAAACAGCAACAAGCTTGCTTAATATTCAAGAAAGAGACTCTGGCGTGCGTATCGCAGAAACACAAATGAACAACATGTTGGACCATAATTAGAGAAAGTCAGTGGTCTTGTATTTAACGTAAAGAAGGTCAGCGTTCTAGTTTTCCATGTGATGCGCACACATGCGCATACGATGATAGAAACGCTTCCGCTTCCGTAACTAGAAATCTTTGACGCGCGCTAAAGGTAGCGTGTTCGTGCTCACTGCGCGAGTAATGGCGCATGAAGGTTCTATAATGAGCGCGAGATAAACAATGCGCAAGTCGAAGTGAGGAACGGATGGCGCATGCTGGTTCCAGGAGGAGGGCGAGATAAACAATGCGCAAGTCAAAGTCAGGATCGGCAAAGCGCAAATAATTAAATTAAATCTCACCACGACCTCAGATTTTGTTGCGAGTTTCGGCAGGATAATTAATCGTCGACAACCTCTTCAGTGGAAGACTTCAAAAGACGCAAAGTCGCTTTTAATCTTGGACAATCTCGGGATCTGCTCACCGCGGGGCTCCAGGCTTTCAGGTCCGTTTTCCAGTCGTTGCCAGTGTGATAAGGTATGCTCCGAAGGATCACAGCACACGGGAATGAAGGTTAGAAGTTTTATTCTTCATAAGAGAATAAGATCAGCTTCTTCTGAAAAGCCTTCGACAAACCGTCTGCCCTGGAATCTGGAACACACAGCCCGTATTCCAGATTCCAGGTGAGGTCAGCAAGACACTACACAGTGAACTTGCACTTCGTGAGGATCTGCATCCCCCTGAAAACTCTAGCTTTTGAGCCAGATATATGGGGGTCTTGAAATGTAGGGCCTTATGAGTCATGCAAGCAATCTTTAGCTGTATTCTTGCTTCGTACGGCAACCAGTTTAAGGTTTTTAGTGCTGGGGATATGTGATCATTTCTTTTTGTACCGGTTATCAGTCTGGCCGCGGTACTAAGGGAGGCCCTTAGCGGGGCCAAAGTGTATTTGGGAAGACCACAAAGAGTGGAGCTTCCGTAATCTAGCCAAGGCAGTACAAGAGCTTGGACCGCCATCTTGAAGTAGTACTGAGGTAGGAAAGGTTTGAGTTTCCTTAGAGTACTCATCTGGTATTTAACTCCCTTGGTGGCATTGCTTATACGATTCTGCATGTTCAGGTTTTTGTCTAGTGTGATTCCAAGTGATTTAGCTGATTTAATAATGTGAGGAGAACAGTTGAAGGCTGTTAGCTGTTTAATCCAGAGGTCGATCTTGGGAGAGTGGTTGGGAGGAGCGATGAGGAGGAATTCCGTCTTGAAGGTGTTGAGCATTGGGTGGTTATCAGTGAGCCACTTTTGAGTGTTCATCAAGATAGAGTTGAGTGAAATGAAGTCTTCTGGTGAGGAGATTTTCAGGTACAGTTGTGTGTCATCTGCATACATGTGATAAAGAATGTTCACGGAATTCAATGAATTTGCAAGTGGTTCCATGAATAAGTTGAAAAGTATGGGTGACAGTGCGGACCCCTGTGGAACCCCCATATTGACTGTGGAGGGCTGAGAGAGGGATTGATTCACCTTGACTCTTTGGGTTCTGTTGTGGAGGAATGACGTAAACCATTGCAGTACCGGCCCTGATAGGCCCATTCTCTGTTCAAGAATGGAGAGTAAGCTGTCGTGTTTAACAGTATTGAAGACAGAGGACAAATCAAGTAGAATCAGGAGACAAGAATCATTTTGGTCTAGCATTTTTAAGATGTCTTCCAAGATGTGAATGAGAGCGGATTCAGTGCTGTGCCTTTTACGAAAACCCGATTGATGTTGAGCCAATAGTCGGAATTCCTCGATGTGCGTGCAGAGTTGAATTTGCACACACTTTTCTAGGAGTTTCACAAGAGTGGGGATTTTGGAGATAGGGCAGAAATTGTTCAGGTCAGAGCTGTCTGCATCAGGTTTTTTAGAATGGGGGTTACCTGTGCTATTTGTAGGCAGTCTGGGATAGAGCCTTGCGATAATGAAGCATTAACAATCTTTGCCCATAGGGGAGGAGTGTCGCTTTTATTTCATTGAAGATTGGAGGTGGAAGTGGGTTGCTGAAGTGATTGGATGGGTTGATCGCTAGACGGATGTTGTAGATGGCACTATCACTGAGTGGAGTGAAGGTGTGCCAGGACGCATTGTTCTTAAGAACATTGCCAGGGGGACCGAACCCATCACGCCATCATGGCATGGTACACGTTCTTAGCAGCAGGCATTTTAACCCTCTGCGCTACCTTAGGATAAGTCAAAACCGCCACTAGACAAACCTCCGGTCTCTTTCCAGGAAGACGATTAATCATCGGGGTTATCTTGACATTTTAATTGATGCCTGAAAATTGCTGGAGGCCACGAATGCGGCAGCGGGTGCTTTTAAAATGATGATATACTTGCAAAAATGACACCCCCACCCAAGTCAGCGCCCGGTGCGGTGGCACCGATCACACCGCCCTAGAGCCGGCCCTGCTTAACTTAGATCTGTTGGTTAGCAAGTGCACAATGCTTCATGAGCCTTGCCCCTATTGGCTCTTCGTCAGGACCATAGGAACCTAGTTCCTTTCTGTACCACTCCTTATTGTCCCAAATGGGAACACATATACCTTGCATGCCATGCAGAATCACACAACATAGGTACGATATTACCGAATGGTGTTACGTCACTGTGTATATTATAGACGCCGTATTAGTGCGTCATGATCTCTCCGGGGAGGAGGGGGCCTGTAGTCACACCTTCGTCAAGGCCTCTTCGGCCTCTGTGCCTAATCAGCTCACCCGGGGACCGCATCTGGTCCCCGGGGAGCTGATTAGGCGCAGAGGCCCCGGAGAGATCTTGACACTCTAATATGGCTCGAAACATGTTGACCTGAAAAAATAGACTCCTTAAAACCTATTTTTTCCACACTACCCCCTGATTTTAACCATATCGATTAGAGGCAGGAATAAAGTAGGGTGACCCACTAGTCAGGTATTTTTAAAACTTGCTTAATCCACACTCCACTCCCCTTCCATACCATCGTCTTTATCATAGAAAATACCAAAAAGTGCTCCTCGTATCCGTCTGGTCGCAGCATGCCCCGATCCGTAGCGGATCGGGAAGAACCCCAATGATGAAGCATGCCACCAAGGGGTAACCCTGGTGGGTGAGAGTTTTTAAGAAAAACAGAGTTTTGCTCATTTCTTTCGCTGTGGAGAGTTTGTTTATCTCTAGTTTTTTTTTCTCCTTGCTGGGTTCCTTTTTGTTCATTTAGTATCATTGAGGAGGGTGAACCCAGTTTTTCCTCTTCCTCCCCCTTTTGGATTGGTTAATGTTTCATAATCAAATGTAAATCAATTTTACTTTTAACTGTTGCTTTTTTGCACTCCATTCTCTCCCCCTGAGTATTGAAAATTTGGTTGGCTCTGCTGCCATTTTTCCTAGACCACCACAGAGGAGCCATGTTGAAGGGGTAGCACTCTAGCAGCTGGTTCGTAGTTCATGCCCTGCAACCTGTCTATAAGAGGTAAGACATACTGCTGACGTACCAGTGGCGTACCAAAGGCAAGCCCACCTGTGCCTGTCCATGCCCAGACTGCGTCCAGGTCCTGCCATGCTGCTGGTTTTGCTATGAATATTTCAAATGATTGCAAGTATTCCAGGGAAGATTTAATGCTACTAAAAGTCAAAGTTTGTAATTTCCACTTACCTTTTAATTTAGAACATTATGGTAGTAATATGCTTGCTTGCTGTACTTGTGGGCTCTCCTTCAGTGGCCCTGGCGAAGTTAAGCCTGGAGACCAAGTAATGACTAGCATTGTTTATTGTGCTTGCATTAAATAAACACCTTATAAGAACTACTATATTTACGGCATGTCTCATATAGCCCTAAAGCCCACCGCAGCGGGCTATACCGGCCATTAAAGGCCCGCTCCAGCGTTAAAGGCCCGATATTGATGATGACATGGACATAGTGATATTGAACATAGTCTCCTTATAACATAAAATATAAACTTGGACAAATAGAGAGCCCATTATCAAATGGTGTTCATAATCAATGGATGCTAAAGGACATGGCCATGAAGTTTTAGTTATCAATCAAAGGATGTAAATGGTTGCACTGCTTCTGAACTTAAACCCCATCGAGACGATGACCTTTTTAAAAAAACAATCCCGGCCATATTCAGGATAAAGGCAGTCTCTTGTATATTGTGTGCTGATCTGTCCTCACCACAAACTCATTATTTGTTATAGCAAATGAACAGCCAATGCTGTCTACCAGGTCAGAACAACTAGGATTTTAGGTTCGAGTAATAATTTTAAATCTACCAAGTACGAGGAACTGATTTAGATTGTAGAGTTGGAAACTGAGTCTTACCTGTATGACCTTTATCTCTAGAGTCAAGGAGAGAGGGTTATAATGTATGCTGTGAGGTTCCTCAGGCAATAGTTAGATAGCAAATGGATGGAAGGTTACTACTTAATTATTACAGTGTAAATGGTACGGCAGTAGTCTAGCATTACAGTAGGAAATTTTGTTCTTGAAATTTAAGTTTGATGACCACAGGCATGCATTTTGTTTGGACATGGCTGGAGAGGGCGAAGGTATCATTAAGGAGGATGTCTAGTTCACTAAGCCTGGATAGACTGAGCAGCAGTTCTTGAGGTAGTCCAGTGTTGTGGTAATTAAACCATTTCAAAGGGGTCCGTATGAGTTTTGTTGACTGATCATGTTCTTCTCCAGAAATCTTTGCCATCTGTATGAAATGCACTGGGTGGATCAAGCAAATACTCCAAGGCACACTGACCTGTATGAACATGGTTCAACACATTGTCCCAGAGTTTGCCCAAGGTGGTCATACTCCCATGCTGAAGTTGGAGCTCCAATGGGAAGAGGGCTGAGGGGGTTGTTACCAACAAGATGCTCACCTTCTTCTGGAGTGCCTCTAAACATAAGGTCTGCAAGCTGGGATTGTCTGCTGCAAATTAGCCTGCTTCAGACGGTTATCATTGGCATTTTACGCTCCTCATCTTTGTTACTCCACAATCTGATCTACTGAGTGGTCAACCAATACCATTGAAACGTAATTATGAAAATGAAAGGGGACTAGACTCGCCCTTCTAATAGACCACTGTCAGGTTGTGGAGGAAGGAATCTGGTTAAAGCTTCAACTATGGCATTGAAAATCAGTTTTGGTTTCTTCTGGCTGGATACACATAGAAACAATTGTTGTGCAAAGAAAACTAATCATTTCATTAAATCGTTACATTTGCCTTTACATTATTGTTAATTCCTTTTCTGAAAGTTTACTTGTGGTCGATCCAGCTATAACCCCTAGAGAGAAGTGCATAACATGACAATTTTATTATACTTTAAAACTAATTAGCTAACACATTTTATCATGCATTTCTTTAGCTCTACGTTTGCACTTTGTTGTTCGACATGTGTATTACTAATACAAAGATCGCTTGTAATGCAAAACTATGCTGTCTATGTTTTATAGGTGTCAACAGTGTGTCTCAACATAAAACACTGCAACACATACATAAGACACATGCGAGTAAACCTAGAACTGGGTAACGTGAGACAGTTTCAAGTAGTACGCCATCAGAAAGATGGGTTAACAAGAATGAAAACAAATGCTTGGCAATACCCATCTTTCACTTCCGTTCCCATGTCAGACTTCATAAAAACAGCTGCTACTTTCAGAAGACAGATAATTAAAAGACAAATCTATCAGGAGAATACAGAGAACATTCTGCAATTGTGCAATGAATCAGAATACAAGGAAGCCACCGCCTTTCCAAGAAGTCAGTCCTGGCATTTAAATACAAGCCTAGTTTCATTGGGTACAAACTGAAAGAAACTTTGCTTCTGAATTTTAACTTTATTACGTCATACTAGTCACAGGCGTTAGTTAAGAGGTGCTATTTGAAGAGAGAAATTTTGCGGCCATCTTTTAAAGTTTTGCATTATGTTATGTTAATTACACTTAATTTAGCCCACTACTCACCATAGGGCATCTCGACGCTGCCTACAAGCAGCAAGCATCCACCTGAGAGAAATAGCTTAAAATAAGGAGGCTTACAACAGTTTCCTGAATTGGCAGTAGTTAGTGCAGACACGAATATGCAGTGGTGGTTTATCCTAATAAAGTGGAGCCAGATAGGAAAAGGCTCTATAACCTCATCTAGACAAGCGAATGTGGGGTACGCTCAACAGGGCTTTGCCCTGTGATCTTAAACTTCTGGTGGGTAGGTACCATTTGAGTTTCTGTTGAAGATAACTGGGGCCTTTGCCCCTTAAGGCATTATAGGTGAGGCAGCAGATCTTGAAAATGCTTCTCTTCTATCGATAGCCAATGAACATATTTCAACGAAGGGGCCGGAGCAGTCCTGGATGGAAGATTGAGAACGAGCCTAGCTGCTGTGTTTTGTACCACCTGCAGTTTGGCCATAAGCGTCTCGTTTGCTGCGGACAGTAGAGCGTTCCCGTAGTCCAGTTGGCTAACTACCAGTGCCTGAACTAGCATTCTTATGTGAGTTATCGTAAGATAGGGAAAGATTCTATGTAATAGACCCATATTGTGATAGCACAAGCCAGTGGTGACCAAAATTTACTCTCTCATAGAGAGGGCTTAGTCAGTTTTTATGCCAAGGTTCTTCACAGACTGTCTGGGAGAAGGAACTTTGCCCAATTGAGAGGGCCACCACAACAAGGACTACAGAGTGGTAGCCTTGCCGAACAGCATGATCTCAGTCTTCTCGGCATTCAGCTGTAAACAGTTCGCTGTCATCCACCTAGAGATAACTTTCATGTTGCGTTGCCTTCTTGACCATCTCAGCTCATGCAAAATGTACCATAAAATAAAGTAATATTTATGTAGCACATATTTAATGAAGTACTTTTGAAAAACTGTGAATATTGTGGTTTTGCCTTATACCAAATTAGGTGTTAACGTGAGAAGAGAATGATTTATTTGTATTAATTGAAAGGTAGCCGATGAGTCACTGTAGGTTTTGGGATAATTTTACTTAATGCCGATTTTGAATTCATAATTTAATGCTTAGAAATCCTTGCAACTGAACGGTATTATATTTTTCTCCATGTAGGCGCCACAGCTTAATTTGTAAAAATTAAGTGCCAGGGCTCTCATCAGGAGGCCACAGCAGCTTGAACCACACCTTCCACCGCCAGCGCTGCCAAGGATAGTAACATCACAACTACTAACCATCACACTCCTACAAGTGTGACAATTTGGACTATTTCTGCCCCCAAAGCTATAAGAATGACTTGGGCGGCAGGTAATAATTATTAATACAATATACATAAAAAATTACTAACTGTTGTGTGGTCATCTCGAAATTAGCCAGACAGCGCCACTTTGTGGCAAACTGTCACAAGCACCGGTGCAGACAATTAAGTGCCGGTGCAGAGCACCGGAAACCACTGGCTTAAATTAAGCACTGATAGGCGCATCCTTAGAACTTTACAGGAACCGTTATCAAGATGACGCCTCTGTTAAAAGCAGTTTCCCGAGCACAAAGTATTGACTCTTGAGAAAAAAACATAATTTCTATTAATCTGAAAAATGTATAAAATAAATACATTTAAATATGTTTCTCAAGGTGATAGAAAATAATTGATATTTCGGGATATACTTTGTAGGTGGTACAGGCCCTGCGGTTTCTCCAAGATGGCGTCCCTATTTATTGGCATGGTAGCTCCCCAGTAGAATTGCATAATTTAATTGTAAACTATTTTAGTAATGAACTATTCAATTTAAAACGTGTTTGGGTATATGAACAGCATGTTTTATCGAAATCATGTATATTAATTACACTTCTATGATTAATGTTAACCTGGCCAGCGGCGTAGCAAGGATGCAGCACTTGTGTGAAGTGCTCTTAAAGAAATAAACAAGCAGCGATGAGGGAGGGGGCGGGGGAACAGAAAAGGTGCCCTCTGAAAACGGCATCGGACATCTGTTCTCTGTCATTGAATGCTCTGCAAATGTGATGAAATAAGATTAAGATTTAGAGGCCTATTTACAAAAGCGCTCCGGGTGAAAATGCTCTGCAAATGAAAAGAGAAACTTTGAGAAACACGAGCAGGAAACTAAGAAAAAATAGTGCCCCAAAATGAACATATAAGCATCAAAGTGGAAAGTTACCAGTAGTTAGGCACTGCTCCGTGGGATGAAACATCCAGGAGGAACAAAGAGGAAAGATTAACCATTAGAAAGAAAACCTTTTTAAAGGGCAATCAAAGTAACGAATAAAAAGGCAATGGGTGGGCTGTAAGCCCACAAAGTATATACAAAATGTCTCGAAGAGACAACGCAAGCGCTGCATAGGCTCGACCTAAAAAGGATCATACTACTTTGGAAAGTATGCGGTCAGACGTGAATGCCTTTCACTGTACTCTATCTGAACAGAGGTGGCCATCAGACTGGAATGTGGGGATAGAAACACTTACCAGAATACTGTGCTTGGTAAAAAAATGTCCTGCCTATAACGAGGGGTGTGCAAAGTTTTTATTACATAAGTCTGGTCTTGTAGAGGTTCACACTTTTTCTACTACATCACTCGCATGTAATTTTCACACTAAAGCCCAACTCACTTAGAACTTTGACCTTCACCTATTTTTAATTCGTTTTTACAGGAAATATGCAACTACTTAGAACAACCATCCTCATTTGTCTGCACACATTAATGCATTATTAAAAGGAGCGCAATTCCAAACTAGGCTTCTGAGGGCCATTACACTTTTCGTTCCAGATGAAAAATGTAAACATGTGGTCCAGATTCTTGTCTTACCTTGATCAGGCTGTGGTAATGCCTTATTCACTGAATACCAAAGTTGCATCTTGCTCCACTTAAAGCAGACTTAATTATTTAGCCAATTCTGATACCCTGAACTGGGTCCTGGTCAGAGCTAAATGGAATCTAAAACCTTACTCCACAAAATGAACTGGCTGTCTTGGGTGGACAAAGATTACTGTGTAAATCAGACAGTCTCATGGTTGAATTCCCTGATCTGCAGAAAAAAAGAACTCTCAGGTTGTCATTCACAAGGAACGCACCGATATTGTAGAACCCCGCTATCAGAACAAACCCGACCTACATAGTCTTCAAAAGTGAAATGAAAGGCTTATATTAAAGTAATACCTCCTGACATGAGTGATAATTAACACAATATGACTGATTGAGATATGCTCACTGAGGGACGGTTCACTCATCTGTACTTGGTGAGCGGGAGGCTCCCTTTGCTGGGTACAACGTACCTGCTAATTAGAAGTGCTAAACGTTTTTTGTACCTTATATGTAGCTTAACTATGTAATCCTTCTGAGTTGTAAATTGTATATGGTATAATAAAGCCCCTCCTATACTCTTCTTCCTGGCCACTTTGCTTTCTCCCACATTACGGCCTCGGGTGCTCTGTAACACTATCTTGTTAAACTTATGTCTTGTAATTTGTTTTTATGTATTAGATCCTGTGTGTGGCAAATAATATTTACCTTATTATGTTACTTCATAGCTTACAATTCTATAAAGTGCGCTGTCACTATCTCCTTCTTGTTTGCACTATAGAAAATCACAAATAAACATAGATAAGATGGATGTAGTGATCTGGAGACTTCATGGTTCTGTGGTATCTCGGGTTGGTGCCATTAGCTCGACCCTGTGACCCAAGAGGCGCTGTGGTCCTTTGTAGATTGTTGTAAAAGATCAGTGTGATGGAATACTGAAGAGTTTGTTTGTGGTGGGTCTGATGTGGGTGTTTTGTGTTACCCCAGTACTGCGATGGAAAGTGGGAGTTCAGAAGTGGTGCTCCAGAGAAAGGAAAACAAGCACTGGGTCACTGATCTTTGAGCAGTATGGTACAGAGGTTAGTAGACCCTTTCAAAACTGTAAAAGCTGACATCAGGCATGCAGCTATGATCTGTATCTGTGATGGATCCTTTGTATGGGGCATTGGTAGAGACCAGGTCAATGCACTTGCCACAATGATGTTAGGATGAGATCAGAAAAACCCGGCTGAGAACTTTCTGGAGAAAAGTATGAACCAACTATCGGCTTCACAATATCCTTGGAGGTAGATAATAATTAATAAGGAAACTGTTTTTTTCACCCACAGATATCACCTAGGGTCCAGAGATGCAGGTCACGAGCCGGATGACAACAGGTTTTCAAATCAGTAATGAACACCTCCATATGACAGCAGCACACTTCAGCCAGTTAGCTTGCATCCATTAGGGAATCCCAGCTTTGGGACCATTGTCTTACAGCCACCATCTAATCATATGAATATTTGTGTGTTGTTGCGTGTTTTGTAAAAGGGCCATTGTATAAAGGAAAGAGAATTTATGGCAGAGACGTACAGAAGAAATGGAAGGAAAAATGGCCACCGTTTGTGGGATTGGGCCTTTGCTGGTTCAATTCAAGAAGTGACCATGTTTTCAGCTCAAGCCAGGGAGGATGCTAACAGTGAGGTCATCCAACCAGTTATGAAAGTGACTTGAGTTGTGAATCTGCCTAAAGACTAGGAAACCTGCAGTGACTGCTGTGGGTGACTAGCACAGAGTTTTCTTTATTGGGCATAGGTAGTCTGTGCCCCCTAACAAGATATCATATAATTCAGAGGTTCCACTGGGCTGCCTCTCATCTCGCTCTTAGATCAAGTTATAGCATTCAAGAGTGTTGTTTAAGGATTGGTAGACCGTGCCTACCACTGCCTAAAATAGTCCAAATATGATAAATTGTTGTATTAGAATACCCCAAACGTTTGACTTCAGGACATAACCATTCCATGGTTCCTCACAGCCTTTAGTGCTTTTAGGTCTCGCCTGAGCCAGCGCGCATGCGCTGCCCTGGCGAGACTTTTAGTAAGCGGGTTTTGGAAGTGCAAACAGTGGCTTTTGCTGCGGACTAGCCTGCGTTCACGCGAGATCAGGTGCCATATGGCTTCCCTCGCCATCTGGACGCTCGCGTGAACGCAAGCTGGTAGCCAGCAAAAGCCACTGTTTGCACTTCCAAAACCCGCGATTACTTTCACTTTCACAGCCGCGCGGCCGTGTCAGTTTCACGGCCGCGCGGCCAATGCTTGTTGCTTGCGCTTCTTGTTTGTAGTGACATCGTGTAATTAGAAAATCTGGCTGTGTACTTTTTAATTTTTTTTGCGCTTTGATGTTAGAGGCGCTGTTCTCGGAGGGCAGGCTGTTATATTTATGCATGGGCAAGAACACATTTCAAGATGGCAACACTGCTCTTTCTCTTATCATGTGACCTGGTACAGCGGGCCTTTTAAATGTGCCTTCCACCCCAGTGCCATCTGCAGCACGATATCCCAGACAAGCAGCGCAGCCCTGGTCCAAATACTTCCCGGGCCAGCGCAGAAATTAGACTGCACATATTCTGCAGCCAAGTCGGGTCCAAGGAGAAGAGTTATTCCTCGGGCCAGCGCGATCCTCGCGCTTTCTGTTTAAGTGGAGAGAGCTTCCCTGCTGGTTTACCAGTAAGTGGGGAAGGGTTTCCTATTTAAAAGGGCCATGTGATCTAATTACTCGTTTGTGATGCCTCGTCTCTTCTGCAGTGCGAGATTTGAGTTTACCAGAGGTTTTCCTGGGTTTGTGCACGTCTGTTGTTGATCCTCCCAGGCGGCATTTTTCCAAACTATTTTTCCATGGTAAATTACCCCAGGACTTGTTGAGCCTCAGCGGTTGCACTCCAGAGGTGTCAGTATCACTTGCATGTCAGGGTAACTATACTCCACAGTAATAGTTGTTGCATTTTGTACGTCCAAGGAGAAAGCCCTACTCATATGTCGGTCCCAGCACAGCATACAGAGATGGATGACCCATGTTGCTTCCTGGTGGCTAGTAATTTCTCTCTGATGATAGACTCCCGAGTGGGTGTTGGTCATTACAATTATGTGCTATTTTTATTATTTACACAACCTGCTGGTGATATGTTCAAATCATAGTATGTTGCTTGTTTTTTTAGGCACGGGGAAATGAAGTGATATGCCCATAATCACAGGCTAACGAGAAAACATGATTTAAATACAGCGAAGCGACAGTGGTGACTTAGGAGGGATCTATTAGCATTAAGAACCCAGATTACTTCACAAAAAATGCCCTTCACTTGTAAGTAATACATTCATCCACTTGTCCATTTATTTATTCATTTATTTATTCAGGGGTTCCACTGAGCTCACTTCTGACATTTTGCAAATGTCATTTTGCACCATGCGTGCGTTAGAAATAAAAGGCACATGCCTTTTAATCGGCACACTTAACAGCATTCGTTTGCTATGTTTTGTGTGTGTGTGTGTGCAACAGGAGGGGGGCTTGGTGAAAATGTTTGCTTTTACTGGAAATTGTCATGCTGTATTACCATTCTTCTTCAAAACACAATGTGAGTGATTGGGTCACGCGAGTCCACTTTCATCTTCACAAATTAAATTGCATGTGGAAATGAAATCACTCTATAGCGTGTGCGTCACCCGCCAGCATATTCGTGTTTCATGCTTGTAGCCTAGTGCTGTTAGCAAAGGCTGCGTCACCGAAGCTTTTAAACGGTATTTTGCAATCTTCCTGCTAAAGCTCCCTGACAGTCGTGCAAGGTGAGGATTTACTGCTCTCCTCCCAAATGCTGTTTAAGAGCCCAAAGTTCACATTTCTGGGATTCCTCAGATTCCCAGAGACAAAGGGGAGGGGAGGGGCGGTGGGGCGCATTATCCCAGCGTTGTAGTGGTATGAAAGGCAATGGTTTTAATTTATTTGTTTTTGTTTGGGTTTTTTAAATGATGTGCAGTGTGTAGTTTGTCTGCTTCTAAGTTAACTATTGAGTAACCTTATCTGGTCGCCTTAAAGATCTCGATGGCTCAACAGTTCTATGTATGTTTATAAGTTCTAAACTGCCCCCATTTGTAAATATGGACTACTTTTTAGCAATCTAATGCACTAAATGGGCCACTTAAGCTCGTAAACACACTACCAAGCATAAAACATCAGAGGTCTTAAATATGAAATTATGAAAACACTTTATTTTGAAAAATTATTTAAACACGTACAAAAACAATGATTCAAAAAATGTGTTCAAAGTTTAAAAAATGTCTTATTGGTTATATATAAGGTAACAAAAATGCTTAAAATACGTTTTTATTATAACTTTTCAACATGTTGCACAACACCCACGCTGCTCTACAACATAGCTTAAAGACACTGACGAAGCCAATAGCTCTGCCTAAACACTTACAAGACCCCAAAGGCGAGACCTATTGGCTATGCCAATGTTTGTTCTTTGAATGTTCATTTTCCAGGCATTCTTCTCATCCCCAGTTCTTTACCATCTTTATTTTTCATTATAAATGCTCTTTTTCAGTAAGAAATGCATTGTTTTAACTGCATTTATTAAATCCATCTAAACCCACACCAGACTGTCAGCTCTTTTTTGCATGCACACCATTCATCCCCTCTTCTCCACATCCAAAAACAGAGACCATCTTACTCTTAAAAATGTGTTTACCTGCTTTTGGAGACACTGCAACTGTTAAAAACCTTCTAATCTAGCATGGATTACCATTTGCAGGCTTTCGGGCTTCTATGGGACGTAATATTTCACACCAGCTAGATCGCTTTGTGTTACACCGTAGAGTTTATGTAGCGCTGCATGAACCTGATGAGGCACGAAGCAGCCGGAATCTCCCAGGTTTGGCGCTTTTTCGGAGTGGCATGGTTGCAAGGGCGTTCTTATTGTCTGTTCAGTGAAGTAATAATATAATCCACTTGCCCTTGTTTGATTTGCTTTTTGTATTCGTATACAATCTGGTACCATAATTGGTACAATGGAACAGTTTAAAAGGGATGTTTCTGCTTGAAACTAATATACAGTTGTGTGCAGTGTCTGCATGCTGCTACTTCAGAGGTAGGGCTCAGGCTATTTTTAACGTGGCTGATGGAACACGAGAAAATTGATAAGACGAAAGAGAGTCCTTTTGTTTCCATTGCAACTGTCTGTTATATATACAGAATGAAAATGGCATTGAAACAAAAATACATTTTAGAAATATGTTCCTCAACAGAATTTAACTGTTTTTGAAATCATTCACATGGATGTTCAGTATCAAACGCACAACTCTCTACTTGGCGGTCGGGGTGCCGGTGGTGGATTGGGGGGATGGGGGTGGGGGGTAGGAGGGGGGTGACCATGACTCAAATTTAAAAAGAAAAAGACGAGGACACACAGACACCTTTGCTCAATATGCATTGCCTCTCCCGCCTACACATGCCTTACAGTTTGTGAACTAGCACAGGGCATGCCTTTACTCAATAGGGCTCTTTCTTTTTACTTCCTTTTTAGGTCTCGCGCCTAGCGTTGCAGTGCGTAGCACTGCTCGCGCAGCGCGAGACCTCTAGAAAGGGCTTCTGAAAACGACCCACACGCTCGTGCGTGTGGTTTTGTTTTCAGAAGCCCTCATTGGCTGTAGCGTGCGTTGTTTTTGAAAAAACGGCACGCGATTGGGCAAAGGCGGGTGCATGTCCCGTCTTTGCCGCGCCCATTCCCGACGGTGGCCAGAACGCGCAGCAGCGCGCGTTCGTCTCGCTTTGCTGCCGCGCTCTCTAGCCCCGCTCCGCTGTGGTGCGCGCGCACCACTGGTTTCTCTTCCCAGCGTCCGCACACCACTCGCGGGACGCTGTTCTTTAATTTATGTACAGATTGTCTCCCTCTGCCTTGTTTGCCCGCCCCCTCCGCTTCCGAGATCGCTGCTTTTTTCTCTCCACCCGCAGGTTGTAGCGAGGCTCCTAAGCAGGAGGTATGGGAAGCAGCAGTGGCAACATGACGTTTCTGGCTCTCCAAACTTAGCCAGACCTAAAGGGAAAGGAGCGCAAGCAGGCCCGAGATGCCCAAGGAGGTGAACTGTGTGCAATGAGAGGTGGGTGGTGCTGCTTGCTTCAGCGCAGCGCTGCCACTTGCAGTTCGTGGGACGCTGTTCTTTAATTTATGTTAGGCGTATTTCCTGTGCCTTGTTTTCCCACCCCCAACACCCTTCTAAAATCGCTGTCCGGACGCAGTTCTTCAATTTATGTTCGGATTGTCTCCCTGTGCCTTGTTTGCCCGCCCCCTCCGCTGCTCCTTGCCTCTACGTTTAAAGATAAAATTAAACAAATGAAATCAAACTAGCATAAGCCAGGCGCTTGTGTTTGTGTGTGGTCCACTGTGTCAATTCAACGGTGTATGCTAGGACAAGTAGTATTCCCATTGGACACTGGGCTGAGGGTTGCAGCACGATATTCAGTATGCTCCGTTCCTGTTTAATCATCACATTTGCTGGGACCGATGTCGCTCCGAGCTCCGTTGCTGTTTTTGAGGACTTCACCCATGCGCTAGTGTGTTTCAGGTTTGTGCCAGATGTCTGCTCAGTTTTCTTTGTGCTGTGGAGCACCTTACACACATGGGCAAAATTGAACATTTTGTATGGACCCTCACCTGCACAATGTGCAGACGGTCTGGCACAAAGTGCGTTTTATTTGTGGGCGCTACTTCTGTTTTTTTATACGAGCACCAATTCCAGCATACTCCAGAAGCCCCGTCTGCACTTCTGACTTGTGTTTCATTTTGAGGGTGGTACTTACAGGAATATTTTACTCGGCGAGTTTATAAGGTGCATTGTAAATCCCGAGGAGCACTTTGGAATTCAGCGGTGAGTGCGACATCTGGGTGGTGGTGAGCAGCCCCTCGTTGGGCCAAAAGGTAGCATGGGCCCCGCTCCCATCGGTTAATCGGCAAATGCGACTCCTTTCACACCCTTTTTTCGTTTGGTGAAAGGTCGTCCCTACTTTCTACTAACAAGCCAGCCTCCACTCGCAAGCATACTATTATTATTCAGATGCATTGCTCCTATGTTTGTACTTGCATCATTAGTGTGCTGACTGCTGTTAATCCAATTCTCTTTCCCGTCCAAGTACTTATGTTCCCTCCTTCTCGGTCAACCTTCATCCTCGATCCAATGGAACACTTTGATACTATGTGGAAGACAAAATGGTGAGTCTGCCGTTTATGGTCATGCATATATGGGATAATGAGTGGGTTATATGAGATGGCATAATTTTGTTGTGACATTTCTGGAAAAGTATGTGAAATTATGTTAGGGAAGCCCTGGTGTAAAAAGTTAAGGGCAGGACTTTGGATCGAGCAGAAAAGCTCTATCAAGCATGGGCAAAAATTAAATGTAATGTGAACACAGGGTGCGTGCTCTCTTGCGTGGATACAATGACATCACGCCATACCATCTATGGTCATTAAGAGTTTTAAGAGATCCCAAATTTGATGAGATTTGTCCCATGTCACCAGTACACCAGTTTTCCATTTCTGGACTTTGCTTTTACAGATAGTTTTACAATTTTATTGTTATCACATGTGTTAATACAATTGGCTCAATTAAAATGCATCAAGACTACAACCCCTAGACTGCACAGATTTATCAAATTAAAGCCCAGCAATGGAACAGTGGTCCCAATGACATGGAGCCATTATAGCTACTTCGGTTTGATAGTGTATGTTTTATCGTCTTTACCTCGTAGTTACACATCCTGTAAACTATATTACACATTTATGCCGTCAATGAAATCTCAAGCCGCTCTGGCTTGGAAAGTTCATAAGATCCGGTTTGATGACTGAAAGCACGTTGCATTTCCGTCATGATTTAAAACAATTCACTTTCCTCTTTGCGTTAAGAAGGTGTTTCTCTTTAAAACAAAATTACCCTCCTGTGGCTAGACTGTACAAATGGTGGCCAACCTCTTGTGTACTGCGGACATGCAGAGCAGCTCATACTCCTACCTTTCTTACAGCCTTCAACACTGTGGTATTGACTTAGGTGCTGGTGACATGACAATACAACCATGATTCAACCAGCCCACTGTATAACAATACGCAACATATTTACACTCCACATAATACCACTCAACAACACAATTAAACTCGACCTAATTACACTCTACTCGATACCACATAAATCTACTCATGCCACATAATACACTCCGCACCATGTCACATAATTCCACTCAACATAATTTCACTCCATGCCACACAGTTCCGTGCCACACAATTCAACTCCACAAAATGCCATTCCACACCACATAATTCCACACCAAACCACATAATTCAACTACACAACACAATTCCACTACACGCCACATATACGCAATTCACAACACAGAGTTCCACATCGTGCCACATAATTCCACTCTACTACATGCCACTACACGACACACAATACCACTCCACATAATTATGCTCCATGCACACAATCCCGTACACTCAATGCCACATAATTCCTATCCACATAATTCCACTGCACGCCATGCCACATCATTTAAGTACACAACTCCACTCAACACCACACCATTCCACGCTACACAATTCCACAACAAACAATTCCAATCCAAAGTACATAATTCCAATCCACACCACATGCATCCATTCCACCTCATAACACATGGCTAAAACACATTGACAATAGCTTAAAACTATATGATTGTATATGTATAACTTTACCTTAGATATTTTATGTTAACCCTGTTACAGGCTTGTGTTTTCTTTTTCGCTTTTAAAAAAAAAAAATCAATAAAGTATTTTGAAATTTAAAAGAAAGAAAAAATGATTTATAAGTTGAATGACAATTTACATCTTTTTGATCATATATGGGGTCCTTTTATACATTTAAGATGATAATTGACTGTATAATGCATATTTACTATTCATAGGTTCTCCATTGATTTTCATATATTGTATGCATGACAGTTTTTGTTGTACGAAACACTTCATCATCTTCCTGTTGTATTGATTTATCATAATCAAGGTATTGTACTATTTCTTGATTATTATTTTATTATTTTTTGGTATTAATTCTTTTTGTGATCAATGTCATTGCCCACATCTAATATTGTTTAACTGGTGTTTCTTTTGTTGATCATTGTATGTTTAATTTTGGAAAAAATATTAATAAAGAATTGAGAGAAAAAAAAAAGAGATAAGCGAGCCACAGAAAGCTCGAGCTAGGCTTGAGCCTGAAGCTTGCCTCTGACTTAGCTCAAAGTTGTGTTGGAACGTCAAGGCCATAAAGAGCTAAGCTTTCATGTGGCTTCTGCCTGCCACCCTCCTTCTACCAAGGATGTGGCATTACTACCAGAGCTGCTGACTTTGGAACTGGGAATCAGGTTTGAGTCTCGGCACTATCCCAACATCCTGTGATTCTGGGCAAGTCACTTAATCTCCCCATGCCTATAAACAATTAATAGGACCTTGTGTACTTTAACTGGTCATATTTAAAAATTACTTTTTAAAAGTACTTCTCAGTGCATTGCAATAATGTAATGTATTAATGTCAAAACTTAATAACACTCTACTCAATGCAACATAAATACACTCCATATAATACCACTCAGTGCCACATAATTACATGCCACATATTCACACTCTACTCAATGCAACATAAATACACTTCACATAATACCACACAGTGCCACATAATTATATGCTACATAATTACACTGCACTTAATGCAACATACACTCCAAATACCACTCAGTGCCACATAATTATATACTACATAATTACACTGCACTCAATGCAACATACACTCCAAATAATACCACTCAGTGCCACATAATTACACGCCACATAATTACACTCTACTGAATGCAACATACACTCCACACAATACCACTCAGTGCCACATAATTATATGCTACATAATTACACTGCACTTAATGCAACATACACTCCAAATACCACTCAGTGCCACATAATTATATGCTACATAATTACACTGCACTCAATGCAACATACACTCCAAATAATACCACTCAGTGCCACATAATTACACGCCACATAATTAGTCTACTCAATGCAACATATATACACTCCACATAATACCACTCAGTACCACATAATCACACGTCACAATTACACTCTATTCAATGCAACATAAATACACTCCACATAATACCACTCAGTGCCACATAATTACACACCACATAATTACTGTACTGAATGCAACATAAATGCACTCCACATAATACCACTCAATGTGACATAGTTACAAGCCACATAATTACACTCTACTCAATGCAACATAAATACACTCCACATATTACCACTCAGTGCCACATAATTACACGCCACATAATAACACTCTACTCAATACAACATAAATACACTCCATATAATACCACTCAGTGCCACATAATTACATAACACATATTTACACTCTACTCAATGCAACATAAATAGACTCAACATAATACCACTCAGTACCACATAATTACACGTCACATAATTACACTGTATTCAATGCAACATAAATACACTCCACATAATACCACAGTGGCACATAATTAGACGCCAAATAATTCCACTCTACTCAATGCAACATAAATACACTCCACAAAATACCACTCAGTGCGACATAGTTTCACGCCACATAATTACACTCTACTAAATGCAACATAAATACACTCCACATACCACTCAGTACCACATAATTACATGCCACATAATTACTCTCGACTCAATGCAACATAAATACACTCCACATAATACCACTCAGTGCCACATAATTACACGCCACATAATTGCACTGTACTCAATGCAACATAAATACATGCCACATAAATGCACTCTATACCACATACCACCAATCAACATAAATGCACTCCACACCATGCCACAATTTCACTAAGCATAATTTCACTCACCACCACAGTTCCAGGCCACACAATTCAACTCCACACATTTCCAATACACACCGCATAATTACACACCAAACAACATATTTCAACTCCACAATCCACAACGTACCTCCAATCCACACCATATAGTGTCACCACCTGAGCACCAAACATCATTCACCACCACCATTTTGCATCAGAGCACCACCTAAGCATCACGTCAATCTGGCCTTGGAAACTGGCATCTGTTGATTCTCCCTAGTGTCCGTCCGCTGCTCGTGTTCTAATTAAATTACTGTTTTCCAACCTCCACTCCCCCGTTATTTATGTCCCGCTCCCCCATAACAAAAAAAATTATAACAAACAAGCATGAGAACAGGCAGGAAGAAGTTGCCAGCAGTGGAAGTACAAAAAAACTAGAAGACATTTTTTATGTTAAAATCTTTTTTTAATCAGGTTTTTCAGTTGTATATAATGTCGTCTTCGTTTATATAAAGGTAACAAGAATGCTTAACACTTTTTATTATAACTTTTCAACATAATGCACAGCAGCCACAATGCTCTACAACATAGCCAAAAGTTCTGGCTAAACACAGAATTTTAAAAGTCGCTGCTTGTTGTAATGAGTCAGTTAAGCCAGCCTCCTGAGACTTCTCAAGTATCCTACTCCCTTAGAGTTTTCTGCGGTATGAATGTTTTGCTTAGTGGCAACTCATGTTAGTGCCTGGCCTCTGATCCCTCACTGCCGATAATAATGAAATGAATTTGTGATATATATATATATATATATATATATATATATATATTTATTTTTGTGTTTTCAGAGTTTTTGTTGCATGATGCACTTGAAGGTATTTAAGCGCTTTATTTGAGCAGCAGTTACTTTACACAAGGACACATTATATTTTTGGGTTGGCATGGGGGATTAAGTGATTTGCTCAGAATCACAGGATTTTGAGCCGACGCCGAGATTCGAACCTGATTCCTCAGCTCCAAAGTTGGCAGCTTTGGTCATTACGCAACATCCAAGCCAGTCCACTTTTACGCTGGTCCTTGCTTTCTTCAGCTGTCTGACAAAGGGTGCTTTATGCACAACTGTGTAGCAAGGATGCATGTTCCTGCTGTGTGAGGTGTCTGTATCTAAACTAACACGAGCCACGTCTTAAAGAAAGGGCATGGCCCACATTAAAGTGAAAGCGTGGCATGGGGCGCTTTTACAAAAAATAAACATGTTTGTTAATTTGACAAACAAATGTTTTTTTCTTGTAACAGCCCCCATACCGTGCTTTCACTTTAATGGCGGAGCGCACCTTTCTTTACATGAGCTAAAGAAAGGGACATGGCCGCCATTAAAGTCAAAGTGCGGCATGAGGAGCTTTACAAACAAGCATTTGGAATGCAATAGGTCTCACATTTGCGAGAGTTTAAGGTATTAGCATTGTAAATGACAATGCCTTTTATTTATGTATGAAAAAGCAAAACAGAAAGAAAGGCATTGTCATTTACAATACTAAAAGCTCAAATTTGCATAAATGCGAGACCTATTGCATTGCAAATGCTTGTTGGGTTTTGCTTGTGCTGTGCTTGCAAAATATTTTGTGAAAAATAAATTATATATCTTAAAAAGGGCTTAGAGCCTGCTATTGCTCACTTGGCTCCCACATCACTTTTGTTTTAGTGCTGCCTACTTGTTGGCCTGGGTCTTGGTCTGTGTTCCCGCAGTGGAACACAGGCCAATAACAGCTTCCTATCTGTGGCCAGTGTCCTTCTCCTGGTTGCAAACTCCTGCACGTACTCTTTTGTTACTTTTCGACATGCCCTCTTATTGAGTACATGTCTCTCCAGTCCCTCTCCTTCACCCCGTGCTTGGTTGTATTTCCCCCACCACCTTCCAGCCTCCATTGTTTTTCACCCACCCTCCTCCTGCTCGCCATTATTTGTCAATCACCCCTCCGCCCTCCTCCCGCTCACTGTTTTGTCATCCACCCCGCCTCCTCTTGCTCGCTGTTTTTTGACAACCATGCCAGCCCTTCTCCCGCTTGCCATTCTTTCCCACCCACCCGCCCTTCTCTTGCTCGCTGTTGTTTCACCCAAACCCCCCTCCCCAGCCCTCCTTTTGCTCTCCAATGTGTTTCCCACCCTCCTACCTCATGTTGCTTAATCCCCCCCCACTCCCCGTGCTGTTTTAAAAAAAAAAAAAAAAATGTTGCACAGCTGCACAGGCTATGCTGGCCACGTCATAGTGCTTTTTTAAGGCGAAAACTATTGGCTTTGCCACTGCTTGTTTATAATCTTCTCTTGGGACGGGAATGTTTCCTGCTCAGTACACAGGCGTGTTCACCTGCTCCGAGTGCTTACCTGCCTGTATATGTGGTATCCTGACTTTTTATTTTGGCCCTTGCATCATGCTAATCTAAGCGTGTGGGCAAAGGCCTAGGCATAGGCCTGTAGGCCTGTCCCTGACTGAAAGGTCTTGTATCTGGCCTGTGGCTTGCTGGGGGTGTACCATACATGCCCTCCTTATTGGCAGTTGGTTACTGTCCCTGTTGTTGGTTTAGAATGTAGAGTGGTGATGGAAGCAGACCGTGGTTAAAATATCCATAGTGTGACCAGAGCTTTTTATATGGGTCACTCGTGTTGAGGTCTACTAGCCCACGTGTGTAAAGGTTCGCCTCTGAGTATTCCCAACCTCTGGCTCTGACGTCTTGAGTATGTGTTAAGCGTGATGTGTAACCAGTATAGTACATGCTTGATATATTAATGAGCCAGATCGTGGAAGCCAGTGGGACCCATTTTGGATACCCAGGTCTTGCTTGGCATAAGATAGAGTTTTGAAGGCTGTGCTCCCAGACAGTTAAGGTGTATTGCGTGCATTCTTGCAGTTGGAGGAAGGAGACGCAGACACTGGAGTGAGGGGATTGGAGACAGGGCTGCTTTATTTATTAAATGAGGCCTTTTGGTTAGCAAGCAACTGCAGACTAGCCTCCAAGAACACTGCAATTTGTTGGTTGGTAGGGGTGAGGGGTGGGACTGCAGACTCTTTTGTGAAAGGTGAGGCTTGCTGTTTTTCACATTCTGAATGTGTAATTGTGCTGTTGTTGCTTTAAGTGGGACTTTGCTTTGTATGAGCATTCCATCGATGCAGATTTTAGTTCTCGCCTAATGTTTAGTTTTTGTAGCTCCGCATTCCTCAAACTTAGGGTGGAATGTCAAGTGATATTTTTACTTTAATTGTGAGCCTTTGTTCCAGAAGGCTTTATGGACCTTGCAAAGAATTTTGAATGTGATCCATCATTCTTCTACTTTAAAGAAGAGTTCCTGCCATCAACCACAAGTACAAAAACTCCAGGGTTTCTTCAAAAAACACAAAATAATCTGTGTGTGTGACTTTAATGGGGTTTGTATTGCATTATTTGGGTGAAAGACAGCTGTCTCCAGCTCAATTAGGACAAGACTGTAGTACTCATCCTGGGACCCACACCTTCAGTCTGGGACAACTCCTGGTGGCCAGCCGCTCTGGGATCCCCCCACCTCGACAGAGCACGCACGCAACCTCTGCATCATACTGGGTTCATTGCTCACAATAAACCGCCAAATCAACGCAGTTTCCTCAGCCTGCTTCTACACGCTCCGCCTGCTTTGAAAGACATTCAGATGGATCCCCACAGAATCCAGAAAGACGGTCACCCACACACTCATCACCAGCACACTCGCCTACGGCAATGCACTCTACGCCGGCGTCACCCAGAAACAGCTCAAGAATCTACAGAACGTTCAAAACGCCGCAGCCAGACTGGTCCTGGACATCCCCCGCTGCAGCCACATCATGCAACTCCTCCGACAACTCCACTGCCTCCCAGTCAGCAAGAGGATCACCTTCAAGCTCCTCACTCACGTCTACAAAGCTCTACACAACGAAGGACCAGCATACCTGAACCACTGCCTCGCATTCCACGTACCTGCCAGACACCTCCGCTCCGCCCAACTCGCCCTAGCCTCCGTTCCCAGGATCCACAAGACCAGAACTGGAGAAAGTTCGTTCTCCTACCTCGCCGCCAAGACCTGGAACACCCTGACCCTCCACCTCAAACAATCCGCGTCGCTGACCCAATTCAAGATGAACCTCAAGACCTTGGTCCTGAATGATCCTCCACCCAGTGCGACCAGCAGCCCCCCAGCGCCTTGAGACCCTCACGGATGAGTAGCTCCGCTATACAAACTCCTAGTTGATTGATTGAATTGTAGAGCCTGTTAGGTACAAAAGACTAATTTTGAAAGTGCATTCGATGCAGGAATGCATGCCGTGTGCCTGTATATCCCAAGAAGCCACATGGAATGTAATAGTATGTTGAGTGCTTCAACCACCCCTTTCAAAGCGCTTTTCGAACCTCCGAGGCCAAAAACTGAAATGAACGAGCCTGGCAGGGTACAGGACATTGTTAGTGTCTGCCCTTGGAAGGTTTAGGCATACAGTGGTAAAACAGATGATTTAATCGGCCTAGACAAGTGACGTTTGAGGTACAACACATTACCCAGCGAGAAATGAGTGAGAAGGGGCAGTGCTTAATTTGAGCCGGAGCTTTCCGGTGCTGAGCACCGGCACTTAATTGGTTTCCGGTGCTCGGCACCGGCACCTAATTGTCAACACCACACTTAGGGCAGTCTGCCACAAGGTGGCGCTGCTCATGTAATTTAGAGATGAGCAGTATAACAGTTGTTTAGGAAAACAATATGCATTAAAAAATTACTAATACCTGCCTCCCCAGCCATTCCTTTAGCTTTGGGGCCCTGGAATAATCTGAACTGTCGCATTTACATGCGAGAGAGATGGTTAGTAGTTGTTTTGGCAGCAATGACGGGGGCAATTAGTAGTGCAAGCTGCAGTGGCCTCCTGGTCAGAGCCCTGGTACTTAATATTTTACAAATTAAGCACTGAGAAGGGGTGGTGGAGTGTCTGAGGGCCATGAATCCACTCTGCTTCTGCGGAAAAGGGCTGTAGCTCTCCTTGAAACAAGTAGGGTGTTTGTTGTTGGTTGTGTTTGTGCATCGCTGACAGGATGCCAGTGATGCAAATCATGTTTTTAGCTCAGGATCAGCTGTATGGCAGTAGCGCTCAGCCTGAAACCTGCACAATCTGTGATTCATCTGCAGTGCACTGGATACTGTCTGTGAATTTTTGCCTTCCATAAAAAAAAGACACTTAAAAAAGCCTTCTGCAAGGCGGCACACACATTCTGGCACTTGTGGTCAGAGGTTTCATGATTGACGGAGGCCGAGAGCGGCTGGGGGAATCACTTTGTCGGACTCGATCCATGAAGCTCTCACCGGAAACCCATGAGTTCTCTTCCTGTGTGGCTCGTGCCATCTGCTCAGGATTTCGCTGGCTCCTTTGTAGCTGTACGGCCCGCACTAATTATCATCCAGCTTTCGAACAGCAAAAGCTTCAGTAAACCCGCCTGCAGTTAATCCAATGAAAAGACTGAAAAATCTCCAGGATTTTTCGCCCACAGTAGAAGAGGCAAAGCCTGAGAGTGCCCCTGCACGCGCTGCAGCCAGGATTCTGGTCTGAGCCTGATGTGGTCGCTGTGACTGAAGGGACGTTTTATGTGGGAGGATGAGCGAAAAAAATCGAATAAGAGTTGAACCTGTGTTGTCATTTTCTCAGTGGTTTTACCTTTGCTGCATTTTAAAGCCACCGTGACAATGCTAAGTCCTAAAAGGATGCTTCTGCCTCAACCTTCCTTAGTTTAGGGCTTGTTATTTGCTTTGGAGGGCCCGATTGGAAGCGGTTTCTTGCCAGATGAATAAGATGACCTAAAAGTGTGTCCCTCCTCATAAGGGTCCACTGAGAACTATTACTTTGTGCCAAGGGCAGAAAGTTACAGCCACCCATGTCTGGGAGATATAGGGAGCGTGTTTCTTGAGTTTTGGTTGGAGGACTTCCCCTTCCTGCCAACGCAAGATATCCCTGGCGCAAGCGATATATAGTGATGCACTCGTGCATTGTCGCGTGATTAAGAACAGTCTCTTGGAATGATTCTGATGCTTGTCAAATAGACAGCCCCGCCCGGGCAGACTGACCACTGATGTGGTTGTTGGACATTCTAGTGTTGGTGAACTCATCGAACAGCAAAACCAGTGTTCTGCTTCACTGGCTCTGCACCCACGAGGTTTATCAGTGACCGCTGTTTTAGGTAAGAGCCTCCCACTTGCCTCGCTGCCACTCCCCTTACTCCCTTTAGTGCTGACAGTAATGATTTATGTTAGCAGGAATTGCATTGGAGGAAATCCCATGCTGAAAGGGACTTAATTCTTTGGAATGGAATGAAGGAATTCTACTTGATGTACTGTATTGTAGTTTAATGTCTGTAGAGCACTTCATACCCCTGATGAGGCTGTGAAGGGCTCTGATTTTCATTGGTTCCTGGGCTCCCTTTGAAGTTGTATAGTTGGAAGAGTGCTGGATGTGGTAAGACCTATATGGGAGGTGGTGGTTGAAGCACATGAGGTTCGAAGATATGCTCCAAACATGGCATGCATCGCTGTGCGTAGGCATGAAGTGTGATGGCACAACCAAACCTACCTTTTACCTATGGTTATACATCACAATTTGTGCCTTGTGTTTGCTGTGATTTAAAAGCCATGTCCCTGATATTCTATGCAATGGCAGGTGATTGTCAATGCTCCTTATTTTTGCGGACAGTGACTTTCAGAGTTTGGTTGTCTGGGCAGAAACGAGGAGCCACCAGTCCCATTTACGCCTGGAGTTTTTGGTGAAGGAAGAGCTGTCCAGTCCCATTGTCCACTCACTGACCCGTGCACATTGTTTTAAAGGTAATTCTTTTGGTTAAAGAGTGCTAGTGTAAGGAAAAGGGTCCAGGTGTCCTACGGATATGGATCCGTACATTAAAGTGACTCCTTGTATTTTCTCGGTTGCTTCTGAAGTATTAAAATGAGAGCTCCTAGATAGTCCATTGTTATGGTGAATGTGGAAGAGTGCTGATGCGAAGGTAACTTGTATAAGCAATATGGGTTACAAAAGATCATTGAAAAAGCGAATAGTTATGTGGTATTCATGAAAGTTGGTTATGCATGCTTTGTCTGATGATGGAGATGCCACGAACAATAACATGTTGCAGTCACAAGTTTAAAAATTGTTTCCTGATCCTATCGAGAGCACCAAAACCTGTATTATACAAAGTTCCCTGTTGGCGTAACAGGCATGTGCACCCATTTTTCTGTGCCACCGGGGCACTTTGGTATTACAAACATAAAAGCTTTGTTCTTCCTCTTTGTCTCTCTGGGAGAGGGAGCCTTATCCATCCAGCATAGTCTTTGTGTTCCCTTGAGGTGTCCATGGTCAACTTCACTCCCATCTAGTATGAACGAGGAGCAATTGATGTATAACCAAAATAAACCATGACTTTTTTTTTATTCTTAGACAGCAGGTAAATATGTTTGAATGTCAGCAAATCGGGGGCACAGTGTTGAAGAGAAGTTAATTGGTCTCACAATGGTGAGGGCTAGGGTATGAAAGTTCAAGGGTCCAAGAATGAAACCGAGCTCTTGGGCTCACACCACTTAGAAAACTAGCCCCCATTAAACTGCCACATCTTTGTGTGCATTTGCATGAATTCGGAGGAACATCGTAAAACTGTGTTTATAGCAAGTATTAATTCCTAACTGGATGTAAATGTATGCAAGATTCAAATGCTGCTACTTGGGCCTCCTGGGGCTGTATTATACATTGTGCCCTTGGGGCACAAGGGCATGTGCACCGACTTTATGCGCCCCGGGGCACAATGGTATTACAGAAGGGTCCGTAGGCATTTGTGCATCCCCTTCTGTAATACTGATAGCACAGGCGCACATGTAATGCCAGGGCTATCATGAGTGCGTTTCCTCATTTGCACAGGGGGTGTGGCCCCATGTAAATGAGGTAAACTCTTTGGCTATGCGCACACGTTGTATTATGCACACGGGCACAGAGGCACACATGCCCTTGGAGGAGCACTGAAAGTGCGCCACAAAAGGGTGGCATACTTTCAGTGTGCCTCCTAAAGGCAGCCTCTGGAGGAGAGAAAGGGGGTCCCATGGAACCCTCAGACATCCCCCTCCCGGCAGGTGTAGTCACTCACTGCACAAGCCTGCAAAGGGATTTCTCTCCCCTCTTGAAAATGCAGGCGGCATGCCATGGGTACTGTGAAACATGGAGCGCCTTTGAAGCAGCTTCTCCGTATTTCACCTGAAAGCGCTGCCCCAAGGGCAGCATCCGTTAGCGGATGCCCCGGGGGGGGCAGTGCATTCTTTGTAATGTGGTGCACTTTCCCTGTTGTCGCTCGGCGCACCTTTTGAAAGGTGCGTTGTGGCGCAAACAGGAAAAGTGCATCATATATATAATACAGGCCCCTGGGCTTTTATTACACACAGGGTGCACTTTTCCTCTTTGCACATGGCACACCTTAAAATAGGTGCGCAGTGCGCAAACAGGGAAACTGCGTCCTCTTACAGGGAATGATCTGCTCTCAGGCCAGTCACGAAATCGTGCTGCCCTGTGTGCAGCTCATTCAAGTGAAATATGGAGCGACTGCATGCTTCAAAGCCGCTCCGTGTTTCACTGCGCAGGCGGCAACCCACCTGCACTTTGAGGAAGGATTAGAGATCCCTTGGCAGGCTGGTGCAATGATTGCCTGCATTCACCTGCAAGGGGATGTCTGAGGGGTCCATAAGACCCCTTTTCCCCTCCAGAGGACTGCCATCAGGGGGTGCACTGAAAGTATACCACCTTTTTGTGGCACACTTTCAGTGCGCCTCCAGACAGCTTCTTTGCCTTTGCACCCGCGTCGATAATATGGCGCGGGCAAAGAGGTTCCCTCATTTGCTTGGGGTCAAGCCCCCAAGCAAATGAGGGAATGCCCTCTTTAGATAGCGCTGGTGCTATATGTGCGCCAGTGCTATCAGTATTACAGAAGGGGCCGCAGAAGCGTCTGCTGCCCCTTCTGTAATACCATTGTGCCCCGGGGGTGCACAAAGTGGGCACACATGCCCGTTGTGCCCCCGAGGCACTTTCGGAATTGTGGCCCCACCTCTATCTGACCAGCCATTTACAAGAGATTCTGTGGCCCCTTTGCTTCAAACTGTGCTCTGACGGAAACATATGGAGAATGAATATCTCACCTAGTCTTTGTGCATCCTGTGTGTGGCAGCGGCCCTTGCCTTGCTGTCAGAATAATAACTCAAGAAACCGCTCCAGCGCGCATACTAACCATTTACTTGCTAATTCATGCAACAGACTGCCTAACTGTTTCACTCACGACTCCCTCACAATTTGCTGTCCTTAGAGAGAACTCATTCTTTGTATTCATTGTCTGCTGCACTATTACGAGCTCCTTTTTTGTTGGTGCACAACATTGGGTGGTAAAAACTTCTGACACGGTGTGTGTCGTGCCATTTTTATGTGAGCCGATGTTGCTGCTTTTTTTATCGGGTTGCATATCATTTTATCTCTTTTTTTCTGGTCTGTGTTTTATCACACACAGCGTTTTATCATTTTGTTTCTATCTACTTTTTCTTCAGATACGCAAAATGCACCATACTTTTTGCAATACCGTGTGAGTGTCTTGACAACTTTCTTTCTCTGTTTCTAGCAATTATTCTTCTAACAACGTTGATATTAATAAAATAGATCTCACTTACCACAGTGATTTAATACTGCATTACCTTAGCATGCAAAGGGAAGCAAACGCAGCATGAGTGAAGTAGCATCTTTATTTGGACAGTAACCCAAGGAGCAGCCGCCTATAACGGTGTGTAAGCTCTATGCGACTCCTGGAACCGTCCTCAAGAATAGCCATCCCCATCATTCAAACACAGAAAGAAAGTTACAACTCTTTACCCGTTAACAAATAACAAAGATCACAAAACAACAAAACACAAACACAGATACCAAAGTGCAGAACCCCACTGACAAATTAGAGTTTTACTCCTAAAAGGCCATGACCCAGAACATAAGGGCAACTTGCGCACTACAGTGCTCATTACACCTCCTGCAACTACTCTGCGTTCCTGACTTACACCTTTTTGTTGCAGTGTCTAAATATTCTTCCAATTATCAACTCTGCAGATAACGTTATTGCAAATTTGATTATTGACCTCAGGATCACAATATCTAGCCATCCTCTTTCTGACCAATGCTTTATCCTTGAACCTCATAACATCCCCTAGAACATGGGTACTCACAAACTTTCTCTCGGGGGCCAAAATTACAGTGTGGTTTGTGGCCGAGGGCCGCACTTGTCTGGGCGGGGTCAATGGGGGCAGTGTCAGTGGGGCTAGAGTAAATAAAAAAAATTACCACCTTTTCAAAACATTACTAGACAATGCACATTTTGATAATACATTTCTATTATCAGACAATAGCAAACTAGTCACAGTACAAAAGATAAAAACGGAGTTAAAAAACAGGTCTAGAGAAATTGACATTTTAGCTGCAATGACGGAAGCGTGGGTACAAAACAGACCAGAAGTTATGTGATACAGCTGATAATTCAGAAATGAACCAGCCACAGATGAGAGGTGGGGGTCACTGAGAAGCCGATGTTGAGCAAGATAGAATATATATGGAAAATAACCACTTCCTGCATGTTTACCAGTCACTCCCACCCCTCCACTGATCTCACCCTCCCCTATCCTACCACCCTCTGCAGGACCAGAACCAGTGTTAAGACTGGGGAGCCAGTCCCGCCCCGCCCAACCCGGACATTGGCTACTAATTCCGGGGTGCGTCTTACTATAAGGAAATGCATTAAAAACACACAGTATTCATTCAATCAGCATTACATAACATTTACTCTACGTGGTAACAGCTAGTTAGAAAGAAATATACAGAGGTGGCATGGGGGGGGGGGCGGACATGAGCAACAGAGACCCAGGGAGGAAGGGAGAGAAGAAATATGCAGAAGTCGAACAGCAGGAGAGGAGAGAGAAATATATAAAGGAGAGAGAGAAACAGACCCGTGGAGGACAGGAGAGAGAGAAAAGTACAGAGGGGGAAGAGATAAATGGAGAGTGAGAGATAATCATGGCAGGTACCCAGAGAGAGGGGGGAGGAGGACAATGTGAGACAGGTGGGGAGAAAGCGGAAGAGAGAGATGATGCGAGTCTTGAGCTGGAGAGAAGGTGCAGGGTGAAAGAATGTGAGAAACAGTCAGATACACATGGAGAAAGTAAGGAAGAAACAAGTGGAGAAACAGAAGGCGATGAGAGACCGTGTTGGAGAGAGACAGAGATGGGCCGTGAGAGTACGAGATAGACGCGACACACAGAAAAACAGACAAAGATGGGGGAAGAGGGTGTGTGAGAGATGAGAAAAAGATGGAGTTGTGTGGGAGGGGAGAAGGATGTGGTGATGAATCACAAAATTAAAAAGGAAAGAGAGAAAAGAGGGAGGGTCAGAGCAAGGCAGGGGATGGAAGAGAAAGTGAGACAAGGAAACAGAAACAGAGACAAAAAGTGTGAGGGAGAGAAATGGAGAGGTAGTGGGGCAGCTGCTGCCACAACAATTCTGCCTCTTCCTGTATGTCTGAGTCCAATGTTCACACTGGTCATCAGCACTAGTTTATTATTGTACAATCTGTACAGGGCTGCGATGCCCCTTGGGTCTGGTTAGCGCTGGAGACCCCCTTGCATAAGATCTATGGACCATTCTGTGCTCACCTTATTATTTTTGTATAATTCTATACAGCGTCTCGATGCCCCTTGGGTCTGGTTGGCGCGCGAGACACCCTTACATAAGTTTCCCGGGTCCTGTGCTTACCTCTCGGGGTGCAGAGCCCTGCTGAGCCTGCAGCAGCCAGTACCACAAGGTGGGTCTCCACTCTTTCGGCACGGAGGCCCCCTGTGGAGTGCAGCCGAGAGAAGGCTGCAGACAGCGATAGAAGAGAACCAAGGTGCCGCGGTGAAGGTCACCAAGCTGTGGGCGAAGAACACCGCAGCTTGCTGCGGACGGAGATCAAGCTGCGGGCAAAGAGGACGTTGTCGGCAAGAAGGAAGCAGGAAGCTTTCCAAAAGGCCCTCTAAAAGTCAGCTGTGAAAGAACAACAGCTGACTTTTAAGGGGCCTTTGCTTCCCACCAGTGCCATGTGTGATGTCACAGAGGCAGGCAGTAAACACAGAAGAGGGCCGCTGGAGCATACGTAGTGACTACGTATTGAATCTGCTATCGCGCATGCTCCGGCGGCACTCTTTAGTGTTTACTGATACTTTTGTAAAAACATTGGTACATTACCTGCAAGGTTCGCGGGCCGCCAATGAAGGCCTGCTGGGCCGCTGGTGGCCTGCGGGCTGTACTGTGAGTATCACAGCCCTAGAACAAACGCACACTTCTTCCAACCACCAATAATCCGGCCAAATCCAATAAGTTATCTAGCACAACTTCTAGACACAAGCCCATCACGCCTCCCCTGGCATTTAATTTCGAGACTGTTCTTGCACCACATTCCTTAACACCTACAGCCCACATCTACACCCCTTTTGTAACTCCACACCTTATTTACCAACTTCATAATACTTTCAAGTTTCGGTTCTACTTCTAATGCATCCCTTCATCTGTACATGTGATTAATTTCACTTGTCCACTTCGTTTTAGTTATGCTTTATTGAGTAATTGAGGAAATTCATTACAATACAAAACAGACAAACTAAAATGAACATTAATCATGACTTGTCCATAGAAATACTAGCATGCAAGAAAACGTAATTAAAACAATTAATAGAATTCTAATCTAAACTCCACTGCACAACATCCTTTTAGTGCTGCCTCTTGACCAGGGGTCTCGCCAGCAATTCCCATTCTTCAGTCTTGTCTACTTAAATTCAGCTTCCTTCTTTTTCAGTTACTTGAGAAACTTTGATTTACTAACGAAATTTTCCAAATATTTTGTTTAAAACCCATAGAACGCCAAATGAAAACCTACCTGCTATCTATTCCGAGTCAGAGCCTACTCAATATAGTATGCATTAAACCTGATCCATTTGCCCTAGATAAGTTTGCTTCCTTAATGTGATTTCTGTTTTTGTCAAAATGGAAGACAATTTATGCATCACGCAATCGGATTCTTGCTGTGTCCTCTCATACAATAGGGTGTTAACATGCAGTGCCAACCATCTGCTGATGTCATTAAACAAATGGACCATCAACCACCTAAAACAAACTTGCTGAGGCCAGACCAAAAGTATTCAACAAAAGTGGAAGGCATCATCAGGTGTCTGAGAATTTGTAAACTCATGAGGCCACTCCAACTTAACCTGATGATAATATGGGAAGAAGAAGGCCATCAACTGATACAGCATTACTTGGGCAGCAAAAGCAAACACAAAGATGGAGCTCACCATTCTATTTTCAATCAATCACCAAGAGGACAACTACAACAGTGACACAAAGGGGCTGACTGCACCCTTTGTCATGTCAGTTGCCTCACCTAGAGAAGGGCTTTTTACCAAAATGAGTCAGTTTTAGTTTTGCATCTTCTGGTCAACTGATTCTAATTCTCAAATTCCTAGGATGCAGCAAGCGCTCCCAAAAATGCCACCCACCAATCGAGTTGTGCACTTCCCTGGTTTGGGGCAGTGTTCCACGTTCTAGATTTACTCTGGAACCCCTGGTCGATGGCTTGTTGGTTCCTGCTTAAAAGTGTAGAGGGGAGAAATATCATTCGCCAATCATATATCCCAATTCAAATGAACCATGACTCCGAAGAATCTCCGACTCCCAGTTCTAAGTTTAGTTAGTTTATTACAAAACCCAGAACAATTGGACATACAAACACCTCAAGATGAGGGTGTAGAAATACATTAGAACTAATACAAAACCAAACCTACGGGTAAAGTTGACTCTATGCAACATACAGAGAAATGACCAGTTCTAGAATCAGGACGCAGAATATAACTGAGCCAGCGTCAAGAGTCTTCTTCATTGCAGGTTCGTAAGTAAAGAGCATTAGTCTGTCCCTACACTACCACTAACGTGACATCCCTACTTAGCATTTTACAGGCAAGTTCAGGAAAAAGGTGTCAGCGTGTGAAGACTTCCTGAGAAGTGCACTCAAGTTGAATGGGTCAAGTAGCGTAAAGCTACAGAGCTCGTTCTAAGATGCTCCTTCTCTCTGCAGATCTCACCCAGAACTCCCCGGACTCCCAACATCAAAATCATAGGACACACCCATCGTCACATCACACGATCGTCCCATCCAGCTAGACACCTCCTCATAGGTAACTTTCCATGCGGCTGTGATGCTCCCAGCGCTGGCACATTGACCTTGATTGCCAGGCCTTCTCCAGAGAGAAAGAACACCGTCGTTCATTATCAACACCACTTGTTCAAATGTATCCTCTCCCCCCCTAAGCCGAACTCCTAAAACAAAAGCGTTATTCTAACTAACAAGAAGAATTTCTCCACCTGCAACAAACGTGAGAAAGAAAAGATTCTGCATACACATGAACATTACTAACAACTCGTCTAGAGAGCCAGGGAAAAATACACATGAGGCCTACAAATTTGGATAAAATAAGAATCAATATGAAACTTCATTAATTACACGTATATATCAGTGGTGGCTGGTGACATTTGAAAGTGGTGGGGCGTAAACTTTATGTCGGAGTGCACCGTGGCGAGCGAGCGCAGCGAGCGTGCCTAAACGAGGGTTCGGGGGAGTTCCCCCTGAGAAAATTTTGATAAAAAGAGTGTGTAAATGGTGCATTTTCAAGCAAATTTGAGAAGCAAGAAGGTTAATAAAGCAATTGTGAAAGTGCAGTTATTACATTAATAAAGGGTGTCTGTGGAGCGGCTCAAAGCGCCGTCAAGGGTCGTCACGAGAGAAAACTGGAGATATGGCTGCCAATTTCAATAACAGCAGATTAAAGTGAGCTGTATACTGGACACGAGAGGTTGGGGTGGTGGTAGAGAGGCGTTTCTATAGGTACTACTTAGTATATGGGACACCCGTGGCAAAATGCTGGGACTAGCATACTGGAGATAACTATTTGGCATATAGTGCATTTGTAGCAAAATGCTGATGTGGCCATATTGGAGGAAATACTTGGCATAAGGGTGGACAACCGAGGTATTTGGGAGGTTGGGAGCTGGAAACAATGACAAAAGGCTGGCCCTGACACGGTAATTTTTACTTATGTGTCACTCATACTGTCTAGATGGCAGCATTGGCAAAATTACGGCACTGACATATTTTAGGTAATTCCTGGCATAAGGGTGCATGTAGAGGGACCCATGACAAATTTGGGGCATGTATTACTCCCCAACTATTTCAAAGATCACCAGCCCCCACTGTCCAATATTAAAGTGCAAGGAAACAAAAGAGCAAATTACAATGATGTTCACAGTTAAAACAGCCACTCTAAAGAAACAACAAAAATAGGAATCGTGCATACTCACCTTGAGATTAACCCTGGAGCACGCAAACATTCTACCCACACTGGAAAAGGAATTGGAATGCCACAGAAATAAGCAATTGAACATCAAAAAGGAAAGCAGCAGCTGTGCCAGAGTCTAACTAGCACCAAAATAAGTCCTATCTCAGTTGGACGGTTCTACTGTGTAGGTTGAAAGAGATATGAGTTCTAGCCGAAACATTCCGGTTAGAAGCAGTTTGGTGCACCATCTTGGCTTGCGAACTCTTTAGAGTCTCCCAAAGACTGACCCACCACCTTCGAGTAATGCACTGAGGTTCAGAACGTCGATGTTTGTGAATGCCCAGCACTAAACCCGGGGGAGAGCCACCCTCCTGGCACTACCCAACCAACCATCGAGCCACTCCGATGTTGCAGTTAACTTTTGGACTCGAGCTGTCCCAATCTGCTCGCCAGAGTAGTTGAACAATATTCCATGCCTTCTGAGACCCGCCCTGCTTCCCTCTGCAATCACAGGTGTCACTTCGCCTCTAGGTTTCGTTTCAATGCGTCCCGCATGCAGCCAACCAGACCGATCTAGGATGTTCCTTTTTCTGCAGCTCAAAATGACTGTACACGTACAGTGAGGATGTACAGTAAGGCTGGCACGGGGAAGAGAAAAGGGAACTCGATGGCGCGCGCTCCAAGTTCCTATATTCCTGAAATGAGGCTTTAGGGCTGTGCGGGGCTCATTTTAACCCCGTTTTGAAGGAAGGAAGGGCCGGAAGGAACACTAGAGTACAATCCCCTTTGTAAGTATAGCAAGGGTGGAAACATCACTGGCTAGCACATCGTTAAAACAGCTTCAAGTGCTACCTCAAAACGAAAATATCCACTGCGTCAATCAGCTGCATTACGTCACCATATGTTCCCTTATTTGTCCAATATCAGAATGTGCCTTCACGCATGTATAACATACACAAAATATATGGTCGAAATTCATTACGTTACCCCCAAAACTCAATTAGATTCCCGTAATCAATTAGCCCAAAGTCTGTAATGGTCACAGTCTGCTGCCTGCGGGAAACCAAAGCAATCCCCGTTCAATAGCCTTGAGCGTTGCCATCAGACTGTTTTAACCGCATTCTGCTGACAGGGCAACACCACAGCATATGAACAAACATAGGCAGTAATACAATTACAAATCTTCCAAGTGATCTGCCAGGCCCCCAGTCTGCATCTGCTCTCCCGAGTCTCTGCTAAGGAGGCAACTTCCACCTGCTGACCGCCCTCCTGTGAGTTAAATCTCCCTCTTTCAAACCTTCTGCCAGTAAAATTACACCGTACGGGTAGAGCCCGCAACACTGGCGGTATTCCAACAGCCATGGAGCTGACCAGTCTGACCCATCAGACACGCATGCCGGGCCCCCAGTGCATTTGTTAAACATCCCAACGCGGGCGGGCACCTGGATCCCCAACGGGTCTATACTTTCTGCAGTTGCCTTATAATGCAATTACCATACAGCCAGCCAGTAGAAAACGCGTGGCACATTGCTAGATATTGTCACAGGGAATGCAAGGCAACATGAGCTTAATTAGTTGACTCAGAAAACCGAGGGTTGGTCAAAAGGCCCAAACGCGAAATTAGCACACACAGGTGGTAACGTGCAACACATTGAACACATTGCATGCTCTCCGTTGTCCCCTCTTCACTTAAGATCATTCACGACATAACTTCACAACCGTTAGCATAATCAACGCGGCTAGCGCGGGGGGGGGGGTGCCGGGGGCCCGGGGGATCATTTAAAGAAAATCCTACCTGAGCTGAGCAGGTCCGCCGTCCGCGCCGCCTCGGGTCCGACTCCGTTTGCGCATAGCCCCTCTCAGCCAATCCTGGCGCTGCTGGCAGCGCCAGGATTGGCTTAGGGCACGGTTACCTCTCGCCCGCCTGCCCATTAGGAGACCGAGGTTTGAGCCTTTGCTCAACCCTCGCTCTCCTAATGGGCATGCGCAAGCCAGTGCACACACAAGTGCGCATGACTGGGCACGGCGCGAAAATTCGGTGCCCTTCCCCACTCATGCGCACTTGTGCTGCCTGCTGCCCCTGGTCCCGCTCTGACAATCATGTCAGTCAACATGACGCAGGACCGCCCACCCCCTTCAGACTCTGAAGGGGGTGGGCGGTCCGACGTCATGCTGACTGACATGATTGTCAGTTCTCCCTCGGCGTCTTTGAACTTAAGTAAACTGATTCAGTTTACTTAGGTACAAAGACGCCGAGGGAGCTGCGGGCGGGGGGGCTACGCCCCAACGCCCCAATGGACGCACCGCCCCTGCTATATATGAGCATTATTACTGTGCACGTTTAAATCAAGGCATTACATAACAACAAATTAATTTCTCATTAGTCACTTGTGAAATCATAACATTAAAGCCTCATCAAGTAAATCACAATTACAGCGTTAATTTCTCCACGTTGTACAAAATATCCCTATCACTTCACTTTACATGTTATTACATTACACGTTCTAATAACCAAATGTTAGCACGACAAAGATTATATGCAGTTGCAAACTACTCGTGATTATAATGCCCCTGCAAATTAAAGCGCACAATCGCGCTCTATCACCTGCAAAGGATTTATGATGATGCTCAATAACAATTTGCTGTCAAAGTATTTTCCCATCCTCTCCTTTACCTCTTGGTATTCATCCAATCCATCATCCCATACAATGCTCAAAAGTAGTCTGACCTTTGAAACCCAAATAGTGAGTTAGTCGCTCCAAGATTTGGGGTGTAAGGTGTCTCCAGACCCAAATATGTTGCAGCAGACTCCGAAACAAGGTTTCCGTGTAACTGAAAGATAGCCTCAAGTGTCCAAAACGTTCGATTTTAACAGAACATATGCTTGCATGTGCACACACACACGAGACGAAATGACACAAATATGAAGCCCTGAGCTACTGCCGTTAACAAAGTGGCCTGTCCCTGACTGAAACGCGCTCACTAGGCTGCCAGCTAAAATACACTGCTGCAGGCTTCTGTCCCACGAGAGCGCGTACGACCGAAATGGCACGCTGCCCCCCACCCCAAATTCATTTCTTCGCTGTAAGCACTTAATTTGCGCGCCAGCACCAGTAAAGCTCCCTTCCTTCAGCAGACACGCATGACTTGCTCCTCTGTGCACGCGCTGAAGTTGTGTTTTCCAAGACTGCTCCTGTATACGTCATTGGTGAACAGTGGACCAGGGGCATGGTAAATTCTACCCCGCTGTGTTACAGTGTGAGCACCCAAATGCCTGAAAGAGTACGAATTCATAAGCGCAAAGTTGTATGTACAAAACGTACGCTGCCACAGGGCTACATGCGGAGAGAGGACAACTCTCCAGGCATGAAATCTTCGCTCATGTGTGAGATACACAAGATGGCCATCCCACTGATGCAATGTGGTCTACAGCCATGTCCTACTGACAGCACAGGTGAAGTACACGCAGTGCTGTGTTCCACTGAAGCGTAGTAGTGAACAAGTGACCATTCTACCAGAACCGAAAGCTATCTGTGCAAACCCTTCCACCGGGCATGTTGTCGTTGTGGGTCCCTAGGTGCCAACATTTGCACTTGTAGAGAGTCAAGATCACTTGGGGTGAGCGAGGTAACCACTTTATTTGGAGAGACTGCGAAGCAACCGTCTGCAAGAGCACTGGACATCCACTCCAACTCCAAGGCCCTTCCCCCGAGAATCCCTTTCAGCCCTCAAGCCACGTCAGTGTTATTACATTACTGACATCACCTCACATCCGGGAACTGTGAGACAATGGAAGCAAATGCAAGCCTAGGAGAAATACAGCCATTTTCTTAAAAGGTATTAAAGGAAACAGGACTCCTTGATCACAATATATGACAAAAGCTAAGGTATATAATAATCGAGGAAGGCATTGGGTAACCACTTCTATAGAGTAACAGTTGCTGGAAGACGGAGGACAGAAAGGTGTAGATTCCGCGTAGAGATGTTGTTGCAGTCAATTATGGCGGGTTGTTTCTGAAGCATGGCATAACCTAGGCAACCAGCATCCAGGATGATTGATCAGCGTTCGAAAGAATGTGCAGAAATTAATTGGCGGGATCCCATCATGGCTTCTCCATTGGAGATGCGCTGACAGATCTGAGGGCAGAGCAGCGAATGGGGGGGGATGGGTGAAAGCATGCAAGCTGGGCGGAGGCAGTGTCCTGGTCTCCTGAGCAGCTGGTGCCTAAACCATAATCATCCGCCATGGCTAACAGCACAAGCAGGGCCGCATGAGATTGGAGATGCGCTGCAATGCTGGACAGGGAGCTAAACGCTGCCCTGGAGGATGTTTTGCCCATATGGCACCGAGTGAGCCTGATCCTCTTTAGCTGATTGAGGGGCGAGGGGAGAAGGTTGTATACAGCACAGGTGGTGACGGTTAGTTGAAGGGACCGCACATGACAGGTGTACAAATCCTATCAGGACTTTGATTGCAATACCGTTTCAGTGTAGGGGGTCACCATACAATGTCTGGGAGGTCATGTTTCCAGTCCTTGGCTTTCCTGTAACATCTTACACAAGATGTAAACAAGTACATTACAAATGCCAATGCAATAGAATTGCTATCAGTTGTGTTGGTTCTGTTGTTTCTATTAAACCAAGACTACAGCTCCCAGACCCATGAGGGGCCCAGTTATACAAATACTCACGATTTATGTTCTGTTGATTTGTATAGTGCACTAATGACCGAGAGGGTATCCAGGCGCCTGGTCAACGTGTGTAGGTATGTGGTCCCAAGGTGCTTATATGAAGAGGCAGATCTTCAGCTTCTTGCGTAACTCAAGAAGTGAGGAGGAGGCTCTGCTTCAATGATGTAGCAAGGGGTTTGGTCCGCCGCTGGTGGCATGAGTTTTGAGGGTGGCGGCCTCCTCCTCCTTTACCTGCAGCCATCGCAGGGCGGCAAACACAGGAATCGCCAGAAGCCCCCCACCGCTCTTACATGCGGCAGGGACCGCCACAGGTGGCAAAAGGTCTAGTTATGCCACTGCTCTATGTGTTTAGGGAGGTCGTTCCATGTCTCGGGTGCGATGTAGGAGAAGGAGCAACCTTCAGGTTTGCTTTCGCGGATGCGGGTAGTGTGTGCGTGTGAGTGAGGCAGAGCATAGGTGTCTGGTGGGTTGGTGAAAGTGTATGCGACTGTTTAGGTATTCTGGTTCTGTGTTGTGTAGGTCTTTGTATGTGCACGTGAGAAGTTTGAATTGGCTGTGCTTGTGAATGGGGAGCCAGTGAAGATTCTTGAGGTGCAGTGTGATGTGGGTGCGGCGTGGGAGGTAGAGTATGAGTCTTGCGACTGCGTTCTGGATGGTCTGGAGTCTGTGTAAGAGTTGTTTGGAGATTCTGGCGTAGAGAGTACTGCCGTCGTCCAGCCTGCTGGTGATAAGTGCTAGTGTGACGGTCCGTCTGGTGTTTTGAGGCAACCATTTGCAGATCTTTTGCAGCATGCATAAGATGTGGAAGCAGGAGGTGTATACAGCATTGACTTGAGCCATCATGTTGAGTTTGTCATCTAGGATGATCCCTAGATTTTTTGCATGGCCTGTGGGTGTGGGTGGTGGTCCTAGCTCCATGGGGAGGTCTTGTTGCCGAAGACCAGTACTTCCGTCGTGTCAGAGCTGAGCTTCAGGCAGTTGGTTCGCATCCAGTCTGCTACCATAGTCATGCAGTTGGTGAAGTTGGTTCTGGTGGTGTTTATCTTGTCAGGTAGAGTATGAGTTGGGTGTCATCGGCGTATGAGATCACGGTGATGTCTTGTGATCGGATGATGTTGGTGTCATGCATATGTTGAAAAGAGTGGGGCTAAGGTATGATCCCTGTGGCACACCATATATCACTTTATTGGTCTCTGATGTGAAGGGTGGCAGCCTGACCCTTTGGGTTCCTCAAGCGGATCCTTATATGCCAATCTTGTGGGGTCTTCTGATGAGGGTGTTGTGGAAGACCGCGTCGAAAGCCGCGGCGGGATGAGCAAGATGAGATGCTATTTCTCCTCCATCCAGGATGTTTCGAATGTTGTTGGTAGTGGTGATGAGTGCTGTTTCGGTGCTTTAGGTCTTTCTGAATTCTGATTGTGTGTTATTTATAAGATGGTGAAGTTAAAGGTGGGTAGTGAGTTGCCTGTTAATGGCCTTCTTAATCACTTTGGCTGGATAGAGGAGCAGGGAGATGGGTCGGAAGTTGCTCAGTTGATTCGGGTCGACTGTGGGCTTCTTGAGGAGGGTGTGGATTTCTGCAAGTTTCCTTTCATCCCGGAAAGTGGCGGACGTGATGAAGGTGTTGATGATGTGGGTCAGAGTGGTACTGATTAGTAATTGTTCTCAGGTTGGAGATGTGGTGACTGCATGGATCCATTAGGGCCCCTGAGTGGATGGTCCAAATGATTGCCGCTGTGTCGTTTCTGGTGGGGTTGTCCATTCGGTCAGGTGGCCACCTTGGTTGGCGGTTGGTAGGTTAGCAATGAGTTCTCTGAGGTGGGGTTGGTGTGTGAAGTTGCTGTAGATGTTTGCAATTTTGCTGTGGAAAAAGTTGGATAGGTTGTCGCAGAGTTGTTGGGAGGCAGCAATGTTGTTGACAGTGACTGAGGGCAAGGTGAAATTCTTGACATTCAAGAAGATCACCTTGCAGCTGTTACAGCTTCCTTCGATGTGGTCCACTAGTGCTTTTTTCTTGATTTCTCTAATTTGCCGGTGATCACATCTGAGTGCAGCCTTATAGGTAGTTCTGTCTGTGGTGTCGTCTCTGGCTCTCCATTTCCTTTCTAACTGTTTGCAGTGTCATTTGGTGTCTTGGATGTCTTCTGTGTACCAGCTTGCTTGCATGTTTGACGTCCTATGCTTGTTGGATGGAAGGGAGTCCGCACTGTTCTTGATCTAGTTGTTGAAGTTGTTGTCTTTGCCAAGGTTGTCTGTGTGGGCTAGACTGATCAGTGCTGAGAGCGCTGATCCAGTCTGCTTCTGTGATTTTGCCCCAGCTGTGCATTGGAGTGCTGAACCTGGTAGTGATGTTGACTTGAGGTGTGTTGATTTGTAAGTGGATGATGGAGTGGTCAGCCCATGTGAGCTGCTTGGTGGTTGTATTTGATGCTGTTACTTGTGGTGAAGATGGGGTCCAGTGTGTGTCCTCTGGTGTGTGTTAGTTCTGTGACGAGTTGGGTGATGCCCAAGCTTTCTAGGAATGCTGTGGAGCAGGTGTCATTTCGGTCTACCAGGTGAAAGTTAAGGTCACCAAGGAGAATGTAGGCTCTGGAGTCAATGATGAGTTGAGTGACAAAGCTGGTGATGAGGTTGGTAAAGGTGGCTCGTGGTCCAGGTGGTCGGTAAGCGAGGCTTCCTTTCAGGGTGAATTTTTGGGAAATTTGCAGCTTGAAGTACAGGTGTTTCATGAATGGAGTGGCGTTCTCTGTGAATGTTGTGCATTTGATGGATTCCTTGTAGATGATAGCTAGCCCTCCTCTTGACTTGTGAAGGCGGTCCTGCTGCGCAATCTTGTATCTATTGCCCTAGCGATGTCGGTGCTGATGAGAGGTTGGGCCAAATCCCTGTGATTAAGAGGATGTGGGATGCATCGCTACTCAGAAGGTCCTATATTTCGGTTGTGTGTTTGCTGAGTGATCGTGTGTTGAGAAGCATGTGTGCATGTTGGGTGTTGACGTGCAGGTTTGCTGTGGCATGGGAGTGTAGGCATTGTTGGTGCTTGTGTGGTGTGTATGTTGGGAGGGGGTGTTGAGGGCGTAGTTAATATTTGCGTACGGAGTGTGGGTGGCTGCTAGAGAACCGGCAGTGGGTGCAGGTGAAAGTTCCTACTGTGGTGTGAGGTGTGGCGCGGCAGCAGTTGGGGGAACAGCGTCCATAGTCTAGTGACCTAAGGAGTGCTGCAGAGTATCAGTGAGTGGTGATCGGACCAGGATTCTTGATGCGGGGCGTGCTGCAGGTGCGGACAAGCGCAGACAGGCTTGCCTTCGGCGCGCCAGTGGGGCGCCAACTGCGCGCTTCCTCTGCATGTCTGTGTTGCAGCTGTTATTAAGTGGGTCCCGGGAAGGGGGAGATGTTTAGGGTGGCATGATAACATTTCCTTTGCTGATAGTAGATGGGAAATGAAGTCCTCTTGCTTGGCTTCTTCTTTTGAAGACGGTTTTGGCGGAAAAACCAGTAAAGTCACTTCCTGTTCAGATGGATAATGGAATGTTCAGTGACCTCACTTCCTGTGCAGTTGGATGATGGGAGATCCAGGGATGTCACTTCCTGTGCTGGTGGTGGGAAATGAAGTCCTCTTGCTTGGCTTCTTCTTATAAAGACAGTATTGGTGAGAAAACCAGTAATGTCACTTCCTGTTCAGATGGATGATGGAAAATTCAGTGATTTCACTTCCTTTGCAGGTGGATAATGGGAGATCCAGTGACATCACTTCCTGTGCTGATGGGTGTTGGGAAATGAATTCCTCTTGCTTGAGTTATTCTTTTAAAGACGGTTTTGGCGAGAAAAACAGTAATGTCACTTCCTGTTCAGATGGATGATGGAAAATTCAGTGATTCACTGCATGCACGCAAATTTATGATTTCCAAAGTGCCGCTAATTTGCACCAAGAAGCTATGTAACACTAAGTTATATTTTATAAGGGTGCGTTGTATTGTTACTTTTCTCTTATTCACTGTCAGTTTGTTTTGCATATGCAAAAATCAATGTTAATTGGTTGTCAACATAGATTTATGTAACACACTGCTGAATAGCCCATCTTTACAAATATGCACCACCCAGGCAGTTTACGTTTCATGGTCCTAAGTGGGTAAATGTAAGCCAGATCTCTAAACCTAGTGTCCTGCTGACATGGACTGATGTAACATTTCAGGCGTAAAAGAGGAGTTTGCTATGATTAACAATTGTGTTGATAGACACAGGCTCAAGTGTTAGGCATTAGAGAGTGAAATCGCAGGAAGTTAATGCTAAACCGTATCTGGAAGTAATCTGGAGAGAATTCATATACCGTTGCAGACATACCGGCATGCAGGCATATCTGCGTTATTCTAAATGCTAATGTTATTAATTGCTATAGTGTTCCATGCATTGAGGCAGCATGCAAAGGGAACAGGGCCCTTTGGGCAGATGCTCCCGGGGGCCTGGTCAATATCCTTAACTATCTAGAGACATATGTGGTCCTTACTTGCCCTGAACCAAAACACTGCATTCCTCTCAGACATGTGCTTAACAACTGCTTTAGAACATAAGGATGAGTCATAAAGTAAACATACTTGTGCTACCAGAGTTTTACTGCACTAAATAAGGTGGTCTTGACAAAATGCAGATGAGAAAATAAATTCCCATTACACAGAATTTTTCTTCCTCTTCATTTTTACATTTTCTCAATGGATTTTGTTTATTTCTCTCTTTGCCTTGTGTTTTAAAAAGGAAGAAAGTGCTATGTACCACCATTTACTGCCTCCTTTATTCACTTCCTCTCTTACCCGCTTAAGCGCTAATTGGAGGCACGTCCTTCTCAATTATTTGACCCTCTGTTTTTGACCGTATTCTTTCCCAGAAGCAACTCAGTATGATCACCGCTATTTGGTGTTCTTCCTGCTGAATTATGTTGATTATTGAGTCAGCAATGACAAAATGAAAAAACTTAATGATATTTGGTCTTTTTTAGGTCTCACCTGACACAGCGCATGTGCTGTTGCCTGCAAGATCGTTTGTTAACTAAAATAAAACTTAGAAAGGGCTCTAAACCCGCCGAATACTTACCATTGGTTGGCTTCATCGTCACCCTCATTTCTTTGCTTCTCATTGGTCAGCTCCTGCAAGTTGCATTTTCTCTTCGTGTGTTTGTGCTTTCACTAGAGCATGGACCAATTACCTCTTCCTTGTCGAGTGTGCTTCTACTGTCGCTTTTAGTGCACTTTTTAGGTCGAGCCTAGAGTAGCGCGCAAGCGCTGCTCTGGCGAGACTTTAAGTAAGGGGGTTTCAGAAGCTGACCACACGCTCGTGCGTCGTGGCCTTTTTCGGGCGGTTACGCGCGAGCAAAAGGCCATGGTGCACGAGCGTGTGGTCACGCCTGCTGCTCGCAAGCGCACAAGCGCGCGCGACGTGCACTACAGCGCGTGAATACCCTCCCCCCTCCTCCCACTCCCTCCTCGTCAGCTTCATTTTCCTTTCACTTTCGCGCCGCGCGGCCGTGTCACTTTCACGGCCGCGCGGCTATCAGCTTCATTTTTTTAAAATTAACTTTCAGCGCGAGGCGCGCGCACCACTCGCGTCGCCCCCCCCTCCTCCCCGCGCGTGCCTTCAAATGCTTGTTTGCAATGTAAACATCCTCCGAGTGAAAGCAGTTCAGAACAGTGCCTGGGGCAGGCCCTGGGGAGACGCTGGCCCGCGGTGTCCGTGTGTATTCATCTGTCACGGCTGGGTGAGCGACCAGGTGGAACCATCCATTAGGCGTCAGACAAAAAGCTCAAATGAGTTCTGTAATTCAGACATAGTTAAATGTTGACATTTACGAAGGCCAGAAAAATATGGCTGGGGTCGTGAAAAATTGGAAGTCACCCTAACCTCTCTGGACAACTGACAGTGCCACGACCCTAAAACGCCACAAAAAACAACGCTGAGAGGCGCTTTTTAAAATAACATGTACTTGCTGTGCAGGGAGGTAGCCAGTGTCGGCTGCCCTACAATTGAGGAAAGAACACAAGTAAGGCCCTTTCCCTCCACAAAACGTCAAGGTCCTTCTTGGCTCCGCGAGTACGACCACAACTATCGCTGCTTTGCTGTAGTCACGAGTTTTCACGCGGGTTCCCTTTTCCCCCAGAAATGATTCTAAATAGCTTTTTGAGACCAGAGGAGGGGGGATTAAACGATAGGCTTCGCATTTCAGAGCCACATACGTCACCTTAAAGCATCACTGCAGCTTCTTTCCACGGCGCTGCTGCCGTGGAAGGACGAGTTGATCTGTCATTCTACTCAGCCTTCGCCTGCCCGGGCGAGAAGCTCAGTGTGTGAACCCCGTGCTGCCTGCCCTGCCCATGGTTCGTGGAGGTCCGTCAGGAGGAGCACCTTGTGGGTGTGGTAGGGGAGCACATTTGTCTCTGCATGCAGTGGGACATGATGTGACTTGCATAGTAAAGCTCTAACTGACAGGCCAAGCTTCGCGCGCTACTGGTGTGGAGATGCTTGCAGCCTTACACTAGCCCCTTGTCATTCTCGGAACCCTTCCGACTTACTTTCTGACAGTTTGAATTTATTAATATTTTTTTGTTGAAGGAGCGGCCCAGTGATGCGGCACTATAGAACAAGCATTGGCATAGCCAATAGGTCTCGCCTTTGGGACCTTATAAGTGTTTAACCATGCAACAGTTAATGTTGTTGCACCAAGGATATTGTGCTGCATAACTAAATACTTATAAGGTCCCAAAAGCGAGACCTATTGGCTATGCCAATGCTTGTTTTTTCTTACTTTAGGTGTTGCATTCCATATTTATGCATTTTTGCAGTCCATCTCCCCTACTTCACTTCGTTGCTTTCCTTTTCCCCCTCTGCCCTTTCTCTGCTGTCTTCCATCTTCCTGTCCACTACCACCCTCCTCCCCCTGTCCGTCATCTTGCTTGCCCCTCCCACTGTCCCTCATGTTGCTTGACCCCTTCTGCTTTCCCACAATTCCCTCCCGGAATGTCAGTTAAGTTTAATGCCTCCTCCACTGCACTCCTGCCACGTTGTTGCTTGCACCTTGTCCTCCCCTGCCTACGTTGTTGCCTGCACCCTGCCCTACCGCCCCACTCCCATGTTGTTGCTTACACCAGCTCCTCCCCAATGTCCTCTTGCATCGCTGCTGCCTGGTTGTACCTTTTAACGCCCTGAAATATAGTCCTTTCTCAGACCAATAAAGAAACCTACAACACACATCTGCTGCCACCGGTCTCTCCACACCCTCTGCTTACATCCCAGCTCATCCTCCCTCTCCTTCTCCACTCCAAAACAACCTTCCCAGATCTGCGGCTGTTGCTCTCTATGGGTGTCCCAAGATGGAGGACGGAGTTGGCCGTGCCGCGCTAGTGAACTCTGCCTGCTTCCTTTTCTTTTTTTTGTACAGTCACCACCCCATAATCTCTGCGTCTGCTGCTGGCATGGAGGAACATCCGATCTTCCTGCTGCTGTCGGGCAACTCTCTTCAGAAGGCATGCCACCCCCTCATGCTCTTTTGTGCCCTGCTCCTCAGAGTCATCCTGGTGTATTACCTGGTCAGCAGTAATTTAAAAAAACAGCATTGGCAAAGCCATTGGGTCTTGCGGCTGCTGTGCAACATGGTTGAAAGTTTTTAAAAAATAATAATTTGCCGCGCCCTGCATTCACCGCAACATAGCGATTTAAAAAAAAAATGTACTTTCAACAATGCTGCAGAGCAACTGTGCTGCTGGACAACATGGCTAAACATTGACAGAGCCGATAGATCTCCAATACTCGAGTCCTATTGGCTTTGCCATTGCTTGTTTTGATTGCTTTGTTCTAAAATCACAATTTTAACCTATAGTCCCAGCTGCTGGAAGTGTATATCCCGTTGAAGACTATTAATGTAATCACTCAGGATGAGGATTAGCTAAAGTGAAAGTGGCCTCAGTGGTAACACTGCTGCGAATAGTATTGAAAGCTTTAAAATGGCCTCCGCTTCTAGTTGCCATGGTTAGACCAGTTGACTGGCTAGAGCAGGAGCATTTTAAAAATTACTTCAGTAGCAAAAGGCTGAAGGTATTTTTTGTCCCTTCTGTAGAGTGGTCTTCAAATTTTACGAAAATTTGACCAATGTTACTTGCCTCATATAAAAGTGTTCTATTTGCCAAAATCTCCACTCCAAACCCCTCACTAAAGTGGTGTATCTGTTCTACAAATGTTTACCTAGCATCAACAGGCCTAATGAGCTATTAATAGCTCCAATATTTGCCACTATATTTGTCCCTACCTTGTGTTGCCCAGATCTACAAGGCCTCCGGCCCACTGCCGTGCCAGCGCTACTGAGATCCTCTAATGTTAGCCCTCCTCGCAAACAGTAGCCATGAAAGCCTGGTAACAATAAAGGTTTTTTGAACTGTGCATCTAAATATAGTGCTGGGTAACTTTGAGCATACAACTTGAGAGGTGAGGTGAATCAATTGTTAGTTCATACAATTCCGCAAATAGCATATACAGCAGACCTGTATTCAAAGCTATTGTGCATACTTCAAAAAGTCTATTTAATCTGCTTAAGTATTCAGCGCTGCTTATGCAGCCTGGCAAATCGACCTCTCTTAATCTGCAACTGGCATTACCTGTATCTGTGTAATGTAGTTTAAGTTAATTCTTGATAGAAGTATAAATTCCCAAGATTGCCCTGTGACTCTCTCCGTTTTCAGAGTATATACAGCTCATTGTGGCTCGTTTTTAAATCAGTCATGCATACATGCTCCCCTTTGTCCTTCGCGCTGGCTGGAAAACGAGCAGCTAGCGTTGGTAAACCCTAAGAAAGCGACATTTCCAAAATCGACAAATTTTCACTTCTGTTTATGTATTAATCATTATATTCTTTAGAATACAGGTAGGTTTATGCACAAGCCCTATGCTCTTTATACAGGGTCTCTGCGATGCTCTTGATTATTTGTAATTGCTTTGAGACTTGTTACGATATTTTATGAGATGGTTGATTTGCATACTTATTATAAAAACAAATGTAGTTAAAAGGTACTAGTTTAGGTACCTCTGATTAAAAAAAAAAAAAAATGAAGAGTCTTTGCGAGGGCGGCCATGTTGGGGGAGGGCTTTTTCTTTATATACTGATTGGCATAGTTGTTAAACCATCAACCCTCTCTCTTTTTACTTCTTACTTACCTCCACTTTGTGAGATTGGCTGGAAAACCCAACCAGCCTAATTGGTACAACCAAGAGGCGACAGTTTTGACAGGCCTTCGAGGCAGGGTCGCATGGCTGTCGTCGACGATTCGGCCCCTATTCATCTGCAGCCCTCACATCTTCCCCTTGGCCTGGGAATCCTGAGACCCTGAATGCATTAATGCGTTGTATGAGTGACAAGACAGGACGCAGCAGGGTAGGGATCATTCATGCGTGGCTCCAGAGGGTTGGACAGAATTATCCACGGGGGTGTCTTGGCTGTCATCAATGGAGTCCTTTTATTTTAATATCTCCCAAAGGATTCTTACTGGTGTTTTACTGACTGCAACATTCAAGACTATTGTTACTTCTAGGAAATGTGTTGTTTTTGTGGAAAGCAGTCTTTATTAAATGTCTACTGGCAGGGTGCAGTGACAGAATGGGAGAAATATTGGCTGCTGACATATGGGCGAGCTAAGTGCCGGAAAGATATACTATTACGATGGTCCACATTTTCAGCCTGCCCCGATTAAAAGGCCTACTCCCTCCCATCCCAAGCTGTATGGAGAGGGGAAGTTTCCTCATTCTCGCAGGTTTCTTGCCAAGCGTGCCAGTGCTTCATGCGGGCACACCCACCCCACACAAAACAACATTTCATAGTGCACATTTGTCGTTCCTAAGTGCCAAAATTAGCAGATGTGACTACTGTTATCCAATATAATGGTACTCAAGTAATTCACCACTGAAGAAACGAAGATTAAGTTGGCCTTGCTGGGATTCAAACCTGTGACCTGCAGATCACTGCAGCATAGGCTTTTAACTCCGAGACATCTTGCAGACGGGACCTCAGCCATCAGTCTCAGACTGCATGAGCTTATGCACCAATGTCTTGTGTGCCACCAATTGTAACACCCACAGGCAGAGTAGAGGAAGTCCGCTGAGGGGCCTTGTAAAACTATATTTAAATTCTGTCCTTTCTGCCAAGCAGTTTAGCAGCCATCTCTAGTACTATTAAAAAGAAAGACTTAGGACCTCATGTACAAAGACGTAATAGAAGAGCATTTGTGATCTATTACAAATTGCAAATAGAAAGGGGTGTGAAAGAGGGACCCCCCTCCCCAGTAGATATTCACAATTCAATGTATCCATGGTTTGTGCCAGTAGTTGTGGTTGATAACCATTTGATCAGTAGCTGACCACCATGTTGTAGTGGTAAATGATTAGCAGAGCGAAGCTTTTCCTGTAGGGACAGATTCGCCTTTGGGAATTGAATCAGTGACCACTGCCTGCTCCTCTAAAAATGTTCCCAAACCGGAAACATTTTTTTAAAGTGGCCCCTGTTCCTTAATGGACATGGGTTGCTTTGGAAAATATGTTTCCCATCTCGGAATGCAAATGGAGGGATGGAGACCTGATGTCCCTTGCAGGTCTCCACCTCCACATTCACAATCCGCATGAGTGGGTGCCAATTGTGACCTGTGGACTTAGTCCTTGGGGTAGATCATTTTGTTACCCTCAGTGAAAGGAGAATTTGCAATCCAACTAATTAATACAATAGATCACATCGAAAATTGCATTTCCATTTGCCATCCAGTCAGTTTGCAAATTCCACATCTGTGGTTTGCGAATGGTAATCATTTTGACCTAGCGTGATTTCTTTTTTTGAGGGTGTCCATCTCTCAAGGAATATGTAAAGTTATTAGCACTCTGCTGCTGCTATTAAGATTTATGTAAACCTACCCGTATCAGCCTATTGCATGCTGTCACTGATTAAATACTATGTGCAACTTTTATTTATTTGAATAAAAGGTAATGCAGTGGCGACCACTACAAACAAAGGGTGGAGGGGCGGGTGGAGGGAACGCGGAAGGGGTCGCATCACACGGCGGGGGGACCGGGGGTTTAGTAATAAATTAATAATTAAAAATAAAGAACTTACTTGAAGCTGATGGCGGCTTTGCCTCCCTCATCGTGCATCCTCTCTCTTCCCGGCAGCCTCGTTGACTGACTCCCATCCAATCCCCGCTCTGCTCTCGTAAGAGAGCAGCACAGGGATTGGCCTGAGCAGGCTGAAAAGCGCTCAGGTCAGGGAGTCTGTGGGGTTTCTCCAGCCCAGCTGCTCATTGCAACTGGGCTGGAGAAACCTAAGTGCGTATGTGTATTTTGGTCGGCCTGAGGAGGCCGGCCAAAACACATATGCACACATATCACTTTTCTTCCCCCTCCCATGCCTCGACTCCACCCCTCCCTACAGCGCTGGCTCACAGCCGGCAATGAAAAATAAAACAATGCTACAACATCGTTTTATTTTTTAGGTCTCGCCTAGCGTTGCAGCGCGCATGCGCTGCTCGCTCTGCGAGACGTATTGTGGTAGAGGAGATTTCAGAAGGGGACTTAAAGCCCCGCCCATTATTTTCATTGGCTGCCGTCATCGTTTATGCTAAACAGTGGCCTCCGATTGAAAATGAGGCTCCTTTGTTACGGCCCTGTCTCCTTTTGGGACGGCCCAACCGGACTGGATCGTTTGCTTAACGGCTGTCGTGAGGGTATTTCTTATCTAAAGGAGGCGTGTAGTGAGGGATCATGTTTCCGAAGTCTTGTTTTTACGCGTGCCATGGACTTCAGCTCGTACATAGACGCAATGTCGGCGGTGCTCACCCTGGAGCTGTGCACGACAAGCTCTTCGCCGACCTCTTCAACCACAGCCAGCCGCACGCCAAGGCTGAGCTCCAGGCACCGGACTTTGAGTACCGGGGGGCGGCGGCGGGCCGCAGCTCAAGGACCTAAGCACGCTCTCCACTCTGCCGCCGTCAAGCAGGAGCCCGCGCCTAGATCGGCGTCCCTGCAGCAAGGCTAAAGTATCGCCGCTAAAACACCCAACAGAATAAAAACCGGGCGCCACAGGCTGTGCTTCCCCCGGTGTAGCTCCGCAGTTCTGTGCCCGAGCTCCGGTGTCTTCCAGTTACTGTCACAGACTGATCAGCCCTCCGAGACCGACCGGCGCTATTTTTAGCTCCTTTCCCATAGAGCAGAAGTGGATATTCCATTAAAATCCACAGCCATAACACTGAAGCACTATTCATAGTGCAGGGCCCCTCTTCCTTCGCCCCCTCCCCCCTCCCTCCCTCCTCCTTCCTTCGCCCCTCCCTCCTCCTCCTTCCTTCGCCCCCTCCCTCCTCCTCCTTCTTCCTCCACCGCCGTTACTTTCTGGCTGCAGTTATGAGTTATACAGAGCCCCGGGCGGGCCCCTGGAACACTTGCCTTATTAAATGAGATATCTGACGCTCACCCCACTTTGCTTCGAGGGCCTGGATGGGCAGGTCCACGATGTAGATATATACATTCGTAAGCCTACCACACCGCACAACCGACCAGTCATTTGAAATGTGCCATTGCATCCATTACGCACATTCCAGCACAGGTGTGAAGCCATACTAGGCCTTGGGGATGGAAAACAATACGTTCTTTTCACCATAAATCAAAAATCTGGGTGTCTTGGAACGTTCAGGTAAAAACAGAGGTTGGTGGAGTGGAGCCGACAATCTAACAGGGAGAGTCGAGCCAAACGTTTGACTTGGCTCTGAGAGCCGGCACACGAGCCGAGACCTGAAACTTTTTAAATGTAGATCGTGCTTCAAAATTAATGTAAAAATATGATAAATCCTGATCACAATTAAAAAACATGTATTTCGTTACTATGTGGATGCGGTTCACATAAGTACGAGACGTCATTTCACTGCATTGAGAGGCATTTACAAAAGAGCCTGTAACCCTCAAGTTAAAAACATTCATGTCTCGGGCGCCAACGCCATTATTGATTTAAGTGGGAAAGTTAGTTGTCATCTATACCCTATATGTGGTCTACTAGAATCTTTTTATACGTCGAGCAACATTGTAGGATATTAAAATAAAAACAAGAGAAATATTTACCCAGGATCACCCAGTTGCGTCAAACGGAGAAGCTGGGATTAATCCCAGTCGTTCTGATTCCCCATCGTGAAACTCAGCCTCTCAATGGCTATCTCTTTGCACATGAGGTTACAGCGTGGGTGGCAGGCAGAAGCCACATGCAAGCTCGGCTCGTAATGGGCTCGGAGCCGCAAGAGAACTCGAGTTGCGCCTGGCTTCAGTTGCTCATTCACCTCTTGTTAAAAAAAGACTGGAAACAAGGGTGACTGTAGAGTAGTTGTTTTATGACCCCGCCGTACAGATCATAAAGGTTGACCATTTGGAAGGCATCGGTATTATGATGTGGACCATTGACATAGCGCCTAAAGCAACTGGTATGACCTCAAGGCACTTACACAATATTGGGCACCTTTTCTAAGTCAGACGGGAATTGTAAAGCAGCCAGCCTGGGCCATTGTGGGTTAAGCACTCACTCATAAGAAATGTCGTGATCTGGAGGGCATGGCCCGGCTTTCTATCCTTCCGAAGTCCGAAAACTGAGCATCGTTAATTTGTACGTTAGTAATACCTACCGTACACAGCGCCCAGAAACAACAGAAGCGCTACCTACAAAATAAGTTATTCTTGTAATTTTTACTTGATTCAGCCTGCAGACGGACTATAGGGGTGCGGCCTCGGTGTCAGGCGCACGATGCTACGTCGGAAGAGATGGGGCCTGTTGCTTTCTAAGCCTAGCGCCGAGAGCCTTAAAGCCATTTAAAGGCGCTGTCACAGCAGCCATGTGTCACCCTGCTTCCCATCTCATCGTGTTGAAAGATCTGGTATGTTTCCCAGCACACATGACCCATGTCACGAGTCTCCCGTCAGCAGCTCTACATGATTTTGCAGCCAATTACCACCAGTTCAATCAATCAATCAATCAATCAGGGGTTTGTTAAAGCGCGACTACTCACCCGTAAGGGTCTCAAGGCGCTAGGGGGGGAGGGGTGCAGGTTCCATCCATCAAGGAGGGGGTCTGTCGAAGAGCCAGGTTTTGAGGTTTCTTGCGAAGATGGGGAGCGATGTTGTCTGTCTGAGGTGGAGCGGAAGGGCGTTCCATGCTTTGGCCGCGAGGAAGGAGAAGGAGCGGCCTCCCGATCTGGTCTTTCTGGTGCGGGGGACCACGGCGTAGGAGAGCTGGGCTGATCGTAGGGTCCTTTGGGGTGCGTGGAATTTGAGTCGGCTGTTCAGGTATGCTGGTCCGGTGCCGTGGAGGGCCTTGTGTGCGTGGGTGAGCATCTTGAAGGTGATTCTCGCCTCGACAGGGAGCCAGTGGAGTGTGCGCAGGTGCTGGGAGATGTGGCAGTGTTTTGGCAGGTTGAGGACCAGTCTTGCGGCGGCGTTCTGGATGTTCTGTAGCTTGCGGGTGAGGTTTTTGTTTATTCCGGCGTAGAGTGCGTTGCCGTAGTCGAGTCTGCTGGTGACCAGGGCGTGAGTGACGGTCTTTCGGTGTTCGAGGGGATCCATTTGAAGGTCTTACGAAGGAGGCGGAGGGTGTGGAAGCAGGAAGACGAGACAGAGTTGATCTGGCGGTCCATTTTGAGTTCGGAGTCCAGGATGATTCCCAGGTTGCGTGCGTGGTCCCTGGGGGTTGGCGGGTTTCCGAGGGCGGGGGGCCACCAGGTGTCGCTCCAGGCATCGGGGTTTGGGCCTATGATGAGTACTTCTGTTTTGTTGGTGTTTAGTTGTAGGCAGCTGTTTTTCATCCATTTGGCGACGGCTTCCATGCCTTCTCGAAAGTTGCGTCTGGCGGTGTTGGGCTCGTTGGATAGGGAGAGGATGAGCTGGGTGTCGTCTGCGTATGACACGATGTTGAGTCCGTAGGTTCTGACGATGGGGGCGAGTGGAGCCATGTAGACGTTGAAGAGCGTCGGGCTGAGGGAGGAGCCCTGGGGGACTCCGCAGGTGGTAGGTGTGGGGTCCGAGAGGAAAGGGGGAGTCTGACCCGCTGCGTCCTGCCGGAGAGGAAGGAGCGGATCCAGTCGAGGGCCTTGTCCTGGATTCCTGCGTCGTAGAGTCTGCGTATTAGGGTGCGGTGGGAGACTGTGTCGAACGCCGCTGATAGGTCGAGGAGGATGAGGGCTACTGTTTCTCCTTTGTCCAGTAGGGTGCGGATGTCGTCTGTTGCGGCGAGGAGGGCGGTTTCCTTACTGTGGTTTTTTCTGAAGCCGGATTGGGAGGAGTCGAGGATGTTGTGTTCTTCAATGAATGTGGCGAGTTGGCTGTTGATGGCTTTCTCGATGACTTTCGCTGGGAACGGGAGCAGGGAGATGGGTCTGTAGTTTTTGAGGTCGGTGGGGTCCGCTGAGGGTTTCTTTAGGAGGGGGTTGACCTCGGCGTGTTTCCAGTCGTCGGGGAACGAGGCGGTCGCCAGGGAGCGGTTGATGGTGTGGATGAGCATGGGTGCGATGGTGTCGGCGGCTCTGTTGAAGATGTGGTGGGGGCAGGGGTCCGTGGGGGCCCCTGAGTGGATTGACTTCATTGTCTTCAGTGTGTCTTCCGTGGTGAGGGCTGTCCAGTCGTCAATCGCTGGTTTCCGGGTGTCGGGGTGGTTGGTGAGGGTTCAGTGTGTTGGTTGTCTTCGTCGAAGTTGTCGTAGATACTCTTGATTTTGTGGTGGAAAAAGGTGCTGAGTTTGTCGCAGAGGTCTTGTGAGGGAGGGATGTCGGTAGACTCGCTAGTGGGTTGGGCGAACTCCTTGATGATGCTGAAGAGTTCCTTGCTGTTGTGCGCGTGGGTGGAGATTCTGTCTTCAATCGCTTTTTCCTCGTTTCTCTGATGAGTTGATGGTGGGCGTTTGTGGCGGCTCTGAAGTTGTCGTGGGCTTCTGTGGATTTGGTGTTCCTCCAGGCCTTTTCGAGGCGGCGGCATGTGCTTCTGGACTCTCGAAGTTCGGTGGTAAACCATCTGGCTTTCTTGGCGCGGGTATTGTTGTTTTTCTTGAGGGGGCTATGGTGTTGGTGCTGTCCGTGATCCATCTATGCAGGGTTCGGGCTGCGGTGTTGGGGTCGTCGTTTTCCGCGATGGTTGGGGTGGAGTTGTTGAGTGAGGAGGTGAGCTGGTCGTTGGTGATTTTGGTCCAGTTTCTTCGTGGAAGCAGGTGCTGGTGTCTGTGGATGGTGGGTGTTCTGAAGGTGAAGTGGACGCAACGATGGTCGGTCCATGGGAGTTCGGTGGTGTGGCTGAAGGTGATGGAGTTTCCTGTAGTGAAGAGGGGGTCGAGGGTGTGTCCTGCTGAGTGCGTGGGCTCGGTCACGATCTGGCGCAGTCCAATGTTGTGGAGGTTGTCCAGGAGGGATGTGGTGTTGGGGTCCAGTTGGTTGTCGAGGTGGAAGTTGAGGTCTCCCAGCAGGGTGTAGTTGGTGGATGCGATGGCCTGCGGGGAGATAATGTCCGTGATGGAGTTGGCGAAGGGTCCGCGGGGTCCAGGGGGTCGGTAGATGAGGGTTCCTCGGAGGGTGGCGGTGGGTCTGGCCAGTATCTTGAAGTGAAGGTGTTCCATCAGTTCTGTGGGCTCGTCAGGGAGTGTGCTCAGGCGGAGGCTGGATTTGTGGACGATGGCGATTCCTCCTCCTGGGCGGGTGGGGCGGTCCTTCCTGGAGATCTTGTATCCTTGGGGGATGGCGATGGCGATGTCCGGTCCCGAGGTGGAGTTGGTCCAGGTTTCGGTGAAGAACGCTACGTCCGGGGTGGTGCTGTCGAGGAGGTCCCAGATTTCTGTGGCGTGTTTGTGGAGGGATCGGACGTGGAGGAGGATGCATTGCAGGGTCTTCGGTTCGGTTGTGTTCTTGTGGGCAGGTTGTGCTGGATCCATGTTCTTGGCGGTGCTGCAGGTGTGCCGGCAGCGGTGACAGCTGAAGGGTCCGTGGGAGTCGGCTGGTGATGCTAGCTTGCAGTTGTTGTTGCGGCCTGGGTTGAGTGCGTGGAGTGCTGCTGGGTCGTAGCGTTGGCGGGGCGGAGGTCCAGGGTTCCTGGCGCTGGTCGCGGTCGGGTCGCGGACGGGCGCAGACAGGCTTGCCTTTGACGCGCCAGCGGCGCGCCTGCGCACTGGTCGCCATTAAGTAGGGGTCGGGGAGGGCTGGACAGCTGGGAGGCGGGAGCGGGGAGGGGAGCTGGATTGGCCGGTCGCGCTGGGGGGGAGGGGCCGCGGGGGCAGCAGCGGCGGGGAAAGGTAAAGGGAGGAAATAAGGGATAAAGAAAAAAGGGAAAATAGGCAGAAATAAGGCACAAAAGAGCAGAGATGCAGAAAGGTGAAAGATAAAAGAGGGTAGAAAAACGAGTGAAAACTAGTGAAAGGGCAGAGCGAGAGGAAGGGAAAATGAGCAGAAATAAGGCACAAAAGAGCAGAGATGCAGAAAAGTGCAGAAAGGTGAAAGATAAAAGAGGGTAGAAAAACGAGTGAAAACTAGTGAAAGGGCAGAGCGAGAGGAAGGGAAAATGAGCAGAAATAAGGCACAAAAGAGCAGAGATGCAGAAAAGTGCAGAAAGGTGAAAGATAAAAAGGGTAGAAAAACGAGTGAAAGAGCAGAGTTAGAGGAAGGAGACAGAGGTCCACTGGACCACCAGGGATGAGGCGCAGGGAAACCTGCGGGTGGAGGAGGGCCTCGATCACCAACACTCGAGAGTGCAGGGGCAGGGGCAGGCCTCACTTAATGGTGGAGCTGCAAGGGTGGGAGAGCAATTTCACTGACAATGAGTCAGTGGTCATTTGGGTGGACTGTGGCAGTCCACCCAAATGACACTTCTTTTAACAAGGGTGAATAATGTCCCATGAACTGGACATGGCACAGGGCTTAATTTGAGCCACTGGTTGCAAGGGTGGTGGGCACCAGAACTCATTTTAGGAGACCAGGACCAAGGGCACGGAAGAAGCCAGAACATTGACCCCCCCCCCCACGCACACTTTCAACAAAGCTCTGATGGCAACAAGCAAGTGAAGGAAGTGAGTCTAACCCTCCCCAGAAGAGCTCTCCTGTCTCTTCCATCCAAGCATCTACCCATTCATACCTTCACCCTTCCATCCACCCATTGTAATCTACCATTTCACCTTTACATACTGTCAACCATTCATTCTTTCAACCATCATTCAGTCTTTCATCATTCCATCACACATCCACCATCTATGCAGGCACTCGACCATATATCCATCCACTCATACATTCATCCTTTAACATACACATCCATCAGTAAAGCCTTTCATTCATAATTTTATCCTCTTTCCCATCCATCCACCCACTCACATTTCCATTTACGCTTCCATCCCTTCACACGTCCTTCCATCTATCCATTCAGCCAGCCATCCATCCACTCATTCATCCACCTACTCATTCGTCCTATCATTCTTACCCTCATTTCATCGACCCTAACTTTCACCTTTTCTTCCTTAAAGCTTTTGTTGTGAGTATTTGCCTGGGGAGTTGCAGAAAGAAGAGGTCCATATATAGGGTGACCAGAATTTTAAAGCAAAAAACCGGGACATTTCACAAAAATAGAAGAAGGACTATAATTTTACGTCAACCGAGCGCACAGAATGACAGCGCTCCTCAGTAGAGAATTACAAAACAGGCAGTAAGAACATACATAAGATGCAATTTTTAAACCCAGTAGCTTGCCAGTGAATTAAATTGCTTTCTTGGAACAACTGCTAACTATTCCTGCTTTGTAAAACATAAAAAAACACCTCCCCCCGTTTTTAGTCGACCCTCTCCAAAAACCGGGACATGAGCTAAATTTCTCGAAATCTGCCAGGACAGCTGGTGAAAAACAGGGACCGTCCTGGCAAATTCGGGACACCTGGTCACCCTATCCATATACAACCCCAACCCCGCTGTAGCGGATAAAGCACGGGGTTCACGACTCCCCTCACCAGGACTTGTTTTTCATCATCAGACTTTGACCCAGAACAAAAGACAGAGAAAGGAGGCGAAGACCGACCACGCAAAAAACAAAAAAACAGTGGCACATGGAGAAAGCCTGGATGAAAAAGAACCAGCAATAGTGAGATAAAGTGAATGAGAGGATGTGGCCTAAACGGCTAGAGCGGTCGACCTCCAAGCTGGGGTACAAACGATGTCTTCTTTCAGGTGAAGTTGCTGTCCGTTCAGTATTCTGAGGTGCTTTCATCTGCGCCAGTCGGGGTGTTTGCTCTTTGACCTGATGTATCTAAAGCGCCCTTTCTGTTGGTATACATGGTGAGGTTCATTGCATTTTTTAAGCTATTAGTATTGTAAATAACAATGCCTTGTATTTATGTTTTAAAACCCAAAACATAAATAGAAGGCATTGTCATTTACAATGCCAATAGCTCAAAATCGTGTGAATGCGAGACCTATTGCATTGCAAATGCTTGTCATTTGCTGGCTCTGAGCCAAGCAGTGGGGCGACACTCCTCCGCCAATGCGGAGGAGCCGCAGCTGAGGTAATGTTTTTGTGTGCCTTTCACTCTAACATATCAACACTATTACCTTTTTGAAAAACCGAAGCAGTGCATTTTGTTTTATCGGTGACAGTAAAGGGCTAGCCAGAGTAATTTCCCATTTGTTCTAAAATGTTTTTCCTTTTAGTGAGTTTTATGTTCAGTTATTCATTTAATTGTAAAGACACACTGGTGATTTAGACCATGTGAAATCAGCACATGATTTGTTTGTATGTGTTTTGTCTGTGCGTGTGCTGAGAAGGCAGTGGTGTGATGAGATAAACTTGGGCATTTTCATTCCACATTGTTGCTGTTTTCAGTAAGAATGTCTAACTTTTTATTTGCATTGAAGGCTCTTCACAAATCATTCGTTATGAGTTATTAATGCCTCCGTGGATAAGGGCCTCTAAATGGCTGATCCAGGGTACTGCCAGAAATTTTCAGAGTCGGTCCTTCTTTTCCGAACGTTTTTAGATCCAACTTGGGATGGGTTGCCCTCCTCAGGTGAAGCTCCTATTGTAGGGAATGTCCTAACACCTACATACACACTTCCTCATTAAAAGCCTCATTCTGTTCTATTCACTGATTTTCATTTCCATTGTTACTTTAACGGGGAGACAAAGGATTATATTTTGGATAAAGACAATTTGATGAAAAGGGATGCTGTGTTTCAGTGAAAAGTCACATTTTTAGATCTGGCGATAGCCATCACCTTTTAATTTTTATCAAATTGTACATATATTAAATATAGGAGTTTTCAATCAGCTCTATGTGTCTATTGGCCTAATAGTGTGTCATTCACATTTTTCTTCCACATATTACATCATAGTACTCTGGGTTAGCCCTTTTCACCCACTGATTTACATGTGAGTAATGGCATTATGCTCTTCCACACCATGCTCTTAAATACAAAAAGTAAACCCCTGGTATGGGTTTACAAAGAAATTCACAAACTAAACCTTGGCAATGCCATACGTTGGTGTCGCCAACACCAGATCTATTGGCTGTACCAATGTTTGGGCAGTTTGTGTCAGAAAACCTTCTCTTAGTCCTAAAACATGCACTCCCTGCCTGACCCCGTGCCCCTCCTACTGACATTACACTCTGGACCTCATAGCCTCGTACTTTATCCGAAACCTACCATTCGGCTTGTTGCTCCTGTGTCTTGGCTCTGAGCCTGCGTCTGTGAAGCCTTCTCTTTGTAGACTTTGGTGACTTTAAAGTATCTACTTTTTATGAAGCAACAAAAATGAATTCTTTAACACAGTAGGCTAGAGCATTCCTTCTGTGCCAGCATGATTGTTGGGGATCTGGAACATTCCGCCTCCGGTCGTTCTTTGCTCATGGTTGTTCCTTGCGTGGAACACAGAATGTGGGGTTTCGACAGTTGGTGCCGGGGAGCTGTGAAGATGGAACACAATAAATGAAGTGCTCTACTTACTGCGTTGCACTTTTTTTCATTGGCGACGAGTTGTCCCGTCTCCAGTTTCCTCACCTTCATGAGGATCTGTGCTGCTGGTCCGTGTGCCTTGTGACGTGCCGAGTGCGGAGTTTCCTGAATAGGCACGGTGAGCCTGCAGCCGCGGCCCTTGTGCTGGGCAGATCTGTGCACAGTTGGTTCTGGGATCGTGGTGCTTGCTTTTTGAAGACACCCGACGGCTCTCGGAAGGGCCCCCCTACTCAAGGTACTTATCATTATTATATTTATTCGAAGGAAACGCCTCGCGTGCTCCCTTTGGCGGTTTTCTGCTTGAGCTGTGCCCTTCTAGTGACACTCCACCTTCGGTGACAGTGACGTCACCCCGCTGGAGACGCGCTGTGCTGCTTCTCGGAAGCGTCAATCCCGCAAGTGATGTTCCACGCTCAATGCCGTCATTCCATCAGCTGTGAGCAGTTCCAGCAGTTGTGAGCAGTTCTTAAAGGGACGCGCACTAGGGGAGCCTAATTCTTCTGTGACGCGCTCACAATTTGTGACTCGCACTAGAGGAGCCTGATTCTTCTGTGATGCGCTCACAATTTTAGTATATTGGATTTCTTCATGCCCTGATTCTCCTGTGAGATGCGCTCACAATTTTAGTATTTTGGATTTCTTCATGCCCCCCTCTCCCAACGCTGTGCACACGGTGATGCGCACACCTTACACAGGAATTCCTTATCTCCAGTTCTTTCAATTAATCTAGTGCTCACGGTGATGCGCACACCTTACACTCTAATTCTGATTTCAGTCTATCAATTTCCCTAAAAGTGTTTTGGCTGTTTTAACACGTTCTCCCTCTGTAGGCATTTCGTGGTGGCGCAATTTCTTTTTAGTGTACACGGTTGTGTTTTATGCAAACCTTTTGCAGCAGGAATCGTACCTTGTACTGTAGTTTCTGATCTTACGCTCAGCTAAGTTTACATTCATGTGGGCAGCATCTCACCCATGCACGGCCACACAAGGGATCGAGTTTTAGCTCCACCACCCATTTTACAATCACCCGGTACTCCTCCACTTAATTGGCAACAGTGGAAGGACACATTTGAGGCTTACCTTGAAGCCATTGATGGTGATACATTCAATTCAAAGAAAAAGAAAGCACTCTTAATTTACAATCTAGGGGCCGAAGGTAGAAATATTCTAAAAACTTTACCCCAGAACACATAAGTACCCATGTAAGTGGTGGTGATGTGGGCGATTCCTTAATTGTCGATGACTACGCATCTGTCATCAAAACTTTGGACAAATGATTCAATCCTAAGAAAAATGTAGTGCTAGAATGCCACAAATTTTTGCAACGTGCTCAGGTTCCTGGTGAATCTATCGAGGATTTTCTCGCTGCACTCCGAATCCTTGCTACCACTTGTAATTACAGAGAATTTAGAGACAAAATTATTTGAGATCAGCTGATTGAACGCACATGCAATAAGAAAATCCAAGAAAAACTCCTATCATCGGAAGACCCTGACCTAGAAACAGCCCTCACTCTTGCCAGAAGTATCGAACATTCCTAATTCTGCATGAAGGAGATGAGTGGACCTGTGCAACCTGGTGAAGTCAAACTGCTAAGTGCAAAGCACAATGTCAAGCCTGCCAAGGCGACCAATGATAATTTTACGCGGAGTCCCACATCCGCACCTACGTTGCCCAAAACCAAGACTGAGAAGTTGCAACTCTCATGTTTTCGTTGTGGGAGCAAATCCCATTTGGGCAATGCTAAGTTTTGTTTTGCCCTAAATCAAACTTGTTTTAGATGTGATAAGAAAGTACATCTTGCACGGGTGTGCAAGGCCATCGGGTTACATAAAGGCACCACACAAACTGTCAGATCTATTGAAGAAGACTTTATTGACTCTAGTGAAGAGAATGTGAATGTTTTATTAATGTTGTCGTCATCTTTACAGTCCGAGGGGGTGGTTGAGATGGCGTCCATGGCCGGATCACGCAAGAGGAAATCCCCAGCGTGTGTTATCTGTGTGAATGGCAAGAATGTGAGTTTCTTGACCGATTCTTGTTCCCCATTCACCCTTATCAATACCAAAGATTTTGGTGGGCTGGAGGGCATTCAATTACACCAGTCTAACATTAGGATTTTTGCTTATGGAGGAAAAAGAGTGGAAGTCCTTGGCAAATTTGAGGCCAATTTGGAATTCCGCAGGGATTTTGCCACTGGAACTGTGTACATAGTGGAGGACGGTGCAAATATGTTGGGGTGGGAGGAGCAAGGGGAACTTGGTATCATTCTGGATGCCAACCATCCTGACATGGTTTTGTCAAGACGTGAGGCATGTCAATTTTACAACACACCCTTACCTTCCAACTCTTCTGGCACTGTAACGGTTGGACGCCTAACCGGTGACGAGTGGATCCAGAGGTATCCCGATGTTTTTAGCGATAGTCTAGGCAAGCTGAAGGGTTTTCAGCTCTGCATCATCCTTAAAAATGATGCAAGGGCAGTTACACATAAGTAGCGAAAGGTACCCCTGAGTCTGCACGATGAGATAAAGCAAGAACTAGAACGTTTGTGTATCATGGATGTAATTGAGCCCATTGAGGAGTCTGAGTGGTTGGCCCCTATAGTTTTGGCACACAAGGCAGACAAATCTCTTAGGATGTGTGTGGACTTGCGTGATCTTAATTCTAACATCTGGGTGGATCGCCAGCCCCTAACTAACATCAACGAGATGCTTGCAACATTAGATGAAGCCAGGTATTTTTCTTAATTTGACATTTCCTCAGCCTATCACCAAGTTGAGTTGAGCAAAGACTCCAGACACCTCACCTCCTTCGTGACACCTGAAGGAGCTTTCCGTTACAAACGCATGCTGTTTGGTTTGGCATCGGCCTCCGCAGTGTTTCAATGCCTTATGGGCAATTTATTTAAGAACACTGTGGGGGTCGTGTTCTTTCAAGACATTCTCGTCTACGGAAAAACTGAATTGGAGCACGGCTGCAGGGTCAAACACGGATTGGAGATTGTGAAGTCGCATGGGTTGACTCTAAGGAAGGACAAGTGTAAGTTCTTTCAGGAGGGTGTGGATTACCTGGGTTACCACACATCCAGCAAAGGAGTGGAACCCAAGGTGAAAATCTTAGATGCCATTCAGAATGTGCCTGCACCCACAAACAAAGATCAGCTTCGCTCTTTCCTAGGGCTAGTGGAGTACTATGCCAAATTTGTGAGCAATTTTGCTGGCAAAACCGCCTGTTTGCGGGAACTCCTTAAGAAAAACGCTAGGTATGTGTGGTGTGATGAGTGTGATGATCATTTTAAACTTCTAAAAAAGGAAATTGTGCAGGCATGCCCCTTAAGTTATTCAACATCAATGACCTGTGCATCGTCTCCACCGATGCTAGCAATGTTGGTTTGGGTGCTGTCCTTATGCAGAAGAGATGTGACGGTCGTGAGGAGACAATTGCATTTGCCTCCAGGACTTTTCGAGGTGCTGAAAACACTTACTCCGCCATTGAGAAAGAGGCCTTAGCCTTGTGGTGGGGTGTTCAGTACTTCCGGAATTTTCTGTGGGCAAATTAATTTGTTCTTAGAACTGATTATAAGCCTTTAGTTGACCTTTTTACCTCCAAGGGTGGCAGAAGGTCTGCTCCACGGATAGCTAAATGGCAGTAAAGATTACAAGAATTTAATTATCGCTTGGTGTATGTGGCAGGCGTAAAGAACCACGTAGCTGACTGTTTATCCTGGATACCCCTTATTTAGCAAAACCAAAGGGGATGATGGACGGAGTGTTGAACATTGCAAGCACTCACCCCCAGTCAACTGATCTGGGTTTAATCCATCATCATTCTTTAGCTCACTCCGCCACCCCAGTTCAGACATGGCCATATGCAAATCAGTCTGACCCTGTGCCTCATGGGAACAGTCCAGCCCGAACTGCCAAGCCATGTCTTCCCTGGACCGGAAACAAGCATCCTGGGACCGGTTTCTGGCTTACAGCCGTCATCAGCCAGGCTATCTTGAATCCAGTGGCAAAGTGAGCAAGGGACCCACGTCTGGGCATACCCTGCCAACTTAGGGCGAACATAGCAAAACCAAAGGGGATGATGGACGGAGTGTTGAACATTGCAAGCACTCACCCCCAGTCAACTGATCTGGGTTTAATCCATCATCATTCTTTAGCTCACTCCGCCACCCCAGTTCAGACATGGCCATATGCAAATCAGTCTGACCCTGTGCCTCATGGGAACAGTCCAGCCCGAACTGCCAAGCCATGTCTTCCCTGGACCGGAAACAAGCATCCTGGGACCGGTTTCTGGCTTACAGCCGTCATCAGCCAGGCTATCTTGAATCCAGTGGCAAAGTGAGCGCTCCGTCCATCATCCCCTTTGGTATCGCTTTGTTCGCCCTAAGTTGGCAGGGTATGCCCAGACGTGGGTCCCTTGCTCACTTTGCCACTGGATTCAAGATAGCCTGGCTGATGAGGGTTTTGAACCCGAAACCGGTCCCAGGATGCTTGTTTCCGGTCCAGGAAAGACATGGCTTGGCAGTTCGGGCTGGACTGTTCCCATGAGGCACAGGGTCAGACTGATTTGCATATGGCCATGTCTGAACTGGGGTGGTGGAGTGAGCTAAAGAATGATGATGGATTAAACCCAGATCAGTTGACTGGGGGTGAGTGTTTGATTTGCTCTAGCGCTCCGTCCATCATCCCCTTTGGTATCGCTTTACCCCTTATTTAGGGCGTTAGTGATTCACCTGTGGATGATCTTGACATAGTGTGTGTTGTTGGTGTTGTAGTGGACACTGTGAAGGGTGCACTTTCCGAGCTGGAGTGGTTGCAAGCTCTATCCGAGGACGATGAGATTAAGATGGTGGTTGATTTTGTGGCACATGGTTGGCCTATCAACAAGGATTACCTCCTGAATTAATTCCTTGTCAGGGACTGTCCGGGACTATGTGGGGAACACAGTCAGGGACTTGGGCAAGGACTGGGAACTGGGTAGAAAACGTACATAGAAAGAGGAGTACAGCGCTGCCCAGGATCATACAGGGAGTCAGAGGAGAAAAAGGGATCCAAAGGGGAAGCCTGTACAAGTGAACAAGATGGGTAAGACTCAAAGGAAGGGCACTCACGAGGCAATTTAGCATTCAGAATAACTACACCCAGGATGAATGTGCAAGACATATATATGAAACAACATTAACAATAAAGGGGGTGTGGGGTAAAGCACTCCGGAGCTCCACACGGTAAGACTGTAGCTCAGTAAGTTCCTCACCCACAATTGCTGTTACAGATACTGACTGAAAATACCCACATATAGGATATGTATGCAAAGGCAGGGTCTGTGGAGCTTATACCTATGGTGATGTTAGAAAAGTAACTCAAAGACAATATTCACGGTGAACAAGAAACACCACCTAGGTAGTCAGCTGTGCCCACGGATCCTGGCGATCAAACAGGAACACGCAAGGCAGTACAGCAAAGGGGTAGAACTAAACACAAGCACAATAGACAAGGAGCTAGCAAGGAGGAGTGCTTAACAGGAAAGGAAGGAATTCACAGGGCACACTTGGCAGAAAGCAGGTAACAAACGTACAAGGTAACAGAAGCAAGACAGCAGAAATAGAAAGACAGCAAACTTGAACTGGAACCAAGGAAATGGGAAGAAAGGCAGGGACTGGAAAAGGATATACAGAAGGGGAGGCTACAAGGGTATACTAGAATAGTGCAGGTTCAGGAATCAAGAAAACAAAGTAGCATATAAGGCAGTGCTGGGGCAGGAACAAGAATTGAGCAAAAGCTCAGGAGTCAAAGTAGCACTGCAGGTAGTGCTAGTTCAGGAGAAGGGAAACTGCTGCAGGTCAGGAACAAGGAATGCTAAGGCTCAGGAGTCAAGGTAGCACTGCAGGCAGTACTGGTTCAAGGAAACAGGAAATAGCTACAGCTCAGGAAACAAGGAGTCAAGAGAGCACTGCAAGCAGTGCAAATCAGGAACAAGAAATAGCTGAAGCCCAGGAACAGGAACAAAGAATAACTATAGCTCAGGAACTCAGGAAACAAGGTAGCACTGCAGGCAGTGCTAATTCAGGCACAAGGAATAGCTATAGCTCAGGAAACAAGGAGTCTCAAAAGCTCAGGAAACAAGGATCGGTCTCACCGGAAAACAGCTACAATGACCAACACTGGGCTGAAGGGAGCTGGGGCTTAAAAGCGCTCACATTAATCACATGCATCAGGTGTGAGCAGGCTAGCAGCAGCCAGCCACAGGTGAGCTGAATTCCTCCACCCATCCTTGGCATGCAGGGGTGGAGACGAAGCAGTGAGCAGGGAATTCTGGGTAATGGAGTTTCAGGCAGAGTAGGCTGGCTTCAAATATAAGCAGGCTGGCTTTCACAAAACCCGGCATGGATTGGGAATGGATGTCAATTCCCAATAAGTGTCCAAATGGCTGGAAGTCAGGATATGCATGCATGCATGCATGCAGGGGAGGGTCTGGAAGCTTATTAGAAGACTGGAAAGTCCCACTATGCGGCACCCTGGTGGTGGGTACGAGAGCACAGGGAGCAAATCGTGACATTCCTTTCAAAAGGGTTGGTAAAGAGTTGTCCTTAGTTGATGGAATCTTACGCAGGGGTGGTCTTCTAGTTGATCCAGTGTGCATGCGCAAGAAGATTTTAGATCTGGCCCACGAAGGTCATCTCAGTATCCGTGCCATGAAACGCAGGGTTAGGGAGGACTTCTGGTGGCCTAGGTTGGACAGGTCCATTGAACATTATGTTCGGTACTGTTGTGCGTGCGTCCTGAGTGACAAGACTCAAGTAACATATCCCTCTTCCATCGATCCCATTGTTGTGAAGGATTCACCTTGGTGCAAACTAGCTTTTGATGTGGCTGGTCCTTTTGGAATCACTGGGAATTCTCCTTTGTATGCATTAGTTTTGGTGGACTACATGTCCAAATGGCCTGAGGTGAAGTTTGTGGAGTGTGTCAATTCCTCGTCCATCATCAACTTTTTCAAAATAGTGTTCCTTCGTGAAGGGTTTCCAGAGGAACAGGTGACTGACAATGGCACCCAGTTGATTTCCTTGGAAATGCAAAACTTTCTTAGGGAACATGGCATCAAACACATTCTTACCTCTTTATCACCCTGCAGCTGAGCGCATGAACCGTGTTATCAAAGACCAATTGCAGTTAGCCTTGGTGAACGGTTTGCACTGGAAAATGGCCATTGCTGACATGCTGTGAGCAGTGAGGACTACCCCTCATGTCAGTACTGGCATTTCTCCTTTCACTCTTCTCAGGGGAAGGGTTGCGGGTTCCAAGTTAAACAAGGACTGGATGTCTAGGAAGGAGGTTGATCAGTGTAAATTGGGCAAAGTAGCTGATGTTAGAGCGGCAGTACAATCTAAGTATGCAACTGTTTCAAGGAGGGTTTCCCCTGTTTGTGTTTGTGACTGGGTGAGAACCAAAAGGTCTGGTTTTGTTCGCAAGGAGTCTTCTCGGTTTTCAGCTCCGGTAAAAGTGAGGGAGGTGAAAGACCACGTGCTGGTGTTAGAGAATGGGAAAACGTGGAACAAATGTGCAGTCTCTGTGGTACCTCAATCCAAAGTTGTGTATGTTGGTGGTCATTCTGGTTACACTACCGCTGGTGGAATTCCTTCCAGAATGGGTGTCTGTCTGGATCGCACCACTTCCAGGAAGATTCCTACCAGGGTAAGAGCTGCTCCTGTCAAGTTTCAAGATTATGACATGCGTTGATTTATGTTCTGTTTGCCCTTTTGGTTAACGTTCTGATTTAGTTATCTTACATTGTCATGTTTTCTTTTCCTTGTGAAGGAAGAGGGGTGTGTTGGGGATCTGGAACGTTCTGCCTCCAGTCGTTCTTTGCTCGTGGTTGTTCCCTGAGTGGAACACAGAATGTGGGGTTTCGACAGTTGCTGCCGGGGAGCTGTGAAGATGGGACACATTAAATGAAGTGCTCTACTTACTGCTTTGCACTTCTTTTCAGTGATAAGAGCCAGCTGGCGTTTATTTTACTTTCACCGCCATTCAGAATTACTTATGCACCATGAAATCGTTTCCCTATATTCTGAGGAACTGTCAGGTTGTGATTACTTTAGATGAGTTTACAGGATTTAAGTTTCTTTTAACATTTATTTCAGGGTGCCTTCTTTGTGCATGCCATCAGGAAGGAGAAAGAGCTTAAATACAATTAATGTGCAGTAGATAATACTGATGTTTTTTCACTTTGAAGTGCAAATGGCAAGTCTCCTCTGGTTCATTACCCTACTTTCTCTGCCTTGAACATGTAATGCTGAAGGTAAACTATACATATAAGCGCTGGCAAAGCCAAAATGTCTAGACTTTAACTAATGGGTTTGCCATTGGTTTTAGCCGCATGTGACTGTATATAAAGTGCACATTTTGAGTAAGTAAAAACTTTGAATTTGTTGACATTTGTAAACTCTCTCTGCTTTAGTGCAATTTTGCATTGTAATTGTAATTTATTTTATTCAGTATTGGCAATGCTAAGAGGTCTGGGCTCTAAAAGTCTGAGCTAATGGTTCCAATGTTTGGATGGTGCATGTGGTATGAGTCGTATTAGGGTGTCCAGATGAGTCCTGGTTGTGGGGAATGTTCATAATGGAGCATGACAGAGCTCTGGAGCGGAGGCTGAAGGCAGTGTGAGTCAATGGGCCAGAACAGTGTTCACATTACATGCTCATCCAATCGCCAGTTAGCGCATAGCGATGGTCACATATGTACCATTTTTGTAAATACCAATTCTAATTATTTACAACAAAATCACTGTTACTCATTTCTATCAAACTACTAACAAGTTCTCACAAAGCAAAAAGGTTGGGCTTTTAGGCATGTTTGTTTTTGTGTGTTATGTCTGGATGGAAAAGCAGACAACTCACAAAGAGGGCACCTAATTGCTGGTCAGGCAGAATGATGTGTAAAACACAGGATTGTATATCACATGTTTTAAGCCACACCCATAATTACTTCGGCCACACGCCTTTTAGAGGCCCCTTCCCACGTTTTTCATCCTACTTAAAGCACTGTGGTCCATAAAAGGCTTTTTCCTACAGACAGCTAAAAGCTGTCTTGCGGACGAGACCTAAATATGTGATGTTGTAAAGCTGCAGAGTCCCTGGAGTCAAATCTATATAAAACTTGTGGAGCAGAAAGGAGTGACTGCTTTGTTACTCTGTGGCACTCACTCTGCAGTATTCTCTGGGAGTGCAGGAGCACAGCTGGAGTTACGCTTCAGAGAGGAAAATCGTGCACTTACATGAAAGAAAGCAGAGGGCTTCACTTCCTCCACAATGGCACTCCAGGTGGGGATTGTAGGTCAGGTCCCGGAGCTCTTGGCGCCACCACACCCCTCGAAGTTGAGCTGTAGTATTTGTTCCTCAGCAAAGGAGATCCAAAAGACATGCATGTCATTTGTTCCCCGGGGAAGCACATCCAAATATCCTCTGCTTCTCTGAGGGTCCAGTACAAAGGGAGATACATGGGGAGAAACAGCAACATGGAGGGTGGAAGCAGTACCGAGGACATCGGTTGGGGAAGCAACAGGCGGTTGAGGGAAGCAGCACAGAGGGAGGGGTGGAAGGTAAAAAAAATGTAAGTCCGTTTTTATATAGCGCAGCTACTCACCCTTACGGGTCTCAAGGCGCTGGGGGCCGTCGTGGAAATTAAGTGAGCTATTGCCCAGAGTCACATGGTGCTGAGCTGAGCTGCCGCCGGAGCCGGGGATCGAACCGTGAACCCTGTGCTCCGAAGTCAGCTGCCCTGGCCGCTGCACCACACCTCTCCACGGGTAAGGAGGTGGGTGAGGTGAAGCAATACAGAGGAAGCGGGAGGGAAACAAACTAACGGACAGAGAGAGCAGTGTGGAACTCGGGGGGGGGGGGAAGTAAACAGGCGAGGGAGCTACAGGCAGGAGTGGACAGGGGCGAAGCACAAGGGCAAGACTGAGATCGCAACATGGATAGTAGAAAGAGGGAAAAAAATACAGTAGGGAGACAGCTGGAATACATGTGCACTCTCTGGGAGTGCCTAAACCAAAAGAAAAAAGTAGAGCCTGAAAAATGAGCAGTGGAAGGACACAAGTAATGTGTCCATTGTACAGGGAGCGGCAAAAACAAGAAGAGAAATGAGAGCCCGTACAAACTAACAAATAAGAAGCAAGCGAGTGCCAATGAAGGCAAGCACTGGTAAGCAATTGTGGGCGGACTCTAAGACCACTCAAGCTCACAAAAAGTCTTGTATCATACAGCGCGTGCGCTCTCTCCTAGGCAAGACGTAAAGAGAGGCATTTCGATCCCTCCCTCAGCCCTAACAGTCCGTCTCTTCATTGAGGTTAAGGTATTTCATTTTGCAGATGTTCTGAATTAGTGATTCCTGTTTCGTGAGAGAGTGCTTTTTACTGCATTAATATCCAAACAATACAGCTGCAACTCCTCTTTCATATAATATTCTGGTCAATATTATCTCTACATAGTTCACACGGTAAAGTTTGAAGCAACATTCAGCTCTGCTAAATGATTAGTTTTGGAAAGGCAGCCGCCATAAAACTCCAGGTGCGGAGACCGCACCAGACGTGGTTGCGCATTTCCTGTTGATCTGTTACTCCGTTTTGACTTGTAGTCCTTCCCTGTTAAACGGTTCCCAAGCCTCACACATCCTTGACATTCCGAACATGTTCAGAAATCTCACGGCCATCACGGGGGACTTGAAAAGTGAATTATCATCTCTCAAGAGTCGGAAAGCGGCTGGATGGTGAGCTGGCCGCCTCTCGGCGCCCCACTGCCACTGGTATCTAGTTCACCAAAGGACACAGCTGCCTTTCTCAATGTTAACATGTTCCGACCCGAAACTGGTGCGATTTTCTTCTTGGATTAGGGCGATTGCAGTCTCTGGAACCTGAAAAATGAAACCTTTCTTTTTGTAAATTTTTCATTTGATTCTTACTGCTTCTGACTCCTCTGCTGTAGTCTATCTAGAAATGTGTTCTGTCGCCCTCAAGAACTCTGTGCAGTATGTTGTTACAATGCTTGACGAACCGTTGAAGACAAACCTCACTTTATACTTCCGGCGAAAATAGCTGTTTAAAATACGTATACCAATATGGCTTCCATCATGCAGAAACGGTGGTCTCTACAGTCACCCTGTTGCGGACTCTGAAATCTGGAGAACGAATCCTGATCCTCCATTCTGGATCAAGTTTTGTGTGATCCTCTGCAAATTTCTTTAACAGTCCTTGACTCAGATGCCTTATCTAAGAATTGGTTTATGGATTGATTAATTTCACCGCAGTCCCCAGGCTGTTCTACAAGACTGTGGTGAAGAAATCTTTCTTGAAGTGTAAGTGACTCACACCCAAAACCAATGTAATCTGTTCAATGGGTAACACACAAAAGAACATAAATTCACAAGTGTTTGCCATAAGTTTCGCCTGGTTAAGACTTGGCGCCATTGATTCGGTAATCCTCTATTTCCAAAGAGATTCTCTTTATAAATATTGCAATTTGGTGGTGCTCTCTTTGAAAGGCACCTCTGGAGGATGCTCTGGAAGAGGGTGAGGCCCCCACCCAGCGAGATGTTGCACACGAACATGGGCGCTGGTGGGATAAAAGGCCACGCTGCCTCCTCTCGCGCAAGGCACCAGAAGAGAGGAGAACGGCATAGAGTAAGTCTAAAGCCCCCAGTCCTTTATCCTGTGAGAGTATGGTGTGATGAGTCAAGATTGGCGTGTGGACCATAGCTCTACGAAGGCACATTGAAAGTGGAGTGCATACTCGACAAAACACTCTCCTTTTCCCTTGACTGTTAGCCGTGGGGGTCCTTGCATCTCTCCTGGGACCCTGCGAGAGACGGAAGAAACTGTGCTGGAGCCGACTCGAAACACTGAGCCATCCCCTACTTTGTGGAAGGGTTTTGGCTTGCGGCTGTGACGGAATATGCTAACATAGACAGAACCTTGGCCAGGCCCATAGCCAGGAATATTCGTTTTGGGGGACATGGCCCCCAGTAATAACATGAAGTGAATGGAATGGACCATTCCATTCGCTTCATGCAAAGGGTAGTGAGGGCATGGTACCAGAAGATCATGATCTAAATATTGTTCTACAGATTGTTAATGAAAATATTGCACCATTGGAGTTAGCAAGTATTGGCAAAGCATTAGGTCTGGTGTTGGCTCCAAGCCTTTTGGCTTTGTCAGTGCATGTTTTGTCATAGTTTTTGCAAGACATTATTAATGAGGAAGCTACCAGACCCTCGGAAATCTAAATATGAATAAAAAACAGTGGCTAAGAGCAAAACAATTTTTTGGTCTTAAAAAACACACATTGTCATAGTAGTCCCTGCAGCGAAGAGAACTATTTTGTGTGTATATGTGTTTGTTGTGAAAGAGCAGAAGCAGAACACTGTCACTAACACTGAAGTCAGCCAATGGCAGCACTGGACTGACCCCTTGTCCCATTCTGTATGCTGTAGTGGATGGAAGTCAAATGTGAATTTCACAACAACAGAGCAATGGATTGAGAGTGCTTACTAGCAGTATATTATATGTTAAATGTTAGTAAAATCAAAAGGTCTTAGCTGATTCTAGGTCTAATAATAGAAAATCTACACACAACAGAGCATCATTTTTGTAGATGCTATTTAGGCCACTATATTCATGTCTGAGTTTATTTTTGATATCGATTTTCTGACATGCAACTGTAGCGAGATCTATCTCCTGACAATTTTTAAATAAAATTCTGCAATATCGGTGAGAGTTCCAAGCTTTTAATACATTTTCCTCTGCATTGTTAACTCACGGTGTTATTCACCTCCCTCTAGTATCATTTTTGACTAAATTGCTTAGCAGTTGATGTATCTGGGGATTTACCTACAATTCATATTTGAGAAAATTAGTGGCCCTAATGAAAACTTAATGGGGTAGATGTTTTAGGTAGGGTTTCGAGTTTCTACGGGTAATACACTGTGGGTTTCAACTTTGTTCTGTAGAAGGCTTGCTTGAGCTTAATACACAAAATATTTGTAAATGGTACACATCAGTGCAAGTTTCCTGTTTGGTCCAAAAACATGAACGCTGGTATCGTGCACAACTCCACATCATAGACCAATCGCTTCCAGTCATCCACCAGCCCTCAATATCAGAGGCAATACCCATTAGAAGACAACATCAAAATTCTAAGGAAAGGTGTCCCATATCAGTGCAACAGCAGCCCCAAATGTTTTTCCTTCAGCACATTATAACCTAAATGTTTACACAAAATGGATATGATGTCGAAGCATAATGGGTATAAGTAGTTGAACTTATTTTACAGGTGTATCAACTGCAGCCCGTCCATTGGGGCGAGGGGCCATGCCCCCCAACTTTTTCCCCAATGAGAAGTGTCTGTCAGGCTAAACAAAGTTCAGCCTGACTCTCTCCTTGTTCAGGTCAGGCAGCCAGGAGCTAGACATGTGCTAAATGCGCAGGCTCCAGGCTGCCTGAGCTGAACTTTGCCAGGCTAAGGATTTCACAGCCCTGTGGGAGTGACCTCCTCAGTCTGGCAAAAGTGCCTTGAGGCTCTCACCCTCATGACGAGGGGGAGCGTCACTGATGACTTCGGACCTGGGTACTTAAGTTTTAAGCCCTGAATCAGTGACACCTCGTCACAGAGTGGGGTGGGGTCAGCAGTCTTACTGACCCCACCCCACCCCACTCTGTGATGAGTGAGGGATTGAGGCCTTCCCTCATTGGCTGACCTTAGGGTAGGCAGCAGTCCCAACCCTCCTGGGACCTCTAAGGCTTCCCTCCCGGAGAGCTGCACTGAAGGTAAGTTTTTAAAATGTATTTTGATGTTTGGTGTGAGTGTGTACGGGTGTGTATGTAGCTCCCTCCTCCCTGCTAAAATTACTGGCGGCTGCTGTGTTGTATCCTAAAGCAGTTTTATAACTATTCCACCAATTAAAAAAAAATATGTATTGTGTACCTCCCCTCTGTTTAATCTAGGAAATCAAATACACTCTTGATATTCAGAAAAGGGGGATCTGCCCTTCTAAACTTAATTTAATCTCCCTCGATGTGTGTAGAGTAGATATTCCCATGTGGCAATGCCCCAGAACGTTTTGGTAAACACAGACGTTGGCGCAATCCATTCCCAATCTCAAAGTGCATAGAGCTTCACTTTTGTTAAGTGCTGTATTGCATCTGTTAACAGGATGAGAATGAAAATAGTAGAGGATGTAAAAAAATAGATTTCTCAAATGGGGAAAAATATTGTTAAAAAAGAGAACCTCGACTAATGCAAATCACTGTTTCTCATTCACTGTTGTACACTTTGTACAATTATTCTGGTGGAAATGCACATATGATTTACTGCAGTGCACTTAGGCACCTTTGTGAGTCCCAGCGATTGGAATTCTTCAATGAAACGTAGCTTTTAACTTACTAGGACATTTTTTATTTTGAAAATAGAGCCTTCAGTGGTTTGTGGACAGAAGGTCTGGCAAACATTGTGTGTCATAGGAGTTTATAAAAATGAAATAACTAAAACGCAGTACTACATATGTATGATAAAATGAAGATGCCAAGGTGGAAAAGGGACTGTATAGTACCAGCTCACCTGCCTGGAAAAAAAAAAAAAGTGAAACCATTCCTACCCAAATCCGACTTTAGATCGTCGGTGCCAGAACTGGTCCTTTCCCATCTGGATGATAGCAAAGCTCTACTCGGAGGCCTCCCCAAATCCATACTGGCATGTCTGAAAGGCATCCTATATCCTGGGGGACATGATTCCATTGAAACACATCACCTCAATACTGCAGGAACTTCACTGGGTCCCTTTGCAGACCTGCATCTCTTTCCTAAGACTTCACCTTTCTTAAGAGTAACAGAGTATGAATCAATTGTGCCAAGGCCTACCAGCACTCTCTGCACTTGGGCATTTATGCAAACACGGCGACTGCTGTAAGGAGCATATTGCATTACATCTCAGAGAAAGCACTTGGGTGGGGGGGGGGAATGGAGTGGGCCTGTTAGCCAGTGAGTGACCGTTGCCTTAGAAAGCAGAGTCATCATCAAGACCAAGTGCATCATTACAAGACCACTGGAAACAAAACCCCTACTGTACCTACCAGAGAAACAAGCCACCTTGCGGGACAGTGTCACACCAAGAACAATGGCATTGCTAAAGATGAAATAAGGAAATGTGGGAAAAAGAGACCAGAAAAGACCAGCAGGCAAGCTTCTGCGTTTACCCACCCATTGGGAACAGCATACTCATAAGCATCCTAACCGCACATCTGTCCTCAGAACTTGGCTTAGTTATTCCTCTGTGCAATTCATGAAGAAACTGAAAACTTGTCTCTTCATTAACACTATCCCCTCACTGTTAGTTACCCACCTTCTCTCTGCCTCGCTGCCATTCTTTACAATGAGGTATCTTAGCTCTTTCCCTTCTGCTCAGCGCCCTGTTGTTTCCCACATGTTGGCACTGTATAAATACCCACACATACATACCATGTTCTAAGATCTGAAAGAGGGAAATACTGAATGGGCATGGAGATTAGCATTTTCCATCAGCCAGTAGAAGGGATTTCTCTAAGGAAAGGCCAATGATTGATTAGGCATTGACATAAATTTTTCCTCTAAGTCACAAATTTGATTTTGTCAGCAAAGGGTGGTAGGATCAGATGTACCTAAACCTGTATCCAGACATCAGTCCATCCTTTTTTTCCATTTGTTCATTCCCTTGACACTCTTTGAATGCCTTCTTATGCACTGACAGACGTTATCTATGCTGTGCTAGGTACTGTTTGTGTGCCTGAATGTTTGTTGGCTGCATCTTAGCATCAGTATGTTGGTTAATGGGCACTTGGCTTGCCTTGGCATCTTTCTAGCACTCTACCATTTATAAACATCTGTTGGGACCTGATTCTTCACACTGTTAAACCTCTCCACCTATTTATACTTTCAACCTTCTCTTGCTCCCTCTTTCCAGTAGCCTATTTTCCTTTCCTGCATCTTTCCTCTTGAACAGTGACACACCAACTGTTATATATCAACTACTCTTGCTTCCATACTGGCAAATATCATGCCATTCATATGGGTTATTCCTTGCTCACTCACTCTTCTTCCCTTCTTCCCTTCTTTCGACTCTCCTGTCACACATACCACTTGTAAATGGCCTTCCCACAAGCTATCAACATAACACGTCATGTCGTTTGTGTATATGTGTGATTGCTTGCTAGGTGGTTTACATGTAAAAATACCTGCTGTTCTGTATGCACGGGTGCACGTTTATCTACTTATCTTTGTGCATGGGTGTCTGTAGGTGTTTTCTTATGTCTGTAAATTTTCATGCATGTATCATCTATGTCAATGAATGTATGGATTTTTTTGTGTGCATGGACTGCATAAAAGTCAAACTAGTAGGCTTTGTCGGTGCTTATTTAAACTGCATCTCATACCGCAGTTTCAAATTTAAATGCTGTAAATATCTAATATTATGATGAGACTGGATGCACTGGGGGAGGTGTGGCCTGCTGAAATATGGAACATGATTAAAATCTCTTGGTATAGAGTGTCTCCCGCTATATATGTTCTTAGCGATGAAGTGGAACTTTTACACCCGACACTTCACAACTCCAATTGCTGAAGAGAGCGGAGTGTAGAGCAGATGCATTCCCTCATCGTCGAATACTGTGAGTGATGGCGCCCATTCCTTTGCAATCCAGCTTCAGCACCGCAGCCTCACATCCCCTCTCATGTGACTGAGTCTTAGGTTTTCTATGGTACACATTCTACAAGACAAGTAATGCAAAGGGCGACACGGTCATAAAGATTACCGTACTCTAAAAGCCTGGTTTAGATTAAGTAGAAGATAGTAAAATCAGACAGTGACCAAACACATATAATGGATCATAAACAGGACATCCACATACAGACCGACCTAGAAACCGATTAAGAGAATCCTGCTAGGTGTTATTAGACGTCACAGAAAGCTGCTGAATACTTAGCAGTTCATAGAAACACAAGGAAGGCTAAAGTCCAGGCATCTATAATGAGACCTGAAATGGCCCAGACAGCAAAGCATTTGCAGAATAGAATAAAGAGCAGGAGACCAGTGTTCTCTCTTTAGTTGTCCTTCTCTCTTCAGTATTGTATACATTATGCCTTGTTCTTCATATTCCTCAGGTCATCCCACTGCCAGAGTATATTTAGGGTAAGAGTGTTCCAAGGTAAAAGGCAACCAATTGGGGTGACTTGCTTCTTTGGGCATGCTAGGGTCAAGAACGGCCTTTGACCAGAACCCCTGACTCTCCAGTGACGAGGCTCACCTCACCCAGAAAGAAACATAAGAGTCACAATTTTGAAGTTCTGTAGGACACAAACCACCTCTGCTCCTTGGAAGGAAAGCAGTCAACATCATACAATAACATTTAACATGACTCAGCCCAGTGCTGTATTTGTTTACATTTCTTTTTTTCAGTCTTTGTTCCTTATTTTCTCTTATTTGATTATTTCTTGTCTTCCTTTCCCTTCCTTCTCCTCTCCTTCTTTCTTTCATTCCCTCTTTTCTGCTTTTCACTTTTATGCCATGCTATTTTTGCCTTGTTTTCTTCCTCTTTCTGTCTCTCCCACCCTCTTTCATTCCCCATCTCAAACTACATGAGTCCTTCCTCTAGTGTTGTCTTGGACACCCCTCTCTCTCTTCCGGACTCACATCTTCCACCCTTCACCTTCCTCCACCCATTTGGTCTCCTATGAGGTGTCCAACTGTGGGGTGACAGGTTATGCCCACCTTCCTGTGGGGTGAAAGGTTATGCCCACCTTCCTGTGGGGTGAAAGGTTGAGCCCACCTTCCTGTGGTGTCTTCCCTAATTGAATCATTTGGTACCAGGTGGGGTACGGAGCCATAGCACCTGTCTCCTCTTCTGTCCCGCCCTGAACTACTCTCCATTCAATCCTATGTGAATACCGTACATAACTTCTTTGGTGGTTTAACATTGCTTTCTATGTGTTTCTCCTTTGTCACTTCTAGGTGGACTCCATATAAAGGTCCTTGGTGATTTAGCAGTGCCTCTAATGAGTCGCACCTCTGTCGCTTTTGATCAGCCTTATATAAAACTACCTGATGGTCTAACAGTGGCTCCAGTGGGTTGCTTTCTGTTGCTTGCTTGGCGCCCCTGGGTATATTCAATATAATACTCCTTGGTGGGTTAACTGTGCCTCTAATGAGTTGCTCCACTGGTGCTCATGGGGAGACTCCATAAAAAAGCCCTGTTGATTTTTTTGTAATTTGTCTTTCTTGGCATTTTGAGAGAACTATACAAATACCTTAGGATGTTTTAACAATGTCTCCAGCTGTTTGATTTCCACTAAGCTATCAGGTAGACGGTATGTAATACTCCCTGGTGTTTGACGCACGCCTACAATTGGCCACTCCTCTATCACTCCAGGGTGGTCTCCATAAAATACTCCTTCTTGGTGTCACAGTGTCTCAAACAGGTTGGCTCTTCTGATGCTACTGAGTGAACTTTATATACCACCCCCTCACTTATGCACAAATCCTCAACACCCTTGCTTATGCACAGCGACACAAAGTGCACCGTGCACCCAGCATCTCATCAAACTTCACATACTTCATCAACATGCCCCATATATTTCAAAGCAAAAATGACCCCTTTTCAACCATGTGCTCTAAAGCGTGCACAGGAACTTGAAGCAAATCAGGGCATGTAATGACCTCGCCAGGGGAATGAGGTGCTATATAATAATTAACTGGACCATCTAGAAAAGCGCTTTAGGCCTCATAAGGGGTAAGGAAAGCACTATATAAGTAACCAAACAATCCATCAGTTTCAAACAATTTTTTTTGGGGGGGGGGGGGTTTATATAGTGCGAACTCGACCCAAAGGTATTGGAGCGCTTTACACGAGCACCAGTCATGTTACAGACGGACACATTCATTTTGATAGGCACTGGAAAATTAAGTGATTTGCCCAGAATCACAGGATGTTGATCGTCCCTGCCGAGACTCAATCCCGGTTCTCTAGCTTCAAGGTCGACTGCTCTTGCTGTTAAGACACATCCTCTCTTATGTCATTAACAACTAGCCGTGGAAATTTCTGTACATCCTATAGTTAGGCTACTAAAAGTAACCTTGTGTTGCAATCTTGCATAAAGCATTAACTTGCGGCTGGATAGAGTCAGGAACAGAGGTAAGCGTAAACAAGACGGAAAATTATTAGGGAAATCAGAGTCCGAGCCAAACCAAGGGTCTGTTTTTTCCATAAGTGCTAAAGCATTAGCTGAGCCATAAATATATTTTGTATGTAAATTACTCAACAAATATGTAAAAATGTGATAAAGACTTAATAATTTCAAAAAAGTGTGTTTCTTTAACATTTAAGGGTTTTAATTCATCATCTAAGGGCATCCCCGTATTTAAAAATCTTTTTATTAAACATACATCAGTTGCAGTGTACAGTATTACTTTAACAAATGTCCGAAAATACAAATGCATCCGCCCTTACATCATAGTCTATAATCCTTTATTGCAGCAATCATAACGGATCTCAACTCTCTCCCCCTAGTATCCCAAGACAACTAACCCCCTCACGCCGTAGTGCCCTATCTTCCCTCCCTCACTCGCCTCCCTCAAGGATTCCTGTATGTCTCCCATTGATTCCACACGTTTTCCCACTTTTTGGGGCAGCCCCTGCTCTCGTATATTGTCTTTTCCGCTGCACAACAGCAATCCAGATCTGTTTTTCATTGACCTAGCGTCCTGGCAATATTCCTCTTGGCCACCATTGCCGCCACTAATAGCTGAATTTTCTGATATTTCGGCCAAGTCTGGTTCCCCGTTACACACAGTATGTGCCACCTGGCCTCCGTGGGAACAGTCTGTCCAGTCACTTTCGACATTACCCGCACCACCCTCCCCCAAAATTGTTGTATAGCAGAACACTTCCAAACAATGTGAAAGAAGGTACCTTTTTGATCGCAGCCCCGTAGACCACGATCCGTAGGAGTGCACCCTCGTTTATGCATGAGCATGTTAGTGGAATAGGACCTATGGAGAATTCTTAACTGTACTAGCCTGAATCCCGCCCTGATTGGTACTTCTCGTGGGCTCTGTATGGCCTGTATGGCTTTTGCCCAGTCATTCTCTAGTAAACCAACGTCGGACTCCCAGGCCTCCCGCAAAGTCCTTAGCAAGTCAGGGGAGTTGTTGATAATCTTTCTATATGTGCAGGATAGTGCCTTTTCTGGGATTAGGTCTAATAAGAGTCGGTCCTCTAGTGGACTGTATTCAGGGAGTTGCTCCACGTCTCTCACATGTCTACGAAGTGCATGTCCCAGTTGTATATATCGGTATCTATCTGTCTCGACTAACTGATATTCTTTTTGTAAATCTTCGAACGAAATTATCGCCTGGCCCCTCCATACATCAGAGGTGTACTATATCTAGCAATTTCCACTTGCGAAAGCCCTGCAGTTTGCCCACCTCCCTTAACATAGACTGACCGAACGAACCCCGCTATGGGACAGTGATATTATCCCACCCTAGGAATTTGTTAGCCCTTGTCCACACTTCCAGCACAGTCATCGTGCGTGGGGGCATACTTTCTCTCGCTGCCCTCCGATATAATGCTCCTGGGTATCCTCTAGACCCCATCTCCCAATGATCTACCCAGTATGCAGGGTCATTTCTGTCCACGAAGATCCAGTTATTAATCGTCAATAGTTGCGACGCCCAATAGTACTTTTGGAGATCTGGTATAGCAAGACCACCCTCGTACACCCCTCTCTGAAGTTTGGTTAACGCAATTCTTGCCCTACCTCCATCCCACAATAGTTTCTACAGTTCGCTATCTACTTCCCTGAAAAGTCTTTCAGGTACTGGATATGGGGTATTTTGGAGGACATACAACATTCGCGGTAGTGTCATCATCTTGAATAGGACTGCTCTCCCCATCAGAGAGATCGGTAGTGTCCTCCAGTGGGTGACATCTCGCCTCAGGCGTTCCATTTGGGGCTGCAGGTTTCCTTCCATAAATCCTGTTTCTGTCTAGGCAATAATTATAGCTAGGTATTTAAAACTATCTTTGACTTGGAGCTTTATCTCCCCACTGAGCACAGGCGCGGGACCGTCCGAGAGCATAAACAGAAGGGACTTGTCCCAATTGATTTGGTATCCTGAGTACCCCCCAAATAACTGAAAAATTTGTAGTAGCCTACTTATTGTAAAGCAGGGTCTTGTCGCATACAGGATGTCATCGTCCGCATAGAATGATATTCGTTCTTCCCACTGTCCACCCCCTGTTATTTCGGATACCACTAGGTCCCCTCTCACCCATGCCGCGAGTGGCTCCAACGCCAGTGCGAACAGGACGGGGGAAAGTGGGCACCTCTGCCTCGTTCCCTTGTGGAGAGCGAAGAAGCAGGAAACTGAGCCATTCACACGCACCCTAGCCAATGGGTTCTTATACAACAATTTGATACAGGATTGAAAACGGGGACCGAACCCAAATCTTTCCAGAACTGCAACAGATAGTGCCATTCGATACTATTGAATGCCATACGTGCGTCCAATGACAGTAGCGCCGCCTACTCCCCGGGACGGGATTTTATTAGGTGCATTACCCTGATGAGGCGTCTAAGGTTGAGCCTGGTGCTCCGGTGAGGCATAAAACCAGATTGATCTGGGTGTATCAATGTCACGATTGGCCCCAGAAGGCGGTTCACCAGGACCTTTGCCAGGATTTTGACTTCCATATTCAGCAAGGATATAGGCCTGTAGGAGCCGCACTGGTCTGGTGGTTTGCCCGCCTTGGGGATTACTACAATGGTTGCTGTCCGTTGATCTAGCAGCAGACCGCCTCTTTCCCTAGCCTCATTAAACATTTCCAGGAGATACGGCGCCAATACACTCGCCATGCCCTTGAATAACTCCACAGGCAACCCATTTGGTCCCGGAGCCTTTCCCGCCTGTAAATCCTGTATGGCTCCCATTATCTCTTCGGTTGTTCTGTCTTTCTCAATGTCTTCCCTATCTTCATCGGACAGCACTGGAAGCATCATTTCAGCTAGTAATTCCCGAAAGTCCATTTCTGACCTGGCAGGGGTGGGTGTATAGACCTCTTCGTAATAATCTGCGAATGCCCTCGCTATCTCCTCACTGGTATTGTGCCTGTCCCCCTGTGAGTCGCATGTCTCAGCCACCCAATTTCTTTCCCTATCCCTCTTTTCCAACCAGGCGATCATTTTGTTGGCCTTGTCCTCCAAGTCGTATATTCTTCTTTGTGTGGCTAATGCAGCCGATCTTGCAGCGTTGTTTGCAAGATCCCTCATTTCCTGTCTTTTGATATCTAGGCGATGCGCGAGTGGTGAGTCGGCCCTTTCCCCCTCTATTATCCTGACCTCCAGTTTGATTACTTCCTTCTCCAGTGTGTCCCATTGTAACAGTTTTTCCTTATTGCTTACCCCGATGTGAGCCTGAATGTGTTCCCTTATGACTGGCTTAAATACTTCCCATAGGGTGCATGCTGAGTCCACTGTTCCCTTGTTCTCCTGGAAGTAGAGCTGCGCTCTTTCTTTAACTTTTTCGGTTACTTCCCTATTCTTAAAGAACCAAGAATTTATTCTGGGTGGTAGTGCGTTGGTTCGTACCGGCCCCCGCAGGGCCACCTCCAACGGGGAGTGATCCGAAATGCTTCGCGGTCCGATTCGGGCTTTGCAGAACCACGCCTCACTCCCCGTGTGTGTTAACACGTTAATAACTTCCATGTGCTGCTGAGTAGAAGGTGTATTGCCGGGTTCAGGGGTTGTGCAGTCGCCATAAATCCACCAGGCCCATGGCCTCTACAAATGCCCGAAGTGGTTCCACCCCTCGCCCCCTGTTTGCCGTAGTTTCCCTATCCCTCCCTGGGTCAATAGTGGAGTTCATGTCGCCCCCCAGCATCAAGATTCCTGGCGGGAGATCTACCAAGAGGGTCCCCAGCTCTGAAAACGCCTCAGAGTGTATGGCCGGCGGTATGTAACTTGAGACAATTTTGATAGTCTGTTCCTCCCACATCCCAGTGAGTGCTACAAATCGTCCCAGGGGGTCGTGCCAAATCTTCCCCACCACCAGGGGGAGGCCTGTCTTTACAAGTATTCCCACTCCTCTCGATCCGGTTGTGTAACCAGCATGAGTGGCGAGTTTGTAACCATATCTGTCCAGCGCTCTGTATTTGTTACCCTTCAGGTGTGTTTCTTGGAGCAGCACCAGGTCCAGGGAGTGCCGGTGCAGATATTGTAGGACTATCGTGCATTTAATACCGTTTCCCAAACCATTCACATTCCATGACATGACTGTGAGAAGTTGGCCTGGTATATGCTGTTCACTAATTAAAGTGGACACCTTGCACCAGAACAATTCGACTCTTATGGTAGATAGGTTTAAGACAACCTTTATAAAAAGCTATCCTAGTGTTTTTTTTTTTTTTTTAGCTTCTAAAGCGCATATCACCAACTGGTCTCTAAGCGCTGTGAGAGAAGGCACCATAGCAGCTCTACTGAGTAGTGCGCCCTAACTAGGCCAAGATTGTGCCCCAGGCTTCTATGAAAAGGATGGTTTTTAATTTTTTCCTAAAAGGGAGAAGTGCTGGTTCTTTGCGGAGGCCTTCCGGCAACTTATTCCAGAACTGAGGAATCAATGTGGAGAAAGCTCTGCCCCCCTTGGAGGAGCTCAGGAAGCGAGCGCAGGATAGTAACCCAGCATCTGAAGACCGAAGGGAGCGCCCTGGTACATAGGTTACCAAGCGTTCTTTAATATATGCTGGGGCCTGTCCATGGATTGCTTTATGGGCTATACATAGCCCCTTGAATCTGGTTCTCTGCTTCACTGGGAGCCAGTGTAGCTGCTGTAGTAGCGCGGTAGCATGGGCCCTCTTAGGGAGCCTGAAAATCAGTCTGGCAGCGTCGTTCATGACTACCTGAAGTTTTGTTAGCTGCTTCTCTGGAAGGCCAACATACAGTGAATTCCCGTAGTCTAAACGAGAGATAATCAGTGCAGTCACTGCCTTGCGGAGTGCGGTGAACGACAGAAGGGGGCAAGTTTGCGTAACAATCTTAGCAGCCCCACACATGTTCCCACCACGGCAGAAACTTGGTGGGACATGGAGAGTTTGGCATCTAATTTTATCCCCAGACTCTTTACAACTGGGGCTGGCTTTGGAGTAGGGCCCAGCTCTTGAGGCCAGAATTGGTCACTCCAGGGGTTAGTATCTGTGGTGACAGCCAAAACCTCAGTTTTATCGGGGTTAATTTTGAGGAAGTTGGCTGTCATCCAGTTTATTGTGAACTTCAGGATGTTCTGTATTCGAACATGGGCCGAGGGGGAGTTAGCAATCTGGATGATGATTTGGGTGTCATCTGCGTAGTTAAAGACTTGGCACTCCATACCAGATAAAGCCGCCACCAGGGGGTAGAGGTAGGCGTTAGGAGGGGAGACAGTGCCGATCCCTGAGGGACGCCGCACGTCAGCCCACCAGAATCAGAAACCTGGTCAGCAAGTTGGATCCTTTGCGATCGGTCTGATAAGTAGGAAGTGAGCCATTGGAGTGCTACCCCCTGAACTCCTAGTTCCCCCATCCGCGACAAGAGTAGGCCATGGTTGACCGTATCAAATGCCGCGGACATGTCTAGCAGAACCAAGGCACATGGTTTTTGGTATCTGCCATCAGCCTGAGTTCATCCAGAACTGCCAACATCACTAGCTCTGTGCTGTGGTGAGCCCTAAAACCAGCCTGTTTTGTGTGAAGGAGCTGATTGCTCTCTAGGTGGTGGGTGAGGGTTTTCAGCACATGTTGCTCCAGCACCTTTGCCAGGAAAGGGAGCTGAGAGATAGGCCTAAAGTTTTTAAGATTTGTTGCATCAGCCCCAGGTTTTTTCAGTAGAGGTCTAACTCTAGCCTCTTTAAAACTGGTTGGGACAAGGCCGGTTTTAAGAGATCGATTTAATAAATTGAGGACCTCATTTTCCACCGCGGGAAGTGCCATGCGAAACACCATAGGTGGACAGGGGTCCGCAGGTGAACCTGATTTGGTCCGTGCCATGAGGTGGTAGCTGTGGAGAGCAGCCTTCAGGCTAAGTCTTGAAGGAATGTAAAGCAGCTTGTTTTACCACACAATCTCTTGAATCACCAAATGAAAAGACACCACACAGGTATATATATCAAATATATATGTATTTATTAATAAACAACTCTCTACTAATCTCTTTATGAGATTAGAAGTCAGGAACATATGTACAAATCAAATGTTATCAAAATAAGTTTAGCACAATCGAATATCACAATCTTAGTTTGGCTAGACCTAGGTCTAGGGCATCTAGAATCGAGGGACCCCCAAGAACCACCCCAGGTAGTTGTAGGAGACCCACAGGGGACGGACGCGGTGTCCTGGCACCGGTGCGAGTCCTGTACGAGTCTATGCGAACAGACGCGATTGAGATTTCAATGTTAAAGGTCCCTTGCGTGTTCGAGGCGAACACACCGATCGGTCCTTGTACAAGTCGAAGGTCGCGGTTACAGATAAAGTTGCAAGGGAGTTGGACGCGGTGTGTCTAACACAGACGCGAACCATGTACGAGTCAGCGCGATAGTCGCACTTGGAAAGTAAGAGTTTTAGGACACTTCTAGGGTAGCTACAAGCAAGTCACTTACAGGGTAAGTAGTTCTAGGGCCCACACCCACAGGAGCACCGTAGTGCTGAAGTTACCTCACCCAGGGGAGCCAGGTGCATAGGTGTTCTTTGGTGTCGGGTCGCGGCGTCGTTTTCAATGGGAGCCAGTGAAGACTTGCTGCTTGCGGCGACAGGAGAAGTGTCCGGAGGAATTCAAGCCTGGATTCAGAAGATTGAACACTGTCCCCTCTGCTTTCAGGTCTTCCAAGTCACTTGGCAGTGACTCGGGGCAAGGAAGATGGATGCCCACCGTCGTCGCAAGATTCAGGTCGTTCACGGGTGCCTTGACTCTTCAGCCACGAGGTCCAGGAGGCGTCGACGACGACCAGGAGCTGGATTCGGCGTGTCCCACAATGTCTGCAGCTTACTGCGGTGTCGGCAACTCGATTGGAGCCAACAAGCCTTGGTAACAGCAAGTCTCGGGGAAAATGTAAAAAGTCAATGGCGCAGACCAGCAAGGTCTGAGGGACTCACCCAGCGAGGGTAAGTCAGGGCAGGCCTGGAGCAACCAGGGGAGCCCTTTGGTTCTGTAGGAAAGCCTTCAGGGGACCCACAAGCCGGCTGGCAAGGGATCGCGAAGACGCCTCGGGAGGATTCGCTCAACAGGGGCCCACGGTCACTCGGGACGTGGTAGGCCTCTGATCTTCGGAGGGATTCCTGCTGGAGGCTAGGACCACACGTGGTCCAAAGCACAAGTTCGTAGAACGTTGTGAAGGGGTTGCACTCGACAATAGTGCACGGTACCCAGGGGTCGCGGTTCCTCGTCACTCTTGGGGTCCACTGGCCTCAGCTTCGCTGGGGACTCACGATGGCCTTTGAGAAGTCAGGAAATCCACTTCTTGGGCTGCAGGGACTTCGGACTCCGGCGGGAGCGGCGTAGTTTGCGACCGTCGTTTGTAGTTTTTGGTGCCTACCAAGCAGGGGAGTCACTCCTTGACTCCAAGGGAGATTCTTCAGTCTTCCAAAGGTAGTGGAACGTCGAAGGTCCGGGATTCGTCTTCAGAGCGTCGTCCAGGGAAATCTAGGGTGCAATGCACAGGTTCCCCCTCTTATACTAAAAGAAAGGGAGGGACTAGCTCTATGACCCTACCTATGGGAGGGTCAGGGGAGTGGGTGGCTACACCCACTTCCCTTTGTCCAGTTTCGCGCCAGAGCAGGGGCAGGTAGCCCCTGAGCTGGTTTGAACTGGCATATGCACAGAGGAGCCTTCTGCTCCCCCAGTGCAGGACTTCAAAGCACTCTAAGAGTGCACCCGCCCAGCCCCAATACACTAAACCCTGTCTGGGAGGTGGTCACACCCCCTTGGGACAGGATATCTATTGTTGGGCTTCCTCCACTGCGAGTGTTGGTCATCAGCAGGAGGGCAGCCCAGTGTCGGTGACTGGTGGCATCCATTTTGTGATGCCAGGGCTCTGCAGGATTCTACAGCGTTTCCACAGTAGGTACATGTCTATCCCTCTAGAAGGGGGAATGCTACCCCCGCCGCCAGGACTGGCGGGGGGTAGTATTCCAAGATGTTTGACACCAAACACGACATGTTTTGATGCAGCCATTCCAAAGTTAGCATTTTACCGCGAGGATATAATGCACTTAAGAGTATATGGTTTAACCGCATCCACAAACAGCACCAGAGAATGGACTCTGAGAGCTGCAGAGGGGCCCTGCTTGGGCAGAGGCACCCCCTCACATAGAAGCCAAGCACCCTGCCCTCAGGATTGATAGGGCCGGCCTTAGGGGTGACTGATAGGTTTATATGTGTGTGTAGGAGAGATATAGGGAACCTATATCTCAGTGAGGAGTGCTAGCACCACCTCACCCAGGCTGCAGTAGCAGGCCTGTGGTGTCAGATTTTAGTCTGCTTCCCAGGGGTGGCATAATACATGCTGCAGCCCCTGGTAGGCCTGTGAAGTACCTATGCCCTTAGTAACTAAGGTACCATATACTAGGGACTCCTAAGGTACCACAGCATCCAATCACTAGTGCACCTAGAGTGCACTCCAAGTCGTTTAGAGAGAACAGAGAGGCTGGGGCCCTGATTAGCAGGGGCCCAGCCAGACTATAGCCAGAAACCAGTGTAAACATCAGAAAAAAAGTGGGGGCAACATAAGAGACAGATCCTACTCTCCTACACACCCCCCCCAAACGCAGGGACACTAAACTAACCTTGACCAGTTGAGTCTTCGTGTTCTAAGTGGAAATACCTTGAGAGTCCATCTGCATTGGCATGTTGGGTCCCAGGTCTATGTTCCACTGTATAGTCCATCCCCTGTAGGGAAATGGGCCACCTCAAAAGTTTTGGGTTTTCTCTTTTCATTTGTTTAAGCCATAGGAGGGGCTTGTGGTCAGTCTGAACTATGAAGTGAGTGCTAAACAAGTATGGCCTCAGCTTCTTCAGGGCCCACACCACAGCAAAGGCCTCCCTCTCTATAGCTGACCAACGTTTCTCTCTAGGGGTCAGCCTTCTGCTAATAAAAGCTACTGGCTGGTCTTGACCTTCATCATTCAGTTGAGACAGTACAGCTCCCACACCCAGCTCAGAAGCATCTGTTTGGACAATGAACTTTTTGGTGTAGTCTGGACTCTGTAAGATGGGGGCAGTGCACATGGCCTGCTTTAGGTCTTCAAGTGCCTTCTGACAGCTAGCTGTCCACTGAACCTTTTTTGGCATTTTCTTTGAGGTCAGATCATTCAAGGGGGTCACTATAGATCCATATCCCTTGACAAACCTCCTCTAGTACCCAGTCAGGCCTAAGAAGGCTCTCACCTGTGTCTGGGTGGTTGGAGCAACCCATTCCATTATGGTTTGGATTTTGCTCTGTAAAGGCTGAACCTGGCCTCCGCCTACAAGGTGGCCCAGGTACACAACCTGACTCTGCCCTATCTGGCACTTAGTGGCCTTGATAGTGAGGCCTGCTTTCTGCAGAGCCTCCAAAACATTTCTGAGGTGGACCAGGTGATCCTGCCAGGAGGAACTAAAGACAGCAATATCATCTAGATAAGCTGAGCAATAAGTTTCCATCCTTGCCAGAACTTTATTCACCAACCTCTGAAAAGTGGCAGGTGCATTTTTCAATCCAAAGGGCATCACCACAAAGTGGTAGTGCCCACTAGGGGTCGAAAATGCTGTTTTGGCTTTTGCATCCTCAGCTAATCTGATCTGCCAGTAGCCAGCTGTTAGGTCAAATGTACTTAGATACTTGGCTGAGGCCAAAGTATCAATCAGCTCATCTGCCCTTGGTATGGGATAGGCATCAGTCCTAGTGACTGCATTGAGGCCTCTGTAGTCTACACAAAACCTCATTTCTTTCTTACCACCCTGGTTATGAGGCTTGGGTACCAGGACTACTGGGCTAGCCCAAGGGCTATCTGAAGGCTCAATTACACCTAGCTCCAACATTTTCTGGACTTCAGTCCTGATACAGTCCCTGACATGGTCAGGTTGCCTGTAGATTTTACTCTTGACAGGCAGACTGTCTCCAGTGTCCACCTCATGGGTGCACCAGGTAGTCTGACTAGGGGTCAGGCTAAACATATGTCTATACTGTTGCAGAACTTGTCTGCACTCGGTTTGCTGATGGTCAGTGAGGCTGCTTGCCAAAGCAACACCATCTACTGACCCATCATCAGGGTTCTGAGAGAGCAGGTCAGGGAGAGGGTCACTCTCCTCCTCCTGGTCCTCATCAGTTGCCATGAGCAAGCCCATGTCAGCCCTGTCAACATATGGCTTTAATCTGTTGACATGGAGCACCCTCAGGGGGCTCCTGGGAGTTCCAAGATTCACCAGATAGGTGACTTCTCCCTTCTGTTCAACTATTGTATGGGGGCCACTCCACTTGTCCTGGAGGGCTGCTGGGGCCACAGGCTCCAACACCCACACCTTCTGTCCTGGCTGGTATACAGTCAGTACAGCCTTTGGTCATGCCAAGCTTTTTGTAATTCTTGGCTGGCCTCCAGGTTTTTGGTTGCCTTTTTCATGTACTCAGCCATCCGGGAGCGGAGACCAAGTACATAGTCCATCACATCTTGTTTGGGGGCTTGAGAGGTAACTCCCAGCCCTCTTTTACCAAACACAATGGACCTCTCACAGGATGCCCAAACAGAAGCTCAAATGGGCTGTAACCAACCCCCTTCTGTGGAACCTCTCTGTATGCAAACAACAGGCAGGGAAGAAGAAGGTCCCATTTCCGCCTAAGCTTCTCTGGGAGTCCTTTAATCATTCCCTTCAGGGTTTTGTTGAAGCGTTCAACCAAACCATTGCATTGTGGGTGATAGGGAGTGGTGAACTTATAAGTTACACCACACTCCTTCCACATTGCTTTCAGATATCCTGACATGAAGTTAGTACCTCTGTCAGAGATGACCTCCTTTGGGAAACCCACTCTGGAGAAGACTCCAATGAGGGCTCTTGCCACCACAGGGGCTGTGGTGGTCCTCAGGGGAATTGCTTCTGGGTACCTGGTGGCATGATCCACTACCACCAGGATAAACCTGTGCCCAGATGCAGTTTGAGGGTCAAGGGGACCAACAATGTCAATCCCTACCCTTTCAAAGGGTACCCCCACCACAGGTAGTGGTATCAGGGGGGCCTTTGTTGTGCCACCTGCCTTACCACTGGCTTGGCATGTGACACAGGAGCGACAAAACTCCTTTGTGTCCTCTGACATATGTGGCCAATGAAAATGTGGAACAAGCCTGTCCCAGGTCTTGTTTTGGCCCAAGTGACCTGCCAAAGGGATATCATGTGCTAGGGTCAAGAGGAACCCCTAAACTTCTGAGGTATTACCATCCTCCTGGTGGCTCCAGGGGCTGGATCTCTACCCTCAGAATATAGGAGTCCCTCATCCCAATAAACTTTATGGGACCCACTAGCACTCCCAGCAGCCTCAGCAGCAGCCTGCTGTCTGAGGGGTTCAAGAGAGGGGCAGCACTGTTGCTCCTTACTCAGATCTTCCCTAGAAGGGCCCCCTGCCCCCAAGAACTCAACCTGATCAGGCTCAAGTCCCTCTGGGGCAGTTCCTTCTTCAGGATCTGCTTCACCTCCCTCTGGGGGTGAATCTGTGATCTGAGACAGACGGGAAGGCACTGCCTTTGCCCTACTGCTCCTCCTCTTGGGAAGCATCTGGTCCATTCTTCCAGGATCCAGAGCTGGTTCAGTGTTATGCATTCTTGCTTGTGACCTGGTCACAGCAAATACCTCTGCAGGGATGCCCAACATCTCAGCATGAGTCCATAACTCTACTTCAGACCAGGCTGAAGTCTCTAGATCATTGCCCAATAGACATTCGACAGGGAGGTCTGCACTGACTACAACCTTCTTGAGGCCAGTTACCCCTCCCCAGGAGAAATTCACAACTGCCAGACTATGGTTGGTCCTGACATTGCTTGCATTGGTCACCTGGTACATTTCGCCCAGGATGATCTGTCCAGGGTCCACAAGATCCTCTGCCACCATGGTGACACTAGCACCTGTGTCCCTAAATGCCAAAGCCTGTTTGCCATTTATTACAGGCTGCTGTTTGTATTTGCCCAGATTACTGGGGCTTACTAGGAAGGACATATCAAGGTCTCCATCACAAATCAGCATTGCCTGAGTGGGCACTCTGACTAGGTCAGAGTCCACTTCAGAACCCAGGGTCAACCCTACTACACCCTTATTCTGAGTACCACCTCCACCAGTAGCTGAGCTAGGGGGAACAGTTGCCTTAGGGGCAGGAGTGGTGGTGGTTTGGTCTTTGGACTTGTTACAATCAGAAGTCCAGTGCCCTTTCTGTTTACAGAATTTGCACCAGGGCTTCTTTTGGCCTTTTCCCTTGTTGGATTGTGACTCCCCACCAGATGCAGATTTTTGGGGCCCTTGTGAAGACTTCTGGTCTTTTGACTTATCCCCACCTTTCTCAGAGCCCTTAGGATCTTGCTTCTTGGTGTCACCCCCTTGGTTCTGGGGTTTCTGCCTTACCCTGGTTCTGACCCATTTGTCTGCCTTCTTTCCCAATTCTTGGGGAGAGGTCAGATCTGAGTCCACCAGGTATTGATGCAACAACTGGTTCTGGCAATTATTAAGGATCTGTTCTCTCATCATCAGATTATACAATCCCTTGAAATCAGTAACCCTACTGCCAACCAGCCAACCCTCCAGAGCCTTGGTTGCACAATCTACAAAGTCAGTCCAGTCCTGAGTCTGTGCCTTCTGGGTGTCTCTGAACTTCAACCTGTACTGCTCAGTGGTTAAGCCAAACCCATCTATCAGTGCACTCTTCAGGACTTCATAATTATCAGCATCCTCTTCTCTAACAGTGAGGAGCTTGTCTCTACCTTTGTCTGAAAAGGAGAGCCACAAGATTGCTGCCCACTGCTTTTGGGGGACCTGCTGTACTCTACAGGCCCTCTCCATAGCAGTTATCCACTTGTGGATATCATCCCCACTCTGGTAGGGAGGAACAACCTTGCTCAGGTTCCTATGGTCTGGAATAGATTCTCTGCCTCTAGGGACACTGTTGCTGCCACCAAGGGGTTCTAACCCCTCTCTTCTAGAAGCTCTCTGGATCTCCAGGGCTTCTCTATCCAGTGCCAACTGCTTGGTTCTGAGGGCAACTCTTGCTTCCTCATACTGCAGCAGTTTGCACATTCTGTCAGGAGCTCTCTCTTATGGGAAAGTATGAGTTTCTCTGCTGGACAAATTCTCTGCCAGAGTGATAAGAGTGGTCAGAATCCCTGGAAGGGGACCTATGCCTCTCATCCACTCTGTCAGTTCTCTTAGGGAGAATTCCTCTGTCCTTTTCAGGCCCCTTGGAGCCTGGCCCTTCAATCACAGAGTCTTGGTCATTCTGATTTTCATCATCTGACCCAGACACTGTAATTGACCCACCCCCTGATTCAGACCCATTAGCTCCTAGAGCCAATCTAAGATCATCTGCTGTCAGCAGATCTATCAGGTGTAGTGTGGAGGGACTCTGTCCTAGCTTCAGGTGTCTTTCAACACACATGGCTCTCAAGTCAGAGAAAGCCATGTCCTTATACTGAGGCTGAGTGGATCCACTGGTTCCACCCTTTAAGGACATTCTAGTGTTGTGCAGTGTTGTACTACCTACACTAGTTTGTGGCCTACTGATACTAGCTTGAGCTGTAGAAAGGGTGTGCTATCCCTTGGCACACAGCTCTAAGTTCAGTAGAACTTATTGATACTAAGCTTGACTTTATATGTACCTTGAGTACCTATAGTGGTTTTCAGTTAGTAATTCAAATAGAGATTTTCTGGTAAAACAATAGCAAGCTGGAATCCCACACGCTGGCCACCAATGTGAGAAGTTGGCCTGGTATATGCTGTTCACTAATTAAAGTGGACACCTTGCACCAGAACAATTCGACTCTTATGGTAGATAGGTTTAAGACAACCTTTATAGAAAGCTATCCTAGTGGTAGCTGTGGAGAGCAGCCTTCAGGCTAAGTCTTGAAGGAATGTAAAGCAGCTTGTTTTACCACACAATCTCTTGAATCACCAAATGGAAAGACACCACACAGGTATATATATCAAATATATATGTATTTATTACTAAACAACTCTCTACTAATCTCTTTATGAGATTAGAAGTCAGGAACATATGTACAAATCAAATGTTATCAAAATAAGTTTAGCACAATCGAATATCACAATCTTAGTTTGGCTAGACCTAGGTCTAGGGCATCTAGAATCGAGGGACCCCCAAGAACCACCCCAGGTAGTTGTAGGAGACCCACAGGGGACGGACGCGGTGTCCTGGCACCGGTGCGAGTCCTGTACGAGTCTATGCGAACAGACGCGATTGAGATTTCAATGTTAAAGGTCCCTTGCGTGTTCGAGGCGAACACACCGATCGGTCCTTGTACGAGTCGAAGGACGCGGTTACAGATAAAGTTGCAAGGGAGTTAGACGCGGTGTGTCTAACACAGACGCGAACCATGTACGAGTCAGCGCGATAGTCGCACTTGGAAAGTAAGAGTTTTAGGACACTTCTAGGGTAGCTACAAGCAAGTCACTTACAGGGTAAGTAGTTCTAGGGCCCACACCCACAGGAGCACCGTAGAGCTGAAGTTACCTCGCCCAGGGGAGCCGGGTGCATAGGTGTTCTTTGGTGTCGCGGCGTCGTTTTCAATGGGAGCCAGTGAAGACTTGCTGCTTGCGGCGACAGGAGAAGTGTCTGGAGGAATCCAAGCCTGGATTCAGAAGATGGAAGACCTGAAAGCAGAGGGGACAGTGTTCAAACTCACTTGGCAGTGACTCTGGGCAAGGAAGATGGATGCCCACCGTCGTCGCAAGATTCAGGTCGTTCACGGGTGCCTTGACTCTTCAGCCACGAGGTCCAGGAGGCGTCGACAACGACCAGGAGCTGGATTCGGTGTGTCCCATGATGTCTGCAGCTTACTGCGGTGTCGGCAACTCGATTGGAGCCAACAAGCCTTGGTAACAGCAAGTCTCGGGGAAAGTGTAAAAAGTCAATGGCGCAGACCAGCAAGGTCTGAGGGACTCACCCAGCGAGGGTAAGTCAGGGCAGGCCTGGAGCAACCAGGGGAGCCCTTTGGTTCTGTAGGAAAGCCTTCAGGGGACCCACAAGCCGGCTGGCAAGGGATCGCGAAGACGCCTCGGGAGGATTCGCTCAACAGGGGCCCACGGTCACTCGGGACGTGGTAGGCCTCTGATCTTCGGAGGGATTCCTGCTGGAGGCTAGGACCATACGTGGTCCAAAGCACAAGTTCGTAGAACGTTGTGAAGGGGTTGCACTCGACAATAGTGCACGGTACCCAGGGTTCGCGGTTCCTCGTCACTCTTGGGGTGCACTGGCCTCAGCTTCGCTGGGGACTCACGATGGCCTTTGAGAAGTCAGGAAATCCACTTCTTGGGCTGCAGGGACTTCGGACTCCGGCGTGAGCGGCGTAGTTTGCGACCGTCGTTTGTAGTTTTTGGTGCCTGCCAAGCAAGGGAGTCACTCCTTGACTCCAAGGGAGATTCTTCAGTCTTCCAAAGGTAGTGGAACGTCTAAGGTCCGGGATTCGTCTTCAGAGCGTCTTATACTAAAAGAAAGGGAGGTACTAGCTCTATGACCCTACCTATGGGAGGGTCAGGGGAGTGGGTGGCTACACCCACTTCCCTTTGTCCAGTTTCGCTCCAGAGCAGGGGCAGGTAGCCCCTGAGCTGGTTTGAACTGGCATATGCACAGAGGAGCCTTCTGCTCCCCCAGTGCAGGACTTCAAAGCACTCTAAGAGTGCACCCGCCCAGCCCCAATACACTAAACCCTGTCTGGGAGGTGGTCACACCCCCTTGGGACAGGATATCTATTGTTGGGCTTCCTCCACTGCGAGTGTTGGTCATCAGCAGGAGGGCAGCCCAGTGTCTGTGACTGGTGGCATCCATTTTGTGATGCCAGGGCTCTGCAGGATTCTACCGCGTTTCCACAGTAGGTACATGTCTATCCCTCTAGAAGGGTGGAATGCTTCCCCCCGCCGCCAGGACTGGTGGGGGGGTAGTATTCCAAGATGTTTGACACCAAACACGACATGTTTTGATGCAGCCATTCCAAAGTTAGCATTTTACCGTGAGGATATAATGCACTTAAGAGTATATGGTTTAACCGCATCCACAAACAGCACCAGAGAATGGACTCTGAGAGCTGCAGAGGAGCCCTGCTCAGGCAGAGGCACCCCCTCACATAGAAGCCAAGCACCCTGCCCTCAGGATTGATAGGGCCTGCCTTAGGGGTGACTGATAGGTTTATATGTGTGTGTAGGAGAGATATAGGGAACCTATATCTCAGTGAGGAGTGCTAGCACCACCTCACCCAGGCTGCAGTAGCAGGCCTGTGGTGTCAGATTTTAGTCTGCTTCCCAGGGGTGGCATAATGCATGCTGCAGCCCCTGGTAGGCCTGTGAAGTACCTATGCCTTTAGTACCTAAGGTACCATATACTAGGGACTCATAAGGTACCACAGCATCCAATCACTAGTGCACCTAGAGTGCACTCCAAGTCGTTTAGAGAGAACAGAGAGGCTGGGGCCCTGATTAGCAGGGGCCCAGCCAGACTATAGCCAGAAACCAGTGTAAACATCAGAAAAAAAGTGGGGGCAACATAAGCGGCAGATCCTACTCTCCTACAATGACTCTGAGGCTAGTGTTACTTCGGTGCTCCCCGTGGTGCTGCCCCTTCATGCTCTGGCCCTCCCCCTGGGGTACCACAACCTCTGCAGAAGCCATGTCTGTATCGGCCCCATTACTGCATTTCCGGTGTACTGTACCAATATCACAAACTGACGTTTCAATAATAAATGAAAAACATTACCAAAATAGAAACAAAAAAAACACATCACGCCCCAACTGTAACTTACCTCCTCCCTGCTACCCTGCCAGCGGGTTTAACAACTACCCACCTCCCCAACTCGCAGAGTGCCTGTCGCCCTTGAACTAACAACTAGTTGGGGGTTGGCAGGTGCCGAACAGTTAGAGCGCCGCCCCCGAGTCCCCTTCCACCCCAAGTCCCCTAATACCTGTTTTAGTCCTGCCAACAACTTAACTGACTTTAGGCCACCAAAATTGTCTCTGTGAGTGTGAGTCCATTCTCGTAATCAACCTACCCCCTCCCTCCTGTACTGTTGCATACGACCTTTTTCTTGCAGTCATCAACGCGTGACCTCCGCAGTGTCCTCATTTTACAGACCCACCTTCCGTTTATGCCTTGTGCCAAGGCATGCATTCCCTCACTCACTGTTCTCCTTGATCATCTTTTTGTTGACCTCGTCGTCTCTCGATTTGGGAGTTGTGGCCCACTGTGCGCCACCATTCCCATGTTTCCTCTGCAAAGTTGAAATACCATGTTTTCCCTTCGCCGACTAATCTCAGTTTTGCAGGAAACATCATAGAATACTTGATATCTTGGGCCCGCAATTCTCTCTTTACTCCCTCGAAGGTCCGTCGCTGCCGTTGGACTTGCAAAGTAAAGTCTGGAAAGAACCTGATCACCGCATTCTCATGGTGCAAATCCCCATGCAAGCGTGCTGTCTGCAGAATGGTGTCCCTGTCGCAAAAGTTGAGGATCCGCGCGATAATTGTCCTGGGCGGGGCACCCGGCTTTGGCTTGGGGATAGGCGCCCTGTGTGCACGCTCTATTGTAATGTAGTTGGAGAGTCGCTTTGGCTTCAAGTGATTAAGGATTAAGTCCTCCAAAAACAGGTCGACGCTAGGTCCCTCAATGCCCTCTGGAACCCCCACCACTCTTGTGTTGTTCCTGCATGCCCGCCCTTCTTGATCTTCTAGTTTAGCCGCCATTGCCTCTTGTTGTTTTGTAAGGGCCTGAACTTGTTCCTCAAGACTTTTTGTACTGGTCTGCAGGTGCGCCACTTCCATCTCTGTTGCGGCAACTTTGTCGGCCATTTTGTGGAGATCCGCTCGCAAGAGGTTTACATCTACAGTCACAGCGTCTATTTTAGGGTCTATCGTGCCCTTCAGATCCGCAATGGCTGCCATTATTGCGCTCAGTGAGAGTTCCGCTGACTCTTGCTGTCGCTGTTCCTAGGCTGCTGCCATTTGTTTTGGGACCGCATACTTGTCCATTTTATTGGTCTGTGCCCCGGCGTGTCCCTTTGGCTTCATTCGAGTGCACTGGGTAGCAATCGTTAACACTTCTGTCGCTTCTTAAGATTCAGGCCCACTGAGGTACTCTACTCCACAGGTGCACTCTATCTCTCCCCCGTAGGGCTGTGTGGGCTTGGGTAGAGCACCCAGGATCGTGCTTGTCAGCCGACTTGTGTCGTGGCCCAAACCTTCACCGCTACTGAGTACGGTGTCTGCCCCTCAGAGTCAATCCTTACCTGCGATATTGAAGTCTCTGGATGATATGGGGGGGGACCCCTCCCGTCTTTGGCCCAACCGCCGCTTCTTTCATCCACAGCGTATGTGTTCATCCCTGTCACCTTGCCGCACTCTGTGGCACACAATGTATTTTGTGTGGGCCCGCCCCCCCTCCACCGTCCTCGCCATGGTCTTGGCCCCCGCAGCCTCCTCCACCTCTTCGCGACTCACCTTCTTTTTGTTATGTACCGGTCTTTCCTCAAGGGACCAGTGCAAATGGGGGCTCTGCGCTGCCCAGGACCCAGTGCCTCCGTGATTTAATGACCCCCCGATCTGTCCCCAGCATGCGGCTCTTGCCCGGCAGTCGTCTTCTGTCTCAGTCCCCCCCCCTGCAAGCCCCGGTCGCACGCATGTCTCTTCACCCCAGCGGGGGACGCTCTGCTTCGCTGTTGCCGCACACAACGCACCGTGCCACCGACGGCACCTGGGTAGCGGATGAAGGCCGCGGGCTGTTCAAGAACCACCGGGGACACTGGCTCAGGGCTCACCCGACCCCTGAGCCAGATGCGGTACAGTCCCCGATGGTATTGCGCAGGGAGGCGGGGCAGCACCCTCCCGAGTGGAGTCCCTCCGCCCGCCCAGCCGGCGCAGACTTACAGTGCTCCGGCGAAGGGCCCGCCAACTACAGTGATCCAATTGTTATGCGGCGCCCAGTGTGTCGGCGGTGCGCCGTGGGTGTCTCTACTCGTGCCTCCTAGTCCGCAACTCGCCTGGCATGCATGTCGCTGTCTTGTAGGCCTCACTGTTACCGGGTGGCAAAAGGACACTGAATACGCTACAATTCGTTGCAGCGCCGTGTCCTTCGCTGGCCCTCAGTATTCCGCCGCACTTCACCGATGATTACGTTGCGGCAGGGTCGGCTGGATGGTTGGATGTTTGGGTACTACGGACCCGAGAGCCGGAGCTCTGCTAGAAAGCAGCCATTTCGATCGGCTCCCAAGCCACGCCGCCCCCCCCCGGCATCCTCATATTGACATTTATTCAAATTAAAAGTTTCTAAATATAAACGTAGAAACATTTATAAAGCCCTTATTCTGCCCACCCCTACTCACCACTGTATGATGATGCCATGAGGAAGCCAAGAGACAAGTCAGTTTTGATGTGCTCCCCTATATGTGGCCTATATTGTTATTATAGATGAACAGCATTATAGTGATTAAACCACATATAAGTGAATTTTGTATATGTCCATCTCAAAATGAATTACTTTAAGATGCTCTCAAATGAATGGGAGGTTCAAGGAAAATGAGAAACAGTGAAATGAGGTGATTTGTCTAAGATCACACAACTTTGTCAAAGCGAAAAGCAGGGATTCAGATGTCAGGGTTCCTGGTGACACAATTTCCAATTTAGTTACTGGATTGATATCTTCTTTTCTAGTTTAACACCAAAGGACAGAGATTTCCTCAATTTTACTAAGAGCTGAATAGTGCAATGCGTTAAATACACTGATCACATGGTAAATTATTCAGACACTAGACGCCTTTATTAAATAAAATCTCATTGTGCAGATGATTTGGCAGTCTCAGCGGTGGTAATGAGTCTGTGATTTGCAATTTGACCAAGGTCACAGGTTTTGGGGAAAGCTGGAATCCAGGATTTGAACCCCAGGTTTCGTGGTTACACATTTTTTTCAGTTTAGATGAATTGCTTTTACATTGAACACCAAAGGACAGTACTTACTTATTTGGTTCTTCTAGAAGCTATATAGTGCACTGTGCTAAACAAAGGCAGCGATCACATGGTAAATTATTCCAACAAAGACATAGTTCGTATAAAACATGTACAAAGTTAAAGAAGGGAATTCAAGAGACCATACCAGTCTCGTTTTCCTTGTGCTGGTGATGCTGGCAGCCTGGCACAGAGGGAAGGAAGCTTGAAGGCAGGCGACGACTGCACGAGCTGCAAAGCCAATCATCGTGTGTGGCCCAGCTGGGAGTATCTGAAGCTGCTGTGTCCAAGCCAACGGAAGTGCTGTGCAGACTCCACGCTCCAGGGCATCGGTGGCAGGTGCAGCTTGTCTGATGATTTATGACAAGCAGACACCAGAGCACGAGGGCGCACAAGCTGCCCCTAACTTCAGCCCTCGCTTTCAGTTTCTATTCTCGAGCTGAAAGAGATCATGGAAACGGTGCCCCATCAGCAGGGCACGAGTCGGGGGGGTACACGCGGGTGGACGGCATTCACCCACTTTTTCACAGGGTGAATACCGTCACCCTGCCAAGAATTTAGGCCCCACTGAATAATGTGCTGAACTCGTTCCAGTGTAATTTTCAAACACCGGGACACTTTCAGCAGCGCCTGCGCGTTGTCTGCTTTCCATCTGCAACAAACAACAACGTGCAGGCATTCTTATTTAAGACTCCTGCTGGGCCCATAACAAAGGCTGAATTTGAGGGGTCATCAGGCCTCCTTTTGTTCAAGTCTCTTGGCTGGGAGCAGTCAGGAGCCTCACACCTTGTGATGCCACTTTCTATGATGTCAATTCCTGTGATGCCATGTGTGATGTCATGCGCCGTGATGTTGCGCGCCGTGATGTCACTTGCATACTGCCTAACTAGGTTAGTCCCCCCACTTATTTTTTTAGGACTTGTGTCCTGCCCATCAGCCCCCTCCCCTCCAGAGCTCTTGACCCAGGCATTACATGCCCTGGCAGGCCTGATTATGTACCGGCTTGCCTGCAGAAAGTGGAAAGAGCGATTGCGGTGATTCGTTAATTTTACTAGTTCAAGACTGAACATTTTTAGGGGGTGGGGGGAGGGGGCACACAAAAATATCGGCTGGCCAGACTCCTGTGTCCCCTCCCCAACCAGACCAACCTTCCTCACTCCCTTGCTACGGCCCTGGCCTTGGCCGAGTTCTCTGCGTTCCTCTGTCTCTTCCCCCTCTGTCCCTGGCTTCTGATAGGTCAGGTACAGCGAGTACTTCCTGTACCAACGATATCCAGCGAAGGATGATTTACGCTTGCCTTGATTTACGCTTGCGTTCTCCAGCGTAGGTGTTATCACCATGCCATCGCAGCCCGCCCCTTCTTGAGCTTGGTAGACAAAGATCTGATGGAACTTTTTGAGGCAGAATTGGAAGTTTTGGTCTTTGAGACTGCTGGATGTTGCCACTCCTGCTGGCTGGCAGGCAGGCTGTGGAATGAGCTGACACAGGCACATCCAATTAAAAAAATTGGATTTCTAGTTACTGGTGTGCCTGCCGGAAGACGTGTATCATTGTCTGTTGTATAGTCATCATGTGTGCTGCAGATGCAGTGGTATCTGGGCATAGGAGGGTGATGGACCACTGAATGCTATTATGACGGTCTTTCATTACCACACTGTGGACAAAGGGGCATTTTCCCTGATTGTGTTAGGGCCCATGACACCATTAGTATGCCAGTAGGTTGCTGTGTACATACCCTTCTTTGTCAACAAGAATTCTTCATTTATTCCTAAGAATCTTACTGTAGTTCTTTTGTCCAAATAACGCAAACCAGGACACAATCCTTTTGGTAAAATGTCACATTTAAGGAAGCTTAACCTTACAAATTCTGTCTCTTCTGCATCGTTGCCCAAGCTGTCCCAAAAGCAACCAAATTATGTTTTTAAAAACTATCCCCTATGAGAAGCCAGTGGTAAACAACTGAGCCCTCCATCTGTGTTGCAATCACTCTCCTTAATTTCGAATCAGGTGAATTTCCTGAAGGAAAACCATGTGTGCCCCCCCTCCTTTTAAGGTAGCCATGTACTTGGATTCTCTCAGAGATGGAGCCATGCCCCTCTCATTCCATGAGAGGAACAATAAATTGTTTATGGAACCCACCTGCTTAACTTATGGCCATTGGGAGCGTTCCAAGTCGTGGCCCCCATCACTCAATCAAAACTGACCGGCACCCTCGTTATTACGGCTACTCTACCATCTCAGGTTCTCCCCACTTTGTCGGAATCAGCAAAAATCAAACAATAATAAATAATAAATCCCAACTCCCATTCCGCTAGAATACAACACAACAGCGCTCCGCCTAAACCAGAAAAACAACACAAATATGAGCACCATTTCTTCCTGCAGTTATGTCACAAGGGTAGAGAATAATAGAGGGATAGCAAGGCTATCACAGCTTATTTGCTCACCCAGCCATTTCTCCCAGTTCAAATATAATCGCACATTAGATGTAGAAAAGAACATGTGCCCTTATCTTTCACCCTCCACACACTGAATACTCATCAACTGTGATGGTCATCAGCTATCTGGCCTATACGCCAGACAGGGCTGATCTTCAACCAAAGACCGTGCTTAACTTGAGCTGGTGGTTGCCCGTTGGGTGGCCACCGTCACTCATTTTTGGGAACTGGCACTTACTTTTCCTTCTCAGACATTTCCTGAGAAAAAGAGAGGAAAAACTCAAATGGGGCAAAAAGGAAGAGGAGGAAGAGAAAGATGGAAAACACATCACCATGGGAGAAAGCGAGAACCTGCAAGAGAGATAAAGGGGCCGAGAGTGTCTAGCAGGGGATTAAAGAGGGCTGAGATGGGGGGCGTGGCCTGGCGCTCGGCAAGATGGCCGCACAGTAGTGTTGCTCTGCCGGCCGCCGAATTAATCCTGCATCTATCCTGCTCCTGATGAGCCATCCACCGTTGCTTTTAGTCTAAAAGGGCCTGCGGAGATCTGGAGAGTGCTGTGGATGCGAGGACTGGCGCTGGAATGACTTCCCGGGGCTGCGGGGAGCTCATCGCGCGCTGGCCTGAGGCCATGATGGCGGCTGCGGCGCTGTGACCGGGCGGCCTGCTGTGAGTGCCTGCACTGGTGCGCTGTCGCTGGAGATTGTGTCCCCCCCCCCGGGGCCTGCGGGTGAGTTCGCGACTGCTGGTGAGCGTGCTGCGGAGCGGAGGTGGTGTCTGACCGAATCGGAGGGACCTGACTGTCTGCTGGAAGTGAGGTGTGCACGGCGCTCCGCGCTACGCAAGCGCCCGGCCTCGGCCTGGAAGGAGGGCCGCGAAGTGACTGCGGCGGCTGACCTGCGGTACTACGCTGCTGCCCGCGCCTGCCTGGGGTCTCCTGGATTGGAGGAGCAGCGACGGACTGCATCCTGCGCTGGCCGCTGTGATCGCGGGGGCGGAGCGCTGGGATCCCCCGGTGCAGGCCGCCCGAACGCTGCCCTGCGGAGACTGAAGATTCCTTGAGCATCACTGACTGTGCTGGTGGGCTGCCCCCCTTGCTTTCACCTGACCCGGGGGACGCGCGCCCGGGAGTCTCTGTGTGGCCCTCTAGCCCGGCCTATGTACAGTGATCCCAAGGGCAGGACACGCATAGGGTGCACGAGTCTCACGCACACGAGACTGGGCCGCTGTGCGGATTTGGCAGCTTGTGACGCAGTGCTGTTTTGCTCTGCGGCGGTGGGGGGCCCACGGTGTACTGGGAGGATTGGGCAAAATATCATCCCCGATTATCCCCTCGCCCCGCTCTTAGGGTGTGAGCGTCGCTGAGTGGCTCTGTGTGCTAGACGCCCTGCTGATTGATCGGTGGACTGGTTTGCCCTTACTACATTCACCGGAGCACGGCCTGTCCTTCACCCTCCCGACACATGCTGGGGCCCATTTCGTTTGCGCGGTGCTCCCCCCCCCACTGGCCGGCAAAATGGGCAAGCCAGACAAGACTCAGCCTTGCCTAACCTTTGAGCTCAGAAAGGGTGGAAAGTCCTCTCAGACTGCGGCTTCAGACTCGGAGTTGGAGTCGACTGCTCCGACTACCTCGACGCTGGAAAAGTCACTGGCGGCCATACATGCTAGTCTGCAGGGGATTGATGGAAAGATTGAGGCTCTAAACGGCCGAATGGATCACTTCTCAGCGAAACTGGACAAACACGCGGCGAGGATTGGTGAGGCTGAGCAGCGTATCTCGGATGCCGAGGATGGCCTTCAACAAGTTACTGCCAAAACAGCTGACATCAAGAAACTCCTGGCCGTCATCCAAGCAAAAAACGAGGACATGGAAGCGCGCTCTAGGCGCAATACTGTGCGCATTTTAGGATTGCCGGAATCAACGAATGTTGGGAGCTTGGAGGATTATGTGGAGACTTTATTGCGGGAGATCTGCGGAGCTGACAGTCTTTCCCCCATGTTTGCTGTGGAGCGGGCGCACAGGGCTCTGTCGGCACGCCCTCCACCTGGTGCCCCCCCCAGACCGATCATCACTCGGTTACTCAATTTCAGAGACAGAGACACTGTGCTGCGTATTACTCGCCAAAAAGGCACAATTAATCACCAAGGCAATGCCTTATCATTTTATCCGGACTTTACAGCTACAGTGCAGGCTGCGCGAAAAGAGTTCCAGGGGGTTAAGAAACTGCTCATCAATGCGCAAGTTCAATATGCTATGCTTTACCCTGCGAGACTCCGTATAGGAACTGATGACAACGCCAAGATTTTTTCGAACCCAAGGCAGGCTATGGAGCACGCAAAATCTCAGTGTCGGCGGCGCAGCGCCTCAGCCCCTACGTCGGATATTGATAACTGAATAGGAAGGGCTGCTAAAAACGCATTGTTAGCATTACATGCTATTTGACCCTCTGTCACTGTACCATGTTGGATTGCAGGGCAGAATTGCATACTGGTTTGAGGTGCCCACACGGGCCTTAGCGGGATTTTGATATTTTGGGTTATAGGTATTGGTGATCGGCCTTTCAGGGCTAATGTCTCATAGAAGGCTTTGATTATTCTGCTTTTGAACTGGCGTGGGGGTGATGCACTCATAGGGGACTTCGGGCGGGCTGGGATCTCCGCTTCTGCTCAGCGGCATATTATATGCTGTGGTACAGTGGTCCTGATTTTTCGCACACAAGTGCTCCCCACTGGGAGTACTTTGCTGGATGCGGCGGGTTGGCTCGTGGGAGGGAGTTTATTAAAATCTTATGGCGGCCCCCTCCCGACCTCATCAGGGAGTGGATCATGCCACTACGCCCCCCAATGGGTATACCCCAACTGATCTGTACTGTTATTGTGGGTTTGTTGGGACTGTTCACACTGTTGGGATTTGTCTTTGGCAAATTGGGGTTGCTGAAGTGGGTGGGGGGAGGGAACGGGTTTTATCTTTTCAAGATGTGGGTACGATGTTCAGCATACTGATGGCAAGTGAGGTCCGCTACACTGATTATGCGACTCGCATGCCGTCCAATAGTCAGGGCGTGTATACTGTGTGGGGCCTTGACAATGGGTGAAATTTATAAATGTATGACCTGGAATGTTCGCAGCTTGAACACCCCAAAGAAAGTTCGACAAGTGCTCGCATACCTAGATAGGCACATGGTACAGATCGCTCTCTTACAGGAGTCCCATCTGAGTAAGCAAACGGAGGACAGGGTGGCGAAGAGGTGGGCGGCGTTCCGCCTGGCCTCTTCTTACTCTACCTACTCGAGGGGGATGCTTATTCTACTCAAGAAAGGAGACTCATTCACACCCATACGCACTAGCACAGACACAGAGGGGTGCTGGGCCATGGCACAGGGTAAGTTGGGTCTGTCCTTAGTAACGATAGTAAACATGTATGGTCCCGTGGTGGATGACCCTACGCCCTTCCTTCAAATGTTTCAAACTTTACGAACCTGGCCCGAGTCCGCAGTCATTTGGGGAGGCGACCTTAATACTCATCTTAATCCACAGGTTGACAAATCCAATCCAGCAGGAGCGCGCACTGTTAGGGTGGCTAGGTGCATCAGGGATGCCATGGAGGAAATGGGTCTGCTAGATGTTTGGCGGCTGAGAAATGCAGAAGCTCTGGAGGGCACACATAATACCCCTGCATTCAATAGCTGGTCCTGGCTGGATTACTGGCTGCTGAACGAGGAGGCTAATGGGTGGGTCACGCAGGTTTCTATTCTCCCGCGCATCTTGTCTGACCATAACCCGGTTTCACTCAATATTTGTATCCCTTCCACCCCCCATCGGCCATTCACCTGGCGATTTCGGGCTGAGGCATTGCTAGATCCCTTATATAATGAAGCCGTGAGAACAGCTATTGTACAATATTTTAATCTAAATGTGGGATCAGTGAACAGTCAGGCCATATTATGGGAGGCATTTAAGGTGACGATTCGCGGAGTGTGTATTGGTACCACCGCTGGGATACTCAAAGACATTCGGGGCCAATTGTCCAAAACAGAGCGGACTCTGGGGGACCTAGAGAGACAATATCTACACACACCGTCCTCGGGCACGCTGGCACGAATACATGAACTGGTGGACGAATATAATACTCTAGCAGACACTGAGGCTCGGTATATCACAAGACGTCGCATGGCCAGGGCTTATGGAGAGGGGGGGCGGCCGGGTAGGAATCTGGCCGCCAAACTGCGGTTTAGAACAGACCATCACATGGTTGATCAAATAATTGATCCTAGCGGGACGGCGCATTTTACCCCACATGCTATAGTGGGTCAGTTTTGGCAGTTCTACTCCACTACGTATACCACAAGAGGCGGGATGGATGATGATGCTTTGGATGACTACCTATCTGACACGGCCTGTGCATGGCTATCGGATGCCCACAGGCAATACTTGAGCCAGCCCATTGATGACACTGATGTCAGGGAGGCCATTCTCTCTCTTCCCAATGGTAAAGCTCCCGGGCCGGACGGCTTAACGGCTGAGTTCTACAAAGCCTATCTGGATCTCGTCGTGCCCCGCCTCTTGGAAATGTACGCAGAGGCCCATGAGTCCGGGATCCTCCCCCCTTCCTTACGACAAGCATTAATTATCACCCTTCTCAAGAAAGACAAATCACCCATGCGATGTGAATCATATCGTCCGCTGTCGCTGATCAACGTCGACGCAAAAATACTTGCGAAGGTTTTGGCCACTAAAATTCAACCTTTGATGCCTCTGCTTGTACTCCCTGACCAGTCCGGGTTCATTCCGGAGAGGTCCACTTCTCATAATCTTCGCACCATTTTTGCCATGTTTCACGTTCTTAACCCGGAGTTATCTGCTGCGGCGATCATGTTGGACGCGGCCAAAGCGTTTGACTCTGTGGAATGGAATTATATGATGCGCATACTGCACAGGATGGGATTTCCTCCTATCTTAACGAGATGGATACAGGTTTTGTATACTGATGCTTCTGCGAGGGTGCGCATGGGTGGGCTCACTTCAGAACCTTTCTGTATAGAACGTGGTACTAGGCAGGGTTGTCCCCTCTCCCCCCTTCTTTTTGCCCTGGTTTTAGAACCGCTCGCTTGCATGATCCGCCAATGTCATAGAGCAGCTGCTCTAAATTTCAATCACCGACCAGTCGGAATTTCCATGTACGCGGACGATATGGTTCTCTTTGTCCGGGATCCCCAAATTCATTTGTCTCCACTTATCCGTGAATATATTCGATTTGGCCTTTTCTCCGGGCTCCAGATAAACTGGGAGAAATCAGTTATTATTCCTTTAACGTTGAGCACGTTGCTGCCACAGATAGAATACCCATTGATATGGTCTGATGACCCAGTTAAATACCTTGGGGTATGGGTACACCGAGATCCGGACACAGTGATCAAAGAGAATTATGGCCCAGCATACCGTACCCTGGTGCAACAAGTGGACAAGTGGTCCCGTCTCCCGCTGTCCCTTGCAGACCGTATCGCAGTGGTTAAAATGACTATATTGCCACGATTTCTCTACCTGTTTTGTAACATACCGATCAAACTTACCAAACATTTTTTAAAACAGTGCAAACCCAACTATTGAGGCTAGTATGGGGGGGTAAGCAGCCAAGAATCAGCTGGCGTACCCTAGCGCTCGCGTACGACAAAGGGGGGTTTGCGGCTCCGGATTTCTATGTTTATTATCTCTGCGCACAGGCCCAATACGCTTTTTATTGGTTCAGGAAGCACGAGTACATCCCACACGTTGCAGTGGAGGAAGGTGATGCCTATCCCGTACCGCTGGAGGGGGTCCTCACACATACCCGCAGACAGACGCCCAGGGCTGAGATTAATACAATTGACACAACAATCGCGGCTTGGCAAGCGATTGGCAAGCGGGCGCACAAACTCCCTTTCTACGCTCCTGCTCTGCCGCTTGCGGGTCATGCGGCATTATCCGTAACACAGGAACGGGGGCCAGTAAAAGCATTTAGAGCAGCTGGTTTCACACATTTGAGCGACTTTTACTCTGGGGGTAGATTCATAGACAATGATGATCTGGCCTACATACAACACCCCACTCCGCTTTTTCAATACTCATGTTGTCGCATGCGGCGAGCACTCCGGGATCACTACCCTGACTTCCCTGTCGAGCCTGCCACCCTACATTCACTCCAGCTATTGATAGTAGCCCCTACCAAGAAGAAATTGATCACCAAGTTATACAGGGCAGTGCAGGATGAGGCAGTGCGAGGGCAGGACACTAGCTTAGCGCGGTGGAACACGATAGTAGACCCCCCAATCACTGAACGGGAGTGGGAACAGATCTGCATACTGACTGGTCGTCTTACATCGAGTGGCAATCTGAGGATTATTCATTTTAAATTTGTGCACCAACTGTATCACACCCCTGTTAAACTTTACAAAATGGGCCTCAGAGACTCTGATTGTTGTAAGCGCTGTGGTCATTCCGAAGCAGATTTCATGCACCTTGCATGGCAGTGCGACTCGGTGCTTGAATATTGGGAGGCTGTAGTTACACGTATCCACACTATGACGGGACGGGTATTGCAGTGCATCCCTCTGGTATGCCTCCTCGGATATGTTCCCCACTTGAAGTCCACCATGGGCAGGTTTGTCGGAGTGGCCCTCCTCTTGGCCAAAAGGCGGGTTATGTTCACTTGGGAAAGTAAATTTGCTCCCAAAATTGTTGACTGGATTAAAGACCTAGTATACTGCCGTGAGCAGCTGGAACTATATGCAGAGGAGCTGCCGGTCACATCCAGGCCCTCAGACATATGGACTCCGTTGAGAGAGTATTTGTTGCTACAGGCCCAAAGGGCCACTGAATGACTCTGTGGATCACCTACACTGTTGGGCTTCTGCATTGCCTGGAATGCTTGTATCATTCTATGAAGGCGGGTTAGTTACACTGCACTTGCTGTGACACATGATTACTGACATGTACCTACCAATGTTTTCTTTTATTGTTACTTAATTAATGGTCTCGTTTACATAAAGGTTTGCTATATATGTACCCTGTACGATGCTGAAACCTTCAATAAAAAGAATAAAAAAAAAAAAAAGAGGGCTGAGATGGATTCAGGACTATGCATCATTGGTATTTTGCATGCTGACATTTAATAGTGCACACCTCGGACTTCAGAGTAGTGCTTTCGGTACAGGCACTCATTATTTTACAAATTAAGCATTGGTCAAAGATGATCTGCAGTTTAGCGTTAAGTAAAAAACAATAAAGAGCAGCCTCTCATGATCTTTACGTTTGCAGGGAATAGTAACATATATTGAATCCCTGCCTCCCGCAGGAATCTCTTGACTTGAAAATGAAAGTGTCATTCTAATGCTGCACTGCAGCTGTATAGTCACAAAAAAACAGGACAGATTGGTTCTCAACTTTGAAGGGGCCGGCTTGTATGGCTTAGAAGAGAATCAAATCTCTGTACCTATTATGCAGTGGCCTAACCACAACTGACCACGCGGGTGCCCCTGTTAGCAGGTTCCATTTCTGCCACCCTGTGTGCATTATCTAGCGCAAAGAACTTGGAAAGTCCAGCGGGAGCAACTGACTCAATTATCCATTTCTCCAGGAAAGCCACCATGGCACAGCAGCCAGCATGTCGCAGCCTCAGCTTGCTCTGATAAGCCCATCACTCTGAAGTTGTTTCTGCGATTGTGCCCCTCTGCTCTGTATTCCAAGAAGCTCACTCTGTGAGATCTGCAGTATAAGTCCGCAGCGCTTCAGAGGCAGAAGCAATTCTCCAATAGCTTCCGGTGAAGCCTTGACGCTCCCCAAGAGCGTATGCTGATCTTCTTGCATCGGTTATAGTCTCCAGTATCTCACAGGTGTTCTCAATTGCTGCCAGAACTTTATCAAGTTTGTCTGGAAATGCCCCGGGCTGCTCCTTGGGCGAGTGTGTTTGTTGGGCCCCCACAGGGATATTAGAGGACTCCTGGTCAGTAACATCCCTCCCAGTCAGTGTTTCCCCGCCCCCACTTTTTGCACCCCATTCCACAGCTACTGCTCCTTCATCAGTCGGGAACTCTAGCACCATCTCTCTCGTAGGAGTGAAAGGCTTTCTTGGATCTCCAGGGCCCGAACGGTCTGATGTGACAGCCACTTCGGGGCAAGTTAGGCTCGGCCGTGCTCCCAATACCATCCTGATGCACAGCAACAGGCAGTAGGCCCACACACGGCTACCCGCTAAATAATACAAGGCCCATCATACCTTGAGTATAGTCTTCACACTGGAGTTGACTCACTGCCAGCATCCATGAAGTTGGAGGACTGCCCATAGTAATGCTGCGATGACAGGGGTACCTGTTCCTGCTGCACACCCATGTAACACAGCATTTTTTGCGTTTAGGTGATTAATAATTACTTCTAATACCTAAATACCTTGAGGTTTCATCGGCTATTGGCCATCAATAATAAAATCTAGATCTATGCTAATACAGCCCTATACATTTCAGTTGATAGAAAATAGTTTGTGCCTGTCTCTCATTATGGTGAATGTTGACAAAATGCCCTCTCCAGAAGCGTAGGACTATTCTCGCATTAACACTGTGCTGGAGTTGGATGAGGCAGGCGGAAGAACCCCCCCCTTTTCTCCTACCACCGTTTAATCTACACATGCACTCAGTCTGAAAACACAGTGTGCATTAATGCATGCGGCATTAAAGTCTCTCGCTGCCATCTCGCTATGGAGTTAATTGCGATTAAAAATAGCCGTTTTGGGAATGATTTTCCATTTGTCGCTATTATGCTAGAGATTTTGTGACCCGTTGCTAGGGCAGGCGATTGAAGTAAAAAATAGCAATTACCAGTGTGTTTGCTGCGAGATAAACCAAACATTTTTCTTTCATCCTGGAATGGCTAATGGTTGCTTGTCACCTCGCAGAAGGCCTATAATTTTGCGGCATTTGAATCAATGCCCTTGGGCCTCTGCTGCTTGATCGGTTTTCCAAATGCACACGAGGTGAGACTGAGCCTGGGTCTCTGATGGACTGTGTAATAGGTGCAACATGGCGTCTTGATGGCTCTATTTTGACACTAGGCTTGAGAGTGCAGAAGCACAGAAATGATTTGTTATATTGAACGGCCCTTTGATACAGTAGTTTCTTGTGGCAGGTGGCCCACAAAGTTAGGGTGCTGGCTCTGAATTGAGGGGGGTTCGGAGGTTAAAATCAGTTTTCTCTGTAACCCTGAAACAAAGGACCCTGATACAAGCTTTCTCCAGAGCTGCCCTGAAACTTTGTTAGTCACTAGCACTCAGTGGGGAACTCTCCTTCTCGCAAAGAAATAATGAGGAACTTTAAACCTTCATAAGAAATAGTTGGATGCTGTAAAACAACACGTCAACAGTGACGGCACCGGATACATAAGGCCCTGCCCGACAATCATGATTCCAAGCATTAGTGATAAAACTGTCTATTGTGCTGGGATATCTTTGGTTCTTAGAAGCACCCCATACTATGAAACATTTAGAAATGTAGATGTATTCGACTACTGTCCGAGTTTCATCCTGCGTGATCGTGTGCTTCTAATTTCTCAATCCACCATGTCATTGATCAGAGTATCCCGTTTCTCCGGTTCATTTAAGTTTGTCCAATCTTTTGTTTTCTGTTCAATGCACAACTACAGCCAACATTTGCAGAGTGCTGTAATGTTGCTAGTATATCCCAATAAAGGAGCTACACGTTTTAAGGGTTAATTGTATTTATTCTATAATATGCAGGAGAGCGCCGGGAAACGCGTCCGGACCGCTCTAATCTCAGCGCTCAATGCGCCCACAAAATGGCGGCCGCGCTCTACGTCATCACGCACTTGCGTAACGACTAGAGCGCGACACTACATATCTCCCTTCTTTACGGGACAACAACAACACAATATAGATAAGAGTCTGTGAGTCTCTCAGGCCTGAAGTTACTTCACTTCTCCTAGATCATAGTCTCTGTATTTGGCTGGCCTTACCACTGTTCTCCCTGCCTGTGTACGTCTTACCGGAGTAGAGGTGGAACTCTCCGCACTTTCCTCTGCCTTGCTTGCCTGTATCTTTCCAGTTCCCTTAGGGCTCTCTCTCTCGGGAGTCTTGCCTTTGTCCTCCTGATGTTCATCTGCGATGGGATTGTCATCCTCTTCCTGCTCCACTCCACTTCTTTCTATCCCTAAGTCCCTCTCTCCTTCGCATGGTGATACATTGTCTGTAGGTGAACTTAGGTTCTCTTGTGTCCTTGTTCTTTCCTCTCTGTCCCTCTGCAGTATCTTATTGCACTTGGACATGCGATCCTGCGACCAGACGTTTCCGTCACTGAGCAATGCTGCTCTGTTATACTCCTGTTCCACTTGCATGGGCAAGCTGTATTTGCTGTCTTCTTTCCTCCTTAATTGGGCGAGTTTGACTCTGACCCACTCTCCTCTTTCCAAGGATGTCTCCTTCACATTGCGTCTCTTGTTGTACTGCTCTGTGTATATTCTCTGGGCTCTCTCCAAGTTGTGGTGAACTACTGCCGGGGACCATTTACTTGTGACAGTCTTTTCCTTCCATGCTAGATTGTCCTTAGTGAAAGGATCACGTCCCCTTAGGATTTGAAACGGGCTGTATCCAGTGCCAGTTGGTGTGATTCGGAAGGCCCACAGCATACTCCTCACTTCCTTCTCCCAGTCCTTCCCCACTCCTATGGCTGATTGTATGGAACCCATTATGACACGGTTAAACCTTTCGGCTAGACCATTTCCCGCCGGATGGTAGACAGATGTGTGTTTGACTTTGATGCCATTTTGTTCCATGTATTTGTTCCACTTTTCTGATGTGAATTGAGGTCCATTGTCACTCAGAATGGAATGGGGGATGCCTTCTCTGAGGAAGGTAGCCGTAAGAAATCTGAGAACTGTTTCCGTGTCCATCTCCTCCTGTATGTCTTATTCGGGCCACTTTGAATACCGATCTATGAGAACTACTACATATTTCGGGGTTCCCTCTGCGTCCAACACTGGACCAAGAATGTCTATTGACAATTCCTCCCACGGGTTGGCAGGGTTGTCGAACTTCCCCAATGACGGGCGTATTAAGGTTTGTGATTTATCCGCTCTTTGGCACTGGTCACATTCCCGAACATGTCTCTCAATCTGATTGTCCATTGCTGGCCACCAGTACATCTGCTTGGTTCTCATCTTTGTTTTCACAATGCCCAAGTGCCCTTCATGCAACACTGCTAGTAGGTGTGGTATTAACGACGCGGGAGGAACTACTTTCTCCCCTCTAAACAGGAATGTTCCCTGGTCTCCTATGGATAACTCCTCCCGCACTTCAAAGAATTTCCTGTGTTCTGCCTTCAGGTGCCTTTTTTCTGGCCACCCTTGCAGTATGAAGTCCTTGATTTCCTTAACGTCTGTGTCATTTTCATAGGCTTGTTTCCATTCCTGACCACTTATCACTTTCTCATGATCTTCCGTGAATGCCACCCGGACTTCGTCCTCGTCCGTACCTGCAGGGGCTTCCTCCATAGCTGAAGCTCGGCTGAGATAATCTGCCACTTTATTCTTAGCTCCCGGGATGTACTCCACATCATACCTGTAGTCTAACAATTTCAGGGTCATTTTGGCGATGCGGTGTGTAGCGCTCGCGTGACCACAGGACGTGAGTACTTTGACCAGGGGTTTGTGGTCTGTTTTAAGCTGAAATCTCGTGCCCCATATAAATTGGCGGAATTTCCCCATGGCCCACACCACAGCCAGCATCTCCTTTTCTATCACACTGAATTTCTGTTCTGTTGGTGACAATGTCCTAGATGCAAAGCTGATGGTCGCCAGCTCTCCATTCTTCCTTTCCTGCATAAGGACTGCCCCTAGTCCTTTTTCGCTCGCATCAGTGGTCAATATGGATTCTCCTTGCGGATCATATCCTTGTCGGGGAACTGCTTTGCTGATATCCTCCTTGATTCTCTGAAACTCCCCTAGTGCCTCTTCTGTCCACCCGAAGGCCATTTTGTCTCGTATGAGTAGTCGCAGGTGGTGTGTCTTGGTGGCAAAATGTTGCACGAATTTACTATAATATTCGGCCATCCCTAAGAATGATCTCACTTCTTCCTTGCTCTTTGGTGCGGGTGCTTCACATATCGCTTTGACATTGGCGTGTTTGGGCGTGATGCCTTGATCACTGATCTCATGACCCAAATATGTGACTGACGCCATTCCGAATCTGCACTTCTCCCATTCTGCCGTCAGGCCGTTCCTTTCCAAGATTTGTAACACTATTGCTAGCTTTTTGTTGTGGTCGGTTTGATCCTTGCCCATCACCAAGATGTCGTCTTGGAAGTATTGTACTCCCTCTATGTCTTTGAACAGTTTGTGCATCAACTTCTGGAATACCGCTGCTGCTGACGCCAGGCCGAATGGCATCCGGCGGAACTGGTAGCATCCAAATGGCGTTATGAAGGATGTCAGTTTATGGCTCGTGTGATGCAGGGCTATTTGATGATAAGCCGAGGCGAGATGCACGGTGGAAAACCATTTTATCCCCTTTGTTTTTGCTAGCATTTCATCTATTCTTGGTAATGGGAATTTTTCCACTATTATACACTTGTTCAACTCGCGTAGGTCCACGCACAAACGAACCTTGCCATTGGGTTTCATCGCCACCACCAACGGGGCCAGCCATTCCGAACTGTTTATTGGTTCGATGATCCCCTCGTCTTCCAATCTCTGCAGCTCTTGTTGTACTGCGTCCCTGATTGCTAATGGTATGTTCCTCACCTTGTGGGACACTGGTTTGGCGTTTTCCTTAAGGTCGATTCTGTGTGTAAATTTCGTTAGTTTTCCCACTCTTCCTCCAAACACTGTGGGGAATTCGCCTTTCATTTTTGTGAAGTTGGACTGATTGTCTATGCTGGTCATCAGGACTTGCATGTCCCCTCCTGGGTTCAATTGTATGCCCAAGTCGCCTTGGTCCATCCATCCTAGAACAGAGGGACCCTTTTCAGCCACGTATAATTTGCACTCTGCACTACGATCCTTGGATTCGAATTTCAGGACTCGATATCCGACCATTGGGATGGGTTCTCCTGTGAATGTGACCGGACGTATGTCTGGGGGTTCAAGGTGTGATCCCAGGCTGGGTTTAAAGTTTTCACTCCACACTGTCCGTTGAATGATGGTATACGGAGATCCAGAGTCTGCCACCATTTTGATCAGAACTCCTCCCACTACCATGTCACATTGTGGTTTCTTGGAGCGTCTGCAGTCTATGCCCAGTACTTGTTCTTCGATGCACAGCACATTGTCTTCTTCCTCTTCTCCTTCTTCTTCAACTCCCATGGCTTGTGCTACGTACTTGACCGTTGGCCTCTTCACCTTGCGGCGACACACCTTTTCATAGTGCCCTACGATTCCACAGTACATGCATTTGGCCCGGAAGGCAGGGCAACGTTTATCATATGCCGCATGGGATGGACTGCCGCACCGGTAGCACGTGGCTGTGCCCTCTTTATTCGGTTTCTTTGCCTGTGTTGGTCGTGGAGTCCATTTGGTTTGTACTTTCCCTTCTGCCGCCGTCGTTTTGCCCCTCTCTGGCGGTTCTGCTTCAGTGACTCTGTTGACCATGGGCATCGCAGTAGTTTCTCTCTTCGCTGCCTCAGCGCATCTTTTGGATAGTTCCGCCTTTTTCACCATGGCTATGACTTCCTTCAGGGTAGCGTCCCCATTTACCCATAGTTTGTCTTGGATCGCTGTGTTTGTCGTGTGCATGACTATTTGGTCTTTGATAAATTCGTCATGCAAGGCACCAAATTTGCATGTGATAGCTAATTTCTTTAACGCCGCAACGTAGTCATCTATGGACTCACCCCCTGCTTGTTTCCTCTGTTGGAAGTTATATCTGTCTATGGACGTGCACACTGCCGGTCTATAATGGTTGTTTAGGTCTTCTATCGCGTGTCGGAATACGTCATCATCAGCGTCCTGTCGATGTGTGGGGACCAGGTTCTGGAAGACCCTGATTCCTTCCGGGCCTAAGTTGTGGAGTAATATTCTCTTCTTCCTCTTGCTGGGGAATGCCTCTCCACCTTCATCTTCTATGGCTTCTAGGTAGTTCATGAAATATTCTCTCCAATCTTCCCATTTCATCAAGGGATCGCCTGGTTTGGGTAGGAATGGGATTGGTGTCGTAAGTGAAGACGCCTGCGCACACATTTCGGCGCATCTTTCTGGTATAGCTTCTTCCCCCCTTGGACTGCCCGGTGCACTTGTGCTTCTGGGGTGTGGTTGGTCTTGTTGGGGCCCCGAGGCAACCCCGTCGCTGTGCTGCACTTGTTCCGCCAGGGTCCTGGATGTCCAATAGGTGATTCTGGCGAGGTGACTTTGAGCCTACTGATATGTTCTTTCCCTCCTTTATTGTGGCCTGTGTATGACTACTTGCTCCGTGGGTGCTTGCTTGCTGTTGTACTGTCCTCTGCCACGCTCTCCTGCTGTGTGACGTCCCTTGGCCAATGTTCCTCGTGGCCTTCCTTTCTGTGCTCTCCGGTGGGTCCTTGTGTTGCCCCCTTTTTTTTTTTTTTTCTTCGGATCCCAGTCTCGTCGCCACTGTAATGTTGCTAGTATATCCCAATAAAGGAGCTACACTTTTAAAGGGTTAATTGTATTTATTCTATAATATGCAGGAGAGCGCCGGGAAACGCGTCCGGACCGCTCTAATCTCAGCGCTCAATGCGCCCACAAAATGGCGGCCGCGCTCTACGTCATCACGCACTCGCGTAACGACTAGAGCGCGACACTACAAGTGCTCCGACACCCGCGAGGCTTGGACTGCACTATATAAAATTACACAAACAGTTCAAATAAAGTAAGCAGTCAGACATAATATTGGGGAAGACTCTGACAAGTTTACTGTATCAGGGTGTTAGACTACTAAAGGTTCTTTTGGTATCCCTGAGCCATGAAGGGAAATACTGCTGTGTTAGATGACATACACAGTAATCTACAGTATGCTACAAATAGTGCCCTCAAATCCAATATATTCCATAATATGTAGGATTACTCCACAAGAGGCCCAATATTGGATTCCGCCATAATACTCATGGTGCTGCACGGTACACATCATGCCAGATGCATGTTATAATATTCTGGGTGGTACACAATGCAAGCTATGTCTCGTGTGTGCCATAAAATGGATATATGGTGGCATCATGTCAGTTGCGTGCCATATTTCACATTGGAGCATACAGGCCACATAAATTCCAAACTATTTTCAGGAACAAATGTGCTACTTGTAAATATGATGATGGAATATATGGAAATTATGGGAGATCGATTCATAAAGAAAACAGCGGCTACGAGCATCCTGATGGAAGGAGGAGTGCCAAAGCATGCTCTGGCAATACATGAAAACAAAAGGATATTACTAATACATTTTTATTAATAGTACACACCTTTAAAGTGCAAAAAACGTGAAATATTTTTCTGTTCTTTTCAATACCACCTTAAAGCCAGAAAACCCTGATGGCCAAACCGAGGTGTAAAATGACAATTTAAAGGCTGCTTTAGATTTTGCCTCTGTGATAATTAGCTGTATATAAGAACAAGAGCTATCTTATCACAATTTAGCACCCTAAAGTAGGCCCCTGATGGCACACTGTGTGTCTAATTGATCGTGCAACACTGAATTAAATTTCTATTGATCTGCTGAGAGCCATAGTTCACAAACCTATGTTGAAGGATTAGGACACAAGACTGGGGTAATGCCAGATGTTGTATTTCACGTAAGTCCGCAATTAGCATGTTTGTACAGACGTCACTATACTGACCACCGCCAATAAATGTAACCGAAAGGGAAAATCCGTTCTCGCAAGGATAGCAGTAAGCAAGGTGTCTCACCTAGAGCACCATGGAGATGAGAAAGGAGGCGGGAGTTCACATGCAACGCAAGCAGATTGACAGCTGGGCCAGGGTACTGGGACATCCAATCAGTGCAAGATACGCGATGCAGACTCTTAAGTAGCAGAAACATACATTTTATGCCATTATGGCGAATTGATGAACTGGAACGGACAATGTCTGCGATTGATAATGATCACTGATGATCCATCAAAGGCTAAGTTTGGTTGGGGATTCTGAATTAATATTCATGAGATGCATTTTTCAACGCACAATCTGAACAAGGGTAATCGCGCATTCATTATTTATACTGAACAGTTGGCCTGGGGTCACCAGCAGGGTGCACCATCAGCCAGTGCTCTTGTTAGAGACATTGTATGCACCACAGAGACATGGGGGGTGGTGACTCATGTTTGGGCTACTAGCCCCACTGTCGATTGTCGGATGGTGGGGGTCTACCTTTATATCTAATCTAGCTTCAGCCCTGAGATGTATTACTGGGCAAACGTAGCAGATTGCACAGACACATCACACGCATTAGCATAGCAGTAACCCATACATTACGCATTTGCCAAACGACTCTGATCATTGGTATAGAACAAAAAGTTACTTTAGATCAGTTTAAAAGAGATGGGTCTTTTAGTCAATGTAATGCCCGAGTGTTTCCCAAAGTTAATCAAGAGTTTGATCATTAAAATGCAGCTAAGAGGATAACATCCTTAGATGTTCTGAAGGGAAACATTTCTACTCTGATAAAGATTTCTTACAACACAAGGCTACCATTTCCCACAAAGGAAAAAGTGACCATAACAAAAAAATGAATCACGGAAATTGAAATTAGCAATTCTGATTACAGTAGGTTTAAACGAGAGCATGTAAATTATTTTGAAATAGGAACCCATTGGTGCAGTGTAATTAATGATATAAGTGAAATCGAAGTGGTATCAGGCAAGTTAATGAAAGTAGAACGAGAAGCAAAGCCATGCACGTAAAACCCACTCTCAAGTGGATTTTTAATGATATAAATGACAAAAAGAAAATATGATTGTTTATGAGGCATTTAAATATGCTTATTAAAAAGAAAGAATGAACACACACTGATTTGCTATGAATCACACAGCAAGGTGAGCATTATTCTGTGTTACAAAGGGCTTATCAAATAGGGCTGTGCAATTCATAATACCATTGTGAGGCTGCTGATTGAGCAGCCTGCAGGTCAGCATGTTCCCTTCTGAACACCACATGTGAAAACACGGTTCTGGAGTGTTGCAAGACTTCCAGCTGCATTAATTCTAGTAATCCCACATTTGTAGTAAGAGAGGAGGCAAAACCAGCTGGGGTTATTTTATTCTTTTTAAAGAAAATGCGTCTCATGTCAGCATATAGGTTTAAAAATGGGCCATATTCGCATTTGATACAGGACTTTTTTAGCCGGTGTAGAATGGTGGAGAAGAAGGGCCCAGGAGTGAGTCTAGAAGGAATGAGGTTCGTGACTGCTGTAGAAAGAGAGATTTGACACTGTGCGCAGTCACTTTAAGCAACATGACTTGCCCTAAAGGTTATTACTGTGGTGGCATACTGTAGGTGACTGATGCCAGGTTTTCACTACAGATGTTAATAAGGACTCGAGGAATTGTCCCGATTATAGTATCTGAGTGTGTGAAAGGATGTTTCTGTCTTACCTTACTCTAGGACAGTGGTCTTCGAACTGTGGCTCTGCCTCCTCAGGAGGGGGCACAGTGATGTCGGCGTGGTCAAGGCTCTGGCCAAGGGGAGCATTTTGTATCTCCAAGGGAAATGCAAACATCATGCTGAAAAACAGTGTTCTAATATTGGTGAAAGAAAATAGAGTGGCTGTGAACCACTCGTACTTGGCAGCCAATAATGTCTTTGGTCTGGTGGCTTAGTGGACTGATGCGTCCAGTGTGTGGGCCTGTGTTTGATCTCATGGTCACAGGTTCAAATCCCGGCGGGTCCACGCAGCTTTTCATCCTTCTGAGGTCGATAAAATGAGTACCATTGAATTGGGTAACAATAAAAATCTGTTATTCTGCGCCAAGGTACCCTTGGGTGAACGTGCACTTTACATATACACGTGTTACGTCCTGGCTGGAAGTATGTAACCAGGGCCGGACTGGCCGCAGCGGGCACCGGGCGTTTCCCCGGTGGGCCGCCAGGGTGGGGGCCGGTTTTGGGCCCCTGAGGGGCCGTTTTGGTTACCGGGGGCCGGCAATATATGCCCCCTGTAACAAAATCGGCCGTAACCGGCCCTAGGAAACAGCTCGGCCGCACCCCCCTCGCCCTCTTGGGGGGACGGCTGAGCAGTTTCCCAGGGCCGGTTTCGATTCCCAGTCCGGCCCTGGGCACAGTCCACTCCTCTGTCACCACTGACAAACTTTACAACTCATTTGCAGATCATTTAAGGAGGACTGATTATTCATTTACTTAAAAAGCTTCCTTTTTATGCCTCGAAACATCTGGAGAATTATGTCCTGACCAAGGTCGAAAATCACATCTAGACCAACAACAGATCACACCATCTCCTGGCAGGTGGCCAGGAGGGGGTTCAAGATCCTTGGTCTTGGTGCTCGTGGGTGACTGTGGTTGCCTGCTGATATTGGCAGTAGTGCTGTCCTAGTCCGGCAGGACCTGTTCGCAGATTGTGAGACACACTGCTTTCAGCTGCTATTCAGTGGTTTCCTCATTCTGGATTTCAAGTTGTGGTTTCACCCAGTGGTTCCGTCTAGTCTCTCTTTTTAAAAATATAGAGTGTCCCCTAGTCGATGTTGTAGTTTCCTCCCCAGCCTGGGTACTTTCCAATGACTACACCACACACGGAACTTAGTATAACACGTCTTTATTGTTTTCTGGGTAATTGCAAACTCAGCATTCTAAACCTGCATCCAGTTCACTACGCTCCAATGCTTAGATCACAGTTCCACGGAGTCAATCAGGAGCCACAAAGGTTCCATCATTACAAACTCACATGACACTACATCTCACCCTCTGTTAAATAAAAAATTCCAATTTTATTTACAAATCTATACAATTGCAGCTCTTCAATTAGTCTTCTTGGCGCTTGGATCACATGTCCCGACCATGTTTTCGGAAACTGGGAACAGGCAGTAGAAATGTCAATCACTAGCATTGCTGATGGAGAAACGGCAGCAGTCAGGGGTTCTTCACTTGTCCTTTCAGACCCAGTCTCTACAATGACATCAGTGCCTGACGAGTGATGAGCCACATGTGCGCGGAGTTTCCAGTAATGGACTTCCCAGGACACTGGACAGTCACGATTTGTCCTTTGCTGGTCACTACATGAAATGGTTCAGCATCGAAAGGAGCATCAGACTTTTGTTTTCTATGCTTACGAACAAGTACTCAATCTTCTCTAGTGAACGCAACATCTTTTGCATGTCGATGCTTGTCTGCATAGGGCTTCATTTTACTCTTAAGAACCAAGTCTTTCATGTGTGTTTCTTCCTCTGTATTTGCTCTTCTGTTGGTTCATTGAGGTAACTTGGTCGTCAAGGCTCTCCCGAACATCAAGGTTGCAGGGCTTTCACCTGTGGTGGAGTGAGGGGTCAAGCGATAAGCTCAAAGAGTGGAATTTAAGACCGCTTTAAGGTTGAGTTTCTCTAGTATAGCACGCTGGACGGCTTTCTTTAGAGTACTCACGAAATGTTCAACAAGGCCATTGGCCTGTGGCCAGAGAGGGGTGCACTTCTAATGCTTCACATTAAGGTGATTGAGAATGCCTTTGAATTCTCGACTCTTGAAATGTGAGCCGTTGCCAGACTTTAAGTTCGAAGGAACATGCTAGGTCATGAAGATGCTGTCTAATCTCTCAATGATACGTTCTTGAGTGATAGATAGATCTTCGATCAATGGAAAACGGGAATATTCATCAACGATTACCATCAGGTGATGTCCATTGTCAAGAGGACCAAAGAAGGCCACTGCAATTCTTTCCCATGTATGCTTTGGCAACTCTTACATGTTTAAAGGGTGTTGAATGGTTTTCGATGACAGGCAGTTGCAGAGATGACAGGCATTTCATTCTCTTTCAACTCTCTCGTCGGAATGTGGCAACCAGACTCAGTGGCAACAAATCTGCAATGTCCTTCATAGGCCACTTCAATTATCTGTTGTCACAGACTCTCCGGAATAACAGTTCTTGAACCTCTTAGAATAATACCTTCCTGAGTAACGGACAGTTTATCTTTGACATTCTGAAAGTCTTGATATTCACTATCACTGGTACGAAGTCGAGGGTGCTGGTACCAAGACTGATGTGCAATAATGTCTTTCAGTTTTAGAATGTCACTATCTTGACTTGTGGCAGTGACAATTTGTTCCAACGAAATGGCAGCTGGAGTGCTTGATTTAGCTATGAACTTTATGTAAGCTTCAGCCATCTTAGAATAGGTGCCAAGGCATTGTAGAGGCACTTGTGAGAAGAAATCAGCAGGGTTTTGATCTTTCCCTGGACGATGCACAATGGTGTCGTTGTACACTTGCAATCGCAGACCCCAACGTTCAATGCGAGGAGGCATTTTTACTTTTGGATTTCCAAAGATAGTCAACAATGCCAGATGATCAGTCACAAGTGTGAAGGAATTCCTATACAAGAATACATGGAAATGTTCACAAGCCCACACCACTGCTAAGCTTTCTTTCTCAGGTTGTGAATAAGCATGTTCAAATTTCAGCTTGCATATGCCACAATACATCTTCGAGCATTAGGGTGTCTGCTGTGCTGTGGAAGGATGACACCCAACCTTACAGGGCTAGTGTCAACAACAACCTCTGTATGAAGCTTTGGATCAAAATATGCCATTTCAGTAGCGTTCTCAATAGCTTGTTTGATTTTCTGGAAGCTTTGCTCGCAGTCATGTGACAAAAGAAAAGAAACATTCTTTTTCATCAAGTCTGTTAATGGTGCAGTGACAGTGGCAAAGTCTTGTATGTATCTAGAGCAATAGCTGGCCATGCCAAGGAATGAACAGAACATGGAAACATCTTGTGGGGGACTGGCAGTTGACAGCGCTCGCACTTTAGCTGGATCAGGTGTCATGCCCCCATTAGAAAAGATACGGCCGAAAGATTTTAACTTTGTCTTATGGAACTCAAATTTCTCAATGTTAAACTGGCATCAGCAAGCAGCTGACACACTTTTGTCGTAGCTTTGTCATGCTCCTTCTGTGTAGCTCCCAAAACCATTGTGTCATCACTGTAATTAAAAGTCTTCATGACAGGCTGTATGTTACGTCGAATGGCATCTTGGAATATCTCTGCAGCTGACGACACATCAAAACGTAGTCTCTTGTAACGGAACAGACCAACATGTGTAGAAAAGGTTGTAATGTACCTGCAATTCTCCTCAGGTTCCAACTAATGATATCCTTTATTCAGATCCAGATGAGAGAATACCTTAGCATCATTCAATTGTGTTATCATGTCTGCAGAGTGCGGACCTGGATGCCGTTCTCTTTCGATTGCCTTGTTCACTTGATGCATATCCACGCAGATGCATACATCTCCTTCACTGTCCTTTTTTGGGTTCTACCACAATGGGAGAAACCCATGGAGTTGGACCAGTGGAACACTCAAATATATTGCGTTTGAGTACAGATTGAAGTTCTTTTTCAACAGGTTCCTGTAAGTGAAGAATATAGCATGTTACTACGCATGCTATTACATCGCATTCTATTACAACGTTGTTAGAACGCGATACCTTTACATCGCAAGTCATTAGATCGACTTGCTGTAGGGGGTGCGCTGGACTTAGGAATAGTATCATTTACTATTCCAACTCCAGCATGCGCAACAGTAGGGAAGGTGTTGGAATAGTAAATTATACTATTCCTTAGGTTAGAGCGCCCCTACAGCAAGTCGATCTAATGACTTGTGATGTAAAGGTATCGCGTTCTAACTACGTGATCGTAACAACGACCGCGTTGTAAAAGGAACGCGATGTAATGGTAGCGTTGTAAACGCTGTTTCCCATAAGTGAAAGACATTTCTTCTGTGTCTTTGAGGAATAGGACGGACGTCCTCATTAATATGTAATTGGACTTTCATAGTCCTGAGTTTTCCCAACCCATGAAGCAACAAAGTGAATTGACTTACTATTTTGTGATGAGCATTCATGTTATAGTTCACGGATATTAGTCCCATATCAGCAGTTGTGCTGAAGCTGAGTAAACAGGCACTTGTTGCTGTACCTTAAAGTACATGAATGGGTGATTTTACTATGGTGGTCTTCTGCTTCATCTTTGGTGCTTTGTCATGTCGATTTCTCTTGGACCGGTGTTTTTCCTCACGGGTGGCCAGTCTAACATCCGCATGCTTATCTGAGGTAAACATCGACATGGCACAACCATCTTCTCCACTTTCGCTTGATATTGATACGGAAGAACTGTGACGAAGATTTAGATGGCGATCAACTTCATTTGGTGTTGATTTGCCTCAGCTGATGTGGTCACTTGGCCTTATGGGCATGCATTGAACATTGCTTCTGGAACGTTCGGGTGGCCATTTTGTCTTTGCGCTGTGACGCACTTCGTTTTTCCTTCGCCTTGCACATCGTCACAAAATGGTTCTACTTTCCACAGCCTTTGCAGATCTGCCCAATGGCGGGACATTTACCTTCATGTGGAAATGAAAATCCACCTGAAACACAGCTTCTTTTTGTGTAGAGAATTCACTCTGTCTCTCTTGGCCTTGTGCTGTGGCTTATTTCTCACATTCATGATAGACTCGCTCTGGGCTCCTCCGGCCTCCATGTCAGCAGCTTATTGATCAGCATGCTCTTCAGCTCTGGCAGCCATGAGTTGCTCCAGACTAAGAGTTTCTTTCAGCATTCATCGTCTGAATGAATCTGACAAACTTCCGTAAATCACTCTGAGGCGTATAGCTTCCTCATCATTAAATTAATTGAACTTTCGGTGTTTGATGAGCGTATCCAGTCTCACAACAAATTTGTCGATGGTCTCACCAGCTTTCTGTCGTTCTTGACTGAAGATGTACCTTTCTTAATCTGCATTTGGCATTGGATTGAACTTGAGTTTTCAAGGCTGCTTTGATTTGACTGTAGGTAATTTTGTCAGCTTACGGCATTCTCTGTATGACTTCTTTTACACCTTCACAAGCAAGATTCCTAAGCTACTTGATAATATACTTGTTATCTGCTTCTTCAATCACATCAGTGGAATCATCAAATGTCTCTATCCAGGCACGCCATCTGTCACCAATATACAACCTTTTGCCAGCATCGAATGGCAGTGGTAGTTTGAAGAAGGCGGCAGCATTGTAAGCATTTACGAGATTGGCTGACACTGAGGATGGAGTTCCTTCTGATACCGTTTGCTGTCCATACCATCTATAAGGCCCTGTACTGTGCTGGCCTCTGGGTCATCTTGGACAGCCGGTGAAACCTTAACCCTCCCTTTTGGTCTCCATGGGAGCCCTTTGCTTTTAGGTGACCTAGGGAGTTGTTCTGAGCCACCACCCAGCAGCTTTGGTGGTGGGCCACTTCAGGTAGAGACAATTTTGTAAGCACAACCCCGGGTGCTTTCTCTGAGGCTACCTCCCCCAGGGCAGTGGCACAGCGGCTCTCTTTATTCAGTACTGGTAAGCAAATTACATTTCTTGTATCACTTTGTCTTTAGGTGTTTCTTTGTGTTGATTGACACCTGGTTGATCTCTGCCTCGCAGCGCTTCTATTTGCAGTCTTATCTTCCACTTTGTTGCTCTTTCAAAACCTGGTTGCATCTGCTTATTGCGTTGTCACTCCATATGAATGTATGGCTTTGAGTTGCGTAGTAGCGCAGTACCTCTGTGTGCAGCCTTCCCAGCAGGTTCTCAGCCACCGAGGTGTAGACTTCATAGTGAAGCTTTCATTAACTTCAAATGCTTTACATGGAACTGGGTCTGTGCTTTGACTCCACATATGTCAAATGCCGATTCTGCACTTCGACGGAGGCACACATGGCACGCACGAGCAGTTTGCTGGACCACGGCAAACTCTATGGGAGAGCACTGTCGATCTTCGAGTTATTTTTCCCCTATCTCGTCGCCAGTTGTAGCATCTTCTACGGCCTGGGTACTCGCCAAAGACTATGCCACACACGGAGCTTAGTATAACACATCTTTATTCTTCTGCGTGTAACCGCAAATTCAACAATCTAAACCTGCATTCAATTTACTATGCTCACGCCACAGTTCTACGGTGTCTATCAGGAGCCACAAAGGTTCCATCATTAGAAACTCACACGACACTACAGATGCCTTGTGTGGTGATTCAAGAATCATTTTACAGGTATGCTGATGACACCGGATCATCTTGTTATAGGGGTATAAGATGGCAGCTTTGTTAAATTTACTGGTCTGTCTTATGACACTTCATACACTTCAGTAGAATTAAAGTAAGCGGCAGGCTGTTTTATTGTCCATACATTAAATCTCATTATGGTCATTAAATATTCGGTGGACCTAGTTAGGACAGCCACTACCCCCTTTTACTACCATGAAAAAGGAAAAATTTCGCTCAAAGGGAAGGGAGAGAATAAGGATTGAAAGGACTGCTGCACGCCCTCTCTTCCTTGAAGTCTCAACGCCTAGACATGAAGTGTTCGCTGCTAGACCCTCTTCGTTTTCATTCATGTGGTGGGGGGTATCATTACCTGCCAGCCCCCCGTTGCACAATTGTAGATTGGTCTCGAAGGTGTTACAAAGGAGACGGGTAGCATCAGAATCTTGGCTTTATCTAAGTACAGCCGAGAACTCCAAAGTAGGCAAGAGCCGAAACATTGATCTGAAGTGCCACACATCAGAAAGGTACCAAGTGCTAGATGTGAAAACCACATGAAGAAGTAGGCTGCAGTATCCAAGCAACATCTTCAGCTGTGAGTCATAAGTCATAGCCAAGACTCTGATGTAATTGGGATAATCTGAAGGTCATCACAACAGGTTGCTATACCTGTTTGCATGTTCATGAAAAATGCCCCATTTATTCTTTCTTTCTGTTTGATCAAGCCACAGGCCCTGAAAGAATGACAGTCCTTCTCTTTTAGTCATAGGCTTTCTGTTGTAAATTCTAACCCGTTCTCCACACTTGCACTGTTGTAATGCGGTTTAATCTACAAGGCCTAAATCCAAAACCTCCAGTTTATATGGAGTGTGCCCCTGAAAGAGCCTTTTCAGCTGAGGCATAGAGATTGTATGGGCATGGAACTGGCAGGATTGTGCTGGAATCAAATGTAGAAGTCTGCAAGACACAATGCCTGGTACAGTGCCCGCTCGGTGCTTCTGGGAGGCAAATGATCAGTATACCCACACTGGCAGCATTCATCCGGATTTAACTCCTTTGCTTCCACAGTGCCATTGAGTCTATAGAACTGCGTTACAGTCCACAAAACCCAGTCTCATGCCTCACATATGCAGAGTGTGGGGCCACGTGCCTGTGTTGTCAATAATGGCCCTCCCAATGGTTGGTATGTAGCTCTTCATAGCCCTGATGCGGTTGGAATATGCTTGGTTTGCTTTGAGTTTTTGGGTGCAGTTTCAGAGTGCATGCGTTTGTGCCCCATGTGGTTTTGGCGACCACAGCTTACCTTCTGCAACAATAGCAATTCAATGGGGCGCAGTTAGTCTCCGGATAGTCTGAAAGTGCACCTCGGCTTTTTTGTCGTTTAAAAAATATGTATGATAGCCATTTATGGGAAATTTATATGGGCAAACATGTAAAATTGAGAATATTGCTGAAAATACCTGTGCATTTTAAATAGCCACGATAACACACACTTTTGCTATGGCATTAGGAAGCATCGCATACCTGGTAACTTGCACATTTACCTTGCAAACCTTCGCCTTGTCAATCATTGTGTCGTCAGGGTTATGTTAAGGGGTAGAGATAGGGTGGGCTTATGTTTATTATAATCTGGAATGCGTAAAAAACAAATACCAGTGGTCCAGCTTCTAGGTGCAGCGAACAAAAAAAAAAATACCTGGCAAGAAGGCACCAGTAACATGGGTAAGGTGGGGGGGGCAGCAACACTGTACGTCGGTGATAAGTGAAGGAAGGCGGCGAAACACGTTACATGCTTATTACAAGGAATATATTGGGAGGGAGTGGTGTGAAAGAGGAAATTATAGCGCTGGCTTTGAAGTCGGGCAGTGCTGTTCAGCAGCAGGTGTTTCAAATTTGTGGTTAAAGTGGAGTAAGATCAAGTGTAATGGGCAGTGTGTCAGGAGAGTAGATTCATATATTCAGAACGAGCTGTTGATAAAGTGCTTATGAAGTGCATCGTGACATTAGAAAGGCAGACAAAGTAGTGTTTGGATAGATAGTGGTGTGGATTCAACATAACACATACACACGATTAACTAGTCATGGCGCATACATCACTGTGCAGATACCGCATGGATTATTATTTTCAAGTGCACTCCTGTGCTCTCTTTATCGAGTGATGCGCAGAAATATTAACACTATTGCTTCAATTCAGAGTTTGAAGATGAATTCCATTGCTTACACAAACTGGAGATTGCGCAGGGATCGGAACCTTGAGTTGTGTGGTGATTATTGCACCCCGTTATTTTCCTCTGATTTTGGCAGGTGAAACTTGACGACATTTATCAGGATAAATGCGTGCAAAAAAAGGAATGCTTGCAAATTTCAGTGCAATAAATCCCATTCATCTGTTGTGACAAATTTTACCTTCACAACTTGGAGTAAGAGGAATTTTTCACACCTGGGAAATACCTCACCCCTGGGCAATAATAAATTACACTCCCTATTACGACCTATTTGGAATTGGTGACTAGCCCTGTGCATTTACAGTTGTCATGTTTGAGCCGTCAGGAGTAGAAGTGGGCGAGCCAGCAAATTGATATGGCGAGGCAGTACCAAGCCAAGGGTCTTGCTTGGCTCGTAGAGCTTGTGTCCGAGGCAAGCTCTGAAAAAGCTACAACAAAGTGCATCACGTCAAGTATGAGGACGTCATTAAAAAAGTGTATTTCTTTAAAATGTAAAAGCTTTGATATTAATGCGTCATATTTTCGCACTGTACTGAGAAGTACTTATTAAAAGTGATAGTTTTTAAACATGAACGTAGACCCATTCTGCCCTGCCCCCATCCTGGTGACAGTGCCATTAGTGAACTACGAGGCAAGACAGTTGTCACATGAACCCTGTATATGGGCCAGATTCTTAGACAGAGCAACATTATAGTCAATTAAATAAAAAACACTAGGTTTTTGTGCAGCTGGTATTATCAACTCACTGCTTTCATATGAGATAGTGAAGAAAAAGGAGGATCAGTAAAATGAAATATTTGCTGAAGATCACTCAATTTGGTTAAGCAGGGAAGCCATGATTAAGGTAGCTTTTTTTGGTTTCATTTATTACAAATCAGCCACTAAATGGGTATCTATTTGTCACTCCTTTTTTCCTTCAAACGTTAATACTTTGTTTTCACTTCTGTGCATGAAGGTAGAGGGAGAGTGGCAGGCCAAAGCCACATGAAACCTCAGCTTGTTATGGGCTTGAGGTTCCAGAACGACCTCAAGCTGAGCCAGAGCCAGGCTTCACGCTGGAGCCTGCCTCGAGTTTTCTCTAGTCAGGAGTTTAAGTGGAATCGTTCTAAACATCTCAGACCCAATTCACAAACGCATTTGCTCAACTAGGTGCAATTTAGTAATGCAAATCACAGGCCTTTACAAAGTCAAAATTAAATTCCTGATTCTAAGACTCAAAAGTGAGTGATTTGCTCACATAGAAAGTCTGCCACCTTGGTGGAATGCCCATTTGAACAACTCTGCTCTTAGGGCAATTTGTGTGCATTTCAAAATCTGTAAAAGAGAGTGAAAACCGTCAAATTTGCTTTTTGTCAGTATTCAGAAAAAAAATTCTGGTAGTTTTTCACTCATAAAATCGTATTTGGTTTATTCCTGTTAAGAGTATGATGACATTAATTTTCAGGGAGTGATTGGGGAAAATTCAGCCTTAAAATTCACGGGAATGTAGATAAAGAGGTTTCACAGGAATGTAGATAAAGAGGTTTCTCTGCAGGGCAAAATATTTTCCTTTGGAGAAAAAAGAAAGTTACAAAGTGAAAATGCACTTTTTGTATGTGGAAATGAACACGTGCATGCGGTGAAGTGTAAATGAATGTGTGCATCCTGAAATTAGGCAAGGGTGGCAGCTTACTCCTAGAATCATCTCAGGATTGAGTTTGATCTTTACCCAAACATAGGTCTTAGCCTACATGACTAAATGTCCAACTTTAGAAATGTTAGTTCTGTGAAAGTACTGTCAGTTGTTGCATCATTGAGTTAATGCCAGGCCTGGTTATTCTCTTCTTCTATACAGAAATGTACACCTGAAAATGTCATTAAAGAAAATGAAATTAAAAAACATTGTTTACTCGCGAATACTGTTTTTGTTGTTGTGTATTAAAAAAACCTTACCTTAAAAAAAAAAAAAAAGTTCTGTGAATAGAACTCCTTGGCAGCGCAGGCCTGATTCAGAGTTTTCTGTGAGTAAATGTGTCTTTCTTCTGATTATGGCATAAAGAGTTCTGAAATTGCCTAACATAAGGTGCACTTACGCATGGAAAACACCATTTGTAAATCCGGCTTTATATTCAGTCATTAATGTATTTCTGAACTGACATTTATTGAGGTGATGTTCTATGCAATCTAGGCGTCCTGGAGATTCTCTGGGACTTGTTTTGCTGGAGTCAGCCCAATGTCTGCAGGGAAATGTTTGTTTCACCATCACCCAAGACAGCAGAAAGCTTTGTCCCCGTGCTCTGCAAGGGTCAGGGACGGGTGGGTGACTGAAAGGTATGACAGCCAGGTGCCTTAGAAGAACAACTAACAAGCTGCTGTGCAGAGCCCATTATAGTAGGATAATGATGGAACTGCAGCGCAGTCTTATCGACGCTGCACCGCTTTCAAATTCATGACCTTCTACTGGAGGAGCCGGCCTCGTTAACAGCTGCATAATTAACTCCAGCATTTGTGGTGCAACGGGAAAGAGGCCCGTCTCCTCCTGAATAAAACAACACATGCTGTGCAGTCAAATCAATGAAAAGGACTGCAGCAGAGACACGCGCCGTTACCGTCTCACCAGCGCCTAATTACTTGTATGCAGTGTACTATCTGACCCGGACTCCACGGGATGCGCGCTTCCTGTGTTTGTATGTGTATATGAATATATGGATTTGTTTTTTACTGAAAGACGCTTAAGGTTAAAGTGGGTTCGCCTTGATGCTGAAACCCAGAAATTCAATGAAAAAAACAAAGGTTAAAGTAATGATCTAGTTAGGTGTACAAATAACATAAAACCTAATGTTTAATAGCCCAAAAAAAAACTGAAAAAAACCCAGTTAATGTTTACTGAGCTATCTATATCTTGTAACTTACTCTGGTTTCTCTTCAAAACGAAAAAATCTTTCGCCTGCTATCTATATCTTGTGCTCCCACTCATGCACTGCTTCTCAATTCACTCACGACATGTTAATGACCTCATTCTTGACATGTTAAATTACATAATTGAGCACAGCATTGATGACATATCATTGTTACAGTGCCTCTAGGGTTTGTGGACTTAAAGTAATTCATCATGCTACAGATTACCCTCTTAAAGGGCAATCCCTTTAAGAGCGCTGTGCGAAGTAGGAGGTTGCCACAGGGTCTGGTCAACCCCTGTGCACCCCCAACCCACATCTCGTATATTATTTTTAAAAAAATTGGTACCACAGTACTCCTGTGGTATTGGTGCTTAACCTTCCACCGCATGGTACCACAGTAACATGCACGATTCTCCAAGAGCATGCATGGTACCGTTGCATTGTGAGGTGGAAGCTTGAACGGCGGCTCCCCTTGCTGGCTCAAACTTGACAAACCACTGAAATTAGCCAGCGTAGACAACACATGCCATAACTTGGACCGTCAGCCATATTTTTCTCTTTTATGTTTTTCCTTTGTATTAGGGCCATTTGCAAATTGGTATTTGCCAGTCAGCACAAGTTACGACATGTATTGTGTGGATTGGTAACCAAAACTGGCGAACTTCAGTGTTTTGTCACTTTTGAGCCAGAACTATAATTTAGTTTTTACCTGTGTTGTTTTCAGTGAACTAGTTTTTAAATGAAGGACTTAATTTCCAAACCTCGTTCTGCACAGCCTTTAGCCATGCGCAGTTGAGTTTGGATGCTGTGAGCGGCCAACCGCTGCAGCTCATGGCCTGTGCCCATGCACAGCTGATGGTGGGTACAGGACTTGACCTGCAGCCAGTCCCTTCGTCAACCCTCTGCTATCAGCCAACCCCTTCAGCCAGGCCTAGTTCCATATTTACTGCTGGTAGTTGATCCCACTCTGTGTGCGGCAGTATGGGGTTGGCAAAGGGCCTGGCCTGTGGGCAGGCATTTCGGCCTACAACGGCTAACAGATGACCCCATCTGTGCACTGCCTTCAGCCATGCGCTGTGGTTGTGGTGTGCAGGGCCTTATCAGGGACTGCTCCCTGTGCCCTTCCCCCTGCCTGTAGCCTTCAGGCATGCTCAGGAAAGGTTGGGTGACAGGGCTTGGTCTTTATTTCCGGTCAGACACCTGATAAAGTATTTGTCTTTGCCTTTGTTTGTTTTTTATCAGCGTGAAAGTCTTGAATCCGAAATAATTTGTGAGTCAACTTCAAAATTGCAGTTGATTCTTGCACCTAGAATGGCAGTTCGTGTGACTCTTGAATCTTTTCTGACTGTGAGTCGTGCACCGTTTTTTGTGGTTATTTTCGTGGTGTGGGGCTTGAGGTTCCTTAGCAGTCCTCTGGGACCAGACACTTCTAAAGGTCCAGTTGAGCAATTTGTTTTCTACAAAATGAAACCCTTAAGTCACAGCCTACTCAAAACCTTCAAGAGCCACCCCCTACCCCAAAAAAAACATTTTCTGAGACTTTATCCAGCCCAGGATCCAGTCATATTTTTTTAAAAAGTTAAAGATGTGAATGTCAGGAATGACTGTCAAATTAAAATAGCAAAGCCTGTTTTGCTATTGTTTTAAATGCTGATATCTCAAAAACTAAGGGACATATTTATACCAAACCAACAAAAGCACACTTTCTGTGTAATGTAATAATTTCGTGCCAAGTTTGGTGTAAATATGTTCAGCGTTTCAGGCTGTAGGCATGAGCAAAATTTCCTATAGGAGCTAAAATGGAAATGCATTTCTTTTTTTAAACCGCCCTCACCCCCCCTTTTATCTTTTTTCCCCTGCACGAAAATCGACATGTGGGACATTAGCTGACTAAGCTGCAGAGTCGCCAAAAGAGGTTTTATTTAAGTCCCTACTGCCATTATTTTCTATGGGAGGTTGTTGCACCACGAGTGATTGGCCATGTGTAGTGCTGAATTAACTACGAAAGTTTAAATTACTAAAAAAAAGTGTAAGTTACTACAAAAGTGCAGGGGAGGGAGGGAGTGAGGGGAAACATGGCGGCCGCAAGCTAAGCGGTCATGGCCGATGTTCCCTTGGGTCTGTGTGCGGTCTCGAGTAGCGGCCCCGGAATGAACATCATTGTGCAGATTTTCTTGCCTGTAATCCTGCGTACCTGAAGTTGGTGAAGCCCGCTGCTCACTGCTGTTCTCCCCTCTGCCAAACCGTCAAGCCGCCACATCTTCGTATCGCTGCTCTGCTTTGCCTGCCTGCTTGCCGGGCGTGGTGTATGGTGCCGGAGCGTGCTGCACCGGAGCTTGTTCGAGGTTCGCCGGCACTCCGAGCTTCGCTGTGGGAGGGTGCTGCTCGTGAATGGCGGCGGAGTGGTGTAGCCTATTTCCTGGTCCGAGCCACGGGCGGCAGGGTCAGCACTGGTGATTACAGCGTGGGAGCAGGATGCCGCGGTGAGCGAGACGGTGGGGGACACTTGGTGGTCCAGGTAGGGTGTCTGGAGCAAGCCTCTGTGGCAAAGACTGGCAATAAAATTGGTGCTATCTATTTACTGAAAGAAGGTAAGACCAAGTGTCTGTTGCGGCGGGATTCTCTGTTTGACGGGGCATATACATGCCAGCAGGGAGACTATTTAAAATTTAGTACCCGGACCTTTCAGACAATCATAAAGGGAGAAGATTCTTACAAATGTATGGAGATAAATAAAGTGCCGCAGCCCGGTTTGTCCCCGCCCAGAGGCTGTAGATATACATTGCGTGCCAGGGTGGTTCAGTCCTGTGCTGATATCGATAGTACACAACTAAGTTTGCCTACTCGAGTCTCTCCCCCCGGAATCAATGTGCGAGTCCCTGGACTGGCAAAGCAAGTTATATGCAAGGGCGCTAATACCGAATCCGGAGTCAACGGTAGAGGGAAGGGCAGGGGTAAGAAAAAATCAACTGTTAAAGTGAAATTAACCCCGTCTTTGAAAGCTTTTTATAAGGTTCTATCAACATCTTCATCTACAACTCTATCCCCTGTTACATCTCAAGGTTTGGATAAAGAAGTCTCACCTAGAGCTAGCAAGTCACAATCACAGTTACAGTTACAGTCTGGCATAGCACCTATACTATCTGTATTACCTATATTACCTATAACATCGGAATCTATATCATTAGACTCAACTTCGACTTTGACCTCGACCCAGCTTAAGTTTTCCAGTTTGTTGGTCTCTCCGCAGCTGGATATGCAGGCACCAGGTACTTCCGACTCTCTCGGTGTCATGAGTAATGGAGCTGCGCCTCTTAAGAGCTTAAAAGATCCCTCAGGGAGCCAATCCTCTGTTATCCATCCCTCAGTGGATATATCAAACAGGTTCTCCCTGCTAGAGGCCACTGACGCGTATGAAGTTGGAAAACAAAACCTCCCTGGGATGGACGAATCTGCAACGCCAACAGGTTCTTTGGCAGAAATCTTACTCTCTCTTAAAGATGAGATGAGGAATAGGTTTATTGTATCAGAAACCAACCAGGCAGCGATTCAGGCATCATCCAGAACGCCTCTGCACGTCTTATCCTCGACATCCCCCGACGCAGCCACATCACACCCCACCTGAGAGACCTGCACTGGCTCCCTGTCAACAAGAGGATAACCTTCAAGCTCCTCACCCACGCACACAAAGCACTCCACAACTCCGGACCAGCCTACCTCAACAGACGACTCAGCTTCTACACCCCCACCCGCCAGCTCCGCTCGACCAGCCTCGCCCTCGCCACAGTCCCCCGCATCCGGAAAACGACCGACGGCGGCAGATCCTTCTCCCACCTCGCCGCCAAGACCTGGAACACCCTCCCCACCAACCTCCGACAGACCCAAGACCTACTGGCCTTCAGAAGACTCCTCAAGACCTGGCTCTTCGATCAGTAGCAGCACCACCCCCCTCTTCCCCCAGCGCCTTGAGACCCTCGCGGGTATGTAGTGCGCTTTATAAGTGACATGATTGATTGATTGATTGATGTGTGGTGCTAGCGCAGAAGCTGGAGGAGGTCTCCTTGAGAACGGATGCTTTGGAGCAGGAGATACCGAAAATTAAAGAGATGCTCAACACCTCCACTGCGGAAATGGTTACGCTAGCAACCCAAAATAAGGAATTGAAGGGAGATCTTGAGCGATTGGAAAACCATACAAGGAAGAATAACCTGAGACTTATTAATGTCCCTGAAGCACTAGAGGGTGCGGACATCAGGGGGTTTGTGATATCCCTGTTGAAAGAGACAGTGCTAAAAATTCTCCCGAAGTGGATCTTGCCAAGGAAATTCAACGGGTACATCGTGACCCGTTTAAAAGAAACCCCACCATGCAAAGACCAAGGAAAATCTTAATTAATTTCTTGACATATACTGTTAAAGAGGCTATCCTCTCCTTGGCTTTAAAGGAAGGAAGTATATCTTCTAATTCCTCTTCCAATCCTTTCTCTTTCTCCATCAGGTCGGATGTATCGCATATCACGGCAACAAGGCAGTATGAGCTGGGCAAAAGAATGGAGGTTTTAAATAAACTGGGGCAAAGGCGCAATTTAAGTTTCCTGCTTCTCTCCGCATTATGTGGAATAACCACATGTATATGTACCGCACTGTGGAGGAGGTGGATCAACTAATAGAATAGATTAAAAGTGGGGAGTAGGTTTGAGAGGCAGATGAGGTAAGGTAAGGGCTACTGACATCGAGACCTGTAATTGATGTAATAAGTTTTTCTTTATTTTTTGTTTGACCCAAGGGAACGAGGCCGAATAGGCTTCTGCCTAATAGAAGGGAGGGTTTCCCGTGGGGGGGGGGGGGAGGGGTCACCGAATGGGGGATGGGGGGCGGTGGGGGGGTGCACCGGGTGGGGAGCAGTGGGTAAAAAAAAAAAAAAAAGTCCTCAATCTCCCATTTATAAGCGTTCGGCCGTGCTGGCTCTTTCCACTAGATGACAGACATTCCCCTCTTGAGTAGGGAGGTTAAGATTATGTCGTGGAATGTTAATGGTTTAAGGTGCCCCCGTAGACAACGTCTGGTGTTAAAGTACTTAGAATTATCTCCTGCCCAAATTTGTCTTATCCAGGAGACGCATTTAAGCCACGCAGAGTGTTCTATTATCTTCTCTAAATACTCTTGGGTAAAATACTTTTGTTCCTCTGTGCAGACAGTACATAACAAGGGTGTGGCTATTTTGATTAAACGGGGGCAGGTTGCTCTATAAAAACCATTCATTCAGATGTATCAGGGAGGTGGATAGTGGCCATATTGGACTTTGGAGGATTAGAGTTAGCATGTGCCTCCTTCTATGGTCCTAATACTGATGACCCGACATATATCATAAGATTACAGTCTAACCTTGTCGAAGTTATCTCCCCAATAATCATAGGAGGCGATTTTAATGTTCTTCTTGATCCCGTAAAAGATGGATCTAATCTTAGCCGATATGTGGGGGCCCCTAGAGTACGATTAGCATTGAAAAACATGCTACATGATTTGGAGCTTGTAGATGTCTGGAGGGCAAAAATGGGTGAGAAAAATGGATTTACGTTCCATAGCAAGAAACATGGGCATTCTTCAAGAATCGATTATGTTTTAATGGATAGGTCTAGCTTAGTCAATATGAGCAATATAACTTTTGCCTAGCCACATATCTGACCATGCCCCGGTGCTGGTCTCGTATGTGGGGAAAAGGTATAACTCACAACCCAGGTGGACCCTTAAAAGGTCCATGTTGTTAGATGAGGATATAGTAAGGGCTCTTAAATTGGCTACCGTTGATTATTTTTCAATAAATATGGGCTCTACTTCCATGGATTATGTCTGGGATGCCTTTAAGGCTGGTTTAAGGGGCCTGCTGCATGGTCTTATATGTTCAAAGAACAGGGAGGAGACTAGGGAGTTACGGTCCCTTGAGAGGAAAATCAGCATACTCGAGGAGGAGAGGTCCCAGATTTGCTATGGGAATCCCCAAAGGCTCCTACTAGTTCAGAAAGATCTGGATCAAGTACGTCAAGATTATAGGGGGAGATTGGATCTTAAATGTAGGGCGCAATGGAGAACATAAAATATGCAAAATTGTGAATATGGAGAGCGGGCAGGTGCCCTCTTGGCGTGGAAAGCTAGATTAGATCGCTCCAAGAACAATATTAATGAATTGATAATAAATGAAAGTGGGGAGAAGTCTAGTAATTCTGAGGACATAGAAGCTTGCCTTCTCTCTCTATTTTCAGATCTATATAATGAAGGGAAGGTACCTAATAACGATACTCTTCAAAATTGGCTTAGAGATAAATCATTGCCGACATTAACAAACAAGGGTTGTGCGTGTTTAGATGCCCCCATAACGGAAAATGAAATAAGAGACCAGATAAGGAAGGGTAAAAACAATAAGGCTGTCGGTACTGATGCACTTTCCTGTGAAGTGTACAAACTCCTCCTGGATGAACTGGTCCCGATATTGTCGATCTTGTTTAATTCAGTCTATAGGTCTGAAGTGGTTCCGAGCTCATGGAAAGATGCAACCATTATTTTGATCTTAAAACCTGGGAAAGATCCCCGAAAGGCAGGCCAATCTCCCTGCTGAATGCTGATTATAAGATCTTTATGAGTGTTCTAGCAGGGAGACTGGTCAAATTGGTTCCCGGGCTGATTAATCCTGATCAAAAAGGTTTCATTCCTGGTAGGTTTATCCAGGAACAGACCCATCAGCTAATTGGTAATATCGATTTGGCTATGGGGCGTTCGGATCCCTTGGCCGTAGTGGCTTTCGACGCGGCCAAGGCGTTTGACAGAGTCTGCTGGGTATACCTGTGGGAGGTACTTAGGGTGATGGGCTTTGGCCCTGTCTTTGTTCAGACATTGATGAAGTGCTATCAGGGAGCCTCAGCCAAAATTCTGTTGAATGGCATGTTAACTTCCAGTTTTAATATACATAGAGGAACAAGACAAGGTTGTCCTATTTCTCCGTTGCTATTCGACCTCTATATTGAGCCATTAGCGTAAGCAATAAGATTGGATAACCAGATTTTTCCCTTTAAATCACAGCAATATAGCAGCAAGCTGGCTCTTTATGCTGACGATTTGCTGCTATATACCAACGATCCTGGGGTGGTTATCCTCAGGGTTGAAGCTTTGCTGGAAGATTTTGGTACCCTTTCGGGTTATCTTGCCAACACCTCCAAAACAGAGGTGATGTGTTGGAATATCGATAACTGGGCAGGCACCATGAGTAACGAGTTGAGATACCTGGGCATCACCATTGTTAAGGATCTGGACAAAATTCCCCAGCTTAACCTAAATAGGATTATTAAAGAGGTTGAAAGGCTATTTGCTAGATGGAACAGCCTCCCCTTAACTATTTACGGCCGGGTTAACTTGGTAAAAATGGTTATTTTGCCAAAATTGACATATTTGTTTAACGCAATCCCACTTGAATTCCCAAGTAAAGATATTGGCAGAATACAAAGTAAGATCGGAAGTTTCATCTGGGCAAATAAAGGGGCCAGACTGTCATGGAAAAAGTTGAGACGTAGGCTCATTAAAGGCGGGCTGGCCCTCCCGGACATCAACTGGTATTCAGTCGCTTTCCAATTTAAAAACATAAGGATGTTACTTGTTAAACCAGAAGAAACATCATGGGGGAAGTTACTAGGGGAAATGGTGATGGTAGAGGGCGGTGGTGCGGAGGAAGGTTTTTTTGTACAAATTTGGGGCACCTAGATTTTTCAAAAAGGTGCGTCTGAAAGTCTTGGTAGCTGAACTTAGGGTATGGTACAAGGTTCGATGTAGATGGAGGATTGGGTATTACTCAGACTTTGCCCCGATCTGGGACTCCCCGGGCACCCCAGTCTGTTTGAAGGATAGCTTAGCGATTTCCATTAAAAGGGCGGGCATTAACATCTGGTCGGAGCTCGTCTCTACTGATGGAGTGTATCCCTGGGAAGTTCTAAGAGCAAAGATTGGCAGTAGCTTTTCAAGATTTAAATTTCTTCAATTAGCTTCCTGGTTTACAGCAGAAAAGGAGGACATAAGAAGTGACTGGGAGACAGAACGAACCTTGCAAAATGCATGTCCCAAAAGAAAGGAGGTTTCATTCTGGTACAAAAAGATATTGGAGGTGGAAGATATGGACCTACCTCCACTGCATGCGGTGTGGAATCTGTCTCCATGTGAATCAGAGAGTAAAGATTTTTATTGAAGCTTCTCTACAAATATTTGAGACCAGCTAGCCTCAAAAAGAACCATTTTTTTGTCATCAATAGGCTCTACTATAAACCTACTGGACTGCATACCCAGAACACCACCTCCCTCCATGCCATTATGGACGCTGTCTATTGCAGAATTTTTGTGTGATATCCTATTGTTCTGGGTGCTGTGGTCTTGGTTTACTTCCATTGAACCAGGGCTTAATGTGTGCATGTAGGTGGTGTTTTCCTGCTCGGCATTGCCACTTATTTGTAAACCCCAGCACTTATTTGTGAGGAACCACCACATGGTGGCGCTGTGTGTGTGTGTTTTTTTAAGCAAAGTTCATTAGTGGAGCATTAAACTATTTTACATACCTTGAAAAAAATATAAAACCTTAAATTAAACCTGCAGTTTAAAATGACATGGGCTGTGGCAGCTGCATTGGACCAGTAAGTAATACAGGGGGCCCTGGCACTTAATTTTTTACAAATTAAGCACTGCATGGAACTAATTAGATGAACATACCTAAAATCAATACTTTGTAAGTAAAAAGGACAGGACTGAAGACAGTGTTTGCAGTGACCTGGAGTGAAGAAGCCACCCGAGCTAATAGTCAACTGAGGGGGTGAGCTTGTCAGCCAGATAGGTTAAGTTACCAGTCGTGGTGGCTTCAACAGTTATGCAGCTGTGGAATCGTATGGGTGTGCAGTGCAATTTGTGACTCATTCTATTTTAAAAATACATCAGAATGGGGAATAACAAACTCCTAGAAATAATTGCAAAAAACACGTGCATGGGCCATGCCAATTCTAACGTGATGAGTGGCGTCCAGGCAAAAACCCCTGGTGTGTGCAAGGTGCACCTATGTTGTAGACCAGGGCACTGAAAATATGTGGTTTTGCATCTGTGACATTTTCAGCAGGATCATGGATTTGCGGTCATCTACTGCATAATTTGCTAATTTTAACAAACAAACATTGTTTCTAGCTCAAACGGATCAAGAGTTACTAAAAACAGTTACCAGTGTTGCTGCAAAGGGGAATATCCTTCGCTAAGGTTGTTTGGTTACCTTTCTGTTCGTTTTGTTGTATTTGTGTGTTAAAATAGTACTAATGAGGTAAAATGTTTGACTAGACAGGGTTAGTATGTGTAAAAATGGGGGGGAATCAAGTAATACTATCACAAAATGTGCTGCATTACGCCTCATAGTTTGGCATTTTTTGCCGCCTATTTTCTTTTACCCAGCCGCATAATTTGGTCCTCCCCTGCCACATAATTTCAGTGGACCTGATTATACAGTTGGGAGTAAATAGTGTTTGCGTTTGCTCTGGTAGCAACTCGGCATCAGGAATTAGTACCTTTGTTAGAAAAGGGCCAGTGATGCAGAATTGGAGATATCCGCAAGCGATCACCCATAGAAGATGGTTTAGTGACTAGTCGAGAGGGTGAAAATGAATGCCCTCTACTAAGTGAAGAGGACAGGCAGTAGTTAGAGCTACTCGGGCTGAAGAACATCTCCCACTTCGGACTATGCTGCAAACGCCTGTTCATTTCCTAACGTTTACATGATCCTGAAATCTGAACATGATGTACGCAAAATGAAAACCTTTTGAAAACGCTCTTTCAAGGTCCCTCTGTCAGATGCCACATGCTGAGAAAATCCGACTAAAACAGACTCTGCAAGTGTAAAGGCGTGGCCCAAATTAAACAGGAGGTTTCAAAACAGGAAATGCGCTAATGAGTGGCAGATGCTGGAGCGGAGGCCCCAGCGCGAGGCTCCTGCGGTGCTGTGGTAAAAATGTGTTGGAATCTTGTACTGCTATGGAATCCATGCACTCCGTCATCTCAGCAGACCCGAGAGAGCTGGATCATTGCACACACACACCTCGTCAACACCGCAGTCCCCAGGCAGCGCAATACATTGGAGTGACGTAAGCCGTGCTTGCATAACAGTTAGTTGACGATGGCTCTCCTTCAAGATGGCTGCTTTAGCATTTGAGGATCTACAAACAGGAGGATTTTGTGCTAGGGAGGTTATTGAACATTGGTGTAATTTCACCAAATCGCAGGGGTACCTTGTTGCACCATATCCAGATGGTTGGGGTGTGTTGTCAAGATACATAGCCTCATCGCTACCACGAACATTTTAGCACACGCACGTCCATACTTTAGAAGGTGACCAAGGATCATGGAGATGGTAATGGCACCATGTACAGAAGATGGCTCTGTGGTTGTCCGGTTCAAAGATTAAAGGGTAAGAAGTTAGAATAGGTTTCAAAATGCAAAACTGAATACACATCTCACTGATAGCAAGAAATAGCATGGGGGGGTGCGCTATAGGAAAACGCAAATAATCCATGGTGCCTGGGTGTGGGAGGTAGGTCACAAGGAAGTTCCTGATTGTAAGAAAGGGTATTGCTTGTGGAAGAAGGGGAACCGTTTTTTGTATACAATGTCTTGAAGGTTGCATAGGTCAGTGGCGATATGGAGTACAGGCAACGTAGACTATGAGACAGCAGGAGAAGCTGATGATGATGAGAACCAATACCATGAATGCAACAGACATTGCAATAGCCAAATTAAAGCCAAAATAGCATGCTTGGAATGTACCATACATACCGTGCCCCAACCATGCAAGGACCAGGTTTTATGATCATGAGCAGGTGGCCTTTGGGGAATTGTATCTTTGTCCCTTTCCGAGAGGGTGCGGGTGAAGTTATTTTACCGTTGATAGATTTGTATGGCCTGTTCCTGTAGCGGCTCTGCGTAGGTTTGGCCTGTTTGTGGTCACAGGTATGTTCTCAAATTAGCATGCTTCACTTGTCAGCCATGTAGGGTTTTTCTTCCAAACCTCTTTAAATGGGTTCTGTGATTGGGATGTCATTAGTGTGTGAATGAGGTCTCATAAAACATGATCCCACAAGGAGCTTCTTGGGAGGTTGTCAGCGAGCCTCAATGGGCGTGGCATTGGAGACGTGGCAACCCAGCTCTTCAGTATTCTAGTGGGTTTACTGTGCTACCAGCTTGTCACCTTGTGGCAGAAAATGAATATTTGGATGGAAGAAGTTGCTGGTGTCGCCATCCGGTAAAACGTAGTCCTCTGGTTCAGAATGGTGGAGTGGAAGCTGCCAAGTATATATACACAGACAACAATATTAGGGCCATGATTTTAAATAGTATCAGTTTTAGTCTTACAGCCCATCAGTCTTCAGGGGGGTTGTCATGCCATGTTGTAATTGCGATTGGATCTGATTAGACCTTTATTTTATATTATATTCAGTTGGTGTCATGTTAAACATTGAAATCAATTGCAGTCTTTTCAACCCCAGTATTGAGAAAAGTCTTGTTTGTTTGAGAGTTGGTATTATAGTACTCTGTGGTTAATGCTGGTTCTTCCAGGTTAGGAGTGGACGACCCGAGTGGTGCAGGCTGGAGAAGGACCAGTTTGCCTCATCCTATCATAATGCCCCTCACCCATGCAAAAGCCATCATTGTTTGCTACCAGAGTAGCATGCTCCACACGACACATACTATGGCACGTGCCGGCCTCCCCCCACGCTCCATCTGCCCTGGTAAGCTGGTGGCGCAGTCTCTGGTGTGCAGTGAAAAACAGCCGCCAGCTCTCGCAGGCCAGCAGGCTTGGCAGTAATCCTTTGTGCAACTAAGAGAGTTCGGCAGTATTTGCTTGACATCGGGCAGCACCAAAGACTTGCCACTGTGAGTGTTGGGCCTCTAGTCCAGAGAGTAGGAGCAACAAGTGATGAACTCGACATGCAAGAGGAGGGCAGGCTTTACTGTGGCCATCATCACCAGGTTCACCAGGACTCCTTCAGAAATAGGACGAGCAGACCCTTCTCCACTGCAAGAACCCCTTCCTGATTACTGCCTGTCAGGGCTGCTTGCCCTCAGTGTGGTTCATCTTTTCAACTGAAGCGCTTCGAAGCCGCTGTTCAGCTGTATAGGTGTTTTATAAAATACCTAAGCGAATAAATAAATACACGCATACACACCCACTATACACATGCACACTATAAACGTCTACTACACAAGCACACACACACGCACTCCCCTGCACTCACAAACATACATGCTTGCAAACTCACTTTCCTCTACAACTTTACTCAGAGATCTGAGAAAGCATGTTAGCTTCTTCCACCTCCAGGCTGGATAGAGTCGTGGAGGGATTGTGAGCTCCAGGGGCAAGCGTTGGGTCCTATATGGGTTGCTGGTCAGAGGAGGCTGCAGTCTAGTGTGCTCGGACTCGTCCCATATTGTCAGGTTGTAGCCTACTGGTCACTGCCAGAACCCTGTATTTTGTCAACAGGCCCTGATTTCAGGGTATAGAGCTGCATAGAAGGCAACCTAGCCACATATCTGTAGCAGGTGCTTCGAGAGTGAGGATGAGAGAAGTGTTTTTTCACAAAGGCTTGGGTTTTGGTAGCAGTGTCAGTGGTGCAGGCTGGTGAAACTGCAGACAGATTGATGGTTAAGCTCTATTAGTTTGTAGCCGGCCCAATTAATGAAAATCTACCCAGAAATAGTGAGTACAAAATGGTGGGCGAGTTGATGGATGCTGGACTTTTAAATAACAGTCGGACAGTACCAGAAGTTCAATGTTTTTTTATCTTGTGTACAATACAAACTGAACTGGGTAGTAGTGAAAGCCAGAACATAATGGAGATTTACAGGGAGAGTCTTCAGTACATCCATCTATTCACAACTCTCACTCCACTCTCATTGAATTCAGATCAATGACAGCCACCACCAGGGTCCAGTATATAATGTCCTTACTCCTCTCCCACCCCTGCAATAGCCTGTTTCGCTCATATCCTTTAGTTCCACAACCCCCGTACATCACCCGAATAAAATCCATAGGCAACCCATCTAGTAAATCAACAAATACTATAGGGCATAAATCTTGAAGATGCAAAACCTCTGCACTCTGATGAGGTTTTCGAGAAGGAAATCTTTTTGTGTGAATGGCACTGGCCAAGTTGGCAACTGTTTTACTACTGCCTTGCTGCCAAGCAGGGATCCACAAAGAAAGCACAACATTGTTGTGTATTGTCCCCTTTTGTTAAAACGTGGCCTGGCTGTTAGGGCTGGACTGTTTCCATTGGAGCAAGGTCAAGACTGATTTGCATATCGCTGGGGCCAAACCGAGGTGGTAGGGTGTGCAAAATAAGGATGGACAGGAGTGCGTCCCGAGTAATTACCAATGGCTGAGATTGGTTCAAGCATTCCATTCATCACTTTTTTGTACACTTTAGATGGCTTTCACTGCAACATCTGACAAAGCACATAGAAATTTAGTTTGTCAAAAATGAGATGAGCTGGATATCCACCTAACTATGCGATAAGTATCTGCTTGGGATTAATGCACTTGATACACAACCAGCAAAAACCAGGGTGTTTATTCGCTTCATTGCAACCTAGCCTGTTTATAGCTGGCATTCCATCTCGCCCTCAGCTGCTTACAACTTCAGTGATCAGACGTGGGTTCTGTAGAAGCCTAAAAAAAGTTGTCCGAGTTTGCTTCTTGCTGTATAGATGTATTTTAAAAAGGTGTTTGAATTTAGGAAATACTTCAGATGAGACGTTATCTAGATCTAGTATCCTGTTCCAAATGTGGCCCCCTTAGATCTCAAAGGTTCGTTGACCTAGTTGTACGCTTAAAAATCTCAGAGTTTTTGACTTAACCAATCACAATGGTGATTTACTGGATCAAACGCATGTGGTTACAGCGAATGGTGCACACAATTGGGGATTTTTTACTGGTACAGTCACATCCAAGACAATAAGTTTGTCTTTTGGCCATACAGAGTCCAAATGGCGTCTAGATGTGTGCGGTGTTTAAGAATACTGGGATTCACAAAAAAAGTCTACTGTGAGGCTGTTTATGTACTAAACGTTCCAAACATTTGATTTGGATTGTTACTCGGTTTTTGTTTTTTGAGAGAGAAGGCAAAAAACTCCGTTTCTAAAACCTCCATCACACATGCTCAAATTAGTCTCTTTTAAAGATTTGATGTTCTTCAGACTGGCATAATTGCATCGACGGTTGTATTTTTGTCTTCGCACGATGCCTCTGTGTCATTATCTGAGTGATAGCGTCCTGGGGCGGACGGGTCTTTGAGTTCTGGGCTTAAGCTGGACAGGAGCACTGAAGGGGGGAGAGTAGGAGTCGAGGAAGGACAGGACACTCTCCCATCAGGTAAAGGTGATGTGGCATGGCAAGAGATCAACTCTAATCTGGAATTAGGGATAGCCAGAAATGTACTTGGAGCTCCCAAAATTAGAGATTATATTGCTGTGTCAGATTCTTGTAGAGCGTTAAGGCCTGGGGGCCGGATGGTGCGAAGGAAAGACGAAGAAAGAAGGGAAGAAAAAGTTGAACTTCTCCCTCTTGTCTACTGTGCCACTGTCCAGTGCCCTGAATGACATTACAACTCCCTGTGCCATAGCAAAGCCCCAGACATAGCAGAGGTCTGTGAAGCTGTAGTGTTTCCTTCCCTCAATGAGCGCAAGTGTTTGGTCTTCAAGCTCATCAAATCATCATGCTCCTGGCAGGCCGCCATGCTTAACCTCGCTATTTATATTGATGTAAAGAATGGTCTTTTTACATCTTCCTGTAAAAAAGGGGACTGGGACCACCCTGCGATGCCTCGGATGCCCTTCTGTAACACGAGGAATGACGCATACTAGCTGTCACAGCTTCTCTTCCTTCTCTGGCCAGGTCATCTTCAATGACACTTTTAATTTGTTTTTGGCCTTTTTTATGTCCTTGGCTCTTTAATAAACTCTGTCTGTGTCACTTGTCACGTTCATCATGGCAGATTATGGATTCCGTGAGGTGACACATACAGTGTTTGTGGTCGCGGATGCATCTCTGAGCTAGGAGCAGCACCTGCTCTGCCCTATGGCAACCAAGAGCATGGGTAATAAACCATCAGTCTCTATGACTAGGTGCCTTATGGGTTTCAGTGTGATGGGCATGACCCTTGGGTTCAGCGTCTTCCAACATAGGAAGTGCTCTGTGCCAAGGCGCTGGCTGCACCCTTCTCGTGGTGGGTACAATGAAATGGCCGCGGGAACGAGATTTGTCTTTTCCGGAAATTAGATCTGTGGGAGGCTTTGGAAGAGGCGTCAGGAGCTAGCACGAGATCAGGAGCCCTTTCTAGGGAGGTCTATAAACCGGGTTGTATTGGGATTAAAAATCGGCCCGGGCATACAAAAAAAAAGTGGCCCACATTTGCATAATGCCTTTACGCAAAACACTGCTTCGGCAAAATTTTATTTAAAAAAAAAAAAAGGGGGGGGGTTTAAAAAAACTGCACGGATTAGTTTACAATGGTGAAACACCTGACAACAAGTGAGGCCACTTCTGCTCAGGCCCCTGCCCCCGCTCAGTATGCACACATTAATTGGCCGGCCCAGCGAGAGAAAGGGAGTGACACCTCTGCCCTTGATAAAAGGGAGGTAACGGACGTCCATCTGCCTCCAGAAAGGCCACTCAGGCACCCACTGGGCCGCTGGCAGCATCGAACAACGCAGAAACCGCCCAAATCGGCCCCCCAGGCTGCTAAAAAGAGCAGCCTACAGCTGGGATTCGGATACCGGCCCCTCCGGCATTGCCCGAGTGCCCGCGTTACCAATTCGATGCTATCTATAAATATATACTGCACTCAAAACTTAGCTTCTCTGTACAGAGCAAATACCTTTTTCCTTCGTGCGAGAGATTGGGCGGTGGAGCAGTAAAGATCTTTTTATATCACTGACCTACAAACATGTATTTGATTGTGGGAGGTGAAACAAAGAGACGTTGTTTTGTGTGTCTCCCATGGAAATCTAGCTATATTCGATGTGTTTTGTTCAAAATAAAACTTATTCTGTCTGTAGAAGAGAAACTTTTGATGCAGTTCTCACAAAGTTCAAATAACAATGGACATTTCTTGGAATGAGAATGTATTACCCGCTCAAGGCTTCAACTCTCTCAAACCATGACCATTCGCCACGCTCACGTGTAGTAAATACCATTTTACACTCTGCACACCTGATTATATATACTGGATATCTATACATATGTTTTCAAAATGGAGTCATTTTGTCTCCAAACATCAGGGTTCTGTTTATGAAAAAACACATTGTGTTATTTATATTTTACTTTTTGTGACGTGATGTCTCGTGAAGACCTGCCACTTTGTAGTGCTGGTGGTGTTGAGACAGCATGGGTCTAGAATGCTCCACCTGTTACTTGTGTGGTGCACCATTCGAAGATGTAGAGCACTGATACTCAAAGTACAGCCCGCGGGCCCCATGCGGCCCTCTTGACCTTTACATGCCGCCCCCTGCTGCACAGCTGCCCTCAGCTGCTGTTTACTAGAGAGTACTAACAATAAAAAAGATGTTAAATAAACAGACAAGCGTTTATTTAAAGGCTAAGTGTTAAAGAAAGGAAGCAACTATTGAGTCCTGTACCACTTAACTTTAGGAGCACCTTCATTTTTAAAGCCATCTTGCAGACAAAGTGTGAAAATATAATAAAGTCTCTTCAAAATTCAAAAAGTGCATTTAATTAACCTGTATAACCTTTTCACTTTAGTACATCAGATATTAGTGCATTGAGCAGTATTATTTTAAAAGTTATAGTTTTCAAACATGAATTTAGAAACATTAATTCTTCCCCCCCAATCTGACAACAATGCCAATAGTGAGCTAAAGAGGCAAGCTAGTTGTTTTGCGCACTCTTTGGGTGATCTGGGTTCCTATTATACAAGTAAAACATTATAGTTTATTAAATTAAACACAAAAGATTATGTATAGCGCGCATCCTGAAGTCATGTATTTCGAGGTCCTTGTATATGTGATAATGAAGAAAAACAAGGGAAAGTGAAATAAAACTATTGCTTAGGATCACACAATTTGGTAAAGTGGGGAAGCTGGGATTAATCCCAGCTTTTCTGGTTTTTCATTGTGCAGTTGAGCATCTAGCTGCATATGCTTTGCTTCCCCTACACCCACCTTACTTCCAATGCCCTCCCAAACCTCCATCCCCGGCCCAACCGCACCCCACTGGCATCAATGCGGCCGTCGGTCACTTCACAGACCACACCTTTTAGCCCCAGGGAAAATGTTTGTGAGTATTGATGATGTAGAGGGTCAGATTAAGCAGGAAGGGACCTCAGATCAAATTTTTGCTTGAAACTGTGCACCAAAGTAGCCTGTACCTAGTTGAAAAGGAGGAGGTAATCCATCACATGCCCTGCCTAGATGAACAATGTTCTTTGGGTATGCTTGTTTTTTTTAAGTTGCAAGGTTTGGTTAATTCTTCAGTTGTGGGCACAAAGCACTACAGAGCCGACTCCCACCAAGCAGACAACTTTCCGCCCTGGGTCTTTTGGTTGAATATGGCCAGAACAAAGAGGCCTACATTACTTTGTCTCAGCATGCACTTCTCTGTGTAGTTCCAGAATTATTACTGAAGATATTTTGAGCTGTGGCCTACCCGAACGTTGAAGATGGTACCGAAGTTTTTAAATGTCATTCTCTTATCATTTACAAGCTTTTGTTTTGTAAAATTAGACGCAATTCCCCAAAATGGTTATCACTTTCATTAACAGAAACATCTCGGACCTATTTTCATTTTTATTTTTAGTATATGCATGTTTAGTGGCCAAGCATCGGTTTCTGCTATCCATCAAGAATTCACATATCCTGCTGCCATGCATGGCTATGTAATGTCTTTCATGCTGATGCATCACCGTCTCAGGCCATTGATGCTCACAGCATGCCACACATTACCAAATTGTGTCATGGCAAAAATTACACCAAAGGTTGCCCCTTTGTGCCTTAAATACCTACGATATGTGTGGTGGGCCCTGTCCTGATATTTGATAATTATGGCACAGAACTCAATTTTAACAGGGTGGCACAACAGTTGTCGTAGGCACAGACATGCCATTTCTACCCACAATATGCCAATAATTACCACCATTATGCCTGAGCTACGTGAGGTGTTGAGACCATCATGCCAAAAATGTTATTTGCACTACGGCAAGACCAGCATTAGCCCAGAGGCGTGCACCACCATCCCATGGACGAGCACACATGGCAGTAACTGCGGACATTATCGTAGGCCTGCATTATTCTATTGGCAAGCACCGCCATGCCATATGTACCCACAGTATGATGGGAATTACCATAATTTGTCAGGAATGAATGCCATGATCCCATAAATACTCACACTATGCCAATCATTGCCACCATTATGAAAGGGCGAACAATATACCAAGAGTTAGGGGGTCAACTTTAGGCATCTCAATTTTCCTGGAAGAAAGAAATATGTTTTCAAGCATTGAATGACATACATCAGGAAGCTCCTCGTGTGCCCTATTGTTGTGGCTTTCTAACTTCATAAAGCCCCAATTATGTGGAAAAAACGCCTTCTCTCAAGAGGTGATGAATAAGATAAAAAGTTATTTTATGATAATGTAAGTGAAGAGATCCTCTGTGATCTGTAAAAACTAGGAAGCCCATCCAAATGTGTCAGCAGATGCAGCCCCCTCCTCTTCCACTGATGAATCAGCCTTCACTATAATTTCAACCCTGAGACCATTGATTCCATACACAGATTGTTAGCATCTCTTCAACCAATCATCTCTTTCTGATCCCTGTGATCCCTCATTAACTCATTGTCAGACAAATCACCTCAACTATGTGAAACCAGAAAAAATAATCTCAGAGGATTTACCATTTAAACCACCAAGCAGCATCATTTCCCCGCAACACCAGCCTCCTACACTGTTAGAATTTGGAAATATTTCTCCATGAAAAGATTTAGAGTCCATGGACAATGCTCAAGATTTACTTCCATCATCCTCACCGTTGGAGGACATTGACACATTTTGAGAAACATTCAGTTATAACCTGAACCAAATCACTACATGAACTAAAGCCAGAAGCAAGAAGAGTCCAACACCACTGGTGGAGTGATTACTCGCCCAACCTAAGACAACAATATTCCAATGCACTAGCACTCTGAGTAGAAGATCTGATTGGCTAAAGAAAGAAACAAACAAACACTATACTTGAGAGCTCGTTGAGGTTATCAATGACCTTACCGCCCACAGCCACAACTGACTCAATTCACAATCTTGCAGTACTTTTGTGATTCCCTTTTGAAATTCTTTTTTTTTTTTTAGATCAATTATATCCGCATAAGAGCTAACTCTTCATATGTGCCGAATTCGAGAGTCACATTAGGAGGTTGTTGTGAGTGCCTTCAAAAATGCATTAATCTGCAGTTTGTCTTTTACAGAATTTTTGATCCTGGAGGTCCAACAGGCTATAGCCAGCAATAAGCACTTGAGTTTCAAGCCTTGTCTTTCTTACATCCTGAAACATATTACCTCCAATCTGAGCACAGATATCACCTGCCAGTAAACTTTTCACACACGAAACTACTTGAGGTTACTTAACGTCCCTGCTATCCATTAGTAGTTAGGACTTCTTTCGGAGAGGCTCATCAAAAGGTTTTTGAGAGGTTGTCTCACCCTTAACTTATCAAGGCATGCTTCATCATTTGACGACCTCTCACCCTGGAGTAGAAGCAATGCCACCCCAGCGGACTCAACCAAGGGCAGCTACTCTTGACCCTGGGAGTTCTTTGAAATCTATTCCCAGGACAATGTCTTGGGTCCTGTTGATTTGGCAGGAGAAAAAATTGTTAAAAATAACTAGAGGTATACTCAAACCTACTTTAATAAGGAGTACCTCTGGTATGGTTAAAAACATGGACGTTGGGTCATTACGTGAAAAATAATGGCTCACTTGAACCCAAACTATTCATCTGTTACCATCCTGTTTCAACCCCTATGCTAGTCGAATCAGGTCTTGGGTCTTCTTCAGGGTAAAAGAAACCTTAGAAATAGTAATTTAAACACACAATGCATGCAGGGTAAATAATAAAACCCTACCAGTTCCCTCGTGCTAATAGTCCCACCTAAATAAACAAAACAATTTAAAATAAAGAGAGGGAAATGTTAACAAGCGATGGTCCACTCCTTCAATGGTACTCATCTCACATTGTTTGCAGTGGCTTACTCTTGTGCTTACACTTGATCACTTGTATTACAACATTTACGATAGTTATTTTGGCACATATCCCTTTGCAAACATAAGAACTTAATATGTATTTCTTCTGATGTACCTCTATGCCCATGATATTTTCCAGCCTTGAAAAGGCCCCAGACCTGCACCCCACTATGGGGCGAAAAGCATGTTGGCTGCTATTGCTTGGTGTGAAGAATACAGAATAAAAAAACTTACTTCACTCTATATTGGACCAATGTCCCTTTTTATTCTTACCAACTAAGATGAATGCTGATATTTTCTTTAAAGCCAATGAATAATTTCCTGTCCTATACATATTATCGGATTTGCCTAATACTAGTGGCTTATATCAAGAAAAGAAAAACCCAGTTTAGTTTTGTACAAGCTACTCTCCATGGACGAAAAACAAAAGCTTTTTGTATGAAACCCTCACACACCAGGGATTAGCCCTTGGTGGCATGCTTCATCATCTGGTCCATCCCGTTCCCCCGTGGAACGGGGTGTGCTACGACCTACGTGGGAGCACTTCCTGTTGTTAAAATGCGATGAAAAAGTGGTTGTTCGAGGAAGGAAAGGGCAGTGGGGGTTGATGGTGTGTATCTAAAAATACCTGGCTAGTAGGTATTCCTTAATTTATTGCAACCTCTAGTCAGTATGGTTAAAAAAGGTAGAGGTTTTTTTTAGGATACGAGATTGGTAATGAATCTATTCTCCTAAATGGTCAACATGTTTTGAGCTGTGCCCCTTATTGGCTCTTCTTCAGGACCATGGGAAAACTTGTTCCCTGGTGCCACTCCTGTCTGTTCACACTGGGAGCATACCATTTGCATGCAAAGAAAAACAAAAAATTATATACAGTTACCACCCTTTAGGCGTCATTGTTTTATAATAAAATGCGGTCCCCGGAGGTCTGTTCCGAGTAGGTGGAACGGCAGAGGGTCTGCCTTGATGCGAGTGTGACTACAGGCCACCCTCTACCCCCGGAGGTACCATGATGCATAATTGCAGCATCATTTATATTATAAACCAATGAGGCAGGGACCAACCAGAGGGAAATCAGTTTCAGCTCCACTCCAATTGGAACGGTCCAGCCTTAAGTACTAGGCCACATCGCTGCATATGGGAACAAAACGGCGATTGAAGGAATGCTTCTGTATGCTTAGTAAATACTGTGGTCCATGGTTTCTTTGCTCATTGTGCCACTACCGCAAGGACAGGGCTAGACTGACCAATCTGCCTTTTCCCTGATAGGCTGCCAGGTAGAGGCTGATTTCAGCGCACGATGGGCGGCCAACTGCCAACCATGCCCTCGGAGCACCATTCTAGCAGCGGCCTCCTTCAGTGTGGGACTGATTTAAACATTATCACAAGCACTGATTCTGTTTCGCAGTCCAGCCATAAGAAAGGGACGAGCGATAAGCAAATTAGTCTTGGCTCATCCAATAGCAACAGTCCATCCAAGCCAGTAGGCCGCAACCACTCTGTACAGCAAGACAAAGCCCCAGGCATGTTACAGTTCTGTTGGGACTCCTCTGTGAAATGAGGCTTGAATCCTGTGGCACAGGGAGCTACTGCTCTCTGCAGCAGGGCTTCTGCTGCCATTTCTTGAAAAGAAAGTGGCAAAGCTCTTCTGCTTAGCTTCATGCTGTGTCCTCAGATCCCTGAAGCCAGTCAGAATCCACATTGCTAAAGGCCCCGGAAATGATTTATTGGCCTGAACTGCAGCCTCAAGAGAGAGGGCCTTAAACCACTGTTCTATCCTGAGGCAGAAGGGCTGCACTGCTTTTAGAATATTCCACCTACTGAGAATAAAACGTTATAAAATTAATCCGGGAGAAACGAAACAGACGCATAGGACTGTTGAAGTAGGTCCGCCCCATCCATTATTGGCCCTGAGCCACTTCATTATCTTCAATGGAGCTCCCAACATTCCAATGTTTTAATTCCATTTAAATGCCCATGTCTGCTTCACAAATGGCTCAGCAAAAGATACCATCAAAATAAAATCTACTGTTTCAAGCCCTGTCCGCTCTTCAGTACTAGCATGCACCTAAGTATGAATCACAGTCACTTTGCCACAATGGGCTCTTCTATTTGATCCACCTTTCGCATTCACCTCCACCTCAAGCCCTCTCATCTTAAATTTAGACCACTTTTGTAAATCCCTCTGTTCACGTGATAATGTGCTCCATCCACAACGTGCAGTTTTTTGGGGCATTTCAGTGCCCAGAGATGGTATTCCATAGAGAGATACACTCTCTCCATAATAACATTTTGTCAGCTTGCTCGTTCTGTATTCTGTGCTGCAGTTGTGAAGCAGTGGATAGAGTTCTGGCAGTGAACCACTCTAGACTCCAGATTTTTACATTTATTATTAGAATTAATAAAAATTGTAGACAGCACTAGAGGAACAGTCTTTGACTGAAGAGGACTAATCTGGGTATTTTGCATAGTATTTTTTTTTGCTAACGCTTTCTTGCTTGAACTTTTAGCATTGTTTTTTTGACTTAATGAGTTTTGAGATTTAGCAGTCCTTATCAAGACTGTGTTACCTACTAATGGAGAGAGATGGACAGATGTCCCCTTGATCTACCTGCACAACTAGGAATTGGTCAACGTTCGACCCAAAGTTACTTTCAAATCTATACACTTTGTGTCACTAATTTCCCTTCTAACTTATCTAGCACAGCTTTGAAGTCTAGTCTATGTGAATTCTCTATATTATAAAAATAACTTTTTTATTTTTTAATTTAGTGGTAGCTGGCACTGTTTTGCATTTTCGTAGTACAGTGAATAAAAGTTGTTAGTTATCCAAGTCCAGTAGTACTCATGCTATCAAACTGTGCAAGATGTGAGGTAGAGTCAGAACCACTGCAATTTAAGCCTGAGACTTGCAGGTTTCATATACTTGGCTGCAAAGATTCCCAGGTCCATGTGTTTTGTGCTGCTCCATTCCAGATGTTTTCCTTCAATTCTGGGCCTTTTAGTTCTGTTTTATAATGGAATAAATAAGACTACATGTACCAGAATTCAAAGAAAAAACCGAGACTGGAGTTGCACATCACACATGAAACTAGGAAATGTGTCAGGGCTGCATATAGATCTCTGTAGTAACAAGAGAGACTGAAAAAAATGTATTACAGGTCTGTTGCATATCTTTCCAGTAGACACACAGTGGAAAACATAAGAGGCCCCCGCCCACCATTGGTGGCCTGCTACATCCTCAGAACTGCTCTTCACACGGAGCACTGAGGCCCAGCATTAAGGAGCTCTAATGCCGAGCTTTTTGTTAAAAGGAGGTATCCTGTTTTGTTTATGTGTAGTCCCTAGAATGACCTGCGGATTACCCAACACTATTTATTTATGGTTGTCTCTGATGAGATTTAACGATCGCCACAAAGATGTTTGTGAATACAGTCATTCATACATCTCTACATACATTTCTGCAGCAGGTGCTTTAACTTTCTGACCAAGCACGCCGCTTTAAGATGTCACTTGACTGTCCCGCTTTTCAAGAGCAGCAGCGGGCTGTTTTGTGGCCCAGTGGTCATTTGGACATAATATGACAGAACGTCTCGCACCCCATGTGCTCGCCTCAGGTCATTTTCCGTTGGTGGGTGACTTCAATTACCATGCAGAACTGGTCTCTGATCTGGAGTCTCTACTTTTGTTCTCCTATTGCAGATCCTTTTGAGGAGAAAATCTCGAAAATCTATCAAACTTTCATTCTGCACCATACAGGCAGAAGTCTTCTTTACTACCTCCACTGCTATCAACCCTCCTGCCTTACTGGAGGAGTTTGAACTCATCACCTCAGCGCAAGTCTCGGACATGATGAGTAAAATTAAACCAGGCTCACCTTATGATCCTTGCCCTCCGTACATCATGGCGACACTAGCTACCATACTCCTTCCTGTCATTACGTCGCTGTTTATTCTTTCTCTTAGCTCTGCAACCTTACCTTTGGGCTATAAAGAGACACCAGTCATGCCGATTAAAATAAATAACATGTGGATCCCATTGCGCTCACCACCTACAGTCCCATATCGCTACTTCCTTACCTTAGTAAAATCATGGAGACTTTAGTGAATAAACAACTTTCTTCTTACTTGGAAGCCCATTTCCTTTTGGACCCCTCTGTCAGGTTTTAGAGCCTCCTGTAACACAGAAACAGCGCTGGTGGTGGTATTGGATACTATCAGGCTTTCCGTTGATGAGGGTCTTCCAGCCATGTTGGTATTACTCAACCTATCCGCCGCATTCCACACCATCTCTCATTCTATCTTGGTCCAGAGACTGACAGAGATTGGTGTCTGTGGAAAAGCTTTGGGATGGCTTAAAAATGTTTTTAGCAACCGGATTCGGACAGTGTACCTCGAATCTTTTAAATCTCGTACCATGACTCTAGATAGGGGGTACTGCAAGGCTCTTCACTACACTTTTTAACATCTGTGTAGCCCCCTAGCTCAAGTGCTAAGATCTTGTGGCTTTGAAGTATTCTCATATGCAGATGATGCTCAATCTATCATCTCAATAGGACTCAACCCAGAATCCACAAAAAGCAGATTTGGTGAATGTATGAGAAAAACTGCTGCCTGTATGACTTCGAATTACCTACAGATGAACAGAGATAAGCCTGAGATTCTGCTGGCAAGGCCCGTGCATATTGGTCGGATGACTGCTGGCCTGAGTTGGGCTTGATCCCCTTCCCTAAAAAGGTGGTAAAAAATCTCAGCATCCTGGTTGATGAGAGCCTCTCTATGAGAGAGCATGTAGCTTCACTTGTTTAGGATCATGCGTATGGTCTTTCAGTGGCTCCCGTTACACACTAGAAGAACTCTCACTCAGGCACTCATTGTAAGCCGTTTGGATTACAGCAATGCGGTCTTGGTAGGATCTAATGAGTTGCTACTCTCTAAGCTGCAGGTGGTTCAGAACACCGCTGCCCGCTTGGTTTGGAAACTTCCTCCTCGCTCCCCATTGGAGCCTACACTGAAATTTCTCCACTGGATCCCTGTGAGAAAACGTTCTCTATTCAAACTATTGTGCCTTGTTCACAAATCTTTGTTTTGCAAGTGCCCTCTCTATCTTCAAGAGAAACTCCGGCCAGATCTTCCTACTCGGAATCTCAGATCCAAATGCCAACTTCTGCTATGCCCTCGATATATCTGTACAACCAAACATGGTGGGCGATCCTTTTCTTATCTTGCTCCCCATCACTGGAACAGACTGCCCTTTCATATTCGGTCCTGCCTTGACTTTGCCTGTTTTAGAAAACTACCTTAGAAATGGCTCTTCTGAAACCATTTTTTCCTATTCATGCCCTAAGATACCCCTCTACTAAATGTCAATAACATAACAATATGTAACATTTGAAAGGCGAGATTACTAATCCCCCCCATGTCCGTGTTTTAAAAGGACGGTTTAAAAGCAGGATCGCTGTTTTCTTTGCTCCTCTGTTTCTGTAAGTGCTGAGACCTTACAGAGGTGTTAATGACACCAAAGTCATTTGCACCCCTGAGTCAAAAGCAGCCGATCCGATTCTACCCAGGAGCCTCGCTTCCGACAGTGCTCGACTGCACTGATCCCAAGGGACACCTGCTGTAGGTTGTATGATACAACAACGCATGCCTAAACAACGTGGTCTGAACCACAACCTCGTCTATACCATGCTTGCCCTATAATGAATTTCATTGTAAAGGCATAATTGATAAAGGGATAACCGAGGTAAAGATCACACACCAACCCCCCCCCCATTTGAGCCCTAAAACCCGATACCCCAGCCCTGGAATTCACCCAACCCCAGCCCAAAAAACTATGCTGGCCTCCTGCTCAAATAAACAACCCCCAACCCAGCCCTGAGCCCACAACTGACCCCCAACACTGAAAACTCCCCCCCCATCCTGAGCCCTAAAACCCCGCCCCAACCCTAAAAACTGGCAGGTCACCTAGTAGAGAAAACCAGGAGCGTCTTGAAGCACGTTTACCCCTGCATGCACTGTAGACCAATGTACTCCTACCCTCTTGCAGGCCATGTGACCTTGGCTACAGCATTACTTTGTGATGGGGAGGAGCAAAAAACTGGCACGCCATGGGCTTCCCTCCACCCAGGCGCCCAGCTGACCCTGAAAATGCCTCATGCATATTCATGTTTTCAGTCATTCCATTCTCCGCTCCATATACATACTAAAAATTCAACATGTGTACGGGATAGAAAGACTGCAACCGGTTTTGAAATTCATAAGTTTACATTTGAATGAATCATACCAAATATTTCAAATAGAAAAATGCTAATATCTGAAGCAACACGGCCGACTAACAGCCCAGCTTGCATTGTTAATGGCACGAAGACGTCATTCTCCCCCCTCAAGGAGGGCGAAAGGATGGTTTCCTCGCTGTTAACAGGCGCTGTGCCTTGCACGCGGTGTGAGCTGCCCACATATGCCATCAGCAGCTGCTACGCTCGCTAGTCTGAGAATAGTCCACAAGGTGACATGCTGGTACTGCCAAAGGTTACCTGCTAACATGCCACAATTAGTTGGGCAGTCACCAGTGGTTTAAATGGGCAAGTACTGTCCAGTGCTTTAAATGGGTATGTATTGTCCGGTACTAAGTACCAGCACTTTTTTTTATTTTGAGAGGGAGAGTACCTGCACTTCGCAAGAAAAACATAATACTTTTAATTGGAGTGCACTGGCATTTCTCAGAAACCAGCAGGTACTCTGTTATAGAGTACCTGCAGTTCTATTATTCCATTTCAAGCACTGGTACTGTCCGGTACAGAGTACCGGTGGTACTTTCATTTGAAAGGGAGAGTACCTGCACTTCTCAGCACTGCTGCAAAACATTTAACGAGAGAGTACCAACACTTCTCATGGGCAAACAGTACTCTAAATAGTGAGTACCTGTACTTCTATATCTTCATTTAAAGCACTGGCAGTCACCTACTCCAAATTCCAATCCCTGCGACCCACGCTTCCCCTTGTTGGACAAAAAGCACTCATTCCAGCATCATCATTAATAAAAACGGCAGACACACACCAGTTTGCCACTTTAGACTGCTCGTTTTTAGGTCCCTGTCTGGTTCACAAAGACATCTTGTGGGTAATCTGAAAGCAGCCTTGGGAATGCATTCCGGCCATTCCTTACCTTTAGCTTTGTTGTTTGCAACTCACATTTGCTTGCTTTCTGTTTAATGGCTTTATGTGTTTTTAGGCTGTCACGCATGTCTTTTTTGCTAACCCCCTCGCAGCCATCGCACGCCAACACAACCTCAACATCATCTCCTACGCCGACGACACCCAGCTGATCCTCTCCCTCACCAACGACCCCACCACCGCCAGAGCCAACCTACACGACGGGATGCGAGACGTCGCCGACTGGATGAGGAACAGCCACCTTAAACTGAACTCAGACAAGACGGAAGTCCTCATCCTGGGCTCATCACCCTCCGCCTGGGACGACTCTTGGTGGCCCCCGGCCCTGGGCACCGCGCCCAAGCCAACGGACCACGCACGCAACCTGGGCTTCATCCTGGACTCCTCCCTGTCGATGACCAGACAAGTCAACGCCGTCTCATCTTCGTGCTTCAACACCCTGCGCATGCTCCGCAAGATCTTCAGATGGATCCCCACTGAAACCAGGAAGACCGTCACCCAGGCACTCGTCACCAGCCGACTGGACTATGGGAACACCCTCTACGCCGGAACCACAGCCAAACTTCAAAAAGACTCCAGCGCATCCAGAACGCCTCCGCACGACTCATCCTGGACATCCCCCGACACAGCCACATCACCGGACACCTGAAAGACCTGCACTGGCTCCCCGTCAGCAAGAGAATCACGTTCAGACTCCTCACCCACGCACACAAGGCCCTCCACGACCTGGGCCCCAAGTACCTCAACGACCGCATGACCTTCTACACGCCCACCCGCCAGCTACGATCAACCAGCCACGCCCTCGCCACCGTACCACGCATCCGCAGAGCCACCACCGGAGGAAGATCCTTCTCCTACCTGGCAGCCAAGACCTGGAACTCCCTCCCCACTCACCTTCGGCGAACCCAGGACCATCTCTCCTTCAGGAAGCAGCTCAAGACCTGGCTGTTCGAGCAGTAACTTACCCCCTCCCCCAGCGCCTTGAGACCCTCCCGGGTGAGTAGCGCGCTCTATAAATGCCGTGATTGATTGATTGATTGATTTTTTCCACCATCGCTCCTTGTATTCTTCAAGGAGTGCTTCCTTTCTGTAAGCCTTAAATTTGTTCTTATCTTGACACATTTGCTATGTATTCAAAGACAGAGGTCAAATGTCAGGCTCTATCTTCGAGGGAACTTTTGTTTAATTTTCTGTCTCTGACTTTAAAGTGAAAGGATTTATGTGACTATCCTATATACCTATGTGAGAGAAAAGGCTGTAGGATGTTATTTTTTTCTAGCTCACACCACCATTTAAACATCTGTAAATGAACTGAGCAAATATTTCAGAATATATCAGAATTAGGAAAGCACAAATGAAGCACATTTTTTTGTATTTATGAAGTGCAGTGGAAACAAATATTTTAGTACGACCAAAACAAATAAATTCACTTGGTGATACAACTTCCACACATTGTTTGTGTGCTGTATAGTTTTATCAGTAAAATTGTATGTCTGTGCAAATGTAATGGTCACTTCAATTGAAAATGTGTTCTCTGTAATGGCAGTGCGCTACCACACTATGCATGCTCAACTCTGCACAACTCCACTCTACGCAGTCCACTGGACAACACTCTACTCCATGACACACTACACCACTCCATGACTCTCCATTCTACGCCACTCTGACACTCCATTCTACGCCACTCTACTGTAAACCACTGTACTCTGCTCCACTCTATGCCACCCTACTCCGCTCTACACCACTCTACACCACCCTACTCCACCCTACTCCACTCCACGATACTCCACTCCACTCTACAGCACTCTACTCCACTTTATGCTGCTCCACTCTACTCTTCGCCACTCCCCTCTACTCCACTCCACTCTGTGCCACACCACTATACTCCACTAAATGCCACTCTGACACTCCACTCTGACATTCAACTCAACTCCACTTCACGATACTCCACTTTATGACACTCCACTCCATGACACTCTACTCCACTCAGTGACACTTCACTCTAGGCCACTCTACACCACACCACTCCACACCGCTCCACTCTTCACCACTCCACAATAGTCTACACTACTCCATTCCACTCCACTCGACAACATTCCACAATACGACATTCCACTCTACTCTCCAATACTCTATGCGAGACCACTCTATGCCACTATACTCCACTCTACGGTATGCCACTCCACTCTACAACACTTCACTGTAGGTCACTCCACTCTCCGACATTCCCCTTCATACTACACTCTACCACTCTACACCCCTCCACTCTACGTCCCACCACTCTATGATATTCCACTCTACGACACCCTAATCCACTCCACGACACTCTACTCCACTCTGTCACTCCAGCCTGACACTCTACTCTTTGCCACTCCAGTCTATGATACTCTACCCCACTTCACTGTAACATAACGTGTATTTGTAAAGCGCACGTATCTTGGCACTGAATAACAGATGTATATTGTACATCAGTACAACTGTAGATTACTCTACTCCACTGTACGTCACTCCACTGTACGACACTCTACTTTACGACCCTCCACGACACTCCACTCTACTTTACGACCCTCCACGACACTCCACTCTATGACACTCTACTCCACGCCACTCCACTTTACTCTACTCTGCCATTCCCCTCTACTCCACTCTGTGCTACTCCACTCTACTCAACGCCACTCAGACTCCTCTCCTCGACATGTCCCTCCACTCCCCTTCATGATACTCCACTTTATGACACTCCACTCAACGACACTTCACTCTAGGCCACTACATACTACACCACTCCACGCCAATCCACTCTACACCACTCCACGCCACGATACTCTATGCCACTCCACAGCACTCCAGTCTACAATGCTCCACTCCAGAAAATTTGACTCCATGGCACTCCACTCCACTCTACAACACTCCACTTTATGCACTCCACAATGCGACATTCCACTCTACTCTATGATGCTCTATCCCCCTGTATGCGACTTCATTCTACACAACTATACTTCACCCCACGCCACTCCACTCTACGCCTCTCTCTACAACATTCTACTCTATGCCCCTCCCCTCTACTATACACACTATGCCACTCCACAATCTATGCCACTGTACGACTCTCTACTCCACTCAACTCGCACTATGCTACTTTACTCCACTCTACTATGACACACTATTCTACACCACTATATGCCACTCCACTCCTCTTTGTGTCACTCCACAACTCGACTCCACTCTATGCCACTCCACTGTACGACACTCGTGTCCAATCTCTGCCACTCCACAACACTCTACTCCAGTCTATGCCACTTCACTCTATGACAATCTACTCTACTCCACTCTACTCTACAACACTCTACTCTACACAATTCCTTCTACGTCACTCCATGCCACTTTATTCTACTCTACACCACTCTATTCTACGACACTCCGCTCCCTCCACGACATTCTATGCCACTCCACTCTACTCCACACCACTCCATGACACTCTACGCCATTCCATGACACTGCCACTCCGCAACACTACGCTACTCCATGGCACCCCACGACGCTCCACTCTGCTCTATGCCACTAACATTTAGCCATGCTGAACAGCAGCCATGCTGGTGTACAACATTGCTTAAACACATTGGCAAAGCCAATAGCTCTTGCATAGGCGCGACCTATTGGCTTTGCCAATGCTTGTTTTGACTGTTTGTGGACCTATTTTATGGTCTGGTGGGCCGGTTTTTACTCCTGATTTCTCTGATATTACCACAAACATTGCCACAGTTCAGAAAGCACAAATGCAATGCATGCAGTCTTCCATTATTTGCAAAACATTTATACAGCCTGTATAAACAATTTTAAAATGGCTCTGATTTGATAATGTGGTCCACTTTTTTTTAGCTATCTGTGGGCTGCTTTTTTAGCTATCTGATTTGCTAATGGGAACCACTTTTAATTTGGTGTGCGGGGTTATTTTCTCTCCCATTCCCATCCTGTATACTATGCAGGAATTAACAATGCGACTTTCTTAGCTCTGTTTAAAATTGGGGTCAAGGAAAGGGCACTACTGTGAGAAAGGTGCAAGCAGTCGTAGTGAAGTGAGCCACTAGAACATGGGTACTCGCAAACATTTTCACAGGGGCTAAAAAGTTTGGTCTCTGATGTGACCGAGGGCCGCATTGATGCCAGTAGGGTGGCAGTCGAGGTGCCAGGGGCGGTAAGGTGGATGTAAGTGACACGAAACGTGTACATCTAGTTACTTAATTGCATAATGTGAAACCATACAACCTGCTTCAATCCCTGCAAACCCATTTGCCCAAATTGTGTGCTCCTAGGCAGTTGTTTTATTTCATTTTCTCTCCTTTTTTTATCATTAGAACATATAAGAAAACCTCAAAATGCTTGACTGGATGTGCTCTGTACAAAACCTGCTCCTATCTTTGATTTAATAAACTATAATTAAGGCTCCCGGATTTATGGTATTTATTTTTAGGACTTTTCCGTCTGTATTCATCCATATTTATTTTTTGCTAATTTTATCTGTATTTATCCATATTTATTTTGGGTTTTGTGAAAAAATGGAGCTGAAACTAGTATATTTCCACATGTATTAAACCGGTAAATATTCACTCATCTTTAAATGCCTGAGAGATTTCAATGATATGAAAACACAGGGACGATAAATCAATGCACTTGTATGAAAACATATGCATATCAGTATCAACCTTGTGCATATCTACTGCCGTTGAAGCAACTTTACTCAAATTCCTTTCTTTTTTTAACCCCCTTGCCTGTCAATCCGCACAGCTATACGCTTGGCAACAATGACTGACTGACAGCATTTAGAATCACTCAAAAAACAACCCAATTTCCGTTTTTATCCACATTTAAAAAATAAATACAGACAGGAAAATAAATGGGTTTCTGTCTGTATTTATCTGTAAAAAATCAGTAAAAATGGAAAACAGGGAGCCTTAACTTTAATGTTGGGTATAATAGCAACCCAGGCCACCCAAGGGTGTACAAAACAAATGACTTGCCTCTTAGTTCACCCAGAGTGGGACGGGTATGCCCAGATGTGGGTCCCGCGCTCTCCATGCCACTGGAGTCAAGCTATCCTGGCTGATGAGGGCTGAAAGCCCGAAACCGGTCCTAGGATGCTTGTTTCCAGTCCAGGGAGGACCTGGCCTGGCAGTTCGGGCTGGACTGTTCCAGTTGGGCGCAGGGTCAAGACGATTTGTATATGGCTGGGTCCAAACTGGAATGGGATGGTGAGCAAAAAAACGATGGATTTAGGCCCAGATCTCTGTACTGGGGTGAATGTATGACATTGTTCTGCATTCTGTCCATCAATTGTTCTTTTTGCATTTGTCACCCCGAGTGGGACGGGTATGCCCAGACGTGGGTCCCGCGCTCTCCATGCCACTGGAGTCAAGCTATCTTGGCTGATGAGGGCTGAAAGCCCGAAACCGGTCCTAGGATGCTTGTTTCCAGTCAAGGGAGGACCTGGCCTGGCAGTTCGGGCTGGACTGTTCCAGTTGGGCGCAGGGTCAAGACTGATTTGCATATGGCTGGGTCCAAACTGGAATGCCATGGTGAGCAAAAAAACGATGGATTTAGGCCCAGATCTCTGTACTGGGGTGAATGTATGACATTGTTCTGCATTCTGTCCATCAATTGTTCTTTTTGTCTTAGTTCACTATTGACATTGTTGTCAGTGTGGGGAAGCATGAGTGCTTCTAAAATCATGTTTGAAAACACTTTAAAAACATACTTTCCAATGCACTGTCATAATCTGATGTACTAAGGTGAAAAGGTTCAAATGTTAATGAAATATACACTTTTTGAATTTTAGAGACATTATCGTATTTTTACACTTTTCCTGAAAGAGGTCTTAAAAAATATAGGTATTCCTAAAGTTTAGTGGTGCAGGACACCTTCTTTTCTTTTACTATGGTTAACCTATAAATAAATGTTTGCTAGTTTATAGTCGGGTAAACAGCATCCCTGTGCTGTTGTTGACCAGAGGGCCGCATGCATAGGTCAGGAGGGCCGCATGCGACCCCGGGCCGTAATTAGAGGCTCACTGCACTAGAACAACCCTGGGGTGAATGACTTTTCCAGCTATTTAGTCTTCTGGATTTTATATACATTTTCCAGAATGATCCATTTGTCAATGAACTCGGTCACCGAGTGATTGTTACTGCCTCATAATCTGGATGCCTGCATTCTCGATTTAACAGTGAGAATATATTGTGTGATATGCCTGCAGCTTTTTAGGTCTCGCCTGAGCCAGCGCGCATGCGTTGCTCTACGAGACTTTAAGTAAGGGCTTTTTAACTCTAAACACACGCTTGTGCGTGTGCTTTTTTTTTTCTACCCGCTATTGGCCTTTGCGTGCGTCTTTCTTAGAAAGACAGCACGCAATTGGCCCAAGGCGGGTGCATGTCCCGCCTTCTGTCTACTGTGGCCTAGGGTGCTCAGGAGCGAGCATTAATGCCATCTGTTTCCAATTATCGCGTTCGCGTTAATTGGAAACAGATGGCGGTCAGCGCTGGTCGCGCTGGTTTCTTCTGCAGCGGCGGGCATAAGCGCGCTCGTGCGCGCACCACTTCCAGGCTTGTTTATAGGATGTAATAATGATCTCCTGATAGGCTTTTGCTTTTTTAACCCCATAGCTGAGTTCTTATTGGGTCAAACCTGCCAGACTGTGCAGATTTATTGGGGGCATATTGCTAGCTTGCCTGGAAAGCATCTCTGCCCATTGCTTTTCATTAGCTTTTTGTTTTGTTACTTATATTTTCTTGGTTTTTTTTCATTGTTTTTATTTATTAGCCTGTCCATAGCCTGTTTGTTTACCCCCTCTCTGAGTGGCTGCTTGTGTTCTTCCACCTGTGTCAGCTTTTTGGGAAATATTTGTTTCTTTTTTGTGAAGCGCTCCATGGGAGTGCACGTTTTCCCGCCGTCATCTCAGCCCTGTGCTTTTCTCCCCATCTTGCCACTTTCCTCTCAAACGCGTGCATTCGTTTGTCAACCGCGTGTCTTAATGGGCAGAGTGAGGGAGGATTGTAACGGATCACAATTTCTAATCCCCTTTGGTTCGCACTCCTCCTTCCTGTGACTTATTCCGAATACCCGTGACTGTGTGTGAAAGAAAAGTGAAATCTTTAGAAAATAAATGAACTCGGTGAGGGGCACATTATAACATCCATTTATTTTACAGTAATTCACATTAATCAGCGTAGCTTGTTTGTAACAGCGGTTGGCAGGACCAAGGCGATTGGTTTGCTTTTGGTTGAGGAAGTGTATATGCAGCACAAGGGGCAAAGGGTAAGATGTTGGTTTCGGTTTCAGAAAGAGAAACCTAGATTTTCGTTGTGGAACACCAGTCTGATTTGCTTGCACAGTTTTCTTATGGGAGATAGTCGCATGTTGGGTTTTGTCATGGGAGATAGCAGCTTGTTGGGTTTTGTCATGGGAGATAGCAGCTTGTTGGGTTTTCTCATGGGAGATAGCAGCTTGTTGTGTTTTCTCATGGAGATAGCTGCATGTTGTGTTTTCTGATGGGAGATAGCTGCATGTTGTCTCACATGGTGAAGCAGATGAGCTCATCTTAGTTTTGTCTATCTCGGAGCCCTGTGACGTTGTCTGATTGTTCTGGTTGTTTTTTCGATCGCAGAATGCAACATGGTGAATCTACTAAAAGCCTTACGCCTTTTTTGGGTCTCTAACAGATATTGCACTCATACTTTAAAACTGGACAGTGGTGCCCGGTGCTCGTTCCGACTTCCAGGATGTAATACACTCTGGGAGGGATTTGATTCTACTGGATGTTGGCTCTTGATTTGGTCTTCCCTTGGAAAAAATAACAAATTACTGTTAGCTGCCACTTTATACCGAAAGTTTGGTAATTTTCAGTTACCAGCTGATAAGGGTGCAATTCTCCTGTTTTTGGTGCTGTGCCACACTAATAGTGCACCACTACTACATCATATTAGCGATTGCACTACAAAGGTGAGCTGTAATGTGGTCGCTTTTCGTTCTCCTGTTTTTACCTACCTTATACTGAACGATTTGCACAGTGCATTGTTCTGCAACCCTTAAACGGAGCCCCTGTAAATCTCCACCGATGTGTTCTGACTTTACACCCATTTTTCACCTCTTAGCATGCCACACGTTTTGGCATTCCAGTACCTTGTTGCATGTATACCTAGCTGTCAGTGGTCCCGCACATTCATCACAGAACCTTCCATGAATTATGACGCTGGCTTTTTGTCCCTTGAGAAAAATATTTTCACGCTGTCCCCAGAATTCCAATGTTTGGTAAGTAGTAATTCTTTGTTCTTCTGACGAAGGTTTGACAGTTAGTAGCATTTTATACCTGTTTTGTTCTTTATAGTGACTTTGCTTTTTTTTAGGTCTCGCCTGAGCCAGCGCATGCGCTGCTCTGGCGAGAGTTTTTTAGTAAGCGGGTTTTGGAAGTGCAAACAGTGGCTTTTGCTGGCGACTAGCCTGCGTTCACGCGAGCGTGCACGCGCGATCAGGCGCCATATGGCTTCCCTCGCCATCTGGACGCTCGTGTGAACGCAAGCTGGTCGCCAGCAAAAGCCACTGTTTGCACTTTCAAAACCCGCTTATTCACGATTACTTTCACGGCCGCGCGGCCGTGTCAGTTTCACGGCCGCGCGGCCAATGCTTGTATTTTTAAAGTGCCTTCTGACATTTCTGCTGTGAGTTGGTTTTAATAGTTGATATACTGAAAAGAACCCTAGAAATTGCCCTTTTCCCCTCATTTGCAATCAGTGGAAAAAACAATACAAAAAGGAGACTCACTGCACTCTATTAAAATTCTAAATAAATAGATGGTTGCGTAAGAGCTTTCCTAGTAAACTGCTTGTGTATTTTCTGTTTTAGTCTGGACAGTACTGTTTCTAAGCCAGGTTATAACATGTGCATCGGGCTAGTAATTAACTAGTCTGACACAAGGGACACATACTGTTCTCTGTGGCAGGCACTCAAACCCAATAAGCTATCTCGCCAGCTTCGCAAAAGGAAACAAGTGCACAACAGTACTGTGTATTATTTAGATTGGAGGGAAAGAACGATCAAAATCTGCAAGGCTCCTTCATTCACAGCAGCACCGTGTATACTAGCAAAACTTTTAAATGCATTAAATCCCATATGTCTGCGCGTTAAACCAATAAACGTTCATTGTATTGCATTCTGTACCGGGGGGGGGGGGGAGGGGAGGGAACCAAACAGCTCCCTTCTCCTCCCAAACGGCTCACTTTACCCTCCAACTTTGGCAACAGGATGTAGAATTCATAGGTGCCTGTTAAATCCATCTCCCCAGACCCAATTTTCGCGTACACTTACCGGCTGAATGGAGCTGGCCACGGGTGTTGTGCTGCTCCGATCCTAGCGTGTGTTGTGTCTATCTCCCACCTTCCTGCGCCTGTACGCCCCCCCTCTTTCCCCCACAACCCTAGCAGGTCTAGCCTCACACCTCCCTAACAAACCCCTTCATGTTGAGCAGTTGTCGAAGCCCCTCCCACTGACAAAGGGGGCACGAGGCCTTCTGCCTCCCTAAAACAAACACACATCAAAGACCGCCCCTTCAAACAAGCTGTTTCCTGGAGGGGTGAAGAAATAGGAAGAAGAGAGGAGAGGCATGGGGAGGGGGGAGCGGGAGGGCTCGTGCAAGCACTTGATTATACCAACCCAAAGACTGCACTGCGCCTCGTGCTACATTGCACCTAATTAGCACTCTCTGGAGCGCCACCTGGCTCACCTCACCGCCGCAGCGCTGAAGGCGGGAAGTAACGCTGTACAAATGCACCCAGAGATGCCGGCCTGCTGTTTGCACAGCACCTCATATACACAGACAGCCTCAGGGCGCTAGAGCTGATAGACCACGACCACGATAAAACGTTAAAATGTCATATGTCCATAATTTACTAATTCCAGAGTGGGTTTCGTTCCCAACATGTGTCCCCATGTGGGAACAGATACGAAAGCAATATTAATCCTTTTTCTGAAAAGACCTGACAGGATTTGGAAGTGGACAACCAGAATGTGGAAAATTAGAGTTAAAAGAGGGGGACAACTGGAATGAGCGGAAGTTTTATTACATTATGTTGTGGAGATTTGTAGCGCGCACAACTCAATCAGGAGGGTATTGAAAGTTTTTTTTGTTCATATTAAATGTTTTGGATTTTATAGTCATTAATATGTAAACACACAAATGTATTAACTGTGAATTATTCATATTTAAATTCACCATAGCTAATACAGCCTGCATTTTAAAATAGATTTAACGTCTGGTTGCCATTTTGTTACATACACGTGTGCATTTTATTTCTGGGAGAAGCTTAAGTACGAATTATCAAACACAATGTGTTTTGTTTTCATTCCAGTGTGAATTGTTTTCTTTACGTGATAACTTTAGAATGACCTAATTGGTTGCACCAGTACACCTGCAGAGTACAGGCTGGTATAATGAATCTTGTTTTGTTGCAGATAACTAAGTTTGAAGGACGTTTAGAGAAGCTGTATTTTGGAGGTTATGGAGCTCTAAATTTTACGTCTATGCTTTAACCTGATTTGAGCGTTTTATGGGAACCGTGAGTAGGTGTATCAATTGTTAGAATTGTTGATTTAAGCGAGTGCAATGTACAAGATAGCTCAAACACTTTTGCAGACACTCTTTGTCCACTTTTGACATAACTTAGAGCAGAGCGGGGATTAGTTAACTGTTCCATTTGAGGTGACTTTATAATAATTCATCCTCTGGCTTATATGACTGATTGATTTGGACTTCAAATTTACGAATGCATTCATGTATTGATAATTAATTAACACCAATTTGATTGATTTTTTTATCTGTAAACCGTTTAACCTTAAATAAATCTTTTTGGTTTGAACCTCAATAACTCTGTCTTCCTTATGGGGCATAATGTGCTTCACATTATTAAATGTATTGATTCATCGACTAGCCTCAGTTGTAGATTTCAATTAATCAGATAGCGCTTTATGGGCCCCAAATTTTCACGATGAAAAAAGCTAACCGTATCCTGATGCGGAACAGCCTGGGTCAAGATTAGGTGAAGGGCCATGTCTGAGGAGGCGGCTCTGGTGAGCAGAGGCATGAGACCTCAAACAAGCATTGGCATAGCCAATAGGTCTCGCCTTGGGGACCTTATAAGTGTTTAGCCATGCAACGGTTGATTTTGTTGCACCAGGGATATTGTGCTGCATAACTAAATACTTATAAGGTCCCAAAAGCGAGACCTATTGGCTATGCCAATGCTTGTTTTCTTTGGCTGGGGGAATGGCTGTAAAGGGAAGAGGGGACTATTAGTACACATTTGTGTTTCCAGTCACGACTTATGGCCTCAATGCCGTGATTGGAAACTGCTATGTGGAAGAAAACCATGATATATAGGTTGTCCTTTGTTGCTACCCATAGAAAGGTCATGGTCCCCGTGTTTATTTTACACCTTTTTGATGTCGCAAGTAAATGGCTATTTTTGAAAGTTGTCTTTTACTGATGCAATAACAGTTTTTGACTAGATATATCTCTCATTGTCTGTGGGCGTATTTCTACCTGGCCTGCCTCCCATAGCTTGTTCTCATTCATAAAATTAGTGTGTAAATATCTAACAAAATTAACTGGTTCATACTATTTATCGTTATGCTCATTAGTTTATTTTGGGGTACAAAAAAACTAGAAGTCATTTTTTATGTTAAAATCTTTTTTTAATCAGGTTTTTCAGTTGTATATAATGTTGTCTTCATTTGTATAAAGGTAACAAAAATGCTTAACACTTTTTATTATAACTTTTCAACATAATGCACAGCAGCCACAATGCTCTACAACATAGCCAAAAGTTCTGGCTAAACACATAAGGTCCCAAAGGCGAGACCTATTGGCTATACCAATGCTTGTTTTTTAACCTAAGACTTCTCGCAATGACACGAGAAAAGTAAGATTTATATGGGAGCGGTAGGACTGTGCATTCACTGTGGGTTTTCTGGCTGCTCAAAAATCTCTGCATTACCATTCACTCTGCAGTTCGGCAAACGTGTTGTGGGGTTATCTTAATGATATAGCGGAAGATGCAGATAGCACGTGATAAGGGACCAGTCGTCTTGTGATTCATGCAGTAAATGTGGAAGCACCTCTCTCTAAGAGTATCGTCCATTTGCAGGCCTCCTTGTGTCCTCAGAGCACTGACGCCAACATAGTACAATATGAGCATGTCCATTTTATTAGCAGCATCAGACTGTTTCATGAGCAGCTGAATTAAATGATCCCTGGCAATTGTTTTACAATATCAGCACAATAGGAAGTCTCCGTTCGAAGTGTATTAAGTCTCTCACTGTCTGCTGTCTACTGTGATGAAGAAGAGGGAAACCTTCCTCCCCGACCCAGCCGAGCTGACCTAAACAATTAACAACAAGTTTCCAGTCCTGAGCTTTTAATTTACCAAGTTTTTATCCTGCACTTCATACCACTTTTTTACCATTTCCAAGAACTGCACTTAATAAATGTTATTATATTCTTATAAATCAGTGCCTTCCAGGACTTGTTATGGGCATGGCTACTGGAATTATCCAATTCTGTGGTCTCGTGTTTTACTCATAATTATGGGGTCCTCGCATTTGCCACATAATCCATCATGTGCTGCATAATCTGGTGATTGTAACAAAAACAAAATCTAGGTAAACGGATCAGAAGTTGCAAAACATGTTGCAGCACTTGTTGCCATGCAGTGGAAGGCCATTTGTAAAGGTCCACTGGTCACCTTTCTGTTGATTCTTGATGTATATGGGTGCCAAACTGGTACTAATGAGTTGAAACCTTTGCCTAGATAGACATTTTGAGGTAATGCTATCACAACATGTGCTGCATTATACCACATAATTTGTATTTTCTAGCTGCATGATTTAGTCAACCCTGCAAAGTGATTTGGTGCTCCCTTGGCACATAATTCCAGTGGCTCTGGTGATCGGTATTGTTCTACCAAAATCCCATACCACACAATCAATCAGTGGCTTGTATAGCTCAACTACTCACCCATAAGGGTTTCAAGGCACTGGGGCGGGGAAGAGCTGCTGGTCCTTCGAGGGCGCTGTGGTTCAGTCGAAGAGCCAGGTCTTGAGGTCCTTCCTGAATTGGGGCAGTGACGGAGATTGCCTGAGGTGGAGGGGCAGTGTGTTCCAGGTCTTTGCTGCGAGGTAGGAGAAGGGTCTTCCTCCAGCTTTGATCTTGCTGATAAGTGGGACAGTAGACTATGCCAGTTGGGCAGAGCGGAGGTCTCTGGTGGGCGCATGGAATGTGAGCCGGTGGTTGAGGTATGCAGGTCCCACGCCGTGTAGGGCTTTGTAGGCATGTGTGAGGAGCTTGAAGGCGATTCTTTTGTTGACTGGGAGCCAGGGGAGGTGTCTTAGGTGGCTGGAGATGTGGCTGCAGCGGGGGATGTTGAGGATGAGTCTGGCGGAGGCGTTCTGGATGTTCTGCAGTTTCTTGAGGAGTTTCTGGGTGATGCCGGTGTAGAGTGCATTGCTGTAGTCGATTCTGCTGCTGACGAGTGCGTTAGTGACGTCTTTCTGGACTTGGTGGGGATCCATTTGAAGATCTTTCGGAGCAGGCGTAGTGTGTGGAAGCAGGAATAAGGTGATCTATGTCTACACGTAGCACCTAGATGGTGCACACTCGGGTTATCTATGCCACAGACCAGCTAGACAGAAGTAGAATTGGGCTACAGATGTCCTAATTTTCCTGTAGGAACAGTGTGCATCAGATTAGACTTTTTCACAAGCTGTTTCAGCTAAGATACATTTTTAGGTAGTCCCATAAGGGACAACTGAGTCAGTAAGATAACCAAATGAATACATCCCTCCCTCCCTACCACATGCTTTACTTCTGTACTGCGTGTGCTCACATTTCCTTACAAACAGACGTAATCTGTGAAAGAGTAGATAAAAAATGCGCCACACACAAAACCTGTAACTGACTGACACAAGACCATGACCTTGTAGTCAGCAATATTACCAAAAGGTCCTGCAATTTATTGCTGGATAAGTCAACCATATTTACATCAACCACATCTTTATAATGTATAGTGAGTGTGATAATGAGTAGTGCTGCCCTACCCTGATTTTAGAAGTGGAATCGGAATGCAAATATAATTTGAATGAACTCCAAGGTAGGAGTTTCAGATTTGGTCCACGCTATGAGGTCAGCATGGAGTGCTGAGGAGTCAGATGTGGGCGTTCTAGAATGGGGTTCAGTGAGGCAGGGCTTTTCTCAATAAGCCCACTGTGCATCATTTTTCTTCATTTGGCCCTACACACTCGCACCTCTGTCGTTAAAGATGACACAACACTCGCTATATTTGCATATGTAATCAAGTTGCTGCAAATTGGTGAACAGAAGCAAACTGTGGAAACAATATGTGCAAACTTTGGCCACATATGGTGCAGATTTGTCAAAGGATGACAAAGTTACAGGAGTAGCCAAAAACAAATGATGTTTCTACATTTACAGAGGGAATTCCCATAGGAAATGCCCTACATGAAAATAGAAAATGGCAAAATGTAATTGGGTAGCAACTGACGTTAACCTTCTACCTATCTTGTATACTTCCCATCTGTTAGAAATGGGGGTCTCTAGTTGGCAGAGGTAGGTAGGTACCTTTGTCCAAATAGGGACCCTTGCTTCTAGTCAGGGTAAGGGGGATACACACTTTAGATAACCCCTGCACACCCCCTGGGTAGCTTAGCACAAGCAGATAGACTTATCCCAAAGGCAATGTGTAAAGTATTTGTTGTCAAAACACACAGTCATACAGTGATAACACCACAAATGGACACCACACCAGTTTAGGAAAAATAAAGTATCTTTATCTAAACTAAACAAGACCAAAACAACAAAAATCCAACATACCGGTAATGAAATACGACTTTAAAATAGTTATTGCAAAAATAAGACTTGTAGAATCCAAATAGCTCCACCTGCGGCTATTGCGACATCGTGACGGCACTAAATCCAAAGTACAGCGCCGACCGCAAGGAGCGCTGTGTCGGGCACGGAGTCACACGGGCCCCCAAACAAACAGTACCTTGGAAACTAAGTCTATGATGATGCACGGCATCGTGGAGGTGAGGCGTCGGTGCCGAGGTCGAGGCCAGCTTCCTGGCTGCCAGGGGGAAGGCGAGGCGTTGTGTCCACAAGGAGGCGACATCTCGAGTCCAGGACAGGGGAAGATGGTTGCGTCGGCGGTGAGGTGTGGGTTCCGGTGACAAAGCCAAGTCGGCGAGTTCGTGGAGTCACCCTCGGCGGTTATCGGCGCCGCGATAACAGGATGTAGGCGCTGGCGATGACTGAGTCTGTGCGAGCACTGGCATCGGGCATGGCCGATAACTGCAGGCGTCGAAGGGTGTCGGAGCTGCGGTGCAGGCCGGGCGGTGCGTCGTTCACTTCATGAGCGGTGACCCGGGCCTCGGTGCAGGTCGCGGCGTCACAGCGGCATCTCTGACGGCGACGGAAACAGGTTTTCTTGCTTCTTTAAGGTTTCTTCCAGCTCCCAACAGCAGAAACAACCTCCAGAGGCCCAAAATTGGAATAGGCACCTCCTGGCAGGTCAGAACTCTCAGCAAGAGGGTTGAGGGTAGCTGGGGGTGAAGTCTTTGTGTCCTTGAGACTTCAGAACAGGAGGCCAGCACACTTCAGGCCCTTGGAGATCTTCTTCAAGCAGGTTCAAAGCAAAGTTACAGTCTTTGTCCTCTCCTTGGCAGAAACAGCAACTGAGGCCAACCCCACACAGCAAAGGGGCAGTACTCCTCCTCACAGCTCTTCAGCTTTTCTTCTTGGCAAAGGTTCCTCTTGAGTCCAAAAGTAATCTAAAGTTCAGGGGTCTGGGCCCCACTTTTTATAGCACAAATTCCTTTGTTCTCTGGTGGCAGAGAAGCTCTTTGCCCAGCCAACCCCAGTTCTGTCCTCTCTGGTGCAGCTGCCCGGCAGGAGGTGGAGACAGCATTGTCCAAGGCAGACCAGGCCCATTCAGGTGTGATAGAAATCTCCTCCCCCTACTCTGAATGCAACCCAGGTCTATTCAGCCAGGCCCGACTCATTCAGGAAAGGCAGGTCACACATCAACCCCCCCAGTGGCTGTCTGAGAGAATGCACATCCCCATCTCCTGTTAAACCAAAGCCAGACAGTCAATCCACCAACCAGCAGAGGCACACAGGATGTCTAAGCAAGAAAATACCCACTTTCTAAAAGTGGTATTTTCAAACACACAATATAAAAATCATCTTTACTAAAAGATGCATTTTTATATTCTGAGTTCAAGTATACTAAATTCCATCTTTCTATCTTGCCCCAATGGGAAGTTATATTTATAAGATGTTATAAATAAACTCCCATTCTATCCTATGGGACAGATAGCCTTTCAATAGTGAAAAACGAAATACACTGTATTTCACTATCGGGACATGTCACACACCTCAGTACATGTCCTACATTTCACATAAACTGCACCCTGCCCATGGGCTACCTTGGGTCTACCTTAGGGTAGTCTTACATGTAAGAAAAGGGAAGGTTAGGGCCTGGCAAGTGGGTGCACTTGCCATGTTGACATGGCTGTACCAAACTGCGCACAAACACTGCAGTGGCAGGTCTGAGTTACATTTACAGGCTGCTCATGTGGCAGGCCCACTAGCAGTATTTGATTTACAGGCCCTGGGCACACACAGTGCACTGTACTAGGGACTTACCAGTAAATCAAATATGCCAATCATGGAATCACCAATCCATAAACACAATTTACAGGGAGAGCATATGCACTTTAGCACTGATCAGCAGTGGTAAAGTGCCCAGAGTCATAAAACCAACAAAAACAGGGTCAAAAACAAGAGGCCAATAAAGCAAAAAGTCTGGGGATAAACCCACTGAAAAAGACCTCTTATTAAGTTTCGCCTGCACGACTCTTGCAAAATCTCTTAAAACTGGCTCAGAGACCGCCCATTACTTACCATTACTTGGCTTCCATGTCACTTTTGTTTCCTTGCTTTTTATTGGCCAGGGCCTCCCTCCTTGCATCTGGCATGAACCAAGCAGAGTTTCCTGTCCCCAGCCAGTGTCCTTCCATTGTCAGCATGCTTCTGCAGGTACTCTTTTTACTTTTGTACATGCACTCTTATGGAGTGCATGTGTCTGAAGTCCCTCTCCCTCATCCCGCCCTCCTCCTGCTGTTCTGCATGTGTTGCTTTCCTCCGCCCTCCTCCCACTGTCTGTTGTTTCCCCATCCTTGCCCTCCTCCTTTTCTTTGTTTTGTCGAATGCCCTCCCCCTGCTGTCCACTGTATTCCCAGACCCCGTGTGCTCCTGCGTCTATTGTTTCATCCTCACATGTCTGTTGTTTCGTCCTCCCACTCTCCTCTTGCCGTCAGTTGTTTGTTGTGTTTACCACCACCCCCACCTCGCTCTGTCCGTTCTTTGTTCCACACCCTCCTCTCTCATGTTGCTTACACCCACCCTTGCTGTTTTCACTGCTATGCATCATGTAAAATAAAAAAAGCACATTAACAAAGCCAATAGAACTTGCCTAAGCGAAATCTATTGTTTTTGCTAATACCTGTTTGGCAGGGCTTTAAGTGGGATGAAAAAACTTGGGGGTCTCTCCAAACACGTAAGCTAAAAATCTGTGCTTAGCATAGTGTGCTGCTGGACTGGTATTTTGCTGCTTCTGTCATTAAATTCAGATATATAATACAACAAGTAATATTACACCTACAACAAGCCTGGAGTATTGGCTTTGTCAATGGTTGTTTGTTGCATAAGATAAATAAGCAACAATTATGGCTTTGTTGTATAGAATATTGAAAATGCGTCCATTTCGAAATGATGAGACTGACTGTGAAAGAACTATAACAAGTCTCTTAGAAGTTACATCAAAAGCAGTGAAGGGTGGTACTGCTGCAGAGTTAAATATATATATATATATCCTTAGGGTGAGGGCAAAAATGGAGAGCCCAATAGGGACTCGTCTCGGCACCTGCTTTTGAGGACCCGGCCCACTTAAAGTCCTGCTTCTTTGGGTCTTGTTGGCATTGTTTACTCACGTTTTGAAGATGTCAGAATAGTTTATGTATGCTCAAAGTAGTTTTTCCCATTGGTTTTATTCATGCAGTTTCAACTAATTATATGCATGTGGTTTTGTAAAAATGTCCACGCTTATGTTACTGCTGCCTGATAAGGTTGCGCCATAGTCTTACATACAAAAGGGCTGCTCACCGGTGCCTGGTGGAGCGGGGAAACGCGGAGATAAACTGGACTACCGAGATTACCGGAGAGATTGGAATCCTGGGCACTGGGGGTGGGTTTCCGTCTCATTCAGCTCAATTTAGCTTTACAGAGGGAGTCTTTAACGCAATGTTTTACCGCATCTTACTCGGCTTTCTTCATGATGTGTGAGGCGTTTATGGTTCACACCTTTGACTGTATCGTTGCCGCCATTGTTGGCTTGTATACTTGTGGCGTTGGCCTTGGTTGACCCGTTCGCTGCTATGTGCTCTTTTTCCAGTCACATTCTGCGACCACTGTATTTCATTCCTGCAATCGGATTCATGTCACTGGTCATGCATTCCACCTTTTTCTTTTTTGTTTCTTGTCTTGGTTTTTTGAAAACAATAAACGCTTATTGCAAAAACACAAAAAAATCTGTTTTTGAATTTACCACCTGCTTTCTAGTGTTCTATGAATTATGTGCTGCGCCTGCGTTTTATTATGTATCATAAGAATAACAGTAGCACATAGTATGTCTCCCGAGTAGTAATACATTGAACTCATAACGGGGCGCTTGTAATCTTTAAAACAATGTAATATTTGTACCTAGAAGAGTGTTCTGCGTAGGCGAACTGCCTTTATGGTCCCCATTAGGAGTGCCTCGGGTTTTTATGATTCCTGCGTAGGGATCGCAGTAACTAGTTGTGTAAAATTTACTGCACCTGGACATTGCGGTGTGATAAAGTTTCTACCCCCTCAATACACTGCAGCAGGTCAAGCATGCTGAATAAAATCTAGCAGGGAAAAATGACTGGTAAATTCCAGGACAAGCGACTTCTAAGTGCACAAAATGTACAGGTTATTCCCAGTTTTGGGGCAAAACTCGGAATAGTTTCTATTTATCGCATTTGATAAATTCCAAACCCTGTAATGTTGGAATTTATCTGGTGAGACAAAAATTGCATCTCACACCCAGGAGCTTGCAATTGAAGCCGATCTGTTAATTTTGTGGTAGATGAGACTGTGGTTATGAATATTTCTTGTATAATGCCATCATCACAGTCTGAAAGGGTGCATTTACTTCTGCAGTATGATTTGAGGCATACACCTTTGTTGTGAATACTTTTGTCAGTGACTGCAGTGTCTCATTTGGCTTTGTTTGGGGCTCTCTGTCTCTTTTGAACATGGGATACTTAAAACAGTCTGCTTGAAACGATAATGTATTGAATATAGTTAGTCTGTTACATGCTTTGCTTTTTGGCATGCTTACCAAATGTTTTTTTTTGGGTGAGGTCAATGTCTCTGTCGTGTTGGTAAATGTTTTTTTTTGCCATAATTATGGAAGTAGAGTACTTTTTGGAAAGAGTAATTTCTTTGGGGCAACTAATATTTAGTGGGGATATTGATTTGTAGTCTGTTTTTGTCATTGTCAGAGATCATATCTTTATAGAGATAATAGGACTACATCTGGTGGCATTTTGACTTAGTATTTTTTTGTGGGTGGCTGTCATCAGCATGGGCCTATGTATGTTATTTTCTGCGTTTCAGATTTCTTTGATATGCTAAGTTGTCAACACTACTGGTCTGATGGATGTTGTCTATTTTTATCTGTGTCTGTTTTTCTATTTGGAAAATGTGATTAGTTATCTATTATACCTAACAGTTAGGGCCTGATTTTGAGTCAGGTCGAGAAATACCTCTGTTGGAGATACTGTCCCCTTAAATTCTGAGGTAACTGTGTGGACGTGGACCTGGTGTCTCCTGCGGTGCTTCTACGCACAGATTCCTTCTGTTGAAATGCTGAAGGAATCTGGATGCAGGAACAAGACTGATATCAGAAATAATTATGTGATGTGAGGCAAGGTCCGGTAATTCAGATCCTGCACATTATTCCCTAGTTCAGCCATTTTAACACGGATTTGGACAGTGTTGAGGTAAGAATACCAGTCAAACATGGTAATTCTCTCTGCAGTATTCCCATGCCCCCCACTGCTGTTCAACGTGGAATTGGTCCATAGAAATCTTAGCATGCTTTTGCAAAGCCCTTATGTCTGACTTTAATGAATTGATGCATGCTGCATTGGTGCATTAGAGTGAGCAAGCACGAATGAAGCAGAGAGGCTGTCGTGTGAAGTAGTCCCTCATACAGTTTAATGCAAGCACTCCAGTGGAGGTGGAAGAATGCACCCATATTCTTCTGAGTGAGCGGAATACGCAACTGGCCTGAGCCAAGACGTAATTGTCAAAATCTAATGGCAATGGTGGAACGAGGTTGGTCAAATATAGTCAATGGCTCAAAGGTGCGGACCCTAAGCCCACTCTATATATTTTATTACCCCTTCGTCCCTCTCACCGTGATGACTCTCACTGAGGCCTCTGTGCCTCCAATCAAAACCATTTCCCACAGATAAAAGCCCCCCCCCTTCCTTACTTTTCCTTTTTTGTGCTTCATACAACCCATAGGTAGGCATGGTGCGCGTGCTCCAGTGACTTTAGGGGGCTCCTTTCCATGCCGAGAGGTGCCAGCAGGGTTGAGAGGCTGCGCAGATCTGTTTCATGGCTCGGCCCACGGATATGGCACTTCGGGTGGAGTGTTGCCATTCATTTGAAGTGGAGCAGGAGCCAGCAGGTCAGGTGAGAGCGGGAGGAGAGTGTCTGCTGGTTGTGTGGCATTTCGGGATCCTCCTCCCCTCACGCTTCTCGTGTGGCCAGACCAGAGAACTGCGGTGCTTTCCTCCGGTGGCTTTGAGAGCGTATCATTGTTGCCTGGAGACAGGATCTCCTTGGCTGTTTCCTATATGCTTTGGCTCACCTCCGGTGGAGGGGGCGGAGCTTTGATTGATTGGCTGCAAAATGTCATCTTCTGTTATCATCGTTGCTGCTCTGTGTGAAATGTTTGCAGCAGTTCATTTTTTTCACTGTCTTTCTAGATAGCGGTTTCCTATGCTCTTCACCCGGCCGGTGGTCTGCTGTGCTTTTTTATGGCTGGGGTGGGAGTGGCTGTGTTGACATTTTGACTGGCTAGTCAGCATTCTTTCCAGCAGTGCCAGGGCTGTGGCTCAGATGGAAGTTTGTGTGCCCCCTCCCGTCACCTTTTTTGGTCGCCGGGGCCAGCGGTCTGCTGTGCCTGCCTCCAGCCGGCTGGCTGGGGGGGCATGTCTTGGTTGCCGGGGCACAGGAAGCTCTTCGGCTCCTGGATATTCTGGGCAGATTGGCTATACTTTTGCCCAGCCGGAGGTCTGCGGTACTTTTGTCTAGCTGGGGTGGGCGTGTCTGGGGTACTGAGGTTGCCGTGCTCCAATGCTGCCATCTGTTCAGCCCACTGGGCTCACTGTGTAGTGCTGGGGAGGAAATTAGCGCGATGAGTTGCAAATACTGTAGCTGCGTATTTGGGCTTATATGCAACTCTAGTCACATGCACAGTGCAGTGTTGACACCAGTGGATGCAGTTGCTCTTGATTTGGTCTGGTCATCAATTCCACTCCGATATGACGTGCAGTGTTGCCGATCAGTTGTCCTGCTGTACTGTCACCATGCCCCTGTCTGGTCTTTTTGTCACTGTTGTGGGATGTCTCCCCTGAAGGTCGGTGGGATGGTCTCCTTGTCGTGGGACCAGTGCTCCCCCTGTTTTTGTTTCATTGAATCATTGAATAAGTCTGTCCACGGTCTGTGTGTTGTCTGTGTATTCCCTAGATCTGGCTCGTTTCTTCTGGTTTGCTCCCGTAATGGTGGTGTAGGCTTTTTGGCCACTGTTTCATCTGCTGCCCTATGTCGCCCTGGCTTGTTGACATGCTGCCTGGACGTAGCACATGGGATGTCATATCCATGGGCAGCGGAGTGTTGCTTACGGCCTTTCTGGGAGACTGGGCAGGTTTTTTACATTTGGATTCTTATATTAACTGAAGTCTCCAGGTTCACTTGCTCTTCGTCCGTTCCAGAGTAGCGTGCTACTCGCCAAAAAAGCTGTTCAACACCTTATCAGGGATAGCAAACGCTATATAAATGCAAACCCTTTTCCCTCTTCTATCTCTCCACTACCCTTCTCAATCCAAATAACTAACTAACATGTCCAGCACTCAAATTAATTTCATATTTCACTATACTAATTCACCGCTAATCCTTTATGGGTTCCGGAGTAGCGCGCTTCCCGCAGAAAAAGCGCTTCGACGCCTCGTCAGGGGTAGTAAGCGCTATATAAATGCAAACCTTTTTCCCTCTATCCCTCCACTAACCTTCTCAATCCAAACAACTGACTAACATATCCAACACTCAAATTACTTTCATATTTTCACTATACTAATTTACTACTAATTCTTCATGGGTTCCGGAGTAGCGTGCTACTCGCCGAAAAAGCATTTCAACACCTTATCAGGGGTAGCAAGCGCTATATAAATGCAAACATTTTTCCCTCTTGCATCCCTCCACTATCTTTCTCAATCCATATAACTAATAACTAACATTCCCACCACTCACATTAATTTCATAATTCACTGTACTAACTCACCGCTAATCCTTTATGGGTTCCGGAGTAGCATGCTACTTGCAAAAAAAGCACTTCGACGCCTCGTCAGGGGTATGAAGCGCTATATAAATGCAAACCTTTTCCCTCTATCCTTCTTAATCCAAATAACTGCAGGTTGCGTTTCTACACACGCACGTTTATCCCTGTCTTCAGCGGTTCTGAGGTTCACTGCAGAATCGTTCTTTTCCAATTACTAGTTTTGATGTTCAGCCTGTGTCCTGTTCCATGGTTTTTGCCTGAGTGTTGGCTCCCCCGCTGGCTGTTCTTTGTCTGAAATATATTTCCTTCTTCCATTTTCTAGCCAGCTGTTGGTACAGGGGTTTCTTTTCGCCTGCCCTCTTCCATATGTTGACCGTGCTGGGTTTTCTGTCATATCGTGGCTTCTTAGTGCTGCGAAGAAGTAGTTTCGATGGGATAAGTCGCCTGGCAGATCTTTGGCCTGTGGGCCTGATGTTTGCTTTCCCTCCTTTTTCTTGCTCCAGTGATTTCTGGTTCAGGTTCAGAGGGTGGGAGCTCAGGTTATTCTGGTGACTCCGGCATGGCCCCGTTCTGTGTGTTTCCTCTGTTGCTGGAGATGGTAGTGGGTCTGGATTGGCGGTTTCCATTGTTTCCGTCTCCCCTGTGGTTTCCGAGTCTCCTGGTGCCCTCTCTGGCGACTTGATAATTGACCACTTGGCGTTTGAGCAGGGTGGCTTCATGTAACAGGGTCTCTCTGCCTGGATCTCCTCTTCTGTGATGGCGTCTGGAAGGTTCCTGCCTGTTCTTCTTATGCTCGGCATGGGAGTTGTTTCAAGCTTGGTGTGCTCTGAACGCGTGTGGTTCTGATTTCTGTCTCAGGTGCTGGTTTTCCTCCTCGAGGGGCTATTCTGGCTTCCGGTTCCCTTGAGGGGGTCTGGTGGTTTAGGGACTGATCGTTCAGGTTCTTTTCGTGGTTTCCAATATCCATCCTGTCCCTCTGGGGATGTGCTAGTTTTGGGTTTTGCATCTATTTTTTCTGACTCTCTGTTATCACGTGTTTGCCCTTGGCATCTGTGGGGTCTTGTCTTCTGGCCTTGCTGGTGCACTTTCTGGTGGCAGTAATGTCTGCTCGCCAGCTGGCTGCACTTGGCTCGTTGTCTTGTCTATCTCCTTGCTCCAGGTGTTTGTGGACAGGATTATTCTTTGGTTGGGCCTGGCCTTTGTGCTTACACTGCCTTCTTTTGTTTTGTTTTCTACTGGTGGTGTTTCTTCCAGCTTCTTGGTCTCCGGGACAGGTGGCACTTCATTTGCTTGCTGTGCGGAAGGCAGTTCTGCTCTTCCTGGACCATGTGCAGATGTTCTGAGACTCCTCCGCTTGTTTATGGGCTTGGTCCCGCTCGCAGGGGAAAGGGGGGAGGGAGGGGGTGTAGAAAATCGGCCTTCAACTCAGGCCTTGAGCCGGTGGGTTGGGTCGTGCTAAGCATGTTTTTGAGCAGTTTGGTCTGTCTTCTTCTCTATGGTTGCTGGGGAGGTCTCCTAGTGGCTTGTCGGCTTCCATGGCTGGGGTTCATGGTACTTCTTTGCTGGGACTCTGTTGGGCTGCCTTTTGGGAAGTTCTTTCTACCTTTCGGTCACCTTATAGGGTGATCTAGAGTCCAGCGGTTCCAGATTTGTTGGGTTCCGCGGTGCTGGCTTCCGTGTTGTCCGTAGGTTTTTTGCCTGAGCCTTGAACTTGTGTTTACATTTTCTGTGCGGTTATCCTGGCTCGCTTTTTGACTTGGGTACATCTCAATGAGTGAGTCATCATGGCGAGAGGAACGAAGGGGTAATGCTGCAATTACTTACTGGTATTGGCATTACTCTGAGTCCTTCTCTCGCTGTGATGACTCAGTCCCTCCCTCCCGTCGTTTTCGGCCTGTCAAACTGTGTGATGTTTGGGCTTGGTACAGAGCAGGAAGTAAGGAGAGGGAGAGGGATTTTTATATGTGGGAAAGGGTTGTGATTGAGGCCACAGGGGGCCTCAATGAGCGAGTCATCACGGCGGGAGAAGGACGCGGAGTAATGCTATTACCGGTGAGTAATCTCAGCATTAGCAGTAAGTTGTTTGACAGCTGTATGTCAAATTCCAGACCTAAAGAAATTTGTGATTTACTCTGGATAGTTAAGAGTGGTTTCTGTTTCATACATTGTTATACAATTATTACCTTAAACAATGTAAGGTTTGTATCTCATTAATATGCTTTTGCTAAAATAGGTTCTATTCTGGTCTTGTCTAGGCATGTTACACTTGCAATGTTAAAGAGTACATTACATTTTCCTCGGTGTTGCATTCGGATTGAAAGACATAATATTATGCATCCGAAGCTGTGAATATTGTGTTTGGATATTACATCTTTATGAATATCATTATCTGTGTACATTGGCAAATGCTGCTATGGGCCAGTATTATAATTCACCAAAGAGATAACATCTGCACTGAGTCACATAAATATATATATGCATTTATACTGAATTTGTAAGATTATTCATGTTAGTGTGGTAAAACCTATTGTGTTCTGAATGTAAATCTTTCAAAGTGTACTTTGCTTTAAAATGTCGGTCTGTGGACGCCATTACATGCCCCATTGTAATTGTGCTGTGATAATTTCGCACCCAAATTTATTCATAACTAAGGTATCGAAAACTCAGAGAAGCGGAATTATAGTGGATGACAAGTAATGTTGTAGGAGCCTGGAGTGGAATGGAAAACCCCATTGGGAAGCTGCTTTTCTGAACTGATTTCTACATTAAATTTGCAAAGTTCTGGCTATTTACTGGTGAAAAATCGCCACATAAAACCTGGAGGATTCCCCCCCCCCCCGGTGTCACTCATGTACTTTTGCTCGCAGTACTACCCCATGCAACATTATTACACATCTCGAAAAGCCAATTTGGATGAAAAATGATCTTTCTGCCAAAATCGTATTAAGACCCAACCCTTAGTGGGGGCCTTGAGTGCAACTAGTGTGCACGTAGGCCCTCATTGAAAGTCAGGTACATGTGGTGATGTCATTTGGAGATCATGGAACACGATGACATCGGCAGCTTTAGTGATGTAAGAGTGTTCCATGCCTCCCAAGTGACAGTTACACTCTGTGCCCCTTAGTATAAACACGTTACTTGTGTTCGTGTTAATAAACACATTTATCTCACATTAAGAGTGCGGGACTCGTCATTGCAATATTGGCGACGAGGAGAAAACGGAAGGTATTTCAGGAAGAAACACTGTAAGTAGTGTTTACCTATTTGTATCGTCGCGTCATTGCTGTATATTCAAGAAGTGAGGGGCACAGAGAGTTTTAAACGTGGCGCACCTTCGGGATTGATTTCAGTCATTTAAGGACTCATTTTCTGAGGGAAAATAGCAGAGAACAAGTTTGTTGGAGGCTTAAGGATCGTGTGAGCGTACAGTGCCCACATTATTTATAATGCTCAATTCGATTGGTACTGCTAAAGCGCGCCTCAGAGTATCCTCGCATAAACTTGTGGCGCAGCTTTAATTGCCTTTGCGTGTGTTAACGAGACGAATTCTGTCTCGCGCGTGCAGTTGAAAGTGATTTTCAGCACGTCAAAAATGTATGAGGAGCAGTCCTCCTACCTGCAGTGCAACACCAGGTCTGTTTGTCATCTTCCTTCTCTTCCTTGTTGAGACTCTGCTGTGTAATAGCATCAGGCTCAAGATTACCATAACTCTGGAAGCAACATAAAAAGAGGACTATCTTCGCAGAGGCCGCCCCCAAAGGGGGCCTCGAGGGCCGGCGCCATAACCGACGCCGAGCCTCCGGAAAGAACTGGTTTGCGGCGCATTGGAGCGCCCAGAAGCGGGAAAAGCACCCCGTGCCCCCTGCTGCCACCGCCAAGAAGGCGCCAGGCCCCCATCCAATGGGGGGCCGGGCGGGGTACAAACCCCCCAATGGGGAGAAACCGCCAGCTATGCGGGAAGGACAAAGTGGGGGATATAAGCGCCGCTCCCCAAGGCAGCTCCTATCTTCGTGGAGCAGGGGAGCAGCAGCGGCGCAAGCATATTAGTTCAATAGTGCAAGAATGCTTCAAAACAATGGCACCACTGTTGCTTAAAGGGTTAAGTGCACAGGGACTGGGGAATGCAGGTGCCGAAACAGAGGGGGAGGTGTCAGGGATGCCGTGGCACTTCTTAGACCCAGGGTGGGCGCGCCAGGAGCGCTTGAGGGGCCAGGGCACACAAGCGCGGGGGGAAATGGGGTCCCCCATAGCAGCAAGGGGTAGCGCAGCCACAACAAGCGACCCACCCAGTGCTCGCCCAGCGCCAGAACCTTACATTAGGACCTCACCTGGTGCGGGATCCCTGACCACTAGGGCCACAGGTCTAGCAAGTCTTATCCTGCAGACGGTCAAAGAACGGATTTGGAGGAAGGAATTTATTGATATTTTTACACTGTTAGAAATACAATTAGACGGGCTGGACCTGACAGTCTGTGACAAGAAGGACGATGATAGAAGGGAAAGGAGAAAGGAAAGGAAAGAAAGAAACTTTGATAATTGGTTGGATGCGTTCAGGATAATGGCATGCATAATTGTAGAAAAATTCCCGCGCTGCGCAGCCGACCTATGGCTTTACGAGGCCAACATACATAACGCACAAAGGCAATTCCCTGGGGATGCATGGCTGGAATACGATAAAGGTTTCCGTTTGAAGATGCAAACACACCCAGAGATGGAATGGAATGAGGAGGATGGGTCTGGGTTCATACACAAGATGATAGTAGCTAAGGAGGCCAAGGCATGGGCAGGGAAGAGCGAGCAGCCCTTTCGAGGTTCCTACCACAAAGGGAAGGGTAGGACATTCCACAAAAACAAACCATTCAACACATGGAAGACCTCACCGCCTAGCGGGTCAGCAGCCATATGCTGGAAATAGTCCAACGAATGCACTTGGGGGGGCCTCGTGTAAATTTCAACACATTTGCTTCTCGTGTGGCAGAGGACACCCTGCTTCAGGGTGTAGACGGAAAGGAGCACAGGGGTGACAAGAAAGAGAAGAAGAAAAAGCAGTGAGACAAGCAAGGAAGGCGTGGGGGGACTGAAGGGAATTCTCTGCTGCAGGTTAGCCAGATCCCCCATCAACACTCACCAACTACGCAAGCTAGCCAATAAGTCCCACAACAGGACCGATGCGGCGGTATTAGTTCAAGGCTTTGAGGAAGGATTTGTCATCCCTTTTAAAGGCACCCCCCACCCTGGGCGGCGCAAACAATCTGAAATCGGCACTCCAACACCCAGAGGTAGTCACAAAGAAATTGGAAAAAGAGAGCATTGGGTAGAATAGAGGGTCCTTTTCCCCAGCACATGCAAAAGGGGCTGGTGATCTCTCCATTAGGAGCGGTACCCAAAAAGGAGCCCGGCCAGTTCCGCCTTATTCACCACCTGTCCTTTCCTGAGGGGACATCAGTAAACGATGGGATCAGCGCAGAAGCCTGCTCCGTGGGCTATGCCACCGTAGATGACGCCATCGACCTAGTTAGGGCAGCAGGCCACGGGGCCCTCATGGCAAAGGCGGACGTAGAATCCGCCTTCCGCTTACTCCCGGTCCACCCCTCGAGCTTCCACCTTCTGGGTTTTCGGTGGGATGGGGACCTGTATTTTGATAAAGCCATGCCCATGGGGTGCTCGGTGTCCTGCGCATACTTTGAAATCTTTAGTACCTTCCTAGAATGGGCCCTAGATGCCAGGCACCCCCCAGGTGGGAAACTCCACTACCTGGATGATTTCCTCTTCACGGGCCCCGCCGCGTCGGACGAGTGCGGCGACACCCTGGCAGCATTTCAGGAGTTAGCGGAGGAACTAGGGATCCCTCTGGCAGCTGAAAAGACAGTGGGCCCAGCAACAAAAATCACATTCCTGGGGATAGAGCTAGACTCAGTGGCAGGAACGTCCAGACTCCCGGAAGAAAAAGTGAAGGAGTTTAGGGAGGACATTATGAGCCTCTGCGGTCGCAAGAAGGGAACGCTCAGGGAGCTCCAGAGGTTGATCGGCAAGCTCAATTTCGCAGCCAGGGTAATCCCCGCAGGCAAGGTGTTCGCCAGGCGATTAACCCAGCTAACAGCAGGACTGACACTTGAGCACCACCATGTCAGGCTGGGGGCGGGAGTCAAGCGGGACCTGTTAATGTGGGACACATTCCTGGCAGACTTCAACGGGGTATTAATCTGGAGAGAAGGCTGGGTCACAAGCAGACAGATAGCGCTGTTCACAGATGCAGCAGGCAGCACTGGATTTGGGGCTATCCTGGGCAGCAGATGGTGCGCGGGCCATTGGCCCAGTGGATGGCGCAGGCTGGGCATCACCAGCAATATTACATTTCTGGAGCTATTCCCCATCGTAGTAGCCCTAACAATCTGGAAGCATGAATTACGTAACATGAAGTTAACACTATGGTCAGATAACAAAGGGGTGGTGCAAGCAATTAATAAAGGATCAGCAAGGTGCCCAGAGACACTGAGATTAATGCGCCAACTGGTTAAATTGCAGTTGGATAAAAACATAGACCTGAGAGCACGTCACGTACCAGGGGTGGAGAACGAAGTGGCAGATGCCCTATCAAGAGCACAGATGGACAGATTCAAGCAGCTGGCCCCGGGGGCGGAGCCGGCCATGACCCCTATCCCGGTGCAACTATGGGGCCTGGCGGGGTAGACCTGTTGTTTCTAGTGAACCAAGCCCTCGCCCCGGAAGCAGCCAGGCGATACAGGAAGTATGTTGGGACAGTGATGCAGATAGGGTGCACCCAGACCCTGGGGGACGTGGGCGCTACAAGCAGGGCAGTCGAGGAGTTCATCCAGTGGGCATTCAACTGCAAAAAATCCAGGTCATGGGCACAAGCACACCTGTCCGCAGTGGCGCACTACACGAAACTCATGACAGGGCAAGACCCCGCGGCTTCCCATTACATCAAAGCAGCCATGAAAGGGTGGAAGCGCGCGGAAGGCACAAGGAGGGACAGCAGGCGTCCAATAGACTTCACGAAGCTTGGCCTATTGATGGAAACACTAGGTGAGATAACAAGGGATACCATGAAACTCCTCCTGTTTAAGGCCGCATTCTCCACCGCATTCTTTGAGGCATTCCGCCTCAGCGAACTAGTGGCGCCCAGGAAGGATGGGCCAGCTGGGTGCTGCGTGCAAGCTAGCGATATAATGCCCAAATCAACCGAGCTAGAGATACTACTGAGGCGGTCAAAGACAGATCAGGCTGGCAAAGGGATGGTAGTGCGGCTACGATGCATCAAAGACCAGAGGTGCTGCGCGGTGTGCTGCTTGCTGGCATATATGGCGGTTCGACCGGCTGGCGAAGGGCCACTGTTCAAACACAAGGATGGCAGCCATTTAAGCAACTTCCAATTCACAACGGTTATGCGCCTGGCCCTCAGCAAAGCGGGTCTACCCCCAGCATCCTTTGGGTCACACTCATTCAGAATCGGGGCAGCAACATCAGCAGCACAGCACGGAATGTCCGAGGCAGGGATACAGGCAGTAGGCAGATGGCGGTCACGAGCATACCGGACCTACGTGAGGCCACAATTAATGTAGGGCCACCCCGACCGCCACGAGGGGGGCAGGGGCGCCGCCCCCCAAAAGGGCAACCCGCAGGCTGACATTTGTGATTATTGCTCCAGCAGGGAGGAGACCGCGCCTGGTGTGGGTGGTAGGCCATTCCTTCATAGCCAGAATGCAGTCCTGGTGGCGGCGAGGAGGCCACAGGCGGGAAGGAAGGCCAGTGGACACATGCATCCGATGGCTGGGAAAGCCAGGAATGAGATGGGACCAGCTGCCAGCGACGCTCTCGGACCTGCAGGCGGACACAGCATGGCATCCCGACATCTTGATTATCCATCTGGGGGGAAAGGACCTGGCAAAAAGGGGGAGGAAGGCACTCCTCCACGATATCCAGAGGGACCTCACGGAGGCAGCCAGGTCTTTCGGGAGGACTGCTGTCATCTGGTCAGAGCTGATCAGCAGAAGGGAATGGCGCGGAGCAGAATCACAAAAGGCAGTGGAGAACTCAAGGAGGAAACTGAACATAGCAGTGAGCAAATTCTGCAGAACCAATGGGTTGGAAAGTTTCAGACACGGGCTCATCCACCCAGGCCGCCCGTAACTCTATGGGCAGGATGGAGTCCATCTGTCAGAAGAAGGAATGCGAGTGTTCTGGGACAACCTGTGGGGCGCCATGGCCTTGGCAGGTTGCAATAAATATTTTTTTTTTAAAAGCGAGCGAGGGGGGAGCCGCAGAAAGACGTAAGCCTCCCTGACGGCGTGGCGAAAAGCTGCGGGTACAATGGTTGGTACGGAGGCACACCGACGGGCGGTGTGTAGGAATTGGGCCACTCACTTTGGGATGCCTCACGGCAGGGTGAGTTGGCCTAACAAAAAAGGGGGTAGCAAACGGAGACGGCACTCGCAGCCCAGCCCCCACCGGATAGCAGGGCACAAAAGAGTCTTAAAAGGTAGCGAGTTGGGGCCTAACTCTAGGAGGAAAGCTACCCCCGCGCAAAGAGAGCGCTAATTCAACCGAACAATGAGATGACCCAGAAGGGACAAGAGACGAGATAAGCCTGCAAAAAGAACTAACCAACGAACTGTCAGTCCAATTTGCTAATTGGGGATGTACATATGATTTATGGCAGACAAGGTGTATGGCAAACAAAAGCATATGATTTATGACCAAGTATGGCAATTCACTAATGATGATTTATGACCAAGGTCATGCAAGTGATGACAAAAAGTATATGCATGTATTTCTAATAAAACTGCGGCCAACAATGACCACTACAAACACAAACGCATGTTGGCTTGTTCATTCTGAGAAATACCGAAGAAGTGGGTTTGCATGTACTCTGGAGTGGGCACAGTGCGGGGGTTATAGCAGAGGCCGCCCCCAAAGGGCGCCTCGAAGGCCGGCGCCATAACCGACGCCGAGCCCCCGGAAAGAACTGGTTTGCGGCGCATTGGAGCGCCCAGAAGCGGGAAAAGCGACCCGCGCCCCCCGCTGCCACTGCCAGGAAGGCGCCAGGTCCCCATCCAATGGGGGCCGGGTGGGGTACAAACCCCCCCAATGGGGAGAAACCGCCAGCTAGGCGGGAAGGACAAAGTGGGGGATATAAGCGCCGCTCCCCAAGGCAGCTCCTATCTTCGTGGAGCAGGGGAGCAGCAGCGGCACGCAACAGAATTTTTTTCCCACCCACCCACACCCAAGGAACAGCAGTGTCGTAGTGCTGGAAAGCGGGCAAGAGAATGGCGAAAAGCTACGGGTACATTGGTTGGTACGGAGGCACACCGAAGGGCGGTGTGTAGGAATTGGGCCACTCACTTTGGGATTCCTCACGGCAGGGTGAGTTGGCCTAACAAAAAAGGGGGTAGCAAACGGAGACGGCACTCGCAGACCAGCCCCCGCCGGATGGCAGGGCACAAAAGAGTCTAACAAGGTAGCGAGTACTCGTCGGCCATATTGGAAAGGGTGATTTTTAAAAGTAACCCAGTGCACATCCCAGTGATTTGCACGCTGTTTAAGGCGACAGTGTTGTTTTTTTCACACGTGATAGCCATTCTGTCAGAAATCTTATTTGAGGAAGCTATTTTGAATCACAGCAATTTGCACGCTTACAAGTTATTCAGGCATTCTGCTTTGGCAGGTGTTTTAAAGCATAGTGCAGCAAATAATGACGTGCACGTTATTGTGCAACTCCAGTTATTTGCACTCTACTGCAGTGGAGGCCTGTGGTGCAAATTACATCTATTGGCTTGTGCATACTGTTTCACATTGGGAAGTTGTGCACTGATTTGTATACCCACAGTGCAGGGTGCAGTGCAGAGTACAGCAATTTGCTCGCTAAATTTTCTTTCTTTTTTATATGGTGCAAGTCAAATTGGAAAATTGTGGAATGTGTAAGAATTTGTATATCTACAGTGCAGAATACAGCGATTTGAGCGCTAAGAAAAAAGAACTCTTTTTCTTTTCTTTCTCGTATGGTGCAAGTCAAAGCTTTATTAACAGTAATGATACTTATTTTCAGTTCACACAATAACCATGCAGAATGTAACACCTCCAGTAGCTTTTCTTTGGGAACCGAGTGATCTACCATTGGAATGGAAATTATGACTGAGGTTGTTCAAGGCTTACCTAGGGGCAATAGTTGGCCAAAGATTTAGACCTAAAAGAAAAAAGAGCTTAATGTACTATTATTTAGGATTAGAGGGCCTAAATGTGTTTGACCTCTTACCGGTTTATCAACCTTCAAAGGATGAAGACTTGAGTGAATTTGAAGTAGCAGTATTCCAATTAGACAAATATTTTACAAAAACCAAAAATGTTGTGGTGCATAGGTACAATGTTTTTTTACTAGAGTGTTACAACCCAATGAAAGTATAGGCACATTTATAAAGGCTTTAAAATATTGGTGGCTAAATGTGAATTTGAAAATTTTACTTCTCCATTAATAGATCAGTTAGTTGCAAGATGCTATTCCAAGAAAATTCAGGAAAATTGTTGACATGCAAAGATCCTTCGTTAGACAAAGCAATAGACATTGCAAAGAGCATAGAATGGTCTCGTGAGGATGGGAGGCAATTAGAAGTAGCACTTTCTAAAACCACTATACCAGAGGTGTTATCTAATAAAACATCTCAAAACCAAGATAATAAGAAACGGAGTTCGACTGCAGTTCAGGATAACAGAAAGCAAGGTCTTACCAGTAAGAGTAGAGTTAATAAACCATTTAGGTTGGGACAAAAAATGTTTTGTTACAGATGTGGTTCGCCTACGCATGTGTCTTCATTTAGATACTATCCAGCTGTGAACCAACAGTGTAGGAATTGTGGCAAAATGTTCCATTATGCCAAAGTGAGTAGAGGAGCAAAAAGTAGAAATGTGTTCTAAATGAATATGAAGAAAGTGAGCATAAAATGATAAAGAATTTGTTCTAGCAGTGAAAGATGTGAGCCTACAGGATAAAAATGTAATTGCTTATCCAGATGTTGATGTTTTAATAGACAATGTGAAAGTCAAACTTTTGGTGGACGCAGGAGCATGTATTACGATTGTGTCTCGAGAAGTTAAGTCAACTTTGGAAAAACAAAATTCTATGTCCTCCTGATGTATTGACGCTAGCTGTCGAAAGGAGTAGAATAGATCTCAGTGGTTACTTTTGGGCATCCACTGAAGTATTAGGTGAGATTATTCGGGGAAAGGTTTATGTAGCAAAGAAGGGCATCGGTGTTCTTGGTTGGCTATACCAAGCTGAACTCAATTTAACTATAAAACCATGTTCTGATTCTATCGAGGAAAAAAAGGTAAATGCTCTATGAAATATAAGTAATGTTAAAATGGATTGGGAAAGTAGATTTGAGAATGTTTTTCAGGACAATTTGGGAAAGATTGCAGGTTTCAGTCACACAATTAAGGTGAAGGAAATGCCAAGCCAGTAAAACACAAAATGCGTAATGTTACGTTAAGCATCAAAAGATTTGTGTACATTATTGGAAAATGTAACAGAACAAGGTGTTATTGAAAAAGTTGAAGCAACTCAGTGGCTTTCACCCGTTGTTTTAGCAAAGAAAAAGACAGGGTACTTAAGGATGTGTGTAGAGCTAAGAAGTATGAATGAGGTTATCTGGGTGGACAGTTTCCCCTTATAAAGGTTAGAGGATTTGACAACAAAAGTAGGGGTTGCCAGTTGGTTTACGAAGCCAGATTTAAAGGCGGCATACCATAAAGTGGAATTAGATGTACAATCAAGACTTTTAATGGCATTTGTAACTCCAGATGGAGTAGTTCAGTTCTGTAGATTGCCATATGGGTTGGCATCAGCACCTGCCATTTTCCAAAGATAATTGTCAGATATGTTTTTTAGACAATCATCAAGTGGTGGTTTTCCAGGATGCCATTTTGATTTTCAGTTACACTGAAGTGCAACACGATTGTGCCGTTGATGTTGTACTAAGGAAGGATAAATGTGTTTTCAAAACCCGAGAAATAGAGTATTTAGGTCATGTACTGTCAGAACAAGGTGCCAAACCCAGACCCAGTTTGGTAAAAAATATCATAGAGGCTCCAGCTTTAACAAACAGGGAACAGCTATTGTCTTTTTTGGGCATGTATGAACTCTACGCAACGTTTTAAAAAGACTTTGCAAAGCATACTGAGAGCTTCAGAATGTTACTAAAAAAAAAAGAGCTTTGTTTAACTGGCCTAATGAATGTGACATGATGTTGATAAAACAAAAAATTGTCAGTGCACCAGCATTGCAACCATTCGTTGAGGGGAGGAGAATTATAGTAACAGTAGATGCATGGGTTAGGAGTATTTTCTCAATCTGAAGTTATGGGTGAGAACAGCATAGGTTTTGCTTCAAGGATCTTGCGTCAGGTGGAACGCAAATATTCTGTGATTGAAAAAGAACTTCAGGCGTGTGTGTGGAGTGTGGAAAATTGTAAACAGTACCTATGGGGTAGACCATTTGTTTTAATAACTGATCATCGTCCTTTAGTGGATATTTTGTCCGGGAAAAAAAGTGAAGCGTTCCATAGCCCGCATTGCAAGGTTGTTTACCAAACTATTAGAGTTTACTTTTACAGTGTAATGCATTCCAGTAGGGAAAAATTGTAGGGCAGACTGTTTATCCAGATTACCAGTTGTAGATATGGTAGAGCAGGAGTGGGAGACAGAAATTGAAGAGTGTTTTATAGCATGCATTAATGACAAGAATTTGTCCTTGGAGGAGAAGAATTGGGTGGATGCAGTGGGGAAGGATATAACCTCAAGGGAAGTAATGAGTTTAATCAGTCATGGATGGCCCAGAGGAAAGAATCCTTCACCTGACTTGCAAATATTCTGGAAAGTAGCTGATGAATTATCCACTGAAAGTGAGAAAGTAGGAGGCAATAGGTTGGTGCCACCTGACTGTTTCAGGCAAAGGATAAATTTGACAGCTCATATGGGTCATTTTGAGTTAACCATCACAAAACGGAAAATACGGAATGAGTTTTGGTGGCAAGGAAGGATGGAGAAATAGATGAGTTTGTTAAGATGTGTGTAAGTTGTAATACCAGTGATAAGACATTGGTCACAGAGGGGAAGACAGAATCTTTCGTTCCTGCACCACAGAAAGCTTTGCAAAGATTAGGAATTGATTTTTTGGGACCTTTCACATTTTACTGCATAATATGAAAAATGTCATTGTCATAATTGATCATTTATCCAGATGGGTAGAGGTAGAGTCAGTAAATGTTCCAACCACTAAGAGTGTTATTGATTGTCTAAAAAGAGTATTTATAAGGGAAGGATTGCCAGGGGAAATATTTATGGACAATGGTGTATAGTTTGTGTCAAAGCAAACACAAGAAGATGATGGACGGAGCGCTGAAACTTTTCAGACACTCACCCCCAGTCACAAATCTGGGTTGAGTCCATCATCATTCTTTAGCTCACTTTGCCACCTCAGTTCAGACCCAGCTATATGCAAATCAGTCTTGACCCTGTGCCTCATGGGAACAGTCCAGCCCGAACTGCCAAGCCAAGTCTTCCCTGAACCGGAAACAAGCATCCTGGGACCGATTTCTGGGTTAACACTCTTCATCAGCCAGGCTAGCTTGAATCCAGTGGCAAAGTGAGCAAGGGACCCACGTCTGGGCATACCCTTGCAACTTAGGGCGAACAAAGCAAACACAAGAAGATGCTGGACGGAGCGCTGAAACTTTTCAGACACTCACTTTGTGTCCACAGAAATGCAACAATTTTCATGCAATAGCGGAATCAAGCAAATTAGAACCCTACTACATCACCCACAAATTAATGGAAAAGTCTAATAGAATCTTGGTTGAAAGCATTCAGGCAGCACACAAGAATAACTAATGTGTGGATCAGGAGATCTAGGATTTGGTATGGTCTTACCACACTACACCTCATGGAAAGAGTCAATTTGATTTAAAGAGAGGAAGAAAGGCATGTACAGAAATGTATCCATTTTGGATAGTTAGTTTATTTCATGAAGGTTGTGATGTGAAAGAAGTTTGGAAGACAGCTGAAAGAGTTTCAAACGAAACTAATTTAAAAAGAATGAGTGATCAATCTGTTAAAGGGACATGCAAACTGAGAGTTGTGGACTGGGTACAAGTGAAAAATCCAATTTTGTTGAAGAAAAAGTTTTCAAAATTTAAAGAGGCTCAGCAAGTTTGTGAGGTGCGAAAGAAAGCAGTGAAGTTAACAGATGGATGTTGGTGGAGCACATCCTGTGTAGCTCTGGATCCCAGTAAAAAGTATGGAGGTGTCATGGATGCAAGACCTGTTCAATCTGATAAGAAACAGTCTGAAGAATTTGGGCATAATCTTTTAGAGACACAAAGGAGGAGTCTGGGAACTCATAATAAACCTAAAAGGTTACAGGATTATATAGTTTCAAAGTAATGAGGATATCGTCCATGCAATTAATTTATGTTTGGAGTTTTTCTTTTTTTGGTGTCTCTTTAAAAAATAAAGGGGAATAAACTAGGAGAAAATTGCTTTTAGGTTGATGTTTATTTGTTCTTGTTAAGCTTAAAAGATTGAGTTATACTTCATGATATGTTTAACTTTGTCAGTGCTCATAATGATTGTAACTTTGTACAATATTATGTATTTTAGACTGTATTTGGTTATCATTTTTATAATGATGACTTTGTATTAATAAAAAAAGGGAGTGGTGGAGTGATGTCATTTGGAGAGCACGGAACACGATGAGATCGGCAGCTTTTGTGATGTAAGAGTGTTCCATGCCTCACAAGTGACAGTTACACTCTGTGCCCCTTAGTATTAAGATGTTACTTGTGTTCGTGTTAATAAACACGTTTATCTCACATTAAGAGGGCGAGACTCTTTATTGCAGTACATCAGCATTACAGTGTGGAATTCCACTCCGCCTGATCGCAAGTGTGTCAGTCTTCCTGCAGCTGGTGTACAAAGGATGTCCCCACAATGGGGAGAGCCGACATCATGGTGAGCACGGTGGGCCAGGGGTAAGATGGCGTACCAGTAAACAGTGGCCCTTCATTGGGCCCAGCAGGCTACCTTCCCTTGCAGGGGCCTAACACCACAGGGAGTTCTCATGGTGACTGTTAGTGAAGGGAGGGCGTGGCCTAGGACTAACTCAGTTAAAAGATGCAGTGAGGTAGGACTCGGACTCTTCGTCCTTTCCCCCTTGCCGTGATCCCTTTCTTTCTCAAATTTGTGGCGAGGGGGCGCAGAGCAAGTGGATGAATGGTCACTTTAATTTGTCTTTCAGAAGGGCATCGCATCAGCATTATAGTGTGGGATTCCACTCCGTCAGCTCAGGCAAGAGGTAAGAGCAGTGGGGCGGGGGAAGTCGACAGACGACGGGATAGGTAAAATAAAATAAATAAATAAATAAATAAAACCACTTACCTTGCGCTTCCGGTGAGCTAAAGGTAAGTGGTTTTATTTATTTTTTATTTTATTTTACCTATCCTGTCATCTGTCGACTACTACCGCCCCGTCCCCGCCCCGTCCCACCACTCTTACCTGTGTCGGCCTCGCCTGCGTCTGATCACAAGTGTGTCAGTTTTCCTGCACCCGGTTTTCCTGGCTGCTGCGACAGCGGATCAGGGTTTACTCACTGACGGAAAAAGCACAGCTGATAAAAATCACGAGGCTTTGGCTACACAGCCAAACCACCGTCCTGTCCCTGACGTGTTTTTTTCAGCAATGGAGGCCTTTTCCGCTCTTATCCCGTACCCTCCTAAACCACCCACACTTCAACCAAACTAGGCCCAGGGCTTTAAGTGGGCCGGGTCTCACCGGTGCTGAGCACCAGCAGTTTTTTAAAGGAGGCTTCGAAACTGGTCTCTATCGGGCTCTGTTTTGTGCCCTGGAACAGGCGATCTGTTTTTTTTTTGGGCTTCAGTGACAGCAGGCACATCGATGTGCGCTGCTGACACTGCTCACTTCTCACTAGTGGAGAAGTTACAGCATGACGTCATGCCAGATGAGCGTTGTAGGAGAAGGGAAATCCTTTAAATAGAGTTATTTTCTCTCTGGATTTTCCTTCTACTTTTGAAACTCAGGAGCAGCAACATTGTCCTGGGGTCACTAGGGCTGCAAGTGGAAGCTTTTTCAATATTATATACAAGCCATAGTTGCTGTTTATTTATCTTATGCAACTAACCACAATTGACAAAGCCAATAGTCCTAACTTGTTGTTTTAATATTATATACAAGCCATAGTTGCTGCTTATTTATCTTATGCAACTAACAACCATTGACAAAGTCAATAGTCCTAACTTGATGTAGGTATGATGTTACTTGGTGTATCATATATCTGGATGCAATGACAAAAACAGCAAAATACAAGTCGGGGGGGGGGCGGGGCACACTATGCCAAGCACAGATTTTTAGCTTATGTGTTTCTAAGCCACACCCTTAATTAGATAGGCCACGCCCCTTGAGAGACCCCCCAGTTTTTTCATCCCACTTAAAGCCCTGACTAGGCCCCTGCTTGTTGCAGGGAATTTCGTGCTGTAATACACCCAGGAAAACTGTGTACACAGTTATTTCCCATTCTGTGGCACTTCGGTAACCGTAATTACGGGTGTGGCATTTGCATCCCCAGGAGCGCCATATTACTCGTAATGGGGGCCTGAGCAACTAAAATATTACTGCTCTTACTGAGCACACTTATTTTGAAAGAGTGTTTAAGTAAACATATTATGTAATATTTGTTTTTTTTGGTCATTTTTATGTGCATACGTATTTTGCTAAGACTAAAATTATATGTGTCAATGTAATGTAATCGCACCGTATTTTTTTCTTACCTGTGTATTTGTTTAAAAACGTTTTTGTGACGACCATATGGCACGGATTCTGTTGGCTCAGAAGCACAAGGATCTTCTTTATGCACAAGAATGCGAACCCAGCCATGTCTGATTATCTGTTTACACTGTGGCCACATGTTTATCCTTTTTAGGTCTCGCCTAGAGACGCAGCGCATGCGCTGCTCGCTTGGTGAGATCTATTGTCGATTTTTCTTCCGAAGGGGGACAGGAGATGTGCAGGCGCCCGGACAGCAGATGTGCACGCGTATGGTGTGCGGGCACGGCGCGCTTACGTCAGCTGCTTCCATTTACCAGCTTGTGAATGGACAGCATTCCACTTGTCGCTGCTTGTTACAGAGAGCTGGGAGCTGTAATCCTCTTAAATACCGCTGTCTGCATAATGAGGCCACTCCGTGCATCGGAAGGGTTAACCGCGGACTGCTGTGATGCAGCAAGAGCTGGCATGGTCGGTGAAAATGTGAGCGTGCACAACATGTTAACTGACGTGCATGCTCGCGTGCACAACATTTTAACTGATGTGCATGCTCGCGTGCACAACATTTTAACTGATGTGCATGCTCGCGTGACCCCGTCTTGCACAATCACACTGTAGACATAAGTTAACTCTATGGATGCACATACCCACCACATGCAACACAGCAGTATTTAAGAGTAAAAGAGTGTATGAAGGTGGACTCTCGGCAAAAACCGAGGCTCAAGACCCTTTCTCTGCGCTTCATCACAGTATGGGCGATAGGGGAGCAAGGGGGAAAGGTCTTATTTAATCATAAAAAAGTATCTTTTTTGTGTTTTAGCCTAATAGTCTTACACATGCTTTGCGCAATCCTAATAACTATACTGATGCGGGAAAAGGGTGCGGAAGGTGTTTTGTTTTGTTATATGCTTAGGGAATGAAAATAATTCCCATTTCAGATTTATGTGAATCTCAACCCCGTCGACGACCCACAGCAACTCATATGTTGGCTTATCCAGCCTGGCTTTTGTAATTTTCTTTGTAGCATCTGTGGCTTTGTTTTTAATAAATAAAAAGGAAAGACTGCAAGTTTCAGAATTCAACGCAAACCAGACATTGCTCTAATCCTCTGGCATAGATCAACGTGAAATATCCTTTATTTCTTCCATGAGCTAAACAAAAGTTTGTGATTTCGAACCAAACCCACAGCCTCGGACTAACTGTCCTCCTCATTGTCCGTGCAGTCCTGTGCGAGTGAAAGATGTCACTAAAGTCCCTCTGTGTCCATGAGTGACAACATCTAGTCCTACTTCTATGTCTGGGCCCTGTCTCGGTTTTTGGTTTTGAAAATATGGCCACCCTATCTCTACCTGCACAGCTGGCTGCTGCCTTTCCGCACATCCCTGAGAAGGGTAGCAGTGTCAGACGAGCTTGACAGGTGGAAAGGCTCGTCACAGCTTACCGCACTATTGTGCCCCTACCCCTACCTTTTTAAGGCACATTTGTAAAGTTTTTTTGTTGATACATGCAAAGTGACACATTCCTTGAAAAAGGCCCAGTAGTGTACACACAGGCCAGATAGGCCAGGCAGCATCACAGAACCAGAAGTTCCCAGAGGCCCAGGTTCATATCCCCAACCCTCTCTTCAGCGATTCGTTGCCACGTGTTTGCAAAAGTACACAACTTTAAACAGCATCAAAAAAATGCCTTTATTTTTACCCCGTGATTTCCCAAAAAATGCACATACTGGTTACTTCTGTTTGGGGTATATTGTTGTAAGGTTTAAGAGAAGTGCATATTGGAATGTCCCTGAAACTGCCTATTAGCTCATCCATAGATATGTGGCCCCAGGCGACAGTGACAAGTTGTTGTCCTACTTCTATGTCTAAAGCGTGTCTGGGTTTTTGGTTTTGAAAAAAGCGATCATCCTTCCTGTAGGCATTAACATTTTTGAAGCACTATATTTTTGCACGTGCCCTCGGGCGCTAACACACAGTTCTGCACCGTGTAGTTGTATAATGTAATAAACATTAAAACCAAATTGCATGTTTGCGGCTCCTCTAAGGATCGATAGAGTACAGGCAGCAAACCCGTGCCCTGTGGACAGCAGACAGGGTGCACGGTGCCCGCTTCGCTCGCAGTGCAGCCCTGCATACACCTTGGAATGTGTGATTTTCTAAGGGACACCACTGCCGATAGCGTCTCCTGCGCACCACTTTCAGTACGGAATATTGACCTAGTGACGTTTTCGTCTGGGTTTGTTGGGCAACTGCCAACAATGCAGAAATGTGGACAGACTGGTTACACCTTTTCCTCACAGGCCAGGCCTGCTGGGCCCCGCGGTGCGACTGTCTGCACAACAAAGGGGCTTGTCTGAAAACAATCTCCAGACGTGATAACCGGGGCTAGGACTGCAATTTGCTCATTGTAATTCTTTTCAAGTGCAAATTCCAAACACGTGAAGGTCTTTGATGCAGGGCCTATTGAGACAAGATGGAAAGCGATATAATTTTTCCCGGTGCCGAAGAGCACACGCTGTGAGCTGTCTTCTTCTTGTTCCACGGGTGTCTCGATGTTTCACCCGCACATCTGCCTGAAGGGACCCACCTACAAAACAAAGAGGAGTGTCACTCAACCAGGTGTACACTCTCAGACCACCATCCTGCCCAGAGGTCAGCAGTGCTTCAGGGAACCCAAAATCCTCCCACACTACCCAGGGCGCTCTATAAGGACAAGGGTGCTTTCAGGAACCAGGAGCTAGGCCACAAAAAGAGGAGCAGGGTTACCTACATATTCCGAACCTGAGTATATTTTAGGCGTTCCTGGACTTATGTGTTTTCCACTGCTGCAGCATTGGCGATGAACACTTCAATAGAAGGCTGGGTTTCAGAGCACTGGAACAAAGATGCCCACACTTCAAGAGTTGTCTCACATTCATTTCCTCTGGTGTAGGTCTTTGCCCACTCTCTCCTTGCGAAGCCCACACTTCGAGAGTCATTGCAAACTTAGATCCTCAGGTGTAGGTCTTTGCCCACTCTCTCCTTGCGAAGCCCAAACTTCGAGATTCGTTGCATACTTAGATCCTCAGGTGTAGGTCTTCGCCCACTCTCTCCTTGTGCATCTTGCTTCCCTGGAGCCACACTCTTTGAATATGCAGCTGTCCGGGGTCAGAACGCAGATCATTATAGAAGAAACAGGACAGCGGCACAGTACCTTCCACATTATGTGCATGAGGTATCCTCACCTCCAGGTGCTTTACCCATGAGGATACATAAGTCACGAGGATATGCATAAGTCCAGGAACCAGTGGGTTGTGCATGTTCAAGGAGATTTCAGATCATGCAGAAGATTACATACCATTACGTAATAATTCACTTTATTTCTTTTTGCCCATAATATCTACACACATTCCCAAAATGATCCCCAGCTGACCACAACAGAGAGAGGGGACAAATGAAAACAAAACTACATACTTTTCACCTCTTGTTGCTTGTACACAGGTGTCCATGGCTCCCATAGCTTGAGACATCCAGTCTCCGAATTCTATCAGAGTTTGGGGAATTTGGATGAAGTCGACTCAAAGAACTGTTGGCTCAAATCGACTGTTCCCACGTTCCCTGCTTCTACCTGGACTCTGCTCTATATACTATTTTGCAACAAATTTGTATTCTTGGCCTCACTCAAAAAATGCCCTTAAAAAGAGTCCTTTTAATTTACGTAGCAAACTTTCTAGTGGGGTGAAAAAGATGTTTGAATCGTCTAACCAAGCAGCTGCATAAGTTTCCTAACTTTATGACATTTGTTGCTAATGGTATACTTGAAACAATGTGTTGACTAAGAACAGCATCAAAAAAGGTAACAACACACTGCTCCATTTTAAGCCTTTCTTCCAGAGTGGACCTGGTGTGGTTGGGAGCAGCAAAAGCGATATTCTGTGTTTATGGCCCTGTATTCAATACAGAAACAGAGAAACACAACCAACTTCAGGGATGATCGCACATTCAATAAAAACAAAATGCAGGAAGTGTTTTGGTTGCTGTTGATTTTTTCTTTATGCTCAAGAGTGTTCTACTTTTATTCAACTCCTGTGGCGCACTCATGGTCTGCCTGTTTTATTCTTACCAACGAATGGTCATTGCTCACAGGGCTATGAAAACTATGCTATTTTAACAACATTATTCGAATAGTGTTCTGCATAAGGTATGGATGTACACCACTGCAAATATATCTAATACATGCACACCAAGCATCAGCTTGGTGGTGTTGAGACGGACTGACCACCAACAAAATATAATGGCAAAAAGATCTCTTTCTTGTCACGTGGCTAAAACTGAGGTGCAATTGCAACTGGATATGAAATACTGTCTTTGACAGGCTTGGAATTCACTAAATGTACAAAACTGCCGAGTATGAAAGGAACATTTCAAAGGTATGCACAACTAAGGCACTACAGAACAAGGACGTTCAAGCCACCCTTGAAAAGTAATAGATGATATTGCATCCATAAAGTACTGTAATATTCTTTAACAGTTCCGCTTTAGAAAAGGACATAGGACAAACTTAGGAATAGGTTTATAAAACTTTTACCAACAAAGACTAAACTCCTTAGAATTTAGAAAAAACAATATATTGTCAAATGAGTGCTAGGGTTATAAAATGGCCGACACTTTTTCAGGTTTTGGAAAAATGTCTGGGTGGCTACATAAGAAAGGTAAAAGACACACAATTGATGGACGGAATGTAGAACAAATCAAAACATTCACCCCCAGTCAAGAGATCTGGGTTAAATCCATCATTCTTTTGCTAACCATGCCACCCCAGTTTAGACCTGGCCATATGCAAATCAGTCTTGACCCTGTGCCTCATGGGAACAGTCCAGCCCGAACTGCCAAGCCAGGTCCTCCCTGGACCGGAAACAAGCATCCTAGGACCGGTTTCGGGGTTTCACCCTCTTCAGCCAGGATAGCTTGATTCCAGTGGCACAGTGAGCCCAGGACCCACGTCTGGGCATACCTGGCGCACTTAGGGCGAGAAAGCAAAAGACACACAATTGATGGACGGAATGTAGAACAAATCAAAACATTCACCCCCAGTCAAGAGATCTGGGTTAAATCCATCATTCTTTTGCTCACCATGCCACCCCAGTTTAGACCTGGCCATATGCAAATCAGTCTTGACCCTGTGCCTCATGGGAACAGTCCAGCCCGAACTACCAAGCCAGGTCCTCCCTGGACCGGAAACAAGCATCCTAGGACCGGTTTCGGGGTTTCACCCTCTTCAGCCAGGATAGCTTGATTCCAGTGGCACAGTGAGCCCAGGACCCACGTCTGGGCATACCTGGCGCACTTAGGGCGAGAAAGCAAAAGACACACAATTGATGGACGGAATGTAGAACAAATCAAAACATTCACCCCCAGTCAAGAGATCTGGGTTAAATCCATCATTCTTTTGCTCACCATGCCACCCCAGTTTAGACCTGGCCATATGCAAATCAGTCTTGACCCTGTGCCTCATGGGAACAGTCCAGCCCGAACTGCCAAGCCAAGTCCTCCCTGGACCGGAAACAAGCATCCTAGGACCGGTTTCGGGGTTTCACCCCTCTTCAGCCAGGATAGCTTGATTTCAGTGGCACAGTGAGCCCAGGACCCACGTCTGGGCATACCTGGCGCACTTAGGGCGAGAAAGCAAAGGGCATCGCTTTGTTCGCCCTAAGTTGGCAGGGTATGCCCAGACGTGGGTCCCTTGCTCACTTTGCCACTGGATTCAAGCTAGCCTGGCTGATGACGGCTGAATGGCCAGAAACCGGTCCCAGGATGCTTGTTTCCGGTCCAGGGAAGACATGGCTTGGCAGTTCGGGCTGGACTGTTCCCATGAGGCACAGGGTCAGACTGATTTGCATATGGCCATGTCTGAACTGGGGTGGTGGAGTGAGCTAAAGAATGATGATGGATTAAACCCAGATCAGTTGACTGGGGGTGAGTGTTTGATTTGCTCAAACGCTCCATCCATCGTCCCCTTTGGTATCGCTTTGTTCGCCCTAAGTTGGCAGGGTATGCCCAGACGTGGGTCCCTTGCTCACTTTGCCACTGGATTCAAGCTAGCCTGGCTGATGACGGCTGAATGGCCAGAAACCGGTCCCAGGATGCTTGTTTCCGGTCCAGGGAAGACATGGCTTGGCAGTTCGGGCTGGACTGTTCCCATGAGGCACAGGGTCAGACTGATTTGCATATGGCCATGTCTGAACTGGGGTGGTGGAGTGAGCTAAAGAATGATGATGGATTAAACCCAGATCAGTTGACTGGGGGTGAGTGTTTGATTTGCTCAAACGCTCTGTCCATCGTCCCCTTTGGTATCGCTTTGTTCGCCCTAAGTTGGCAGGGTATGCCCAGACGTGGGTCCCTTGCTCACTTTGCCACTGGATTCAAGCTAGCCTGGCTGATGACGGCTGAATGGCCAGAAACCGGTCCCAGGATGCTTGTTTCCGGTCCAGGGAAGACATGGCTTGGCAGTTCGGGCTGGACTGTTCCCATGAGGCACAGGGTCAGACTGATTTGCATATGGCCATGTCTGAACTGGGGTGGTGGAGTGAGCTAAAGAATGATGATGGATTAAACCCAGATCAGTTGACTGGGGGTGAGTGTTTGATTTGCTCAAACGCTCTGTCCATCGTCCCCTTTGGTATCGCTTTGTTCGCCCTAAGTTGGCAGGGTATGCCCAGACGTGGGTCCCTTGCTCACTTTGCCACTGGATTCAAGCTAGCCTGGCTGATGACGGCTGAATGGCCAGAAACCGGTCCCAGGATGCTTGTTTCCGGTCCAGGGAAGACATGGCTTGGCAGTTCGGGCTGGACTGTTCCCATGAGGCACAGGGTCAGACTGATTTGCATATGGCCATGTCTGAACTGGGGTGGTGGAGTGAGCTAAAGAATGATGATGGATTAAACCCAGATCAGTTGACTGGGGGTGAGTGTTTGATTTGCTCAAACGCTCCGTCCATCGTCCCCTTTGGTATCGCTACATAAGAAAGGTAGCATTTGTACCTCAAATACACCGATGGCCTTCTGTTCGACCCCAGAGGGTCAGATTTTCGCCTCTGCTCTTCATCCTTCTGAAATTACTGAAAGGTGCCACTGAAAAATCCTCCCCCTTTTAGGTGCTCGTGTTTTTTATTTGTATGGAAAGTAGAGGGACAAAACTCTAGGGTGCTAAAGCCAGCCTCTTCCTCGTTGTCCAGTTTAACGTCATCACAGCTCATAAAATGGCCAAGGCGTCCTTAGAACAGGGCTATGCCGCCAGCGGGCAGTGGGCTGGCAGCGTCGCGGGACCGTTTTTCGGGGTGAGGAAGGTCATCGAGGACACAGCACGGCTATACACAGCATAGAAGTATGCTCACAGCCCCGAGTGGGGGTCGGAGTACTTGCGGTGTATTCGTCTCGTGGCTCGGGTTGTCAAGTTAAATAAATAATGTAATTCTTTTGACGGCTTGTGTTTGCTTCAGATGGATAATCAACAGATTGCACGTTTCTGTATCCCAAAACAAAGTATAATTATCACGCCCCCCTTCTATTAGGGCAAAGAATACAAGTTCCAAAATAAACAAGCCAGGATTTTGTTTAGTTTGAAAGCTACGTTACTCTGCGGTCCAGATGTGTGAACAATACAAGCTAGAACAAGCATTTGCAATGCAATAGGTCTCGCATTTACGCGAGTTTGAGCTATTGACATTGCAAATGACAATGTCTTTTATTTTTGTTTTCGTTTCTAAAACATAACTGAAAGCCATTGTCATTTACAATGCCAATAGCTTAAACTCGTGTAAATGCGAGACCTATTGCATTGCAAATGCTTGTTTCAAGGTATGTTAGGCTCTGGCATTAGCATCATAATACAACATTGATGTCTGTGTAATAGAGATACGTTTTTTGGAATGTGCACTGCTTTTATGTAAGTATGCACGGCGCGAATGCTAGAATGTTGTGTGAAAATGACATCATTCAAAATGATTCAAACTACAAATAAGTTCAATATAATACTACAAGGGTGTGTCCAGACAGAAAGCTCAGGTGGTTAAGTGGTCACTGCTGGCATTGGGTGTGATATGCAGGTCATAATAAAATGAAAACGCTTGTATTTTTTTTTTATTTATTGGCAGTTCAACAGAGAACAAACAAAGTACCCAATAGGTACAAGTACATTCATAATATCTTGGTATCAGTTACAAACTTATTGATACATTTACTTAGTTCCAGTCAAGCGCTCATACAGTCCCATATAATCTTTGCTGGTCTACTAGCCTAGCATTGCTTTGTGTTTAATGAGGTAGCCTCTCATGTTTCTTATCTAATTGATGCAGTACAGGCGCCTAGTACTTGGTGTAGTGTCAGGGGGAGTTATCTAGACTTTGGGTCACCGCCGGGGTCGCCTTGAAGGGTCTGTGTTGGTTAGTTAGTAGGGGGAGCCTGGCCGCTCTTTCAGCGTCTCCGGGTTTGTGAGCAGGTACGCACATAATGGGTCCCAAATATCTCTAGGCCTGAAAGGTGTGGGTAGCAGCTCTGCGTACGTGAGTGTCGGTTCCTGCCAGAATAGGAGGTCACGGATCCATTCTTTGAACTTAGGCGCCCGGCCCCTGCCCCATCTGCACGCCACCCTCCGTTTGGCCAAGTGTAGCTCCAGTGTCGCATATCGTTGATATGCTGCGGGTATGTCTGCCGTGTACCCTAAAAGCGCCACAACGGGTGTTTGTGTTAGTGTTGCAGTAGTCATCTGAGCCAGCGCTTCGAAGACTAGACCCCAAAATAACTGGATCTCCACACATTCCCAGGCTAAGTGCAGAAAGTCCGCCGCCTCCCGTCCGCATCTATCGCAAGCGTCATTGTTTCTTAATTTAAATTTGCAGAGTTTGACGGGGTATAGTATAATCTCTGAAGATATTTAAAATGTATAATTCACATCAGGCTGCTGGCAGCAATAGACCCATTTCTCATCCTCTATGGGTTCGACCAGTTCACGCTCCCAGTTTTCCCTGGCCGTCCCCGTACGTGCCTGCATCGTCATCTGCGTAGTATGATATAGTAAGGATACTGCGTGAGTAGGGCTTGTGGTCTGTAGTAGCCGGTGCAGTGGAGTGGTCATGTGGGGTTCAGCCGGGAAGTCAGGGGTAGCAGCCCTAATGCTCTGCCTCAATCGTACGTACATAAACAGGTCCATCGCCCCGGGTTCGGTATCCATAAAGATTTGCTCTCTAGTACGGAATATCCCTCCCATGTATAGGTCTCCCCAGTTCGTAATCCCTACTCTCCCGAGGAGCTGGCGGCATTGCGTCTCTTGGGTTACCTCCAGGTCATGGGTGCCCAAGCACCGGGAGTATGGGTGAGTAAAGCATTGCCGTATTCAACCTCGGCGCGATCTTCTTCCATGCAGCTACAGTGCACGCCACAGTAGTGGAGCATACCTCTCTCATTCTAGCTTGCGTAGCTATGAATCCCGACAGAGGTGTAGGTTGCATATAATATTGCTCCACCGCCAAATGCGGCATGAAGGGCGGGGGGTTGAACCAGTAGGTTGCATAGTGCGCCTGCGCACTAAGGTAATAGAGTTCAAATTCAGGGGCTTCAAATCCTCCCTGCGCGTAAGGCAGGGTCAGGATCTCCCATTTCAATCTGGGTTGTTTCCCTCCCCAGGCGAGCCGTATCATCTGAGTTTTCAGAGTTTTGAAGAATGTTGGTCCCGGTGCATGGGGGATATTAGCAAATAGATACAATAGTTTAGGCAGGACCACCATCTTCATCAGGGAAATTCTCCCCGCCATAGACAAGGGTAGGGCCACCCATCTTGTCACCAAGTCTGTTATGTGTTCCATTGTTTTCCCATAGTTCCCCCGAAGGAGCTCCGCGCTGTCCCTGGTGACTACTATTCCCAGGTACTTCACTTCCCTGGAGCACCATTCTATGGGGTAGTCTAAAGGATATGGGTGGGTAGCAGTGTTGAGAGGGAACATCTAGGACTTTTCCCAGTTTATTTTGACTCCCGACAGTTCCCCGAAGGCAATAAACTCCCTCAAAATTGGATTGAGGCTGGTCTGGGGTTCGCGCACATACAGTGTGATGTCATCTGCGTATAGTGAAAGTAGTAAATGCCTAGTGGGATATTCCAGGGCCCAGACTCGATGATGCTGCCTAAGGTTGGCTGCCAGCGGTTCAATGGCGAGAGCGAATAAGAGCGGTGATAGCGGGCATCCTTGGCGTGTGCCCCTGGTAATGGCAAAAGGGGAGGAGGTGGCTCCATTTATGATCACTCTTGCACACGGCCGAGTGTAGAGTAGCCGTATCCATGATAGAAAGCTGCGTGGCATTCCCATCCTCTGCAGGATGCCGAACAGATAGTCCCACTCCACCGAGTCGAATGCCTTGGTGGCATCCAAAAGAAACGCAGCTGCCTCGAGATCTGGGTCAATGTCCTGCATTACTGCCAACAGGGTTCTAAGGTTATGAGAAGTAGCGCTTCCCGGCACAAAGCCCGCTTGGTCAGGCAGGACCAGTGCTGTCATGAGAAGACTCAGCCGGTTCGCAATTAGTTTAGCTAATATTTTCGCATCACAGTTAATCATGGAGAGCGGTCTATAGGATTCGCATCTGTTAGCCGGCTTACCAGGTTTAAGTATGGATATTATTGTAGCCTCCCTCATGGTGGACGGCAGTTCCCCCAGCTCGAAGGCCTCTTCGTACACATGTTTGAGTATTGGGGCAAGTTGATCTATGTATGCTTTATAAAAATCCGCAGGTATGCCATCTGGGCCGGGGGCCCTACCAGACACGGAGCTGCATAATTGCTTCGCGGATTTCATCTAGCTCGAAGTCAGCAGAGAGGAATTCCCTCTGAGAGTCTCCCAGCCAGCCTAATGCAATTGGTTCCAGATACTGCTGCAGCATTAGTGGATGCTGACGCGCCGAAGTATATAGCGAGGAATAGAATGTGTCTGGAAGGTTTGGAGTATACTCGACGTGTCTTTGACTGTATCCCCTTCTGGTGTTTGCAGTTCCAGGACATAACTTGAGCATCGTGGCCTACGGATCTGTTCGGCTAGCGCTTTCCCCGGTCTTTCACCCTCTCCATATCGGCCAGCCTCAAAATATTAGCCCCGGAATCGACATTCTCTGTCTGCTGTTTCTTGATAGTCAGTTATTTTATCTCTGAGATCAATACGTTTCGGCGAGGTTGGCGAGCGGTTAGTGTCTGTCTCTAGGTGCTTCATCTCTTTCTCTAATCTTGTAAGTGTTGTGCGTAGGTCCCTGAGTACCCCTCCCCCCTTGGCAATGCATAGTCCCCTAGCAGTAACTTTAAACGCCTCCCATACCGTCGTCATGTGTTGGACCGAGCCCGTATTGCGCTGGAAAAAGTCTTGGACTTCCTGGTCCATTTCAGCTCGGAACGCCGTATCTAAGAGTGTGGTGGGGTTCAGGTGCCAGTTCACGTAGGGGGAGTAGTCAACCGGTGGTGAGAGACACATGAGCACTGGGGAGTGGTCCGAGTAAGTGCGAGCAAAATGTTCCACCCTGCTCAGCCAGGTGCCCAGCCCTCTAGTGATTACCCAATAATCCAGTCTCGACCATGACCCATGTGCCGCAGTGTAGCATGTGCCCTCCCTCCTCTCCGGGTATGTGTGTCGCCATGCATCCAATAAACCATGTTCTGTCAATATGTCGCACATTAGGTGCTGGGTGCGGGTGTAGTGATGTGGTTGCGGTCGTGATCTATCTAACGTCTGGTTGAATCCAGTGTTAGTCTCCCCCCCTACATTACATGCGTGGATCCCAAGTCTGTGATTTTCCCCCATAAGGTGGCAAAGAAGATCGGCTCATCGGTGTTGGGTCCATAGCAGCTGACCAGCGTGACCGAGCGGGAGGCCAGCATTCCTCACGTCAAGCTAAAGCGGCCTTGTGAGTCAGAGATCGTGCCTGCAGGCATGTACGGAGTGTTCTTTTTTTACTAGAATCGCTGTGCCTCGGGAATAGGTGGAATAGGTTGCGTAGCAGCTATACCCTGCCCATTTAGCAGCAAATTTCTGTGGGCGCCGAGGATCGAGGTGGGTCTCCTGCAGCATCGCCACTTGTATGCGGTGCCTGTCGAGGTATGCTAGCATTTGCCTACATTTGCGTTGGTTTCCCAGCACCCTAATATTCCAGGTAAGGAAGCGTATGTCAAGGGGTCTGCTGGTATTCGTTATTTGGCTCTTGTGTCTTATTTATACACTCTCGGGGCTCCTTATATGCTAGGGTCTTGTAGTGTAGCTCCTATTTCCCTAATAGGCTCTGCGCATTGGAATAATATACCCTATAGGTTTGACATAGGACTGAGGTCGGTATGTCCCTATCGAGTATATTAAACTTAATTACTTGTGCCAGCTAGCTCAGAGGCCACTAGAAACTCCTTGATAAACAAGAAGGAGTAGTTTCTGGCAGCCGCAAAACATGACAACTTTGTTTCCCTTTTAGAATCAGAACGTGTCCCAGAGTCGTGGAAACAATAGATAACTATTTCACTCAGCTCAATCGTGCATGCTTAGTTTTCCTCAAAGTTACACAGAAAGAATAGACGGGCGTTTCAATAAAAGGTTTATTGAACAGTCTTGTTTCTCGTGTAAGTAATATGTGCTGTTACGATCACAAGACAGTATGCAAGATAAATAATGTACAGCGTAAGCAGTAAAAATAAATAATACTGCGCTAGCATGATCTTTAGTAGATATTCATTTACATAAATAGCATAGACTAAAAATGCGAGTACTCATACGATGCGTTTCTAAGCTAGTTCTACCCCGATGTACCTAACCTGTCCTAGTTGTAGGGAGAGGTATGAAGTAGGTGAAGTATTCCTTACTATGGTATACTAAGAGTATGTTAAGTCTAGTATGCCTAGTATGCCAAGAGTCCCTCTAGGTTTCTAGTCAGCTCCATACCTTAAGAATGAGAGAGGTGGGAATCTCTTGCCAGACTCGAACTCCAACACCCCGCGAGGGAAGTCAGATCACTGGAAGCTGGACTCTCTGCGTGCAGGGATGACAGCGTCTTCTCAGTGCATCAGGCTGGGAAACGGGCTCCTCTGAAGTCGAGGTCTCCTCTAGTTTACAAGGGCTAGGGAAGGTATATTTATACCTGAGAGGTACCTCAGAATATTTGCATTGACGTGAATCGGACAGCGGAAGACGTCATGAATGAACCCCTAAGGTATAACGGTTCATGCATTATAGATGAGTCCTTGAAGAAATCAATAGTCCTGTGCTAGGGAAACTCCCGAAGCCTAAGGGTCTGTTCTTCAAGAACTCGTTGTGACGTTAGGGTGGACGGATATCGGAGACCATGCCTGTATTTGGAGTGCACGGTTTAATGCCTAAATAAGCACTGGGATTTTATGCCTATATAAGGGCAGGATGAATTGTGCCTATATAAGGACATGATACAGGAAAGCCCGTGTATGGACACCCTAAAAGGAATACAACACCCACTCCACTTTCGTGTGTACGATAATAGTAAAATGCTAAACATTTAAAATGCTAAACATTAAATGGAGTACCGCATATTGCTAAAAATATTTCTTAAAAGCATTAAAAAAAACTATTCAAATGCAAAAGGTACTGTACATTTTAAGCATTGCTTTTCTCAGTTCAGGCATATATTTGGAAATAAAATGCAGTTTGAATGAAATAAGCAGTAATATTTACATGTGACAGAAAATGATCGATAAGTTGTTCAAAAATCAGTCATTTCATGTCATGAAAATTAATGAACTTTTTAGACAAAATAAGATGACAGTGTCTGAGGAAGTACCGCGAAGTCTGTACTATAAGGCTAGTTCTACTTCAAGCAGATTGAATTGCCATTTAGTTCAAAAAATGGAAAAAAGTTCAATTTGGGAAGAATTCCAAGTTTTTGAAATATGAAGGCCAAATTGTTACTGCATCTCTGGAACACTGTGGGCTGAATCAGAGTCAGTGTATGGGTCTGGTGTAAACATGAGATCATCTATTTCTGTAGACAAAATATCGTCCACCGTAGTTGGTGACATTCGGAACACCTCGTGTAGTAGATTAATTGCACAGAGATGTGAAGCATCGCTTTCAGCATAGGATGCCGCAGCAATGTTCGCGTCCGTTGTTACCTGTGTGCCTGTAGATCTTTCTCGTACCTCAGCAGCAGCCGGAAGCGTCTGTGAGATCTCAATGAATGCTGTCATCAGGATTGGTAGCCTCTGGGGACAACACAGAGCATGGGCCGTTATCGGGTTCAGCAGAGTATCGATATCCGTTGGCGTAGCTGATGGAAATGTTAGACAGGTGTCCAACACGCATTCTTCACTGCATAGCAGGCATCGTAGAACAGGTAAGATGCAATCTTGCCAGATTGGTCTGAATGACAGGAACCACGTGGTATTAAGTTCCCGTAGACGAGTGATGCCCAAAAGCTGTACTATTCGCTCACGGCACTTTCGTTCAAGGAGAGCTTTCTCCACTTCGCTCGGAGTAATGTCTGCGAATAGGCTGGCCATAGCGTAATAGCAGGAAGAGAAATAGAATTCCGGCAACAAGTGCTAGAATGAATGGTATGCCACCAAACACCGAATGTGCAAAGTTCGGGATGATTCCGAGTATTGCCTGGAAAGGTGCTAACAGACCGGAACAGATGCTGTTAAATACATGTACAATTCCGCTTGTATCAGACATGTTAAAGATACGTCCTATCATTTCCATGAAATGTATAGGGCAGTTTGTACGTATTAAAGTCTGTATCTCAGCCGAAGTCCTTGCTACTTGTAGATCATAGGTTTCTTTGGCCGAGGTCAAAGGCACTGATTGTTGTATAAGCATGGCTTTCATTCTGCTCAAAGTATCAAATCTTATAAAAGAGACGTTCAGCGAAGGCCACAAAGGCGACTCCCTGACTGTGTCTATTGGGGCAAACAATACTTGCATACAGCAAGTGACCCTGGAGTTGACCGTTACTAGATATGGGATGCCTGGCAACATGCCGCAGCAACTCTGATCATTCAACATGAGGTAACTCCCATTCGAAAGTTGTCCAAACGTTGGATTAATCACAGCAGCTGGTGTACCCTGCTGGTGGCAAGACAAATTTGCCACAGAACCATTACAAGCCCCGTGTAAAGAAATGTCCTGACATATAAGTGAACCGCTCAGTGCACTTTTACAGTGTGTACCGCTCAAAAACACTTCACGTTCTCCACTCCAACATCTATATGTATACGGTAAATCCCAAGATGTCTTAATGTATTCCTTACCCAACCTTTCATATTTGCCTGCTTGCATTTGTTTGAGGCAATACTGAAACTGAAAAGTAGTCACCGGTAATGCCATGAATGAGCCATTCTGTAGCTGGTTTTTCTGCCACTGTGAATGGTAACTTTTCCAGTTTTTCAATGCTCAGCACTGTATACTTTGCTCCTCTTTGTGCCAGTTCGATCTGTTTATCAGTTAGATTGTATTCTGCAAACAGAGCCGAGGTGTTGATGAAACGCCAAGGCACATAGCCCGCACGCAAAGATTGCAGCGTCCAGCTTAATAACACAATAGAACGTAATTGTGATTGGCCTTGCTGTAACATCGCCAAATCTTGTTCCAGTATGTCGATAGCAGAGGATACAATGCCATCCAATGAATATATTCTGGAGGACAAAGTTGTTAACCCATTGTCGACCACAGAGAGGGTTTTCTCTAAATTAATACGATCAAGTTCACGTATTCGTTCTGCGGCCTCCATCTGTGACACCGTCCATGCTTCATTATAAGCCGGCATATATGAAACGTTTTTGACGCGGTTTTCTTGGTCCAAGCAAGAATTCCCTAAGGTCTGCGTCTTCTGTAAGTAAGGATAAGTGTTGTTTCACATCCTGTAGTGTAGATTTCTGCAGCCAATCGAGGCATAATTTTCCTACACTGTATGTTGTTACTACCCCCGGATGCTGTCTTTGGACGTATCTTGGGTCTGGCCTATGAATAGTAAATCCCTGAGTTTTATTCAGGAATCTTTCCTGACAGTTGTTCGTGTCTGTGGGCCAGATCAACCATTTTTTCCAATCAGGATTAGATCTGTTGAGTTGTAGTATTTGGTCAACTGTAACCACTGCCTGTGTTTTGTTATCACTTGCAGGTGTTGGTACAGAAGGTGTTTTCATCTCTTTGATCTTGGCTAGTCCAAGACAAGATGTTTGTTGGACAGTTTCATTCAAAAACATTATTTGTTCAGGGATGATACAGGCTCTAAATAAAGCTTCTATCCCCTGCACTTGCCAATCTTTAGTACCCCAGACAGTTTTTGTGTCTATTGTGTCTTTCCATAAGTCAAAACCCTGTCTAGACAGTTGGGCAATAAATGTTGCAGAGTAAATCTGTTTCGTATTAGTTAACATAATTTTCAGTCCTGTTTTGTTTACATTTTTATAGTAAAACGTTTCTGGATCAGATGTATTGTAACCTGAAAAATATGGAAACTTGTTAGCAAATGTTTTTGAACTACCTTTTGGTGGTGTAGGACAATGCTCCCATTGGTTAAACATAAACACATTTCTAGGGTATGCAGATTTATGCTAATAATGATGACCATAGTGGTTATAGCAATACAGCTGTTCATAGTCTGATGAACCCTCTAAATATTCATTTTTAGAAAATGCAGCAGATTTTTCTAGGTCAAACATTATGTCATTAACAGTCTCAAAGTCCCAATCATCAGAATAGGTACTGGACGAAATTAGATCACTTAGTGAAATTTTAAACAAATGTGGAATGTTCAATTGTTCCATCGGGCCAAAGATATCAAATTCTGTTTTGTCCCACACTATACCATCCTGTATAGGAACGGCTGTGATGTTCACTGTTGACAAGTCTCTTGCTTCACGATGGGAAGATTTATGAGGTTTCAGAAGTATGTTCACATCTTTTCCTTCAGCGTTCACATGGATGTATCTGCCACTTATAAGCACGCTCATAGTTGTAACCAAAGCTAGCCAAAGCAGGAAAACAAATATTCCAGAAATAATCCAGAGTTTAATCCATGGGGAAACCAGATAAGTCTTTTTCAGAAAGTGAAGAAAGTCTTGTACTTGCTGCTTGAGTTTTAATGATGCTGGCGTTGTTTCAGGTTCACTCAGCTCTTCTGAGAACGTATCAAAGTTAATGAAATAGCCAGAAGCAGTTCTGTCAATTGTTGGAATTGCATCAGGATTTGTAGAAATCGCTGGAACCAGTTGATCACTTGCTACATTGGTGTAGACAGGTGTATTTGGACAAACTGTAACTTGATTTTCAAGATGGATGAGTTCCATAGCATTGTTGCTTAGTCCTTCATCTGTTACTGCTGAATTCCCAATTGTTATCAGTCTTTCAGTCTGAACCTCTTGGATAGTAGCGAGAGGAGTGTGTCTGCTACTAGGTCGGAGTCCACGGGGCCTACTATTTAGTATTGGCCACATACTGTGGTTTGATGAGGTCGATGGACACAAATCTTTTCTCCTTTCTTCCAGCAAGGGGCGGCAGAAGTACTGTTCTTGTTCCTTGAACTGCTAGGACAGGTACTGGTTGTCTGTAAGAAGGTCCAAATTCCTTCTTGTCCGCAATCTTTTCTCTGACTAGATCCCCAACTTTTGGAATCCAGACAGGCCTTGCTGGGACCGCCGGTTTTTCCCCAGTGGTGGTTGGCTGCAGGAATACGTTGCTTTGTTTCGATCTTAGTTCATTGAGTTCCTGTAAAACAGCCAAACGATCTTTGATATCAAACGGTTTATTTTCCACCACTGTGCCTACGTGATCGAGATCTGGTACCCACATTCTTGTCCCAAATAGGACCTCATATGGAGTGACCCCCCTAGAGAACTTCTTGGCAGGTTATTTAATGAGCGTTGGACCCCATAAAGATGTTTGACCCACCCATCACCCGAACCTAATACCCTAGCTGTTATAGACTGCTTTATGTCCCGGTTTTTCCTTTCCACAACCGAATTTCCCTCAGGATGGAATGGAGAGGAGTACCGCAATGCAACGCCCAGACTGGCCATGGCTTCTTTGTAAGCCCGAGAGCTAAACGCAGGGCCCTGGTCAGAATGTAGCGTGCCTATTGCGTATGTGCCGATAAAGACTCGCAAATCTTTTATAACAGTTCGAGCGTCAGCCGAGCGCTGAGGCCATATCCATATGAACCTTGATTCAGTATTTGTGGGATTGCATTTGTCCAGAAGGACGCATGCGCGTAGATAGTTTAATGCTGTCTAACAATGGTGTCTGTATTGGGCAGCTACATTTGTAGCATGGTGTCTGGTGGCTTTCTCGCTGTAATTTACAGTCTAAGCAGTTATTGATGAATATATGTATTTCTGTATTCATTCCAGGCCACCAGTACATCTCTTTTAACGTCAAAATTGTTTTAGAGATCCCTAGATGTGACAGACCCTCCCCCAAATGTGCCTCATAAATCAAAGCTGCTCTACGTTCCATGTTTGGAATTACCCTATCCCCCACTCCAGAGATTCGAGCAAAAGGAACGCTGTTCGCATCAATTACATAAGAGTACTTGAGTGGAAACTTCTTTGGTAACGCTGCACCACTGCCTTTGCTTGTAGCATTGACAGCCAACATTATCTCGCTGTCTATTTTTGTTTTTGAACGAGTGATCGCAGCTACGGAAGCAGTCTGAACAGCCCCCTTTGCGGCTTCGTCAGCCAATGAATTCCCTGCAACGTGAACGCCATCACGTTGATGACTCAGTGTGTGGATCACGTGAGCCTTTGGTAGTTCGTTTTTCAACTGAACTACTTGTTCCCAAAGCATTTTGTGCTTTATTGTGCCACCTTTCGCATCTTTGAAACCATTTTCAAGCCAGTTTTGTATATATTCATTATACGACTGAACACAGTAAAAGGAATCGCACACTATCAGTGTGGGGAATTCTCGATCTGTACTTTCAAGTGCCAGTTTGAATGCTTGTAGTTCAGCTCGCTGAGCTGTACAATCTCCTAGAGACTGAGTTTTTGTGACCATAGGTCTGAAGATGCCATCTCGCATGCGACCTTTAACGATTGCACACGCTGCACTGTAAGCTTGCTTACTCCCTGTTGCGGGTTGTGCGGATCCGTCAGTGTAAATTATGAATTCGTACTGATCAAGAGGCAGAATTTCAGTGGGCAGAGGATATTCTTGTTCATATTGCAGGAATGCTTGAGTTTTTAAATCAGGATCAAATACATATTCAACATCTGTTGCAGCAAGAGAATTAACCCACTGTATCCATCTTCGATGTAATGCTTTAGCATTTGGAATGCTTGCTTTTGTGACCGCTTCTAAAGCTGGTACTGGGGTTACGACAATAATGCGTTTCCCTTGGGCTAGGGCTCTTTCTTTTGCTACAGCGGTTTGAACTGCTGTCAGAATTTTTTCAGTTGAAGTGAAGCGCATTTCCGCTTGTGTATACAAATGAGATTTGTATGCGATTGGTATTTTTTCACCCTCGTTAAATGTTAAGTAGGTGAATCCGCATTGACCCGAAATTATTCGGATCACCAGGTTGCGTTGACTTACGCGTGTTTGTAAGTGATTTGTTGCTAACATGTTAGCCTGGAGTGAACGCAAGATTTCTGTGTGTTCTTGTGTCCAATTTGTGATTGAAAAATCAGGTTTGAATAATGCGTAGAGGTTTAACCCTTTCTGCATAATTTAGAATGTATGTTCTTCCAAAATTGAGGAATCCCAGGATGGATTGTACGTTTTTTAGCGTTTTTGGAGGTTGGAGCAGCGCACATTTCTCTAGAAAGTTAGCTGCCAAGCTCTTGCCTTCACTTGAAAGCTCATATCCTAGAAATAGGACATTGAGATGGGCAATTCTGGACTTTTTAAAGTTGAATTTGTAGCCCTCAGAGGCGAAGCCCAGTATAATGGTGCTTACTCTGTTCAAGTGTTTGTCCAGGTCATCGTCCGTCAGATATATGTCACCGACATAGGACAATGCCTCATTGTCATAGATTTGTAGTAACTCCGTTACCCTCGCTGAGAATAAACCTGGGCTGTTCTTGAACCCTTGTGGGAGTCGACAAAATTCACGCTGGGTCCCCATTATTGAGAAAGCTGTTAAGTACCTGCTCTCAGGTGCTATGTTTTGACAAAAGAAACCATTTGAGATATCTAATGTGGTTTTATATTTTTTACGCACAATGTTATTCATTAATGCTGTGCTATGTGCATTTTGCACTGCAAATGTTTTAGAACAAGTGTTTAGGTGTCTGTAATCCAAAACTAGACGATAGGTGTTGTCTGGTTTGGAGACAGGAAACAAAGGATTGTTCATTGAGGAGGTGCATGTTTCAATCACCCCTTGGTATTCAAGTTGATCTAAGATCTCCCTGACCTGTTTTTTAGCTTCTTGCTTTATTGGGTACTGTCTCTGTGCAGTTGGTTCATGTTTCAGATGTATTTTATAGTGAGGTGAGTCCTCATCCCATCCTACATGATTTTTATATAATGCTGGGGCCTGGGCTACTGCCCATTTCCTGGCATATGTATATTTTAGGTGTATTGGAATATGGTTGGAGAAGGCAGGCATAATAATGTCCTCGCCGTGTGGGCACTCCCTGACAAATTGTGGTAGCCCCTTCATAGTCTTTCCCAAAAAAGTGCTTTCACCTGTCTAGGTATGTCTCCCTCCATCCGGAGTGTTATTTCATATAACTTTTGTGGAGTACTAACCCTGGTGTCTACAGTCTCAACTGTAACGTACTCATTCAAGTCCACTATCTCCAGAAGTTCCTTCAGGTTCTGGCGAGCTATTGTGACTTCTGCTGCACTGTCCAGCATTGTCTGAGCCCATTCTCCGTTCCTGAGTTGTGTTCTCAGTATCCTCGGCATGTCTGATCTTTAGACCTGCTACTTTCTTTTTGGAGAATTGAGGTTTTGATTTGTTTTTTGGAGCGTGTTTTTCTTCCTTGGATTTCACGCGTTCTTCTCTATGTTCTGACCGTCCTCTTCTTTCCGATGTCTGTGACGAGATCTGAAAGGTACGAGAGGAACGTGTATCAGTATCTTGATACCTGTCAGGTTTTCTCAAATTATCCCTATTCCTGAGGTTATACCTCCTTTCAGAGGGCTCCTTTTGAGGAGACCTACCTCGGGATTGAGAACGTTTCTCGTTTGAATGTTGTTTATTAGTCTCCCACTTCTTTTTAGAAGATGTAGGAGTTTGTTTAATAGAGTCCTTCTCAGGACTTTCAGATAGTTTCGGCTTCACTGGTCTTCCACCCAAACTATCTCTGCCTAATTCTGCATAAGATTGTTCAATTATTCTGGGTAGCTCAGTCTGATGTTCTGTAACATCAAATTCCCTTAATCTTTGGCGGATCGCCACTGCTGCTGCCTCTCCTTTAATATTAGATAATATTATTGTTGAGACCTGGTCGAAATTTTTCAGTAATTTCATACCTAAATTCAGAGCAGGCTCTGCCCCGTATTCGTTTTGAATTTGTTTCAGGACATCAGGTATTACCGCAATTGACGGAATGCCATGTGTTTTAGTATAGATGGCAGCAAAGACTGAGCCCCAAGTGGTGCAGTCTTCCAGTTGTGGTGTGATCCCCATCGGTAAACAGATGGTTAGGATTCTGTGTTTCTCATACGGGCTAGTATTTGGAAATACTGCTTCGATTTGAGTAATTTTTTGAGCTATCCAGAATGGAATTTGCTCACGTTTTGTGGGCATTTTACCCATGACTGCGTATAGAGTCTGTGGTGTAATTTTTAGTGTATTCCCCTGTTGAAGGGTTTGATTTGGAAGTGTCAATGGTGGTTGGACTGTGAAAGTCCGCATGACATATTGGACTAGTTGTCTGTATATTTTAATTAACTCTGTGAGTTGAGTAAGTAGTTCCTCATCTGACATTATTTCAAGTTCAGGATGAGGTGTGTAGCCGGCTAGAATCGGCCATGTTGCTCCTGGTCTACCTAGTGGACTGAGCCTGGTAATGTTTCTGTGATGTTTTAGGGCGCCTTTAAACCAGAGCTGATGCTCCTGGTATGTTAATGGAATTTCAATACACTCGAAAGGAATATATTCCTCTGGTGGATCATCTTCTTTGTAGAAGTGAAACAGTTTTGTAACTGGATTGGATTCAGGAAATATTACCCATGAATAGAATACCTCTGTCTGAAATGATTCGTGTGCCTCTATCACGAAAACTGCTCTACCGCCTCTTGGTGGTAGGCCATGTTTTATAAGTTTTAGAGTGATGGCTCTTCTTAAGTTTGGATTGATGTCTATGACACCCTCCTCGGTTTCAATAAAACCTGTGATGTTATAAGCTGTTACAGCTGGCTGATCCGCAACTTCACCGTTGTCTGAGTCAGGCATTTTGTTTTTTGAAAAATGTAGAACAAGTTTCAAGGAAACAAAGATAAGGTGCACAATATTTTGGAACAGTGTATCCTTAAACGTTGAGCAAACCAAACAGCTAATATATAGGGTGCTTCCCTATGTAGCCGTGGCGGATACTTAACCCTGCCCACTCCAGACGTCTTTTCGAGTATATGGGTAGGGGTCTCTGAGAGAAAAAGGCACGGCTGAGTTACTCAGTATCTAGCGTTAAATTACCGCCTTACCAAACCGTTGGGCGCCATGTAGTGTAGCTCCTATTTCCCTAATAGGCTCTGCGCATTGGAATAATATACCCTATAGGTTTGACATAGGACTGAGGTCGGTATGTCCCTATCGAGTATATTAAACTTAATTACTTGTGCCAGCTAGCTCAGAGGCCACTAGAAACTCCTTGATAAACAAGAAGGAGTAGTTTCTGGCAGCCGCAAAACATGACAACTTTGTTTCCCTTTTAGAATCAGAACGTGTCCCAGAGTCGTGGAAACAATAGATAACTATTTCACTCAGCTCAATCGTGCATGCTTAGTTTTCCTCAAAGTTACACAGAAAGAATAGACGGGCGTTTCAATAAAAGGTTTATTGAACAGTCTTGTTTCTCGTGTAAGTAATATGTGCTGTTACGATCACAAGACAGTATGCAAGATAAATAATATACAGCGTAAGCAGTAGAAATAAATAATACTGCGCTAGCATGATCTTTAGTAGATATTCATTTACATAAATAACATAGACTAAAAATGCGAGTACTCATACGATGCGTTTCTAAGCTAGTTCTACCCCGATGTACCTAACCTGTCCTAGGTGTAGGGAGAGGTATGAAGTAGGTGAAGTATTCCTTACTATGGTATACTAAGAGTATGTTAAGTCTAGTATGCCAAGAGTCCCTCTAGGTTTCTAGTCAGCTCCATACCTTAAGAATGAGAGAGGTGGGAATCTCTTGCCAGACTCGAACTCCAACACCCCGCGAGGGAAGTCGGATCACTGGAAGCTGGACTCTCTGCGTGCAGGGATGACAGCGTCTTCTCAGTGCGTCAGGCCGGGAAACGGGCTCCTCTGAAGTCGAGGTCTCCTCTAGTTTACAAGGGCTAGGGAAGGTATATTTATACCTGAGAGGTACCTCAGAATGTTAGCATTGACGTGAATCGGACAGCGGAAGACGTCATGAATGAACCCCTAAGGTATAACGGTTCATGCATAATAGATGAGTCCTTGAAGAAATCAATAGTCCTGTGCTAGGGAAACTCCCGAAGCCTAAGGGTCTGTTCTTCAAGAACTCGTTGTGACGTTAGGGTGGACGGATGTCGGAGACCATGCCTGTATTTGGAGTGCACGGTTTAATGCCCAAATAAGGACTGGGATTTTATGTCTATATAAGGGCAGGACGAATTGTGCCTATATAAGGACATGATACAGGAAAGCCCGTGTATGGACTCCCTAAGAGGAATACAACAGTCTGCGCCGGTCGGGCTAGTCCACTAGTGTTTAGCAATGCGTCTACTCGCCTACTCTGTGTGCCATCTGGAAATTCTGATACATATAGCATATTGTTATACATTGAACTTGTACTCAAACAGTCCCTTAGACCTCCCCCCACCCACATCGACAACCCAAACTTGTCGTGAGTACAATACCCTCCCATATATTCCAATAAAATCAACCTTACAATACAGAAAAAAACAGCAATGAAATCCCCTCAGGTTATCTCAACAGAGATTTGTTCCCCTGTAGGGTGTAGAGAGAGGGGGGGAAGGTAACAGTGATGGGAGTTCACCCTGTGGGATAGCATCAGAGGGCGCGTCTACCCACCTCCACCCTTCCCTTGGACTGGGACTGGGCAGGGTTCCCGGGAATTCGAATTTGCGTGCTCCCTAGTTTCCCAGTATATATGCAGGTGTAGATAATTAACGCGAACAGTCATAGTGTATTTCTGCGTGCATACTTACAGATTTAAGCCCCATCTATGTATACAAAGTTTGCATTAAACTGCGTTAGTTGCATGGTACTCATGGCCAGTCTCAAATGTTTATGATTAGTCATTGTCGGACAATTGCAAAGGGGATCTGGTCTCCGTGTCGTCGATCTCTCGATTCAGTTTCTTTCTTCCGTTTCTTTAGATAGTCCTCTACCTGCTGCGGATTAGTGTAGAAGTGTTGTTTCCCTTGATGTGTGATCCGGAGACGCGCAGGGTACACCATCGCGTAATCAATTTGCGCTTGCATCAATTTCCTCTTGACCAGTGCAAACTTCTTTCGGGCCTCTTGGACAGCAATCGTAAAATCCGGGTACAGTGCAATGGTGTGTCCATCAAACGTCAGTAGCTGCTTCGTTCTTGCCAGCCGCAATGCCGTGTCGCGGTCCTGAAAATTGAGCAATCTGGCAATTATAGGTCTGGGTGGTGCTCCTGGGGGCGGTCTGGGGCCCAGGGAGCGGTGCACCTTCTCCACCGTCATTTGGGCCGAGAAAGCGTCCGCGCCAAATAGGCCACCAAGCAGTTTCTCGATGTAGTCCTCCATTTTGCCAGTATTGGCGCTTTCGGGCACCCCTAAAAAGCGGATATTGTTGCGCCGCGAGTGCGCTTCGAGGTCCTTGTTTTTGGCCGCTATAACTTTTAACAACCTGTCCATTTGCAACAGTTGTGTTTCCCTGGCATTCGCTGCATCTTCCAGGTCCGAGACTCGCTGTTCCACTTCCCCTATACGTGCGTCGTGCTTCTCTAGTTTTTGGGCCATGAAGTCTATGCGACTGCTCATAGTGTCCATCTTGGATTTAATGGATGTTAGACTATTTTTCATAGTGACAAGAAGGGCTTTTAAGTGCTCTTCCGCAGGTTGTAGGGCCCCATCTTGTTTGTCTGTGCCCATTTGCTCTGGGTCACCCTGAGCGTGCGGCGACGTACGGGGCTCAAAGGGTAGTTTAGCCTGCTTGGTCTCTGTCCTGGCCATAGTGCTTGTGGTGGGTTCACCTGCGCCCGTTGGCGCAGCCAGGTGTGCTGTCTGGCTTCTGCCTCGTCCAGGGGGGGTTTCGCGGATATATAGAGGCCGTGGGTCCTCTCCGCCGTTCTGTGGCTGGAGGCAGTCACTCTGCGCTTCGTGGTCGAAGCAGTGTGTCGCGGGGCCCTCCGGTAGTCGCTCTGAAGAAGGGGGGGGGAACCAATCTTTAGACCCCCTCTCTCATCCCAGTCAACAAGTGGATCTTGGCAGTTTCTTCGGCCGTGCCTCTCCCTCAATCGCGCAGAGCCACAGATCTCCTCTCCTAGCCTCAAAGGCGCGTGCGCTTAACTCCAATGCGCTTCAAGCTTTACCGCAAGGCCTCAGTTACCTCTCTGTCCGTTGAGTCCCGCATGCACTGTCTGCGCAGGTAGCATGTCGCAGGCCGTTAGGACCAGCTCATAGGCCACAGCGTTCTCTCAGGCCCGCTTCTCCTTTTGCCTCTATTCCGCCTTTCCGGAGGGGCCGGCTGCTCCGCACTCCGCGGCCCCCGTGCACCACACAGGCGCAGCGGCGCTCTTTGTTGCTTTCACGGTCTCAGAGTCTGTTGGGGGAAGGGAGCGCCTCAGCTCCAGTCTTTGCTCCGGAGGTCCGGGCCTGTCGTGGCTCTCCATGCCTCTCTCAGTCACTTGTGGCAGGGCCCCTGTCACTTCGCCCTCTGAGACCGTCACGCAGGGCAGGATTCTCGCTGCCCCGCACTGCAGCACGTCACAGCGCAGTCAATCAGCCTCCTGGTCCACTCTCGCGTCTCGCACCAGGGCCCCGCGCAAGGCCGGAGCAGGCTGGTCGCGTGGATTCCAAAGGCCCGACAGGCCGCAGTCCTGCACCAGCTGCTTTCCCTATATTGTACGGCCTCAGAGGCCCAGCTGCTCTGCGCCTCCCAGCGTCTCGTTCATTCGCTCTCACAGCATGGTGCTACCTCCCTCTCTGTCTCTCGCGCGTTCGGTGCGGGCGTACCTCTGTCTGTAGTTTAGAGGCCTACTGATTTTAATCTGGAGATGAGCGGCTCCGCTCCTATGTTCCCTGATCCACGGTTCAGGGGCCTCCCTTGGCCCGTCGCTCACTTGCTCGGAGTTGCGCGGCCGGGGCTCAGTCGCTCCGCGCTTTGTTGTCACCGCTTGGTACTGGTGGCGTCTTCTTTGCTGCAGCAGCTCACAGCACGGCTCGCCCGGTTCCAGCCCAGCTCCCACCTCCCGGTAGGGCCTGGCGAGGAGCCGCTTCAATCCGCCGCGCCCAGCGGTTCTTTCATGCGCTCGGCCCCGTACTCCACAGCAGGGTATTTTCTGGTATTGATTCCGCTTTTCCTGGTCGAGCAATTATGTAGTGGGAGCAGGATAATGCCAGATAATGTCGTCTGGGCCACCAGAGCCTCGCACAGGTGCGGCCATCTTGCTTGCGTGCCCTCTAGCGCCCCCCATGAATTCTATTTTTACTCCATTGTGAAATTCTTTGCCCTATGAAGAACTCTTCTCCATTAATCTCCAGAAATGTTGTGGTTATTCCCTTGACCATTCCACCCTGGAAATGGGTTAATTAATGACATTGACAGGACTAAATCTCCAACCTTTTTCAGGATGGCAATGGAGTCAGTGATGAGTTTGTGCACTCTGTGAAACTGGCAACTTTGTGAGTGTTTGCAAACTCAAAAGGCGCACTGGCTGCCCCCCAGCACCCCTGATTTGTAAATTTACAGTGGCGGAAATGTCTGTGTTAGTTAAATCATGTGTGTGCAAAACTAACTACTTTAATTTAAAAAGTAGTTTGACACTCAGAAATAGAGCTATAGAAGTGTGGAAGTCTGCCTTACATGCACAAATAACGCTGAAAATAGGGTCCAGTCTGTTTTTAAATGTGTGAGATGCTCCTTCTGACAGAGAAATGTAGACAAAAGCATATAACCACACACGAGCACATAACCACACACACCCACACACACAACCACACACACACACACACACACTCTGTAGGTTTCACAATCTCTTGAGCGATCTCATTCGGACTGGCGAGTGTAACGTGCCACAGTCCTGCATTAAACCCCATGGTACCCAAAGACAGCTAGGGTGCAAGAGCCATCTCCCCACCCGGAGCTGAGGGAATCAAGGACGATTTCCCCAGTCCTAGCAACCAGGCTGGGGAAATTCCAGTGTATTCCTTGAACCTTAGGAAAGGAAAAATGGGAGCTACCAGCTCTGAGGTAGGAGACCCCAAAACTGTCTCGTCACTAGGCATGTGAGCATTGTGTGGGGAAGACATCCACACAATTTTCAATTAAGTTGTGTGAGCAGATGGCAGAGGCTAGGATACTGCGGTCTGATTGGCATACCTACTTTTGCTTTGCAATTTGTGGCAAGTGAGGTGTTTTTGGTATAACCTATAGATACCTCAGTGCTTGGATACATTTGAAATGCCCCAAGAGTGTGGCTATATTTTTCTTAATAACACTTTCTCCCCAACAACCTTCTACACTGCCAACTCCTTAAGCTCCCATCTTTCACTCTTTGATCATCTCTTGTGGGACCAGATTTACTTCATGCAGACAGCACTGAGATCAAATCTGCAGTGCAACGTTGTTCGAATGAGGAAAAAAAACAGTGCAGCGCCCTATTTGCAAAGAGTCCACGCTATTAACAAAACGTTTTTGGCAATGCTAAGCGTTGAGCTTTGGTGCAAAATCAAGCCATTGGTTTATTGTGTGGAATTTGCACTCTAGGTTCCCCGTGAGTACAAATTTCTACGCAATGGCAACCCCTCAATAGTGTTGCATAAAATGTGTAGTTTTGCAGAAATTGCACATTGTAGAATGGAAATATCATGCAATATTTCACTTGTCTGTTGCTTGCGTCTGGTTTCTTTAGGTGCTAAGATTTCACACAAAGCCATATCACGCTATTTTAGTAGATCTGGCTTTGTGTGAAATTTTATTGGCATTTCCCATCCATTTGCACTACCTTTGCATAGATAACGGGGGCAATGTTGGTCTGTGCCAAAAAGCCATTTTGCACTTGCTTGTGTCAAGTTTTTGGCACAAAATATATGTAGAGTGTCTCCGCGATTGTGCTAGCGCCCATGCTAAATAATAGTGAATCAGGACGTCCGTTGGGTACGCCATAGTAAGAATTGGGAAATCTCAGGCACCGCCGCGTGGTATTTTGTCGTTGGGCATATCTAGCAAAAGACTGACTGCATCAGTATGTATTGTGTGGAATGAGTTTGTGGATCATATGTTGTACTCTGGTAATGATACACATGTACACAAGTCAACCATGATGGTACTGTGTAGATTTGTGTTGCATGAGTTAGTGGAGCCTGTTTTGCACTCATGGAGTGGTGTGCATGCAGGAATGTGTGGATATTACATAGATTTGACTTAGGTCCAAAGAGTTAGTAGAAGTGCATAAATGTTACACATATGTGCTGGACTGTGCAAATGTTGCACAGATGTATATTCAGGGTTTATGTGTGTGGTGTGCAGGATGTCATGTATACAGGTGTGATCCAATGCTATAGAAACTTGTATTCAGTGCAAGTCCATGGATTAGAGGCAGATTTCTATGGAAGTAAGTGTTGAGTTGCTCATGATGTTTGTCCATGTCCAGTTTCCCTGATATCTTTATAACATTGATTTGATCTGTCTTACAGCAAGACATACATAACTTGGTTTATGACTATTGCGGAGTATGACTTTAATCGCTCCTCATACACCCAAATTATGGATAAATCCAGACTCTGTTTACAGTCTCTTTTTTTCAACAATTGCGGGCTAATTTTTCAACATTTTTGAAGTATTCCAGAGATCTCGGTGAATGCTAGTTGTAACTGTTATTTGATTTATTTCTCATTGGTATGTTCTGTGGATGATTTTGTGTTACAAATGTATTCTTTCTTGAACTTCAAAAACATGCTTAAAACTATAAAGTATTAGCGTATTGTTCAAACTTCATGTTTCAAAGGCATAACAAATCCTGTAGGCACTTCGAAACTTGGTGAATTTTGGTTAACAAAAAAAGGTTGTGGCCAAAAAATGATTGTACTATTCTATTGGTAAGTAAGTGGGCATTACCACAAGAGTATTTAGTCAGTGTTTTGTTTATGTGAGTTACAGCTGAACTGGCAAACTTTTATTCTTGTTTTTCTTGTGTTTGACAGGGTGTTTACTGTGTGAATGAGATCAAGTGGCTCAGCCTCACAGGGCATCCATTTGATATCCGAAATAGTGTTCAGGCTAGTTTGGGCTGATTCTTTGATAGGGAGCTTGGGAGAATGTGTGTCAGAAGCAGGAAAAGCAAGGGTGACAAGGCAGTACGTCCTGTTAGTAGTCTCCGGGGTGCTCTTCGCACAACAGATTGCGTTCCAAAGTAGAGCTTCACTTTAAAGCACTACTCAGGCCTGTCTCAGGATTAGTCGGATAGAAGTCCTGGCTCTTTGAGTCATATTTGACCTAGGTAACCAGAGCCCTCCCGATAGTGAGCCATCGATGATGAAAAGGTGACCCCCGATACTAGGACTCTGTCGGTCCACAGGAAGTGCTGCTTTGAGGCGCTCCCTGCTGCTGATTGATTGACTGCTGGTAGGATGAGCGAATAGTGATTGAGTGTTCCCAGGGAGAGTTTAAGTTTAATATGGCAGTAAAGTTTTTCACCTAAAGTAAAGATGCATTTGACTATCCCCTGTAGCTGTGAGCGAGGAAGAGGCATCTACTGGATTCATGTGAGACCCATAGTCCCACTGAATTGTGTGTCTTAGCAGGTTTGATGCCCAAGACCATTGCTGGGTGTCAGTGGGGCTTAATGGGTTAGAAGTGAATAACCCCCCCACTGGTTACAAGTACTGGGAGGTGTTTACCGCACTCGAATATGGTGAAAGAGGAGAGGGTTATTTAGTGTAGTCAGGCCCATCTACTGTACCAAAGCATCAGCCCCAGTTGAGTTGGAGTTTGGAAACAATTCAGTTCAAGTGCCAAAAAGTTTAAAGGTTTTACAATGAACATTACCCAAAATGTCATATAAACAAATAGAAGTTATTTGGGTGGGTTTTATTATTGTTAATTAACTTCTACAGAGAAATATCTATACATAAACTATAGGCTGGTGACAGGAGGTCCACTACCAGTGTGATCGATCTTGCCAATGGCCAAGTCTCTGTGGTCAGAGAAATAAATGGAGCTAAAGGGTTATATCCAGTTGTAACCATGCCATGCCCAGCACAACTAAAGTCCAATATACTTTGGTGGAATGAACCACGTTGTCTCAACCCGCTTGAACCCGAGGTCGAAACTGTATGGGTTGAATGTTTAAGTCAGAGTTAGGTTGGAGAGCTGTAGACCCCAGTGTAAATAAGTTAGATGCTTGATAAATGAATGCAATACTTTGCACCCAAAACTGTGTGTGAACATTGTCCTTCGCAGGGGCGTAGCTTCAGGGGGGGCTGTTTGGAATGCATTTTTGGCTTGTTAGTTGGATCTGGAGACCCTGAGTCAGGTCTGCTATGCCTGTGTCAATTTTCGTTGTGCGCCAAGAATGAAAGACAATGACCTTCGATGTAAAACAGGAGATAGACAGATATACCCATCTGATGGCTGAATTTCAAAATTTCAAAAAGTGAAACCAGATAACCTGGAATCAATATCAGCTTCCCTGCTTTTCCAAACTGTACGATCCTAGGCAAATATATTATTTCACAGAGCCTCCTTTTCTTTATTAGCACATATGAGAGCACTGTTAAATGCTGGAGTTCAAGAAATGTGCTGTACAAGTCCCTCCTTTGTTTGATTTAATACACAGTAATGTAAGAATCTAGGCCATGTTTAGGGTTTGCATGACGATTACTTGCCTCTTAGTTCACTAATGGTGTTGTTTGGGGGGCGAGCCATGAATGTTTCTTAGTTCATGTTTAAAAACTATCACGTTTAATAAATGTCTACCTATGCAGTGATATAATCTAATATAGTAAGGTGAAATTTCACATGTTAAAGAAATAGTTTTTTATATTTTGAACATACTGTATTATATTTTTACATTGCGTTTTTTGTACAAAATACAGACCAAACGTTTTCATGGCTTGACTCGTGCATCAACCCAGAGCCAGCCCAGACCCTTGGCTCGGCTCTGGCTCAGTGAACCCCGTTAACTCGCTGGTTCACCCACCTCTATTTATGACTTGGGCCTAGTACATGGAGCTGTCAGTCACTTGATCAAATTATTTGTTTAAGATGATGATTGAAAACATGGAGTCCTGCTTTCATGTACTGATTTGACAATTCTACCATCAAGGCTTCTTGTAGCAGAGGCAATGAAGAGTGTGGGCAGTGCAATTACATGTAAAACAAGTGATCCCAGGTACTCCAGTCTGTTGTTGCACGTGACCATAGTCATGTGTTCCCAGGGAGAACTACCAGGCCCAGGTGGGAAGAGCGCCCCTGCCTAAATTCTTACATTACTGTGTATTGAATGAATGAATGAATTTTATTTATGCACAGTTACTTAAAACCATTTGCAATGTATTAAATCCAACATAAGAGGTGCTTGTACAGCACATTTCTTGAACTCCAGCATTTAGCAAAGCTCTCATATGTGCTAATAAAGAAAAGGAGGCTCTGTGAAATAATACATTTGCCTACGATCACACAATTTGGATAAGCAGGGAAGCGGATATTTGTTCCAGATCATCTGGTTTCACATTTTGAAATTAGTAGCTTCCGCGGGTTGTTTAGGGGTGTGACACTACCCAAAAGCATTCATGGCTTGGTAGCTGTATCTGGCTGCCCTGAGTTGGATCTGCTATGTTTGTCTGGTTTTCTTGTAGTTCTCATTTCACTAAGAGGTTTTACCTTGACTTGTTGTTTTTTTTAAATCAGAAACTTAAATGTATATAGTAACTTGTTTGGTAATAAAGTAGTAAATCTGCACACACATAAATAGTCCTTGAATAGGTGCAAATTTACTACTTTTTGTAATTCACAAACATTGACATTAGTAGGCTTGGAATGCTGCTCCGGTCTTAGATTTCCAGGCATATTACTGGCTATCAAACACACGAAAGATAGTCGGATGAATGCTTGCAAATAGCCTAACTAGTGGCGATCGCTTGGGGGTAGCATTCCGATCCATTGTTTTTCAACACGTCACTCTAGACAGAGGTCCACCTAATGCAAAACTATACTGATCCTGTTCCTCATGGAAACATTACATCTCACCACTCCACCTTGCAGCTCACTGCTATTTTGTTATGTTAGGATTATATGGTGCAGCTAATCACCCATGAGGGTATCCAGGCACCTGAGCAGGCGGTAAGATGTAGGACTAGTTTGTAGTGTGTCCACTCGCAGAGTTAGTCGAATAGCCAGGCCTTCAGCTTCTTGTGGAATTCAAGAAGTGAGGAGGAGGCTCTGATGTGTTAAGGGTGGTTGTACCAAGTCTTGGGTATAATGTAGAAGAATGCTCGACCTCCTGCTCTTCTTTTGTGGATGCGGGGAGTGTGTGTGAGTGAGAGTGCGGCTGAGTGCAGGTGTCTGGTGGGTTGGTGAAAGAGAAGGCGGTTGTTCAGTTATGTTGGTCCACTGGAACTTGAAGGCCTTGTATGCGTGTGTGAGAAATTTGAATGGGCTGCATTGTGGATGGGAGTCAGTCGAGCTCCCTGAGGTATGGTGCGATGTGGTTTTGTCATGGGAGGTCGAGGGTGAATCTTGCTGCGGCGTTCTGGATGGTTTGGAGTTGTGTAGGAGATGGTTGGAAATCGCTGCATAGAGTACCTTGTCGTACTCTAATCTGCTTGTGATAAATGCTTGTGCAACTGTGAATCTGGTGCGCAGGGGTAGCCATTTAAAAGTCTTGCAGAGAATGTGGAAGCAGGAGGACTGACTGCGTTGGTCTGTGTTGTCATGTTGAGCTTGTTGTCCAGGATGATCCCCAGATTTCTGCCGTGATCTGTAGACATTAGTTGACAATTTTGAGTTTGACACCCCCAAATCTCACTGACTAAGCTACTTCCCGATCCTATTTGTAAATGCATAAACTAACGAGTTATAAAATGATGTTGGAGGTGTTGTGGGAAGGATTTCACCTGTTACCGAATTAGAAGTATGTAAGGATGAAGTGGAGGCACTTTAAACTAAATCTACTTCAGGTAAAAGAAGGTCACCGGGGTGGCTAATTGCATGTACACTCACAACCAAAGATTTTCAAGCAATTCAGTCACAATGACACTCAGAAAATGCAGGCAGCTCGTACAGACTCTGATCGCTGAGCCCTGCTGTGGTGGGAAAGTGTGACTCCCTTATAAACTATTGTATAGTGTGCAAAACCTCTCCTAGTATAAAGGAAAAAAAGGTGAAGCACTGCAATTGGCACAAATAAATCTCAGGTTGTGAGCTGAGGGTTACAAAAACACACTGGATCTGGTTTCAAATATTACTTGCTGAATTATTTGGAATGCAAATTATACATGCATAATTGCATCTTATTCTGGGGGGCTTTAATTGTCTTTGTTGACCAGGCGGTGTTCACTATTGTACCAACTACAAATTTGTCAGTGTATAGTAAAAACAAGCATTAGCGAAGCCAAGAGGTCTGGCCTTGGCAAGCTAATTAAATGGTTGTTTTAAAATAATGGTGTTTTTAAAAAATAATATTGGAAGAATATGCCACAAAAAATTAAAAGGAGGAAAAGAGAAAATATACCACTGCACAAAGATAGTAGCCGTAGCTAGCAAAAAAAAATAAGTATACAAATAAATTTACTATCACATACAGTTTTAAAAGAACAATATTGGTACTTAATAACAAGCAAGTGTATTTGAAGAGGTATAAAACACTTTTTTTTTAATGTTTAGAAAAATAAGAAAATTAGTGTAAAGAAAAGGCTTCCTCCTGGTTCAGTTTCAGATTCCTCCCATTTGTGAAGCCTTCCAAATCTGAGTTTTACTCTATTATTATTCCCCTTACTAAGGTGGCTATGTTTTTGCGGTAGAAGTAGTTAATTATTCAAAATGATTGGAAGCTGTTGCTGTGTTATGTTCTATGAACCATTCCATCCGTAATAGTCTACTCTTGGGCCATATGTGTCTTGGCCGAGAAGTATTCATATGAAGAAAAGCCCGCTGATGAAAGGAATGAAGCCAGTTTATTAGTGCCAACGCACCAGTAGAGCCAGTTGGTGCACCACAGACTGCCTATTTTGGAAGGTACTGCATTGCTGAGTGTGTTTAAGGGCTTACAAACACAACTTCACACATTGAGGTAATTCCCATAGTTTGGTATGTCGAATTGGAGTGGACGCAATCAACTTTTCCCGAGCTATTAAGGACCAACATTTAAAGAAATGAACATTAGTTTTTCCTTTGTTTCTGAAGCTCAGTGTACAAGCATGATTTCCTGAGGGTTTTTCTTCTAGGCTGGTACAGTTAGTGTCCCTTTTTAAGTCTGGTGTTTGCCAGGACTTTTTGATTTTAATAAAATTATATAAATGTACTCACTTAAATGGGATTTCAGGAAGCTCTCTTCATCCATTGGTCTGTCAGTATTCCATTTACATTTTTGTTTTGCCTACCACAGCAATAGGTATGGGGAACAGGGTCAAACCACTTCTGCCATTGGCTTACCTGTCTTTGAGTGGCGACAGTCTTTCTGCCCTTTCACAATGTCCTGTTACACACAAAAAAAAGTGACCATGTACTGTTTTACAAAAAACCTTCATAAACATTGTCAAAGCCAGACGTTGGCAGCCAGTCAGGCTAATGGACTTTACCAGTGCTTGTTAAATTTGTAGTCCACGTTCTCATGCTCTTGTAGCCCCTGACTCTCGGCGCAGAATTCTACTTCTGCCCCTTGATGGTCATAAGTAAGAGGCAAAGTAGAGACAGTGCGTCATATTGTTGCATGACTTTTGTACAGATTGCGGACTGATCGAATTTTCCTTATTTTGATTGATCTGTTAATTAATGTTGTGAGTGCTCCAAACAGCTGCGTGCCTTTATTTGAGGCTGAGGCCCCAGAGAAGTGCTCAGGGACAACTGACCACCTCTCAGGAACGAGTTTAACCCGTATGTTCACTGAGAGTATGACCTTTCCTGCAAAGTTTATAATAACTTTCCTTTATTATGCCTCGTTGTAGGCTACACTGTTTTATATTGCTGTATACACTGCATGCTTAAATAAATAGGATAACAAGCTGTTTATAACGTGAAAAGTGAATATGCGCAACAATTTTAGAAATGCATTTAATACAGCATTTAGATTTACAAGTATCTTTTCATCCAAAATTGAGAGCCTTCATCTTGTGTTCAAAGCACTCTCTCCTCTCCTTTTTTCAAGTAATCAAACAAGTGATGTGATTTTATACTTTTAAAACGTATTTCGTTCAAAGTGCAAAAGCAGACAGCCTATAAACGGAAACCCGTAGCCGTTCCCCTGAGATCGGCGCGCCGCGTGTTGTCCCCAGTGCTTTGTGTACAGAGTGCGGTAGGATGCGTGTCTGCGCGCGGACGGGGAGAGAGGGATGCTTGGCACTGCGCGCGCCTGCGTCCAGCCTCACTCCTCAATGCTGCACAGCAAGCGGCCATCATGAGATTTGGCAGATCCGTCTTGGAAGAAGGCATGCTCTCAGCTGTCTAATTTGTTACAGCAGAAACACACTTTGCATAATTCTCGGTTTGGGTTAATTATATACCAGTTAGACGCCTAAAAATTGGCACGCACCGCACGGCCATCAATGTCTGCAAACATCTTTCCTTCATTAAAACTAATCGTCTAGGAATAGCTCGCACAGCGGCGGCTTGTTGGCACAGTACCTTGGAATCACTTTTGGGACTGTTGTTGATGCTGACGTGCATAGTATACATAGCCTCGGCTGCATTGTGGCAGTGTCCTCTTCAGAGATGAGAGGCACGGAATTACAGAGTATCAGTAGCACTCTGTCATGGATTCACATCAACACTATATCGCACAACTGCAGTGGCAACATATGACTCTGGGCACCGGGTGTTGGCAAAGGCCAAGCTCTTGCTTATATGGTATTGGTGGAAAGGGATACTGGCACAGAGAGTGGTCAAAGACCGCTGCCAAGCACAACGACTGCAAGGCCTGGCCACCGGTTATATCTAACGGGTGCATGGTGCTGGCTACTAGGCAAGGACATGGCTATAATGTATGCCCTTTGATCAGGACCAAATGGACGCTGCCACAGACTTCGCACAAATGGAATTGGAGCATGAGGTACTGGTACATTGTTTGGACAAAAGCCAGTCCTTTTGCATAGTGCTTACTTTATATGGCTTCAATTCCCAACAGGTAACAGTAATAAACTCAAAATGCACAACAGTAAAAATCTCAAACTGGATTGAGTAAAATGTAATAAACATAATGACACCAAAATGATTAAAAATCCAATAAGGAGAACCAACTTTATACATTTTTAAAGTTTTAAGTATTAATAGAGCTGAGAAAGCACAAAGGGCTAATGATGGTCAATAGTCATGATAGGCCAGGGCCTCTGTGCCAGTTGACGCTAGCCGCAATGTAACGTGGGACGGAAACACCAACCAGGTTCGCCATGGTCAAAGATTTTACCTTCTGTCTTTAGCTTCCAATCCATCACAGGACTACTCTTCTAGAGCCCCTCTGGACAACACTTAGAGACTCAGTTTGTGAAGCAGAGGACAACAGTAGGGTCCAGTCTGGTCCAGTTGCCACTGATCAGCTGGGCAGTTGCAGGAAAGGTATATTTATAGCTTGTAGCATCCATGTAGCTTGAACAGGAGGTCAGCCTTATGACCCTTGGAGTCCACTTCTTTGTCCTGGGTGCAAGAGAGCAGGTCCAGTCCTTCTGGAATCTTCTCAGGTTACAGACAGCAGGTCCAGCCCTCTTCTGTTTATTCTCAGATCCAATAGAATAGTGGGTGCTTGAAGGTGCCACATTTATGTCTGGCTCGAGCTAGTGGATGGGGATGACTCATGAGCATGCCGTAACCAATGGGGTAAAAGTTCCTGGGTCCAACCCTACCCATGTTGGGCTTTTTCAAGACAGTAAAAGTCATTGGCCTCATTAAATTTGGTCACGTAGGGCTGGGGGAATGTGTGGGGAATGTACTCTGGTAATCCTAGTGTCCTCTCACATATAACACTAAAATCTAGTTTGGAACAGACATTGTACCAAAAATAAATCCAGAGACCGAGGTCTGGTAGAACAAAAGTAGGGTTTTCCAGCAACCAGATTTCATGTACAAGAATTGTTTTGGCATCCTGTTTCCCTTTCTTTTAAGGGCTCCTCAATGTTATGTGTAAACCCTGCAGACCTATCAAGCAGGATTTGACATTTAGGTAGGGTTTGATACTGTAAGGTCAAAAAGGATGCTCACAACTTCCCCCCCCCCCTGCATATTCGGTGAGGTTCAGAGGAGTCCTCTCTGCTCATTGAGGTCAGCCTATTATTTTGTTCCTGGGAAGCACTTCGTACATTTTCACGCCTAAGTTTGAGAGCCAATCCAAATTGGCCTCCAGAAACTTTAGGCGGGGAAAAGGTAACTTTCTGAATGTAAGTTTTCCTTCATATTTATTTTAAAAATCACCATGGAACTGGATTTCTAATTACTATTAAAAATAGTTGTTTAAATATTTTTCTAGGTAGTCCTAATCGCAGAACAGTATTAGGATTTTTAATATGTACACCCTTCTACATAGGACAGCTAGGTCTGCCACAATGAAAAATAACTTTTGTGTTCTAGTCACTCCAAGGATGTGTAAACATTACATTTCTACATGTCCTGCTTTTAAATAACTTGCACCCAGATTGGTGGGCGAGAGGGCCTACGTACGAGTGACATTCATATTTAAAAGGGAGGTTTTGACCTGTCAAAAGGGTTTATTTTGACATGTAGACTTAAAATTGTTACACTGCTACAGTCAGGCTACAATGGTATGCCTGAAGCCATGTTTTGCACTGACACTGTTATGGATAGCAGAGAAGGTGCTGCAGTCCACTAGTGAATTTAAACTGGGCCCTGGGTACATTTTGTACCATATTCGAGGGACTTATAGGTGAGTTAAATATACCATTTGGGAATATGCCAACTTGACCATGTTCAAGGGTGGGGCACAGGCAATTTACCACTGGTTAGCAGGGTTAAAGTGCACAGACTTCTAACACCAGCAAAAATACAAGGTCCAGTAAAAGTTGAGAAAAGGGGTGACTACACAAAAAAGGTGCATTTTCTACTCCCTGATCGTAGGCAATTCCCTGCAAGCTCAGGTGCTTGGCATGACCATTGGGCGTACCCAGTACATACTTTGTTGCTGGGCTCAGTGCATGACAAAACACTGCATCCTTTGTCTGGTGCCTAGCAGGTATAAATGCAAAGACCAACAAAATACTAATAAAACATTAGTTAAATAAGGGCATAGTTGTCTGCATAAGGCAGTAATAATAAAAGTCCTAAAATAATGAGCTTTTCAACTAAAAACAACACTGAAATTTCCCAGTTGTAACACTTCTTGATCTCAGATAGGACATCACAGATGACAACACAAATGACATCATCAATGACATCACTGGTGACCTTATATATGAGAAATAAAATGTCACAGCAATCCCAGCTCTAGATGCCCTATATAGAAATTATATGGAAAGGAAAGACTGCTGCTCCACCGAAGGGATATTCAGCTGAGTTGCTCCTGTATCAAAGCCTGACGCACTGCTGTCAGTGACTAGATTTCATTACAGAGAGTAAACCGAGAAGCGGACGGCTACACTTCCACTCACAAAAATAAAATATATCCTCACAAACATTAACTGCAGATGTAAGGCCGCTGCACGATCCATGGCACTCAATGTCCTCGTCAAAATGATATTAACAAATAAAGACAGCAGTGGTTACTAGGAATTGATATCTTAAAAAAGATGACATCCTCTTGTAGGCTACCCTACCAGAGTTAGCACCTGGAAGCCCTAACAGAGCTTTTGCACAGAAAATGCTGTGCTTCATCGCTCAGCAGACCGATCAAAATGCAGTTGCTTGGAGCATTTCTTGTGTCTGAGATAAAAGTGAGCAGTGCTTTGTCAGAGTAGTGTAATTAACCATAAATGAGAAATGTAAGATCTTTTAGGCTTTGGCTCAATATCATAGTATCCCTTTAAAATTAGTTTGTTTGAATAAAGGCTTGTTTTTAAAATGCTTGTTAGCTATTAGTGATTGCACATCTTAACAACAGCTGCATTAGGCGGGGAAACAACCTTTACTACGCATGCATTACATCGCATGCCATTAGATCGCGGTCTTTACAACGCAAGTCGTTACAACGACTTGCGCTGGAGGGCGCTTATAGGACAAGTGAATAGTTTAATTTACTATCCAACACCTTCCCTACTGTACGTGAGGCTGGAGTTGGAATAGTAAATTAAAACTACTCCTAAGTCCAGCGCCCTCCAACGAAAGTCGTTGTAACGACTTGCGTGGTAAAAACCGCGATCTAATAGCATGCGATGTGAATGCATGCGTTGTATAATCATACATTCCATTAGGCGCTATGATCTGCTCTCTGAGAGCTTTGTAACATGCCTTAAAAGTGTACCTGTGCCACAATGTTTTTGATTTGGCCATATGAATTGTTTGGAAAATCCAGTAAGGGTGCACTTCATTACCTTTTCCTTAAGATTTCTATTTTGGAAGTTAGACAAAGTGAGTAATGTAGCTGAACAAGAAAGCATCTCGGATACAATGGGGGCAAATTCAGAAAGGTAATTATGCCTTTGTGAATTGTCTCCTGAAAATGCCAATGCAATATTGAGAGAGGACACCATCCTTTCTATTTGTAGTAACTGTATATGAATATCCCCTGAATGTTTCCATTTTAAATCGTTTTGGGGCTAGTTCACTAACCTATTCCTACAGGAGTACTTATGAATACATCTTTTTCTGCTTGTTGGTTCTTCAGCACCAGGAGCTCAGTCACTGTTGATATAAAGCAGAGCAGGAAAGCATGATTTCCCGTTGTTCCTTCATACTTTTCAGGACTAACTTCACTTAGTATCTCTACATTATTCAGCTATTCTCAGAGTCACGCACAACGAAAGCGCTATGTGTAATGGAATCCACTTGCACAGTTGCTGAAATATAGAGGCTTGTTGGTAGATTTCCATTCTCTGATTACGTGGCTTCTCATTTTAATGCCAGATAGCTATTAGTCATCCAATATATTCTCTGGATCTTTGCTCTGAGAAATCACATATTTGCCCCAGAGAAAGACATTTAGACCCTATAATCTTTGCTAGAATCTTTCGATCTATTACCAAATCCTATCAATGTAATCAGTGTTGGAACACCTCATCAGCTGAAGCTTTTAAGTAATGTTCTACGTCATGAATTTGTTTACAATTTTGGTAGCCAACTAAATCTAAAATAAACATTACTTAGCAAACCTAATGTCTAACCAACATTATAAAAGATGTATCTAACCATGCAGTGGCATCTAGGAGCAGGGAGGATCCTTTTCAAGGGGAAGGATGGTCAGTTCATAAGAAGCCACATGCAGAGAGTATCTCAGCTCTGTAGTACCGGGCTGAATGGAGAGGAGCAGATTACGGAACAGACCGAGCTAAGCAGATGATGATGATGATGGTGCAGTTGGCCATTACTGAAGGGAAGTGATATGGGTCAAATCAGGCACCTCAGTGTTTAGCATGAGGCGTTTTCCATAGCATCCTCCAGGTTTCTCAGCTTGCATTGGTCTTTGCACTTTCCACCTTGTAGTCATAGGTAGCAATGCTTTTCACAGATATTTCCAGTCGTCTTAGCATCGAACCTACGTCTAATACGAGACAATGAACAGCGAAAATGTATTCAGCAAAGGAAAATGTTCTAGAGGTTAGCGCTTTTTAAATATGACGATTGGTTGGAATGCTCATCCGTAATCGTGACAACTGTGGGAGGGTCTGTTTAGTCAGGGAAGGAAGACAGTAAAGGATTGATTGTGCGAACAAGTTTAGTTGGTCAAAGAATGCCGTGAGTGGTAAAATCCAATCCAGGCTCGTTTTATGTTATGTTAAAGGTTTTGTAAAGAGAGGCGATTACCCCAGTGGGAGGTCCCGCACTAAATAAGGGGTTACGGGAAGGAAAGGTTTACCGCAGAGTTCATACAAGTGTTCACTTCTTAAAATGTAATGTTTTCAATTTCTTACTAAATGCAACTGAACAAGAGATGGATTTAATGGGTAAGGGAGAGTATTCCAGAGTTTAGGTGCAAGAAATAAAAGTGCTCGGCCTCTCAAACCGAGACTTCTTTGATAGGAGGGACCATAAAGCAATTTTGAAGAGCAAGATCATAGTGAGTGAGAAGGGCAGAAACTTGGACATCAGGGGCACTATTAAGTAATTTTTCATTGTTTGCACCCAGCGCATCTTTGAAAAGGTGCACCGGGCTCAAACAATGCCAATGTGCCCCATTATGGTGAATGCGCTGCCCTAGGGGCAGCCGTGAACTCGCGCTGCCCCCAGGGCAGAGCATTCATGTGCAAACACGGAGCAGCTGCTCCGTGTTTTCACAGTGCCGGCGGTACCCGCCTGTACTTTCAAAGGGGATTAGAGATCCCCTTTCAGGCTAGTGCAGTCAGTGACTGCACACGCCTGCAAGGGGATGTCCTGGGGGGTCCATGGGACCCCATTTACCCCCCTGCAGAGGGCGGCTGTCAGGGGGCACACTGACAGTGCGCCACCTTTTAAATGGCGCACTGTCAGTGTGCCTCCTGAGGGCTTCTTTGACTCTGCGCCCGCGTCTGTAATATGGCACGGGCGCAGAGTCAAAGGAATTCCCTCATTTGCATAGGGCACGCCCCTATGCAAATGAGGGAACACCCTGTGTTGATGGCGCTGGCGTTTTAAGTGCGCCAGCGCTATCGGTATTCTAGAAGGGGACGCACAAGCGTCTGCGCCCCCTTCTATAATACCAAAGTGCCCCAGGGGCGCACAAAGCGGGCGCAAACACCCGTTGCGCCCCCGGGGCACCTTATGTAATACGGCCCCAGGTAGGTAGACCCGGAGATGTAAACTGCTTTATGGACCAAGCATAAGGCTTCAAAATTACTCGAAGATGAAAGCTGTCAGAAGCAGACACTTATTTTTAGGTCGAGCCGCTAGGAGATGACCTTTTGGAATCGGTCTGCACTTTTCTAACACTTGTGCATGTGCCGGCATCCACCTTGCGGGAGCGAGCAGGGGCGCGCAGGGTGCCATCTGTTCCTTTATCATGCTTCCAAGGGTCGCTTTCACTTTCGCGGCCGCGTGGCCGCGCTTGTTATTTGCCTGTTCCCTCCACTCTTTTCATATGTTTCCTCTCTCCTTTTCTTTATCTTTGCACTCTCCACTCTCTTCACATAACCCCACCTCCTTTGCATATTCAGATCTCGCCATCTATATACCTCTTGCTTCCCCTTTATTTTTATGTCCTCCCTTTCTCTGCCTCTCTTACGCGCACATCGCACACCACTCGCGGGATGTGGGACGCACAGGGCGGCAGCTGCAGTGCCTCCTTGTTTATTTACATTAGGAGCACTACCCTCACCCTCGGCGCGCCCGGAACACCTCGGACTGCTTTCTGTAATCTTTACATCTTGAAAGATGTCTATCGCTTTCAGGTGCAGTGCTCTTTTCTTTGGGGTGGGGGTGGTGGTGGTGTTCGCGTGTACTTATGAGTCTTGTGTGGTTGGAAAATAAACTGCAAGAACGAGGGCGGGATCCTGGCTATTTGTGCATAGGAAAAAGCCAAATGGGTTATAAATCTGCTACTCACGGCCGATTTGATTTTCTTCTAGTTCTGTAGCGCCTGCATCCCGCTTCCTGTGCATTTTTTCCCTCCGTGCGCTTGCTTAGAATCTTCGCTTTTGTTTTCTCGTCCAGAAACAGTTGTAGTCTTGTGGAATTCATAACACTTGGTCTAATTAACCCACCCCACCACCATCATCCTCGTCTCGATTGTTCCCTAAGAGCGATGCATTCAGCCACTCATCCTGATTTACTTTACGCACTGAAATGAAGAGCAAGGCCTTCCTTCTGGGCTGTGGAGGGTACCCATTTATTTCTTGTCTACCAAACTTGTATGAAGGAGATAGACGCGGACTCAAGTCACTGTGGCCTCCTACTTGCTGTATGTAATATCGGGGCTGCTTTACTTTCAGATGCAAGTTCAGTTTCGTCATGCACCTGGCGTCACAGCGCAGTAGTAACCAATGAGCGAGGCGCCCCCATGTGATCTCAAGAGGCAGCAGGCACTCCGCTTAAGGGGCTGCTCATACCCCCTACCCTGCAAGGCGTGGTGAATTTCCCGCTCTCTGGTTTTCTCTGTTGTCTTTGTTGGACTCTTGTCAGGCTGCTTGCTCTAGTGCCAACCGGTCTATTGGCGCGTACGAGTACATGAGGCGCTTTGATTTTCGTGCATACCTACCTCCAAACAGTTAGTGCCCTTGTTGTGCAGGGGAAGGTGGTGCTGAAAGTAGTTTTTGTGCCTCTCGTAGGCGATCCAGTACTTTTGTGGCCAGTATTATGGGTCATTGTCTTTAAGTGGTCATATCGACCAGCATTTTGTGAGTTGGTATATCGTGGCCGTGCTAAGTCCGGCAAAGGGCAGTTTCCTTTTTCGGGCAGTATAGTATCACACATGCCATTAAAGCAGATTCAGGCGGGAGACTCCGGATTATTTTGTAAAGATCTCCCACTTACACCATATAAAATGTTGTCAAGTATGTGGTATTGAAGTAGTTAAGTGGTTCCACCTCAAATGTAGTAATATGGTTCAATAGGCCCCTCCTGAGTTTCCAGTGCCGCTGCACCACGTGGAAGCTATGCCACTGCGCGTGCCGTGAGAGATGAAGAGCCAGGGCTTCAGTACAAGGAGTGAGGTTTGATTTGCTCTGGCAACCCCATGGACGGAGCGCTGATAAAACTTTTCAGACACTCGCCCCCAGTCACAGATCTGGGTTAAATCAATTGTTCCTTTGCTCACCATGCCACCCCAGTTTGGACTGGCCATATGCAAATCAGTCTTGACCCTGCTCCTCATGGGAAAAGTCCAGCTTCAACTGCCAGGCCCTTCCCTAGACTATAAACAAGCATCATAGGATGGCTTCAGGACATCACCCCATATCAGCCAGGCTAGCTGGAGCCCAGTGGCACAGTGGGCCTGGGACCCACGTCTGGGCATACCCTCCCCACGTCTGGGCATACTCTCCCCACTTAGGGTTACATAAGAAAAAAGAACAGATGGTGTGCGGAATGCTGAACAATGCAAACATTCACCCCAGTCACAGATCTGGGTAAAATCCATTGTTCTTTGCTCTCCACACCACCTCATTTTGGACTCAGCCATATGCAAATCAGCCGTGACCCTGCCCCTCATGGGAACAGTCCAGGCCGAAATGCCAAGCCAGGTCCTCCCTGGACCAGAAACAAGCATCATGTGACCAGTTTCGGACAAGCTGTGTGTAAGCATCTGTCTTCTACAAAGATGGCGCACACGGGAGCTGCATGCATTATACCTCAGATGTACAACAGCTGCATCTTGGACTGTTGCAGCAGAGCACCGCTGTGCAAGTACCATTGAGAAACAAAACAAGCATTGGCATAGCCAATAGGTCTTGCCTTTGGGACCTTATAATTGTTTAGCCATGCAACGGTTGATGTTGTTGCACCAAGGATATTGTGCTGCATAACTAAATATTTATAAGGTCCCAAAAGCGAGACCTATTGGCTATGCCAATGCTTGTTAAAATGAGCCTTTAATGCTCTAAATGCGATACTAAAGATAGCCTGCCAGGCCCAAATAGAGCCCGTTGCCATAATCTATGTGGGATGTCACAAGCAAATGCACAATTTTTTTGCGTTTGGAGGGAGGAAGAATTGGTACTATCTATGTTGCCATTCTGAGTAGATTGAAGAAGGTCTTGGTGACATGATTGAACTGGAGGGCAAATGAGAGATTTTGATTAATTATGATACCAAGATTTTTTGCAGATGTGACTAGACTCAGATGGTGGCCTAGTTCTGAAGGTCACCAAGGAGACAACCAGCCAGGGAGTTGTTTGCTGAGCAACAGTACTTTAATGTCATCTCCGCTTAGCTTGAGACATTTGTGTTGTATCCAGGAGGCCACATCATTCATCAGGAGCAGGTGTTTGTCGGAACCACATCAGGGTTATTTGAAAGAGAGATGAGGATCTGGGCATCTCTGGCCCATGATAGATTCCATCCTAAATAACAGAATAAGAAAGAGAAAGAAAGATCGATGTTAAAGTGGGAAGTGCTTAAGAATAATCTTTGGGGTAATCCACAAAGCAGATGTGAGATACCACTTTTGAAGGGTGGGAGAACAACTGATTAGGGTCTATGTGAATAGTAAAATAGTTAGTTTGCCTCTAAGTAGCAGGATAGTTGTTTATTGAGGGTTTATTTTTTCAGGAATAGTGGCTGGAAAGGAAGTTGGGAAATTGGCTGATAGTTTACAAGAGTCTTTTGGGCTACAGAGGCTTTCTAAGGGATAGGGCCCTCTGAGTTTGTTTCCAGATATCTTGCACCAAAGCTGAAGAAATGGAAAAGACTGCAAACGTCTGCAAGAGCTGGGCCAAACCTGTCTGGGGCTAAGTAGGCAATACAAAGAGGCCAAGGATCTAGTGATGAGCCTGGCTTTGTTGACTTTAGTAATGCAAAGACCTCATCTATTGAAGCAAAGTGAAATTCTGAAAGTGAGATCACCAGTAAATGGGGTCTTGAAAATGGTATCAAGTGTTGACTTAAGCACAGGCTGGGACTGGAAATCAGCCTGTGTGGCTAAGATTTTGTTACAAAAGAAAATCAAAAGATCTCGGCAAAGCTGATGTGACGGTGTGATAGCGGTATTACGTGCTTTGGGAGAGAGAAGTTCCTTAACCATTCACTGAAAGAATTTGTGAAGGATTCAATGTTGTTAGAGTACTAAGTAGAGGGTGCTGCTCGGATTGTACATTGGTATATTTTTGTTTCAATCATAAGGCTACTTTGTCTCTGGGATTATACGAATGATGTAATTGCCTTTTGAAGGCCTTACAATGGCACTGAGCAATCCTGAGTTCATTACAGTACCATGCGACAGAATACGGCGCACGGTGGACAATACTTTATGTGGTGCTATGACACCTAGTGCATTTGATACCCAGGTGCTAAATGTTTTCATATAAGAGGAAATTGACCCTTCTCTAACAATCAATAGGAAGCCTGTGACCGTCTCCATCCATATAAATGAATATTTCTTCCTCTTGTGTTCATCTTGAGTTTCAGAGGATAGGACAGTTTCTTCATGCTCATCAATGAACTTCTAAGGATATCCCAATAATTGAGAGATTTCCTGATTGTTCAATACTTTTTTCATGTCGTGGAGGATCCTCTTACATTTCAATCAAAGTCTCACGACTGAAGTCCTGAAACAAATGGAGCCTGTGGGCTGTGTAGCACACCTATTTGTTCTCATTTGCATTTTGGAGCACTCTTTCTCTTACTTCAGGCAATGTCCGTGAAGCAAAGAGAGTTCTGCTACCTTAATTCGCCTACCTCGAATGCCTTGAAATAAACATAAGGGTCTTACGAACCAGAGGCATTTTTACTGCAACCTCCACAACACACAGGGATATGAGTACTTTCTCCATCTTCGCTAGTAAGTCCTCCGTAAGAACTTCAGTCAAGTCTCCTAAGGTCATCACCTGTGCGCATCTTTACTGGTTCCAAGACTTCCAATATGTTGTTGTCCCTCATGATGTTTTTTTCAATGGTGCACCTCCTGAAGCCAGCTTCCTTGCCTAGAATACTCTGCATCTCTGCCCTATGCCGCCTCAGTTCAGATACATGTTGATGCCTTTTTTACTTTCTTCAACTTTTGCCTCCCCAGCTTTGACTGCCATGCCAATGGCAAAATAAATGTCTTCAAGGCATACTGCGCTGCATTAACGGACTTCAAAAGTGTATCCTCTCCAAGCATAAGGAGTTTGTCCCTCTTTGTTCTCCATCTCCTGCCAGTCTCTCTACCGCTTCTAGTGGTAGGATGCGTGGTGTTTGAAATTCCTCTTTAGGCTTCTTCCCAGCCATAGTGAATCCCCGCTGGAGGGGGAAACTGAAAAGTCAGCCCCTTTCATCTTCTAATGGACCTGTGTGAGCCCTTCTCACTTTCGCTAGATCGATGCTTCAAGTACCAGCAGGGTGCTTCTTGGAGGGAAGGGGCAACTCTGTGTAGCTACTGGCTCTTTTCTCTGCCATCGCTGTAGCACCAAGGAATCTGGGATCTGCACCCCAATCTCCAATGGCGTTGCAGGACTTTGAACAATCTGCCCATATTCACCTCCACCCCTTCAGGATCACTACAGAGTCATCTGTCATCCACTTCTGCACCGTTGGAGTGCGCCATGCTCACCATTGCCAGAAAGCAGAAGGGAAAGTGACAACACATGATTCTCGCAGCATGGGTCTCAGAAGAAGGCACGGAGTATAACCCTGTTGGATAGCAACTTCACCACCACTGCCACCCTACCGAGATAGCTCTTGATCACCCTGACCACCTGGTGGCCACTATATGGGGCTCTGAATGAGAGCTCCACTGATTAGAAACAATCCCATCTGGTCCTACATCTTTGCAAACTCTTTTTATCTTTGTTACATACATTTAAGACTTCCCTTGTATTTCCTGTACTCTCAAAGATCACTTGTTCTGTATGTAAACTCGTCCTAGTTCAACTTCATCCGAGACTTTGTTGCTTAATTCCTTGTTTTCTCGTTCTTTTCAAGTCCCTTCTGAGAAGTACTCTGTTCTTTTCTGTACTTATATTGCAAGCCTTCTGCTGATTGGTTATATTAGAAGACAGGGGATGGGGACGAACAATCCTTTTCCTGATTCCCACTTAGTTCCAGGTGGATCTTCAGGCCTCTTCCTAACCATCACGCCAGACCTCGTAGGTTTCAGCCTCAGCTGTCGGCTGAAGACACCCTCACTCTTGTATTCTCGTACAGTGGCACGGGATCTTTCGCCTCCTCTAACTCAGTTATTAACATCCCCGCTATTTCCCCTGACCCTGACAGGGAACCCAGGGTCAACATCAGATCGGTTAATAAGGAAAACCTACTCCAAAAAACTATTACTCATATTGAAGAGATTAACACCTCCCCTCACATTAATTAGATGCTGCTCAACTGCAGATCAGCTGTGAAACCTGCTGCTGACATTTCTGCACTCATCTTAACGCAAGATTTGGACTTATTGATTCTCACGGAAACCTGGCTCAACGATGCCTCCTCCCCTGTCCTTGACATTTTAGTCCCGCCTGATTATGCCATTATCCGATGTGATCGGCCGGGGAAAATGGGGGGGCATTGCGTACATTCATCGCTCCAACCTAACCATAAAACAATCTCAGAATGCTCCGCTATCTTCCTGTGAGCTACTAATGACAGAAATTTGGAATAAAGGCAAGATTGTCTGTGTGCTTCACACGATTTACCATCCACCGGGTGACAATTTGCTCTTCATAGAGCAAATTATGGTATAGTTCGGATCAACTATACCATATCTTCCTTGGAGACTTTAACCTCCATTGGAATGATACCAATGATCTTTTAGTCAGCACCTTTAAGACTTTCCTCTCCGATCTCAACTTCTCTCAGTTCTGTAAGGGACCTACCCACAACAAAGGCGCCACCCTCGACTTCATTATTGCTAGAGACAATATTATTCAAATGGATGACATCCTACCTTGTGACTGGTCGGATCATCATCAAATTGCCTTCCACATAATGGAAAAGACCACTAGCAGAAAGGGACAACCTCTTAAAGCTAAACAATTGTCTCACAACATGAGAGACGTCAACATCAATGCTCTTACTTCCATCACTATGAATAGACTTCAGCCTCCCCCTAACATGACCAACCTGGATGATCTTTCTGATCATTACATTAGCACTGTGGCTAATATCTTTGACACCATTGCGCCGAAACAACTTAAAAGGATTCCTCTCAAACAATCCAAACCTTGGTTTAATGGTTCCCTAAATGACGAACGCCGTAAACTTAGGCTTTCAGAGCGGATCTGGAGAAACGAGCTTTCCACCACTAGCCTCTATCAGCTAAGGAAAATGAGAAGCGCCTACAATAAAAAAATCTGCATTGCCAAAACTGACCATTTCAGGGCGCAGCTGGAAGGCGCTAAAAACAGACCCAAGATGCTATTTGAAATCATCAAACAGCAAGTAAACCACACTTCCAACCCAAAACTGTCTTCCTTGACTCCACTTCCTAGCGGGGAGGACTTTACAGTGCACCTCTCTGAAAAAACTAGGAAAATTGAACTAGAGCCGCAACCTGTCACTCCCATGGTGCCGCCTCTAATCCACACCACATCTCCAGCGGAGCTTGTGGTTCCCTCTGCAGTCTCCTTTCTTCTTGGTTGTTCTCCCAAAAATGACCCCTCTTGGAATTCCTTTATTCTGCCAGATTGCACAGAACTACTCCAGGATAGGGCAACGCTAAAACCGGCAAATCACTTCAATGATCCACTGCCTGCTAAATATTTGAAAGACCTCAACTCGGCCATTCTACCTCTTTGGTCGAGGATCATTCATGAATCTGCCCTGCAGGGGAGCATCCCTGATTGCCTCAAAATTGGGCAAGTCACTCCCATCCCTAAGAAGCCCAACTCGCATTTATCTGATCCTAACAACTTCCGACCTATCACCAGCATCATGACGTTAGCCAAACTGCTCGAGAAATGCATCCACAAGCAGCTCTGCAATCATATAGAGAAATTTCAACTACTTGACCTCTATCAATCCGGTTTCAGAGCAGGGCACAGTACTGAAACTGCACTAACTCACATTGTGGATGACACCCTGAAATCCCTTGATCAAAATGTCCCTTGTCTTCTGATCCTTCTGGACCTGTCTTCTGCATTCGACACCATCAAACATGAAATCTTGATTAATCTTCTTGAACGTAGGATGGGTCTCGCTGGACCGGTCCTAAAGTGGTTTACCTCTTTCTTACATAACCGCACACAAAGGATTAAACTCAACCAGTCCCTTGCATCTAGTACCCAGGTCAAGATTGGAGTTCCGCAAGGATCTGCACTCTCGCCCACGCTCTTCAACTTTTTTATGGGACCTCTCACTGTCATTCTGAACCATTCTCACATTCATTACCACATGTATGCGGATGACACGCAACTTTACCTGAAGATCTCCTTTCTGGATGACATTAAAACTTTAAATGAGGCTCTCTTGCAAACTCAACAATGGTTAGCCCAGAACCATCTTTTGTTGAATACCCTCAAAACTGAATTCTTGCTGATTGCCCCCACAACCACTCTGCACCTACCCTGGAGTGGCTAAATCAACTCACAGCCCTTAACTGCACCCCTCACGTGGTTGATTCCGCTAAATCGTTAGGCATTACCTTGGACAAATACCTTAATATGCAAGCTCACATCAGTGCCACTATTAGGGGTGCCAACTTTCATCTTAACACTCTTAAGAAAATCAAGCCTTTCCTTCCGCCCGAAGACATACGGCCTGCAGTACAATCCCTGGTTTTCTCACGACTTGAATATGGTCTGGTGACCCTTGCGGGGCTTCCTAAAGCGAGCTTGGCCCCTCTCAGAGCCACTCTCAACGCAACGGCCATGCTCATCACAAGCTCCAAAAAACACGATCACATTACACCTGACCTTTTGCAGCTTAACTGGCTGTCTATTGAAGCGAGGATTCGTTTTAAAATAGCTTGCCTCACGCAAAAAGCCTTGCATTACAACACTCCAGCCTATCTGGCGAACAAGCTTGTTCTTTCTGGCTCGGGTCGGAACTTAAGAAGTACGTCCACACTACTCTTGAAACCTCCCAAATTCAAAAAGAAAAGTACATACAAACGTGCTTTCTCCGGCCTTGCCCCTAGAATTTGGAACGCTCTTCCTACTGAGATTAGAGCCAATCCTTCCACTGCCTCTTTCAAGAAACGGGTCAAATGGCTTTTCCTGAGTGATCATTAACTGCATCATCTTGTACTCTTTTTCAAGTTCCCTTGTTGACAGATTTGACATTTATCCCAACATATCGTTCTCTATTTTATGATTGGTTGTTAAATTGTTATTTTACCCTAGGGCCCTTACGGAACTATACTAGCTGGGCTGACTACATATTTATCATTTATTGTATTATGTTGTGTCGAGTCACTATTGATTGTTTTGCTGAATGTTACAGGAAATCTTTTGCACTCTAGGAGAATTTGAACCAGTGTGGCCCACTACCCGGTCCCTGATCTTGATTGTGTACTCCTTGTTGTTTCACAGCGTTGACCTCTAATGTACTGAGTTTATTCATGCTTCTGCCTCGGTGTACAGCGCTCTGATACCCACAAGGGTCATGTTCGCGCTTTATAAAACTTTTCAAATAAATAAATATTAACACGCTTATGGTGTGTTATAGTTTGTTGTACACCTCTCACTCATACTTGACACGTCTTTACATTATAAAGCAGCATTAGACTTTTCTCACTTGCTAAAGATACTTTATAGTTCAAAGAATTTTATTAAGTTTTGCAACAAGAGTTGTACAGTGGTAAAAAGAAATAAGTGTACAGTAAGAAAGGAGGGTTACATTGATTGGGAGAGAAAAAGGCTGTGCACAAGATGAGACAGAATTCGGTTATGCAATTGATACATATCAGTTCTTTGCCTCTGAACAATGTACAGAAGAATTATGCATGAATACCATATTGGATACATAGAAGGAATTTACATTTCCGGAAAAGTGTTACATTCATGGCCTTCATATATGTAAAACAATCTGATACTAATGAACAAAAGCTGCAGACCGGATAATATACCATGACGTCCATAAGAAATCGAAGATCATATCTCTGTTCAGTAACATATGCCGTTGGAAAAATTAAGTTTCAGCATGAATAAGCAATAAGTTAGTTCTGTACAGGACCCAGAGTGTAAATAAGATGTGCACAGGTGTGAATAGAAAGAAAAAAAAATGTTTGTCTCACATGAATGAGGGAAGATGGCTAAGAGGGTGACCTTGGGAAATGGTAACATGTTGGTGGAAGTGTATTTTATCAGTCGTGAAAGGAGCTCTCTAGAGGAGAGGTGGTTGTTCAATATGGAGGGCGCTGGATGCTAGTGCTAAAGATACTTTAGTAGAATTAACTGCCTGCAGGAAAAATCTCTGCAAACCTTTGCCTGCTTACCATGAAGCCTGATGCCAGTTGTTTAATGGCCAAAACCCAAAGATTTATTTTATTAATTTGGAATTTAAATTTGGATACCAGATGTCAAGAGCAATTCTGAAGCATTATCTTGTCGCCAGCTTCCATCTGGTGGTTCTTTCTTGACAAAAAACCAGCTCTTGTACAGGTCAAATTAGAATCAACGTTGCATTAATTGCTCCTGTGTGTCTGCGTCACAGACAGGGATCCAACAAGCTGGTGCTGCCACAGTGCATCACAGCTTGGTTTAAGGTCTGCATGAAGATCTGCTGTAATTCCCAGCTTGTAGTAGAGCATGGATGCCATAAGTAGCAGAAGTGATAACTTGCACCCTTTGCCTGCAAACAACATCACAGAATTCTTTTTACGACAACCTTTTGTTAACCCTTGGGTCGCCCTGCTCACCTCCATATCCTCACTACTGTGCTCTTGCTTGTAATTTGAAATTATTGTCCTCTCCGGTGTCTCTCTCCGCTATCGCTTACGATTTGTTCATCACCTGATGGTTGTAAAGATTCAAACTTATTACGTCATGATCCTCTGCAATCTTTCTGTCATGAATGTGACTTTGTCATCTCAGATCCGACTCTATCTGTGTATTCAAATAGGCCCTCATTTGGTGACTGTTGTGGCTCGAACACGTGACATTCCACTTCCTGGAGCTATGTTGGAAAACTTTCTCACACTATGTGACAAGAGCTTGGGCATGGTATATGAAGAACTTAATAAAGTCCTTTTTGACAACCGTTAGCCCCACATCAACCTTTCATTAGCTGATAAGATTCTATGGTAAGGGCAAATTAGAAAGAAAAGAGTGCTGTGTTTCTAATCTGCTACTGCCTTCCTGAACCCACTACCCAGGAGAGGCAAGGTCACTCCCAAGGTCAGAGCAAAGGGCAGGGATAACAGTGCTGCCCCAGGCTACATCTAAGTGATGTTCTTGGGTTAAAACCAATAACTACTTAGCTTTTTTCCACTTACCCGAACCCTTCACTTAAAAAAAAAAAAAAAACAGGTTCCTCCGTATTCTGAAAAGAGATGAAATAGTGGTGCGAGGAGTCCCGCTGCCTTAAAAAGGTTCGTTAATGAGAAAAGCACGGTTGGATACAGAACGGGGTGAAGAGGGTACTTGGCAGAGCTTTTGAGTAATGGCCTCGCCGGGGACCTGCCAAAGGGCTCCGCAGCATCAGCAGAATCCGCGAGTGTTAGTCACTGCGCCATCTCTGCCCGGCGCGCGCTTCTCTCGTGTGCAGTGTATTGTGAAGAGGGAACATTAAAAAAAGGGTTCTGTGATCTATGGGAGATGAACGCCAACCTCACTAGTGAGGTCAGGAAAGTTTAACAGTTTGGCCTTTCAAATTTTACCTTGGCACGCTCAGGTGGTTGTTTAGGAGGAGAGCACCGGAGAAAGACATCTCCAGGCAAAACAGTCTTTGTTATGTTATGTTACATAAATTTGTAGCGCGCACAGATACTCACGAGTGTCAACCCATGAAGCATTTAAAGTGGCTTGATTTAGCCAGCTTATTATAGAGCACTTCATGCTAGGGTTTAACATGTCTCTGAGCTCTCCCCGTTTTGACACATAAGGGAACAGAGGCACCGGGAGATGAAAATCATTTGCCCAGGGTCACACACTTGGTCAGATCTTTAAGAGTTGAACTCTCCCAATTCCACAGACGAAAATGTAACCTTAAGGCCACATCTCCAAGCGCCATGGGCAATGTGCAAAATATGAAACCAGATTCCATTTTAAACAATTTCCAGTCATTGCAGAAAGTATTTTTTACAATTTGCTTGATTTAAAATATACACTAGCAACTTCTGATACAGGAGTACTAAAAACAATGATTTTCGCTTCAGGGAGAGGGTACTGAATTGTCCCCTGTCTGCAGGGACGACTAGCGGCAGCCAAATTGGTCAATGAAGTAGTTGTTGGACTAGAGGCATAGTGGGAGGCATGTGTAGAGTAGCTGAGTCTTATTTAAGCCTTGCTGCAGAACGTCCATGCAGTGGGTGCACCAGCAGACTGCCAAAGGCATAACATCCACACTGTGCCAACTCCAGGATGGCATGCAAACCTTCTTACACATTTATTACCAAAGACAGCCAACACTCGTGGTAGTTTTTGTGGTTGTTGTTGGCTGCAGTTTATTACCATTATGTGCATACTCATTTGCAATCCCCTGGTCATAGGTTTATGGCCAGGGTCATAAAACATTATCCTGAACATCATAGACTCGGTGTCATAAATCATTTTGTGTTGCTCATCATAACCATGCGTCATAACTTTTGCGCATCGTAAATCATTTGTGTCAGGAACAGTTATATATTGTGGTCACAAATCATTTGCATTACTTGTCATAAATCATTTGTCATAAATCATTCGTTGGTCATAAATCATTCGCATTACTCGTCATAAATCAGCTGTCATAAATCATTTGTTGGTCATAAATTACTTGTTTGTCATAACTCATTTGCATATCATCGCCTTGTAAATCACCCTGACAGTTCGTTATTCCTCTGTTTTGAAGGTGTTTCTCATTTCTTGCCACTTTTGTGGCCAAACATTGTTCTGTTGGTTTCCACGCCCCTTTGCGTGTGGGGGGGGGGGTAGTCTCTCCCCGGAGTTAGGCCCCAACTCGCTACCTTGCTAGTCTTTTTGTGCCCTGCCGTCTGGTGCGGTCTGGGCTGCGAGCGCCGTCTCCGTTTGCTACCCCCTTTTGTCCGGCCTACTCACCCTCCCGTAAGGCATCCCAAAGTGAGAGGCCCTCCTTCTACACACCACCCTGTCGGTGTGCTTCCAGAACCAACCAATGTACCCTTCTTATCCGCCAGCACTGCTACACTGCTGGTATGTTGGTGTGGGTGGGTGGGTCTAGAAAATCCTTATGCGCCGCTCCAAACTGTAGTAATGAGCTGTAGTATGGGGAGCGGCGCCTTATACCCCCCTCATGAATTTTTGCTGATACGGGCGGTTGCTGTAATTGAGGGGGGTGTTCCAAACATCACCTGGCCGCCCCCCCCATGGGGCCAGGTGACTAGGCGCCTCTCTGGCGCGAGTTTGCCTCAAAGGAAGCGCCCCTTCTGCTTCTGGGCGCTTCTGGGCGGCTAGAACTGGATCCTTACAAGGCTCCGGCATCTGTTATGGAGCCGGCCCACGAGGGCCCCTTTGGGGGCGGCCTCTGCAAGGCCCATCTACACCCATCTGTGGCCAGTCTGCGCCCTGAACCCAGACATGCTGCCCCATGAAAGATCTGTTTCCTGGTAAGAAACAGTCAAGTTACCAGAGGGAGCTCCTGCTTAGTTTAATCTCCTCAATGTTTCCTTTGAGGCAAGAGGTGGTGCTCACTCTGAAAGAGTTGAGTGTGTATGTTGAGCTGACTATTCTACATCATTTGGAGGAAATATCCCAGTCCTATGGAAACTTTGGTCCGGACTATAACTACCTACTAGCGACTGCCAGTAGGATATATATATATTTGTTTTTGCTGTGTGTGTGCATGTATGAAAGGCTATAGTGAGTTAAATACCCCCCCCAGAAAAAATACAGAACACATACATATTCACTGAAACAAACTACAAGGTTAAAGTGACGCTATATTGAGTTCTTGCAAGCACACCAATACAGAGTGATGAGTTCTTTTTTGTGATTGTGCAAAATAGTCTTCTTTATTTCATTCTTTCATTCAGGGACATTCTAACCTTCTTTGTCAATGTATATTTTGTCAGGCGTGTGACGCCTTGACTTCCTCAGGGCTAGAAAATATGTACAATCTGTTATAAATCGTGAACCAATTAACACGTACCAACTATACACACCACCGCACAGAGTCAACTGAACCACAGATACATTAGGGATAACCAGTGCTCGCAATATCACAGCCCTAGAGATTCCACAAATTTATAGCCACATTACAAACTCAGAAAACTAAGTGATCCTGATAATTAGTGAGTAAACATCTCAAGAGGGATGCACATGCGCAAAGCCGTCTTTGCCATAGTAAGCAGTTAGTCGGATGAGAGCTCCAGTAAACAGTAGTATCCTTTGCATCTTTTACCTCCATTGTAATTCAAATAGCCAAGTCATACATGTCACAAATCTTAATAATGAGTCTTCGTTTGGAGAAGGTCATGAGGTGAGAATTAAATTTCTTGTGGCTGCAACCACTCCTGAAAACTCAGTCAAAACACAGTACTCATTATCTTCTGTGGGTAGCGTCATCCGAAGGTGGCTGTCTGCCTTGTATCTCAAAAATCAGTTGAAAATATTTGATAACCTTAGGCCCAGCTATTTAACCCCACTTGGTGGGGGCCTAACCCCATCTCTTGTGGAACAATGGTCAATCAGGCTTTGTTTAAAACCATTTAAAGTTTAACCTAGGGCTCTATAAAGTTTCGACTCGGGACATTACAGATAGCCCCAATAGCTGACGTCCTACACCCCCATCCTGAACAAGGCAGATTCCCCATATTTAGTTCTTATTGCAGGTTTTTGGAAAGTACCTGGATGATAAAGTAGTAATGCTCGTTTCCCTTGTGGATATTGGGTTCCATTCCTTCTCAATGTAGAGCTGTACCGTGCACTGACTCATTTGTCACTTTGGGGTCTTCACTTCAAACTGTCATCACGTATTTAAAATCTAAGAAGCAGCAAAGCCCACCCACCTGCCCACCATGACATGCTACCCCAGTTATTGCACATACATTATTGGTAAACATGTTTGGAAGATCGCCAGAGTCACTAGGACAACCATTGTCCAGTCATGGTCTATTAGTCAACAATAGTTTTGCTTTCCTAGCAATGTCCCTTTATCCATGATCAATGTGGTTCTTGGAATTCATAGTCTGCGAAGTTATGTTGGCTGAAAATCAGAACTGGATAAAAGAACTGATAATATGGGGTCAGTCACCAACTCTGCGCCGTCTTCTCCAGTTGTGCAAAAAATTGAATGGAGAGCAATGGCTTTGAGCAACACTCCTATTTTTTCACAGGATGCATCCTTTGAAGTTACCCTACGGATAGTGTTGTCAGCACCACTTCACTTTTGCCGCTCATATTTCATGAGTACGTTTTTCAGTTAAACCCCAAAAAACACGTTAAACCCTACCAAATGGGAAACGGTCCTAACGAGTGTAAGGAGGTAACAACTGGTTTACCTGCTCTTCCATGAAGTAAAATGGCATCCAAAGAAAATGAGCTGAGAGCATCAATTGGTCATTTTTGATTTCTTACTGAACAGGGCAATGAACTGTGGCTTTGATATACAAGGCAGCCACCAAGAAAAACAGTCTAGTATATTAATCTGCTTGTTTTTTTTATTTTGAGGAATGTCACTAAATGTGTTTTGTTATTTTTGTTTGCCTTGTCATTCAAGTTGCCTGATGCAGATACAAACATGGTTTTACATTTGATCAAATTATTATTTTTTGCATTGTGAAGAATGTGGGAGAGTTGACATTGTGATTGATGTGTTGGCAGTGTTCTTACGCTGTCACTGGCTCTGCAGAATGGCAGTAGGCTTGAGTCCTTGCTCACAAGTCAGCATCAGTACCGGGACAAATGTCAAACATCCCGTGGAGTATCGTGCGTGCAGGCAGGTAGTGAAACACTGAGCTGTACTAAAACTTCCCACAAAGCAAGACAGTGTAATATATTTAAAGATGCTCAGTGGTCCATTGTCGTGTGTGGCATCTCGGGTCTGTCCTGCCTTTGTAGCATATGTTGTATACTGGGCTATGGATTCTACAGATACGGTGTTAAAAGTAAAACTACAAGTCCACGATGAAACATAATATTAATTAAAAGGTCAGGATTGGCCAAAGTGTCAACAGTGGAGTGGAGGCAGCTAGATATTTATGCCCTTGAGGCTGGTCGAAATGACCTTGGGCCAAGATATGTCCTTATAAGGTACACTGTCTCTGAAATCTCTCTCCAAATCCGGGTGGTGCAGTGCCTGTCTTGTGATTGAAACCAGTGCTTTTGCAGCTAATTGACGAGTGCAATCGACTGAACTCTAGAGTGTGCAGAAGGGGGTCTAATATCATGGTGATGTAAATGAATTATGAGGGGTAGATGCAGCATATGAAGTCAAGTATGGAAGTCTGAGTTGATAGTGCTTGAACTCAAACCGGCAGATCCCAAGCGCTTAACTCACTAGGCAGGGGTCCTTGCTTAGGAATTGATGTTCTGTCACTTATTGCCAAGACCGTATGCCTTTCCTTCACCCCACGAATGCAGAAGGGTATCCACTTTTCACGCCCTGGAGAAATAATGCGTGCTGCCAATGGCTTGCACTGTTGATTTCCTGGTGCCCACAGCTATTTTGTGCTCAGAAAAATATGTAGGGCCTTTGATAAAATGCTGGTCGAGGCCTATTTGCTTCAGAAATATATTCGCATATTTGATTCCTTTCATTTTTACAGTAAATGGATCAACAAGTTTAGTGCTTGCTGCTGCTTGTGGAACATACAAATCATAATTTCGAATTCTCCAAGGGCTGACTCAGCCTTTCATCCCGCCGCGGTTGGTAAAATGAGTACCATTAATTGGTAGTCATTTAACCATGGACGCCATTTTGGGGAAGCTTAGTGTAGTTTCTGCTGCTCCTGGATTGACCTTTGTTACACCTGGTGTCAGGGGTCATGAAGGTCTGTGGGAAGAAGAGAAAGCCAACAGGGCTTACAATGGCATCTTTCTGTGCTTTCAGTTTCCATTTCCTGACCTCCACCGAGCCTCTGAACAGCAAATAGAAAGCTTTCATGGGTACAGTGGTGGGACTAGGGCTCAAACGAGTGATGTCATCGCAACGGGTGCTGATTGTAGAGCGGCCCTAAAATGCAGCTTGTGCAAATCTGTGGCCACCATAGAATAACGACACATACACATGGGTTATGGTCTGGGCCGGAAGTCCCGTGCGACCTCCGCCCGTGTATTTAAGCTCTCTGGCCACGCCTGGCCAGAGAGTGTTACAATGTGTGCTTGCCCTTCCGGGCTATCGGTCTCTCTTTTGGTAACGACTAGACCGTTACATCCCATCCCAAATCAGTGTCCAACAGGAATGTCAACGATGGGTCAACATGCAAAGTCTGCCAGTCTCCTGCCAGCCTGGGGTTTGGCCTTAAGTTGTACCGGTGCTGTGTATCTCGTTGGCTTCTCAGCGGGCTGGCGAAGTTTCAATGATGTTATGTTGTCCTCCCTCCGTGGTTGGAATGACAGTTTCGTGATTCCTGCCCTGAGTGTCGTCTGAGCGCGGCGTCCGACCGCCATTTGGAGGGTCCTCATCACCTAGTCCACTGGGATACGACGGCTCAGCATCGTCCGGTTGTACCTGCTTGAACCAGGAGATGTTCCGGGTGATGGTCTCTCCTCCTTTTGTAGCGGTGAGGGCAGTTCCGTTGACATTCAGTACGGTCCACAGTCCTGGCTCATACATTGTGCGGAATTTTCCTCCGCTGCCGCGGTGACGCACTAGGACGGTGCATCCTGGTGCTATGACTCTGGGTCGTGCTCTTCTTCGGCTGCTAGCTTTGTTGTTAGTCATAATTCGTCGTGTTTGCGTGTCGACTGGATTGTATGGTTCTGGCACCCAGTTGTCTGCCACTGGAATGGTGTCTCGCCGGGGCCCGGCTAGCATTAGTGCCCACGGCGACCGTTGTGTGGTGCAGTGTGGGGTACTGCAATCCTCTTAAAAATCGGTGAAGTGCCACTTCTGGATCAGACTGTTCTGCCACCGCTATTCGAAGGATTTTGTTTAGTGTTCGCATGAAGCGTTCTGCCTCGCCGTTAGCTTGCGGCCATTGCGGAGTGATGCGGTGGTGCTTGACTCCTAGCTGTGTTAATAGTTCCTTGAACTCTCTCCTCCTTGGAACGGTGGCCCGTTGTCGGTTTTCTACAACTGAGGTAGTCCAAAGAGGGCGAACGCCTTCTCCAGCACTGGCTGCAGATAGTTGAATGATGTGGATGGTATAACTTCTACAAGAGGGTACTTCGTGTAGCTGTCGACCAGGACAGCCGTCACCCTTCCGTCAGGAAGCTCCCGAAGTCTAGACTCACCCACGACCACGGAGAGGGCGCTGGATCCTCTGTTATCACCGGTGCTGGCACTTCTGGGCTGCTGGTGAGTTGGCAGGCACGGCAGTTCCTAACAACGGTGTCTACGGCCGCTTCTAAGCCAGGGAACCACACCTTTTCCCTCATCCGTGACTTCATTCTTGCTGTCCCTTGATGGCCTTCGTGCGCTAGAACTGTCGCTCGTTCCTGGAGGCCAACCGGGATGACGATCCGTGACCCTCGTAGTACCACGCCACTGTCGGTAGTGCTTAGTTCGTCGTGGATTCTCCACATTTTCCCCAGCCGGGTTCGGTCTGCTTCGTTCCACCCTGTGATGCCTTGGAGGAATCTTTACCACGATCCACAGCGTAGGGCTTCTAGTACCTTCTGAAGTTCTGCATCATCGTTCGTGGCCGCTTTGATCTCTTCTATTGTGAGGGCTCGTGGACAGGCCCATTGTGACAGCATGTGTACGTATTCTTCGGTATGTTGTTCCTGTTCATTGTTTTCTGGGGGCACCTCTGGCGGATGCCGTGACAGGAAGTCGGCAGGATTCTTGGCTCCGGGTCTATACTCGATCTCCATTTGGTAATGCTGTAGTTGTATCGCCCACCTTTCGATCCTGGGAGGCGGATGCAGAGCGGTGCCTCTGAACAGAGGGAGTAGTGGCTGGTGGTCGGTTACGACCTTGAAGGGATGGCCGCTGATATAGAGGTGAAAATGGTTACAAGCCCATTTGATAGCCAGCGCTTCTCGTTCAATTTGGGAGTAACGAGCTTCGGTTGGCGTGAGTGCTTTGCTTGCGAAAGCCAGTGGGGCCCATTTCCCTGGTTCTGTCTCCTGGGCGAGGAGTGCTCCTAGCCCCGCGGGGCTGGCGTCCACTATCACTTCCGTACGCCTTGCAGTGTCGAAATAGGCCATGGTAGTTTTGCTCAACAGGGCCGACTTTACCTTTTGGAATGCCTCTTCCTCTTCTTTTCCCAATTTCCACACCGCATCTTTCTTGGTGAGAGCCCTTAGAGGTTAGGTATGAATCGCCCACAGTATGTGGCCATGCCCATGAAGCTCCGAACTTCAGATGCTGTGTTAGGCGCCGGTGCTTGCTGAATAGCATGCAATTTTCTGGGATCTACCTGCACGCCGTCTTGGGTGAATACATAGCCAAAGAACTCAATGGACTTTTGGAAGAATTGGCATTTGTCCCGGTGGAGTGTCACTCCATGGTCGACTAGGCGTTGTAGAGTGGCCTGGAGATGATGGTGATGCTCTTCCAGCGTTGCTGAATGTATGAATATATCGTCACTGACGTTGAGAACTCCCTGCAGTCCTGACAGCATCTCCCTGACTGCATTTTGGAATATCTCCGCTGCCGAAGAGATGCCAAAATTCAACCTCTTGTAGCGACGTAGTCCTAGATGGGTTGAGAAAGTTGTAATATATCTGCTTTCTTCCGCCAACTTCAGCTGGTGGTAGCCGGCGTTGAGATCGAGTTTAGAAAACCACCGGGAGCCGTTAAGATCAGCCAGGATGTCATCGACCGTTGGGGTGAGGTGTCGCTCCCCTCTTATTGCTTGATTCGGCATGCGCATGTCGATACAGAGGCGTATCTTCCCTGGCTGCTTCGGTTTCTCAGCAATGACCATGGGCGACACCCAGGGCATCGGTCCTGTGACCTTTTCTATTACTCCTTGCTGCTCTAAATTCTGCAACTCTTGCTCGACGAGCGGCCGGAGGTGAAAAGGTATGCGACGGTGCCGTAAGGCAACTGGTTTCACGGCCTTATCAATGTGTAGCTTCACCGGAGGTCTCTTCATGCTCCCAAGGCCTTTGAAGAGTTGTGGGAACAGCTCGAGGATGTCATCGGTCCGTAGTGTCTTGACCGCATTGGCGAACATCACCAGCCCTAGATCTTCAGCCGTGTGGCTGCCTACTAAGATGTCTGCCTCTCGGTCTATGACGTGGAACGTCGTGGTGACCTCGTAAGTGTCGGACTTGACCTGCACCATCATCTTTCCTTTTAGAGGTAACGGCTTCTGGCTTCCGTACATCAGGATTTTCACATTCGACGGGGTTAACGCTGGCTTTGGCTTCAGTTGCTTATACTGCTGACAGCCCATTACATTTACGGTTGCCCCTGTGTCTATTAGAGCTGTCACTGGTGTTCCTGCAATCTCGATGGCGCACGTTGGTTGGGGTCTCCGTCTTCTTTTGAGGTCACTTGCAAATGATATCAGATAGGCCTCCGCATCATCATCAGTGGATGAGTCTTCTAAGTACTGCCTCCGATTGGCTGGTGTCTTCATCGCTTTGGGGTTCTCCGCCTCGTCGAGCAATAACTGTCGCACTGCTTTGTACGGTGGTCGTCTTCCGCTAGCTCCTCTGCTGCGGGCTCCTCCCCTGCAGACGCTCGCATAGTGATTGGGGATGCCACATTTTGAGCATGTCCGACCCTGTGCAGGGCATTCCTCTGGTGGGTGTTCTTCATTTCCACAGTAGCCACAGCGCGGCCCTTGTGAGCTTTTGGTTGGCCATCGCCCTCGGGTGCTTCTGGATGGGGTGCGTATGGCATCCGCTCTTTCAGTTTTGATCGTTGCTGGCTTTTCTGCTTGTTGGGCAAGCGCGGCGTCCATGACTGTTGCTCTGGCATCGGATAGTTCGTGCGACCTTGCTAGGATAAGGATGTCTTCCAGGGTGATTCCTGGCTGTCGCAGTATGAGGGTCCGAAGATGTTTGTTGCGGCACCCTTGGATTGCTTGAGCTCTTACTTCCTTATTCTGGTCATCGTCCGTGCAGGTACTGGCCAGTTCTCGCAGGCGAGCGTGGAATGCGTCCATTGTTTCGCCTTCCCTCTGACGCGCCTGACGGAGCTTAAAACGCTCATAGTCTGGGTTAAGTTTCGGGTCGAAATGGGCATTTATGCTGCGTCATAATCCGTGGGAGCACCGGTGTTCGGGAGATGAGCGAATAGTTTATATATTTCTTCCCCACCAAAATGGAGCAGTAGCGACCTCTTGACTTCGCTGTCCGTCTCACGAGTGGCGGTGAAGTAATTGTTGAGCCTGCCAATCCACACTGTCCACCTAGGCGACGCCGTGGCTGGATCAATCAGCTCGCTGAACGGGGGCAGCGCTGTAATCTGTGAGTGTTGCGACGTGGGCTGCGCCACGTGTTGAGCAGGCGGCGCGTTCTGGTAGGTCGCGGGCGCAGCTGCTGCAGCTGTGAGCGACATGGTAGACGTTTGGCGGCGTCAGCAGCGTGTTTCCCCCCGTAGGGTCTGAGGAACTGCTCATTAGCTGGGAAGAGGTGTGTGCTGGGTCTGCCTTGACACCTTGGTAGAATCCTTCCGCTTTGTTTTTCTTTTCCTGGGATGTCAGGGGATGAGAACCTCCCTCCACAGGCTGTGCCTCTTCCCCCCGCCGATCGACTTCCAGATAAGTGAGCAGGTATGCACAACAGCCAGGCGACTGGGCACGTGCAGGGCCAAACAGTGTGAAGAGAGGAGCATACACAGCGCAGTGACAGCGCGCAGTTGCTCCTTGTGACCAGCAGGTGGCGTGGCGTGTCTCCGCGAAGTGAAGCGGGAAGGCCAGAGTGCCGCGGCAGGCACTGGATGCGGCTGGAGGGCGCGCACGAGCGCGCAACGTCGAGGCTGTGTGTGGGCAAAGACTCACCCCGGGCAAACAGCGGACGACGTGCAGAGGCCGGCAGGGAGGCACCTCAATTTCTCGTTGGCGCACGAGGAGCGCGTTAGCAGGTTCTTGCTGCTCACTTGCGGCCGCAGGCGTGCTTCAGGAGGCAGCAGGAGCGCGCTGGACTTCGGATCTGCCGCGTGAGGAGCAGGCGTCTCGACGAGAACTCGGTCGGCACCAGATTCCCGTCAACTGAGGTAGGAAGACAGCAGTAGATGGGCATCGACGCCCACCCTCGTCGCCAGTGTAGAGCGGCCCTAAAATACAGCTTGTATCTGTGGCCACCATAGAATAACGACACATACACATGGGTTATGGTCTGGGCCGGAAGTCCCGTGCGTCCTCCGCCCGTGTATTTAAGCTCTCTGGCCACGCCTGTCCAGAGAGTGTTACATTGTGTGCTTGCCCTTCCGGGCTATCGGTCTCTCTTGTGGTAACGACTAGACCGTTACACTGATGACGTACCGCAGGCATATTTATGAACTGGGGCCCGTCTATGGCCAGCCCGGGATGAAAAGCGAGGTAATTCTTGCATTGTCCTTTTCATTGTTCAGTATTGAACTGAACAAGTAAGGCGTTGTTCTGTTATTGGCTCTAAAAGGCCACCAATCATGCATGATATTAACTATTTTCTCCCCCATTCCTACTTTTAATTCCACTGTTTTGACAGACTCTTTCCCACGGTGGCGCTACTTAGAACAGCAGGATCACAATTGTGCCATTTCTCTGATGAATGTGCCTGAAGCTCTTAGCTAACTCCATCCTCCTGAAACCCTTGCAATGTGTGGTGTGGCTGATCCGTCTTCTCTCAGTGGATGCGTGCGTGTGTTTGTTTACTCGTATATTGTTGGGTTGTCCAGCTGTTCCTGCCACTTCCGGGCTCTTTCTGCTAGGAAAATGAAAACAAGCATTGGCATAGCCAATAGGTCTCGCTTTTGGGACCTTATGTGTTTATCCTGAAGTTTTGGGTATATTGTAGAGCATTGTGGCTGATGTGCATTATGTTGAAAAGTTATAATGAAGTGTTAAGCATTTTTGTTACCTTTATAAAAACCAAGACGACTTTATATACAACTGAACAACCTGATTAAAAACAGATTTTAACATAAAAAATGTTTTCTATTTTTTTTGTACTTATGTGGCACAGTGGTATTATGTGGAGTGTATTTGTTCCATTGAATAGAATGTAATTATGTGACGTGTACTTATGTGGCACTGAGTGGTATTATGTTGAGTGTATTTATGTTGCATTAAGTAGAGTGTAATTATGTGGCGTGTAATTATGTGGCCCTGAGTGGTATGTGGAGTGTATTTATGTTGCATTGAGTATAGTGTAATTACGCGGTGTGTAATTATGTGGTACTGAGTGTTATGTGGAGTGTATTTATATTGCATTGAGTGTAGTGTAATTATGTGGTGTGTTATTATGTGGCACTGAGTGATATTATGTGGATTGTATTTATGTTGCATTGAGTAGAGTGTAATTACGTGGCATGTAATTATGTGGCACTGAGTGGTATTATGTGGGGTGTATGTTGCATTTAGTAGAGTGTAATTATGTGGCATGTAATTATGTGGCAGTGAGTGGTATTATTTGGAGTGTATGTTGCATTGAGTGCAGTATAATTATGTAGCATATAATTATGTGGCACTGAGTTGTATTATGCGGAGTGTTTTTTGTTGCATTGAGGAGAGTGTAATTATGTGGAGTGTAATTATGTGGCACTGAGTGGTATTATGTGGAGTGTATTTATGTTGCATTGAGTAGAGTGTAATTATGTGGCATGTAATTATGTGGCACTGAGTGGTATTATGTGGAGTGTATGTTGCATTTAGTAGAGTGTAATTATGTGGCATGTAATTATGTGGTACTGAGTGGTATTATGTGGAGTGTATGTTGCATTTAGTAGAGTGTAATTACGTGGTGTAATTATGTGGTACTGAGTGGTATTATGTGGAGTGTATTTATGTTGCATTGAGTAGAGTGTAATTATGTGGCATGTAATTATGTGGCACTGAGTGGTATTTTGTGGAGTGTATGTTGCATTTAGTAGAGTGTAATTACGCGGTGTAATTATGTGGTACTGAGTGGTATTATGTGGAGTGTATTTATGTTGCATTGAGTAGAGTGTAATTATGTGGCATGTAATTATGTGGCACTGAGTGGTATTTTGTGGAGTGTATGTTGCATTTAGTAGAGTGTAATTACGCGGTGTAATTATGTGGTACTGAGTGGTGTTATGTGTAGTGTATTTATATTGTATTGAGTAGAGTGTAATTATGTAGCGTGTTATTTCGTGGCACTGAGTGATATTGCCAGGGCATGGCACAGTTGCGAGTATCTAAAAAACTAAGACCTGTACAGGCCAAACTCTTCCTGCAGCACCTGATAGGACTTAAGGTGCGCTCCCTGCCAGACGTCTCCTACCTTGGAGAGCCCAATCTTACCCCACCCATCGTGTTGGAAACAAACTTTGAGCCATCCGTATTTCAGATTAACGCAGCTGAAAATGGAAGTTAATATAGTGCGGAAGAGCACAAAACAAACAAAAAGATTAAAAATATACAGAGGCAATCGCAGCACGGAAGGGGCAGAGAGCAAAACGGCAGAAGGGGGTAGAGGTGCGGCATGTGGCATGGCATCAAGTTAAAAAGCTATATATTGTACACTATGTTTTCACAAGTTGACCTAGCCGTTTAGAAGTTGAAAGGTCATGTGTTGGAAACAAACTTTGAGCCAGCCGTATTAAACATTTACGCAGCTGAAAATATAAGTTAATATAGTGCGGAAGAGCACAAAACAAACTAAAAGATTAAAAATATACAGAGCCAATCGCAGCACAGGAGGGGCAAAGACCAAAAGGGCAGAAGGGGGTAGAGATGCGGCGTGACATCAAGTTAAAAAGCTATATATTGTACACTATGTTTTCACAAGTTGACCTAGCCGTTTAGAAGTTGAAAGGTCATGTGTTGGAAACAAACTTTGAGCCAGCCGTATTGAACATTTACGCAGCTGAAAATATAAGTTAATATAGTGCGGAGGAGCACAAAACAAACTAAAAGATTAAAAATATACAGAGCCAATCGCAGCACGGGAGGGGCAAAGACCAAAAGGGCAGAAGGGGGTAGAGGTGCGGCGTGGCATCGATTTGAAAGGCAACTAACACGGCCTGCATCCCAGACACACACAGCGTTTCCCTTGCGGGAGCGAGCAGGGGCACCATCTGTTTTCAAGATAATTACAAACGGATGGCGCCGATGCTCGCTCCCGCAATGGAAACGCCAAACGTGCACGCGTTGCAATAGAAAGCAATGCAAAACGTGCACGCTTTTAGCCAAAATGCTGATCGATTCCAAAAGGTCCCCTCCTATGCAGCGCATGCGTGCTGCGTAGGCGAGACCTACACAACGAGCAAAGACAAATGGGGTTGCGCTATAGGCTGCGCATTATGTACTTAGGCCCGCACTCATTATGCCCACAGTCTTAAATTCAAGGTGAAGCCCTACAGCCAGCTCGCGCTGTGCCACTCATCACAATCTCATCTGCATTCTGCTCGCCTGGCTGCTTTATATCCCATGTGCTATAACTCATGCTCACGTTTTAAGCTGCGTGCACACTGCATCTAGTTCAGTGCAATGGCAACTCATGAGGGGGCAAACTTTACCCTATCTTGCCCTGCATGCTTCTTACCCCACAAAGCTCTTTCCGCGTGGGCGTGACACAAGCAAATTCTAGCACGCCCGCACTTTACAGAGAGATGTATTAACTTTCTTTTTATTTTTCATTTTTTATGGTGATTCTAAACGGAGGCACTTGTGTGACCCACAGAGAACTCCAAATGCATACACAGAGTGCCATTAACAAGAATAGCGATGGAACACTAGTATTCATGTAAGAACACGTTAGCACGCACTGGGGACGCTGCAGTAGGTTGGTTGCATGATCCAATATCATTTGTAAAATTGTGGTTGCAGGGTTCAACTGAGAGTTTGAAATTAGAATTGAAATTCGAGGTTTGTATTCGTTTTGAGTTGGTTCTTTCAGATCTAGCTGGAAAAGGTGCGTTTTAGTCATTTACTGAACTTCAGGAGCGGCGGTAGTTTAAAGTTAAGGTACGTTTTTTTAAGTTTAAAATGTTTTATTGCTTGATTAATTGAAATCATGTCAATACATTGGAAGTTTAAAACAAACATAAAAAATGTGGCAATCCAACAACTGACGGATAAAAAAAAGAGTAGCAATTGCAGTAGCATCGGGTGCTATCGGCACATTAACATTATGTGGTTCAACAGCTAAAAGTCAGTATTTATCTTGTGAAATAATAAGTCACTTGATCTTGGAAGAGACAGCTAACCTGCTTTGCGGTGGGCGCAGTGGGGTGGCCCGTTGTTTCCTTTTCTGCCATGACGTATTTAAAAGGCCATTGATTGGCTGGGTGTAGGGTCCTCTACCTGGCTCACTAGGCAGACACGCTTGATGGCTCCTATTGCTTGAGGATTTATACCAGAGCCGAAAGGGTGGAGACACTTCTCTTTTATATCACAGTAAAGCGCCTGGTACATCGGAAGCTCAACTGCAGGTTGGGACCTTCCAACCTGGCAGTCATGGCATGATGATAGCTTCTTATGTTTAAGATGTTAAATAGTGGTTTTAATCAACCAATCTTTCCTGTTGGAGGCTGAACAAGTGCACAGAAGGTGAAGAGATGCTTCGAGGTGGTATCCGCAGAATCTGCGACGATTGTTCGGGTCTTGTGGCTGCCGTGGGAGAGATCCAACTTTGGGTGATATTAGGACAAAACCATTGTCTAGACATTTTAATCTAATGATGAGCGTCTGCTGTAGCTAATGCTCGAATGTCTGCAGGGGAGCTCCAGAAAGATATTGGTACTCTAGCGGGGGTCCTGTTCAGCACTTGAGAGGGTTTTTAATGTAGGTGTTTGAAGGAGTCTAGATGATCTGCTCTTCGGACCTCTTTGGCCTCCTGAGCGGTTGAGGAGATCTGCAGAGTATGGGGACTGTTTAGATGATTGGCTTGTAGGCGAGACATCCTATTATAGTTCTGTGAGATAAGGGGTGAAAAAGTCCTGATCCCTTACTGGCCGTATATTGAGCGAAGATTTCGTTGTGATACTTGCCCTTGACAGGGGGAAACCCCTAACCCCCTAATATCTAGACAAGGTGCAAAGTGGTTGTAAGGGCAAGACTAGTTTTCGAACTCCTTCAGGAAAAAATTCAGTCAGACAAAAAATCATTTTGTAGGTTGTTTTTAAGGTGTGGTCACTCTATCCGTGAGAGTGAGTGAGAGACAGCCAACACGTGTTTCACCCCTTTACATGGCCGTCCGGCTGGGGCTTCCTCAGGGCGTAATGCAAGAATAGTCGGTAAAGTCGTCTAGTATAGATCGGTCCTGTATTAACTTGTCATAATTACGGGCATAATGCCAAGTCCATTCGAATCTGTCTAGATTCGAATGGACTTGGCATTATGCCCGTAATTATGACAAGATAATACAGGACCGATCTATACTAGACGACTTTACCGATTATTCTTGCATTACACCCTGAGGAAGCCCCAGGCCGGACGGCCACGTAAAGGGGTGAAACACGTGTTGGCTGTCTCTCACTCACTCTCACGGATAGAGTGACCACACCTTAAAAAACAACCTACAAAATGATTTTTTGTCTGACTGGAATTTTTGCCTGAAGGAGTTCGAAAACTAGTCTTGCCCTTACAACCACTTTGCACCGAGACAACCTATTATGAATTTCATCCTTACGGGCATGGGCAGTTAATGCAGTTCTTTGAGGATTTCTGTAATATAATTGATTTTAAATGGTCAGGACTGGAGACGAGCAGTGGAATAAAGCACTGTATCCTATTTTGACCAGATAAGGCTGCCATCCCAGAGTGAAGCTGGGAAGGATCCAGAGTCTGTGCCACAGTTTTAAATGCACGGGGGCAGGATTTTTTGAGTTTTTGGCGGTGCAGCTTTCTTGGTTTGGTGATTCTTTGTAAGGTGAGGCTGAGGGCTCGTAGGAGTCTGGTATGATCTCAGCGAATCCACTGGTCAGGCAATGGATGGGTCGAAGCCATCTCCCTTGAGTAGGTCAGTCATCCTTTAGTTGAATTTGTTTCTGTGTGTGTGAAAAATAGAAAGAAATCACTGTTGGCAACATTTAACAGAAGGAAATTCTCAGAAAGACAGAGGTTGAAGCGTGTACGGCTATTGAGTATGAAAGAGGTTTTCATGTAGAGTTCTGCATCATTCACATACTGGTGGATGGGCACTCTTGACCCCTCAAGCACCAACTTCAGAGTTTCAATATCCAAATTAAAGAGGCCTGTAGGCAGAATAGAGCACTGAGGTACCTCACAGGACACGGGGGTCATGTCTGAGATGTGTTCCCCAATCTTCTCAATATGATGGTGATTGGATAGAAATTAATTAATTCATCTCATGTCCTGGCAGAAGAGATACGATTTCAGAGTGTTTCTTAATCTACCACGGTCAACTGTATCAAAGGCCAGAGAGAGATCTAGTAGATCAAGGAGACAGGTGAGCTTAGTGCTAGATTTGTAATAGAATAAGTGCTGGTGCCCACGGCTGGCGCTATTAAACTGTCAGTGAGCGGAATATCAAGGCTGCATATACTTGAATCCACGCCCCAGATGTCTTTAATCATTGCCAGACCCTCCGTGTCCCTCTATCTCACTCTTACAGATTCCTGCTTTCTCCCTTTGTGACATTTTTTCTGTCTGTCTTTCCGCTTTGTGTGTTTTTCCCTCTCTTGCTCTCGGGAAATGTCTGAGGAGGGAAAATCAGTGCCGGTCCCCAAAAATGAGTGCTAGTGGCCCCCACCGGCAACCATCAGCTCAAGTTAAGCACTATACGTGCTGAGCTCTGTGCCTTCCACGACCTCCATTCACCCATGTCAGTCCTGACCTAGTGCAGATGGGTTGCGTCAGAGGGCACATTGGATGAAGAGGATATAAATGCCCCTTGTCTGCATTGCAGACAAATAAATACTCTATCAATGATGTGCTACGTGATTTACATTGCTACTGCCAGCTCGCTGGTGGCAATGTAAATGTGAGCATTGACAGGAATGTCATCCGCCCCTTTTAAGAACAATACCTGCTTATTCTGATACCAAAGTTGACGTGGATAAGATGGCCAGAGCCTTTCAACATCATAATGCCCGCCTCCACTCCCACATGGCTCGTGGAAGCTATTGCATGACAGAGGGCTAGACCCGCTCCTTTGGTATGCATGGAGGGCCAGGCGAGATATGCAAGTGCTGCATCCGCACTCACCCTGTAGTGACGGGGACAGCCCAACAGAGAAACAGGAGCATTGGCCACATCAAGCAGACATGGTTCCCTAGGCTCTCCATCAGCCCTCTGGTAATGGCTTCTTGAGGCATAGATCAGTTCTCGCTGGCTGGGCAGGCGATTCTCTTTGATCCTGGAAGGGATCTCCTCTTGAGTTAGCCAGCTCAGTGGGATCCTGTTCGACTGGGTCGCTGGGAGGCTGTTTGGCTGGATCTTGCCTCTTTACTTCTAGGTCAAAGGCAACTCTCTTTGTAGATCAATACAGCTCTGTATCTTGCTGAGTCAGCACAGTTATTTTAGTAGTTTCCCCATGCTCCAGGCTTAGTTTGATCCTTCAGGTGGTGTGGATAGCATCAATAGAGGACTGGCCTATCTTGACTGTCTTCTCAGTTGGTGCTTCTGAGTTAGCTCTAAAGGTTCAACTTCAGTAAAAAGTACTGGTTCTAGAGTGTTAGTACCCATTGTAAACAGTGGCCAAAGCTGAGAAGACAGTAACTAATGCAACGGAGTGCTCCCTTCAATACCAGACTCCCCAGACAACCATGCCGGCGCACACGTTTCTACAGATTTGTGCCTTCAAGGAACAGCAGGTAGTATTGTCAGTCGTATGTTTTCCTTGAGAACGAAACTAGATGTCCCAAATGCACACATGCTGTTGCCAGGGGAGCAGCGCTTGGTTTGCCTGTGACGTACAAACAGGTTCACTAGGTGCAGCTGGTAGGCAGATTCTGAGTTGGATGTGTGTTCCAGCCCAGAAACCAGGCAAGAATGAAACTGTTAATTGAACTTTGAGGTGCAGGCCCTAGGGCTGCTCCAAAACAAGATAAGCCTGACGGGTTTACTTGGGGAACTTTTATATTGTGCTAAAGTCACTGTGCACTCTTGAAGGACACGTCCCATGCAACACACCAACATTGCACAAAACACACTCCAGGTGGAAGGTAACGCCTAATCTTGATTTTTTAGAGAAACTGTTGTAGAATTCTGGCCTTGAGCTTCAGGTAAAAAAGAACCATTTACCCCAGAGTATTGAATATTGGCACAGACGCTCAGCCTCCACATTGCATGGTATGGGGGTCTGTGGTCTGTCTCCATCTCTGTGGGGGTGGAGGGTGCTTCTCGTGGGCATCTAGTGTATTGGGAGAACAATGAAAACGTGAAGCGCATCCAAAGGTGTATGTGTCAAGGCCAGTTGGACAAACAGGGACAGAAATTTGAAAAGGGGCAGAATGGCTCAGCTGCTCACACAGTGTATTTTTGACTTGGTCTTTCAATTCTGAGTTTAGGTAAGAACTTATCCAAAATCAATACCTCTCTCATTTTCCGCAAGAGTACGGTGTTCCCTCCTCTCGCTTAGCCTCTGGCTAAAGTGACGCCTCCTCTGAAATTTCCTTTCTCCCTTGTGCCCTGTCCTGTATTCTTTTAACTCCGCTGGTGACCTTCTCTTTAGGGTTTTGCAGGGTACAGCAATTCTTTGCCTTTGTTTATTAAGCATGCTGAGTCAGGCGTTTGGTAGTATTGTCCTTTCCTGAGAGCCTAAGCAGAAAACACTTCAACAACAGAAGGCACCTCTGAAGGGGAATCTACCTGAAAAAATGTGAGGTCAGTGGTGCATGAAGTGGTGCTGTGGGGGTGGGGTGGGGAGCTGCAGCACTTCCATAAATCCTTGATTGAGTCCAAATGGAGAATTAACCATGAAGAGACTTGCATTAAAGTACAAACTATCTTGTGACAGGCAACATCCCTTGACAAAGTGCTGTTAATTCTTTTAAAAAGGAGAGCTGTGTTTAATATTCATTTCCATTACTGCTTGTTTAGGTGTAAGGAAATGCCTCTTTTTGCATGATCGCTCCAAAACGTTTGGACTGATGCTACTGCAGATCACATCTGTACTGGAGAGTGGACCGAAGGAGTGCTGCCCCTCTGTACCCTCTACCCAGCAAAGAGAGGCTGCACCAAAGATTGGACTGCACCTTGGACTAGCAAAGAAAGGACTGTGCCTGTGGTGCCCACCTCGTAGAAAAGTTGCCCACAAGCCCTAGACAGAGAAAAGGACTCCAAGAGTCAGTTGGCTCACTCCCTGTTGCAGCCACAGGGCCATAAAAGCGGGGAAGCCTGCTTGAGAGCCCAGCTCCAAGAAGCCTGACCGCTGCTGTATGCAGAGGTGCAGCCTGGGAGACCAAGTCTTGACCCTCAAAAGCTGCGCCCCAGTCTGCTGGATCCGTGACTGTTGTCAGAGTGCAGTTTGGTCGCCCAGCACAGAAGTTACTACAAGTTAAACTGAACCGCTGGTTTTGCTGTAACCAGAGACCAGTAGACCAATGGCAATTGGTGCTGGACCACATTTCTTGGGACAGCGGCCCCTGAGGCCAAAGTCACCCCCCTATGCTCGAGAACCAAGCATAGGCCATAAGAAGACCCCTGACACTGGCTCGGTATTGCTGAGCATCTTCAGCATCCTGTATCCCCTCTCATACAGATCACTCCATTAACTTCTTAGTCAGTTTGCCCTGAGGACTCAGAACTGGACTGGAAACTGCTTATACAGACAGGTAACTCTGCTCCGGGACCTGCCTGGGCCTTGTGACTGGCTTCCTATTGGAGTTGGTCCCCTCAATAGTGCCAATATAGCTGTTTTCAAGTTGCTTGTTGTAGCTAACCCTAGACCGCAAGTCGTGGTAGCTAACAAATATTTATTGCATATACTGAAAAACAGTGATTTATTGTTTCTGAAAAAAAATCATAGCTCCGAAACCCTATGGTGGATTATGGTCAATGAGGTGCTTATTGAAAGATAAAATTATAACCTATTTTTATAAATTGGTGTCAGGTTTTCATTGGGTTGTGTTTTTTTTCTTAATCAACTATTCTGGTACTTCTAAATGCTTTACACTTGTTCCTTTGATAAAGCTTGACTGCTCTGGGCCACAGCTAACCAGGACAGATCTAAGGTTTTACAAACGAACCTCCCTGGACCTGAGTTTGTGTCATTGTTACACAGTGAGGTCACACAACCACACCATGGAAGAATTCACATTTCCTCACAGAGTATTTTGTACTTTTAACTAATTGCATTGTTGCTTGGTACAGGGGGAAGGAGAATGTCGCAGCGTGCCAGAGGTTTTCTAATACATACATAAACAAAGTAGGCCTGGGTGAAATAAAAATTACGCTGGTTTAAATGACGCAATTTGGGGACTTCACTGTACGGGAAATTCCTTATATTATGCCTTTATACTACGTTGCATAAGTATGAGTCATTGGCAGTAAAAATCTACCGGAAACCAGCCATTTACAGTAAACAGTTACCATCAACTCACTAGTACAAGACCATGCAAGCGGATGTTGGTTGTGTTGCTTTAATTTTTATTGTACTAATTATTTATAGCACCAAATACATTCTAGAGTTAAATGATGGATTTGCATTTTGCATTATTACGTACTATTCTGCTTAATTTTGCTGAAAGTTTACATAACTATGGTAAAGCAAATTACAGGAGTTTCGCACATCCCTAAAATAAAGAAATGGTTGCTTTAGAAGGTAATGTACAAATATATCCCTATATATGTACATCAACGTAGAAAGAACAGTCATGTGCCAAGACATGGCATTGACCAGCACCCCCACTCTACAAATTGTTTCAGCACCATTGTTTTAGGTTTTAATTAAAGGAATACTATGAATAAATTAGGTGAACAGATTAACAGAAGTTATTGTCTGAAACTTCTATCTTTGGCTTGGGGCCTATGAAATTAACTTTCTGCAGGCACTGCCATTTGTGGCATACAAGGAAACTGTGCCATAGGAAAAAGAATATATGTACCCATCATCACACTGTTTGGACTACGGCGAAGCTGAGATTGAGACCCTCGATTTTAATTCAATGTGGAGCAAAACATCCGAGCTAAGCTGTTTTTCAGTATGGTTAGAGGAGAGACTGAAGCTCAGAAGGGACGTTAGGCCTTCAAGGGTTGGAGGCCGCGACCTCCCCAGTGATGACCCCCGGTTAGGAAAAGGTTGGAAGGTGGATGGGCCTAGACGTGGGTTGTTATGGAAAGCAGAAGAGGGTAATGATATGATGTTTTAGTCCATAGGTAGATCAGATTTTTAAGGCGATGGAATCAAGTTGTCGCAAGGTCTGCTAACATTTAAGCAGCCTTATCAGAGGTGTGTCGGTACTAAACTGCTGAACCCTACTCCTTATGGCATGATGCAGGGCATGGGTGCCCAGGGCGGGTTCATGTGGGCTGGATCAATACTGTCTGTGGGTGCTAATCAAGGACTGTGCAAGTGAGTTACATTTATTTTAACTATGCCAATTAATATACAGTGTGTAATTTGAGCCGGAGGTTGCAGGTGGGGCCTATCACAGTCTTTTTGAGGACCAGAACTTATTTTTCATCAACAAACTTTGACCCAGAACAAGAAAGAGAAAGGCAGCAATGGGGGAAAGGGGGAAGACGAGAAAGACAGACAACAGTGACAAATGGGAGAAAAAAGACTGAGATAAAGGGGCAGGGAGAGAGTGGGGTGGATGAAGGAGGCATGAGGTGGCATTAAGACTAGACGGTCTTGCTATTCGGAAACTCCGACATTCTGCCACGGAGTTGGCCGGCTGCTGGAAAAAACTTTGGGTCCCTCCACTCATTCTTTAACAAATAACGCACTGCAAATATGTGACTATTTTGAAAACCTTAAATATAGTTCCAGCCCTACTGGACCTACACTGAACACCGCTGATTTGAACATAGTGTAATTGTAAACGTGGCGCTGGCATTTAAACAGAATATTGTTTTTTCTTGGAGAAACTGCACACTCAGACACAGGGGCTCTTGTCTGTTCTCTGCAATCGGTCTAGTTCAAAACAATCCGTCGTCTTCCACCTTGTGCACATGGGTACTCTGGTAAGAACTGAGAAGGATCAACCCCTCTAGCAGAAATGGACTGGCCTATCCTAGAGGCCTGGGATAAATGTGTCTCATCTCATTATAGTGTTTACATAAACTGCGGACTAAGCATTTCCTGATGAGATCTGGTTCTAACCTGCGTTTCATTGGTTCAAATACCAGAGACCCCGCCTCTGCCTTAGATAGGTTCCGGGTTCATAAACCGAGTTAAGTTATTAATACACCTGTTATTCAGAGTGCATTTTAAGTGCATCTGTTTGGAACGTGGGAGCCCTAACAGTTCAAGCCTCCTCTTCGACGGGCGTCAGATGACTCTTGATAGAGTGTCTGAACCATGAAAGAGGAAAGGCTGATGCAGCTAGCGCTATGTATAGACAAGGCATAATTATCAATACGGCAATTATAATAATTTTATTGCATTTTTTTTTTTACATTTTGTATACGATAAGAACACATTTGCAACGAAAATAGACGACGAATGCTGCTCATAGAGGTGTAAATCGTATAAACTGCATGTATTTTCTCTTGTAATCTCGGACAGATTGGTCATTCCGCAAGTATTTTGTTAGTTTTTACCCTCAGTCACAGACCGTATTTTTCGGGGACCCAGTTTTCCGTGATCGAGGATGCAGGATGTTAGGCCGTAATGCTTCTGATAGCGGGAACATGAAGGGTATAATTATGGGAAGAAAACTGTGGGCGAGATGTGGCGTATAAAGCAGCATCAGGGGGGCTGTGCAGAAGTGTTTTTAACCATTCTGAAAGATAAACAATAACGCGCCTGTGTGTGTGTGTGTGTGTGTGTGTGGGGGGGGGGTGTTCCCCTTGCTTCAACCTTTGTGCTGCTGCAGCACAAAGAGTATGGTTTGGGAGTGTGTGTCGCACGCACATCTGTGGAATCCAGAAGCAAAGGGTGGAACTGTCTCCCCTCGTTACCTGGCAAATAAATTGAAATTGTCCGGAGGCTCTCGACCTTCTCGCAATGCGGAAAAGCTTCTGCTTGAGCCCCCCTCCTTCAAAAGGGAAAGATCGATGGCGCAATCCTTCTCAGGCAATGCGGTGAGAATCTGGAACTCGCTTCCCCCATTGCTCTGTGCCACCTCCTCTACCCAGATCTTCAAAGCTGACCTCAAATCTCTTCTCTTCCAAAGACACTTTGAGAACTAATACTTTCGTTCTCAGGTCCCTCTAGGAAGTTCGCTCATCATTGTGAATTTGTATTTTTTTTCTTGTACATTCCTCACCCTTGCGTGCTGTGTTGGATTTTGTGTTTGTGTACCCTTCCTTTTAAGTCTCCTGTTTATCTTTGTATTGTTCTATTGTGTAACACTTTTCTCTTGTAACGTAACTGGTTCTATTGTACAGCGCTCTGACACCTTCGGGTAATGTCCGCGCTTTATAAAAATGCACTAAATAAAATAAATAAAAAATAAACTGTCTGAAGCAACGTTTCTCAAGCACCGGGGTCTCGTGGGGACTCGAGCCGTGCCTCAGTGGTGAGGTGAATAAGAGTGACACGTGGCCAGCAGCTGGGGCTGCCTGCTCCCAGCGCTGCTTGTGACCAGGGCTGTTTTCCATAGGACCCGGACCCCCCAGGTTGGCTCCCGGCCCCGCCCCCATCCAAACCCACAAATCAATACTTGACGACCAAAGCTGTGGGTAAAAGAGGCCATGTTTATTACAAACCAACACACAAACATGACAATATATAATTAATACAATTCGATACGATATGGATTTATCAAATTCAACCGTTAAGCAATATGTACATTTAAGTTGATCATAAAATCATAATCCATCAGCAAGTCTGACAGAACCTAATTTATATACCAGAAGAATGTTGTCTATTGCTCCAGCACTAAAGGGCCTTCTGGCTCGCGTCCCCCAACCAACTGAGAGCCACGCAAGGCGCAACCCACCTGCGTCCTTGAGAGGTGAGCCCCTGCCATCTGGTCCTTGTCCGCCACCTGAGGGGCCCACCCCTCCACCACCAGGCTGCCCAACGGGGCTCGTAGGGAATAACCAGGGGCGGATGCCCCATGCCCTAGTTTGTAAACTGGCGCCCTTGCCCCCAGCCGGTGTCTCCATTCTCTCTGGGGTGAGCTTACCGTATCACCCCCTCAGTGCTGGCCTAGGGAGTATGCAGGAGGACTCCCTTAACAATGTAAGGCAATTTATGTGGCCTCCTTACCGCCACAAGGGCGACCAGGGCAAACCGCCCTTCGCCCTCCCCACCACAAGGCAACCCTTCCTATCAACCTTCAGGCTCGGAGCCATGTCGACTTCAAATGCACGGGTTCCTCAGTCTGGTTACCTCTGTAATGAAGGATAACCAACTCAGGGGACTGCAGTCCCACATGGCGTCTTCCGCCAGCTGCTAATGTGTGGGATCCGAGGATCACCCATGCCACTCACCCAAGGGAGACCTCTCCACCGCCCCCAGCTTCAACTCGCTCTGCTGGTTGCAAAAGAGCCATACGAGCCCACCGCACGGGCAACCGACCCAGTATTAGTCGTGGCTCTTAATTTCGTCCTGGCGCTATGAGACCACGCTATCTTGGAAACGTCCTATCCAAATATGGGCAACCCAGACCGAGCTCCCTCGAGGCCCGTTGACCCAATCCCACCGTATCATTACCTCTGTAATGCAAGATAAACCAACTCAGGGAACTGTAGTCCCACATGGTGTTTTCCGCCAGCTGCCAATGTGGGGGATCAGAGGATCACCCGTGTCACTCACCCGAGGGAGACCTTCTCACCGCCCCCAGCTTTACTCGCGCTGCTGCTTGCAAAAGAGCCATACGGGCCTGACGCACGGGCAAGTGACCCAGTATCTACATCGCTTTGGCAAATATACCACCTCCATCTTGTCCGGTGACATATCCGGCTTGCCGCGCATGTCGCTGCCCCGATTCTGATTAGAGTGACCCACTACCTCGATCCCCCAGCTGCAGGAAATAGTCCAGCACGCGATATGCCCTAACTATACACAAGTCTGCACATGATAATCGGTGGGCATGTACGCCCCCCTGAGCATCAACCAGCCGCTACAGATCCCTTCCAAGTAGGCTCAGGTTATAACCTCCCCTAGGGAGTGAGTCTATCTACCTCCAAACCCAGTGAGCAGGAACTGCAGACCCCCCCATTGTCCCGAGACGCGATGTCCCTACCAGTTTGCTCCCCCTGGAGGGGTCCCCAAAATAACCCTGCACCTGTTGCTGGAAATAAGGTCAATCCGTCGGATGACTACCCCCAAAGTGGAGGTCACTCCACATGAAACTTGCTCGGATCTTGCCCCAAAGGGAGCCGAAACCCAATTTAGTCCGCTTTTCTGCCTTCATTTATATCGATTGTTTGAAGAGTTTTGGTACTGTCGGTTTGAAATAGAACAGGGAAATGAACGAATAATTAATGATTCGTTTGGCCCAGTCCTATATTTATAAACAGCCTTCATCATCTTCACAGATGTGTCACATGGCAAGGGACCTGAACGGCCCAAAATTAGTGATGTATTATAAATGAAGGTGTGCCGAAAGCCCCTTGCCCAACCTCTTTTTCTGAAGATTTATATAGCGTGAACTCGACCCGAAGGTATAAGAGCGCTGTACATTAGCACCAGTTGCGTTATAGACGGACACCAGCAATTTGTTATGCATGGTCACATTAAGGGACAGATTTACCAGCCCCTCGCGCCGCTTTTGCGTCACTAACCAGGTAAATTCCATCTTACTCCAAAGGAAGGATTTCTGGCCAGGCAATGGGAAGCTACCTTGAGTCATGAATCACTAACGGGCCTCATCCAGTAGTAAGCTGATTAAACGCGGAAAAAACCCTGAACAACGAAGAGGTGTGGCTGATCAGGACAGCTAACTGATGCACAGATGAGTGGCCTCGCAGGACACTCCACTTCACCCAACTAACCAATGCAAGTTACACGACTGACTGGCATCCTGAAAGTGACATTAACGGAATCCTGTAACCCGAACATGCTGCCCAGTAAGCACCCTCTATTAAGCAAGCATGTAAGTATGCTACCTGTCTGTACGCTGCCCACACCGGAACGCATGGCAGCCCTGTACTAAGGGCGCCTCTGACTTATGAAAGCGATAGAGAATGTTCCATGCCAGCAAGTCTGCCAGCGCACAGTACGCAGCGCCACCCCTGGCCCATGAACGCCCTCCCTGGAGGGAGCAATGCGGCAGAGGGGCAGGGGACCCAGGGGTAAACATGGGCAGTGTGTTGTAAGCCCCCTGAAGTGTACACCTAGGATCCTCTACCCTATTCAACACTCCCCGGGCTGTTTTTACTGTCTCCTCGTTGTTCCCCCACCAAGTTCCTGCCCCTACTGCCCATTCCTCCTCCTTATGTTATCGATGCCATCCTGAAGCTGGTGACGCCACCTCACAGACGCCTACGATACAAATTGCAACACAATCTGTGTTAAGAAGGGGCCGGTTCTGGCCCCGGGACACGCTAGTATGAAGAGAGGTAGGTGCCCGTTCAGGAACACACGTACTAAAAAAGGAGATCTGTGCCCAGGGACGCAAATGTACGAAGAAAGGTAGGTGCCAGTCCACAAAGACGCATTCACGAAAAAAGGCATGTGAAACCCCAGGATCACGCATGAAGTTAGAAGCGACAGATCCGCCAACCCACCTTCACCAGGCGAATCCCACCCTATGGGCACATTTGCTTACACCGTCCCAAAGAACCGACAGACCCTACAGACGCGCACGTCAATAGAGATGTGTCCCATGGAGAGACATATCAATCCAAGGTGTAGACCGACCTCGAGGACGTACCCATTCTAGGGAGGGACAGGTCTAATGTTGAGACATAGCCAGGGAACATACGAGTCCTAATAAGACCCACAGTGTAAGAAAAGGCAAATCTTAACGCGAAGACAGCAAGAGCAAATGGGAGACCGTCGGTAAAAGATGGAGAGACAGTCTTAGCCAACAGGGGCGGGAAGAAATGACCCTCCTACCTCCCAAATACAACCGTGCTAAACTTAGCTTGTAGGAAGAACAAAGGTCGCAACACAACCAACAGTTTAGGCCAGTCCAGACAGTAAAACGCTAGATACCGCCACAACACTCGTTTGAACACCGACGATATAACTTACGAGATTGTAACCTGGAAATGAATGTGTGCCAAAGGGTCTCACCATCTGGCAGACGTCAGCACCTCCTTTGTGGCCGATCCCAACCACAACACTCATACCTCACACACTAGCTCTGCCCCACACCCTTGAACTGCTGACCTTCCGCGCTCATGCTCGAGAGGCCGTGCCAGCAACAGACGAACGAACCCCCAACCAGATCCTCAGGACAGTAACCACCGTCATCAGCTACAAGCAGAGTGTGAATGGCATAATAAACAACACAGGCCAGAATGATTCCAACAATGAACTGTAAGGGTATTTAGGGGGGGGCAGCTACCATGGTCTCGCCGAGCTCTAGGCGAGTCACGAGGCAGATAAGGTTCCCGTGCGTAGACCAAGCCCGACAAGCTACGAATCTCTAAAGCTGTGCTCCATCTCCTCCCCCACATACATAGGAGCCACGTGCCTTGGGTTTACAGGCGCATACTGATGCACCCAATGTTACGGAACGACCTCTATAATCCTCGGATGTCCTGCCCTGAGACTCTTACCTCCGGTGCACCCAGGCTCTCCCCTGGGGCTCCCACCACCCAATGCCCCAGGGTGCAAAAGGGCCTCTCTCGGGACACCGAACAGGATGCAACCTCCACTGGCCGCCCTGAAGAACCTACCAGCGTGAGCATACCAAGCCCGCCCCCTCACTGCATCACCCTGCCCGTTTTCATATTGAGGCACCTCTCCTTAGTTAGATCCCTGCAATACCCTGTGATCAAACCATCCTGGCACTGACAAACAAAACGTAAGGGTAGCTGGACGCCCATTAACCACTCTAAAAGACATCCAACATGAAATAGCAGCGAATGGAAAAGCGCCACCAGAATCAAACCCCTCCCCACTTGGTCAACAAGAGCCTACATAGCTGCGTCATCTCGGGGCTGCTCCGGGTACAGATAAATGCTGATTCGTAGCCTGATGTCCCCTTCAGCGTTAGTGCCGTTCCCTGCGCCCACCACCGTGAGGTCGCCGAAATTGTGCAAATTCGTGTCTAACTCCCCCCGGCGAAGACCATACAGTCACATCACACCCCCGAGGCCCCCCTGGGCCATTGTCTCAATAACCGATAACCACGAAATGAGCTAACCTTCTGCACTGTGCCTATAACCAGGCATTTAACTATTGACCAGCTGCTAATGTGTGATCGAGTATCAGTTCCGCACACAAAATAACGGAGACACTGCAAAAAGTGTAGCTGAAAATGGATTGTGAAAAGACCATGTCGGTTTCAACACCTGACTCCAGCCGGAGCTAATCCTTTTATCCCCTGCCTTCTGCCAGATCTCTTCCTTTCCCCCACTGCCTTCTTTTTGGTTGAATCAACGCACAGCTACAAATAAAGATGCCCCTTTTGGGTCATAAACTGCCTTGACCTGAATCATTAATCGCACTTTTATTTATATCTCCGCATGTTCTTTAAGCCCCGCTTAGACACAATTGAGGATTCCCGCCGTTTGCTTATTCTAACCCGCCCTTTTCACTCCGGGTGACTTGCAGCTAAGCTCGCCCTGCATGGGCGTTATTGTCGTGTTTATTGTCGGCGCTCAATCTCCCCAGAGCCTTACTACCGCCCGCCAGCCGTCGGTAATTAGAGGAGGAGAGGGGCACATGAAACTGACGCGGTCACTCCTTTTACGCACGTCTTTAATTATGCGCACCAGGCAGTCGCAAGAACCAGAGGCGTGAGGGGTCACCTGATCCGGCCCCCCCCCCGTTTAACCACAAAACAATCACAAAGCCTCCCCCGCGACTGCCCCCTGCCACAACCAAAGGCCCCCCTCCCTTTACCTCCGTGTACCGCAAGTACACTACGGCTAAATCCCCGCTTCCTAGGCTGCGCCACACTCCAGCTGTACAACAACTACACTGTCCTTCGAATCCCAGGAATAGCTGCGAGGCTCCCACACGACGACCGCTGTTCGTAAAAGACGACGAGCGCCGGTCCCCCAACGTCGCGTAGACTCGCCGACCTGCAGAAGAAGAGACAAGAAAAAGAAGTCTGCGACGATCTGGAGATTCACGGAGTCCCCTGAATACCGGGGCCGGCGCCGTAAGGAAGAGAGGGCGAGGACCAGGGCAAGTTGCCCTAAATATGCCCACGCCCACTCCTCCCCCTCGCTGTTGCCTGCTCCGGCCGGAAGTGACGTCACGACGTTGCCCCGGAAGTGATTCACGCTGTAGTTACGCCCAATCCTTTGAAGAGGAACCACGAGGGCGTGGCCGGGGGGGCCGCGTCCTAATGGCGCGCTTCCTTACTGTTCGCGCTTTTCCATATGGTTGACTCCTACAATAAGTAACAACTTCTTATTACGAGTCCAGCGACGTTTCTATGGCCTCTAGTGCAATACATTTGTTATTGACACAACAGTGGGTTCTCGGACAGGAAGTGACACAAAGCATCATATCTGCTACCCATTCACAAGCAGTGTGTCCATTGCAGTGCAGTTCACCACACCGTGCAGGTTGCTCCTTGCATGGTGCACAGGTTCTGTTTGAGGCAAATCAGTGCTTAACGAGAAAGGGAAGTCTTTGCAGTGCCATTCTTATGGTGAGATGATTCCACACTCTAGAGGCCTCCTGGTCAGCACCCCCCTCTCAAATGCATGAGTGGACTCACGAGGGCACCCAGGGTTTGGACAGAGACACACCAGGCCCCTCGAGGGGGGGGGGGGCAGTCTGACGAGCTGCTTCCTCCGTTGGACCGGAAGTGGCCACTGTGCAAATAGTGAACCTGCGGGATGTAGGGTCATGTCTAGGTCACCTGGGAAAGGGGACTTCCCACTTGGTAGAAGCTTAATTACCACTGCCCATCTGAGCCTGTCAGCGCAGAGACCAACGCGGCTCAAATTCCATCTATCCTAGGCATGGGGTGTTTGAGGGTACTAGCTGGTCCTTTTGTGGTGTGTCTGTTGTTTGGCTGCCCATAGAGGGGTCTTGTTTTCTAGTCCGAATGGGATGGGTGGATGCCAGAGTGCTGCTGTCACTCGGTCCTTCACTGATGAGGTTGGAGAGCAGTAGCCCATCACAGAGAGAATTGAGGGTCCGTTCACTGGTCAGAGAGTGACTGGACAGTCTGCGGAGGCAGCTTGAGGTAATTATATTCCCCTCAATTGAGTCGACATACACTCGAATGACCTGGACATTTACCTGAAAATGCCCCTGTGTAATCTTATGTTTGAGTAACACTACATAAATCCACTGAGTCAGAGAGTTTTTACTTATCCAAAAAGTTAGTGTGGTTCCTAAGTAGTTACATTACACTACAGGGTAGACTAACTAAGAAGATACCGCCTTGTAGTTATAAGAGCTCTACGTAGCTCACACACATTCAGCCGCACCAAAGAACTCTAGTGTGTTGCTTGGGGAGGACGTACCCTCCGACTCTTCTGCCACATGGATATGATCCCTCTTTTTTTGGCCATTTGGACGGAAAGGAATAATATCTGACCGCTATAATTAGGGTTAAAAAGTGGGTAGTAAGCTGTACAAGAAGCAGAATTTTCATCTGCGCCACTGCTGGGGTACTGGGAATGCAGATGAAATGCTGAGCAGCATCCAGTGATTGGCTGCACTGTGTGAAATCCTTCATTTGTGCGTAGATCAAGTTGAGAGACACAGTATGTATCAAGTTGGGAATGCTGGAAAACGAGGTCCGTGGCCGTGAAGTTGATATTTTAGCAGTGGCCAGGCAAGTGTTGCGCTTCTTTTTAAACTAAGTGCCCTGCTCTCGATATTGTTTTTAGGTTGCCGAGCTCAGCTGTCTGATTAGCGAATGACATTTTGGGGACTTTCAGAAAGTTGACCTGGGAATGCTTTCTGCCCATGGCTTGCTATTGGCTTTGTGGTTTGTAACTCGCATTTTCGTGCTTTCGATTTGCTGGCTTCATTTGCTTTAGGCTGTGCAGCTTGAGTTCGTACCTCCCCATGCTAAAGCTGTATTTACAGTATTTTTCCACTAACTCGTTTTGTGTAATAAACACAACTTTAAATCTTGTTCTCATCTCCTCACATTTGCTGGGCATTCAAAGACCGAGGTCAAATGTGAATCTGTGTTTTCGTGGGAGCCTGGTGTTTGTTTTGCTTTCAGATAACTTCAAAGTGACAGTGTTTATAGGAAAGAGGAATGCAGCGTACTTTCTCCATGGAGCCTGCTTGTGCTCTTTTTAGGTCTCGCCTGAGCCAGCGCTTAGCGCTGCTCTCGGCGAGAGTTTTAGTAAGCGTGTTTTGGAAGTGCAAACAGCAGTGGCTTTTGCTGGCGACCAGCTTGCGTTCACGATAGCGTGCACGCGCGCAACCGCCAGCTTTCAGCGCCCGATCAGGCGCCATCTGTCTTTCCTCTCACTTGATTCCTTTCACGCTCGTCCGCCCCTCCCCCTCCGCGTCGCGCTCCTTTCACTTTCGCGCGCGGCCAATGCTTGTTTTTTAGTACTTTTAATCAGCTGGCTTTGTTTTGTTTTCTATTTCTTTACTTTTGTTTTAATGTTAAAAATAAAGCGCGGGTGCCGCGATTATAGCAAAAGTAAAGAAATAGAAAAAACCATCTATTTGTTTACTTTTGCTATAATCGCGGCACCCGCGTTTCACTTTTGATGTTAAAAGTAAAGCGCGGGTGCCGCGATTATAGCAAAAGTAAACAAATAGATGGTTTTTTCTATTCCTTGAAATAGAAAAAAACATCTATTTCTTTACTTTTGCTATAATCGCGGCACCCGCCTTTCACTTTTGATGTTAAAAGTAAAGAGCGGGTGCCGCAATTATAGCAAAAGTAAAGAAATAGATGTTTTTTTCTATTTCTTTACTTTTGATTTTGGCTTCCACATTTTAACAAAGTAACCGTGTGATCCGGGCCAAATTAAACTGTTAACGTTGCACCTTTAATCTGCTGCTGCATTGTGTATCTTTTGGCACAGTTCTTCATACCTGTTAATGCTCCACCTTGCATCTGTTGGTCTTTGCATCGGTAAGCACAGTGCCTTGTACCATCTGGTGCATCACCTTGCATCTCTTAGTGTCTTGCTTGTCCCGTCCCACATGCCCCCGTCCTATGTGAACGCCTCCACACCCCTCCCCAAACAGAAACAAGCATTGGCATAGCCAATAGGTCTCGCCTTTGGGACCTTATAAGTGTTTAGTTATCCAGCACAATATCCTTGGTGCAACAACATCAACTGTTGCTTGGCTAAACACTTATAAGGTCCGAAAGGCGAGACCTATTGGCTATGCCAATGCTTGTTTTAAATTGTATTTTATTTTAGACGTAGCCATCTCAAAAGGTATCTCGTTCTTCATCTGCACAATCCATTTGCACATTTTTTGCATAATTCCTCTTCTTTGGTGAGTGCGTTTAATTTGCGAAACTGCCTTTTTAGGAACAAAGTACAAAGCTGAATTTCAGTCTCAGCGTCATCCTAACATATGGTGATCTTGGGCAATTTGCACTGTTTATGGCCCATTCCCTGTCAAGCAGAGGATAAAATCTTTTCACAGGAAAGAGCCAGCTACTTTGTAACACAATTTAACAATGCTTGGTTTTCACTTTGATGTTTAAAGCATATGCTTTTTATGAAAACTTTTGTGTTTGTTTAGCTACACAATAATTATGTATTTTGTCTGCAACTGTGCCTTTTTCGGAACACATATATTACTCGATATAAACGATTTCCGCATTTGTCCCTGCAGGCACTAGGGTCATGATTCCAATGGTGCAGCAGGTGCAGTGGCACAGGGGCCAAAAAGTTTAGGAAACCCACTGAACACTGATTATTGCAATATTTTACTGCTAAATAAACAGTCACAAGTGCCGTTACCTTGCAGGTACGAGGGCCATGACTGCTGCCAAGGACTTGCGTCCATTTCATTCAGTTGATTTCCTTGTTGGCGGCAAACCGCTTGTTGGACGACATCTTGGAAGGGGTTTATTCTCTTTCTTTTTAATGATTTTCTGTGTTCTTTCCATTACTTTGCCAGTAGTCTCCTTTCTCAGGGGAGCCTGAGTTCGGAGTCTGGGGTTGCTGGTACCCAGTTTTGCACCATCCTCAGTTGTCCACTTGTTTTAACTATCTTTCGGCTTGCCGCGGTATGGCGTGAGCAAGCCACGCCCTTGGCCCTGCCTCATGGCGGGCTATTTGAGCACATGCTTGCTGCATCCACGCAGCGGGCGCGCCTCTGGCATGCCAGAGGTGCACCAGAGGCAAGCCTGTCTGCATCCATCCGGATCGCGGCCAGCGCCAGCCCCCCTGCCCGTTCTGTTCCAAAAAGCCGTCCCATAGCCACTTACTCGCGTGAGGCACTGCTTTCCCTTAAGCCATCTGGTAAACCTTTACACTGTTGTCAATTCAACCTTGCCTTATGTGCCATTAACTGCCCACTCATCTCTCAGGCTTGCGCGCCTTATGCAAACTTGCTGGTCTCTAACCCTCAACTAGCCCCCATTAGTATAAACAATCACAAGTTGCCTTGCGCCGCTTGACCTGCGAAATGATAGTGACCTGACTGGTGCGCTGGTCATTGTAAGATCCATTATTAAACACAGCATTAACTTTAATCTATTCCTAGACAAACATAACCTTGCATTGTTTTTCATCACTGACACCTGGGCTTATCTCTCTTCCAGCCCTGATCTCCTATCGGCTCTGCCTGATGGTTACGCCCTCCTCAGTCAAGACCGCATAAGAAAGAGGGGAGGAGGGATCGCAATTGTCCACAAATCTCACCTGAAGATCCGCTTTACCCCTGTGCCCTCACCCTTATGCGAAACAATGTCCTACTGTGTTGACTTGTCCAACAATCAGGCCTTTAAAGGCACACTATTCTACCGGCCAACTGGCGCTCGTTCTACGTTTGCTCAGGTTATCAGTAACTTGCTCGAAGCTAACATTCTCTCCAAAGACTTCACTGTTCTTGGAGACTTCAACTTCCATCTGGAGGTAGTCACTGATAGCGACACATCCGCTTTGCTCCACACCATGACTGCGCTGGCCTTTTCCCAGCTGGTTACTGGGGCCACACATCGAATTGATCACACTCTAGATGGCATTTTTTCTAATAACTCCTCCTTATCGAATATACGGACCTTGCCATTACTATGGACCGATCATAATGCAATTTTCTTTGATGTACTTGACAGCTACACCACCCACAGCCCTGCTGCATTTTCTTCCTGGTCATTATTTCGAGCCTAGCACAATCTGCAGGCGGAAACATTTTCTCAGACCCTACAAAACTCTGTTTCTGCCTTTTCAGCAGACCCTGAGTCTGCAGTCCAGCAATACAATTCCTGGCTTGATTTGGCTGATCATTCCTTGAGTTTGCTTTGCTCACTCCTTAGTACCTGTGAAAAGGATGAGAGCTAAAAGACATAACCCTTCAGCCCCCTGGTTCTCTGCTGAACTTAGAACCCAGAAACAAAGTTGCTGGAGACGAGAACAAAAATCGCGTTCTGGCTATTCCGAAGCTGAAAGAGTCAAATACAAAATATGTATATTGGAATTTACAGCCTTGATATTCATGCAGAAATCTGCTTATTTTACAAGTAAAATTGAAGCAGCTAATAATTCTTCCAAAGGACTCTTCTCCACTGTCATAAAGCTCCCAACTATTCCAACTAACATTTCTAATACATTCAGCCTGTCTTTCTGCAATATGGTGGCAGACACTTTTCGGTGTTTTTAATAACTTCTCCGTTAAACCGCCAGCTTCACTTAGAGAGCCTGATGCAATCCGATCGGCATTGACACCATGCACTTTTGATAAATTCAATCGACCCTCCACTGACAAGGTTATTACTTTGAACAAGGCTTCCAACTCGGGATCTCCTACCGATCCTTGTACCCCCCAGGTTTCTTTCCCTTTTAGCTGAGATAATCACTCCTATACTGACTCACATTTTTCATCTCATGTGCTGTTCTGGCTCCTTTTCTATCGGTTGGAAAAGGGCCTTTGTATCTCCTCTTATCAAGAAACCCTCTTTTGACTCCGAAGGTCCTAATAATTATCTGCCGATCTCCTGTCTGCCTCTGCCAGCCAAACTGATTGAGAAAGTCTTGAATAAGCAACTTGTTAATCATGTGCAGGCAAACAGCCTTCTAGATGAAACTCAATTTGGCTTTCGTGCGGACCATAGCACTGAGACCGCACTCAAAGCAACAGAGGAAATCAGACACTCATTGGATCAGGGTGGCAGAGCTGCCCTCATCCTGCTTGACTTATCAGCAGCCTTCGAAACGGTTTATCATGGGCTGCTGATGCATCAACTGAGCAGGTTGGGAGTGACAGGCCCAGCCTGGATGCTTCTGCATTCTTTTCTCATTGGACATGAACAATCGGTTCGACTTGGTGATTTTGGTTCCGACACCTACTCTTTAGGGTGCAGGTTCCCTCAGGGGTCCTCGCTCAGTCCTACATTGTTCAATATTAACATCACTCCTCTGGCAAAGCTTATAAAATCTTTTGGATTTGCCTTGACATCACGTGGAGACGATAGTCAAACCGTCGTCGAATTTGACTGTGACGACTCAGGAACGACATCTAACTTCCAGGACTGCATGGAGGCAGTCAGTTCTGATTGAAATTGAATTCAAGCAAGACTGAGGATTTTTTTTTTTTTTTTAAATTGTTTTTATTTACATTTTTCTTGATTGTAGTACAGATACAGTGGAGATTTAAAAAAACAAGGTCTTCTGCAGTGTTACATTGACAGTAATGTTCAACAGCAGCGATATATATGACAGTAACAAATAAGTTGTCAAAGATAGTAATTCAATTTCCTTATTTCTCAGACCTCTTCCTCCCAACTTCCTCCTCCCGACCACCCCCCGGCCCCGGGGGTTCACTGCGAGTCTTCCATCCGGAGACCATAATGTTTTATCCATGGTTTCCACAGAGGTTTTGAATTTTGGTCCACTGGCACCTTTTTGGTCCTCCGCTTGGTGGCCCTCTGATCTAGGTGTCCTCCCTACCCCTGAGAGGGCAGCTGTCCTATCATGATCAGGCAAATACGGTCACATCTTCTGCCTTTTACACACTCTGGCTCATTTAAAAAATTCTACCATTCATTCCTGCCACCTTACAGAAATCATTAGTCATGTCACTTATACTCTCTAAGATCGACTATTGTAACAGTCTTTATCTGAACGCCAATCAACATGCCTTAAATAAACTTCAAACTCTTCAAAACGGCTGCTTCTCAATAGCTCCAAATATCAATCTGTTTCCAAATCTCTTGGGAAGCTTTACTGCTGCCCATCAGGCAGAGGGTGCGTTTTAAGGCACTCTGCATTGTATTCAAAGCTCTGCATAATCAGGGCCCTTGTTTTCTTCAAAAGAGCTTTACCTGGCACATGCCTGCCCGATCTCTTCATTCAGCCTCTGCGTTGCATGTCGTGGTGCCTAGTTTTCGATGGGCCACCTGGGGAGACCGAGGCTTTGTGTATAACACCGCTAAGCTATGGAAGGACCTCCTTCTCTCCTTCAAGGCTCGGCCAAATCTCTTGACTTTCAGGAAATCTCTGAAACCTTGCTGCTCTCCACCATCTAAACCTTCTGCTCTCACTCCACTATCTAAACTATCTGCTTCCCTTTGCAGTTCTGCTAGCGCCAAGAGGCCTCCGGGCATTCGTGCGCTCTACAAGACTTTCTAATATAACATATAACATAACATAACATTTGAATGGTGCAGCAGGTGCAGTGGCACAGGGGCCAAAAGGAAACCAGCTGAACACTGATTATTGCTATATTTTACTACTAAACAAGCAGTCAGGAGTGCTTATTTGGTTCTTCGATAACCATCGTGCCCAATGTAACACATAGCCGAAAACATCATTGTAATAACAGCTGTAACCTATTGGACTTCTCTGTCTATCTACAACTTATGTTACATTCAGCACATTTATATGGCACATTTTCACAGTATTTCTATGGTCCTAAAATGCTTCTGCACCTGGGCACACTAACACCTTGACAAGGGCATTCTCCATTCTATAACATTATCACTTCAGGCATTGCAAACACTATATAAATACTTTTAACTTACCATATGGCATTCCATGCCAAGCATTGGCAAAGCCAATAGGTATCGCCTATGCGAGATCTGTTGGCTTTGTCAATGTTGTTTTTATTGCCATATTATACAGCAGCACTAGCTTCAGTGCAGCATAACTGAAAAGAAAAAGAAAAAAACTATATAACGCGGACAACACTGGCTGTCATACAGCTTTTTTTTTACATTATTTCCAGCCATTTGCAACATAGCTGAAAAGCATTAGTAGTAAAGCCAATAAATCTCACATAAGCAAGACCTATTGGCTTTGCCAATGCTTGTTATACTACGCACCTTGTAGCTCCGCACACCACCCCCACCAGTAAGCTGAGTGTTCCTCCTTGCTTGAATAGAGCACCACTATGAAACACAGCACCAGCAGGGTTCAGGCTTTCGTATTTTGACCTCTAACACAGTGCTGCTGGGTCATGCTGGGGGCATCTTTTACTGGGAGGTGGATATGGAAAGGCACACCTGTCACTTGGATTCATTTAATCCAATTGTATTAATTATGCACTTATGCCGAAGCACTGTACAGAGCACAATGACAGGAATACAAGCAATATAGAGCTTATAGATAGAAGTGGCAAACAGATAATTCAGCTGTGTTGACCAAGCTTAATGCTGCCTGGAAAAGACTTGTGAAGATAACTTTTCAAAGAATCACAAAAGATGTGCAAAGAGGTAGAAGATCTGGCAGAACACTGGGAAGGGATTTCCTGAGCTTGGAGGTCAGTATGGCATAGGATTTTGATGAAGAAGAGGCATTTAGAGAAAAGGGCGAGACCAGCCTAAACCAGGAAACAGAGTGCCGGGGCAGGAGGTAATGTACAGTTGAACAAGACGGTACAGTTGAAGACTATCCATAGGTAACAGAACTGAAGACAGGAAGAGAAGGAAAGCCAGCTGACAGACATAAGATGAGGAGAAATCGAGCTATGGGATCTTAAAGAGATGAGTGGCTTTGTTAAAGAATGATTTTAGAAAATGCAGGAGAATAGGCTGGAAGAGCAATCAGCAGAGTGAAACATTGGTCAAGACTTGACAAAATAAAAGCAGAAACTTGAGTTAGGGTGGCCTCGATATTCAGAAATAGGTAGTTCTTGAAAAGATTGTAGAGTTGAAAGTGGCAGGACTGAGAAAGCAGTGGAAATCTGTGAGGCAAAAAGAAGAGTATAGAATAGAAAGGGATGCTTAGATTTGTGAACAACAGGGTAAAGGGAATGATAACAGGAAAGAGGTAGAGGAGGAGGCGGGGAGATATGAGTTGAAACTGTGGCTAAGAAGCGAATTTTAGTTTAAATGAAGCAAATGAGAAAGCAACAAGGAGATAATGGCTGAAATAGAAGAGGGGATGGTATTATGAATGATTGGGTAAAGAAGGCAAAGGAGTTAAAATGCTGTGTGTTATTAGCGTAGAGGTGGGAAGGAGTGTTAGCAAGGAGCAATGATCTGAGAGAGAGAGAGATGTAAAATAAGAAGTGGGCAATGGACCAACCCCTTGGAATCTCGTAGTGCAGAAGAAGAGAAGGGGAATTATTCTAAAAAGCAGACAATGACCACCCTCAGGACTGCTGGACTCTGCGCATATGTGGAGAGACCTGCTGGTAGTGTGAGGGCAAACTGCTGACTCCTGGGTGTCCAGATGAAAGAGTAGACAACATGAAACCAGGCCACATGAGACTGTATGAGAGGACAGCAAAGAGAACACGGCACACCCTGTACTTTGGCCCTTGAAACCACCAGGTTCAAGCATTGTAGATTGGGATCTGGCAAGTCCCAAGAAACTCTGGGCACCCAATTGAAAAGTAGGATTGAAGAGGAAGGGCACTTACCAGTTGATGCAAAATTCAGCAAGTGGGTAAATATTGGGCTACAGTACTACCAATGAACAGATAGACCTTGTACAGAGTTTGTGCACTGTGGAGATTTGTAATGGAGTTTGGGTGCTCACTGCAAGTTAGTTCGAATCCACACCCTGAGTCGGGTAAGCCAGGTTGAATGTGGTGCAAAGGTTGAAAGGCCTGGAGTTTATATATTCTCTTTACCCAGGGCTCTGTGCATGGCGAGGTGAGTGTCAGCGCCCTTGGGTACGCGAAAAGGCAGTGTGCGCCATGTTTGAAATTGGTAACATGGCCCTGCTTGACAATACCTATGTGCAGAAGCAGGACTTACCAAGAGCGGCTGACCCGTGACCTGAGGACGAGCACGTTCTAAGATTAGGTGTTGGTGGTATGCTCCAAAGGGGACTCACTGAACACCAGGTAGGCCCGTCAAACATCCAATCAACACCAGTACAATAGAGCCATATCTGACCGCACTTTGAGTCCACCCTCTTGCACGTCTCCTCCTTGAATTGAGAGCTGCTAGGGTCTCGTGACTGTCCCACAACTTCCTTCCCCTTCCACACTCAACCATCAGCAAATAAAGAAGGTGATTTCCGATATTGGTTCCCGTCTTAACTTTGGTTGTCTTTTGACTGTTGCTCTGAGCAGGTGTTCCCTTCAGTTAGATTTTCCATTTTACTCCTTATTTGCTTTATAGAAAACAAAAGTTTTAAAAAAGCCCAAAAAGTTTCAGGTGCTCTGCTGTAATCAATTAGGCTTGATGTAAAAATAGTATTGTTTTAAGAGAGAGTATCGCAGTAATTGTTTTACAGAGCTGATAGTTTATGGTTTCATTATTTGTGTTTACTCAGTAGTGTTCCTTGTTTTACCAGCAGTAACGTGTTTATTTGTAGCTTTTTAACACTATATAACCGGTTTCCGTACGTGACTTGAGAAGCTTGTGTGAAGATGTATGAACTCTTACGTGTGCACAAGTCAGTCCTCCGTTCCCACCCAAAGGCCTACCAAATGGAAAGTGAAAACACATTTCATCGGTGACAAAAACCAAAGATTCAGAACAAACTCCAACACGGTTTGCACTAAAGGAGGATTTGTTCAGAAAGGAGCGATTCCTTTGCTGAAAGGTAGATATTCCGTTCTCCAGCAAGGTGCGGAAGTGGCGTTTTTAGTGTCTGTCCTTCTTTATCAGGATCAAGATGGCAGCAGCTCGTTCACCAGGCCACGCGCAGCAGCTGCCGTCACGCAATGTCGCGTGACAAGTGCCGTACCCTGGGACGTGTCTTTGGAGGTGGGAAGTCGAATCATTTTATTGCATGCCCTGCCAGAGGGGCTGACAGCTGGGAGAAGCAGGTGAAAGGCACGCTCTGGATGTGATAACACGCAGAAGGAGGTCTGCTGCTTGATATTGTGTTGTTTTAATGCAGTGACAGATAGCTGAGCCGAGCCCCGTGTTCATGACACGACTTAAAGTGTCTTTCGCGGGCGGTGCTGCATGAGCCATTAGAAGGAAGGATTTGATGGCTCAATGATTCCCTGCTCTCTGTTTTCCTTCTGGAGTTGTTTGTGTTTTTTCATGGATGTGTCGCCTAATAGGTCCTGTTGGAGATTCCCTGTGGTGGATCCTATGGGTGTAAAATTACTATACCCGACTATATGGTTGTCTGTTGTACAGCGTCGATTATGCGGTGTTGAATTGATGGCTTTTTTGGCACATGTAAGCATGTGCTTGCGGATACTGGTAGGCATGATGGGTGATGTGCCCTGTGCTCTTGACGTCATTTAGAGGTGGGAAGGACATTGTACCTTATTGTATTGCAGCTGCATTTATATAGCGCTTCTAATCCATGACGAGGTGCTGGCTTTATACAGATTCTCACATATATTTGACAATAGTATTTTCTCCAAGTGTCTCAGTGAACGATGCCCTTCGGTGTGGGGGTTGTATCTCGCAGCTGTCATGCATTTGACTGTGCACGTGGGTATCTGTTTATGCCTGTATGATTGTGAATATATGTGTGCCTGGGTATCTGCGTCTGTGAACAAGTTTTTGTCTTGTTCTCTTTAGTTATGACCGTGTCACTTGGTTGTGGGGGCATCATTTAGGATTTTGCATTGAACTGTGTTCCTATTCCTTGCGAAGGTTTAGTTTAGTTTTCAGTAATGCACTTATTCGCATGTTGTAATTTGCTTCACAAAAAAAGCGGTCATGTGCTTGCACTGGTGCCAATGTTTGGTGTAAACCGTGAGGATATGGTGTTGGGGAGTATATACTCATGGTGTGCTTGTAGGTGTGTTGTCTAGCCCTAGACTGTTTTTTTTAATTTTGCTACTACTACAAATGCACTTTCCCATCCGGATTTTTGACACATGATTTTGTACACTGACAATCATTATAATGACAGTTGCATGGTGCTGTTTACCTTTACCAGTTCACTATGTTCTCGAACCCTGTTTCCGGTCCTTGCTCAATTGAATCCTGTAAGTTGCACATTGCAACTCTAACACCGATAGTTCATGTTGATGGTGGGTGGAGACTGGCACATTATCAGCCAAATATTCTCCCCCAAGAGCCAACAGGTCTGTTTTTCAGGTTAAGGCTGATCCAGAATCAGTTTTTTTTTAAATTGTTTTTGTTTTGTAATTTTGGCCGGTTTTTATGTTGGGGCTGTATAATGTGGGGTTTGGCATTGGAATCCATGCCCTCCATTTCACTGGACTGTGGGAAGCTCTGAGCACTGAAGGCCATTCCAAGCCTGTCTTGCTATTACCGTTCTAAGAGGGATTTGAAGATTCTACTGCAGTGGCATACTGCTAGACTGTGTTAAGTATGATTACATTATTTGCAGAAATTCGTATTTTAATTATCAAATCTGATAACTAAATTCAGGATAATCATCCCTAACTTCTGATTGGCTGTGCTTTTTGTGTAGTTTGGATTGTCATGGATGGTGTCCTAACTTTGTTATTAAACCTAATAAACTAATAACCATGGCCACTCGCTCTGTGGATATAGATGAGTATAGAAGGTTAGGTGAGTGGGTACCTCCGGCTCAGAAAAACTCAACCCGTACCAGAGCAGTGGATGTGTCTGCGACAAAGTAGGAAGTGAGACCGTGAACAAAGTCTGTTCTCCTGCTGCCACACTATGGCAGCATGCTCGGACCTCTTGGGTAACAGACTAAGGCCTTTGATTTCTGTGCTCTCTTCAAAGGCTGGAGATGGGTACCAGAGGCGCTACTAGAGCCACATTTCGGTGAGGGGGGCTACAAAAAATTTCGGGGGGTGCTAATTCTTGCAGCGATAGTCCGAGTGGAGATGCAGGGGCTCTAAGAAGTGGTGAAAAAACAACAAAGCCTCGTTAGCAAGTAAATGGTCTTTTAAAGACCTGTGAAGTACTCGAGTGCGGCTGTGTGTGTGCCCGGGAAGCTGTCTCAGCCCGGGCTGACACACACGACGGGGGGGGGCTGAAGCCCTTTCAGCCCAATGGGCATTGCGCGCCTGATGGGTACTGCATGGAAGATTGTCCGTGGCAGCCTTAGTAAACTTTACACCCTAGAATTGTTGAAGAAGTAATACTGCAATCTTCATACAGTAAAATTCTTTGTTTGAAAGGACATTTGTCCTTCATCCACTTTCCTCCTGCAGCTAACCTTTCTCAGACACAAATACTGAGCAGTCCTTTAACCTATTGATGCCAACTCGAGCATTACCAACATGAACAGATTCAGCCATTGTGCCCATCACTGATCTAGGCAGGTTCTGATTGGGTATTGAAGCAGGGGTATCCCGGCCATTAATCTTGGTTGGCTGGCTGCCTTGAAGGCTTCTTGACAGCTCGTGTCATAGTTAGGACTGTTTCGCTTCCTGTGACCACATTTCTTATTAGCATTAATAAAGGTAAATTATTTACTGAAATCAAGTTGTACGGGACACCTACTCTGCTACCACTCTTCTACTCACTTTTGTTAGGTAAATAAATACTGTCCAATCACAGGCACTTCCACACAGCTCATGTTCACTGTGTGCAGGGCTGTGCGAGAGGCATTCTTGCATGGTCGCATATTAGTAACAAATTCACTTCGCTCTTGTCTTTCCTGGATTATAGTTCAGTACAGCATTAAGTTACTGCGGGAGCCATCAAATTTCAGCTCATTCCTTTAAAAGCCACAGACGTGTTGTATTTGAAAACCTTGCTTGGTACTGTCTGGTGGAAAATGAGCAGTGTCGACCAAGTGGTGTTGGAGAATGCAGTCCATCCGACGAGGCTTGCAGAACCCCAGCGCCTGGAAACCCCCAGGGTGACAAGTCGCGCTTTACAAAGAGAAAGTCCATTCTTAGCACCTGAAGTTGTTGCGTTGGAAAAGAGGAACACCCTCTGAAAATGATAAGAAAAGCCTAGTTACTCTTCCTCTTCTTAGCAGCTCCTAAAGATCCTATTCTGCAAATGTTTCGGGTCCATTAGGGTTAGGACAGAATATATACCTTTGCAATACACACCGAACACCGTGGGCCCTTGGAGACTTCTGCTACTCCGCTCTGCAGCCCTTGGATTTAGGTCTGAATCTGGAAGAGAGAACGGCAATGAGAAGAAAGAGCAAAGTTGTTTTGTTGAGGGTTTGCGCATCATTTTTAGGTAGGGCTAGGATGACCCCTGCCCTTTTTAGGTCTCGCCTAGCGTTGCAGTGCAAAGCGCTGCTCGCTCGGCGAGAGATTTTGTGGATGAGGGGTTTTCAGAAAGGAACTCGAAGCCCCGCCCCTCAGTTCCATTGGCTTGCGTCACCGTTTATGCTAAACGGTGGCCTGCCATTGGAAATGGAGTATTTTGGTTGCCGCCCTTTCGCTTTTTGGTCCGGCCCATCCGGACTGGCTCGTCTGCTTTGCGGCTGTCGCAAAGCATTTTCTTAACTTTGTCGGGGCCATCTGCTTTCACTCAGCCGTGTTTATTTTTGCATCGCGCTTTCACTTAAAGTGAAAGTGAAAGCGCGATGCAAATATAAACACGGCTGAGTGAAAACAGATAGCCCCCTGCCTACCCGCAATAGTGAGCGCTTGTTCTATTTCTTCCTTTCCGGGGAGTCCGACTTTTTTAAATGCAAGGCACACGGCAATGTGATTGGCTGTAATAAAACCTTATGTTCAGTGCAGTGAGTGAATGATTCTAAGCGCGTTAAAAGAGACCTTGCTGCTGAAAGCGAGGCTGCACCATAGCACTAGTCTGCGTGCAGGTCTGGGCGCCCTACTCCACCCGGCCTCTGTGTGCAGGACCCATGAGATCTGCAGGGATCAGTAAGGCAGAGACGGCTGCGCCGCATCACTATTCACGGACATTGTTCACCGCAAATCCCTGCAGACGCCATACTGACTGAGCAGAGGCCATATTCCGAGCAGCCACAAATTATCGGCTGCTTGGGGGGGGCTTGGTTTCTGCTGACCACGGCCGTTTTAGTATCCAGCGCTGCACGAATGCCCCGAGACGCCGCCGATTGGATTTACGTATTTATATACCGCGATCCGGGGGCTGACAGCTCTTCACACAATGACACACATACGTCATACACAAAACAGAGCATAAATAACGGATAGCAGACATCAGTGCATATATATATATGCCCTATCAATTATACAGAAGATTTAAGGCCGAATTCCTGCGTAGTCGGGACGCGTTAGACACACTGTTCACTTCCAGATGGTTCTCCACGCGCGTTAAACGGGATTCCGTAGACCCCGGATTGCGTACCTACTTTGGGAGGAGGAAGGGGGGGGGCAGTATCATTCAGCAAATTTGTATGTGACCTCGCAGAAGGGCAGGGGGTGCCTCATTTATACTTTCTTAGTGAGCTATCGCCGCCATCCCTTCCTTGACACAATCACCTTCTTACCTTTCAACAAGGAGTGGTGGTGAGGTGTAGGGCCCCAAAGACGCGGTGCGGAACTCGCTGGGGGCTCAAACGTGACCCTAAGGATTCCCAGGAACTTTAACCTTCTAGACCTTCTGAAGGGCCGCAGCACCAAGAAGACGTAAGCAACACGCGCTCAATGCTACAGCACCCCAAATCTACTTAACAACCGACATGAAATGATAGCAGCCAGCCTATGGCGGGCAGTGCTTTAAATAGGCCGGTACTGTAGCAGCACTTTTTTTATTTTGAGAGGGAGTACCGGCACTTCTCAGAAACAGGCAGGCACTCTGCTACAGAGTACCTCCACTTATTTTTTACATTTCTTTTCGGTTATAAAGTGAGGAGAGTGGGACACAAGACCTGGGCTGTTAGTGATGGAAATTCGGAAAATGAAGGCATTTTAGTGGGGGACAGAGAGGACGGGCGAACAGAAGGGACACTTTGAGAGACGCCGTCAGTACCAGACAGTCAGCCTAAAACCAGAACAGATGCATTCATTTCCCCCCAATAAATGACAACAGGATAAATTCGGAGCAACGCTGTCCTGCCTTACTTAATTGCCTCATTTTAAGATACCTACGAGTGTTAAGGCGCTGCAGAGATCTACATGTAACCAGCAACTCGTGGGCTAACATAAGCACAATAACTCGGCTGGTGAACGTGCTTGCTGCAGAGATCTGCGTCAGATGTGTTTTTCATCAAATAGCCTATGGGATTAATGCTCCTTCTGCAGAGCACTGCCAGTAACCTGCATGTCACATTTTTTTTTTTAATGCAGATTTATATAGCGCGAACTTGACCCGAAGGTATTGGAGCGCTTTACATGAGCACCGGTTACGTTACACAAGGACACATTCAGGCACGGGGAGATTAAGTGATTTGCCCAGAATCACAGGATGTGGACGCGACCCCGAGGCTCGAACCCTGGGTTCCAGCACACTCTTTTTTTTTTTACTTTTACTTTAATAAGCGCGGCGCCGTCTTCACGGACACTGTGCTATGCAATGCAATAGGTGTTGCTTTTGGTATTGTAAATGACAATGCCTTTTAATTTTTTTTAAGACATTGCCATTTACAATGTCAATAGCTCAAAATAATGTCATTGCGAGACCTATTGCATTGTAAATGCTTGTTCCTGTTTGTGGGACCTCAACCCGGAAATTCATCCGCATTCCCACTACATTCTTTTCTGTCTCATCTCCTACTCCCCTGAACCGTCCCTTTTTAATGTTTTTAACCACCCACTTTTTCATTTATTTTTTTTGTGCCACGTTCTTTCAAGCATCACATTTCGGTAGCAAAATGATATTGTGTTTGCTTCTAAATTATGACACTATTAGCTGTCAAAAATCGAGCCACCTTGATAAATCATTTGTATACATTGTAATGTTTTACCATTTTAATGTTTTCCTAGCAAGTTATTGAGCATGTGCAGCTTTTCTTACGTGAGTAAGCATGCGTTGAAGATATTGAAGACTCTTTGTAGAAACAGGAACCTACATTTTCAATGGCTGTTATTAAATGACATCTGTCTACTAACAAAACGTCTTAGCCACTAAAAGAGGGAGATGGTGAGGCTATGCAGTGTATGTTGCCTGTGCTTTTAAAAATGAAATAAAAGGGGGACTTGGCAAAGCTGGCTGCATTTTTGATAACCCCCCATCAGAAAATTCCCTTATGACACCGAGCAGTCCCACCAGTTATTGCTGTTTCTGGGGTATTCAGCGAGGAGGCCAGGGAGATGTCGCAGGGCAAGCCATTGAGTCTGGTGGAACGGAGTTAAGCTACAAAGGCATATACAGCAAGGGAGGTGAGACCGAGCGGAGATGGGACAGTGGAGCGCAAATGTGAAAAGGCTGCCGGCAGCCTTGTAATCACGCAGCAGAGTGTATTGTATTTACTGGAGACAGAGTGACAAAAGTAAGGGGTGCCTGCATGCAGAGGGTCTAATTGGAACTCCCTACATTGTAGTCAGAGAATAAGTTTGAATGAGGACTGAATGCCTGTCCTCTCATAAAACAGATAAGTAGGACTTAGCTGAGCATATTGGCCATATTTAAATCAGGCAACCCATTTTCTATGGCGAGGAGCGCGTCTTTGAGTGGCAGACTGGGTGCAATACTGGACTACAACCACCTTAAGTGCGTGCAGCCCATTATTTACAGTTGAACAGAACTCACCCGTCAAAGAATGATGTTGCTTGGAGCCAAGCACAAGGGAAGACAGACTGACAGTGATTTATTTTACCCTAGTGGTCCTAAACTCAAAAAGTTAAATTAAATACACTTCATCAGAAGGTCCACTGTTCCTGAGGAGAGAGCCAGTCCTAGCTGCCTTGGGTAGGATTAAGAGCTTATTCTACCACATTGAGGGTACATTTGTCAAACTTAATGAGAGAGTCACCCAATTAAAGAGCAAGACGGGTGCATTGGAAGTGAGTGTGGATGGCATAGTGCTGCAGCAGGCGCTGGCCCTAACCTCACCACTATGGACAAACAGCTATCTGTTGTGGTGAAAATGAAAAAAGCATTGGAGTGCGTTAGAAGAACACAAGAATAAGTTGTGGCAATATCAAATTTGAGTTCTAGGGCTCTTAGAGGGAGTTGAGGGCATTACCCCTCTTTATTCTTAGAAAGCTGGATCACAGATGTGCTTGAATTGGACAAGGAGTACTCGGTATATGTCAATGAACGTGGCTTATTTAACTCGGTTTCCAAATAATATAACATTTCACACGCAGCACTTGAACACTCATAAGTGCATCTCATAAGGTGCATAGATTAGACCCTGCTACTTTCCTTAAAAGATTGACCTTCTAAAATACATGGAACAGTGATAGCTTAAAAAAAGGCCACAACATGACAGCAGGACCTATCGCAGTGTCACGCAAACGCGCGGTTTATACAGAAGGCTTCCGTAAACTTAACTTATTTCTTAGGAACAGCCCTATCATTTCATACTCTGATGCCTGCTCAAACGAAAATGCCTCCAGAGAGCTGGTTAATAGAAAGCTGGTTGCATGACCATCTCATCGCTTCAGGCAAACCACTCTAGGCCCTCCCCAGGTGCCTTGTGTGCCCATCCCTGGAGACCTTGATTCATCAGTGCACGCAATAGGTTGAATAGAGGCTCGACCGTACTAGTGGTAGGTGTGGCCAAACTGTAAAAATTCTGGTCCTGGACCTGAGAAAAAAAGTACTGGATTTTGGTGGGAGCAAGAACGAAACAAGCATTGGCAAAGCCAGTATATTTGGCCTTAGGAAGCTGGTACAATGGCTCATTTATTATTGGAAGCATACAGCAGAAAAAGAAAAACAAAGCATGTTGCACCTAAAAGTGACTGGCATGTGCTTTTCAATAAAATTTGTAGATGTAAAAAATTAAAAATCACTGCTGTGGCTGTTCTAGTGATGTTTTTTTTAAATAACAGATCCTTCTGGTTATTTGCAAAGCAGACAAGAATAAATCACCACTAATCACCAGCCAATAGGGCATCCGAAGCGGAGGCAAAGTATATACCCAGTATCTAAAGTTAAAATAAAAAAGTAATTAAAATCGAAAAGCACTCTTTGAACCAGCGATTCCACTGAAAAGAAAGGAATTATTTTTAGGCGGATGTGAGCTTTGTGGAGTCACTTTAAGTGAATGGAGCCAATAGGAAAAAAAGACTGACCCCTGGTGCCATGCTGCATGCTGTGGTGAGTGGAAGAAAATGTGAAAGACGTAACAGACCAATGGACGAGGCCTGCCAACTAAAAGCCCCGCCTTTGTATTTATATTGTGTATGTATTATTGGAAAACAGTCTGGTGAAGCAGTTGAAACTCTCTTAAAAGCCAGATCTAAAAAGACCTGCGATATGAAAAACGCAAAATTCAGGTTTTTCCTCACCTTGCACCAAAGACCACTAAAAAGGGAAAGGGCTGAAAGTGATAAAGACATTTCTAACAAAGGGCTTATAGGGAGGTCTTCTGCCTGTGACATGAAAGGTGGCATGTGATGGCAAGGAATAAATACCTTTTCTGGGAAACAGACAGTGCGGCTGGACTCCTGCAATCCATGTTAAGAGAAGGTAAAGCCAATGGAGGGTAATGGATATGTACTGGGAAGTCCAGGCGCTGCCTTATATCCGACAATTTTTCCAGTTATTGAGGAACTTGGACTGCGGCTTCTGCACGCGCTTTACATTGTAACAGAAGAGAACGGAAATAAAGGGGGCAACAACATTATCTGGCCATGTGGGGTTAACATTGCTTGACTGAGATTTCTGTCTATTATAAGCCCCACCCTCAATTTTAGTTGATGAAGACTTTCATAATGACTTCAACATCGGACTCATTCAGCGCCTGCCTTGTGCTGCTTTTTTCTAAATGTTTGTGAGATATTACTGGTGGGATTTTCCTTAAGGCTGTGTTAACAAAACAGTACATATAATATATGTATATATTTTTTTTAAAACACTCGGGACCTAATTTCCCAAAGGTTTTGTTTACCTGTCTGTCTTGGTGCATTAAAAAACACCTGCTAGGATAAATATCCATTTTGATTAACACTATTAGAATTTTACCCCACAAATGGCTCTTGCGATGTCCAAATTCCCCCGTTTTGTGAAAGGGCAGCAATTCAAACTTCCGGTTTATTGAGGCGGTGTTAGCGTTCAGGGGTCAGTGGCTAGAAAAGGTCGAATTCAATTCAGAGCACCCGAAAAGCAGTCGATAGGGTTCGTGTTCAGAAAAGGGTTTGGGTTGCTTTCAGAGAAAGTGTAGTCCGATTGAAAAACAACAAGCATTGGCATAGCCAATAGGTCTCGCCTTTGGGACTATATAAGTGTTTAGCCATGCAGCACACAAGCTGCTAGTTCACAAACATAAGAAAGTAGACAAAGCAACTGGTCACATTGTGTAACATCGGTAGTTGTGCTGGACAATTATTTAAGTGTGTGTGCTTGAAGCTTTGTGCTTATAAATTGATCTAAAAAATAAATATGAAATATCCACCCTGTTCTAAGGCTAAGGTCATATGTCTCCATGAAGACATTGGTAACTTCCAAAGATGGCGCATGTAAAAGTCAGTGGTGCACTATATTTCTGTCCTTGATGCAAAAGTATAGCTCTTGGAAGCGGGTTGCCCTGTTAACTATTCTTCATAACATGTGAAGTAGAACAGCCAAATAGTTAATACTAGGCCATCTAAGTTCCTGCTTAACCCACACATGCCTTGCTTTGAAAAGACAGAGCTCCACTAGACCACAGAGTTTTGACACGAATCAGTGGCCTGCAGCGTAAACACAGGTTTTAACAGCAGGTATTATTCATGTATATTACATCTCCTTATGTGGTTTTAAAAAGACAAATACATGATCAAAATAGTGAAACCTGTACCTTTTAAATTCAGGCTGATAAGCATGCTGACGCAGAGTTGTGTACATGCCGTAGATAGTGCAACTCTTGTGATGTACTATGAGAGGAGCCTACCTCAATAACACTTATCCAGCACCAATAGTCTGTGATGTTTCAAGTTGATAGGACCGAAAAGAATATTCAGTTATCATGTCAGGTCTCACAGGCACAATGCCCCTGCATCTTGGAGGGCGGTATACTAGTACAGAATCCTCGACCTTAAGAGTGGTGCCCAGCGCCCTTGGCACATGCCCGTGGGCACGGAGTCCTGCAGTCTCCAGGCAGTGGGAGTCCTGGGCGGAATATGAGGGAGGAGATCCGCTGCCCACAGAGTCCTGTGATCTTAAAGGGGTGCGAGCCCTGTGGTGTCACGGCGGTGAGAGCCCTGGAGAGTCCCATGGTAATATGGGCTTCTCTGGTATCTCAAAGGGGTGGGAGCCCTGGGCACGTCATAGGTCCTCTTGTAGGGGGGGAGGGAGGGGGAGAAGCGACGACACAGAACTTCAACTTGGTGCAAAATCATGCAACCATTACTCTTCTCTCGAGCACTCCCATCGCGGGCCGAAGAACACAACTCATGGCTGTGTGCCCATTTTTTCAGTGGCCTCGGAGCTGAGTTAGTGTAGTTGCCTATGGCCTTGTTTTTATGCTGTGAGCACAGGAAGTCCATAGGGAAGTTTGCCAAGTAGACGAATGCTGCTAACAGGGCTGCAGTCTGGTGTGTACTAGCAGCTGTGCAGGGGGCGGTAGCGTGCACTGATGAATCAAGGTCTCCAGGGATGGGCACACAAGGCACCTGGGGAGGGCCTAGAGTGGTGAAGCGATGAGATGGTCATGCAACCAGCTTTCTATTAACCAGCTCTCTGGAGGCATTTTTGTTTGAGCAGGCATCAGAGTATGAAATTATAGGGCTGTTCCTAAGAAATAAGTGAAGTTTACGGAAGCCTTCTGTATAAACCGCGTGTTTGCGTGACACTGCGATAGGTCCTGCTGTCATGCTGTGGCCTTTTTTTAAGCTATCACTGTTCCATGTATTTTAGAAGGTCAATCTTTTAAGGAAAGTAACGGGGTCTAATCTATGCACCTTATGAGATGCACTTATGAGTGTTCAAGTGCTGCATGTGAAATGTTATATTATTTGGAAACAGAGTTAAATAAGCCACGTAACCATTGCTAGCACGTGTTGCATTTGGCAGGAGAGTGAGGGCCATAGATATGGTGCGATCCATGGAATAACATGTCAAAATTATGTGAAATCAATTGTGGATCAGTGTTGAATGTGTCTATTGGTGATAGCAAGTAAGATTAAAAATGAGAATAAACTGTGTTTGACAAATGAGTATGCACACAGAGTAGATTTTGAGGGGGTTTAGAACCATAAGCATGTTTTAGACAAAAAGGGATAAATACAGGTCAAGTGGGATTCTGTATTTTGCTTGTCTGTGTTTTCTCTTCCTTGTCCCAGACCTAAAATTATAGAAATAGGGTGTACCTTTCTTCTCGGGTAGATTAAAAAATGGCTCCAAATACCCATTATATCAGTGATGAGCAAATCCCATCAATACCTCTTCATACAGTCATGAATCCTCCCTTTCATTCTTGCCCTTAACATTTCTACATAATTCTGAAAAGTAAAATGAACAACCGACTTGACTGTGCCATCTCTCTACCTCTGCTTGCCAAAACATTACATTTCTGCCCTTCCAATGATCTTGAATGCCACAGTAAGTCTGGTGTCTGCAAAGATGCCTTGGGGCTCCACTTTTGCAACTATGAATGAACTAATCTTTCTGTCTAACATATGCGTCACTATTGAGACATTGCCTCACCCACAAACACATCCACAGAAATGCCTCAAATTATCTCAACAACAAACTACTGAACAACACCCCTGGCCGGTTTCTGGCCCAACACAACAAAATATGATTACAGAGCCTCCAAACAGAGTGCATGAAAAACTATGGTAGACCACTCACTCGTATACCAATGATTGCAGCTATGAAACACACGCTACTCTTGATCATCCCCATGAAAGCCACTCATCTCACCTTGGAAAAAAACAACTTATCTTTTCCCACCTCACTGAGCAACCACTCTTCCTAACCAGGAAACACCTTGAGGCAATTTAAATAGAAGAGCTGTATTTTTTTTACAAACAATGTAAGTTGCTCATTCAATGCCTCATCAGGGGTAGTAAGCGCTATATAAATAAATGCAGATCCACTTGGGCCACAAAGAAGCATCAGCAGACAGGTGGGCATGGTGCTCAAAATGATTCAATTTAGGAGTAACATTTGCTATGCATCGATAATTGTAAGTGTCTGCCTACAAGGCAATCCCTGAAGGCTACCAGAGCTGCGGATGCTAGCACATGAGACTGGCCCTGTGCTTTCCAAGTAACTTACAGGACTCGTGCCACAGCCAGTGACGTTTACTACAAGGAAAAATATAGATGAGGGTTAAACAGATGTGTGCTTTGTAGACACATTTCATTGATTTACTGGGCTTACAGTGAAACATGGCTTCCCTCTCCGGAATTAGAAGGCGGTGTACCTTAAAAGCAAGCAGACAAGGCCAGGGTCATCACTACCATCCCCACAGCCTCAGGGCCTCACATGCACATAACCTTGTTGACTGAACGCCCAGAAGGCGGCTTGAATTACCGGCTCTGGGCTCATCTGTTATCCGGCCAGAGCCGAGATGTCTGCACTGAAAGCACAGGATGGCGGTGCCCGGAGGCCCCGGGATAAAGCGCCCATATCGCAACGGTCGTGATGCTTTCGGTGCCCATAGTGTAAAAGTGTCCAGACAAGCAGAGCGATGGCTCGTGAAAGCACAGGACGACAGCGCCTTCATGGCTAGAGCAGCCTGCGCTCGGTTCCGTGGTGAAATGGCACTTGGACATGCAGAGGTTGGCGCGCAGGATGCTGCCACAAGCCATTGCCCGGGAAAGGACTAGAGAAGAGCTTGCCTCCTTTCAACACGAGCCCACATGAATGGCAAAACGCACTATGAACTAATCTTGCCCAGTAGTCCGGGAAAGCGGTAAATATTCTGTGCTAGAGACCCTGACAGGCAAGAAGCCCACGCTCTGTCTTTCAGTCTAGCTGTTCTAAGCTTTAGCTCTCTAATACATAGCAGGACCTCTGTTAATATAATAATATGCGCAAAGGGAAGGACCTTGGCATCTGCATATTGTCGGGTAGATATGGCATTCTTTCATTTATGTGGGGAATGCCAATGCCAGACAAGTGTGCAAAATAACGCGTGGGCTTTGACAGCATTCATTATGTACAAGAAAGAGAACAGACACTGAAAGATAGATATTAAATAAATAACATACACATCAACAGTCACGAGCAGCGTGAATTCAAAATGGTCACATCACTTTTACAACAGTTTGGCTGCAAACGCAGCCCAAGAACCAACTTGTTCTGTTACCAGCACTAGGAAGTCACTTAAACACGCACGGCACTAAAGTGAAAGAGCCCCTGAGACAGGCAAATGTCAACAAGCGCGGCCACGCTAATTGCAACCACATGGCCACTGCGCGCCACTGCTCGCTCCCGCAAGGTGGATGCCAGCACAAGCACGAGTGCTTGAAAAGGGCAGACCAATTCCAAAAAGTCATTTCCTAGTGCAGCGCATGTGCGCTGCCTAGGCGAGACCTAAAAATCGGGTTTGACTCGTTTCTTTCAGGGGAGAGGATGTGGTCTGACGGCTAGACTGCTGACTTTGGAGCTGGGAAACCAAGGTTCGAGTTTCGGCGTCGACTCCACATCCTGTGATTCTGTGCAAATCACTTAATCTCCCTGTGCCTACCATAACAAGCATTTGCAATGCAATAGGTCTCGCATTTATGCGAGGTTGAGCTATTGACATTGCAAACGGCAATGCCTTTTATTTATGTTTTAAAAACGAAAACAAAAATAAAAGTCAGTTTCATTTGCCATGTCAATAGCTCAAACTCGCGTAAATGCGTGAGGGAAAACACCAACCATACCATGAGTCGACTTGAAACAATGACTAATGTTGTAAAAGCGAAAGCGCTATGAAGATTTAAGAAGCTACACACCCAAAATGAAGCACCGCGATTTGGTCAAGTAAAAGCGCCAAGAAGATCTAAAAAGGCACTTAAGAAAGAATAAACCGCCGCGATGTGCTGAAGTGGAAGCGCCATGGAGATGGAAGAAGGCACATACCAGACAGTGAACGCAAAAGCGACCAGGAACTAACGGGCAGATGCGGTCTTTGGCTGTTTCCCCCTGGTTGGTATGGGGCGCATGCACACATGTGGCACAGCACATCACGCGCACACAAGTACACCCCTCTGTACATTGCTGCCTGTAAAACATTGCAGAAGCGACCGGTAACGACTGGGTAGATGTCGCCTCTGTCTGTTTCCCCATGCGTAGTATGAGAGGTATTGTATGTATATATGCTATAGTGCTAATATCACTGCAAATTTAGAGAGCGCTGTATATAGATAGGTGAGGGAGAACACCAGCCAGAACTGCACCATGAGTTGACTCAATACAATGCCTGGTGTTAAAGCGAAAGCGCTATAAAGATCTAAGAAGCCACACACCCAAAATGAAGCGCCGCTGTTTGGTAAAGTGAAAGCGGCAAGAAGATCTAAGAGGCTCCTACAAAAAAGCTAATTGCCGCGATGTGTTAAAATGGAAGCACCATAAAAATGGAAGAAGTCACACACCGTAGAATAAAGGGCCGTGGTTTGTGAAAGTGAAAGTGCCATGAAAATCTAAAAAGGCACATATCGAAGAATGAAATGCCGATGTCTGTTAAACTAAATGCGCCATGGAGATCTAACAAGTCACATACCAGACAATAAACGATACGGTTTGTTAATGTGAAAGCGCTGTGAAAATCTAAGAACTCCCATATGGAAAATCGCAGCGCCGCTGTTTGTTAAAGTGAATGCGGCATGGAGTTCTACAAACTCACATACCAAACAATGAACGGCGCAGCTTGTTAAAGCGAAAGCGCCGCGAAAATATAAGAAGTACCATATTGAAGAACGTTGCGCCGCTGTTTGTTAAAGTGAAAGCGCCATAAAGATCTAAGAAGTTACATAACACACAATAAACGCCGCACATTGTTAAAGTGAAAACACCGTGAAGTGTAAGAAGTCACATACCGGAAAACGTAGCGTAGCTGCCATTGTCCCGAACAGTGTGTGTATAAAATAGTACTGAACCAACATATAAATCCCACCATGTTACGCCGCGAGTGCACAATCCAGTCCGGATGGGCGAGCCGAAAAGGAGACAGGGAGGGAACAAACAAGCCTCACTCCAAATAGAAAGCGAGCGTTTAGCATAAAGTGCGACGCGCACCAATAAAAAGCATGGGCGGAGCTTCTACTCCACTTCCGAAATCGCCTCGATTACAATAGATCTCGCAGAGCCAGCAGCGCATGCGATGCAACGCTAGGCGAGACCTAAAAATAAATGTGTCTTGGTGTAACGTACCGATGCTCATGTAAAGCGCGCCAATAACTTTGGGTCGAGTTCGCGCTATATAAATCTGCAACAACAAAAAAAAGAAAAAACCTTAACCATTTTATCAAGCAAATTCATCCTCACCCCCCCTTTTTTTTTAGACTAAAAATAAATTATCTCCTGCAGTTGGGATCCCACGAGTAATGACAACAACTTTCCAAAGACGGGGTTATTTTCAACTATGTAGAAGTGCCTCTTGGCTTCTTTTTTAGTGATGCAAATGTCTAAACATGTATTCATTGGGTCTCAAAGCCCTCCGTTAAATAAGGGTGAGGATTCTTCACGGCCCTGCATCATCAAAACGCTGCCATCGCTTGGACATTAAAACTTAAATTATCCAATGCTGCCATCCTGTGGCCACTTAGTAATTCTTCGTTTAAACATGTAATCCTACCGGTAAAGTTAAACTCTCGGGTTATTACGAATGTGCGTGCATCTTTTTATTTATTTACCGTTTTGGGCAGAAAATACCCTTTTAAATTGCGCCTGCGGGTGGCCGGACATCATGTAAGCAGCAGCGACATCGAGGTCCTATTAATGACCAATAAAAAAGATAACTATGGACTAGTTAATCACATAATTCTCAGGCAAATGAAAGCGCCTATTGACACTAAATTACTAGTGTTTGTATTACCCAAAACAACGGATCGAGTTTTATCGACCTCGGGAGGATAAAACGGTGATTCGCCCCATAGAATTATGCAAGCTGTATAATAACTTCTGCCGCACATGCTAACTTGTTTTGCTTCTTTACTTACACTTTCAGGTTCCTTTATTTTTTAAACACGCATCTGCAAGAATCGATGAAGGAAAACAAACTCCATTAAAGAGCAGTTTGACAGGACGCATAGCTAGCTGTAAGAAACATGGCGTCATACTAGACTTGCGTTAAAATGTACTTGGTTCTAACATGACCCCCTAATCATCTAATGGCCACAACTCCTAAAGCGCACTGATGAACAAGAAATGTGTAAGCTATACTATTATACAATATGCTCAAAATAAGTCCCATCTAATTTGTTTTGAGTTGCTGCTCAATAATTAATGCCGGTGGTTGCCAGTGGTCACCACTGGAGCCATGTCCGGGGACCACATGAAAGAGCTGTTCTTAGAAGTATTTCTTTGGGGGAGTCAGAGTTGCACGTAAATAGCTTCTTCTCACAAAAATAATGGTACACAGAGTCCTCAATGTACTTCATTTGATTATTTATGTTGGCACATTACAGTGCTTCTAATAACCTAATTTTTATTTATGTTGACATATAGTGCTTCTAAATACCTAATATCTGCCATTTTTGTTTGCCTTCTAGGTTGACAGACCCTTCTGGATACTTAACTGATGGACCAATCAATTACAAATACAAAACCAAATGTTCCTGGTTAATTGAAGGATAGTAAGTACAGACAACCTAATTAACATTTTATTACAATAGTCTTGTTGTAGAAATGCATCCATGTACAAACAAATAGGTGAAATGAAGGTAATATGTTAACATATCAAACTTTTCTCTGAGAAAACATTGGCCACAATGTATTCTTGGAGAGGAAGTTTTAAGTTGTATTCTGTACAGGACTGTGATGGGGAGGAAACCAAGTTTGGGAGTTTTCTCCTTTGGAAAACGTAAAGCAACGGTGACTTTTGTATGTATGGCTGTGGTATTTCTATAGCTTGAACCTCACCAAAAGGCAGGGGAGCGGTAAGCAGACTCCAGACAAAGGGAGAGTCACCCCTATTAGCCAAAAGGGACAGGGTAGTTTATAACTGAACACATTAATGTACCTTCTGTACTTTTTTTTTTTTTTTAATTTTATTTTATTTTATTTTTGCAGAGCAGAGGACATAACAATATTATAATAGAGTTGGTCATCAGGAAAGAGAAAAAACAAACACCAAAACAAATCCGCATTTTACACCGATACACATTCTATACATTTATCAACTGAAACCCTCAAAACAGGGATGAACATACCCTAGTTAATCAATACCGTTTAAAAGAGTCCGACGAAGCCATATATTCGTAAACATCAAGAAACAATTGCACCTTCCCGTTACTATAAGACCCTAAGGTGACTTGTGCCTAATTATCATCAATTATAATAAAATGACAACAGGAATCCATTAATAGCTATCTAAAACCTTCTAACTGTGCAAAAATGGCGCTCTTACAGTACAATCATATTTCCCCTAGTGTATAGGGGCTTAAAGTGCGATGTGCTAAAGTGCTACATTTTTATCAATATATCCCGATGACAAAACAATCAGAACCTTTCAATTGTAAAGGCCTAAAGTGCAATGTGCTAAAGTGCTAAACTTCCATCGATGCATCCCAATTGTCAAAAAACTTCCAAACTGCTGTAAACTTTTTTGTTGCCCCAACCCGTTTAGCATATGCTTCTTCGAATTTCCTTATCCTTAACATTTTATTTATCCATTTAGGATAAGATGGAATCTCTTCCGATCTCCAATTTTGGAGAATTAGAGAACGTGCTACTATCGAGCAGATTGTGATGCACGCCTCTTCGGCTTTGGTCAAATCTCACCATACTTTAGAAAGCCCGAAGAAAGCCACTTCTGTCTCGGGGTCGATCTTTTTTTTAATAGCCTGGCTTATTGCTAAAAAGATATTACTCCAAAAAGCTTCAATCTTCGGGCATGTAAAAAATATATGAAGCCAGTCCCCCTCACCATGGGACTGGCATCGAAAGCATTTATTATCCACTTCCGCATGGCGCTTGTTTACCTTTTTCGGGGTGTAATAAGCCAGCCACCGTGACAAAAAGGCCATTCTTTTAAAATTGGCTGCTCTCAGGGCCTTACTTCCTACCTGGGCTATAGCCTGCCATTCCTTGTGAGAAAAGGAGCAGTTGGTCTCCCGAGTTATTTTCCCCAAAAATTTGTCGACCAGGGGAAGAGCCCTACGTTTTATCAACAAAGGGTACCAGTTTTCTACCCCCTTTAATTTAGCTTTATATAGGGCATTGACCTGGTCGATTGGGACACCACTTGGCAGGAGATTATATTTTTTAATAAAGTTTACGATCTGCGAGTATTCCAGAAACCCAGGCTTAATTCGATTGCCAGTTCTACATAGAACCTCATCCCAAGAGATTACTGTATTAACAATTAAGAAATGGCCCAGATCCTCAAAGCCACTGTCCTTCCATCTCTTAAGGCGACTGGAATGAATTTGCAGACCAAAAACCCTACATTCCTCTAACTTCAGAAAGATAAACCCAGAAGAATTTGCTTGTTTAAAAAAGGACTGGAGTCGATCAGAATAGTCACGAATAGTCTTATAACGGGACTTTTTAGGTAGTTTAGATGTTTTTAAAAAGATTGGAATTTGTGTGCCAGACTCACGGATCATTCTTTCAAAAAAATATGTGTCTATCCGATCATTAGGTTCCAGTAGACGTGCTGTGAGATCTAATATAGCTGCCTCGTAATAGGTTCGGATGTTTGGTAAGGCTAAACCCCCTTGATTTATCTCCAGTTGTAATATGGGCAATTTAACCCTTGAGGCCTTTTTATTCCAAACGAATTCCCTAAACATTGAATCAATTTCCTTAAAAATCTTAGAGTTTATTTTTAAGGGTACATTAATAAACAAAAATATTAATAGGGGAAGAATTGACATTTTTAAAAGTGCTACACGACCGATCAAAGTCAATGGTAACAGGGTCCACTTGTCCACTAGGGTTTTAATTTTATTTTGCCTGGCAAGGTAATTCAAACTAAATATTTGTTCTATATGGTTAGAGACAAAGATACCCAAATATCTAATCGGCTCTTCTTTCAATGCCTGGATTCTTAAATTAGTAGGTAAGAAGTTACAATCCGTATTAAGCATTAAAATCCCCGTTTTGTCTTGATTAATTTTGTAGCCTCCTATTTGTTCAAATTTACTAAATTCTAAAAGAACTTCTTCCACAATCTGCTTTTCCAGGCATAGATACATAATTATGTCATCCGCGAAAAGTTTCAGCTTGGCCATCCCTTCGATTGGGGCTTTAATCAAGGGATTTCCGCGGATTCTTATAGCTAGGGGTTCAATGAAAAAAGTAAAAAGCAAGGGTGACATCGGACACCCTTGTCTAGTTCCGCGGTTTATTTCCACAACCCCTATTGAATCTCCATTAACTATAACCCGGGCTTGGGCACCTTGATAAATGTTTATCAACATATTTAATAATTGGGCCGGGATGCCGAATTTCCCTAGACCAAAAAAAAGTGCGTCCCAGTTGACCAAGTCGAATGCTTTTTCAGCGTTGACCAAAGTAATAAGAGTGGGTATTTTATTGTTAGTCGCATAATCAAGAGCTTGAATTAAAAACCCAGTATTAGTGGACATGGACCTTCCTGCTACAAACCCGGTTTGATCACAATGAATGAATTCCTGAGCAATCGGGGTAAAGCGTTGTGCCCAGATTTTCATTAATATTTTAAAATCTGCATTGAGAAGACTAATTGGCCTGTATGAATTAACATCCTTGCCATTTTTCCCCTTTTTAACAAAGCTAACCCATATAGATTCCTTAAAGCTTGGGGGAACACAATCTCCCTGTTTGATATTATTAAAAAGTTTTGCCAAGAAGGAGGTCAACTCTTTAAAAAAGGTTTTATAAAATTCAATTGGGAGTCCATCGGCTCCACAGGCTTTAGCCCCTGCAATAGATTTTACCACATTTATAATTTCTTCTTCCGAAATGTCTGGCTGGAGCTGTTCCACCATTGGCCCTGATAGAGTAGGGAGATCAACTTCCTCAAAATAATTAATAATTTGATTTGCTCCAGCTTCATATCTGGTAGTATATACCTGCGAGTAGTGTTCTAAAAAAACTTGAGCTATTTCTTCTTTATCCGTTAAAGAGGTTCTTGTCTTGGGGTCAATGATTTCAGTGATCATGGCTGCTTCCTGTTTAGTTTTGGTAGTTCCGGCAAGCATCTTGCCGACCATTTGACTCTCCTCGTACACTCGCTGTAGATATGTTCTGGAGCTGGCAATCTCTTCTAATATAAAAAACTCCTTCAACTCATATTTGGCCCTGTCTATCTGGGCTCTGGCGTCCCCCATCCCAGCAGGCTGTGTATATCTTAATTTTGTTGTTTCTACTACTGCCTGCTGAAGTTTGAAAATTTTCTCTCTCCTATGTTTAATTTGAGAGGCGGAAAAAGCAATCATTTGCCCTCGGAGGGCTGCCTTAAACCCCCCCCCCCCCCAAACTGAAAAAATTTCTGCCGTGTTCTCATTTATCTTAAAGAATTCGGCAATCCACTCCTTTGTGTCAGCCACCCATTGGGGGTCCTGCAGGAGGAGACGATCCATCTGCCACCTGGATCTTGGCCTCCTGCATATCCCAATTTCCACTTCGAGTTTAATAAGAGAGTGGTCAGAGAATGGATTAATATCTATGTCAGAGGTTGTATAGCCTAGGGATTGCGATATTAAAAAAAAAATCAATTTGGGATGCCGTATGAAATTGATTCGAGTAGCAGGAAAATTCCAATTTAGATGGATTGGCGTCACGCCAAGGGTCTATCAAAATATGTTCCTGTCTTAATACTTCTATCACCTTTTTGGTTTTGGGTTTAAGCTCTTTTTTATTTTTATTCGAAGTATCTTTCTTTAAATCCTGAATAAAGTTAAAATCGCCACCCAAAATTATTTTCCCAGGTACCCCCCTAAGTATCTCACTAATTTTTAGTAGGGCTGTGATGTCATCTACAATGGGACCGTAATAATTAATAAAATGTAATCTCGTGCCATTTAATTTGGCCTCAACCCATATCCATCTCCCCTGGGGATCTCTCCGAATTTTGTCAAATTCCCAGGGAAGACCCCCCTACAAAAATATAAAGCTACTCCTCTTTTAGCCAGTCCTGCCGAAGCAAAAAAGGCATGCGAATACCACCTAGGAAGGAATAATCTTGGAGAATTCGTTTTTAGGTGTGTCTACTGCAGAAATAAAACCTGCGGTGAAAAAGAAGCTAACCATCTAATTAAAGCTCCATATTTTTGTTTATTTAATATCCCATTTACGTTAAGTGAAAGAATGCAGCACTTACTTGTCATTTTTTCACCATGTATCTGTAAACCATACCGACTACATCAATACTTCTCACAATCCTGACCATTTTTCCAATCATATCCCTGCTATTGCTCATTTTACTACTGCTTTTACCCCCCACCCTCCCCTCCCCCAAAATGTGGTCTCCTCTGGCCCCGCGAGCCACATTTCCCCCCTTTCTCTTAATGGGGTGCCCTGACCCTGCACCCTCAGTGACTGACCCCACCCAAACAAGCAAAGAGATTTTCCACAGTGGACAGAAGTTGAAAGCAGATTCATCTTATAACAGTAATCTCTTTCAGGAATTCCTGGGCTTCTTCTACCCGCGTAAATAAGTGAAACTTCCCTTTAACCAGGACCCTTAACTTTGACTGCTGTGTGATGGATGCCTGAGCTCCCTGAGTTTTAAATAGCAATAGCAGTTTCACAAATTCTTTGCGTCTTCGCGCCGCCCCTACTGACATGTCTGAGAAAATTCGACATTTTGTACTCTCGTCAATAGCAAATTGTCTCAACTGGATAGCTTTCGTTAAAACATTTTCTTTGATCCTGTAATCAGAAAAGTTAACTAGAATTGTACGCGGGTACTTAGAGTTTGGAAAAGGGTGTGCTGGAACCCGGTGGGCCCTGGTTAACGTTAGATCCCCAGCATGATCAGGGAGCACTTTTTGTTTAATAAAAGTTTCCACCCAACGGAGGGTATTGGTCCCTTCACTCCCCTCAGGGACTCCTACTATACGAAGATTTGAACGGCGCGAGAAGTTCTCCAAGTCTTCTAATTTTGACTCAAGAGCGATCTTATCTGCTGTCACCTCATTAACTTTCCGAATAGTGGAGCTCATCTGCTCCTCCAGGTGAGCGATCCTTGATTCTGCCTCGTCGATCCTTGCAGGGAATCCAGCAATAGATGCCTCAATTTTTTCCAGCCTTAAATGTGTTGTAGCAGTCTCTTGTGCCTGGGATTTTTTCATCTCCCTAATTTCCTCCAATATTAGATTCAGGAGGTCTTTCACTTCCATCTGTTGCAAACTGACACCAGAGGAAGGGACCTCAGATGTTTCAAGATGATTCTCATTTCTGTATCTTGCTGGTTCCCCTCCCTTCTCTGCTACAGCACCCGACATATCTTTGGAAATCTGCTCATTCTCTAGCGGCAGCTGTATTGTGGTATTTTCCAAACTTGAGACTAGTTCGGAAAAGAGCTGCTGAGCGGGTATAGCGTCTATGGCGTCATGACTTAAGGGGCAAAGTACAGGATCTCCTTCCATTAGGTCTACTAAAGCTGGGGAAGTTGCTAAAAAAGTCACTGGGGATATCACGGAGAGTATTGTAGCTAGGTGCGTAACCTCATGAGAAGGAGTGATATGCAACCCTTCAAAAAGATTGAAAGTTATATCGTCCTGGGGAGCTACCGGAGAGGCTGAACTAATTAGCAATGGACCCTGAGTCGCAGGAGGCTGGATGCTCTTTTTAGTGAACAGGGGGAACGTTGCACTCCCAGTTGCTCCCTTGGTCAATCCCTTAGAGACCTCCACGAGAATGTTCGATGCGGGGGTGGGAATCTCCTCTTGTGGTGGCGGTAGCTCTTGCAAGGGGTGTATCGCTGGTTGCAGCCCCACCTGTTCTTCTGTGGAGCTCTCTGAACTGGAACTTACTTCAGATTGGTTCGTAGAGACAGGGGTTTTTATTACAGAAGAAGCCCCCTTCGCTTGTATTGGGCGCTTTTTGGCTTTCATTCCGGCCGCCACCTCAACCCTGGCTACCGCATTAACCTGCCTTTGATGTCTTCCCATTTTGGTACCAGTTTATAGATTTCTTCACCCTTGTTGCTGTACAAAACTTGCGGCGCGCCAGCAGATTCACCGAGCACCAATCGCCCCCTCTGCTAACTTCCTCAATGCGATACCAACACTCCTTGTCCTGTTCGCACCCTTTCGACTCCGCTCCCCCAGTCACAGCCAGCTCAGAACGGGGGCAGCCTTCTCCTAGTGCTTCAGCTACTGTTGTTCGACATCAGGTCCCTGCTGCTAGCTGCTAGCTGCTCAGATTGTGTCTTAATTTAACAAAGTCTTTGCAGGGCACAGCAGGATTAAAGACGAGTGCTTGCTGCCTCCGTCAGAGGCTCTTACCAATCAAGGCAATCAAGGCAAAGGCAGCTCACCACTCTCCGTCTTCGTCCATGTATCTCCTCAGCCGTTCCGCTGCCTCAGTTCTTTAATTTAAAGCCTTGATGCTTTTTCTGCGGCGTCCCGCTGCCTCCCGCTACCTTTCCTCCTTATTCGGTATTTGTACACCAAATCAGTTTATTCGCGGTTTCTCCTCATCGCGCCCGTGTGATGTAAAGCTTTTCAAGGCGCCGCTTCGGGAGAGACTCAACTCGGCGTTCCGCGTTCTGCTGCGATCGCCATTCCTCTCGCCACTGTAGAGGTTTCTCTAGTGGGTGGGGCCTGGGTCACCTCGGCTACGGAGAGGCGGAAGTCTCCATAGCAGATCCTGTCCCATGTACCTTCTGTACTTACTTGTATTTTTATCTTGCTACTTAGTACATCAAGTCAAAAAGCAAAGGAGTACACCTTAGGGGTAGTATGAAATAACATTACACAGCAGACTGAAATTCAAAACAAACTAAAAATTCAAAAACCACAATCTCTGTCTCTATCATGTGCAATGTTATTTCATACTACCCCCAAGGTGCACTCCTTTGCATTTTGAGTTGATGTACTTACTGGAAAGATAAAAATACATGTAAGTACGGAAGGGAAATCCATTTTTGTGCAATAAGCAGACTTACATAAGTTAGCACTGGCAAAGCCAGTAGATCTGGGATTAATGTGCTTACTCATGCAGCGTAAGCACAATAAAGCCAGATACATTGAAGAAACGAAAGTTGGTTGATATTGAAAGCACCCTTGCCTTCAATATACTCCTCTTTTTGTTTCTATGTAGAATAGAGTTTGGATGCAAAAGCGGCCTCCATAACAGTATTTAGTGTCTGTGACATAGAAAGAAAGAACAATAACAAAAGTTTCCTTTCCATCTGTCTTTCATTTGGCATTCTAGTAAAAATGGGTTGTATTGAAGGTAAAGAAGCACTCAGTATAGAAAGCCTTCCCTTTCTAAGGGAATAGAATACCCTACCTCAAAATCACTAATTGCAAGCCACCTGGGGCTAACCTGAAGAGCCCACATGAAAAACGGTAGGGGAAGGACGAAGAAACAAGAGGTGGTGGGAATGAGAAACACACAGGAGATAGAGGGAGTGGTGAGCAGGGAAGAGGTAGAACATGGTAAAGAGAGAGGAAATAGGAGAAACCAGAGTGGTAGGCTGCAGGAACATTGGAAGACCGGAAAGAGGGAAGACAGGAGGAAGCCAGCAGGAGCAAGCACAAGAGAAGAACGTTGAAGTGGAGAAAGTGAAAGGAGGACAACCGAGCACGGAGGAGTAGTAGGCCTGTAGTTGTAAATTAGTCCTTCATACAGTTCAGTGGAAGCACTTTATTGGAGGCAGAAAGCTACACCCCAACAGCCAAGAGAACATCAGGTGAGAGAGCAACACTCAAATGGGCTGAGCCAAAACTTGATAAATGAAGTCTGAGGCCAGTGGCTAAAAGAGGCTATTCAAAAAAGTTGATTGAAAGTAGTAGACCTAATGCCCACTCCAAGTACATTAGAGACAACAGGTTTGGTTGACAGCTGTACTGTCAAAACCCACACTACAATGTGGTAATGATTTATTTGAAAAGAAAGGGGGTGGTAATGGTTTCCTAGGTTATGGAATTCAGAATGATCAAATAGACCCAATTAAAGACTTTTACATTTGTATGTAAAAATGACTTGACACATCTCAGTTTTCTATATTGCAATACTGCATTCAGTCTCTCAAAAGCGTATGCAGTTAATTCGTCAAAATATATTTTCAGAATAAAAACTCATTGTCTCTGTATGTGAAGGGTTCATATGGCTCATGTAACATAGGTCGTACTCTTTTATGCAAACAGGAAATGCTGTCCCAAGATTTGAAGTACATGTATCACAAAGGGATACTTAGGCTGCAGATTGTTTTACACTACAATTCGCTACAAATGGTCACCTGATAGGTTCAGACAAAAAAAGTTAAGAGGTTGCCTCACCCACAATTTATCATGGCATGTTCATCCTTGGCAACGTCCCCACACGCATAAGACAGTGGTCCTCTGGTGGACTCAACCTTAAAATTAGTGTTTAAGATCTTTTAGACCAGGGCAATAGCAGGGGTCCAGGTGTCACATAAAAATATGTAAGGGTAAACCCAAAGGTTTCCTTTTTATTCGCAGGTACCCTTGATACGATTAAAAACTGTGTAAGTGGGTATATGGTGAACTACAATGATTCACCTGACCACATATGACTGCCAACATGTTTCGACCGGTAATAAAGCCTGTATGGGTCAATGGTCTTCTTCAGGGCTCGGGAGCTACCTGTGTAACTACTGCATACATTCCATCCATGTGAATGAGGCATAGGAGCGGTTGTTGTTGTTTAATTAGTAGTTTCTGAGATCTCCCAAAAGCATAGTAAGCCTTTATCTCTCCTTTATAAATCCCTTGGTTACCATTGAATCCAATTTTTCTCCTGGGCCTCACTTTAATACCCTTACTTCCACAGGCTGCTACAATCTAAAATGCATCGGGAACAGGTGCAGCTTCCTTCCAGAGGCTGATTTGAGATCTGTCACCCAAACCGGGATTAATGTGAAATTATATTAGTTTCATAGTCATCTCAGAATTTGTTAACACATAAGGTAGGGAAAATTATGTAATAAAACTTATTTTGAATGCCAAACGAAGAGATTATGTAAAACCTCTCTTCAAATCCCTTCACAGGTTCCACTTAAAGGAAGATGCAATTTCAAAACACCTGCACTGTACTGCCCAATGGCCGTCCTAACTAACCATTCCCCTCTAAGACTTTTCCATTTCTTCTAACTGATTCTCACCAATTTAAGCCATTCTCTTGGCCTTCCACCCTCCAGAAAATACTTGAGACCATGGTTATGTGACAGTATAGCTGTGTATTTTGACGATAAAATTAATTTAATTTACAATCAATTCCCTCAAAACTCTTGTCACTTGGATCCTTCTAACTCTAGACCCTCAACTCTAAGAAGTTCTGGTGAAGGCCTGAAACATTTCAATGCTATTCAGGTCTCTCAGGCGGAAGCCATGCTTAGAGTAGCGAAATCTGGATCTCCCCTTGATGTGATGCTGGCGCATATATTCGCTCTCCTTGAACCTCTCCTGGCCCCCTCCATTTGTGATATTCTTAACACTTCTTTACGTGAAGGAGTCATGCCACTTGATTGGAAGGCCGCTCAAGTGCTACCAATTAAGAAAAAAGCTCAGTTACCTGCCGAAGTGCTCTCTAATTATCGCCCCATTTCACTTCTGCCGCTTATGAGTAAAATGGCGGAGGGTTATGTCAACACTCAGCTGATGGGTTACCTGGAATCCCAAGGCATCCTTGATCCTTCCCAGTCTGGGTTTAGACCCAATCACTCTACAGAGACTACCCTCATTGGGGTTACTGACCATATTAAAACGGCTTTGGATAATAACAAAGCAGTGCTGCTGGTCTTATTGGATCTGACAGCAGCCTTCAACACTGTCTCGCATCAGAAATTGATTTTCCAACTGAGAGAGGCCGGTTTGCAGGGACAGGCACTTAATTGGCTCGTTAGCTTTCTAGATCAGCGCACCCAGACCATCAATCTGGGTCCCTTCCGCTCCCAAACCCTGAAGCTTACTAAGGGGGTGCCCCAGGGCTCTTGTGTGAGTCCTACATTGTTTAATATCTATGTGGCCCCCCTGGCCAAGATCATTAGGGAGTTCGGTTTTACTCCATTTTCCTACACTGATGATACGCAACTACTCCTGTCCTTTAATAAGGACACAGCGTTAGTTGATCAGCGTTTTGCAAAGGGCATGCTAGCCATATCAACCTGGATGACGGAACACTTTCTCCAACTAAATGCGGCCAAGACCGAAATCCTGCTGTTTGGCTCGGCTCAAGCATCCTGGTCCCCTAAGTGGTGGCCTGCTGTGTTGGGCCCCGCCCCTTCTCCCTCTACTGTTGCAAAAAATCTAGGGGTCCGTTTGGATGTATTGTTATCGATGAGGGATCAAATCATGAACACCGCAGGGACCTGCTACCATACCCTGAGCCTTCTGCGCAGAGTGTTCCTGTGGCTGCCTCTTTCTGTTCGTAGAACTCTGATTCAGGCTTTGATCATTGGTCGTCTGGATTATTGTAATGATCTACTGCAGTGTTTCCCAAACTGTGGTCCGCGGACCCCCAGGGGTCCGTGACACATTCCCAGGGGGTCTGCAGGCAGCAGTTTTAAAAGCACTGCAAAGTTCCATGTATAATTAGCAGTTTTCGAGCAACAATAAAAGTGTCAAGATAACGCCAGTGATTAATGTACCTGCTGGAGAGAGATGAGAGTTTTGTCCAGTGGCAGCTTTGACTTATCTAATGTAGCACAGAGGGTTAATATGCCTACTGCAAAGAGCGTGTGCCATGCATTTTAAAAAACATTATTTTATGTGCATAGGTCAGTGGGTTACTGCTTTTGTCACAGAGATTCTTTTGTTACTGTGCAGTTCATAAGTGACAATCGTAATCTAGCAAAGTGACATATAAACTGTCATCAAAGAACTTCTTGCCAACTGCATGGTACAAGTTAGTAACTTATGTTTTTTCCCAGTCTTTCATTATCCTGATGCTGCTAAAAAGGTTTATTTGGGTGGAAATTCATTTTTATTGTTAAAGTCAATGCTAACCACTGTGTTAGGTTCTGAATCCTGAGTTTGTGCTTCTCCAGACCAAACACTCTTTAAAAATGCCTACCAGTATGAATGACATGTGAATCCTACACCTTGTAGTCCCCTTTGCCTTATGTAAAATTTTCTATACACTGATTTACACGCATGATTCATTGTCTCTATATGTGTGTGATGTAAAGTGCTCTGACATCCTACAATGGTATGAGAGATGCTATAAAAAATGAAATACATGTGGCAGAGGGGCTATGGAGAGATGAGAGGCACTGTTGGAGGGTGATAATAAGGGAATCATTGAAGAACCCCAACAAAGATTGTCGTATCCTGGTGCATAGTAAAGTCTTCATTTACTATTCTTTAAAAGCTAATACAATTCAATATATAATGATAAATGTGTTGTAGACTGCATCATTGTTTCCTACATTTGTTGGGGGGGGGGGAAGCCTCCCAAAGCCCCCTTTGTAGTGGTCAGGCTCACTCACTGCACTTGGTGTGCACCGTATGGGGACTGGTCTGAAAACTTTTGCCAGGGTTGCTTTGGGTTTCCAGTCTGGCCCTGGAATGAGCAGGGGCCTCGTACTGCGAAATAAAACCAACCACATGGTTTTTTGCAAATTCTTTTAATATAAAATACTAAGAGGGATATTTACAACAGAAGTGGCGGAGCGTGTCGTTAGCCTCCTTGGCTTAACGAAACGCTCCGCCACTTCAAAACACAGGGCTGCACCATATTTACAAGAATATGGTGCAGACCTGCGTTTTTCCCTGCGCTCGTGCTTCACTTAGCAGTGTAGTGCCAACGCAGGCACCCTTGCACCATAGTGCAAGGGTGTCTGCAGGCAGGGGAAGATTGTTTATGTGCAGGAAGGTCGCCCTTCCTGCACATAAACAATCTTGAAATGCTGTTTTGTCACTTCTATGTGTGCTGCTTAATGCAGTACACATGGAAGTTACAAAATGTCATTTTAAAAAAAAGATTGTTTATGTGCAGGAAGGGTCACCTTCCTGAACATAAACAATCCAAGGCGTTTTGCTTTTTCCATGTGTGCTGCACAAGGCAGCACACATGGAAAAAGCTAAAACGAGGAGAAATAAAGCATTTCTCCTCGTTTCGCCAAGTTAAGACCAGGTTTTCCCTGGTCTTAATTTTGGTGCTGCCTCCTATTTACGCTGCCCTTGTAAATAGGGGGCAGCGTCAAAATCAATGGGAGTTGTGGTGGAACGCCCACCGCAACACCCACTGCCCACCCCTTTCACGCTAAGCATTTCGTGAAAGGGGGCCTTATTTACAAGGCAGCGTTAAGCCACGTTAAGTGGCTTAACACTGCCTTGTAAGTAAAGCGAAGCCTCTATCGCCACGGGAATGTCGCAAAAAGGGACGTTCCCATGGTGATAGGGGCTTGTAAATATGCCCCTAAAATCCTTAGTAATTAGAGTATTTGTTTTGTGTGCACACATGTTTATTTGTTTCGAATTACTGTTTTAATGTTTGAAATTTAAATCATACAAATAGCTTGGGGGTCCTCGGCTTACAGTGGTGCTCAATGGGGGTCCTCAGGAGTCAAAAGTTTGGGAACCACTGCTCTACTGGCATCTGCTAACGAATCCCTTCTGAGCAGATTACAGATTGTACAGAATGTTGCCGCACGCCTGGCTCTCAAAAAGCCACCTCGCACCTCCCCGGGGCCGTTGCTAAAACAACTCCATTGGCTGCCTATCTGCCTGAGGATTAAATTCAAGCTTTGCTGCCTCGCCCATAAAGCACTCTATGGTACGAGCCCTAGCTATCTGGCAGACAAGTTTAAAGTTTATTGCCCGAACCGTCCACTTAGATCGGAAGGTAAAGGGCTGCTAGTGGTTCCCCGCTACAGGAAAATACAAACAGGCGGCAAAACTGTTGCCTACCTTGCCCCGAAATATTGGAACACCTTGCCGGAGGCCTTACGCAAATGCCCCAGTCTTTTTCGCTTCAGGAAACGCCTGAAGACTGAATTATTCCGGGACTGATCTGTGCCTGTCCTGTACCCTCTCTTTGGTAGCGCGGAGATACCCCTGTGGGGGTGATTCCAGCTTACAAATCCCTTACATACATACATACATATGTGACTTTTCAGTAATTCTCCAAACTATTTCAAAATATGCCTGAGCATCGAAAAAACATGTGTGCCTAATCCAAGTTAATTAGTTTCATAGAAATTAACATATGTTTCAATCCATCAATGTGGCTGTGTTTAGGATGAAAATTCGAAAATTAAAGGCTATTTCTTGCTGCAGGCTACATGTGGATCGCACATTTTTGGAACTAAGAACATTGGATGAACTGAGGCATATGGACTTTGATGTATAAATAATTGGTAGACATATTTTTGTTATGGAAGTACAGTCTTAACGTAGTACACACATTAACTTATTACCTCGTGGTAACATCAGTCGATCGTGCCTTATTGCAATTGTGCTCATGCTAGTTTGGCTCCATTTATTTAGGGCCAAAAGGAAACGATCAGGCAGTGCTGTGATTTAGGCCGCAGCTGCTGTTTATAAATAAATCGCTGCTTCAATGCTTATTATTTCACTTTTGAAATAGGGGCTGCAGGTTGGCCAGTTGGCTTGTTTGGCAGAGAGAGGGAGTAGAAAAAAAGCCGGGAAAGACGGCCATCTTTGTGAGGGGAGAATGCAGTCCCCCTCATGTCACATTATGAGTACGATCTATTTCGGTGAGGTATTTAGAAGTGCACTGCGGCCCCTATACTATCTGCAAAGTTGGGCGGCAAGCACATCCTTTTAGTTGAGAAAGAAAAGAAATACATTCTAATGGTTCTAATATTTACTGTGCCACAGGTAGTGGTTTTGTTGACGAAGCTTAAAGTAAGCATCTCATTTACTTTAACTATGAAAAAGTCTGTCAGTGGCATAGCGAAGCGGAGAAATCACTGTTAATTTATTGTCATATGCACAGTGGAACACCAGTCTTTAGGGGCTATAGATCTCTTTATGCTGTTTAACTTCTTTCAGAAAATAAACTTTACCATTTTTTAGGCTTTTTAAGAATTTTCCATAATTTAATGATGGTACGCGCATTTTTGGGTCCCTCCGCCCAATGCCCTAATTACCCCGCCAGCGTACATGCCTATGTCACAAGCAGGGGTCGTGCTTCTGCAGTATGACTATAGGTGGCACTCCCAACCTTTTAACAGAAACGCGTGTTTTTTCAAACCTCAACAAGCACCTTGATAGTCGAAGCAGACCATCAAGGGTTTATAAAGCAAATCTGGATAACAGCGCAAAAGGACCAACTCACACCAGGACAGAGCAACTCTGGAGAAAATTCATAACAGGGCAATGTTCTGTGGTCTACTGAACTGACATATATGCTACCGCAGCCTGCTCTGCACTCACATATTGTCAGTCTGATTTTTAGGATGGGTACCAGGTATTAAGGGGCAAAGCTGGTGGGCCCGTTAGAGTTGAGGTTTTTTTGTCGTGCCTGCACAGTGTAGCTAGAAAAAAACTGTCCTCTTTGCCCAGTCCTGCATCGCTAACAATCACCAATAACAGGCGTTCCAGAATGTTTGATGATATTTGCTTGGGTTCTGAGACCTATTGTGACGACATTAATTGGAAGGACCCTTTAAATCCTTCATTGAGACCGCTTGTCGAGTAATGGTGGCGGTCTTAGGCAGATGATCACCCTGTCAATCATTGTATTGGTAGGGACTAGGTAGACCCAGAATAAAGTGAAATAGAGAGAGCGGCTCTGATGCTCCCAGTCCATAGGCTGAATGGAAGAGATGAGTCCTCAGACACCTGTCAATCTTTAAGATCCCTCCTCTGTAACCTGATCTGGGGGGCGGGCAGTGCAGAGAGATGCATTCTGTGCACCTTTTCGCGCTTTGGCTGATACTACATTGCAGAGTGATTTTCACCACTTCTTAAGCGCTTGAAAGAGTGTTGTAGTCAGTTTTTGCATTGCTTATCTCCTGTTGTAAATAGTTTTCTTCTGTTTTCCCAACACCTGCTTGTACATGATTCTACCGTTAAATCAACTTGAAACAGACTTTAGGTTTCGCTAGCTTTCTACCATTTAGCCATTTCCCCCACAGTCATCTCAGTTGCTTTTTATTATCAGTGTACTCATGGTCCCTTTTAGTGAAGGGGAGCGTTAATCAATATGTCAAGTATAGCTTGATAGTATGCGTCGGCCTGTGTTGATATCCAATTACATGTTAAACAACAAATTACTTCCTATGTCATATTTTCGAAAGATCGTTTTATAATATTTTGTTTTTTTCTTGCTTGAATTTTACTGGATAATGCTCGGTGGGTAATTCCTGAAGCACATTATTTTCTCTACTCTGGCTCCTTCTGCTGGCATGTTGGCTGTAGATAGCATTTAATGACACCCTGGTCTTAGGCCACTTGTCAAGTCATAATCCTTTGTTGCTGTTTTTTAACCCATGTTATAGTTTCTGTTTTTGTTTTCTTCCAGTCCTAATGCAATATTACGGCTACGATTCAATCATTTTGCAACAGAATGCAGCTGGGACCACGTGTACGTCTATGATGGTGATTCCATCTATGCACCGTTAATAGCTGTCCTAAGGTAAGTGTCCCTGTATTTTCGATTCCTCATCATTGCTGTATTGATAGTGGCATGCTGTGAAGGAGTCAGTTTCTCTTTCAGGGTGATGATCTCCACGGTTCATCCAAAATGTGACTGTCTTTACATACCTCAATCCAACAGGTACAGTAAATGTTCCCTTTTGCATACAGTGCTTTGTACAGATTATTCAGGGGGTTGAAGCAGCCACGAGTTGAACTGCAGTGAGATCTAAAACTCATAATTATAAACCTCCGCCTTCACCCCCTAACTCCAACATATGCACCTAGTGATTGCTGTCAACCCCTTTGTTTAATTGACCCTGAAAAGCTAGAAAATATTACAGAAGGACAATAGTCATCTCAGATCACTGCAGCTCCTATTCGAGCCTTCTTTACTTAAGAAAGAAACTTGAATTAAGTCAACTGATCCAGCCATCCTAATCCCCTCCCTACTACTGTTGTGTCATTCATTCACCTATCGCCACTTCTCCCATGCAGGTGATGGAATGGACACCCTTCTTCTACTCTCAAAGAAGAGTCACTCTTAATAGCCAAAAGGGACAGGGTAAATAAAGCTAAATGAAAAACAATCTCCCTTTTGTGCTCACACTATATTTATAGTAATCAGTTTTCTCCAATCAATTAAAATGCACTGAATAAATTCCTTGATCACCAAGCTATACTACCAAAAATGACTGTCTCCTTATTTTTTTACAAAAAATTATATTTATTTAAATAATTCCAATAAATTTAATTGTAATTTTGTCCACAGTATACAAATCAATCAAAATATAATACAATTAAAGTTCTAACACCCCAGAGCTTCTTTAAAACCCATCATGTATACATCTTCATGATGCTCACTGGAATATTTCTAGAACAAATCTTCTATTACTTATAGACACCCTATACAAACCATTTATTATACATATACATAAAATGTTAAAAACAAATCATTGCTATACATCAAAATACATTCACTAAATAAGTCCTTTATTTTATATATAAAAATTATGTTGACGCTGCTTTTCGGCGGTTCCTGGAGTCAATCCCCGCCTTCTTCAGGACAAATTCACATATGTTAAAAACTTGGTTATAAAAACATTCGTTACTAAAGGAGACCAAAAGAAACCCAATCAATTCTAAACTCATTATCATGTACCTCTTAATTTAATTCAGTGCAGTCTATTGACTCCCACTGTATACTGAGTGGGCTATGTTATTATATTTAAAAGAACCTTTCTTATAAGGCAGTCCGACGTTTTCCTAAATTGTTGGCTAACATTATAGATCAACAGAAATACTTATAAAAAACTCTCATGTTATGTCAATATGGTAACCCTTCATTGTGTCCTGATAATAATACCCAGGGTTGGTTGAGTAATAAATACCTTTCTTTGGATTCTGTTCCCTCTTTCCTGCAGGGGCTTATTCCAATCCATCCTTGACTATACACCTCAGCTGCAACACCCTAGAGGTGTGGTCAGCCTTGTGGAGTTAGACTACGCCTGCATAGCTAATTTCCCGCCTGCTCGCGTAAAACAGTGCCTGGGGCAGGGGGAAGCTTTATCCTAGAGTGGGGGACAAGTTCCTTTGTCCAGTGGCGCCATTGAAGCCTTTGAGGCTCACCGCCGCACCTGTCTAATCACTAGCCATCCTGTGTGGACGGAGGTGTCACCTTCTTCTCACACAGGTCTTTTTCTCTGGCATCTGGGAGTGGCACACACTCCCCAGCATGAGGTCAGGCTCCTGTCTTGGTGGCAAACCTTCGAAAAAGCCTGGCAAGGCACGAGAACACTGGATTAACTTGGTGCACACTAACTAAAGTGCCACCTAGGTACATGCTGGTTAAACCTCGACACCACCACCATGTAGGGGGTTAAAAAGCACAGTGTTTGACACCAAACATGAATGAAATCAGCCGGGCCATCATGGAGCTGGACATATAGGTAATGCCCATATGCCAGCCCATGTTATCCTATTGACCACCGGTCACTTGCAGTAGAATTACGATTAGAATGCTACCACAGGGCAATATATGCTTGCACATATATTGCCACACACATAATATAATGCACCCTGCCTCCTGGGCTATAGGCAGCCTGCCTTAGGGATGACTGTCATCTATTAAATGCATCAAGGTGACCCTGTCACACATGGTTTGTGCAGGGTCGAACTCAAGCAGGCAAGCTGCTCGTGCAGGGCTGACATGGCAGACCTGCAGACTTTGGTTTTACTCTGGTCATTCAGGGTGGCACAATAAGTGCTGCAGCCCTGGTACCCCTTTTACACCTCTGCCCTGGGTACTACTGGCACCCTATACTAGGGCTTTACGGGGTTGTAAAAGTACTTGCCAATTGGATGTACCAATTCACATTTACAGTTTAAGGGAAAGAGCACTGGTGCTGGGCCTGGTTAGCAGGGCCCAGCACACTCTCAGATCAATTACCACAACATCTAGCAGTTCAAAATGGGGCAGAAAGTGTGGGGGGCATCAGCAAGCAGCCCAGTTTGCTACACAGGGCATCCTCCATGTCTCCTTTCTAGTATCTACCTCCTCTCTCAGTACACAATTCTTCCTTCAAACGTTAACAAAAACTGTGACGTGAACTTTTTTGTCAGCAAGCCCCTCTTAGACATTCAAACTTCTATTGCCATGCATACTTTTTAGGTCGAGCCTCGAGTAGCGCGCAAGCGCTGCTAGAGGCGAAGACTTTTAGTAAGCGAGTTTGAAAAGCAGTCCCAAAAACGCTCGTGCGTCGTGGCTGGCCTTTTTGGGATGGGTACGCGCGGCAAACATGTGTTTCCAATTATCGTGCCCAGACGCGTGCGCGATAATTGGAAACATATGCCGGCCGTGCGAGGAAAGGCCATGACGCACGAGCGTCTGGTCAGCTGAGCAGGCTGCCGCGCTCGCTCGCCCTCGCCCCCGCTCCTCTCTTGTTTATGATGTCACAAGCAAATTAGAGAGGCTTCACATCTCCCGTTTGGCCGGGCCGCAAAAGTCCTAGGACAGCCCTGTGGCCCAGGGAAACTTCAGAGCGCTGCACTGAATGGTATTGTAGTGGAATCCATATGTTGCTACCTGACACGGCGCTCCTCAAACTAGGCGTACTACACCGAAAACCCTCGTGTCCTTGTGTAACTTAACTGGTGCTCATGTAAAGCGCTCCAAAACTTATTGGTCAGGTCGCGCTATATAAAAATTCGAAAAACTCCGGCGGGTTACAATACCAGCCCCATTCAAGTTTGAGGGAGGTGGCTGCTGCAATGTCTACACAGTACTTCGCTTGTCTGCGGCCGCCATTACAAAACCACAGACTTTGCCCGTGCGTGAGGCCAGCCCGGTCTCTCTCCGCCTGCTGCCGAAGCTGGCAGTAAGAGGCGGTGCGGTGCGGAGCGGAGGTTGGAGCAGCTGAGGATAAACTCAGGAATCGTCTCTGGTCGGCCATCAGCGCGGTGTACACCAGCGGCACACCCACAACAGCAGCAGCGACCGTCGCCTTCGTGGAGACACTCGGTCCTTAGGTTTACCGCTGCTCCGTCCACGGACTTCACTGCCGCACACACAGACTAGCCGGCGTTTCCTAAGTGCTCCAGGTAAAATACAGCAACAGCTGCGTGCGTGTGCAAAACCCCAAATGGCAGCGTGTGGGTGACCGTCAGTGTTTGTCCTTGACTAATGCGTGTGACTGTCTCGGCGTGTGGGAGGGAGTGTGTAAGAGAGTGCTGGGGATTGGCTGGAGTGCGTTGAGACACCGGGCAGCGAGACGCTGGACAAGGGAGGGGGCTTCAAAGTAAGCTGCATTTTAAACACCATTGTCAGTCTGTGCTACACGCAGCGTAGCTTCCAAGTCGTCAGAATATGTAATTGGTTGCAATGTGCAAACACTTTGACATACACATTCGTCAGAGAAATGGGACTGTAAAAACACCCTGTTGCATAGCCAATAGCATTGTGCCTGTGTATTGCATGTGTTAACCCTTTAAAACCACATTGTTTTCAGGGTTTGGCAAAACTTTTATTTTTTAACAAGAAAACATAGAGGAGAGAAGAGTTAATAACTAATATAGAGAAAACGAGGAGACTTCATACAACGATAAACAACAGGAACTTTACATGCATGCAAAATCAAGAAAGACACAGGTTGAAAGATCAATGGGTATGTCAGACAAGTAAAAACATGCACATGAGTACTGACTAAAACATAAGCATTGGCATAGCCAATAGGTCTCGCCTTTGGGACCTTATAAGTGTTTAGCCATGCAACACTTGATGTTGTTGCACCAAGGATATTGTCCTGGATAACTAAACACTTATAAGGTCCCAAAGGCGAGACCTATTGGCTATGCCAATGCTTGTTCAATTTCTTTCCATACAAGTGGTCTGTATCCTCCCCTCACCTTTGGAAAAGAATCCTATCCATACTCTATACTTATCAACCAGGACGACTATACTCACCTCCACCTAGATCTCCACAATACTTCTTCCTACCCCTGGATAATACCTTCAGCCTTTCCCACTGAGCTCTAGCCACACTTACATCTTCATACAGATCCCAAGAAGGCTAGTTCACTGTGCAAAATACATTTCTCACTTTTATTCTCATTCACTCGTCCCCATCAAAACAGCCCCTCAACACCACCTCCTTACGCTTTCTATCTTAAGCACCTTTCGAATATCATGCCCACCAGTCATCATAAAATCCATCAGCTCTCCTAGTCCCTGATTGTGTAGCTGACATATTGAACAATTGTATCGTCATGTACTAAACCGACTTATCACTGCCAACACCACAATTCTGGTTATGGACAACATGGTTTATATAGTATTTTTGTTCTATTCCCTCTGTAAAATGAGTCTTGCTCAAAAGATGCAAGTGAATAAATGAATTGATGCCTGTGCTCGAGATTATATTGGGCGGCACAAGCACAATTTATTTATTAAAATGGTTTCCTGTACTCTGACTCGAGCAAACAGTAATTTATTATGAGATGGTGCTCAAATCAGCTCCCCCCACATACTAGCTTGCCATTTTTCATGAATAGATTCAATGTGTTCACAATTTATTTTGGCATCATGTTCCAATGTAGGGGGGGGCGTGGCTTGCAACCTGATGGAGGCAGATGCGTGAGCTCTGAGCTCCGCGCCGGCCCCGTGATTTATCCGGCCTCGCGTCCGTCCCGTCCCCGAGGGGTAACCGCAGAGGGAATTAGAAGCAGCGAGAGGCTAAGAGGAGTTGATTGCGGCCCTCCCTCGAACGAGCTGTGCTGTGAGACTGCGATGGCGACTGAAAAGGACGGCCGGCCGAGGGAAGACAAGATCGCGCTGGCCTGAGGGCGGACAGAATAAGGCCGATCCCGCGACCCGATTCGGGGAGTGACAGACCCGACAGTGGAGCGGTGAGTGATTGCGCATGTCCCGGTGCCGCCGGAGACGCGGGCTGAGGCGACTTGTACACGAAGTCCACCGCTGCCTGAGGTGAACCCCTGCTCGCATCGGCTGGAGGGGGCGGGGCTGCCCGGGCTAAGAGACGGCGATTGCGACGGTCGCAGGCTGAAGTAGCCTGGTTTGGGTGGACTGCCCTGCTTTATGTACGGGAGAAGGACCCTTCTGGGCCCCATAGCGGAGATTAACGGAGACAGTCCTAGCGCCACTGTGGTGCCTTGAAGGGGGTGTTGCGGCGCCCTGCTGCGCTATCCGGAGGTGAGAGCGAATGTCGGCGAACTGCACGGATACGGGCGGAGTCGGGCGGCCTACTGTGGAGTGGAGCGGGGCTGCTGCTGCTTGAATGGTACAAGAGACTGCGAGCCTATATTGTCGCATCCCGCATACATGAAGAAGCAGCAGCCGGATATTTCAATGCCCGCGCCGACCTCAATGGCGGACGAATTACAACTGATGCCGGTCTGATTATATGGGTCACTGCCCAGCGAAGTGAGCTCCCTGGGTGAGCGCGTGTGGAGGCGGTGGGGATTACTTCGGCGGCCACGGCTCTTGGGACACTTCGGAGCCGGCCCTCTTGCCGAGGGACGGAGGGGGCCCCCCAATAGGAGGCTGCATTGCGTCGGAGGCGCTAGTGGATGGCGGATTGCACGGGTGCCCTGCATGACCCGCGCATTGATCCTGTTGGGGCCAATACCGCTGGTGCTTTGAGGGCCATCTTGAATCAGATCATATCCGGGGCCCTCCGGGACCTGGCGCTGGCTTGGGGGGATTGAGCCCTCGGGTGGCCCGAACGCACCGCGGGACAACAGGCTTTCTCCTGGGATGGCTGGACTTCCTCCTGTCCAAAATCTGACACGTACTTGGATAGTCCTGCGGGTCGGGAGTCCCGCTGCCTCTCTACTGGAGTGCGAGGCCGGCCGGCTCTGACGGTTCAGTGAGTGTGACCCCTCATGGCGTTTCCTGACGCATCGATCGAGCACTGGTGAGTGATTATTGTGGAGGAGGCTCCGTGGTGGGGAAGAACTACACAGCTTTGAGGAGGCGAATCTGAATCGCAGCAGCACTATGGGGAAGCCATGGGGAAGGATACAGGCGGCTCAGCTGGAACCAGGGGATGCGAGTCAGGAAGAGAAGCGCCCAGCTTCTCCTGAGGGCCCAGACGACGCAGGAGTGCAGCAGCAGCTGGCCGGAATACTCAGGCCATTACGGACACGCGGGAGGCCCTGCATCAGGATATTGCAACGGTTTCAGTGGGCTTGGGGTTGTTGAGAGCCGAGCACGCCAAATTGGCAGACAGAGTGGAGCAGACCGAGTCTTCCCTGGCGACCCTGGAACCAGCGCAGAAGTCCATTGCGGAACAGGTGGGCGACGTTACCCGAAGACTCCTGGTGTTGGAGAAAAGAGCTGAGGATGCCGAAGGGAGAAATAGGAGGAATAACATCCGAATCTTGGGACTTCCGGAGGGGATTGAGGGATCCAACATGGTCCAGTATTTGGAGGACTGGCTCCGCGACACAGTGGCGCCGGAAGGGTTGACGCAGTTCTACACGCTGGAGCGAGCGCATAGAGTCCCGGCCCGCCCTCTGGCGCCGGGTCGTCCTCCGAGACCGGTGGTGGCCAGGCTCCTCCACTACAAGGACAGAGACCATCTTCTCCAGACGGCACGCACAGCGGGGCCGTATACAGTGGGCAACAGTAAGGTCTCTATCTTTCCAGACTATACACTGGAGGTTCAGCGCCGCCGTGCGTCTTTCTTGGCTGTCAAACGAGCTCTTCGCGATGAGGGGCTACAGTATTCACTGATGTTCCCGGCCCGCTTGCAGATTATCCTGGATGGAGCAACGCACTTTTGCGGGGATCCGTCGGAGGCATGGGATTGGCTGGAAACGTATAGGACAGGCAGGAAACCGGCTGGGACCGATGTGCCTGCTCTGCCTCCGAAACAGCTGCCGCAGCGCCGGAGGGGGCCGCGACGGCGGCATGCTACTTTGAAGGTGCCCAGCGCTTCCCAGACTGAGAGAAACAGACAAGAGGCCCCAAGGGCGGTCTCGGACTTGCTCCGGAACCCTGCAAAAGACTCAGAGGCTGGCACGGACACGAATGTCTCAGCTGCAGGCACGGACACGGACGACACCCAGGCTAGTAGTCTGCAGATGCCGCATGTCACACCAGGAACTGCTGATGATATTGTTTGAAAGTTTTCATTCTGTTTCACTTCTTTGATTGCTTTGCAGGTTGTTCATCGAACTATGGGCCTTATGTTATTGGTACTTTAAATGCCGGATTTTTGGTGTGGTGGGGATTGTGGGCCGGGATTGGATGGGAGTTGAGTGCTTCTTTAAATGCGGCGCCCCTCGGGGGCGGGTGCGGTACATGCACTGAGGGGCATGAAGGGGGGCTTTTGCGTTGTGCGCTGATAGCTGGTATTTGACGGACTGCAACCACTGTCCCCCACTGTTCCTCTGTAGTTGCCAGAGGGAAACTAATTTGGTGTAGTTTGGATGGGGACTAATGTTCTAGTGCCTGTCCTGGGGTGGGGTTGTTGGGTTTGTTGTTTTTGTGATGTGGGAATGTTGGGGGGGAAATGGCGTAACCTTTTGAGATTAGCTATGTGGAGTCAATGTGGATCGATGCCATGGGTTCGATATCTGATTTGAAGTGCTTATCTTGGAATGTCAGGGGTATGCACACTATGGTACGGAGACATAAAATACATACCTATTTAGTTCGGAGGGGGGGTCCACCTGGCTTTCTTACAAGAAACACATATAGCACCAAAGGAAGATGTGGCATTGCAGCGTAGGTGGAGAGGACAGATTTTCTGCACAACGTATTCCGCCTTTGCGCGAGGGGTTTTAATATGGGTACGGGCGGGAGTTCCCTTTCAGCCCCTTCGTCAGCTTAAGGATCCTGAGGGCCGGTATGTGTTGGTTGCGGGGAGGTTAAATGGTAGGGACATAGTACTGGGCAGCATATATGCACCAAATACAGAGCAAGCGGCATTCTTCGCACAAATGTCTGGGAAACTCGCTCCGTTCTTAACTGGGTCGGTGCTGCTGGGTGGGGATATTAATTCGGTCACGGATGTCCAATTGGATAGATCCCATCCTCCCCTCTCAGAGACGCCTACTCATGCACTTTCAAGGGTCAGGCGGGACTGGCAGCATTGGTGGGAGCTGAAAGATACCTGGAGGACGTCGCACCCGACTGCCCGGGATTATTCATTCTTTTCTGCCTTGCACGACCTCCATGTCCGCCTTGATGCGATGCTTTGCTCTCCTGACATACATGCTGCAGTACAGCATAGCGAGTACTTAACTCGGACGCTCTCAGACCACAATCCGCTGTTAATATGTGTGAATCTATTGCCCGAACGCCCTAAAATTCCAACTTGGAGTTTGAACCCAGAATTACTAGAAGATCACGCATTCCGCGACATGGTGGGCACTGGCATTACTGATTATTTTCAAAGCAACACGGGCACTGCCTCATCGTTAATGGTGGAGTGGGATGCCTTCAAGAGTGTAATTCGGGGACAGTGCATAGCGTATAAGGTGGGAGTGCGCAGAGTATTACTACAGGAGTTAGAGAGGGCGGACCAAAGGCTGCGGGAAGCTGAGAGGGAGAGGCCTGAGCGCCCGGATCGCCAGCGCGACTTGATAGCGGCGTGGGAGGAGTTTGCGGTGCAAGTAGAGCGCTTGCGCTGCTTTGATTATAAAAAATACGCTGTAATGGCGCATGTGGAGCGCGATAAATCTGGGGCGTTGTTGGCGTGGCTAGCCAACCCAGCACGTAGAGGGGCGGTCAGACTAGAACTCCAGGATCCTGATGGGGAAGCCTGCTATACGCAAAAGGGGATAAATGACATGTTTTTCGGTTATTATAATGCTTTATATCAAAGCAAAGTGACCCCAGACGAAGTGGCTATCCAGGAGTTTCTGGAAGGGGCGTCTCTCCCTGTATTAGATCGTGACCGGGCGGAGCTGCTGGGTTAGGACATTACCCTAGGAGAGGTCCGAGGCGCGATTAAACATATGTCCCGGAAAAAAAAACCCTGGTATGGATGGCCTACCGGTGGAGTTTTATAGCGCGTATGTTGACCTGTTGGCCCCTAGGTTGGTGACATTATATAATACTGCCAAGAAAGAGCGCCTTTTGCCTGCCACTACTCGAGAGGCGTTAATCGTACCATTGCTCAAACCAGGTAAACCGCCCCACGATAGGGCCGCCTATCGCCCGCTGTCAATGCTGACCACGGATTATAAGATTTTGAGCCGCATCCTGGCGACTCGCCTGCTCCCCTTTATGGTCCACTTAATACATACGGACCAAGCGGGTTTTATACCCAAACGAAATACGGCTCAGAATGTCCGACGCCTTATTAATGTCCTGGAAGCTGACACATATTGCAAAGACTCTGCTGCCATACTGGCGATAGATATTGAGAAGGCTTTTGACAGTTTAGAATGGCCATATTTGTTCCACGTCATGAGGCGCTTCGGGTTGGGAGAGGGTTTTGTGGAATGGACATCACTGTTATATAAACAGGCTACAGCGAGGATAAAGACGGGAGTGATGATTTCGGATACTTGCCCGGTAGGTCGCGGGACGAGACAGGGTTGTCCTCTTTCTCCTCTGCTGTTTGCCCTGGCCATGGAACCGCTTGCGGCACGGGCTAGGACGGCTTTACATTATACAGGGTTGAACGTACAAGAGCAAATCCATCATATTGCATTGTACGCTGACGATCTCCTTTTATTTTTGGCGGACACAGAGGGTGCTCTTCGCGGTGCGAAGGTGTTGTTGAACGACCTTTGTAAGATTGCCGGTTTGAAGGTAAATTGGACAAAGACTTGTTTATTCCCGGCGGTGAAACAGGCTGTTGGCCGAGAGTATACACAGGAGGTACGATGGGAGCGACAGTGTCTGACGTATCTTGGCACTCGTATCTATCACACCCAAGCCGACTTATTGGAGGGTAATTTGGGCAGGGCCATTAGATCGCTTAAGGTTTGTATTGAGTTCTGGGGTACGCTCCCACTCTCGGTAGCTGGACGAGTGGCCCATTCTCAAAATGATAGCGCTACCCAGGCTGTTGTATTATTTTAGAACACTACCGGTTTGGGTCCCGGCGTCGGTTTTTAAGAAGCTTCAGTCGATGGTGGTTGGGTTTCTTTGGGCTGGAGGACGTCGGAGAGTAGCCCTCAATACACTAATGAGGCCGCGGTCGGAGGGGGGGCTGGCAGTTCCTGATTTCGAATCTTATTATCTGGCGGCGCAACTGCAATGGCTTACTCAGGCGTGATGCGTGAGTTCCGCAGCGGTGAAGATGGAGTGGGGTCTCAACGGATTAGGCAGATACTTTCTAAATTGCTTCTACAGCTGCCACTCCCAATCTCTTCGTTAACTCACGAGATGGGGACGTTTAAGCTCTGCTGGAATAGGAGTCACAGGCGAGCACAGATAGTGCGCCCATATGCCCCTGAAATACCGCTGGCGGTATGTAATGCTATGCCGCATGGCGGCAACTGGGCGGCATTGGCAGAATGGGCGGAGAGGGGGTTGCTCACTGTAGGAGATCTGTATGACGATGGTACCATGATCCCATATGAGGTATTACGAGACGGGTACGAGCTGGCTATTTACTTATTACACCTAGCGCTTGTAGCGGCCATCCAGACGCATTGGAAGGGGGGACTTCGGGAACCGCCCACCTCCATGGTTTGTCAATATGTGGTTCTGGCTGCTGGCACCATCAAGGCAGTTACTTGCTTATATCGTCGAATGACGAATGAGCGACTGGCCTCTCTGGTAACGCTCCGACAGCGGTGGGAAGTGGACCTGGGCGCCGAAATTCCTGAGAAGGTGTGGGAGGGGTTGGTGGAACGCGCATGGAAGAGCACCCGGAACGCCCGTTTTCAGTTGATACACTTCTTCATTATTCATCGAGCATACCTTACGCCTGAGAAAATTAATAAATATTTTAATGTGACCACGGCAATGTGTCCGCGATGTAGAGTTGTAGGGGCAGACTTCTGCCACATGATGTGGAATTGACCTCAACTTGGTACATACTGGGAAGAAGTGGTTGCCCTTCTGCATGATATTACAGATAGAAACATAGAACCCACAATAGGCCTCTGTTTGTTGCACTGGTTTCCCCATACTGCTAAAACCAAAGTTACCAGTAAATTTATAGACCTGGGGCTTCTACTGGCAAAACGAGAAATAACAACCCACTGGAAAGCCCCGAGGGGCCCTAGTTTTCAGAGATGGCGGGCTGAATTTATTAAATGGGCAGAATGTGAAGGCACTGCGTGTCTGCAAATGGCAGCCCGAACTAAAAATGATAAGGGGATGGAACAGGCGAGGGTCTGGGAGGCGCTAGTACAATTATTGCATGCACCACACGATGACACTGATGGAGACTTGAGCACGCCAGGGTTAGAGACTTCTCCCCGAGAACCTACCCCTCCTTAGGAAGATGGCTCCAATGTTTACTCTTGTTCCTTTACCTCTGACGGCATGGATTGGTCTATTGGATTACCGTGGTAGACGCAATTAATGTGGACATAACCATGACTTGTGGATAAACTTTATTTTCGAATTATTGTTACGCCATTAGGAGATGGGGAGGGATAAGTGGGTGGGTTTGGGTTTGCATTATGAGTTATTTGATACATTGCACTATTGGTAATCGCTACCGCTTGAGGAAAATGAAGCTGATGTTTTTGGAGAATTTGATTGATGGTATGAAGACGTGGGGTTTGTCAAATATGTTTTGAATATTGCTTTATATACCATTTATTGCCTAAGCGGTTGTGGGGGAGTTTCCTCAGTAATTAGATCTTTACTGAAATGAGATGTGCAATGTGTAAACAGGTACGCTTGCTATTGCATGTATTGGTTTGGTTAAAAGAAAACAATAAAAATATTTAAAAAAAAAAATATATCATGTTCCAATGTATCCCCAATTGATGTCCGTCATTGTGTCATGTAGTTAGGTACTCCCATCATATGACTGTTAATGCCATCCAGTGCGCAGGGGTTCCATGCTAAGTACCTGTCAATGGCATTTTATGCTTTGGTATTACCCAAGCCTTTTAATGCCATCATGTACTTAGGTAAACCCTATCATTAGTCAGTCAGTGCCACCATGTACTAAGGTGTTCCCATATGCCAGTCGATTCTGTCATGTGCCTGGGTATTCACAGCAATGATTTGGTCTGTGCCATTGTGTGCGCTGGTGCCCTATGTGGAAGTCAGTTCCATCTTGTGCCTAGTTGTTCTCCATAAGCCATTCAGTGCTTTACACTACTCGAATGTACTCCATTGCTTTGGTCCTAAAACAACTGGTCCTGCATCAAAGTAAAGACCTTCTAAATCTTGTCAACTGTTCCCAAAATATGGGTGCGGTACCGGTTGAATCGAACAGGGCGATTATCAGACCTTTAATGAAGAAACTCACTTTAAAGACTAACAACTAAAATAAGTTTCATCCCATCTCCCTCCTTCCGTCAAACCCTTAAGAAACCGATTTTACAAAGTTACCAGAATTTACAGAGGGGACTGGTTTTAAACACATTTTTAAGCACGTTTTAGACCTGGCAAGGCCACTTTGCTAGAGGTTTGGCCTGCAGGTGCTGTTGGAACTCTGATGTTATTAGATGTTGGCTGCCTTCGACTCTATCAACAATGTTGCCTTAATTTTAAGGTTAGGAGAAAACTTACCTCCGCCTCGCGTCGCCAGCCGCAACCTCTCTGCCGCCTTTCCTCCGTCACAGCAGGAGGCACCTGGGCTCCCCGCCAATCACTACGCTGCAATGCAGCGTTGTGATTGGTCTGAGCTCCATGGTTCGGAGCCTGGGCATGTTCCCCACCAGGCTGTGCAATGCAGCCTGGTAGGGAAGATGTAAAGTGTGCAGGACTGTTTGGCCGGGCCAAGACGGCTGGCCAAACAGTCATGCTCACTAAAAGTGTGCTCACCACTCTGCCCCCTGGCCCCTGCTCTGGCCAGCCCCGCCCTCCCTGCACCTAGGAACAGGAGAAATAAAATGGTAATAACGTCCCGTTATCATTTTTTTTCCCTCTGCACTGCTCTGAAAACAGTGGGGCGACGCTCCTCCGCCTTAGCGGAGGAGCCGCCCCTTCCAATTAGGTTAGGACTGGAGGAGTTAGAGAATTGAATCTGTCCTGTTTAGTAATGACAAGACAAGCAAAGAGCTAATTTGAGGTAATGACCAGGTTAAGGGGGAGAGGTGTGGCACAGCGGCCAGGGTGGCTGCCTCCGGAGCACGAGGCTCACGGTTCGATTCTCGGCGCTGGTGGCAGCTCAGCCCAGCACCCTGTAACTCTGGGCAATAGCTTGTGATGCACCTTTGAGAAAAGCTAGATTTTTTTTTTTTGCTTTTACATTCAAGCAGAGTTAACAAAGCATTCCCACAGTGGATGCCTTAAGTTTACCCTTTATGAAATGTTCAGAAAAATGAATCCGCTTTGTTTTTCCTAACGAAGCAATGATTCCTTTTTTTATTTATTTCTAAATTTCTTTTTAGCTGTGACTGAAAATTGGCTCGCCTCAAGACATATAGTCTTAAATTACTAAATCATAAATCACTCATGATTTAGTGGAGTATAAGAGATTTGTTATTAGATCATTGTTGAGAGTAATTGTCAATTTGCGGTAGGAGGGAGATTATTTTATATATGTTATAGGTAATTGCTATATGTCTGAAATGGGAATATTATGAACACATTTTTAGAGTCCCTGTGGCCCACTTTTTATGAAGCAGAACAAACCAGGTGTTGGGATATGTTTCTTATTACGACACGTTTACTCATTGGAGGTCAGGGAGAGTTCCACCAAAAGTCCAGCACATAGGCAGTGGTATGCTTTAGGCATGGTATGATAGTCTGAAAGGCCGTTTGAGTGGAGTGTCGGACCTTGCCAGAATTCTTTGGTGGCCTTGACTTTTGTGGGCATAGACCATCATTCCCAATTGGGTTTACACAGCTACTACTACTAAAGTAGGTAGAGAATGGTGAAATCCTGTAGGGGAGAGGGGCAGACTGAAACTTCGTCTGCTTCGGGGTAATCTTCATTGGCAGAATAGAGAGATCTGGTTAAGAAAAGAAGAATTAACTAATCTCTAGAACAGAGTTTGGGCAGTATTTCACAAAAAGAATAGAAAGACATGTATCTGACTAAAAAGTGACATTGGCCTAAGGTGAACTATAGAAGACTGTCACGCAAACTTGCTTGTCTCATCCAGAAAATATTTTGCACATCTAGAAAATGTACTCCTAAAATAAAATAAGGTGTGCCCTCTTAAGAAATAGCTCAAACCAATGTCCTGACTAATGTTCAACAATAGAAAATTATAAAGTTTCTAGTGCCTAAGTATGCAAACTAACCCTAATTAACTCTAAGTCAAATGGAATCAATCAATTTCAAACATGAAACTCCTCAGAAATTGAAGACTTTCTCAGAAACAATTAGAAATCTTTTACTAAGCAGAAGAAACCGGAATTCTTCACGATGTGGAGGAAATTCAATTAATTCAGATTGATCAGCAGGGATCAAGTGGAGCAAAGCTCCTTTAAATACTGCTGCTGCTTTTGTCCAGAATGCTCTGTACAATTCCACAGGTTGATGTTCTAGAAATGTTCTGTATAATGCTGAAAGACTCATCATGTTGAGTATTGTAGTTCCAAATGATACCAAGATATAACCCATGATACCGAACACAGCCCAAGTACAGTAGTTCTGAGAATAAAAACATTGCACCAATGACTGAGGCTGTGAATAGGCCACGCAACCAAACTACCACTTTTTTAGGTCTCGCAGACCTGCGTTGCAGCGCGCCTGCGCTGCTCGCTCTGCGAGGCTTCTTGTAATCGGGATATTTCAGAAGTGGAGTTAAAGCCATGCCCATCTTTTTGATTGGCTGGCGTCATCGTTTATGCTAAACGGTGGCCTCCGATTGAAAATGAGGCTTCTTTGTTACCGCCTGTCTCCTTTTTGGACGGCCCATCCGGACTGGATGTTTTACTTGCGGCGTTACACTGTCTCCTTAATTAGTCAGTAGGCACTTTTTTTTTTCACAATGGCGACAGTTTGTTTACGGACCCCAGGTGGCGCCGCGTCCTCCTGTCGCCATCTCCCTCAGGCGCCGCCGGGCCGTCCAACGTGTCGATAACGCAACTGGTGCTCATATAAAGCACTCAGATACCTTCAGGTGTAGTTCGCTCTATATAAAACCAGTTTCTCGCTTACCTGCTGCTGCTCATTCCCTTTATAAATATCATTAATGTACTCCGTGCGCGAGCAGTACCCGTCCGTCTTACCTTTGCTCCCGCCCCCTCCCCTGTCCCTCCTCTCTCCCTCGTCCCTCCTCTCTCCCTTTTCTGGGCACATGATAATTTTTTGATTGTTTATTAAATATTTTTTTTAAAACAATAAAAAATGCACCAGCATCCACGCTGATCTCCTATTTCCACAGCGCGTCTCCTATCTTCACGCTATAAGGACAGCAGCTACCGGAGGTCTCTCCCGCTCCTCCTCTCAGCACGCTGTCGCATCCTTATTTTCTCCAGCAGGCCCACTTGGCTTTTCTTCAATTGCTGCACGGGCCGGTCATTCTTCCTTCTGGCATATTTAATACTTCCTCCCTCTGCCTTTCAGTTTCGTTCTTACTCTCCCCTTTCTCTTAATTTAACTCCATACATTTTGAATTATGAAAAATTCCTTCCTGTCCTGTTTCTTCAGTGCCGGGGGCTCCAGTGTTGTGTTAATTTTACATTTCACGTTCGTGTTTTTTTTTTCGTTCCACCCTCTGTGCTTGACTTATCTCCGCAATTCAAGGCCAGCCTTTGCAGTTCCCAAGGGAAAAAGAAAATCAGCTCAACTGAAGAGCGACATTCCTGCTTTAGAGTAGGCTCTCAGGGTGAGACAGTAAATCAGCCCAAAAGCACTGCAGTCGGAGACTTTCCATTAACACCAGGGCTTTAAGTGGGATGAAAAAACTGATGGGTCTCTCATAGGCTGAAAACAACAATAGGGCAACCCACTCTTCCCCAAGGAACTGGGTATAATCAATAACACAACATCAATGATCCTTGAGGAATCATTCAGCTTTAACTTAATATTTAGGAGTCGTCACACCAGTGAACAAAATTTCTCAGAACTCGAAGAGTTTCCGTCAATAAATAGTTATTTTTATCTTGAGATCAATCAGTCTTGACATACAATAAATTTTATCAGATCGAACATGGAAAAGTATTCATTAATCATATCACATATGGCAACACACTAACTACTGTCTTAATTCATATAACATACACAGTAGTATCTTACACCTTTGTTCTCCAGTATGGACAGTACATGTAATCAGCCATACATTACAATCAATTCATAGTTTTTGTTCAATTCATTATGTTTCCACTGATAACTATGTAAACAAAAACCGGTGTAGTAGCGTCGACGTTTCGGTCTCAAATACGGTCAAATCCATGAGACCATCCTCAGGACGATAATCGTTGCACCATGAATCTAACATAAAACATACAATATCAATATAATTAGAAAAAACCTATTTAGAAAAAACCTCGAGTTCAAAAAGAGTATCGTCTGCTTATAACTCAATAAGAAAACAGAGTGCACCTTTTAAATACAAAACATACCGGGACTTATTAAGCTGGTGAACCAACCCTATGTGTACTCATGCAGAACACCAAAACCAAAGAACACATGCTTTGGCCCAGCACCAAACAGTGACACAACCCTCAATACCACATAAGCCCCAAGCTTACTCACTAAAGCACCGGATGCCTCTTGGTCACTTTATCCTAGAAGATAACCAAACTTTTAAAAATGTCTATTTGTGAGTGACTCGCACCTCCCTATCACCAATCACCACTAGTGAAAATAAACTCCTACTCTTACCTTCAATATACTTTTCATTCAATCTATAACCAGAATACATATGATTACAAATCTGCACTTTCCAGGGGAGCGATGGTAAAGCCACTCCAAACTTTTACAATATCGTTATACTCACAAAGAAATTTGCGTGTCACTCCGCAACTCTTTTCGACAAACCAAAGTACCGCAAAATAATTAGAATCACATTCCCAATTACTTCCTGAAACACTGACAAATAATCTCAATAAGCGTAGCCTATGTACTTACTATTTCAGGAACTTGAATAAATCCGTCCAACACTCGACAGCAAGACCGAGTGAGTACGCGTTATCTATCATGACCTATAACCCTTCTGACATGCCGTGCTCCAGCGTAACAAGCGTCAGAAAAACGTGTCGACCATATTGGATATATTCGAATAACTCGTAATACTCCCGCCTGCCTAGTGTTATGCCGTTGTCCCAGAACTTCAAAAAAAGGTGCTACAAGCTTCAATAATCACATAAAATAAAATTGCGCATGATGTAGTCTATAATATCTTTCATTCACCCGCTACCAAATAAACAGTTCTACAAGTCTCGCAATACTTCCACCGGCCAAGTATTCTTACGTTGTCCAATAACTCAAAAAATGATGATGTTGTAGACTTTAATCAACAAATAAAATTGCCCATGATGTTAACTTTAATATCTTCTTCTTCTGTTACCCAATCAACAGTTCCACATTATTATTGGAATGTGGAACTGTTGATTGGGTAACAGAAGAAAGAAAGATATTAAAGTTAACATCATGGGCAATTTTATTTGTTGATTAAAGTCTACAACATCATCATTTTTTGAGTTATTGGACAACGTAAGAATACTTGGCCGGTGGAAGTATTGCGAGACTTGTAGAACTGTTTATTTGGTAGCGGGTGAATGAAAGATATTATAGACTACATCATGCGCAATTTTATTTTATGTGATTATTGAAGCTTGTAGCACCTTTTTTTGAAGTTCTGGGACAACGGCATAACACTAGGCAGGCGGGAGTATTACGAGTTATTCGAATATATCCAATATGGCCGACACGTTTTTCTGACACTTGTTACGCTGGAGCACGGCATGTCAGAAGGGTTATAGGTCATGATAGATAACGCGTACTCACTCGGTCTTGCTGTCGAGTGTTGGACGGATTTATTCAAGTTCCTGAAATAGTAAGTACATAGGCTACGCTTATTGAGATTATTTGTCAGTGTTTCAGGAAGTAATTGGGAATGTGATTCTAATTATTTTGCGGTACTTTGGTTTGTAGGAAAGAGTTGCGGAGTGACACGCAAATTTCTTTGTGAGTATAACGATATTGTAAAAGTTTGGAGTGGCTTTACCATCGCTGCCCTGGAAAGTGCAGTTTTGTAATCATATGTATTCTGGTTATAGATTGAATGAAAAGTATATTGAAGGTAAGAGTAGGAGTTTATTTTCACTAGTGGTGATTGGTGATAGGGAGTGCGAGTCACTCACAAATAGACATTTTTAAAAGTTTGGTTATCTTCTAGGATAAAGTGACCAAGAGGCATCCGGTGCTTTAGTGAGTAAGCTTGGGGCTTATGTGGTATTGAGGGTTGTGTCACTGTTTGGTGCTGGGCCAAAGCATGTGTTCTTTGGTTTTTGGTGTTCTGCATGAGTACACATAGGGTTGGTTCACCAGCTTAATAAGTCCCGGTATGTTTTGTATTTAAAAGGTGCACTCTGTTTTCTTATTGAGTTATAAGCAGACGATACTCTTTTTGAACTCGAGGTTTTTTCTAAATAGGTTTTTTCTAATTATATTGATATTGTATGTTTTATGTTAGATTCATGGTGCAACGATTATCGTCCTGAGGATGGTCTCGTGGATTTGACCGTATTTGAGACCGAAACGTCGACGCTACTACACCGTTTTTTTTTTGTTTACATAGTTATCAGTGGAAACAAAATGAATTGAACAAAAACTATGAATTGATTGTAATGTATGGCTGATTACATGTACTGTCCATACTGGAGAACAAAAGGTGTAAGATACTACTGTGTATGTTATATGAATTAAGACAGTAGTGTGTTGCCATATGTGATGTGATTAATGAATACTTTTCCATGTTCGTCTGATAAAATTTATTGTATGTCAAGACTGATTGATCTCAAGATAAAAATAACTATTTATTGACGGAAACTCTTCGAGTTCTGAGAAATTTTGTTCACTGGTGTGACGACTCCTAAATATTAAGTTAAAGCTGAATGATTCCTCAAGGATCATTGATGTTGTGTTATTGGGTCTCTCATAGGGCGTGGCCAATATAATTCAGGGCGGGTTTAACAAGCATTTGCAATACAATAGGTCTCGCATTTACGCTGAAGTTTGAGCTATTGGCATTATAAATGACAATGCCTTTTATTTATGTTTTAAAAACCAAAACATAAATAAATCGCATTGTCATTTACAATGCCAATAGCTCAAACTCGCGTAAATGCGAGACCTATTGCATTGCAAATGCTTGTTACAAATGACTATCAGAGCCTACTCGATGTTCTCCACTTTGAGCTAGGCTCTCACATTGGCCCTGAGCCTGAAAATGCCCTTTTGCCACCTTTGTTTGTCAATAGTTCAAACAATGGCTAAGAATGTGGTGCCTATGCTATTGGTGAGCAAGTCACACATACAAATTCTATTTTTCGTGAACAATGTCTGTCCTATAGCTGACAGAAGAGTTATTTCTCTAGAGCTAGCTGATGTATACATTTACATGGCTGGTCTAATAATTTCTTGTTGGCTAAACGTCGATTTATCCCTTATTGTGTCAAAGAGACATGAAAATCATGTCCCCACTGACCAGCGTGTGTGCTCTGTCTGAACTGGCCATGATTCTGGCAGTTGTGAAGCCTGTAAGGTACCCTGAGCCCGACATGTTAGTTGTGGAGTATCAGGATTGGACATTACCTCACTGCGATGGAAGGCCAGAAGCTTGGGATTATGAATTTTCGTTCCTGCCAAGCAGCATTCCATAGCTTTTAGCTTTTGTGCCATTACAGGAGAGGGCCAATAAGATGCGCATCAAATAGACTTTATTTTAGGCCTGTAGGTCCAGCAAGCAAGGAGTCAACATCTACACTCAAGGAGACTCTATAGAATTTACTCAAATGTACTCAAGGTGATGTAGTCAATGCATCTGGCGCTGTTATTCTCATGCCTTCCGACAGCATTGTTCGTAATATCACTTCGGGCCCAGGCCATTAAAGGAATAGCCCTCAGTTCAGAAGTAGTGGCTTGAGCATTTCCATTACATTTCAGTAATATGAAGGTTATAGGCACCTGGATGGACAGATCAGCAATAGCCCTTTTCTTTTATGTTCCTCAGATGTACATGAGGATGAGAGGTTGAGAATAATTCCTACGTCCACTCCTATTCTGCTTAGATAATATTTGTGGGGGAGCGTCCTCTTATCGAGTGAACAGTGAGGTTGCCGTTTGTTACGCACCATACTATAAGGATATAAAGAATACCGCTGAATGGAACCTTCGCCTGAAGGACCCTATGACGAAGACGTGTAGGACAATTATAAGACTCAATGCCCCTTTCAGAAGGATATGTTACTGAGAATACTCTTCACGGTAACAATGTAGTCGTTTTCTTGGGCCTTAGGCAGAGAAGCGGATAAACACTGAATTTATTTTGAAAATGGACCCACTGCCATAAGAGCGTCTTTTAATTGACACAATCATTCCGCACCTTACACCACACCATGTTTTGGAAAATACTGAAACGTCTCATTATAGACCACAACATGCGTCAAGAGGCGACTGCGTGACATGGCGCCTGACTTATGCTTAGTGTTTGCCATAGTTTTCTGCTAGGAGCTCTGGGATTTCGCTTTTGAAATCTCAAATGCTACCCCTTGGTCATCTTTGCACACAGCGTCCACACTATCCTTTATCACCCTTGACAGGCCTTGACTCCTGCCTTTTGTAAGAGTGGTGCCTTTGCTGTCTGAAAAAATGCCCACAAAGGTACCAGCTTGTGAGTGTCCAGCTAGGGTTGCCATGTGGCCGTTTTTTTCTTTTTAACCAGTGAGGCCAGTATTCTAATATCCAAGCCGGTACAGATACTAAGAAAATCACCTAAAGCCAGTCTATTTTCCCCGTATCAGTATATATCTTAATCTACAAATATTCGAAGACAGCAATTTCAAAAGTATAGCACTGCTGCCTTAATTATCCCTGGTGATAATTTAAGTAAACAGAAAAGCCATGTTAAAAATGAATACAGATGTTTTTTTTATTTACCTAGCATGACCGGGCCTTTGTAAAATCTAAAACGTGAACGAATCGACGGTAGGTGGCAAACATCCTACCTGCTCTCTGGAATGACTGTTTACCTGTATCTGCCCCTGTCCCTAAAATGATGCCTGTGCAGTCCGCCGCACTGTGGGATTATCTGTATTTGTAAAGTCAATCTGTGGGTGCACGGGACTACTGATTTTGATTTTGTGAATCAGAAGACGGGACTGCCTGCTGCGGACCAGTGTTTTTCCGCATGTAAGTTCCTTATACACGTAGAAGAAACACTGAGTGTTGGGCATGTAGTGCCTGGCTGTGCAGTGGGCTGATATGTCTGTGTTCATGAGCTATTCTAGACCAGTGGTCGAAGTGGGGGGAAAAAAATAGGGGAACAGTGGGCGGAGAATCAGAGGGCGGGATTAACTCGAAAATTGGGTCAGTGGGCGGAGTCAGAGGTGTGGCCAGAAAGAGCTAATTATTTACATTTTTAGTATTTAGCATTTCGCTGCCCAGTTACAGCTTATTACGTTATTAAATTCAACCAATGGATACACTTTAAGGTTTAATATGAGTTATTGACATTAAAATACATTCACATAGTGGGATACGTTTCCAATCACAGAATGTCCCAAATATGCTTAAAAGTGGAATCACGAGCCATTTGTCTCTGAGCCATGGAGTTTCTGTCATCAGCACTTCTCCCTTTTTCCACAAGAGCAGTTTAAACATGAATGGCAAAATATCCTAGTTTGCAAATGTTTTCTACATAATTATGCCTCTGCAATATCTGCCACATAATGCATAATCTGCTGCATAATATGACGATTTTAACTGATGAAATTGTGGCTCAATCGGATCAAAAGTTAATAACAAATGTGACTTGTGTTTCTACGAAGTGGACAGCCCTTTGCAAAGGTTGACTGATCACATTTCTCACTGCTGCATTTGTATTTTACACTGGTACTAATAAGGCAAAATCTTTGCACAGACTGTTAGCAGGTATAAAAATGTCAAAATAATAAAGTATCAGAAAATATACTGCATTACGCTGCAGCCTTTTATTTGCTGCATAATTTAGTCCGTTCCAGTGGCCCCAAAGCAGGCAGCACATGTTAAAAGTCTTTGTGCGTGAAGCAGAGAGACTGTGAAGTTTGTAAACTTAGTTTGGTGTGCGTGCAAATCCTGCATTGCGATTCCTGGTGAGTTGCAGCTACTGCTGCTGAAACAAGGCCAATGAAGGTACCAATGGGTGAGGTGGACGGCCTCAAGGGCAGGGCCGGCTTTAGCGTTGGTGGCACCCTGTGCAACAGTGTTTGTTGGTGCCCCCCAATGACCACCTCCGCCGCGGATACCCTCACTACCACCCCTTAACAGTGCCCCTCAAGTCTCCATAACCACACTATCACTCAGATGCATTTAATTTGATTTGCAGCGCCACTGAAACCAGTGTAGGGTGTCAGAGCACTTTATATCACACACATTACACAGAGACAATCAATCATACGTGTGTGAATCACTCTATAGGAAATGGTACATAAGACAAAGGACTACAAGGTGTAGGAGTCACTTGACAACCATACTAGTAGGCAGTATAGTTTAATAGTGATTGGTCTGGAGAAACACAAACTCTGAATTTAGAACTTAATACCATGGATGGGGGTTCTCTTCAATAACCAGAATGGATTTCTAGCCAAATGAACCCTTTTCCAACATTAGGATATTCAAAGACTGGGGAAAAAAACATAACGCTCTAATTTATACCTTGCAGTTTGCATGCTGCTCTTAGATGACAGTTAATAGCTCACTGTTATGTTAAGATTTTGACTTATAAACTGCAAGTAACAATAGGGTCTCTCTGACAAAAGCAGTAACCCACTGACCTATTTACATTATGTGCACTTTGTGATCTGCATGGTACATGTTCTTTGCAGCAGGTACATTAACCCTCTGCGCTACCTTTCAACATGTCAAAACTTCCACTAGACAAAACTCCATCTCTCCCTCTAGGAAGAACACTAATCACCGGAGTTATCATGACATTTTTACTGTTGCTGAAAATTGCTAGAGTCCAGTAAGGAGGCGGCAAGTGCTTTTAGAAACATAATATACTTGCAAACACGACGCCCCCACCCGAAGTCAGCGCCTGGTGTGATTGCACCGGTCACACCGCCTTAGAGCCGCCCTGCTCAAGGGTCCTGTGACCTCAGTGACCGAGTCAATGTCGCTCTAGGGTGTGCTGCTTCAAAGGCCTGCCTGCAGGACTGAGGGTGAACTTCAGCATGGATTGCAGTGGACAGGCCTTCAAGGTTAACCCACACTTGCCACTGCTAGGGTCCACCTGCTGGTGGTAAGACACTAGGGCTTGTGAGATTTTGCAGGAGATTGGTCTTGTGGACTGGTCATGGTGGCTGAACCTGGTTCCCCAATTCAAATTTAGCAGCTCTGACCTCAGTGCCACATCCTCTCCCCCACTGAACACCATACTGCCCCACTGAGAGAAACTCGCACTGCCTTCAACTACAACCCAATTGTGCCCCGCTATATACTCCTGGATGAGACTCAATTCAAATTACGGACTAGACAAGAGTAATAGGCTGCCTAAAAAAAAAAAAATAACAACATCCTGGAAAAAGCAAACACTCAAGGGAATGCAAGATTAAGTAAAGCATGTAAAATGTAAGAAGGAACAACATGGTTAACTGAACGCTTTTAGACTCACTATTTGGAAAACAAGGAGTGCTTTAGCATGAAAAGTTAAGGACATGACTACAGGGCCCAGAAGGGACCCGTTTCAATGTCCATTGCTCATATCCTTAAAAAACGTAAGCAGCATGGTTTAAAAAGACCACATCCCTGAACACAGAGCTGCTGTACTCCATTTGTTTTCCAATCTACCCATCAACCATGTATTACAGTACCTCCAGGAATGGTTCACTTCCCCACCCAGGGAAAGCAATATTGTTGAAAGAAAGAGGAGAAAACAAAAGTAGCTCTTCTCTGGTAAACTCTGTAAAGTGGCGCTAATGTGTTTGGGTGTGAATAAAATCAATCTGGCCACTTAGCGACTGCTCTTGCTTGCTTTATTTAGTTGTTTTTAACATTTTGAACCTTTTATTTCTCTCCGTCCCGAGGCTGAACTTTGAAATAGAAAAATGTCTGAAAAAGACATTTCCATCTAGTGTTTTTCTTTTTTGGATCCATTTCACTGAGGAACAAATAAACGAAAGGAGAGGAAAGGGAGTAATAAGTAAGAAATGGAGGGGGGCAGCTGCCAGTGGCAGAGCAGGAGAAGTGGAAACTGTCCTTGTCTTCTCTGGGCAAGAAGGAAAAGACACAGTCCTTTTCCTTCTCTGCGCAAAATAGGACACTTTACCATGCACGCTTTTACAACGCCTGCCATTACCCTGCATTTTTTACTCCGCTAAATCTTTTACAACGCAATCCATTACAACGCATTCCCCATTACAGGGTAATTTACTATTCTAACTCCACCGTGCATTACTTTGGGGAATGCGTTGTAATGGTTTGCAGTGTAAAGCCCTGCGTTGTAAAAGATTTTGCGAAGTAAACAATGTGGGGTAATGGCATGCGTTGTAAAGCAGGCGTGGAACGCCCATTGGGCTCAAAGGGCTTCAGCTCCCCCGTCGTGTTTGCCAGGCTGAGACAGCTTCCCGGGCACACACACAGACAGTTTTTGAGTGCTGTAGGCTGGCTTGTCTGGCGTCCGTCTTATTGCAGCCGCACCCGAGTACTTCACAGATCTTTAAAAGACCATTTACTTGGTAACGAGGCTTTGTTGTTTTTCACCCCTTCTTAAGCCCCTGCATCTCCACTCTACCTATTGCTGGAAGAATTAGCCCTCCCCCCCGAAATTTATTATAGCCCCCCCCCGAAATTTGGCTCTAGTTGCGCCTCTTTTGTAATGCATGCGTTGTAAAGGATGTTTCCCCTGTCCACCATGCCGTCCCTGAACGGCCACGAACACCGAGCGTTATCTATAGGCCTTGGCTATTTCTGCCGTACTGGGACGTGTGTTTAAAATAAAAAAGTAGGAGAACAAAATCTATTAAATTAAAGAAGTAGGGGCACGCCGTGCCCTGCCGATCCCACCCACTTCAACCACTGTTCTAGACCCCCTACCACGTTTTTCTTGGGTCGTGCAGTTGTTCGTTATGTAGCCAACGTTATCGTGTTTCCTTTTCGTGAGGTAAGAGCTTCCCTTGCTCTACGTTGAAGCGTGAACAGTAACGTGACGCCCATGCAGTTCTGGTGTGCGCGAGGGCAAGGGTCATTTAAACTGGAGCGCTGAGTATGAGGACACAGACCATTGGTGCCTGTAATTAAATGTTACAGTGACGTGGCTTCTGTGTTGAGCCCATTATCTTCTTCAGCAGTAATTGAACACAGTGCTTCAGAATCAATAACGGGGAATCGTTAAAAAAAAAAAAAAAAAAAGTATATTTAAAGTGGAAGCCACATTTAACAATTTAAATCAGCAAGTCTCAAGAAACCTTTAGTAATGGAATGAGTGGTTGGTAATTATGTTTTTAATATTTTGCCAAGCAGCACCATGCTTTGAGGGTCCTTTTTGGCCAATAAGTGCCATGTTGTAGGGGAATGAAATACCTGCATGTAGGCCAATAAGCGAATGACCAAGGTTTCTGTGGTCTGCTTACCCGAGGGTAGGAAAGGGGCAGGGGACTTGGAAAGAAACGAAGGGCTTCTGCAGGAATTTTGGCACCCTATGTAAAATGGCATGTTGCTTTCCTTCCCCCCCGCACGTGGTGAGATTTGCGTTTGGGGATCATGTGGTACTCCTTTGCTGTTGGCACATTTTCTGGCTTGATGTTAGGGCCTTAATGAGTTAATAATTGCAACAGCATGGATTTGTGCTCCCGAATACATTAAGATTCCTTCAGGGTAAATGAATGCTAACCTTTGCAATAACCTGAGACCCTGTATCTATATATGGGTGCACACTGCAAAGGGGTATTTAGTAGGCGCGAATGAAGCTACAGCCTCAACGGAGCTCGGGACATCGGCCAGAGCCCTGGGCACAACTCCGGGTCTAGAGGTGCGCGAGCCCCAAAAGGCTCGAGCCAGAGGTTGGAGTCGTCTTGGTCCCCCGAACCCGGCATGCATGATTGAGTATGTCATTCTGACTTCATATTTTTTGTAAAGGATTTTTTTTTTTATTATGGCCTCTCATATATGGGAAATGGTCTGTCACATATTAGTATGCGTGTCGGAACGGACGTGGAAACCAGATGAAGTGAAATGCACCGCCGGCTGACTTCACACACTCGCATCACGTTGCCTCTGTGCACCCCGCCTAGAGGCCTCCTCGGGCCCTGGGGGTGCCGGGTGAATGAGCACACATCCTGTGTGTGGCTCGGGGCGTAGGAAGTGGGTTTTGTATTCCTCCACAGGGCAGATCCCCCCCTGCCCCTCACCTATCCAGCGGCTAAATCAAATGTAAGGTGCGAGAGGGCGAAGGAACTGAGGGGTGGGGCGGGGGGCATTTAGGGAAGGGATGGAACAAGTATGCGCCCAGCTTTCAAAAGGAAACGTGGCCACCCCGCAGCACTGTAAACTTAATCACTTAATCTGAGTCCAGGTAGACGCGGATAAAGAACCCACGCGGAACAACACTGCGGAGGGCAGTGGCGTCGGAACGGAAGAGCAAGTGCCTCGCGCTCAACTTTTTTACATTCCCAGTCATTTTAATTATTATTATTCGACCCTACTCTCGGCACTTGATCATTTTTTTAAAAATTTTTAGCGCGAAACTTTGCTGTTTCGGACTGCTAACAAGTAGCTAGATTTTCTTTTTTTCCTAATTTAAGGCTGTTCAGTTTGTTGAAAATCTGCGGTGGCTTTCCCAACAGTTTCACTATTTACCTGTAGATCACAGCAAATGTCAACTCACTACTGGTGGTTAGAGGGCAGCACCAATGTAAAGGCTCTTTGAATTTTTAATTAGCCCCTCATCCTCCGCCTTCTGAAGTCTGGGTAGTGAAAGCTGAAACACACACTAAGTAAATAAACATTTATTTTCTCAATTTTAAATGTTTATTTGTATCCCTATTATAGTACAACAGAATACTTTTCTGTGTTTTACAAAAATAAGTCCCATTCTTATTTATTTATGTTTTTGCTTTCTCGTCTCAAATTTGGGCTCGTAGAGTCAAGCCAGACCCCTGGCTCGGCTCTTGCCATGAATTTCCGGGCTCGTCCTCCTCGATCACGATCGTTCTCAAGGAGGCAGGCGTTTGCGGGTGGTGAGTCTTGCTGTGCGGCAGTGTAGAGGTCTCTCTTCAGGTTGTTTCTGAAAAGCAGGAAAGCAGTTCTAATGTTGATGGGCTGTTGCTACAGATCGTGGGGGCCCAGAAGGAGAAGGCCTGTCTTTTGGCACTGAGCGCCATCTAGTGTCAGCTAGGCTGAATACCGATGAGAGCGCTAAGATAGGTTTCGGGCTTACACAGACACTGACAGATGAATGAAATGAATGAAATTTGTACTTGTAAAGCGCACCCATACCCCCAAAGGGGTGTCCAGGCGCTGTACGCATACCGCTGTGGAACCCTTCCTGGCCTTTCCCTGTGAAATGTCCACTCCTGGGCACCCCCAGGGTGAAGCCAGGCATCCCAGCGCTGTTGGGGCCGTTGTGGAGATTAAGCAAGCTATTGCCCAGAGTTGCAGAGTGGGACCCATGATTAGAATAGGCACCGAGGCGAGAATTATCAGGTCCGAGGAAATTGAGCCCAAGACCTGCCGAGGCGGGAATTGAACCCTGGTCCCGGGCCAGATCTCTGCAGGGTCTGCCGCTCTAACCATTGAGCCACACTTCTCCACAGATCACAGATGTGCTATCGAAAGCACGAAGAGTGAAAGTCCCGGAGTAACAAGTGCCATGGAATAAAGGGACGGCATCTGTGGGCGCGGGGAACCCCTAAAATGTACCTCAACAACTCGCTAAATGGTTGATGATTCGGAGATTGTGTTGAATTTCAATTTCATGAGGCAATCTATCCCCAGGTAAGGCACCTCCCAACACATCAAAAGTACAGTAAATAAAACAAGGGCCCATTCAATATTTGATTTCTAGATCGGAGGAATAAAATTAAAGGATTTATTACAAAAAGATACAATACGGAGTCAGCATAACAACTTTGCCGCTAAGGCTCTCTGCAAATAGAGAATTAGAGTAGTGCAAAATCAGAATTATTCAAAGTCCCAAATGAGCAATTAAATCAACAGGGAAATGGACAGCAATCCTAGTAGCATTAAAAAGTCCGCCCCCCGCCCCCAAATCGGGTCTGTATCAGAAATCTTCTGATAGAACATGCAGATTTCACCACAGTGTGAGCATAAGACATACAATATTAGCAAATCAGAGCACAGTTTTACTAAATGTCATATTGACGTAGCACCTAAACGCTATCCCACTTCATGAATATTGATTCTGCCCACTCTATGCTGATGTCATCCAGAGATGGCAGGACAAACTAGTTACATGAACAACAGCAAACTACAATGAAAGAATAGGGCACAGTGAGCTAGTGGAAGGTTTGAAACATTACATTAATGTGACCAAGCTGGAAAGATTTCCATTGAGAACAGCAGGAACAACGTCCGTGGAAATAAATAAACATGACTCTGCTTGCCTGGGCGCTGCAGAAATAATGAACAGTGAAATGTGCTGGGGGAAGACATCCATTTAGAAAAAGATGGCAACCGGACCTAAATTGAGGCCGGTTTAACAATAGCTAAGAAGCACAAGTCTACACGTCATAGCATTTTAGTTTCAAGTGTAATAGCATCCTGTCGGTGTAATGTGTAAAATCAAGAATAAATCCACATTCTGCGCATTGTTTACAATGCACAAAATATAAATGCATAAAAGCACTGACACCTCTGTATATGTGAAATCTATCTTTCTCTAAATCTGTAACATTCAGTCACATTGGTAGAGCAGAGGTCCACCTTATTTGGCTAATTGAACCCTAAGTCTAGTTAAGTTGTGGTTCAGTTACTTTTATTGAACTCTTAATGCATCTAGTACACGAGAATGAAGGAACCATACAACCACATAAGTTTGTAGAGGATGTGAAATCATGGAAAACCATGTGGTAAGGTTCTTTCTAACACTAATATGAGTTAGGTGGACATGTAGAGCTCCAAATGTCTAGAATGGAGAAGGTAGACAAATAAGAACTTTTTTAAACCATGGAACTCGAACCTGGCAGGATTCTCCTTGGTGCAAAAAAACTATTTCATGTGTAAAAATGTAATTTAAAATTATGCTAATGTGCGCCAATAAATGCCACAGACTTAAGGTAAAAAGCATGCAGGTTCAAATCTCATATTTTTCCATGCAAATGTGCAGTGATGGTCTTGAAGTAATGTGTTTTATATACTGATGTAGCTGTTTGTCCTCGCAAACGTACGCACCATTGCCTTATCCAATTTTGGATGAGGAGAGGCTAGAATGTGGTAATTGTATCTAAATGATGAGGAAAGGGTACAATGTGGGCATTTAATAGGATAAAGTCACTAACCATTACACTGATCTGAAAGGTTTCATAATAGGATTGGGATGTTAGTACATTGATCGTGGTAACTTCATAGAGATCACTACAAACTACAAAGGTGCGTTAAGCCCCCTTGGCTGAAAGCAAAAAATACACCTAGGAGTATAGATGTAGTAGGAAAATTAACTGATACAAAACACAATATTCTATGTGAGTAATACTTTAATTGTCTACATCTTCTGGAACTTCTGACGTCTGTGTTCCAATGCGCCTCTTACAGGGTCCAGTTCATGAAACCCATCAATAAATAGCTTGAAATCTGCTGCAATTGCTTTACGCCTATGTTTGGAATACATTCCAAAATCTGTAGGATTTACAAAGATTTGCAAGCACAGTTATAGAAATCTGCAACTATCCTAGATTTCTAGGACTGCTCCTGTGATTCTTCCCATATATTGGCATTGAATATGGAGGTGTTTCCTTCCTTTTTCGACCCTGGAAAGAAATTCACTCCTTTTTGTCTGTCACAGGAGTAAATTGGTGTATGTGTCCAGGATGGGAATATACTTATATGCAAATTGGTCAGAATTCCCACAGACATGTGAATCTATGGGTGTGTACTTCATTTTGCTGGGCCACTGCCCTGAAAGTGCCATAGTACTGCCGTAGCCCTAAAATGTCACTGTAGTGGTGGATTTTCCATAATTTCAATTGTAAAGTGCTGATTCCGGATGTGAAATATGCATTCATAGATTGTTTTTTACATGCAATTTAGGTGAACACAAACACTTTTTTTAATTGGGTCCCCTCAAAGTCAGTGGTGTAAGCTATATTCTGTGCATTATAAGCAAACTTCTCTTTCAAATCTGTCAGACCCTTTGTGGCGTTTTTTTGCTTTCCCATTAAAAAAAGCTCCAGTTTAGTCTCTGACACAGGACTAATGCGAAGTTTGACAGGACGACATACTTTACCAGTACCACAGAGAGGGAGAGAGAAAACATAGTAATAGAGCAATAGCATTTTATATCTAATACAGGCCACTAGGACAATTGAACTTGCTTATTTTGTTCCTGCTCCTACATACTTTAGATGTTTTTATGTTTGCTTGTTTGCTCACCAGTATACAACCATGTCTCTGAAAGATATTTCTGTAGTCCAACTTGGAGCTGTTCCTAGCATTAAACTGCCACTTCCCTGGGGCAGGCTGGAGCAGCAAAGACTGTGTTCTTCTTTCAAGAAGGTTCCTGAAACCTCCTTAAAATCATTCCTAATCCAACGATGGCAGAGGAGTGAAATCCGCTGGTGGCACATCCTGAAGCCCTCTCTGTGGGATGCGATCGATGAAGAAAGCCCAAAGGAGAGCACCTGCTGGCGCTGGAGCACCCGGTGACTTGGAGGCCTGACCCTACTGAGTCCACACTGCACAGTGGAGTTGAGAGGGTGATCCGAGGTGTCCCCTTGACTGTCCACGGTGTGGTGGACCCTTGCCTTGCCTTCAACTTCTCCTGAGAGAAGATTGAGGGAGTGCTGATGGCCAAGATCTGGCGCTGGTAATGATGTGAGGGGCTAACATTGTGGCGGGGCCACATGGCTGAATAGCCTGGCTGAGAGATCCGTTCACCGGAAGTGCTGCAAAACAGCGTAGGGACCGGCTCTGGCATCGTGCTGCGGGTGCTCCTGCCTTACTGCAGTGGCCTCTGGCGCTCTCTGGCTAACGAGGACACCATTTAGAGCCTGGTGAGTGGGGGAACTGGAACCCCCTTATATATTTACCCCCTCCCTCCCACCCCCCGCATCCTCTACCCAGGGAGAGAGAACGGCGGTGGGTTGGACCCCACCTAGTGGGGCCAATGTTGTGAACGGGGCAGGGGCTGATAGTGGTGAGGTGCCGATTGACTCAGACACAACCTCCAACATCCCCTCCCTTTTTCTTGCAAATTTATGCCTGCAGCCCCCCGGTGTGGCACTGTGACCTTGTGAACTGTTGAAAGTGAGACAGAAGAAATGTCAGTTAATTGTAGTGACTCCTTTTTGGATTTCACAGGATTGGCTTCCAGCAGTGTTGGAGTTGGCTTACACAATTCCTTTTTTTCTTTTTCTTTTTCCTTTTCCTTTTCCTGTCAACACTGTCAATGTTCCTTTTCCTGTTAACACTGCACACCACCTTAACCAGAAAACAAAAGTCTATTCAATACTATAATCTAAATACTAGTACACTGCTACCACCACTTTCTCAATTATCCAGAACATGGACATTAGTCCCATGTCCTGTTAGAGGGTACGCATGGTTCACCACTCCAGGTCACAGAACAGGTTCTGGACCTCAGAATCATGTAAGACAGGCCTAGGCCTCCGTGCGCTTGCCATAATAGCGTGTTAGCTGTGACAAGGTAAAGTCAGGGACCAGTTTAACATGCATTTGGGTCACTCAGGGTAGCAGTGTATGCCCATTTGCCATGCAGGGGATATTCCCATCCTAACACCTGACTTTTCTCTTAAGTTGTCTTCTCTGAATTACTGCTGGTGCCTACTCTCGGCTCGCACCTGAATACTACTGCGAGGTCACTGTTTATGCTTTACTAATATAGTTCATTCATTCACTCCGCAAAGTCAGGGAGAGAGTGGTTGGGAGTTAGGCCGATGTACGGCAAAGGATGGGCCTTCCTAATAATAGAACTAAACAAGCATTGGCATAGCCAATAGGTCTCGCCTTTGGGACCTTATAAGTGTTTAGCCATGCAACAGTTGCATAACTAAATACTTATAAGGTCCCAAAAGCGAGACCTATTGGCTACACCATTTGCTTGTTACTTAGCTATAATCGTGGCACCCGCGCTTTACTTTAACATTAAAAGTAAAGCGCGGGTGCCGCGATTATAGCAAAAGTAAAGAAATAGAAAAATAATCTATTTGTTTACTTTTGCTATAATCAGCGCACCCGCGCTTAACTTTTAACGTTAAAAGTAAAGCGCGGGTGCCGCGATTATAGCAAAAGTAAACAAATAGAAACAAGCATTGGCACGGCCGCGCGGCCGCAAAGCTGCGAAAGTGAAAGTGATCGCGATGCACTTAATGACCCGTGACGGAGGAAATACAGGTGGCGGCTGCGCGCATGCACGCTCGCGTGAACGCAAGCTGGTAGCCAGCAAAAGCCTCTGGCAGCACTTCCAAAAGCCCCTTACTAAATGTCTGCAGAGCAGCGCATGCGCGCTGGCTCAGCGAGACCTAAAAATGGCATACCTGGAAAAATTATATTATATATATGTCGCTATATAGATATACATATAAATATATATCTATATAGATAGATATATATCTATATATATATATGTTTATATCTGAGGTGCCCACTGCCGCACTTTCCACTGACTGTCCCTGTCGCCCTTTACTACACTCTCTTCATCGTAAAGCAGTATTCTGATTGCTGAGCGCAGTTATTGGGCTGATCAATAGGGGCATTACATTTATGTTATAGATATAGTGGTATAGAAGATAAAACTTTAAAGTGAAGAAAATACCCGGTAATCAGCAGGACATATGGATTTTGATGCGGTAAGCACAAGTGCACACGTTATGCCCCATTATTTTTAGGCAAGAGTTGTAATAGATGATAATTATTTCATCAGATAAATTCTGAGCACCTCTGTGTCATATTTGTTAGATGCAATAGTTATCGCTACAAAAATGGAGAGGCAAAATCAAGTTCTATAAATTGCATATAATGTTTGTTCAACCATCGCCAAAGCTTAGCGACTAAACTCCTTATTGAAGTAAATATTCAAATGATAGAAAAAGTTGGTTGTCTTGTTCCGTGAGAAAAAATATATATATATATTTGTTCAACATGTTGATTTGTCTTGATAGACAAAACACACAGAACAGCCAATGTGTTTCGTTCTTATATAGACTGAAATTCACAGAGCTGTCAAACAAAAAATAACAAAGTATATGTCACCAAGGGTGCAGCTTACAAAGAAAAATATATAACACATTTCTACATTTTGAGGAAAAGCGTTATGAAATCGTGTTCAACATATTAGGACCATAAAACTTGCATTGCCACTGTTTGATTCCTACTCACACCATTGAAAGGAGACAATCTCAGCAATTGCAAATGTTATAATTCCATATTCTTCTTTCTGCCTATTCAAAGTCCCACCAGCTGAAAGTAATCACAAGATGCCTTACCGATTATAGCTCAAATGACTAGTCTCAATTTCCTTCTGTGCATATGGTATTTTGACAATGTTGAACATCCTATCCTGTGTAAGCTGATAAACAAAATGATATGGTTTGCAGCCTATATATAAGAACTGTGATCTTATGAATATATTTTTGTGGGGGGATGATTTTTGACCCCCAGTCAAGTTATCTTCAGCACAAAGTTATTTAAACCCCAGACGCTTACCAATTGTATCATGCACCAGAGCAACCATAGGTCTTATATTTCAACAAGATCCGAACAGAGCCAGTCAGGGTGTCCAACAAAAAAAGCAAATGACAATATATAAGCGCATGTATGGCTCAATAATTGATATCAGAGATGTGATTGAAATAGGGTTCAAAGTATATATGGACCCATATATTGCCAATAGGTTTTCCCAGTCAAGTGTCTGTCTATAGGAAAAATGCGTTGCCATCTTTTAACAGGATACAGAGTTATGACTGCTCGTACGATACATTTGTTACAAGATGAACCTTAGATCAGTTTATTCTAAGAAAAGTGGAATTGTACAACCAAGAACAGATAATCGCTCTCCATATTTTACACACCAATAAAGACAACTTGCATTATTTGTGGCGTGCTACCTTGGGTAGGGGGCCATAAGTACTCAATGTCACAATAGACATTAACGACAGATTTTAAACCCAAAATGGATCACATTGTGCCTAATTTAGTCTATACATTTTACAGTGCAGTTCTTATGAAACCAGAGACAAAATCTAAGCACTATATAACATCGCATACATTGACACCTAGATATTTAGTCTTAGATTTGGGCATTGGAGGTCTTGTAGAAAAAGCCACAAAAACAGCTGAGTAAATTGATATGAAAAATGAACAAAGGATGGCTTACTTTCCTACGAGTGTAACTCCCATGTTTTATGACTGGCAAAGTGTGCGCCCTCTGGGGCCGGACATACATACTCTATCACCGTGAATGCTAACAACAGCCTGTAGACGCAGAGGGAAACAAGTTATGCTTCCAATAGCAACACCATTTTGTAATAGTGCTAAAAAAGGAAAGAATATAGCCAACTCGTTTCATAGTTGAGTTCTTATTAAAGGAAGAGACCAACCATAGTCTAAATCTAAGCTCTTTATAACACCACATAAATTCGTCCCTTGATACTTATTGCAAATGTCCTTACATTTGAGCATTGGGGGACTTTATTGTAAAAGAAAAAACAATTGAGTAAAATGATACGAAGAAGGGACAAAGGATGGCCCTGCATTCCTTGCTCTCCGACGAGTGTGACTCAAAGGGTTTCTGGTATGTAGACTGCGCCATCTTGGGCCTGACATAATACTCCTCATTCGCCATGGACACTAGCAACAGGCTGTGGGCTTGGAAGGGAACGTGTCATGCTTTCAATAATAATGCTGTTTTGTAATGGAGCCAAAGACGCTCTGCACGACAAAGCCCAACTCAAGGCACATCAACAACAGAATATTACCTGGTCTAAGCTATTCCTCTTAATGACATATCAAACCCATTGGAAGCACTAAAATCAATTACCATGTCTAGTAACCGAAACAAGCAATTTGGGCAACCATAAGTCAAGAGATCAAATGATGTCCTGTCCTGTATTGGTTATCAATCCATCAGCACTAATTACAGACCTTCAGCTTTCCATACTCGGGCACATACCCTAGTAACACATAACGCAAAAGAAAAACTAACAACATATTATAAAAAACGTAATAGTCCTCTCAATGGAGTAATATCTTATAAACATCTTATAAAATAATTTAGTACATGGTCCTTGTTGAGACTGTGTTCTACTGATTGTTGACAATTATTCCCCCGTGCTTCATTTGTTTTAGCACACGGTCTCGCTCACCTCTGAGGTGGGCCCTGACACGAACAATCCACATGAAAAAAGAAGTGACCCTTTCTTGGCTGGAAAGGGCAACTGTGGGAATGTAATGTTTTTTCTGTCTGCAAACTCTAACATTTTCCTGTATTTGAGTATGTGTTTTCTCTCTGTGCTGCCTACATACATCTTGCCGCACCCACATTTAATCATATACATGGCATAGGTGGTGAAGCAGCTTATAAAACAATTGGTTTTATACCTCCTTGATGTATTATTTGAGAAGTCTGTTTTGTTCATACCCAACATACATACTGAGCAGGAACCACAAGTAAAAAAAATCTTTGGTTGATTGAGCCAACTTTAATTTGTTCTCAATTTAAATTAAAAACTGGGCCAGTCGTAATCAAGGCCTAACAGTTGAGGTTATATGTAGTGAAAACCACATGCTACCTTAAGCTCAGGTATGACCAATACTGGTAAAGATTTACTCCTTTTTTCTAAACAGGCAAAAACTCGCTCATGCACAGGCTAAATTAAATTTATCCCCCAGGAATAAACCTGTAAATTACTACTTTGAGATGAGTTAGCCAAATTCATGATCCTACCAACCATTCAAGCATTTCCATTTTTTTATATAGAGTTCAAAAGTTTTGAAAACAGATTTTTTTAATATCAAAATAGATTTTTATTTGTATAATAACAAGACCGTTTAAGTACCTAGTTTTTTCATAAAGCCTTCCCAAAGTAAAAACTGTAGATGCAGTGGATTCTGAAAGAACATTTGAGTAATTTCTTCAAGAATAAGCGTCTCTCATTCCTGATATGGAAGGGTAGGTGCATCACATTTTGAATCTTGCTGCCACATCATGGTCTGCTTAAAGGTCATCATAAAGCACATTTTACACAACGGTATGCCTTTATATCAACACGTTTGGACAACTCTTCTGTTGATCAAATTTATAAACTACTATTTAATCTGTCCAAAACTGTGCCCTGCTGGCGAAGAAATCATTGCTTCCCTGTAGCAAATTGTCTTTAGTGCAGGTGCCAGTCAAGGTAATTTGCAACCCACTGGCACTCCACTAAGAATCAAATGATATGCTCCTGTTCAGCTCCAGAACTGTACAAACAAGCACTGGCAAAGCTAATAGGTCTTGCCTATGCAAGAGCTATTGGCTTTGCCAATGTGTTTTAGCCATGTTGTACACCATCGTGGCTGCTATTCAGCATGGCTAAAAGTTAGAGGCATAGAGTAGAGTGGAGTGTTATAGAGTAGAGTGGAGTGTCGTGGAGGGGCATAGAGTGTCATTGAGTGGCGTAGGGTGTTGTGGAGTGCTTAATTTGTGCCAGTGGTTTCTGGTGCTCAGCACCAGCACTTATTTCAGAGGGTCGGGACTATAAATCTCTTCTCCCACGGTCAGAATTCCAAATAACTTTTCAAAATAAATATGCCTGCCTGGATGGCTGTCTGATATGTTTTCACAGCCTGGCCATCTCTGATTCGGGCATGATGCATGTGTATTGTGCATCAGTGTTACTTTTCGGGACTGTGAGCCTTTCTTGACTCACAGACCCTTCCAGTGTTGCCTGTGCTGAGCACACGCGTCCGCGAGTTCTGCTTTGTGCAGTCCCAAGGACCGCAGAAGGGGATTGATCTCTGTGACGTTGTAGTCGAACTGCGGGAAAATGTCGAGTTCGACAATATTTCCACTTTACCGATCAGGGATAAAGCAACCGATGAACTCCAGGCTTCCCAGGCCAGTAAATCAAGGGAAAGTCTGCTAAAGGCGCACAGCCTCCCTCCTTGTCAACTATGGGGTTTTGCGCTGCCTCAGACAGAGTTCTGTTTGTGTCTGTCTTCTGCCCTCATCTCAAAAAGAAGTTTAAAGCTCCGGTTTGGACATTGTCAGGTTTTTTTTATGCAGTGCTTCATTTTGGTCATTAACGGCTTTCTAGGCACTCCTTTAGCACTTGAGAGGCAAACTGATGCCGGGAGATGAAGGAAAATGGTTATGATCACATGATAAAGGCAAATTAGGAAGCTGGGATTAGAACTCAGCTGAAAACTTCACATACTTCCCTTCTTCTCCCGGCCTGTGCCCAGTGGCATTAAAGTCTGTAGTGGGCGCTGGGCTCACTCACTTGCCTGACAAACTGCGCTCGTGGTGACCTTCCACTGCAGGCTGCATCACTGCACCACTGTGCTAAGAATGCCTACCGCTGCATCATACCAGCACCCGCTGCGTGCTGTGGGCATGCCACTGGCCTGGTACTTATTATTAATAGTTTGGGGCTAGTAGGCAAGCGCACTTCTCCAAAGCTTCTTCATGTTCCTAGTCTAGAGCGCTGATTGTACTGCTAGGCACAGTGGACTACCCTCACAAAAAAATACATCTTAAGAATTTAAAACTCGTGCATCAAAAAGCGTATGCCTACGAGGTGGTATTGCACAAGGCCCACCATGTGTATATGGTGTAGTGTGACTGTAACTTGTGCCAGGGCACTTCAGTGCTCTGACTGTAACTTGTGCCAGGGCACTTAAGTGCTTGGAAGCAGCCTCGCTGGCAAGTGACTCTTTACCATACACACAAACTTTTAAGGAAATTAACTAAATTCATCAACAACACTGCAATGTGTATAGATGTAGTTCTACTATTGAACACACAACTAAAAAAGATAGCAGACAAAAAGTGCGCTGTGGGAGCAAAATAATAGTTCCCATGCACTACACAAACACTCATAAATTCACTACGAAATAAACAAAAAAGTCTGTAGCGTGGACTGTTTAGTCACCGATGGACATTCCAGAGTCTAGATACCTTGGGTGTTTGAATGGCCAGACTTGCATACAAAAACATAAAGTAAACTGCTTTTATGCGCTGAACTGAATGGTCTGCTTTTGTTACATATAGCTTCGCAGTCTACCCAGCTTTTGTTTCTATACACTCTACATTGCAGCAGATCATGTAGCTCAGCACATGAAAGCACTTAGCCAAGGAACACACATTTTTGTAAACACAGAAAGCCGGGATTGGAAGTGGGGTTTGCTTAATTCCCTGCTGACAACATTCTCCCATGTTTTACTGCTTTATAATTATTAGGAGCATAACATGAACCATATTTTGTTAATGACAACAAAAGTAGAATGGACAAATTAATTTATGTGAGCCCACGAGTGAGAGATCAGAGTATTATTCGAACGATAGAAAGAGGCGGTACATATAGTTTTAGAGTGCACCTCGACCTCACTTTTAGTGAAGTGTGAGTGTTCTTTGCCCTCCCCATCCTGCCAGCACCTCCGTAAAACATTGCACACTTTCACACTCAGTCGATTCTATCCAGAAAAAGTTAGTTGAACTCAGAGGTGTCGTTTCATCTTCATCCTCTTTCCACCCCCAAACGCAATGTTTATGCATAAATGGATACCGCTCTCCATAGCGCTCACTGCAGAACTTCAATGCATGTAGGCGCTTCAGAGAGATTACCATATGGATTCGATGCATAGTGAAGTCGATAGAACACAAGACTTCAATTCATAGTACAGGCGCTGGGTTTCTGCTCAGGCATTGTAATGTTTGGTAGATATGATCATTTCCCTCATTAAAATACATTTTTAGGTCTTGCCTAGCGCAGCGCATGCGCTGCTCTAGGAGAGGGCTCTTGGAATCACTTCAGACTTCCAAGAGCCTTCTCCGTGTGGGTGTGCCTCCTCCCACACATTCCATTGGCCTTTGCGTGTGGCTTTCAATAATTGAAAGCACGCAAATGGCCAAAGACGGGTGCATGTCCCGCCTTCCCTCTAAACTTTCACTCCCATGGCTCGGGAGCGAGCAGAGGCGTGCATTGTGCCAGCTGCATTCCTCCCTTATCCTTATCTTGTCTTGGCTCATGTTACTAATTAAACAAACACTGTGCTTTCGCAGCCGCGCTTGTTTTTCTGAGTGCAGTTTGGCCTCTTCCACTGTTATAGGGCGGTGGTACTGTTCTTGTGCACTGTACAGTGAAGCGCTTCTCCGTGACAGCAGCAGCTTGTTTTATTTTTAACATCGATCCTCTTGGACACGTGAACACGCGCTCCGTGCCTCCTCCGTGGTTTCCTAACAAAGGTGGTAGGGCGGCACTCGGCCTGCATGGAAGTTTGGGGGCAGTGCATCGAAAAAGTGTAATAAGGCAGTAACTTTATGAAAAACGGATTCCTGTTACCATGAGCACAACAGAGTATTTCGAATGTTCCCAACACTGCCCGAGGCACACTCTGAAATTGTAGTTGTACTGAGGCTTCTATTCCCACGCAGTCTCATCTCTCTCTTTAAAGGCCTCGTTCACAACATGCCCTCGTAACTGATATCTGCAAACGAAGGCACAATCGCCAGTGACCACTACAGTGCAAGAACAAACAGTCTGAAGTGCACACAGAAGAACCCGCAAGGCACATCTGCTGAACCAGCAAACCTCAGGCTGTTATTACGCAGGGATTTGGGGGGCACTTCCACCGCGGCGGTGAAGCAGAGAACAAATACAAAACTCCACGTCTGAATATGAATCAGCTGGAGGCCACGTCCTGGCTTTTCCAAAGCACAGGCTGAAGGCGATACTCTTTAGAAAAGCGTTCTTGAAAACGGCCCATATTCAAATTGAGTTTCGTTACAGTAGCTCCCCTCCCGCTGAGAAAATTTCAAACCCCACAAATGTTTTTTCATCTCTCAAGTTGCTTCTTTGCATGGTGGTTGAGAACAGTGCACAGAAATGTCACCAATAGACACGGTTTCTCGCAGCCCGGCCTTCCGTTGCTGCTGCTGCCTGACAGGAATCTCTTTGTTTGCTCTGGGGTAAACTGGGCAGCCCTCAATCCCAGCGTGTGGACCCCGAGAGACGAAATATCCCAGACAGCATCTGGAGAGGAAATCAAAAGGAGAAACAAAAAACATTAAAGCCAGCTCAGAAAAAACAACTCTGGTTACTTGTTTACAATGACTGTGAGGTTATTTTAGATCGTGAAAAAATACATCTGTTTAGCTGGCACAACAATTTAATGAAGACCTGCTTAGAGCAGAGCAGTGTTTTTTTTTTTAATTCGCACACAAGCTGAAATATTCACCCTCAAGATTTGCATTTTACTTTTGTGAGGCGCATCTTATGTACATGTTTTCCTACTTACTTTAGACATTCCATAAATATTCTCAGAAGTGCAAGCATTGGCATAGCCAATAGGTCTCGCCTTTGGGGCCTTATAAGTGTTTAGAGAGAGCTATTGGTTTTGTTAACGTTTTTAATATGTGTTGCAGAGCATTGTGAATGTTGTGCAGCATGTTTAAAAGTTATGTTATAATAAAAAAAGTGTTATAACCATTTGTCACCTTATATATAACCTAGAAAACATTATATACAACTGAAGTACCCTAATAAAAACCAGAATTAACACCAAAAATGTGTTCTAGTTTTTCTGTTTATGCAATGCTGTCAATTTTTCACTGCCTGTTCTAATGCTTTTTTGTTATAGTTTTTATTGTTAGGTGTGGGCAGTTCATCATAGTAACATAGCATAACGTGTATTTGTAAAGCGCACTTTCACCCGCAAATGGGCATCTTGGCGCTGAATAACAGATGTCTGTTGGTTACCCAACTTAATAGTACTAATTTTCTCGACCTCAGAAAGGATGAAAGGCTGAGTAAATTTGCCGGGATTTGGACCTGTGACCATGAGGTCGAACACAGTCCCTTGCAGTGAGCACAAATACATGTAAAACCTGGGAAACATGGTGTAAGTTGAGCAGAGTGCATGTGCATAGCCAATAGGTCTCGCCTTTGGGACCTTATAAGTGTTTAGCCATGCAACAGTTGATGTTGTTGCACCAAGGATATTGTGCTGCATAACTAAATACTTATAAGGTCCCAAAAGCGAGACCTATTGGCTATGCCAATGCTTGTTTTTTAATGAATGCTGTTGTTGTGAAATAATAATCCATGTCATGATTCTCAAGCAGTAGTTTATTTTTGATTTAGCAAGCTTTTGCGTTGTTCACATTGGCGGTGGGCATGACAATTGTACAATTGGGTGGTGCCAGGAATGTAGCTGGGTGAATTAACTGGAAGTAGTCGCGGTTGCCTCCTAAGACCAAGTTTGAGCACCGGGACTTACTTTTTTTTTTTACAAATTGAGCACTGAGTGGCGTAAAGTGGAGTAGAGCAGAGGGGAGTGTCATGGCAGGAGTAGGGTAGAGTAGAGTGGAGGGGCGCAGTGTGTCATGGAGTGGTGTAGAGGGAGTCATGTAGAGTGCATTAGAGTGTTGTAGAGTGGAGTAGATTGTCGTAGAGTGGCATAAAGTGCAGTGGAGTGTAGTTGAGTGGAGTGTCGTCGAGCAGAGTGTTGTGAAGCGGCGTAGAGTGGAGTAGTGTGTCGTAGAGTGGAGTGGCATAGAGGGAGTTGCGTAGAGTGTCCTGGAGTGGAGTGTCCTAGAGTAGAAGGGCACCGAGTGGCTGAAAGTGGAATAAAGAATGGAGTAGAGTGTCGTAGAGTGGAGAGTGGTAGAGTAGAGGTCCATTTAGTCGAAAGGCGTGTCTTACAGTGGCATGGAGTGGCGTGTCATAGGGTGGCATGTTGTTGAGTGTCTTAGAGTGGAGGGGCATGAGTGGAGTGGCATGTCGTGGAGTGTTGTAGAGTGTAGTGAAGTGTTGTAGAATGGAGTCGTGTGCCGTAGTGTATTAGAAGAGCATAGAGTGAAGGGGCCTAGAGTGTTGCATAGTGTTGTAGAGGGGACTGGCGTAGTGTGGAGTATGCATGGTGTGGTAGCTCACTGCCATTACAGACAACACACTTTCAATTGAAATTACCATTTGCAGAGACATAGAGCACACAAATAATAATGTGTGGAAATATACTCATCACCTAGTGCATTGATTTGTTCTGATCGTTTATTTCCACCACACTTCATCAAAAAAAAAATGTGCTTCATTTGTGCTTTCCTAATTCTGATATATTCTGAAATATCTCCACAGTTCAGTTACAGGCATTTAAATTTTGTTGTGTACCAGAAAAAAAGCCTTTCCTTTAACAGCAAGATTGTCACATACTTCCTCTCACTTTGAAGTCAGAAAAAGACAAGTAAACACCAAGCTCCCTCAGAAGACAGAGCCGGACATTTGACCTCTGTCTTTGAATGCACAGCAATGTAACAAGATAAGAACAATATTTAAAGGCCTGTTTACAGAAAGTGAGTACTCATGGAAGAATACAGTAAATAGGCTATGCCCCAGGGGAGGGATGAACTCAAGCTGGACAGCCTAAATCAAATAAAGCAGGCAAATAGAAAGCAAACAGAACGAAGAAGGTGTTAGCAAACCACCCAGCTGTGCTGTCTGGTAAGCTTCGAACTGAAAAATAGCTGCTGATGGCTGAGATTTGATAGTCTTTTAGTCAACAGCTTGTGTATTGTCTCTTAACACCAAGGGGCCGATTTCGATGTCGGTCGGAAAGCCTCCAACTTGCGGTCGAAGGCTTTCCGACCAACATCTACGGTTTCACTTCCGACCGTCTAATAACAATGTAGGTGGTCGAAAGTGAAACCGGACGTTCATTCCGACTGGATTCCGATGGGCTCAAGGAGCCCGTCGGCCAGTCCGAACCGGCACATAATCCCTATAGGATGACGGTTCCGCCATCAGGATTACGATGTCGGTTTCCGACAGGCTTTCCATGCTGGGCTTCCCGACATGGAAAGCCTGTGGGAAAGCGACTTTGGAGGCTCCTAACAGGGGCCCCCTTCTCCCTGCTGCCTCCGGTTGGCAGGCAACGTGCAGGGATTTGCACAAACTCCCATTTCTCTATGGGAGCTTGGCAACGGCCGGTTTACGGACGTAGCACAAGCTCCCATAGAGAAATGGGAGTATGCGACCGCACCATGTCCGGTTGCATCATAATTATGTGGTCGGGATCGCCGATAGGAGGTCGGACGGTCCTGAATCTGCGATGATGTCGGTCGGAGGCAACTCCGACCGACATCAAAATCGGGTCCCAAATGTCCACAGGGAAAAAAATATATAATATTAAATGAAAAAATTCTACGATACTTGCCAGAAGGCTGGGGAATGTTACTTTGAATATGATACATTTAAAGATTTACAAGTTGGAGAACCAATGTCGCAGATAAGTAACGTTTTCTTCAATATTGGAGTAATTCAATAAATAATTGTAATAGAAATGTATAACTGTACCCTTATTCTCTAGCACTATGACAGCCTGTTTTTAAATTATTTCTGTTTTACAACTATCAGTGAGAAAGATAAGTTTCAATCTAGTAATATCCCTGCTGATCAATGCTCTTTTAGGACTTTTTGAATAAATGTACAATAATCTTGATGTCCTTTTCTGTATTCTTTTGCTAACAGTGTTTAAACATGGTTTAGGGTAAGCTTGTCATATACTACTCACCTGGTAAAATATATCATTGCAGCTTGACGAGGGCTATGCTGGCTGTTATAGGCCTTTTATTGGCTTTTAAAATGAGGGTCGAGGGATCTTAGTCACTGATAGTCATTTGGCTGAAGAGAAATAAATCTGTAAGTACTTTCCACCCATTGAAGGTAGAATGTTCTAAATTCAACAGGGATAAACAATAAGGCTAACATTAGAATGTTGGAGCAGAAGGTCTATACCAGCCGTTATTGACTATGAGCCATTCTGTTGTCTTCAGTGGAGCTTCCGGTATTGCAATGTTTTAAACACACATTTGATTTTGGCCTTTTAACTACAGATGGTTAAGAACTTTTTTAAGTGTCTCTAATCCTACTTCAACCAGTAATGCATTTTTGTACCTACACCAGTTCTCTTACCATTTTATGTCAGTAACCGCCAACCTCAATCATATTTTTCTAACTTCTTTTCCAGTGGGCTGATTGTTCCAGAGGTACGTGGAAATGAAACAGTCCCTGAAGTGATCACAACATCTGGCTATGCATTGCTGCATTTCTTTAGCGACGCTGCCTACAACTTAACTGGATTCAACATATTTTACTCGTAAGTGGTCAAGTTGTACAAGGCATTTGTGATACCTGTTTTTCCAGAAAGAAATGCTAAGTGTATCTCGCTATGTCTTACAAATGTCTCAAGCATAAAACTGCAATTTGCTATCGCAAAAATAAGTTAGGGAATTATTGAGTTAATCTCTTATTATATCTGTTACTGCAAAAGGTACTTTCTCCATCAGTGGACCTTAAAGAAAGCCATTGAGCTCATTAGGTAAACTTATTCACTCGACATCTGTAGGCATCCAAGAAGATTTTGTTTAGTACAAAATATTCTAGTAACTTTTAGTACTTTTAGAGTTTAAAAATTTGACCTGTCCTGCTGGGACACTAGAGGGTTAGTATGATGACATTCAAGCATTGTGTTATATTTTGGTTTCCCTGTTCTGTCAACAAGGGACATCCAATCTCATTTCAAGCAATGTTTTACGTTTTAAGATGTACAGTGTCTCCATGTTATTGTGATAAGCTCTGTGTGTATCTCCTTTTCTATATTGCCTATATTCGTGCACTTTTTGCACTTTGGGCTTAATTATTTCCTTGTAGGCCAGACAAAATGTATTTTACTTTGTCAGCTTACGCTTTTTGTTTTCATTGTTCGACTAGCTTTAATTTTAAAGATACATTTTTCTTGTCTTAAAAAACTGTGGGATCTTTCAACACTTTGTTGAGTAGTAAATACATTACTTTTGTCATTGGGTATTCTATTTGAATTGATTGTATTTTAAATAGCACTATACAGAATGTGGATGGTGTTGACTAGCTTCACAAAGTAATAGTATACAACTAGTAATTCACTTTCTGGGGGTTTATTATGAACAACACTGGGACAAGAGGGCAGAGTTGCATCCTGGAATCTTGTGGTTGTTACCCTTGAGGAAGCCTGGCTTCTGGGTGTGTTGAGTGAGAGTTGGTGGTAATTAGGAGTTGGTTTCTGAACACAAGCTCTGTAAATCCCCAATATTTAGCTGTGCCTAAGACTCCACAGAGACCACCCCGAGGGAAGACCTTTTATTGATTTTGTTTTGTCACTAACATTGATGATCTGTAACCTTTACAGGTAATTCATCTGCAGCATTATACTTTCTGTTGAGGTAAATTTCTAGTGACCATAGATGGGATGCATTACTATTTTTAGATTTGTATTTAAACTCAAATGCAACCATCTGTTTGTATAGATACAGTAGTTATTAAAAACAATATCCAGCATAAAACACACAATACTAATCAGTTTTTCTAAACAAATAATTATATTTTAGCAGTTTCGTATTTCCTGTAGAGTCACAACATATATTTATAGATGGAATATTAAATGATCAGACTGGAGTTAAAAGGGAACTGATCGATGGAAAGGTCAGTCACAGCAAGAGCAATTCCAATAGAAGTACTGTGACTAAGTTTGTCATCTAAGCCATTGTAGTCTAGCAAACTTTCCTCAATACCAAATCCTAGCATCATGAGCTGCAAGTTATACTCTTTGTTGTTCTTAAATTTGGCATATCTATCAGCCAGTGTTTTGCCCAAGGCTTGTGTTTTGTCTTTCAATTTTTAGAGTACTTTTTAGGAATAATTAAAGCTTGAATTATCCAAGACATTTTAAGCTTGTTAAAGGCTTCAGGTTCTGAATCGTTATTAAATATTAAGATTTGGGTATTTAGTCTCACATCACTCATGGATGAAGCCTACCTTCCTTTTGTTCTTCAGAGTTACAGCAGTTATTTTTGTCCATGAATTTCAGCTTTGCTGTGATTTTTGGAGGATTGCTTCATACTTTTTATTTGTCAGCAATTATTTCTTTTCATGGCTCTCAGAACAGGGACAGGGGGCTTTCAAGCTTTGATTAAATGTTTGCAAGGAACGTAGCACTGAGTGACAATTATGAAGCAAGTATCCTCTCACAGCTGACCACCATGACAACATCATGAACTCTGTAGGATCTTCCCCAATCAAACATTCAATCTGATGGAAAACTGAAAATGTGCCAAATGAGCTCTTGATCTTCCATCCTTGGAGCAATAGGAGAGTGCAGAGGATATAATAGAAAGTTCTATGGACACGCTTCTGTTCCTGTGTTTCTTACATATTTTCTACACTGAATATAAGTGTTATCGCTAAAAAGAATCCAGAATAATTAGATTGGATAATATATGTAAGAAGGAAATCGAAGTACAGTCCAAGGCTCTGTCCTCACCTAGACCTCATGTTCTTGGAAAACCACTCTACATGTCTGGTCAAATCTCAGGGCTTCTTGAGCCCACAGACCTGGTGCCCAAGACGCCAATCCCTTAAACCCTGTCTCTAAAGGACAAATGAAAGTGTTCTCTTGGAAGAATTACATTCAAATACCCTGATTCCTGAGAACACCTTCGTTCAGTACCTAATCTTCCTTGTACACTGAAGGAGCATAAGGCATTGAAGGTGAATGTGTTGCCTAAAGAATAGTCAACGCGGTGAATCCATTGATCCAAGAAGACACAACAAAACTTTTTTCATTTTTGTTATCTTCCAATTGCAAATAGAATTGTTCCCACAATACTTATGATATGAACACTCTTTATTTCTCTGGATTATTTCAGATGATTCCATGGTATCTATGCATATTTAACTGAAAACTTTGATGAAGACTTTTGCTACAGTCCTGATTTTGTTATACAAGTTTTGTTCATGAAGATATTTTTCTGATGCCCTACTGTTCTGGATTCATATTGTTCATTTAAAGCCATTGTCTGAATATGATAATGGAAATAATGTCTGTTATTTATAGAGAAGTCCAGACATTTGACATTGTCTATGATGGCTGCAGCAATGCCCATATCGTTTATTGGTAGACTGTCAGGTGTCGATGGTGCTGTCAGGTGTATTACAGAATAAGAGCCAACATTACGCTTTTTGTGAGTTTCATCTAAAGTAGTTTATTATTTCAGGGCTTGTCATGGCTGTCTTATTGTATACATTTAAGTAAAGCTTCGGTTTCTGCTTATTGGCGGTAGGTTAAACCCAAGAACTAATGTTGCTTTGTTTGGGTTGCTTCTGGAGCCAACTGAAGAGATTCTAAACATTTTGTAAGAAGGAACCAAAGTCCAACCATTTAAATAATGTAATAAACAACTGTTACTTTGAAAAATTCGGTAGAAAGGCATTTGTACAGGTAAATGTATAGTGGTTAACATTGCCCATAATGTCCTGTTTATATTTCTGGTGCCACATATGAAGTTTCTCTAGAAAGTTTGCATTTCAATATAGTTTATCTACCTAATTCCGCAAACCACACCCTGTCCCTTCATTGCATCCATAGTCAGCAGGAGATCCATAACCCATGTCCGCTCTTCAGGCGGATAATCAGAATAAGAAAATAAAAATATTGATTGTTTAGAAAGGAAGGTGGCGCCTTCTTTCACTCTTCTGATCAATTGAGTGAATATAGCTAATTTTCAAAATGATGAAAGATTTTGTAGAACATTTTTACTAGAGGTTAATCAACAGATTGGAGCATTTGACTGTGATTTGTTTCAGGACACAGTATTTCATATGGGACTGTCATTTCTGTGTGAATGTTCTGGTTTATCATAGAGACTGGTGGGGTAATTTAAGCTTTTCAAAGCATAACAGTTACTAAGCAATCTATGTGAGTTATACATGCTTGAGGTCTTATCAATTCAAGATATTTTATCAGAGACATCCAGGTCGTATAGGCATTCAGGGCTTGCTAGGATAGAGCCTTAAGGCAGTTTCAGGCTGTAATAAGCTCTTTTCTGTATTGAGAATGCTTTATTAAGATAACCATAAGAATAGAATAACTGCAATGTAATAAAATATGCACAATATTACCAGTAAAGAAAATATACAGTTGACAACATTGAGGACCAATATAAGAATAGAGTTGTGAAAATAATAAATACAAAGGGGCCGATTCCGATCTCGGCCGCTAGGGCACCGAATCGGATTCGGCTTAACCGGATCAGATTCGGAGCCCTATTTCCCGACCGAGTCGTACGTGCGTCCGGGCGAGCGAGTACGATGCGTGCGCTCGCGAAATCTCCGACCGACTCGTTCGCAGGACCCGACCGCTCCGACCGACTCGCATGGGGACGACACGCACCTCGCAATGGAGACGTTCCCCGGCCGGGTAAGTACGATGCGCACCTTGACCGCTCCGACCGACTCGCGCAGTCCGGCTCCAAGGAGCTGTCGGAGCCGCACTTTGGGGGTCCGTGTCGGACCCCCCTGGAAGCGTAGGCGTGCGAGTCGCACACAGGGGGGACCCATAGGTCCCCCATACACGTGCATGTACGGGGCGCCCTTGTTCGCGTCGTGCCCATTGAGTCAATGGGAGCCCGTGTACGCGTCGTACGACTGGCTCCCATTGACTTCAATGGGAGTCCGACCGAATCGAGTCCGATAGCATACGTGCGCATCGTACTCGTTCGGTCGGACTGCTAGGGTCCGATTCGGTCGGAAATCTCTCCGGGTCCGGCTCAGTCGGGGAGATTTCCGGCCTGAATCGGAATCGGCCCCATAGCCTTTTTTGTAATTTTTTGTACAAAGAAAGCAAAGAAGAAAAAGAAAAGGGAGAAAAGGAAGGGTGGGAAGCCTTACAAAGAGAGACAATAATGGGAGTATGTAGTAAACCACCAGTAATACAAATCTAACTAAGATAAGCAATAGCTCAATTTATAAAGAAATTAAAGAGGTTCAAATACCATGCATTCAGCAAATGTCCCTTGAGCATATGCAGACAGGCAGGAGGTCAAGGGCCTCCACAACATGTCTCTCTTCATGATGTTTTGTCCAGACGATAGGTGTGCTCTATCAAGTCTGTGTTTATGACAAAGTAAGTTCCAACATCTTGCGAAAGTGATCTGCGAAGAATTTTAGAGAAAGAGGACAACCCTGTCTTCTACCCCTTTTTAAATTAAAATAAGCTGATTGGAGACTTTATAGGAACACAGACGTTTTGGGTGTAAAATAAATCCGGGTAATATATTTTAAAATGTTAGGACCAAGACTGTGCTTTCATCAAAAAATGTTACTGTTAACTCAAAGGCTTTTTCTGCATCTAGGGGCTCATTACGATGTTGGGCGAAAAGCCTCCGCCTGACACCGACTCGTATTCAGGACCGACCGACTTACGGTCGGCAGTTCCGATCCCCGGATTACTTTGCGACCGAACACTGTTCGGTCGGAGTCCCATTAATCCAATGGGTGCTCGTGTTGCGCCCGACAACCGGCTGTAACACAGGCTCATATGGGGAAATGGGGTGTGTGCAGAAAACGCTGCACCCTGTCGCAGGCACCCCACGGTGCCTGCCACACAGTGCAGGGTTTTACAGGGGGGTCCCTTAGGTACCCCCTCGGCCATCAACCTTAGGCTGCGGGGGCAAGCGGGCCCTGCCAGGGGCCCCCCAAATCACTTTCTGACAACCTTTCCGTGTCGGACAGGCCAACATGGAAAGGCTGTTGGAAATCTGCATCGTAATCCCGACGACGGAAACGCTGTCCGTAGGGGTGTACGATGTGGTTCCGAGCGACAGGAATACTCAGCGTGTCGTTCGGAACCTTTGCCAGAATGACCGGACGGTTTACGTTCCGACTTTGAACATCATAATCGGGCGGTCCGAATGTAAACCGACCGAGTCGGTCGGAAGGGCTCCAACTCAGGTGAGGAGATTCCAACTGTCGGGAGTCGGCTTTCAGCCCGACATCGTAATTGGCCCCTTTGTGTAAATTGCAGCAATCGGTACAGAACTACGCACATGTTTGAAACCATTAAAATCAGGGATAAATTCTAAGGGTTAAAAGTTTAAGTGGAAATTTTACAATCTGTATTAGTAAGCTGTACGTTTTGCAAATAAATAAATCTCGATCTTTTTTATGGAGCAAACACAAGCTTCGAGAAAGGAAGCACAAGATATTGAAGAAAACTAGGAGAATAGAGAAAGAAGTTTTAGTCTTAATTGTGAAAAACAAGAATCCAACTCAACTGTAAATCCATCGGGACCTGGTGCTTCGTCATGATGTAATTTTGTGAGGGCAGTATACATTTCATGTATGTTAATATCTTTTTCCAACGAGGGAAGTCCCACCCATTGTTGGGGATACTTGGGTATATTGGCCAAAAATAAATATAATTTTTTTATTCAATGGTGAGGAGTATACAATTGTTGATAATAATCCATTAAACAGCCCATGATATTTATAATGTTTTTGACCTTGTTCATCTGAAAAAATGGTTATTTTCGACCTTCCTTCTGTATTGTTAAATAATTGACTAACATCTTCCCTGCTCTGTTACGTCCACCATAATATTTAGCGTTGACTTTACGTAACGTGCCACATGCACTAAGGGTGGAGTTTCTATTGAAATCTAATTTAGCATGGGCCAAACTGGCTAATGTTGTTGGTTTGGCAGATGAAAAAAATTCCAGCTTAAGGTGTTTAATTAGCTTTAAGATGGAGGAAGTTTCAGCCAAGGCTATCTTCTCCTAGCCACTACATACTTAATATTAAAACCTCCTACAGTCTCTTTAAGGCATCCCATACCATACCAAAGGACATATCAGATGTATTATTGAGTGTGAAAAATTCTGAGGCAAAACATTCAAATTTAATCAACAAAGGAATTAGCTTTCCCCCGCAGTCTATTAGATCTAGGGATATTAAGGACAAGATCAACATCAATAATAACAGGAGCATGGTCTGTAATAAGAATAGCAATTACAGCATTTGCCAAAGAGCCTAATATGGCGGGGCTAAAAAAATATATCATCTAACCTTGATCTGGACTAACATACTCCATGCATCACCTAACCCACCCCAGAGGCGAAAGAATGTTTAAATGTTTTTTGCATCTTAGTTGGCATATATCGTGAAGTGGAGTGTCGAAAAAGGGATCCATAATTTGATTGCAATTGCCTCCCATTACCAGATTGGTGTTAGAGCAAGACATTAACTTCAATGAGACATTATTCCAAAAATTCAGATCAACCTGAGTGGGACCATAGACATTTAACTAGGCGTAGGCGGAACTGGTGGAATTTCATAAAAACTCTACAAGACTCCACGGAGTTCCACCAATGGGTGGAAAATACATATCACACTGCTCACACTCTAATTTTTGCACCAGTAGCGTGTTCCGTGCGGAAAAAGTATAAAATCTACTCGGGAAGTACCCTATGACCATGACCGTTTATAAACCGTACCAGGAAGCCCTTCTACCGACCGAAAATCACAGGGATGAAAAATCATGCTTGTGACCTCTCATTCTGAAGCCTTGCATTATTCCCATTGCGTTGCGGGAATGTGAAAAAAAATTCCGCCACGTAGCAATCGGCGGAATTTGGCAGGATCTCTGCGTTACAAGAGTAATGCGGAGTACCCAAATTTCTCCAGTTCTGCCCATGCCTACATTAAACAGCAGTAATGGGCTATCATTAATCTTAAGATGAAGGAAGATCCACATATCTTCATAGTCTGTTTCCTGTTTTTCTACACTGACCAATAAAGACTTATGAAGAAAATAATGACTCCATGTTTATTATTCTTGGCAGGAGATCAGAAAGAGTGACCAACCCAGTTTTTCTTTAACAAATGTAGGTCTTTATCTGTTAGATGAGTCTCTTCCCAGAGGGCAATTTGACATTTCAATTTAGATAGATGAATAATAGCCCATTGTTTCATAAATGAATTGGAGCGACCTTTAACATTACAAGATATTATTTGAAATGTATGCATAATTATAAATACATAACATGGCTATATAATAAGTTAGAAAGAGAAAAGTCTTAAATATTGCATAGTGAGAGTAGCGAAGTCTAGTAGAAAATAAAGTAGCATGAAAGAGACTGGACCATGGACCTTGACATAAGGCATAAGGAAAAACGTTAACAAAAGAAGAGAAGAAGTAAAGACAGAAAAACAAGACAAAGTAAGGGAGAATAAACTCGTTGGAGGGACCTCGACTAAATAAGGTCATTAACATAGAGAAACAAACAGCATTGAAAATAGGGAGTGGTGAAACGCTAAGGCAAGAGCCATTGGACATCCATGGGCCCTAATAAGACAATTCCACAAAAAATTGAGGATGAACAGGCACGGAAGGTAATAAGAAAGGAATGGCACAAGAAAATGTGTTGGAAACACTCAAGGATCATAGGAAGGGAAGAGGACAAATGTATGGGGAAACATGAAAAGACCTAGCAACATGATGGAAATATCTATCCACTTCAGTTGACAAAACAGGCAGAAGCCTGTGAGGAGGAGGAGAAAACCCCAGAGTCAATGAAGAAGCAATAATTAAAGTATGGAAAACAATGAGATAAGCATAGCAATAAAACAATGTCTTTCCCACTTCCATAAAATGTCCCCTATGGCGTTAAATAAAGCCTTGGAAAGACAAGGGTGCACCAGAGCAAATCTAGCGTTCATAGATCTCAAGTCAGGATGCATCTCAAGAAACTGCTTGCCACAGTTGGCTGTAACCTTTGCCACATCCTTTGAAAAGAAGACCCTGTGACCCAACCATAACATTTGTTTCTCCACTTAGAGTATCGACATAAAATCCGTATATTGTAAGAAGAAAAAAATATTGCCTCTTGGTTTTGTAGACTGGGCCGATGTAGACGCTCAAGGGCCAAGTCAATGTCCTTTTTGTATGTTAAAAGGAGGAGTGTCTGACATGCTGACTGATGCAGCTTGAGCGGTATAAATAATTTTAGGTCTAACTTTGAATTTACTACTTACTCACTTGTCCCTCTAACTGTACTGGGCCCCCTACAGCTAGACGGATCACAGTGTTACCCTTACCACGAATGCTCCTCTGATTGATCTTTCTCCGCCAATAGGATGGATGGGAATTAGGATGTCCAAAAACACAATGTTAGCCACCCAATGAGGACCATCAGTTGGTGACTAACTCACAAGTTTGAAATGAGGTTCAAATGCACTACTCTCAGGACCATGCTGTAAAAATAAAGTACCGCAATGGGGAGACCCAACCTCCTAAAGAAATTAAGTCTAACTAGAATGATACACACTAGAATTCTGCTACTGCAACACAGAATAAAAGAAGCAGAACTTGATATTCTGAAAAGACTAGCTGATTCTCCCTACAACACAGTTAAAACAAATGAGTAATTTAGTTCAGTTTCAAATAAAGAACATCAGGACACAATAATGGACTTAGGCAATTTACATAGTTTAGTTATTATATTAATGTTCCAAAATCGATACAGAAGCAATTTCTTAAGCATCTCAGTCAAGAATATTAAAGCATGCAGTACAAGACTACACATTTAGTCAGAGGTTTAAATCCAAAGAGGATGGCTTTAAAACAAACATCTGATACGAGGTTGCAGATTCCTACCAACATTAAAGGCAGAAGGATAATTGGATTCTCTTTAACTGCATCTAAAGATTTAAAGTAAAGAAGTTAAAGGAATCACTTTTAAAGTTCTCTAAGGGTGAATCCATAAGCATGGGCAAAAAGGGTATTTAAAGAAAAATCAAGTGATTCGGCAAGGAAGGATTCCAGGTCAACTGCATAAAAGCATCAGCAAAAAGGCAGTCCAAGATAGAAATGTAAAGGATGATTATAAAATTATAGGAAAGAGTTCCATTCCTTCTCAAAGGAAAGAAAAATAAAGCGTCTGTGTTGCATCAAAGAAGAAAAAAGGCATGCCGTCTCGTTAAAATCAAAAGTGCGATGAGTTGTGTCCCATAGAAAGAAAAATAGCATTGTGTTGCCCCTCCTTTAGGGTTTCTTCTTTTATAGTCCTTATGACACCTTAATGACATGGTGTCACTCCACTAGTCAGTCCATCGCATGATTAGTTTACGTATGTAGTCACCAAATACATTTTAGTTACTCCTGCATTCCTTCACAAGCACTTAATATGAAGGACTTGGCTTTCAAGGCCTCACAGGGTTGTCAACAGTAAGAAATATACAATGTAACAGACTATGGCTTCGGGTTAGAGTTGATTTTCCCACCGAGCCATCTCACAGTGAACTTCGAAATAATGTCCTGTGTATGTAAGATGAAACCTGCACTGAACAAATAATGCAACATTTGCAGAAATGCTCATAAATTATTATGCTTACTAAGAGAAAATTTGCAGCTGAAGAAAGAACACGTTTACAGCTTAAAAAGCATGCATCAGCTTTAAATGAATTAAACTTAATTGGAATCAACTATAATGCATTGAATCATCTTTTCTTATTAAGAGAAGAGTGATAAATGTTTCACCAAGTATTACTACACAAAATTGATTAACGTTAGCTATGGCCTACTGCCACAATTTTCAAAATCCGTACATGTAATTAGTCTTAAAAACTATTTTACTAAAAGTGTTTCCTAATTTTTATAATCATTAGGGTCTCTACTATCACATCTGTAAGTTTCAACTTCTAACTTCTTTTTATCGCATAATTACACCACAATCTATTTATAATGTAATTGCAATGAAAAGCAATGGAACTGTTAGGCCTCATCATTAGATTCATTAGTTTTGATCAGTACGTGAACAGTAAAGCATCATTTCATGAGTAATCTTGTTATGAAAATCTATTAATAAGCGTTATAACTATTTAGCGATGTATTTTCTCCTTTTTTCTTTTTTTAACTCTTTCAAGCATGCTTTTATGGTGCTGTTACTTCACTTGTCTCAATTGCTATATCACTTTGTTCATTTTGTGCAGTGTGCACATCCAGGCTTTTGTGTCTAAATAGGTAAAAGTGCCATGTAAAGTGTTTTGAAAAATTAGCGCTATCACGAACAATTTGAGAATGGCGGGTTGAAAAAAAAGCAATTAAATTGGAGCCTTCCAACCCCTCAGGAATACCATAAATGTGTAGATTATTTCACCTGTTCCTATTTTCCAGGCCTTCAGTTTGTTTTTTAGGGAAGTTCATTTCTGTTGTCATGGAGTTGACCTTGGTGATAGCATCCTGTGCATCACTGATATGTTGTTCAACTTCCGTCACCCTAGTCTCCAAACTGCATCATTGTAGGGTGAGATTGCTTTCAACAACAAATGGTTTTACATGCTTAATTTACTTCATAAGGTCCTCCAAAGTGAGTAAAGGTGGTGATTTTGACTTTTTTTCTGGCGTGTTGTGCCTTCACTTGAACTATCCTTACGAGGATTAGCGGCTGAAGCAGGTGATGAAGCAGGTGATGTAAAAGGTTTAGAAATAGAAGTAGCTGGGATATCCATCATGGGTGTGGTGGATTCCAACATGCAAAATACCCAACCACACAATGTAGACTGCGATTACATTTCTTACTGTGAAGTGTTAGTGCTTTGCTTTATTGATGTCAATCTTCCCATTCAGTGCAATAATTTAGGAAGACACAACTTATAAAGGAAGTTGCTGCAGTAGTCAGCAATGAAAGGAGTAGCCAGAGAATGTCTGTTATTTATTGGGCATTGACAAGATGAAGACGTTATCCTGCCCTATAGAAAATGGTATATTAAAAGCAAAATTCAGTAAGGACAGACATATGGGTGAAGAAAATGCCCAAACAATAGAAGGCCTGTGCCAGAGGAACTAATTGACATGCAAGAGCATTGAGTATCATTCCTTGCATAACGCGCTCCTCTGAGGAGAAGTAATGATAAAATGGTGGCGGCAACAGCCAGGCGCGAGGCATAACGAGAAATGAAGATTTCAAAGAGAAGGGCCTCTATTAAGGCAAGAAAAAGTCACCTTGCTGCTCCGACATGATTCTGCCGCCTCCACCTGCCTTCACAACCTCGTTTGGAGTGTGAAAGCAGGACAAATCCTCAAATGACGGGCTGGGGAATCGGAAGCCTCAACACTGGGCGGCCATCCTGCTGGCGACCTAGCCCCGCCCTGCCCCCTATATTGAGCTGTTTGCAAGAAATTACTATTACATAACAAATTCACATGCCAATTGTTTGCCAGTAATTGCAGTCATGTCATTCCTATTTTAGAAATTCACCTATTGATTTCATTGTTTTTATTTTTTACCTGCTTGAGATGTACATAATCTGGTGAGCGATATAATGAAGGAATTGATAGTAGGTTTATTGCTTCATAAATTGTCTGGGTGTTCCATTTTACTGGGTAACATGCCCTACAGTGTATTTGATATCTATCTTAAATCTAAACCTCAGCTTATTCTATTAGTGCCCAAATATAAACCTTTGACATAACGTATAAACAAAAAATGCATATAGGTTCTACTGATCTGTCTAAATGTGTGCCAAATGAAGATTTCAGACCTTTCTTGTATTCAACCCATTGACTGCATGCCAAGGCCGTTGTACCCTAATACTTTACACGTCTACCCGTAGCCCTACCCTTTCTTCTGTCCCACCTTCTAGCTCGGCTCTCTCCTCATTAAAAGTATGCCTCAAAAGTACATGATCTGCAATTCCCTGCACCCTTCATATGCCTAGCAAAGGATGCCTTACTAATTCAGCCATCCTTATATCGGTCTCCCCCACATTCTCTGCTGATGTTATTACCTAGCATGAATATACCACTTTTCAACCCTACCTCCCTCCACCCCCAAAGCCTCATTATTAACACTCTCCACAGATTTCCACAGACTCAGTGGTGAGTGGAGGATCTGTATTTCAATCATCCACGAATGCTTGTAACATTGTCACTGACCCTGATCTACATCTACTTTCTCGCAGAGAAACATTTCTCATTGAATCAACACAAAACTCATGCCTTTTTGGCACCCTTTTAACATCACAATACTTCTATTAGCCAAAGATCAGACTTAAGGGGAGAATACGTGTTTATGTATGTAAGATCTCAGGGAAGTGTATGTTTTAACCCCCACACAGAGTCTGCATAATGGCATTCATGAGGTGGCCCTCTTTATTCAAAAAATGGTCAAGTATGCCTTTCTTAATTTATAGGTACTAGGCAAGAGGGAAGCCATCCGGATTTCCTATTATACTGACATAAGACATTTGACAGGCTTTACAACTGAAAGTGGCGCTTGGAGGAAAAGAGACAAATATGTTTCAGTGGAAATCCTAAAGATGATATTGAAGCCACATTTAACATTTTGCTTTGACTCTCACTTGAAATTTTGGCAGCACAATATTTTTCAAATAAAAATAAAACTGGTTTCTATCTTTTGTATGGTAGATCCAGTGCTGGAGAAGAAAATATTGCTGCAGACTACCAGTGGTTCTCTACCATTGATATATGCTCTAGATGTAATGCAATCATCTCAGACCGCAAAGGTTGTCATTAGATTTTTTTTTACCAAAATGTATATTCTCCAAAATTGCTACTATGGCACCTGTAACATGTTTTCATAACTGCTTTGGCTTTCATGACAACCATTAGAACTTAGAGGTTGAGTTCATATTAAAGGGAGTGGCTCCTGAACTATTTCCTGATATAAAATCATCGCCTAGTGATAACTTGACAGCTGTGGAACTATTCGATTTTGCACGTGATGTTTTTCGACACCTGTGATCATGTCATAGAAAAGAAATTGCTGTGTTTTTCAAGCTCCTGTTAGCAAAATTATTTATTTCTGTTCTTTCACTCTAGGATTAATTCATGTCCCAACAATTGCTCAGGCCATGGGAAGTGCAGCACGGGTTCCTCCATTCCTGGCAGGGTTTACTGTGACTGCGATAAGTATTGGAAAGGGGAAGCTTGTGATATCCCATACTGCAAGGATAACTGCGGAAGTCCAGATCATGGCTACTGTGACCTCACTGGCGAGAAGCTGTGTGTGTGCAATGAGAGCTGGCAAGGTGAGTCTTCTTTGCACGATTCCTTAAATTAAGAAATTTCTTAAACTGGGTAAGGAGAATATTCTGATTGAAAGATGGCTGATAAACAAGTTGTGTATTCTTTTATACAAGGAAGTCCAGCTGCTGTATTTAAGACAGTCCTATTGTTATGAGCATAAAATACACAGATTCCTTTTAGTGTTTAATTGTCTGTATACATGTGTCATGCAAGTACATTAATATTACCCTCCGATGGGTTTGCTCTGCAGAATCATGGAAAAGGAGGTATTTTCTGTTCCTACTGTCTTTGGTCAGCTCTTCCTAGGCAGGTAATATAAAGGGGCACATACAAATATAACAAGAGGCCTCTTCTATCAAGAACATTCAATAAAAATATTTGCAGGCATGTATAGCTCTCGCATAAAAAAAAATAAGGCATGTCCTCCTGGTTTTTATTATCTAGACTTTTACTGTGCTTTCACATTAAAAACAAAACCTCCTTAAGATCTTCATCGTAGATTTATAAATGTTTTATTAGTACAAAATAGAAAATAAATTATGTCAAATGCAAAACTAATATTAAAAAAATCCTCAAAATGTTTGACTCACGGCAGTTGATGACTCCAGACTGCCTGCCTCTGTCAGATGACTTGGTCCAATACATTTTAAATTAGTCAAATGGGGTGGGGTAGTTGGGCTGATTTATTGTGTGTGCAAACTCATCTCAATGGCTTGCACACAATTTCAAGGTACTGAAACTGCTCCTTGAATTTAGAGTTAGTATTGTAGGAATCATTCTAAAATCCTCCTCCCTCCTAAACTCCCCACTGACTATTTTAAATGGTTCGAAGAATGTATTGTCCATGCTTCCACCGTTTACACAGAGATTATAGTGTTGGGTGATTTTAATCTGCGGGCTGAAGACTCAAAGGCAAATCTGAACTCTGCAGTCAATCCTAAATTAAAATCCTATAGAGATTAAGTCCTTCTAATTTAAGCAACTGGTGAATTCCCTTAGGCATAAATCAGGTCATACTCTGGACCTTTTATTTTCCAGCTCTAAAATTATTGTCTTTGTTTCCGCTCAAGCTCTACCATAGTCTGACAATTCTCTTGTTACTTCACTAAACACGTTTATGGCTAAAATCGTAAAAGATGCTTTGCAATGCACAATCACCAAACGAAACTGGAAAAATATATCTTTAGAGAATGTAAGCAGTACATATAATAATTTCTTCCATGAGCAGTAAAATCACATCAATACCAGCCATGAAGACCGCAAGGGCCTGCTACAACACATGCACAACTCCATCAGGCACTCACTGGATGCTATTGCTCCTGTGCACTCAAAGACTATTAAAACAAACTTTTTGTCCTCCCTTTGGTTTTCAGGAGCTCTCAAGGCCTAAAAAGAAACCTATAAGAAACTTAAAATAACTTGGAGGAAAAATTATAATCCTCAGAGCAAATAAAATTTACTGTAAAGAAAAGAAAAACATATTACTGCCCAAACGTTTTCGTTGACAGCAAATTTAAGTAAAGCATTGTTTTAAATGATTGAAACATATACAGCCTAGCTGTGATCAGAAACAATTTGGTACCATCACAAGAACCAATAGATGCTTTAGGCTGTTTTTTGTAGCCAAAATAAAGAAAATTGGAGAGAACCTCATTCCTAGTAGGAAGAGTAGAGTTGTGGGATTCAGCATAACTCTGAGATTGATCTGCTTGATAATGCTGTGATATTATCATCATTCATGACTATAATGGTAGACACCTGTCTTAAACTTCTTTAGTGTAGTAAACCCTCTGGGTCCACTCAGGACTCGTAACTGGCCCCTTTCTTAAAACTTTCTAGCCCTTTCATCTCCCCCATGGCAACTGACATCAATAATGCCTCCTTAGCAGAAGGTGTAGTTCCTCCTGAGTTGAATTTCTATTGTTAGGCTGTTACTGAAGAAACTGACCCAGAGAACTTGTTCCACTTTAGAACTATTTCCCTGGTTCTACACATCACACAAATTCCGGAAGGAGTGGAATCTGCCCAAATACAATCTTGTGTTGAAACCCATAATCTGTAAGGAATTTAATCACACTGGTTTTAGACCAGGTAGCTCTACTGAGCTGACCATCATCTCAGATATGGATGATCTTCCTATACTATACTATACTATAGTAGGCATTTCTAAAGCGCATCGTTATCTAACGGGCCTCCCAGCACTAAACATCTTATCCGCCGCACAGTCCCTACTAGACATGCAAACGACTTGAATAGGCGGGTCTTGAAATGTTTTCTAAAATTGCGTCCTTCCTTTATCATTCTCAGTAGTAGTGGTGGGTGTTCCAAGGTTTTGAAGCCAGATACGCAAATGAGTGCCCTCCACTTCTAGCTTTCATAATCAAAGGCACAGTGAGGAGCTTCTGTTCTGCAGACCGTAGAGATCTTTTAGGATTGTGGGGTTTTAGAAGCCCCTGTAGTAGAGGAGGACCCTTGTTATACATAGCTCGATGGGCTAGGCAAAGAGAGTTGAATGTAATTCTCTTGGCTATTGACAACCAGTGGAGGAACACAAGAGACGGGTGACAGAATAGTGTTTTGGTATATTTCATAGAATGCGCGCTGTGGCATTCTGGACCACTTGGAGTCGCTTAACCACATACAAAGGATTACCCAGATATACTGAGTTGCTGTGCTATGATGCTAGTCAGCGGTGGTTCAAGAATATTATTACTACTGGGCCTCTCTGCACCATTTGATACAATCCACCAGAGTGTTCTCCTTCAACACCTGAAACAACTCCACATCAGGGAGAAGACCTATGAATTGATTGCCTCTTTTATTTCAGATAAAACTCAATATGTCCAACCGGACCTTTTTTTCCACTTCATTCCCTTAAACTAGGAGGAGCTCCTCTCTCTCTCTCGCTCTCTCTCTCTCACACACACTCTCACTCTCTCTGTCTCTCCCTCTCTCCACTACTTTCAAACCTTATGTGCTCTCCCTAGTGAATTTACTAAACAACCTCAATGCCCTATGTTATCTATACGTGGATGACATGCATATCATAAAAAACTTGCAAGATTATCTAAGTAACAAGAGGGTGGGAGTACAAGTGATTATGGACACTTTCATAAACTTGATGGGACAAAATTGTCTCAAGATTAACCTGACAAAATTGGAGCTCCTTCTGATTTTTAATAAGATCAATCTCTCAGACAGTACCCTGTGGCCCTCTAATCTCGGAGAATGCCCTTCTCTGGTTCCCAAGGCGAGAACCCTGGGCATTATCCTTGATACAAAGGAGAGGTGTGGTGCAGCGGCCAGGGCAGCTGACTTCGGAGCACAGGGTTCACGGTTCGATCCCCGGCTCCGGCGGCAGCTCAGCTCAGCACCATGTGACTCTGGGCAATAGCTCACTTAATTTCCAAGACGGCCCCCAGCGCCTTGAGACCCGTAAGGGTGAGTAGCTGCGCTATATAAAAACGGACTTACATATATATATATATACAAAGCATCTGATCGCTAATGTTAGCAAATCATGTTTTCATCACATCAGACTTCTGAGTCAGATTATGCCTTTTTTTATCCTTTCCACACAAAGTCAAGGCAGCTAATGCCTTCATCCAGCATAAGACTGGATTATGGTAATGCGGTCTACTTGGGCCTTCCCAAGTCAGGCATCCGACTCCAAAAATTTCAAAATGCCCTGGATCGGGTTGTTTCCAATATTAGGAAGTTTGATTCAACCACAGCACATCTTCACCAACTACATTGATTACCGGTTCATAAACACATGCTGTGTAAATTTACCTGCCTTGTGTACAAAATATATTATGGTCACGCTCCTCTGTCCCTCCGTTAAAAAATCCAGAGGTATATCCTGAGCTGTACCTTTATATCGGACTCTAGGGCCTCCTCAGTTGCTGAGCTGTGGAACTCTCTCTCAATAGAAATCCAGACCATCCCTGAGTTGATAAAATTCAGGAAACCACTGGATAAAAATAGCCTTTCGTGGAGTAACTCTGCTGCTTCCCTACATACCATTACCATCCAGCTGCAACACTTAATACTAGCATTACCGTCCTCTCGTTTTGCGTTGCACTTGTGCCAAGGGTTCTCCCTGGTGTGGTAGCCATCCTCTCCAAAAAGCCAATAAATAAATAAATAAAAATGTACAAGGGTGGACTTGTTGTCTTGAATGGCTCTTGCAAAAACCATCCAAAGCATACAATGGAAGTGTAACTTCTTCACTTGGAAGCAATCCTTAGGCCTAAGTAATTTAAACAAAGGGTTTGGGGCAGGGCCGGACTGGGAACAGAAACCGGCCCTGGCAAACTGCTCAGCCGGCCCCCCTGGGGTGAGGGGGAGTGCAGCCGAGCAGTTTGCGAGGGCCGGTTGCGGCCGATTTTGTTACAGGGGGCCGATATTGCCGACCCCTGGTAACAAAAACGGCCCCCAGGGGCCCAAAACCGGCCCCCACCCTAGCGGCCTACCGGGGAAACGCCCGGTGCCCGCTATGGCCAGTCCGGCCCTGGTTTGGGGACAGTCGAATAATTGAAAATAAGTATATATTTTGTCTTTGATGGGAAATAAAAGTACTATAGGAACCACCTGTGGTGGTGAGACTAGTAACTTCTCACCAAAGACAATGTGAATCGAATGATCACAAACAAAATTCATTTGTGGTTTGCAAGATCCTTCAAATCTAATTAGTGAGGACAGCAATACGGGGAGTAAGGAAAGATAACCAGTTAATATGGAGCTTGTTGTAAATGTGTATGGGCTAAAGTACCCCTAAGTCTTCATGTTTTAATCATAACAGGAAATTCCAAAGTGACTTGCAGTGTCCTTTTTATATACATTTGGGCACATTTTATTATTTTATTATATATTATTACTGATGTTGCTTGGTCAGTTCATCGTCACCAGGAACTCAATCGGAGAAGTGCGAACAGAACAGCGTTTTACGCGGCAGTGAAGGTCACTCTCTGCACTGGTGACTCCAGTAACAGCATCTCAACCCTGCCCTAGGAACTGCGGAGTCACTCATCACCTGTAATGGTTTATTACATGCAACTAGTAGCGTCCTGCTTTTCTGTCTTCAAACACTTCCGAATGTCCGTAGAAGTTTGTAATAAGAAAAGAATTGACAGCTGCTGAAGAAGACTCTTACTCTCTCGGCCCTTTATCCGTAACCAGTGGCAACTTTGTGGCATCACTTGATTAAAGTGCACCAGACACAGCACGTCAGTGCTGCATGGCAATAACAATGACAGAAATGCGCTAAAAAAGAGTATAAGAGTAGCATAACCTTCAGCGTAAATCCCACTCGAAAGTGAAAGCATTGCAAGTTTTCATATTAATACAAACTTGTCGTATGTGTAACATTTCTTCGTTTTTGCATTAGGTGTATAGCTCTGTGATCGCTTTCCTTTATTAAGAAGTCTGTTTGAGTACTTTTTCTGCATGCTACTTTTTGTGTTCTGTGTCTTCTGGATAATAGAGTTTTCTGCACTAACCTATCCCATACTCTTTTTCCTTAATGTGCAGTTTTTTTATTAGCCAAGTGCACGTGTAGTTTAGGTTGTGGTTTTGGAATTATTATAGTCTTTTTCTCCAAATGTTATCGTGACCAACCTTAACCAAGTTATTAGTAAGATGCATTTCGTGATGATTTACTGAACGTTAACCCTGTTGCTTTTTATGATTTGTTTGATTTCATATTGTTCTTCCCCCATTTCACAGATTTAATTGGTTATTGGCTGTCTTGTGAAAATTATCAATACTGGATGTATTACATATAGAGCACGGTCACTACAATGTATGTGTAAAAGTAAAAATCCTGTTATTAGTGCTTTTTTTCCGGATCCTGTCTGCTTGTAAGTGCTCCCAACATAGGCTGATAACTGAGGCACTGGTAGTAAATATTTGCCCACTTGTAGCTACTAGTTCTGTAGTTGGAAACTTAGCCATTAGATAAGCTCTCTTTCCTGTATACGTGTCAGTGAGGTGACGTTCTTCTTTGCGGCTTATCGGCCCTAAATCGCAAAGGTCTATCTATGTCCATTGAAGTAGGCACTGTCAGGTAGCGGGGCTATTATTTTGAATAGCATGTTAATAATTGAAATATGCAAAAACCTTTTGATTCCAAAAATTGGATTTGCAAACCAACCTTTTACACATGTAGGGAATTTTATTTTATTACAATTCAGTACCGTTAGTTCAAAACAGTGGGGGAACACATCAGCCGGAGACCATAGATTAACATTTTTTGATAAGTGCTTCTTATAATGCACAGCCTTTTGTATTTACATTGGAATATTTTGTGGTCAGTCGATTTTGTTCAGAAATGTTTTTTCAGATAGATGTGTGCCTTAGACTACAAAAGATGGTATTCTGCAAGCTGTTACTCACATTTCCAATGGAAACTTTGTTTATTAAAGTCTTTCCTAGTGGTCACAATTACCCAGTCTCTTATTTACAATTTGGCAGTGGGGTCAGCAAAGCTCCCCTGGTGGAAGACTGCCCGTCACATTTAGCGAACCCACCAGGTAGATGGCGATCTCTGTGCCTTTAGTGGAGCTGCTGAAGGACAGTGAAGGTATGCTGAGGGGGGCCATGTTTTATGTGCTTGCTCGACAAAGCTTTCCTTTTTCAAAAAGAAGCTGCATTAGCCAGCGTTGTTATTGAACAAAAAATGATTACCCCGACCTGCTGGAAATTTTCTCTAACCATGTCAGGGTAATTTAGTTGGTTTTCTGTTCGGAACCAGCAGAATTTACTTGATGTACCAAACAGAAACAAGCATTTGCAATGCAATAGGTCTCGCCTTTGGGACCTTATAAGTATTTAGTAATGAAGCATATTGTGCGTTCCCAGAGTTTCCAGGGTGCTGAGTCGCTGTTGAGCAAGTGGTGTCACTTAAAATACAAGCAGCGATCTCAGAAGGGTGGTGGGGGCGGGTTGAAGGGGTAGGGAGAGACAGCAAAGGGCGAGCAGGCTGCCACGAGCCAGAAACAAGATGCAATGGTGAAAATGAAAGCTGTGTCCTGTGATTTTGGGAAAATCACTTAAAATACAAGCAGCGATCTCGGAGGGTTCGTGGATGCGAGGTGAAGGGGTACGGATGGACGGCACAGGGCGAGCAGGAAACAAGATGAGATGGTGAAAATGAAAGGGTGAGGTAGTGGGGAGAGATGGCAGACTATGTGACTTGAACAGCATTTGAGCTTATAAATGACTACATCTGGCAACATTTAAAAAACAGCATCAAACATGCTGTGAAGGGCGTGTGGTCAGAGCTGGCGACTCGGGATTTCGAGTCTAGGCGTCTGCACAACATCCTGTGATTTTGGGCAAATCACTGAAAATACAGCAGCGATCTTTGAGGGGTGGTGAGGGTGGGGTGAAGGGAGAGACTGCACAGGGCGAGCAGGCTGCCACGAGCAGTAAAAAGGACGCGATGATGAAAATGAGTTGTTAAAAGGCTCACGGTCTCCAAAGTAAAACAATAATTAAAGCCGCGATGCAAATGCTGACCGAAACATGAAGCACAGCGTCCGTGAAGCGGGAGCTGTGCTGATACACAAGCTGAGGCACACAAGAAAAACTTGTGCGCACAACGGAACCTATATAAAAAAAAAAAGAAGCGTAAGACCATGTGTAACAAGGGCAGTCTCCTGGGAGGTTTGAAACACAAAGAGGCTGGACTAATTAAGCATGCTGACCAACCAAAAGCATGCTTTTATGAAGGACACAAACAGAAGCAAATGGAAAAGATGGGAGGTGCTTCAAGCCACAGTCTAGATTACAGCATGCCTTGCAAAGCAGCGCATGCGCTGCCCAGGCTCGACCTAAAAATGTACATGGGAGTGTTCACCCTGTATAGGTCAGGTGGTCTGATGTACCTTGGCCGACGGCTCAGTGGCAGACGGGCTGCTGGCCATAGGTTTCTACTAGCAGACCAGCAGTGGTTTCACTCTTGTGTAAACATCGCACTTTCCCCAAATCTAAACAAAGCGGAGGAATGGTGAGTTGGGCGGATGGGACATCCATTGCTTTTTCACAGATGTCCGATTTTTGCCCAACTCTAAATTAGCTCTTTGTACTCATTTGGGGTATTGGATATGACCTAATTGACTATATGTGGTATAGAATGAAATAACATCTCTCTGCTCTGGCTTTAGTAACTTACTTGAATATTTGGGTATTTGAGCTTGATCCTGGGTTTAGGATTCAAAAAGCTGTGAGTCTGAGGTTTTAGAAGTTTTTCTTCAATATAGACTGTAAGTTGATTAGAGCAGGACCCAATTTAAGAAAATGATTTCTGTGCATGTTGATACCACCTAGTGTGCGGCTGAATCTGTAGTATGCATCTAAACATCAGCTGGTAGGGTTAAACCTGTGCCGGGAGACAAAATCCCCTCACACAAGGGACTGTGTAGATGCAGTGAAACAAAATGGCGTTATACAAATATCGATGCAGGCATGTTACAATAGCTCTTGGTTGGATTAGAGTGTTGCAGTCTGACTTGTTATCGATCGGGGCATGTGGCTTTATTCCAATCGCCCCCTTTTTTTGCAATATTAATTAGTTTCCGCTGTGCATGGTAGCATTACACAACACACCTGTGTGCATTTTTTAGCCCTTCTCTTTCCGCTTCTCTTTTGGCTCAGATGGCTACCATTTCACAATTCACTATACATGATGAATGAGTGGGGTTTTGAGGTGATGGGAGGTCAGGAGATAGTGGCTATCAAGCTGCGCAAGATAGTTCAGTGAGTTGAGTAGGTCAAGTGAAGTCTACAGCCATTTGCATCCTGAAGCTCTCAGATTTGATTGGTTGTGGTGGTCAAAGGTTCATTCTTATGGGGTCAATAAAATGAAGACCATTTTCTTGGGTCGTATTAGCACCTTATAATTAAATGCCTGTCAGCCATCATTATATTCTTCATGCTTGCTGTATAAATATGTTCAATATAGTACACAGCAGGTGACCCTTTCTCCGTTTTTCACCAATGTATTTGTGAGTAGGCATAAAGACATATTAATCAAAATCAAAGATATCCTAGGTAGACAATAGAACCACTATTGTAAAGTATGTATATGTGTGAAATGACCAGGCGTTCCTGCATCTCGAAGGGGATAAAAAGAAGCTTAAATATTAGCTTCAACTTTTAAGGTAACGCTGTGTCATCACCAACCCAAGGGTTGCATGCTTCATCTTAGGGGCTGCACCAATCTTGTGTCAGATTGTAATGACGCGAGCAGGCTCACCCATATTAAAGGCGAACATGTGATGGAACAACGAGGCCCTACGGGTTAGAACACTATCTCATATCCGGGACCGTAAAAGGGTAATTAAACTGCTTCAGTGCTTACCTACAACTTTTTTCTCGTTGCCAGGTGGGAAGTTCAAAAACAAAGGAGAACATTTCAATCCAGAAAAAAATGTCAACACGTGTCAGTCCCTTATCTTGTGCCTAAAGCAGGGCTAAAGCTTTCATCAGGACCAATGAAATTATCAACACTAAAAAAGGGATGAAATTTTCATCAGGACCATTGAAATTATCAACTCTGCCTAGTTGAACTTTTGAGGGTGTCCCTAAGATCAGTGCAATGGCAAGAGAAGTGAATGCAAGAGGTGGCCATTTTTAGTAGCAGAGAAACCTAAAAAAATGTATTTTTACTGTCTAACCCAAACTCACAAAGCCTCAGGATAGACACATAGTCTTAGGGATGGGAACCAATTGGAACCCTTCTCACAGTTTTGTGACTTTTTCTTGAGATAACCTGGCCACTTGTACAGCTGATGTGCCTTACTTGAAAGAGAATAACTGTGTACTTTTCCTACTTTAGACCCCATTTCAAAAACACTTCTGAGCTTGGATGTTGAGGCTTAATGTATAAACTAGCATCACTTAGGTGGCTCCCGTCAATAGAGTTGAGGGCCACTTGAGGGACAGTAACTGTAGTTATGACACCATGTGCTAGTTTTACCACGTATGGAATTCTTATTCAATTTGAAAATACGTTACTCCAATGCGTGCAAATCATGCATCCCTTTAATATGTGAATTAGTAGAGCTGATTTTATTTTAAAAAGAACATGAAACTACACAGTACTGATGTAATGGTCTGAGCACTTATGAGCTGCTAAAAGGTGGTACGGGGACATTTAGGCGGGTGCTGGTGACCAAACGGGCGCATCGGTGTGCAGAAATCCCCCTCAGACCCCCTCTGCTCAGCAGAGACCACATATCCCAAGGGGGCGTGGCCAATGTATTTAGGGCGTGGCTTAAAACACATAAGCGAAAAATCTGTGCATAGCATATTGTGCCGCCCGACTGGTATTTTGCTGCTTCTGTTGTTGCATCCAGATATATAATACAACAAGTAACATCATACCTACAACAAGTCAGGACTATTGGCTTTGTCAATGGTTGTTAGTTGCATAAGCAACACCAATGACTTCGTTGAATATAATTTGACAATCCTTCAGTTCTGAAATGATGCGAATGTGAAAGAACTTTAACGAGTCTCTTCGACGGTGAAGCAGTCGTGGCTGGCATTAATCGTGGGTGGGGGGCGGGAGATCGCACGTGGAGGGTCGCGCGGCAAGGGGGGGGGTTAATGTAATAAATAAAAAACATACCTGTCCGCCGGCCGGGTCCCACGTTTTCTCGGCTCCTTCTCTTCTGCCTCCGGCAGGAACAGGAAGCAGGCAGCCTCCCTCCCCTCCCCTCCCCTAAGCCAATCACAACACTGCAATGGCAGCGTTGTGATTGGTGGGGACGCCACCCAGCCAGGGGCTTACGGGGAGGCCATGTTCTCCATGCAGGCTGCATTGCAGCCTGCATGGAGAAAGGGCAGAGTGCTCATGACTGGTTTGGGCGGCACCAGAGGGCCGACCAAACAGTCATTGCGCCCTCAGGAGTGGGCACACCACTCCTCCCCTGCTCTCAGAGCAGCCCCACCCACTCACCCGCAACTAAACATAAAATGGTAATAACAGGAAGTTATTACCATTTTATGTTTCTGCTTCTCGCACTGCGAGAAAGCAGTGGGGCGACGCTCCTCCGCCCTAGTGGAGGAGCCGCCCCTGCAGTGAAGGGTGCTACTGCTGCAGAGTTAAGATTTTTTTACACCCAGAGGATGATGGCAAAATTGGAGAGCCCAATGGGGACCCGTCTCAGCACCTGCTTTTTTGAACTGCCAGTGCTCAGCACCAACGCGACGCGGCCCACTTAAAGCCCTGTTTGCAACCACGATTGTGGTCACAAACACTTGATACGCTCCTCTCTGATTTGGAAAGTAGAGGGGGCGCCCCTTTCACACTTCCTCCTGTTTGCAATTCGGAAAAGTAATTTTCCAGTCGCAAATGCTGTGAGCTGTGTACATCTGGACATGGGTTCCCTACAGCCCATGGAGACAGAAGTTGGGTCCAGTAGTCAATACTCTCCTGTTGTAGCCTCATCTCGGTCTGCGCGGGCAGTGTCCGCTTTTCTCTGCTGTTGCGCCCACACCGCCCGAACAGGTGCTGGTTTTGTACCTGTGGGAGCCCCCTCTTTCTTTCCCAGCCCATTGTGTGCGTGTCTCACGGAGGTGGGCATATTTGTTATGTATGCTTCCCAAAAGTGAGAAAAAACATTCAATGCCGCCAAATTAATCGAGGAAAAAAGTTTTTCTGTTCTAACTCCAGTCCTTGATGGGGAAAGTGTGCCTTCGGGATCATTGTTGTAATCTGCGTAGTAAAAAACAGACATCCGACTACGCATTTCAATGCCTTTGCATACAAAACAGAGGCTGTGGGACTTTAACAGATGGAAAGTTCCAGCAGACGGAACTCTGCCTGAGGTCTGAGCCATCCCTCAAGTCCTCGCCTGCAGGGGGTTGCTTCAGAACATACCTTTTCAGCTTTTTCCTTTTCTTCTTTTGCATCCATGTATTTTCTTCTGGAGTGGACTAACCTACAAGTGATTTTGCTAACGTTCGAGAATAAACAAGTGATTGCGGCTTAACTCAACACTCAATTTGTTGATGCTGAGAGAATGAAGAAAAAAATTGATCAAGCTAGGATTCGAAAAAGCGACAGCAGGGTACAAAATATCTCTAGCAAAGGGGCTAGTCCAACGGAACTGTCTAGCATGCTAAACCTTATTGGAAGCATAACAGAACATAAGTTAACTGTGCATACGGAGTCTTTCTTGAACTTGTAATCACTGTGTACCAGAGCTACAGAAACTAGTGCAAGCACAGGAATGATAGAACAGATCAGCTCTTGAGAAAGTCACAAACTTTACTGAACTGCAAATTAGTGTTTTTTTGTATCATTTGTACATATTTATTTGACTACATTACCTTTTCTCAAAAATGTCAGATATTAAATTATCGCTTAAAACGCATGTCATATACATATAATTTAATAAACTTGCTGTAGACACAGTCAATGAATTTTATGGGTTTGCATTTTATGGGATGTGACAATGTAGGCTAACGTTTATGGCGTCTTTGAAATTTCTGATACTGTAGTCCAGTAACCCCCAGGCGGCAGCCAGAAGTTTCGCTCTTCGACTAGTTGCAGACAGGAGGACAGAAGGTGTTGGGGTGGTTCAGTAGGACATTGGCACAACCTGCAAGTACCTGAGGTATCGCAAACTCCCTGATGGGACTCGGCAAAACCCACATATTTATAACTGTACGGCTGACCAAGCTTGGAGAGGACCATTTACAGATGTTTCAGTTTTGAAGAGATAGAATAATAGCCCAAAACATATATCATGTGATTCTTTGTTTCAGGAGTTACGCAATCGCAAATTCTTGATGCCAACTTCATTTGTTTCAATGTTATCTTCTTGAAAACAGTGTAAGAGTAGGTAGGGCCCCACAGGGTTATCATGGGATCTATTAGGACGACTGCCTTATTCATTCTGTGCTAACGTACCGGAGGGTGGCAGTCATCCCCAAATAACGCTCCGCATTATGTGTGGAGTATGTGTTAGTGTTCTTGTTTTTAACCAATCGTTGTATGCAGTGTAAATATTGAAAAACAATTCCATTAATTGTCTAAAACTCCACTAGAGTGCTTATAACTCCTTAAAATAGTAAAACATATGTGTAAATAATACATATTCAGGCACTTCATTACATTTTCTTGTGCTTATTCAACATTAAGGCTTTGAATTCATGGCAGTTGGGTTTTTTCTGTTTATACTGTTATATATTAATCCTTCTCTCATAAGCCTTACAGAATCAAACCCTGTTTTGTATAGTGTTGTTTGAAGATCTGGCACACATTACATCTATGGATAGAATCTCCTTGGAATACAATGATTGGAACATGGCAAAGGAGAACACAGCGGTTACCTGGTCAGATGACAAGGTCAGGTGCTTTCCTGATCATGTGATTCTCCCCCACCCCCTTGTTCTCCTTCGTGTGCTGCTTTTCCCTCTCCCCATTGCTACCTCCCACACTCACTCCTCTGTTTCACTCCACCCCTGCAATCTTTGTATTTATTTTTTTTAATTATTATTTTTGGGTGAGTGGACCATGCAGCCAACTTCTATTTCATTTTTAGGTCTCGCCTGGCGTTGCAGCGCGCATACGCTGCTCGCTCTGCGAGGCCTCTTGTAATCGATAACATTCAGAAGTGGAGTGTAGTCTCTGCCTCGTATTTTCATTGGCTTGCGTCATTGTTGCGTCATTGTTTATAGTAAACGCATGCTTTTTATTGCGAGTGAGGCTTTTTAGTTGCGTCTTGTTACCGCCCTGTCTCCTTTTTGTTCCGCCCACCCGGACTGGATGTTTTACTGGGGAGTAACACGGTCTCCTTTATAAGTCTGTTAAGCACTCTTTCATTTTCTTTTTCAGCACGGTCCGCTTTGGCCGTGCTTGTTGTAATCGGTGTCAGCTGGATCTCCCTGTCGCCAAGTATTTTCAAAGTGCGTGCTGCTGTTTCCCGAACGCTTCTTTGCGCTATAGTTTAGAAAACGGGCTAAACTGTGCAACTTGACCGGTATTGAATGGCATTGAATATTTCCCACATACTATGAACCTTATCCTTAAAGGGGACGGGTGCGGCCATCTTGTGGTTGGCAATGCAGATGTTTTGGAGTCCTGTTACGTTCTTTATAGTGTTATTACGTGCGCCAAAAGTCTCATCAACATTCTTATTTTAACGAAAGGAGTCGATGATGGAGGGGTGACAGAAAATGTCATGTTGACTCCGTTTGTGTGATAGTGGCATTAACCTGTGATGGGTAGGGAGACGCCTGTTGGATCCTGCCCTCCAGTGATGACACGGAGAGCAGAGTCAGCTTCTCGTGACGCGCTGGGCAGACTTTGGCCCGCAGCTGCCGTGGCTTTCCAGTTGCTCTATTGAGTGTGGTGCTGGTGTAGCGAAGCATCATGTCCCGGGAGGCTCAGGCTGACTCCGCTGCAGCTGCTGCCGTGGTGGTGGTCGGCTCTTGCATGACAGACATGGTCAGGTTAGTATGTGTTGAAACTCCTAACATTCCTGTGCGTTTTCGGTACACACAGCAAGAATTATCTGTCGGAATGAGTAATCGGTGTCAGCTGGATCTCACTGTTGCCAAGTATTTGCAAAATGCGTTCTGCTTTTTCCCGAACGCTTCTTTGCGCTATAGTTTAGAAAACGGGCTAAACTCTGTGTAACTTGACCGGTTTTGAATGGCATTGAATATTTCCCACATACTATGAACCTTATCCTTAAAGGGGATGGGTGCGGCCATCTTGTGGTTGGCACTGCGGATGTTTTGGAGTCCTGTTGTTACGTTCTTTATAGTGTTATTACGTGCGCCAAAAGTCTCATCAGCATTCTTATTTTAACGAAAGGAGTCAATGATGGAGGGGTGACAGAAAATGTCATGTTAACTCTGTTTGTGTGATAGTGGCATTAACCTGTGATGGGTAGAGAGACGCCTGTTGGATCCTGCCCTCCAGTGATGACACAGAGAGCAGAGTCAGCTTCTCGTGACGCGCTGGGCAGAGTTTGGCCCGCAGCTGCCGTGGCTTTCCAGTTGCTCTATTGAGTGTGGTGCTGGTGTAGCGAAGCATCATGTCCCGGGAGGCTCAGGCTGACTCCGCTGCAACTGCTGCTGTGGTGGTGGTCGGCTCTTGCATGACAGACATGGTCAGGTTAGTATGTGTTGAAACTCCTAACATTCCTGTGCGTTTTCGGTACACACAGGAAGAATTATCTGTCGGAATGAGAACCTTTATTTCATACGTGATGTTACTCCAGCCCTGAAAGTGAATAAAGTTCTCTGAACGTTACATGATTAAACTGAGATCGCTGACAGAGCTTTTTAATTGAAAGCTTAATCTTTCCTGAATTCACATCCTACTTTCAACACGTCTTTTGATTTTATTTATTTATTTTTATGATTTTAAATAGCGCAGATATTGTCCAGAGGCATCTGAGGGCTCCACAATAAAGCCAGAACAAATTAATAAGAAATAGAAATGGTCTGTAAACTTCCCTCTGTGCCGTGGTTTTACTGACACAATTTCTAGTGTTAAATGCAATAACAATTAATTGTGCTTGCTGTTAAGTATTAACAACATTGTTTTTATGAGTCAACAATAGCTGCAGTGCACGTTCAGCGCCTCGCAGTGCATGGTCTGTAAACTTCCCTCTGCTCCGTGGTTTTACTGACATCATTTCTAGTGTTAAATTCAATAAAAATTAATTGTGCACACCGCTGGTCTTGCTCTGCACACTTTCTGCCATTCTGGTCTAATTTAAGGAGAGCAAAATTATGGTGAGTAGTACACAGCCACAAAAGTAGGCTCTAATGGCTTCAGCTCCTGTTACACTTATCAAATGGGATCTGCAAAAAGCCAACAGCACTATAACACATGGGTAAAAACATTGTCATTTACAATGCCAATAGCTCTAACTCAATCAAACGCGAGACCTATTGCATTTCCAATGCTTGTTATATTTACTGCTCCATCTCAGATCAGTAACTAAAAAGAAGACCCCCCCCCTGTTGCTCACAAATTAACACGCATGCGAGTCTACAAAATAATGCGCCTGCATCATTGCATCTTTTTTTGCTATGCTTTTTTTTTTTGCCAATGCTGCACAGCATCTTTCCATTCTGTATAGCATCACCATAAGGCATTGGCAAAGCCAATAGGTTGACAAGGGGAGACATATTGGCTTTGCCAGCGTTTGTTTGGGGGTAACCAAAGCGCCTATAGTTCTATTACTGCGGAATCTAAAATTGATAGGTGGTGCCTGGTTTCGTTGCATGTCATGCCACTTTCAGCAGAAATTGTTGGGTGACACTTAACTCCAGAACTTGGGAAAGATGGATATTCGTCACCATGGTGCAAAATGTATGTTTCTTATTACAGTATCATTCCCTGAGCCCACATTCAGGGACACATTAGCGTCGAGTGACGTGAAGTCCACTCCTCTGTCTCTTGAGGTCTTTTGCACCACATCATTTTCGATAGCCTCTTTTCTGTGGTCCATCTTTATTCTTCAGCCTTTGAACCATTTTTGGGGGTGTTTTTTAAATTTATTTTACATGTCTAATGTACCCACCATAATGTTTGCCTGATTCTCAAAAAAGCCTAAAATTAGGTTCCTTTTAGAAGTCTCTGCCGTCCATCCCCTCTGCCTCCCTTAGCTGGGATTCATAGCCCCCTTCCTGTGTATGTTTTTGTGGTTTTTGAGGGTCTTCTCTGTAATCAGGATTGTTCACAGCTGAAAACCCTTTTAACCATGAGCTCCTCAGCCCTGTCCCCCGGTTATCACACTGTGTTTCACAGCAGGCTGCCTAGGTGTTTCTAAATGCCACGTGAATTTGCCTTGTTAATTTAAACGTTAATTTCGCCGAGCTAATAAAGTCTCTAGAGCATAAACTCTCAGTGGAGACATTGGTTTTCTAATTCGCTACTTCGCTAATTACCACCCAGAGTCGTTTTCACAGGCAGCTGTAACTTATGGCTATGGCATTTGTACATTAAAGTGTTTAAGTCGTTAAAGCGTTGGGGATTTTGAGACTTTACCACACCTTTTTCTTCACGGTAGGGCCTGTTACAATTTCTGCTATTCCTTGGTTAGTTCTCGGTCTAATTCCTGGGACAAACCACTGAAGTCGGTCTGCAGCAAGGCTGCTGTAATTTTAAGTATTACACTCCTCGTAGCACGCTCACCTCACCACTGATTAAGAGCTGCAGGCCGCACCACCGCCTTCTGCAGGGTTGCTACAAGCAACATATAGGTGCATATATACACACACAAACACTGCAGTTTGTGTCCTTAAATGCATCAAGTTACCACAGTCTTGTTATTTAGTAGTACTAATAACAGGAGTTATCATTACTTAGCTCAGTAGTGTTTTTATTAACCCTAGAAGAATGAAAGGCCGAGTTAGGCATAGCCCAATTCGAGCAAAACCAAAGGGGATGATGGACGGAGTGTTGAACAATGCAAGCACTCACCCCCAGTCAACTGATCTGGGTTTAATCCATCATCATTCTTTAGCTCACTCCGCCACCCCAGTTCAGACATGGCCATATGCAAATCAGTCTGACCCTGTGCCTCATGGGAACAGTCCAGCCCGAACTGCCAAGCCATGTCTTCCCTGGACCGGAAACAAGCATCCTGGGACCGGTTTCTGGCTTACAGCCGTCATCAGCCAGGCTATCTTGAATCCAGTGGCAAAGTGAGCAAGGGACCCACGTCTGGGCATACCCTGCCAACTAAGGGCGAACATAGCAAAACCAAAGGGGATGATGGACGGAGTGTTGAACAATGCAAGCACTCACCCCCAGTCAACTGATCTGGGTTTAATCCATCATCATTCTTTAGCTCACTCCGCCACCCCAGTTCAGACATGGCCATATGCAAATCAGTCTGACCCTGTGCCTCAAGGCCCAATTCGAACCTGTGACCTTCAGGTTTGCATTGGCTAAACACTTTAAGAACATTGATCACCAAGAAATGTTTTTTTTATTGTCTTCATATCACCTTATCTGCAAGATCAGGCCACTTCTATAAATGCTCTCCAACCCTCGGCCTGCTGCATACTTTCGCTGACCCTCGCCACACCAGTCAAAACCAGTTACCCGGTTTCTGGATGCACCCAGGTGTAATCATAGGACCAATCATTGAATTGTTGTTGTAACCCTCATACCACTCCATCTTTGGAAATCGACCCACATCTTACTTGGATTGGCCCCTCCGGGTCTACAGTCAGTATCCATTCAGCAGTTTCGATTTACATCTTGAAGCCAGTCTACCGCTCTAGGAGGTAACACAATGGAAACTCAAGCCAGCAAACTTGCTGCCACCTGTTTCGGAATCCTGAGGATGCTCCGAAAAATCATGGACCTCATCCCAGAGAAAGCGCAGAGAACCGTAGTTCAGGCACTGGTGGTGTCACGCCTGGACTATGGGAACATTCTCTTCCTGGGGTCACCTAAATACGTTCTTAACAGACTGCAGGTGGTACAAAACTCGGCTGTCGGACTTCTCCGAAATATTCCTCGGCATGAATCCACCAAGCCAGCCCTGAAATCATTACACTGGCTGCCCGTGCATGCAAGGATTAAGTTTAAAGCGCTATGCATAGCACATAGGATCCTAAAGGAAAAAGGCCCAACTTTGCTGAAAACCTTGATCACTCCATACACACCAGACAGAACTCTGAGATCCTCCTCGGAACATCTTGCCACAACAACCAGAATAAGGAGATCCAGATGGGGGGGAAGATCCTTCTCACATCTGGCACCGAAATTATGGAACTCAATGCCATCAGAGCTAAGAGTGACCACTGAGGAACGTACATTCAGAAAGAAACTAAAGACCTGGCTATTCCCAGGCTGAGAGTCTTCCGCACTTACTCCTGTTCCACAGCGCTGGGAGGCCCACGGGCAGCTATGCGCTATACAAAACCCACAAACATAAACAGATCCGTCCAACGCTTATAAATCTCCCTCCTAGCTAAAAGCATCATATAAAAATACATCAGAGCCCTCTGCGTTCTAGTCAGAGGTTGACCTGAGCAGATTTCCACTCCCATTAAGTACAACGTTGGCGTTATATTCACGTCAAACATGTTGTTAACCACATTGTCCACATCCTGCCAATAAGCCTTTAACTCTGGGCACGTAAAAAAACGTGTTGGTCATCAGCTCTTAGGAGACACACCTACAACATCTGGGAGTCGGCTCTTGTACAAACTTCGCTATCTTTTGAGGGGTCCAGTATAATCTATTGATGGTAAAGAAGTGGTTACGCTTAAGAGTGTCTGGCTTTACCACTGAGTAAAGTAGTTTTTAGAGACGTTTGCCATACTGTTTGAAGCTCAGTACCCTGAATGACACCTTCCCAAACAGAGTACGGTGCCTTCAATTTCCAATCCTCAGCATCATGAAACTTCCAGTACCACAGAGCGACCTCTTTATCCCTAGGAGACCCATCCTTCAATTCTGACTCAAATTCCCATGCAACCCCGATCTCCTGTGAGTTGGCTGCAAACCAAGAAGACAACTGGAGATATTTAAATCTGGAGAGAGAACTACCAATCTTGACCGCTAAAACTTCCCAGGGTGATATACTCTGCGCTGTTAGCAATTCCCCCAAACGTCTATACCAGCTCTCCGTAGTGGAAAGCTCAACCCATCCTCCACTTAAAATTTACTTGCATGTTTCACTATACTAATTCAACACTAATCCTCTATGGGTCCCGGAGTAGCGTGCTACTCGCTGAAAAAGCGCTTCGACGCCTCGTCAGGGGTAGTAAGCGCTATACAAATGCAATTACAATACAATACAATTCAATACAATCTTTAAGACACTCTGGGGTACCCGAGAAATCCGAAATCGGTGAAAAATCTGAAAAATAACCCATGCCCAAAATCCTCCTGACTCCAAGCCAAAGGGTCAATGCTGCCTTTAGGACCTTCAGCCAGACCTTTTTGAAGAATTTCTTAGCCCCAAGCTTGTACAGAAATCTTTCAGAGCCCCCCTCCCTTACTAGTACTTCCAGCACACCTCACCAGGTTGAAGCCTGTGGTTTACCCAGGAGCATCCTACAATTTTTAAACTGGAATGCTAAGCAGTACAAATTCAAATCTGGGAGAGCTAAGCCGCCCTTTTCAAGCCTGCATCTCAGTTTTTTCCATGTGAGCCTAGCTCCTCTAAATGCCCATATAAAACTTACTATTTTCCTCTGAATCTTATCTATGAAAGATCTTGGAAATGTCAAAGGTATGCAGTTAAAAAGATATGTCAATTTTGAAAGTATCACCATCTTGATCAAATTTACTCGCCCATATATTGTCAGGGGGAGCTTCTTCCATCTGGCAAGCAAAGCATCTACATCCTTTTCCACCCTCCCTAAGTTATACTGCGGTATTACCTCCAGTGGATTAAAAATAGTGATACTGAGGTACCTGATCTCTGCTTGTACTGAGTGAGGCCAGGGAACATGGCGGCTGCATGCTGAGCGGCGTGGGGTTGCTTCGCTGCAAGGTCGCTCCAGTTTTTTTCTTTTTTGACCGTAACGTACCTGGCTAGTTAGTTGGGGTCGGGGTCACCCGTTGATGAATGGAAGCTCTTGGGGGGCTGGTTGAATCCCAGACAGAGACGGTGTTTGCTCGTGGTGCGTCCGGCACTGCAGGCTCATGCTGGGAGGAGGCGGCACGGAAACTCCAGCCTTGCAGGTCAGCCAGTGCGTGAGCATATGGCAGAGGTAGCACAAGTCAGGCTGCCGGCTGTAGCTCTCCCCAGCCTTCAACGGTGACACGGCTAGAGGGCCCCAGCTGCCCTCAGTCACTGGCAGACCGAAGGAAGGGAGATGGAAGGAAGTGATACAGAAACAGTGGGTAAGGAGTCCTCCGCATATGGAGAAGGGCGAATCAACAACCAGAAAGGCTGCAGATAGGGCTTCAAGGTGCACGTTGCATTCCAGGAACACTGTGGCTGGTAACGTGCGTTATGTGCCAGACATGTCTTCTGTTGTAGTCCCTGGTACTATAAAGGATGCAAGAAAGGGGAAGCGATGTGTGCCTGGTGGTGGGCGCAGGGGTATGATTTCTGCCTCTCAAAATGGGAAACCTACTAAGTCTCTTGGTAAAAGCTCTGGAGGTAGGGGTAAAAGGTCTTCGACCCAACAGTTTAAGATAACCCCCTTGCTTAAATCCTTCTTCAGAGTTTTACCGGACTTTCAGCGAGCAGAGGGTGCTGAAGGAAATACCCCACGGAATAGTCCCAAAATGGAGACTCCCGTAGTGGCTGCCAATATTATGAATTCTATCATCATGGAAATATCTGCCACAATAAGGTCCTCTGAAAAAGAAATGAGCTTAGGTGAAGCATTACGGAATATGGCTCAGATCCCTACCAGTAACAGGTTTGAAGCCCTGGCATCAAGTGAAGTGACAGAAACATCTGAGGATTTGTCTGTGAGGAGTCAATTGAATGAAAAATGCAGAGAAACGCCTAAGGAAAAAGCGGAGGAATCACAGGTGGGTATCCTTTTGGGGCTAAAAGAAGAGATAAAAAATTGATTTGAAGTCTCAAAGGCTAAACAGGTGGGAAACCAAGCCTCATGCTCTGCGTTAGCCCAGAAGCTAGATGAAGTCGATGCCCGTAACAAAGCATTGGAAGAGGAGGTAGGATCAATAAGGCAAGATGTGGCAAAAAACGCCACTGGGATCACCATGCTGGTTAAGCAAAACCAAAATTTGAGGGAGGACCTTGAGAGGGTTGAAAATCATTTACGGAGGAACAACCTAAGATTCTTGAATGTCCCTGAGGCAGAGGGAGGTGCAGACATAAAGACCTTTATAATTAGCCTGCTGCGAGACACAGTCTTAAAAGACAGGCCAAAAATTAATTTAGAGCAGGAGATCCAGACAGCGCACAGGTGGAACCCCCAACAGACTAAACCAAGGAAGATCCTGGTTAATATTCATTCATATGCGGTCAAGGAGGCAACCTTGAGTGTGGCCCTAAGAGGCGGGCCTTACATTGTTAAAGGTTTTTCTGTCATAATTATATTGGACGTATGTAAGGCAACAGAGCAGCAGCAATGGGAGCTAGGCAAGAGGCTGAAGGATCTTCGGAAATGAAGAGCAAAAGTACAACTAAAATTCACTCAATGCTTAGCATCATGTGGAATAGCCAAATGAATAACTATCATATGGTGTCGGGGATGACGAGCGTGGTCTATTGCGGCTAAAAATTATTATGAATGGTGCATGTTTCTAACCCCGGCGTAGCTCATAAGGCATTTATATGCCTGTAAGGATTGGGAGGGTTCTCCAGGGTGGGGTGACGAGGGGTGAGGTGGGTGTGGTGGGGTGGCACAGGGTGGAGAGCAGTGGGGGAAAAAAAACAATACATTTCCTCAATATCACCAAGTAGGTTTTTTCTCTTCAGAGATAGAGTATATGAGGAGGGACATAATCTAGGCGAATGATGGCTGGCGTAGGTAAAAATATAGGCTTTTTAACATGAGACGTGAATGGTCTCAGGACTCGAGCAAGGCAGAGGGGTGGTGCTGAGGTATCTGGAAGAAAGTCAGGCCCATATTATTCTACAAGAGACACCTGGTCGCAATTGAGAGCTGGAAGCTATTCAGTAGGTATAGATGGATAGAGAGTTTTGTGGTATCAGATCAAGGTCAGTGCTGTGAAGGGGTTGCGATTCCGACAAGAAAGGGTTCCAGGGTTGAAGTTATGCACTCTAAAACAGATAGTTCTAGAAGGTGGACTTTAGCCAGAATGAGATGTGTTGGCCTTGAGTTTTTATGTGGAGGAGTTTATGGACCAAATGTGGATGTTCCCCAGTATATTGTGGATCTGGAACTGAATTTAGAGGAGGCTTCGGCCCCATTGATTCTGGGGGAGATTTTAATACTTTATTAGATCCTATCTTAGATAGATCAACCCGGAGAGATTGTGTCCAGGCACCTAGGACGAGACAGGCCCTTCGAAATATGCTCCAAGATCTAGGGTTGGTGGATGTATGGCGACATCTAAAAGGCCAGGCGAGAGGGTACACCTTTCATAGTAAGAAATATGGTCATTATTTCAGGTTGAATTATTGTTTGGTGGATAAGGGCTTAGGGGCATACATAAAAGGGATTAACCACCTCCCGGGGCATATTTCGGATTATTCAGCCATCAATATGTTATTACAATCTCCTGGAAATAGGCCCAATTTAAGGTGGACCTTAAAGCGCACTATTCTTCTGGACAATGAGGTGGCGCTTATTTTAGAAAGGGCCACGGCTGAGTTTTTCTGGGTAATACAGATACGGCCCCTCCAGGAGTTGTGTGGGATGCTTTTAAAGCATTTATTCGGGGGGTATTGAAAAGCCAGGTGTATTTTAAGAATAGGGAGGAGAGGGCGGAACTGACCAAATTGGGCAAGTTGTTGGGGCTTTGGAAGCCACCTTACAGACGCAGAGAGGACGGGAGGATAAGTAAATGGTATTAAAACAACTAGAAGAAACACAGCTAAACTATAAAATCAAGCTAGACACAAAGTGCAGGGAGAGGTGGCAGGCTGGATGCATGAGGCAGTTTGAGTATGGGGATCAAGCTGGGACTCTATTGGTATGGAAGGAGAGGGTGCAGAGATCTAGGAACATGATAAAGGAACTGGATGTCACAAACAAATTAGAAGATATGCAGAGTCATCTGGTCTCCCTATTCTCTACACTGTATATGGAAGAGGTCTTCCCGGAGCCTCATAGAATTAGAGAGTGGCTGGGTGATGTTGGCCTTCCTGAGCTTACAGAAAGAGAAAAAAAGTGTGTGGAAGCACCGATGACTCAGGAGGAAATTAGAGGGCTTTTGTCATGCATTAAGAATGGAAAGGCGGCTGGCACGGATGCCATCCCTTCTGAACTTTATAAGCTCCTAAAGGAGTAATTTGTACCTGTTTAATTTGGTTTATCAGGGGAAGGCACTGTTCCCTCATTCATGGAAGGAACCACAATAGTCCTGATCTTAAAACCAGCAAAGGAGCCTAGGATGGTGGATTCATACCGACCAATATCTCTGCTAAATGCAGATTATAAGGTATTTACAAGTATTTCGGTGGGGAGATTGGTCAAACTTGCCCCTCAGCTCATACGCCTAGATCTTAAGGGCTTTGTCCCAAGGAGGCATATCCACGAACTTACTCAGCAGCTGATTGGATGTATAGACCTCGCCACGGCTCGGTGGATCCCCCTTGTCTGTAGTCACGTCAGATGCAGCCAAAACAATAGACCGAGTCTGTTGGGCCTGTTTGTGGGAGGTGTTGGCAGTATTGGGTTTCAGCCCTGTTTTATTGCAACGCTACAGGGGCTGTATGAACACTCAACAGCTAGGATCCTCCTTAATGGCTTGCTTACCAGGAGCTTTGCTGTTTCTAGGGGCACCCGGCAGGGTTGTCCCCTTTCCCCATTACTGTTTGATATATATATATTGAGCCGTTTGCCCACCTTCTACGGAGAGATGGTCAGGCTATCCCTTTTAGTTTGTCTCATTTTAATGATAAAATTGCGTTATACGCAGATGATTTAATAATCTATACCTCGGATCTTGCTCATACTATTTCCAGGGTGGCAATCCTGGTGAAGGAATTAGGGGCTCTATCGGATATTTAGTAAATAACTTGAAGTCGGAGGTGATGTGTTGGAATGATCACAGAGAAATCTTACCTGCAAAATATGTGGGCCGAGTGTATCTACTAATAGGGTGAATTAGGGGAGTAAGGTACCTTTTGAAAAGATCATTGTGTGCTTGCTGGAAAGCAGGGCATGCAATCTGTGAATCACATTCAAATCTTTCTGATATAGTGCACAGGGTTTCAGTGTTGTTTTAAAGATCATTGTGCAGCCTGCAGTTCAAAAGTTCCTATCCTGGCTGGTAGTTCAGCAGTTTATATGCCTGCTGCAAATATCTGCTTGTAATCAGCAAGGCAGAGGTTTGAGACCATGTGTGAATTCTAATAGGATAGCGTAGTGGGTTTCAGCATTTTTTCAAAAGGATCTTCGTTGAACCTGATGGTATACTTTTGAATCCTTACAGGACTGGGTCAAATATTCATAGTTTGGAGGTCATTGACATGAGTACCTGTGGGTTGGATAATATTTACCACCACACTACTGCCTTTTCTAAGTGCTGTACGTACCTGAGCTTACTGTAAGCTAGTTTAATGATCCTCATTAAACCTACTCAGAAGGATGAAAGACTAAGTCGGCCCTGCTAGGAGTAAAACTCATGGCTTGCACATCGCTTGGTGATGAACTCTTGAGCCATAGTGCTGCCTGCTACAGAGTGCGCAGTCCATTATATAGAAAGTGCATTGACTAGACATTTTTCTTAGGATGGAAAGGCAGAAGTGTAGCCAGTTGCTTCCTTTTCTCCTTATTCTTTTGGTATAGTTTCACACATTTTCTTTGAACAGTCTTCATATTTCTTTAGATCCCAATAGCCTTTTCTATTTGTTTGATCAAGAGACCACTTTTAAGCAATGTCTCCCGGCTGAAGGAGGTGTGAATGCCGAAGGTGTGATTGTCCTACTGTGCTGAATCGCCTCTTGACAGAAGACTTCGTTGATTGCCTGTGAAGTGCTGCAATTTATATATTTTTGTGTTTTTTATACAGCGTGAACTTGGCCCAAAGGCATTAGAGCACTTTAAAGGAGAGCAGAAAGTACGTTCTGGTAAACAAACATAAAACAAGTAAACAACCTATTGACACCAGGAAAACAGGGAACAAATAGTTCTTAAGGAAACAAAAAGGGGGGGGGACCGACGGGCTTTCTCCTCCTATCGGAATGGAGGAAGGTCCAGCATAAACGCCCTGAGTGAACTAATGAAAGTATACAGATATGCTGTTCCTGATGGTTGTCAACACAAGGGAAGTGACACCGACCTGATCCAAATTTGGTTCAAGGTGGGAAGTCCAATTATTGGATTGTAATGCCCTCACACACCCAAAGGGTGTCATGCTTCATCATCTGGGCTGCTCCTCGTCGGGTCGGCGGTGCAATACCCAACGGGCTCCCTATAGTAGGGGCTCTTTATCGGAGATCTTCTTCCAATAGCCGTATGGTGAAGTGGGGGTATGGGGCCAGAATTGTGTAGATGTGTAAAGTTGAATGTGTGATCTAAAATAGAGTTGGGAGTTCCATTAAATGTGATTTATTCAAATGGTCTCCTACCCTAATTAAAAGAGTGATAATGTGATGCTCAAAAGTGATGCTCAAAAGTGATGTGGGTAGGTCGCTTGGAGATGTGCTATTGACACAGAACAATTGAGGAACTCCTCTTGTTTGTATCCCTACCGGGCACTGATGACGCCTGGTTATACTCACTTTATGGGGTAGGATCAGGGATTGACAGGTATACTTACGTAGGTAATGAATCGGCTGCGGTGAGTATTTGGCCACCGCACCGTGTGTATGTGTAGATAGTCTACCTTTTATAGAGGTCCTGACGAATCGCATGTAGATCTTGACAACAAGCGTGAAACATGTTGACCTTCCTTTAAGAATGATGATGCCTTACTTGAGACATAATACTCACTTTTGAGCATCACATTATCACTCTTTTAATTAGGGTAGGAGACCATTTGAATAAATCACATTTAATGGAACTCCCAACTCTATTTTAGATCACACATTCAACTTTACACATCTACACAATTCTGGCCCCATACCCCCACTTCACCATACGGCTATTGGAAGAAGATCTCCGATAAAGAGCCCCTACTATGGGGAGCCCGTTGGGTATTGCACCGCCGACCCGACGAGGAGCAGCCCAGATGATGAAGCATGACACCCTTTGGGTGTGTGAGGGCATTACAATCCAATAATTGGACTTCCCACCTTGAACCAAATTTGGATCAGGTCGGTGTCACTTCCCTTGTGTTGACAACCATCAGGAACAGCATATCAACAAATAGTTCTTACCAGGAGGGCATTACACGATACAAAGTAGTTGGCTAACCATCAAAGTAAATAAGCAGCAAGTAACCAAGAGAGCAGAGAGAACAAAGATTTTGTAACTGGAAAGACAGGTCAAGTTGACATAAGAGATGAGGGCAACAATCCCCACTTTAATCACAGCGTCCCTCAAGTAGGACGATTTTAAGTTCACTTTTGAATGTGAACAGATAAGAGGCTGTGCAGTGGGAGTTCCAAAGCCTTGTTGCACTACTAGAGAATACCTGTCGAATGCAGCGTTCTTGCCTGAAAGTCGGATGTTTGAGCAGGGGGACTCCGCAGTTCTTGATCTTCGTTGAGCTCTAGAGACTTTCCTCTTTTAGGTAGGATGGAGTGGAGTTGTGGAGGAATTTGAGTAAAGCATGCAGTCTTATATTGGGCTCTTGCATCGGTGGGGAGCCATTGCAGGGTATGAAGAATAGGAGAGATGTGGTTGAATTTTCTGTGGCTTTTCACATTGTGGGCAACTGTGTGGAGCACTGCTGTCAAAGGAGCTAGGGGAAACAGTGAATATCACGACCGCCGAACAATGCGTTGCCTTTGCAACGCAGGCGGAACAAGGAATGCATCTGAACCACGCATTCCATTTCCAACGGAATTTGAACAACGACATGCATTGGGTAAAGCGGCGTTGGACTTTAAAGTCCAATGCTTTCCCTACTGTTGCGGGGACTGGAGTTGGAATAGTAAATTATACTATTCCAACGTCCTGCGCCCCTAAGGCAAGTTGTTGTAACGACGTGCGTTGTAAATGGAATGAGTGGTTCAGATGCATTCGTTCCACCTGCATTGTTAAGGAACACGTGGGAAAGGAAAGTGTAGTTGTGTCATACAAACAGGAGCTGGACGTGCATTAGGGAGACCAGAGAAGACTGAGTTTCCATAACCTAGTCTGGAAAGAACAAGTGCCCGGATCACAGGTTTCTAGCTGTGCTCAGTAATTAACTGCCTGAGGTCCCAAAGCTGTCTTAGTTGGTGGTGTGCGCCTTTGGCCTTGGCTGAGATTTGCCTCTGGAGGTCTAGACTGTGGTCAATAATAAAGCTTAAAGCCTAATTATTTGGTATTCTCCATCATGGCTAGATTGCAGTTCAGCGGAGAGAGAAGGAATCTAGCCACTCTTGGATAAAGAGGTTGGCTTTTTCTGGAGAGATCAGTAAAAATTCAGTTTTACTTGGATTGAGTATTAAGTGGTGGTTGGTCATCCATTTTTTAGCCTTGTGGGTGGAAAAGAGAAGACAGATGTCTTAAGGGGAAGATATCTTCAGGTATATCTGGGTATCATCCGCATATTGATAAGAGAAAATTCCAGATTTTCTCAAAATCTCACCAAGAAGTTCAAGATAAAGGGCTGAGGAGAGGATAGAGCCTTGTGGGACCCCTTGTTTTAGTTTTTTTTCTCCCCAAGACAGTCCCCTATTTTTAGGTCTCGCCTACGCAGCGCGCATGCGCTGCATAGGAGGACCTTTAGCCGTCGCACTGGTCATTTTCAAGCACACACTCGTGCTTGTGGCGGCATCCACCTTGCGGGAGCGAGCAGGGGCGCGCCACAAGCACGAGTGCTGTGCTTGAAAATGAGCAGACTACGCACGCACGCAGCACTCCCGGGCTCTCTCTCTCTTGCTCTCTCTCGCTCTCTCTCTCCTCTCGCTTTCTCTCTCTCTCTTTCTCTATGTCTCTCCCGCTCTCTCTCGCTCTCTCTCTCCCCCTCTCTCGCTCTCTCTCTCTCCCCACCCCATTGGGCACCGATTCTCTGCTCCAAATGCCGGTCACGTGCGAGAAAAAATCTGGCAAGTGACCCATTGGGACTCCTGCCTGTCCATCAGGAAAATCGTGCGATTTCTTTAATATTGACGTAATTGGACCCCCCCAAAAAAGGCACCAAGTTACACATGTTGGAAGGTGTGCGTTTCTAGGGTGCAGAGTTACGAGGCCCCTCCTCCATCGGACCCACTACCAAGAGCATGCTACGAGAAAGCTTGTACTCGGGACTTCTCTGCTGACTGGGCACCCCGCGAGGAGGGTGTTCCAGCTGCCGCTCCTTGCCCCATGTCCCCAGGAATGCATCTGTGGTAAAATAAACTGCAAAGTGTTCCAGGCGCTTCGTCTGGTGAGCAAATCTCCTCAAAGGTGCAGGGCGCTAGACTCCGTCGAGCCCCACGCTCTGTGAATGCTGGCTTTATGGCGGGGTGGTCGGGATGGAAGAACGCTGCAGGCCCGCTCCAGCCCCAAACCCAAAGACCTTCTGCAAGTACTGGGGGCCAGGCACACTCCACCCTCCAACCCAAAGCCGGCACCCTTCTGCAAGTACTGGGGGCCAGGCCCGCTCCAGCCTCCAACCCAAAGCCGGCACCTTATGCAAGTACTCGAGGGCCTCTGGGTGGCTTGAAGCACCCGGGGACCGCCCAAACACAAGCGTTCCCCGAGGCCGCACTGCCACGGGTGGACTGCAGAGCTCCCCGGCGCATGCTAAGCACTGCCGATGCCCAGGTACCTCCCGAAGGCTCGTCTTGTGTGGCAGAGACGCAGTAATGTAGAAGCCAGGCCCCGTGATTCTATCACCACACTTCACTCCTTTAACTTTTTTTTTCTCTAAGGCTCGTTTGTGCTATAATGTAATACGTTTGACCACGGAAAAGCAAAAGATTGAATTGGGTCATGGGCTTTCTTCTCGTAGGTCAGTGGAGTGGGTGAAAGTACTGACTGCACTAGAGCTTTGGTGTGAAATTAGTTTTTGTGTAATTATGAAACATTTTGGCAAAATTACGTGAAATGCACGTCATTTAGCGCCATATATTAGCATGAAAAAAGCGCAAAAGAACAAAAGCACCACAAACAGACGCTCACTGCCTGTTCCTGTACATTAGTGGTCATTTTTTATCGAGAATGGCATAATTATGCAAAGTGGTGGAATTTTGTGGGGAAAAAAGCAATTCCAAAATTACACTGGCATTCCGCACTGGCTGGTAACCAGTTATGTTACACTGCCTGCTTGTGAACCGATTAACGAAGCACCAAGGCCCAGTTAAAACAGTGTAGTCTCCGGGGAATTAGGCACCATTTGAGTCACCTACCCATACCAGCGTCTACGGCATGACGCAGCACGGTGACCGGCAGCTGTCTGGCAGGACCAGCCATAACAGGGATAAAAGAATTGTAGCAATTTTCTCAACTAAAAAAATCTTTAATACGCACATAGCAGACCCCTTGCAGTAAAATCATCTGCTTAACACACGGGGAATAACTCGAATATCAAACGAGTCGGTTCCTCAAAGGGAACGATCTGTTACTAACAAAGCCAAGCATAAGGAAGCCATTATCTCAGGCAAGAAATGCACGAAGAGGCCAGATTTACTGCAGGAGCAGTATTCATCTTTTCTGCGCTACAGTCTAATAACAGCCACAGGCAGAGAGATCTGGCAGTCCAGCTCTCCTGGTTTCATAACAGGGTCTAGATGTAGCGTAGTTGGCCTTGGGGCCTTCTCCGAGACACCAGGACCTCAAAAGAGCTCCCGCAGTCATACAAGACCAGTTGGCGGACGACCATTCCCAGTCCAACAAGCATTGGCATAGCCAATAGGTCTCGCCTTTGGGACCTTATAAGTGTTTAGTTATCCAGCACAATATCCTTGGTGCAACAACATCAAGTTTTGCATGGCTAAATACTTATAAGGTCCCAAAGGCGAGACCTATTGGCTATGCCAGTATGTTACTACTTGTGAAGAGTTAGACAAATAAGAGTCAAATCACTTTAGGACTGTCCAATAGATGTCCATCCGTTCCTTCAAGATGCTGATCAGAGCATGGTGGTTGATGGTATAGAAGGCAGCTGAATAACGATATTGAAAAGTAGCTTTGGGCGATTTTTAGCAGCATCAAGCATGGATTTAATATTAATGAAGAGCCATTTTGCTATGTCTTGGAGTGCTCCATTTGTCCCTGCGTTGAATCACTCGATGAATAATCTGAAAAGATGGACATATGCTGAGCTAGATACTTTGACCAAGTTACAGAGTATGAAGGGAGTGGGGGCTAGAATTACAACATGCAATGTTTTCATCGAAAAAATAGAGGCCAAGTCAAACGAGAGCCTCCTTGAGGGAAGCACATAATCTTTTTCTATACACTAGATTGTATCACTGGTATTGCATTGCTTGGGTTATACATGAGTCGTTAGAAGATCTGGATATTCACGAATGCAACAACTTGGAAAATGTGACTAGATTAGCCCCCTTCAAAGATAAATAGTGCTCCACACCATAACATAATATGAGGTTGTTTATGCTTGGTACATCACCAAACTGTAAAGTTATGTGTGATACGTGGCTTGGTAGCCTTACCCCTCTGGGGGATGTGCCCAGTGTAGGATGAGTACCATCAACATCAGAACCTGCATTTTGGTATTCCACTTATCTAACTTGTGCCAACTGTTGCTCAGTTGCTGCTTTTCTTTTTTGTTCTTGTGCAAAAAATTCTGAGTGGCTTATTGATTGCCAAAAAGATATGCCAACTTTTATCAATATTATGTATGACCGACTGTTGTAAAGTATTTGCAGTGCAATCCTACTTTAAAGTAGAAAAATTCAACAAAGAACCACTGAAATAAAATAAAGCATGGATCTAATGTGGCTAGATTTAGCTTTGAAGATATTGATTTTTAGTTTCTCCTGGTGGCCCTGAGAGTAGTAAGATTTAAGGGCGAGGGTGCTTGCCTTCAGATTTTTTCAAGATACCTCAGAAGATTTCTTTTCTAACAGATCCTTCGAGAACCCGGGGAGAGAAGGCTTAGGTCCTATTCTTGCATTTCATAGGAGCATATTCATTAATTAGGTTATCCATGCATTGGTTGTTTTCTTCTGTTGTGGAATTGATGTCCCTCTCAGGATCAGGGGTGGGACGGATACCCCGAGCCGTGTTTGCCAGGTTGTTGATTTCAATGTTTTTGGTGTCATAGAGCCATGATTTTTCTTTCTCGAATTGGCCTAATGTTTTTGGGCGGTAATGAATAGCTTGAAAGGAATGTTAAGGTGGTTGGACCAGTTTACAGAAATAGCATCTTCAGCAGTCCGAAGCGTGCCTTTCCAGATACTGAGATCAATAATAGAGCCTTCCTAGTGTGTTGGTTTCTGACAGTGTTGTATGAGATCGTTGTCCCATAGAAAAGATAGAAAAGGTTAATTGGTTTGTCACCGCAGTGAAGACTTGAAGAATCCAAGGAAATTGAGGGACTCCAAGCGTATCATCTGTGATTATATAAATTCAAGTCAATTAATGTGTTGTTTTCGACAAGAGGGTGGTATATGACATTCATTCCAAGATTGGAGGTCTTGCGGGCACTGATTTCAAGAGACTGGCATGGAAAGGAAGGTAAATTATCAGTTGGAAGTAATTTGCCACTGAGTTTTCTCCTACGAATTACTGCTACATCACAACCTTGTCTGATTTCACAGTCACAATGGGGAATGGAATAATGCGGTCGGAGAAGGTGGTTTAGTAGACTGCTGAAAGCATCATCCAGCCAAGTTTCTTTGAGGACCAGGATCAAGTTTGAGGTACACACCTGTGTCTTAAAGCTCCAGGCAGTGTTTAACTGTGGGTCGTCAATTATGTAGCATGCATCATAATGATGAGAGAGTAGTCTTTCAAATAGGACAGTTTGGGGGTCAATGGGGGCCTGAATGCTGTCGGTGAGTGTATACAAACGTACTTAGCCACTAGGGGTCGTAGTGGTGTTTGGTTGTTCAGGAGTGGAGAGATAAGAGGGTGACAGTAGAAGGGAATGGTGAGTTAGGGTTGAGAAATTGAAAACAGTGATATAGTGACACTAGATCTGTAGTGTCAGATTGGAACCTAATCTTTTCATCATTGAAAAGGGATATAGAAAGATAGCCAGTGAATGTGAAGAGGGTGAAACCTTCAGCTTTTACCCATAGGGAATGAAGTGATGAAGAGAAATTTAGGGTTCTGTGCAAGTTCTAACTGTCTGGAGGTGTCCTCATGCTACGATATGATGTGGCAGGTACGTATGGCATGCATACAAGTGAATTAAGATTTCCTCATTTAAAATGGATGGATTGAACAAGATACCCTGTAAGCTTGATCTATGGGACTGATAATTCTGCATGTTCTATAGCAGAGGGAAGAAGATTGTGATCGTCAACTGAAGCCCTCTAACAACCACCAGTGACAAGTTTGTGCTTCAAATGTATTTCGATAAATCACTGAGTGTCTGTAGAGTTTTGTAGAGTATTTATACTAGAGAGGAGTATATAACCTCATCCATTAACTGCTTCACAGTCCAGCACTAACTCCACATTCTAATTAGAACTCCTATTACATCAGAGGGACATCCTAATGGAAAATACCACACATCTCCCTTTCTACATGTTAAGTTAAACTTACTACAGCAAATGGAATCTTAACCAGATATCAATTAAATATGCTACAAGAAAAGGTATATAAACAGATATACATAAAGCATGGATCAGAGAGCGAGCTTGACAGAAAAGCAAGCAAAGTGCCACAGCAACATGCAATAGCAATTGATACAGCAGGTGAAACTTCACACATCTGAACATTTTTAGGTTTCCCACAACATCTCACATGTTTTCCCAAATTGACATGACTTATTTTAAGATGCAACATTGGTTCGACTCGGACCAAGTCTTTCAGACCATGCGAATAAAGTTTCACAACTCTAATCAGATTACATATTCTATGAAAGTCAATCTTTATGGCATTGTGAAAAACTTTAATTTCCTTCATCGGAGATGAGAATTTTGTCAAATACTGTTTTTAATTCCTCTTTCGAACAACAATGTCTATCTCTTTTGACTTAAGTTGCACACCATTATCAGTCAAAATGGTTTCGGGAAAACCTTGTCTGCCAAAAATATTATCTAAAAATGTATCCAAATTCTGTGATTCTATGGAATTTTTTATGGTAACTTCTGCTCAACATGAAAACAGATCAATCACAACAATAATATATTTGTCGACACTCGTAACCTTGATCGGATCAACAATATCTAAAGCAATGTCTTGCCTGAGAGCCTTGGATAACCTTCTTATGACCATGGGCTGCTTCCTACTGTTTACAATCTGGTCACTTTTGACACATTCTCTCATAGATCTCTCCACTTGTATATCCCTACCTGACCACCGATGCAAACCCCTAAGTCTCTCTTTGGTTTTAGAAATTCCAGGATGGCTCTAATGCTCAAACTCAAAAAGGCATTTCCTACAAGCAATGTAACCTTACTTGATGATATGCTGAGTTTAGATCTAATGTTCAAAAACAAACTCCTCCTTTTATCAATTAAAGCATTTCTGTTATATTTTGAAGTGGATAGTGATCTACAACCAGACTCATATTTAGGTCACTGAAGTCCACACACAATCTGGCATCTCCATTGGACTTGCATGCCATGACAGCAGAAGCCAACTATTCCATTGCTTCTATTTCCTTTAATCATACCATTGTCTTTTAAATGTTCCAGTTCTTACAGCAGTGCTTCTCTCACCATGATAGGAACTTTTCAACCCTTCCCTTAATGAGGTACAGAACCCCTTTTTACTCTAATTATGTGAACATACCGTTTAAGATATCCCAACCTTTCCTGAAGCACTTTTGGAAATTCCTTTTCATTTCCCGGTCTTCTTTCTTCAAACTGTCCTGCATCATTTTTTTCTTTTAATCTGACAGCTGGACTGTCATTTGGCTCTAAATACACAATCAGATCCTTCTGGTGCAACCAACTTATCAGTGAGTCACCTCTCGCAGATGCATACATTCTCCCTGGGGTAAATCTTTCTTTGGGAAAAAAATACATCCATTAAAATACCCTAACAATTTAGTAAGTTCTCCTTCAGATCCTTTTGTATGAATGTCTGGTTTGCATAATGTGGCCCTTCCTTTCAAATGAGTTTCAAAAACCACTTTGGGTATCAAAGTGATCTTGGTACCTAAGTCAAACAACATTTAAATTTAAAATGATACAATCTCAATTAGCACCTCTTCCTCAGGACCAACCTTGCCAAACCCACAGACTTGCAAAACAATCTGATCACAATCCTCTTCTTCATCACAATATACTTCTCTAACCCTCTATTGAATCATTCCTGACCAACGCCATATTGTAAAGTGCCCTTCCCTGCTACATGTTTTACATGCAGCCTTCCATTCTAAACAATTCTTATTGCTTGCCATGTGTCCATGAGCTCCACATCTAAAACAAACTCCTTGAAAACTCTTGGTATCCTTCTTTTGTTCCTTGGTATTTGCAACCTACTCCATTTCTTGCCTCTTTGCTTTCACTACTTGTGCATTATCATCAGATGTTTTGGAGCTGAGACTGCTATCCTTTTGTTATGTCTTCTGCGCAACCTTGCTTTGCTCACAAGACTTGGCAATAATAACTATCTCTGACAATGATGGGTTATCCTTTTTCCAAAAGACCTTCTTAGCTTTCTCAATACAAGACCCTCACATGAACTGATCCCTCAAAGTTCCTCACTGTTGACCCCAAAATTACACGTCAAACCAAGTTTTCATAACTCTATGTATTCCTCAACCTTTTCACCACTTTTTTGTATATGTTTATCAAAATGATAACGTTTAACACAGTTGGCACTTATGGGAGTAAATGCAAGTCTAATTTCTTCAAACACACCTTGTACACATTCAACTCCTGTGGACAATTCTGGAAGATACTCACAGACTTCCTCCACTTCTGGTCCCAAAGAATGCATCAATAAAGATGTATTTCATTCAGCACTTAAAGAGGATCTACATCCTCTCGCATGATGAGTAAACACCTTCTTCCATTTGCTCCATTGTATGGTCGGCCCCCCTGGGTTGATCGAGAATATTTGCGTAGGAGTACATTTCTGCATTATTCTGTTTGTATAAATGCACCAGTATCCAACACAACACTCAAAATAGCACCACACCATCAAGATATGTAGTGCAAAACAGTCATCCCTAATATTAGAATTATAAGGCATTATTAGCTTCTAGACACAAGATGGAGTTCAAAAGCTGCTCCAAATGCACCAGTATCTGATAAGTCAAGAAAACCCCTACTCATTGAGAAAAAACCTGTGAAGAAGAAATTATCCAAAATTCAGTTTCAATTTGAGGTATCCAGACTAGAAGTAGATGGGCCTGAAAGATGTTCAATAGCTGCTTGCCAGGCTAGGCAAGTAATAGTCACAAACTGAAACTTTGAAGCTGAGACACTCACAGTACTCCCACCACGTTCCTGGAGAGGTGATCTGACTTTCAACCCATCTGTGTGGTGAATGAACTGCCTAATAAACAATTTGAAAACCTGTAGCGTTGCAAGCATACAAGACCCTGCACAAAGGTACTCGATGTGACCCACACAAAGATGGCGGCACGCACCACTTCACGGATAAGTGTCAACATGGTGTTTAACAGTATCCCAAATGAAGATGGTCGCATCGGAAATGACTGCTTCTTCCAATGTCAAGTACACTTCCCAAACAAAGATGGCATGCCTGCCAAGTGCCACGCATCAGGCGTGAGATTGACGCATTTCAGTGTGGTGATACGCATCACCGCACTGAAATGGAAAGTCACGTATTTTAGGTATAGCGCTTGGCTCGGCAGTTAAGACGTAACGCTTCTATGCTGAATGAAACTAGCTGGAATGCCGTCCCTGCAGGCAATAAAGTATTGCTTCCCCATCTAATTTCTTGCTAATGGTAGCAACCTTATTGCGCATGGCTGCATTTCTATTGCGCCCCCCCACCCCCTTACAGGCTGGCACATGTGAATCTCCCCGCCCCCTGGACTAATGCAGCAGGCTGTGACGTTTAGCCTACTTCTGACTGGCAGCTCTACGTGCGCGGGATTTCAGATCCGAAATGTGCTCGCACGGCAAAGCAACAAGTTAAACGTTGCTTTGGTCTATTATATCAAATCAACCCTGAGATGCAACAGCGGCGCTACGGTGAGTTACCGGCAACAGCAGTGAGGGACTGGGCATACCACTGCGCGGGCCAGAGAGGGCCGCACTGAGAGGAGGCTCAGGGGAGCCTGGTGAACAACGGCCGGAGCGGAGAGAGACGGTAGAAGCGGCATCCGCATTCAAAGGTGAGCAAGACTTCTGACATGGCCGCAATGCAGTGTGCACACCCGGAGGTTGCGACCCGAGACGGCCGGAGGGCCGCACTATTCCCTCACTGCCCTAGGCCCCGCTTAAACTGAAGCTGCTAGCGGGTGCCGCCTGGGGACCACTCACCACAATGTCCTGCAACGCATTCTGGGGCTGCCTGGGGCGCGCCCGGGGTGTGTCCCCCTAACACTAACAGCACCAGAGCCTGCCCCCCCCCCCCCACACCCTGCTTGCAGTGCCCGTGGGCCTGTAACCACAAAAACACGATCATTGCTGGGGAGGAATCACGACATGCTACGTGAAAATGCACCAAAAAATAGGCATATCCGCCTGATGAGCATGCTGGAGCTACGTGGGGCATGGGAGCACTGAAGCTGACGCGGTGCTCACTGACTGAGGCCAACAGCATTGATAACCACTAGAGGAGTGGGTGGGAGCCGGTAGGAGTGCTGCTTCTGTACAATAAGGGCCTCATGCAGAGCCAGCTACAGATGGAATTTCCCAGCATCACTGGTGCTTTGCAGCGGTTTGAGATCTTAGAGTTTCTGGCTGCTCAAATAGGTGTGATTTCTAATATTTATATGTCTCCCTCATCTTCATTGCTTGATTTTTGCTCACGAGACGGTGTCACTGATAGTTGTTGAATGTCACTCAAAATTGCACTGAATTTATGAAAATGTCACACATAGCAATCTGAAACCTTGGCAGCTATGAGATGGTAGAACACAAACACACAGTGTGACCTGATAATGCCCCAGCATCACCCTGGAACTCAAGAGACCAATGAGGTGATGTCACAGAAGCCCTGGAGAGAAGCTCAGCATACCTGGGAGTGGGAGCTGACACTGACGAGACAAAGGAGGCGGGCACAATGCACTCGCGCAAGAAACCGTCATACATGTCGATACCGTTAATTAAGTACCTGAAAATTAAAACTGTGCTTACTATCCTCTGCACTAGTTGCACCCAATGTCTTCATCACAATGTTATTGGTGTTGCGTGTACATAACAGTTTTTGTAATGCAATAATTATTACGGGTAGAACGCTGGTCAGTCAGTCTCCTGAATTACTCTACACGCAATTTTATAAATCACGTACAAAGTAATGTTCACATTAAAAACCTTACCTGCACTGAACTGCACTGTGCACAGTCGCGTGACACCAATGGTCGTTATGCTGGGAGACATAGATGGGCACTGACTAGAATGTCCCGCCTCAGAAAAAGTTTTTAAAAATTGCTGCCCTTAACTAGCCACTTGGTGGCAGCAGTGCATCTCAACAACAAGAACCTCACTTCAGTGCAATGCTAAATCCAAAGTCGTTGTACCACATTTCAGTAACGTAGTATTACGAGAACTACAGGAAATATGTGGCGGGGTTGGACGAAATAATGAGGTAAGAAAAGCCAATTTATGCAGCAATAGTGTACTTTAATTATTTTGTTATTTTGACACGTTAACTCTGTCTGGGCAAACGTCTCACCTCATTGGTACTAATTCAACAACACCCAAATACAGCAATAGGAAACGGAGAGATGGCCGGGTAACCTTTGTAACGGGCCTTCCATTGCGTGTCAACACGTGCTGCTGCATTTTTATTAACTTTTGATCTGTCTGACCTAGAAACATATTACTTGAAATGGTAAGACCTTTGCACCCAGTGGTGCCCGATTTCCATGAGTACTTTTTCCTATTATGCTTTATATGCAGCGTTGGTAAAGAGACAGACGTAAAAGTTGCACACAGAGTACACCAAGTAGCATAGTGCATGAATAGAGTCGTAGGGCGCGGCTCTTTGCTCCGAAATATCTCGGGGGGGCTTCTTGGTTGAGATTAGTGACCACATGGAGGCTTGAAAAACCATTTTGTGAAGGCAGGCGGTCGTAGGGCCCGGAGACCAGGTCGGCCTTTAGCTACGGCCATTACCGGGGACACAGGAGCTCAGCTGCCTGCAACATTCTCCCTCAGAGCTGGCTCCAAAGAAAAGCGTGTTTGAATCCCTCTTCTGAAGGCTGGTAGGACCCTTGTCTGCATTTTGTCTGTTTTTCTCTTCATGTTGCTCCTTAATCTTACGCCCTCGCCTTCCTCCTCTCCCTTCCATATTTTAGGCACCCACACGGAGGGTGGGAGGTGGCACCAAGTTAGGTTTTGCCCAGGGCGCTATCTGAGCAAAAGCCCATTCTGATGGAGACCCTGTTCCCTATCTGGGTGTTAAAAAAGTACCCGCCTCTTTTTGAATGACAGTTTGCTGGGGGATATGGCAAAGGCTTTTGTCAGACGAGCAGAGGCCACATCCAAGTGCGTAATGCTGTACTTTGTCACTGAGATAGTATATATCTTCCTATGAATGCACTGTAGTGATACAGAGGGTTTGAAAGCGGTTGGTATTTTGACAGGGAAGAAGGGTAGTAAGGTCAATGCTTAATAGATTGGTTCCCGGTGCTTCTTTTTGGCTACTAATCTGGCATCCACCATTCTAGACAAATTCCCCATAAACCTGGATTCAGTATATTTGTTCTAAGAGGCCTGGGGGCAGATGCATTGAGGTTTTATTCAAGCTTAATTTGTAAAATATTAAGTGCCAGGGCTCTGACCAGGAGGCCACTGCAGCTTGCACCACCCATCGCCCTTGTCATTGCTGCCAACACAACTACTAACCATCTCTCTCGCATGTAAATGCAACAGTTCAGATTATTCCAGGTCCCCAAAGCTAAAGGAATGGCTGGGGAGGCAGGTATTAGCAATTTTAATGTATATTGTATTCCTAAACTGCCGTTGTTCTGCTCATCTCTAAATTAGATGAGCAGCGCCACCATGTGGTGGACTGTTCCAAGTATGGTGTTGACAATTCGGTGCCGAGTACCAAAAACCAATTAAGTGCCGGTGCTTAGCACCGGAAAGCCCCGGCTCAAATTAAGCACTGAACTTGAAACACCTTGTACGTACTGGAAGGCAGGTGCTCTCTGATTGTGACATTTTGGCCCCACTCACAAATGGCAGGCTTAAAAATCAAAAATGTGTTTTATTTATTCTAGGTTTGAAGCAAAATTCCAGCTTTTATCGGATTCTGAAAGATTTCAAGTAGTACCCCTCAAAAGCTATGACTGTAATAGTTTTTTGGGGGTACCCACATTAACAATGACGAAGAATTTCCAACAGGTGAAAAATTCCATGGACGTTAAATGTAACACAAACGTATTAGTATATTTAACAATTTTTAGGCCCATTCAAGAGTGAGGTGGGAGTTGCTCTTTTTGTAATAATGAAAAATCCCCATTCTTTTTCTGAGGGTGGTTACCATGGTCATGCTGTTGACCTGATCACATGCTGCTGTAATGTGAAGTAGATTAACGTAAGGATGCAATGGGCCCTGGTGCAAGCAAGGAAAATGGCACATTTTGACTACTGGTGAGGTAGTAAAATACAGCACTGTCAGGGTTCCATGGGTGACATTCAGTGACAAATGAAAGATGGGCCATCCGCCCTGAGAGACGGGCGAGAAACCAGGAGACTGCAGTTGACAAGCGCTTTAAATGTGCCAAGGCTGGTCTGCAACACAGAAATAGTCATTGTAAAGTTAGGAGAGTGTAGATTATATGGGAACAGATAAAGCCACATGTGTCTAGGTGAAAGAAAAAATTCAGAGGTGGCCACATTTATTTCTGAATTGGGAGACTCACCAAAATAAACGGGGAGCTGTCACTGCGCCCGTGTAGTAAATTGGTTCTTTTCTCAGTGCACGCCATTGGCGGCCCTCGCAGGACATCACTGCATCATGTCCTGCACTTGTTCAACGCAGGGCGCTTCACAGTGGTAATATAAGTGCGTCACATCAATTCCACCAACTTGTTGGCTGAAGATGGGCTTGAAAAGAGGGAATCACAGCCTCACAAGCCATTATTTTTCCCTTCTCTGTGTCTTTTGACATGTCTGACTGCTGCTTCTCACATCGTCCTGGTAAATAGTGTATTCTGTTTTCCAGGCCAGAGTCTTTCATTGTTAACAGCCCATTAGCAGTGAGATGTTGGCATTTGCATCTGAAAGGCTACCTCTGCCTTCTCACCAACTAGGCTATTTAACCCATGTTTTCCTACAGGAAAAAGGCTGTAAGCCAGGAACAACATTTTATTTTGCTTTTCACAATTCTGTGCTTTGTTAATTTCTCAGACCTATAAAGTGCATGTGGGTGAGCTAAAATGTTTTACTGGTGTCTCCTTGCCACAAGGTTAAAAACAGGAGGACTGAGCAACAGACCCTACTTCTCTTTTCCAGCAACATATTTTGGTGCTCTAATATTGCCCAGCTGGGGTCCGGCGTCTTCCCTGGAATAGGGTATCTCACAAATATTGTGAAACAATCCATCTCTGCTTCAAAGGCCTTGTGATGGGGCACATTTCTTCGTGCCCACCCCTTGCAAAGTACTATTGGGCTGTCTGCACATGTAGCTTCAAAGGACAAGTCATGTCTGCATGTGTAGCGTTTCACAGGACAAGTCATGTCTGCACCTGTAGCATGTTTCACAGGACGAGTCACTGTAATCATAGCCTGCACTATGAAACACGTTCTGCTAATTCTGCCCAGCTACGCTCACAGCTGACTGGGTGTTGGAAGCGTAATTGCATACATAGGCTTTCACACTACGAGCCACATGCCCATCACCAGAGCATCGCCATCCTCACTACCAGTGCCAAAAGGGAGTGAGGCACTTATGGTGTGGCAAAAACAACAGTTGATGGACAGAATGCAGAACAATGTCATACATTCACCCCAGTACAGAGATCTGGGCCTAAATCCATCGTTTTTTTGCTCACCATGCCATTCCAGTTTGAACCCAGCCATATGCAAATTAGTCTTGACCCTGTGCCTCATGGGAACAGTCCAGCCCGAACTGCCAAGCCAGGTCCTCCCTGGACTGGAAACAACCATCCTAGGACAGGTTTCGGGGTTTCACCCCCCTTCAGCCAGGATAGCTTGATTCTTGTGGCATGGAGAACACAGGACCCACGTCTGGGCATACCCGTCCCACTCGGGGGTGACAAATACAAAAACAACAGTTGATGGACAGAATGGAGAACAATGTCATACATTCACCCCAGTACAGAGATCTGGGCCTAAATCAATCGTTTTTTTGCTCACCATGCCATTCCAGTTTGAACCCAGCCATATGTAAATCAGTCTTGACCCTGTGCCTCATGGGAACAGTCCAGCCCGAACTGCCAAGCCAGGTCCTCCCTGGGCTGGAACCAAGCATCCTAGGACCGGTTTTGGGTTTCACCCCTCTTCAGCCAGGATAGCTTGATTCCAGTGGCATGGAGAGCACGGGACCCACGTCTGGGCACATTTCTTCGTGGCCCACCCCTTGGAGAGGCCTTGCAAACTACTATTGGGCTGTCTGCACGTGTAGCTTCAAAGGACAAGTCATGTCTGCATGTGTAGCGTTTCACAGGACAAGTCATGTCTGCACCTGTAGCATGTTTCACAGGACGAGTCACTGTAATCATAGCCTGCACTATGTTACACGTTCTGCTAATTCTGCCCAGCTACGCTCACAGCTGACTGGGTGTTGTAAGCGTAATTGCATACATAGGCTTTCACACTACGAGCCACATGCCCATCACCAGAGCATCGCCATCCTCACTACCAGTGCCAAAAGGGAGTGAGGCACTTATGGTGTGGCCCCTTAATTCTCCGTGGCCCTGTCTGTGCTGCATCCTGTTTGGAAAAGCAGCGCTGTTGGACTGGAGATAACAGCTCTTAGCTCAGTCTGGACCTCCTGCCCAGTTGCAAGTTTCGTGGACTGCCACTTCATATATTGCTGGGGTACAAACTCTTACATACAAAAAGTGTATTTTGGAATGTTTCACTCTTGCACCTTTGATCACATCCCTGAGTGACCTTTATGGGAATTAATGAGTCGCAACCTTTCTGCTTATTAATGGCTCAAAAGGCAAGTTAGTTTTTTGTTTCTCTCATATACGTCTTTATTTTTTATAGATTGAGCAACAGTATGGTATATTACACCGTACATAAGAGATTTTCGTACAGTGTACATCCTGGATTGAATTATTGGATGATCCTTTTCAGGTGTGATTATCATTGAGAGAAAAAGACACAGTGAAGAAAATTAATTGCCTAGGGTCACTCTGTTGGGTCTTGCTTGGAAGCCAGGATTGACACAAGTTTTCCTGGTAGACATTGTGCAATTCAGATCCTGGGTGGGTATGGCATTCTTTCCCCCTTCTGCCCTGGTGGCAATTGTATTAGTGATCCAAGAGGCAAGTCAGTTGTCTTCTGCCTCTTACACAATGCCTTTATTGTTTTTATAGGTGGAACAACATTATGGTCTATTAAACCATACACAAGAGAAGCTTTTATGCAGTACACATCTCAAACTGAATTATTTCAAGGTGCTCTGAAATTTGATGATCACAGAAAGTGAGGCAGAGGGAAGAAAGGTAATTGCCTAGGGTCACACAGTTTGGGCGAGTTGGGAAACTGTGATTGAAACCAGGCTCTTTGGTCAGTGCCCCGCACCTAGTTTTTGCCCAGGGCCCAACAAAAGCTTTTGACTGAGCTGGGTATGTTACGCAAGTGCATTCAGACACTCCTCTTCATAGAACAGGGACACCTTGGGCAGAAACATTGCAAGCTTCCCTCCTTCAAAAGACAATCACATGTACAGCTATGGTAGCATCAGCAAGTTTTCCCTTCACACAACAGGTACAATTGGGCAGCAGAAGTGCAAGCTTTATTAATTCACAGAAGAGGGACATTATTGCAATAGCAAAGTAAGTTTCCCTCTCTCATAGAAGGCAATCCATGCAATTTTGCATTTCCCACAGACCAGATCCAGCAGGGCAGACCTCTCACAGAACATGAACAGTTAATGCAGTGATATGTATTTTACAAACAGATCTCTGGAGTGGGGGCTTAAGTCACTGTGGTGAAGTACAGGCAGATGAGTTTGTAAGCATGCGAGTTGGGACACCATTCTTGCTTAGGTGATATTCCAAGTCCGCATCTGTAAAATTCTGCTATTTGTGTTGATTCTTTGGGGTTCTGTGTATTGAGACTGAGCAATCACCTAGTAGGTTGTTGTTATTTGGAGCAGCCTCACCACAGCGTAACTAAGTTTTCGATAGACAGGCACCCTAGTGCAAAGGATAGTAAGAACAGTTTAAAATTTTCATAAATACTTTATCTATTATGCCACTATGCAGCGTTTGTGAAAGTAACAAACGTAAAACTCGCTTACAGTGTAGCTAAAGTGCACCAATAGCTCGTAGGGCATGGCTCTTTGCCCTGAATTATCTCGGGATGCTTCTTGGTTTGGAAGAGTGACTACATGGAGGCTTCAGAAACCATGTTGTAAAGTCAGGCGGTTGTAGGGCCCAGAGACCCGGTTGGCCTTTAGCATTGGCGACGAGGGCCATTACCGGTCACGCAGGAGGATTTGAATGCAAATGCACCTGGTGCTATCCAATCCCAGGCTCCATGCAGCATCTGCTCAAAATGTTGAGGGCTTTCAGTGGTGCATACAATCCCACACCGAGGCCTTGTCTGCCTTCTGAAAGATTAAATCCAGTTGTTCTCTGCATTATTATAAACACAGCCTCCTCCTCGTGGGACCCCAGGAAGCAGAACGTGTCTCAGTTCAATCTTAAGACCAAGGGGAGGTGGCGAGGAAGAGAGATTGCGCGAGGCTCCTCTTTTTTTTAATTTTTATTGAGCAGAATTAAAACTTACAATGAATGACTTCAACATTACAAGCAGTTATTATTAGTTTGTAAAAATAAAATTCAATCTATCATCTTAACTTATAGCTAAAATCCATTTCCCTCCTTCCTCATCGCCTACAGATAATTCTCATGCACCTATCAAAGAAGGTGCAATGTGTAAATAATGAATAATAAAGTGCTGTGCAGAACCATTTTACCAAAATCAAGTTGTTATATTCAACTTTTCCCAAGGGGGGGAGCTAATCACTCGCATTCTAGATGCATAGAATAAAGTGCATTGCATAGTAACATTTACATAATAAAACACGAATATTTCACTAACACACTTAACTCATCCCACTTTGATCTAAAACACTGAGCCTTTTACTTCCCATTTAGTCCATGAACTTCCAAACTGATAAGAATTTCCTAGTGGCCCCTACCCTTTTTGCATAAATTTCCTCGAAAGTTTTAGTACGTTGCATTTTTCTATACCAATCTAGGTGGGTTGGGATTTTCGCTGTCTTCCAGTTCTGGAGGATCAAGGAACGAGCCACCAAAGCAGAAATCGCTATAAATGCTTTCTCTCCTCTGGGGATTGGGGTATTCAATCTTTGCCTTACAAACCCAAATAATGCGATCTCTGGTTCTGGTTTTAGTTTTCTCCGTAAACTTTCATTAACAGCAGAGAATACTTCTTCCCAAAACTGGGTTAAAAACGGGCATGTAAAGAAAATATGTAGCCAGCCCCTTAGCCTCCTTTGTTGACAACGAAAACACTTGTCCTCTACCTCTGGATACATCTTATGTAGGGCACTCGGTGTATAATATGACAGCCAGCGGGATAGAAATACCATTCTTTTAAAATTAGCAGCTCTTAATAATTTATTACCATGCAGCGAAATCTCCTGCCACTCTATTTCTGAAAGCATAGATTGAGTTTCTTGGGAGATTTTATCTAGAAACCTTGTTACTACAGGGCTTTCCCTTTGGTCACGCAGTAATCTATACCAATTTCCGACACCCCTTAATTTAGCTCTAAAAAGAGCTGGCAATAGAGGGCCGAAGCACTCAACGGAAATCAAAGTTTCTTCACAAATTGAGTAATCTGGAGAAAGCTAAAAAAATACGAATTACAGCTGGTTCCACATCTAGCCTGAATCTCCTGCCATTTTAGCGCGAGGCTCCTCTTACATTATGTCACGTTCTAGACGGTTTTATCTCTAAGAAGTAGCTAAAGTTGCAACTTGTGAAACTTAAAAAGCTTCAGCAGGCCATTCACCCTGGAGCTCATGTCTGCCGGGAAACAGCCTTTATATCGAGGTTTTTACCACATTGCACCTATACCACGCATGTTTTACCACGTATATGCCTTTACAATGCATGCCTTTACCATGCATTTAAGTAAGTTGTGGACGATCTCCCCCCACAAATAATTATATATATATATATGTTAAATATAATATATATGGTAATGGCATGCGCTGTAAAAGCATATGTGTTCTTAAAAAATGCGGGGTAAAAATGAATTGTAAGGGCATGTGAAGTATTTCCCTGTGTTCTTCCGTCACACAACCATGTCTGACGGCTTGCTTCCAGGGCGCCCAGTCTAACCTGGTCACCTGTGGAATATCATTATTTAAATGCATGCATTTCCCGTAACTGTTCCGGGCAGCAGCTCCACTATGGATTTCTTTGGTCATGAGCAAACGTGTACATCATGTTTTTTAACGGACAAGATAAGTGCATATTGCACTTGACGCCTAGACTTGCAAATGTTTTTTTCCTTTTAACAAAGGAGGTAGGATTTATTGGTTTCCCTTTGTCTGACGCGAGAGGGCGCTGTACACTAAGAGATGCTCTATTCAATTGGCACAGCAGTCTCAGTAAATAAAACGATTCCAAGGAAACATCGTTCCCTCGTGGAAATAATGTATGCTCTTTTCAGCAAAGTAAGCTTCCACCTTTTTAGTTTAAATTATTTTTAAATTAGATTTTCATGTTGAATATGAAAATACAAAAAATCACTACACCCTAGGCTGAACAGAATCCATTGTCTTGAATCGTGCAGTATATATTGGCGCCTTCCCTGATCGCTGTGTCTTGCTGGGATTGAATTGATTCCGACTATGTACGCAATCCACTAAACGAGAGCAAGCAGCCCTTTGAGTTTGAGCTAAATGGGCGTTGCGCGCCTGGCTGTAGGTGAGGTGGAATTGTGGGCTAGATCCCTGGGCCAGCTCCTTTATTGGTGACATCCATGATGAATATACACCTGTGCTGGTGACTTTGATTGACAGATGGTACAAAACCCCATACCGATGCCCTCCTCGAGACACCCCTTTGCCAAGGCTTCCGATTGTCATGTCATAGACACACCTGTGCTGATGCTTTCTGGTTGTCAGATGGTACAAAAGATCCCTGTGCTGGTGCCTTTCTCATTGTCAGACAGTCGCAGAGGTTTAAAAGGTACCATCAGCCGCCACAGGGGCAGATATTGTTCTCAACGACGAATCCCAAAGACCATATATTTATTTAGCATTTTATTTGCACCTCCTTTCAGTTCGCCAAGGCTCTTTAAGCTCAGCTGCCCCCTCCAAGCCTCACCACAATGCCTCTTTAGACACTGGCTTCTTTGCTCTCGCCATTTTAACATTCTCCAGACCCAGCCCTTTCCCTCGCAGTAACAAGGCTGAACCACAGTCTGCTTGCCTTCCCTCCTTCTGCAAAATAGCATGCTGACCCGAGCCCAGTGCTTCATTTGTAAAATATGAAGTGCAGGTGCTCAAATGTTTGTCGGAGGCCACACCTACTTTTCTCTGGCTCCACCCACTTCCTCCACTGGCTCCACCCACATCCTCAACTGGCACTGCGAAAAGTTAGATGAATTTCAGCAAGGGAGCCTTCCTCATAGTAAGGTTTTGATAGGAGGTTCCCCTGCCCTGTGAACATTTTGAAAAAGATTTAATCAAAGTGCATTTAAAGCACAATTTTGGAATAAATTAGCTAAAATCACTAATGCATTGAAAAGGGACAATTCCAGGGCTCTATGTGCCGATTAAATTAGATTAAACGCCACCACGGTCAAACAAAAAAAAAGCAGCGTTGGTTTGGCAATGGGCATGGAATGACCTGCTTAGTACTACTTAGTTATTTATACTCGTGGTGGGCCGGGCGTCCGGGGCACTGCCTTATTTATTACACTATATAGCTAGGTAGGCCTGCAGGTTTGGCCCAGGGCAAAGCAAAGCAACCTACATTTAGAGAAGGCAAACGTGCCTTGGAATGAAAATGAAACCATGGGCTCTGCAACAGGGTAAAACAGAATCATTAGGTTTTACAACTCAGAGCTGTAATCTATATTTTTCATAAAATTCCCTGCCATGCGACCAGGTAGCATTGAAACAAGCCAGTTATAAGAGGGAGGTAGACACCCCTCTGGTGACTTGTAGCGAGGTTGGAAAGTTCCAATACCTATCTTTTCAGGGTAAACAAGCAGGACATTTCAGCAGGTATCCAGACTGTCGCTATGCCCAAGATTATGCTAGGGGTACTGTGAGGGAGGGGGTATGAAGATCAAAAGTGAAATAGTGTCTCGCTGTTCTAGAGGTACAGCGCGGTCAATCGTAATCTTCGAAAAATTGCAGTTTACCGTTCGGCTAATTTTTCACGTTGCTCACTTGTCATTCTGTGTGAACCAGAAAATACTGTCAAGAACAGTACGTTTTTTGAAAAACAGGGACTATTTGGAAGATGTGCTCCATATGTGGCAATATATTGAGTGCAAATTGTAATTCAAATTACTCCACATAATTTTAAAACAATAAGATTTTAAGAGGATAAAGTACCCACTGTGAGTGACTCTTTTTGACACCTCGATTAACTGTCACAGGTCCTTATGTTCCCAGTCTTTTAACTAAGTTCAACACTCTCAGAGGTCGGGTCACAATATCCAAAATCTCCTCATATGTTCTCTTTGAGAAAGTACATTTGCCTTTTTCGTGCCATAATTGAAGATCCCTTCACTGGGTGCAACATAAAAATCCTTCAAAAAAGTAACCTCATCAACCCATATGTATATAGTCTATAATCTAGAATTTCCCATGTGAAAGAGTCATTCTGACTGCTTTTTCTTGGTCCAACACTTAAAACACAAAATCAACCAACGTGTAATACCCCACAAGAAGCAGCATAATTTACTCCACCCTGTGCCTAGCAGGAATGAAAGACTATACTGTAATCCAATCGGTATCCAGAAACATAATCAAATGTGACATCTCTCTAGTAAGAGTCAGACATTCCTTCGTGTTTTAAGGGAGGTAGAAATGGCTCTTGAAACTTGCATTAAGTGACGTGCAGTTTCGCATCTCTGTTCTCCCAGGATGTTCTCTTGAGTATGACATTACCTCCATGCTTCAGAGATTAACTGTGTAAAGTAGACTTTCTGGATCTGAATTTTGGGAATTATTTATGGGAAATGAATCCCCAGTACCTGACCTTTAGTTTTGAGAGAACAAAATCACGTCTGTGTTCCCTGAAAGCAGTGCTTAGGGTTTTATGGCCTTGATCATGATTACGATCCTTTCTTTGCATTCAGGTGGTGATGGCTGCTCGACTGGTTTATAGGAGCCTGCCTGGTGCTGCTGCTGCCTGCCTGTCCTCAACCTCAATGTCGTCGGGCTGATGATGGCTTGTCACGGGGTGCAGGTGTGCCAGGGCGTGGGAATCGGAAAAAAATCTATGCGCGCCGCGCTGCCTGCCCTACACAACATCCTGCTTTTCATGGCATTATTTAGCCACTATTAAGCCAGTAAAAGCGGAACCACTGTTAAGCACTGAGGCCGGGAGGAGGATACTAAGTTCAAACAAGGCAGGGGCCGGGCAGGGCCTTTAACTTTAAACCCGGCCGACCGCCGGCCCTATATCGTGATACGTCAAGGGGCAGGGCCTTCTTTAACAACTTAACCCCGGCCAGCCCAATTCTGATATAAATAAATTTATTAAGTTTAAGTGTACGTACTACCGTGGGCCGGGGCAGGCCAGACACAGTGTGTCATCGAATCTCTTGTTGATGGAGATGGAGCCGGACCTACCGCGGTGGCGGTGCCCACACGCCACCACACAAAAAAAAAAAAGTAGCATGCGTTGGTTTGGGAATGGGCATGCAATGCATGGCATGATGACTGCTTACAGGCGTGCGTACTACTTACGGTTACGCTCATGGTCGGCCAGGGCTGCGGGGCACTGCCTTTCGCCTGGTGCTGCTGCTGCGCTGCCTGCCCTCAACGTGGTCGGGCTGATGACTCGTGGGGTGTGGGTGTGCCGGGGCGTGGCAATTGGAAAAAAATCTGCGCACAGCGCGCACAACCAAATCTAGCCTAGGCCCAGCCCAATCAGTGTCTGACTCCCGCCCACCACCGGCAACACTGAACTAAGGAAGGGCCGCCATGACGCCATCACAATGATCACATATATGATGATGATCAATGCACTGACTGAAATTATGCATTAATATTTGCTCAATGCAGTCTCCGGCCGGCTCCCAAGTCACAACGAGGCACTCACTGGGACTCGGGGAGACCGAGAAGTTAGAACAGCATCCTGCGCCGAGTCAGTAAGCTAACATCATGTAAAATGTGACGTGCAGTCGTGCAGAGTTGTAGACGCGTGTAGACCCGGCCCTGAAAAATAAGTGCCGGTGCTAAGCACAGGCAAGCACCGGCACAAATTAAGCACTGCCCGATCCCCACTACTATGGAGCTGGCTCCCCGCGCGTCGAAGCACCACCGTGCCCTGGGTAGCCTTAGCAACGTCACACACCTTTTGATCCATGATGACATCACCGCGTTATCCCCGTGTCCTGCCCAGAAACCCCTTGACAGCCTGTTAATTGCTGCCGAGGCTCTAGGGCAGGGGCAGAGTCAGGAAACTGCAGAAAGAAGAGGGCTTTCTTGTGTCCTTCTTCGAAGTGTGTTCCTCCGGCTTCTTTCGTGGCCCTTTAGACCAGGCACAGCAAGACAGTGCCGGGGCAGCAACAGGCGATTCAGGGGTAGCAATGGGTGCACATCCACTCCTTAATTGATATCTGTGGTTAACACGGAGACTGCAGAGCAATTATAACAAGCATTTGCAATGCAATCGGTCTCGCCTTTGGGAACTTATAAGCGTTTAGCAATGCAGCACATTATTTAACATTACTGCAAAGTAGCCTCGCTCACATGTATTTTCAGCACAACATCCCAAGTGGATGGTAATCACAACATAGGGAAGACCCAACGACTTTCGGTGTTCATTATATATACATTTTTTAAATCACAGAAGCACAAAGCAGGCACTGAGGATCTCTACTTGGCTTTCAGTGCGATGATGTGGGAACATGCAGTGGAATGTGTTTTTTTAACCTGTTATGCCGTGGCGATTTGCCTGTAGAAAAGAGCCTCAGAGAGATGTGCTTGATTTAAGGAGCCGTGCGGGTTAGTCATGCATCTTGCAGATCTAGATTTTTTTCCACTTAATTTCCACAGAAGATTATCAGTTAATTTTCTAGCCTGAATCCTGTTTTAGAATGTCCCTCTTCTGTCCAACTGGCAGAATAAATGGATGCATTGAAATGCGCATTTGCATCCTCCTGTGGATGAATGGCGCTTTAAGGTCTGCTAACACCAGAACCACACAAACCTGGCTCATTTAGTGATAAACGAGTTTCTTAGCTGAGGGATCATGCACATTCCGTGCTTGTGTCATGCCTTGCACACTGTTGGTCTCTTACTAGTGCCAATTGGCAGTAATTTGAAAATTCAGCCTGGTGCATAGGCAAGAGATGTGTTTGTCACTATTTCCAAGAAGAATGCACTTTTAGGGGATAATTTACAAAAGATTGTTGACGCTCGTGTAATTGTTACATTTAAAAATTTATAAGTAAAGATCGGAAGACTCAGGCAAAAAGAAGTCACACAATGTACGTGCAACCTATACATTCGTAAGTCACACTAAGATGAATAGACGAGCCTTCTCCGGGGAATGTGAACACCGAGCTCAAGGCAATGCAGTGGAAATAGGGTGAGGAAGCCACATTTGTGGCTATTTACAAACATTCGCCCTGCTTTTCCATCACTTACCTGCACTTCTACAAGTATGCCTGAACAATCCAGGAAAGAGTAATAATATCCCATACTGCCACAGGGTGGGGGGAGGAAGAAAAAACATTTAAGTAAACGGAGCATTCTCTGAAATTGAGAAAAGGGAATAAGAAGAAAGCACAATATCAACTATTTTACTAATCGCGCAGTTAGAAAGTTTCCAATTAGAAAAATGCACGAAGGTGCAAAATTAGCATTTGGGCTCTCTCCCAATATTCACCAGTGTATGCATCAAACTTCCACAGGTGGTTAAAAAGGCAGGGTCACCAGATCATTCCATGTCGGGGGCCTTTAGCGAACAAAGCAAAGTATTCTAGATTAAGGGGCTTGAAACGTGGTCTCTCTTTGGACATGGCGCTCTCTGCTACTTTGAAGAAGTTGCTCAGACTCTGCACTCCTTCAGTCTTTGACTACAGTGCTGGGAATCCCACCAAGGAGTACAGTGTGCAAATTGCTCTAGTAGTATTCCTTTGAAACAGATACCCGACGCCTTGGAGATAGAGAGCAAGGGCTGAATTCACACGTGTTATCAAACAATTCTATAGTTAAATAAAGTGTTCCGCACCTGACAGCCAGTAACCTCAAGGAGTTAAACGCTCACAGCTGACATCAGCGTAGCACTAGTTCCAGTCTCGAGAAGGCACACTCAGCTGTGAAAAGTTAGGAAATGTCGAGTTTAGTTCTGAACCAGTGACCCACAGCTGAAAGACTCAGCAACCCTTCGCTGAACCCTTATGCACTGAATACCAATTCATTCTGGACTAACCTGACAGATTAATACATGAGCTGGAAGACTGACTGCTGCTGTGCGATTACCAACTCGTTATACAGAATGTCAGGAAAAAGAATCCTTTAAGCAGAAATCTCCAGTACGTCAACGGAGAGCGTCGAGGTCCAATCCAAGGCCCTGAGGTACTTCGATATGCAGAAGTAAAAAGTATTGCTGTTAACCAACCACACCGCTAACATTTAGGTTACCTGGCCAAGGAGGATGCAACAGTGGAGACCTGGAGGAGCCCGTGCCTTCCTCGGGGACCGCAGAACAGCAGCACTTCTGGGATGCACGGACCTTAGCGGACATATTGGAACAGGATCTCTTCGGGAATACATTCGTGAAAGGAGACATGCAAGCGTGCAGCAGTCTGCGAAAACATGTTTTATATGTCCCAGGAAAAGAAGTCATATGCGCAATGAAGATTTCAGGAATATTTGCAACAACCACAAATATAAACGAGCGGGGAGGAGGGGGGGGCGATGCGAGTGGTGTGCGCGCGCGCCACAGCGAGCGATCTGTTTCCAATTATCGCGCCCGCGTCTGGGCACAATAATTGGTAACAGATGTCTGCCGCGAGCGTAACCGCAGGGAAAAGGCCATGACGCACGAGCGACTGGTCAGCTTTTCAAACTCCCTAACTTAAAGTCTCGCAGAGCAGCGCTTGCGCGCTACTCGAGGCTCGACCTAAAAAGGTTGTACCAAATCGTAAAGTTTAAACTATTTTAGGAAAGCCTTGTTTTTTTTATTTCTTTAGGCAGCAATGTCCATGTTTTCTACACGACTGGACTCGTGATTGTGTTATTAGCAGGGTTCTTCTTCACCGTCCATTCACTCGTTCCGTTTATCCATCCGCCTTCAATAGGTGTACTATGGTGGATGGAGAGTCGTGCATCTTCTGTTCTCTGTCTTGCCCTGCTTCTCTTCGTGACCGCCAGGGGCGCTGCAGGACACTGAGCTGCTCCCGCACAAAGGTTATCAACATTGAACTCATCTGTGGCAGTCCGCAAACAATTGTTTACCATGAAAGCAAGCATCCATGTTCTGGAAATCAGGGGTCAAACATACAGGCAACTCCCGCTAGAGCGTCTGCCCCCAGCAAACCTGTCACGAGTGTTATTGGAGATATGTTCACGATCCTGCAAAAAATCTCCTTGTTTTTTAGGTCGAGCCTAGCGCAGCGCGCATGCACTGATCTAGGAAAATGACCTCTTGGAATCACTCTGGGCTTTCCACTCGCTCGTGCGTGTTTTTTTTTTTTTGCATTATTTTAATTGGTCTTTGCGTGTGTCTTTCTAAAAAAGACAGCACGCAATTGGGCAAAGGCGGCTGCATGTCCCACCATGTATCCGCCCACGGCCTACGGCTAGCGGTTACGAGCAGGGGCGCGCTGTGTGCCATCTGTTCGGTTTCGTATTTCAAAGGCTTCGCGTTCACTTTGTGGCCGCGCGGCCGGGCACTGTTTTCTGTAATTGCTTTTGTCCTGCCTGCTGCCTGACACGCTCTTCGGAAAGCGCTTCTCTCTCGCGCCATTCTTTTTATTTACGCTATGCGCCTGCTACAGAACTTTTACAGTGCAATACAGTGACATTAATCCGAACGTGTTTTTTTTAACTTAGCGCTTCTTGCAACTCTTTTACCGTTTCTAGAAGCTGTAAATAACAGAGATTGACCTTTCGCGTTTGTAGCGCGCTGAGAGCGCTACGTAGGTTGTTGCCATTGGCCTTGGTGCTTGAAGTCTGCCTGCACATCAAGCAATGAATAACCCACTTTCTGTTCCCCGAGGGAATAGAAGCGCCCCCGCCCCTTCGGCACTTGAACGCTCCCACTCACCATCACTATGTTGGGGGGACCGGCGCTGCCGCCTGCTCTGTAAAGCACCCTGCGCGTCTTACCACAGTAAAATTCGTCCTGCACTCACTAAAGATAAAAACAAACAAATACGTCCCTGCTGCCTTTCACCAGCCCCAGGTTGTTAAACGTGCCCACGAAGTCTGCCAGCACCGCCATTCTGTTACAAACTTTGTAAAGTGCCTCGAGACTTCGGAGTAGGTCTTGTGTGCTGCACTACTGCATTGTTGAGGAGTGCTTGTGTTTTTAACGCGTGTCCCTTAAGTGCAGTGGCGGCTGGTGGAATTTGAAACTGGTGTGGCGTATGCAGAACGAATCAACGTATGCGAGCGAGCGAGCCCGACGACAATAAGGGGGGTTCGGGGGGGTTCTCCCCCCGTGAAGAAATTTTTAAAAAATTGGCATCTTTTTGGTGAGATTTTCAGCACTCTTTCTGTGATAAATGGACTAAAAATTCAGTTTTTCTAGGCATTCATAAAAGAAAACCCATACATTATTTCAGAGAATTTCTGGGTTGCCAAGCAAGTCTGACTTCTGAAGGGGGCTAGGGTACTAAGCAAGACTGCTTTGGCTCTACCCTTTCCAATAGAAAACACTAGTTAGCGATGTGAACAAGTTCAATGGACAAACCTGGGGTCTAGGGAGAGTCCCTCTCCTGAGAAAGAAATTAAAAAAGATTGGCAAATGGTGCATTTTAAAGCAAATGAATGCAGCGATAAAGCAAGGCTTATTAAGCAGTGGGAACGTATATTCTTGAAATATTAAACACATTAAAAACTGCCCCGTATCTTCTTGCATTCATTTGTTCAACAGTTACTGTAATATGTAAATTGTTCTGCATGACAACAACTTTAGCCCTTTAAAATGTGTGCTTGCCCAGTGTCTTGCACTGCATGCAGCATTAACTTTGGAAAAATATGCTCTCCTTCTTGTACTAACGGGGGAGACCAGCAGTTTGTATTAGGATTGTCATTTCTGCACCTAGAAATACGGGCCTGACAAAATTGCACCTCACTAGTACCAGTTTAACACCTGAACACTGCAATCGGCCACCAGCTGAAAGGAAATCACCTTTGTGCATAGACAGTCAGAAGTTCACTAGTGATGCGGTGATAGTACCATGATGAAATGCAACGTCTTACCCTGTGCTCAGAGAGTTAGAAGGTCCCTAGTGATATGGGGACTGTACAGTGCCGAAATACAACCTCCTACCCCGTCATAGATAGTCAGACGTTCACTAGTGACTTGGTGATGACATCATGATGAAATACAGATAGAAGGTCACTAGTGAAGTGGTGACTACCGTGCCGAAATACAACCTCCTGCCCTGTGCAGACACAGAAGTTCACTAGTAATGTGGTGATAATACCATGTGGAAATACAACCTCCTACCCCGTGCATAGACACGAAGACACTAGACTAGAAGCAGGAGTTGGGAGATGTGCCCGGTTGGAAGAAACACTGGAACAGCACAAACAAAGTACAGCGCAAAACAGTACCGAACAGCAACTCCAAGGCATAAAATAGTACACTGCAAACCAGCACTGCAGAAAGAAAGGATAGCCAATAAAGCGCCTTGTCAGGGGTATCAAGTTCTATATAAATGCAATTTCAAAATGCTACACAACAGCACAGCAGAAACTATGTGTAGCATGAAGAAAGGACAGCACAAAAAGAATAGCGCAGAAAGTATAGAAAAAAAGGAGCTCAGCACCAAGGGGGTGCAACAAAACAAACACGTCACAAAGGGAGCATACCACAATAATAACACAGCACTAATGCTTTAAGAAAAGAACACAGCACTGCACAACTAGATTTCAGGAAAGAAAATGCAGCGCAAAGGAAGAGCAGCGCCGGGGTCAGTGCAGACAGGAAAGAGTGCAGCGCAAAGAAAGTGCAGCATACGGACAGTATGGCACAAAGACACTATAGCACACAGTGAGCACAGCACACACGATATGCCACCATCCTTTGTGTGAGAGGCATCAAGTGCCTTGTGCTGTCTGTGCGGCAGGCAGAGGTCATTTGTTCAATAATGAGCCCAGACTGCTCCCCTCTCTCCGATCTTTTCCACATATATTTTATTATTTCTAACATTAATTGAATTATATATTGGACCACAATGTCAACTTTCTGTGAAAACACCTACATCCCCTTCAATCTACAGTGCAGTGCTGGGGATTTGGCCCAAAATTGTGGGGTGTCTCGTAGACAATCAGATGAGAATGTGAGACAATGCTCTCCGTAGAGCTGGCACTTCCACAAGGCGAGGTGAGGCAGCAGGCTGAAGGAGATGTCTGGTGGTGGTACCAAATTATTCCAGAAGACCCCCCCAAATTGCTTTTTTACAGTGCAAAGAGAGCGCCAAGAATACAAATAACCTTTTTTTGGGCCTGGAGCACTTAAAATCACTTCACCATTCCTGGATTATCTGACAATAATCCTTTACCTCTTGAAAATCATAGTGCCTGTATAGCGCTATAGACTACAAGTGAACATCTAAGAGCTAACCTGATGAAAAACAGTTAGAAACGAAGAGCTTTCAACTTTTTCATGAACACCAATAATAACTCCTGTGGACCTTTTAGGACAAATGTTCTGCTCCCCGGTACGTTCACGTTATCATCAACCTTTCATCTTGCTGGACTCCTGGGGTTAACACCCTACTTGCATGCCCCAACCCTGGCAGGAATAGGAAATCGCTGTCCATCCTACAATAATTTATGGCAGTTTCTAATGTGACAGATAATGTACTATCAAAAGTTGCAAACATACTTCCCTTCAAACTAAACATCATTAGACTGATGAAAGCAATGGATCTCTGAATTTATCTTACAAATAACGTGTTCAACATTAATCTACTCAAAAATCATATGAACAAAGTTTACATTACTGAAAACTAGTACATCACACACATTTATGGTCTTAAGTGTAGGCTCTAGAAATCAATCAATCTCTGTGGCTTGTTGCCAATTTATTATTTTCGTTACGTCACAAAACCTCCTGTGATCTTGAACCAAAATACCTCTGTATCTTAACTGTCAGACCGCTAACAAGGGGCCTTAGGTCAAGTGCAACACACAAAGAAAGTAATGGCTTTTTAGGCTTGTAAGTTCCCTCTCTGTAAAGCGATGGTGGATAAAGAGGCAGGACTCAATGGGGCCCCTTGGAAGTCCATTTTCATAGCCACACAACTCAGGGAGATTACCATCAAGGAATCGGAAACCACTGACACACAAGGCTTTCCAACAATCAAGGCGTTGACACAAGCCTAGTTGGTCTTTGCATGCCCACATGGGTTAACCGTACTTTGCAAAATTCCGCCGACCCACTATGAGACACGAATGGTGAGAACAAACAGCCACGAGTTACAGCCAAGGGGCAATGAGCATGCTGGGACGAGAAGATGTGCACCGCCTAAGCATACACACTCTTTGCAAGAAGTAGGGAATAAAAACCAAACGCCTAACTCTTCCAGCATACACAAACTATGCTCGGTGTCTCAATACTAACACCCTCACAAGTTTAGAGGAAAGAGTTATGCTCATCTGCGGCTTCATGTACACGGCAGTAACTCTGACCGCTAGAACAGATACTACAGCGCAGGGCAGAGTGAAGTTATTGTATTGCATTTTCCGCCCAATGGTTTATATTTAGTTCAAGGGCGATTTTTCTTTCCTTGGAAACTTGTGCCATAATTACCAAGAGACACGCCATGTAAACAAGCATTTGCAATGCAATAGGTCTCGCATTTCCTTGAGTTAGAGCTATTGGCGTTGTAAATGACAATGTATTTTACCCATGTGTTATGGAGTGTATGTATGTGATGTGTAGTGGAATTATGTGGGTTGTATTGGTATTGTTAGTTGTGGAATTGTGTTGTGTGGAGTGGATTTGTGTAGTGGAATTATATGGTATGGTGTGTAGTGGAATTATGTGGTATGATGTGTAGTGGAAGTATGTGGATAGTAACTGTGTAAGTATGCAAATAGAGCTGGAAATAGGTATACTCAGCAGAAGTGCCTTCAAGCACAACACAAAGTGGCTGGCTGTGCTGGATGAAGATGCTTGTGTTGAGAGATACCAGATTCTTTTGCAAAACGAAGGTGCACCAGAAAAAAGTCCACAGCAATCCAGATAAGTCCAAACAATTAATCTTCTTTATTAAATATCAAAAGTAGTTTTAAAAAGGGCAATCAGCCAACGCGTTTCGCTCCAAGTTGGAACTTCATCAGGGCGTTAAATAACAAAGCGTCTCCGTTATAGTATTTGTGAAACCATCATCTTGATCTCACTTCGACTGCTTAATAAAGCATATAGCAAACCTCTCAAGAAATGACCAAAATATGATCCTTAAAAGTGTTAGAGGTAAGTTTCCGGACCCCACAGTCAGGATGGGTTCCCAAAGAATGCAGTGTCCCAAATAATGGAAGGAAGCGTGGTGATGAATGTATAAAATCACAGGAAGAAGCCTGAAAGGATGATTCCGTGAGCACAAATCCTGCAGGTACCCTTAATATTGCTTGTGTAGTTTAAAATGGGCGGGCTGCCATTCCCTTGGGTAACTTGAATGAAGTTAAAAGGATCCTCAAAGAGATTGATCCAGGCGGGCAGCTCAAAAAACAGTCTAACCGCAACGGATGCAAAGGCTGATCACAAAGTGGCTGTCTGTGCTGGATGAAGATGCTTGTGTTGAGAGAGTTTGCCCAAGCGCTCTCCAGTTCAATAACCTCGCCTCGGTTTCTCACAAAAAGATACTTTGCATTATCCTCTGCTTGATGCTTTCATGTTAAAAATGTTCTTTAATTAAAGGTTGAAACAATTAATGGGTTGGTATACTAGTACATATTTTAATCAAAGAATGACCCAGAATGGCCGAAAATGCATTTTATCCTCCCAAAGTTATTACTGTGTTTACTACGGTGCCAGCTGTAACAAGCAACACAAAGGGGGAGGGAGGGATGTTTTCTTTTTAATAACTGATATCATTAGCCTGCGAGTCTTGGCTGACAGCACTGAGAAACAAAAGACGACCCATCTTCAAATTTTCACATGCTTGTAAGAGTTTACAAGCTTGGATTTCATGTTACCACATAAAAACATCCAAAGAAACGCTCGGTGTCTAGGAAGGAAAATCTTAAAACTGAGATGAAGGTGCCCCCACCCACCTCCATCCCTCATACATTCCTTGCATATTTCTCCCAGATACCGGGTTATTTTTATCCCGTGTGCGGAACAACCGGCGGGGGTGTGACCCAGACGCCAGTGGGGGCGGAAGGAACATGGCACCTCGTTCCAGCTGCTCCCCCTGTGCCGGGTCTCAGAGGCTGCGTAGCTCACCCTGCTTTGCCAATGGTGCCCAGGGCAGTGCCTGTGCTGGAGCTGCCCGGTACATGTGAGGGAAGCCTGCACTACTCGTCTACTCCTGGCTGTGCTGTTCCTGTCGAGTGTATGTGCGCGAGGGAAGGCCAAATTGCCACTGCCTGCACTATACTTCTCTAGGGTATGTTAAGGAAGCTCGCTGTCACTGCCTGTGTACCTCACCTGTGTATTTAAAGCTTGCGGTCTTATTACTCGCTGTAATTGGTCTGTTCGAGTGTGGGACGCTTGCACTCTGGTTGTCCTTTCTGCCCTGTTTTATGCGAGGTACGTCCCGCTATCCCGCCTCACCCCCACCACGACTTAGCCCCGCGTGTGGTAAGTGGGTGCACCGTCAGCGCTGAGGTTACAGTCACTGACTGTAAGGACACCTCAGCAGTGCTGGTAACTGTTTAGTTAATGTCTGTCTGTTCCTATACGCCAGTGTGGGGCATGGGGGAAGGGGATCTACGACCTGGGGGGGGGGCTCAGCCTGGGCCCTCTCTCCACGCCTCCTCTGTGCTCGGAAGCCCCCCGGAGGGGGGGGGCACTCCCGGTGACTCACGCTCAGCTGACAGGAAGCGGACAGGCAGCAGTCCCAACCTCACCGCAGGAATGCGTCTGGCTGCCGGGCCTCAGCGTACCCACGTGAAGGACGGGAGCGAGGGGCGGGCTTTCCGCACCCACGGGGGTCACGACTGCAACGCTGGGGGAGCCCCAGTCCTGTCAGACGAGGAGGGGGCATGCCAGTGTACAAAAATTACGCCGTGTTCGTGGTGTGGGGGAGCTTCCGGAGGCCTGTAAGGCGCTCGGGTCTGACTGCACCAGAAGCTCACGGGTGTTTGAGAGGAACTGCAGCACGCTTACTGTCACGTTGCCTATTTCACGTTATTGCCTGGGACGGAGTTTTACTCAAGCATTTGTAGTTGTGGCTTGCACTTAGAGCCTTGACTAAAGCATTAAAAAAAAAATCAGCTACACAGGAAAGACAAAATAAACGATTACCTTCAAGTTTACAATGCATCTATGAGATTTAACCTCTGATGAATGAGTATACTTTCGAGATGCAAATACGTCCCCTCAAGCATTACATTGCAAGCACGCATGGTGCCTTGCACTACAAACAGCCAGTTGCATGCTGGGGGGAGCCCAAGTGAAGTATATCTGTATTTTAAAGTAATGGTAACGATAAGTCTATAACCAGTTGTGCGCGCGCACCACAGAGGAGCGGGAGGGGCGAGGGAGCCTGTCGTCTGTGCCGCGCGCTGATGCGCGTCCTAGACACAGACTGGAATGGGCGGAGCAAAGGCGGGACATGTGCCCGCCTTTGCCCAATTGCGTGCCGTTTTTTTAAAAAAAACGCTCGCTACAGCCAATGCCAGGCTTCACAAAGCTAACCACACGCACGAGCGTGTGGTTAGCTTTCTAAAGACCAGACAAATGCAATTTATGTTTCAAAAACCAAAACAGAAATAAAAGGCATTGTCATTTACAATAAAATAGCTCAAACTCTCGCAAATGCCAATAATTAGTAGCCAACTCACAAATTAGTGATCACATTTAAATTCACTACTCTAAGAGCTATGATATGGACATAGAGTATTGCAAATGGAATACCAAACCTCCTAGAGAAGTTAAATCGAACACATGATCATACATACCAGAAGCTCTGCTGTGTCTACACAGAATAAGAGCAAAAGAACCTGACGTTCTGAAAATGATCTATGACTCTCTCTATCGTGCTTTAGAAATCAGATAATTGCAAGTGCAGTTTCTGTGGAAAGAACATTTAGACATGATTAATAAAGACTCAGACAGATTTTAGATACATTTGTTATTGAATTAAAAATCCAAAATCCTCATTGGGTGGCCAACAGTTTGACACCCTGATTTCTCACCCCTCACTGCAACGAAGCAAGTTTTAGCTATTGGCGTTGCACATTATAATGCAATGCCAAGAGCTCAAGCTTTCAGTTTTCTCGCATTTACGAGAGTTTGAGCTATTGGCATTGTAAATAGCAATGCTTTTTATTTATGTATTTTTTTTAAAACGGATAAATAAAAGGCGTAATTTACAATGCCAATAGCTTGAACTCTCGCACATGCAAGACCTATTGCATTGCAAATGCTTTAGGAGAGAGCGTGTCCTGCCTTTTCCTGCCGGCAATGGCAGGCAGGACAAAGCTCTTTGAGAAAATAGTGCTCAGAGGTTGTAATTAAAGCCTACTGAGCAACAACACACGTAAAAGGGAGTGTCCTCATGGGAGGTTACAAAATGGGAAACGGTGGGACTACTAAGCCTATTGACTAATGAAAAGCCACAGTTTACAATGTACAATGACACAAGCCAATGGAAAAACTGGGTGGAGAGTGGACGGAGCTTCACACAGCGGTTTCAACTGTTTTCAGCACCTGAAATCTTTGTGTAAGTAAAAACAAGCCATGTCTAAAGAAAGGGGCGTGGCCACTATTAAAGTGAAAGCGCGGTATGGGGTTCTTTTACCAAAAAATGCATTTGTTTGTCAAGTTGACAAACAAATTTTTTTTTTTTTGTAAAAGCGCCCCATGCTGCACTTTCACTTTAATGGCGGCAATGGCCCTTTCCTTAGAAACGGATTGTTTAAGGAAAGGAGAGCGGCCGACATTAAAGTGTAAGTGCTGCATGGGGTATTTGAAAAAAATAAAAATTAAATACATAGGTTTTTTAAAATATGCTGCCGCATTTGGTGCAGCAAGTTAAGCAAGGCACGGACGCCACTATCAGCGTGGCGTGCTATGTAAAAAAAAAAAAGTATTACGAGAGACTGTGTCCTGCGTGCAACAGCAGGCATGCGAAAACCATTAAACAAAATAGTGTTCAGAGGCTGTAATTAAAGCCTACCGAGCAACAACACATGTAAAAGGGGTGTCCTCATGGGAGGCTACAAATATAGATAAGGCAGTACTAAGGAGGGACTAACAAGCCTATATACGAATTAGAAGCTAGCATTTACGAAGGACAATGACACAAGCCAATGACCAATATGGGCAGAGAATGGACGGGGCTTCAAGTGCATACTCCAATACAGCATGCCTCGCAGAGCAGCGCATACGCTGCCAAGGCTCAACCTAACAACCTGTGGATTGTAGTTTTGGCTGCTGGTTCCGAACAATTCTATGTTGCCCATAACTAGTTTTGTGCTATACAAATACAAATACACACAAACAAACACAGTGGACGAAGTGCATTAAAAAGGTATGTGAACTGTGATGCTGTGCTCAAAGTGGGCTGGGTGAGTGAGCGTTGGGGTTGGGTCAAATATTCTGTAACTTTTGTCGGTCCTTCGTCTTTTGGTAACTACATATAAAATATAGCAGTACTTAAATGAAGAATAAATGCAGGTTAAGTTAATCAGTGGTAAATGCAGTATTGTAAATTATGAAACTTCAGTTAGTTAATACACTGAAGAGGTCTGTGCGTGTAACCAGAGAGCCACAGAATTGTATCCTGGTTGGTGCAGTGGAGAATAGTGACTTGTCTATGTTTAGTGCTAGCAGGTCCAATTTGGTGACCGAAAGCACAGTGAATATGTAAGTCATTATTTTAAACTTTCATTCATACAGTATAAGATAGGCTGCTACGAAAGGTCTAAGATAAAAAAAAAACATCAGAAATATAGATTTTAGTAATAACCAGACTGTGCATAGCGCAACTTATTTTATAATTGTCCTTTAAAAGCACACACTACACAGCTCAGCTGGTAACTCCCCAGCAATACCACTCAAAAACAATAAATCTGTGTTATCAGGAAGCTTCAAGTGATTCCATCATTAAAAGCCAATACCGGCTACCAAGCACCCTTTACATTTGTAGTTTAACTAGTTCTGCACATTTACGTTTCGTTCAGGCAAGCAGGCACCCTAGCAGGAAGGCTTGTTGAGCTGTCTGTCCCTCCCTCGGTTTCAAAGCACAGGAGATTCTCTTTGCCTTGCATTTCAGCTGAAGCATTTCGACTCTCAGAATTTACTTTCCGAGGGCGGCTGACCTTTCATAAATAGTAGGGGAAATATGTTTCTTAGATTGAAAAACTATAGGTGTGTCATGCCCCGCAGATTTCCTCTACTTCGACCACTAAACTTACATACAGGGAGTCACTGGACACATACCTCCCCTTCCTGTAGCCTTTTATCATTTTTAGATTGTATATAGTTTCCCAGGAAAACATGACTCACTTGAATACATCCCTTAACCAATAATTTTTGGAGGCGGAATAATGTTACAGATGGCTCAGGACATGGAGCCAATGGAATTAAATTAAACAAATCAAGGCTTCCATTATAATACCTTTGCTTTACCAAAAGCCAGTCTAATCGAGAAACTGCGGTGATAACGTGGTCTTGTAAATCACCACTTTGGCCACACAAGGATGTCTCTCAAGGTCAGGCACAGACCAGCAGACATGGTCTCTTAAACTCACAAAGATCCAACCTCAACAGTTTGTGCATGGCGCACTGACGAAGGGTTAATGCTTACTCATCCATTAAAAGTGACAGACACATATCAATTTGTTTAAGTACTGAGTGCCCAATTAACAGTATGCTTTCCATGTGTAAATGTGGCTTACTTTTTGAAATCCAGAGGCCACACTGAAATCGGGAGTGAATCATCTATATATCTCTGCCACCTCCCAACTCCCCTCTGGACTACACTTTCCAGGACTTGTGCGCTGCTACGTTGACCAGTAGCCCAGCTTCGCTAGTACTCCTAGTTCATCTCCATATCCACATAACACATACCCCACCGTCAGCAAACATCTCAACAGCATAAGCCCCCTGAGTTGGAATTCGTACAGATGGACATATTTATCCAATGTGCGGGAGCTACAAGCCGTCACGCTCACCTCTGCCACCCCCCCCCACCCCCCAGCACAAGATGCATTGTCGTCCCTGCACGTCATTGAATGCATTCATATATAGGTGGCTGAGTTTGGAATCCAACTGGGCATCCGTGTGCCATCTTGGCACTTTATTTACCTTTTCAGCTATACTTCTGTGGGCTGGGTTCTTCAATGTGCCACCCACGTGCATACGATGTGCTAAGAGTACTAATACTGCATTTCCTTCCAACATTCAATGACACATGTTTGCTGCTCAATTATTCAAGATATGCCCCTTCAGTGGGTGGTGGGAGAAGGGGAATGCCTGCTATGTTGGTATGCCATTGCCTGGGACAAACATGCCAGCTGCATCAATAATGTTGTTGTGCTGGGTGTTTTTTGACAAATTGCCGTAATGCCACTTTGATGTATGATGCTTATTATGTATTTGTATCATTGTCATTATATGCTCAGTACACCAGTCACTCAGAATCCAGCAACAGGTTATACAGAGGTGGGGCATTACATTGGGTATGTTTGCTTCTATCGTGTGATGCCTGTAGTCCCCAGCACATTGGAGAAAACAGGACGAGAGAGAGAGGGAAGAAGAGAGAGAGAGAGAGAGTGTGGGAGAGAGAAACAGAGAGAGAGGGGAGAGACGAGAGACCCCGACCAACCACTTCATCTCACTGCATGCATGGCCCGGCATATGCGCTTGTCCTGTTACAGTCGCATCTTAGTAAAATAAAAAGCAGTCGGAAAGCATATCTTACCGGGGCAGGGAAGGATTCCTCGTGCACACTGTAAATTAACAAGCGGCAGTGAAAGCGATCACGAAACTGAAAGCGATCGCTATTGAAAAGCAAACTAGGCGCGAGACCTAAAAACATGAAACTAAACAGTGGTGCGCGCGCACCACAAAGGAGCGGGGGGAGGGAGCGCGGCAGCGAGGCGAACGCGCGCTGCTGCGCGTGCTAGCCACCAGTGGGAATGGGAGGACCAAAGGCGGGACATGCGCCCGCCTTTGCCCAATTGCGTGCCGTTTTTTTAAAAAAAACGCACGCTACAGCCAATGTGGGCTTCCGAAAGCAAAACCACACGCACGAGCGTGTGGGCAGCTTTCAGAAGCCCGTACAAGAGGTCTCGCGCTGCGCGAGCAGTCTGCGCACTGCAACGCTAGGCGCGAGACCTAAAAATGACTTTCAAGCCAGTGGAGGTTTTTTTTTTTTAATCAACAACTGGAATTATGCGGCAGGGGGAGGGCCAATTTATGTGGCAGGGCTGAGTAAATTATGCAGCAAGAAAAGGTAAATTATGCTGAATGATGCAGCACATTTTGTGATATTACTTCATTATTTTGTAATGTTTACACTTGTTAGCATTATCTGGACAATGGTTGCTCCTCATTTAATGCCCATATATAGCAATAAGCAGTCGCGGCTCGCAATACTCGGGGGTGGGGGGGGGGAGGAGGAGGGGGATAGTCGGGTGGGGGTCGCGCGGGGGAGTTTAAAATAAAAAAACATAACTTACCTGGTCCGCGCCGCCTCTGTTCCTGGGCCGGAGTCCTGCGTTGGGGGCTGCTTGGCGCCTTCTGTTCTGCTCTGTCCTGGGCCGGTCCCGCGCCTTCTGAACAACAGCCCTGGGCCGGCCCCTCAGGCTGCGCGGTGTCTCAGGCAGCCAATCCTGGTGCTGCATTAGCAGCGCCAGGACTGGCTAGGGCACGGAGACGCTCCGCCCATTAGAGACCGGGGGTTGCTGCATGAAGCAACCCTCAGCCTCTCGGGTCCCGACTCCACCCTCGCTCTCCTGGTCCTTAGGAGGTGGCTGTAGTGCGCATGTTCGGGCTGGTCATAAAAATGACCAGCCCAAAATCGAGCATGCGCACTATTGCAGCTGCGCTTTAGTAAGCACTGCTGTCAGTCACCCTCCTTACTGCCGCAGCCAGCCCCGCCCCCACCCCCCTTCAGCGCCGATTGAATGCCTGCCTGAGGGGAGTGACTCGCGAGTACTTTAAAGTTTGCGTGCGGTGCGACTTGGGGCCATGTGGGGCAACGCCCCAGCGCCCCAATGGACGCACCGCCCCTGCTTAAGTGTTTGTAGTTATGGAGCTGTTGAAATAGGAGCGACGATTCCCAGTGGAAAAGAACACACACTGTTAATGATAATTTGTATTATTGCAACACCACCGTGTGGTGGGCTGTGACCACTCAAACATTCCACATCACTGCCAAATACGGGGCTATTCAGGAATGTGTACACTGCGACCCTGCGGTGGCCCACCCATTGTTTTTTGCACTACCAAAGATGGTTCTTGAGTGTGTCTGTGCAGCAGGGGAAGAAAATCCAAATATACGTTCACGTGGTGCTTAAGCAAGGATGGGCCAATAATTATTTTCATTTACAGTTTTAAATACCGAAAAGCTCCTTTTTAGATCAAAGCACCCACAGCCAGGCTGCTGACAAGGATGTTTTCTTTTTGTATAGAACGCTGTGAACCGAATCACCTTCAGACACTAGTAAATGTTGAAACAAGGGAAGCCGGGCACAGGAATTGGAAGTATTTTGTCTAGGCTCTCACAGTTTGTTATAGTGGGGAGCTGTGGTCAGAGAGAAGTTCTAGTCAGAATCCGGGCTGCATTGGGGTAAAGGTGATTGGTGGCTGCATATTCTGCTAATGTGCTTTGAGGAGAAAGACAGTTCTTCTACTTGTATTTGGTTGGGGCTGTGTGCATGTTTTAGGCGAGAATGTCCCCGACTGGTGACTTAGTACACTACCACGTAGTCACGTGTTCGAATCCCCATGGTTTCACTCAGCCTTTCATTCATTCGACGTCGATGAAACAAATCCGTGTCACATCATGGCAAAAAAGATAAGCTATAGCCAATAGGTCTCGCTTTGGGACCTTATAAGTATTTAGTTATGCAGCACAATATCCTTGGTGCAACAACATCAACTGTTGCATGGCTAAACACTTATAAGGTCCCAAAGGCGAGACCTATTGGCTATGCCAATGCTTGTTTTAACTAGCCACAATAAATGTGTGCATTCCAACAAAAACGAAGCAGCTAAAGGTATAATTGTTTCCTTAATAAAATTCCACAATCTCTTTTGTTTAAGATGTAAAATGCTTTGCTCCAAAAGTTGCAGTAGTCGAGGATAGTATAAAAAGTATCTGTCTGGGCAGACAGATGTGAGTAGCAGCCCTGAAGAGTTACTCCAGAAATTTGGTCTCCAACGAGTAGCTCGAGAGCTACTGGTAGCTCGCCAGCACCCCTAAAGTAGCTCTCAAGGGTGAAGCCAAGTCAATCACAGAGAGTGTGTGCATAATTAACTGCTCGTTTTAGGACCCTTACAGTGACAGCCAGCCAAATCAATGGCAGAGTCTCTACATAACACTGAAACACACATTGTGTTGGCTTATGGGGTCTGCCACAAGACCATCTGTATTCACTCTAAATCTAACTTAGGGCCCGATTATGAGTTCGGCTGTCCATGGGATTGCAGAACCCATGGTGGCGGTGCGGCAACTGCCGCACCAGCAGTCCGACCACCGTATTTTGAATTTTGCAGTCTGACCACCACAGGACCGCCACAACCGCTGGGGATCATGGATCCAGTGGTGGTGGTGCAGCAAGCAGAGACTGCAATATGCTGGTGGTGCTGATGCGGCACCGCCGAGCATATTACGAGTTGGCCACCGAGACCCTTTATATGGCAGTGAGCCCCGCCATAAAAAAGGTGGCGGTAAGACAACTCAGGGGGCCAGGACCCCTGTAGCCTTTGTGCACGGGGGTGCATGCAGGGAGGCACATGTGCCCCCCTGCATTTCTGCACCCCCTGTTTCCTGCACAGGAAGAAATGCATGACATGGTGCATTCTCCCTGTGCAGGAATGTGCTGCGGTGCTCCCGTGATGCTGCCTTTCTATGGCTCTCCTTTGAGCCTTAGAAAAGCACCGCCGTGGGACTGCCGCCGCAGGACTGCCTGCCAGGATTACAACTCACATCCGGCAGGCGGACTAACTATGGGTTTGGGGGCCTTGGAGCGGGGCGCTGGCGTGGCGGCCCTTAGTCAGAAGGAGATTAGCCATGTTATATGCCCTGCTCTATCATTCGCACCACACATGTGTGAACAATGCACCATCAAAGAAGAGTGACTGCAGTAACCAGTGCTGACCCAACAAAGTGTGTGAGTATAGATGCCAAAGTGAAAATATGTTGGGAGCATGATGAGCCAAGGAGCTGAGGAGAGCAGGGTATGGATGGATCCAGGATAGAGAAAATGAAAAGCCTAATCTGCATTCATTTGAGTATATATGCCTGGCATTGTGTCCCTCCCGAATAAACAGTGATGTTTTCTGTAAGATACGCCTAGTGGCAAGGACTATCAAATGTTTATGCTAGTCCCAATCATAAGTGTTTTATCTCTGGTGCAGTTGTGTTCCTTCATGGCGTAATAGTGTCAGTGGCATAATAATGGTCAGCCTTGACTATTTTGGACATTTGCGGTCTAGTTGTGCCATAATGGCTGCCAGTATTGACATATTAAGAGCATGACTGGCCTATTTTAGCCATCTCTCACATAATAATGGCCATGACTGATACAAGGTGGGCATCCTGGATATTAAGGTGCCCATCCTTGGTGGCCCTGGTGATAATGGTGGGCAATATTAGCATAACACAGGTATCATAGTGTTATAAAGAGCATCCTTAGCTTATGATAATACTTGGGTTTTCAAAGCAGAATCTGTCTATATGAGACATTTGTACACAGTAGTACTTGAATAAAATGACAAGCTGATGTTTGAACACTGTATTTTCTAAAAATGATTTTTGAAGGCAAGCAATATGTTTTTTCAGAAGAGGTTTTTCTTCAGGAAAATTGAGTTTGTTTGCCCAAAGCGAAAAGTGATATTTGAGAGAAAAATGTGTGTCTTCAAAAACAAATATGCTGACGAAGACAAAATATTGCAGTTCTAAAACACATTAAAAGTTGATAATCAAATGATAATTCAGTTTGAGTTGGGGAGACTTCCTGCTGTGGCTATGTCTTTTATGCCACAGGGCATGTGATGATTTGAATGTTACTTCATTACTCAAGTGGATACATTTAATATTGATAAACGTTTTCCTGGCATTTCTGCTGGTATCCTAGCCAAGAATGCTTGGGTGTGTCTAGTGATAATCAATCAGGGGTTTGTATAGCACGGCTATTCACCCGTGAGGGTCTCAAAGCACTGAGGAGAGAGGGGGGGCTGCTGAGCTGTCTGGGCGTCGAGGTTCAGTCAAAGAACCAGGTCTTGAGGCCCTTCCTGAATTGAGGCAGTGACGGTGATTGCCTGAGGTGGAGGGGCAGGGTGTTCCAGGTCTTGGTGGCGAGGTAGGAGAAGGATCTTCCTCCGGTTCTGGTCTTGTGGATCTGTGGGACTGAGGCCAGGGCGAATTGGGCGCAGCGGAGTTGTCTGGCAGGTGTTTGGAATGAGAGGCGGTGGTTCAGATATTCTGGTCCTGCGTCGTGGAGAGCCTTGTAGGCGTGTGTGAGGATCCTGCTTAGGGTGGTTGCAGTGTTATGTTAACATGTCGTCATTATTTTACAGTGCTAAAATAAGCATTATTTTACAATGATAAAATATCCAAGTAGCTCAGCAGGAATTTCCTTGAGCAGAAGTAGCTCTCACTACAGAAATGGTTGGAGACCCCACGATCACTGGGATTAAAAAAGTATACACAAGACTGAAGTACACAATAAGCTGCTATCAAGAAGACAATTGAGGATGATGGACCGGGTTGGCCAACGCTGGAGGTGACGAGGGCTGGCCTAGAATGGATACCACCAGCGGGGCTTGCATGGAGGCTGACCATAGGATTGGTGTGGAGACTGACAACTGGAGATCCATGCACAGTGAGCAACCGAAGCAGAGGACAGGAAGAGTAGAGAAATTGGAAGAGTTGAACGCAAATGAAATCCTAGCCTGAGGCAGAAAACTGAGTGGGCTGAGTCACCAAAGCAGCAGGAACACTGCAGCCAGAAAGCAGAAGCGGAAACATACTGGAAGGGAACGAACAGGACCTTCAGGCACCGCACTTGCAGTTGTGAAGTGAGTGAGTGAGGATCAGCTCTCCTTCAGGAGTTTGAAATTGTGCTCACCTGCACAGCATGGGTGATGGACTGCTGTGGATTGTGACCGCATGGATTAAAACACTGCCTTGTGACTTATGGGCACTGCTAAAACGTTGGTGTTTTCTTGTAAAGACTCCCTACCCACACACGCGCGCATCAGAGACCCTTCCAGAAGTGCGCCATTATCTATCTAGTAGTGTCATCAATGATGCATCTGTTTCAGCAGTATTCCTTGCTAGTGAGTGTCTTCACCTGTTCTTGACAGTATCAGGATTCTCCTGTCTGTGGCTAAACAGAATACTATTTCTCCATAGCAAGTCTATGCATAGAGTAACCGGTCAGGTTCATAATCTATCATTTTGCAGAATTCTGTGACATAATTTGCAGACGTCATAGAGTGTGTAATCACTGCTGTTCCCCATGCCCCCAAAAATGAAGAGTCAGCAGAGCCAGTGGTGGCATTTTAAAGTGGTGGGGCATAAAAATTTCTGAGTGGTGCATCGCGAGCTGAGCGAGCGAGCACGACTGTCATAAAGGTGTTCGGGGGTTTCTCCCCCCAAGAATTTTTTTTAAAAAGAGTGTGCAAATGGTGCATTTTATAGCAAATATGACCAAGCAAGAAGGTTCAAAAAACAATTATGAAAGAGCAGACTTAAAATATTGACCAGAGAGTAAGTAATCAAGTGTGCAGTCAGGGTAAAACAGATGTCTTTTAATTTGAAGTTCTGCCCTTCCGAAGACACATTCAAACATGAAAACCTTTTTTTCAAGGCAAAGCATGATACAAATAAACATCATTGCTCTTTTACCAGCATATTGCCATTCTAAAGCAAAAAAAAGTAACACCACCCCTTTAAGAAAATGCTTTAATTTAGGATTATAGTTTGAGACACACTGAGCAGTAACACGAATAGGGGAAGATGCAAGAAGTTGGGGCTCGTGTACATGATGAGCTGTTCACTTCAGTTCTACTTCAATTATCATTCTACTGTTCTATTTTTTGAAGGTGCTCTAATTGCTTTGGAAGTAAGCAGAAAGTCCAGCATGGTTTATTATATTATCTGTATAATGTATAAGTTATACAGACGTCGTCTTCTATGACTGTGCTGCAGATCAACCTGCACAGCACATCTGCAGTGCTAACTCCCTGGTTACACAAGCAGACTAGTATGCATGACAGGCAAGGCTGGGGTAGGTTTTTGTTTCCCAATGTTTACACTACAGCAGAGCAGTCTACAGCCCAATGCCATTTGTCGTGCCTTCTGTTGGAAGCCCCTGTTTAATATGTCATGACAATGGTTTGTTTTATTGCTTGCATTTGGAGGTGGGAAGGGTGTCGGCTATCAGCAGTTTTTTTTAACACATTTGTTCTGTGTGTTTATGTCCACATAACACAGGGCTCAGGGCTGTAAACTACTTTGGTCAAGGAAATCCCATTCTCCTTGCCTAAAGCAGGGCAGAAGCATCCTCTCTCCCAATGGTACCAGCATCAAAGCAGGGCAGAAGCATCCTCTCTCCCAATGGTACCAGCATCAAAGCTGGGCAGAAGCATCCTCTCTCCCAATGGTACCAGCATCAAAGCTGGGCAGAAGCATCCTCTCTCCCAATGGTACCAGCATCAAAGCTGGGCAGAAGCATCCTCTCTCCCAATGGTACCAGCATCAAAGCAGGGCAGAAGCATCCTCTCTCCCAATGGTACCAGCATCAAAGCAGGGCAGAAGCATCCTCTCTCCCAATGGTACCAGCATCAAAGCTGGGCAGAAGCATCCTCTCTCCCAATGGTACCAGCATCAAAGCTGGGCAGAAGCATCCTCTCTCCCAATGGTACCAGCATCAAAGCTGGGCAGAAGCATCCTCCTCCCGATGGTACCAGCATCAAAGCAGGGCAGAAGCATCCTCTCTCCCGATGGTACCAGCATCAAAGCAGGGCAGAAGCATCCTCTCTCCCGATGGTACCAGCATCAAAGCTGGGCAGAAGCATCCTCTCTCCCGATGGTACCAGCATCAAAGCTGGGCAGAAGCATCCTCTCTCCCAATGGTACCAGCATCAAAGCTGGGCAGAAGCATCCTCTCTCCCAATGGTACCAGCATCAAAGCTGGGCAGAAGCATCCTCTCTCCCAATGGTACCAGCATCAAAGCAGGGAAGAAGCATCCTCTCTCCCAATGGTACCAGCATCAAAGCTGGGCAGAAGCATCCTCTCTCCCAATGGTACCAGCATCAAAGCTGGGCAGAAGCATCCTCTCTCCCAATGGTACCAGCATCAAAGCAGGGCAGAAGCATCCTCTCTCCCAATGGTACCAGCATCAAAGCAGGGAAGAAGCATCCTCTCTCCCAATGGTACCAGCATCAAAGCTGGGCAGAAGCATCCTCTCTCCCAATGGTACCAGCATCAAAGCTGGGCAGAAGCATCCTCTCTCCCAATGGTACCAGCATCAAAGCAGGGAAGAAGCATCCTCTCTCCCAATGGTACCAGCATCAAAGCTGGGCAGAAGCATCCTCTCTCCCAATGGTACCAGCATCAAAGCTGGGCAGAAGCATCCTCTCTCCCAATGGTACCAGCATCAAAGCAGGGCAGAAGCATCCTCTCTCCCAATGGTACCAGCATCAAAGCTGGGCAGAAGCATCCTCTCTCCCAATGGTACCAGCATCAAAGCAGGGCAGAAGCATCCTCTCTCCCAATGGTACCAGCATCAAAGCTGGGCAGAAGCATCCTCTCTCCCAATGGTACCAGCATCAAAGCAGGGCAGAAGCATCCTCTCTCCCAATGGTACCAGCATCAAAGCTGGGCAGAAGCATCCTCTCTCCCAATGGTACCAGCATCAAAGCTGGGCAGAAGCATCCTCTCTCTCAATGGTACCAGCATCAAAGCAGGGAAGAAGCATCCTCTCTCCCAATGGTACCAGCATCAAAGCTGGGCAGAAGCATCCTCTCTCCCAATGGTACCAGCATCAAAGCTGGGCAGAAGCATCCTCTCTCCCAATGGTACCAGCATCAAAGCTGGGCAGAAGCATCCTCTCTCCCAATGGTACCAGCATCAAAGCTGGGCAGAAGCATCCTCTCTCCCAATGGTACCAGCATCAAAGCAGGGCAGAAGCATCCTCTCTCCCAATGGTACCAGCATCAAAGCAGGGCAGAAGCATCCTCTCTCCCGATGGTACCAGCATCAAAGCTGGGCAGAAGCATCCTCTCTCCCGATGGTACCAGCATCAAAGCTGGGCAGAAGCATCCTCTCTCCCAATGGTACCAGCATCAAAGCAGGGCAGAAGCATCCTCTCTCCCAATGGTACCAGCATCAAAGCTGGGCAGAAGCATCCTCTCTCCCAATGGTACCAGCATCAAAGCTAGGCAGAAGATAAACATCCTCTCTTCTTGGCATTTAAAAAACCAACAGTTTTTCGAGGAGTCATTCTGTCTCAACTGAAAGTAAACCTTGTCCTCTTGGTGAGGCAGCAGTGCTGCCATTTTGTAAGTCATGCGATATCGGACTAGTGCTATTGCTGACACGCGCAGTAAGTAATTGGTGTCCTAGTGTTCATTTGATTTGAACACTGTGTTGTTGGCAAGCTTCAGCTTTGCCATACAGATAAGAAGCCACACAGTTAAGCACAGACCTAGTATTACCTACCGCAATTAAAATTGCCAAAATATTATATTGCCACAATCTCTACAATAGTAGTCAACCTATTTGCCCACTTGCCAGCCACGCACAGTTAGGGTTCCCACCTGACCGTTTTTTAACTGGCACCATCGGTATTCTACTGTCCCGGCCGGTACAAAAATAAGCATAATCCCCTAAAGCCGTTAATTTTTAGCCCTCATCTTTAAATACTTCAAACCACGAATGTAAGTAAAAAGCACTTTTACATGTGTTCTACAGCTGTGTAATGATCCGTGACTAATAATTAAAGTATACAAAGGCGGAAAAGTCATGTCGCAAATGCATACAATTTTGTTTGCAGTCCTATTCAGTATCATGTCCGGGCCAGTTTGCAGTCTTTAAACAAAAGAAAATGGCGACCCAACATTTAAACGCTAAATTCTTCATGACATGAGTATCATTTTAGTGTTTGTGGCAACACCCCCAACCTGCGTGCTGCCATTTTGTACCTCGTCGCAAGTCATAGGTCAGGTCACGGACGATGTACATAATAATTTGTTTTTTAAACAGGGCATTTGTCGAACTCGGAAAAGCTTCATGGATCTTGTTTCAAAGTAATCCACTATAGTTATAAGAGAGCACATTTTTACAATTAACATTTCCACAAAGAAACAAACTACAATAGTTAGTGATTATACTGCTTCACTTGCCACAAAAATGGCACGCACTGGCACACTGTGTGTCTGATGATCATGTAAGTCGCAGAGAAAGCCTGGAAATTAAAAGCATGATACTTGTTTTATTTATGCATGCCTTCCTTGGCTTCAAAGCGCACAGACTGAGTGAGTCACAGCTTATTTTTTAACAAACGCGCGCACAACTTCGTATTCAAGCGTCTTGGCTGTTTGTAAATCAAATCAAAGAAAATGTTTAAAATGCAAAAACATTTTCTTTGATTAAATTTACAAACAAGGAAGACGCTTTAAATCCAATCGACCTCCGATTCTCCACTGATTTTTATAGTCCGAGTGATCGGATTTCCTTTGGTAGGGGGGGGGGGGGAACAAGCACTGCACCATGTTTAATTGTTTTCAGCATTTAGAATGTTATGAAGTGGAGCTTAAAACTCACATGGCAGTTGAACAATAGGTAGGCCCCATATATTTCAAATCTCACCACCATGGGCGTCCGCAGAAATTTTTCCAGGGGGGGGCAAAATGTTAACGTCATCACCATCCTCCGACATGATGTGTGCCAGGTGGGGCACAAGAAACACTGGGGCGCAGGAGGAGCCATGGGGGGCAGGAAGCAGGCCGCATATGTTCTCTTACACCATAGGGTTGTTGTGCCACAGCCATCTCTTTCTTTTGTGGCACCCCAAAATCCATACCCGCCCTGGTCCCTAAAATTACCCCCTAGCACCCCAAAACCCATACCCACCCTGAACCCTAAAATTACCCGTGCCCCCCCAAAACTCATACCCGCCCTGAACCCTAAAATTACGCCCCTGGCACCCCAAAACCCATACCCACCCTGAACCCTAAAATTACCCCCTAGCACCCCAAAACTCATACCCACCCTGAACCCTAAAATTACCCCTGCCCCCCCAAAACTCATACCAGCCCTGAACCCTAAAATTACCCCCCTGGCACCCATAACCGCCCTGACCCCTAAAATTGTCCCCCTGACACCCCAAAACCCATACCCGCCCTGAACCCTAAAATTTCCCCCCTTGCACCCCAAAATCCCTACCCGCCCTGAACCCTAAAATTATCCCCCGGTACCCCAAAACCCATACCCACCCTGAACCCTAAAATTATCCCCCTGGCACCCCAATCCCTAACCCACCCTGAACCTTAAAATTACTCCCTGGCACCCTAAAACCCACACCCACCCTGAACCCTAAAGTTACCCCCGGGCACCCCAAAAGCTGAACACTACATTCTGATTGTGTATCGCGCCGTCTCCCTGCTCAGGAGGATCTGCTGGTCCGGATCTGCTTTTTCTGGTCCGGTTCTGCTCGCCCTTCTCTGGAGCTGTTCTGCCTGCCCTGTCCCTCTTCCGGACCCACCGAGCCTGCCTCCACGCACACTGCCTGGACCTACTCTGTCTGGCCTGGTTCTTTCTCCTTTGGACCCGCTGTCTTCACTGGCGGAGTTAGGACACAGGTCTCACTTCTCTGAAGCTGCTCTCCCTCACCCAGGTCCCCCCTCATCCCCCCTCCACTTGCTCTCTCATCTTCCTTCCTCCCTACTTCTCGGTCTCTCTTTCCCCACTGCTTCTCTCTCTCTTTCTCTCCCCCCTCTTCCTTCACTCGCACCCCCCACCGTATCCGTCTCCCCAACCCCACCAAGTCTTCCTCTGTCCCCCTCTCTCTTCCTCCCCCTCATGTCGGTGATAGGGAGCCCGGGGCCCTCTCTGAAAATGCGAGCTGGAGGTGACGTTAAGTGTGAAAGCACCAAGGTGTGAACCGGGAGAAGAGGCGGGGGAGGGGTTGGGCGGCAGGTAGAGGGTCAAACGGGGCACTGGCTCTCAGAGAGGTGAGAAGGGGCGGGGAGCAGCCTGAGGACAAAAACAACACCGGAGCAAGAGGCAGACGCTCCGCGGGGAGCCTGGTGTTGTAAAATGAAGAAACGCACACTTCTTAGCACAACAAAGCAGCCGAAGGGCGCCTTTCACTTGAGCCAAGAACCAGACCCATCGCGAACAAACAGCAGCCACCTGAGAAACCAGCGGTGTCATGAAAACAACAAAGGACAGAGACAGACGACTGCCGCCGAAACCTGGAAGTACAACTTACACCTTTAACAAAAGGCAATTCCTGATGCAAGCACCACACGCCAGAACACTATAAATATATAGATCTCCCATCAATGCACACCTGAGAGTGAATAAAAAGATGAGCAGCAAACTAAGGCAGTGACTGACAGACACTAAGCATAGGCGTCCGCAGGGGGGGCAAGGAGGGGCGCTCCAGGGGGGGCAAGCGCCCCTCCTTGCCTCCCCCCTGCGGACGCCCATGCTCACCACAGTGACCGCATACAATTAAACGCACTACTGCAAGAATCCACAGTCATTACATTTTTACCTTGCTTTAATTATTTTTTAATTACACTGTAGTGTCTCCGACTCGGCCACACCGAGTGCCAATGCTACTGTTGCCTTTCAGTAAGGTTAGGACAGAGCAGGAAAGGCAGGGCTTTAAGTGGGCCGGGTCTCACCGGTGCTGAGCACCTGCAGTTTTTTAAAGGGGGCCTCGAAACGGGTCCCTTGCACACGTGGTCTGTCGGTGTGGGGATAGGTCCGAGTTCTGCTGGCCACCAGCAGTGGTCTCATATGGAGGTGTTTTTCCCCAAGATCAGTTCTTCTGTTTAGTCGGTGTTGAGCTTGAGGCAGCTTTCTCTTATCCAGTCAGTTACGTCTGTCATGGCACTGCCGAATGTGGTTTTGGTGTTTGTCTGGTCCTCGGTGAGTGAGAGGATGAGTTGAGTGTCGGAGATTATGTTGAGGCCGTGGGATCTGACAACGTCTGCGAGGGGGGTCATGTAAATGTTGAATAGGGTGGGGCTGAGAGAAGATCCATGCAGTATGCCGCAGGTGATGTCCTTGGGTGCGGAGGAGAAGGGAGGCAATCAGATGCTCTGTGTGCATCCTAAGAGTAAAGAGGTGATTCATTTGATGGTGTTTTGCTGCATGCCAGCGGTCTGGAGTCTGTTGATGAGGATGTTGTGGGAGACGGTGTCGCACACAGGGGGGAGGTCGAGGAGGACCAGGGCAACAGTTTCTCCATGATTGAGGAGAGATCTGATGTCGTCTGTGGCAGCAAACAGCGCGGTCTCGGTGCTGTGGTTGGCGTGGAATCCAGATTGTGAGGTGTCGAGTAGCTGGGTGAGTTCCAGGTGTTCGGTGAGTTGTTGGTTGATGGCTTTATCGAGTACTTTGGCCGGGAAGGGAAGCAGGGAGATTGGTCAGTAGTTTTTGAGGTTGGTGGGGTCGGTCAAGTACTTTTTAAGGAGTGGTCTGACCTCCACGTGTTTCCATTTGTCTGAAAAGGTTGCTGTGGAGATGGAGGTGTTGTGCATGCAGGTGACCTCCGTGTTAATAGCGTTGGCTCTGAGGTTGAAGAGATGGTGCGGGCAGGGGCGGTGGGCACCCCGGAGTGGATGGACGACATGATGGTGGAGGTGGTCTGCGCAGTGAGTGGAGACCAGGTGGTGATCATTAGGCTGGTGTTTGCTGGTTGCTTGAGGTTGTCGAGGCTGGGGAGGTGACTTTGGGGCTGAAGGGTTTGTAGATCGTGGCTACCTAGTCCGAGAGGGAATCACAGAGTTCTTGGGAGGGGAAGATGGTGTTCTCTGTGGCTGGAGGACTGGTGAATTCCTTGACAATCTTGAATAGTTTGGTTGGCTGCGGTGTCTATGCGGTCGGTGATGACTGCTCGCTTGGCTTCCTTGATGCGCTGGTGGTAGTTGCTGAGGGCTGTTTTGTGGGGAGCTCGATGATATTTATCCCGGAAAAAGTGCCCAGAATGAGGGAAAATCTGCAAAAATAGGATGGAAAATGCTATCTTTTATTCTGATGGGCAAAAATAGTCAGTGGCGCCCACTGCAAACCTACTGCCATTAACAAACAACCTTGACAGTTGTCCCAGTATTTAGAAGCTGATGTTCATTTGAACTTTATAATACCTTTTCTCTGGCATTCTCATTATTTTATGGTATGAGGTTGGATAATTAGTCATTTAGAGAGATTTCAATTCGATTAAAAGTAGCATACCATTTCAAATACTCCCTGGCATTTGAATGGTCTACACTGGAAATATTTTTAAGTGACTGGTATGTCCAGAAAGAAAAGAACCGCAAAAATGTTTTTTTTGTTTTAGAAACTCGCACACAAAGTGGAGTAAAAGAGCAATGAAAGACCGGTTGTGTTTGATTTAAAAGGAAATAATGAAGAAACCCGGACCTTGATTATAGGCGCCATATTAACGCACCTCAGTCAGAAATATCTATGCAGCCTTTTTAAGGTCCATATGTGGTTCGGGTGCTAAAGGCACTGTATAAAATGGTTTGAGGACTATGGGGCTACTGATACCTAATGACAGCTCGTCTCCTTATTTGTATCCTTGTGTGTAGTATTGTGACACAACAATTACAACAGTGTGAGCAACTGTGCCTGTCTTTGTCTCCTGGCCACTTTCCCTGCCTATCGAGGTCATGGTGGTGTGCCATGTTTTAATAAGACTACTGGCTGTATTTACGCCTCGTGTGACAGTAATAAGCACTACCTAACACCGTTTTTCATGAAGCCCTTTGCACCCAGCTGCCTGGGGCCCACAGAAGGCACATGGGTATTCCTGCTTCAGACCGCTAATTAAAGTCGTTAACTGAAGGAATTGTAGCGCTACCATCAAGGTCCATTTAACTATATTCAGACAAAAGGATCCTGGCCTCCTTCTTACTATAGACCCAAAATTATTTGATTGCTCATGCAATTTCCAATTTAATTTTATCAGTGTGATATCTGATGCAGTAGCACACAGGCCCGCCCGTTTTTAAATTAGTAAACCGTCACAAACAGGTCTCGGACCTCCTGTGGGTGCAGATTTAGGACTTTTTTTTTCTCCTCAAAAAAATGTATTCCCCATGGTGAAAATCTTTTGTCTACCCACCCCGCCTCCAATAATTGAGGATGAGTTCCAATTCCTTTCCCATCCTCTAAAGGGATTTGCTCTCGCCCTTGCCTGGAGTGACTTTGTGAATACCCACAAATTTGTATTTTGTGGGGTGCACAGGCCCACAGGTTATTCCAGCCATGGAACACCCACTGTTGACACCTAGGAGTAGATTGCCTCACATGAAATTCTTTGTGTGAATACATCATTTTACAAGTGAAAAACCACATTTTGTGAATTGAAAACGTTATTTTCCACTTATGAAAGGCTTTTTTGTTGGTTAGCTACACTTATATAAGCAACTATTTTTGTGTATCAGGTCCTTTGCTTTTATGTATGGCTACAGACAGAATCTTCTGTTGAAAGACTCCATTTTATGTTGAAAGACTCCATTTCATCCATTCTTCCAAAAAGTGCAATCAAAAGAAGAATAGAGACAAAGTGGGCTTTGTGTCAGTCGCTTGAGACAATCGCCCTCATGTGATTCGCATGGTTCGTCATTCTTTGGATGGGCTGTCCATCATGGCAGTCTGTAAATGGTGACTTTTTCACATTTGTGTTCGTATTTGGTTTTGCTATATGGTCATTAAGTAGTTCTTTTGTTAAACTACAGATGCCACATGACATCACTGGCGTAGCAAGGGGGGGGCGGAGGGGGCGGTACGCCCCGGGCGGCACGAGATTTGGGGGCGGCAGGTAAATTTATCGCCAGCACCCCCCCCCCCCCTGCTCTTAGGCGCTCGGCGGCGGCAAAAGGCAGGGGCCGCCACGGGCGGCAGAGTGCCTAGCTACGCCACTGCATGACATCAATCTTGTAATTGAAAGCCATTGTGTGTTCCGTTATTTATCTAATTTGTTGGCATGATGGCATTTTAATTGCTGATTTGTGCAATTTGTGTTTAAGAAGTGCCTGTTGTTTGGATGCTTTAGCCTATCAGGAAGACAGTGTTATTCTGTCATCACACCTTTAAGTTCAAATAAAGGTTTATTGAAGAATTAAAATTATTACATAAACAATATTTCGTACAAACAGTTATTTAACAATATCTGAAAGCATGAAGGAATACTTGAGAGTGTTGTTAATATATAAAAACCTTCAAGGCATTAAAGTGTAACGTAGAAGATAATATGAATACATTCATAAATTCAGAAGCAATACATATAGCTGCATATGTCCATATATAAAATTAAAGAGGATACTATAGGGATTGATAAAGTAGGTAGAATTATATACAAATAAACATTAGGAAGTCAGGGAGGCTTGGTAACTTCTTGTATCGAAGGCTCAGGGGAGGAAGCGTTTTTTGCTGCTGTGTTTAGAAAGTCTATAAGGGGAGACCAGAGGATGGCTAGGGAGATAGGGTGGACTAGAGCTGCATCTAGGCGGTGATTATGACATACTGCGTACCACCACGCTAAATAGGACAATTTGGAGGAGTCTTTCCAATGTTTTGAAATCTGTTGAAATGCTACAGCCAGTAACAGGTCGATGAGTCTGAGCTGGGAGTGACTTTTGTCCCATTCCGGTGCTAAACTACCTAGGAAAATGTTGGTGAGGGATAAGGGCACTGTAGTATGAAAAATGATATTAATTTGGTGCCAGACTTTTTCCCAAAACTGAAAGACGTGTGCATGTAAATAGCATGTGTTTAAGGTCTGCTTCACTTTGGGAGCATGACCAACATGTGTTAGGGTTTGTGCTATGTATCTTATTAAGATACATTGGAGTGAAAAACAATCTATTGTAAAGAAAGAAAAGTGTTTGTGTTGTGCTAGCGGCTCTAGAAGATTTCCTGAGTTTTAACCAGATTTTATTCCACAAAGTCACAGGCCAATTTGTTTTAAGATCGGATTCCCATGAGAGTTCTAGTTTGGTCTTCTGTCTGTTCTCAGGAGGTTCCATTAGATGAGAATAAATGTTCGAAGCTTTGGGGTTTATGAGTAGAAGATGATGCCATGGGAAGAGGGGTTGGGATTGTGTAGAGGGTAAGGTTTGAAGTTTAGCATATGCCTCAATTAATACCTTCTGCAAGGTCAGAAATTTTGATTTAAAGGAGAAGGGTAACTGATATAAAGTTTGTATTTGTGTGAATGGAATGGGTGAGCCTAGATCAAAAAATTGGTGTACCCAAAGTAGACCCTTGTTCCTCCAAACCTTCCAGTGTATAGGTTTCCTTTTGATAAGGATGAGTTTATTATGTCAAATTGTGGAATTAAGAAAAGAATCTGAGTTATGTGTAACTAAATGGGGTGCGATAGATAATAGTTTACATGATTGTTTAAGTATGGGAGTAGAAAGTTTTTGTGGTTTTCGGGTAAAGGAAAGATATTCCTGGAATGAGAAAGGGGTTAAAAAGAAAGTTCGAGATCAACCCAAAGAGGCCTATTTTCGGATTGAGTATTGATCCAGTGTGATAATTGTCTAAGTTGGAAGGCTTTGTGGTAATTAGAGAAGTGTGGGAAGTTAACTCCACCTTCGGATTTTGGTCTTGTTAATTTCTGTAATGCCATTCTTGGTTTTTTACCATTCCATAAAAAAGAGGTGAGAATGGAATTGATTCTTTTAAAAGAATTAGATGGAATGGAAACTGGTGTGTTAGAGAGAATGTATAGACCTAAAGGTGTCAGCATCATCTTAATGGTGTCTAAACGACCCCACCAAGATAGATGTAAGGGATGCCATCTTGTGGTTAGTGCCTTAAGTTTGTCAAGACATTTATCTATGTTTAGAGAGATGGATGTTTTAATAGAGGACGAGAACCAGATGCCTAGATATTTTATATGTTTAGAATTCCAGGTGAAGTTAGAGATCTTAAAATCATCTTTGAAGGTATATTTAGTTAAAGGTAATATCTCGCACTTCCCTCTGTTTAATTTATATCCTGACACTAGACCGTAATCTTCCACTTCTCCTAAAAAGGCTGTGAGTGAAGACTGTGGTTGGGAGAGAAAGACTAAAATATCATCAGCATATGCTGCTAATTTAATTTGTCGGGGGTCTGAGACAAAGCCAGTGATAGATTGATTTTGGCGGATTTTTGACAGGAATGGTTCTAAAGCTAAATTAAAAAGAAAGGGTGATAAGGGACAACCTTGACGAACTCCTCTTTTAAGATTAAAGTAGGGAGAGATAAGACCATTAGCTGAGATCGCAGCTTTGGGCTCTGAGTAAAGTAAGGCAATTAGGGATATCCTTTTTTCTCCGAAACCGAACCACTTAAGAGCGTGGAATATAAATGGCCAGTAAACCCGATCAAAAGCTTTCTCTGCATCTAATGCAATTGCTGCTAGTGAATCGGAGTAATGTGATGATTTGGAGATAATGTCGAAGAATAAACGTGTGTTATCGGTAATTTCGTCCTTTGACAAAACCTGATTGTTCCTTGCCAAGTATTAGGGGAAGATGTGGTTCTAGTCTTAAAGCTAAAGCCTTGGAGAATATTTTATAGTCCACATTGACTAAGGAAATGGGTCTATAATTTTTACAAAAGCGTGGGTCTTTATCGGTTTTCAGTAATAGACAGATCAAAGCTTCAGAGAAAGAACCAATGGATTTATTTGAGGCTATGAAGGAAGAAACAAGAGTGTGTAAATGTGGGAGTAATAAATGAGCAAAGTGTAAATAAAATTCCACTGTAAAGCCGTCAGGGCCAGGGGCTTTGTCTTTTTAAGAGTCTGTAGAGCATTGAATAATTCTGTTTGTGTGAGATCAGATTCCAGTGATGATAGATCCAGTTGGGGATTGATGTGTTTTTGAATAGTGGAAAAGTATTGGGAGATATCTGTATCAGGAGGTGTATTTTCTGGTGTATAAAGGGATTTGTAGAAGTGAACAAATTCTTGAAGAATGTCAGGGTCTTTGAGTTTTGGTATTTGATTGTCATCTATAATGGAGCCAATATGAAGTTTTTGTTGTTTAATTTTTAAATAATTAGCTAAGAGTTTGCCCGATTTATTCTGGCCTCCATAATACTTTGCAGAGGATTTTAGTAGATATAAGGAAGCCTGTTTAGTAGTCGCTTCATTGAATGCTATCTTCGCATTAATGAGGTCTTTAAGAGAATCTTTTGACTTAGAAGTATAAAAAGAATGTTCGAGCTTTTTGATTTTATCAAGAAGAGTATTATGGGATTTGCGGAAATCTTTGCGTTTGTTTGATACAAATCTAATAATGAAGTCCCTAGCAGTGGCTTTAAAAGCATCCCATATAGTATGAAAGGATAGATCTTCCGTTAGATTAATAGAGAAGAACTCTTGAGAGAAGGAAACAAAAGATGAATTAAACTTATGGTCGAGAAGTAAAGAGTTATTAAAACGCCACTTTTTCGTTGATGTGGAATGATTCAAAAGGTCTAGTTGGATCGAAACAGGTGCATGATCTGAAATAAGTATGGGACCTATATCAGCAGAGCGTAAGGATTGGGCAACGTTTCGTGAAAGAAAAATGTGGTCAATTCGGGATTGAGTCTGGTGTGGGTGGGAGAAGAAGGAGTATTCTCTTGCGGATGGGTTGCAAAGGCGCCATGAGTCTAATACATTTCTTTGTTTAATAGTCTGTATGAAAGCTTTATGCACTGCATTTGAGTGAAAGTGGGAACTAGAGTTTCTATCAAGAAACGTATCCATCACTTGATTACAGTCGCCTGCAAGGATGAAATTATCTGTCGGATACTTGTGTAATAATTGAGAAATGCGTGTCCAAAAGCTTGCATCACCATTAGTAGGAGCATAAATGTTAAGTAGGGATAGTGAGGTCTTCCCTAACAATAAATTTGTGAAAATCCATCTACCTTCAGTGTCAGCCTCCTGAGAAACAAGCTGCGCCTTCAAGGCCTTGTGACAGAGAGTTATAACCCCATTTCTTTTCCCGTCTCCTGGCGAGAAAAAAACCTCACCAACTCAATTTCTTTGAAGCTTTAGTGACTCTCTTTCAGTAAGGTGAGTTTCTTGCAAAAATGCGATATTGGCGTCTAACTTTGATAAGTGGGACAGGACTCTCTGTCTTTTAATAGGGAATTCAAGCCTCTGACATTCCATGAGATAAATTTTAGAGACATGTATCGATTAGAAGAATTAAAGACATAAGTGGACCAGTAAAAGTATGTACGTTAAAAATAGCTTTTTCAAGAAAATCAACAGTAATCGAAAAATAAAGGCTTTGAAGAAAGTTTATAATATGTACGAAGATAATAGATGTGAAAACCAATATAAGAAGAAAGAAAGAATAAAATAAAAAAAGAGAAAGAGATAGAGGACACAATGTAGGAAGGAATGATGAATATAAGAAAATTGGGTACGCAGATAATACATATATACGTGAAATACAAAAGGATATAAGGAAGGAAGGAAACAATGTACAAATAAAAAACTGGGAACAGGAAGGATAAAGAAATAAAAATGATGCGAATGCAATAAGTAAAGATAAGAGTAAAGAGAACATACCTACATAGAACTCAAAACAATGAGTGGGGTGGGGAGGGGGTGAGGCCACATGGAACGATGGGACGTCCAGACTTCACGAAATGAGGCAGGGAAGACTTCAGGACGAAACAACATATATGACGTACGAATCGGACAGACTGAAACGAAACCTGTAAAAAGAAGATATAGTTAACATTATCAAATTATACTATAAGATATTATAATAGAGGAAGGCAAATTACAAACTAGTAACCTAAAATTTAAAAATATATACTAAAACATGCCATCCAAAACAGCTTTATGTAACCTGGGTTACATAGTTAAATAAAGAAGCAAAAAATATAAAAGGAGAACATTAGTAAAAGAAACTGCCTAGAGTTAAACCATACAACAACTTTTCAATTGAACTGAGTACTCATGGTGTCCATTCGGTTTGAAGAATGAATATTGAGAAAACTTTTAACTTGGTTGGGTCTTCATATACTGTGGTGTTATTGTTGAAGGTAACTTTGAAAATGCAGGGATGAAACAAACCAAAACGAGCTCCAATGGAACGAAGCGCTGGTCTCATTGCAAGGAACTCTCTGCGTCGATCTGCTGTGGGTTTAGCATAGTCTTGTGAGAAGAATAGTTGGTGTCCTGAGAAAGAGATCCGTTTCATGAGCCTGGCTGCTTTTAGAACTTTGAGAAGATCTGTGAATTCCAAAAAGTACAGGATAAATCCTCTCGGTTTCCTTATGCTGGAAGAAGCTGAGTGCGTCGGACCGAGACGGTGTGCGCGTTGAATATTGAGAGTGGTGCCTTCAGGTAAATTAAGCATTGTTGGTAAAACTCTTTGGAAGAAGGAAATTGCGTCTGGCCCTTCTGAACCTTCTGCTATGCCATAGATGCGGAGGTTATTCCTCCTATTCCTGTTTTCAAGGTTTTCAACCTGTTTCTGCAGAGCTGTGACTTGAGAATGAAGAACTTCTGTTTTAGCGTATGATGAATTCAGCGTCTCAACATTATGCTCAACCTTGATAACTCTTTCTTCTAGTTTCTCCCAACCATCTGTGAGGAATTGTATTTTGGTATTGGTTTCTTCAACAAATGGTCTTAAGGCTCGGATCTCCTCCAAAAGTAGATCCATGGAGACCGATGAGGTCTGCTTTGGCGGTGAGGGGGGATCTTTTTTTGGTCTTTTAGAGGTTACTTTAGTAACTGCTGAAGAGGCTGCAACAGGAGATGGAGACGCCATTTTAGGTGAGGAAACTTGAGACATTTCCATTTTGAAAAATGAAGCAGTTTGATGTTTTAGACCAGAGATGTGTGTTAGAAATAACACTGACGAAAAATTTTCATTCCGAGCTCTCACAATTATTGAAATTCAATAGCACAACTGCTCATGTCATTAATATCATTTGAAAGAAGAAAAACATAAGTTGAATAACATAGAAATTGTGGCATACATCGAACAATTGAATAAAGATATTTGAAAAGCGCACATGTGACTGAGTATTAATTGAAGGAAATTGAGATGAACCACGTTTTATATGTAAAGTCATTTACAATCGAGAGAAAAAAGTGGAAACGGAAACAGTCTATGAAGAAAGTTGTAAAGTGGGAGCCATTCAAACATAAGGTGAATACTGAGCTGGGAGGATTCGGATAGCGCCATTCAATTCACAACCTGGAAGGATTCCAGCATAGCATGCTGATATGCTGTAGATTACCCATGGACATAGCTCAAAACAGTTCATTCTCAGTCAGTATATTTTGATACATACTCCATATCCTGCTTTGTAGTGTGGACACGAACGACTGCCCTCCACCCCACGTATGGCGCAGAAGCTGTCCTCATGTAACACAATGGGACTCGAGCATACAGCAATGCAAATGAGGCGTCCGTAAAAGACTCTATTACCTCAGAATAGCCCAACAGTGCCGCCTTCTGTGCAGAAACTTGAGACTTCAAGAAAATAGGCCGCGCGTTACATGCGCGCGTACCTCAGGTCGCGAACATTCACAAAATGGCGGCTGACGCCTCTGTCCGGTTGCGGGAGAAAAGAGCGCCACAACTTCAGTTCTTCGTCGGGAGAAACTCTGCAATTCACCTCCGCGGGTGCAGCAACAGCTCCGACATCTGCTCGTAGAAGATAGGGAGCGTACGCCGTGTGTTTGCCTAGGAAAATCCCGTCGTCATAACGCCGTCACTCGCCAGGTCCGGAAAACGCCGCCATCTTCCTTGGGCGCAAGCCACGCCCCCCCCTTCTGTCATCACACCTGATGAGGATGAAGTTTTGTAAAGCATGCAGTTACACAAAGAGGTTGACTTGGAGCTAGCATTCTAGCAGAGCAGACAGAAAAAGCAGAAGGATTGGTTAGAAAGGAAAAGGGTGGGTTTTCAAGGCTTTACGAAAAGCCAAGACATCCTATTTGTCAAAAGCAAGAGGCACTGAATTCCAGTGTATGAGCGGTGCATTGTGGAAACAACTAGTTAATTCGTTTTACTTTGGATTCATCATAACATGTTAGCTATTTTGTTCACAAGCTAAATATTTGTGCACACTTAGACTTTCTTAAAGATACAATGAAAATACTGATATTTTGTTAGTATTATCTACCATGCAATATTTTGATGTAAATGTCTTTTAAGTTCAATACTTACAACGCAATCTTCATCTCCTTACTCACTTTCACAACACCCTACTTTGAAGGTGCTCCTGTACTCTGGCAAAATGCAAGATGTAAAGAACTGTTAATTTTTACCAACAGTGGCTTGTAGCACTTTGTGGGTAATTTCTGTTTGCAGCTCTGTATGTTTTTTCAAAGTACTTTCTCAGTACATTTTGATCTGTGGGCCTGGATTTCTTTTTACATACCATGTATCCTCTTTTTCGGAGGCCCAAATCTCGGGCTGTTGATTGCTATTTCCTCCTTCCTGGCTGCAGCATCCTTTTTTTTTTTTTTACTACCTATCAGTCTTTTTAAATTTATTTAATAACCTGTGTCCTGAATTTCCATTAAAAAGTTCGGGCTTTGAATAATCTAGGGACCTTTTACAGATTTAGGACCAGATGTACGACCCTTTTTTGCATGCCCAAACGGGTTTGCGACCCGTTTGTGCATGCAAAAACCTACAGGGTCATGTACAAAGCCTATTTAGCGAGTCGCAATTTAATTGCGACTCGCTAAATAGGATTTGCGACTCGCAATTAGGAAGGGGCGTTCTAAGGGTGTCCCTTCCTAATTGCGACTCGCTACCCCATGTAAGAATGTTTTACGACCGCAGTTGCGGTCGCAAAGCACTCGCAATTTGCCGCCCTCTTCAAGAAGGTGGTAATGCAGTCGCAAATGGGAAGGGGTCCCAAGGGGACCCCTTCCCCTTTTCAAATGCAGGGGAAAATATTTTTGAGGGGCAGGCAGTGGTCCCAGGGACCACTACCTGCCCTTAAAAAATAAAACAAAAACGTTTCATTTTTTTTTTTTTTAAATGCATCCCGTTTTCCTTTAAGGGCTGCATTAAAAAACAAAACAAAAAAAACTGCTTTATTTAAAAGCAGTCTCAGACATGGAGGTCTGCTGAGCCCAGCAGGCCACCATACCTGGGAGGGCCAGCCATTCCCAATGGGGTCGCAAATTGCGAGTGTATCATTAATATGCATGAGGCATGCAATTTGCGACCCCATTGGGAATCGCAATCAGTGTTGCAGACACTGTTGTACATACCAATTTGCGACTCGCAAATTGCGAGTCGCTATTGCGACGCAATTTGCGAGTCACAAATTCCTTGGTCGTACATCTGGCCCCTAGGTCCTTATTTATAGAGTGGAGGTCACGGTACACCACCGCAAACGTGGCAGAGTACCCTGTCCATCAAACCCTCAGTTCATCTGATGTATAATGAGTCGGGCAAACTGTCATGTTTCCTACGGTGGAGACCCTGCTGGCTTCATCGTCAGAAACCTATACCAATGACCTAATGGAGTAGGGGCTTTTGTTGTAAGAACATTAAACCGCACACCCTATTTAAGAGCAGGCAATAAGATTTTCTTTTTTTCGGTTTGTGACCACGAAGGAAAATCTAGCAGTCCCAAATAGAAAAAAATAATTGACCTCTATAATCTGGGAGAAAACTCCAAAGTTGTCTGGTTCATTAGTAATTTGTTCTTCAAAAACAAGCCACGGCCTTGGGAGTTTGCTTTTGAAAAACAAAAAAGTCTAGTGAGCATCTGCCTGAAACATGCTCTCCAGTCTTTCAATGCCTTCACAAGAGCCACTGTGGTGGAGGCTCCTATGAAAGAAAATGGATCATTACAGGGCTGACGGTGATCTCTAAATATATATGTCCTCTGTCTGTCTTGGTGTTGCACATAATGTCCTCTACCACCCTGATGGACAGAGATAAGGACTCCAAACTCTAAATCACCCCCTTAGTCTAATTTTCAACTGATATATAGGTGCTTAGATCTGTTTTCAACAATTGAAGAATTTTGCCTAAATACTGTATACAAATTTGTAGGTTTCCGAGAGCCATTGGGTAAGAAATTCGCCAAGCAATGGCTGACTGAGGACACGAACCCACATCTGTGTCTTTCAACCAGTTCAGGTCTGGACTGGCCGTAGCAGGCAAGGGCGTTTGCCCAGGAGGCTGGAAGGATGGGGGCCAGTTTTGGAGCGGTGGGGGGCAGTCTTGTTAAGCAGCAGTGCTTCACGCTTGTTCCTCCCTCCCCCCGCCCCCCACATGGGTGGGGGCCAGTCCAACAAAATTGCCAGTGCTGCTTTGGGTTCCCAGTCCGCCCCTGAGTTAATTCCAAGAAAACTAGCAACAATGGGTCACATAGAGCATGTGCGCTCAGTGCCTTTCAACAGAAAACCATCAGCAGGGAGAAAAGCTGTTCTTTCAGTTGTGAATTTCTGTCATTCAGGGCTAAATATTCATTGATGGAATTGGTGACCAGCTGTCGCTCCATGCTTCGTGACAGTTTTTTAATGTCACTTACATGATAAGCCATCACAGCCTTATTTTGCTCTGCTCGTTCTTGTATTTTTCATCTTTTCAAGAATTTTGTTTCCTGTTGCTAGAAGATGATTTGTTCTGTAAAATCAAGTATGCTTTCTGTTAAGTATCACAGAGTTGAACTTTTCCAACTTTGTCCTTTGATGTCATATGTTGAGATCAATAAAAAAAACTTCAGGTAAAAATTAAATCTTTATACATATAAATAATTTAAAAAAAAACAAAACAACTGAAAGAAAGCCAGGTGTTGGCTTTGTAACCTGTAATTCACTTTGTTTGTTTGACACATTCATTGATTTTTAGTGTTAACCAGTTGAGGAAATGTAGTAATTGATAAATTTGTGTTTTCTTCTGCATTCATTAACATCATTTGACGATAGTGTTTTTGTTTACATAGCTCACCACTTTCATTGGGCTCATACTTGTATCTTTTAATTATAGGTCCTGACTGCTCACTGCATGTGCCCTCTACGGAGTCCTACTGGACGCTGCCAAACGTGAAGCCATTCAGTCCTTCGGTGGGTCGCGCCTCCCACAAGGCGGTGATGCATGGGAAGTTCATGTGGGTGATCGGTGGATATACCTTTAACTACAGCTCCTTCCAGATGGTGTTAAAGTAAGTGATCACATCTTCATCAACATATACAGCCACGGTACTTTACTGATGCTGCGGTCCAAGCAATCCTTCCATTTAAGATTATATTCTTTGCATGTAATGGCTTCTTAATTGGCTGTCACTCTTAAGCAGTGATGTGATATCCTCAGTTTTTCTATTAGTTGATGATGGTTAGATTAGAGTGTTGGTATGTATGAAAAGTAAAACTCTGTTTCCTTTCTTGTTTTTTAAGAAACTACAAGAGGGTCTTCATCCAACTTTAAAATAAATAAATCAATCATTTCTGTGCCATATAAAAAAATACCGTGTAATCATGGAGGCCAACTCATGTCCATAAGGGGTATGACCTCTGCTTGTACAGTCGGGCAGAGGGTGGTTGCTTGATGGAGGGTTTGGTCAGGTGTAGGAGGGTAATCTGATATCAGGCTGTTTGGGCCTTTATGTCGACATGGCCTTTGAATAAAAGGCATTGTAGCAGCCAGTTGGCCTTGCCGTTTAATTCAGCTAAAGCATAATGTCAGGATGTAGATTGCATATCATTGAGAAGTATGGATTCTGATTTTGTGGAATTTAGTTTTAGGTAGGTGGTGGATGCCCAAGGCTGGTTGAAATGTAAGTAGTGTTTTATGTCAGTTGCAGAAAATGCTTTTATGTGGAGTTGCTTACCATCTGCACAATGGTGGCGTGAAGCATCCCTAGGGGATACAAATAGAGGATGAATGTTAACTGGGTAAGGTTGGAACTCTGTACAACCTCTTGTTTGATAAGGGGAAAGTGATGAATTTGAACCTATTGGGGAAGCTATTTGAACATATTGTTACAAATACATGCATCTTTGTGTGTCCAACCCCCCCCCCCTCCCCAATAGATCCTCTTCCCATGACTATCGGCCCCCTGCACCTGCTGCCATCTTTGATTAATGGGGTTCAACCCTGAATCAAAGTAAGAGGTGTTGGTAGGGAAATGTCCACTTTGTTTGTCACTCCTTAATGAAAGTTTGCATGCGGGCACCTTCTACTTGTAGTTTGGTTCTAAAGTGAAATCATCCAGAACAGGTGCTCTCTGGAAGGATTGCACTGTAGGTGGTCATTGGCATGGCTCTTTTCTACTTAACATTTCAGTAAGTCTTTTCTCTATTTTTCTTACTCTGCATGACATTGAACTTGTTTGATATGCCTCCCAGGATATGAAATCTATCTGTGTACTGAGAGCAAATGCGCCTCTGCACATAGGATTTCAAACTAATTCATTTGATGTGTAGTTTATTCCTAGTCATCAGTATTACATTCACAACGCCTCGTCCTCTCATTTAATGTGTCTTTTTTATGACACGGTTAAGCCCAATAACATTACAAGGATCCTAAGAAAACCTGAACATCAACATAATCTTAGTTTCCTTTTCTAGCCTTATAAGAGGATTTCTAGAGTCTACGCCTTCTCTTGAGACCTACCAGCCTTTTTTACTGCAATGCATTTTTCACACCATATTTGAATATTTATTTTTGTTTACATTTTTTTCATATCCAGGAGTAATTTTGTTTGAAGTGTATCCAAGTCTTCCCTTTCTTATCTGGTGGCTGATTTATTTTTGTTTTTTCACTATCATGCTTTGTTTCCCTCTATTTCCTTTTTCTCTTCATGTCCTTGATTTCAAATGCAGTTGTGAATTTTGATCCTAGCACAAACAGGAGTCCGGAATTTTCCCCTCACAAATTTCCATAGACTAAATCTGTCGAAATTTATCATAGGAAAATGTGCAAAAAAACTCAGATACATGCTTTTAAAATTACTTATTTTTTTTCCTGACAAACTCGAAATCAGAGGCCTTTCCCACACCCAGTAAATATCTCTATGCGGGGAATCTATATTTACCATTTGCAGTAAATCCTCCCTCAGCTCTGAGTTTTGCCAAATTCTGATTGAGTGCCACAGTCTAAGCTAGAGAGAGGCCTGCAGTCTTTGTGACTTGAAAAAAGAAGACGCAGTGAACATGTCCACTTTTTGACGTCAGATCCGGATTCAGTGTTCATGTATGATACTATTCTCAGACTCCTGCATGTCAAAGGTGGATACATGTGTAGGACAATCGAGACCGCTCCTTGTGCCAAACAATGAGCTGTATATTAACAGGAATTAGAACATTGGAATGTTGGGAGCTCCATTGTAGACAATGGAGTGCTCCATGCTTCTACGGGCCAGTAAAGGCCCGCAGAGAAACATTCCAATGTTTTACAAAGGCCTCTCGGAGCTCGAGGGGATTTAAATCCCCTCAAGCTTCGAGAGGCCTTTGTTTTATTTGTTAGAACATTCTGCCCTCTAGTGGCGGGCTATAAGGCTATATTAGAACATTGAAATGTTGGGAGCTCCATTGAAAACAATGGAGTAGCTCCGGGCTTATAATGGCTGGTATACGCCCAGCACTCCAACATTCCAATGTTTGTCTTTTTGTTTCTCCATTTTTAATTTAGAACATTCTACCCTTAGTGGGTGGAATGTTCTAATAGCCTTATAGCCCTTCTGCCTCAGGCTATACCAGTTGTTAAAGGCCCTCTCCCTCGTTATAGGCCCTCGCCTGCGGCTCGGGCCTATAACTCTGGATCAGGGCCTTTAACAACTGGTATAGCCCTCAGCAGCGGGCTATAAGGCTATATTAGAACATTGGAATGTTGGGAGCTCCATTGAAAACAATGGAGTAGCACCGAGCTTATAATGGCTGGTATAAGCCCGGAGCTCCAACATTCCAATGTTTCTTTGTTCACAGCTGTGGCTGTGAACAAAGGATTCAGGGAGCCTGAGGGGATTTCAATCCCCTCGCGCTCCCTGAAACCTTTGTTTAATTTGTTAGATCATTCGCCCTCTAGTGGCAGAATGTTCTCTTAGCCTTATAGCCCTTCGTAGCTGGGCTATACCGGCTATTAAAGTCCCGCTCCCTTGTTAAAGGCCCTCGCCTTCGGCTCGGGCCTTTAACGCTGGAGCGGGCCTTTAATAGCCGGTACAGCCCGCTACGGCAGGCTATAAGGCTATAATGAAGGATGATGAAGCCCATATTTTTCACACCTCTTCTTTGCCTGACCATTTGTATTCTTCTGATGCGAAATGTTTCCACTTCTCTCTTTTACCACAGCAGAAAGTAGTTTTTACCTCCTCAATGTGTGGTACTACTCACTTTAGGTCTGTGGACTAGTTGGAAGCTGTCTAAATTCACGTCCCATAATTTTATTTTGTCTATTGCATCTAGCTTGGCAGCTGTTTCACTTTCAGGTTTAACTCCTCCCTGGAACCTTTGATTCCTGCCTCCACCCCCAAAGGGAATTTTGTTTAAAATATAAAATCTTACAGGATGTGCCTACTTAATATAAATGTTACTATTTATTATCTAATCCAATCCAACAGAAACGTCTGTTTTGTCCAGGTATTCATTTGGATAGTTATACGGTGGAAAGACTATTTTGCTTATCTTGTCACTGAACTATGGAACTCGCGCCCTGAAAAAAATGAATAAATGAAAGCTACTTTTAAAGCGCGCTAGTGCTTGCACAATATGATTTTTGGTGCAAAAAAGGGCTAAGCAGATTAATTATTAACAAACAAAATAGTCTTTAACTTTATGCAAAATGAGGACTAATCTTTGATAGGTCGAATTTCTGGGGTAGTGTGTAGCTGCTAGCACAGCAAAACACCTGCCATCCAATCTGTCTAAGGTGATCCTTAGAAATTTGAGGTAATTTGCTAATACAGAGCGCGAGAAAGGAGTGTACAGATCACAACGTCTACCCACAATAAAGCAAAGCAGTTCTCCTAGAAATCAATAGCCACATCACTTCCTCCCACTGAATCAAAGTGATTCAGTTCTTAGTGTTCAATGGAATTGTGGTGATGCAACAAGAATTGCTGTGCTATGCTATTTCCATGAGCCATTCATATTTGGGTCAACAGGCTCAATCCTAGCCTTTGCTGTGTTTGTTCCATGTTAACATATGGAATGAAGTCCTCTCGTCCCAGCTCCTGGTGCACGCACGTTGCCGTCATCACAAAAGCAACCGTTTAATTTTGTCTGTTAAAGCAATGTCCGCTCCTTTTAAAGGGATCTACTCCACGCATGAGCCTTTCCTCTCCAAGCATCAGCCATGGCTCATCTATCTATCCTTCCTAGCTTTCTGTACTTCAGAGTCCTAAAAGCAAGCAAACTGGATATAGTGGACACTCCATTTCAAAGTTGTCTACCACTCAAAGGCACAACTTGCTTCAGACACATAATTATCTAGCTTCTTAAAAGCTTCCTTTCTTGTTCTTTTGGACACTTTTTAAAAATAAATAGCACAACTACAAGTTGATGGTTGAAACTGGAGGACTGGATGAGCTACTCATGCATTACCAAGGGCATATTAAGAGCTTTGTGGGGGGCTGAGAATAATGGGGGTGTAACAATCACTTACATTATGGAATAAAATACCCACCTCCAAGTCACCTTAGACTTCCGTGATGTCATAAAGGCAAGCTGCCTGTGGCCATGGTACCACTCGGTGTTTTGCAGCATCTTTATTATGTATATCGGAGCACTTTATCCCCTACATTATAAAAATCCTTTGGTGTTGCATGATAACACTCTTAATTACAGCCCATCTAGCTTCACCAAACTCTGAGATAAGCACATCTGCTTTTGCCCCTTCTTAGGCCTTTCCTACATGACCTATTATACATGATACAATACATAGAATGAGCCTGGTTCACTCCCTCGCTCGTGAATGGTTGGTTTTCTTGTCTATCTCAGTTCCCTGCTCCTGATTCGATGGCTTTCCTCGCTCTTCTTATGTCTGAGCCATCCAGGAACATGTCGGTCTCACCGTGTTTTGAATGGATATCATGCATCTTTCAACTGCTGACTTGAGACCACTGAACTGCATATGAGGGACTATTTTCTTTCCCTCTTTTTCTGTTCTTAGTCTTCTTTCTCACCGGGATTCCCCACTCTTTCTTTATTATACAACACTTCAATGCTCCACCTAAGAACTGCCTGCCCCCTTAACTACTGATGGGTGACAATTTAAAAACGTTTTTTTCCCATTTCAAGATGGCAGCCCACTAGTATGCATGTGCAGTGGGCTTATATACTTACATTTTTAAGAGATCCCATTCAAAGATAGTCGTCACAGATTTTAATGCATTCACTGTAGCTATCTTTGAAAGAGGTTGTTTAAAATAAAACTAAATACATTGCATAAATCTTTTCTGCGGGTGTGCACACACCCACACCAGCCATCTTTGAAACCAAAGCTAAATAGATTGCAACCTGACTGCTGTGGATGTGTGCTCATCCAAGGTGGTAATCTTTGAATGAGGGTTTTATTAAATATAACAAAAACATTCAAAGCGGACTGCCCCGAATGTGCAAATTTGTTCCAGGGATCCATATCCTGATCTCAAATAGTGGATGGCCAAATTCCATGATAAAGAAGCTAAACCTCTGTATCTCCCTAGCGCACTGGGCCCAAAACTCAGGGTGGAAAGGGTTATGGACATTACAGTTTGCAGCTGGTGAATTCTGGGCAGGAGGTGATAACAGCCATATAAAGACCTAGGCTGGCCGGTGGCCATCAAGCGGATGGCTGCATAGAGACTAGTGCATCGGAACAGGCTCAGGATGATCTGACTCCCAAGCACCCTTCAGCAGCCAGGCAACAGGTTATGCCTGAAAGTGAGAGCAGTCAAGCCTCCTAGCACTTGTGCCCTCAGCTCTTAGAGTCCTGTTAGAGGGTTTCCAGTACACTCTCCCATTCCAGTCCTCAACAGGTTTGTCCAGCCAGCGTCTGTGTGGGAGAGAAAGCTCCAAACATGGGATATTGTGGTTCCCTTAGTATACGTCTGTTACCGGTTATTAGGAACCGATGGAAGAATGTATGTGTTTTGCCCAAATAATTACCTTATCATTGCTATATAAATTAAATTAGTTTTGCATCTCTCCCTAGGACAACTGGAACTCATATGCTTCACTTTCCTGCTGATCTTCTGCTGGGAGGGTCAATTAGGGCTGTGACCTAGCCCCCAATTGAACCCCCTCCTTCTTGCCATGTGCTGTAGCCTGGAGTCTAATCAAAATTTGGGCATATTTCTCTCACCCTTAGTCCTGTCCAGGACCAAAAGGGTTAACCTAACTTTCTTTCGGACTTGTCACCCTGCGGCCTTCCTGTTCACTGGGGTTCAGATTAGGGGTATGGCAGCCTGGCATGGTGTAGCATGACCTGCGTTCTCTCGCTCCAGCATGGAGTTGTGTAGCAGCCATTAAGATCACAGGACAAATGTCAGGGGCTACCTCTATCCTCGGGTACAGAAGAGAACAGCACATTTAGCAGCATCAAGGGTTGACAGGAGTGTCTTGCAGTGATAGCTGGGTGGCAGTCTGCTGGCAATGGATAAAGCCCTCTTTTCAGTGCCTAATCCATACACAAGGTTGACTTGCCCTCTTCAGATTCCATACTTTATTAACAAAAATAAAATAATCGCTGCACTACACAATTGTCACACTTATTCGGTAAAGCAATAACATGCATTGGTGTTACTAATCTCCCTCAAACACTGGTTCAACTGGTGGGTGCTAAAGAGTCTGGGGCATAGCTGGAGAAGGCTTTCCACATTTTCCATTTCTTATGAGGTTTTGAATTTCCCTACGTCCATGCCAGTGCTCTACATGCTGCATGGCCAGTCTGATGTGGTAAGATGCTTTACTGTTTTTTTGACTTCTTCGTGTTGACTGACTGAACAGTGACTCATTTGAGGGGTTATCCAGTGACGTTTTTGTGTTGTGGAGATTTGTTCTTGATTTCTCTGCCGTGAGTTGGGGTTTCATTTTTTGGGGGAGACTCATCTGGAACCGAGGCGTGATTATTATAATTTTATTTTATTTGCTCAAGTTTTCTTTGAAGGGCAGGTTAGTATCCACTTAGAAAGTTAGTGATTTCGCACAGTTGATAGGGATCCCCTTGGATCCCCTTGTCAGAATGTTCTGCCTAGATCTGGGGATGATGTTCGCTTCCATTGTTGAGAACAAACTCCACAATGGTGGGATTAATCTGCGGCGGATGGTACTCACGTGCCTGAATGGCATTTAGGTGTGCAGTTAGCTATGCAATGTCATTGGATGGCAAAACATTAAGATGTATTTATCTGTCATTGGCAGATTGCTCAATGGAAATGTTTGTTATTGAAAAGCACACCAAGGGGCATGATGTTGAAAGGGTTTTAGCAGTCGCAAACACTTAATTACCAATAAATCACTTTTTGTATGCTCTGATCCCATTTTGCGATTTAAAAAACTTTTTCCAAATAGCAAAATGGGTTTAGAAACCAATACCAAATTTGGAAGGGGTTTGTGTTATGGGCGTTCCTTCCAAATGAGATCCATTAAGGTATGGATCAATGGTTTGCAATCATAAGTCCGATCACAATTCATTGATTTGTTATGGACTCCCAAGTTGGGATGGTAACTAATTTGCAATGGGGAAAGGCTCCTCTTTGTATCCCTTCCCCATTGGTGTGGCAGCTTCAGGAGGAGTGGGCAGTGGTCCAAGGGGATCACTTCTTGCTGTCACTAAAGTTTTCCAAATTGGAAAACTTTTTTCTTTTAAAGTATTCGGTTTTGGAGAGCAATCACAAGGATGGGGGGTTTCTGTTCCTTTCAGGCCACCATCCATGTGATTGTAGTCAATCACAGGAGGTCGCAAATTGCGACCTGCCTAATTTATGTTAAATAAGAGGGTCGTGTTGCGACCTCCTTCAGTTCAGTATTTTGTGAACTGACCTATTTGTACTTGGTTCAGTTTGGAAATGTAGTTATAAAAAGTTGAGGCACAAATTGCAAACCGTTTTCGTGATTATCTTTTTACATAAGGTCCAAATTTCCTTGGTGACAGTAATGAACCGGGAGAGGGCGGGACCTCAAGTCCCTGGAAGAAAGGAAGAGAATGCCCATGCGAGCAAAGGGAGTGAAAAAAGGTGTTGGTGATCAATTTTATTGAACAGTGCTCACTGTTCAAGAAGCACAAGGAGATCATGTCTCCTTTGTCTATGATCCTCAGTTGTACTACTGGAGTGAGTGATTTGTCAAAGGAGCAATATCCTTTATTAGTGCATTATCACAAATGTTGGCTTCTATCAAGATGATAAGGCTCTTCAGAGGGTCAAAGGAGAGCAAGCTGTGGATACTGCAGATATGTGTAAATGTATTGCTTGGGGTTCTTGTAATCTGTTTTGTGCCTGTTTTGTGCCTGAGAGTGTTCATTTTATTGGTACAGTTGTGACTGATGTAGTTTTAGTTGATTTTACATGTGTGGGACGAGGTAGTTGGTTTAATGTCTGTAATCATTGTAGACTGAAATCAATTTTTGTTGGTCTGGCTGATTTTCACTGGTTTATGGTACTCAAGGAAATGTGTTTCGTGCCAGCATCTTACAAATTTCAGATCATCTCTCTTATTGGAGACGCTTCTGTACCAGGTGGTGGATGGTTTGGCTATGTTTTTTTTGGTGCAGAGTGATCTACGAATGGCAGTCATTGTGTGAACTGTTGTGTGCATGTGTTTAGCTGTGCGTTGATGGTGCCTTTATGGGTGACTGATACAGTGGTTAATTTGTAAAGCAATAAGTGCCAGAGCACTCAACAGGAGGGCATGGCCGCTTGCACCATCCACTGCCCCTGCTGCCAGTAACAGTACCAACACAACTACTAACCATCACACTCCTACAAGCGTGGCCAGTAATACTATTCAAGGCCCCCAAAGTTATAAGAATGTCTTAGATGGCACGTATTAGTGACTGATAATGTATATTAGATTAATAAACAGGTGGTGCTGTGCTCATACCCATATTTGGCAGACAGCGTCACCATGTAGCAGACTGTCACAAGCACCAGTGCCAAGAATTAAGTGCTGGTGCCAAGCACCAGAAACCACCGGCTCAAATTAAGCACTGGACTAAGAGTGTGATGAGTGCCTGATACTGGATGTCAAGGGGTGTCTGATAGTTTGTGTTGGTTCTACTGCTTTTGAGTATCCAAAGTGTTGGCTCGCACCACCTGCAGCACATTTCTGTAAATGGTGGTAGGACATATTGGGAACCTCCTGAGACTGCCCAGGGATTAGATGGTTCCACAGCCCATCACATTCAGAATTGGCCCTTAACCAGCTGTATAAGATGGTCAAGAGGGGGCAGTGTAAGACTTAATGGAAGGCCTGGTCCACAGCATGATACTGCAAGGGTGACCAGACAAAATGACTGCTGAGGGCATGCCCACTTATCTCTCACCTTGTGCTGCACTTATTTGCTCCCACAGATCTCGGCCCTAACACGACCCTAAGAATTGCCGAAGCTCCCTAGATAGCCATCATGGTGAGACCCCAGGAACACAGGTCCACTGAGACAGGCAGAGGGGAACTGCTCCCCCAAGAGTTTCTGACAATGTCAAAATCGTCCAGGCAACTCCTCTTTGTAGAGGCAGTGGCTGGAAAGCAGAGCAGAAATGGGAGGGACACGGAGACCCCGCTAGGCACAACCCTGAAGGTCATCATGAAAGAACTGGCTGCGCTTAGAACAACGCTCTCGGAGGTAGCTGAAAACACCTCCAAACCCTCTGCAGATATCCAAACTATCTGTCAAGATATTTGCTCCTTTAACTGAAGACTGTCAGGTGCAGAGGCCACACATGACTAAATCAACCAGAGGTTGGCGTCCTCTATAGAATGGGATCAAGACCACTGGTACCTCAAAAGAAGATTGTGGAACTGGAGGACCTGAATCACTGAGACAACCTTCGGATTTCTAGACTTCCCTGAGAAACTGGAAGGGGACAACATGATGGGATTCTTCGCCAGCTTCATCCCAACCATCACCAAGATCCCCTTCGATCCACCTCTGGAGTTTCAGTAGGCTGAATTATTTAGACCTCCATGCCAAACAGGCAAAGAAGGCCTGAAAAAAATAATAGGCTGTTTTTTACATCATCAACAGGCTTGTGCTGTAGTTCTGAAGGCGAAAAAGAGAGGTCCTTTTCTCTTTGAGGACCACAAGATCTACATTTTGCAGAACTTCTCCCAAGAAACCATGACCACATGAAAAGATTCATGCAGCTACGCTCCATTCTTAAACTCTGGGCATTCAATATGTCCTCCTGGATCTGGAAATAATGCTCATAACCCACAATAATACTGCCACAGAATTCGATAATCCCAGACAATTGGAAGGATATTTGGAGGCACTTTCAGCCACAGGAATAGATATTGGAACCACCACACTGACCCAGCGCGTACTCCTGTTGAGGAACGTCTTTGAGTTAAAGAAGTCACCAAACAACGGTCCAGAGGGGCGAAATCCAGACATGCTCGCAAAGAGCCCCAAAAGAGAGACAAATCTCAGTCTCCCTTGAAGACCAACTAATTTTCATGAACTTCCTTTCATCCCTGGGGGTATCTGCACAGTCCTGTAATGGTAGGAGCTCTTGGTGGCGCATCTACATACACGTCTAGATCATTGCTCCTTCCTTCCTTCTCCCTTTCTCTTTTGTACCACGGATTACTCCAATTTCCACATAGACCTACAGCTACTGTAGACCCTTGGTCAACATGCCCTTGTATCTCGCTGCATATCCAACCACTCGACCAAAGAAGGGACATCACTAGTCCCTGACCACAAGCCTCATTGCAGCCCATGCCCCCCCTCACCTCATTCCTTATTGCCCACATACCACAGGCAGCTTACTAGTGTCTCTGGCAAAACCACTTCCCGTAGTAGGCCCACATCTCATGCCCTTAGAGACAGATGGTCTCTCTTTAAATGCTGCATCACCACCCCGTTAACCTTCCAGTGCCTACCTCTATTCGAACCTCTTACAACTCGCTGCAGACAGGAACATGCACAAATGCCATATTCTAACAAGGGGACACTCGGAACATGGCCTATTGCTTGCTCATGTACCTCCCACCATGCCCTTGACAACACACGACTGGTGTTAATGTCTCAGCGACAGCACTTCTTAGTGGTTTACCTGAATGTTAATGGGCTTTCAAGTTTTATCAAAAGGAAAAAAGTACTTGATTATACCCTGTCGCTATTGCCATATATAGCCCTCCTTTAAGAGACGCACCTCTTTAAGTCAGAAACTCCAGAGAGAATGGGAAGGGAGAGAGTACCATGCTAGCATACTCACCCCAGGAGAGACACTGAGGCCCACTCTAACAAATTGTATCATAAGAGCAGGGTCGACATACTACTTGCAAAACACCTCCCGATGAAAGTTCACAAAGTTTGGAGAGCTCCTCACTATCATTTAGGACCGATACACTCAAAGAGAGACACCAGGTATAGTTCGAATTCTGCATCAGTAATCTAAAAATAAGAGTTACTTTGGGGTGACTGGAACATATAATTCAAGACTCCTACATGGATAAATCAGACCACCCCTTATCCCCCAAGGCCTCAGACAGGGGGCTTCTCAAGGACATTATGGCAGACTTTTCTATGGTAGACCCTTGAAGAATCCTGCACCCCGCGATGACATACTACACCTACACTTCACGCGTTCATGAAAACCACATGCAGATTGATTTTTTTGTTTTGTTTTGTTTTCTACGCCCCTCCTAGATCATTTATTAGACACCACCATTCTGCCCACAGGGGCTTCTGATCATGATGCTATACAGATCTGGCTCAATATGGGTTCTTTGAGACGGCCTGGGAGTCAAATGAGACTAAACTTTTCTCAATACAACTCCCTGATGACAAAAAAGGTTGCTTTCGCACCTTCAAGTCTTTTTAGAGCACATTGAAGGGACGACTGACTCCCCTGGCTACTTCTGAGTGGCTGGAATGGCAACAATTAGAGGGGAAATATTGTGTGATTCTGCCAGCCGGAAATAAGAGGCCTCACACAAAAAGCTTGAAAGCAACACACTTTCTGTTGAGTACTCCTCTTCGCACTCGTCAGATACACTACAAGCTTTGCTACGAGCTAAGCACAAGCTTTATGCATTATACATCTCCAAAGCAGAAACTACCCTGCTCTGCGTTAAGTAGACATTATGAATGGGAAGAGAAAACAGGCCAACCTTTAGCCCTGCAGACACATCAACAAGAATCCTCTTGCACCATAACGGCCATTCTGCTCCCTGATGGCAGATCACTTGAGCACCTACTTGATATCCTCGAGACCTTTAGGGGCTATTATGAATATCTCTGTTCAGCCGAGGTCACTGGGCAATAGAGGATACTATATCATTTATAACACAATATGAGATTCCCCGACTCACCACAGACCAACAAAAGTCGTTTGCGGCTGAAGGTTAAAGACGTAATTGACAGTCTCCCATAGAGCAATTCCCTGTATGGATGGCTACCTGGTCAAGTGCTATAAAATGCATAAAGACCTCCTGGTCCGCTTGTTATGCAAAGTCTCTGCAGAAGACCAACCTATGCCTACCACATTAACTGAGGTCAATAGTGCGGAAATTACCCTTCTCCTTAAACGGGGTGAGGACCCACTCAGATGCGAGAGCTACAGCTGATCTCTTTGCTTAATGTTGACACAAAGATCCTGGCCAAAATCCTGGTGAACCGGTTTAAACACATCCTTCCATCCCTTATATATAAAGACCAGGAGGGTTTTGTCCCATGCAGTACTTTGGCATCTCATCTTCGTGCCCTGGTCCTTGTCCTCTGGAGGGTCCGCTGTGGCGGGATGAAAAGCTAGCATTGTCCCTCAATGCTGAAAAGGCCTTTGATAGGATGGAGTAGAGTTATATGTTCCAGGTTCTGAGAGAGACGGGAATGGAGCAGGTGTTCATGAACAGAATACAGAAACTCCACACTCATATGGCAGCTAAGGCCACCGCAATGTTTACACTTCTATACCTTTTGACATACACAGAGGCACACGGCAGGAATGCACCCTTTCCCCCCTGTCATTCATCCTTGCGTTGGAGTCATTAGCAATATAAATTTGAAACTCACCAGACATCCACAGCATACTGATACTAAGTGGTGAACATAAGATATTGCTCTACGCTAATGACATTTTAGTAACTCTCGGCCTCCTTCTTGAGAGCACTCATAGATCTTATGTCCCACTTCTTCTCCCTGACTGGCTACAAGGTGAACTGGGATAAGTGCAAAACCCTACCACTCACTGACTATACAACGCCAGCGGCCATAGACGGTCTACTGGTTAAATGGTCGACCACCACCTTGAAATACCTAGGGATAAAAGTTTCCCCGGGCCTGAAAACTGTGGTGGAACTTAATTGTTGGAATGGGTGAATACAGTGTCAGTGAATACTGTGATATGTGCAAGTCCGAAAACGGCAGTACCAATAAATGCAATGTCAACGTATGCCACAACCTGTGCCCGTACGACAAAGGCAATACCAATAAATGCAATGTCATCATATGCCATCACCTGTGCCCACACAACCGTGTTGATACTGGCAGTGACGATGTCAATGTATGCCATAATCCATGCACGAATGACCATGTTGTCACCAGTAAAAACAATTTCAATGTATGCCATGATCTAGGAATGCATACCTATGTCAATATCAGTAAAGATAATATTGATGTATGGTATGACAACTGTACATGATGTTGAGAATGTTGATAAAAATGACACCAGTGACTGCCATATTATTTTCAGGTGTTCCAATGAACTCGTATCATTGCTGCTGGATTTACCCAAGGTGATCTCCCAATCAACCCTGAGTCAGAGATACGTGGTCAGGCAGGTCCTGCGATCCACATCCACTCCTATCGAATGACAGGTTACAGGTGGGGTCTCTCTTAGCCTAAAGACAATCGCAAGCCCAGGAAAAACTCTGATCGATCCCACAGATAGATAGTTGCACTATAAATAGGTCTGAGGAAATTGGCCCCAATAAAACACATTTGGCCAAAGGCTTGCATTCCCCAAAAATACCACAAAGCTAGATAGTACATGTAGATAGGACCAATCAGCCAATCAGCACACGACATACACACCGCATATAGTGATCACGCGCTCCTCATGCCGGATATCTGGACACATACACACTGGCCCACATTAGCTCTCCCCAAGGTTGAGAGCCATCTGTGTCCAAACTTGTTAATTTATGACTGAGATGTTTTTCAGGAATGTAGAAATTACTTAATTGTACCTTCCGAGATGTATATAATGTCAGCCAAAACTTTGTACACCAAGAGACTTTCTTCAGACGCATTCTGTCGAGACTCTCCCAGCCGCTGCGTTCAATTAATCCAACTTGCTCCTGTTTTGCCAAACACCTCTTGTTTTTTCATTTGTTTAAGGTAAATTCATATCCGAGCAACATAATCTCGAACCTTTGAACATGAAAATCAAGGCAGACTTTCATCGCTGGTCATAACTCAACCTCTACTTCTGGGGAAAGACTCAACTAATCAAAAGGAACGTGATGCCTAGACTTAATTACTTGTTCATCATGAGTCCCCTGCGTATCCCCAACTGCATGATGGTGGCCATTGAGAAATCCCTGAAAACATTCTTATGGGGAGGGCATAAACCACAGCTAAAACTTGGGCAACTGCACGCCGCAACAGTGAAGGGCGACATGGGAGTGCCAAACTCATTTAATTACTGGTTGGCATCGCAGTTTATGCAGCTCTGATATGTCCTACACAACTCATTGGACAATTCGAGATGGGTGCAAATGGAAGCAGCCCTTGTTGGGCAATTCAGAGGTTTAAAAATGCTCTGCAATGAAGACCCTGACAATTTGATAACATAACATCCATTGCTGAACTCTACAGTTCACTCTTGGCATATGGCGCACAAACTGCTAAATATGAACCCAAACACACCCAAGGCCCTCTAAAGTGCAATGCTTCATTGTTGATTGAGGGAAGTGTTTGAATCCAAATGCTCTCCGACCTTATCATTGACCGAGAGTATCATTATTTTGTTGATGCCCAAGCTCAATTCTGCTTGCACACTAGCCATATTTGGGACTAACAACAACTTCTGCAGTGCCTGAGGATGACTCTGGGCTTCCCCCATTGACAATACAGTATTCACAGATAATGGATTACATGTGAAAATGGGGCTTGCACAAAGGGTTGGTCTCTGGCCTGTATCAAATCCTGATAGCCCACTAATATTCCGCCTGTTCTCCCAGTCTTTGAAGACAGGGTGGCCAGACTGGCTACACACCCCATACTCAGGCGAAGACTGGGTGGACCTCTTAGCCACCCATGCTCGACACCTCAGAGAATCGCATCTGAAGTTTATCAAGTTCAAGATCACACTGGACACCCCTGAGGCTCCGCAGGTCCTTGATACACCTGACAGTGTCACGTTGAAGGTGTGGATCCCTGGAAGGGGATATCCTCCACTTGTTATGGGAATGCCCTATCCTGACAACATCATGAACACATTTTAACAGATGGTGTCCTTCACTGGCCCCCTGAAAGCACAAACAGCCATGCTTCATGATTTTGACCAATGTCCTAGTATTGCTAACTAACAGTCATGATGGCTTGCCTTGCCCTGGCCAAAATCTGTATATTGAGACTTTGGTAGACAATATCTGCCCAACATCCGATACTTGGTTTCAGGAGATGTAAAAGGTTGCCTCCTATGAACAAATAATTGCTAGTTGGAATGGCCGCTTCGACAAATTCTGGGACAAATGAAGAGACTTTCTTAAGGATCCTTGAAACATTGACTTTGACATTGGTTTCGCCCTCAGGATGCCCAGGTCATGCTAGGCGACCGGACTGCAAGTGCCCTCACCATGCCCCCTACACAACGACACTTGCATCCATGGCAGCTCCACTTATGCGATACACTATACGTAGGTGTCTCCCAGAAAACGCTGCAGAATAGGACCACCATGGATCCACACAGAAACTGTTGTGAGGGAATGGCGGTCTGGGGGCTCGCAGAGTGGTTTGTACTCTTTCCTTTGTTTCAGTTCTCTTTTGCTTCCTTATCTTCCTCTGGTCCCTGTAGTGGTCTTCAGTGCTCTATAAGCTCTCCTAGATTGTTGATTGTCGGTCGAATCCGGAGTCTGATTTTACCTAGGGGACTTGTATGTTGCATTGACGAGGCCTCTCTTTGAAACTATATATGATTGTTCTGGTTTTTGTGTTTTGCTAGTCACTCATCGTGAGAATAATGATGCCTCCAAATGACAATGGTTATTTCTTGTATGTACACTACTTGCAAAACCCAATAAAGAAATGTTAATACAAAAAATGTAATTTATAAGTTCCACTCTGCTTAAAAAATAATGTCACTGTAAGCCATTTCCAGACTGATAGACCTTTGATATGTGTATGGAATACACATGATTCGTATAAGGTAAAACCAAAAAAAGAAGTCTTTTATCTATAAGGAGGATCTTAATGTTTGTTTCCTCGAAAACAATTTTCATTTTGTTTCACATGACCTTATAGAATGTTAATAACGGTACTTATGTCCAGTGGAAATACATGCAGCCCTACTGCAGCTTCGCATTTTGTTTACAAACACATTTCTGTGTATTTGGCGAAAAAATATATCTCCTTTTTGTATCACCTTTAATCTTTTCATTTGCATGTCTTCCATAGTGCATGAAATAGATGAAATGGTAGCATTCTGGAATTACTTTAACCATAGCAAATGACTGGTTTCAAGTTATGTTGCAAACGTCCATAAATAACATCTATCCATTTTCGACATTAGGCACCAATGAAGGAGAGTTGTCAACAGTTCATAAAACCAGAACATTCTTCTTCTGCTTGTCTGCCAATTGATCTAGCTTTAGTCCCCTGTGTGTATGCCACCTTAATGACGTGTGTCCCGGTGCACATAACCATTTGAAGGCATGTTTTTACCCATCACTTATATTAAGAATAAATCACTGGTTACAAATGTATTGAGTGGTTAAGATTTCAAATAACCATCTTGAGTCACCTTAAAAATGTGTTGCCCCTTTTATACCACCATATAATACAGCTGGCCAAAGATTTTATCACCTACAATTCATTAACAACTTTTATTCTTTGGCTAAAAAAACACACCATGCACACCAGCTGAAAATGTAATCCCTAAACATGCCATATTAAATAGTTCACAGAATAATTCTGGCAGTACAGATAATTTCTGAGCTCGCTGATTTACAGTGAGGGAGTCCATAAATTGAACTATTCTGATGTTCAATCCCATTTTAAACCAATCATAATAAATAATTTAAAAGTCGGCAAATTGATCCTCTGCATGATTTATCTCAACAGGAGCCATCAATGTAGCCATTATCAATATTTGTGTTTATCCAACTAAAACTTTGATCATCAATAGTTCTCCAACCAAGTACAAGGATTCTTCACAAACAAAACAATCTACATAAATAAATATATCACACCAATAGTCACTCCATCACCCAGTCAGCCACCTTAATTCAAAGGCTCAAATCAATTCTAGTAAATCTTTCTTGAATACCCTGTATGCTACAAGCCATCTTCATTGCAGACTGGTGTGGTTTCAAAATGTATTTTGAAATTCTGGTCTAACTCATTAGCCCAAAAATGAACTATAAAAGCAGGCCAGATGTCCTTCTGCTTACAATACTCAACCATTATGTCTCCACTAACCGTAGCATTATTAGACCCCAAAGGTCAGGCAACTCCTGACAGTTCCAGCTGTATTGCCAGAACTGCTATGGGGAAAATGAGAGAAGATTTTTTAGAATATTGTCCTTGCTTGTTTTTCTGCTTCCTTAGTATTTCTCGTTTTACTGGCAGAAATCGATACCATTGATTACAAGATTTTGAGTGAGGAACTCAACCATGATTTGGTTAATTGGATCCATGGTGAACTGGCTTAGTTCTTTGCTCTCCATAAAGTTACATAGATCAAGCTGAACACATTCCTCTCCCGACCAAAAAAGGTTTTATTTGGTGTTCCTCACACTGGCTCGATTATTGGTCAGCACCTACATGAGACCTCTAGTCTTTTTGATCTGCAATCACGATGTAAACTTTTAACTCTGTTTCAATGACACTATACTTTGCAACTGAAAGGGTTAGTTTCCTATTCATCTGGCCTTTAAGTGCCCTTCCATGAAAACGTCTTGGATGGGACAGAGCTGACTGTATCTGATTGAACCAAAATTGAAAATTTACTTAATAATTAGTAACGGCAAATCTATAGGCCTATTCCTTCTTCTGCCTGATCTAAGCAGGTATACCTTTCGTTAAAGTTCGGAACCTTGATTCTCCTCCTGTGTACGACAAGTCAACCAAACATCAGAAATGAGATTTACTAGATAACTAATGGCCTTCTTGACTCACCAGAGCAAAGCAAATCTATTGCAGAGTTATTCTGTCTATGCTATCCTACTACGGTAAATTACCTTCCCTTATCCTAGTGCACCTCACAAAATAACTCAATAAAAGTCAATGCCTGCATAAACATGCAAAATGGATCATCAATTCTCACCCCTCCATCAAACATAATCATAGGCAAAGTATTGAGTTAGATGTTTAAAATCTACAGGTGCCTCATCTCTGCATGCTTTACTCTACTGATCTCTGCGTTCCTTCTTTCAAACTCAAAAAAGTGTACAACAGTTCATTCCATTTAAAAAACACATTTGGCAACAAAAGCGAAGTGCAGCTTCAGAGTAATCTACTATACACACTGAAGGCTAATCTTTCTTGATAACATTGAAAACAAACCCTCAGCAGAACCACCTTGTATACAGTATTATGGTGGCTGCGTGTTGTAAGCTCCAATTTGCCAAGTCCCAACCCCAGATTCTTAACTGCAGTTTCCTCTCGGGTTTTATTGCCCTTTGCAGTTCCAAGCACTCAGAGGATGGTTTATGGCATGAAGATATAGGTAGCTGTATTCAACAAATAAATAGCACAGTCATCTTTGACTTGCGAGATTGTTTACTATTGTTATTGTTCTGGTTATGTTTTGTGTACGTCATAGCAGTAAATTACTGTCTCTGAATTTGGTTCATTCATTTCATAGCCACGTGCTAATAGATTCAGTAAATATTCATGATCTGTGGCTTGCTCTTCTAAAATGTTTGCGTTGTTAGGCCAGCTTTAGTTGCCTAACCAGCCTCATCTAATCAAAAACATTAATGATTTATAAATATATGCATACAAAAGGGGCTTTGGGTTACCCTCCTCATCCCTTGGTCTGTTCAGTTGTCATTCACAATTTACTTAGCTCACCACAACACACAGCATAGAACAATGGGTCAGCCCACCTCAACCATTGACTATATTGCTCTGTGAGGGACTGCTTTTTGCCTCTTCAAATGTGCACCTCCACCTAAAAAAAAAGTAAACGTCAGTGACAGGGCCAATGTTTTTTTCTTTCCATTCTTTATCGTTTTTAATGGTTTAGCCTTCTTTATGAATTTAAACTAAGTTGCAGTAATTTTACTCCAATAATACCTTTTATCTTGCTAATAAGAGTCATATTTTTTCTGGATATGCATTGACACAAATAAAGGGATTCTGTACCTGTTGTAGGTACATCTGCTTCCTAGGAATACCTGTACTGTCCTATTTTTGTTATTATTGGAAAAATATGGCAGCCACATTTAAGCTTAGTGAGTTCTCTTTCGCTTTTTCTTTAATTTTATTGTGCAATTTCCTTGCAATCATTTTAAAATAATAAACCATTGCATCAGTTTGCGAGGACCAGAAATATTAGCTTTGCCAATGCTTGTTTACAGCATATTTCCAAACTATGGATTAAAGATTTGAGGGAAATCAACACCATAATACCATTGTGTTTTCCAGCATATCTACTACTATTCCATGTATAAAGTCGAAACTTATTCCACTTCCAAGTATTCCCTTCGGCTTGTGCGTATGCCAAATGTTTGAGGTGCAGCATGTATCGATTCCTAAACTTGGGCATACGTTTTTGAGAGTGAAGTAGTGTTATGCAGTAGCTGACATATTTCCACATGATCTGCACAGATTGTTTTAGACATTGATTGCTGTCTCCTATTTATCTATTGGAAGATTGTTGTTTCTGTTTTTCTAAAAAATATCTGAAATGTTTGTTACCATGGGATAGAATATCATATTGCTCTAAAAAACATTTTTTTTTTACTTTTAGCTACAATTTAGAAAGCAGTATATGGAATGTAGTACCTGTCTTACGAGGACCCCTACAGAGATACGGACACTCCCTTGCATTATATCAGGTTTGGCCTTTCCTTCTGGTTTCTAGAAAGCGTTCATCTACACCTGTGTTAGCTGCATGTTCATATGTCTCATTTAATACTAAAAGTTTGTAAATATTTTTGCCAGTGAGCTAACATTTCAAGAATTTAGATTTTATCACAGTCATGCTAAATATGGAAGGACAAAATACGTACATTTATACATGACAAAATTCATAATTCAATAACACATATAATGAAGGTTGGTGTCATGCACAAAATGAAAAGTCGTGTTTTCATTGTATAGAAGAGAGCACTAGGCTTGTACAAAGTTTCTAATATGCTGGAAAAAATCATGACTTTAACTTTTTCTGAAATTAATGTAATTCTGTGGATTATGCAGTCCTGAAAGTTAGCTCTATTTTATTCTGTGGGATACTGATTTGAGTAAAAAATGTCTTGCAATAGACTTTTTTCCTTAAACCGACTGGTAACTTGGGTGACGTGAAAGGCTGATGTGCCCTGGTTTTTGTGCAAGATGCGGCTAAGTGAATTTTGAAAATATTTTGTCTTATTTCACAAAATATTTCTCAATTTGGCAGAGGCATAGGAATACGGACTTTTACCATCCATGCATACTTTTGTAAGTCAGGACTATGTCAGTGTTCTGTAATTTTTACAAATATGATCACTTACAATAGTTTGCAAAGTTTACTGCATGTTAGATGTCACTTTAAACCAAAAACAGTTTTCTTTTCTTAAGTCGTTGTTAAAAAAAGTATCCCCATCATCCATCCAGTTTCAAAATTCAGAACCAGTGTAGACCAGGGAGCCGATTTTTGGTGGGTCAGGAAAGTCGGAGCAATAAATGAAGATGCCCTTAACTTCTGTGTTTTTCTTGCCACATCTACTGTGCTTCAAAGACAGAGGTCAAATGTCAGGCTATGTATTCTGACAAATAGCTGCTTATTCTTTTAACATGGAGATTGGTGTTCACTTTTCTTCCACTGACTACAAAGTGAGAGGAGTTTTGAAAGCAAATTATGTGACAATCTTGCTGGCGTACAGAGAGTGTGAAAGGAAAGGCTGTAGGATGGCATATTCTTGCATCACACAACAAAATGTAAATACCTGTAAATGAAAGTGTATGCATTCAGGAGTTGGAAAACAAAAATGAAGCACATTATTTGTAATTCTGAGTGAGCTCGAAACAGATTTTAACAGGATCAAAACAAATCGAGATACCTAACTTGGTGATGCACAAATGTTAAATCTTCACAGATTTCCTCTCATTTTCATTTGTGTGCTATATAGTTTTACCAATAAAACCCTGTGCAAATTTAGTGGTCATTTCAATGGAAAATGTGATGTCTGTAAATAGCAATGCGCTACGATGCTTTAGTTAAATTCAAAAATCGCCTGCCTCATGTCCATTAAAGGTAGGTGGGATGTAAAAGTTTGTTGTTCTAAAAATTGAGTCCTGTTCTAAAAAGTTTGGGATACACTGCTGTAAACATTTCCTAACTCTCATAGCATGAGGGAAATGGTCAATGTGGAAGAAGGGCTTCTGTTCCTCCAATTATTCTGACCCATTCATTAGTGCCAGAACTTAAGTCAGACAGTTGGTTAAACTCCACTGTACATCTATGCTTGAGACACCTTTGCTGCTGCCCATGACACATGTCCAGTGAGGGGGAAGCAGGCGGGGTGAGCAACAGAGATGGGTGCAGCCTCCTATTGCACTTGTAAGTAAGTAAAAACTTGTAGAGCGCACAAATGCCGAGGTGTCTTGGCGCTGAGAATAGCAAGGAAACGTGTAAGGAATCTGGTGAGAAAGCTTCGTTCCTATAAGGGGAATAGCCAGGTCTTAAGAATTTTCCTAAACAGGGTTCTAGTAGATTGTAGCCTAATAATGACTGGCAGTACATGCCAAAGCTCAGCCGCTCGATAGGAAAGGCTTCTACCGCCCCATCTGACCTTTTGGATTCTGGGGACCTGGACTAGCCCTTTAGTGGCCGATCTAAAATTCTGCCGTGCCATTGGAAAAGTTTCTGCCGGTCCGACGACCCTCCACCATACAGTGTTTTATGCACCAGGCCTTGAACTCGATGCACTGCTTGACCGGAAGCCAGTGAAACGCCCTGATTCTGCTAGAAATATGGTGGTATTTTGGAATGTTGAGCAGCAATCGCGCTGCGGCATTCTGAAGGGTTTGAAGTTTTACCAATTGGCGTTTGTCTATGCCCAGTAAAAGTGCATTGCAGTAGTCAATTTGTAAAAGAATTAGTGCGACTACAACAGATTTCCTGAGATCCTGGGGAATGAAAGGCAACATTTTGCACAGGGTCTTTAATTAAAAAACAAGATGATGTCAAGAGGTTAATCTGTCCTGCAAAGTTTAGTCGGACATCAAAAAAACAGGAATCCTAAGTTCGTAGCTTTTACCGCAGTGTTCGGGCAGTGACCTGCTTCTACTGGCCACCAAGATTGGTTCCAGAGGGGTGGCCCTTTTCCAAACTTCATGACCTCCGTTTTGTCTGTATTCAATTTGAAGTAGTTCAGATGCAGCCATCCCATAATGTGCTTCAGACAGTTGTGAAATCTCCCAGCCACGGTTTCCACACTCTAAGAAATAGAGAAAACAATCTGAGTGTCCTCGGCATACAATACGAAGGAGAAACCACGAGCCTTGGTCAGCTTGGCCAGAGGTGTGACATAGATGTTGAACAAGGTTGGCGACAGTGCTTAGCCTTGGGGAACTCCACAAAGGAGGGAGAACCTCTCTGATCTAAAATTATCCCAGCACACCAGCATCCTAGCACTTGTGTTTTTTACAGTGTTCATGGTGCTGCACTTGAGCACCTAAGCACTGAAAATCTAAGCAGCGGTTTGTGGGTTGAGTTCTTGTTCTAAAGGGAAAAGCCATAATACAAATTGTAGACTCATATTGTTTAGGGAAGATTTGCCCTGGCCTTCTGCCACTTGCTCGGTTTTTGCTAGTTCTGCCAGGTCCTAGGAGATCTGAATCCCTGAACCCCTGCTGCCATGTAGGAGGATACCATAAGCCCTGGTGATCTGAAAACTGCATATGGTTAGGGTATTGTTTCATTTTGAAATGCTCCCCCTATAGGTCTGTGTTCGGATTATCAATAATTATATATTTATAATGAGGCCTGACCGTAGTCATATGTGGCAGGATATTGGATTAAAGGACTTTAGATACAGCTGACATAACCAAGTGCAGTTTAAGCCTCCATTCTTTGGGTGGCTCATGGTAATGTAGAATCTGACACTGCTGCAACCTTGGCAAAGGGCTTTACGACCTTGACATGATGCACTATTATATCCAAACTTGGTGCTAAAGACCAAGATGACCAGAAGCGATCTTCTCCATCCTTTGAAATTCCCATGGCATAATCCCAGATATTTAACAACCTAGTTTCTGTAATATGACCTGGATGCAACATCTCCCTTAAAGGAACCAGGATGACTATGTGTGATTAAAGGAATATATAAATGACACAAAACTTATCTTAATAAGCTTGAAAATAGTTGGCAGAACTGCAGTTCATCTGTAGTTTGATGGTGGGAAAGGATCAAGAGGAGTATATATGAGTCAGGTAAACAATGATTCTATTTTTCAATCTGGGGCCAGCTCCTTTTTGAAGAAAGCTATGAAATAAGTGTGCCATCAAGCTTTTTATATGACGTGCCTAATCCTTTGACAAGTGTTTTGCAATTGTGTTGTTGAACCCTACAAATAAGACAGAACTCTTCCTATGCACACATAGTTAATGAGGACTGGGGCTACTGTCAGGAGGGAGTTGTGACATAGATCTTCAGTGAATTCATGCTCTGTGGAGTAGAATCACAGATCCTTACGGCAAAGCTATTCAATAGCTCTTGGGCATTGACTTGGTTTGATTAGAGACAATGCAGCAGCATAATTTCCAAGATTAATTCCAGCAATTCGCTCAGACAATGTTTTGCCTCAGCTAATTGTCGGCCCAAAAATCTGTTTTTGGCTAGCCTTAGAATAAATAAGGTCTGATTGTTAATGACTAAGGGCCCGATTACGATGTCGTACAGACTGCCACGACAGGCCATCAATGGCGATCTGCCCAACATCCAGGGCTGCGGTCCGACCGCTGGATTATAATGCCAGCGTTCGGAGAGCTGCTGGCGGGGGGAAAGATCGCCACCTTTGACAGGATCGGAGATCCTATTGGGGTGGCGGTCGGACAGGTAGTCCGTGAAGGGCGGTAATACCTGCGCAGGCACCGCCGTCCGGATTATGATGTCCCTTTCCTTCTGCCTTTTCATGGTGGTCTGACCGCAATGAAAAGGCCGACGGAAAGCGAGTTTGGGAGCCCCTAGCAGGGCCCCCGCCCCCCTGGGCTTCTGCTATGGGGCCCGGGGGTCACCCGTGGTGCCCCACGGAACATCTATGCACCCTGTGCCAGGCACCACATGCCTTTTTGCCTTGAGGCTTGTGCTGCAGCCCTTATCCGGGCTTACACAGTAGTCGGATTGTAATTTGGAGGTCAGGACGTGACCTACCATCGTAATCAGCCCCTAAGTGTCTCTATGTGGCCTATTTATCTTTTACCTCTTCGGAAAAACAGTGTTAAAATTAATTGTATGACATGTTGAAGTGATGGATGCCTTTGCTCTCATTTACCTTATTGTTTCTGCCTTGATCGAATATCTGAAGAATCGTGTCACGAACAACCCCGCAATGTGGTTTGGGTCAGAACTCCCAATCTAGTTCTTAAAAATATCTCAACAAACTCAACACCAGAAAGACTGTAAGAAAAGTTTTGTAGTGTGTCCATATGTCCAGTTCAGAGACCCAAAAATGCAGATATTGTGTTAACCGTTGTTCTGTCTCCCTTGTGTGTTTTTCACTACCCCTCGATGTTGCTCGCTCTTGCCCATGTGCTTCTCTCCCTCCACCCTCACTTGTTTTGCTCTTTCTTGTCTGTGTGTTTCTCCTCCTGCACTCCAGGTTGCTCTCTTTAGCCCATGTTCTCTCCCTCATGTTGCTTCTCCTCTGCCCGCCGTGTTGCTTCACACCCTGTTGCTTCACACCATGCCCGCTGTGTTGCTTCACCCCACCCCTTCCCCAACTTCATCGAGCAACCTGCCCATCCGTTTACATTTTTTTTAATAACCAAGCGCTTCATGCTACTTTTTAAAAGATCACTTTCGCACTACTTTTTCCCCGGACCCTTTTTCAGATAGGTAAAAAAAAAACATGTCCTTTTGTAGGTTCGTGCATGAGTGTTGAATGCATGATGTGCGCCAACAAAATGACCGGGTGGGCACTTAATTGTGTCATTTTTTGGTTTTTTTCACCGTGCTGCACAGCAGCCACAATGCTGTTTTGCCTTGTTAAAAAACATTGGCAAAGCCAATAGGTCATGTAGGTGAGACCTACTGGTTTGCCAACGCTTGTTTAGCCATGCTGTAATGGACCACAACAGTTAACAGGCGTATAGTTCAAGTTCATTTTTTGATATGAGAGGTCAGCAAAAAGATGGGTGGGGAGCTAAGTCATGGGGTTCCCTGATAGACATCCAGGCACCGTTTGTAGGTCAAAACCTACCAGCCAGCGCAGCAGTCTGGTATGCTAACTACTTCTTGTGGGCATTCTGAAAGTTTCCTAGGAAATGCATTTCGGTCATTGATTACTATTGGCTTTGTGGTTTGTAACCCACAGTTCCTTGCTTTCTATTTGCTGGCTTTATTTGCTTTCTGCTGCCCAGTTTGAGTTCTTCCCTCCCAAGAGCATACCTTGTTTACGGTGTCCTTCCGAGTACTCATTTCCTGAAAACAAGCTTTTAAATCTCATTCTTATCATGTCACATTTGCTCTGCTGTGCATTAAAAGACTGAGGTCAAATGGCAGGCTCTGTCTTCTGAGCGAGTTAGGTATTTACTTTTCTTTCTCTGACTTCAAAGTGAGAGAATTTATGTGACAATGCTGCTGAGTAGCTATGTGAGAGGAAAGGGTGTAAGATGTTATTTTTTTTAGCACACAGCAAAAAAAAATGAACTGTGCTAAAATTTCAGAATATATCAGAATTCTGAAAGTACAAATGAAGCACTTTTTTTGTAATTCTGAAGTGTGGTGGAAACAAATATATGAATACCATCAAAACACATCAATACATTAGGTGATGACATTCCCACACATTATCATTTGTGCACAGTAAAACTGTATGTCTCTTCAAATATAATAGTTACTTCAATTGAAAAGGTGTTGTCTGTAATGGCAGTACACTACCTCGCCATGCATACTCCACTTTACAGCACGCCACTCTACAACACTCAACTCCACTCTATGCCTTTCCGCTCTACAACACTCCACTCTATTACATGCCACTCCAATCTACACCCCCTACTCCTCACCACTCTACCCCACTCCATTCCACTCTACCCCAGTCTGTCCCTCTGCAGTCCAGTCTACCCCAAGCCACTCCAATCTACCCCACTCCAATTTGCCCCAATCTAATATACCCGACTCCACCCATCCTACCCCACTCAACTTCAATATATTCCACTCTACCCCATTCCACTCAATCTACCCCAGACCACTTCAGTCTACCCCATTCCACTGCAATCCAAACTAATCTACCCAAGTCCACCTGAATCCACCCCACTCCAGTCTATCCCACCCAGATCTACCCCATCCCACTCCAATCTACCCCATCCCACTCTACTCCACCCCACTCCAATCTACTCCACCCCAATCTGCCCCACCCCACTCCAACCCAATGTATCCCAATCTAGCACACTCCAATGTACCCCATTCCACTTAAATATCAATTTAGCCCACTCCGATTTATCCCAATGCACTCCACTACAACCCAATATAGCCCACTGTACTCCAATCTACCCCAATCTAGCCCACCCCAATATACCCCTCTCCATCCCAATCTACCCCACTCCAATCTACGCCACCCCACTCTAATATTCCCCACTCCACTCAATCTAACCCAGTCTACCCCACTCCAGTCTACCTCACTCCACCCCAATCTACCCCATTCCAGCTTACACCCCTCCACTCCAATCTACCCCACTCCATTCCAATTTACCCCACTCCACTCCAGTCTCCACTACAATCTATCCCACTCCACTCCAATCTACTCCACTCCCCTGCAATCTACCTCAGTCTACCTCACTACAATCTACCCCACTTCAATCTCCACTCTACCCCACTCAACTGTACCCCAGTCACCACACTCCAATCTACCCCACCCCACCCCACCCCAATCTACCCCACTGCAATCTACCATACTCCACCCCACTCCAATGTACCCCAGCCCTTCTGAATCTACCCCACTCCACTTTACCCCACTCCACCCTTCCCCACTCCAGTCTACCCCAATCCAATCTATCCCACTCCAATCTACCCTACTCCATTCCAATATACCCTACATTAATCCACCCAGTCTACCCCACTCCACCCTGATATACCCCACTCTCCACTGTACTCAAATCTATCCAACACCCCACCATACCAATCTCCACTCTACTCCAATCTATCCAACACCAACCAATCTACTCCACTCAAATCAACCACACTCCACTTCACCTTAATCTACTCCACTCTACCCCAATCTACCCCATTCCACTTCACCCCGATCTATCCCACTCTACTCCAATCTACCCCACGTCACTCCAATCTATCCCATGTCACTCCAATCTACCCCATGTCACTCCAATCTACCCCATTCTCTCCAACTGCACACCACCCCACTCCACCCCATTCTACCCCACTCCAATGTACCAGTCTACCCCACTCCAATTCATAACAATCTACTGCACTACAACCCGCTTCAATCTACCCCACTCAACTCTACCCCATTCCAATCTACCACACCCCCCTCAAATCTACCCCAGTCCAGTCTACTCTACCCCAATCTTCAGCACCCATTCTACTTCGCTACAATCTACCCCACTTCATCTCACTCCAAACTACCCCATCCCAATCTACCCCACAGCTCCCCACCCCACAGCACGCTGCCCCACACCACTCTGCCCCACACCACTCCACCCCACTCCCCCCACTACAGTAAACCCCAAACTACCCCACTCCAGTCTACTCACTCTACCCCACTCCACTCTGCCCCAATTTTACCCCACTAAATCAATCAGTCAGGATTTGTAGAGCACAGCAAATCACCTGCAAGGGTATCCAGGCGTTGTGTTCTCGCTGGACCCAGTCAAAAAGCCAGGTCTTGAGTACCTTTCTGAATTCCTGGAGAGAGGGTGAAGTTCGGCGGTGCAGCGGAAGGTTGTTCCAAGACTTGACAGCGAGGTAGGAGAAGGACCATCCTCTGCTGTAGCTTTGGCCGAAGCATGGAGTGTGTGTGAGGGAGGCAGAGCTTAGGTGTCTAGAAGGTTGGTGGAAGTTCAGTCGGTGATTGATGTATGCTAGTCCCTGGTCATAAAGGGCTATGTAGGTGTGTGTCCGTATCTTGAATTGGCATCTTTTCTGGACTGGGAGCCAGTGGAAACTCTTAAGGTGGGGAGGGGCGCTGTTTGTGGAGGTTGAGGATGAGTCTGTCAGCTGAGTTCTGTGCCGTCTTGACCTCTTCAGGAGCTGGGTGGTCACTCCAACGTAGAGAGCATTGCCGCAGTCCAGCCGACTGGTGACCCCACTCCACTCTACCCCACTCCATTCTACTCCAATCTATTCCACTCCACTCTACCCCAATCTACCTCACTCCAATCTAGCCCAATTTACCCACCCTTCTCCACAGCACTAACTTTTAGTCATGCTAAACAGCAGTCACACTGGTGTACATCATGGCTAAAACACATTGTCAACACCAATAGCTCTCGCATAGGCGAGACCTATTGGCTTTGCTTGTGCTTGTTACTCTTCTGTTGCATGCCCCAAAGACTGTATAGACTTTGATACAGTAGCTGTCTGACTGGATCTTGGCATAAATCTTTTCTTACATCTTAAATGAGGGAGTTGTGGTTTTCATTGTAGCTCTGGCTGATCTTACTGCAGACGGTACTCGATTTAGTCAAAAGTTGCACAGACAAGAGACCGATTTGCATTTTTACTTGTTTTCATTTATTCAGAAATATACCCATATGCCTGAGGTAAATCCTGTACAGCTTTTCGGTTTAGAAACTTTCCCACCCGCTGTTCCCTTACCCCGCCCAGCCCACATAGCCTGGGAAACTGCAAGCCTGAGTCGGCAGCCGTAACATATTCTTTTAACCCTTACCTCTGCTTCGACTTCAAAGGACAGGAAAGTGGCCTCTGAAGCACCATAACCCGCCATCTTGCCTGAAGACGGAGTGACTGATGTGTAATTGACTGTTAGAAACACGTTGGTTCCTTACTCCCAGAAGGCCACAGAGGGAGTACCTCAGGCGCATTCCCTTCTAGAGCTCAGACATTCCCCTCCTCTGTGTTCTCATTTGCGTCCCCTCTCTGTTTGGGTGTATTGACATACGACAAAGGGGAGTGGGGGAGATAGTTGGAGCCACAGTTTTTTTCTCATTGAAGTGTTACACAGAATGAGTCCCAAGTGCCTCCTCTCTCAGCCAAACACATCAATACAGAGAGCGCGGCAGTGCTGGGTTTAAAAGGATCCTCCTCTGAGAGAGGCCTGTCCTTAAGGCGAGATACATAACTGATCTTAAGAACTGCACACAAAGATGTGTGTTTGTAATGCAGGCATCAGTAGCATCTATTATGTATTTATGCACTTTATAGCATGTTTCTTCCCATGGAGGTTTTCAGTCTGCTTTATAAATTACTTGTAAAAGTGTCTGGAATCTTCAGATATTGGGGTAGAGTTCAGGAACACAAATAATTTTATGAAAAAATGCTATGACAGTGTAATAGGAAGCATACCCTCTCCTGCACCATAAGGTGCGTAAGTTCAGAAGAGTACCCTTTCGCTTACTCGTCATCTGCTACCTGCTCTCTACAGGTCGTGATCCACCCCACCTGCACCACTTCTAGCTGCAGCTGTGCCGCAGGGGTATAGTGATCATTGCTATGCTGACTTGCGAAAAGACAGTGCTCGAGCTGTGACTGCAGAGCCGATGTGGACTTGGGCATAGCGGGTCCTGGTAAGATTATAAGGATCTGAAAGAAACACATAGTGATAGATTCCTTACCTTAGAATATCCCCAGGCGTCAGACTGGATCCGGAAAGTTTTCGTCAGCAGTACCCCTGCGCGTCGGTAGGGGCGTCGTGCGGCTCCGCGTCCGTCGTTGGCGTCGTGGTCGCCGAGATGACGTCGCGGGCGCTACTTGGACGTCGCCCACACGCGCTCACGTCAGTTCTTTCTTTTTCCGCGCCAGCAAGCGCAGATCCGGAGAGAGCGGTACCCCTAGTCTTTTTTGACTACGTTTTTGAGATCTTTTTCTCACCTTTTTTCGAGTCGATATCGACTCCTGGTGCAGTTAGGGATGCCCGGTTTTAAATCCTGCGAGGACTGTCATCGGATGATGTCGGTGACGGACCCGCACCGCGTGTGTCTCTTCTGCCTGGGGCGCGACCACGACCCCAAGTCGTGCCCCGACTGCCGGTCCATGGCTCCGAAGTCTTTGCGGGAGCGGTCCCGAAAGCTGCTTGAAGCCCGGCAGTCGGCTCCGCGCTGTGACAGGTCCCGGTCTAGAGAGAGGTCGAGGGACCGCGCGAGGAGTCACCATCGGCGATCGTCGGGATCGAAGTCTTCGCACTCGGGGTCAGGTAAGATGAAGCACAAGAAGTCGAAGAAACGTCATCGTTCTTCGACTTCCCCTCGCCGGACGCGCGATGCGGCTGAGGGTATGGGTGGTGCCACCCCCGCGGCTCCGGCGGAGTCCATGGAGTCGCCGCCCGACTACCCCCCCTTCCCGGGGTCGGCGGCGACTCCGGCCCAGATACAGGACTTCCTGTCGGCCATGGCTCGCCTCTTTGGGCCGTCGGGTCCCGCCGGTGCGCCTTCGGGCCCCGCGGTCCCGCCTGGGTGTCCTCGCGTTTCATCGCCGGCGGCTCCGGCCCCACCCCGACGTCGCTGTCGGCTCCGGCCCCAGCGCCGCAGGACACCCTTGAATCCAGGCCTGGATCCCGGTCGACACCGGTTGACCTCGTTGCGCCTCCACCGACGTCGACCCCACCGGCACCGATCCTGACGCCGCCCACTCCTCGGGACGACGTCGACCTCAGGTTCAGCCCCGAAGTGGACGCGGCGTCGGTCCGGCGTCGGTCGATGCCGTTCTCGATGCCGTTTGGGGATTTCTATCCCCATGTCCCTGCTCCTTATTTTCGGCCTGTTGAACAGCCTGAGGAGCAAGGGGAGGAGTGGGAGGGGTCGTACGACCCTCTCGCTGCAGCCTGCAAGTCTGAACAGGACTGGGCTGAGGAACTGGGGGAAGCCAGTGGTCTAGATACCTCACCAGACCTTGGCATGCTGTCTCCTCCTACCGTGGCTACGGAGGAGGGAGACAGTTATGCAGTGGTGTTGCGTAGGGCAGCGGAGGCCCTACACCTCAAGCTCCCTACTGTGGCCGTCAGGACTAACCTCCTGACAGAGGTGCTTCAGCCAGCAGCTACTTCTGCGGAGCCGCTGCTGCCCTTTAATGAAGCCCTTTCGGATGTTCTTTTGGGCACTTGGTCCAGGCCCACCACAGGGGCTCCTGTGGATAGGAACGTGGCCTGACGCCATCGCCCGGCTCCGGGCGACCCTCTTTTCCTCTCCCAACATCCCACCCCCGAGAGCTTGGTTGTCCAAGCCTCTGCTTCCCCAACCGCCTTCCCTTCCGCCCCACCGGATAGGGAATCCAAGAAGCTGGATCAGCTTGGGAAGAAGATTTTCTCTTCCACCAGCTCTGCGCTGCGGTCCGTGAACACCGCATGCCTCTTGGGCCGTTATTCCCACTGCCTGTGGGATACGGTGGCGAACGTGCTGTCTCAGTGTCCGGAGGAGGCCCGTCCTGCTCTCGCCCAGGCTGTTGCAGAGGGGAGAGACGCAGCCAAGTTCATGATCCGTTGTGGTCTAGACACCGCCGACTCACTGGGCAGATCCATGGCAACGACGGTGGCGGTTCGTCGCCACGCCGGGTTGAGAACTGGATTTTCCGGGGATGTCCAAAGCACCCTTATGGACATGCCCTTTGATGGCCGTCGCCTCTTCGGCGACAAAGTGGACAGCGCGTTGGAGCGGTTTAAGGACTCACGGGCTACGGCCAAGTCCTTGGGACTCTCCGCAGTCCGCCCTCCTCCGTCTTCCGCTTTTCGCTCCTTTCGTGGCACAGGAAGGGGCGCCCCGCAGCGTTAGCAACAGAGCCACGGGCCGGCGCAACAGTCATCCCGTGCGCGGCCGCGGTTTCCGCCATGGCGGACACAGGGGCCAGCGGGCGGGTCGAGACCACTACCACCACCCCCGCCACCTCTGCCTCCAAACCTTCCTAGTTCGAACTTTCAGATCCATCACACGCCAGTGGGAGGCAGGCTCCGCCATCACCTCCTCACTGGCGCTCCATCACTTCGGACATGTGGATTTTAGAGATAGTCCGAACCGGCTACTACCTCCCCTTCGAGACTACCCCCCCAGCCATGCCACCTCAATACCACTGCATGTCAGGGGATCACTTGGTGCTTCTTCAGCAGGAAGTTGCGGCCCTCTTGGCCAAGGGGGCCATTGAGCGCGTTCCGACGCCCGAAGTAGGTCGTGGTTGTTATTCCCACTACTTTGTGGTGCCCAAGAGGGACAAAGGCCTGCGTCCTATCTTGGACCTCCGGAACGTCAATCGCTTCCTCCGCAAAGAGAAGTTCAAGATGCTCACTCTAGCTCAGGTCTTGTCTGCTCTTGACCCACAAGACTGGCTGGTGGCGTTGGACTTGCAGGACGCCTATTTCCACATCCCCGTCCTGACAGCCCACCGGCGTTACCTACGGTTCATGGTAGGCCACGAGCACTTTCAGTTTACCGTGCTCCCCTTTGGCCTTACCAGCGCCCTCGGGTGTTCACCAAGGTGATGGCGGTGGTCGCAGCTCATCTGCGCAGATCAGGGGTGTCCAGTCTTCCCCTATCTCGACGACTGGTTGTTGAAGGCGGGCTCGCCCCAGACAGTCGTCTCCCACCTCCAGACTACGTCCGACCTCCTGCACTTGCTGGGGTTCTCCATCAATGTGCCGAAGTCGCACCTGATTCCCTCCCAGAAGCTCCTCTTTATCGGAGCAGTTCTGGACACGGCGCAGTTTCGGGTCTATCCTCCCGAACAGCGAGTCCGGGACATTCGGGCTCTGAATCCCATCTTTCAGCCCTTGTCCTGGGTTTCGGTCAGAGTGACTCTGAGGCTGCAGGGCCTCATGGCCTCCTGCATCCTGCTGGTCAATCATGCCAGGTGGCATATGCGGGCTCTGCAGTGGGACCTGAAGTTCCAGTGGGCGCAGCATCAGGGAAACCTGTCCGTTCACGTCCAGATCTCGGAGGGCACTGCACACCAATTGCAGTGGTGGCTCACGAACCGGCATTGGGTCGACAGCAGATCACTCTCCCTTCCCCAACCGGAGTTCACAGTGGTGACGGATGCGACCCTCCTGGGATGGGGAGGCCACATGGGAGAGGCGGAGATCAGAGGCCTCTGGTCTCCGGTGGAGTCCCGGCTCCATATCAACCTTTTGGAGCTGCGGGCGATCAGGCTTGCACTGAAAGCATTCCTTCCCTCTGTCAAGGGGAGAGTAGTGCAGGTGTTCACGGACAACACCACCGCCATGTGGTACTGCAACAAACAAGGCGGGGTGGGGTCGTGGACCCTCTGTCAAGAGGCTCTGCGTCTCTGGACATGGCTGGAACATCAGGGCATGTCTCTGGTGGTTCAACACTTGGCAGGGTCTCTGAACGCCATGGCGGACGAACTCAGCCGCAGGTGCATGCTCGATCACGAATGGCGCCTTCACTCGGAGGTGGCGCAAGGTCTCTTTCAGCAGTGGGGAGAGCCTTGGTTGGATCTATTCGCCACCGAAGAGAACGCGCAATGTCATCAGTTCTGCGCGTTGGAATTACCAAGGCGGCACTCGCTCGGCGACGCTTTTCGTTGCGAGTGGAGTTGCGGTCTGTTGTACGCCTTTCCGCCTATACCACTTCTGCCTGAGTGCTGAAGAAGATCAGGCGCAACCGGGCCCAAGTCATTCTTGTGGCTCCAGACTGGGCTCGAAGAGTATGGTATCCCGAGCTACTCAGTATGAGCATCGATCCCCCGATCCGACTGCCTCTTCGGTGAGGATCTTCTGTCCCAGCAGCAGGGGACAGTCCTCCACCCGAACCTGTCCAGCCTCCACCTCTTTGCGTGGAGATTGAGCGGCAGCAGTTGATTCCCTTCGACTTGCCTCCTGAAGTTTGTGACGTTATTCTGGCAGCCAGGCGTCCCTCTACTAAAGTGGTATACGCCTGCAGGTGGAACAAATTTGTGGCATGGTGCACAGCAAAGGCTGTGGATCCCCTTTCTGCCCCTCTTTCTGAGGTTCTACTGTTCCTTCTTTCTTTGGCCCAGCAGGGCTCTGCTCTGGGCACTATCAAGGGCTACCTTTCTGCTATTTCGGCCTTTCTCAGGCTCCCTGATCAGCCCTCTCTTTTCAAGTCCCCTGTTGTAAATAGGTTTCTTAAAGGCATTACTCACCTTTTTCCTCCTATTCCTTTCGTGATGCCTCAGTGGGACTTGAATCTGGTTTTGACGTACTTGATGTGCGCTCCCTTTGAGCCACTTCACAACTGTCCTCTTCGTCTTTTGACATTAAAGACTGCTTTCCTGGTGGCCATCACTTCCGCCAGGCGGGTGAGTGAGCTCCAGGCTCTTTCCTGTAAGCATCCTTTCCTTTCAGTCCATCCGGACAAGGGTGTGCTCAGGCCCCGTCCTTCCTTTCTGCCAAAAGTGGTTACGGCCTTTCACATTGGGCAGACTATTACCTTGCCCACCTTTTTTCCGCCTCCGCATCCTTCCAGAGAGGAAGAGCGGCTCCACCGTCTGGACCCAAAACGTGCGCTTTCTTTTTATCTTAACTGCACACAGCAGTTCCGGGTGTTTGACCAGCTTTTTGTTGGCTACGTTGACACCAAGAAAGGTCGGGCGGTCCATAAGAGAACCATCTCCCGCTGGGTTGTCTTGTGTATCAAAGCCTGTTACTCTTTGGCTAAAAAGGAACCTCCAGTGGGGCTGCGTGCTCATTCCAACCGAGCTACTGCAGCCACTACTGCATTGGGACGTGGTGTCCCCCTGCAAGACATATGTCAGGCAGCCACGTGGGCCTCGCTGCACACGTTTACCAAACATTACTGCCTGGACAGCCAAGTCCGGAGAGACGGCTTCTTTGACAGTTCTGTTCTCCGTGACTTCCTGGTGTGATCTTTGTTCGCAGACCCACCACCGGGGTTGGTATTGCTGGGGTATCTATTCTAAGGTAAGGAATCTATCACTGTGTTTCTTTCAGATGCACAAGTTACTTACCTTCGGTAACGATATATGTGTAAGAAACATTAGTAGTGATAGATTCCTTACCGCCCCACCCATCCTCCCCGTTCTGCGAACTGATTTCTAGGGTTAAGGTCATCCCTTTCAGGGCCCTAGTTTCAATGCACCAGTGGTCAGTATCTTGCATGGCTATGCGTTCCTGGCGCGGAAAGTCGTGTACAGAACTGACGTCAGCGCGCGTGGGCGGCGTCCAAGTAGCGCCCGCGACGTCATCTCGGCGACCACGACGCCGACGGACGCGGAGCCGCACGACGCCCTACCGACGCGCAGGGGTACTGCTGACGAAAACTTTTCCGGATCCAGTCTGACGCCTGGGGATATTCTAAGATAAGGAATCTATCACTACTAATGTTTCTTACAGATATATCGTTACCGAAGGTAAGTAACTTGTGCAGGGTGAGAGGGTGGCCCCGATGCGACTTCTGGCTTGGTCTGATTGGCAACAGAAAGGACTGGGCCTGGATGCCCTGGTACCTTGAGAAGAAAGGAGGAAAGGCAGTTGCTGCAAATTCCTGGTACCACCCCAGTAGACTTCGGTTTGCTGCGGGCCTGTTGTGTATTTGCTGCTGATTTTCCATATTGTCAAATAATTGTCACATCTCCGCATCGGCTGACTGGCAAAAGGTACTGTTTCATTCTCCCCTCTCACCTTTTGGCCATTCTTAGCCCTTGCACAACCATGGTTTAATCGATAATATGGGTAAATACTTTCTCTCTGCACCAAGCAACCCTCGCCCCTGTCCTGTGACTTTCGTCTGGCCACATTTGAAAGAAATAGCATATAGCAATTGATGACTAACTGACAACCATTAACTAAACCATAAAACCAATAGTGAACACAGACGAGAGGTTAGTAGAGCACTTGGATTTCCTGGCCTAGCCGACTAGTCGTCTACCTTCCATTTTTATCGATCACAACATATTCATTCACTTATTTAATTTCATACATCTTCCTGCATCCTGATTAAGATTTAAAGCTTTTTAGTATGCGCTAAGGCACAAGCACTAATTAGAGCATGCTGCCAGGGAGGAACTACCTGGAAGATTATATACAATTAAACAGGCATCTTGAATCCCCAAATTTCAATCAAAAACGAATTGGGAAATTGCTAAGGCAGAGGTGATTTAATCAATCTGCTAACAAATTTGCTAGCATCAAAGGCACATAGAACTCAGTGTTGTCTGGAACGTAATATATAGAAAATATGAGATCGGAATCGAGAATTTTGGCCAAAACAGGACATGACCCGGAAGAGGCTAGTGCACCACTCAAGCTGGGTGCAGTAGTAAATGCAGCAACAGACAGAAGTAATGTCAGAGTTGAACCTGGAGAAGGGGGAATGATCAGAAAGTTGAAGTCAAGAGGGCTTCCCAGCCGCTGCTATCATCATGGCCCCCCCACTCAGAACCTTACTGTAAGTGAAGATTTAGCGCAAATGCTGCATTTTCAGACTTTGGCCTCACAATCAAAACTAAAGGTACCATAATCGCGTATACTGTAGAAGATTTTTTTTTAAATGATCTACACCAGTAAGGCGACATACAAACCTAAGCAACACAGATCCAGCTCAGGTTGTGATCTGTAATTCGGACAGAACATTAGAAGCACTGAACTCTGTTCACTCTTTGGAGTGTGCCTAGACTAGACCCAACACCAAGTTTGTTCAATGATTGACAGCCTCTGCTTCTAGCAAACTTGTGGGTACTACCAGGACTCAGTCTCACAATCTTAAGTGCTGCCGACAATATAACAACTGCCGAAATTCATAATTCTCCTGCAGAAGCAAATAAATGACTTACTCTTCCTTTGTTTAGCTCTGTCTATTTTGGAAGAGGTTGATTCACCTTATAATCTTCCTGATATATTCTCACCTGAATCCAAAGGTACTGAGAATCTAACTAACACCCATGACCAATGCCAAATGGATGGGGAAGATCTGGACATGGTGGAAACTTGTCTTTCTCTTCATAGTGTCGTCTACACTACCTCTGGCATCATAAACAGTATCCTTAATGGCCCCACCTGCGTAAGTCCACTTAATTGGCATTATGATCAGGACCTCCGTGAACAAAATCATGCAATAACGTGCTCTCCACCAACTCAACCGATCCTCGCTATAATGAGAACAATGTTTATGACTCTGGGTGCAAGTTAGATGCTCAAACTGGGGTCATGCAAGAAACACTAACCTACGAGGATGTGGCCAGAATGGCGATGGAGTGAGACGTGGGTCTCCGTCTCTCCGTTGCAGCTGAGCTGGATCTTCCCTGCCGCCCTGGCAGCAGACCCTCTCCCCGGGTTTTGAAAGCTTGGCAGGACCTCTGTGAGGATCCGGACTCCTTCCGGGGAAAGATCGAGCAGATAGATCCTGCACAGACGAAGGAGTAAGCAGGCGGCCTGAGCCCGGGCTGCGCACCACCGGGGACTCGGTGCGGGAAGACGCAATCGGCCGACGGATGACAGCGAGCGATGAGACTCGCCCCCTGTGGGCGGGGACCGGCCGGATTGAGCAGAGGGACCACGTCTGCTCCTGATCTGCACCGGGAGAGCGGATTGGCTTCATCAGTCGGGCCATCGGGCAACCGGAGCAGGCCGGTCCGGGCTGCAGAGAGGTAGTGAGAGACAGTCCGGATGAGGGCCCGGCACAGAGAAGGCCCAAGACAGACAACGTGGTGGCTGGCTGTGGCTCCCAAGGCCCATTGGGAGAGAAGGAGCATCTGAGCAGACCGGAGACTATTATCGATTGGTGAGAGTACAGAGGCCGGCGGGGGGAGACAAACACCGAATAAGGGCAGCTGGAAGACAAATTCATGTCCATGCCCCTGACACTAGCGAGCATTGAGTTGGACTGAGTCCCCCTCCGAGACCTGCACCAATAGCTTGGACATTGGGTGGAGCCCCCGGGGCTGAATGAGCCGGAGGTAATGTGGCTGGCAGCAGGCTTCACCCTAGCGAAAGCGCACAGCGTGGGAGAGGCAGCCGATTAGCAGTGAAGGGCAGTAAGAAAGAGGACTGGCACGGAGCATAGAGGCACGGGGGCAGGAACTCCTCAAGGGCCTCCAGCAACATAGCTAGCTTCCAAGGGAGAGGATGCAATTAAACATTACAGGCTCTGCTCCAGAGAACATCTGGTCATTGGCATGAGTGGACGCAGGAGCCCGAGCTACTAGAGAGAGGGAAAGGAGCACAATAAAGAGAAAACAAAGACAATCTTCGCTGTAGGGGCCACCCCAACCCTAACTCTTCCATAGCGGAGGGTACGAGCTATCTGGGTCACATCCAGGGGCGCTTGTATTTAAACCCACTGGAAGGGCCTAACAACGTGGTGAGCGGAGCATACCTCTGGCTGGAACCAGTCAGAGGTGCAGCGGACCCCAGCTCTGAGCACAGCGTTGAGCCACTAAAGTTCCCTACAGTCCTGAGGGCCCCGTGGCTCCGAAAGGATGACATCCATGAGGGCAAAGAAAAGGGGCTCCATTAAAGACATGTTGATTAAACAGACGGGCTCCCAGGATGACGAACCCCAGGGAGGCTCAAGCAGAGTGACTTCACTGTCAGTCACTGGAGGCCCCAGTCACGCGTCCATATTTGGAGGCCCTGTTCTCCAGCCTGAGAAATGACCTCCTGGCAGTGAAGCGGGACATTTTGAGTGATCTGCAGTCGGTGAGCAAGGATATGACTGACCTCGGAGACCGGGTGGATGCCATTGAGGGATGAGAAACCTCTCACGATGAGGAGATAAGCAACTTCAACAGGAAGTCATCTGCCTAACAGACCAACAATTAGACTTACAAGCTCACGCAGAGGACTTAGAAAACCGCTCCAGACGTAATAGCATCCGTATTTGGGGAGCCCCACGAGAAGCGGAGGGAGGCGACATTGAGGCCTACGTCGCGGAGCTGTTTGCCCAACTCCTGGGGGACACTCAGGCGTCGGAGATCCGTCTGGATAGGACCCATAGAGTGGGTCGCTGGGGTCCTGGATCGCCCCGATAGTTAGACATACTGACCTGTGTGCATAACTTTTCTTTGAAAGAACAGATACTGAAGAAAGCCAGAGAAACGTCTTCAGTGTTGCTCTGCAGTCAGGTCCTCCACCTGTATCAAGACCTGGCAGCCTCCACATTACAGAAAAGGAGAGAATTCCGCCCAGTCACGACCTTTCTGCGCAAAAAGAAAGTGGCCTATTCGTGGGGGCACCCCTTCAGGCTGATTTTCCGTTGGCATGACCAGCTTCATCAAATCCGCTCCCTTTCTGCGGCCTGTGAATTGCTCCAGATTGAGCCCCCCTAGGAGCCACGACAGGGGACATCAAACGAAGGCTCTGGAGAGGGGAGCCTCTGGAGATGGCGACGGGTCCCAGCTAGAAGGAGGGGGTCCGGCCTGGACCGAGCAACCATAGCATCTGAAAGGAGAGTCCTACTGGACAAACTGGCGGAGGATACTTCCTCCAACGATCCTGCCTGAGGTGAAATGGCTTAAGTTGCGAGTCGGGTGGCAGGGGGACGGAAAGGGACCTCGAGAACTTGGTCATTGTCCCGCACAGAGACTTCACCACTGGTAGAGTGATGGACCTCCTGTTTTCCTCACCGTTCCAGGGACTATGCTTGTTTGCTGTTATTGTTATGGGAAACGATATTGGGTGCCCACCAGGGAATCACGCTACACATACTAATCCACACATCACTGTACTGGGGCGCCTAGGGTGTGCGCCAATTAGACGCAACTCGGAAACAATTGGCTAGCCTAGATTTAGATAACGCGGAGTATTCAATCCTGCGCCTTAAACATGCATTTTACGTGGGGGGAACAAGTGTAGGAGAATGTTAGCGAACAAACTCAGGGGACAGCGCCAGGCCAACGCAGTTGAGGGAGATGAGGCGGTGGCAGAGAGGTTTGGATCCTTTTATAAGGATCTATACTCGGCCCAGGATGTCCTGCCACAGGCTATCTCCGAGTACTTGACAAACGCTAAAGTGACACGCTTAACAGAGGGACAGGCGGTAAGCTTGGAGAGCTCTATTAGGGTTGAGGAACTAATAGCTGCAATCTCCAGACTGAAGCTACATAAATCTCACTCCCCGATGGATTTTCGACCAGCTTTTATAAAACCTTTTGCAATTTGGTGGCCCCTCTTCTCACCAGAGTCTTTAACGCGATCACGAGTTCAGCGACACTCCCCCCCTCAATGAAGTAGGCCTTGGTGGTGGTTATAGCAAAACCTGGGAAGGACAAAAGATTATGCGGGTCCTACCGACCTATATTGCTTTTGAATGTAGATGCAAAACTATTTACAGGGATTTTAGCAACTCGCCGCGCCCCTTATATGCCCGGTTTAGTGGACCCAGATCAATCTGGATTTATTCCTGGCAGACAATGCTTAGACAACACCAAGCGGATCCTTCTCCCTAATAGGCAAGGCGACCCGCTCCCAACGCGAGGGGCCTTCGACCGGGTGCATTGGCCTTATTTAGAAGCAGTATTGAAACGCTTTGGAGTGGGGGACAGGTTTTGCTCATGGGTGCTGAGTGGGTACGGAGGACCGAGAGCCACTGTCAGGGTGAACTGTAAGGGCTCGAGGAGCTTCCCCATTGAACGTGGAACACGGCAGGGATGCCCCCTGTCTCCGACCTTTGTTTGCGCTCTACATGGAGCCGTTTGCGCTGTGGGTCCGGGATGACCCAAATATCACAGGCATCAGCTTTGGGGGAGAGGAACACTTAATTACTTTATACGCGGACGATATTATTGTTTTCTTGGACACCGCCCGAGAAGCCTTAACTGACTTTTTGATGGAAGTGGAGAGGTTCGTGGCTGTCTCGGGATTCCAGATTAACCTAGCTAAATCACAGGCAATAAGCCTAACCGTTACACGAGACTCAAAGGAATTCCTCACCCAGGCTCTCTCCATTTGATGAGAGCAGAGCATATTATATTTGGGGACCCTCCTCACATCGACCATCCAGGAAGTGGTGGAGGTTAACTATTAGGGCAGGTCAAGAGGGTACAGACCGATTTGGAGAGATGGCAAACTTACCCACTACAGTGCTCGGAAGAATAGCCGCTCTGAAGATGGCAGTCCTGCCTAGAATCCTTTATACCTTCTTGACTCTGCCTCTGTGGCCCCCGCCGGGAACGCTCCAGACCATATGGAGAGCCTATCAAAACTATGTGTGGGCGGGCGGACGCTCCAGAATGCGCCACGATCTTAGCTGGCAGGCTCCCGCTTATGGCTCTATGCATTCTGCTGTACTTCCGGGCAGCACAGATTAGGTTTCTGGTGGAGTGGTCGGACCCGGAATCAAGAGAAGAGATGGCTTTTTATGGACAGGGCACTGGCCAGAACCTCCCTGTGGAAGATCCCCTTTCTGGGCAGGCCTTATCATCCTCCCAATCTCTATTTGTCTGAGATCACGTCGCCTACCCTCCGAGTTTGGGATGCTGTGGCCAAAAGGGAGGGCCTCTCGTCGTTCCCTTCCCCACTTTCTCCGGTGGTGGAGAAACCGGACTTCACTCCGGGACTAAATTAAGTGGCTCTTCGAGAGTGGCTGAAGCCAGGAAGCAGATCGATAGGCCTCTTCTTCTTGATGAAGAAGGCCCCATATAGTTTGATACCCTGAGGGCAGACAGTGCTATCCCTGAAAGAGCGAGATTTCGGTATACACAGATTAGACATTGGTTGATGCAGCCAGAGATCAGATATGCAACTCAGCGTCCCTTGACTAAATTTGAGAGATGGCTTCTAAGCAAAGAATCAGACAAGCATCTATTGTCTGACCTCTACAAGTTGATGACGAACAGGGCCTCAGACACTAGGTCCCCAGCCCAGTTGCGATGAGAACGGGAACTGGGGCGGGAACTCTCCTTCGAGGAATGGAGGGATATTTATTATTGTGTGAGGCAAACGGCATCCAACGCATCTAGCATAGAAACCGCAACAAAAATTGCTCCTTACTGGTATTGTACACCGGCACGCCTTCACAGAGGGAATCCGGATGGGAGTAAGTGGTGTTGAAGATGTCGTGATACCCACGTAACGCTAATATTGGCCCAATTCTGGGATTAAATTCTGACGGAGATCGATCTGCACTTTCACACTCCGCTCCCCCAATTCCCTGCATATGGGGTGCTGGGTCTTCCCAATCCGTTGACTTACCCACTTAAATTCAGAAGAGGCAGACATATCGCATTGGCATTTCGCATTGCCCAAAGGGCCAGTCGATTCTGGCCCTTTGGGGAACTGATACAATCCTGACCAGCTTGGGGTGGCTCCACGACATTTGGCATTTATTGGGGATGGAGAGGCTAACGTCCACACTTAAACTACATGGGGATACATTTATGGAGGTGTGGCGTCTGTTCATTACCCTTCTCTCCCAGGAATTCACAGCACTTACCTGCCCAAGGTACTTAAAATTGCTATGCCTGACTGAATCACAGCTTTGACCTGTCCGAGGGAACCATTGCAAGAATATTGGTTATACGCTCATGGTGGCATAATAGATATATAGACACCCAGGGGAGGGAGGTAAGGATTAGAGGGGGTTTAGGGGTAAGTTTCCTTTCCTTTTGTTATAAGTTGCATAAATGGCTGACAGTGGCTGAATGTTGACGCTACGTCAGTGACTGCATAGCTTTCCCTAAGTGTCCTGTGTCGCAACAATAAAAATAAATTTAAACCAGAAACACTATCCTATATTGTTACCATTGACAAAAGAATGCAGGTGACGTAAAAGGTGGTAACAGAAACTTTGAAAAACAATCCGCTTTAAATGGACCGTACAACTGCTCGGCAATCTTAACCAAACTAGGGAAAGTACAGGAGGTGATATAATAAATATTAATTGACTGCTATAATTGAAGGGTCTGGTTCACCTAGATTAGCTTCAAACAAGATTAGCAAATCCAAACAAAGAACCCTCCATACTCTTGAATTTACTCCAGATTGTAACCCAGTGCAACGGATAGTAACCTCTGGGACAGTCATTGATGGCACCAACATGAGGATAAGTACTCGAGATATAGTAGTAGAAAGAGCTCCCAAAAAGGCATGTATAGATATTTTTTTTAAATCGCATTAGAGTAATCAAAAAAGCGAGATCCTTTCAATGAACAAGAATATCCCATCACATCTCAGCCCACAGCAGGGCATGAAGGGAAGTGCCCGGGCAGATGCCTGAATGTTGACTTTCCCCTGTGGCTGACTGGCCCTGTTAAAGACTTATAGTCGTGTATGACCAATGCAAGACATGAAATGGCAACGCATGGGCCTGAATACACAAGAAGATGTAGGTAATGGCCTGTGGAGACTTAAACATCAAATCCCACCTGATGATGACAGAACAAAAGTTGTATAACAAGGAATTTGTACGGGGTATCCCTACTCCAGTAATAAAAGGAACTTAGGAAAACAAAGCCAGGCCAAACCTTTAGTAGCCTGCTGGCATCTAGTGCTCTACATTCACTCAACGGCCATACCCCATCCGCCATACGTACAAATAAAACCTTCAGGTCTGGTAATCATGCGCGTTTGATCAACTACATATTATTACATCTAAAGTCCTAATTCGAATGTCTTCAGCTGCCTCTCATACCTATAATCCTATATCAGCTGCAATTTAATGCTTGTAAAAGCTGAAGTAATTGTTTTGGCTCCCAAGCCAAATTAAGAAATGGGCAGTTGCTACGAAAAATCCCTCTAGTTTAATTATTATACAGTGACACACAAGGTCAATAATCTTGCATTTCTCTGGATGAATCTCAATGAGCTTTCATGACATGCAGCCAAGAAATGGCATTTTTTGGTCAAATGGTAAAAATGAAAACATTATCCTTCATATCGCGAGTCATTTCCAAGCAGTAGTTGTGGGTCCCATCATCCATCGACAGTGGGAGCCTCCTGTATCTCGGATGGAAATTCTCACTAGAATTCTGACAACTCTACCTGCAAACATGTCTCAGGAGGAGAGGTCCTGTATCAGCTGCTCAGCCGAAGTGACATAAGCTCCAAGTAGCAGAAGGTTGAACTTTCTCAGTGCAATGTACAAATCCCTTGGCCACAGTGTCCCACCAGCACCAGACCCTTGCATCACTAAAATACTGGGCAAGTGCTGTTTAAAACTGGCTAGGAACAATAGAGTGTTTTAATATACTATGGAACAAATATCCCAATGCATTTATAGTTGAGGAGTCACAAACTGAGTTTATATCTCTTCCAAATATCCCTCTCTTTTCCAGTAGCCTCAACTGATCAGTATCTATATCTATTGGCTGTTTATTATCTAGAGACGATTTCCAAAATCTGTGGCCACTATATTCCAGGACAGAACGGCCTCTTGATGTAAGGGGAGAACAGTAGACAGCAGGGATGACCACCAGATGTCAGAGATATCACCATATATCAGAGGTGCCTGCCAGATGCCTAGAATGACTGCCAGCAGATGTCCTGGACGCTCTACTGATGCTAGTGATCGCATGTAACATTAGGGCTGGCTACTGTGTGCCAGGGAAATCCACACTACACAACAGCTGACCTGCTTATGTCACTTATTTACACCAATTGCCAGTGCACCATGACCAGTAGGGAGCAGGGACTGTGACCAGATGACAGGGCAGCCACCTTCTTTGATGGATGCCTGCAAATACAAGCCCATGGCACCTGGGCTTGCCATCAAATGCCAGCCATATGACAGTGACGTCCACCTTACACCAGGCTGGCCATATGATGCAAGAGATTCCAATCAAATTGATTTGGGGAATGATCATTCAGTGACTGAATTATGGTCATGGTTCAGCAAAAAAAAAGTAAATGAAGCATAGAAACTATGTGTTAAGGTCTATAGTATGATTTGAGGTCTGAACTGGTTTGAGAATTTCTTAGAGGACCTGTGAATAATGAATTGCATTTTAAGAATCAACTGAATTTTAAAAATGATGTTTGGTAAAATCAGAGAGCGAGCACTGGAGATCTGGCAATAGTGACCCTTAATCTGAGAATGAGGCCTGGGAATGGTGATTCGAGGTTTGACGAATAATAAGTTGAGGTCTGACAAGTATTGTTGATGGGCTTGTATTGCCTTAAATGTTTCTCGATTACGAGTTAGTGTGAGAATGACATTATGCAGCCTGGGGAATAAGGATTGACAGGCTCTAGATAATTTACCAAGTTTTTGGAATCATATTTTGATGTTTGGTAATCATGATATGAAGCCTGTGAATTATTGTTCATGGCCTTAAAATGGTGATCCAAGAACTAGGGTGTTGATTCATGTCACCAGAATGATTCATTATGGTCTTAGCTTCATGATTGATGGTTCAAAGAGTGCCATACCATAGTTAGGGAATTGAGTTCAGTGTCTGGAGATCTTTTATATAGTCTTTGAATTATATATGAAGATTTGGGATATTCTTTGAAGTGCAAACAATGGTTTATGCTATGTGGAATAATTCATCCTTGTTTAGGAATGACTGCCTTGGTAGTTCCGGCTGGACTTTTCCTATGAGGAACAGGGTCACGACTGACTTTCATATGGCTGAGTCCAAACTGAGGTGGCAAGGTGAGCAAAAGCACAATAGGTTGGAGTGCTAACCCAACGGATTACAAGTGGTTAGACTTATTGCAAGCATCCTCCCATCACCTTTTTTGTGTTTCATGTAACACCCTAAGTGGCCTGGGTATGCCCAGACGTGGGTCCCAGGCTCACTGTGTCACTGAATCCGAGCTGTATCCTGCTGATGAGCCCATAGCTAGAGCGAAACTGGTCCTTGGTTGCTTGTGTTCCGGTCCAGGGAGGACCTGGCTTGGCAGTTCGGGCCGGGGTGTTCCCATGAGGAACAGGGTCAAGACTGATTTGCATATGGCTGGGTCCAAACTGAGGTGGCATGGAGAGCAAAAGAACGATGGGTTGGGGTGCTACTTCGAGCCATTGCCAGTGGTTAGACTTATTGCAAGCAGCCTCCCATCACCTTTTGTATGCTCAGTGATTCGTGGTCACGGAATTATGGTGTTGATCAGGACATGATCATTTGATGTCATGGAATGATTGTTGGAGGTCTGCTCACAATGGTTCTTGGTATTGGCAGCTGCGGTATTGAAATCATGATTTGTCATTTAATTCTAGAGTCCCAGATAAAGCAACCTGCATTTTCTGATAAGCATTTTACAATTCCCCTATACTTATTTTAATACTGTCGTGTAATCCCTCTATAAATAAAGCCAAAAAAATAACACAACTCAGATCATTTAACATTTTCCTAAAGGATTTTGACTAGATGTGAATGTGGTTCCAATCTGTCCAGCAAATGCCACCTTCCTTTCCGATGGTGATTGGAGAATAATCCAAGCCATGATCCAGAAGGCGAACAGTTACGGGCTATGTGCATAATTGGAGCCCATGCTCTCTGCTTGGCAGGCTATTGTGCTCCAGCCATGCCTCGCTCTTTCCAAGGTGACTCGTGGCCGAGATGCCTGACCTCAGTTGCTCTGGGTGACTAGCAGTTGCAACCAGCAGGTGGCACTTTAGTACTGCTGTCTGCCAAGTCTGAGCTTTCAGCGTGCTCTTTGTGATCTGTGGTGGTTGTGACAACGAAGCACATAGGAGATTCGGGCACAGAGCCCGCGGATGGCAGTGCGCAGCCCAGTGGAGCCCGCCACAGCGACCCATAGATTGATGAAAAGAAATGTACACTTTTCGCTAGACACATGAACACATTAATAATATCTTGCATACTTGAGAGCTGTCTGTTAGTTTATCATTTTGCATCCTTGGACGCTCGAGAACAAAATGCGTTGGACGACATAATCGATTTCCACGAAGGAGCCATTTTCTCCCTCCCGTTTGTGCCCCCCGCCTAGATCACCGTTCTGTCTCCATCTTCAAGATGAAGGGGTCTGATGACAATACATGTTATGGATTTTACTCTCAAGCAGCCCTCTCGTTATCAAAACTACCTGTCAGGCTGTTCAATCATTCGCTCTTCCTGCGGCAGTGACGAGCGCGTCTGCACAAAGCCCCGCGTCCAGAGTGCAGCCATCATTGTGTCCTCACATAGTTATTTTACTGCGCATGCAGCGCTCCGATAATCGCAGCCACTTTGCTGTGCTCACGTCCCGAAAACGTGCAGGTGGTACCGTCGCAATTATGTCTCTTCTCTTTCTTGTTTGTCTTTTCTTGTGGGCCGCTTCCATGGTCCATCTATGGCTCTGCCAGACGGCACTGGGTGAGGGGAAGAAAAAGTGGTACGGAGGGGACTTTGGGAATTCTTCATGTAGGGTGGTTTTTGCTGCAGAAAGTGAGTCTGCCAACAGGGCTTTTTTATAGTTTGGAAATACTCTAGTGCTTACTGGCGTGTGGTGATTGATCATTGACCTCATTTGAAGCTTCAATAAATCCGAGAGCAGGATGACTGTTGAAGGTCTCTGGGACACCCTCAAGTTTTTCATTAAGTGCTGTATTGCAACCCTTCAAGGTTTTATTGTGCGTCTAACGAATTTGAGACTCCTTTGTGTTGCTGTTTGAGTTCTGCAGTAGGGTCCGTTCCAAGAAAGGCTTAACGTCAACCCAGTGAATTAGTGGACGCCATCCCATATGGCTTCAGGAGCATTGGTGCTGCTTTGTCGAAAGTGACCCTGCCTCCCCATTTTGTCTTTGAGAAACTAAAGGGAAAAACCGAGACAGATTGAGACCCTTGGGTGGGATGTGTGGCGCATCATCTGGCGTTACCACTTTTTTCAAAGAGGTCCCTCGAGAGCATAGAGGAATAAAATGGCTGGTGTTACCACGTGTGGGTAGAGTGTCCTTTTTATACTATCCGCCTTTTCCTGACTCTTAATTCCATGATTAGTATCAGTAGAATAAAATAATAAAATACTAAAAACAATACTGTAGGATCCTTGCATGAATCAGGCTAGCAAATGAATTTGTGGAATACAGCAAGGCTGCAGAAGCATTGATACAGGAAAGTAACTCTTGTGCATCTTTTAGAGGAGAAAGTATTCGGAGGGCTCTTGTTTGGGTCAAGGACGTCAATGCTGAGGTTTTTCTTGGCACTAGCCGAACAGGACCCTGATACTATCTCCACTCCTATCTCCAACTAGCCTGAATTTACTTAACGTTTCTTTTGCTACATCTTTGTTAATGCTTTGTATCTGTAACTGCAAAAAGCTCTTTTGCGGTGTTACCACCGTTGGAATGACTTCCACAATAATGTAAAATACTCTCTGGTCGCTACTCGGGTGGAAACAGAGGTGATCTGAAAGCTGGATAAAGAGCATTGTTCTTTTCCAGTACAAGGGAGGTCTGGTTTCTTTACAATCACTTGTTTTTAATGAACCCTAATGAATATGCAGTGCTTAATTTGTTCCCCCCCCCAAAAAAACTTGCCGAGGCCCAATTTTTTTTCCAGAGACCCATGGCCAGCGCTACCAAAAGTCGGGTTCCGAATACCAAAGCTCCATAGACTTGGTTAAAAATCATGCCTCTTTAATTCACCACAGGCACTCCCTGCCTTTTTATCTCACTCTTGCAAGTTTTTTTAATCCCTGCTTTCTACTTTAGTCACTGTTTTCCACTTTAGTCACTGTTTTCCATCTTTCTTTTCCTCCTTCTTTGCTTCTTTTGTGTTTTTCTGTCTGTTCTTCTGGATCAAAGTCTGCTGAGGAAAAATAAGTGCCAGTCCCCAAAAATCAGTGCTGGTGAGCCCCACCTGCAACCACTGCCTCAAATTAAGCCCTGTGGGTATGTGATGATCAAAATGGTGACATAGTTATGTTTGGGAACTGGCTGCTAAAGAGTGACCACCAGAAAATCTGGTGAAGTGCCCAGTAGACGTGTGAGCCTGGCGATTGGCGAAAATGTGTGCGTGAAATGTGGCAAAAAAATTGGCAATTAAGGTGGCAGAAACCCAGACATAGGGAGTGGTTCAAATGTGCGCCACAAGAGTAGACTAGCGGTGTTACCTTTTCTCAAAACCAGAGCACACAGACTGCTGGCTTCAGACAAGAAAACTGTACTTCTGGCATGACTCGGAAAGAAAGCTAATTTCCTGCTAATACCGCGCAGCACATGAACCTCGTCAGCAGGTTTAAATAAGCGTATCTGGAGCAGCATCGGCTAATGTCGCGGTGTGACCATGCATGCTTCCATAATGGAGCTATCTGTCAGCCAGCCCTGTTTGTCATTCTCCAGCCCACCGATAATTCACTTGGGCCCAGATTGGCTCCAGAGCACTGTGGCCTGGGAGCTATTTCTGAATGCAGGCTGATTGTTCCTGGAGGTACTCTGGAGGCGCCTCCCCTCCAGGGGAGGCGGAGGGTAGAGCCGCTTAGGAGACATCCTCAAGTGGTCTCCTCTGGACGGGCCTCATGCACAGCCGCCAACCCACAGGCTAACTTACTCAGAAGGCTGGGTTACTGCCATTACCTTCATTGTTCTCATCACATTCATTATTAATAGTGTTATCTTTATTATTAGCTTTATTATTAATACCACTGCTGCAACTACTAGCAATTATGCTAATGATAAATGTTAAATATTCATGTCTTCTTCTGCGCCCTTCGGTTCATCCTTGTGCGCGAGTGATGAAGGCTGAAAACAACAGAAGTGGCAGAGCTCATTGTTCGTGCACTGACACTTTTGGCTGATGTGGTGTTTGGATGGAGTTAAAAGATCTCTCCTCCCAAGCGGCAGAATTATCTCATTCACCATGGCGAGGAGGACCATTCACAGTATATGGAGTTATCTGTCAGGGCGGAGGAGATGTTTCTGCCACAGTGGCTGAACCCACCTTTGGGCGAGGGAGGAGAAACTGGTGGAAAACTGTAAATGCTCATCTCTGTGGGAGGAATCCCTGCCACCAAATGTAAGCCCTCCGCATGCACCCACAAGGTGGTGGCAATTTGTCAGTGTCGATTTATCGGGTCTCCCTGTAAAATTTAGAAGGTGTTTCCCAGCGTGTTCATTACGGTGTGTCGTCACTTTATTGCATACAACACATTGCATGGCAACATATCATAATTATTACATTTCCTACCAATACCTTGTAAAGTATGTGTTTACTATTGTCAACTCCAATGGGACTAACCTTTCAATGTAAAGATGGGAGGAGTTAAGAATATTAAATATATACTTATTTTACAGTGTAGTAGGAGGTCGGTGATATAGATGCAATAATATTGAAGGTAGATATTTCACACCTTTATATAGTGCCTCACGATCTTCAAGGCTCTTTGCTGGGCTCACTGAAAGTTCACCATGCATTCTACGGAGTCTATTACGGAGGTAACACAGCTAAACATTGTGGAACCTCTGAAAATGCACATCAGGCAGATTGGCCACTATTTCTGGTGACGTTCCAGTGACCCCTGCTCTTTGGTGGATCAGAAGGCAAAGCCATAGGAGTTTCCTGCTATTTGCAAATTTAAAGTCAGTGGCCATCTTACTGGCAAGTATGGAATGGTAAGTCAACAATTGTTTGGCAGATTTCCATTTACCACTATCCTTTAAAGTGGGTAGAACTGTCTAAAATGTCTATATTGTTCGTGTGATGCCAATAAACCCACTTTAAACAATTGGAACCCATATCTGCCCACGAGGCTCTTTACATACAATTTGTTGCATTGACTGATTCAAGGATCAGATTTGGTCCTGCTCCAATGAGAACAGTTTAGCATGAACTGCCTGGCTGCTTGTGTTTCCATCCGGAGGGCACCTGATTTATCAGTTTGTGCTGAATTGTTGCTACTGGGTCAGGACCAAGACTGATTTGCTTCTGGCTGATCCCTGTTTGTAGTGGCTCTGAACTTCTCATATTTTGATAGGGATTCGTCGTCGTTCGGTTTACCACGGCTAGAGGAGAGTTTACTATCTAGAATATTTTTCCATATTTAAATGTGTCATATTTAACAAATGGTGCCAGTAGTAGTAATATCCCCTTTCTGTTAAGAAGACAGTGCTATCTGGTAAGCTCAGATTTTTCACTTGGAAGGATGCACTTCATGGTTTGGACATCAATAAAAAGGCTTTCGCTCTTTGAAGACAAGGCCACGTCCTTAGGCAGAAACCGCGCCTGGATGACAATAAATACCTACTACACACTCGCCCCCCAAAAGTATTTTAGCCTGGGTTACTCCAGAATCCTGAAAGAAATAATTGTGAAACACCATCTGGGGATAGTCCGTCTGCTCTGCATCATCCACCTTGGCAGAGGGAGTCAACCTCATCCTCCTGCCGCCTATTTTTAATTTAACCGTGCACTATTCTGTAATCTTAAAGTTTCTGTATTGCACTGGTGTTTATTAACTATGCAAATAAAATACTTAATTACTGCTAAAGGAGAGTTTATTATTTGGAATATTTTTCTGTATTTAAATGTGTCATATTTAACAAATGGTGCCAGTAGTAGTAACATCCTCTTTCTATTGCTATCTGGTAATCTCAGGTTTTTCACTTGGAAGGATGCACTTCATGTGTCCAAAAGCTTAAAAAAAGTCATTTTATCTGCTTCTCTCTGACCAAAGCTTTGACCTTATCAAGAAGTAAGCTTGTACTCTGAACTCATTCCCCAGACATGGGACAGTCGATGTTGGATGTTACTCTCGTTCAGTGGAAGATCTGAGGATAGTCATGGTAATGCGACTGTCCACAGGCTAGACCTGAAGAAGGTCCCTGACTTCTGCTTTGACCACATTAAGGAAACAAGGCTCTCTCCAAAACGTTCTGTCATCCATTAGATTCGTTTTTGCTTAGCGCTGAAACCAGCTTGAGACACCCCTTTTTAATAGGGATAGTGTTGAATTTCAAATAACCCAAGAAAGAGTCTTATTTTTAAACACGTGGACGGACGTATGGAAAATATGCAGATTAACAACCATTGCCACTCCTTTCCTTTCTGCAAACACTAATCACTTGATATACCCTCTGATGCCACATTTAACCACACTGTTCAAAGTGAGTGGCGTGTCTGCCTTCGTTTGTACTCTGCAGTCTTTCTGGTCTTTGCAACCATGCGGTATTCTGTAGGCCTGACACACGAGGTCATGGAAAAGGGACACTCCGTAGGAATGTGGTTTCTCCTGCTCCAGAAACCCTTGTGGTTTTAAAGCATTTCCCAACATCCTTTTTAAGCCTGACCTAGAGACACCTCTAGCTGTTTCACCTGCCTCATGTTTAAAAAAAAAAAAATTCATAATAAAAATATATTCATTTTTGGAGGGGTTTTGGTTCAGCCCACTTCATATACTGGACTACTGAAGTGTCGTTTGTTTTGCTTTTGCACCAGCCCGCATGAAGCGGTGGATCTGCCCATTTTAGCCATTGGCTCGCTCGCACATCGAGCGATAGCATCTTTGCTTGATTATACGTGCAACCTGAAAAGGATGTACCTTTTAAATATTTTTCTATGCAAGCATATGCATGCCACCTTTTGACTGTGGCATTTTTACATCATTTATTTTAAAACTTTTGATTTCTATTGCATATGCTTGAAGACAAGTGAGTGAAATGAAAGTTGGATGCACCCAAGGCCAAACCCTTTGGCTTTGCCAATCCTCGTTTAATCTGTTGTGGTCAATCCATGTGTAACTAAGGTAGAGAGACGGGGACGGTAAGTCATATTTGTATTTGTATTTAATGAGTTTTATATAGCGCTGGCTAGGTATCAGAGCGCTTTACATTAGGTTACACAATGTTACAGAAAATAACAATTACACATTACATCAAAAATAAGCAACACGGGGCGTGGCTTGGCAAGCCAGCATGGCGGACGTGTGCTGAGTGAGCTCCGTCCAGCCCGTCATATATCCTGCATTTATCCTGACTCCCCGATGCTCGAGTGATCATTACGACGACGCAGCAGTCGTGGGATATCCGCAGTGTCGCCGCATGTAGGTTTGGAGCGCCTACGGAGACTGGTGGAGGAGTCCTCGAGCCTCGGCCGGTACGGGACCTGGCGGGGGCGCGGCCTAGCTGACGGCGGCGGAGCCGGGACATCTCGCCCAACACTATCGGAGGCGGCCGGAGCGAGAGGGGCGGCCTTGGCGCCCTTTCCCTGTGCAAGGGCGGATTTCTCTGGAGGGCAGAGACAGCTGGCAGAGGGTCGATCATCGCACCGTGACGAGGCCCGAGACAGAGCCCGACGGCGAGACTCGGCGGCTGGATCGAGCCGCGAAGGTGAGGTGTGGCGCTGGGGAGCGGGAGGTGTGGTCCGCAGGCAGGCCGCCTGGCCGCAGCGGTGCGCCCGCTCTATGCAGCTCCGGCACTGATTGCTGCGGAAACGGTGGTGGCAGGCAGCATTGGCAGTGGGTGACTTGGGAGCGGCCGGACCTGCATTGAGGTGCCCCTCCCCCACGGTCTACACTGTAGCGGGAGATCGGCGGCAATATCGGGCCGCGGGAGGGGTGACCGAACGAGCTGCAAGGAGCCGGAAGGATTGCTGAGAGGCCTCGGGGCCCCGGTGGCTGTAAACCTTCTCTCTCCCCCCCCTTAAATCCTTCCAGGGCCTAGGAGGGTGCTCAACTCGGCGGCCGGTCGGACCGCGTGGGCGCCTCAGAGGTCCCTGAGACTGGTGGCCTCAAGTGCGTGCCAAGAGGGGTGTGCAGCGTGGAAGGTCTTGGACACGGGGGATCGCAGGCGAGTGGGAGCCCTCGCACTGACCCGGAGCACTGCCGCGACGGCCGGACCGTGCGGGCGCTACTGGAGGGCCCTGCCGGGGTTTGGCGTGGGGTAGCCCCTGGGGCGGCTTGTTGGGCCCTGGTGCGGGGACAGCTCATACCGGGCTCCTGTTCGGCGGTCGGGTCGGACCGCGGGAGCCTTTTGTTGGGGGGGCTCCGCTCGCACACCCTCCCCGATACAGTCCAGGCCTCCTGGGGAGTCCAGAGGGCAGCCATGACGAGGGACAAAGGTGGCAGTGGCCCTGCCAAACAAGGCCCCATAGATAAATTCACTGGTCCAGGAGCGGCGGCTGGGGCGTCTGGAGTTCCGTCCGGGGCAATGCCGGATAATGCAGCACTCATGGCTGCTATCACCCAATCCAGAGACACGTTGGACGCCAAAATAGGGGCAGTTGGGTCAGACGTTATGCTGTTGCGACAAGACTTGCGCAATGCGGTGTCACGCATCACCGAAGCTGAGACCCGAATCTCTGGTGTGGAGGACGATGTTATCTCACTTAAGCAGAAGGTGGCGGCTATGGAGTCTGTGCAAAAGGGCTTGCACTACGGGCGGAGGATGCGGAGGGACGGGCCCGACGCAATAACCTTCGTTTTGTTGGGCTTCCAGAGGGATGTGAGGAGGGCAACATGGAACGCTTTCTCACGCAGTGGCTGGAGAGCTGGCTTCCTCCGGAGGCCTTGTCCCGTTGCTTTGTTGTGGAGCGGGCCCATAGGGCGCTCATGCAGAAACCCCCACCGGGGGCTCGCCCGCGGCCAGTCATAGCGAAACTCCTGAATTATCTGGATCGGGACACAATCCTGAAGCAGGCCCGGGCCAAAGAACCATTGCTCTATGAAAATATGCGCATTCTTATTTTTCCTGATTACACGCGGCAGGTGCAGCAACAGCGACAATCGTTCATGGCAGCGAAGGCCCGTCTCAGAGACCTTAAGCTCCGCTATGCCCTCCTGTTTCCTGCCCGGCTGCGGGTGGTATATCGCTCCCGCACTCACTTTTTCGACACTCCGGAAGACGTCTTTAAATGGACAGATGAAACGGTGCGGGTGAGGGCACACACGCCGCCTGGGAGAGAGTCGGACTCCTCATCGGGCGAGGTGTCCCGGAGGGGCCCCAGGGGGCAGCAGCAGAAGGGTAACAGACGGTCACGGTCCCGGCGGCGCTCCCAGTCCTGTGGTGCCTCCTCTCGGGGGGGCCCCGCCTCCGGGCGACAGACTTTGGAACATTAATCTATGGGCCTGCGAAGTACTGCAGAGGCCAAGACTGCTGAATGAGCATCGGAAGAGTCCTGGTGCGGGCTGGTTTCTCTATCCGGCCCGGGCTGGTGGGGAACACGCCCAGAGGACATGGGCTGTAAGTTGGGGATCCATTGGTCGGGGCGGCCCCCATCCCCCTGTTGGGGATTGAGGACCAGCCCCGCCGCGACAGATGCTTCAGTGTTTTTGAGGTATGGGGTGGGGGGTTTGTTGGGGTGGGGGTTGTTTATGGTCACAGGTTGCACTTCTGTTGAGGGTCCGCTATTTTTCACACATACACCGACACATCCTAAGGCCAGTTATGGTAATACCCCCCAATGGCTAGTGTGCCCAATGGGAGACAGGTGACCCCTGGTACGCTCCGTATTCTTAGTTGGAATGTGCGCGGTGCCCTGGACAAAATCAAACGTGGGGCCATACTCCATCAGGCCAAACGAGCTGGGGCCGATATTCTTATGTTACAAGAAACACACCTCAGGGGCACGAAGGCCATTTGCCTACAGCGGTATGGGTTTCAGCAGGTATTTCATTGCGGCTTTACGAGGGGTTCATGGGGGGTAGCGATCCTGGTACACCGCAGGGTCCCCTATACTCACATACAACAGTGGACTGACACGCAAGGGCGCTATTTGTTTATCCGGGGTAAGATTGGGGAAGATCCCCTGGTGTTGGGTAGTGTCTATGCTCCTCCCCCCCTACAATGGAATCTGGTGGAGAAACTACTCGCTCTATGGGCTGATATGCCAGATGTGCCGTCTGTGGTGGGTGGGGACTGGAATGATGTTATGGATCTGGCCAGAGATAGATGGAGGGCTGGGGGTAGCACCATGGGTAGCCGTTCCACGAAACTGCATTCCTTAGTGATGGGACTTGACTGGGTTGATGTATGGCGGCGCCTCCACGGTGATCGCCGAGAATTCACCTACCTTTCGGCGGTCCATGAGTCATTTTCTAGAATTGACTACCTCTTTGTCCCCCGAGCTGCGGTGGGTAGGGTGGTGTCGGCGGAGATTCTGCCTCGAGGCCTCTCGGACCATTCCCCAGTGTCACTTGAGATCCACATGGGTAGGCGGAGGCAACCGTTCCGGTGGCGCCTCTCAGTGTGGCATTTACAGAATGATGAATACGGGGCACATATAAGTGACGCCATCGACCACTACTTGACGTTTAATGTGGGGTCCGTTACTAGCGCCGCGACCTTGTGGGAGGCACTGAAACCCACACTGAGAGGTGTAGATATCTCCTGGTGCGCGGCAGCGCGTAGGAAGCGCAGAAAGGAACTGACTCGAGCTGAGGCGGATGTTGAAGCCCTCGAACGTCGGTGTCGGGAGGCCGGAGAGGGCCAGCTCAGAAGGCAACTGCTGTTGACTCAGCAGAACTACGCTGCCCTTCTGATGGATGAGGCCCGCCAGGCCTGGCTGGCGACGCGTAGCAGGATCTACCAGTGGGGGGACAAGTCCGGCAAGATGCTGCACCGACTCGGTCAAGGCACCTTCCATTCCCAGGCCCTGCCGGGGGTCTTGGGCCCGGCAGGTGAGCCGATTACGGATCCCCCGGCCATAGCGGAGAGCTTCGCCGCTTACTATGCGGATCTATACGCTCCGAAGGAATGCTTGTCAGTGGCCACCATAGATAAATTCATAGCTGATTTACCACCTGAGACAGTATCGGATGTGGTGAGGGATCAGTTGGAGCTGCCCTTGACAGATGAGGAATTGGGTATGGCCCTAGGGGAGCTTAATCCCGGGAAAGCGCCGGGACCCAATGGGTTCCCAAGCGAATTCTTCCGGCGCTACTCCGTGCAGCTGGCCCCTCATTATCGGGCGGTAGTGGAGGAGGCACGGGAGAGGGGCTCTCTCCCTCCTGACTGGAGGCATGCGGAGGTGGTGGTGTTTCAAAAGCCCGGCCGGCCCCCGGAGCAACACGCCTCGTATCGCCCCATTTCCCTCTTAAATGTGGAGGCGAAAATATTGGCCAAAGCACTAGCCAATCGTCTCTTGCCCCACATCTCTGCCCTAGTGCACCCTGATCAGGCCGGGTCCATGCCCCAAAGGGCGACCAGACACAACATTAGGCGAGCACACGTGGCAGTGGCGGCTGTCCGGCAGTTGGGGGAACCAGCGGCGCTCCTCTTGGCTGACATAGATAGGGCGTTTGACTCCCTGAGCTGGGTGTACCTATTTGCATTGCTGCAAAGACTCAACCTGGGCCCGCACTTCCTCTCCTATCTAACACTCTTATATACAGATCTGACGGCATCGGTACGGGTAGCTGGTGCGACCTCATCCACCTTCTCTATTGGGCGGGGTACGCGGCAAGGCTGTCCCCTGTCTCCATATCTGTTCGCCCTAGCCATGGAACCGTTGGCTGCGTGGGTGCGCATTGATGCGCAGGTCCGGGGATTTGAGTGGGCTCCGGGCCTGTCCGACAGGATCGCATTATATGCGGATGATGTTCTATTTTTCCTCACGGCGGTTGACAGGACGGGGCCACGGCTCCTGCGTATCATGCAGATCTTTGGGGGACATCGGGCCTCTATATGAACCCCCGTAAATCCACATTATGGGCTCTGGGGGATCGGATGAAGATGGGCACATGGGTTTCATCGGTTCAGTTGACAGTGGGGGGACTGAAATACTTGGGGGTGTTTCTTTCCGATATACCTGCAGTCTCCTGGGAGCGTAACGTGGCCCCAGTATGGGAGCGGATCCGTGCGGACCTCAAGTCCTGGTCCCGTATGCCCCTGACACTATATGGTAGATCGGCAATATTCAAGATGGTGGCGCTTCCCCGGCTCCTCTATCAGCTACAGAATCACCCATACCCGATCCCGCCCCGATGGTTTCAGCTGGCGAATGCTGCGCTTGGGCAGTTTTTGTGGGAAGGGGGCAAAGTGCGGGTAGCATTGCGCACATGCTTCCGGTCCACCTACTGTGGGGGGCTCGCATCCTCGGATATTCTATCATACTACCAGGCCGCACATCTGCTGGTCCTAAATGAGTGGTGGTACGGCGATAGGGGAGATCCGGCATATGCGCTCGAGCGGCAGCTTATGGGACGCCACTCGCTGCATGCAATTCTTTATTCGGCGCCGCTGCGGGGCGGGCTGCCGTCGGCCACACGGGTGGTGTTCCTGATTTGGAAGCAGGCATTGCGACGAATGGGATGGTGGAATACCCTGACTCGGGAGACTCCCCTCTGGGATAATGGACGCCTACCTCAGTTGGCGGCCCTGCAGGGCTTCCGGGGTTGGGACGACATTGGCATTTCAGTCCTGGGGGATGTTATGAGGGGCCAAACACTTAAATCCTTCCAAGATCTTCAGAAGGAATTCCTTATGCCACAGTCTCAGTTTTATCGCTATCTTCAATTTCGTCATGCTCTGTCCCCTAGCATAGAGGGTCTGGGGTCTCTACCTGAATTCAGTCCGCTGGAAGCGAAAGTCTTTATGGGGGATCTGAAGGACAAGAAAATTTCCCGGATCTATCAGACCCTGATTACCCATTGCTCCACCACACTCCAGAAGCTCCGGGGGGACTGGGAAGGAGATGTGGGCACGATGGAGGAGGAGGACTGGACCGAGGCCTTGGCGGCTCCGCGGGGGGCAGCCATAGCGATGCGACTCCGCCTGGTCCAGTTCAAATATCTCCATAGGGTCTATTTTACTCGGGCACGCCTGTGGCGGGCGGGGCTGATCGCTTCCCCGGAATGTCTTCGCTGCGGTCGAGAAGAGGGCACGTTCATCCATACCGTCTGGCAATGCCCCTCCCTGGACCGTTTTTGGAGGGGGGTTTTTGCGTGTCTCTCGGAGGTCCTGGGGTGGGAGCTCCCCCGCACGCCGCAGCTGGCTCTGCTTCATATTATGGAGGGGATAGGGGGAAATATCTACAAACGGCATCTCATGCAACTGGGTTTCACACTGGCAAAAAGGGACATCGCCCAGGCGTGGAAGGCGCCGCGGGCCCCTCCGGTGGCCGCATGGAAGAAGGGCCTAGACTTCTGCATGGGGCTGGAACAACCTATTTTTATGGCCAGGGGGTGCCCGCGCAAACACTACAAAATCTGGAAACGATGGGCGAATTATCGGGGCCTTTGGCTGGACCCTCCAGCTGCAGCAGAGGCTCAATCACTGGGGTAATTTGCAGGAACACAGTAGGCTTCCGGAGATGCTATGCGGGGGCCGGGGGGGGCATTCTTGTGGTTATGTATACAGGTTGTGGACAGGACTATGCGGATATTGTGCGACCAAGGGGGGAGGGGTGGGGGAGGGCGGGAGTTGTGGGTTTTCTATATCATCTTTTATTGTTTGTATGCGCTTCTGTTGATTACATTTGGAAAAGTCGACAGCAATTATATTTGTATGGTGTGATTATGCAGATGTCTCTGGTGTGCAGAGCCCTGCGATATATGCGTAACTTGACAAATAAAATCTGTTTTCAAAAAAAAAATAAGCAACACATAGAGAGAGGAAAGAAAGGTGAGATAAATAGAGCGGAGGAGGGGGGAAGGGGGAAGTGTGAAGGGGGAGGATGAGGGAAAAGACGGCAGGAGAGACGAAAGGAAGTCTGCCCAAAGACCGACTGGGTAGGTGACGTCTGAGGAGGGAATCCACAGCCCGTCTCCCCTATAGCTAAACAAGGTAGCTCCATCGGGCATTAGTCAAATAGCTAGGTCTCAACTGACGAGGGAAAGTTCGCAGAAGAAAGTCCAGTGGATAAACAGGGTGGGAACTATGATCAAGGACGGGTGGGGGCAAAGGTCAATAGCTGGAAAGAGGAGAAGAGTAGAGCGGAGAGGGGTAGGGGGTGGGGTGAAGGGGTAGGAGGGAGATAAGGTCAGGAGAGACGCAGGAGAGTTTTCCCAAGACCGGCTGGGTAGGTGATGGTCAAGGAGGGAATCCATAGCCCATCTCCCCTTTAGCTCGCGAGGTAGCTCCACCGGGCATCAGTCAAAATGGCTAGGTCTCCGATGTTGAGGGAAAGTTCTCAGAGTAAAAGTCCTGGTGGGTGAGCAGGAACAGGGTCGGGTGAGGGCTGATCAAGATCAGGTTGATGACAAATGATTTTAGACCTGGAGAGATAGAGCATCGAGGAGGGTCCCACTGAGGCGGCCATCTTGAGGTCAGGCAAGGGGGGTGAGTCCTTGAAGGTCGAATTCAGTCGGTCCCCATTATTCTCTATAACCCAGAAGGAAGGTGGGTGGGTGAAAGCTAAGCAGTGGATCGGCAAGGGGACAGAGCCAGGGTCCGCATGTCTTCAGAGGGGGCGCGTGATGTCGAGAATATCCGCCCGTGGAAGAGACAGCCGCCATTAGCAGGTCAGGCGGGGTCCCCCGAGTATCCCACCGATGTCCCAGTCCCTCAGGCAGCCTCGGCAACGATCACTGTATGCAGGCCCCTCCCCCTCCGGCTGCTCCGTACTGTTGCTGCGGGAAGCAGGTATTCCGCGAAAGCAGTTCTACTCACAGGGGGCTGAGCGGCAGGGCTATGTTACAGGATAAGGTGGGAGGGGGGCGCCACAGATGTTCAGCGCAGGTTCCAACGGTGCCACATCTCCCGTCTCACATCCTCCGGGTGCAGGCTCGGCGTACTGCGGGCGCCATTTTGAGTCGCAGGCGCTCAAGAACTTCTCGGCACATTACTCGGTCCTCCGACGGCCCAGAACAGCGGAAACAACTCCTAAGGTGGCTGCAGGCATTCCGGTTGCAGGATCCGTTCTGCAAGTGGGTATTGAATGCGGCGGATCGCCGCTCCGGATATGTGCGCGCGGGTTCACCACGGAGCTTCAGCTCCGAGCGGCCATCATGGTTGCTTGCTCCGCCTTTATTAAGTCATAGAATGATTTGTGAGCTCTGCTCGTCATTTAAAATCGGCTATGTAAACTATTTCGATAGCAAACACAACAAATTTAAAATGATTTTTAGTGCTTAAACAATAGGCCTCACGATTAACCTAGTAAACAGTACTCGCTTCAGAAGAAATGGGTTAAAAGAAAAGATTTAAGAGCTTGACATAAGGCGAAACATGAGATGGAGATACTGGTGACTTTCAGGCAGTTAAGGATTGTCATTTATGGATGGTCTGTGGAATGATATCAGGAAGGCTATACCGCTGAGCAAGTTTCTCCTATTCCCTTAATTGAACAGGCAATTCTTGCTTACCACTTGCTTACCGCTGCCAGCTGGTCTTGTCAAACCTGCCGTTTTCAACGGATAATTCTGCTTCATGGAATTTTCTAAATTCTAGGTAAAATGGCAGTTTGTCAATTGAACTAACTCCCTCCCATAACAATTGGATAATTTTGAAGGCCATTTGATGCAAAAGTTTGACCTTGTGTACTCGATGAGCTGCCCCACTATTCTCCTCTTCTTTTGGAGCTTTGTGACCTGTCACTCTGGGATAGTGTTGTTTTGCTATTTATTTAATTCACCTTCTTTACTGATGCTGACGATCCTGAATTTTTGTACATGATGCTTAATTTTTCTTTTGTCCAAATTGTGATTGTTGGCTCCAGCTTCTTAAAAAACTCCTGTTCTGAGCAAGACCCCACCAATTCCTCTATTGGGGTTGAAACTTTGACATTGTAGCTGCATATTGATAGGAGATTTAAATGAAATTAGTATAGCAAAATGTTTAGCTTTTTTAAATTTAACAATTGGGTTCATTTCAACACATTGTTCTCGCTGTTCATACACTTTATTACATAAACCGGCAACTGCATTTAATTAAGCTGCCCTTCTGTTGAAAAATATACTTTTGTGAGGATATGACTTTATTAAACTGAGAGCTATCACTTGAAATTCACAGGCTTTCTTGGCATTTTTTTGCTACTTTTTCGACTGTTTAAATATTGAAAGGAATGTTTAGGCTGTGGGGTCTGTTATGCATCATTTAGTAAATCACTCCAATGGGAGCATTGTGCTTTTTCGCATGTGTTGCAATATGACATCCTCGTGTGGTCTCTTGTGGTGGTGCTTTAAGGCAGCAGCATACAATAGCCTTTTTCTAGCACTAACCATTGCTAGTGGATCTGCTTCTGCCATTTTATTCTTTCTCTTGAATTACACAGACCTTTATACATCCACATCAAAGTCCTTGTGATCATGAACCAATGACATACTTTTACTGCACCCATCTGAGTACACTACCATCCACACAACGTACAATAAATGTCGACACATTATGACGCCAGAACAGGAAAAACACAGATCTTGTATACGGTTTCTCTCACACAACCTTTCTCTTTCTCACTCCATTTCTCTCTCTCTTTCTTAAATTTGCTAACCCACACATAGGTGGCACTTTCTCATATTGGCTGGCACTGTAGTCATGATGACCTTTATTGAGCTCCTATAGTAAAACTTGTATTCACAAATTGTTCCAATGCTTTCAAAAGTAATGGGAAATTATCAACACAGTGCATCACAGCAGCCCTAAAAACAAAAAAATAAGGCCATGTGAGATATCACCGTCTGGTAACATCCTAAAATCAAATGCGCTCAGCAGTCCGTCATCTCATCGAGCAAGAACGCTATGGACTCGGCATCCCAGATATTCACCCAGCTGTAGCCATGCAACTATGTTCATCAACATCATATGGATACAGCCCACAGCTTCAGATAACTAGCTCACCTAGCTAGCATAGTGAAGGCATATGCACATGTTTGTGGTCCATTACTTGGCGCTGGGCAGTCTCAGTATGGTAAGAGATTTAGCCAGTGGTGATCAGGGGTTGGGAATTTCTGCCTTACAACTCTCTGCAGTATTTGTCGACGGCAGTGACAACTACTGTAGCTTGAAGGTGGTCATTGTGCTGCCTTGAACTCATACCTGTGTGGTCATTTATCTTCATTTCATAGGCAGTGGGTAGATGTATACCCGAATGCATATACATCCAGTGGAACCGTAAGACTGGCACCAGTGCTGGCCGTGTGATGCGTGCCTTCGCCAACCAGTCTTCCTTTATGCCAACAGTAACAGAAAGCAAAGCTCCTAAAAGGCACCAAGTCTTGCCCTGGCTGTATGCATTGGGGGTAATTTACCTCACTCTATTCTTGCCTTATGGGGAATTTAAATTGTGTGTAATAGAGTTTAATTGTTTGTTTACATAGTGTTTTAGCTGCCTGGTCTCTCACGAGAGCTGCCCCGGTTTGCTTTCGGACTGTTGTTCTTTTAATTGCAGAGGAGGAAATTATAGTCTTAAACTGGCTGCCAGAGTGATAAATCATTAAAGACGCTGCTTCCCATGTGTACTGTAAAGTGTCAGGTTGGGTTTTACGCAGGCTACAAACACGTGGGAAAGTGTACACCGCAGAGCTCGCGCCTCACGAGTTCGCCCCCCGTCGGTTCTTGAAGTGTGGAGGCGCCTAATGTTGAACATTAATGTCGAGCTCACCACACACTGCATTCTCTCTGCGTGCTTAATGAATAGCTTTTGATCTCGCCAGCCTGTATGCAGCTCCTTTGTTTAATCTTGGACTGATAAAGGCTGTGACTTACCTGCTCTTGAGCCAGTGACCTTCAGGCCTTAGAGGGATTTGTCCACCAAGCGCTCAAACTGGTAAACACTTTAGCCATCATGTTGGAAATGGCCCTTTTTGCAGGGTTATCCCCAAACTTATTGCTTATTCCTCCTATTTTTACCTGACCTGTTTGTGTTGGTTTTAGGACTCTGGGCACTTTACCACTGCTAATCAGTGCTAAAGTGCATATGCTCTCTGTAAAATGTGTTATAGATTGGTGTTTCCATGATTGGCCTGTTTGATTTATGTGTCAGTCCCTAGTAAAGTGCACTGCATGTGCCAGGGCCTGTAAATCAAATGCTGTTGGTGGGCTGCAGCACTGGATTGTGCCACCCACACAAACAGCCTGTAAAAGGTAACTCTGGCCTGCCATTGCAGAGCCTGTGTGCAGTCTGGTACTGCCATGTCGACTTGGCAAGTGCACCCACTTGCCAGGCCCTAACCTTCCCTTTTCTTACATGTCTGTCACCCCTAAGGTAGGCCCAAGGTACCCCTGTGGGCAGAGTGCAGTGTATGTGAAAGGTAGGACATGCCCTGGTGTGTGTGGCATGTCCTGATAGTGAATTACTGCCAATTTCGTTTTTCACTATTGCACGGCTACCTGTTCCCCATAGGACAGAATGGGGAGTTTGTTTATAACATCTTATAAACCTAACTGGCCCTGGGAACTAGGTAGGAAAATGAAGTTTAGTATGCCTGAACTCCGAATCTAAAGATGCATCTTTTAGTGAAGGTGATTTCTACATTCTGTGTTTGAAAATACCACTTTTAGAAAGTAGGTATTTTCTTGCCTAACCATCCAGTGTGCCTCTGCTGGGTTTGTGGATTGACTGTCTGGGTTTTGGATGACAGGGACTGGGGAGCAGGAGTGGCTCCGGATAGTCTCGGTGGGTCAGGAAAGGGCTGAATAGACCTGGGCTGCATTTTGAGTAGGGGGAGGAGATTTCCTTGCACCTGAATGGGCCTGGTCTGCCTCCAACAATGCTGTCTCCACCTCCTGCCAGGAAGCCACACCAGAGAAGGCAGAACTGGTTTTGGCTGGGCACAGACACCGTCTGCCTAAGCGATCAAAGGATTTTGGGATATAAATATTGGGGCCCAGACCCCTGAACTTTAGAACTCTTTTGGACCAAGAAGACTGCCAAGAAGAAGAGCTGGAGAAGCTGTGAGGAGGAACTACCACATTGCTGTGTGCGTTGCTGTGTTGGCATACAGTGGCTGCTTCTGTCTTGGGCAGTGAAAGGACTGGACTGAACTTTCTGCAATCTACTTTTGTGAGTTTCTCCAAGGGCTTGAGGTAGAGCTTGCCCCCTGTTCAAGAAGTCTCAGGAACAGCAAAGACTTCAAGCTCTTCTGCCCTCAGCACTGGGAAATGTGTGTTTTGTGCTGCAACAGAAGAAAAAGCAACCCGATGACGTCGCCAACTCCGTGTCCTGACGGCACCGCCGCAACGCGACCCTGGTCTCACCGACGACACCTGCTGATGCCGGGACCGAGCCACTGCTTGCACCACGACCTGTGGACACCGCACTCCGCACCGCCTCGCTTCACGACGACTCCTCGGTATCCCCGACGCCGCCGCTCCACGCCGAAATCAACGCCGCTGCTTGCACCGTGGTTCGAGGGCACCGCTCGTAACGTTACACAATGCACCGCCCTCATCCCGCACCGCAGCCTTGGCCTACCTATGCCGGCGCCATCGACTCCAGTTCATCAGCCGACTACAGCGCTTCAGCAACGACGACGACGCTGCTTGCACCGCGACCTGCCAGCACCGCGACAAGCACTGCATTCACTTCGCACCGCGACCCTGGTCTCACCGACTATGCCGCCACCAAGCCGCTGCTCGCACCGCGACCTGAGGGCACCGCACCGCTGCACTTCGCACCGCAGCACCCGACGCCAGTGCTCCTGACTTTGAGGAGTTCGATCTGCAACGCGTGTGACTTCGAGGGCCCGACGACTCCTGCACCGACCTCCAGAACCGACGCCTGCGGACGCCGTGCTTTCGGAAGCTCAACGAGAGGTCGCCGACGCCCTGCATTTCTAAAAGGAACTGTTTGCGGGTCTTCCCGACACCGTAGTTGGCCTGCGACGCCGCGGTCAGCCAGAACTGTTTGGATTTCTTTGCTCACGACGCCGTGATAGCCCCGGACGGAGCTATCGACATCAAGGAACTGTTTTTCAAGCATATTTTGATAACTGAAGATTTTTAAGTACTGTGTTGTGGATTTTTATCGTTCTTGGTCTTGTCTTAAGTATATAAAAATATTGGATATTTTTCTAAACTGGTGTGGTGTCCTTTTGTAGTGCTTACACTGTATTACTGTTGGTTATGTGCAAATGCTTTATACACTGCCTCCAAGATAAGCCTGACTGCTCGTGCCAAGCTTCCAATGGGGGTGAGCAGGGGTTATTTTAGGAGTGTATCTCCCTTATCCTGACTAGAGTGTTGGTTTCTGCCTGGCTTTGACACAAGCCCTTGCCTACCAAAAATCCCATTTCTAACACATCACGAAATCGCATCCTTCTCTTGCTGCTCTGGATTCAAGTTTTTGAGAGCTGAATGATTATTTTGTGATTCGTACTGGTTCATAATTAGCATGCTTTTTGTACAACCTCTGACCATGGAAATAAGTTCTTGTTGCCATTTTGGATTGGGAGAGGTCTAGGGACTTTTTCTGGCTTTCACCTCATCCTGATAAGGTTAGAAGTGCGCGCTGAACACACAGCTAGGGTAATGGTGATGTTCAACTTGCAGATGTAGCTTTGAGCCTCAATGTTTCTCCAGGATAAGGTTCTTACCCACCAAAACACCAAAATATTTAAATTCTCCCTGCCAGGGCAGTTTCCTCCATGAGGCGAGGAAAGTTTATAGTTGCATAACTAGGTGGCATAAAACTATATGAAGAAAATCAAAAAACTGTTTTTTTTATTAGTGTATGGGGGCACTCGGTCATCAAAATTATATTTTACCTCGACCTCCAATCTTCCCTCCATTGTTTCATCTCCTTGCTTTCTCAAGTGATTGCTTAAATCTTTACTCCAGAACGGTACTCAAGCAGTATCAACGCCTCCTTTTATGTGTTAACTTCAGGATGGTGTGTGGAGTTCCACAAGGGTCCTTGCTAATTCACATTTTATTCAATGTGTCGGCAGCTCCATTGCTATTGCTGTTGCCAATACTGGATAAAGGACGTCTGCCTGCAACTGAACACAGACAAGACGGAAGTACTGATTTTTGGCAACAGCAGAAACACATGGAACGACTCCTGGTGGCCATCGGACCTAGGACCCACAGCCACTCCCTCCAACCACGCCACAAACCTCAGAATCATCATTGACAGCAAGCTCACCATGAAATCACAGATCAACGCCATCTCCTCCGCCTGCTTCCTCACTCTGCGTATGCTGTGTAATATCTTCAAGTGCCTACCCCTACACGAGACGCACTGCGACACGAGCCCTCATCACCAGCCGACTGGACCATGGCAATGCCCTCTACGTAGGAATCGGCGCACACTTTCTACAGAGACTTCAGACCATACTGAACGCCGCAGCCCGACTCATCCGCAGCATTCCCCGATGAACCCACATCACACCCACCTCATGAAACTCCACTGGCTCCTCATACAGAAGAGATGCCAATTCAAGCTCCTGACCCACGCACAAAAGGCTCTACAAAACCAAGAGCCCACCTACATTAACCACTGCCTGAACTTGCACCAACCATCTGGAAGACTACGCTCCTCCTCCTTTTTACTTGCCCATACTTCCCACATCTACTAAAGCTGAAGTGTAGGATGCTCCTTTTCCCACATCGCAGCCAAGACCTGGAACAGTCTCCCCACGCACCTCCAGACTATCACCTCACTTCTGGAATTCTGAATGGCCCTCAAGACCTGGCTGTTCGAATAAGTCTCTGTGGCCTGTATGCATCTGGATACCCTATCGGGTGGTTAGCTGCGCTTTATAAATATTGATTGATTGATTGCTACAGTTCATTAGATCATTTACTTTAGGTATTATGACTTATGTTGATGCACAAATCATCATTAGGTTGGATGGAATTGCTTCATTGTCACAAATCATGTTTAATAAATGTGTGACTTCGGTGGCAGGATAGATGAGGGACACATTTTTTTAATTAAATTAGTACAAAACAGAGGTGCTGATTGTAGGAGAGTTCCCCACATTAAGGACCAACTTGTGAGACAGAAATTGTCCAGTGTCAGTGAAATATTTTTTGGGGGGCGTTCACATTTGACAAATCTGGACTGTTCTGCACAAATTGTGAAAGTAGCTGCTTCTTGTTGTTTCACTTGAGACAACCAAGAAAGATAATTGCAGTTTTGCCTCCTCCTGAACATAAATTCACAGTGATTTGAGCATGGTAGGGACCCAACTTGAATTCTGCAATTTCGTTATATGCCCCTCCTCAAATATGCTGTGCACCAACTGCAGGTTGTCCCAAATATGGTAGTGAAACTTACGCTGCACCTACCATGAGGTATAGTCACAATGGGGTAACCCTGTGTCCCTCAGAACCTGGGTATCTATGTAAAAGCTACAGTTGGTTCTGTCGGGTGATAATAATTGCTTCGAATTTCAAGAAATTAATAAAAAAACATACAATTTGGTTTATAGTAACAATGAATTTAGTGATTAAGTTGGAACACAAAAGACACAATTATGCACTGCGTCAAACGTATTTACTTGGAGCATGATTATGCATTTTACGAAAAGGCTGTCAACAATTCAATTGAAGATAAGGGTGACATTAAATATAATAATAATAGTGTTACTTCATATAGCGCAAACAGCTACCTCAAACAGAGGCGTCCCGGCGCTTAGCGGCAGTCAGGAGTAGATGAGGGCAATAGTTGACCTAGTCAAAGAGCCATGTCTTCAGCTGCTTTCGGAACACGGATTCAGTTGTCAGCATGCGAAGATGCAAAGGTAAAGCATTCCATCGCATAGCTGTTTTTACCGAGAAAGCCTTATCTCCCTTTCTGGCTTTGACAAACCTGGGAACGCACAATAGGAACTTAGAGTTAGATCTCAGATTACGGGTCGATTGGTATGGGAGCAGTCTCTTTCTGAGGTAACTCGGTCCTATGTTGTGGATTGCCTGAAAAGCCAGGGGCAAGGCCTTAAATTCGATGCGTTTTGCAACTGGGAGCCAATGGAGGCACCTGATGTGAGGGGAGATGTGCTGGCAGAAAGGAACTCTGTGAGTAAGCCTCGCAGCCGCGTTCTGGATCATCTGAAGTCTGTGAATCAGATAACTGGGCAGTCCCAGGAATAAACCGTTAGCATAGTCCAAATGGAATGTTACTGCTGCGTGAACCACCGTCCTCCTGCTCTCCTCTGGCAGGAGGTGCAAGAATCTTTTTACAGTTTTTAATTTGCCAAAGCAGGTCGACGATAGATGGCGTATGTGGGTTTTGAAGGATAGATCTGGATCCCACTTAACGCCAAGATTTCTAGCTGACTTTACCGGACGTGGCGGGGTGCCCATCTCAGCAGGCCACCAGAGTCCTGCGGAAGGGGGGGGAGGGCTGGCCAAAGAACATGATCTCTGTGTTGTTCGCATTTAATTTCAATTTGTTATTGTTCATCCAGCTAGTGATGTCTTTCAGGCAGCTCCTTAATCTGGCAAATGGGTCCTTTGACTGATCGTTAAAGGAAAATATCAGCTGGGTGTCGTCAGCATACGACACAGCCTTTAACTCCCAGGTGTCAATGAGATTGAAGAGTGGTACCAGGTAGATGTTAAAAAGTAAGGGGCTTAATGCCGAGCCCTGTGGGACCCCACAACTCAAAGGCTTAGATGATGATTGATATGGAGGGAGAAATGCACTTTGAGTGCGGTTGTAAAGATAAGACTGGATCCACGCTAGGGCTGTACCCTGGACACCAAACTGTTCAAGTCTATTCAGTAGTATGGGGTGAGCGACCGTGTCGATGGCCGCGGATAAATCCAGCAGGATCAGCATAGTTGATACTCCCGCGTCCATTGACATTCTTATGGATTCAGCCACCTCCACCAAGGCGGTTTCAGTGCTGTATCCAGTTCGGAAGCCTGATTGAGTCTCGTGCAGGATGTCATGGGAGTTGACATACGTGGAGAGTTGGCGTTGTGCTAATTTTTCCATCATTTTTGCTGGCGCTGGTAACAAAGAGATAGGACGGTAGTTCCCAAGCTCCATGGGGTCAGCAGTGGATTTTTTCAAGAGCGGTAATAGGAGGGCCTGCTTCCAGATATCAGGAAAGATGCCTGTCGCCAAAGACACATTCCAGATATAATTCAATACTGGATTAATCCAGTGAGTAAGTAATCTGAAAATCTTAGGGGGACAAGGGTCAGCAGGAGAGCCCGACTTGCACCTCAAGATTTCAGCCAGAGATGCTTTCAAAGTTATCTGGGCAAACTCTGTAAAGGTGCCCTCCGTCTTACACGTTATTAAATCCCGAGGGGCCACTAATGGCTCTTCCGATGTGAAGGAAGAGTATACGATCTGAATCTTCTTCTCAAAGAAGGTGGATAGATTGGAACATAGAGCTAAGGAGGGCGTGATACATATATATCTTATACAGATCGAAAACGTCTACCTCCTCCAAATTCAGTTTCCCCAATTGGAGTCTTCCTGAATTCTTCAGATTACCAGCTACTTTTCGACATCCTCTAAGGCAGTCGTAGGAGAAATATTCCACAAATGCGCTGTCCTCCCCCTTCATCCTTCTCGTCCGGAAGAAGACCCGCCATGACGCTTTCTTAAATAAGGCTTACGCCAGGGTCGAAACGTCGATGTTGTGTTTGGTTCAGTTGTTTCGGGTCATCTGGTTCTTAACCGGTTAACTGCTTCGAACGTTCCGCGCCAGTGCGGAACGTTCTATTAAGCGGGCGGGGCCGCGTCAGCCAACGGACGTGCGCAGCACTACCGAGGTAGTGCTCGCGACGGCCGTTGGCCGGCAGAAGCACTTAACGGGTTAATGAGCAAGAAATTCTACTAGAGACACTGATTTCCTTTTCGTACTGACCATTTTAGCTGATTTCTCTCTTGTATAATTTGTACATAAATTTGTTTCACCCATGTATATATGACACTCACTTCACTCATGTCACTGAGCACCGTCGCTTTTCACTATATTTAATGTCACCCTTATCTTCAATTGAATTGTTGACAGCCTTTTCGTAAAATGCATAATAATGCTCCAAGTAAATACATTTGACGCAGTGCATTATTGTCTGTCTTTTGTGTTCCAACTTAATCACTAAATTCATTGTTACTATAAACCAAATTGTATGTTTTTTGATTAATTTCTTGAAATTCGAAGCAATTGTTATCACCCGACAGAGCCAACTGTAGCTTTTGCACCTACCATGAGGGACATAAGTTGCTTTGTGCCTGGATCAATTAGTCTGGCTGCCAGTCGATAGGACCAAGTTTAATGTACTCACTATATATTACAGAGCTATCCACGGACCTTGTCCTAAGTCCATGAAGGACCTGATTGAGATCCACACACCAGTTCGAAATTTGCGCTGCTTCTCTGCCTGACTCATCTGAAAGTACGGAATGTCATGTAAGAAGGTTGCTCTTTTTCTTATGGAGAAACCAGGTTTTGGAACTCAGTTCCTATTGAGTTATGCACTATAAGTGATCTCCGAGTTTTTAAGAAATTACTTAAAACTGTTCTTTACAAATAAAAGGTTAGCCAATTAAAGGCATATTCTGACAGACACCTTCTTAGGTTGAAACCTACCAGACAGCGCATCTGTCTGGTTTGCTAACATCTTGGGGACTTTCGAAAGCTTCCTGGGATTGCATTCTGCCCGTTGCTTACCATCGGCTTTGTGGTTTGTAACTCACATTTGCTTGCTTTCTATTTGCTGGCTTTATTTGTTTTAGGCTGTCCAGCTTGAGTTCGCCCCTTTCGTTGCCTAAACCTGATTAACAGTATCTATCCGTGTGCTCCCTTTCGGTAACCAGGCTTTTAAATCATGTTCTTATCTTTTCACATTTGCTGTGCATTAAAAGATAGACGATACATGTCCTGCTCTGCCTTCCAAGAGAGCTTGGTGTTTACTTTTCTCTGACTTCAAAGTGAATGGATTTATGTGATAATCATGCTGGCTACAGGGGGTAATTCTGTAGTGTGCTGGAAACAAACATTTTAATACCATCAAAACAGATCATTACACTTGGTGCTGACATTTCCACACATCATCATTTGTGTGCTGTATAGTTTTATTAGTAAAAATATGTTTCTGTGCAAATGTAATGGTTATTTCAATTGAAGAAGTGTTGTCTGGAATGGGGCTGTGCTACCACACCATGCATGCTCCACTTTACCCCACCACACTCCACTCTACCCTTCACCACTCCACTCTACCCTTCACCACTCCACTCCAAACGGCATCACTGCCCTATACTCTGCACCATTCCACTCTATGCCACTTCACTCTATGCCTCTCTACACTACTCTGTGCCAATGCACTCTACTCTGCGGTGCACCACTGCACTCTTTGCCACTGCACTCTGCACCTCTCCTGCTGATTCCACTCCACTCTACTCTGTAACCCTGCACTCGGTGACTGCACTCTCCGTCAATGCACTCTGCTCTTTACCACTTGGCGCTAGTGCACTCTATGCCATCCACTCTATGCCACTCTAATCTACTCTGCACCACTCCACTCTACGCCACTGCACTCTATGCCACTGCTCTCTACTCTGCACCACTCTATTCTGCCGTGCACCATTCCACTCTGCGCCACTTCACTCTACTCCACTGCAATCTATGCAGCACAACGCCGCTCTACTCTGCCCTGAACCACTCTACTCTACGCCACGCCACTGCACTCTACTCTAACCACTGCACTCTGTGCCAATACTTTCTACACCACTTTACTCAAAACCAATGCACTCTACCCCACTGCACTCTAAGCCACTATACTCTACATCACTGTACTCCACAGCATTGTACTATCACTACATTCTACGCCACTCTCTTCTACTCTCCACAACTGTACTCTACACCACTGCACTCTACGCCACTCTACTATGCACCACTGCACTCTACGCCATTCTATTCTGCAACATAGAGCAAAAAAAAATAACTATGACCATGAGGTTGAACACAGGCCCCTGCAGCGGACGCCTTCGTCCACTGAGCCACCAGACCCGGCATACACACATCTCTCTCTCTCTATCTATCTCTCTCTCTCGCTCTGTCTCCTTCCCTCTCTCTCTCTCTCTCCGTCTCCCTCCCTCTCTCTCCGTCTCCCTCCCTCTCTTTCCCTCCCTCTCTCTCCCTCTCTCTCCCTCCCTCTCTCTATCTCTCTCTCACTCACTGTTTGTCTCCCTCTATGTCTCCCTCCCTCTCTCTGTCTCCCTCCCTCTCTCTGTCTCCCTCCCTCTCTCTGTCTCCCTCCCTCTCTCTCTCCCCCTCCCTCTCCCCCTCCCTCTCTCCCTCCCCCTCCCTCCCTCTCTCTCCCTCCCTCTGTCTCCCTCCCTCTGTCTCCCTCTGTCTCCCTCCCTCTGTCTCCCTCCCTCTGTCTCCCTCCCTCTCTCTCCCTCCCTCCCTCCCTCTCTCTCCCTCCCTCTCTCTCCCTCCCTCTCTGTCTCCCTCTCTGTCTCCCCCTCTCTGTCTCCCCCTCTCTGTCTCCCTCTCTGTCTCCCCCTCTCTGTCTCCCTCCTCTGTCTCCCTCCCTCTGTCTCCTCCCTCTGTCTCCCTCCCTCTGTCTCCCTCCCTCTGTCTCCCTCCCTCTGTCTCCCTCCCTCTGTCTCCCCCTCTCTGTCTCCCCTCTCTGTCTCCCCTCTCTGTCTCCCTCCCTCTGTCTCCCTCCCTCTGTCTCCCTCCCTCTGTCTCCCCCTCTCTGTCTCCCCTCTCTGTCTCCCTCCCTCTGTCTCCCTCCCTCTGTCTCCCTCCCTCTGTCTCCCTCCCTCTGTCTCCCTCCCTGTCTCCCTCCCTCTGTCTCCCTCCCTGTCTCCCTCCCTGTCTCCCTCCCTGTCTCCCTCCCTGTCTCCCTCCCTGTCTCCCTCCCTGTCTCCCTCCCTGTCTCCCTCCCTCTGTCTCCCTCCCTCTGTCTCCCTCCCTCTGTCTCCCTCCCTCTGTCTCCCTCCCTCTGTCTCCCTCCCTCTGTCTCCCTCTCTCTGTCTCCCTCCCTCTGTCTCCCTCTCTCTGTCTCCCTCCTCTCTGTCTCCCTCCCTCTGTCTCCCCCTCTCTGTCTCCCCCTCTCTGTCTCCCCCTCTGTCTCCCCCTCTGTCTCCCCTCTCTGTCTCCCCTCTCTGTCTCCCCCTCTGTCTCCCCCTCTCTGTCTCCCCCTCTCTGTCTCCCCTCTCTGTCTCCCTCCCTCTGTCTCCCTCCCTCTGTCTCCCTCCCTCTGTCTCCCTCCCTCTGTCTCCCTCCCTCTGTCTCCCTCCCTCTGTCTCCCTCCCTCTGTCTCCCTCCGTCTCCCTCCCTCCGTCTCCCTCTCTGTCTCCCTCCCTCTGTCTCCCTCCCTCTGTCTCCCTCCCTCTGTCTCCCTCCCTCTCTCTCTGTCTCCCTCCCTCTAGCTCTGTCTCCCTCCCTCCCTCTCTCTGTCTGTCTCCCTCCCTCCCTCTCTCTCTGTCTGTCTCCCTCCATCTCCCTCTGTCTGTGTCTGTCTCCCTCCATCTCCCTCTGTCTGTCTCCCTCTGTCTGTCTCCCTCTGTCTGTCTCCCTCTGTCTGTCTCCCTCTGTCTGTCTCCCTCCCCCTGACTCCGTCTGTCTCCCTCTGTCTGTCTCCCTCCCCCTGACTCCGTCTGTCTCCCTCTGTCTGTCTCCCTCCCCCTGACTCCGTCTGTCTCCCTCTGTCTGTCTCCCTCCCCCTGACTCCGTCTGTCTCCCTCTGTCTCCCTCTCTCTCTGTCTCCCTCTGTCTCCCTCTCTCTCTGTCTCCCTCTGTCTCCCTCTCTCTCTGTCTCCCTCTGTCTCCCTCTCTCTCTGTCTCCCTCTGTCTCCCTCTCTCTCTGTCTCCCTCTGTCTCCCTCTCTCTCTGTCTCCCTCTGTCTCCCTCCCTCTCTGTCTCCCTCCCTCTCTGTCTCCCTCCCTCTCTGTCTCCCTCCCTCTCTCTCCCTCCCTCTCTCTGTCTCCCTCTGTCTGTCTCCCTCTCCCTCCCTCTGTCTCCCCCTGACTGTCTCTCTCTGTCTCCCTCTCTCTGTCTCCCTCTGTCTCCCTCTCTCTCTGTCTCTCTCTGTCTCCCTCTCTCTGTCTCCCTCCCTCTGTCTGTCTCCCTCTCTCTGTCTCCCTTCCTCTGTCTGTCTCCCTCGCTCTGTCACGTCACCCCGCGTGTGTGTCAGCCCGGGCTGAGACAGCTTCCCGGGCACGCACACAGCCGCACCCGAGTACTTCACAGCCTCAGGTCTTTAAAGGACCATTCACTTGTTAATGAGGCTTTGTTGTATTTCACCTCTTCTTAGCGCCCCTGCATGGAGATGCAGGGGCGCTAAAAGAGGTGAAATACAACAAAGCCTCATTAACAAGTGAATGGTTTTTAAAGAATCGCCCGGCCCCCATAGAGCGCTGCTGCAACCGGCGGTGTTTGCTGACACTTAAAAAAAAAAAAAAAGAAGAAAAAACACAGGTAGGTATCTGCAAGGTCCGCGGGCCGCCAAGGAAGGCTTGCCGGGCCGCCGGCAGCCCGCGGGCTGTACTATGAGTACCCGTGCTCTACGCCAATGCACTCTACACCAACTCACTTTACATCCCTGCACTCTAAGTGGATAGACAAAGCATTTCTCTGGTTGTGACCAGAAAAATGCCTTTTCAAATAAACAAAATGCGATTTTTGATTCAGTATTTGGAAGGGGCATGTTTTGGGCGTCCAAATACCAAATCGGTATGGTATGTATTAGTGTTTCGTGACTGAATTCTGGTCGCAAAACAATAATACTTTACCACCATTTTAAAAGTGTTGGTAACCCATTTGCAAATGGGAAAGAGACCCCGTGGGACCCCTTCCTCCTTGAAAATGTTGAGAAAATATTTTTTAACAGCAGGCAGTGGTCCAAGGGATCTCTGCTTACTCTTAAAAAATGAAACTTCAAAGTTGATTTTTTTACTTTTTAAGCACATCCCGTTTTCCTTTAAGGATAATGGGCTGCATTTGGGAAAATAAAAAGATTGCTTTATTTAAAAGCAATCACAGACATGGTGGTCTGCTGACTTCAGCAGGCCACCATCCTTGTGATGAATGCAATTTCTAATAGGTTGCAAAATGCAACCTAGCTCATTAATATCCATAAGGTAGGTCAATTTCCGACCCACTAGGAATTGCTAAATAGAAGTTGTAAGTTTTCTTACATAAGGATTTTCAATTTCCTAATTGCGATATGGTAAAAATCGCAATTCCTAGTTTTTGTACATTTGGCCCCAAGACTTTCTAATTTGCAAGACTGCACTTTCCGCCACTGAACTCTATGCTACTCTGCATCTCTGCACTCTATTCCACTGCACTCTACTCTGCACCACTCAACTGTATGCCAATGCACTCTACGCCAATCCACTCTACGCCACTCTAATCTACCCTGCACTCCTTGCCACTGCCCTCTAAGCCACTGCACTCTACACCTTTGCCCCCTTTCCTGCACCACTTCACTCTACTCTGAAACAATCTACTCTATGCCACTGCACTCCATGCCACTGCATTCTTGCCACTCTACTCCACCCTGCACCACTCCACGCCACTGCACTCTATGCCACTCTACTCCACCCTGTGCCACTCCACGCCATTGCACTCTACGTTGCACCACTCCACTCTGCACCACTCTACTTCCCTCTAGTCTAAGTCACTGCCCTCTACACTAATGCACTCTAGACCACTTTACTCAAAATCAATGCACTCTACGCCACTGTACTTGACACCACTTCACTCTAGGCAACTCTATTCCACTCTACAATACTCCACTATGACACTCTACTCCATTAAACCTTACTCCACTCTATGCCACTCGACTCTACAATACTCTACAACACTACTCCATGATGCTCTACGCAACTTGCTCTACGCCACTCCGTCACTTTACTTCACTCTATTCTGCAACGCATTACTACGCTCTACTACTTCACACTGCGCCACTCCAACTATATGCCTCTCCACTCTGACCACTCTGATACTCTGCTCCACCCTATGCCATTCCAATCTACTGCACTACTCCAGTCAATGCTACTCCACGACAATCAACTCACACTCTACAACACTCAACTCAACACCCTCCATACCACTCTGCTCTACACCACTCCACTACACTCTTTGCCACTCCACTCTGACACCCTACGCCACTGTACTCCACTCTATCCCCTTCCACTCTACGACACTCTACTCCCTCCACGACACTCCACAACACTCTGTGACTCCATGACGCTCCACTTCACTCAGCTCCACTGCACACCATTCCATGCCACTCCACGACTCTCTATGCCACTCCATAGCACTTCACTCTACTCCATGACACACTACTTTACGACCCTCCACTCTCCTTTATGCCACTAACTTTTAGCCACGCTGAACAGCAGCCAAGCTGGTGTACAACATGGCTAAAACATATTGGCAAAGCCAGTAGCTTTTGCATAGGCAAGTCCTATTTGACAATGCTTGTTGGTAGTTGCTTGTTTAAAAATAAACAATTATAAGTTAAGTGTTTGACTCTGCATACACTACACTGTGAGAATTTTGTGTGCAAGAATGTGTCTAGATGGTATGGCCAGACAGGATCAACAGTGATGAAAGGGAACATTGCCTGCATAGGACCCAGTCCTGCAGTCCTAAGATCTGGAGATCATGGAATGAGAAGGGAGAAAGAGTGACTGTTCCATGGGTTCATTATGAAGTATCTATTAGACACTAAATCACATTATACCATGTTAGCTAGCTCTCTGAGCCATCATTAATCATCTAAAGGTAGAGCTTTGCCCAATCCTGCCTTCTGCATCATTTCATCCAATTAGGCTAAGTGTTGGAAAATCATGGGTACTCTTTCAGGGAAACTAAGATCTCTTATCTTAAAGACATAAGTATATTGCATGTTGCCCTGCATGTAGTCCAGTTACTGTGGAGAATTGTCAGTAGTTGTTCAGAAACTTTTCTCCAAAATTTAATAAATAGGGGCCGGCAAAGAGATGATTATTTCCCTGTAATCAGTAGCAATGGCATTGTTTTATGCACTTATAATATGTATATTATGCTAATGTGAATGGAAGAATGCGGAAAGCACAGCATTGATTAAAAAAGAGTTTCTCTTTGTCGGAAAGATTTAGAAAGGTTTAGTCTCCTGATTAACCTTAATTATGTTCACACTTTCAGTAGAATTCAAATGAGCAGGGCCAGGCCAGAGTGCTCCACAGCAAGGCTTTCGGTGTAAATCCAGGTGTGATGAATCTCACGCTCTGAAATTCTGACCTCGATCCAGACCCTTGGGCTCTCCGTTGGATCTCTGTCACTAAAGGACCAGGCAGATCTGTGCTTTGTATTAGACTCTTCTGTTTGCCATAGAGGATTTGACAAAGTGGCTAGATATTTCAATCATGTTAATATGTCATGAGCAAGACAAACCTGCAGTATACCGATCCCGTGATAAGCTTGTGTTCAGAATAAGCCATTCCTTACATATGTTTAATAAGACTATTGTTTCATCTAGTCTAAATACAAGTAGGTGGCCAACTACCTGCAGTAACAGTCACAAAATTAACTAATTGCAAAGCTCTTGTAATGAATCAAGGTGGCTTCCTTTCCTGGAGATTTTTGGGTACATTTTTGCAGATTTGAAAGAAAAATGACTGTTTAAAATAAATCTTAAATGAATGGTTTATTATACATAGTAAGGATGATTTATTTTACTAAAATAAGGATATATATACTTTCTGTTTTACAAGATAATAAATTGCCTAGAATAAATTACAAACTTTTCTATATTACATAGAGATGGGATAGACTTGGTGCTCCCTTATATCTGGCCTAATTTTTTACATTGCCAGTAAAGGTATGGAAAGGCAATCTACAAACTATCTCTTGAGATTTTACTGTGTAAAAGTGAATGAACATAATAAACTCTCGTCCCATAGACTGTATGCCTGGTCCTGTTCGCTAGAAGAACTAGGTATTGTCTTAGGTAAAATGAAAGCTGTGTATTTGATAAAGCATCAATGGGATTAATTGAATGATTTTGAAATTGTGGCCGTAACTAATGTCCTAGATATCAATAAAAGTCTTCGATGTGAAACTGAGATACATTTATTTAAAATATTTGAATTCTGAATCGACTTTAGAAAAGTTGCACAACTACACCATTTACTTCTCAGAGACAGTATTTTTTTATACAGGCAGAAAAGGCATTAATTGGATGACACTCTAAGTCATTGTTTTCGGTAATTACTAGGAATTAGAATGTTTTGCATCATGGATTGTCAGCAGTCTTTCTATAGGTGCCTTCAGGCCCTTTAGAATATAAAAGTTAAAAATGGATTAGATAGGGAGAATGACCTCATGATGACTTTAATGAGAAAGCCTGAAGTAAATATTGGTTAATAAAATCCTGTAAATCATTTAATTTGTAGATTATCTGGTTATGCTAAAAATATTTCAGGTAAGACTGACATACATTAGAGTGGTACTCTCAAGCTGCAGCCAACACTCTATCTTGAAGTTTGGAGACACCTTTGCACCTTAGTTAAGGACTACTTTCCAAGATCAGTGCAAGGAGGGAAATATGTTCTTAGTCATATTCTAAGAGTTGTGTTTTGGATCTGAAAAGTTATCTTCTCGGGTAACCAATATTGGCATTTCTTGCCTGTGTTCGATTTGTTATCTAGCAGGCACTGCAGAACTCGAACTTGTGGGTTGTGTTTTATTTTCTTCTAGAACTGGTATTCTTCTTGTTGATATATACGTAGAGAGGGATCCTGAGACTCAGTAATGCCTTTAACACCACTTGTCAAAAAGACTAGCCGACCAAGAATATTTTCACGATCCTATGTCTTGGATGCATCCGGTTTCTAAGATAAAGGTGCACTGACTGCTCAATTTTCAGGAATACGTCTGTTATCATATATTCTTCAAGGGAGAATGCTTTTTCACGCTTTGCTTATGAGCTGCTACAATATCTTGCACCAGGTTCTGAAAAGCTCGATTAAAAGGTGATCTGGATTACTTTATGGTGCTGTCATTAAATCAGACTGGGTCCAGTTACATCTCATTTTAAGTCATGACCGACTATTATCGAAGCTGATGTATACAAAACAGTGGCAATGGCTTTCCTTCCAGGTAAGAGGTGCCCTGCACACCATAAGGCGTAGAGAAAACAGTGCTTGCCAGATGTTTGATAAGACGGCCAGTCTGCGTATCATCTTGAGGGCACTTAATTTTCTCTGCAAGCTTAATATGCGTCCTTCTCAGCGGTAGCAGAAAAGGAAAGAATCCAATACTGGAAGTGTTAAGCAACCTCCATATATGTACCCAAGTCGTTTGTCTTATCCCACAGACTGATCTCCTCTCGTCTGCGCTGTGTTAGGGAGTGGCCTGCTTGTATAGATACACAGGTGTTCCCATCGTCGCCGCCATTGGAGTAGTGAAGTTGTAAGTGGCTTAAAGCATTTTTGTTTTCCAAGTAATGTGATCCAACACTGAATACAAGCCAGGCTAGCTGTGCATACAGCAGTGTTCCCATTGCTGCAGATACGCTGTCTGTTCTGTTTAAGAAATGTACGCGCCTGGTTTACTGCTTTAGGAGTCGAGCCATTTTCCACCTGCTCTTGTACTTTCCAGTCGCAGCATGCTGGACCTTTATGCATTCTCCCTTGTCCCTTAGAGCAGGAGAGGTCTCTTTATCGTCAATTAACCACACTGCTGTTCTGAAACACTTCCAGGTAGCTTGTAATCTGCTTCTTGTATGGATTTAGCTTCGAAGTGCTTGTTTTTCTGCTATGAGGGCTGTCAAATGAACAGCACAGTTGAAGGGTTTGAATCCTACTCACTTGGCTGCTGACACAATTGATTTTCAGCCTTTATTGGATCTTGCTTCTCTTAAGGAGCTGGCCTGTCTGGGTACGAACTAGCACATTAGTTCAAGTGTCAATTTTATCTGGTGAGCAGATAATGAATGGACACCAGTTCGCAAACAACATGGATTGAGAGGCATTGATCAAGCCAGCTTTAGCACAGTATGGCAGGATGACAGAATTTGAGAAGCGATGCGTTAAATCGGGTGGAGGTTGGTGAGCAGCCCAAGAGGGTCTAAACCGTCATCCCCTCCGCACATATCCATGTTTATTTTTTTGTTTTATTAAGTGCACCTTTTATGCCTTATGTAACAGTGAGGTTTCAGACAGAATTGTCGCAAACGAGGTTTTTTTTGCTAAGCAAAAAATCGTTTTTTACTTAAAAATGTGTTCTAACTGTGGCTGTTGCAACTTTGAATTCATATTCATGCTTATGTTCAATATGACTATATTTAAAGGAAATTTTGTTAAGTGGGAGGTGTATGTGTGGTATCAGTGAAGACTTGTGCTTTGAGTTGTTTCCTGCATCTGAATCGTTTTTTGATTTCTGAATGCAGACTAGCTCTCCAGATAAGTGGTGACTGCATTGCAAATTGACCTCGGCAATTTCTCATCCTTTTGTAGTTGGGGACCGATTGAAGCAGCATAGTGTAATGTAGTGTCCACATTCGGCAGTATAGTATGTGCCAGTGAGAGGTTCTCTCTAATCAGTTATTATAGACCTAGTCCTCTGCAAGAGACAGGCATTAACTCTGTCGATGATTTACTTTATATTCTTTAGGTATCCTCTGCTAAAGATATAAGCCAAGTTGCCTCATTCTGATGCTGGCAAACCTCAGTAGCCACATGTCTGTGACTAAAGAGGCCACCACAATGACTCACCCTGTGAAAAAAAGATTAAAACGTCCTTAAATAAATGACACATTGTTCTCGGTATACTACAACATAACATAACCTACTCATTATTTTCTTCTCGGTGCTTAGTTGAGAAAGCTCTGAGTGCACAGTTACAGGAAGCAAATAATAGGCAAGTGGTTGAGTAAGTGGGTGTTACCAGGGTTCACATACAAAAGTTAATGACCCAATTCAGAGTTGCGGCAAAACCAAAACGGTGGTTTCACCCAGATACCACCTGGATACAAGTAGTGCGTTATGTGATTGGTTTTATGCTCTTACGAATAAAGATTTCAGGGGTGGTAGTATCCCCAAATTTTAGTTCACTGCATCTTATATACTAAGAAAATAAGGACTTCTCTTTGGCATTCTTTTCTTTAATTTGAAATCATGTATGAAAAAGCAAGACAGCCGACACGTGTTTCGCCCGAAGGCCAACAAGCCAGGGCTTTCTCAAGGCTGAGTGAGAATAATTTAACATAAGAAATATATAGTGAATAGAAATAAAAACAGCAAAGGTGAAAAAGTCATTGAGTGAGAAAGTGGCGGGAAGACGCAAAGAAAACAGAAAGAAAGGAGAAGAAGAAAGAGAGTAACGAACAGCGAGAGAGATAAGAGGAAAAAAGATATTGCACAAAGCAAAAAGACGTCTATGAAGAAAAAGCAACTGATTTAACTCTCAGATTGGAACAAAGAGGTTACAAACGTATACACTTGGAAGAAGCTGCATCCGAATGTGCAAAGATACCACGCCAGGAACTCTTGCAAACGAAAGTCGTGGTTAATGATGCTCAGAGGTCGAATGCCATTCGTTTCCTTACAGACTACCACAATGGTCATTACCACATTCGAAAAACTCTCCAAAAACATTGGTATTTACTGTCGAACAATATGACCCTCAAGGACCGGATTCAAAACTCCCCACAAATAGGTTTCAGGAGAGCGAGAAATCTGAGACAGAAACTCTGCCGATCAGAATTCATTGACAAAAGAAAACAACCTGAAGCACACTTCTTGTCAAAACCTCAAGGTTTTTATACATGCCACAACTGTAGTGCCTGTAAATTAGGCATTAACAAACAGAAAGAATTTACTGTGCCAGGTAAACAAACTGTGAAGATCAAGGAATGGATTAACTGCAATTCGAACTATGTGATTTATATCATCATCTGCCCCTGCAATAAATTATACATAGGCAGCACCATCAGACCACTGAAAATCAGAATTCTGGAGCATTACCGCAACATTCACAAGACAGAAACAGGGCCACCCCTAACGGATCATTTTCATGAACACCACCCTAATAATAAGACCTTTAAATTCTTCGGTCTTGAACTTATCAAGCAAAACCCAAGAGGTGGTAACCGAGAGCTCTGTATGCGAAGGAAAGAGAGTGAAATCATCCTACGCATGGACACTGTGAACACCGGGCTCAACAAAGATGCAGAAATGCATTACTGGCTATACAAGTGAATCAACTCAACTTTGTCCAATCCCAGTCATACTTTGGACTTTTACTAACTGAGTTCTTACTTACATACACTAGCTGAATATTAACCTTTTTGTGCTTATGTCTTCAGATTCCTTCACACTACTTTTAACTCAGTGTGACTTGCTTCTGAAACTATGTTCGGTCTTTTATACTAGTTTTCCTCCTAAGGGCCGTCCCTTTACCATTTTCAAGTATTTCTTGCTCTCCACCTATTGGATGATCTTACACCTCTTTTCATTAATTAACCCTCCATATTTATAGTCACTTATATTTATTATTTTTCAATACTGATTTTGCTTTGCCCCATCTTGTGGCTCTTATATTCCCAAACCGTTTCCGTTTTCTCTATTCCGTGGCGCTTTTATGTCCAAGTCTGCTGTTAGCCTCTGGTGCTCCATTATTGTAGTCGTTATTTTGCCTTCTATTCTCAAACCGTTTCCGTTTTCTCTACTCCGTGGCGCTTTTATGTCCAAGTCTGCTGTTAGCCTCTGGTGCTCCATTACTGCAGTGGTTATTTTGCCTACTTAGTTTTTCTTGCCTATCACCTGTGGGTTCTTTTTCTTTTTCGAGCCTTTTGATAGACCTATTTATATATTTTTTCTATATTTTTCTATTTTTCTGTTTTCGGGACTTGCAGACTGCAACCTCGAACCCTTACCTGTTGGGAGTAGTGACGTGACATTTTTACGACCTTCCTCCGTCACTCTCCCCCTTCCTTACGACATTCTCCTCACATCTATATGAACCGGCACCTGAAACGACTAGAGCTTTGTTGACCGTAACTGTACCGAGCGATTTACGCTTTCATTCGTGCACCATTGGTGAGTTTTCTTTCCTCGCATACCCAGCGTATCCCCCTATGCCTTTCAGTTGTTTCCCAAATATTGTTTGCTTATTTTTAGCTTACGCATCTTTAAGCCATTTTGACTTCTAATTAACTCACTTTGGGCCCTGCGTGTTTTTACGTGCCAGGTGCCGGGCACTCTGAGGTTATGGGTGTCCCTTTAATGACATTTTGAATCATTCTCGACACAGCGCTGCATTTTTTATTACCTTTCCCACACTTCCCTTTCATCTACTCTCATCCGACATTCTCCCCTCAGACTTTCTCTCTAAACTTCACAGATATTCCGCAACAACCGCATAAGAATTTCCTGGTAAGTTGAATTTCGATAGTTATTTCACAACAACCACCATTTAACTTTTGAATTGGCTAAATTGTTACAATATTATGTATCCTGACAAACATACCACTGCATATACGTGGCTGTATCAAAACATATGCACGATATTATAAACGCCTACGTTGTTTGTACTATTTGCTTAAGCCCATTTGGTTGGTACAGGGCCTTTTTGCAGCAATAGCGTGATATATTTTGTCTGCTTATTAACGTTTTCTTTCACCTGAAATTGGCTAAATTGTTACAATATTATTTATTCAGACATATGCACCACCGCATATACGTGGCTGTTTCAATTCAGAGATAAACATATGCACGATATTAGAAACGCCTACGTTGTTTGTACTATATGCCTAAGCTCAAATTGGTTGATACAGGGCCTCTTTGCAGCAATAGCGCGGTATATTTTGTTTGCTTATTATTGTTTTCTTTCACCTGACATGTTCATGATTAATGTTGAAATGATCTAAATATCGACATTGGCTTTAACATTGTATTCTTTATGTTTAATTGTACTCTATTTGCATTTTTATTTGTTTTTTACTCCTTATTTTCATTTTATCCTGTCTTCTTTTTCTTTTTCGACATTGATGTGCACAATTTTCATTTCTTTTGGATTATATTCTTATATGTTCTGTTTCTTATTATATCAACTGTTCTCCTATTTTTCTTTTCTTTTCTTTTTTTTTTTCTTTTCTTTTCTTTTTGCTTTGTGCAATATCTTTTTTCCTCTTATCTCTCTCGCTGTTCGTTACTCTTTCTTCTTCTCCTTTCTTTCTGTTTTCTTTGCGTCTTCCCGTCACTTTCTCACTCAATGACTTTTTCACCTTTGCTGTTTTTATTTCTATTCACTATATATTTCTTATGTTAAATTATTCTCACTCAGCCTTGAGAAAGCCCTGGCTTGTTGGCCTTTGGGCGTAAACACGTGTCGGCTGTCTTGCTTTTTTCATACATGATTTCAAATTAAAGAAAAGAATGCCAAAGAGAAGTCCTTATTTTCTTAGTATATAAGATGCAGTGAACTAAAATTTGGGGATACTACCACCCCTGAAATCTTTATTCGTAAGAGCATAAAACCAATCACATAACGTACAGGAAGCAAATAATGACTCTTAAAGCCGAAAATACTTACATATTTTGTAGGAATATATGATGTTACCCCGCATGTCAACACCACGCATACCATCACAACGCATTTGTAACAACGCAAGTGCTGGTACAACGCGTTTCAATCACAACGCATACTTTTACAACGAATATGCCTTTACCACGCATGCCATTTCAACGCAAAGCCATGCGTGGTAAAGGCATTTACTCTGTAAAAGTGGTTAAGGTAAGTATGTATGTATGTATATATATATATATATATATATTTTTTTTAAATATATCTATATATATATATATGTGATCAAGGCCACTGGATGTGGCCGAAACGCGTCAGAGACAGCACGTTATGATAAATAAAATTTGAAGAATTGGCACCAGCGAAGCAAGAGTCCGTGTCCTCGTTTGTGCACGACATCACTTGATTGCTCTGTGATATATATATATATATATATATATATATGTATGATTCACCAAAATCAGTCCTTGGGCGAGGGGCGCACTTGTCAGCTGGTGCTTGCGGCAAGGTAGGACCAGCCTTGCTGAAACATTCATCAACAAATTGAAAGATTCGCAGCACTCTCCTCCGGGATTTTAAAGCGTTTTATTCATTCCATCTCTCTCCTCCTCCTACGCGTTTCAACCATCACGGTCTTGATCACGGTAGTTTACATTGTCCCTTCTCTATTTCTCAATTATATACAGAGTTCCCACTCCACCCATAATGAGGCATTGTGGGATCAGTAGTTTATACACAAATATATACATTCTCTTTGTTGTTTGTTCGGGTGATACAATGGGGAGTTCGACTTTTATTGATTACAATGCTATCTAGTTAGGATATGATTATATAATCGTAATTCAATGTTGCCCATTCGTAACATTTTTATACACATTTTCATACATTGATGTTTGCTTGTTATCAACATTCTTATAAACTCAGTGTTGCAATCCTTCTCATATGGTAAATAGGCAAATACATCACTGTATACCTGTTAATATTGGCAATATGATCGTTAGATCTGTTACGCTCCATATCCACAGGCTAGTGATATATTCTATACTGCTGGACTCAGTGTCCATTATTATATAGTTCCAGATCTCTAGTGTTGGACTGAGTGTCCCATTTTCATAAGTTAGGCATAGTGCCTTCCCTTTAGCCTGTTTGCATACATATATTCTGTCATTAATTCACAATCAATGACTGGGTCACCCTCCCAACTCAACATATTCCTGTTAATATCTTACAAATTATGATTTCTTAATACACAATCAATTCTTACTAGGCCGCCTGAGTTCTCACAGGTTCTGTGCTTATCCTATTGGATAAAAGGTAAGTGTTTTTCATCCGAGGTAATGCAACATAGTCTTAAAGATGAATGTACATTTCTTCGTCCCCGTTGAGGCCCAGTGGGATCTTGGTGTTAAATCTTATAATAAGTTTCGACTCCAGGCTTCTCAGTTTTAGAGTCCTATTGCCTCCCCTTTCATGTGTTGGCACTGTTGCTAGGCCTGAATACGTCATATCAAGCCATGTCTTTCCTTCATGCATTAGCATGTGTTTGGCAGTCGCATATGTTGTGTCCTTGTTTTGTGTCGCCCTAATATGCTCCAAGATTCGCTTCTTTAATGGGCGTATAGTACTGCCTATGTATCTCTTCCCACAGAAGCATTCAATTAAATATACCACATAAGTTAAGTCACATGTAATTGCTTCATTGACATTGAATGATTTCCCTCGCGGGTCAACAATAGTCTTCAAGTTTTTCCCTATTTTACATGCCTTGCAACTGTTGCATTTTCCAAATCCCTTTTGTAAGTTCTGTAGCCAAGTGTCTGGTTTTCTCGATACAAAATGGCTGTTCACCAATGTGTCCGATAGTGAGGGGGCTTTCCTGTAAGATATTAATGGGCGTTCGCCTAGCTTGGTTCCAGTGTCGGGGTCCTTTCTCAGAACATTCCAATATTTCTTAAGTATTCTTTGTATTTTGAAACTCTCTTTGCTGTATGTTAAAATCAATCGAGTCGTATTATCCTGTGGTTGAGGATCGCTCGTTTTTGGTTTATTGTTGTTTATCAAGGTCTGTGCCCTTGTAATGCCTCTTGCTTTGGCTTCCCCACGTTGGATGTCCTTAAATTTGTATCCTCTTCTGAGGAACCGCTGTTTGGTTTCTTTGAATTTCGATTCCATCTCTTTCACATCTGAGCAGTTCCTTTTCATCCTAATAAACTCACCATATGGTATACTTCTTTTTAGGGAGTACGGATGAAAGCTCGAGCCATGAAGCACACTGTTTGTAGCTGTACTCTTTCTGAAGACTGTGGTTTGTATTTTGTTGGTCTCCACATACACCTTAGTATCTAGAAAGTCTATCTCCTTAGTATTGATGTTGTGAGTAAACCGGAGACCTACTTCGTTGTTGTTAAGAATATCTAGGTATTCCAAAAATACCTCTTCAGTCTCCTTCAAGAGAAGGAATAAATCGTCTATGTAACGCAGCCAAAGAGCAACTTTGGCTGTGTATTTGTCATTTTCTTCTCTCCAAGCTATGGTTTTTTCCCACCATCCCATCGTGAGATTAGCATAGCTTGGAGAGAAGGAAACTCCCATGGCGGTCCCGCAGCTTTGGGAGTATAGTGTTTTGTTAAACATGAACACGTTATTCCTCAAGCATAGTTCGATCATGTCTAATAGCATTTTGGTGTGTTGTAGTTCCACTATTGGTCTTTGTTTTAAAAAGTACATTACTGCTTGTAGGCCTATTTCGTGACTTATCGATGTATTGAGTGAAACGACATCGATTGTGACTAGGTAGTAATCTTCCTGCCAGCTGGTTTCCATTAATATTCTGAGAAAATCGCCCGTATCTTTTATGTAAGAATTCAAAGTTGGTACTATTGGCGCCAGGAAGGTTTTGAGTAACTTACTCATTTTGAGTAACTTACTCATTTTGAGTAACTTACTCATTTTGGTATTCACAGAAGGCACTTACTCATCAATGAGTAAGTGTCTTCTGTGAATACCAAAATGAGTAAGTTACTCAAAATGAGTAAGTTACTCAAAATGAGTAAGTAGGTGCCTTCTGTGAATACCAAAATGAGTTAGTGCCTTCTGTGAATATCAAAATGGTAGTAAGTTTAGGATTTTGTCTTAAGTTAGTTCTGTGAATCGGGCCCTTGGATTCCTCCTCTTGTTTGGATGCTTGAATTTGTGACTCTATTTCTGCTATGTTTAGATGTAGCTCCTCAATATCTTTTTTAGCATATTTCACAGTGATCAGCATCATATTGCGTGAACATTCCATGTTGTTCTTACCCCACTCTTCTAGCATCTCAGGCTTAGTGTCCGGATGGTTGGGTAGAGTGAACATTCGCAGCCCCCGTGGCACTCTTCCAAATTCTACGTATTTCTCCAGGGTTATAATTTCCCAACTTTTGGTTATCTCCTTGCGTAACAATCTCTCCAATTGAACGAACATTTGTTTGTGTCCTATTCACTGTACTTCCTATCGTTGACCCGCGAGGGAAATCATTCAATGTCAATGAAGCAATTACATGTGACTCAACGTATGTGGTATATTTAATTGAATGCTTCTGTGGGAAGAGATGCATAGGCAGTACTATATGGCCCATTAACGAAGCGAATCTTGGAGCATATTAGGGCGACACAAAACAAGGACACAACATATGCGACTGCCAAACACATGCTAACGCATGAAGGAAAGACATGGCTGGATATGAAGTATTCAGGCCTAGCAACAGTGCCATCACATGAAAGGGGAGGCAATAGAACTCTAAAACTGAGACGCCTGGAGTCGAAACTTATTATAAGATTTAAGACCAAGATCCCACTGGGCCTCAACGGGGACGAAGAGATGTACATTCATCTTTAAGACTATGTTGCATTACCTCTGATGAAAAACACTTACCTTTTATCCAATAGGATAAGAACAGAACCTGTGAGAACTCTGGTGGCCTCGTAAGAATTGATTGTGTATTAAGAAATCATAATTTGTAAGATATTAACAGGAATATGTTGAGTTGGGAGGGTGACCCAGTCATTGATTGTGAGTTAATGTCAGAATATATGTATGCAAACAGGCTAAGGGGAAGGCACTATGCCTAACTTATGAAAATGGAACACTCAGTCCAACACTAGAGATCTGGAACTATATAATAATGGACACCGAGTCCAGCAGTATAGAATATATCACTAGCCTGTGGATATGGAGCGTAACAGATATAACGATCATATTGCCAATATTAACAGGTATACAGTGATGTATTTGCCTATTTACCAAATGAGAAGGATTGCAACACTGAGTTTATAAGAATGTTGATAACAAGCAAACATCAATGTATGAAAATGTGTATAAAAATGTTAAGAATGGGCAACATTGAATTACGATTATATAATCATATCCTAACTAGATAGCATTGCAATCAATAAAAGTCGAACTGCCCATTGTATCACCCGAACACACAACAAAGAGAATGTATATATTTGTGTATAAACTACTGATCCCACAATGCCTCATTATGGGTGGAGTGGGAACTCTGTATATAATTGAGAAATAGAGAAGGGACAATGTAAACTACCGTGTTCAAGACCGTGATGGTTGAAACGCGTAGGAGGAGGAGAGAGATGGAATGAATAAAATGCTTTAAAATCCCGAAGGAGAGTGCTGCGAATCTTTCAATTTATTGATGAATATATATATGTATATGTATATTAATATTATTATTTTTAAATACCCCCTAAAACCCCAAAATTACCATTTGTTTCCCAATAACTATACATCCACAAAATTCTAAAATTACCCTTACCACCCCAATACCCATACCCCCTAAACCCTTAAATTACCCTTGGCACCCCAAAACCGCCCTGAACCCTAAAATTGCCCCTTCACCCCAAAACCCAAACCCACCCTGAACCCTAAAATTACCCTGGTCACCCCAGAACCCAAACCCACCCCGAACCCTAAAAATACCCCTGCACCACAAAATTCAAACAAACCCTGAACCCTAAAATTACCCTGGTCAACCCAAAACCCAAACCCCACCCTCAACCCTAAAATTACCCCTGCACCCCAAAACCTAAACCCACCCTGAACCCTAAAATTACCCTTGCACCCCAAAACCTAAACTCACCCTGAACCCTAAAAATACCCCTGCACACCAAAACCCAAAAACACCCTGAACCCTAAAAATACCCCTGCACTCCAAATCCACCCTGATCCCTAAATTTACCTGGGTACCCCAAAACCCAAACAAACCCTGATCCCTAAAATTACCCTGTACACCCCTAAATCCAAACCCCCTGAACCCTAAAAATACCCCTGCACGCCAAAGCCCACACTATACGTTAAAATTACCCTGGGCACCCCAAAACCCAAACAAACCCTGAACCCTAAAATTAGCCTGGTCACCTCAAAACCCAAACCTACCCTAAAATTACCCCTGCACCCCAAAACCCAAACCCACCCTAAACCCTAAAATTACCCTGGGCACCCCAAAACCCAAACAAACTCTGAACCCTAAAATTAACCTTCGCACCCCAAAACATATACCCCTACACCCCATAACCCATACCCTATACTTACCTTATACTTACATGTAAAATACATATGCATTTACCATTCATGCCTTTACAACGAAATTCGTATTAAAAGCATGCGTGGTAAATGCAGATGCATTGTAATGGCATTGCGGAGTAATGGTAGTTGCGTTGTGATGGAATGCTGGGTAATGGTAGTCGTTGTAATAATTTCGTTGTAATGGGTGTTTACCATTTTGTAGTCATCAGTGATGATGTCCCCGAGATGACGACTGTAGCTGCTAGTTTCTTGGAAGTCCCTCACACTTCGGTCTATCTCATAAGCATATCTGAAGTTGCTGGACAAGCTTTAGTCTCAAGATGCCTTTTCCTGGGGGAATCTGGCTAGATGTTCAACAACTTGATCCACATGTTTTAAGGACTGTAAACACATTTAACCCACTCAGTAAAGTTGCAGCATCAAAATACTAAATTCCCGGCAGGCAAATGACATTTTCATTGTTGCCTGAACAGAGTGAGATTTCAGTTTTCATTTTGTTGTGGGGACATGAGAATGTATCCTCTAGATCTTCTTTATCAGACAGATGGGTCCTGGAGACAACCAGTAGAGTTATCCAACAAAAGACACCTCTGTGCCACCAGATGCAAGCATTGTGCGCTTAGTGTAGCCAAAATCCCATTCATGCCAAATACACTGTATAATGTCAGATGTCCAGGGATCAAAAGTCAGTAGTGGTCCTTATTTAGAAATCATTAGGAGATTTCCAGCACATCACACATTTGTTGAATCAACCACTTTGTTCATACCATGATGTTCAACAAATGTTGTTCATTCACCTGGAAAAGTTCTTGACATTGCTTGACATCTGGGATTTCTGGGTAATGATTCCAACCAGGAGGTCTTAATAGTGATTATTAAGGAGAATTCCCATTGACGTAGGCCTCAAAGAAGGCTGTGTTTTAGCCTCGCATCTGTTTAATTTGTTTATGGCAGACCTGTCTCCAAGACTTGACCAGACAAACTCTCACCCTCTGCGTCCGAGCACTTTAAGCTTGACACATTTTTCCTTTGCAGATGACATAGTCTTACTCAGCCAAACAAAAGTGGGACTCTAAAGATCACTTATTGAACTAGCAGAATATGTCCAGGTTAACAAACTTAAAATCAATATAACAAAAAATAAAATAATGTCAATTAGGAATCAACCTGTGGCACCGCTCAAAATTAAGCTCAGAGATGAAATCCTAGATGAGGTCGGTAGCTGCAAGTACTTGGGTTTGTACATAGGCAATAGACTAAACTTTGAAGGAATAAACAGTACGTCGCCAAGAAAGAAATTGCCCTAAGTTATGCATTCTGTGTACTTGATAATAAGCTTAATGATCCTTCCTTTAAGCCGCTATTGGTGGTCATAGCGGCTAAATTGTTACCAACCGTGGCATATGCAAGTTTTGTCCTGCATGGTAAAGACACTTTGGTCTTGGACAAACTACAAGTCAATGCAAATAAGCAAGTGTTTGGCCTCCCAAAGAGTGCTTCACCTGCTCGCGCTCGCCTAGAATTCGGACTTATGCAACAAGTCCTAGGGAGATGCTACTCCACAATAAAAACATGGCACAAAACACGGCCAAGCCAAGGAAGTTTATTAAACAATGTTCTATTGCTAGCTTTGGAAACGGATCCTCATTCCATCCACAGTGAATATCTGCAGTCATCATTCAAAGCAATAGACACAACAGACCTATGGAATGCGAACTTGCATTTTCCAGCATTTTGTCAAGTAATTAATAAAGCCTGTAAAGTTCACTCGCTTTTTAGATGATAAACGCGGACGGTTTCTCAACGCGAGCGGTCGCGAGCATACGCGACCACTCGCAATGAGAAATTTGACCGCCCATGTTGAGAAATCTCGCCGGGAGGTTGATTTTCGACTCTCGCGCTCGCCAACTTGATGTTGACGATCGCGAACGAGGAAATATCTCGCTGGGAGATGGATTTTCCTCGCTCGCGCTCGCCAACTTGACGTTAATGAACGCGAGCGAGGAAAAAAACTCCGCTCTGCAAAGCAGAGTTTTTCAGAACTCCGCGAGGTCCGTGTAACGCGGAGTGCGGAAAAATCCACAAACTCAGCGAGCGGAGTTCAACCGCCCAGGCTTATTATCTACCTGATTTGTATATGCCACATTTTAAAGAAAGCACATTTAAAAAAAATTGAAAAACAGTTTTAACTCTAGGGGCATTCGATCCTGTAGGACGGCTATAATAAAAGAACTTGATCCAACCGAGCCTCAGCTCAATTGCAAAATGATGAAATACTTGATTTCACATGCAAAAACTGTCCGATCTGAACACTTGTGACCTACAGGTCCATAAGAACTCCCGCTGGTCAAAACGCAGGCAGTAACACACTCAATGTTTACACATGATGATTTTGTACCTAAAAGCCTGTGGCGCTTAATAGCACCACGGTATCTCATTGATGACTAACTGCTAACAAGTCTTGGCGATTGTATATTTCATTAACAACCAAGTACTGTGATATTCTGGTGATTTTAATTTCCACTGATGAAATGGTCGCTTACGATGATTTTTTAATTTCTACTGATCTAGGTTTTAACAGCACAATAGCACTTTACTGATAGCAATCATGGTGATTTTTACAGACAAAATTATTGTTTATTAGTGAATTTTACTTACTATTGGTTCAGGCACTAATAACACTGTGGCACTTTACTGATGATAATTATGATGGTTAATATTCACCAAATATCTAGGAAGGCCCTGGTCCTCAGTGAGAGTGCGACGCCTATGAAATCTTGTGTAATCACATCTTATGTATTATTTGTATTTATGGTAACATTGTTACGGTTTTTAGTAACCTAAAACACATTTTTTTTTATTGATAGTGATTATGTTTTTTATCACTGAGGCTTAAACTTCAGTTGAAGGCTCTTATTTTTCACCTGATATATGCTCTCAAACTACTACAAACTATCTCTAAGGTATGTGTTGACTGAATAACATTGCATCATGCATTCCTAGGTAAATTAATGATGCAGATAGAATAGGGCACTCTCGAGGTCTACAACCAAAATTTTGACTTCTTACGGCTTGCTTACAATCTAGGGGAAATTATATCTCTCCCTTCTATTGCTCAGAATATATGGGAATTTGTTGGGGTGGCATATCCCCCAGCCAGAAGGGGTGACAAATTGAGTCACTGTTTCTCCATTCTGCTCCAGCGGTAATTTCTGTGTGCCCTGGTGTGAGCTTTTGTTCTAAGAGTGACATGGTAGGTGACCCAGAGCAGATATCTTTCAATCTACATGACATTTTGGGTGTGTGTATTTTTCTGTCTCGTATAGTCTCCATTATTGTATCTCATCCCTTCTGATTTGCAACCTAAAGATGCAGGACTATGGGTACCTGATCCCTGCTTTTGCAGACATCAGAAAAGACCTGCAGGGGTGGTTGCAACCGCCAAATCTCTCTGAAGGGTTCTCTTCTCCTGACTGCTCTGGTGCTAGCAAAACATACTAGGGTTTTTGGCTTGATGAGAAAATGCGGTCTCTTTTTTTGGAGGCTGTTGTGTGCCGTTGAATTTGCTAGACTTGTCCAATTGGATCCAAAATCAGCAAATATAATGACTCTAAGAAACTTTGTGCCTTTACTCCAAGGGAAAGTGGCGATAGTTCAGCCAAAGATGGGTTGCCAAACCCTAAATAAAGAAAGAGGACATGTTCAATGTTGCAGTCTCCGCTCTGGCATTTCAAACCGAGCTCTGGGCCAAGCTCACCTCCAGGGTGATGGGGGGGACCAAGTTATGGGATAAAAAACAGAGATAGGTAGATCGTTTGAGTACAATGATTTCATCCTTTAAAGAGGGTTGACTCCAGTGAATTTTAGGCCTATGTGAGAGTTTTGCAACTCTTCTGTTTGAAATTGTTGCTGACCTGAACATTGCTGTACTTCCCTGGGCTGGATTCCTATTCCAGGATGAGGAGTTCAAAATATTTAGGTCTCCCCTTTGTCTCTGAATATCCTTTATTCGATTTTGTCTTTCAGCTTCAGCAACAGGCTGCAGCATTCTATCAGGGAGAATGAATCACATGTGGTTGTAGCAATCGAATTGTGGCCAATAACTGCTTGATTTTTTTCCCTCCTGCTGCAGCATTCCTCAGGTCCTGAATGGATTTTCCTGTTGTCTTCAGTCCAGCCAAATGCATTGTCCTCTTAGCTCAGACATCTGTCATTATTGAGGCTGAGGGTATGTCTTGAAAAACTTAGGATTGTAGTGTGATCTCACCAAGTTCGTCCAGCCTTCTTTTGGGTTAATAGCCTGGAATGTCTGACCATCACTGGACTATAATCACAAAACTGGTTTCATTGATGTGAGCATGACACCTATCTTATTTTACAAATTCTTCAGTAGGGTTTTCAATTGGGGAAGACAATTTACAATTTTAAAGCATTGGGGGTTTCCATGAATCGTTTGGTGGTTAGATCTTTGTTGAAGAATTTGTCATTGGTTACTGAAGATATTTATCTTTCTCTTTTGAGACCCTTTCAGCGGTATAAATTATATTCTCACCTCTTTGAAGGTATTCTTTCTTGTTGCCTTAACTTCAGCTAAGCAGTTGGTCAATATTTAAACGAGAAACCCAACACCTTGCACGTAGTGGTAGTATTTTCACTAAATATATTTGTCACAATAATTTCCAGTATTCCCTTTATTATGGTTTTCTGATGCAGTGAATCTGTAGAATTGGGGAAAGAGAAAGGTATTGAGCAATGGGTAAAATGAAAATGCTGTGGCGCCAGCCAGTTAGTGGTGCCAAATTATTTTTCTATGTGTCTGTATAGCATATTCTTATTCTATCTCAACTCTTTTGAAACTCAATGTATACAGTTCTGTGTGTATACCTCCCTCTGTACCTACCAATAACACATTTCTCTCTACAATCATGAGTCTTCTAGCATAATGCTACATAACCCAGTAAAAATGTCCATAATGCCCTGGATTTTAATTTGTTGGGTGATATCTTCCATGTATTTATTTTGTAGAGAACCAATCCCTTTTTTAAGTGTATGGGAATCTGGTGGCATCATATTTCTCAATGGCCCACTTTGTATATAGTACATTGGAGGATTGGGGTGTTTTTACCTGCTTTCTGTATTATCTCAAACACTTTCAGTAGAACATTAGGATGTTGAGCGTAACGAAATCAAACCAGACTGATTCCCAGGCACTCACAACTGGAACTTGATGCAAATTTTTTCTTGTTTTTTTCGGAAACATGTCGGTAGTCTTTTGATCAAAGTGAAAGAGTTTTGGAATCTTGTTTTTAAGTTTTTAGAGTAGCAATGTGGTTGACGGTAGCAATCCGTTCTACCTTTACTGTGTGAATAATTCTATGTATTGTAGAGGCACGAACAAGTATTAGCTTGAGTTCTGTCTTGTCCTCAAAAAGAAAGTGGGAGAGTAGCAGTAACTAGTTTTTAAAAAGTTGTTTTGGTCAATAGGTTCTTGGAGGATTTGTTCTGTTCCTTCCAACAAATGTTTGCAACCAGAAAAAGATAACGCAATAGGGCCTAATTTATTGGAAATAAAGTGCCTGAGAATTTACTTGAAAGTGTCTTGACTGGGAAAATCCACTGTGACAAATTATATCAAAGAGAAATACCTACTCATGTAATTAGGAAAAGGAACAGGATACCTTTTAGTGAAGGAAATATTTACATTTGTAATTATGAACCAATAGAATGAACCCACAACATGTTGTTAGGTGACTGGGAATTAGCACAGTATAAGGATTTGTGTAATAGTTTATAGAAGTAAGCAATTATTTGAAATTTCTATGTAGATTGTCCGAGGGAAAATGTAATCTGTATTCCAAGTATATACATTTCTTCAATGTTGAACCAATACAATTGAGATTTTCCATATTTACTGGGGTTACAAACTGAACCCTATAATTTGGCATGAATCTAAATGTTTTATACGAGCTCACTGTCAGTGTAGTATTTATTACAGTAATAACGGCCACTGTCGCTGTATTCCATTTCTAACAGAATGACATCTACATGTATGGAGGCAAAATCGAAGCCAACGGTGGCAATGTGACGGATGAGCTCTGGGTTTTTGATATCCCCAGCCAGTCCTGGAGCACTAGGACGCCAACTGTCATAATGCATGGACAACGTTATGCAGTGGAGGGGCACACAGCCCACATGGTTGAGCTGGAGAACAAGGAGGTGATAATGGTGATAGTCTTCGGCTACTCCTCAGTGTACGGCTACATCAGCAATGTGCAGGAGTACTATATCAGTGAGTACATTTCTAATATCAACTCAGAGGCTATTTCATTCATATTGGGTTCATATCAGGTTGTGTCCCAGCCTTTGATGTGTTTGATCAAGGCAATGTAAAACATTGGGCAGGCAGACAGGCAGTGACTACTGTGTGTCATGTATCCCTCTACATTGTGATCGGGTACAATATCTGCACCAGGAAGACAAGTTGCACTATGGACTATAGTAGTTTTCACATTTCTTTCTACCTTAACATCATAATGGTTTACAACAGTCCCATAACCCAACATCTTTTACAGCCTCAGGTTATCGATAAAACACTGGACTAATCCAGCATGTGTGACGGACAGTTGCAGATCTGTCAGTCTTTTTTAATATCACCACCACTAATCCATCACTTCCTGCTTTAATGATTTCCCTACCATCCAAGCCCCAGTTAAAACTGTACTATTAAAGTTATTGCATCTATATATTTCATTATGCCACTTCGGACCATTGACACGTGCTTTCCTGAGAAGCAAGTAACAGCAAGGTAAAACCAAAAGTGGTACAAAAATATGTTTTCAGGTGTCAGAGTTGACTGTATTAGAGCATTGTCAATATTTCGGGCATATTTTAGTGCTGATGGTACTGTCGACATGAAAATAAAAAAATTAGTCTCTCAAATGTCTGATTTGAGATTGGGTTCGATGGAGAGAGTTCTATAGATGGATTTCTTGTGCATGGAGGTAACTTCTGTCACGAGTTCATACTTCCAAGATTCTGTTCAGTTTGTTTTGGAGAATGGTCAAGTGGGTTTGGAAGTAGGCTTTTCTACATGGGGTAAAATGTTTTCCAAGTCAATAAAAAATGTTTTCAAAGTACAAATTAAAATTAAGAGTTACTTTTACACATACGTAAATGTAATCCACATATATGTAATCTCGTGGAATTCATAAGATTGTGTGCTTTAAAGGACTCGTTAAGAATTATAAAATAATTCCACTACTATGTATGGCATCTATGACTGTCGCAAATTTCCAAGAGGAGCTATGAAATCCTTAGTGATTTCCATGGTAGGCGGACATTTGCTTGAAGCGTAGGCGTGAACGTCCTGTGTTAAATTTCTAAATGTATTCTGTGAATTCGGAACAATGTCTTTCTTTGCTGACAGAGCTTTGGTTGGTGCCACTTCTTTTCCTTCCGCATTGATGTTTTCTCACGAACGTCAGAGAGGCAGAAGGAGGTTGGCAGTAGGTAGAGCCTCAGACGCAATGCCCTTGAGTCCTGGACTTGGGATTGTGGGAACAGATCATCAGGTCATTGTTATGTTAGTGACAGTCCCCGAAGTACCCCATGGAATGTTAAGTTAGTAGGTTTATTATTTATCTTATGTTTGTGTGCTATGAAATTTGAGCCCTGTTAAAAGAGAATTATTACAATTGCATTGAGGATATAGCTGAGAAACAAGGTACTATTGGTGTGTAGCTACCTAGCAGTGCACATTTACTGCTCCTCATACAGCTTAAATTACAAAGCAGTTGCTTTGACTTTTCTTGCAAGGATTCACACCAGCGGTGGCCAGCACAGGTAAACACGGTGGGGCAGACGGAGCCGACAGACGGCACATAGATATAATTAAATAAATTAATAACACCTATTCTGTTGTCTGTCAGCTTCCCCCCGCCGCACCCTGCCCTGCCCCACCGCGCTTACCTGTGCTGGCTAACGCTGTTCAACAATATAGCATTTGCTGAAATCTCCCTGATGGCACCCTACTAATGCAATGAGCACACCACTGAGTCTTTCAGAAAAGAGTGGCGAAGTATGCAGGTGAATGGTACAAGAGAACTACAATGGCACAAGCGTGGTCACCTAGAGCTGCTGTGGTATGTTCTTGAGTATGGTATGTGAAGGGACTCCTCCCAGTAGTTTTGGCGACAACCAGCAAGTAGTGGAGCAGGCGAAGCCTCATTCTGCTTTACAAAAGTCATTCCAAACCCTCTCGTGTTATTTGTCTTGCAAGTGTAGGACCGCAACTGTTCTAAATGCTGATTTAATTTTTGCCGGATCGAGTAATCTCCATTGTCTTTTCAGAGGGATTAAGGTCCACCAGACCGAGACCACTCCGTCCACCAAAATTTAGAAATGTCCGCCAAGCAGGCGGGCAGACATAGAGGTCAGTCTCCCGATGAAGAAAGGGCCATCGGAGGGGTGTAACCATGCCGGAGACAGAGTAGTCTCCGCCATGGTTACACCTGCAATCTGCCTGCATCTAAATTCGGTGCGTGGACCATCATCTTGGCAGTAAGGCCGTTGCGACGGAGTATCCTTACCGCCAAAATTTTAATCAGCCCCTAGTTTTTAAAGCTGCCCAAACTGTCCGTTTGAAATACTGCCCTCACTCACTGTAGGAAAAAAAGGGGGTTTTACCTGGACCTTGTATCATTAAATGCACTTATGATTTACCGTGGAGGTCAAAGATAATTATTTTATTTGACTACGTTTTTTACTTATCAAAATTCATTTTGTTTTTTCAAATATTCATTCAGTTGCAAACAAAGAAGACACACAAAAATATTAACCTTCGATACAAAAAAGTCACAAAGACTCAATCATCAAATTAATAATACATGCAATACTGTCATTAATGACAACCAACAATACATCACCACATAATGTACAACAAATACACAAAAAGCAAAAGATATTGTGCAATCAAAATAATAAATCAAATGATTAGCATGTGTAATCAAATAATGAATCAAATGATTAACATAGCTTATAATCACAAAGGGAACGAAACATAGTGTCCATAGCAGGGGAAAACAATTTTAAAACCCTCCGTATGGCATGATAATTGAATCTCAGTTCCTCAATGTCAGAGAAATGCCAACGCGTTTCAAGTCCTAGGCTACAAATACAAGGACTTTAATCAGGGCTTCTTAATTCAATGCACCTTGTTTCTGCGTGCGATGGTATTATCTGTAATAATTTTAAATAGACAAAATAATAATATTATTCATTGTACTTTCCTGCTCATTCACTGAAAAAGTTTAAAATTCACAAAAAGCTGAGCATTAGTACCTGGCGAGAAGATATTAGTTTTTTCTTCAGGCAATTTGGAATCTCTTTGTGGAGAAACCTATCAAAGTAAGGGGAAACTATCACTATTTTTGCCACAACCGGCACCGATTCGTGTAAAAATTATCCAGGCATTGACGTCCTACCTGCAGAGATAAAATATGCTCCCTGCTTGAAAAGAATACTTCCGGTAGCGTCAGTGTGCAGCGGAGTATCTGTAGGTTAAAACGAAAACCCATTAAATTTTTTTATTTATAAAACAACCAGCACAAGGCATGTAATCAATTCAAGCTGTTGGAAGCACACATAAAGTGTCAATTGCCCCCTCCAGTTCGTACCTGGCAAAGAAGTAAATTGCTCACCGCTTTTTCTGCCTTAATTTTGTGCCTTCGGTTTCCTCAAACGTTCTAAAAAAAGAGTTTGTAAAATAATCAAGTCAAATCAGTTGTCTAGCATCTTTGTGCGATGCAATATTTATTTTGTAATTACCCCTGAAACAAGAAAGCTTACCTCCATTCGGAAGCAGCTCCTACTCCGTGATTTATTCAAAATACCGCATGTCTGAAAGGAAATATTTACAAGGTCAAAACGGTGTCAAGCACCATAGCATGACCTGTTTCAATTCTGAAAGCTCAATCTTAGTATCGATGCTTACCTCAATTAGGCATAGCCTCTCAGTGATTTTCTCCCTCCAAAAGTTGACTGACAGAAATTCACCAGCAACCAAACACTCCCTAAGACGCCATTACATATTGCTGGGCACTACTCTGTATGGGAAATGTAGTTACTTTCGATTAAACCAATACTCAAGGTTTTACATTCTGGAAAGCTCAGTCATCATATTCAAGCCAGTTGAAACGCTGTCATATTTCAAAATCAAGTATGCTTCCTTTTGAAGCAACAAACTGTCGATGTCACCCATCTGCTTAGATTTATTATATGCAAAAAGCACAGTCCATTTGAAATCATTCTCGCAATGGGCTTTAGCGATAAAGTGTTCAACCATGGGGGCTATTACCACCTTTTTCTTGATACGAGAGCGATGTTGCGTGATTCTCTGGTTAATTTGTTGGTTTGTCTTGCCTATATAGATTTTTGGGCAAGGACAAACTATTGCATAGACAACATTCTTTGTCTTGCAGTTCGTAAAGACTGTATGTTTCCATTTTATTGAATTATGTTCGAATTCGATTCCTTCAAGTTGTACTGCAAGCCACACAATTGCCACACTTCCTATGACCTTCAATGGGCTTCAATTGCCATTGCGCGCGCAAGTCACTTTTGGCCTTAGTCTGGAAAATATCTGCCCTCACAATTTGTTGCCCAATGCTGCGATTCTTTTTAATTGCAAACAGTGGTTTTTGATAATCACAATCCAAATTTTGCAACAGGTGCCAGTTTCTTAAAATGATCTGCTTGAACTTATTTGTCTCTGGGCCGTATGTGGAGACACAGTTTAGCCTATCCAATGTCACTTTCTGCTTAGTCTGTAACAGGGCCTCCCTAGGTGTATTCCACGCCCTTTTTGTAGAATGTTTTAAAAGCTTCTTCGGATAGCCCCTTTCCAACATCTCTTTACAGAAAATTGCTGCATGTCTTTCAAAATTATCCCTACAGGAACAGTTCCGCCTTATTCGCAACAGCTGTCCATAAGGGAGATTTTCTTTGAGGCTCTTCGGGTGGGCACTCTTATGGTGTAAAATGGTGTTTTTATCTGTACTTTTTCGATGAAGAGATGTAATCAATTTGTTCGCATCTGGGCGTACTTCCACATCCAAGAAAGTCAAGGCTGTTCTACTATAGGATACAGAGAATTTAATGTCCCTATGTCGCGTGTTCAGCCACTCATGAAACATAGTCAGTTCTTCTAAGGAGCCTGACCATAAACACCAAATATCATCAATATAGTGCAGCCATTGCTGCACATTTCTTTGAAATGGATTGTTTAACTTGAGGAATTTCTCTTCATATTGGGCCATAAAGAGGACCGCCATCTCCGGCGCGAAGGGACAACCCATGGCGGTCCCCTTCACTTGCATGTAGAACTGATCTTCGAACTTAAAGTATTTGTTCTTGAGAGCAACTTCAGCCAATTTTAAGATAAATTCAGTGGGCACCCTGTGTGGTCTTTGCCTGCTTTCCAGGTATATTTCAATTACCTGGAGAGCTTCTTCCTGAGGAATTTGAGTGTAAAGAGATGTTACATCGAAAGATACCATCAGTTGTGTTTGTACATCACAGTAGAGCATTTATCGGCTGGCATTTGTTTTCAGCACTGAAACCTTGTCGACTGCATTGCAGGTCTGAAGCACAAATGCTGTGCGATGTTGGCACATGGTTGGGTTTTGACATGATTTGCAGTGATTCAGCAGAAAGCATCCTTGCCATGAATTATTACATTATTCTGAGCTTGTCCTATGGATGTTTCTTGTTCAAACACACAGGCAGAATAAGTTCTATAAAATGCAGTGTTGGTAGGTCTGCATGACGTGGGCTAATGTAGTGTTTGCTCAACTGCTGGGCACCGAAATATTAAACACAGATAATTGATCAACTTTACCCACCCTTGACAAACCGAAAAACAATTTCACTGGCCCTGGTGGAGGCGTCCAATTGAAATCCGAACAAGAAACGAACACATTGCAGTGCTAAATATTGCTGTGAAGTGAATTATTTATTGCATGGAAAAGTCAAATGCGAATCAGAGAGCGGTCCAAAGAAGACAGGACATCCAAAAAGCTAGTCTGCCTATTGCATGCTAGCACCCAAGGCCGATCCATTACATCACACGCTGTGAGGGGGGTGCTACTCACTGATTTTTCTCATGTTTATTTTGAAAAAGCTATTAAGATCTGCCTCTTGCAGATGCCGACAGCTCAGGTGCTGGTTCACCCCCACCACACATTTAGGAGCCCATATCAGTCATAACTTGCATGGAGGGGAGAAATTTTGACCCTTAAAGTATGGGACATCATCTCAATGACATTGTCTCATTTTCTTTCCGGGGGGGGAGGGGCAATACCAATGGGCATACCAATGGGCGTCTTTGAGCATTGAATATTTCTGAAATTTTCTCATTCTTTAGAAACTAGTGAAAAGTAACTTATGTAGCCATCACAAAAACTTCGTAGAAGTTGCTGCATAGTGCTTGAAAGCTATTTCCTAGGTTAGGTGTTTGGAAATTACCAGAAAAATAACTGCCGTCCATTGCTAACACCAAATGATAGAATAGAATAGCATCATATATGCTGCATACCACCTGCTACAAAAGATACACCACCTGCAGGCAATCTTGATGGTCACTGAACAACCCAGAGCCAGCACTCCAGAAAGGTCATGCCGTGTCACTGTTAGAAAACGTTATATATTTCATAAGCAAATCTAATACGTAATATGTTTGAAACTACTACTTGTCAATGTGTTGTACAGAAAGAAATTAATTCGTACTTTATACTTAAGTTACATAAGCATTCTGGGCAGCCTGAAGACCTAGAGGTGGCAATTTGCATAGGTTGCAGACGTTTGCCCCCATCTAAGTTACCTATAAATTTGAAAAACACATACTTTGCTGATATTTTTATGTGGGAATTTTGAAAAGTATGGCTACCCGCAAAGCGGATCCATTATTTGGCCCATATAATTTAAATTCCTCTCAATTATGATGGTATTATTCGCACGAGTTCAGTAGGCATAGGATAAGGTAAAAAAAGCACATTTGTGACAAGTGTGGGTCTGTGTGCAAGTCCCTCTCTGGTTTAACGTCATTAAAATTCTGGGTGGCTGAAATTATGGGAACTCTAGGATCAAATTGATTCCATAGTGTTTCCTGATCCATAATCCTGCAGGAGCAATAACATCTTATGAAACATTTCCCTTACCTGTACATCTGAAAATGAACCAAAATTCACAAGACATCCCTGGCAAACACTAAATGACAGACAGTATACCACCACCATGTCAGGAAATCCGCTTCTGCCAGGAATTTGGGTAAAACGCTTGGTCTCTGTAAGTTGGCGGGCCATTCGCTAATTTTCATAGGTACAAAGTAGTTCTTGCAATTCAACAAGGTTTAGTACAAATGGTGGTTTCACATTTTTAGTTTTAAGACATACCATTTCCGTTTTCGTCTTTCTTCCCAGCAAGCCAGGTCTGGCTCTTTAAAGGACTATATTGTTATAGCAAAAAATGTCAAGATTAAATTATGCAATAATTCTTTGTCCACCATTTTTCTGCTGCCAAATGTGAAGAAGGCATTCAGAGACGAATTGCATATTCTTCATATGTTGCTATGAAAAGACTTTCAAGATTTTTTTAGGGAATGTGTCATAGGAAGCAACATAGTTACCACTGCACTATTAAGCTAAACAAATTGCTGATATCTGGGAAGATAAATGTGCATAGTCTGCAAGGTGTACGTCTTCTTTACCAATTACAAATTCAGATTTGAGGCACTCCTATACATCACCAAAATATTCTGGTAAATTTGCATTTCTGACCGCCCTTGTGATTCTCTTTGCTTTGCATATGAGCCTTCCTAGCATGCACCTTTTGTAAATAATAGGACACCAGGGAAGAAATGTTTAACGGTCTGCAGCACGAATATTGCATTACCTTACTTGAGACTGTCCCTCACCTCCTACTCATAATGAATTTGCAGCTGTGCTGTACATGTGCCACAACACTAATTAGGATGGAGGTGTTAGAGTTTTGTCTTTTGACCAGAGTTGCTGACTTTGGAACTGGAGAACTGGGTTCGGGTCTCAGCGTCAGCTCAACATCCTGTGATTCTTGGCAAATCACGTAAACTCTCTGTCCCTCCCCACCCCCAAAATGTATGTGTCCTTGTGTAATGTAACTGGTGCACACGTAAAACCCTCCAATGCCTTTGGGTCAGGGTTTGTGCTATATAAAAACTTCACCCAAAAAAAAAAAAGCTGGGCATCTATGGATTTGGTTTCAACCAGAGAGGCTTATTTGGATGTCTTTTTTGGATCTGGCACAAAGTGCCTGTTTTACCACTGTTCCACATGCCACATAAAGGCATTAGGAGTGTGGCCACTATCTCCTAGCTGTTTGATCAGATAGATGCAGTAGAAATATATTATACCTGTAGTGAGTGTGAGAAACGTTTCATGACCTCGTTAGCCCTAAAACCACTCATGCAAACACACTCAAATATAAAACATTCACGAATGATGTGGATTGAGATATGTGGCATAAAAGTCTCTATTTTGTGCGTTTTCATGCACAAATACTTTTTAGTTGTTGCCCATAAAAAAATCATACAATGTTGTTTTTTTGTAGACAATGTTTTTGTGTCTGTTTCATGGTGTATCGATGTCACAGCTCAAACAAGAAACGTAGATACAGCATAGAAAAGAAGCTTTGAGTAAAACATTTTTGGGGTTTTCTTGAAACCGCTTCTATTATCATGCAAATGGTGCTTGAAAGTCCCATATATAGTTCGCGTTACCTGATAAAATGACGCCGATTCAATCTTATGATTCCACCATGCCCAGAACTTTTCTGCTCTAGTTCCAACTGATAAAAGCTATAAGAAATCATGATTAGGTTTTCACGGTGTTTTTAATTCAGGGACTGTTCAAAATGCAAGCACATTTTAATCTTGCAGTAGATATTCATGAACTGCCAGGCAAAAAACAACAACAATTTATTTCATTACCTTAGAGTGAGAGAGAGAGTAGTAGATCTTACTCCTGCCTACTAGTAAATCCTTACATTATAAGCACATTCTTCTCTCTGTCCAGCTGAGAAGGAGAAAGTCAATACTGGCTGGTTTGCCTCTTGAAAAGACACATTTGAGATCAAAACCCAATCAGTCTCATACCCAGTTGGCATCAGGGTAAATGGTTGGGTGGGTGCGTGTTTACTTAGTAGGGAAGTTGGCAAATAAGACTAAATTAATGTGTATTTATGGATCTGACTGAGCACCCTGTGAGAGTAGCTTCAAGACATCTTGCTTAACCATGAACAGAGCTGCATAAACCGGGGCTCTTTTAATTCTTGTAATATCCCAGTTTTGGTGTGGTCTGTTGAAGTGGTCACTTCTGTGATCCGTGAATAAACCACTGCCAGCAACAACGTCACCTTCAGTATCGAGGCTCAGTGGGATCTCCACTGGTACTGATTCCTTGCCCTTGGTGTTCTCTACTCATGTTGAGGGATCATGCGTTGTTGGAATTCTCACCCTTAAGCCAAGTGCTCTAAAAGTTGTTGTAAAATGCCCATGAGGACATGGTCTATAATCAGTCTTTGAGAATACAAGCCATGCGTTAACTCGCCACTCACGCTGTGGGAATCTCTAGGCAGCCGTGCTGTCCCCCTATTGTGTGGACTTCCATCCACCAGCAAAATAGAAAACTGCTCAATGTTTAATATCTTACATTGATGGGCCGCCAATAGGACCACAACTGTTTCAGGCGTTTAATTTTAGCCTCCACTGTCTCAGCACTCGCCAGCTCTGTTCTCTGTTGATATCTGTATGGGCCAGATAAAAGCATTATGCTTTTAAGATAACTCTCTGACAGATGTGATGGGCTTCTGATGGAAGCCTGACGTAGACTTATTTACAGGAGTGGATGGCGGCTGCTTCCAAGATCACAAGATTAAGGCTGCAGGAGTTAACCGTTCACCCTTTGTGAAACTAGGGCCCTACTACTATAGACCACAACAATGTGCAAACGAAATATCATTATTAAAAACCTTTCACAGTTCTTGTAGTATACTTAATACACCACAAGGACAATTAATGAACAAAAAACAGGGAGACATGTAAACTACGTTTATGCCAGTTAAATGGAGCATAATTCAAACGGAAATAAGGTAATGCATTTGGATTCGTTTTTAGTGCCGGGATCCTTATAGGTTATCAGAGTGGTGAAGATGAGTGTCTAACCACAAGGTTAATTAGGAAATATTAATAAAAAATGTTAATCCAAATTGAAAGTAAGCTGAAGAGATGACAAAACCATTTACTTGGTCTACCCTCTGCATAAAGTCCAGTGTTAGCAATAAGTGTGATGCTGGAATATCTGGAAATAAAAAGATTTGGGATTTTGTTACCTAGAAATTGTTTAAAATATGACCCAGAGCAGTTGGAGTGACATGGTAAAAATAGCCAAAGAAGTAACTGACCGCTACCGAATAGCCGGCACAGCAATGGATGAACAACCAAACGTCCAGCATAAGCAATAAATGTCCTGCTGAAAAATCTGTAAATAAAAGGATTGGAAATTATTTACTCAGAAATTTGAAACACTGTGCCATCCAGTGCATTAGGTGTGACACCTGTGTATAAACACTCATAAATTTAACAGAAAGCTAATGACTAGCTGGCACTTCATTGAATGAATAATCAGTCATTAGCAGAGTTTCAAGGGACTAAGTAATATAAACCAATTATTGTGGCAACAAAAAAGTGACAAAGCGAAGAAAAAAAGAGACTTTGTAAGTAGACTTACTGTATATCAGCATATTTAATAGAAAAAGGATGAATTAATCATCGGACTTTAGCCTAAAATGATGTGATAAATCGCTTTTAGATATCACGAACATCACCCACTGAATGGGTAATTAAAATGAGGAAAGAGATGGAGAAGTGAAAGGAGCGAAGCCACGTACAGTACCACGATGCGACAGAGTTCTGGAGGCTCACCACTGTGAACACATAAGCAGGCGCAATGCTGACTCCATTTGAAGAGGGTGGTGTGCGTACGGCGCGCTAGTATCCTATCTGGGGCCTTATTACATAAAGTGACCCGGGGGCCCAACGCGTTAGCGTCCGCTTTGTGCACCCCCGGGGCACTTTGGTATTACAGAAGGGGCTGCAGACGCTTGTGCATCCTCTTCTGTAACATCACTAGCGCTGGCATACATAAAGAGCCAGCGCTATCTTCAAAGGGGCATTCCCTCATTTGTATGGGGGAATGCTCCATGCAAATGAGGGAATCCCTTCGCCTCTGTGCCCGCGCCGTATTACTGACGCGGGCGCAGAGACAAAAAAGTCCTCAGGAGGCGCACTGACAGTGCGCCGCCTAAAAACTGCCAGTGCACTTCCTGAGAGCAGCCAGCTGTAGGGGGTAATGAGGCCTTATTGACCCCCCCTAGACATACCCTTATAGGCAGGTGCAGTCACTGACTGCACCCGTCTGCAAGGGGATATCTATCCCCCTTTAAAAGTGCAGGTGGGTTGCCGCCTGCACAGTGAAACACAGAGCTGCTCCGTATTTCATGTGAATGCGCTGCCCTGGGGGCAGCACAAGTTCGCAGCTGCCCTGGGGGTAGCACATTCCCCATAATGCGATGCATTGTGCGCCCGGCGCAATGAAGGAAAATGCGCCGTATGTGTAATGTGGCCCCTGGATGTTCGAAAGAGTCGCATGTGCAGCCTCAAAAAACAGTCAGTTAAAAAATAAATAAATAATAATGCCCCTTAAACTAAAGGAGTTAGCAAAAATATAGAAACTGAATCTTGTATGAATCATAGAAAAAAGTTAACATGTATGGTGTATGATATATGCTAAAAATAAAACAAGCACTGTAAAACCATAAAGAGTGTACCACAAGATAAATGTGGACAGCAAACCAAGTAAATACTGCTGCTTCAATGTACATATGGGTATTTATATAGAGGGGTTTAATCAAGCAAACATATCTTCACAAAGCGTTATATTACATTTTGCTATTTAAATAACTCCCTTCCATCTTTCCCATGTCTCATCCCAAACCTTTCTGAGTTTTGTTTGGTTGAACTTTCACCACTTTTTTTAGCCATGCCACCCAACTAACAAGCACCACTACTTACAAAAAAAACTTGCTACTTAGGACTTTCAGTTCCATTCCCATCATTCTATCCCTACTCCAAACTCTACTAAAGATGCATGAAATCAAGAGCACGAACCTTACAAAACTAATGCACAAGAGAAACAGCAGTAAAAAAGTACTAACTACTAATCTTGGGTTCCAGAGTAGCGTGCTACTCACTGAAGGAGCTTCAGTGCCTCTTCAGGGATTGTAAGCACTATATAAATCCATTTACAATGTACAAAATAAAGAAAAGCATTGTGCAAAGACCGGATTCATGGAAAATTGGCCACAGATTCTGTACGTAGTCTCACTAAGGACGCTGTCCAGGCAATTAGCTCACTAACTATGGGAGGAGCTAAATAGATACAACAGGGATATTAAAGTGCCTATATGCATATACAAAGTTCTGGTTTAATAAAATCTTTTAGTCTAGAAGGAGTCAAATAAGTATGTGGTATGTTAATAGTGTGAACAGTCGTGTATTTAAATTGCATAACAGAAGATATTTGCATCAAAGTGCGAATGGCTACCATGCGAATTCAAGTTCTGACACTGTTCAAATTTATGGAACCATAGAGCCATATGTATGTACTTTCAATGCAATAATGTAAATCCATAGGTGATAGGGTCCTAGCAAGATCACACAGTTCACTTAAAGACTAAAAAGAACTACGTGGTCCTGTACATTACACCACTGGAGTTAATTACTATATAATTTATATACAGTGATTCTTTATATATATATTATTTAAAACTGATGACAATATTCAAATTTGTGAAGTCATGGAGTTGTCAGTTATAGATTTTGCATTGCCAATATGTACTTCCAGTGGTCAATAATGTATTTTGGCTGAGAATTAAATGCCGAAAGAGAGACACTGGATACAATGTCTCCTCCTTTCCAAAGTGCCACTCCAGACCTGAAGTCCATGGCCAGTCTTGCACAAATGCATACTCTCCTGGCAGTGTCAATCTGAGGGTAGCCAACTCCCTTGTGGTAATGCCAAACTACAGCCATCACATGCATGGAGGAGCCTCGGGCTGCTCAGGCTTTACTACTGTAGGTGATGGGGGGGGGGGGGGGGAAGGATGGGAATTGCTAAAGAACCCAAGAGGGTTTCCTGTGGATATGCTGCCATTATGATGAGTCTGAGTCATGCTGCATCATTTTGGGGCTCTGATGACTGAGAAGTCTTGGATGAATCCTGATTCCAGCAGTGTAGAACCTAACTTGAATGCAACCTACTCTTCCCTTTTATTTGTTATTGTAGACTTTTGGGGACATGGTATTTCCTTATTTTCCTCCCTTTTCCAACAGGTTTCATCACTACAGTCTTGGGAATATTGGAGTATTCTCAGAATCAGCAATCCATCTTCTATGTCTATGTGGGGGTATTTGTAAAGCGCAGCTGCAACTCCAAGGAGTGTCCTGGCACTAGATGCTGAAAGGTAGCAGTGGGGACAAGGGGAGAGAATTATGGGCAGGAGTAGAGCCAAGTTTTCAGCTTTTTTTGGAACAGGGGCGTAGACTTAATGTTTCTGAGGGACAAGGGCAGTTTGTTCCAGAGGGAGGGGCAAAGGAAGGAGAGGGCCTTACCCCCCCCCCCGTCCTGGCCTCCTTAATACGGGTAGTACTGACTAGAAAGAGATTAGAGGAACGAAGATTTCTCAGTGGGACGAGATCCTGCGTTTAAGGTAGCCAGGGCCCATCCTATATAAGGCTTTCTGAGTCGCAAGCAGTGTCTTAAAGATGACTCTTTTCTTTACTGGAAGCCAGTGGAGACTCCTCATCAGGTTAGACACGTGAGCATTCCGGGGGAGCTCAAAGATAGCTTGGGCCGCTGCATTCTGGACAAGTTGAAGCCTGTCCAGCAGATACCTGGGCATGCCCAAATAGAGGGTGTTCCCGTAATCAAGACGAGATATGATCAGAGCTTGAATCACCTGTCTGGCAGCCACAGAGAGAAAGAACAAACATTTCCGAAGAAGACGCAGGAGGGCAAAACAAGTGCCCACTACTGAATTTACTTGGGCGTGGAATAGCAGCTGGTTATCAAATTTAAAGCCCAAGTTTTTCACCACTAGATTATTTATAACGCGGGTGGGAGCGTCTGCTGGCCAGAAGAACTGCAGCAGTGTTTCTGCATCCGTGCCAAAGAAAAGTAGCTCCATCTTCCTCTAATAGTGTCTCCTTAGGGATCAGCCGACATACCCTGAGCCCTAGCCAGAAGCATGTAAACATTCTGGATCAGTTGGGGTCTCCTGCTATCTCTCCCAAGAGGTATATCATCATCGTTTCTCAAATAATGTAGACCGCTTCTATCCGGACGATGGTGTAGATAGTGGTAAAGACTCTGCACAAGAGGCAAGTTTCATTTTGGCCTTCTGTAGGAATATGGTTTTGGTGGATGTCTCATGAACCTCATTAATCAATCTGTATGAGTCATGTCGCGAGATTCCACTCTAAAAGATGATTATCCCACTCCATAGTCTTAGGTCGGGATGCCATGTGTGGCTGCCCAGTCTCGCTCCGGAGACCTTGGCTGCTTTCATTACAGCTAGTTCCAGTCCCAGCAGCATTTCTGCGGCGTCGCATACATACCAAAGGGCCTCCAACTGCTGGTATGCTGTGCCGCATACACACCAAAGGGCCTCCAACTGCTGGTATGCTGTGCCGCATACACACCAAAGGGCCTCCACGTGAGGGTACACGTTAAGGGAAGCAGTACAAAACACTGAGATTAAATCAAGACTGCCGTGCGCTCTTGTAATGGTGTTGCTGCATTTTTTTAAGCCATCTATGAAGGGATTTCTTTAGTCTTGATAGAGCGAAATGTTCTTGTGAATTGTAGGGGTGCATCATAATCACTGATAGGCCGCACCCACATGTATTCAGACATATATTCGTATATATTCAGTTGTATACTCATGCATGTTTAGTAAAGAATGAATAGTTCACTAATATTAAGTGAATCAGCAGCATAATGGTGTTAGGATAATGATGTAATGTAATGCTTATCGAATGATGTGGACATAATGCATAGAGAAATTAGTTCATGTGTAATTTAGTTGCAGTAGTTTAAACGTGCACCATATTAAAGTTGCACATGTAATTCATGTTCGCATATGTATTGTAATGAAAATGCTTATAGAAAGAAATGTGTGTTTAAAATGGTGTAAAGGCCTGACTGCATATACGAGAGGGAAAGGCCTGGTTTGTTCTTATGTTAGCTTATTTCGTAGGCAGTGAAAAGATTCTCTTGGTAAGGCTCTCTGGGCATAAACGGTAGATTTAATTTGCACAGTAGAAGGTTTCTGTTGAAAGTATCTTTGTTGCAGGTGCAAGGACACATGTCTCGTTAGTAAAGACTAACTCTTTGTTTTCAAAAGTTAGAGAAATGGGAGGCATGGTACGGGGAGTGAAATGGAATTTAGGGATGATACTTGCAGCGGAGAAGGTGCCTGGTACTCAAGGTCATCGCAACCGTCCAGGATGAAGTAACCGTTTCGATGGAAAAGTACAAGAAAGAAGACCTGGCCAAGGAGGCGTGACAAAGGCGTGTACAATTGTATTGGGGTTTTGTATTAGGGATAGTGCCCTGAGGGAGGAGGCCAGAGAAGAGGTAGGGGAGACCAGAGAAAAGGACAGAGCTGAGCTTAGGTATTATGTGATTGCACTTCTGAGGAAGTCTTCACAGCTGACACCTTTTATTCTTTCTTGCCTTTGAATCGTTATGTAGGGATGTCACTTAGCGTTAGTGTAGGGACAGCAATTGATTTTAAGCTAGTTTAGTCCAATGAAGAGCAACTTAGAAATTGGAGCAATCATAGTCTGGTTGATCCTTTTAGAACTATCGATCCTTTTTATTCTGAGTCGGATGAGGCTCCTGCGAAGGATATTATTTGTATTAGTGCCCATCTATTTCTTGAACCTCGTGTTGAGGTGCTTGCATGTTCAGTTATTTTTGGCGATAATAAATTCTTAAACTTGAATTCGGAGTCAGTGGTCCTTTCAGACAAAATGAATGCTGTTATGTAACCAGATGAGATTCTCTCCTTTACACTATTCAACAGGTAAAAAGATCTTGGCGACCAGAAGGTTCTTATAGATAATTAGATAAGAATCGGCGTTATAAGTTGGTAGCAGAGTAGGATGGTTACCTTTGATGGTAAGGGGAGATCTAGAGCAAGATAGGAGACTAAGTTGCCCCATAGAGCCCGAGTGACGCAGATCCAGAGGACCGCGGGAGAAGGATGTCGGAGGTCGTGGAAAACTGACGGAGAGTGACGGTGCGGCGGAAGTAGCAGTTCGTGGTAGAGTGAGTATGAAAAGAGTGATGTTTGGTAGATTGCGGTGTTTTATTGTTGTGTGATGTCTTGCGGAGTTGGAAAGAGAGTTGTGTGATTGAGAACCGGACCGTGAGCGCGCGCGGGACCGGGAGATTTATTGTGGTGTAGAATACACCCAGAGTTGAGAACGTTGACCAGAGGTTGTGGGGGTCACGAGACGTCATTGACAGACCCACTGAAGATAGGGAACACATGAGTGAGTGTGTGAATAACCAACGCAGGTCGTAGGTTATTGTGTGCAGAACATCGAGTGATTGAATCCTATCGAGTGTGTTAGAGGCGATTGTCCGGTCGTTTCGCGGACAGACGGTTGCCAGATTGAGGTCAACAAGCTCAAGAGGCTGATCGGTCGTTGGTAAGACTGACGGCCAGAGAGGTAATTGTTCGGTAGGACGGACATTATTTCAGAGTATGATTGGGACAGGTGCGAGTGAGAACGAGTGAATTAGAAAGGAGGGGAACTGCTGCGAGCGGAGGAAAAGTGACGTCAGACAAGTGCCGCGCTGCGATAGGCCGGTTGGTGTGAGCCGCGCTGGTATTGGTGGAGTGAAATCAAGAAGCAAGAGCTGACATTTTGAGTGCAAATACAAAGTTGATTCATCATGAAATGTTTTAAAGTTTTACGGGAACTTTGTAGAGGTGATAGACATGTGGTTGTTCGGGAAGGAGAGGAAGCTCCTCCCGAGGATACACCAGCACATTATATGGCAAAGAATGTAGGATTGCATACTATAATTTGGCTTGAGAATTGGCATAAAATGACAGAAGCAGAAGGAGAATTGTCGTTCCCACGCTATGGTACTTTCAGGTTAGAGGTGCTGTACCAGCTAAAAAGTATAATGGCTTCTTTACGACCACTACCTAGACCAACACAGTTTGAGGCACTACATGCGTGGATAAGAGCAGCGTATGATAGGAAGAAAGACAGAAGCCAAGAAAGGGTGAAGAAATCGGTCAGGGCATTTCAAGATGCAAGGTGGGATGCATTGGAGAAAAGGTGGAGAGTGGAAACGATCGAAGGAGATAAATTGTACCCATTGTTAGTACAAAATGGGAAAATAATAAGAATCGATGAGGACGACAGTGATCTAGATGACAGCTTGTTGGATAGGATGTTGGCAGAGAGGCCACCACCATTTAATCCAGACTCAGAAGAGGGAAAGCCGACCCCAGCAGTAACAATTGATGGGAGCCAGAATCAGACTAGCATGAGAGTAGTGGGAAGGATTTCCACAGGAACAGAGGGGGCAACGGCGTCTATGATAACACAGCCTCCTGTTGGGAACACAAGATTACCGGACTCCTTGACAGTACCGGTTACCATTGGCCCTATAGTACCGGTATATGACCCAGACCGAGTGAGAGAAGGGGGCTCCGTACAGATGGGAAGGGAAGAAGTAACCAGCGAGAGTGGGAATGGGTTTGGAGTACGAGTGGTTCATTTCCCCAGGCCAGTGGAGACAAGTACGCCGTTACCGGCTACTGCAGACTCTTCCTGTAGACAAGAAGAGGAGAGACCAGAAAGACCAAGGTCTTTGCGTGAATCCAAGTCAGCTTTGAGGATGTGGACACCAACAGCGACAAACCAAAGTGATAGGATGCAAGGAGATAGGGCACAGAACGTCTCGGAAGACAGACCAAGTTCCAGGAATATGATGGAAGGGAATAGGTCACAAGGACAGAATAGTGACTGTGATGAGCGGGATGGCTCGGGTTGTCGAGATGTACTGAGGAGTGCGGTACAGGCAAGGTTACTAGACGTAGTGAGATTGAAAGCAGAGGTAGACGAGATGATTAATGGAGGTCTGCCCTTGGAAAGGATAGAAATTTATGGATCAGATGAGCTGCTGTTTGTAGCAAAAGATGTGACTCGAAAAGCTAGGATGGCACATGATAGATTGAAGGAATTGGCCAAAAGATATGAGGTAGACTTGAATAAAACTAAAGCGCTGCAGGGGCCACATAGACTACAGTACAGTGACCAGGAGCTGGAGGAGAAAAGACTAACAGGATTAAGGACACATACCAGAGATTTGATCGTAGGGATGAGGATATGGATTTTGTTGGACAAATGGGAAGAAAGGTGGTCCAAGAAGAAACCAGTAAAGAAAGCTGAGGGGGAAACGCCGCCTCCAGGAGGGGGGCGACGGGTGTTGGAAATTTTCCTTTACAAGAAGTACAGAATGGAGGGTACGTGCATGTGCCGTGGAATAGAGGTGATTTGGCTGCATTTACAAATGATTTTCCTCGGCTGAGGGAAAAACCAGTAGAGTGGTACAAACAGGTTGAGCGGTTTGTGAAAATTTCAAAAGTATTGTGGATTGATTTGAACACCTTGTTTGAGATAGTGGTACCGGGAGATTTGTGGACAGCTTGTAAAGTCGCTATCGAGTGGCCGACTTCGGAACCGGATAGAGAGGCGGTTACAAATGGTCCATCACCCCTAGTCATGAAAAAGTATGAGCAGGTGATTACATGGTTGAAACTGAAGATTTCACCCCAAGATATAGATTGGGTTAAGATAGATCGGACTGTACAGGAACCCAAAGAAACGGTGCATGAATATTGCGAAAGACTTCTGCAAGCTTTTAAACAGTATAGTGGGTTAGATATCTTGGACCCCAAGGATATGGGACAGTTTGTCTCAAAGTTTGTACTGGGTCTGAGAATGGAAATCAGCCTCATGATACAGCACCATTTGATCTGCTGGCAGAACAAGCCACTAGATGAAATATTGAGGTATGCGAGATACTGTAGTGATGAGGTGGAATCGAAACATCGAAAGCTAAAAGACAAATTGATGCTTGTCCAGATGCAGACAGCACAGGGTCAGCCTAGTGGAGGGACCTTAGGAAGAAAACAAGGAAATTTCCAGGGGAACCAGAATGGGCAAGCCATGGGAAAGGGAAAACCAGTAGACCCCAAGACAGGAGTGGATGTGGCCACATTGAAGAAGACCACTGCGTGTCATCTTTGTCGCCAGGTCGGACATTGGAAACGCGAGTGTCCTTTGAACCCAGCTAATCAGTCGCAGGAAGAGGAAGAGGGGCTCAGGCACCCGCGCAAGAGGTAGTTAACACAGTAACGAGGCCTAGGACGATGAAAGGGGGGTATACAGTTCTCACGCCCAGGTTCCCCAAGCTCCAAGGATTTCACAAGGAACACGAACGTACCAACAGATGCCCCTGTTCGAAGACTATGACGAGAGTAGCTCAGACCCTTTATCCTGACGGCGCCTGAGGGGGGAGGAAGACTGCACGCTTGGAGCAGTCTTGGAGGTAGACCAGAGAGGACCTTTGTGGAGGCAGATATTGAGGGTCATCCTGCCACACTTTTGGTTGATACTGGTGCTACCCGGTCTACTGTAAGATCAGCAGTAGTCCCTAACCTACCCCTCTCGGGACAATCAATCCAGGTTGTTGGAGTAGTGAACAAAAGAATAAGCAGCCCATTGACAGAACCGATCCTATTAAAGATAGGTTCCTTCCAAACTAGACATCAGTTTGTAGTATGTGATACGAGTCCAGTTTGCCTTTTGGGAAGAGATCTGTTGTGCAAGTTGAACTGCACGATTTATTGTACGCCACGGGGAGTGGAGGTCCAGACGAGAGATGACGATGCTGACTTTAAAATTACCAATCAGCATCTTTGTATAGATCTGTACCCAATGGTGACTGTGGAAGAACTTCCACCTGATCTGAGAGATGCAGTGTCATCTGTGGTGTGGGATTTCGCAGGCGACGAAATAGGTCTAATCAGAGGGGTTGAACCAGTGCGGATTGAGGTGAAACAGAACGTTGATTTCCCCAGGACACCTCAATACAACCTGTCGCCAGAAACGATTGCAGGGATAAGACCTGTGATCGAGACTTTCATTGAGAAAGGCATTTTGAAAGAGATCAGAGGTAGCCCCTGTAATTCACCCATTATGGGACTACAGAAACCGAGCGGGAAATACAGGATCGTGCAAGACCTGCGAAAGGTCAACACGATAGTTGTCCCTTGTTGTCCAGTGGTACCGAATCCTTCAGTAATATTGTTCCAGATCCCATGTGAAGCCGAGTGGTTTACGGTTATCGATTTGTGTCAAGCCTTCTTTTCGATACCGCTCCACGAGGAAAGCCAATTTCTTTTTGCGTTCAGGCTGGAAAATCGCGTGTTAACATGGTGTCGTATCCCTCAAGGGTATACGGAAAGTCCATCGATCTTTAACCAGATCCTGAAGAAGAACCTTGAGAGTCTTGTGTTGCCGCAGAACTCAGTTCTCGTGCAATACATAGATGACTTGCTCATTGCCTCAGAAACAGAAGATGCTTGCAGAATTGACACGGTAGCTCTGTTGAACCACTTAGCAGAGAATGGACATAAGGTGTCCCCGAACAAGCTGCAGTACTGTTTGAATGAGGTACAGTACTTGGGACACAGATTGGAAAAAGGCAAGAGGAAGGTGTCACCAGATCGAATTGAGGCAATAATGAGCATGGCAGTACCCACCACACAGAGAGAAGTTAGGATGTTCCTGGGAATGGTTGGCTACTGTCGACAGTGGATTCCTAGTTTCTCCTTGAGAGCAAAGCCTTTGCAGAGGCTTACGCACAAGGATGTGAGTGATCCGGTACCATGGGACGAGGAGTGCTTGATGTCATTCCTGAAACTGAGAGAGGAATTGTGCAGTGCTCCGGCACTGGGAATGCCTGACTACAACAAGGCCTTTTCATTGTTTTGTTACGAGAGGGAAGGATGTGCATTAGCAGTGTTAGCTCAGAACCATGGAGGTGTCCGTAGACCAGTTGCATATTTTTCAGCTACTCTAGATCCAGTAGCCTCTGCGTTGCCCGGATGTCTAAGATCCGTTGCTGCAACAGGTGTCAGCATTGAAAGATGTGAAAGCATTGTAATGGGACATCCATTGACTGTACATGTGCCACATTCAGTTGAGTTATTGATGACCAGGACCAAGACACAGCACCTAACGAACAATAGGTTAACGAGGTACGAGCAAGTCATACTTGCCGCAGAGAATGTGACTCTGAAAAGGTGCTCTGTCTTGAACCCTGCGACATTGATGCCTACACCGAACACGGATGATGAAGATTGTGCGGACCATGATTGTCTCGATGTGACCGAGCTTTGCACCAAACCGAGACCTGACATTGTTGATGAACCATTGGCTGACCCAGATGAAATTTTCTTTGTCAATGGTTCATGCTTAAGAGACAGTGTGGGGCAATTGAGATCAGCGTTTGCTGTATGTACCATTTCAGGAGTGGTCGATGCTGCTTGCCTAGAAGGAGTACGTTCCGCGCAGGTAGCTGAGATCATTGCCTTGACCCGTGCCTGTTTGGCCGCTGATCGAATTCGAATCACGATTTACACAGACAGCCAATATGGGTTTGGCGTGGTGCACGACTTCGGGCTGTTATGGTCTCAGAGGGGATTTTTGACATCATCTGACTCACCCATTCGGATTGGAGAATATGTAAGACAACTGTTGGATGCATTACAGCATCCGAAAGAAATTGCTGTGGTAAAGTGTTCAGCCCATGGGAAAGGGGAGGACTTTGTGTCATTGGGTAACAATTACGCGGACGAAGTCGCCCGTTTCTGTGCAGAACAAGGATGCATATTCACAGATAGATACGCAGGGGAGAGCCAAGAAGGAACCGAGCTCAGCATAATGTTGGCCATGGCAGACACTTGGGAAGAGCTTAAGCGATTGCAGGATGAAGTTTCAGACCAGGAGAGAGAGGGATGGATCAAAGCTGGTTGTGAGAAAGGAGATGTGGATGTGTGGGTATCCAACGATGGGAGAGCCGTGTTGCCTGAAGAATTGTTGAGTCCGATGGCAAGACTGATACATGGACAGGCACACCTTGGTAGAGACGCAATGATGAGAGTGTTTAGACAGACGTGGTATAACCCACGGTTCCGAGCAATGGCTGAGACGGTATGTCAGAGGTGTGTTACGTGTCAGCAGATGAACGCTGGAAAGAAAACTATAGTTACATTGAGTCACATTGGGAGGTCAGGTGGGCCTTTCAACAGGATACAGCTCGACTTTGTGGAAATGCCTAAATGTAATGGGTTGAGGTACATTTTAGTGCTGGTATGTGCATTCTCACGGTGGGTGGAGGCTTACCCCACACGCAGGTGTGACACTCTCACAGTGGCTAAGTTATTGTTGAGGGAGCTCATCCCTAGATTCGGGATCCCGACCTCTTTGGAATCAGAGGAAGGCACTTCCACAGTGAAATCATGAAGTTACTTTGTGCTGCATTGAACATTGACCAGAGACTCCACTGTAGTTACAGACCAGAGGCTTCTGGGATGGTGGAACAAGTTAATGGAACTTTGAAGGCCCGGATGGCAAAAATGTGTTCTTCGACATCCCTGAAATGGCCCGACGCTTTGCCGCTCGTGCTGATGAGCATGCGAAGTGTCCCAGACAGAAAGACCGGGTTGTCCCCCATGAGATATTAATGGGGAGGGCAATGAGATTGCCAGCAGTACCAGCTACAGCCTTGATAAGCATCACTGATGATTTGATTCTCGATTATTGTAAAGGACTCTCTGATGTGGTCCGTTCTGTATCCCAGCAGGTGCAAGCAGCAGTGGTCCCAGCCTCGAGTGGTCTGTGCCACGACTTGTGTCCCGGTGACTGGGTGCTGGTCCGGAAGCACGTGAGGAAGAGTTGCTTGGATGCTCGCTGGCGTGGCCCGTATCAGGTGATACTTATCACGAACACAGCAGTGAAGTGTGGAGGATTGCCGAACTGGGTGCATGCCTCCCATACCCGCAGAGTTTCAGCACCCTTGGAAGAAACAGCTCCTCTCGTAAATGAAAATCCAGCTGATGTGGCAGGGCCACATGGGAGGACAAGTCAAGCTGTAAGGGTCGCTGACACAGCTGGTGGTGCACTAGAGCAAGCCGAAGGGGGTTTCCACAGTTCGAACCCTGACTCAGACACCGAAGACAGAAACGGTGCAGTGGGCGGAGAAGAGTCAGATTCAGCAGAAAGAGGAAGTAGTGCACTGGGTATAGAAGGGGAAGGCAGACGAACGAACAGAAGTGCAGAAAGTTGGCCTGAAAGACAGAGGCGACTGAACCTGAGGTTAGCACCTGAAAGAGACCTTGCTCCAGTGTCCGAAGCATCTGAAACGGAAGCAAGTGACGAAGACCAAGCACAAGACAGTCGGCGAAGGTCAAAGAGAACAAGAGTGCCTTGTCGCAGATACTCTACCCCTGAGTGGACTTACACTGTGTTTGATGCAGGGGGTGGTGAGCACGGGAAGGCTGAGGTCAGTGCAGGTGGTCCGTCGGAGCCCGAATGTGATGGTGAAGGTGGTGCTGCAGTTGCCAGGGCTCGAAATAGAAGGAACACTGACCCTCACGGTTCCGAATCCCCCGCTTCTGAGTGAAGTCCGAAACTTGGTTCTGCATCGACTCGAATTCCCACCTTTTGGAGTTGAGCCGTTTTCACATGAAGTGTTGATTTTGCGTCTTGAACTTTTGTATCACGTTCTGGTATTGCTCAATGAGGATCTTATTGTGGATCAACTATAAACTGTAAATAAAAGTCTAAAAGAAGAAGATAACCTAGGTCCGAGTGGAAGAAGAATAAACTTAGGGACTTTCCACAGAAGAGGAACGAAAACTAGGGAAGTCTTTTTCTGGACTGTGTAAATAAGATTGTGATCGAAAAGGGAAAATCCGGAGATTTCATGGTTGCTCGAGCTGGTTAAGCAAGTCACAAATAAAGGACAGAGACTTTTTCAGGGTTCTTTGCTATAACCAAGACTTTTGAGAACTTTCGAAACCATGGAGCCGGGAGATCCCAATCGTAGATCTAAATGGATTGTAGGCATCCTTATAAGTAGTGTAATAGTTTCTATAATCATAGTAGTTATAGTCTCATACACTGGTTCGCACGAGCTAGAAGTAGAGGGGGTGACCGGGACACCTACACCTATTACACCTAGCCAGAAGGGGGTAGACAGGGCAGCTGACAGAGCTTTGCTATTAGAAGAAAGTCGTAGATTACATGTAGATTTATCTAAAGGTGATTTTAAGTTGAATGCATATGCTAAGTTGTTGTATGAGTATGTTGATGTGATGGATGCGAAAGATTGTTATGTGTGTATGCAGTTGCCTACTTCAGTGGACGAGGGTATTAGGTATCACCATCTTCCACTGACTTATGGTATTTCATGTAGTCTTTTGCTTAGTTTATTTTATGAGCGAGATCAGTTTGAGTATTTCTTTTCCAATTTCGACGCAGTGCTTCCTGAAGTCCCAGCTTACAAGCATTTGAATAAATATGACTATTATAAGACGGAAGATAGACTCAGGAAGTACTTCATACCGAGTTTGGAATTGGATACAGCATTCGCACACAGACACAATTTGACTTGTTTGATATCAGATGTAGAGAGAAAGTTTGTAGATCAGGTTGAGGATAGGTATAGAAAGCTGACTCACTCCCGAGACTTGGGGCATCACAGGACTGATTGGACAGAGGAAGAAAAGTTGCATAAGACCAAGGGAAGCTATGGTCCTATAGCGTTAGATAAGGAGCAGAGGGGTAAGTTGTGTTTAAGGCGTTATCAGACTTACTACGAGAAGGTAGCAGTGGGACAAAGTACTTGTGATCACGTTTTCACCATGGCAGATGTGGCAAAAGATTTTCTCCAAGGTCCTGTACAAGTGATACCAACGGTGTATTACGTATGTGGGAAGAATGCTTATGTGAGGTTGCCTGCAAATTGGTATGGAACATGTTATTTGGCAATAATATTTCCAAAGATTTACCATACAGAAGATTTAGATCTTCTAGAAGGTGGAGAGCATTCACGAGCGAGAAGGGCTGCAAGTGCAGGAATTGTCGTGGGAGATATCTTTGGAGCTATGATACCCAGTCTGGGAGTGATCTTGAATGATGTAAAAATTCGGAGGCTTGCGACAGTGGTGGATGAATTTTCAATGAATACAGCAAAGTCGTTGGTGTTGGTGGAAGGAGAGATGTTGTCGATAAGGGGAATGGTTTTGCAGAATCGCCTTGCTTTGGATGTCCTATTGGCAAAAGAGGGCGGAGTCTGTAAAATGTTGAAGGTTCAAGAGTGCTGCACTTATATACCAGACCGTAGCAAGGATCTGGAGAAATATATAAGTAACATCACTACAATCCACACAAAAATAGCGGATTTGACCGAAGAGGGGGCCTGGGAAAAGGTCGGCAAGGGTTTTGGTCAAGTGGGAGGTTGGTTTGCGAATCTAGGAAAGGGATTCCTTGGGTACTTTCTGAGACCCCTCTTTATCTTGGTGGTTTGTGTGGTTGGTTTGTGGATTTTGATCAAGGCCTACAAGTGGTATCGGGCAGGCCGAGTCAAGAGAGCTTTGAGGGAAAATGAGATGAGATTGGCAAGACTGCAGGACAGTCAGTATCAAAGGCTCAAGAGCATGGAGAAACTAAGATCAGGGAAGATGGCAACAAGTTCTGTTTAGGTCGGTTCTTTCTCCAAGGGAGTAGAATGAAATGTGATGACAGGAGTCATCAAAGGGGGGAACTGATGGAGCGAAATGTTCTTGTGAATTGTAGGGGTGCATCATAATCACTGATAGGCCGCACCCACATGTATTCAGACATATATTCGTATATATTCAGTTGTATACTCATGCATGTTTAGTAAAGAATGAATAGTTCACTAATATTAAGTGAATCAGCAGCATAATGGTGTTAGGATAATGATGTAATGTAATGCTTATCGAATGATGTGGACATAATGCATAGAGAAATTAGTTCATGTGTAATTTAGTTGCAGTAGTTTAAACGTGCACCATATTAAAGTTGCACATGTAATTCATGTTCGCATATGTATTGTAATGAAAATGCTTATAGAAAGAAATGTGTGTTTAAAATGGTGTAAAGGCCTGACTGCATATACGAGAGGGAAAGGCCTGGTTTGTTCTTATGTTAGCTTATTTCGTAGGCAGTGAAAAGATTCTCTTGGTAAGGCTCTCTGGGCATAAACGGTAGATTTAATTTGCACAGTAGAAGGTTTCTGTTGAAAGTATCTTTGTTGCAGGTGCAAGGACACATGTCTCGTTAGTAAAGACTAACTCTTTGTTTTCAAAAGTTAGAGAAATGGGAGGCATGGTACGGGGAGTGAAATGGAATTTAGGGATGATACTTGCAGCGGAGAAGGTGCCTGGGACTCAAGGTCATCGCAACCGTCCAGGATGAAGTAACCGTTTCGATGGAAAAGTACAAGAAAGAAGACCTGGCCAAGGAGGCGTGACAAAGGCGTGTACAATTGTATTGGGGTTTTGTATTAGGGATAGTGCCCTGAGGGAGGAGGCCAGAGAAGAGGTAGGGGAGACCAGAGAAAAGGACAGAGCTGAGCTTAGGTATTATGTGATTGCACTTCTGAGGAAGTCTTCACAGCTGACACCTTTTATTCTTTCTTGCCTTTGAATCGTTATGTAGGGATGTCACTTAGCGTTAGTGTAGGGACAGCAATTGATTTTAAGCTAGTTTAGTCCAATGAAGAGCAACTTAGAAATTGGAGCAATCATAGTCTGGTTGATCCTTTTAGAACTATCGATCCTTTTTATTCTGAGTCGGATGAGGCTCCTGCGAAGGATATTATTTGTATTAGTGCCCATCTATTTCTTTAACCTCGTGTTGAGGTGCTTGCATGTTCAGTTATTTTTGGCGATAATAAATTCTTAAACTTGAATTCGGAGTCAGTGGTCCTTTCAGACAAAATGAATGCTGTTATGTAACCAGATGAGATTCTCTCCTTTACACTATTCAACAGGTAAAAAGATCTTGGCGACCAGAAGGTTCTTATAGATAATTAGATAAGAATCGGCGTTATCAGTCTTATATGCAACCTCGAAGCTTCCTATGTGTAGGGCTTGCTTCAGCTTCTTCAGTGAGCTCGTGGGCAGGTAGTGATGTTTACATCTCTGCCTCCTCGGGTTCCTAAAGCCTAGTTCATTGTGCATAGCACTACTGTCTGTCAGCACTTAAAATCTCTTTCCTGCCTCCTCAGGTTTTGGCTAAAGCACAGCTTTCTTCGTCTGCCTCCTAAATGTTTTTTGTGCTCGTCTATCCGTGAAGGAGCTAAAGTGTGGGTTTATGGTTTGGGGTCATGAAAGCCTAAATCCTGTTCAGAACAAAGTGAAAAACTCGTGGGCGATCAGGAAAAGACTGTCACTCAGAAGTCAATCTCCTGATTCTTTCCGATGTGTTGCTGGTATCTATGAGGTTATAATAAAGTTGATGTCTGTGCTCTCAAGGCCTGCTCTGCACAGCTACTGCAGCTGCTTATGTCAGACGCAAATCCATTTGGCGGGTCTGTAAAACTGTAATATGGGCTTAAAAAGTGACCAGGTTCTGCCTGGATGACACTCTTCCCATCAAACCCCAGGAGGAACCCTGCAAGAAAAGATATCCTGTTCCTGTTAGCCCATCTAATGATCATCCGTTTTATTGCTACTAACCTGTGGAAATAAAACCGATTTGCAAAGTTGCCCAGTATGTCGCCTCTGCAAAACATCTCTTGCAAAAAATGTGGCCCTTTACATGAAATCTTTCCCACATCGCTTTGTAACCTTCACTTTACTAATGAAAACTGTAATGTTTTGGGGAAGCTTAACAAGGTTTTATTTGCCATTTGCAATCCTAAGTAGTAGGTCTTGAAGTTGTGGTAACAGAAATAGTTATGATAGTAGTAGTCCCAGTAGTTTGCAGTAGGAATTGTAGTATTAATAGTACTGCTACTAGTTGTTCTACTTGTTTTTGTGGTTGTTCTATTGCAACTTTTGAGTAAAGTGATGCCGCTAGTGCATCACCAATGTCAGCACTAGTAGTTCTAATGATGGAGGACATTGTAACCTGAAAATAAATTCTGCTATTGAGGGATATGTTGAGTAGATTACTATAGCATGATAGCCTGCTGCTGAGGACTACAATGGTCGTTGATGGTCCTCTTCCCTAAGTCATAGGCTAGGGCCTATAAGAGTGGAAAGGACGTTTAAGGGTTTTAGAACATTCCACCCACCGAGGATATAATGCACAAAAAAGAAACATGGAGAAACAGAAAGACAATCATTGGAAGGTTGGAGCAGAAGGGCTCTAGCAGCAATTTACTAGCCCTCAACCACTTCATGTTCTTCAGTGAAGCTCTCAATATTCAATGATCTAATATAGCGTTATAGTCCACTGCCGAGGGCCATAATGGTGGTTAAAGTACCTCTTCCCGAGTTATAGGACTGAACCGAAGGCATATAACCAGGGGTTGGCATTTAAGAAAGTAATAGCATGAAACAGTGCAGCTGTAATCCTATTATAACATTCCACCCACCAAGAATTGAATGTTGCAAAATAAACAAGGAAAACCATAAAGCCAAACTGTCAGAACCTGTTCCAAGGAGGTTGGGAATTTTTACCACTGATGTTGCTAGTCTGACCTACTATGACTCCAGGTATAGCGCCAAGTACAACCTTTCGCACTAGACTCTCTTGACCCCTCAAAGGCTCCATTGGCAGGTGGTGTTGGTTTAGACACTTGGAGCTATAATGGTCAAACAAATTTAGACAATAGGTACTGTTTAGCCTCACCTTTTCCTTGTAAGAAAGAGAAGTACTTTAATCATACACCACAACCTAATACTACGCATAGGAAATGTTAATCAGCTACATGGTTCGAAGAAAGGTGCTACAGCGTTCTAAAAACACAGAAATATTCAGCGATAAATCTGGCACCGGTCTAAGTTTACTGTAATACCATGCAAGCAGCTTTCATGGTTCTGTGATTTGCAGGCCAGTCTGTTTGTTTCTTGCTGGTGACTCTATCTTACTGGGCTAAATAACTCCTGACATTTTAGCAGATGGAGAGAGTTAGGGCCTGATTCAGAAACTGCTTTTTGTAGTACGTAAAGTAGTACTGCAGGAGTACTCTTACTTGCTAAAAAATGCAATTCAGAAACCTACAGGTGGAAATCTCCACCTCTTGTATATTTTCTTTGAGGAGTTCCTCACTCGTAAGTTTAATACTTCATAGTAAATGTGGGAGGGACAGGGGGAGTGGCTCAAAAATGGGGAATACTACTAAATGTGAGGGCTTTAGAGAGGAGTAAGGCGTAATTTAGGAGGGCTATGGAGGGGTGTAGGGAGGGACAGACACCCACTCACGAAAGAGTAAGCCCATTAATATTCACAAACTGCACCTCTCAAGGTACTACAGCCAAGAAAGACCCATAAGTAGACCTGGAGTAAGTGCATGGCCAAGCATTAGTACTGCAACACCCTCCCAGAGAAAATAGTGGAGGTAGGGACTTAAAATAGAACCCTATAGGAAATAATGTTAAAATTTGTTCATTTATTTTGACTTTTTAAAAGTCTAAATATAATTTAATATTAAAAATTATATCTAAATAAAAATTGTTACTTTCATTTAAATTAAGTAGATACATAATAAATGTAAACATTTTAGTCGAGGTGGGCTTTTAACAAATTACTTTTTAAACAATATATATTTAAATTAAATTCTAAATTGATTAAAAATTAAGAAAATAGTGCTATAGCATTTTAAAAATTGTGTTCTGCATTTGCAATGTATAAAATTGATCCACATTAATAAACAATATAAAAATATTTGTACTTTTTTTAAAAGATGAATACACATTTTAGATTTTAGCTAGATTTTACCATAAGGAGATCTCTGCCCCCTGGGTGGTGAACAATGCTTACATGAGAAAAGTTACTAGTAGTAACCTCACTCTCTCAAAATTGGATCTGCCCACTGTTTTAGGGACAGGGAGACGTGTCTCAAGTCGAAGCGTCTTCCTTGGGAACTACCACTGATGGACTTGATCATAGGGCTGAACCTGACCCCTGACTCTGTAATGAGCCCTGATTGGGGCCATACTGCAGTTTTGATTAGTGCAAGCCAGAACCATTATTTCCTTCTGCATTCTTTTTTTTCTTACTTCACCTCTGTTGGGATGGGTGGGGGGATTTCAATGATGCCATGTCGGCCCCGGACTGGCACAAGTCCACGATGTTCCCCTGAAGAGTGAGGAAGGGAATGGTGGTTTGCGCCACTGGTCTGGGGCTGAGTGGCATATGGAGGATTTGGACCTCTGGATACAGGGGCTATACTCGTATCTCTGCTGCACATAACTCGCTTTCTCTCATTGATTACTTACTAATACCAGCCCATGACCTCCTACGTACTACTGGCTCGTAACGTCTCTTGTGGGGGATATCAGACCATGTACAAGTGATGGTGTACTTTGGGATGCCTAACGATGGGGTGTGGCCCATGTGGCGTTGAACGCGTGGTTCCTGACAGATGAGCGTTTTGTTTCCCATCTGGAACTGGAACTTAAGGCATTCCTAGAAGTCAACAGGCCTCAGTGGATTCCCTCGGAACACTATGGGGCACAAGTAAGGCCTCGATGTGAGGGATCACCCAATCCTATGTCAGGGAACGAGATCATGAGTGGTTGGTGTAGATTACAGAGCTTGAAACATCCATACTATCACGAGAGATCCAGGCTTGGGGACTCCAGATGGAATCTCTCTTGCGCCAATTGGAGCTCGACAGGGCCTCCCAGCATCAACTGTGTCTGTAGGAAGCTTGCGAATACTGGATGGCTTCCTCTCGCCCAGTTTAAGAATGGGCTGATAAGTCAGGCAAGCTTCTTTTTTGGCTGGCAACTAGGAACATTGAGTGTAGAATTGTACCGGGGTACTGGTGAGTAGGGCCACCGAGATAGCCTCGACCTTCACTCAGAATTACAAAGGACTGTAATGAGAACAATACCGACAACTTTGCGAAACGGCTGCTCCACTCGTTGTGGTTATCTCACTGCCCCAGCTGTCATGAGCTTACATAGACGACCTGGAACAACCACTCACACTCAAGGAGGTTAGAGAAGCAATGATCGACCATGACACGGGCAGACCCCTAGACCAGATGGGTTCCCGGTGGAGTTTTGCCAACGGCGTCAGCCTGCAATTCTCCCTCCCATTCTGGACATGGTTATGGAAGCGGTCGCAAATGGGCACTCTCCAGCATAAATAGCTATTTCCTAAACCGGGACAGCCGCCGTACCAGTGTGCCTCATACCGCCCCATCTCCCTCATAGACAAAAAGGTCAAACTGTATGATAAGTTGCTTGTAAATCGACTCCTGAAGGTCTTGACTCACCTGCTCCATCCGGACCAGTGCGGATACATTCCGCACCATAGTAGATTAGGCGAGTCCAGCTGGCACTGAGCCGTATCCATATGCTTGACGGGTCAGCAACGATTATGCTCATCGCCTTAGAGAAAGCTTTTGACATCCTACATTGGGCCTTCCTGGAAGAGACCCTTCTTGGAATGGGCTTTGGCCCAAAATATCAAATTTTTGTGAAGGTACTTTATGCCGCCTCACAGGCCCAAGTGAGGGGGAACGGGGTGCTATCTACTAGGTTCCCTATTCACCGGGGCACCGGTAAAGGTTGTCCCCTCTCCCCACTCCTCTTTATGTTGGCCATTGAGCCCCTAGCTGCCTGGATAAGCTGCGATGCACAGATGTGGGGGTTCGATTGGGGCCTTGCAACAGAAGATAGGATAACCCTAAATGTGGATGATGTCCTATTATTTCTTTCCCAACCCATTCTGACGGGGCCTATACTGACTCAAATCCTTAGCAATTTTGGTTCGGCCTCTGGGTTGCGAGTTAACTGGGACAAATCTCTGCTGGTTCCGCTGTAGGGTGACCGGTAGGACAAGGCCCGGCACCCGTGCTCCCCATATGCTGGCTTAGTTTTCTATACTTGGGAGTGCATATTTCGTGGGAGCCGGAGTTCACATGGAGCCTGAACCTCCGTCCACTGCTAGACCGATCTCGTAAGGATATGACTAGATGGGGTAAGCTTCCTCTTAACCTGATGGGCAGGATAGCACTGTTTAAGATGATGATCCTTCCTAGATTACTTTACGCCCTGTAGAACTCTCCCCCTACATATTCCACAGTCTTGGTTCAATTCTCTGGCATCAATGATACAGCGATTCCTCTGGGCCAATAAACCCCCCACAGTGGCATTTGGTAAATGCGTCCGAGCCACGTATGAGGATGATCTAGCCATGGCTGACATCCGGTTATACTACTGGGCGACACTCATTCTGGTGGTGAACGATTGGGTACATGGGGGATGGGAGGAACTTGCCTACTGGGATGAGGTCGCACTCATGGGTCTGGACAACAAAACACACATGCTGTATGGGGCCCCGTCACAAAGCGCTCCCGGAATCAACGAAAGTGGTGTTTGTGGCCTGGAGGGCAGCTCTGAGGAGGATGGGCTAGAACCAACGGCTCACAATGGAGACACAGGTGGGAAGGCTGGTGGCTGGCACGAGTCGCAGGTCTGGAGGAGTTCCGGGGATGGGACTAAGTGGTCATCATGCCACTGGGAGATATGTGGGACAGTGGTCACATTTGCTTCTTCCAGGACCTACAATCGGAATTCCACCTGCATGCCGCACAATTCTATCACTATCTCCAACTCTGTCATGCTCTTACTGACTAACGGGACGACTTTCGGGTGGTCCCAGAATATAACCCCTTGGAGGTGCGGGCACTGATGGGCCCCCTTGGAAAGGGAGGGATATCAAAAATCTATGAAACCCTAGCTGCACATTCATGGCCGGACTGGCCGTAGCGGGCACCAGGCGTTTTCCCGGTGGGCCAGAAGTGTGGGGGCCGGTTTTCGAGTGGTTGAGGCCGGTTTTGCAGCAGTGCTGCAATATCAGTCCCCAGTAACAAAAGCACCAGCACTGCTAAAGCGGCTTCGGTTCATTCAATTTAAATATCTGCACAAAGCATACCTCACACCCTATCACTTGTCCAGCTTGGTGGGCTCCCTTGCACAAGTTGGCCCCAAACTCACTTTTGTAGGTATCCTCGGGGACACGGGTGGACCCTGTGGGGCCAGGAGGCTGGTGGGGCTGGGAACTTTGCTGGCTAAGAGGGATATAGCTAAACACTAGACTTCTGCCAGTGCCCATCCCGTGGAGGCCTGGAGGGGTGCTACGGACTGGTGCGCAAAACTGGAAGAGACTATCTGCTACACACGGGGGTGCCCCCGCAAAAATGACAAATTATTGCACAAGTAGTGGGCATAATATGACTTGGAGGGAGTGGGCGTCCGCATGTAGGGGTTTGGGTTGTTTTATTATGTGCTTGTTGTGGCAGGTCGAGGCCATGAGATGCTATGTAATGCTTTGTACCATTCTGTTACAATGTGTTTGTTCGATGAGAGCTTGTTTGTTGCTTTCGAAATCCATAAACATTTTCTTATTCAAAAAAATTCCAGTAGGTGCTACTTTCAATAGAAATAATATAAACCTTCCACAAAAAGTCAACTCCACATGTTAACAGTTCAGTTACCTTCTCTCAGCAAACGAGACTAGGATGACTGCCAACATAACAACCCGCCCCTGTCTCCACTCGTAAGTGTAATATTTGAAGGTCATCCCTATGTACTAGAAAACAAATTGTCAAATTATCTATCTTAGATTGAAAGGTCAAACCAAAAATGTATGTGCTAATGAATGCCGCCCCATTATAACCCACACTTACCCCTTCAATTTGTATGTTTAGTGGCGCTACTACTGAAGGTCAACTCCTCACCAAGTCCTTATTAGCAGATATGGCTTTCGAAATGTCCTAGTCATATAATAACTGTGTTAAACACAGTACATGCCCATGAGGGAAGGAAATCGACCCCTCATACATGTTAATATATATTATTTGTACTTGCTAAACTCTGTTCCGCTTCACTTTTGCTGCTTAAGATGTTTCTTCTGTGCTGGCAATCTTTACTAGTAAATTATTTCAAAATAACATTTATTAAATCTAAATTTCTGCTAAAATGCTATGATTTGGTTGTTTCCTTAAGCGACTGGAATGTGTAGGATGTTCTTGGCTCATTCTCTTCCCTTTTCCTCTTGCTCTATGGCCTTTCCATTCCATATTACTATCTTTTATCTCAAATTGCTGTCTTTTTTTTCCACTGGTCTCTCCTTCTGACTTTTCTGTCCTTCACCCATATATGTCCTTGTTCTTTTTGTGGCTGATCATGGTTTCCGAGCAGGCACGGGCTTGATTCCCTCTATTCAAGGAGTCACTTCCTCACTGGGACACCTTGCATTGTTAGCCTGTGGTAAACCAGTCCATGAAGCCGCTTTTAGCCCCGCCCAAGACAGCATAACCTGAGTTCCTTAGAGTTTGGTACAGTAAGCCATCTCCTCTGACTAATCACGCTCTCCAGAATAATACTATTTTGCTTTTTTGTAGAGCAGTTTAACTCACTTTTGCCATTTATTTACACTAATGTGTTTTTTACCCAACCTTGATGTTATCCACAGTACTGATCTCACAAGAATGGTGAGCTATATTAGCCTTATCATATGTCAGTGGAAAACATTAACTTACTGAGCCATCCTTCCTGCAGTACCTTAATTTTACTAAGCCCCCACTGTGCTATTTTCATTGAGAATAACAAGGCATGTATTCAAAAGAAAAATCGCCAAAATATCTTAGCCAGATATCAACTACCACAATATCATGAAGGTGAGTGTAAGAAAGGACATACTTCTTTGGCATGCCCCCAAAGCTTCCCGGTCTGGTTTTGCTAACTGTAGGCTCTAAACAGTAGTATAGTGCCTGTGTTTTTCCCCACAAAACCTGTACTAGGTATGATTACCATATTTATATAACATCTCCTCTTGGGCACACATCTAGAAAATAATCTAAATTATGGTCTGCACAGTTTTCAAAATCTAATTTTATGGGAAAGTCAGATTTGTGATGACTTTTGTGGAAATAAACTTTATAGAAATGTTATTGGGCTGCTTGAGCCGCCACTCATTATGCCTCCAGAGACCGTACACTCCACTGATTCCAATACGTTTGAGCAATCGCAAAAAATAAATTTTGTGATACGTTCAGGTTCATTGATTCATGGATTCATTGTGTATTTTTTGTAAAGTGCAGCTTATCACATGCAATGTTTTCTTGGTGCTGTGAGACAAACCGCAGAGGGTCCCCTCAGATCGAGCCCAGTACAGTGGTGAAAAGGAAGGTGCCTAAAGAGAGATTGTGAGGGCTTTCTGGAAAGCCTGATGATTTTTAACCTGGCAAAGTGTCAATGGACGCTTGTTCTACTGCTAAGATCTGAGGATCGATGCCTCCACAATCTTGATGTTTAATACTGGGCTGATGGAAGAGATTTCCAGATCTCAGTGACCTTCAAGATAATTAATGCTACAGGTGCTGATCGAGCCCGCACACTCCATTCCATAAAATGATTCATGGATCAAACAAAGAGTTTTGAAGTGGACTTTCTAGCCGACCAACAAGCCAGCACAAGTTTGTCCTAACAGCTGAAACTTTATAAATTTTTCTCAGCCTGAAAATCGTGCAGGCCATGACGTTTTGTGCTCACTGCAGTTTAATAAGTTGATGAACTGGGAGGTGCAAGTCAAGACATTTCTAGTAGTCCAGTCTTGAAAGATTGCAGGAGAGACAACTGTACCGTGTGCCTCTGTTGGAAGGAGAGGGGAAACGTTCCTTATGAGCTCAACAGAGGAAAGCAAGTTCTACCCCATTAATCAGCTGATTGAAAGACAGTTCGTGATGTAGGGATATTCCCAAGGATATTACATTGGCTACTTGTGCAGGAGGCTGGGGTTTTAGTGCTATACCAACTAGTCTTATTATTACGCAGAAGTAATAACGCATTTCTATCTGCATTCATCTTGAAACCGTTGTGGCCTTCCCATTGATGGATAGCCACACCAGCAGTAGAGTACACCTGGAGTGAGCACATTGTTTAAAAGTTAAATCTAAGCGTACTTCCTCACTTCACCAACAACATTAAAAGGATAAAATTGCTGGCTCAAATGTTCAAGCACCCTGGGGGATGCCAGTTTCCTGCTCATACCACCAACTCAGACACCAGCAACTGGGCGAGTGCACCTCAGCTTGGATCGTAGACCTTCAGTCACCTGCACCGCCAGAGGGATCAGCAGAAGAGAGGAAAGAGACGTGACTTGCCTTCACCCGACTTTGATGCAGGTCCATGACACAAATGCAGATTTAGATACCCAGCCTTGAATTCACTGCCCAGTCATGCTTGCGGCTTTGGAACCGCTTGACACAGCTGAGTAAATTCAACAACTGATTCAACTAGACCCTCCGAATCAACTTCTGGCGGTCTCCACCGCAGGAGATTCTAGTTTTTTGTGACCTGGTTTGAGTACAGCTATTGGGCTTTACAACTACTAAGGCAGGTTCAACAATAATTCGAGTTGACTCTGCTTGTTGTTTTTATCTTTTATTTTTTCCCCATTGTACCGAAAACTAGACTATATGTGCTCCTTTATTTTCTTAGGGCATTTTTGTTGATTAATAGCTCTTAATCCATCGATCCAATACTGATTGTTTTCTCCTGAGGTTTTTATTATTGTGCTACTACTTCTATCTAAACTTGGATTGGAGCTTCAAATTCTTTATATCCTTTAACTGTACTGTTGTGTAAATTTGCACCACACATTACAACACTTTGTTATGAACCGTGAGCCAAAGATACCTTAGGCAAAAACCAGTTTGACTTTGTTGGACTGGAGTGTTTACTAAGTCCAGCATCATTGTTATCTTTCTCTCATTATATTCTTTTATTGTTTTCTGTCAATCTTCCTAATCAGCTGTCTTTCTCTTGCTCTCCCCCTCATCTCTATAGCACATCCCCTTGGTTTCTGCACCCTGTTCAGTTCCTTTATGCCTCATATTTTTAATCAGTCCCCTTTCATTCACTTGCTCCCCTGATCTTCTGTCCACAGGCTCTTTTGTCCACATTGATTGTCTCATCTTTCTTGTTTTTTCACACTTCGAATGCCTCTTCCCTATTCATTTGCTGCTCTTTTTTATATGCCATTATGCGACCTTATTGCTCCTTTCCCACTCCCTTTTCTATTTCTATGATTGCTCTAACTTCCTGGAATGCTTTGCCTTTCTCTGCAGCGTCATTGCCTAATCATTTGGCATTCGAGAAATAAATGAAACCTTGCACCTCGATGATTAAAGTTTCAAACAGTAGGTAGCTATCTGTCTCTGACATCTTGACGTCTTCAGGCGTATGTTCCCCCTATAAATACCCAAATACATTGCTACTCTGTTCCCTTGTATCACGCATTCTGTATCTTCTGTTCTTAGACGTTTTTGATGCCATTCCCAAAGCTCTTGTTCTGTTCTCTTATCTCTCTCTGTCTAATTATTTTATATTTCCTGCTTTCTCTTATGTCTCCCATTCCTTTGTATGTCTGTCCTTCCCATGCCCTAGTTTTCTTTCACTCACCGATTCCACCAAATCATTGCTTTCTTTTCCCTTGTCTGGAGCACCCATTATTTTGGCTTTTTCCCTCCACAACTTACTCCTCTCTTTTCCACCCTATTGCCTCTTCTTTCAGACCCTTTATCTTTAGTATCACTTTACATTGCTTTTCTATCCATATTGATCCCACTCCCTGGTGAGCTACGCTTTTTTTACCCTTTCCGTTGGAGTTATTTCCCCATTTGTGTGCCTTTGTTCCTCGCCACTTCTCTGCACTTCTTTATCTTTTTCATTCACCTTCCTCTTTGACATTTCATTGTCTTTCTCTCATCCCCTTGATTTTAGCTGATCCTCCATTATCTCACAAAGCCTCACAATCCATTCTACTTCCTATGTCTCATGTCATTCCCCTTTTGACTGTTCCCAAACCCCATTGTTTTTTCCATATTTCTGTTGCTCCCTAATCAGCTCAACTCTTCCATCATTTTATTTTTCTTTGTTTTTCATGTCCTCTTACTGCTACCAGTCTATTCTCGGGTTGCTACTTTAAACCTTGTCTACAGTCAATTATGTCCATTCCCCTAATCTTTTCACGTTTCACTTTTGCCCTGCCCTGCCATTCCCCACTCACCCCTCGCTTCCTTCATTTCTGTACTCTTGCAGCCATTCCAGCAAGAAGGAGGGAGAGGTAGAGTGTGTGTTTTTGTTTGTTCCCTGGTTTGTCTGTTTCTATACATATCTCTTTTAAATCCTTCTCTCGTCCTCCACAATTCCTTCATCACGTCTCTTTGGCTCAGTTCCCAATCCTTTTGTTTATGTTCCCATTGACTTGTCTCTATTGCGCATTCTCCTTTCTCCTCTTCTTACTCTATCTCACCACCTCCATGTAATAATCATCTTTGTGCACATTTTCAGCGTGCTTCATGTAGGATTGCACCCCTTACTTAGCACTTGCGATTACACAGACTGGAGTTATTTGTGGGTAGAGAGTTAAGCGTCACAAGCGTCACGTGGGTAGGGGCTACTGAGCATTTTATGTACTGGGGTTTGTTTAACACGGGAAACAGCGTTTACGACGCTGGTAATACCACGCGGGTAGGTTACGTTGTAACCTCCCGCGTGGTATTTGCCAGCATTGTAACATCATACATTCGTTTAACACTTGTCCAGTGCCTGCGTTGCCAGTGGCTTTTAAGGCTTCACAGACTGATCAAGGGGGGTTGAAGGGAACTGGTTAAATCTTCATCAGTAGTGGTGTTGCAAACTATTGTGGACTGTATGACACACATCATTATGTGTGGTGTGGTTGTGCAGTCTCAATGTAAATGTGTCAATTCAACAATGACCTGTAAGTTGTGGAAAGAAGTCAGGAAGAACATGTGAGGCGCCAGGTTGCGGGCCTGAACATTCTCCATATTGGTGATACTATCCCACGCGCAGTGCGTCAGATCTCCCTGATTCCTTCCGACAGCGCTGATCACAGATGAGGGCGCCGTGTGTCCTTGCCTCTATATTTAATACCCTGACAGACCTAATTATCTGAAAACACTGGCAAGCTTTGCCTCTGCCATTTGCAGATCAAGAAAAAGCCCTCAGCCTCGTGGAACCCTGCGGAGGTCTGTCAACACCCCTTACAGACGATAGAAACATTCCCTGTGAAGATTCAAATTTCGAGAGACAGCTCAGGAAGAAAAAAGCTTCAGTTAAGAGATGGGTTTTTTGTCCTCACGGCTTGGCGTTGCCATGGTACATATATGGAAGCCTGTGGTTGGCTGACTGTCGATTCCAATATTGTGATTGGAAGTCAGAAGGGAAGGAGATGTCTTTTCTGCTCTCCCCCTCCCACCGCTGATGGCTCTATTCAGATGGCAGTTATGAAGCAAGTCTCTTAGCTCACTGTTTTTAGACTAAGTGAACTAATGATCCCTTTCCTTGGGGTTCAGTAGCACCTTTTGGCCTGAGTGTCTCAATCTGTTGCCTGAGCTATCTTCAGTAGAGTATGTGTCATTACAAGAGAGGCCGGTTGGAGGTGTGAGTTGCTTATAATAGAAGCCACAGTCCAGCAAGTACGGCCCAGGGAGCACCCCTGTTCGATCGATCGTCTGGGAGATGCAACTTTGCAGTTTAGGCACCCGCAAATTGGAACACGCCATTGACTCTGTCTCCCTAAATAAGGGAACTGCACATGAAGAGTATACAAATAGAGCATCCCTCACTTCCGGTTCTAGCCTGAAACGTGTTGGAAAAGCTCTTGTTTAGGGGGACTCTGCTGGGGAGTACAGAAGCAGCGGCCTTCCTTCACCACTAGCAACTAGCAGTTTAAGTGCACATAATCAGAGACACTTCAGTGATCAGTGATGAAGGAAGGCAAGCCATAAACAAGGAGGGATGGCCCAATAACCCACTGGGAACTTGGGCATAAACTATCTAGAGATTATTTTCTTTTCGGGATAAATTCTCATTACTTCATAGACTGTGCAATAGCACGAATCCGTTGTTAATGTAATCAGTGAATTACTTTTATGATCATCCGAAACCTTGAAGAAAGGTTAAACTTCCATCAATATTACTCTTAGTAACGTAGTATATATAGGGCATCAACTTGTGCATCAATATTAACTGTTATCTGGTTCATTTCTGGTCAAATCAGCACCAGAGAGGTTCAGTAAGAATCACCAGTCCTTATGGATTCAACCCAGGTCCTTGAAATGTCTCTTAAATGATAAGACTTATTGCACCAGGCTCTTTATTTATGCGTTAAGATAGTACCAAAACTTGTCTCTTTATTCATTGTCTATCTGACCTTTAAAACTCCTCTTTAAAGGCTGTCGACGCGTTTCAGCCCTACATAATTTGTATGGCCTCCTTAGGACAAAGAGCAACGCCTCAGAGCTTTGACCTCTTTTGGCTATATATAATTTCCACAGCCTCCTCGGGAGATTAAATAAATCTTCAGGTGGTAATGACGTTTTTATGTTAAGCAAAAAAGTGTTCAGGAGTCCATAACGGGTCTGGAAGGGAAAACCCAGGAAACTGTCCTCTTCCTCATCTTAATTGGTAGCTGGAGGAAGTATCGAAACCAGTTTTTGACATAACGTGCAAAATTAATTAGTATGTTGAAACATTATGGAGTCGTGTGATTTCACAGAATTGCACTACATAAATGTGAACAATAATACAAGAAGAGGAATGAAGACGTGTGATTTTTAGCACACTATTTTTCATTAAAACGATTTTACCAAATATTTGAAAAATATTATTTGCAAAGAATCAAAATAATTCACTCCATACAGGTATCGAAAATCGTTTTTTAATAATAGTCTAGTGAGAGAAATAACATGCTTAAAGCCAATGTAATAATGGACAAAGTTAAAACAAATTTAAAATATCGATATTTTGAATGTAATTATCAAAACATGACCTAGATGGGCCACAAATGGTATCTCTTTTGTCTTTATAGCAATATTAACTCGATAGATGGATGATGGATAGATAGTTATATAGATGGATAGATATTATATTTAAAGAACCTTGGACAAAAAAACCGATAAAATTAACAATTAAATATCAAATAATCAAAGATACACATATTCCCCGAATAACGCATAAAACTGTCAATAAATGTAACATGCAATATTATCTTTTTTTTGTTTGTATACTGTTATTATGCATGACTCTTATATGTTTGTTGTAGCTATCATTTATAGTAATTATCTACATATATTACCTTAAAAGGTAATACATATAAATGGAGTAAATGCATTTACTCCAATGTATTATTGTAATGTCACATGCACATGCTTTGTAATTGTTTTTCATTTGAATAAAATGAGTTGTATCTGACATATATTCCAACAGATAATGTTTCTATAAAATCATTTAATCCTCCCAGTATAGAATTCGTAGTGAAAGTACAGCACTGAAGGTTTCGCCGAAATAATATTGTATTTGCTATAAGCAAGCGTCCCTGATAGGTGAGATGTCACTGAAATAAATGTCAATTTCATATCCAGGCCAGATTCCTCAGATAACGCCGTCATCCCTGGGTGTCTTGGGAGAGAGTCGGGCTTGGTTTCAGCCCTGCTACAGGAGAAGGGCTCTAATCTTCTCCCATTTATTATGTATAAATGATTTCACAGCCCACAGCTGTAACATGTTGAGCATTAATTGCTGTGTCTAGCGAAAAAACAAATAGGGTAAAATATTTAAATCTCTGAGAAATGGTAATCCCCGCGTCGAGCCTCCTCCGGGGGCCGCTTTATGGATTCCGCGCGCCTGCCCCGCACCCCGGGGTGTCCTGCACGCGCGTTTAATGCTTTGCTGCGTACATATTGGGTTTTCTGGGTATCCACATTTGTTTGCCCAAGTCTAAAATTAAAATTGTGTAAAGGCGCGCACTCGGTTAATGCGGGCGGGCACAAGGAAAGAGTTCGATTGGTGAACCCTGCTTGATGCGCCTAGAGGTAGCATGGAGTGGAGAAGGTTTTCTTTCACGGTAGTCTGGGGACTTTGATGGCCATTGTTCCCTTTCCCTCTCTCCCTCCTCCTCTGATGGGAATGCAGGCTGTCAAGAATTCTTGCAGACCAGACTAGTAAATGACAACAGGCCGGAAAAGACCGCGCCGAATGCAAGGCTCTTGCGGGTGACAACGGGCGAGTGCACATTTTCTACTTCGCTCTGGAAATTGCAATCTGTCCTAAAATTGGGTTTAAGACGGGCTTCACCCACACTCAAAACCTACAACCCCTCTTTAAGCTCAGTTGTTGTTTGTAAGGCTGTTATTAAATGGGGTGCCGCCCCACCCCTTTCTCTCGTTTTCTCCCTCACTTTTCCAGCTTTTTGATATCCACACATTTTTAGGTCTGGCTTAACAGCGCAGTCATCGCTGTTCCTTATGTAATCAACAGAACAGGAAATTTCAGGAGCTTTACTGAGAGAGGGGCTTTGGCGCCACCTAAATTTTAATTACCTTACTTACAGTGTTTGATTAGGCAGACGGTGAGTGCTTCCACTGAAAAAGAGTGCTTAGTTTGCGGCTTATACCTTGCTGGGAAGCTTACTCTCAATACAGTACGCCTGACTTTGTTGTGTTAATAAACTAATGATACCATATGTCAAATGGCATTGGCATGATCTATTAACTGTTAAAAGTTATGACAAATGCACAAGGCCTGACATATTTATTGTGAGAAGCATATGTAAGGGCCAATAGACCTTTGATGACAGATAATTATTACACTGGGGTAAAGCCAGTAAACCGGCATTATTAGACAGGATATCACAGATCACTGTAGTAGGCAATGTTTTTGGTGTTAGTTGCCCACTCGGTCAAAGAATATTTGCATTTTGCTATGCCTTGTTATCTACTCTTAGGATGGGTCTGGTGGCTCAGTGGACTAATGCGTCCACTGTAGGGAGCTGCGTCCACTGTAGGGACCTGTGTTTGACCTCATGATCACAGGTTTATGTCCCATCGGGTTCACTCAGCTTCTCATCCTCCTGAGGTTGAGAAAATGAGTACCATTGAGTTGGGTAACAATAAACATCTGTTATTCTGCGCCAAGATGCCCATGTGTGAACGTGCGCTTTACAAATACACGTTATGTTATGTTATATTGTTGTCAGCTCTAATCGTGTACATATGTGGAATGTTATCAATGTATGCCTGATGGATGCATTGTGGCAAATGTTATGTTTCATACAGTAAGTCCGATCCGGTTATGGCGATTAGCCAAGGATAAATTATATACGCCTGAATGTTTCAGTGGGAAAAAATAGGTTAGTCATCATAGGTCTGAGCTGTTGATTATGAAAAGGTATGACAAAGGCAGTACGCCTGACAAATTTATTGTGAAAAGAATGTTGAAGCCAATAGGCTTTAAAATGGAGATTTGTATTAAACTGGATTAAATCTTGTAGACAGATATTTTGTTGCATGGGATCTCACAGATTACGGTTCTGAGCAAGGGTTTTGCTGTTAGTTGCCCCCCCCGAATAAATGAGTGGGGGAATAAGATTTGCACTGTGATCCTTTTGAGACCCGCTTAAGGGGGTCGCATATTGCCAGCTGTAATTTTGTACATAGTTGTTATGTTTATGCACACTATTTAACTATGTGTTAACACACCTTTTAGATTTGTCCTTGCAGCTTTAGCTGGCTTCCAGGCTCTTGTAATAAAAAATACTAACATACTTACAAGGGCTTCGGTTCACCACTCTTTAGCCATTCGTCTGTTAAGAGTGCCATTCACATTCTGTTTCCACATATGTTTATGTAGCAGGCTCTCTGCTTTAATCATTGCATTTTCGGTAAAATCAAGAAAGAGACTTGATGTATTGGTCATGTACTTGGCTTTGCTTTGTCGACAGTAATCAAAAATATTTGTCAACTGAGAGTTTCAGTGGCTATTATTCACTACATCTTTATCAGGCCATAACCTACAATACATTACTCGAACATCTACATATATTTGACAAAAACACATTCTATAGCCTTCAGGCTATCTCCTCCCTTTCCATGATGCCAATCTGTGAACATGCAGCAAGTATATGAATGGTTTAGAAGATTGCCATGCCAGTTCTCACTCAGGGTATTGTATGTCTTTTGGTGTCACTGCCATTGTTTTCTCATCTGTGAAGGTGTTACAGATTAATGGTAACAGCACAACCCTCTAATAAGGGTTGGGTCTTGGTGAAACAGTCTAACGCCGTATGTTATGTTTTAATAAGTCAATGGGATAAGGTTATTGTTTGCTGCTTCACATATATACTCTTGGCATTTGCTGAGGGGACGTGGGTGAGGGCAGATCTCCAACTAGAGAGACAGTTATGGAAATATGGTATATGAAATTAATGCACCCTAAACAAACCATATGTTGCTGAATCCAGTTATTAAGTAGAAGTGAAAAAATGATGTTCAGAAAGTAAAGAATACAGGGACATTACTAACATTACAGGATATATCCTCCCCTCCCTCTCCCATTCCCTCCTTCCCCCACCGCTCTCCTTAATCCCTTTTTTGTTAAGTATGTTACTTTTCAATGTTGTTTTTATCGGAGGTCTTCTTTCTTTTCTCTTACTTTGGCATTTTACATCTCTGCTGGGGATACCCGACCACTCACCCTATCCGGGGAGATCTCTCCATGTACCCGGGGTTGTGGGCGTTGATGTCTTGCTTCACAATAACGTTGAATCCCTGCGTCTCTGGTCTATGATTCTTCTTCTAATGCACATGAGGATTGCATACCGCATGACTATTGCTGTTCTCCTGCACCCCAACAAGATGATGTATTCCAGGTCAGAAGTGTACTGTCCATGCCTTTGTTCAGTTCTAAAACTCAATTAAATTGACTGAAACAATAAAAAATAAAAAATACGGGGAGAGATGAAAAAGGTGGAATCCTTCAAACATTGTATTACATACAAGGTCTACTGTACGGACGATTGAAAGGCTACCCACAAATCAATTGAATACAGGCAAAATCAGCAGAAAGAAAAAGGAGCTCCTGGATTTAATCTTACAAGCATAGGAGCTAGCCCAAATATATAAATATAAGAAAACAATGGCAACCAGGATCAAATTCCAAGCTAAAACTGTACATTCTGAAACAGTCCGGTAATAATTCACTCCCTGGGAAATGACACGTGGTAGGACTAAATGTAATGGCAATTTAAGTAAAGAGGGTGCTAGAAATATGGCTTTCTGAAGAACAATAAGAGAAAGCTAAGAACATCCAGAACAAAGCAACTCTAACTTTGATAAGCAATGGGAGGAAGTAGTATTTATTGTAATGAAAAGAAAAGGGCATCGTTGAGAAATTAAGACTTCTCGCTTGATCTAGCACGCAGCTAATCGAGAAGAACATGAACAGACAATAGAAAATGTTAAACTCTTTTCGAGATCCCAAGGAAGTGATTGGAATGAGACCCAAGGTTACAGACTGAAAATTGGTAGATTTTGTGATATTTTAGTATATAGGTACCTGGAAAAGCATGTCCAAATGACTTGGTTAGTTGGCTATCTGCAAAACCAAGAGGATTCAACAGATGTGAGAAATGCACTATTGGCAAGTAGCCTATCACCAGGAAATTGTAATTTACTATCAATAACAGCAGAAAAAAGATGTCCAATTACAAGCTTTGTTACTTGCAGCATCACTTTGAAAGTTACAGCAAGGAATGTCCCTGCTGCCTTATCCACTTGGAAAGTGCCAAAGGCTGGTGCTGTGTCCAGTTTAGATTTAGCAGGGCTGGATCTACGTCAGTATTTCAGGATAGCCATATAAATGATTTATTGAGATCACAACCATATAGTGATATGCCATAAGTGAATCAACCTCAGCCAATAGTTCGGAGACAAAGCTCTAGATTGAGTGCAGCAAAATGACCACGTCTCCTCGCTTATTTCTATATTGAGGTCCTCTTTCCAGAGCTGTCGCGCATGGGCAACCCTGAGCGGGGCTGTTTGCTGCATGATGGTAGAAATACGGGTTATGATTGCTGCCCATATTTGTTCACATAGATTGCAAATGCAAGTTCCATTAAAAATGTGGATACTTATGATGCATTACAAGCACATATAGCAACCTCATTAATGTTCCTCAGCGCAGAAATGTGCAGGAAAGCACAGAAAGGGCTAATGATCACATCTCAGAGGCTGTGCTAAAAGTAAGGGTCAGATCCTTTAAATGTCCAGGATCACCCAGGCAATCAGTCATTTCGAAGCATATGTTAGTGCTTATTTTGGCGATCACACAAAATATTAATTCTACAATCCAAGCAAAATAGGTTGAAGAAAAGTACGAAAGATAATCTTCCTCTGGACCATCTAAATGGATTAGTGTTGTGTTTGGCGGCCTGCCAGCGACCTTGTTGCGTTAACAGCAAATGAGTGCTCGAGAACGGTGTAATACAGAAAAAATATTAATTCTAAGACCACTTGAGAGATTTATGTTACTCAGCTTAAAAAACAATTGACCAAGAGTTTCTGGAAAGTCCTCATTATGGTTTATTTGAATGCTAAGTACTGTTTGAGTTTAGAAATGAGTAATATTGAAATGTGAATAAAGTAATCGCACATTTCTAACTTCAAGGAAGGAAACTAAGCTCTAAATTGGGATTAAAATGTATAGCTACCAAAGGCATTCAAACAAAATACATTTCTCAAAGACCATAAAGAAAAGTTGTCTAGCATCTTTAGGTAGCCATATTTGGACACATAGATGCAACCTGTACATAAATGTAAATCGTGCTGAGAATCAGTGATGCCGTTCTGGATGTCAGCAGTGTAGGTGATGACTGGACTTGTTTACAGTTTGGACTCTGCAGAGAGTAACCCAGACTTCAGGAAGAAGACGGTTCATATCGTGATTGTCAGCGCCTGCAGGCCACACACATAAAATATGTAGCAGGACAACAATTAGTGAGAGCCATGGTTGTAGCTAGTGACCTTGGCTTGCTCTTCGGTACCCATGCACTGCTCTATTTACCCCTGTCCTCACGAGGGCAGAGGTAGGAGCAGAAAGAGCCCTGTTAACTATTTGTAGTTTCCACATTTTGTTCTTTCTTTAACCCCTCAGTAGCAAAGAAAGACTTTAAAGAGGGAAGGATGGAAAAAGGTACAACCCTGTAATAGCAGCTGGGGCAATAGGGTGCTTGACATCACTTTTGCTACAACTGACATTTTGGTGAACTAGCCTCAAAGGCTCCAAAGGGTAAAGTTTAAAAGTGGCACAATTGGTAGCGGAATAGCAATGTGCATGGCCATGCAGAGAAGTACAAGAAATACACAGAAGACATTGAAACTGAGAGTACAAAGTAAATACATGCATACAATTACTACAGAGTAGACAAAATAAAATACATTTTAGTCGTTCATAGCTTGTAAACCTTGGAGCAGAAAAGTTGTGAGACTGATGTTTATTATTATAAAAGGATAATGTATAATTGCAGGTTTTGAAAGTACCCAAAGTGGATTTTCCAAAAGAGATAGCTCCAGGAAAAGTTGGTTTCACATGGAGTGCAACTTGCGTGACACCCTCTGTAGATGGCATTCTGACAAAATAAAATATAGTCGCGGGCACTGTCATGAAAACAAGAAATCCTACAACTCTTCGGGGAATTCTCAATAGAGTGCGGGACATGACAAGGATGTCCCCTGTCCTCCCTCCTTTTTGCTCTCGTACTGGAGCCCCTTGCGTGCGTCATTAGAACACACCAGGACATGACAGGTTTTCGGCGCAATGAAACTGAGATTACAGATGAACGCATATCATTATATGCGGATGATATCCTTCTCTATGTCACGAATCCCAGGACGACGCTCCCACGAATACTGGACAGTTTCGAATGCTACAGTAAACATGCCGGATACAAAATTAACTGGGGAGAAATCCTGTCTATATACAGCAAATCAGGGATGGGGACCTCTTGAATGCGCGAGCCAACTCCAGGTAGAGAACAATGGGATACGATACTTCGGCATTTACGTTACCACTGACCAACGGGAGGCTCTAAACCGTAATCTCTACAGAGTCCTTAGAGAATTTAAAATGGACATAGAAAGGTGGAAAACGTTGCCACTGACATTGCTAGGCAGGGCCACACTATATAAAATGATAATATTGCCCAAATTCCTCTACATCCTCCAGAATACATACTACCCAGTCCCAGAAGACGTCTTTGTTAAGATAGATGACGCTTTACGTACATTCCTCTGGGACGGAAAGCCCCCCAGAGTGACCCTAGCCACGCTACAACGCAATCAGTATAACGGTGGCGTATCACTACCAGATATCAGAGCCTACTATTGGGCCACCCATTTGATGGTGGTCAACGACTGGGAACATATGCCCGGAGATCATCCCACATATGCGTTGGAACGCACGCAATTTGAAACACATCCACACACACACTACCTTTATGGAGGGAAGGGAGTTGCAAAACTATTAGTAGCTATGCAGGTGGTGATTGCCGCCTGGAAAAAAGACAAATAAAATGGAACAATAGAATTACTAGAGAAACCCCTCTCTGGGTGGGAGGGAGACTTAAAGAATTTACAAAATTAAGCGGGTTTAAAAAGTGGGACCTGCTGGGTATCTCCCAAATCAAAGATATATTGGATCGCAAAGAACTTGCCACCTTTCCCGTCCTCCAGAAGGAATATGATCTGCATCAGAAACAGCATTACAAATATCTGCAATTGACCCATGCGTGGGAGACGCAACGTATAGATACGGAGGAGCTCCCTAGATAGAAGGAAGACTCCTCATGGGCGAAATTGTAGAAAAAGCAGTTTCCTGGACGTATCGGACCATAATAAACAATAAGCCAGACGCTCTCCTGAAACTGAGGGCTAAATGGGAAATCGAGCTGGGAGCCTTAGATGATTTAGACTGGGAAACTGCATTGATGCATCCACGGGAGGTAGCTATTAAGTCACGGCTTAGACTTATTCAATTCAAGTACTTGCACAGGACTTACTATGACAGATCTTGTTTACACAGAATAGGGAGGGCAGATACACCCAATTGCCTTAGATGTAACGAGGAATTTGGTACCTATTTTCATACGATATGGGAGTGTCGGGAAATACGGGCTTATTGGGAGAGCATTCTGATTGAGCTGGAGGCTGTTTTGGGGGATAAGATACCAAGAGACCCCAAATTTGTGCTACTGGGCATACATACAGACGTGGACCTCCCGAAGTCGAAGTTATTATTAACCAATCTTGGCTTGGTGGTTGCCAAGAGAGATTTGGCACGTAAATGGGGGATGACGCGGGGGCCCACGATGGATGAGTGGAAGAAGGGGATGGATATGTATATGACAGGAGAAAAGACCACATATGTGGCCCGGGGCTGCCCCAAAAAGTTCCAGACAATATGGAACCCGTGGATACAATACTATGGCCTCGAGATGGAAGTTTCGCAAATGGTCACCCAAACCACAGGATAGAAGGGTGCTGGGGGTGGGAGGGAAGAGACTGAGACGCGGGGGAGTCGAGAAATATATAATGCTGACTCATGTATCAATGCTGCACTTGTCAATGCCTTTGTATGAAAATGTTATCAAGAACTTTCTTCAATTGCTTGAAATTATAAACTGTATTCATGTTGAATTAAAGAAAAATACCAATAAAGAAAAAAAAAAAAGAAATCCTAGAACGGACACTACAGAATTTGGGGCTTTTTGCATGGACTTTTCATCTAAGGATTAAACTCTGGCACGGTACACTAGTGACCACCAGGCTACCAGCCTGCGAGCATGAGTCACTTAATATAGAGCCCACTCTGTCACCAGCTTAACCTGTACCGCAAGGGGCTATGGCCCACGCTGCTACAAACGAGTGTGAAGTGGATAGCTGCAAAGTTTAGATTTAAAATTGTGTGTTTGAGGTTTCTAAATCTCCCTGTGTCGAAGGCAGAGTCTGAGGCAGCCCACGGTGCCAGGAAATCCCTATTGGTAGGAACAGAGTTACAGATCCATTTTGTTTGTCATGTGTTCTTAACCAGACCATTTAAATCACATTCACTGCTACTCAATAACACTTTATAGAAGCACTCACTCCTCCTTGATGATTTTGCAGAGGATTGTGGTTGCAACCAGCAGCTATATTTAAAGGTACTTTGTTTCAGCTCTTTCTGCATTGACTGTCACCTTGAATCTCCACGGTGAAAGATGAGGAGTACTCTACTAATATCTGTCAGTGCATGGAGCAGCCGCAGCCTTTGCCAATACTGTGCCTCGCAATTAGATGAAGCAACCTGTCCACAAGTCTTGTAAAGCTGTGATCTCTGAAAGCTTGCCCTTCGGGTAATACCGCCTGTTCACTTAATAGCCAGTAGCCACCATCTCTGTTCACCTAATAGACAGTACTTAATGATGAAATTGGTGGCAGTAATATGTTGTGAACCCTATTGGTTAGATACGCTGTACCAGAAGCGGTCATCAGTTTAACTGCTCCATTAGTCACCGAGTATAACGAAGACACCAGTTGTAAAGCTAATATCTATTATCGAACAATAAATACAGGAGAGTAGAGGAAACCCTGTTTAATCACTGCTGAGCTAGTACTGAGAATTCTGGCACAGTTGGGAGACTTTTAACTGCTCCCTACTTTTAATAGGCTCTTGAGAGAAGGTCTGGCTAGATGCATGGACATTGAGGGCCCCACGCAGATCCTGCAACTCCCAACCCTTGCATTTATAAGGACTACCTGGCTTGCAGGATTGTAATTGCATTTATATAGCGCTTACTACCCCTGATGAGGCATCGAAGTGCTTTTTGGCGAGTAGTACGTTACTCCAGAACCGAAAAAGGATTAGTGGTGAATTAGTATAGGGAAGTATGAATTAATTTGAGCGGTGGACATGTGAGTCTGTTAGTTGGATTGGAAAGGATAATGTAGGGATAGAAGAGGGAAGGGTCTAGAAAGTGTTTATTTGGCGATCATAGCAGTAGGAGGAGATTTGGGATGATTAAAGGAGAGATGTAGGGGGGAGAGTCTCTAGAAGTGGATTAGGAAGAACATCAGGTTTCAGATGAGTTTAGGAGGGATACATCAGGGAAGGGTTTAGAAAGGCTTGTTTGGGAGATCTGAATAGTAAAAGAGGTTTGAGATGATCCAAAGATGTATAGAGGAGAGAAGAGTCTAGAAAGGGTTATTTTGGGACTCATAGTAGTAGAATGAGGTTTGGGGTAAGTCAGACAGTGAAGGTAGAGGATATATTGAGTGAGATATAGGGTAGCGCATTGAAGAGGCTGAATTCATTTATTTTAACAGTAGGAGTAAAGTAATAAATATATAGATACATAAGTACATGGAAGGTTATATGTATAAGGATGGTAATATATCAAGATTTGAGTTGTATTTTAGAAACTCATACTTTCAAGTGTTGCTGTAATTTAAGATAATTTGTATTTTTTTTAAATAATTCAATAGCGAAGTAATTGTAGATAAATAGTTATGATAACATTCACATATTATGATAGATAAACAGGGAACTTTAAGCATCTAATCAAATAACAATTGAAAACTATGCAGCGACCTATATACGTGTTAACCAATAGAATAATATAACCTTAAATAATATGTACATTTGTTAAGCAGACCTAACAAATACATATATATTTATAAACATAATTATTATGCACATTGATACAAAGGAATACACATCTAGATACATACATATAATCAAATTAATACACAGTGATATGCTGAACATTTATGCTTGACTATGGTGGTTATGTAGGGAAGGGCCAATTCTTGAGTAGTCTTCTGAAGATAAGACAGTTATCAGTGGATCTAATGTTTGGGGGTAATGAGTTCCATAGTTTGACTGCTTGAACAGAGAAGGATGTGCCACCTATGGTTTTTTTCTTGTAAGGAGGGATTTTGAGGCGAGGTGCCAATCTAGAGTGGAGGTTCCTTTGTTGAATGTTTTTAGTGATTTTATTCCTGATGAAGAGCGCCCCTGTTCCATGTATTGCTTTGTGGGGGATACAAAGCAACTTAAATGTGGATCTTCTGGCAACAGGTAACCAATGTAGGTCCTCAAGGCAGGGGAGATGTCGGCTTGTGGCTGTAGGAGTAGTCTTGCATCAGAGTTCTGAATCCGTTGTAGTCTTTTCATAGTTGTTAAAGATGATCTGTGGTAGAGGCCAGGTGGGGGAAGATGTGTCGCTGAGTTGTTATAGCAATGAAGCTGTATCTCGCTAACTTGTCCACTTGGTCATTCATTGATAGCTTGGAGTCCATGGTAATTCCAAGGTTTCTTACTTCCTTGAATACTTTAGGCGGTGGTCCCAGATCGTCAGGCCAGGGGACGAGTGGGTCTTAATTTTTTCAGTTGCCACATGTATGTATTTCGGTTTTGGAAGCATTCAATTTGAGATGGCTCCATGTCATCCACTGATAAACGGCTCTGAGGCAACTGAAAATTATTGAGTTTCTAATGTCTTTGTGGCTTTCCAGTTTAAGGCGTATTTGTGTGTCATCTGCATAGTTATAATGTAAGAACAAGGGTCTGGAAGAGGCCACAGGGTCCTCAGGTAGCCTGGGCTACTAATTAATTAATTCTAGCTTAAGTCTGGGTTTTCTTAATGAAGAGAGAGTCCAGGTAGGACCTGGAAGACAATGTATGCCGGGACACAAGGTTGTTGAAATGACATCGCATTTATTAACATCATAAACGGAATATCATCCACTAGTAATTTAGGTAGTCCTAGTGCTCACACATATACAGTGAAAAAGGTGCGTGAAGTGATAGGTGCTGGTGACTTAAAATTTTACACGCGTTGGCAACATTGTACAAAACTCCAAAGGTATTGTGTTAAATGAGGGAGTTTTGGTTGTGAGAGTCGACGGCGTTTCGATCTCCTTTATTAAGAGATCATCATCAGGACGAAAGGACGTGTGAGCTGGAAGGATCTAGAAGAAGAAAAATCATTGGTCCCGGAGACAAAAGACACATATCTACTAAACCACGGAGGTAGAAGAGCATTCACATATACAAGATAAAGTTACAATTCAATTAATTCAAGCATGAGATTAAACAGGCAAAGTGAATGAACTGTGACCTCAACATACATGGTGCACAGTGTCGATGTAGGAAGGCTAGGTTTATAATCACAGAGAGGAAGCACAGTAGTGCGTGGTTGCAACCTCTAGACCTAGTCCTATGTAATTATATACTTCTTAATTGAGCCAAGGGACCACAGAACGCTGGTGCCAGTGGCAGAGTGACGGCTGTGAGTGCGGGATTATTTATAAATTAAAACAGAAACCGGGAAATTGTACACCTCAGAATAAACTGGAACCAAGGCCAGTAGCGCATTAGTAAAAAGGCTAGCGATAACAGTAATGGCATGAGACGCGAAAGAAGTAGCTGGGGATTGGGCAATAACTCGCTTGAACCTCAGGGCCTAGTAAAAAGGTATCCTAGTGATAACTGTGTGGCGCAGTTTATGGCAGGGGACGAGAATTCGTGCTGGTTAGGAATTGGCGTGAGCTTACTTAATTGGTAGACACAATGCAAGGGAGGCCGAGGGCCGGATGTCCAGTTGTCAATATCGGAATCAAGTGCTCAATAATAGCGGCAACTGCAGTGGGAAAGAGAGGGGGGCATTAAAGGGAACTCGGGACGTGGCTGAATAAATGCAGCGGGAACCTACAAGGCGGAACATGCCACTTACTTGTAAAAACAGGGAGCGCCACGGAGCTGGGGTACCAGGTTCAATCTGGGAGCGGTTCAGGGCTGGGTATCTGTACGATCAATCCCGGAATACCGTGGTGCCCGAAGGGGACGTGCTGTAAGGGGACAGCGAAGGTGGGATAAGTATTGCGGTGCGGGTGGAAGCCACGAGAGAGCCAGAGCCTAGAAGGGCGGGAAGGTACTTACTAATTAAGAAGCGTATCCAAACGGTGATGAGCAACATCCAGCTACTGGTGCTCGACGCAGCAGACGCGGTTCAGTCAGCGTGCTGGAGAGGGTGCCACGGATCTAGTTTAAGAGGCGGTGTGCGTGTGAAACGGCATTACGCGAGGCAAGAGCGGGCGTCACGAGTTGGCGGCCATATTGAGTGAGGCACAGCTAGTGAGGCAATTACACGGGAGGAAGGCTCAGTGTAATGCACGTTGGTGGCCTGATATAGGAAATCAAAATAAGGAAACAGTGGAAGATGTACATAAAAAAATAATAAATAATAAGGCAGAAAGTTAAAACCAACTAAGAGGCAAAACATTCAAGCACCAGTAGCTGGATGTTGCTCGTCCCCGTTTGGATACGCTTCTTAATTAGTCATAAACTGCGCCACACAGTTATCACTAGGATACCTTTTTACTAGGCCCTGAGGTTCACGCGAGTTATTGCCCAATCCCCAGCTACTTCTTTCGCGTCTCATGCCATTACTGTTATCGCTAGCCTTTTTACTAATGCGCTACTGGCCTTGGTTCCAGTTTATTCTGAGGTGTACAATTTTTCCCGGTTTCTGTTTTAATTTATAAATAATCCCGCACTCACAGCCGTCACTCTGCCACTGGCACCAGCGTTCTGTGGTCCCTTGGCTCAATTGAGAAGTATATAATTACATAGGACTAGGTCTAGAGGTTGCAACCACGCACTACTGTGCTTCCTCTCTGTGATTATAAACCTAGCCTTCCTACATCGACACTGTGCACCATGTATGTTGAGGTCACAGTTCATTCACTTTGCCTGTTTAATCTCATGCTTGAATTAATTGAATTGTAACTTTATCTTGTGTATGTGAATGCTCTTCTACCTCCGTGGTTTAGTAGATATGTGTCTTTTGTCTCCGGGACCAATGATTTTTCTTCTTCTAGATCCTTCCGGCTCACACGTCCTTTCGTCCTGATGATGATCTCTTAATAAAGGAGATCGAAACGCTGTCGACTCTCACAACCAAAACTCCCTCATTTAACACAATACCTTTGGAGTTTTGTACAATGTTGCCAATGCGATGTAAAATTTTAAGTCACCAGCACCTATCACTTCACGCACCTTTTTCACTGTATATGTGTGAGCACTAGGACTACCTAAATTACTATTGGATGATATTCCGTTTATGATGTTAATAAATGCGATGTCATTTCAACAATCTTGTGTCCCAGCATACATTGTCTTCCTGGTCCTACCTGGACTCTCTCTTCATTAAGAAAACCCAGACTTAAGCTAGAATTATTTAATTAGTAGCCCAGGCTACCTGAGGACCCTGTGGCCTCTTCCAGACCCTTGTTCTTACATTATACTTATGACCCCTGGGCTTACTACTGGGGTACCCTTGTTCTCTTTACATAATCTGCATAGTTATAGCATGTGAGGTGAACCTCATTGATCAGTGCCGGTAATGACTTCATGTAGATGTTGAAAAGCATTTGGTGAGATGATAGAGCCTTGAGGGACCCCTGCTTTTGTGAAGTACGCTTTGGATGAGAAAGGGACATTTGTTCTGTTTTGAAGGTCAGGTGTGACCCAGTCGAGAGCTGTCCCCTCTATCCTGGCTTCGTAGAATCTTTGTATCAAAGTGTCATGGTCAACTGTGTCAAAGGCAGCCGAGAGGTCCAAGAGAAGTAGTGCAGCAACTCCGTTCTGGTCTACTGTGTTATTAGGGTCATCCCAGATGGCAATGAGGGCAGATTCTGTGCCTCTTCCTGGACGGAATCCTGTTTGGATGTCTGAAAGTATAGAGTTATCTTCAGTGAATTGTGACATCTGGGCGAATGCTGCTCTTTCTATCAGTTTGCCCAGGAAAGGTCCATTTGTATTGGTCTGTAGCTGTCAGGATTAAGCGGGTCTAGGCTTGTTTTCTTTAATAATGGGCGTATGTATAACTTTTTAGGTTTTCTGGAAATATTCCCATAGTTAAGGAATTATTGATGATTCTTCTTACTGGTGTGGCAGCAGAGTTAGTTAGAAGAATTTTCTTGAAGGTTTGTGGTGGACATGGGTCAGAAGGGCTGCCGACAGTCAATCAATCAATCAATCAATCAATCAATCAATCAGGGTTTGTTGAAGCGCGACTACTCACCCGTAAGGGTCTCAAGGCGCTAGGGGTGGGGGGAGGGGGTGCAGGTTCCATCCATCAAGGAGGGGGTCTGTCGAAGAGCCAGGTTTTGAGTTTTCTTGCGAAGATGGGGAGCGATGTCTGTCTGAGGTGGAGCGGAAGGGCGTTCCATGCTTTGGCCGCGAGGAAGGAGAAGGAGCGGCCTCCCGATCTGGTCTTTCTGGTGCGGGGGACGACGGCGTAGGAGAGCTGGGCTGATCGTAGGGTCCTTTGGGGTGCGTGGAATTTGAGTCGGCTGTTCAGGTATGCTGGTCCGGTGCCGTGGAGGGCCTTGTGTGCGTGGGTGGGTGAGCATCTTGAAGGTGACAGTCCTGCTTGCTTTGATCAGCTCCATAAATTCACTTTGATATTTGTTGGAAGGAATGCAGAGGGTGGGTTAGCCTACTCTTGAAAGTGATTTTTGGAAAAGGGTAGGTGTTGGTGGTTTTCTTTTTTTTTTTTATAGGAGTCCAACGTATCTGCTTTGGTTGTGTAATGATTTGCCAGTTTGTCAGTGAATTCTTGAATAATGGATGAGTTCCTTCTGGGCAATTTGGTTTACGAAATTCTGTGAGAATATTATAAAATTCTTTATTTGCACATTTAGCATTTTGAATTCTTTCTGAATAGTATCTTTTTGTAGCTTTTTGATAACTGGCTTGCATAATCGATGAAGTTTGCCTTGATTTGTGTTTGAATTGAGCCAGTTGCTTTGCAGCTTTCTATTGTGCTGTTTTACCTGATTTAGCTCTGTATTTCTCCAAGGTACCTGTTTTCAGTTGTCCTGTTTTGTTTTTCTGAGTCGTATTAGGATATTTAATGCTTCCTGTAGCCTCTCATATAGTTTTTGAAAGGAATTTATTGTGTCTAAATCTGTATTAGATATTAGTTGCATTTTTAAGTGTTCAAAATAGAGTTTGTTCCAGGGTCGATAGGTGGATGCATGTAAGGTGGTTTTAGGTGTGTTGCTTTGTGGTGTTTTATGCAGCAGCAGCCGCTATTTACCGGGGGTGGTGAGGTGGGGGGAGGAGGAGGTGAGAGGGGGGGGTTGTAAATTAAAATAAGATAAAAATTTTAAAAACGCTTACCTTCAGGCCGGCCACCACCTCTCAGTCCGATCACCTCTCCTCCTCGGAAGCAGGAACCAGGAAGCACCCATGCTCCTGACTCCCCTAGCCAATCACAACGCTGCAAAGCAGCGTTGTGATTAGTCTGAGTGCCGTGGTTTGGCGCTCATACGGGGAATGGGAGCCTGGGCATGTTCTGCACCCAGGCTGTAATACAGCCTGAGTACAGAACATGCAAAGTACGCATGACTGTTATGGTCGGCCCGAAAGGGCCGGCCAAACAGTTATGCACACTTTGGAGTGGAGCAACCACTCCTCCTCCTGGCCCCTGCTCTCAGTCCAGCCCCGCCCTGCACCAGGAAACGGAAAACAAAAATGATAATAACGCTGGTTATTATCATTTTAGTTTTTCAGTTGGGCGACGCTCCTCCGCCTTAGTGGATGAGCTGCCACTGATTTTATGTTGGAAAGCTAGCAAATGGTGGTCTGACCATGTGGCTGGAGTAATCGTGTGAAAAGTAACTAGTTCTGTATTTGCAAAAATGACATCTAGGATGTATCCAGCAATGTGTGTTGGTTTGAGGATGATCTGATGTAAGTTCGGTGTGTCTAGGCCAGTGATGACTGTTTTCGGATGGGGCATATTGGGTTTGTCAAACCCAAATGTTTAGGTCACCAAGAATGCATGGATTGGAGTATAGTGTTGCCAGGTTTGAAACTGTGTCTAGAAGTGTGTCTGGGAATGTTGCATTGCTAGGTGGAGGTCTGTAAAGGAGTGGGATCTTGCAGGAGGAAGATGGTGTAGGGTTGCATCTGGTAAACAGGGCCTCACAACCTTGTAAGGAGACGTTGTCAGTTTTAGTGATATTTAATGTTTGCTTCAATACAACAGCTAGGCCACCTCCTTTTTTGTCTAAACAATTTTGTATGATAGTTTGATAGCCTAGGGGAACAGCTTCATGCAACACTGGAGCCATGCCATCGCCTAACTATGATTCAGTTATGAAAAGTAAGTCAGGTTGTCTGTCAGTGCGATGTTTGCAGATGTAATGCTTGTTTTTAGAGAGAGATCGAGCATTTATTAGTAGGCAGGTTAGAAATTGTGTTTTGGTGATGATGTGACTTTGTTTTGTAGAAGAGAGAGCAGTATTTTGTGGACTTGTAGAAGGTGTGTCCTTAGTACTGGTATTAACTGTATGAGGATAGCAAGAGTGTAGCTTTTCTAAATCGTATTCCTCATCCAGCAGGCTAAGAAGGCATTTTGATGGATCTGCATATGTAGGTGATGGAGATGGTGGTTGAGAGTGAGTTTGGGTTAGTGAGGTGTGTTGTTTTTGTAGAGTAGCCTTGTTGTGCCATAGACATGGAGATGCAAAGTTGTGAAGAATGGCACATTGTTTATTTTGTTTGCGTTGTTTAGGGTGGACAGTGTATGAGTTAGGGGTGGTGGTGCAGTATGTGGGTCATGTTATAAGGCTCTAAATTGTCCGAGGGATGAGAGGCGGTTGAAAGAGAGCTGTTGTGTTGCTGTATATGTGTTAGGTGTGGGGGAAGAGAGAAAGCTTGGCAGTAGAGTTGGTTTAGGGTATGTATTATATTTTAGTCAGGAGGGTGGGAGTGGGTGTATGTTTCTAGTTTGTGACGAAATGTATTATGAAGTAGTGTGTGTGATTTGTTTGTGCTGGTATGTGGGTTATGTTTTTGATTTTGAGGAGTAGTGAGGGAAGGTGATGATGGTGTAGTTGCTTTCTGATAAGTGTTTTTATGTCAAGTATTGTTGGTGAGTGGAAACTGAACGGTAAAGGAGCGGTGAAGTGTTTTGGAAAAGAGTGTTTGTTGTGTGTGAGAGGGGATGGACAAGAGTTAAGAGTGTTTGTGTTAGATTTGATCACTGGAATAGGTAATATGTGTGGTAGAGTGGAGTGTAAGGGTTGTATGGTTGTGATTTTTTTTGCTGTGAAAAACGGAGGAGGGGGTTGGTGGATGAAATGTTGAATATAGGTTTGGTGGTGACAGGAAGGGTCTGTTAAGAGTACGTAGAGGCTAGAGCTGGTGCTTTGTATGAGCAGGGAGTGTGTGTCTGGGTGGAATATAGTTATGTATGGTGTGGATTTGTGTTGTGTTGGTGATGAGTGGATTTGTTAGTGGTATAGGATAGAGCGCTGTTATGTGTGTGAGTGAAGGTGCCTTTGTGTGGCAGTTGGGGTACAAGGGTGTGTACGTGTGGTTTGGGGTGTTATTTGGTGACTGTTGAGCTAGCGAATTGTGATTAGTGTTTGTAGTAAATAAGTGGAGTGCATTTGCTGTGAGTATGTTAATATGTTTGTGGTTATGGATGGGTTAAGGTGGGTGCCGGCGAATGGATTAAAGGGCAGCATTTCTGGCTCTAGGCCCGACCAGTCCTGAACAGGCCCAAACAGGCAACTGCCCTCTCCACCCTTAGCCTCGACGCCCGGGCTGAGATGTCCTGAGCTCTAGGTGTGAATAGCCCTAGTGGTGAGGTGACACCTTCAGCTAATGGGAACCCTAGCCCTCACCAATCACAACACTAACCCCAAGAGCAATAGAAGACCAAACCCTTGCAACCAATCACAGCCCTAGTCCTAGCAGCCAATCAGAAACAAAATCCTAAGCAATAAGTCCAATGGACACCCTAACCCCAGGGGCCAATCAGAGCACCAGACCTATCAGCCAATCAGAAACCTAGTGGAGAATTGCTGGGGATGTAAAAATGTAGCCAATGACTCGGAATACACCACTGATGTAGAAAGAAGACTACCATGTTTAGTTTCTTTTGTCTAACACACCTGTGATGTAAAATACAAAAAACATATGCTCCATATTGTTTACCTGCCCCCTGGCAGCAAGCTACGACACAATAACATTCAACGATGCTTTGACTTGGAGTTTCTTGTAGAAATATGCCAGTATTGATGATCTTTGTCTGTCCAAACCCTGTAGCCAGCCCAGTGCTGAAAGTGCATGTTGGACCACACCATTAATGTCAAAGATCCTCTTTATAGATTCGAAAAGGTGAGAGGGATGGAAAATATGAATACCAGAGCCTAAAGCATTTTCCTGTTTGTGCAAGCCCTCTTTATCAACTTATGTAATAGTACAGATGAAACTGATTCATCAGCCATCCAAAAGTGGATTAAAATACTTTGAAGGAAATCTCATAGAGTCTAACTGCATTACATACTATTTCTCCACCGTCATAGATGACAATGCAGTGATGGCTGACTAATTTTTAAAATTAGGGGTGGTGAGGGGTCTAACAACACATGCATACTCAAGCTCTCGCACCTATCCATTAACAAGAAAACACCCACTGATCCAGGAGCATACGTACTCACACCCATCCAGTCACAAGCTCCCATACACTCACTCATTAGCAAGCATGCATGCAAATACAGATACATTCATAAACACACTTCCAAACATTCAATGAACCGCTTACATGGGGGGACACAGAGGTGACCATGTCTCTGCAGAGAAGGCAAGACCAGTGGGTGGTGGGAAGGACAAGCATGACAGCTTGGGAAAGAGCTGGAGGCATTGGGAGAGGAGCAAGAACAGGAACAACCTGGCTCATCCTGTCATTGACTAACCTAGTTAATGGTCCGCCAATGAGTGGAGGACCTTTTCTAACTCATCACAAAGTGGGGCAGTGTCAGTGAGACTTGCTCGTCTCACTCCACCCTTTGATGAGTTTGGGAAAGGGTGCTGTGTTGCATCACTGATTAACCGTGTGCCCTGGGCATTTCAGGCTTAAACCTAAAGAGCTTAGGTCTGGCTATATCAGTGACTCTTTCCCTTGTCAACACTGATGAAGTCACTGCCCTTAGGTATGACAGATCTACCACCCTGCTAACCTGTACTGCATGGCGCCTGCACATTAGCACATGTAAAGCACCTGTCTGCCTGGCATTAACATGAGTGTCTGTCAAGAGGAGCTATGCTCTTTCTGGCACTCTCCTGATGCACTGGAAAATGGGTGGTGGGCAGAGCCCCGATGCCTGCAGTGATAGGCCACACTTACCCCAGAAATCCCAGCTGTAGTTTACAGCAGATGTAGGACCCATAATTTGAGACGATGTGTAATATATATTCTGATGGTACACTTTGCAGCTTTGTGGAGGTGCACAAGAATATAGGATACCACCTGAACTATTTATTTTCAGAACCGACACGTAATTAAGGCCACATGGCATAACAGCAGCATTGAGCTGCCAATGGGCAGAATTTTACAGGTGTTGTTAACGTGGGGACCGGCATGTAAAGTGGCATCACACCTCTATAGGCAGATCCTTTAGGTACTGGGTAAACCCACTTAGACGAAGACATGAATGGAAAAGTGAGGGACAAGACCTGGGACAGAATAGTGGCGTACGTAGCAGGAGTCTCCAGAAACAATACATTTCAATTAATACAATTCAATACCCTACACTGGATGTATGTCATGCCCACAGGATTGGGAGACTGCCCTAGATTATACTCTCCTATCGCAGACCACTATAACAATGGTATGGGATTGACCTTGTATACATCCCTAATAGACGTAACTACACAGATTGAAGAAGCAGTAGACACCTGATGATAGCATCACCTGAAATATGCTTGCCGGGGGTGTTACCACATGGGGATGAAAGACGCCCAAGTGGCCTCAAAGATCTAGTGAATTAGCCATATGCAGAACAGCAAAGGGCAGGAGATCGCCCCCCCTTTGTACTTGCAGTGGAGGCGGGACGTGATCTGTTGGGCAACCGGGGAGACAGCAATTCAGCAGACTACATCTGCAAGAATGGCCAACCGACGAAGACTGGAGGCTATACTATATACATTCACTAAGAAATCTGATGATAGACTCCTGTGTGTGAATGATAGCACCTCCCTTTTAAGGATACTGGGAATCATGGTAGTTGGAAGAACTAGAGGGGGAACCACAAATGGGCTTCTGGGGTTACTGACCACTGTAGAACCAGGAAGTCTAGCGCATGGGTTGTGATACATGCACACGACTGCAGAATGACTTGACCGGCAACCCTGTTTGTTGCATCTTGTCTTCTTTTCGTCCTTTTTTACTGATGCTGCACAGCATTCTGGAAAGCATCAGCAGACCGCATTGGCAAAGCCAGTAGGTCCAAAAGACAAGACCTATGGGCTTTTCTAATGCTTGGTTCAATTCTTTGAACAATGTGATCCTGTCAAATCATTGACAGTGGAGTGTTATCCAAAACTTTATGGACCTCCTAATCACCCTGAAAATGTACTTATGTTATCTTATGTAAAGTCGCTCTCTGCCCAGTAAGCCTGTACACCCCCAATATCTGAAGGTAGTGGGAGCTAACAGTAATGGGAATCTGTGTAACTTTTGGGAATCATTTTCCTTCTGCTGTCAGGTGCCTGGGTCTATAAGATCCTTGTAACCTGTGGTATAGCTCTCTATGATCACAGGCCCTGGCTTGTAAGATCTGTGTAGCCAATAGCTTTGCGTCATATACGCATGTCTCAGAACTTGTAACCTGGTACTACCTCTATTGTGATAGGCTTGTGTGTGTACGATCTCTGTACCTCAAGGGACTGACTTGTTGTCAGTTGCCAGAGCCTTTTAGGTCTCCTTAGCATTAAAGATAGCTCTGCCATCCTAGGCCTGAGCCTGCACAATAGTGTGTGTATCCTGAGTAATAGTGTTACATCTGCATGCCTGAGCCTATAAATTATGTGATCACTAAGGGATGACATTGCTTCCTGAAGGCGGAGATCACGAGATCTGTTTTCGAAACCTGTACAGAACAAGTGAGGGCTGTTCCTACATACTTTTTGCAACTGTAAGACCTGGTACCAGAGCTTGTATGCTTTATTTACTGTGGAAATATGCCTGTAAGATCTGTAACCTAGGATGAATATGGAACCTGTACCTCACCCAACACGCTGAACAACAGCAACGGCATCACGAGCATCTGATAGTCCTTCGAAGGGTGTTGGATTTTTATTATGCTGCAGTTTTCGGACAGTGTATTTAAAGAATTGCTCGGAAAAGGCAGTACGGTCTCTGCAGTTCCTAAATTTTCTTGGTGGAGCTGACTGTTGGTGCAATGTGGGTCTGGTATCCATATTTTTGCCCCTGTTTCTTCAGGGCCTTCGCGTACTTGAAGACTCCAGGGGCCGTGTTACGGATAGTGCCCCAGAGCGTAACAGGGCATGTATCCCCACAGGACACTATGATATTGCAGAAGGGGCCCCAGACGCGTGTCACCTTCTGTAATACTGATAGTGCTGGCGCACATGTAGTGCCAGCACTTTTATGAGAGAGAGTTCCCTCATTTACATGGGGGCGTGGCCTATTTCGGATGCGGACACAGAGGCAAACCGACTCTTAGGAGATGCACTGACACTGTGCCACAAAAGGAGGCTCACTGTCAGCTCAACCCCTGAGGGCAGCCCTCTAAAGAGGTTTAAGGGGGTCCCACGGACACCCCCCTAGACATCCCCCATGTAGGCAGGTGCAGTCACTCACTGCTCCTGCCTCCAGGGGAAACTCTGTCCCCTCTTTAAAGTGAAGGCAGGTAACAGTTGCCACCTGCACTGTGAAACACAGAGGGGCATGTAACCAGCTGCTCTGTATTTCACTGAATGCGCTTCAAGTTTGTGGCCGCCCTGAGGGCAGCACATTCATCATAATGAGGTGCAACAATCCCGGCCCGTGCCAGGCGCACTGTTTGAGAGGTGCGCTGTGGGACAAACAGGGACATTACGCGGCGCCCTATGTCTACTCCGGGCCCAGATCTCATGGACTGCGCCGGTGAGAGCCTGACCCTGACTTTACCTCTCCAGCGGAGGCAGAGTCTCGCAAATTGAATTGCATTATTTGCACAGGAACCCCAATTACGAGCAGACATGTTTTCAGCGCAGCTCTGTGAAATTTCGATGCACCCGGAGTGGCCCGAAGTGACAGCCAGGCAGAGAACCTGCGGAAGCGATAGACGGGATGTTCTATTTATGTTCGGTTTATTTTAGTATTTATACAGCAACACGAAAACATGTTTATGTACTGATCGCTTTAGAAAGCAGGACTTGCAAATCCAATTATTTTCTGCCGTTAAAAAGTGTTCTTAAGCTTCTGTAGGATGCACAGATCGTGTAGTCCGTTGATAGCAGTGCACGCTTCTCAGAAAACGGGTACAAAACATAGCTACAAAACATAGCAGCAGATACAAATTCCCTCGGGGACCTAACAGGTACAGCATGGGCATCAGCAGCGCAAGCCTCCCTCGCACACCCAACACATGCAGCGCAGGTAGGAGCAGCGCAAGCCTCCCTCTCTCTCACACCCAACACATGCAGCGCAGGTAGGAGCAGCGCAAGCCTCCCTCTCACACCCAACACATGCAGCGCAGGTAGGAGCAGCGCAAGCCTCCCTCGCACACCCAACACATGTAGCACAGGTAGTAGCAGCGCATGCCTCCCTCGCACACCCAACACATGCAGCACAGGTAGGAGCAGCGCAAGCCTCCCTCGCACACCCAACACATGCAGCGCAGGTAGGAGCAGCGCAAGCCTCCCTCGCACACCCAACACATGCAGCACAGGTAGGAGCAGCGCAAGCCTCCCTCGCACACCCAACACATGCAGCACGGGTAGGAGCAGCGCAAGCCTCCCTCGCACACCCAACACATGCAGCACAGGTAGGAGCAGCGCAAGCCTCCCTCAACACATGCAAAAAGGTTCAGTAGATGCTGCAGCAATGCGAGCTTCCCACCTGCGTGTGCAAACACACACACACCTATATTGTAAGCTTCCCGTACATACAAAACAAGTACCGTACACGCAGCAGCAATGCAAACTTTCCATATGCACAAGGAAGCACAAACACATACCACTCGTAGTAACACTGCAAGCCTCCCTCACACACAGAACATGCACAGTACAGGCATGAACTGTGCAAGCATCTAACACCCATAACAGGTTGAGTGGAAGCACGCTGCAATGCAAGCGTCCTACAGAGAGAGCAACACTGCAAGCCTTCCACACTCACAGAACATGCACAGTACGGGCAGGGGCAGTGCAAGTATCTTAACACTGAACGTAAGCAGTTCAGTACATGCATTATTGATGCAAGCTTCCCACGTGCATAAACACACACACACACCAAGCCTCCTTAACACAGAGGGGATGTATTGCACAGGTAGCAGCAGTGTGAAAATATAACACGTATAGAACAGTTTCAGTGCACGCAACAGCAATGCAGGGTTGCCACGCATACACACACAAACACACTACTTGCAGAAACACCACGGCAGTAGCCGTGCAGGCGTCCCATACCCACCACAGCGGGTACAGCACAGTATAAGCGTCCTTCACAAAGAGAGTGGTCAGAGCACAGCAGCAGTGCAAGCGTGTCTTTAACAGAAAGATTACAGTACGGCAGCAGCAGTGCAAGCACCTCTTTCACACACACACACACTCACACACACACTCACACACACACTCACACACAATGCGGTTAATGCAAATGTTCCTCTTACACAGGGACTACAGAATAGCAGCAGAAGTGAGTGCCTCTCACACAAAGAATAGTGAAAGCACTGAGGCAGCACTGCAAGTGACTCGTACACAGAGCAATTACAGCACAGCAGCGGCTTTGCAAGTGTCTCTTTTACACAGCAACACCAGCAGTGCAAGCACCTCTTGAGCACACGGAGCAGTTCGAGCAGAACAGCATCAGTGCAAGTGTCCCTTACACACCAAGCGGCTGATTACAGCAATAGCAGTGCAATTACATAATTTCCATTTATATAGCGCACTAATACTGTTGTCCTCTAGGTGCTTTTGTTCCTGAGAGAGAGAGACTCTCTTTCTCTCTCGCCGCTAGCAGTGGTGCAAGTGTCCCCATACTCAGAGCAGATAGAGTACAGCAGCAGGACAAGCACATCACACACACACACACACACACACACACACACACACACACACACACACACACACACACACACACACACACACACACACACACACACACACACACACACACACACACACACACACACACACACACACACACACACACACACCCCCCACCCCCCCCCCCCCCCCCCCCCGTTTTTCGCATAATTATATTTCTAGCTCAAACAGTTCACGAATTCCTAAAACATAGCAACGTGTTGCCGCACAGTGTAAGGCCCTTTGGTCAAATTTCTGTTGCTGATGCTATATTTGGGTGCTAAACTGGTACTAGTGAGGGGCAACCAATGCCTACACAATGCTAACAAGTGTGAAAATGAAAAAAAACATAGTGAAGTAAAACTATAACGAAATGTACCGCAATACGGCGCATAAGTTGCCTTTTGTTACCACATAATATTGTTTTATGTATATAGCTCAGTGGCTTCCTCGTTTGTCACTGATATCCTTTTGGTACTTGCGGTTCATAAGTCACAATCCTAATGTAGCACAGTGAGCTTTGAAATGGCATCAAAGAGCTGCATGCATACTGCAAGGTATAGGCAGGGCCACTGGAATTATGCGATTGTGCGGCCGTGGTGATTTTCACACAATTGCCGATTTGCCGCACTTGTCACATAATTAACCATCTGCTGCCTAATCTGCATATTTTAACAACATTTTTTATTTCTAGCTCAAATAGTTAAAAAGTTAGTAAAATCGCAGCAACACTTGTTGCAGCGCAGTGGAAGGTCCTTTGCAAAGGTTGACTGGGCCTCTTTTTGTAGCTTATTGCTATATTTGGGTGTTAAACTGGTACTAATGAGATGCAACTAATGCCCAGACAGTATTAACAAGTTTAAAAATTACAAAATAATGAAGTAATACTATCACAAAATGTGCCGCATAATATTTCTTTTCTTGCTGCATAATTTACTCAACCCTGTCACATAATTTGACCCTCCCCTGCCGCGTAATTCCAGTGGCCCTGGGTATAGGTTAGAACGTTAGGTTTTTTCCCCCAATTATTCTAATGTGGGTAAAAAGGGTTAGTTTGTGTATAAATACATTTTTATTAGTAAAGCCAACGCCAACCACTTTGTTAGGTTTTAAATCGTGAATTTGTGCTTCTCCAGACCATGTTCTCTTAAAATATACTGCCTAACATTATGGATGACAAGTTACTCATACACCTTGTAGTCTTCATTGTCTTATGTAACATATCCTATACATAGATTTGCACATGTTTGCATCATTGTCTCTGTATAATGTGTGAGATGTAAAGTGCTCTTACACCCTACACTGTTATGAGTAGCACTATAAGGGAAACAGCCTTTACCATGCATGTCTTTACCAAACAGGTAAGTATTTGTCTCTTTAGCACGCATGCCTTTATCACACTTAGTAAGTACTGGTAAGGTATATTCACATTGTTATAGTTAGGTCTGCATTTCCAGAGGAAGAGTGTTTTTTTGCTTTACTTATATCTTTCGCTCCATTTGACGAATCTTCACAAAACTTTCCCCCAAAAAAGTTCATCCTCCTTCCTAGAAAGTTTCAGGTTGATCCATCAAGCGGGGTCGGAGAAAAAAGGGGGTTCATAAACCAAATTTCCCCATGCATTTTTCATAGACTTTTTTTGGAAGGTGATAGCGCAAAACCTGTTTAACGGAATTACACCAAATTTGACAGGAAGCTAGTTCTTGGTCCAGAAAGTGTGCTTTTTGTGATCTGGTGTAAATCTGTTCTGTAGTCTCTGAAATATTATGGTACAAAAATATTTGTATATCTGGATGGTTGGGTTCAAAGGACTCTTGCGAAAGTCCCTCACACCCAATTTTAAAAAATAGAGCGTTCTGATTGGACCAGAGGGCTTTTTTTTAACCTTGGGCCAATGCTCTCTCCCAAGAGCCAGCATTCTGATTGCCTGCCTGCAACATGAGATAAAAGTTGCACACATCCATTACAGAATTTGGGGTCTTAGTCTCCTGTCCTGAGCTTAATTTTGAAAAAAAAATATATAGGGGGCAGAGTAGGGCTATCCCAACAGCCTTACTCCTCCCTAGCCTAGCCCTTTGGGGTGTCCCCATAGGGACTCTCACTGGGGCCAAAATATTTTTAAAAAGCAGTAATCCTTTTTCTTTTTATATATTTTTTTTTAAAAAGGGAGCCGGATTTGTATTGGTGGAGCTGACTGTTGGTGCAATGTGGGCAAGAGCAATGACGGCTCCCGTAGCACCTTGGATACTGTTTGGTGGGTGTCCTGGGTGGGCACTGGGACACCCACTTAGAAGCAGCTCAGGCACTGGGGAAAGGGCTCAATACCTATACGCACCTATGATGCGTTAGAAGCACGTGTTTTGTAAACTCTTACACCCATTAGCTTGACAAACCTGTACAAAATTAGGTAGAAAAGTAATATGGTCGCTCCCTGCCACTATGTAATCTATAAAACAAATTAGCACACACATTAGATGATGTCACCAGTTGTGTCATCTGTGATGTCATCAATGATGTCATTTGAGTTGTCATTACTGATGTCATAAATGATGTAATAGAACATGTCATGAGTGATGTAATATGTGAGGTCATAAACAGTGCATGTTGGGAACACAAGTTATAGTTAGCTTTGCTAACTATAACTGGAGAATTTCTTTTTTTTTTAGTTCAAAACGTAATGTCACTGACATATTCACATAACAATAACGTTACCGTACCTTTCGTTTCTTTCACTGAATTTCGAAGGATATTTTTAAACTAAAACATATCTTTTTATCACACCTAACTATAACATTACTTTAAACTTTGTTTTTTTCAGTGAATTTCTAGGTTTTTTTTTTACGTAAAGTAATATTTTCTTACAGTACGTAAAGCCAACCTCCCACCACTTACTGCCTTTGGTGTGTGTGGCGGGGGTTTGGCTGCATGCAGCCCCTCCCCTTAATAAATTCATTGGGCCCTGGGGCCCAAAACGGCTTGGAGAGGGGGGCAACCCCCTTGCATCATAAAAGCATTGGGTTCTGGGGATGTGGTCCTCGGGACCGATAACGGCTTGGGCAGGGGAGAGGGTGCGTCCCCTCCCCTAAAATATACTGAGCCCCATGCGATGGGGTCCCCGGAGCGCTAAATCAGCTGGGGGGTGGGGCCTTACTTATGTCCCCCATATACATAAAAACTAAAAGTGGTGACAGCCATTTTATTCTTATTTTGTTTGCCGCAATCCCATAGGATTTTCGCGCGATAGTAGCAAAGTTTGCTTGGTTCTCCCCATGGGGCCTAGGGGGAAAGTATTTTCCTACCCTGCCCCCCTTATATCATTTGTTTTTAAACTGCAGGACAGGGGACCAAGTCCCTGAGTCCTGTATGGTTGCCAGCAACATTTTTCTCATGTTGCTGCCAGCGAATCAGAGTGCTCGCTCCCGCTGGAGTTTGACTCCTTCAGGAGTGAGAGGGCCCAAGGAAAAAAACTCCCTGGGCTAATCAGAGCACGCTTTTTTTTAATTGCCACTCCTGCAAGACTCTTGAGAGACGCTTGTGGACCCAACTGTCCAGATATACAAATATGTTTGAACCTTCATTTCTCAAAAACTACTCAATGAATTTACACCAAATCACAAAAAGCACAATCTGTGGACCAAGATCCAGCTTCCTGCCAAATTTGGTGTAATTCTGTTCGGCAGTTTTTGCGGTAGCACTGCCTAAAGAAGTCTTTAGAAAATGAATGGGGATTTTGTGTTTTGGGACACCCCCCACCCCCCTTTTTTCTCAGCCGCTTGACGGATCACCACAAAACTTTTCAGGAAAGAGGTAAAGTGAATTACGTTTTTTTTTTCCTCCAAGAAAGTTTAGTGAAGATTCATCCAAGGGCACCAAAGTTATTAGCAAACCAAAAAACACCTTGTCTATGGAAAAGCAATCATAACTGTAACTACCCAGTGGCTACTGCCCCTGGGTATTATATATATGAGGTATCTTTCACTTAATTAATTAATTAATTAATATATATATATATATATATGTGTGTTTGACTTACCTTACTTACCTTATTATACTATACTTACCAGGCATGGTAAAGTTATGCTTTGTAATGCTATACAACCGCACTATCAAACAAACGAAATACATGTGAGAGAGGGTACTTCATCACAGAGTGAGGCGGGATGAGGAAGTCTGACTGGCCCACTCTGTGATGAATTAGGGAATGTCCTCCCCATTGGCTGACCCTTGACTAGGTTAGCAAATTAGAGGAGGCAGTGAGATTTTCCAGTTCTTGGTTCCCTCCCAAAGCCTCGAGCTTCTTCCTAGACCATAGTGCTTCCCCGTCCTGATACCCACTGATATAGACTTCTCTGCAGAGCTTGATCACCACCAGTAGCCACCGATTAAGTGATCTTTGAATGTTTGAGTGTGTGTATGTGTGAACGTATGTGTATTTGTGTGTGCACTTGAGAATGAGTGGGTGTAAGTGTGTGTTTGTAGCTGTATGTTAATGGATGTGTGTTAGTATGCACACTTGTGAATGGATTGCTGCGAATATGTGCATCTACGTGTGCTTGTGGATGGATGGAACTGGGTATGTGCATATGTGTTCATGTTAATGGGTGAGTTTGAGCGTATTTGTGTAGAATCCCTCACCGACGCACAACTTATAAAAGCTGCCTCTGGTCATGACGCTGCCCTTCATAATGACATTTTTGATCCCCATAAGCCTGCCCATTTTTTGACCACCATTTGTGGGTTCTGCGCGTCAGTTTTTCCCATTGGAATCCCATTGATAGTAACATTTTAAAGTTTGACAGCTTTAATTATGTAAAGTTTTCTCACTCTATTTATGCTAATGGACAACACTAGCGTGTAAAATGTATAATTTTCTACAACATAGTAACAAGCTATTTTGGGGGCGGGGGAGGTGGGGGGGGGGTGTGTGTACACAAAGTAGTTTTAGAATGTAAAAAAAGGTTCTTCAATCAACAACTAATCTAACGTTGACGCCTGGTTTGTTAGTTTCAGATGTACAGCATTGGTTCAAAACTTAAAAAAGATCGTTTTCCAGCGTCCAATCATACAATCCTGCCTTGTTTGCTGCCTCAAGATTTCAATCAGAATTGTTTCACAATTGTGTCAAAACAAACACAACAATGCTTCATCCACTCTGGAAAGTTGGCAGCTGTACAACACTCTCCTGGTAGCAGAATGAACCGAGCTGTAATAAGCGGTTAATAAGAGGCTGCCATGCTGAAAAGGTGCTCCAAGCAAAATGAAATAAACCTGTTCAAGCATTTCTTATACATCACAAGCCAATTGTTCTGGTGTTCTTTGCTGTAATATTTTTACTGCTGCTAAGAGGGCAGCCTATAACTAAAGGATTACCTTGCCATATGTAAGCACCAGCCACGCTCCACTACCCTCTGGTGGAAAATGAGACACATACTCGAAGGATCACGTATCTCCACTTTCTGTCATGCCTCTGGTCCCATCTCCACTGCCTTTCATATCCTCACCCCAGCATCTTCTCTTCTGCCTTTGTTTGCCTTATATCAGGGGTCTGCAACAGGTAGCTTGATCATACCCTAGAAGTAGCTCCCTAAAGTGCAGCTCAGCATAGTACCAATTCAGAGGTTTTAGTCATATTGAAGCAGGCGGTGCTACACATCTCCCTGTCCTTGGAGTGATCTCCAGCCGAACCAATGGCAGGGCGACATGCTTACTCTCAAACGGCAGACAGCCTACAGAACCTGAAACACGACCACTTGTCTCTACTCTAAATTTTGCAAAGCCACGTGGAGAATGGTTACTTTGCAAGTCCTGCTCTATCAGTCATGATCTGCATGTGAACCTGGCCCAGAAAAAATGGCCAGCTATAGCTAAATTGGATTGGCTAGAGTATGGACTGCAAGAGATTCATAAATACATGGCGATAGATGGTAGTGTATGAGAACCTTATATTAGTAACCATGTAGTCAAGGAGAGCAAAGGCTGGATAGAGAGTGGAGTCAGATAGTGGGAGTGGTGTGTGCACGCCTGAATCTGTATTTGTTTGAATGTTTCTGTGTGCATGTGTATACATATGTGTACATTTATATTTCTATATGTGTTGTGTTGTGTCCCTCTTAAAATAAATTATCTTTTCCTGAAAGCCATTCCTAGTGTCAGCCCTCCGCTAATGTATATGGTGCCCCAGTGTAAGGGACTGATATAAAATGCACACTTATATTTCTCACATAATGCTGGCACAGGCCTAATTATAGTAAATCTTGACATATGATGGGCATCCTTGGGTTAATCATGGCATAATTGCAGCTATCCTTACCATACTTTGTATGTTTGGCTTAATTGTGGACATATATCACATAACTGTGCCCATCTTTGAAATAATAACATCCATGGCTGCCCTGAGGTGTGGGTTCCTAGCATTATAGTTGGCAGCAATGGCATTATTGTGGCCTTGGCATAATGGTGGGCATCCTTGGCATAATGTAGGCATCTTTGGCATTATGAAGGGCATCCTTTGTATGTGGTGTAAAACATGGGCAGATGGGATGCAATGTGTCTGGGTGATGCATTTGTCCCAGGGAATTTAGAAGCTGATAGAGGCTATGCATGAAATCTGATTCTTGAGGGAACAAATGATTTGTTCAGAAAAGGACAAGATTCTCTTTGAGTGCTTTATCCCCAAATGGAAAGTGCATACTTGAAAGAAGGCCATTTGCATTCTGAGACACTGATAAAAGCGGATGTTTGACAACAAAATCATTGAAAACCCAAACATTTTAAACTGCTTTTGAATAATTGTTCATGCTGAGTTGTGGAGATTTATAGCTTTTAGTATTTCCTTTCCCAGTGCGTACTTGCTGCTATGGCTGTTATTTCATTAGGCATGTGGAGGCAGTGTATCATGCTAAAGCTTTTTATGACACTGAAGTTAATAACCCAATCTTATGCATTTGGGGGATTGGTGTTACATTACAATATGAATTTGAAATATCATCTAGCCAAAATATTGTATCCAGACTATAGACTACCACAATATTTTGAAGGTTAGTATAGTTTTATTTACAATCTTAACTCCATGTGTGTATGTATGCACACTGATGGATATATATATATATATATATATATATATCAGAAAAGCTTCAATAATTCGCGCTCTCAGGATCCGTTATGAAAGGCAAGATGTATTGCTCTTGGTAACGCGTTTCGAAAGAAAAGCTTTCTTGATCACACACAGAGCTCAGTGATTACGTGCTATACATAGACATGTGACTAGGGACATAGCCATATAGAATAGACTGCGGTTACAGATGCATGGTACTGCACAGAATAAATACGGCGGCCATCTTGTAATAGCAATACATACATAGTAAAGAGTATATTTATGTAGATATACTGGATGTATACATTATTGCACATACGAACTGTATATATTGAAAGATATACGACCCAGAATACAGGTAGATGTAGGATTGAGACTGTATGTGAGGTTTTATAGGAATACTTGAAAGCGCTACCTACGTGTCCATGCTCATGGATCTAAACTGGGATAGACCTTGTGAGGTCGAATCCCATGTGTCTAGTAATACCATAGGGGAGCCTCGTGTGGGTACAGCAGGAGGTAAGGTCCCCATTGCGTTGTAACTAGCGCAAAGGTAGAAAGTGGTGCAAGACCAGCAATGCGCGGCATGGTATAGGCATGGTGCAATTACATACGTTCAAGTATACGTGCAACCAAATGGAGAAACCACACTGTCTCACAGTAATAGATAAAACGTGACTACGGTCAAGCTAAGATTACAGTACCCAGTGGTGCAAGACCGGCAATGCGCGGCATGGTATAGGCATGGTGCAATTACATACGTTCAAGTACATGTGCAACCAAATGGAGAAACCACACTGCCTCACAGTAACTGTGCAGCCACAGAGGGCTGTGTATCGAAGCAAACCAATGCTATCGCCGAGTGGCAGAAAAGACTGTACTTCTAGTCCAAATTGTCACAATACAAAAAACGTAACAGTGAAAATAAAGTGAAAGTGATGGAGGAAAGATGTCCTCATCTATCCGTCGGTGGTGCACTGCCAAACAGCAGGGAAGAAAAGGGTAGGTGGCCTGTGAAGTGCCCGTAGTGAATCAGTGAGCCCCTTCCTTTCTTCCTGTGAAGAGAAAAGATAGAATAAGTTTAGGGATTAAAAATTGGTAGCAAGTGTATGTAACAATGTGCATTTAAAAACATAACAATTACAGCATGGATGAAAAAATACAGTTGTGGGTTGAAATTGGCGCCTGGTGTCTGGGATGACATCTAGCTATTCTTCAATGAGATGTATAGCCAATTCTTCATCCACGTTGTGTCCCTTAGGGGAACGGGTCTCAAGGTCAAGGATCCATTTGGATTCTTTTTTCCTTAGTCTAAGTTCTCTGTTCCCTCCCCTCGGGCCTACTAGTACCTGTTCAATGGCATAGTAACGTAGAAGTGAACTGTTCAACAGGTGGTAGTCGGCAAAATGCCTTGCGACTGGGTAGTGGGGGTCTTTATTAGTAATGACTCTCAGATGTTCCATGACCCTCTTTCTGGCCATCAGTGTGGTGCTCCCTACGTATCGCATCTTACAAGGGCATTCCAAGATGTAAATAACATGTGTTGTGCTGCAGGTGAGAAATTGCATAATCGGTCTATTTTTACCGGCGTTCGGTGTACTGAACTCCTTCACCATGTTACTAGTGCGGCATGCCTTACAGTGGCCGCAGGGATAAAACCCCTTAAGATTGAACGAGCTACTGTTGTGTTTTTCAGTGATGTCACTGTGCATGAGTATATATCTTAGACTACGACCTTTACGATATGTAATCTTGGGTCTTTCACTGATGGTAGGTCCCACTATATTGTCGCTTTTCAAGATATTCCAGTTTTCCGTCAAAATTTTGTTCACTTTGTGCGAGTCCCTGTTAAACGTAAGGATCACCCTAGTCTCAGGTGATTCGTTGTTTACCTTTTCTTTAATTTGCAAGGTACTCTGTCTGTTGGTATTCCTGACTTTGGACACCGCTCTGTATAGTACCCAATCTGGGTACCCTCGTGTTTTGAATCGAGAAATCATGATTTTTCTTCCTTGAAATAGCTTTCATCAGTGCTGCAGTTTCTTCTTGCTCTCAGCAGCTCCCCGTATGGAATACTCCATTTAAGAGTGTCCGGGTGGCTGCTGAGAGCACGGAGAAGACTGTTTCCTGCTGTTTCTTTCCGGAACAGACTAGTTTCTATAGTGTTGCGTGCAGCTCTGACTTTAACATCTAGGAATTCAATCTCTTCTCTATTCAGGGTATATGTGAGTGTAATGTTATAAGGATTTGAATTAAGTCTGGAAACAACCTCCCTCGCTTCCTGTTCACTACCCTTCCATATAAGAAAAAGGTCGTCGATGTATCGCAACCAGACTACAGCTTTCTCGAGGTCACTGGTGTGTTGTGTGGAATTCTGAATCTCCTCCTCCCACAGGCCCAGAAACAGGTTGGCAAAGCTAGGGGCAAAGCAAGTGCCCATCGCTGTCCCCAGTACCTGTCTGTAGAGTTCCCCATCAAACATGAAAATATTGTTACTGAGACATAGATACATCATTTCGATAATCATGTTAGTGTGTTCGAGATACACAATGTTTCTTTCCTTTAGAAAGTGGGTGCATGCATGGACCCCTTGGTCATGGTCAATGATCGTGTACAAAGAGGAAACGTCCATGGTGAGGAACATATACTCTCTTTCCCATTGGACGCCCTCTATTTTGGTTAGAAAATCCTTTGTGTCCTTGACGTAGGAAGGGAGTGTTGCCACATAGTTTTGCAAGAAGTGGTCAACGTACTTAGAGATGTTTTCAACAACACTACCAATAGATGACACAATAGGTCTACCAGGAGGGGCCACTGGATTTTTGTGTATCTTAGGTAGAAAGTATATAATGGGAAGTTTCGGATAGTCTCTTTTCAAAAATAGGTACTCCTCCCATGTAATGGTTCCCTCTTGTTGCCATTTCGAGAGTTTATCCCAAATACTTAAGATACTGTCATTATACGTTTTGGTGTTGCATTTGCTGTAGAATACATCATTGCCAAGTTGTTTATGTGCTTCCTCTATGTACATTTCCCTGGTAAGAAGCACAATGTTCCCCCCCTTTGTCAGCTGGGCGGATCACAATTTCTTTGTCATCTGCTAGTGTTTTGATGATATATTTTTGCTTGATTGTAAGGTTGAAGGGTTTCGAGCCCCTAAAGTGTTGTTTCTGATGTTTTCATTCAAGTAGGGCTTTAGTTACTACATCATGAAAAGTATCGATATCATGCGGTAAGTTGTGGTAAAAGGTGGAGCGGGGTTTGAAAGGGGTAGAGGCCGCTTTGTCGGTGGTAATATTGACGGTATTATTGTCATCCATTGAGATCCCTCTTATCATGGCCCCCTCAGTGGATTCCAGTTCTTGTAGTGTTCAATATATACAGTTCGTATGTGCAATAATGTATACATCCAGTATATCTACATAAATATACTCTTTACTATGTATGTATTGCTATTACAAGATGGCCGCCGTATTTATTCTGTGCAGGACCATGCATCTGTAACCGCAGTCTGTTCTCTATGGCTATGTCCCTAGTCACATGTCTAAGTAGAGCACGTAATCACTGAGCTCTGTGTGTGATCAAGAAAGCTTTTCTTTCGAAACGCGTTACCAAGAGCAATAAATCTTGCCTTTCATAACGGATCCTGAGAGCGCGAATCATTGAAGCTTTTCTGGTATTATGATGCCGGTTTAGCTCTACCGGCATGTCGCGCCACTGAACAACGTGCGGATCTCCCAGTAGGAGCTGCAGGGATTGTGAATATATATATATATATATATTTATTTATTTATTTGAAAAGTTTTATAAAGCGCGAACATGACCCTTGCGGGTATCAGAGCGCTGTACACAGAGGCAAAAGCATGAATAAACTCGGTACATAGGAGGTCAACACTGTTAAACAACAAGGAGTAAACAGTCAAGATCAGGGACCGGGTAGTGTGCCCCGCTAGTTCAGTTTCTCATAGAGTGCAAAAGATTTCCTGTAACATTCAGCAAAACAATCATAGAGTGGCTCGTCACAACATAGTAAAATAAATGATAAATCTGTAGTCGGCCCAACTAGTATAGTTCCGGAAAGGCACTAGAATAAAATAACAATTTACCAACCAATCATAACATACATAGAGAACGATATGTTGGGATAAATGTCAAATCTGTCAACCAGGGGACTAGAAAAATAGTACAGGATGATGTAGTTAATGTTCACTCAGGAATAGCCTTTTGGCATGTTTCTTGAAAGAGGCAGTGGAAGGATTGGCTCTAATCTTCGTAGGAAGAGCGTTCCAAATTCTAGGAGCAAGGCCGGAAAAAGCACGTTTGTACGTACTTTTCTTTTTGAATTTGGGAGGTTTCGAGAGTAGTGTGGAAGTACTTCTTAAGTTACGACCCGATCCAGAAAGAACAAGCTTGTTCGCCAGATAGGCCGGAGTGTTGTAATGCAAGGCTTTATGTGTGAGGCAAGCTATTTTAAAACGAATCTTCGCTTCAATAGACAGCCAGTTAAGCTGCAAAAGTGTCAGGTGTGATGCGATCGTGTTTTTTGGAGCCTGTGATGAGCCTGGCCGAAGCGTTGAGCGTGGCTCTGAGGGGCCAAGCTCGCTTTAGGAAGCCCCGCAAGGGTCACCAGACCATATTCAAGTCGTGAGATCACCAGGGATTGTACTGCAGGCTTTAAGTCTTCAGGCGGAAGGAAATGCTTGATTTTCTTAATGGTGTTAAGATGAAAGTTTGCACCCCTAATAGTGGCACTGATGTGAGCTTGCATATTAAGGTATTTGTCCAAGGTAATGCCTAACGATTTAGCGGAATCAACCACGTGAGGGGTGCAGTTAAGGGCTGTGAGTTGTTTTAGCCAGTCCAGGGTAGGTGCCGAGTGGTTGTGGGGGGCAATCAGCAGGAATTCAGTTTTGAGACTATTCAACAAAAGATGGTTCTGGGCTAACCATTGTTGAGTTTGCGAGAGAGCCTCATTTAAAGTTTTAATGTCATCCAGAAAGGAGATCTTCAGGTAAAGTTGCGTGTTGTCCGCGTACATGTGGTAATGAATGTGAGAATGGTTCAGGATGACAGTGAGCGGTTCCATAAAAAGGTTGAAGAGCGTGGGCGAGAGTGCGGATCCTTGCAGAACTCCAATCCTGACCGGGGAACTGGATGCAAGGGACTGGTTGAGTTTAATCCTTTGTGTACGGTTATGTAAGAAAGAGGCAAACCACTTTAGGACTGTTCCCGAGAGACCCATCCTAAGTTGAAGAAGATTAATCAAGTTTTCATGTTTGATGGTGTTGAATGCAGAAGACAGGTCCAGAAGGATCAGAAGACAAGGTACATTTTGATCAAAGGAATTCAGGGCGTCATCCACAATGTGAGTTAGTGCAGTTTTATGTGCTATGCTCTGCTCTGAAACCGGATTGATAGAGGTCAAGTAGTTGAAATTTCTCTATATGGTTGCAGAGCTGCTTGTGGATGCATTTCTCGAGCAGTTTGGCTAGCGTCATGATGCTGGTGATCGGTCGGAAGTTGTTAGGATCAGATAAATCCGAGTTGGGCTTCTTCGGGATGGGAGTTACTTGCCCCATTTTGAGGCGATCATGGATGCTCCCCTTCAGGAGAGATTCATGAATGAGCCTCGACCAAAGAGGTAGAATGGCCGAGTTGAGGTCTTTAAAAAATTTAGCAGGCAGTGGATCACTGAAGTGATTGGCCGGTTTTAGAGTTGCCATAACGTGAAGTAGTTCTGTGAAATCTGGCAAGATAAAGGAGTTCCAAGAGGCGTCATTTTTGGGAGAACAACCAAGAAGTAAGGGGACTGCCGAGGGAACCACAAGCTCCGCTGATGATGTGGTGTAGATTAGAGGCGGCACCATGGGAGTGACAGGTTGCAGCTCCAGTTCAATTTTCCTAGTTTTTTCAGAGAAGTGCACTGTGAAGTCCTCCCCGCTAGGAAGCGGAGTCAAGGAAGACAGGTTGGGGTTGGAAGTGTGGTTTGCTTGCTGTTTGATGATTTCAAATAGCACCTTGGGTCTATTTTTAGCACCGTCCAGCTGCTCCCTGAAATGGTCAGTATTAGCATTGCGGATTTTTTTGTTGTAGGCGCTTCTCATTTTCCTTAGCTGATAGAGGCTAGTGGTGGAAGGCTCGTTTCTCCAGGTCCTCTCTAAAAGCCTAAGTTTACGGCGTTCGTCATTTAGGGAACCGTTAAACCAAGGTTTGGATTGTTTGAGAGGAATCCTTTTAAGTTGTTTCGGTGCAATGGTGTCAAAGATATTAGTCACAGTGCTAATGTAATGATCAGAAAGATCATCAAGGTTGGTCATGTTAGGGGGAGGCTGAAGTCTATTCATAGTGATGGAAGTAAGAGCATTGATGTTGACGTCTCTCTTGTTGGGAGCCAATTGTTTAGCTTTAAGAGGTTGTCCCTTTCTGCTAGTGGTCTTTTCCAGTATGTGGAAGGCAATTTGATGATGATCCGACCAGTCACAAGGTAGGATGTCACCCAGTTGAATGATATTGTCTCTAGCAATAATGGGGTCGAGGGTGGGGCCTTTGTTGTGGGTAGGTCCCTTACAGACCTGAGAGAAGTTGAGATCGGAGAGGAAAGCCTTGAAGGAGCTGACTAAAAGATCATTGGTGTCATTCCAATGGAGTTTGAAGTCTCCGAGGAAGATATGGTATAGTTGATCCGAACACGAGCTAATAACCTCCATGATTTGCTCTATGAAGAGCAAATTGTCACCCGGTGGATGGTAAATCGTGTGAAGCACACAGACAACCTTGCCCTTATTCCAAATTTCTGTCACTAGTAGCTCACAGGAAGATAGCAGAGCATTCTGAGATTGTTTTATAGTTAGGCTGGAGCAATGAATGCAAGCAATGCTCCCGCCCCCACCCCCAGACGATCACATCGGATAATGGCATAATGAGGCGGGACTAAGATGCCGAGAACAGGGGAAGAGGCATCGTTGAGCCAGGTTTCAGTGAGAATCAATAAGTCCAAATCTTGCGCTAAGATGAGTGCAGAAATGTCCGCAGCATGTTTCACGGCCGATCTGCAGTTGATCAGCATCGCATTAATGTGAGGGGAGGTGTTAATCTCTTCATGATGAGCTGTAGTTATTTGGAGTAGGTTTTCCTTATTAATCGATCTGAAGTTGACCCTGGGTTCCCTGTCCGGGGAAATAGCGGGGATGTTAATAGCGGAGTTAGAGGAGGCGAAAGACCCCGTGCCACTGTACAAGAGTACAAGAGCGAGGGTGTCCTCAACCGAGAGCTGAGGCTGAAACCTACGAGGTCTGGAGTGATGGTTAGGAAGAGGCCCAGAAATCCACCTAGAACTAAGTGGGAATCGGGAAAAGGATTGTTCGTCCCCATCCCCGAAGACTCCAGGAGGATTGCTTTGCACATGAGGGAGTGTATTCCAAACCCTCTCCATCTTCATGGAGAACTGTTGTAGGGACTGCATGATCTCTTTGACTGCCAGGATATCCTGCTTGAGGTCAGCGAACTTCTCCTCAAGGTAAGGCCCGTTAAAGCACTCCTCAGCCACCCCAGTAAGAGACGAAGGGTAGGATCCCGAAGTGAGGAGGGAATTGGAAGGTACCGTAGGTCCCTTACCACAGTTACAAGGGGAGATAGAGTTCCGCTTGAGCATGGTTTTGTCGTCAGCCAAGGATAGATAATCAGCATGAATTGGAGTAAGATATGATGCAAGAGGGAGCTGCGCCGCACCAAGGGAGGGCTTGGTAGCAGGCACGTTGGTTTCAAAACAGGCAATAGGAGAAGCACAGGAGGCAGAAGTAGGTGTGAAAGGGTTACGCGGAGATGGACTGGGGCCAGCAGCAAGGTCCAGCGCCTTGGAGGTGGGAGTGCCTGAAACTGGGGGTAGATGAACAGGGTTGTCATGGTTAGAAGTGTAGGGGGTGTGATGCACAACCCTCAAATTGTAGGAGCGAACTGATTGGCCAATGGGTAAGGCAGGTGATGGGAAATTAGACGTCAGGAGGGGGAGAAGAGAATTCCTGGGTGCAGCCCCTAGGAGGGAGGCCATCAGATCGGTACTACCAGAGCCAAAGGGAGGAATAACCGGTATGTCAGTGAATGCATGAGTATGTAGTGTGCATGCTAAGCGTATCCTCCGAGTTGTTCGAGAGAGCAGAGCGGTACACAGGTAAATGAGCAGGCTCGGAAATGGGGGAAGAAGAGGCGTAAGGTACAGAAGGTGCCAATATAGTGGGTAGGCCCATAGGTAGTGCTTGGGATACAGAATTGAAGGAAGTAGAGGCGCACGGTGCAGCGGGTGAAGATATAGAGGGGAAACTGTTATGGATAGAAGCCGATGTCAAGTTATTAATTGTGCTTTTAATCCCCATAAAGATATTGTCAAAGCGTTTGAGATTCCTGTCAGTAGCTTGAATAAGGATGTTCCCATTATTGTATAGAGAGATGGTCAAATCTGCCTTGAGGGCAGGGGAGGGTAGCGTGGTTAAGCGGAAACCGTGCAGAGTTTTGGTCAGTAGCTTGGTTCTCAGCATAGAAGTAAGAGTCTTTCTCCACTGGGCTCTTCTGTTAGTGTAGAAGATGAGGTCAGTCACCACAGAGCCCTTAGTGCAAGTAAATGTGTCCGAGATAAGTGTTTCCGGCCATCGTTTGAGGAGATTGTGTTTGAAGGTCTTTTTCGCTTTCAGCGATAAATTGGCGGGGTAGATGACCTTACAAGCATTCAGACCTAACTGAGCAAGGAGGTCAGAGGCGCTAGAGGTGCGTTGCGACATGATGAGGGTAGGGCACAGATAACGGAGGAGAGATAGTTCAAGAAGAAGAGGGGTTAAAGTTGTCTGAAGGAGAGAAATTATTAATAGCGTGTACTGCTAATTGCAGATGAGAGCACTCTGGTGTGTATAGAGGGGCGGAATCGAAGTACTCGCTCCCCTCCCTAGCTATATGATAGAAAAAGAGATAAGAGTTAGCTGTGTGATAGCATTTGAATTAGGAATTGGTAATAACCCCGGAGAGGAATAATCAAAACCATGGCGGCAACACTGAAACAGACCAGGGAGCAATTATATATATATATATATATATATATATATATATTCACTGAAAAAACCATAGGTTTCAGACACGTTATAGTTAGAAATTAGCATTTAAAAAAACCTTTGAAATTCACTGAAAAAACCATAGGTTTTAGGGACAGTTATAGTTAGTTGGACATTGCACTCGTACAAAACCCGTGAAATTCCCCTGTTATAGTTAGTTCAGCTAACTATAACTCGCGCCCCCGCAATGCACTGCTGATGACGTCACATATTACATCACTCATGACATGGTCAGTGACATCACTGATGACATCACTGATGGCATCACTGATGACATCATCCAGTGACTGTGTGTTTCTGTAAAGTTTAAATATGTTTAATATATATAGGGAAAGGCGTATTTGAAGAATGAGTGGGTGTATAAGTGTCTGAATGGATGATTTAGTACGTGAGTGACTGACTCTACAAGTGAGTGATTAAACGTATCTTACTGAATGCATGGGTTAGTGACTAAACTGTGTGAATGTCTGTATCCGTCTGTTTGTTGGTGTGTAAGTGGATGCATGGATTTGCGAATAGCTACATGAGTGTCTATATGGGTTATTGATTGGTTCTCTGAGTATCTGTATGGCTGCCTGAGTGTTTGTGTGGGTGGGGTGTGTTTGACTCTATACATAGATGTGTGAGTGGGTGATTCACTGGGTGCATGATTTCAAGAGTGCATCTGTGATGGACTGCTTGGGTGGGTGAGTGTGTGTATGGGTGTGTTAGTGAGTGAATGTATATCTCAGTGGTACATGTGCGAGTAACTACATATGTAAAAGGCAGTATATATGTGTGTTAGAGTATTTAAATGGCTATAAGTGAGAGTGTGTTATTGTGAGAGTGGCTGTATGGATGCGTGTGTGCTTGTATCAGTTATTGTATAAGAGCGTAAGAATGTGCTAGTATTTGTATGAGTAAGTGAGCTGGTGTGTGTATAACTGTATAGGTGAGTAAATGGGTGTGTGATTAATTTTTTGCATGACTGACTAGGTGTGTGAGTACCTCTATGGATGAGTGGCGGTGTGTGAGTGTTTATATAGGTGTATGAGTGCATATGATAGTCCTGTACTGAGTGACTCTAAGTATGAGTGACTGTACAGGTGAGTGAGTGGATGTGTGTGTAGACCTAAGAATCAGTGAGTGGGTATGTAGTTTTTGGTGTTGGAGTGTCTATGGTTTTGAGAATGGCAGTCTGTAATTTAGAGTGGGTGTATCAAAAGTTATATTAGGGTGTGAGAAGATGCATGAAATTATCACATGGATGATGTCATCAGTGATGTCATTTGAGATGTCATCAGTGATGTCATCAGTGATGTCACTGACCATGTCATGAGTGATGTAATATGTGACGTCATCAGCAGTGCATTGCGGGGCGCGAGTTATAGTTAGCTGAACTAACTATAACAGGGGAATTTCACGGGTTTTGTACGAGTGCAATGTCCAACTAACTATAACTGTCCCTAAAACCTATGGTTTTTTCAGTGAATTTCAAAGGTTTTTTTAAATGCTAATTTCTAACTATAACGTGTCTGAAACCTATGGTTTTTTCAGTGAATTTCAAAGGTTTTTTAAATGCTAATTTCTAACTATAACGTGCCTGAAACCTATGGTTTTTTCAGTGAATTTCAGAGGTTTTTTAAATGCTAATTTCTAACTATAACGTGCCTGAAACCTATGATTTTTTAAGTGAATTTCAAAGGTTTTTTAAATGCTAGTTTCTAACTATGCCAACAGAGGTAGGACATGTGAAGAAAGAAGAAAAAACGCACAGAAAGAAGCAAAAGATGTGCAGAAAGAACCAACAGAGGAGCAGAAAGAGGCCTTGTTGCAAAATCATCCTGTGCCCACAACTTTTTCAGACGGGTACTGGTGGTAACTGACTCTGACTAACCAGAGCCAGTGCGGGTTTGCACAGTGGTGAAGGGAGGGGGGCCTGAGGTGACATGTGTGCAAACGCGCCCCGTGGCGCGTTTTAAGTTGCGGGATTAAGTTCCCTTGAATCCTGAGGGTCCCTGGGGCCCAACTAGCCCCCCAGGTACCTACAGTTAGGACCACAGAGCTGAGTTGCAGAGAGGCGTTCCGAGGCCACGCACCTTTTTTCACCTCTCTGCAACGCAACTCTGTTGTGCTTACTGAAGGTACCTGGTGGGCTAGTTGGCCCCCAGGATTCAAAGGGAATTAACTCCCCAACTTAAAACGCACCACAGGGCGTGTTTGCGCACATGTCACCTGAGGCCCCGCCCCCTCCCTTCACCACTGTGCAAACGCGCCCCGTGGCGCGTTTTAAGTTGGGGGATTAGGTCACCTTGAATCCTGAGAGTCCCTGGGGCCCAACTAGCCCACCAGGTACTTCCAGTAAGCACCACAGGCCTGCGTTGCAACGCCTGTAACAAATTGTGCAGTTGTGTTTAGGTAGTGAAGAGGGTCGTGCTGGGGGTAGTGTTTTAGGGTTTAGGGTAGTGCAGTGGTGTTTGTGTAGTGTAGGGGGTCATGCTGGGGGTAGATTTAGGGTTTAGGGTAGTGCAGTGGTGTTTGGGTAGTGTAGGGAGTCATGCTGGGGGGAGTGTTTTAGGGTTTAGGGTAGTACAGTGGTGTTTGGGTAGTGTAGGGGGTCGTGCTGGGGTTAGTGTTTTAGGGTTTTGGGGTTTAGGGTAGTGCAGTGGTGTTTGGGTAGTGTAGGGGATACTGCTGGGGGTAGTGTTTTAGGGTTTAGGGTAGTGCAATGGTGTTTGGGTAGTATAGGGGTACTGCTGGGGGTAGTGTTTTAGGGTTTAGGGTAGTGCAGTGGTGTTTGGGTAGCGTAGGGGGTACTGCTGGGGGTAGTGTTTTATGGTTTAGGGTAGTGCAATGGTGTTTGGGTAGTGTAGGGGTTCGTGCTGGGGGTAGTATTTTAGGGTTTAGGGTAGTGCAGTGGTGTTTGTGTAGTGTAGGAGGTCGTGTTTTAGGGTTTAGGGTAGTGCAGTGGTATTTGGGTAGTGTAGGGAGTAGTGCGGGGGTATTGTTTTAGAGTTTAGGGTAGTGCAGTGGTCTTTGCGTAGTGTAGGGGGTTGTGCGGGGGGTAGTGTTTTAGGGATTAGGGTAGTGCATTGGTATTTGGGTAGTGTAGGGGGTCATGCGGGGGGTAGTGTTTTAGGGTTTAGGGCAGTGCAGTGGTGTTTAGGTAGTGTAGGGGGTCGTGCTGGGGGAGTGTTTTAGGGTTTAGGGCAGTGCAGTGGTGTTCGGGTAGTGTAGGGGGTCATGCTGGGGGAGTGTTTTAGGGTTTAGGGCAGTGCAGTCGTGTTAGGGTAGTGTAGGGGGTCGTGCTGGGGGAGTATTTTAGGGTTTAGGGTAGTGCAGTGGTGTTCAGGTAGTGCAGGGGGTCATGCTGGGGGTAGTGTTCTAGGGTTTAGGGCAGTGCAGTGTTCGGGCAGTGTAGGGGTCGTGCTGGGGGTGGTGTTTTAGGGTTTAGGGCAGTGCAGTGGTGTTCGGGCAGTGTAGGGGTCGTGCTGGGGGTGGTGTTTCAGGGTTTAGGGCAGTGCAGTGGTGTTCGGGCAGTGTAGGGGGTCGTGCAGGGGGTGGTGTTTCAGGGTTTAGGGCAGTGCAGTGGTGTTCGGGCAGTGTAGGGGTCGTGCAGGGGTGGTGTTTCAGGGTTTAGGGCAGTGGTGTTCGGGCAGTGTAGGGGGTCATGCTGGGGGTGGTGTTTCAGGAATTGGGGCAGTGCAGTGGTGTTCGAGCAGTAAAGGGGGTCATGCTGGGGGTGGTGTTTCAGGGTTTAGGGCAGTGCAGTGGTGTTCGGGCAGTGTAGGGGGCGGTGCAGGGGGTAGTGTTTCAGGGTTTAGGGCAGTGCAGTGGTGTTTGGGCAGTGTAGGGGGTGGTGTTTCAGGGTTTAGGGCAGTGCAGTGGTGTTCGGGCAGTGTAGGGGGTCGTGCAGGGGGTGGTGTTTCAGGGTTTAGGGCAGTGCAGTGGTGTTCGGGCAGTGTAGGGGGTCGTGCTGGGGCTGGTGTTTCAGGGTTTAGGGCAGTGCAGTGGAGTTCGGGCAGTGTAGGGGTTCGTGCTGGGGCTGGTGTTTCAGGGTTTAGGGCAGTGCAGTGGTGTTCGGGCAGTGTAGGGGGTCATGCTGGGGCTGGTGTTTCAGGGTTTAGGGCAGTGCACTGGTGTTCGGGCAGTGTAGGGGGTCTTGCTGGGGCTGGTGTCTCAGAGTCTAGGGCAATGCAGTGGTGTTCGGGCAGTGTAGGGGGTCTTGCTGGGGCTGGTGTTTCAGGGTTTAGGGCAGTGCAGTGGTGTTCGGGCAGTGTAGGGGGTCGTGCTGGGGGTGGTGTTTCAGGGTTTAGGGCAGTGCAGTGGTGTTCGGGCAGTGTAGTGGGTCGTGCTGGGGCTAGTGTTTCAGGGTTTAGGGCAGAGCAATGAGGCTCAGGCAGTGTAGGGGGTTGTGCTGGGGGTGATGTTTCAGGGTTTAGGGCAGTGCAGTGGTGTTAGGGCAGTGTAGGGGGTCGTGCTGGGGGTGGTGTTTCAGGGTTTAGGGCAGTGCAGTGGTGTTCCGGGAGTGTAGGGGGTCGTGCAGGGGGTGGTGTTTCAGGGTTTAGTGCAGTGGTGTTCGGGCAGTGTAGGGGGTCGTGCTGGGGTGGTGTTTCAGGGTTTAGGGCAGTGCAGTGGTGTTCGGGCAGTGTAGGGTGTCGTGCTGAGGGGTGGTGTTTCAGGGTTTAGGGCAGTGCAGTAGTGTTTGGGCAGTGTAGGGGGTCGTGCAGGGGTGGTGTTTCAGGGTTTAGGGCAGTGCAGTGGTGTTCGGCCAGTGTAGGTAGTCTTGCTGGGGGTGGTGTTTCAGGGTTTAGGGCAGTGCAGTAGTTTTCGGGCAGTGCAGGCGGTCGTGCTGGGGCTGGTGTTTCAGGGTTTAGGGCAGTGCAGTGGTGTTCGGGCAGTGTACGGGGTTGTGCTGGGGCTGGTGTTTCAGGGTTTAGGGCAGTGCAGTGGTGTGCGGGCAGTGTACGGGGTTGTGCTGGGGCTGGTGTTTCAGGGTTTAGGGCAGTGCAGTGGTGTTTGGGAAGTGTAGGGGGTTGTGCTGGGGGTGGTGTTTCAGGGTTTAGGGCAGTGGTGTTCGGGCAGTGTAGGGGGTCGTGCTGGGGCTGGTGTTTCAGGGTTTAGGGCAGTGCAGTGGTGTTCGGGCAGTGTAGGGGGTCTTGCTGGGGGTGGTGTTTCAGGGTTTAGGGCAGTGCAGTGGTGTTCGGGCAGCGTAGGGGGTCTTGCTGGGGGTGGTGTTTCAGGGTTTAGGGCAGTGCAGTGGTGTTCGGGCAGTGTAGGGGGTCTTGCTGGGGGTGGTGTTTCAGGGTTTAGGGCAGTGGTGTTCGGGCAGTGTAGGGGGTCTTGCTGGGGGTGATGTTTCAGGGTTTAGGGCAGTGCAGTGGTGTTTGGGCAGTGTAGGGGGTCTTGCTGGGGGTAGTGTTTCAGGGTTTAGGGCGGTGCAGTGGTGTTCGTGCAGTGTAGGGGGTCGTGCTGGGGGTGGTGTTTCAGGGTTTAGGGCAGTGCAGTAGTGTTCGGGCAGTGTATGGGGTCGTGCAGGGGGTGGTGTTTCAGGGTTTAGGGCAGTGCAGTGGTGTTCTGGCAGTGTAGGGGGTTATGCTGGGGGTGGGGTTTCAGGGTTTAGGGCAGTACAGTGGTGTTCGGGCAGTGTAGGGGGTCGTGCAGGGGGTGGTGTTTCAGGGTTTAGGGCAGTGCAGTAGTGTTCGGGCAGTGTATGGGGTCGTGCAGGGGGTGGTGTTTCAGGGTTTAGGGCAGTGCAGTGGTGTTCTGGCAGTGTAGGGGGTTATGCTGGGGGTGGGGTTTCAGGGTTTAGGGCAGTACAGTGGTGTTCGGGCAGTGTAGGGGGTCGTGCAGGGGGTGGTGTTTCAGGGTTTAGGGCAGTGCAGTGGTGTTCGGGCAGTGTAGGGGGGTCGTGCTGGGGCTGGTGTTTCAGGGTTTAGGGCAGTGCAGTGGTGTTTGGGCAGTGTAGGGGGTCTTGCTGGGGGTGGTGTTTCAGGGTTTAGGGCAGTGGTGTTCGGGCAGTGTAGGGGGTCTTGCTGGGGGTGATGTTTCAGGGTTTAGGGCAGTGCAGTGGTGTTCGGGCAGTGTAGGGGGTCTTGCTGGGGGTAGTGTTTCAGGGTTTAGGGCAGTGCAGTGGTGTTCGTGCAGTATAGGGGGTCGTGCTGGGGATGGTGTTTCTGGGTTTAGGGCAGTGCAGTAGTGTTCAAGCAGTGTAGGGGGTTGTGCAGGGGGTGGTGTTTCAGGGTTTAGGGCAGTGCAGTGGTGTTCGGGCAGTGTAGGGGGTCGCGCTGGGGGTGGTGTTTCAGGGTCTAGGGGAGTGCAGTGGTGTTCGGGCAGTGTAGGGGGTCATGCACGGGGTGGTGTTTCAGGGTTTAGGGCAGTGCAGTGGTGTTCGGGCAGTGTAGGGTGTTGTGCTGGGGCTGGTGTTTCAGGGTTCAGGGCAGTGCAGTGGTCTTCAGGCAGTGTAGGGGGTCGTGCTGAGGCTGGTGTTTCACGGTTTAGGGCAGTGCAGTGGTGTTCGTGCAGTGTAGGGGGTCGTGCTGGGGCTGGTGTTTCAGGGTTTAGGGCAGTGCAGTGGTGTTCGGGCAGTGTTGGCGGTCGTGCTGGGGCTGGTGTTTCAGGGTTTAGGGCAGTGCAGTGGTGCTCAGGCAGTGTAGGGGGTCGTGCTGGGGCTAGTGTTTCAGGGTTTAGGGCAGTGCAGTGGTGCTCGGGCAGTGTAGGGGGTCGTGCAGGGGCTGGTGTTTCAAGGTTTAGGGCAGTGCAGTGGTGTTCGGGCAGTGTAGGGGGTCGTGCTGGGGCTGGTGTTTCAGGGTTTTCGGCAGAGCAGTGGTGTTCGGGCAGTGTAGGGGGTCATGCTGGGGGTAGTGTTTCAGGGTTTAGGGCAGTGCAGTGGTGTTCGGGCAGTGTAGGGGGTCGTGCTGGGGGTGGTGTTTCAGGGTTTAGGTCAGTGGTGTTCGGGCAGTGTAGGGGGTCTTGCTGGGGGTGATGTTTCAGGGTTTAGGGCAGGGCAGTGGTGTTCGGGCAGTGTAGGGGGTCTTGCTGGGGGTAGTGTTTCAGGGTTTAGGGCAGTGCAGTGGTGTTCGGGCAGTGTAGGGGGTCGCGCTGGGGGTGGTGTTTCAGGGTCTAGGGCAGTGCAGTGGTGTTCGGGCAGTGTAGGGGGTCATGCACGGGGTGGTGTTTCAGGGTTTAGGGCAGTGCAGTGGTGTTCGGGCAGTGTAGGGTGTTGTGCTGGGGCTGGTGTTTCAGGGTTCAGGGCAGTGCAGTGGTGTTCAGGCAGTGTAGGGGGTCGTGCTGAGGCTGGTGTTTCACGGTTTAGGGCAGTGCAGTGGTGTTCGTGCAGTGTAGGGGGTCGTGCTGGGGCTGGTGTTTCAGGGTTTAGGGCAGTGCAGTGGTGTTCGGGCAGTGTAGGCGGTCGTGCTGGGGCTGGTGTTTCAGGGTTTAGGGCAGTGCAGTGGTGCTCAGGCAGTGTAGGGGGTCGTGCTGGGGCTGGTGTTTCAGGGTTTAGGGCAGTGCAGTGGTGCTCGGGCAGTGTAGGGGGTCGTGCTGGGGGTGATGTTTCAGGGTTTAGGGTAGTGCAGTGGTGTTCGGGCAGTGTAGGGGGTCATGCAGGGGCTGGTGTTTCAAGGTTTAGGGCAGTGCAGTGGTGTTCGGGCAGTGTAGGGGGTCGTGCTGGGGCTGGTGTTTCAGGGTTTTCGGCAGAGCAGTGGTGTTCGGGCAGTGTAGGGGGTCATGCTGGGGGTAGTGTTTCAGGGTTTAGGGCAGTGCAGTGGTGTTCGGGCAGTGTAGGGGGTCGTGCTGGGGGTGGTGTTTCAGGGTTTAGGTCAGTGGTGTTCGGGCAGTGTAGGGGGTCTTGCTGGGGGTGATGTTTCAGGGTTTAGGGCAGGGCAGTGGTGTTCGGGCAGTGTAGGGGGTCTTGCTGGGGGTAGTGTTTCAGGGTTTAGGGCAGTGCAGTGGTGTTCGGGCAGTGTAGGGGGTCATGCTGGGGGTGGTGTTTCAGGGTTTAGGGCAGTGCAGTGGTGTTCGGGCAGTGTAGGGGGTCGTGAAGGGGGTGGTGTTTCAGGGTTTAGGGCAGTGCAGTGGTGTTCGGGCAGTGTAGGGGTCGTGCTAGGGGTGGTGTTTCAGGGTTTAGGGCAGTGCAGTGGTGTTCGGGCAGTGTAGGGGGTCATGCAGGGGCTGGTGTTTCAGGGTTTAGGGCAGTGCAGTGGTGTTCGGGCAGTGTAGGGGTCGTGCTGGGGGTAGTGTTTTAGGGTTTAGGGTAGTGCAGTGGTGCTTGTGTAGTGTAGGGGGTCGTGCTGGGGGTAGTGTTTTAGGGTTTAGGGTAGTGCAGTGGTGTTTGTGTAGTGTAGGGGGTCATGTTTTAGGGTAGTGCAGTGGTGTTTGGGTAGTGTAGGGGGTCGTGCTGGGGGTAGTGTTTTAGGGTTTAGGGTAGTGCAGTGGTGTTTGTGTAGTGTAGGGGGTCGTGCTGGGGGTAGTGTTTTAGGGTTTAGGGTAGTGCAGTGGTGTTTGTGTAGTGTAGGGGGTCATGTTTTAGGGTAGTGCAGTGGTGTTTGGGTAGTGTAGGGGGTCGTGCTGGTGGTAGTGTTTTAGGTTTTAGGTTAGTGCAGTGGTGTTTGGGTAGTGTAGGGGGTCGTGCTGGGGGTAGTGTTTTAGGGTTTAAGGTAGTGCAGTGGTGTTTTTGTAGTGTAGGGGGTCATGTTTTAAGATGCAATGCTCCAATACCTGACCAGTCTGCACTACATAAAACTGCAAAAAAACTAAAAATAAAAAGTGTTTTGCACACTTTTGTCATTGGGCTATATGTGGGCTACATCTGGGTAATATTTGTGCTACATTTGGGCTCTTTTTTCACTGGTGGCCATCTTGGAAGACTTCTTTGTTATGAAGTTTCCTAATTTCTTCATTTACTGCAGTCTCCTCAGTAGGAAATGCTTTCAGTTTTTTACTTTGATTCCATCAAGAAGGCATTCAGATGTGTCTCACATCTGCCATAAATTCAGAATGTTAGCACTCTAGTTGCTCATTAGATCACTGGAGTAAAGCTACTGCTCACCAGGGAGTTAACTGGTAGTCTGCTGCTGGTATTGAAAGTGATTGTTTCAGTCTGCATGGCAGAATTTTCTAATGAAATAGAAGAGGATTTGAGATCTCACTTAAAACATGCCCTAAATTTTCTTTCTGCAGCACTAACCATAATTTCTATTTAAAAAAGAACCCCTCATTTTGTTCCTTTTTAAATTAAATGTTTTAAGTGTTACCGGTTTATTCCAATCAAGATGGCTTCAGGTGTGCCATACTTTTGTCATAAGTAAGGCTGTTAGCGCTCTAGTTGTTCTTTAGAACACTCTGGGAAGCTGCAGTAGAACACAAAGGCATCAACTGGCAGGCTGCTCCTGTTGAAATATAACAGGAAGATATTTGAGATCACACTTGAAATATGTCCTAATTTTTCTTTCTACAGCACTAACCATAATTTCTATGACAAAATGAACCCCATCATTTTGTTCCTTTTTAAATTAAATGTTTTAAGTGTTACCAGTTTATTCCAATCAAGATGGCTTCAGGTGTGCCATACTTTTGTCATAAGTAAGGCTGTTAGCACTCTAGTTGTTTTTTAGAACACTCTGGGAAGCTGCAGTAGAACACAAAGGCATCAACTGGCAGGCTGCTCCTGTTGAAATATAACAGGAAGATATTTGAGATCACACTTGAAACATGTCCTAATTTTTCTTTCTACAGCACTAACCATAATTTCTATGACAAAATGAACCCCATCATTTTGTTCCTTTTTAAATTAAATTGTTTAAGTGTTACCAGTTTATTCCAATCAAGATGGCTTCAGGTGTGCCATACTTTTGTCATAAGTAAGGCTGTTAGCACTCTAGTTGTTCTTTAGAACACTCTGGGAAGCTGCAGTAGAACACAAAGGAATCAACTGACAGTCTCTGCCCTTGTTGGATGTACATGTTTTACTGAGAATGTCAGACGTCATTCTCACATGAGTGAGAAAGATAATGTGAATTTACAGAAAATATGCTCTCATTTTAGCTTCTGGAGCACCTTCCAAACCTCCATGGGACAAGCATGAGAAAATAGTGTTCTCTCAAACATGATTCATGATATCCCAGCAGAAGGTTTTTCACATGGTAAAATCACCTTAGAATACACCACAATTCCTAAAATTAGTATGGTACCATCAACAAATAAATTCTAATGTAACTAAAGCCTGTTATCACCCTTTATAGTTCTCCTTTTGGTGACCCTCAAAATCTTCTATTCACTACAATGCATTTCAATGAGGTACTATCATTTATATTGGTCCCAAGATGGCTGCCAGCAATTCCAGGATGAAGTGCTGACAGCCAATCAGATCTCACGATGATGTGTGGTTAGGCTCCGCCCAGATATATATGTGACTTTACTTTTGATTTTCTCAGGAACTACTGAACGGATTTACACCATTTAAGCAAAAGGCACGACACTGAACCAAGGGCTACCTCTTTGCCAAATTTGGTGTAATTCCGTTCAGCAGTTCGGGCTGTAGATGCGACTAAAGGTTCCTATGGAAAAATGAATGGGGAAAACGCGTTTTGGGACCCCCTTTTCTCGGCCCCCGCTGAAGTATCACCCCTAGACTTTCAGGATAGGAGCGGACCGGAGCGCCCCAACAAGTTGGAAACTTTCGCGAAGATTCGTCAACCGGCGCCAACGTTATTTCAAATAGAATGTCGCGGATTTCCTATGGATAATAGGTTTTAACTATAACTATCTACTGGCGACCGCCAGTAGATAATATATATATATATATATATATATATATATATATATATATATATATATTCTGAATACTGCAGCGCTTGGCGATCCACCTCCTGCGATGTTGGTGCCTGCAGCGGCGGCAGCAGCCTCTTTACTTTTATTAAACCAGTCGTTCCGGGAAAATCCCCCAAAAAAACAGCGGCACACCTGAGGACAGCACAATAGCTTTATTGTGCACACAAACAACGATGCATTTCGGCGAAGCCTTTGTCAAGTGAAAAGCCTGAGTACCATCCCCTATAGAAATACAAAACTAGGTTCATGGAAAGCGAGGACATACTCAAAATACAATCAAATTGTGCATTGGAGATTAGAAAATAAAGTTGTGCATTCAAAATACGATATTGACGCATATTTTCACATAGTGATATAAATAAATAAAGCAAATTAAGAAGAGTCTCTAAATATGACTTACTGGATTCCATCCATTTGAAGGGTGAGTTGCCCAATGAAGCTCGAGTGGTCAGCCTCATAAGTGGGAGGGCCTCACATTTCCCTCAATGAAATTCATACTTTGAAAACACAGAGAATTCCAAGATCACCATAATTAAGGTGGGTATGGAAAGTTACGAATGAGATAAGGTTACTATAATGTCGTCATTATCATTTATGCTCCCCTGCTGGTGTAGCCATATATTTTCCAGTGTTGCCAAACAGAAATGGCTAGTGGGGTGAGGGGACAGCCCTGTCAGGTGGCCCATGCCACCTCGAAGCAGGAGGACATAATTGATTAATGCTCTTGGTGCTTTTTAGAGCCAAGTAACGTTATGGGCAAAGTCTACCCCCAACTCCGATTTTTCTCATGATGGAAAATAAATATTGCTATAAAATGCCAGTCAAAACTTTCTCTGTGTCAAGAGAGGCAGCCAGTTTCTGTTCTTTATCATCTTTCACTCTCCAAGTAATATAACAGAAATCCCGCAGGTGCATGGTGAAGGATCTTTGCGGCCCAAATTCAGCCTGAGATGGGTGTAATAAAGGATGTATGGCATTGCTTAACCTAGTTGCCAGGTCTTTTTTCATGTCCACATTGAAGAGGGTACTGGGTCTATAACGGGTGCAATGCAGGGTGTCTTTGCCCGGTTCATGAATTAAGGAAATCTTAACCCTATTGTATTCGGAGGGAAGCCTCCAAATTCATCATGTTCTTTGAAAAATTTTATGCAAGAGGAGTATGACTAGTGGTTTGGTGTATATATAAAAATCTATGGTGAAGCAATCATCCTGGGGAGCATTTCCTGCCTTCATATCATCTATGGCTAGAGTTATTACCTCTTCTTTCATACCACTTTCTAAGACCTGACTTTATCAGCTTTTAGCTGGAAAGGGGGTTATCTTCTGCCCGATTTGAGGAGGGTTATTCTGTGTGGTATAAATGATTGAAAAAGCTATGCTACTGAGTTTGTATTTTACCGTGCACAATCGACCTAGTGTGCATTGTTGACGATGTGCATTGTATTGTGCTGTGTTGACAGGCTTTACATGTCAGTCTCTAATCTTAGGTGTGTGTCTTCTGTGTTTTTTTCTTATCACTGCAGCGTCTCTCATAAGGTCCCCCTCTCAAGTAAGCTTTCCCAGTTTCCCATAACATTCTAGTGGAAGTTATGGAGCCGTCACACTTCTAATCATGCCATTAAAAAAGAACCCAGGTGGACGAAATCCCACATAGATGCTTCCTGTTTCTGGTGGCCTACTTTGAAAAACATCTAGCCCCGCCATCATCCCGGATGCCATTTCAGATCTTGACATGGTCAGCCTTAGTATAGATGTTGGCATGCTGATGCCTCTTTCAGGCAGTTGGCACATGAATATGCTACAGTATAGATTGGCAACTAAATATGTATTGTGTGCTTCACTGCTGATCCACGTTTCTGCTAACATTTCAAAATAAAGGATGTGTACTTCGAGTTAACTCTTATTCAAAAACCTCAAAGCAGAGCTTGGTGGCACAAGCCATCTCATGTACAGCACTTGTGTACTAAAACACTTCACCACCACTCATTAATAACATATGTGTTGCTGTTAAAGTTGGCTTTTTCAGCGGGTTTACCCCCAGACTTTTTCACCTCCTGTTTTTGACCTATTTGTCATTGGTTTTAGGACTCTTTGCACTTTACCACTGCTATTCAGTGCTGCATTTGCTCCCCATGTAAATTGTGTTATGATTGATTTTCCATGATTGGGCTATTTGATTTAGTAGTGAGTACCTAGTACAGTGCACTGTGTGTGCCCAGGGCCTGTAAATCAATTGCTACTAGTGGGTTTGCAGAACAGGTTGTGCCACCCGCACAATTAGCCTTTCAAAGGTGTCTCATACCTGCCACTGCAGTGTCTGTGCGCAGTTTTTACTGCCATGTCGACCTGGCAAGTGCACCCACTTGCCAGGCCCAAATCTTCCCTTTTCTTACATGTAGGCACCTTTCAGGTAGGCCTAAGTTACCCCCATGAGCAGGGTGCATTGTATGTGAAAGGTAGGACATGTACTGGTGTGTTTTACATATCCTGATAGTGAAAGACTGTGTATTTCATTTTTCACTATTGAAAGGCTGTCTACCCCATAGGTTAACATGGGAGCTGCCTTGTAACATCTTACAAGCGTAACTTTCCATTGGGACAAGATTGAGAAATGGAGTTTAGGCTTTGTGAACTTAAAATTTAAAAATACATCTTTTAGTGAAGATGATTTTTATATTGTGTGTTTGAAAATGCCACTTTTAGAAAGTTGGGATTTTCTTGCTTAACCATCCTGTGCGCCTCTACAATTTTTGTATTCACCATCTGGGTTTGGAGTGACAGGAGCTGGGGATGTGCATTCACACTAAACAGACACAAAGGGGAGTTGAGGAGTGTCTTGCCGTTCTGGGGTGACTCATAGCCAGGCTGAATAGACCTTGGCTGCATTTAGATTAGTGGGAGGAGTTGTCGCTTGCACCTGAATATACTGTGGCTGCTTCCACAAAGCTGTCTCAACCGCCTGTAGGGAACCTAGCCTGAGCCAGGCAGAACAGGTTTATGTGTGCCAGAGGAACTTTGTTTGTACCAACTTAAAAGGAAAATGTGGTATAAATATTGGGGCCCTGACCCCAGAACTTTAGATTACTGGTGGACTAAGGAACCTGCCAGGACGAAGAGCTGGAAGAGCTGCCAGGAGGAGTACTGCTCCTTTGCTGTTGTTGCTTTGTTGGGTTGGCCTGCAGTTGCTGCTTCTGTATTGGGCAGGGAAAGGACTAGACTGTTCTTTCTGTATACTAAGTATCTCCTAGGGCTTGATGTAGGGCTTACCTCCTGTTGTAAGTCTCAGGGAAATAAAAAACTTCAACATCTTCTGGGAGAAAGGTAACCCTAAGCCGTCAACGACGCCGCTGCCGGCTCCGTCACCTCAAGGCACACTGCTGCACTTCGCACTGCAACCCTGGTCTCACTGCCGCCGCCACCAAGCCACTGCTTGAATCGTGACCTGTAGGCACCGCACTCTGCACTGCCTCGCTTCACACCGTCACCCTGGTATCCCCGACGATGCCTCAACGCCATCACCGACGCCTCTGCCTGCACAGTGACCTGTGGACACCGCTTGTGGAGCACCGTCCTACTTCGCACCACAGCCCTGGTCTCACTAATGATGATGATGCTCCAAGCTGACATTGATGCTACTGCCTGCACTGTGGTTTGGGGGCACCGCTCGTAAGTTACACGACGCACCGCCTCATCCCACACCGCAGCCTTGGCCCATCGCCGCCATCGACTCCAGTTTGTCAGCCGACACCACTGCCTGCACCGTGACCTGTGGGCCCCACAGACCGCATTGCCCCATATTGCACCGCAGCCGTGGGTGTACCGACGACAGCGCTTTAGCAAGGAAGACTCTGCTGCCTGCACCATGGCCTGTCAGCACCGCAACGAGCCCCGCTCTGCTTCGCACCGCAGCCCTGGTCTCACCGATGCTCCTAGACTACCGTCACTGAGCCGCTCCCTGCACCGCGACCTCAGGGCACCGCACGTCGCACCGCTCCACTTCACACAGCAGCCCCAATGCCTGCTGGTTTTCCTGACTTCAAACTCACTGAGTTCGACCTGCAACGCGTGCGACTCCATGGGCCTGACGACTCCTGCACCAACTTCTGAAACCGACGCCGCTCCTCCAGAGCTCACCGCAGGGTACGACGCCCTGCATCTCCAAAGGTACTGTTTTATGGGTCTCCCCGACATCGTAGGTAGCCCGGGGCGCCGTGACTGGCCGAAACTATTGGATTTGTTTGTTCACGACGCCATGATAGCCCCGGACGGAGCTATCGACTTCAAGGAACTGTGTATAAAGCCTATTTTTGCATTATTCGTATTTTGATAACTGTATGTTGGATATTTACCGTTTTGGTCTTGCTTTTCACAGATAAATATTGGATATTTTTCTAAAACTGGTGTGGTGTCCTTTTGTAGTGTTTTCACTGTATCACTGTTTGTTATATGCAAATGCTTTACACATTGGCTCTGCGATAAGCCTGACTGCTCGTGCCAAGCTACCAAGGGGGTGAGCAGGGGTTATTTTAGACGTGTAAACCCCTTATCCTGACTAGAGTGGTGGATTCTGCCTGGCTTAGGTGCATACCCTAGTCAACCTGAAAACCCATTTCTAACAGTTGCATAATCATGCGATGCAAATGCTTGGAACACGCATGTAGCATTTTCAGCTTAAACGTGGTGACATATCCAGACTGCTATAAAGCGCTGTCTATGCATCCACCCACAGGGTGCCATCTTCAGCTGTCTGTGCGTGAGCCTGGTCCACTCCTACCTGCACTGTGCAAGGAAGCACTATTATCCACACCTTAAGTGGGGACAATTAAGGAAAGAATCCGCGCCCGGCAATCGTCTCCTATCTGGACGCATCCTCTACACTTGGGTCACTGTACCACTGGGCATGACACTTAACCTCAGTGGCCACCCAACTCGTTCAGTATGCTACTGTCCTTGCTGTGCCATGATGTTAAATGACAGTTTACTCCAGATGTTGAATGCATATGAAAAATCTATTTTTATTAGGCATTTTAATTGAAGTGTGGCCTGTGCAGTGATGACTGGGGCTGGTAGTTGTATCTTTCCCATCTTGGGCTTGCGCTTACCACTCCCATCATGAAAAGCACAGTTAGCTATTATGCCATGTCCCGTGAAAGTTGCTCCTGGTGATATGGGACTACTTTGGCAGCTATGAATACTTCATTACTGTCCATCAATCTTTCCATAGCATTCTGAATATAGATCAGTCCTTGCACATATTTGTTTTACAACTAGAATGCGTTTGTTTGTTTTTGTTGCCCCCATGTGCATTTGCTACTGGGATTTTAAAAATAAACTGTTGAAGTTCTCCACATAGAGGACGACCAGAGAGTGCCAATCCTGCCATAATAGCTACAAAATTTGATGCTGATCGCATGTTTCTTTCAGGGTCAAACATCTGGCTGGTCCCCGAAACGAAGGGCGCGATTGTCCAAGGTGGATATGGACACAGTAGCATCTACGACACCACCACCAAATCAGTCTATGTCCACGGAGGATACAAAGCCTTCCCTGGGAACAAATATGGGCTAGTAGATGATCTGTACCGATACAAAGTCAATACAAGGACATGGTGAGTTGCTTGAATGAAAAACTGTTATGTTTCTTGCATTATCCTGGAAATTGTAATTAGGCTCAGATCGTCTCTGTCTGATTGAGCTGAGCACCTGACACTTGAAGGTTTCTTAATATTTTTGATGTCGGCGACCATTGGCTCAAAAAACAGTGCCCATTAAATTCCAAGGGTCCCTCAATTTCGTATTTAATGATTTTGAGGAGCCTGACTGGTGACAGGCAATCTGACTTCAAATGCTGACAACACCCACCTACCAGATTTTCTGCATCCTCTTTTGTGTGCTATTATTTCTACGCATGCACATTTTTTTCATTCCTCATTTTTCGAGTTGAACTTTTTAAATCGGTACTCGTGTTTTTTTGTACACCACTAGGAACTTTCTTCGGGGTTCCAAGAAGAAAATGATTCTACTCAGTCAATAATAAAAGCTAAAAACAACCCAGGGTGAGGTTGGTAGAGACCAGTGCATTGGCAGAAGCGGTGGGCTTAAGATCAGCCCTTTCGGCGAGCCAATGTTAGGGTTGCTGATAGATTCATGTCACTAAAGATGTAATGCTCAATTCACTTGCCTTCATTTAAAAATAAATTTTATTGAATTAATTTAATTGAACCAGTTGCATTTAGGTGCTGGATTGGAATATCTGTAAAACAGTTTTTACTAGAGAACAATAGTTGATGACTCAAGTTAACTAAATTAAAGAATCTAGTATTTAGGGAGGAAAATCCGATTTCATTTATGAATCCTGAGCTTACATCTCATAGAGAAATGCATGTATAAATTTAGAAACACAAAAATGACAGCCATCGGTTAAGTAGGTCAGGATTTATAAATTTTAAAGAAAGGTTGACTCTTTTGATTTGTAGCGTTTAGAAAATCTCCACCACAACCCATTTCACTTTATTTATTTTGTAAAGAGACTACGCTGGGTCTCTCTATTTTCTCTTTCTAAATTCCCCCTGCTCTGTCTCGTTTGTTTCAGTGGCATCCTTGAGAGAGCAACATTTTATAATTTCCCTGTGTTCCTTACAAATAATCAAGTTAAGTGTCTGAATTAAGTGTGTTTGCCAGCTTCTTGTTTGCATGGCATGAAGGTAGCACCATGTTGTGCGCTGGGAATAGCCCAGATTGATTTCTGCAAGCTATTGTTTTTTTGCCCTTGAGCAGTGATTTTCACAGTGGGACACCTGCTAAAGAGGGACAATTGCACTTTTTTCTTTTCTAGTAGTTTTCACGGTGTTGTTGCTTAAAAGAATAAACGTCAATTTGTTGGCTACTTACATAGAAACGTAACCATAGTTAAAAAGAGCTGTGAATAAAACATTGCATTGAATAAGAATGTAAATAGCAAAGTAAATGTAGGGATATGTGAGGATTCGGGTGTATTATATGGTGTGGTTGTGCAACCTCACCATGCAATACATGCAATACACTCACGAAACCGTCTTAGGTCCAGTCAGGCTCGTTTGTAAAATCTCTTACTCAACCCTGGGTAGCTGTGACTTCAAGCAGTAAGGCTTAAACAAAGGAACTAGTGTAAAGCATTTAAAAGCACCAAGCAACAGAATAAGAAAGTCAGACAATACGAAAGAAATCCGACTCCAATTTATAAAAATAGATTATAATTTTACAAATTTTTAGACACCAAGATAAGTACGATCTACCGTGGTGTTCCAGAGATATAGATTTTTAAAGAAAACAGAAATCTCAGCTTGATAGTCCAAAGTGCAAATAAGCATTGGTAACCGTACAGTTTGGAAACTTTTCAGAAGTTTGGAAGAGTTGTGTTTGGCTACTCTGGCCCGGACTAGGTGACCAATTCCAACACAGAGAAGTTGAGGAGGCCAATAAGGAACATTTGGGCAGTTACCTGATTACCCAGCAGTCTCAAGTTCAGTTCCACACTTTACATCAAAACTACCATAGACTTCAATGGAGTGGTCCTGATGGTGAGTATACAGGATGCTGAGGATGCTGAAAGATGCTCTGGATGCTGTGTGGTTGACGAGGGTCACCTTGCGGTTATTCGTAAGTCCACATGTAAGGTGGGACAACTTAGGCCACTGGGCTACCGATCACCAGACACAGCGTGTCCATTGGGTTCCATTGGTAAGGGCTAGTGTCCATCTTTGGTGACTGATTCTTCCACTGGGTCTGGCAGACATTGGAGCAACTTTTTAGTCCAGGGTGGAGGTCTTCTTGGCTGCACATTGGCAGTCAGCGATGATTCCTTGTGGGTGGCGTCTCACTAGTCAGGATGGGCTGCTTCAGCTTTTAGCAGTGGCGGCCCCTCCATTATGGCAGAGGAGAGTCGCCCACCTGCTGCCAGTGCTGCAAAAGGTGAAAAATAAAATGGTAATTACAGTGGCGGCTGGTACGCTATGGGGCTGGTAGGGCAGGGGGTGTGGTGGGGAGGAGTTAGGATAGGATAGTCATTTTTAAAGCGCTCGAATGCCGCGGCGTCTTGGCGCTAGGAGTGTACAGAGGGAGACTGGGCAGAAGCACCGATGATTTAAAATTAGGGAAACAGCCAAGATTTCAGCGTTTTCCTAAAAAGCTGCCGGTTAGGTTGAAGTCTCATGGTAGAAGGCAGTTGGTTCCATAACTTGGCTGCACAGTGTGATAGACTCCGACCCCCCCATCTTGCTCTCCGAATTTTAGGAGTATGGATAAGGCCCGTGTTTGTAGATCTAAGAATTCTGGTGGGGGTGTACCATGAGAACACTTTCTGGATCCCCACCGAACCACCTCCATAAAGTGCCTTATGCACCAGACAGAGGGCCTTAAATTCCACTCGTTGCTCGATCGGGAGCCAATGAAGTGACCTTATGCCCGCCGAGGTGGAATGGCCTTTGGGAATATTTAGTAACAATCGTGCTGCTGCGTTTTGCAGTGATTGTAATTTCATCCTCTGTGACTTGTCGATGCCAATAAAAAGAGCATTGCAGTAGTCTAATTTTGAAAGAAAAAGAGCTACCCCTACAGTTTTCCGAAGCTCCTGCGGGATGAAAGGAAAAATCTTCCGTAAGCTCTTCAATAAGAAGAAGCAAGAGGAAGTCAGACGATTGACCTGGGCCGCGAAGTTGAGCTGATCATCAAAGATCACTCCTAGGTTCTTGACCTTAGTGGGAGGGCAGGGGCATTCACCTGCCTCTGTCGGCCACCAGGTTCGATTCCACAGTGATTGGCCCTTGCCGAACTCCAGTACCTCCGTCTTATCGGTGTTCATCTTGAGGAAGTTTCGACTCATCCAGCTCATAATCTCTGTCAGACAGGCATGAAAGCCACTGGCAACGGTCTCTGGTTGTTTGGACACAGATATTACGAGCTGGGAGTCATCAGCTTACGAGACCACGGTAAAGCCGTGCTTTCTGATGAGTCTGGCCAAAGGAGTAACATATATGTTGAAAAGCATCGGAGACAGGGCTGAACCCTGTGGTACTCCGCACGGGAGATGAAAGGTGTCAGATCGTAGACTGTCCCAATGTATGTTCTGCTCCCGAGCTGCTAGGAAGGAGGAGAGAAGGGCCAGAGCTGAATCCTCAATTCCCACGTCCTTCAGCCGTCGCACTAACACCGTGTGGTTCACGGTGTCGAATGCTGCCGATAGGTCTAGGAGGATAAGAACAGCTCTGCCCCCCGTCCATCACACTGCGAATCTCCTCCATTGCCATGATCAGGGCCGTCTCTGTAGAATGGCATGACCGAAAACCATGCTGGGTAGAGTCAAGCAAATTATTGGGGTTGTTGTAGGGATTCTGCACATACACAGAGCTATGCACAGAATAATAGGACCTCGGAGTATAGTGGTGAACCAACCATACACCTTAGTACCCACAATCCCAACCCGACTAGCTTTAGCGTCTCATTAGCAGATACTACCAATGATTAGACAACAAAGAACACAGTATCTCTCTCTCTCAGGACTCGCGGGAGCAAGAACACCGTTTCATAACTCACTCATACCTGTCCACAACGTGCGTAATAAGAGACACAGTATAGTTTAAAATGTTTATTTCAACTATCGTGCTCTAAGATCCAGTACACGTGCCAGTACTATCCGCATAATGCATAAGGATAAAATAATAAGCATGAAATTTGTACTTGTGGTCACAATTCCATAGAATACAAACGGGGAAAGCATTTCATAAAGCAGTGGATATAGGGCTAAATGACCATACCACCCTCCCCGTGCTATTAGCTAGTTTACTATAAAAAAAGAAGACCTCTGGGCATTGTCAGGCAGACCCTCATACCTCAATATTTAGATGCAAGGTTTACATCATCAGACAAGCACAGCTCTTCTCCCTGGAAAGGTTTTTCTCCAAGTGCCTCTAACAGTGAAATCACAATATTAAAAAGCACACGAATTTCTCCAGGGCAGCTGTACGTAGTGTTATGTCTAGGTGCGAGGGACTGGCCAGATCAGCAAGAACAAGGGACGTTGTTTTTCGACCTTGTACATGTTGTGCAGATGTAACCCACAGGGAACAGGAGAAAAGGTGAAAGGCAGAAATGCAGACAGTCCTAATATAGCCGGGCACAAGTAGAGGCTGGAAAAACAAAGTCACAAAGTAACGTGCGCAGGAAAGGCATCATGGCAGCCAGGCCTAAGCCAACTTAGCAAGGCAGACCATGAGGCCACAAACCACATGACACCCTCCCCTGGTCAGTCCATTGGCTAAGACAGAGGACGAAGACAGAGTCCAAATAGATCGAGCAGAACAGAAACGTCTGTTGCGGAATAGTCCTCTATGAAGGACATGGAACTGGAGAGAATAAAAAAAAAAAAAACATCAGCAGAAAAAAAAATCCAGTGAGGTCGGACGCTGAAAGCGGAGGCCCCCATTAATCCATCAGAGTGTAAGTGCAGAAAAACGCCACACTTTCCAAGAGGACATCGTTGGAAACGTCAGAAAAAAGAGACACCATCCAGTCCAATAAACCAAAACTGCAGTCATGTTCCTCGCAAGAGGGAGCAGTGAACAGCATTGCGGGACAACTTGCGTGATACTCAATATAACTTTGTCGTAGGAGATGCTGAGCAGCTGCACAGACATCCCATTGTTCCAAAATCCCAAGTGCAGCCACACGCGCCATGTAGCCAGCACCGGAACAGTCCCGCTCATGGGCCTCTAAGGGACCCACCAACTGGACAAAATCCGGGCGAGACAGGGACGTATTGGAGAGGCAATAATCCAAGGACCATGAGAAAGGACATCGGATGCAGGACATCACAGGTTGCACGCAAGTGAAATACGCAAAGCGAAAAGAAAGTCTATAGGACACACTGAGTGTCGCCAATGGCAGGACGCCGAAGCCGGCGAGGATGCGCTCACGGAGCATCCGGAGTCGACCTTGGTCGAGAAGGGCCCCAGGAAGTGCAGCCATTGCGTAGCAAACAGAACAAAAGCAATATACCAGCCGCTAAGGCGAGGATCAACGGAAAGCCGCCAAAGACGCTGGAAAAAATAGAATGAATCAAAGCCGGTATTACACCAAAGATAGTCTGAAAGGAGGTAACAAGGCCGGAGCCCACAACTTTAAAAAAGTGCACAAGACCTTCGGTGCGTGATGCATTGAAAACACGGTGAATCAGTTCACCGAAATGTTGTGGGAGGTTTGTGTTCAAAAGGGCCTGTATTTCACTGTGGGTACTCGCCACCTGGAGAATGAATGTCTCCCGGGCGGATGTGAGCATAACCTCCTGGTTCAATAATAGCGCCTTTATTCTGCTCAATTTATTGAAATCCGCCTTCAAAGTAGGAATGGAAGGCCAAATGGAACTATCTATGATGTCGTGCAGGGGAGGAAAAAGCACATTTTTACAGCAGACAACCCTGTGGGAAACTGTTACAATATAGGGTATGCCGGCCAGCATGCCACAGCAGTCCTGATTATTCAGAAGCAGATAGCTACCATTTGCAAGCACAGTGAAAGTAGGAGATATAGCAGGAGCAGGAATGCCCTTCAAAACACAAGCAAGATTCGGAGCCGAAATGTTACAAGCCCCGTGCAATTTAATGTTTTTGCAAATAAGGGAATGACCCACAGCAGAATCGCATGACTCACCTGTGAGAAAAACTTCCTTGCCGTCCCTAAGGCATCTATAAAGGAAAGGCAGGGACCAAAGTTCATGCAAGAAGGCACTGCCTAGAGGCTGAAAACGGCCAACAGGATAATGTTTCATGCAGGAACTGAACTCAAATAAAGAAAAAGGTAAAGAGATAACCCCGTGAACTAGCCACACTGCAGAATCCAATTCCGCCACAGAGAATGGTAAGGGCTCTATTTTCTCGATATGTAACAGAGTGTAGGTTGCATCTTTCATGGACATGAACTGCTGTTTCTCAGTCAAATTAAACGGCAAAAATAAGGCAGAGGTGTTTAAAAAATGCCAAGGAACTTTACCCATTTTAAGTGTTTGCAAAGTCCATGCAAACTGCATCACTGAACGCAATTGATTTTGACCATGATCTAACACAGAAACATCATCTTGTACAATATCAACAACAGAGGAAACAATATTCTCTAATGTGTAAATGCGGGAAGTCAGGGTATTAATACTATTGTCAACAACAGCAAGCACCTTTTCTAAATTTGCTTGATCAATTTCCCGAAGACGGGAGGCAGCTTCAATTTGTGAAAGCTTCCAGAGCTCATTGTAAGTCTCAGTAAATGAATCTCTTAGGTCGAGGACCACGAGGCCCCAGAACAAAATCGGACAGATCAATGTTGCCTGATAGGAGGGATAAATGCTGTTTCACAGAATCTAAGGAAGAGTGCTGCAACCACTGTTTACATAATTTACCAACAGAATACGTTGTAACAGTACGAGAGTCAGAAAACCTCGGGTCTGGCCTATCCTGTTTGTAACCAGGAGCTGAGTCATGAAAACGCAGTTGGCAGGCATTTGCCGCCGTTGGCCAAGCCAACCAGGGTGACTGAACAAACGTGGAAACATTAAATGAATTGTTCTGAAACATAGCTTGCAAATCTGTAAGGGAAACATTGAAATGCAAGCTCTCGTTGGGACTGGAAGACAACACAGGAATGGAAGGTGCATTTAATTGTTTGGAAGTAGCCAAACCCCAACACGTTGTTTGATAGATTGAATGATTTAAAAACAAAATTTGGGTCAGGATGAGGCAAGCACGGTGCAAGGCTTCTGTGCCTTGTACCTGCCATGATTTGGAGCCCCAAATTGATTTCAAGTCAATGGTGTCCTGCCAGTGTTCATAGCCACCCACAGCCAAGGCGGCCAAAAAGGAACCCGAATACAGTAACTTGGTGTGGGTCAACATGATCTTCTGGGTAGATGAAGTGTTTAATTTAAAATAATAGGACCCAGGGTTCGATCTATCAAAGTCGGTAAAATAAGTAAACTTGTTTCTAAGAGTTTGGGAGCTACCTGGCAAAGGGGTTGGACAATGTTCCCATTGGGTGTAATTAAAAGGACCCCGAAGGGTACTTGGTTTATGGAGAAAATGGTTGCCCCAATGCTGGTAACAATATAAATCGGCATAACTTGCAGAATTCACGTACAAATCTTCAGCATTAAAAGCAGCATAATATTTCAAATCAGTAAATAACGAATCAACGGCATGCACATCCCAATCGTCAGAATGAATATTACTTTTAACGACATCACCCATTGAAACACGGAGGACATTTGGTACATTAATAATTTCTGTTGGTCCATGAATTTGGAAATTTACCGCATCCCAAACGATGCCATCAGCGACTGGAAAAGCTGAAATGTTCACAAATGTGTGGTCACGCTTCATGATGTGAGAAGAAGAATGCGGAGCCAAAGTTCCAGCGACACAATTCACAGCAGAGCGTTCTGGTAGATAGTGACCATTGATGAGTAGAAAGAAAACGGTGACAAAGCCAATGGACATGAACAGAAAAATCAGAAACAGTACCAACCAGATGTATGTCCATGGTGGGATCAAAAAATTGTCTCTGAACCAGGAGATAAAAACACTGAACCTGGACGGGATAAGTGATGAGGTGGAAGCCGAATCAAAGGAATAACGGGTTGGGCTCAGTGGCGTTGTTGGCATGTGAGCCACTGACTCATTGGCAGGGTATGTATACTCGGTCTCCTCGTTGCAGGGGGAATCCAGGTAGTCGAGCAGGCGATCAGGCACATCTACCATCTCAATGGCAACATCAGTGACCGTTCGGCCCGGAGGGCCACAAACATGTGTCCTAGAAATGGCTGAATCAAACACAGGGTGCAGCGTGTGCGCACCCAGCTGTCGCACTGCTTTGTGAGGGATTAGACCTCTCATGGAACCTCGCTCTTTAAACCAGTCATAATCCATCTTTGCTTATTATCTTCTTTATTATCCTTCCATCATTACATAACTTTTTTCACTTTATGAATCATCATGGAGACAGCAATGTTGCCTTTGAATACTTTATTCACCAATTTCACGTGTCTCCTGCTGCCAATCCAAGCTTTACACAGCGACATGTTAGGTCAACACATACTTCCAGAAATGAACTCTTGCCATAACCCAATGCATTTCGAGCCATCTTCAGGGGTTCTCTAAAACAAATAGAAACGCGACTGAAATGACTGCATGATTGATAACATATTACTTGCAACTAATCACATACTGACACATGTGCTCCCACCCTAAATAACACATCATGTCCCAACCCTCATCATGAACGCCATCAAAGTGATCAAACTGAATAACCTCCCCAATATTCTACCACCTCCCCCTATTTGATGCGAAACTGTACTAAATGTGAAAAAAACTTCGTGCCCATTTCACCAATGCCTAACAAGCTAACCATGTGCCAAAATAACCCATACCCCTTTACCAATATCGCTTGTTACCCAAAACCCTTCATCCCACAACTCTTTTCAATCCTCCTTCACAAAGTCCAACTACAAAAAAATCGTTATCTGCCCTTTACCTCTTAAACGCCAAAACCGGCAGTCTTAATCCTTGACCTCCTCACTCGCGGTGCAAATAACAAATACTTTCTTGCTCTGCCACTGACCCCATTATAAAAAAAATGTGCTCTCCCACGTGCATCTAATCACTCTAACTGCTCCGTGAATTCGTATTGACCCCGTGACTTCTCCCTCCCGTGACCGTGCTCCAAATTCAAAAGAAACTTTATTGAGCTAAACTCAAACTCCCAGTGTGCACTCCACTAACATGCTACTAACTGAATCATCAGTCACCCGTACTGCCTGCACCAACTGCCCTACATAATCCCATCAGGACAGGAGACCGCTGGTGTTACACTATTCAGGATCGGCCAGATGTTGTAGCTTGACATTTTCCACTGAGATGAATCTGTTGTCTTTGCGACCTGGAAGCGGTGGTAAGATGACTGTACGAGTTCCCTTCAAGCCAAGGACAGGAACTGGTGCACGATAAGAGGGGCCAAATTCTTTTTTGTTCTCCACCTTTTCTCGGACCAGATCTCCAACCTTTGGAAGCCAGCCGGCAACCGGTATCTGCAGCGCAGCGTCTGTGGCTGAAGGTAAATGTTCGTTTGCAAGTTTATCACGGGCTTGTTGTAAGTCCTGCAACATAGCAGAATGGTTATCTACATCAAAGATTGCGGATTGCGCCGCCATGTCTAGACCATCAAGGTCGGGCACAAACATTTGGATGCCAAAGAGCATTTCGTATGGGGTCCGCCCACCCAGAGGTCTTCTAGGGAGATTATTAAGTGCACGTTGCACGCTATACAAGTGGGCCAGCCAGTACCTAAGACTCTAGCTGTCAAGGATTGCTTTAAGTCACGGTTCATTCGTTCAACAATCGAATTGCCCTCAGGCCGATATGGAGACGAAAATTTCACCCGCACCCCCAGTGACCCCATTAGCGTCCTTGTACGCCTTAGAGGCGAACGCTGGACCTTGGTCGGAATGGAAGGTGCCACAAGCAAAAATTTCCACAAAGACACGCAAATCCCTTATGACATTTCGAGCGTCAGCACTCCGTTGTGGCCAAACCCAGATGAAACGTGTGCACGAGTCCACTGCTACTAAGATGTACTTATATGCAGTGTCAGAAGAAAATGGACCGCAGTGATCCAGGTAAACACACGCAAAAGGTCTGTTTGAAATGCAGAGCGGTGTTTGCGGTGGACGTGTAACCGTCGAAGGCTTAATTTGCTGACAAACGTCACAAGAAAGCACATAAGTACGGGTCTGTTTATATAAACCACGCCACCAGTAACGCTGCTGCAAGATGGAAACCGTCGCAGACACGCCAGCATGAGCCGAAGCCATGCCTTCAAGTGCGGCCGTTATCAAGGAAAGTCTGCGGTCCGTGTTGGGAATCAGCCGATCACCAACATCTGGAATTCTTACGTAAGGAGCCTGTTCGGGACCTAATTGATAAGAGTATTTGGAAGGGAAACCCCGTGGGTAATTAGCACCCTCCTTTGTTGCAGCAATAGCTGCCAGAATATCATTATCTATCTTAGTCATGGATCTTGTAACTGCTGCGACTGAGCACGTGGCTACTGCTGATTTGGCAGCTTCATCTGCCAAACCGTTACCGACAGCGTGTGCGCCCACACGCTGGTGGCCAAGAGTGTGAATCGCCTGTGTGAGAGGCAGACGTTGTTTCAGATCTGCCACTCGAACCCAAAGCATTTTATGCTTAATAGTGCTGCCTTTTGCATCTCTATAGTCGTTTTGCGACCAAAAGAATAGATTGTCATTGAAAGATTGAACACAGTAGTAAGAATCGCATACAATAAGAGTCGTCACATCTGGATTAGCGAACTCAAGTGCGAGCACCAAAGCACGCAGCTCGGCCAATTGTGCGGTACTGTCTCCTAGTGCCTGTGTGTGCACTAAAGTCGATTTGAACTCTCCGTTCACCATAGTACCTGCAACAATAGCACATGCTGCTGAATAAGCATGCTTGGAACCCGTGGCCGGTTGTGCCGAACCATCGGTATAGATAATACATTCGTACTCCTCAAGCGGTAGCAAAGACAGAGGAGGAGGATGAACAAATTCATACTGTAAAAACTCCTGTGTCTGAAGAGAGGAATCAAAGATAAATGTGACATCTGGAAACGTCAGAGATGTAGCCCATTGTATCCAACGGGGGTGCAACGCCTTAGAGTTCGGAACACTCGCTTTCATCACTGCCTCAAGGGCAGGATATGGTGTTACCACCAAAATGCGTTTTCCCTGTGCCAGTGCTCGTTCCTTCAGAATCGCCATTTGCACTGCAGTCAAAACTTTCTCCACAGAGGAAAAGCGCATTTCTGCTGAAGTGTAAAGATGTGACTTGTATGCAATCGGTACTGTGTCACCTTCGTTAAAGGTTAAGTACGTGAAACCCACTGCCCCTGGAACGATTCTAATCACCAGGTTTGTGTGGTTGTCACGAGTCAACAAGAATTTCGATTCAAGTAAATCTGACTGCAAAGACTGCAGTATAGAGGAATGCTCGGGAAGCCAGCATGACTTCGAAAAGTTAGGTTGTATCAAGGCATAAAGAGTCTTGATACGCTGGGCATATTCGGGAATGTAAGTACGCCCGAAGTTAGAAAACCCAGCAAAGACTGAAGCTTCTTCAGAGTAGTTGGAGGGCACAAAAGTGCGCATTTCTCCAAGAAATGGGGGGCTAAGCCCTTACCTTCATTGTTGAGCTCATAGCCCAAAAACAAAACGGTAAATTCAGCAATGTGAGATTTGGCAAAATTAAATTTGTATCCTAAGACCGCAAATTCGAGAATAATGCGGTCCACTCGGGAAAGATGCGGCCATAATTCGTCGTCTGTCAGATAGATATTGTCGACGTACGAACACGCATCTGGGTCTATGTTGTCCAACAAAGACACAACACGGGCGGCGAATACACCCGGACTGTTCTTGTAGCCCATGGGTAAACGCCGGAATTTGAATAGTTTACCACCGGAAGTGAAAGCGCTCCATTGGCTGCACTCCGGGGACAAGTTGTGCGTGTAAAATCCATTGGATAGGTCAAGTGTCGTTTTATATTTTTTACGAACAAGACTGTCTACAAGCGCAGAACTGTGTGTATTTTGTACCGCAAAGGTCCGACAATGAGAGTTCAAATGTCGGTAATCCAAAACTAGGCGGTACGATCCATCGGGTTTAGAAACCGCGAAAAGGGGATTATTCATTGGTGATAGGCATGTTTCAATTACTCCTTGATATTCTAACTAATATTCAGAATTTCGGAAACGGGACCTTTAGCTTCCCGCTTGATGGGATATTGGGGTTGTGGCTGTGGCAGCGACCGCAAAGGAATATCATGGGGGGGAGAGTCTTCATCCCAGCCCACGTGGTTGCGGTATAACGCCGGAGCCAGGGACACAGCCCATTCCGCTGCGAGAGCCTCCGCTTTGTCCTTGGGGACATGACGAGAAAAGCTCGGAAGGATTACCTCCTCCCCTCTATGAGCCTCTGCTAACAAAATGTCGTAAGATGAGGTCAGATTCTCCCAAAAAATCGCTTTAATAACACGCTTTATGTCACCTTCAATTTGAAGGACAATATTATATAGTCTGTCAGGGGGTGCCACTCTGGTGTCTGCTGTCTCAACAGTAATGAATGTATCAGTTGCTGTCGCCTCCACATGAGGACGTAGTGCCTCCCGCACTATGGTAACTTCCGCGGCGCTGTCTAGGAGCGTCACTCCCCACGTCCAATTCAGGAGTCTCGTTCTCACCGTTTGTGGCATACCTCGCTGTTACAGCGGCAACTTTCTTCTTCTGAAACTGTGGGCGAGAACGTGGAAATTAGTCTGGTTTCCCTCAAACTTGTTGTCGAGGTTGGTCTCGTCCCTGTGGAGCCTCACGACCCCTGCCTCTATCCTGGCGATCTCCTCCACCTGTCTGGGAGGTCGACGGTGCCTGTGAAGAACGAGGAGAACGCGTATCAGGGACTTGAAATCTCTTTGGAGATTTAATTCTCGCCCTATCGCGCAAATAATAAGTGCGTTCAGAAGAAACAAAAACCGGGGATGCGCCTCGCGACCCTGGCTTCTTCTGTTGCTTACCCTGTTTTTTCAACCTCCAGCTCTTTTTAGTAAAGAACGGTTTCTCATCTTTCTCCGATTGAGTTTTCGGTTGTGGTTGCGATTGTGTTTGCGTTTTAGCAAAAGGCTTAACTCCCAGGCTATTGCGACCAATGGTTTTGTAAGCCTGTGCAATAATTTTCGGTAATTCGCGCGGCTTGTCCGGTTCTGGGATCAAAGCCAAAGCATTAGCTACTTGAAAGTTCACTGCATCGCCCTTGACATTCGCAAGGATCAAATCAGCTACTACATCGAACACTCCCACCAGTCTCATCCCTAATTCCACAGCCGCTTCAGGGCCGTGCTCATCCTGCACTCGTTTAATTACAGAGGGGAGAACTGTCATGGAAGGAGTGCCGAAACACTTCGCATATACTGCTGCGAATACCTTACCCCAGTTGTTACATTCTGTCAACGCGGGGATCAAGTCTTTTGGCAAACTAATCGTCAAAATCCTGTGTTTTTCCACAGGAGAAGTATTTGGAAAAACTGCCTCCAGCTGGTCAAATTTTTCTGCAAGCCAATAAGGCAAATCGTCCTTATTTTGTGGGCGTTTGCCCATCACCGAATTAACCATGACGGGACTTATGGTTACACCGCCCGGTCCAGTTGGATGCGCCGCAACTCCAGGCGGGGCTCCCTGGATATTGCCTGTAACATACTGTACTAAAGCTCTGTGCACACGTATTAAAGACGTATGCAAGTCACGCAGGTCAGCAACTGCTAGCGTCATATAACGCGGATGTGGGGTATACCCGGCCAAAACTGGCCAAGTGGCCCCTTCAATTGATAAGGGGCCTAAACGAATCGGGGTAACCGGTTGGGGTAGGGCGCCATTAAACCAAACACGGTGTTGCCATGCCGTGAGCGGTACTTCTTTTTTTTAAATTTTTTTTTTTTATTGATTTTAGTGCATAGTTACAACTCTGTATACACAAGCCAATAATCAATTCAATGAACTCAGAAAAATAATTTCGCAGTACTTCCCTCCCATACCCCCCCCTCAACCTCCCTCCCAGGCAGATCCTTAACAGATTTCCAAAACACTTTGCTTATTGCAAAAAAATCAACGTATGCATGGTGGGTGGTGACAGTGATAAAAACTCTCCTACACAGTCCCCATCTATGGCCAGCCAACTCGAACACACCTTTAGTAACGTCCCAAAGGGAGACAGCGCCTGCCATGCTTGCCAACTGGTCCCTCTCCCAGGGGTAGCCATCATTCATGCCAGGTCAGGGTGGGACATCAAATATATTGCAAGGGGAGCCCAAAAGTCCTTGGGGCGGGAAGACTCAGGTAGTTCTTCGCCATATATCCGAAGCTGATCCCTACAGTATAGTAAGTCCTTAAGCCATTTCTTAACAGTGGGTACTACCTTGGCTCCCCAGCATTGCGCTACTGCCCTTTTTGCAAAAAGAGTCGAGAGTGCCACTAGGCGCCTGTTACATGGTTTGAGAGGTTTGACGTGGCCCAGCAAGCACATCTCAGGGGTACAGCACACAGGTTCTGACACAACCGCCGTAAGCATGGTCGTCACCGCAGTCCACAACGCAAGCACACCCGGACACATCCAAGCCACATGAAGAAAATCCGCATCCGGGGCTCCACATCTCACACAGTTAGCAGCCTCTCTTAGACCATATTTATGCAGTTGTAGGGGGGTGTAATATACCTGATGTAGGAATTTAAAATGAATAATTCGGAGGTTGCAATTAGCTGTGAGACGTCCCGTGAGCCGACAACACTCCCTCCAGGTCTCAGGTGTAATAGGGGTGCCTAACATCGTTCCCCACCGTACACACGAGGGGGAGTCTTCTTGCTCCCGTTCCCGCAGCGAGGCGTTATACAGCCTAGTAATGAGACCCCTTCGGGACGCACCTGAGAGCATCACCTGCAGCGCCTGCAGAGTGGTTGGTTCGGTTGGATAATTTGGATATGCCGCACGGACAGCTTGCCGGACCCGGACATAGGTAAAATTAAACATAAAAGGTCGATTTACGCCACCCTGCGCCGCCCGTAAGTCTTTGAATTTACCGCCCTCATACAAGTCGCCCAGTGTGGTGATGCCCGCAGCCGTGAGCTCCTTCCTGGCCGTCGACTCTCGTGCCGCAGAGATATCGGGATGTGAGACTAATGGTACGGATGAAGCGTATAGGTAAGAAAGTTGAGCCCGGAGTGCAAGCATTCGCCACGCCCACGCCGTGCACTGCGTGGGGTTGATCTCATTTCGTGGGCCTCCTGTTCCCCCGAAAGCGCAACTGCCTGTACTGGAAGAGGAAAAACAGCATCTGATTCAATCGCCACGTGGGGCTGAAAGCGCTGTGGGAAATGCCAGTAATGTGCGAATTGCGCCTGCGCACATAGATAATAAAGACGAAAGTCTGGGGCCTCGAAACCACCGCGGTCAAATGGCAGCACCAGCAGTTCCCATCGACACCGGGGCTTCTACCACCCCACACAAATGTTAAGAGCGCAGACTGTAACGTGCGGAACAGTGCCATATTCAGTTTGATAGGTATGTTAACGAAAAAATACAACAGCTTGGGTAAAAAGACCATCTTCACAACGGCAATTCTATCGGCTAATGAGAGAGGTAAGTGTGCCCACCGCACGGCTTGTTCAGATATACGTGAAACCGTGCGACCATAGTTCTCGGAGACAACGACAGTTGGGTCCCTGTGCACCCAAACTCCAAGATATTTGACCGGGTCCGATGTCCAGGCCAATGGGAAGTCCACCTCGACCTCAGCCGTTCGCGCAGTTAACGGAAACACTACGGATTTGGACCAGTTAATCCCCAGGCCCGAGAATCTTTCAAATTTTACGTATTCTCGCAGCAGCGCAGATAGGTACGTAGCAGGTTCGCGAACATACAGCAGCATGTCATCTGCGTAAAGTGAGACAATTAAGGGTCGCAGCCTGAACCTCAGAGCCGCCGCAGCATGTTTCTGACGCAGCATACAGGCGAGGGGCTCCAGCGCCAAAGAGAAGAGCATAGGGGACAGAGGGCATCCCTGCCTTGTACCCCGTTCAATGCAAAACAATGAGGACACCCATCCATTAACCCGAACGCGAGCCACCGGTCCGCTGTAAAGCACCCTAATCCACTGCAGAAAAAAGGCGGGAAGCCCATGCGGCCCAGCACGGCAAACATAAATGGCCACTGCAAAGAGTCAAAGGCCTTAGCCGCATCGAGTAATACGGCCACCGCCTGGAAATCAGGTTCAAAGTAGTGTAGCGTGGCGAAGAGCGTGCGCAAGTTGTGTGTCGTAGAGCGCTCCGTGACGAAGCCGGACTGATCAGGCAACACCAGTAGAGGAACCAACGGCTGCAGCCTGGTGGCGATCATTTTGGCGAGAATCTTTGCGTCGATATTGATGATGGACAAAGGTCGGTAGGAGCCGCATTGATTTGGGGGCTTATCTGGTTTCAATAGGGTGACCAGGAGGGCCTCCCGGAGGGAATGCGGCAGTGTCCCACTATCATAAGCCTCCGCATATACAGCCAGGAGCCGAGGGGCCAGGTCCGCTGCATAGGCTTTGTAAAATTCGCCAGGTAGCCCGTCAGGTCCTGCGGCTTTACAGGTTGGTAACGACGTGATAGCTTCCCTGACATCTTCCACTCCGAATGGTTGTACGAGGTGTTCTCGATGTGCTGGAGATCACCATCCTAACGCTATTTCGTCGAGATAGGCATCTATCTCCACCGCCGATGGAGACTCTCTTGTGGCATAGAGACTTGTATAGAATTCCAAAACCGTATCGCAGAGGTCCACAGTTGAATGACGGGCGATCCCATTTTCATCCAACAGCTCCGCAATGTCAACTTGACGGCGCAGTTCCGAAAGTTTTTGTGCTAGCGAGCGGCCCGGTCTGCCCCCCTCCCCGTAGTAGCGCGCTATCCGCCGTCTGGAGCAATGTGAGAGCTCCTGATCCACCGCCTCATTGTGTTCCAAGATAAGCTCCCGCATGGCCGCAAGTTTAGCTGAGGATGGGTCAGACTCGAATTCTCGCTCCCGCTGAGATATATCAGATGTCAATTTCCGTATTCTACGGCGAATATCTCGCAGGATACCAGACTGCGCTCCAATACAGGTTCCCCTTATGGTAACCTTAAACGCTTCCCAGAGCGTGCCCGCGCTGTCTACCGATCCTTCATTTTCCAGAAAATAATTCCTGATTGCCTCAGCCACGGTCTGGTGGAAAACCGGGTCTTTGAGCTCTGAAGGTTGAAGCCTCCACGCAAAGGGCGGTCTCTGGTAGGTCGGGATCTGCAGCTCCAGAAGTACCGGGGAATGGTCCGACAGAGTACGTGCCTCATGCGACACTACTGTAGTCCAATTACAAACCTGCGCCGAGACGAGCCAAAAATCAATGCGGGACCAGGAACCATGGGCCGCCAAAGCGAAAGTGCTCTCCCGGGCCTCTGGATTCCGTGAGCGCCAGATATCAATTAGTTGACCAGTATCCATCAGGCCTAGCAGCATATCTGTCGCAAGTTTAGGCCGCAACATACCACTACTTACCCTATCCATGGCTGCATCCAAACACAAATTAAAATCTCCCCCACACTATCGCCGCTGGGGGGAACTTCGATATTCTCCGCCACACATCAGAATAAAAAGAGGGGTCATCTACATTCGGACCATAGACATTAACTATCAGCACACTTTCACCCCCCAAGCATCCATGCACCATCGCCACTCGTCCGCTGTCATCCGTCTCCGATTTAACCACAGTGAAAGGCACACCTCTCTTTACCAGGATGAGCACGCCCCTAGAATAACTGGAGAAGGACGAGGCAACCTTTACGCACGACCAGCGTGCGCCTATCTTACCAGCTGACTCCCGGGTTAAATGTGTCTCCTGTAGTAAGGCAACATGGACACCCACCCGATCTAAATAGGCAATTACAGATCTAATCTTTTTAGGTGTGTTCAAGCCTCGAACATTCCAAGTCAGGAATTTAAATGGAGAAGTCATTGCAGCCGGCCGGCCATAGTGGGACATTAGAAACATAAGAATGGACAATCTTCTTCAAGGATAACCACGAATCCGTGCCTACCCACACAGTGATAGTTTGATCAATAAACCCCCACGTTCTGCCTGCCCAGCCCAGGACCCTTCCCCCCCCACCCACTTTCCGTGAGCGGTACTTCAAGATTTCGATAAGGCCTATAGATTATAGGAAGAGCGGTGGCTGTATATTCATGGAATACATTATCAGTCCCATCCACCGCCGGGAAGGTGACCCAAGAGTAAAACACCTCAAAGTGGTAAGCTGGATCCGCTTGTACCACAAAGATTAGATCGACACCCGCGTCAGGCACTCCATACACTGTCAAGTGAGCCCGGAGCGCTGCGCGGCTATGTGCCGCAATTTGGATAGCCATTGAAGGCTAAAAATATTCGACAACCTAGTATGAGGCAGCACAATATGGGGTTGTATTTAAACACCTTTTAACAACTTCAAGCTTGAAAGAACCTATAAAAACGTCAATATAGGAGGTATCACCCTTACACACGCTTCCGGAAGCGTCTGTGAAGGGGGTTGTGGACAAGCACAAGTACTACTCAAGCGTCTCGCAGATAAGCAGCCCACTTCGGTGGTAGCGCCATGTTGTAGGGATTCTGCACATACACACAGCTATGCACAGGATAATAGGACCTCGGAGTATAGTGGTGAACCAACCATACACCTTAGTACCCACAATCCCAACCCGACTAGCTTTAGCGTCTCATTAGCAGATACTACCAATGATTAGACAACCCAGAACACGGTATCTCTCTCTCTCAGGACTCGCGGGAGCAAGAACACCCTTTCATAACTCACTCATACCTGTCCACAACGTGCGTAATAAGAGACACAGTATAGTTTAAAATGTTTATTTCAACTATCGTGCTCTAAGATACAGTACACGTGCCAGTACTATCCGCATAATGCATAAGGATAAAATAATAAGTATGGTTACAATTCCATAGAATACAAACGGGGAAAGCATTTCATAAAGCAGTGGATATAGGGCTAAATGACCATACCACCCTCCCCGTGCTATTAGCTAGTTTATTATAAAAACAGAAGACCTCTGGGCATTGTCAGGCGGACCCTCATACCTCAATATTTAGATGCAATATTTAGATTTACATCATCAGACAAGCACAGCTCTTCTCCCTGGAAAGGTTTTTCTCCAAGTGCCTCTAACAGTGAAATCACACAAATTTCTCCAGTGCAGCTGTACGTAGTGTTATGTCTAGGTACGAGGGACTGGCCAGATCAGCAAGAACAAGGGACGTTGTTTTTCGACCTTGTACATGTTGTGCAGATGTAACCCACAGCGAACAGGAGAAAAGGTGAAAGGCAGAAATGCAGACAGTCCTAATATAGCCGGGCACAAGCAGAGGCTGGAAAAACAAAGTCACAAAGTAACGTGCGCAGAAAAGGCATCATGGCAGCCAGGCCTAAGCCAACTTAGCAAGGCAGACCATGAGGCCACAAACCACATGACAGGGTCAAGATATTGAGTTAACTCCTTGTTGACAGATTTGTCGAGAATTTTGGCTGCTACAGGTAGCCCTGAAATTGGACGATAGTTTTTGGTCTCAGTGGGGTCGAGGGCCGGCTTTTTACGGATTGGCCTAATACATGCTTTTTTCCAGGCACAAGGATAGATTCCAGACTCCAAGACTTGGTTTAGAAGGGGAGTTAGATGTGAACTAATCTTCCCAGAGACTAAGTGCATAGTGGCAGGGGGGCAGGGATCGTTTGGAGAACCTGATTTTGTAGCTAGGAGGAGGTTATTCACATCCTCCTGAGCAAGCGACCGGAAACTAGTTAGCTGGCAATGAACTATCTTCTCCTACAATGATGGCCTCTTACAACCATCCGTGACACAAGACGTGTTAAGGAGATCGTTGTAGATCAATTGCACCTTGTTTTTGAAGAAAATAGCCAATTTTTTACAGAAGGCTTGGTCCGGTCTAAACTGATTAGCCTGCTGAGGTTTGGCTAACAGTTGGACAGATTTAAAAAGTTCCTTAGAGGAATTGCTAGCCTCCTCAATTTTTGCAGTAAAGTAAGCACGTTTGGCTTCAATAATTGCCTCCTTAACTTGCTCTAACACTAAATTGTAAGCCACTTTGTGCTCCTTACTGTAATCAGATCTCCAAATTCGCTCGCTTCTCCTACATTTGACCTTTATGCGTTTAAGGTCTGGTCCATACCATGGCGAGCCTGCCGGGCCTCTTTTTACCGTAATAGTTTTTTCAGGCGCTACACGGTTGACTGCTTTTCGAATCCAGTTGTCAAACTGGTGGGCTGCTTCATCGTTGTCCCTGACCAATGTGGGGGGCACATGTTAAGGGCCTGTTCTAAATCGCTACCTTGTATCTTGTTCCACAACCGAGTTTTTACCCTGGATGGTCTATTTGAAATAGAGTGATTGGGCTGTGTTGAAAAAAGAATTAAAATTCACTTACCTGATCTCACCGCATCTCGCCTCCCCCACAGGGAGCACCCAGGCTCCCCAGAGCCAATCACAATGGCAGCTTTGTGATTGGTCTGAGCGATGTGGTTCGGCGCTCCGACAGGGGCTGGGGTCTTGGGCATGTTGTTCATCCAGGCTGTAATGCAGCCTGTGTGGAGAACATGCAAAGTGCGCATGACGCTTTGGCCAGCCCGAGACGACCAGCCAAAGCTTCATGCATATTTTAGAGTGCAGCAACCACTCCTCCTCCCCGACGTCAGGGGAGCCAAGCCAAGCCCCACCCATGACGATACTAAAAATAAAACGATAATAACTTCAGTTATTATCATTTTCTTTTTTCTTTTACACTGCTCTGTGAGCAGTGGGGCGACAGGTAATTAAAATAATTTATTACCAATTTATTTTTCCCTTTCCCCTGCCTGAGCCGTGTTTGGGGGCGGGCCACTGCTGCTGCCTGGCAGCAGGGGAGTGGTGCTCTCTCCACCAGTTTACACTGTGCATGTCACTTTGGCCGGCTTTCTTGCGACGGCCAGCGTGACATGCGCAGGGTAAACTTCTTCACCCAGCTGTCTAAGACAGCTAGATGGAGAGCAGGCAAAGGCCCCGGGGCCTACAGGAGCGTTGAGGCATCCCCCTCCAGTCAATCCTGGGGCTGCTCTCATGATGCTGACATTATCCAGCAGCATGAGAGCAGCGATCGGATTAGCATGGAGAACTGCTGCAGCCTGTAGACTAGACTGGCGCCGAGGGACAGAAGCAGGAGGGCCAGAGGCGAGCCATTGCATGCAGTGGGTAAGTACATTTTTTTTTCTTTTCTTAACCCACTGGTGCACTGTAAGACTCGCACTGCCTTCAGCCTCAACTCCAGAGTTCTCAGTCGTAGTTCATTATGAACTCTGTTTATAATGAACTTTGACTGACAGCTTTGGCGTTGACCAGGCATTGTTGATCGGTGGTTGCCTCACCCGATATTTAGGATATCTGAAAGAAACACATAGTGATAGATTCCTTACCTTAGAATATCCCCAGGCGTCAGACTGGATCCGGAAAGTTTTCATCAGCAGTACCCCTGCGCGTCGGTAGGTGGCGTCGTGCGGCTCCGTGTCCTTCGTTGGCGTCGTGGTCGCCGAGATGACGTCGCGGGCGCTACTTAGATGCCGCCCACGCGCGCTGACGTCAGTTCTTTCTTTTTCCGCGCCAGCAAGCGCAGATCCGGGAAGAGCAGGAACCCCCAGTCAATTTTTGACTGACTTTTTGAGGCTTTTGGTCTCTGTTTTTTTTTTAGTCTTAGACTCCTGGTGCAGTAGGATGCCCGGTTTCAAGTCCTGCGGGGATTGTCACCGCATGATGTCGGTGACAGACCCGCACCGTGTGTCTCTTTTCTGCCTGGGGCGCTACCACGACCCCAAGTCATGCTCCGACTGCCGGGCCATGGCGCCGAAGACTTTGCGGGAGCGGTCCCGAAAGTTGCTTGAAGCCCGGCAGTCGGCTCTGCGCCGCTCAAAGTCCCGGTCCAGAGGGAGGTCGAGGGACCGTGCGCGGAGTCATCATCATCGATCTTCGGGATCCAAGTCTTCGCACTCGGGGTCAGATAAGACGAAGCACAAGAAGTCGAAGAAACGCCATCGTTCTCCGACTTCCCCTCGCCGGTTGCGCAACGCGGCTGAGGGTATGGGTGGTGCCACCCCCGCGGCTCCGGCGGAGTCCATGGAGTCGCAGCCCGACTACCCGCCCTTCCCGGGGTCGTCGGCGACTCCGACCCAGATACAGGAGTTCCTGTCGGCCATGGCTCGCCTCTTTGGGACGTCGGGTCCCGCCGGTGCGACTTCGGGCCCCGCGGTCCCGCATGGGTGTCTTCGCGTTTCCTCGCCAGCGGCTCCGGCGTCGCTGTCGGCTCCGGCGCCGCAGGACACCCTTGGATCCAGGCCTGGATCCCGGTCGACGCCGGTTGACCTTGTTACGCCTCCACTGACGTCGACTCCACCGGCACCGATCCTGACGCCGCCCGCACCTCGGGACGACGTCGACCTCAGTTTCAACCCCGAAGCGGACACAGTGCCGAGCCGGCGTCGATCGATGCCGTTCTCGACCCTGCTTGGGGATTTCTATCCCCATGTCACTGCTCCTTATTTTCGACCTGTTGAACAGCCTGAGGAGCAAGGGGAGGACTGGGAGGGGTCTGAGGACCCTCTCGCTGCAGCCTGCGAGTCTGAACAGGACTTGGCTGAGGAATTGGGGGACGCCAGTGGTCTGGATACCTCACCAGACATTGGCATGCTGTCTCCTCCTACCGTGGCTACGGAGGAGGGCGCCAGTTATGCAGTGGTGTTGCGTAGGGCGGCCGAGGCCCTACACCTCGAGCTCCCTACTGTGGCCGTCAGGACTAACCTCCTGACAGAGGTGCTTCAGCCAGCAGCTACTTCTGCGGAGCCGCTGCTTCCTTTCAATGAAGCCCTCTCTGACGTTCTTTTGGGCACTTGGTCCAGGCCCACCACAGGGGCTCCTGTGGATAGGAACGTGGCCCAACGCCATCGCCCGGCTCCGGGTGACCCCATTTTCCTCTCCCAACACCCCACTCCCGAGAGCTTGGTTGTCCAAGCCTCTGCTTCCCCAACCGCCTTCCCTTCCGCACCACCGGATAGGGAATCCAAGAAGCTGGATCAGTTTGGGAAGAAGATTTTTTCTTCCACCAGCTCTGCGCTGCGGTCCGAGAACACCGCATGCTTCTTGGGCCGTTATTCCTACTCTATGTGGGATACGGTGGCGAACGTGCTGCCCCAGTGTCCGGAGGAGGCCCGGCCTGCTCTCTCCCAGGCTGTTGCAGAGGGGAGAGACGCAGCAAAGTTCATGATTCGTTGTGGCCTAGACACCGCCGACTCACTGGGCAGATCGATTGCAACGACGGTGGCGGTTCGCCGTCACGCCTGGTTGAGGACCACTGGATTTTCGGGGGATGTCCAAAACACCCTTATAGACATGCCCTTTGATGGCCGTCGCCTCTTCGGCGACAAAGCGGACAGCGCGTTGGAGAGGTTTAAGGACTCACGGGCTACGGCCAAGTCCTTGGGACTCTCGGCAGTCCGCCCTCCTCCGCCTTCCGCTCCTTTCGTGGCACAGGAAGGGGCGCCCCGCAGCGTTCGCAACAGAGCCACAGGCTGGCGCAGCAATCATCCCAGCACGGACGCGGGTTCCGCCATGGCGGACAAAGGGGCCAGCGGGCGGGTCAGTCCACCACCACCCCGGCCACCACTGCCTCCAAACCTTCCTAGTCCGAACTTTCAGGCCCATCAAATGCCAGTGGGCGGCAGGCTCTGCCATCACCTCCCCCACTGGCGCACCATCACTTCAGACAGGTGGGTTTTAGCGATAGTCCGGAGGGGCTACTCCCTCCCCTTCGAGACTACCCCCCAGCCATGCCACCTCAATACCACCGCATGTCGGGGGATCACTTGGTGCCTCTTCAGCAGGAAGTTGCGGCCCTCTTGGCCAAGGGGGCCATCGAGCGCGTTCCGACGCGTGAAGTAGGTCGTGGTTGTTATTCCCACTACTTTGTGGTGCCCAAGAAGGACAAAGGCCTGCGTCCTATCTTAGACCTCCGGAACGTCAATCGCTTCCTCAGCAAAGAGAAGTTCAAGATGCTCACTCTAGCTCAGGCCTTGTCTGCTCTCGACCCACAAGACTGGATGTTGGCGCTGGACTTGCAGGACGCCTATTTCCACATCCCCGTCCTGCGAGCCCACCGGCGTTACCTACGGTTCACGGTAGGCCACGAGCACTTTCAGTGCACCGTGCTCCCCTTTGGCCTTACCAGCGCCCCTCGGGTGTTCACCAAGTTGATGGCGGTGGTCGCAGCTCATCTGCGCAGATCAGGGGTCTCAGTCTTCCCCTATCTCGACGATTGGTTGTTGAAGGCGGGCTCGCCCCAGACAGTCATCTCCCACCTCCAGACTACGGCCAACCTCCTGCACTTGCTGGGGTTCTCCATCAACGTGCCGAAGTCGCACCTGATTCCCTCCCAGAAACTCCTCTTTATCGGAGCGGTTCTGGACACGGCACAGTTTCGGGTCTATCCTCCCGAACAGCGAGTCCGGGATATTCGGGTTCTGATTCCCATCTTTCAGCCCTTGTCCCGGGTTTCGGTCAGAGTGACTCTGAGGCTGCTGGGCCTCATGGCCTCCTGCATCCTGCTGGTCAATCATGCCAGATGGCATATGCAGGCTCTGCAGTGGGACCTGCAGTTCCAGTGGGCGCAGCATCAGGGGAACCTGTCCGATCACGTCCAGATCTCGGAGGGCACTGCACGACAGTTGCAGTGGTGGCTCACGAACCGGCATTGGGTCGACGGCAGATCCCTCTCCCTTCCCCAACCGAAGTTTACAGTGGTGACGGATGCGTCCCACCTGGGATGGGGCGGCCACATGGGAGAGGCGGAGATCAGAGGCCTCTGGTCTCCGGCGGAGTCCTGGCTCCATATCAACCTTTTGGAATTGCGGGCGATCAGTCTTGCACTAAAGGCATTCCTTCCCTCTGTCAAAGGGAGAGTAGTGCAGGTGTTCACAGACAACACCACCGCCATGTGGTACTGCAACAAACAAGGCGGGGTGGGGTCGTGGACCCTCTGTCAGGAGGCTCTGCGTCTCTGGACATGGCTGGAACATCAGGGCATGTCCCTGGTGGTTCAACACCTGGCAGGTTCTCTGAACGCCAGGGCGGACAAACTCGGCCGCAGGTGCATGCTCCATCACGAATGGCGTCTTCACTCGGAGGTGGTGCAAGGTCTCTTTCAGCAGTGGGGAGAGCCTTGGTTAGATCTATTCGCCACCGAAGAGAACGCTCGATGTCATCAGTTCTACGCGTTGGAATTTCCAAGGCGGCACTCGCCCGGCGACGCTTTTCGTCGCGAGTTGAGTTGCAGTCTGTTGTACGCCTTTCCGCCTATACCACTTCTGCCCAGAGTGCTGAAGAAGATCAGGCGCGACCGGGCCCAAGTCATTCTTGTGGCTCCGGACTGGGCTCGAAGAATATGGTATCCCGAGCTACTCAGTATGAGCATCGATCCCCCGATCCGACTGCCTCTTCGGGAGGATCTTCTGTCGCAGCAGCAGCAGGGGACGGTCCTCCACCCGAACCTGTCCAGCCTCCACCTCTTTGCGTGGAGATTGAGCGGCGGCAGTTGATTCCCTTCGACTTGCCTCCTGAAGTTTGTGACGTTATTCTGGCAGCCAGGCGTCCCTCTACTAAAGTGGTATACGCCTGCAGGTGGAACAAATTTGTGGCATGGTGCACAGCAAAGGCTTTGGATCCCCTTTCTGCCCCTCTTTCTGAAGTACTACTGTTCCTTCTTTCTTTGGCCCGGCAGGGCTCTGCTCTGGGCACTATCAAGGGCTACCTTTCTGCTATTTCGGCCTTTCTCAGGCTCCCTGATCAGCCCTCTCTTTTCAAGTCCCCTGTTGTAAATAGATTTCTCAAAGGCATTGCACACCTTTTTCCTCCTATCCCTTACGTGATGCCTCAGTGGGACTTGAATCTGGTTCTGACATACTTAATGTGCGCTCCCTTTGAGCCCCTTCACAACTGTCCTCTTCGTCTTTTGACATTAAAGACTGCCTTCCTGGTGGCCATCACTTCCGCCAGGCGGGTGAGTGAGCTCCAGGCTCTTTCTTGTAAGCCTCCTTTCCTTTCAGTCCATCCGGACAAGGTTGTGCTCAGGCCCCGTCCTTCCTTTTTGCCAAAAGTGGTTACGGCCTTTCACATTGGGCAGACTATTACCTTGCCCACCTTCTTTCCGGATCCTTCCAGAGAGGAAGAGCGGCTCCACCGTCTGGACCCAAAACGTGCGCTCTCTTTTTATCTCAACCGCACACAGCAGTTCCGGGTGGACGACCAGCTTTTTGTTGGCTACGTTGGCACCAAGAAAGGTCGGACGGTCCATAAGAGAACCATCTCCCACTGGGTTGTCTTATGTATCAAAGCCTGTTACTCTTTGGCTAAAAAAGAACCTCCGGTGGGGCTGCGTGCTCATTCCACCAGAGCTACTGCAGCCACTACTGCATTGGGACGTGGTGTCCCCCTGCAAGACATCTGTCAGGCAGCCACGTGGGCCTCGCTGCACACGTTTACCAAGCATTATTGCCTAGACAGCCAAGTCCGGAGAGATGGCTTCTTTGGCCGTTCTGTTCTCCGTGACTTTCTGGTGTGATCTTAGTTCGCAGACCCACCACCGGAGTTGGTATTGCTGGGGTATCTATTCTAAGGTAAGGAATCTATCACTATGTGTTTCTTTCAGATGAACAAGTTACTTACCTTCGGTAACGATATATCTGTAAGAAACATTAGTAGTGATAGATTCCTTACCGCCCCACCCATCCTCCCCGTTCTGCGAACTGATTTCTAGGGTTAAGGTCATCCCTATCAGGGCCCTAGTTTCAATGCACCAATGGTCAGTATCTTGCATGGCTCTGCGTTCCTGGTGCGGAAAGTCGTGTACAGAACTGACGTCAGCGCGCGTGGGCGGCGTCTAAGTAGCGCCCGCGACGTCATCTCGGCGACCACGACGCCAACGATAGACGCGGAGCCGCACGACGCCACCTACCGACGCGCAGGGGTACTGCTGACGAAAACATTCCGGATCCAGTCTGACGCCTGGGGATATTCTAAGGTAAGGAATCTATCACTACTAATGTTTCTTACAGATATATCGTTACCGAAGGTAAGTAACTTGTCCGTCAGCCGCCGCTGGCACTTAGGTCCCTGGTGTTGAAACAGGGAGTCAGCCGATTGGCCCTTGGAGTCACTACTTCGGTCTGGGTCTTGGGAGTGACATTTCCACGAGCCAAGCACCACAAGGACACTCCTCTCTTCAGTAGCCTAATGAGCAGTAGGTGCAGTCCAGCAGTTGGTTCAGCCTTTCTTGCCAGGTCCAGGGGTCAGTCGATCTGTCTTTCTTCGATCCTCTCTCCAGTCCATATGTGATCTGAGGTTCAGGGTGCCAGGGGGGTGATATTTATGTCCTGAAAGTCCCCTGGGGATTAATGTGGCCACTAGCCAATAGGCTCCCTCCCACCTTGTGACGACTTCCAGTTATGTGTGGCATCTAGCAATCCCAGAGTGCACTATTGTACCTACGCTCAAGATGTCTGAACCCTTCCTCAGTCGTCAGGAGCTTGGTAGCCCACCCTAGAGGTGTGACTACCTGTGGGCTACATGCCCACAGAAAAAACGGTTTGGCTACTGGTTTCCCCACTTTGTTCCCGCCACTAGCCCATCTACTTGATCAAAGGGGCAGCCCTTCTCGAGCGTGATCAGCACTTGCACATCAAAAGCAGCTTCTCCTTTGAAGCTTACCTTTTGGGCCAACGCCCTGTGTGGCTTCATGCAAAGGGGAGGTAACACCTCCCTCTGTGGCAGGCTTGGTCAGACTGGCCTATAAGGCAATCAGGCAGTGCCCGATGGGCTGGCCTGACAGATCAGTGTGGGCTGTTTTTTTAAGCAGTTGTGGGCTGGTTTATTTTACCAGGTGGGCCAATTTTTACTGTTGATTTCTCTGATATTGCCACTTTTTTTTAGCTATTTGCTTTGCTAATAATGATGGCTACTTTTGTTTGGGTGCCCGGCCCATTTTTTGTCCCAGTTCAACCCTGCAAGGAACTCTATTTTCCTGAGCCTGGGAGTCGTTCTCACGACTCCCCAGGAAGGCAAAAGTCTGTCTTTTGGGCAGCAGCTGTGAAAGGCCATCAGATAAAATGGGCAACAGAGTGGCAATTTTCTAAAAGTTGCCTTTTCTTAAAAGTGACAATAAATTTGACTTGAACATCAAGTCAGTTTCATGCCACAATTAATTTGATATCTGGAAGTATCCATTTTGGTAGTCCCATTCAAAAGTTAGCAGGACAGATGTCAGCCTGTAACTCTGTACTAGCCAATGGGGATACTAGCTTTTCCAGAGTAAAATAACAATTTGGACTTTTTAATGTTAGGACATATTAAAGTACATGTTCCACTTAATAATAAACTGCTCCCTGCCTTAGGGCTCTATAGGCCTTCCATAGGGGAGAATTATATATATTGTCAAGGTAAGAGGGGGCTTTGCCATTGGTTAAATTGCTAAGTCGAAATAGCAGTTTAAAACTGCTCTTACAGGCTGCAGTGGCACGCTGGGAGCCACTTTGTACTTTGTCACTTGCAAGGTGGCACCATACGTGCTGCAGCCATGGGCCGACACTGTAACTTACATGCCCTGGGTACCTGTAGTACCATATACTAGGAAATTATGAGTAAGTCAGCTTATGCCAATTGGGGGTAACCAATTTAACGTTCTCTTTGTAAGAGGTTAGCGCACTGGCATTGAGGTCTGGTTAGCAGGCCTCAGTGAAGGGAGTAAGACCTCCGACCCTCGGTCTGGGTCCACTCTCTCCCTGCAGCTCCGCTGTGCCGTCTCTTGCCTCCAGACCCCGACCTCCTCCTTGGGAGGTTCGAGGCTGCTGCCCGCTCCAACTGGGACCAGACTGCCTGCAACCACCGTAACCTTTCTCAGCCGTTTTTTTTCTTAATTTTTTTCCCTGTTGTGCCACTGTTATTGTGCCCATCTGTGTCTTGCTCTAATTCCACCACTGTTTTTATTTTCTCGTGCCTGCCTGTTCCTTTTGCCTTTTGCCGCTGCTGCCCCTGCGGCCCCTCCCCCCCAGAATTCCCCCCCAGAATTCCCCTGCTCCCGCCTCCCAGCCTCTCCTCCCTCCCACCTCCCCTACTTAATAGCGGCCGCTGCGCGGTTGCGCAGCGGGCACGCCAAAGGCAAGCCCGTCTGCACCCGTCCGCGACCCGACCGCGGCCAGCGCCAGGAACACTGGACCTCCCACTACCCATCGCTACGACACCACCACCCTCCTCGCACTCAACCCTGGAAGACTTAGAGAATGCCAACAGGCCTCTCCGAACACGACCCACAGCCAGTTCTCCTGCCTCCACTGCCGCCAGACCCTCACCTCCACCCCGGCCTCCAACACCGCCGACGCCAGCACCGGCGACACTCTAAAATGCATCCTCCTCAACGTATGCTCCATACACAAACACGCCATGGAAATCTGGAACCTACTCGACTCTCTCTCGCCCGACATTGCCTTCTTCCCAGAGACCTGGACCAACGCATCCTCCGCCCCCGACATCAGCACCGCCATCCCAGACAGATACAAGATCCAGAGGAAAGACCGCCCCAACCACCCAGGAGGGGGCCTCGCCATCACCCACAAGAGCACCCTCCGCCTCACCACCTCCAGCGAAACCTTCCCCTCCGCCGAACACCTGCACTTCCAGATCCAGACCACCCCCAAAGCCACACTCCGAGGAACCCTCGTCTACAGACCCCCGGCCCCCGAACACCCTTCGCCACCACCATCACTGACTTCATCGCACCCCACGCCATCGCCTCAACAAACTACATACTCATTGGAGACCTGAACTTCCACCTCGACAACACCAGCGACCCCAACTCCACTATCCTTCGTGACAACCTCGCCTGCATCGGACTTAAACAACTCGTCAACACACCAACCCACAGAGCAGGACACACCCTCGACCCCATCTTCGCGGCAGGAAACAGCGCCCAATTCAGCCACACAATGTAGCCGCCATGGACCGACCACCACTGCGTACACTTCACCATCAACAAACCCAAGGCACCCAAACCAGCCCCATGCCCACCACGAAGGAACTGGAGCAAGGTTACTGACGAGCAACTTAACTCCACCCTCACCCGAGACAACCACACCTGGGCACCCGACGCAAACGACGCAGCCAAATAACTCCACACCTGGATCTCCAACTGCGCAGACGAGCTTGCCCCGCTACGCAACCCCGACAGACAACGCCCCAGGAAAGCCGCCTGGTTCACCACCGCTCTCCAAGAAGCCAGACGCACCTGCAGACGCCTGGAGAAGAACTGGAGAAACACCAAGACAACCGAATACCACACCACCTACAAGGACGCCATGACGGACTACCACAACCAGATCAGAGCCACCAAGAGGAACTTCATCCACAACAAAATCTTGGCCAACTCCAAGGAACTTTTCAGTGTCATTCAAGAATTCACCAACCCACGCAGCGAAGCCACAGCCATCACCCCATCCCAAGACCTCTGCGACAAGCTTGGAACCTATTTCCACCTCAAGATCAAAAACCTCTACGACAACTTCATCGACCATCCACCAGGTGCCACAGACGGCCACCCGCCCCCCAGAAACACCAGCCAGCCCACCATCTCCAACTGGACACCGATCACGGCCGAAGACACAGCCTCGACCATGAAAAGCATCCACTCTGGGGCCCCCACCGACCCCTGCCCCCCTCACATCTACCACAGAGCCGCAGCCGCCATCGCACCCGAACTACAACGCACCATCAACACCACCTTCAAAACAGGCACCTTCCCAGACAACTGGAAGCGCGCAGAAGTCAGACCCCTGCTCAAGAAGCCCACAGCTGACCCCACCGACCTCAAGAACTATCGGCCCATCTCGCTCCTCCCCTTCGCAGCCAAAGTTGCAGAGAAAACAGTCAACAGGAAACTGACACGATTCATTGAAGAGAACGCCATCCTCGACCCGTCCCAACCCGGATTCCGAAGCAACCACTGCACAGAGACCGCCCTACTCGCCGCCACAGACGACATCCGCACCCTCCTGGACCAAGGCCACTCCACAGCCCTCATCCTACTCGACCTATCAGCGGCCTTCGACACCGTCTCCCACCGCACACTAGTCGCCAGACTACACGAAGCAGGTATACAAGGAACAGCCCTGGACTGGATCCGATCATTCCTCACCGGAAGAAGCCAAAGGATCAGACTCCCACCCTTCCTCTCCGACCCCACGATAATCACCTGCGGAGTCCCACAGGGTTCATCACTGAGCCCCACCCTCTTCAACATCTACATGGCCCCCCTCACAGCCATCATCCGACAACACAGCCTCAACATCGCATCCTACGCCGACGACACCCAGCTCATCCTCTCCCTCACCAAAGACCCCATCACTGCCAAACTCAACTTCCAGAAAGGAATGCAAGACGTCGCAGTCTGGATGACCAACAGCTGCCTGAAGCTCAACGCCGAGAAGACAGAAGTCCTCGTCCTCTGTACCACCCCTTCTGCATGGGACAGCACTTGGTGGCCGACCGCCCTCGGAAGCCCACCTACCACCTAAGACCACGCCAAGAACCTCGGCATCGTACTCGACTCATCACTCACCATGAACCGACAGGTCAACGCCGTCACCTCCAGCTGCTTCAACACCCTCCGCATCCTCCGCAAGACCTTCAAGTGGATCCCCCCTGAGTCAAGGAAGACAGTCACCCAACCACTCATCACCAGCAGACTGGACTATGGAAGCGCACTCTACGCCGGCATCAACAAGTCCCTACTCCGCAAACTCCAGACAATACAGAACACCGCCTCCAGACTCGTCCTCGGCATCCCCCGACACGAACACATCAGCCAACACCTATGAAGTCTCCACTGGCTCCCCGTGGAGAAAAGAGTCACTTTCAAAATCCTCACTCATGCCTATAAATGCCTCCACAACAACGGACCCAAATACCTCAACGACAGAATCAACTTCCACGTACCCAAAAGAAACCTTCGATCTTCCAACCTCGCACTGGCCGAAACCCCGCGCATCCACAGAGCCTGAGCAGGCGGAAGATCCTTCTCTCACATTGCAGCCAAGACCTGGAACGAGCTACCGGCAGACATCATCTGAACACCTTCAGGAAGACCCTCAAGACCTGGCTCTTCGGCTAAACAGATCTGCGCCCCCCCCCCCAGCGCCTTGAGACCCTCACGGGTGAGTAGCGCGCTTACAATTCCCTGATTGATTGATTGAGTCAAAAAAACAGCTTCATCAGTCCAAAACTTTGGGGTGATAATGCAAAAATAGGCATTTTCTTACAGTATACATATATGTGTTCTTATATACAAAAGTGACTGAGTGACTTCCTAGAGCTCTGAATAACCCTGAGGGTCTTGTGGTCATATATATGTGTCCTACACAACATGTGCAGAGCCAATCCATGGAGACCTACAAATGGCTTTGACAGATCTACTTAAAATCCTAAACCCTCTCAGGCAGAGCTCCTTCCCAGCGTTACATTTCCACTAGAACAGAACCCATATCGGGGATATTAACCACTTTTGTTTTTTAAAGTGCATATAATGTATTTCATTCATCATGATTTATTTATGCTTCTATATGGACAAAATGTCGTCAAGATGAAAATATTTTTAAGTAAGGACATGAGAGACTTGCATTAGTCCTCAATTACTACTGAAAAGCTACTCAAAGCTCGTGTTTGGACAAGCAAAGAGCCCAGCATGAAATTGCCACATTGAACATTTTATAACCCCTTTTATTATTTTAATTTCCATCATCCTGTTAAACTCGAATGCAAGACTATTTACAAACACCTACATTAATGTGCAATTCCTCAACATATTTTAGGCCTCACTCATGCAGCAGGACACACCCTGTATCTTGGATCCTGATAAAAGTCTTCCATCAAGGATGCGGTGGTCCCAACATCACCTCGCATGCATCACCAGACATGAATTGCGATGCAACGGCCATTTTTGTTTGTTTTATTTACCATTCAAAAATTGCAGAGGCCATCTTAGACTTGTAATTAGAAAAACCTCAAGAGTGAGCAAAAGCACACTTTTTTCTAGAAAGGAACAGCCCGGCAGCAAGTTGCAGCTGCTAGACCCTCCAGTTTGTGTGTATGCATGTTTTATTTTTTTATTTTATTTTATTAGATGAGGAGGTTGATTGCTGGTGGAGCAGGCAGGGGGTCGAATGAGCAGTACGGGGAGCAACCGAGGAGCTGGATATAGGGGAAAGTAAAAAAAACCTGAGTGGGACCGAGATGAGATAGGAGAAGCAAGAGATGGCCTGGATAGGGCAGGGAAGGGCAACACAGACAGTGCAGTGGGCACTGTAATGTAAGCAGTGGAAGGATACAGGTCGTCCAGTTGAAAGGAAGGTAAAGAAACTATGCTCCGGGGGGAGGGACAAGCACAAGAAAAGGAAGGAAAACCATTGAAAAAAGCAAGAAAATGAGAGTACCAGCAAAGACAACCAGTGTTAAGCAATGGGCTGTTCAAATCCCCACTCTAAGTAAAGGTATTACATTAGTTCTTGAACAACAGGCAGCTAAAAGCTGTCTGTAGGTCACATAGAAAAACCTCTAAAGCCCACATCAGAACCAAGCAGTCCCATTTGTTTTTACTCAGTTACAGGAATTTAAAGACTGACTTAACCAGCAGAACGCAAACGACATCTTATACCTGAAATGAAACGCTATTTACACCTAGTTTTAATAATAGAAACTGATCTGTGGAAAATAAAGAAAATATTTGTTATAGTCGTGAATGAATTCGCAGACTCTTCTGCTCTCTAGCCCATTATTAAAACATCACAGTCTTTATTAACCCCTAACTTTCTGGACCGGTTTCCGACAGCTTGACCTGGTTCGTGTTGGAAGCCTCGGGGGAGGGGTGGGGGTGGTGCTCCCTTCCTTTAAGGATCTTGCTTCCCAAACTGCTTTAAGAAAAAAAAGTTCCTGTTTGGAAATGTAAACATACCTTGCAGGCCGCCATCCTTGTTTGTAGCCATTCACAAAGATTCACAAATTGTGAAATGCCTATTTAATATTACTTAGTCATATTGGCCCCTTGGTAAATGGTGAGTTTGCTAATTCACTTAGTAGTACATTGGTCGGTTCACAAAATCAGAGTCCATTTACAAAGTGGGTGCCCACTTTGTGACCGTTTTCTGTGAATGGATTTTTAGTATATCTGGCCCATAGTTCCCATTGGAAAAGAAAACCTTCCACCCATCACCTGGGTGCCTCAGTTTGGGATGTTTGTACTGTCTCTGGACCAGACTGTTATTTGCACCTGTCTCCTCTCCTCTGTTTTTGCTCCTGTTCACTGGTAACAGTAAGAAGGGCTAAGGCTATAAGGAAGAGTGTAACTAAGGCAATAAAGTATGCACTTAGTTTCCGTTGCAAGATTATGACCTACGTCTTGTCCAGTGACTATTGGACTTCGGGAGTTTTAATCCGATATAGGAAAACTGGCAGTCTCACTGAGACATCTCGTGAGATTTTGATAAAAGAAACAGAAACGCCCTTTAACATTACTACTAATCTATTAGTTTCTTAGGGTAAAGGAAGCTGCTAGTCCTACCTTCTCCAGGCAAGTGTAGGAGGCCTTATTGGGTAATATACTTTCTCCTGCAGCGTGTGCACTGAAGGTGGTGCTGGAGTCGAGTACAAGGCAAGGGTCATTGCTCAAGCAATGGTGGCATGTCCTAGCCATGTTTTACATTTTTGTTCGTATGGTCCTCCTCATAGCTTCTGATTAGAATCCCAATGTACTTTCTATTGGTCTTCGAAAGTGCACTGCTTCATGCTTAAAGTGTCCCCTTCACTCCAAACCTATCCTTAGATCACCCCAAAACCCCTTGTTTACCTTCACCCAAAGGCTTCTCTTTTTTAATGACTATGCTATTTTCTACTCATTTCACAGTGAGGAGCTTAACTCCTAGGATCTTTCTGTGTCTAAGAGGAGCACTGGAGCGACAGTTTTTCTCACCTCCCAATCACTCTCCTAGAGTGAGGAGGGAATGTAGGGGAGTCCACAGATATCTACTTTAGCAAGAGGAAGATAGTGGCCAAGATAGTCTTCTAAAGGTTTTCCCCCTCCTACTATGCAAAGGATCATCTTCCTTTCTGTCCTTCGGGGGGACTAATATTCAAAGCCAGACTCTTTTTCAAGTAATTTTCAGTCTTCTGTTCATGTTTTTGCATTGACTACAGTAATTTTCCTCCAGCTTTGAAGAGCGTTTATTTGGACGTTAAAGTCTTCAATGATGGGGGAATGATGAAATATCCTACTTTAGAAAAGTGATATCCCAGTATACCAATTACGTCGGCTACAATTGGTGCAGAACCAAGCGGCCAGGCTTATTCATGGTCAGCCTAAGCACCACCATGTGAAACCATTGTTGAAGAGCCTCCATTGGCTCCCTGTGACCCAACGCTGCCTCTTCAAGTTAGGCTGTACCATCTATAAAGCCCTCTCTGGACACGGCCCGGCCTTTATCGCCTGAAAGATACAGCGATATGCTCCTTCCAGCGATTTACGTTCCTCTTATAAGAACCTGTTGATCTCCAGCTCCTTTAAACGGAAGAAACATGGGGGCCTCAGATTCTCGACCCTGGCACCTCAATTTTGGAACCCTCTTCCTCTTGAACTGCGCTTGGCCACCTCTTACACCCAGTTCAGGAAACTACTTAAAACATGGCTATTCTCCCAGGCTTACAATTAAACCTACTGTCTAGTGTTTGAAACCGTCCCAGCTCAGCGCCAAGAAACCGCTCGGTGTACGTGCGCTTAACAAGTCACTTTAACATAACATATTATAGTGCTCTAGCCCGTGCTTAAAAACTTCAGCTTTCAAACTAACATTAAAGTAAGCCTTTGTAACCGAAGTTGGTTGAGAATACATTTTAATGTGCGTATCAATGCTTTGGAGTGGTCTCTCATTTCTACCATAACAAGAGCATTCAAGCACTTGGCAGCACTTACCACCACGGAGCCGGATCAACAGGCCCCTCACCTGTTGGAACTTTGATGGAACTTTCGATGGACCTTTGACGATGCCCCCTGGGCAGATACCAATACTGTTTGTACTTACCTCGGTGCACGAGCAACCTTGGCCGATGCCCGGTGGAGCTGTCATATGCAGCTATAGAGGAGTCTGGCCCCGGTTTCACCCCCTCGGCCGTCACCTACCCAGCCGGTCATCTGACATTGTTTTCCTCGTTTCCCCGTTGTGTTTCCTTCCCTCCCCCTCCCTCCGTGATTCTTTGATTTAATTGATGTAACTATGTAACCTGCTGATCCTCATGTAAAGCGCTCTGATACCTCCGGGTCTAGCCAGCGCTATATAAAACTTTTCAAATAAATAAAATAAATAAATTACCGGTCCTTTGGTTAGGCCCATACCTACCGACTAGACGTCTGATACTCATATAGACATATACATGTAGCTCTGAACCTAGACACATTTCTCCCATAGGGTAAAAGTGCCCACTGCCCGTCCTCTATGAGTGTACGCCTGCGGGACCTGACTGAAAACTAAAATCTGCAGAAATTTACGAACATCCCCCACTCTACAGGAGAGCAGTGCTAGAATGGGGTAGAAGGGACTTAAGTATGTCATGGCAGCCAATTCTTCACTTTAAACAGCACCCTAGCTTGCAGCCCACCGGGAAAATGCCACAGTGGCACAAGGCTCTGTCTGACACAGGGAGCCCACTTTTAAGTATAAAATCTTTAAAATAAAAAAAACACAACCACAACTGGTGATAAAAAGCTCATGTTCAGGTGATAGCCAAGTAGTTCCCTATAGACCACGAGTAAATCATCATGGCATAAAATGTGCATGGAGGTGTATGTAATTTGCACAGAAAATAGCATTCTTCACACAAAAGCACATTTTCTAGGGAATTAGTTAGAGGATAAGTTATGTGAGGAAAACGCTAATCTGCAGTTGGTTTATTTAGGCTGCAAATCGCACGAATCACAGCACCAAGATGCCATGACCACCGTTCCACGTGTGATATGAAGAGAAGCTATTCACAGGTGGCTCTCACTGACGCCATTAAAATTGAGAACAAGTGAGCCCCTACCTGGCAGCCTGGCACGGTTTAATGGCAAAGCACTCTCAACGCCTCCCATGATGAGAGTTCCGTCTCCTTTAAGAGTGGGCTTGGGTTCTGATATACAGGTTTTCAGGATGTGCTCTAATGGCTAGAGCGGTCGAACTCGAAGCTGGGGAACTCGGCAACGACGCTCAACATCCTGTGATTCTGGGCAAATCACTTAATCTCCCTGTGCCTAAAAAAATGAACGTGTCCGTCTGTAACGCAACTGGTGCTCTTGTAAAGCGCTCTGATACCTTCGGGTCGCGTTCGATCTATATTAAACTAAAAAAAAAAAAAGTAAGGAGCGTAATCTGCTCATTTACAAATTGCAATTAATTTCCTGCAGTAGACGTGTGTGACTGTCCGCCTCTAGAAGGCGCAGTACGTTTATGAGGCTGGGATGGAGGCCAGTGCTCACGCTGACCTTTTCATAATTTTTTTAAACAAAATTTTTATCTATGAGCTAACTCGACATCAGCATCAATCTCTCTACTTTTCATCCATGCAATTTAGTGTTTGCCTGGAGCCCTGCTCGCGCCACTTAAAATGTACGAGTCTGCTTCGGGGTTAGCTCGTTGGAAATGTTAAGTAATGTACGAGTTTGATGTGACTGCACAGTGCATATTTTAAATGCCACTGGGTTATGGTAATGATGTGTTATTACTATATAATTTTTCTCCCTCTCACCCCCTTCTCACCCTTTGTTCCTCTTCAGTTTGTTTTTACATATAACTAAAGCCTGGAATTAGCCTGTGTTTAACATCCCCGTTTTGAGAGGAGTGAGACACAAGGAGGCACCCAGAGAGTTTTAAGGCATTTGCAAAGTGGGCTCTGGCCCAGGGCCCCAGCCTTTCAGGGGCCCCTTGATACAGCCATCTCCGTTCTGCAGAGTCTTGCCCTCATGACCTTGAATAATGCTTAAACAGATTGTTTTAAATGTCGTTTTCCCTTAATTTATTTTTAATGTGGGTGATATGTGAGAATCCATTACAGACAATTTGCAGAAAAATGTTAGTTTCAATCAACAGCCATAAAAACAAGTTTCTTTTAGATCACAACAGGACCTCACATATAAGAAATGGGAGGGTGTCACAGAGATTATTTGCCGTAATATTATTGAGCTGCTGCTGTGTTACAATATTGAAAACCCACATCACTATCCCTGAATATTAGATGTAAACACATTAAGAATTTGGACAAGTGTGCCAGTGCGCTATCAGTGACATGGTCAAAAAGAACATGAAAGTGCTAAAATTGGATCATAAATTCAAAGCTGTTCCGAACAGGGGCCCCCAAAATCTGTTTGGCCCTGGCCCCCAAAATCCTTAAGATGTCCTTGGAGGCACCGTACACTAGTACATGGGGAAGCCTGCAAGCTAGCTTCCCAGGCCCATTTTCCCTCTCTGTCCTGGCCATCAGGCTGCTTACTCCTTCATTTCTGTGACCTCCTGTGTGTGACCCTGTTGCCAGGCCCGGCCTTCCGGTTTATTCCACTGGTTATTTTCGGTAGGTCGCAGCTACTGGAGGCCGATTTTTGAGGGCAGGGGGCCGCTGCTGGCTCCTCTGCCGCTTTCTCCAGCTCCCTTGGGAAATTACAGTCTGCGCTTTAGATGAGGGAGTGGGAAGAGAAAGATGAATGAGAAAAGGAGAGAGAGAAATTAGGACGAATGGAGTGAAGCTAGTTTAAACATTATTGCCAGGGCTGCTTTTTGTCCCTCAGTGCGGCCCTGCCTGTTGCCCTCTCTCCTTCACACTCTGTTGTTTGTTTCCCAAGAGCCAACCTAGACCCTCTGCCATTTTAGGTTCACCTCACTGCTGTAGTAGAGTGGGAACCTGTCGGATTGTGGTCGCTTCAGCTACTCTAGAACGAGGATCCAGGCCCTCCCCAGAGAATTGTTCCTACAGTGTCCCGCTACCATGTATAAAGACCCTGGGGTACAGCTGGCGGCTCCAACATATTCCGTGACCTTATCTTCTGTGGTGGCAAATACGTGGTAGATAGTTTTAGCTGCCTCGATGATATTTCACATATCTTTTGTTTGTGGATGGAACTTTAGTTGTTGGTGAGTACTGGAGGGTACTAAGATTTAGTGTTTTAATGTGGATCGTATTTTCATGTTGGAGTGGAAGTCTGTGTTGGCTTTAAGAGTGCTGCTGGGGGTTTCTTTGAGTGAGTTGGCATTGGTTATGAAGTAGATGTTGGATGTGGGTTGTATGGTAGAGAGAGAAAGGGTTATTTAAACTGAGCCACTCCTGGTCCCCTTACAATATATAGATAAACAATCAAAGAGTGATTCCAGATTACTGTCTTGAACAGGGCAAAGGAGTCACATTAGTTTTTAAGAAGAACCCTCACTCACCAACCTAGTTGGTGACATGCTTCATCATAGGGTTCCCACCCGAGGGGCCGAATGTCTCTCGGGTGTGCTACAACGCCTGATTACAGCGGAGCAGGTTTTGATTGAATGTGAAGAGTGAGTGATAAGTGACACTGTGAATATTAAAATTGCCTTTACTTGTCCTAAATAATTTTTAATGTTGGAAAAGTAGGGCAAGATTAAAACAGACGAAAGTGGATGTCTCACTTTAACCAGTGAAGACATCCACTTTCGCCTGTTTTAATCTTGCCCTACTTTTCCAACATTAAAAATTATTTAGGACAAGTAAAGGCAATTTTAATATTCACAGTGTCACTGATCACTCACTCTTCACATTCAATCAAAACCTGCTCCGCTGTAATCGAGCGTCGTAGCACACCCGAGAGGCATTCGGCCCCTCGGGTGGGAACCCTATGATGAAGCATGTCACCAACTAGGTTGGTGAGTGAGGGTTCTTCTTAAAAACTAATGTGACTCCTTTTGCCCTGTTCAAGACAGTAATTCGGAATCACTCTTTCAAGGTTGATAGGATAAACCAGAGCAAACACAATTAGATGATGGACGGAGTGCTGAAACGTTTCACCCACTCACCCCCAGTCAAGAGATCTGGGTATAATCCATTGATCTTTTGCTCACTATGCCACCCCGGTTTGGACCCAACCATATGCAAATCAGTTTGACCCTACTCCTCATGGGAACTGTCCAGCCTGAACTGCCAGGCCCTCCCTGGACCAGAAATAGCATCCTGATACCAGTTTCGGGGTATCACCACTTATCAGCCAGGCCCCAAGTGGTCAAGGGTATGCCCAGACATGGGTCCCTTGCTCGCTGTGCCTCTGGATTCAAGCTAGCCTGGCTGATGAGGGGTGATACCCCGAAACCAGTCTCAGGATGCTTGTTCCTGTCCAGGGAGGACCTGGCTTGGCAGTTCGGGCTGGACTGTTCCCATGAGGAGCAGGGTCAAGACTGATTTGCATTTGGATGGGTCTAGATTGGGGTGGCATGGTGAGCAAAAAAATGATGGATTAAACCCAGATCTCTTGACTGGGGGTGAGTGGTTGAAAAGTTTCAGCACTCCGTCCATCATCTTGTTGTGTTTTGGTTGATAGGATAAGTACATCAAGTTTGAGTGAGTGTGGGGGGGCATGGCCGAACAAGATGGCCATACGGTCGTAACTTACGGAGCTCCCGCTGGCAGAAAAGTGATCCGTCATCATCCTGGTGCACAAATTAGGCATCTACCCCGTAATCGGCGTCCCGAAACACGGACGAAGAAACGGAGCAGCTTGGGAATCCTAAAAAGTACGGCTGTGCGAAGAGAATGGCGAACTCCGGCCCGGCTCCGTGAGCGGCGCCATCTTGGAGGCGAGGAGCCGAGACGCGGAGATCGGCGAGCCCACTACCCTGGGGAGGTATACTGGGCGTGCGGGACCCGGTACAAGAGGTGCGGGTCAAGTACAGAGAGGTGTGGCCGGCGGTGTCGAGAGGGCGCCGGATAGCCGTGACAGTGTGGGGCGTCGGCTGGAAATACTGTAAGCCGCACGGAGCACCCGCAGGAGAAACGTGTGTGCGGAGACGAGGGTTTCTGCGTGTGACTGGAAGACGGAGTCCCCAAGCATTGATGGACTTCACAGGTACAGCGTGTGATATGAGAAGCAGCAGCGTGGTGGCCTTCTGAATGCCCTAGGGTGTGCCTGGCCCTTTGGGAAAGCTGGAACCCGGGGTAATTACTTGGTGCCTCAAGACTGACGGCGCGGAAGGCCTGCCGCGGTGATTATAGGCAACGATAAGCGGTGAACAACAGGGCCTGTAACAAGGAGTTTCACAGGGGCCGTGGGGGCTGTGGGAGATAACGTGGACAGAGAGAGAAAAGGAGACAGACTTGGATGATGGCACAGGAGCGGTAATCCATGGGCCCATGCAGCATCTAAGGTGTTACCAGTGAGCCCAGCTTAAAGGTCAGAAGATCCCTGGACCATATAGGGAATAAGTTGGAGCCTCAACCAATAAGATCTGTTGCGGAAGATATTTATTTAAAGCCCCACACGGAGGGTGGTACCGATAGGGGCAGACAGAGCGAGACTCAGATGGGCATCCCTTGCGAAGAGGAATAAGGTATTCATGTTGAACTAAGACCCGGAATTCTTTACCTACTAAGGGCACCCTATAGCGGTGCAAGTACTTTGTATACTAAACAAGTCAGAAGGAAGAATTGAGCTCTAAGTCTGAAACGTAAGAAATTTCAGCGGGACCAAAGGGGCTTACTGAACCGCAGAAAGGCATAGGGAGTCCGGATTTGGAGGAGGAAGTGGGTTTGTTTCCTTCATCTGGAGTGGGGACCTGCAAGATAACCGGAGCTCTATCATGGTGAAGGGGCAAGGCAACCGTGTACAAGCTAACAAAATCTCTAATTATGCGCAACCATGCCCACCGGAGCAAATGCAACACAGAGAGGACGCAGAGTTGCAGAGAGAGGAGGCCGGGCACTTGGAAGTTCCAGACCCATCGCTGGCGGACATCATGGCTGCCATACAATCTACCAGGAATGACATGGTTAACAAAATCGATGCGGTGGCCATTGACGTCAATTTATTGAGATGTGACTTACGCAAAGTGTCTGGCAGGGTCACTGCAAATGAACAAAATGTCGAGGCCCTTCAGGCGGAAGTAAAGAAACTGAAGGAGACGGTTTCAGATTTCTCCAAACGGGTGACTACTCTCGATGAGAGGGCCAAAGATCAGGAGGGGCGATCAAGGAGGAATAACCTGAGTTTCGTGGGGTTTCCGGAGCGTGCGTAGGGACTCTTTGCGGAACTGTTTCTGGAGGATTGGATAGTCAAAACACTGGCTCCTAAAAGACTGTCGAAGTTTTTTAATATAGAGAGGGCGCACAGAGTGCTGGTCCCGCCTCCGCGACCTGGAGCACACGAGCCATAATTGCACGTTTTTTCAACTATCAGGATAGGGCCATAATACTTAAGGCCACCCGACAGGGAGAAACGCCGTCCTATGAAGGGCACCGTATTGCCATTTTCCCGGACTAAACGCAACGTGTGCAAGACCAAAGACGAACATTCCTAGCGGTTAAAAGGAGGTTGCGAGATGAAGGATTCAAATACAGCCTTTTGTTTCCTGCTAAGTTGAGAATTGAACATAACGGAAGAGCGTTGTTTTTTCTATCGGCGGCAGCGGACTGGTTGGATGGTCTGGGGGACAGGGCACTCGGAGAGGCAGAGTCTTCCAGGGATCAGCCCAAGCAAAGCCCGCTGAACGGAAAGACTCTCAAGGCAGCCTGGCCACCAAGACACAGCAGACCTCGGCGGTCACTTCAGGTCGGGTCCGGGTGGGCTCAGACGGAACTCTACGTGTGGCTGATCCCTCTTCGGAGTCTGTTACATCTACACAGGATCAGCCAGTGATCCTACATGTCTCCAAACGAATGGATCCTGAAGGGTCATCGGAGAGAAAAGGACTTCTAACAGGCACAGATAAGTCATGTGGGATCTGTTGGGAGGGGGTTTAGATGCAAAGGTAAGGTTTATCATGTCATATGTCTACTGCTGGCGGGGTGGACACGCCCCTATCAGAGGTTGAGGCATGTACAAGGAGCTGGAGAGTTATTTCTCGCACCTCGACAATGGCCTTACCACCTGCAAACCACTTAAAATCCGAAACTTCAAGGTTTTATTACACGATGCCAGCTGGTGTTGTTGAGAGTGTTATTGTTTATACTAAACTGACTGACTATTGTATTGGAAGAAATTGGGAGGGATGGTATGGGGCGGGGGAGGCGGCTCCTGACACCTTGTCAAGGGCGACTGGGGGTCGCACCACTGCCCAAGCGGTGGGGGGTAAGAATATGGGGTTCGAAAGGGAAGGGTTTCAAAGGGAGGGGGAGGGGATTTAAGTTCACTAATGGTTTAGTTGTATCAGCGTCACACTTCAGGAGGATTTGGATGTGGGAACAATGGACAAAAGAAAAGAAGTTTCTGATATGGCAACTGTGGTTCCCTCCATGATTAAGCTAGTTACTTGGAATGTGCGGGGATTGGCAATGTTAAACAAGCGGAGATTGGTGTTTTCTTATGTAAAGCGTTATAAGATTGCCGTTGCATATTTGCAGGAAACTCATGTATGGGGGGATACGATATCATGTTTAAAACGAAGGTGGAGGGGGCAGCTCTATGCAACGTCCTATTCTGGGTTCGCCCGGGGGGCTCTTATTTGGGTCGCCCCTGGGGTGCCGTTCCAGCATCTGCATCATGTTGTAGACCCGGAGGGTCGATTTGTTATCCTGCATGGAAGGCTGGACGGGTGGGAGATCTGTATTATTAATGTGTATGCTCCCAACTCGGACTGTCCGTTTTTTTTTTTCCTGCGGTGGTAGCCACAGCAACCCCATACCTAGGGGACAGAGTGATTCTGTTGGGTGACGTTAACTGTGTGCTTGATGGGGAATTAGATCGGGAGCCCCCCAGACAGAACACCAAACCAAGACTCACAGGAACGCTGAGAGACACATTGCTGGGATTGGGGCTGAGAGATGTTTGGAAAAGTAGGAATCCGATGGGGAGGGCTTTTTCCTGTTATACGCCCGCATCCAACACTCCTAGTCGGATAGACCAGTGTTTTTTAACTGATGAGATGATCCCGGAAGTTCAAGACATATCCTACTTACCCAGATATATTTCGGATCATTCCCCAGGGCTACTTACGCTGGGTTTAAGATGACCACGACCGGCGATACCGACATGGAGACTGCAGGTGGAGGCATTATCGGACCCACCATTTATTAAGACAATCAAGGAGGGACTTTCTAATTATTTTAGGGAGTACTGGGGGACGGTGGCCAGAAGGGCTATGGAATGGGAAGCGATGAAGGTAGTGGTGAGGGGTCTATGTATAAAAGCTTCCTATTGAGTGAGACAGCAAATGGAGAGAGATGTGAAACTGAGGAAAGAGAATTACAGAGGTTAGAGTCCCTGCTTCATACACATACCCAACATATAGTGGAGTGGAGTGAGGTCCGCAGGGTCCTGATGGAATCCCTTCAGCGCCTAGGTAAATATAACCGAGTGCCATATAGGCAGCGGCTCCACATGGAGGGGGACAGATCAGGAGTGTTGCTTGCGAAACTGATGAAAAACGAGAAACCAACACCCCCCCCCCCATTGTACAAATGATGGATTCACAAGGGGACACGGTATAAAAACAGGCAGCAATATTAGAGGTGCTAACGGCACATATGGAAAAGGTATATGCCTCTGGGGTCTATCCTCCATTGGAGAGAATAAATGAGTTCCTCTCGACGGTGCACCTGCCATGCCTAGATGGTGAGGTGGGAGACGGACTTGAAGACCCAATCACTAGAGAGGAAATCCTGAGTGCGATTCAAAGATTAAAACCCGCAAAAAGTCCGGGCTCTGACGGTTTACCGCCAGAATTCTTTAGGACATATGCTCCCCTTCTGGTTGACCACCTCTTAGAGGTATATAATGAAGCTCTGCAGCAACGGATCCTGCCAGCTAGTATGAGGGAGGCTATGGTCATTATGATCCCCAAACCCAACAGAGACCCCCAGTCATCGAAGTCATATAGACCGATCTCGCTTCTTAATATGGATATGAAAATTCTAAGTGGGGTGATGGCACAACGCCTTTTACCTCATATGCCCTACTTGATCCACCCCAATCAATCGGGATTTATCCCCAAACGTAGTACTGCAAATAATCTCAGAAGATTGGCCTTGGTGTGGCATTCCCCTAAAATTGGACAGGAAGAGCACGCGGTAGCATTGCTCAATATCGAACAAGCTTTTGATTCTGTGGATTGGGGGTATGTTTGGGCAGTACTGAGGGCAATGGGGCTGGGACCAAAGTTTCTAAATTGGCTTCAACTAATTTATCCTGCTCCACGAGCTAGGTTACGAAAAGGGGGATTGATATCCCGAACCTTTGCACTGCAGAGGGGTACCAGGCAGGGGTGTCCATTGTCGCCTCTATTATTCGCGGCAGCCATGGAGCCGCTGGGGGAGGCCTTACGACGTCGATTGGAGATATGGGGGATACGATTAGGAGATACAAATCACGTGGTGTCTATGTACGCAGATGACACTTTAGTATATTTGCGTCAACCAGCCCAGGCAGTCCCGAAAATGCTGGATATACTATACCAATTTGGGGAGGTTTCAGGCCTGAAAACGAACCCCAATAAATCCAGGTTGCTGCCAGTTGGTTGTTTGGCACAACGCCCACGGATGGCACTCCAGGAGGCGGGGCTCCGTGGGTGGATTCTGACCCTAAATATCTAGGAATCAGACTGGTAAATAACACCGAGAGATATTTGAACCTCAATATAGAGCAGGTGATCGAAGGTATAAGAGGTTCGGTTCGCTTCTGGAAAAAGCTACCACTGTCCCTCATGGGCAGAATTGCAATTATTAAAATGATAATACTCCCTCTGTGTCTGTATGCGCTACAACACTCCCTATATGAAGTACCTGCGCACTTTTTTAAGACCTTGAATGCATTACTCATAGAACTATTGTGGGGACCCAAAAGGAAAACAGTGAGTCTTGAGACGTTGCAGAGAACATGGCAGACAGGTGGATTGGAAGTCCCACACTTAGAGTTATATTACATGGCGTCCCAGCTCCAGCATGCAATACATTGGTTGGATGTGAACGACAACTGGGAGAAAAGATTACTAGCAGGCACACATGGAGGGCACTCACTAGCAGCACTACTGATGATGGGGGCGGGCACCCCACTGTCCGCCCCATATATAGTCCGTCATGTGGCACAGATATGGGAATGAGTAGTTAAAAGAGCTGTGAGACACGCCCCTTATGCCCCAGACATGCCCCTATGGGTGGTACAACCATTCGCCAAAATAGAGGCCTCAATGTCGGTCCGAAGATGGAAGGAGGGTGGGTGTCTGACGATCGGGGATCTCTTCCACAATAAACAGTTCATTACTAGGGAATATGCAGAGTCAATGTTTGAGCTGGGAACAGGGCAATTCCTCCAATATGGAAAGATACAGCAGGTCGTCAGAGAGATCTGGACTTCCGCCCCGGAGGAACCTGCGAAGACCAAGGTGTTGCAGGTTATGCTATATATGGCACAGGGGAGTTGCTTTATTACGCGCTTATATAGGGTGTTGCAAGAGGATTTGGCAGTTACACCCCTACCTGTTCAAGCTCGATGGCAAGAGACACTTGGGGAGCCCTTGTCGGGAAAAGACTGGATTAAAGTACACAAAGGGGTCAAAGCTATAAACTCAAATGTTAGGTTTAAACTAATCCAGTATAACTTTGTACACCGGGCATACCTCTCCCCAAGAACACTTAGTAGGATTTTTCCGACAAGATCAGACAGATGTCCCAGGTGCAGAACTGCTGACTCGGATTTTATACATATGGTATGGACATGCCCAATGCTGTCTCACTTTTGGACTATGATATTAGAAAAAATAAAGGAAGCAACGGGATGGTCCGTGCCCAAAGGTATACAGGAGGTGTTGTTGGGTCTCCTTCCCGCTCCAAAGAAAAAGAAATTGAGTAGGAAATTTGTAATGCTGGGGCTATCATTAGCCAAACGACGCATTGCTATATCATGGATGGGTACTACTCCCCCGAAGATTGAGTCATGGTTGAAAGATATGGGCGAATGGGCAGCGGCGGAGGCGGTAAGAATGAAGAGAGTGAGACGAGATGAGAAACTAGAGGACGATGTGCGGGCATGGGCAGCCATGCTAGCGGATATAAAGGACCTACAAACACCGGCAATAACATCACCAATACACAATCCCCACAAGACGGACATTGACGCACTGTAACTAAGTAGACATCAAGGAGTCATAGTAGAGAACACCAAGAATTCAATGGATATAGGATATAAAACGGGAAGTGACGCTGAAGAATTGACGTTATTAAGAGGAAGGGAGGGATATGTGCAGTTGGGGGGCATTGTATAGTTATCTTCTCATTTAGGAAATAAGTTGGCGTATCGGAGCTATTATAAACTTGACGTTTACGTTTTTAAAAATGTAAGCAGACTGTATAAGATGTTGATATGAATATATGCAGATGTATGGTATATGTACAATGAACAGTGTAAGTTCCTAAATTGCCAATAAAGAAATATTAAAATAAAAAAAAATTAAAAAAAAGTTTGAGTGAGTGTGTCAATAGGTTAGCTCCCGAAGGAGCATTGCAGGAAGTAGTATTTCTGCAAAGTCGGTCCTGTACCGAGCAGGTGGGAGGGCCGAGCAGGTGGGAGGGGTAAATTAAAAATATGCTACACCTACACCACCCTGCAGATGAAGACGTGCTCCCACAAGACATTTGAGCCCACCATGCTTCTTGCAAATTAGACATGGTAGACTGCCTATGCAAAGGTGAGAATAGAATTTCTACCGTGACATTTCTGTCAAGGAACAGAGCTTCTCAATGGAGTTTCATTTTCCAGCTTCTGTGGTTATGTCTGTAGTTGAGCCCAGAAGCACTCTGTGTTTACTTTGCAGCCACACACTGCTGTTTGCAGCCACATGTAGTACTTTCCCAATCATTTAGCGTAAGTGAAATGGCAATGAGTAAGCAGCAGTAGTAATAAGTGAAGTCTTCTGATGTGACTAGCTAGTCCTGAAAGAAGCGTGACAAGTCTGTTCTAATGTAGACCACTAAAGTTGACGAACAAGCGAACCGATGAGCGCTGCAGCAGGCAATGCAAAGGAATATTATTAATTTGACGGAAGTTTTGCCATTTCAGGCATACACTCAGTGTTGCCTTTATTCACTCTGATCCTCTTCAATACATTTAGCTAATGAAAGTCTCGGCCGGTATTTGGCAGTCTCCGAATTCCAGCATTTCCCCATCTGCCATGCCAGAAAGCAGACTCAGGGGGCAGGCAATGTCATCCGCTTTCTTCTGCAGCCCATCACGATGCTGCCTGGAGCCTCGCTCGCTGCCAAGATAACTGCAGGCAGCTTTTATCTCTGGCAGTCACAGTCTTTTCCTATCGCAGCATTTCTTTCATGAGGAGGGCTTTCTGTTCCAGGGGTGCAGTGAAGGGGATATGAGAGTGCCATTGCTTTTCAAAGGTTTACATCAAGTGGGGAATGTTCGACTTGAAGGTCACCCCGAAGGCTGGGCTTCCGTCCTGGAGCTGAACATTACTTCTTCTGATGCTCATGAGGATGCTAATCGAAGAGCCATGTCTACTTTGGGGGTATGGACAAGGGCGGGATACGTTTCTTCACTGCAGTACATGCTACGGCAGATAGTGTCTGATCCGGTGCAAATGATATGACATCAATTTTATGCCCTCGAGTTCCACTATGCACTTCAGAATAGGACCATTTTACACTACAGAGCAATGATGCTCACCGCCCGCAATGGGCTATGGAGCATGTGTAGCTCATCCACACTGCTGAATATAATGCATTCTTGCTTGGGGGCTGGTCATAAGGTTTAACTACCTACCGTGCACGGTGAAGAACAGGTTCTACTACCTTAAACAAAAATTGTGCAAGCAGAACCTGTGATTAAATTGGAGAAAATAGGAGGATAACATTACTTGGACACATATATTGGGAAAGGGATAATCCAGCAAATTCATAGTGAGAACCGAGCCATGGGTCAGGGGTCGCCCTGAGAGCCAAACCACTAGTCAAGACATGAAGAGATCCACCATGTCTGCCAGCCATATTTTCACTTTCTTGTTCCTCATTTAATTAAAGCTGCAAGCCCTGTGTTACATAGAAAAAACATGCTATGTTGGAATATGCAGGGGATTAGATATTTGGGTGATTTATATAAGGGAGGGGTGTTATGCTCATTTGTGGAATTAGCCGAATGTTATCAATTTCAACATCATGAATTTTTAAGTATCTGCAATTGCGTGACTATCTTGTTAGACATCACCTGTATGAGGGAATTATGACACTTCCAATAGTAGAGGCAATTAGAAAGAAGGCAAAGATAGGGGTACTATATGTTATGTTAATTGAATCGCAAAAGACGACCTGGGGGCCCATGATCTTAAATGGGCTGTACGTTTAGGGGTCAACGGAGCGGTGATGCAGACCTCTATAGACACTGCAGGAAAAATACTGCTATCGGCGAATTTACAAACGCAACATTTTAAGTCTATTTTTGACCTTTATTACACACCCGAACGCATGATGAAGTGGGGTGGAAACAATGATGGCAAATGTTTTAGGTGTCATATTGATGGCGCTGATAGTGTGCATGTTTTTTTTTAATGTATTGTATTGTCGCAATTTATACAACAAATAGAATTGTTTCTGCAAGAAGTAACATGTACTTCTATTTCAATGACCAAGGCAATGATGCTATTAGGGATATGGCCAAATATTTCACATCTGCAACCAATGTATAAATTTAGATACTTAGCATTTATTGCCACAGCGGTGGCGCGTTTATGTATTGCTTTATGTTGGCTTCAAAGTGAGGCTCCCATATTCGAGATGTGGAGGGCTAAATTTTTTCATGTTTATAATATGGAATATAATTTATATGCCTTAAAATCATCTAAACGGCAAAAACTTGGGATTCAGATATGGGAGTCTATGATACAATATATGAAATAATTCGTTGATTTCTGTTTAATGATAATTTGATTTTAACCTGCTTTATTGATGTTGTATCTGTTGATGTATTTCGTGATAGTTAATATTGTATCAATTATTTTGTAGGTATTGATTAATACTGCTATGACAGGTATTTGTGACATGGATTGAGTTAATAAAAAAAAAATTTAAAAAAAGAAAAACACACCTTTCGTATTTTGCCCATGCTGTGTCGCATCAATTCTACTTCAATATGCAGGATGCCATTTGGGTTCTTTCTTTTACCCAGATGTGCAAAGGATTGAGAGAGAGGGCAGTGGCCTGGCTCGTCTGTGGCTCAGTCTTCATTAGGGCTTCAGAACTGTGTGTTTGCCCGCCTGTCTTGGCTCGCAAGCCTATAACTGGAGCAGCAGAGCTGTCCATGATCTGAAAACCCTGATGCCAATTAAAAATGTAAAGAACGGCGGTATTAGGGCAATTCCTGTGGGCAGGGGGGCGTCCAGGGTGGCGCTGCGGACCTGCTTCCGATCCACGTATTGTGGGGGACTAGCCACGTCGGATGTCAACTCGTACTATCTGGCTTCGCATCTCTTGGTGCTGAATGAATGGTGGTATGGGGACCGGAAGGACCCCGCATACGCAGTGGAACGACAGTGCATGAGGGAATACACTCTACATACCATATTGTACTCTGCGCCATTGCGCAACTCTCTTCCGCCAGCGACAAGAGTGGTCTTCCAGGTATGGAAACAATCTCTCCGCAGAATGGGGTGGTGGAATAAGCTGGCCAGGGAAACCCCACTGTGGTACAACGGTCGTCTTCCGCAGCTGGCTGCGTGTTCCGGGGGTGGGATAATATCGGCATCTCGACTTTTGGAGACGTAATGCGAGGCTTGACGCTGAAGTCGTTTCAAGATTTGCAACACGAGTACCAGATGCCGAAAACCCAGTTTTATAAATACCTCCAGTTTCGGCATGCCATTTACCCCAGTGTCTCGGGACTTGAAGCGCTCCCTGAATTTAGCCCGGTAGAAGCCAAGGTTTTCATGGGTGATCTGCAGGACCGTAAAATATCAAAGATCTACCAGTCCCAGGTAACGCATAGCGCCAATACATTAGATAAACTTAGAGAAGCATGGGCTGGGGACATTGGTCAGCTTGATGGAGATGACTGGACGGAAGCACTGGCGTCTCCTAGAGAGGCAGCAATATCGATGCAATTGCGCCTCATTCAATTCAAATACCTCCACCGGGTTTACTATACCAGGCTCAGGCTGTGGAGGGCAGGTCTTGTTACATCCCCGATATGTCTGCGCTGTAGTCGAGAAGAGGGGTCCCTGATACACACTATCTGGCACTGTACAGCACTCAAGAAATTTTGGTATGAGGGTAATGGCCTGTCTGGCGGAGGTGTTGGGGGGGGGGTGGGGGGGAGCTCCCTTTCTCCCCCAGACTGGTAATCCTACACATTATGGAGGGTATAGGAGGTAACATCTACAAGCGACACTTGTTGCTCCTGGGACTGACGTTAGCGAAACGGGATATAGCAAGGGGATGGAAGGCGACAATTCCGCCCTCTCTCTCGGCTTGGAAGAATGGATTTGATTTCTGCATGGGGTTAGAGATTCCAATATTTAAGGCTAGGGGTTGCCCACAAAAGCATCCCAAAATTTGGAAGAGATGGGCAGTATATCGAGGCCTAGACTTGGACACTGTGCCCCCGGTAGACTCATCGGCATCTATGGGGCTACATGGGCCCTTGGGGTAGGGGATTTGGGGGGCAGCGGGGGACCGTATGTGTGGGACAGGGATATGCAGTGGGAAATAAGACGCAGTGGTGAGTTAATGCAACAGGGGGGGTTTAATGTGTTTATGTTCTCTTGTTTTACAATAGTAATGATAAAGAAAATGTGTATATCAAACGTCAATGGAAGTGATTCGCAATGTCTACTATGGCAGACGTTTCCTGGGTTAAGGAACTCTGCAATGTATGTGACTTTTGATCCAATAAAAAAAAAAAAAAAATGTAAAGAACCAACTAAATACATTCATCTGCCCACCTTTTAAAGCACATCATTGATATAAATCAGAAGCCAGGCATACAAATCTCCACCAGTACCCGCTTATTTCCCCACCATTAATTCCGCAAGCATGTATTCTTTTAGAAATGGGGGGTCTCTAGTTGGCCGTAGCTTGCCCCTTGTCCAAGTAGGGACCCTTATTCTAGTCATGGTAAAGGGATAACACAGCTAAGATAACCCTTGCTCACTCCCTTGGTAGCTTGGCACGAGCAGTCCGGCTTATCCCAGAGGCCATGTATAAAGCATTTGTACAAAGCACATACCTTAACACAGTGAAAACACTACAATTGAAAACCACACCAGTTTAGAAAAATAAGCAATCTTTATCTGAATAATGCAAGACCAAAACAACAAAAAATCCAACATACACAAGTAAAGGTATGAAGTTTGTGAGAATAAACCAAAAATACAGTTTCTTGAAGTCTGTGGTACCAACTGGGGCTATCATGGCGTTGTGAACAACACAAATCCGACAGTTCAGTGGTGCGGCATTGGTAAGGCCTGCAAAACAGTACCTTTGGAAATGAAAAGGCCTTGGCGACCGTACGATGAAATCCGAAGATGAAGCATCGGCGACGTCGGGGAGTGTCGGTGCAGAAGTTGGTGAGACCTTGAAGTCACACTCGTTGCAGATCGAACTCAGTAAGGTCAAAGTCAGGAGCACTGGTGTCGGCAGGCGTCGGTGCTGCGATGTCGTCGTGGTCGATGCACCATGCTCCTCATGAGCGGTGACCACGGCTTCTGTGCAGGCAGCGGCGTGGTGTCAATGCAGAAGCACTGTCCTCGGGAGACCTGGGGCTGCGGTGTGAGACGGGGCGATGCTTCGTGCCCTTCATGAGCAGTGCCCTCAGCCACAGTGCAGGAAGCAGCGTCATTGGACAAAGTCGGAGTTGATGGTGCTGTCGTCGGCAAAGTAGGGGCTGTGATGTGAGACGGCGCGATGCGGCATGCTATTCACGAGCGGTGCCTTCAGCCACAGTGCAGGCAGCGGTGTCGATGACTGCTTGAAGCGTCGTCGTAGGTGAGGTCAGGATTGTGATTTTGCGGTTGATGCGTTGTGCTTCTCATGAGCGGTGTCCAAAGCTTTGGTGCAGGCAGCTGCGTTGATAACTGCATCGGGGTTGCTTTTCTTGGAGAAATAACACAACCACTCAGTTCCAAGGGCCCAGGACTCGTTTTTGCACCACTTGGCAATGCAGGACTCACAGCTGAAGAGTCACAGTGCTGGCAACAAGATGTGGATGAAGTCTTTGATCTCCCTGAAATTTCCAACAGGAGGCAAGCACACACAATCCCTTGGACAACCTTGGCAAGCAGGGTGAAGAAAGCAAAGTCCAAGACAGAAGCAGCAGGCCAGCACAACGCAGCAACAAGCAGAGTGACAGTTCTCCCTCCAACAGCTTTTCCAGCTCTTCTTCTTGGCAGAATCGCCTCTTAGTCCAGAAGTGTTCTAAAGTTATGGTGTCACAGCTCCAGTACTTATACCAGTTTCTGCCTTTGAATTAGGCAAACTTCAAAGGAATATCTTTGTTGAGCACAAGACCCTGTCTTTCCCTAATCTGGCTCCAGACACACTACAGGGGGGTGGAGACAGCTTCGTGTGAGGACAGTCACAGCCCTATTCAGGTGTTAGTGACAACTCCTCTCACCACTCTAGCTCAAGAAGACCCATCAGCCTGGTGATGGGCCATCAGGATATGCAGGGCACACCTCAACTCCCTTTGTGTGACTGTCTAAAGTGAATGCACAAACAGCTCAACTGTCAGTCTAAACCAGACATGGATTCCAAAGGCTGGCAGAGGCACAGAATGGTAAAGCAAGTAAATGCCCACTTTCTAAAAGTGGCATTTTCAAACATGCAATTTAAAAAACAACTTCACTAAAAGATGTATTTTAAAATTGTGAGTTCAGGGACCCCAAACTCCAAATCTCATCTCTTCCCAATTGGAAGTTACACTTCTAAGAGGTTACAAGGCAGCTCCAATGATTACCTATGGGAGAGGTAGTCCGGGAAACGGCCTTTACAACGTGGGCAGAGCCATGCGTGCCGTTTCCTCGCAAGTTCAACTCAAATGCCCTAACCACCCATATGCCTGGTTAAGGCAGTGCGCGGTCTAGATGCTGGGATGGGCGGGCCCAGGAAGAGGAAGGATCAGGAGAGGATGCATAGAGGTAAGTGGGGCTGGGGCCGGTTGGGGGGGGGGGTGTAGTTTTTAATGTTTGGGGGTCGTTTTTAGGGGTCATGGGGGGCTGGATTAGCTTTTAGGGCTTGGAGGGTCTGGTAGGGTTTAGAACTTGAGGGGGGTCAGGGTAGTGTTTAGGGCTCGGGGGTGGGGTAGTGTTTAGGGTCAGTGGGGGCAGGTAGTGTTTAGGACTCAGGGGGAGGGGTCGGTAGTGTTTAGGGCTCGGGGCGAGTAGTGTTTAGGGCTCGGGGGCCAGGATAGTGTTTAGGACTCGGGCGGGGGGGTGTTTAGGGCTCAAGGGGGTTGGGGTAGTGTTTAGGGCTGGAGAGGGGCAAGGTAGTGTTTAGGGATCAGGGTGGGGTGTTGGGGTTGTGATCTTTACAACACATCCCTTTACCAGTCATGCCTTGACCACAAAATTACGTGGTAAAGGCATGCCTGGTAAAGGAATGCAGTGTTGGGGCCGCGTAGTAAAGGGCACGCGTGGTTTAGCCATGCGTGCCTCTGTCATACAACTAATAGTCCTTGCAATAGTGAAAAACGAAATTGCCAGTATTTCACTATCAGGACATGTAAAACACACCAGCACATGTCCTACCTTCTAAATACACTGCGACCTGCCCATTGGGCTACCTTGGCCCTAACTTAGGGGTGCCTTACATGTAGTAAAATGGAAGGTTTGGGCCTGGCAAGTGGGTGCACTTACCAGGTCGACATGGCTGTTTAAAACTGCCCTCGCATACACTGCAGTGGCAGGTCTGAGACATGTTTGCAGGGCTACTCATGTGGGTGACGCAATCAGTGCTGCAGGCAAACTAGTAGCATTTGATTTACAGGCCCTGGGCACACACAGTGCACTTTACTAGGGATTTACCTGTAAATCAAAAATGCCAGTCATGGATAAATCAATAACCATTACAATTTAAACTAAGAGCATATGCACTTTAGCAATGAACAGCAGTGGTTAAGTGCCCAGAGTCCTAAACCGAAGAAAAATAGGTCAGAATAAAATTGTGGAAGAAGGCAAAAAGTTTGGGGATAACCCTGCAAAAAGGGCCAGGCCCACCCCATTTGAAAACCAACCTCTGTGCCTGCCTCACATGACGGATTTCACAAGGCATGCACAAGAGCCTGGTGAAGAAGTCTCATGCAGTCAGTATACTGCAATGACTCCTGACATCTATTCGTGACAACTTCTCAGCCCCAAACTATATGTAAATGCATGGGCATTGTGGAGTTAATTTACATCACATTTCTTTCCAGAACCCTCGGTTTTAACTACTAGGGTGTGGGTGGGATTTGTGGTTGTTGGACAAAAGAGCCTATCAAAGGAGGGCAGTATGTCTGGCACTGATGCATTCACTGAGTGCCTCTCGGCTTCTACTGGTTTGGATCCAAGCATGTTTTCAGTGTGTGAAGAAACTGCATCCAATCATAGCTAGTTCTATCTTTCAAAGCAGGTTTTAATGTCGTGAAGAAAAGTGCTGTGGGGTTTCTAAAGCTAGTGTGTTTCCTACCTTTGTATTTAAGCTTTACTTGAGTCAATAAAACCATGATTGTACGGACTCTGGGCTATTAAGGCATGCTTGGAAATACGAGTATAACTTTGCTTTTAGAGGTATGTCTCCACCTATTTTAATATGCTTTATATTGGGGTCAGCCATAAACACACACAACATTATTTTATAATTGGTAGAAGCTGTTTTCATATAAAATTCAGTTCCTGATACAGTGGCAGGTGTTTACCTTCTGTTATTGTAGAAGTGAGGGCTTTGAGGGCCTCGTTGGTCCCCTTCAGCGAAGAAGCTTAAACTGTTCCAGATTTACAAGTTTCTTCTAGATTTCATTTTACTGCCAGTTTTAACCGGAAACGCCATTCTTGACTTCCTGTCCTTAGGCCTTCATTTCCTAGTCCTCTGCCGCCTTTTTCTAACCCTTCACACTTCACCTCGGTTCTCACACGATTCCCAGTGAGTGGCTAGCCCCTGGGCTCATCTGTTCACTAGGCACCAGTTTTTGGGGGGCTAGAACTTGTTTCATCCTCAGGCGTTGACTCAGAGTAAGAGAGAGAACGACAGAAACGGGAGGAAGAGAAAGAAGGGGAAACGCTGAAAAAGCGTGAAGGCAGAAGTGGAAAACAAACTGGGTTTGTAGGAAGGAAAAAGCCCCTGCACGGTGCACCAGAGTGACAAAAAGAAAAGTACGGTGTAGGGTTGTGACAGAAAGAGACCTGAGGTGGAATCAGAAGTAGTGCAGCCTGGGTACTGGGGAAAGCCAGCATTCGCCAGAGTGGGCTCATAATAAATTATAAAACATTGTGCCCCCGGACTTGCTTTTTAAAAAGTTGAATCAGTGTCTAGCCCTCTTTCACGCATATCCATCACTTTTATTCTGCTCTGCTCACAGCAGCCGACCCTGCTGAGTGTTAAATCTTCTGGAGGTGCCGCGTTAACCAGTCAAAGTGCAAACGTTGTTATCTTTCTGCAGTAAATGCACGAACATTTTTTTTATAATACTTTTCTCCTCCTCGACCAAATTTGGTAGCGTCGGCTGAGACTACGTGAGCATCCTGCAGAAGTGACGTAAACCCCATCAGATGTTTAGGGTATATCAAGCGCTCCTTGACTTGTAGGGCAGATGTTAACTAAATATTGAGACAGGCAACGGAGGAGGGCCGAATGCCTCCCTTGGAAATACAGGGCGGGGGAGGGGGCCCTGTCCCCCCACTTGCGCTGAAAAATGCTTGGATTAGGAGCTCCTACCATGGCCGTTTACCATAGCAATGTATTCCTAACACATTTCCAGCTTTTACAGTGAGCGGGAGAGAAATACTCAGAATCGGCACGTGCCAGTGCCACTCGACGAGGAGACCAATGGGAAAGAGGCCACCTGTGGCTGGGGTTCTCAGAGGTGTGCTAAGAAGAAAGCACTACCTACTTTGCTTAGACCTCGTGTATAGGGTGACCAGAATTGTAAAGCCAAAAATCGGGACATTTCATGAAAATAGAAGAAGGACTACAGTTTTACTTCAAGCGAGCGCACAGAATGACGCCTGGTCACCCTACTCGTGTATCAGGATTTGTCTTGAAATGTAAATATTGCAAACCGTAATCTCTCCTTGACATGTATACCCTTATCGCCGTGCCCACAAGAGAGTTACCTGTAGAGGGGTCCTCTGCAAAAAATGCTGAAAGTACCAGGGGAGAGGGACATGCCTGAACTGCTAGTAACCAGTCAGTAAGGCTTTAGCCTACTTATAGATGCCTTTAGCATGATGACTTGTGAAGCTCTGACTGCAGACCTTGCACAGCTTGTAGAGGTATTGGGAGTGGGTGAGCAGCATTGCCACGTTTGTAAGGCGCAGTACATGCCATGCAGGCCCAGAGTTGTGCTGCAGGTGTCTTTGGAAGAAGATGGCGTGTAGCGCCTTTGGAAAAGTACATAACACACTATGTCCACTCTTGTTATGTCATTAAAATGCTATACTTTGACCTCTGATGACCTTAGGGACAGTAAAATTAAATATTTGTTATTCTTCTGATGACATCACAGAAATTGATATCACATGGCCATCCACCATGTAGAAATCCTAGAAGTTTGGTTGAAACCGTTCAGTAACTGCTCGAGAAGCGGTGCTGGTCTGAGCCTTTATGCCCGCTTCAACATGGACTCAGGGGCGTAACACAGGGCCCCGCATCCCCCGTGGTGCGGGGGGGCCCTCAAGCTGCAGGGGGCCCCCTCAGCACAGTACTTAGGCCTGAGCGCTCCGTATTAAATCCGGAGCGGGGGCTCCTCTGTGTACATTGCAGGGGGGCCCCTTAAACTTTCGTTACGCCACTGCATGGACTATCTACATGAACTAGATTCTCAAGCTCATTTGAAAAGGTGGCAGTCTTGGGGATCGCGCTGGCAGGCATGGAGGTTGCTTGGGAAACCAAAAAGATTGCACCTGTAACCTCTACTGCCTCCTAAGTGATGCCCTAGGCAATGCCATTGTAAAACTAGCAAGAGAATCAGTTTCTCGATGAAGAGCACACTGATGTTCATGTACCACAAGACTGCAACTGCTCCATTACTCATACACACGAGGACCCATTGTACCAAGTCCACAGCTGCCACCACTGTTGTGCATTGCACACGTTGTCTGATTGAGGTATGTAAGGCAGATAGTTTATCTTCACTTCCTACAATCATTGGGGAGTGCAATGTGTGATTAGATTGATACGAGGTTTTGCGGAGCTAGCCTTACAAACTTTCTTCTTTTTGTCACAGACTAATTTACCCAGCATCCACAATCCCAGGAGTTAAACACATTCATGTTGAAAATCACCTGCAACTAACAAGTTACTTTGGTGGACTGTGCATTCCTGGAAATGTGGTGCATCTGGTTTTCAATAGATTATGACCCTGATTATCAGTCAGGTTGAGCCGTAGCCCAACCAGGGCGGCTCCTCAATTAAGGCGGAGGAACTTAGCCACACTGAAAGCAGTGAAAAAATTAAATGATAATAACTTTGTTAATATCATTTTATTTTTGGTAGCTGCGGAGCTGGGTTAGGGCGGGGCTGGGGTCACAGAGGAAGGAGTGGTGGGCACACTGAAAGTGTGCATGACTGTTTGGCTGGCCGTCTTCAGCCGGCCTAACAGTCATACGCACTTTGCATGTTCTCCACCATGCTGCATTAAACAGCATAGTGAGGAACATGCCCAAGCTCACATTCCCTTTCTGAGTGCTGAACCACCGTGCTCAGACCAATCACAACGCTGCATTGCAGCGTTGTGATTGGCTTAGGGGAGGGAGGCTGTGTTTTCTTCCAGTTCTTGCTTCCGTTCTGGGACGTCGGCAGGGAAGCGGAGAAGAGACACGGCCGCCCGAAGAGTTAAGTGTTTTATTTTTATTTTTGTTGGTTTTTTACTCACCCCTCCTCCCCTGCCCGCCATCCCTGTTCCCTGCCAGCCGCCACTGAGCCCAACCACAACTGCCCAGTGTTCCTGCACCCAGATGTTTTAGGAACACCTTGCCCTGATTTCACTAGCTGAAAAATCTTTCTGATAAAATCGTACAAGGACTAGGCAGTGCTGCAGGCACAAATGCAGTCAGTCACCACCCAATTCCTTCTGACATCTTAAGAGAGCATGAAAATCTGTCCTTATTCCAGTCATCTGGTGGCCCTGCCCACTAACACCCTCCACACAGTATTTGGAATTCCTTGCATAATTTGAGTTGGAAAAACTGGATTCACATGGTTATTCTCCTCTCTATGCAGATTAACTCGTAATTGCAAAGTACTGGTGGGATGTTTCCACAAGGCATAGAGTTTGCACCCAGCTAAAACATTATGTAACTCATAATCGGGCCCTATAAAGGCTGTTCCAGTGCTGAAGCCCATCTCAAGTGATTTAATGAGCTGTGAACAGTTAGGGCTGGAGTTTTGTGAATGCTCTCATGTTGGCTTATGGTTGAAAAGACCCTCTGGATGAAATCTAGTCAGCTTCCAGTCTACAATGACCATAGGTTTATCCATTTGGAATGATGAAATGCCAACCAAATCTCAGGGAGGATGAATTACAACCAACCACATTTTCTTTCTCTCATACTTAAAATATTACAAACTGTGTGCGTTTTAAATAATTGAATTTAAGTAAATATTTGAGCTACATCCGGTATTGTGTGTGTAAGGAAATGCCTCTTTTCTGCATGATCACCCCTAAACCTCTGGACTGATATAGCACCATCATGAGGTTTTCTCTTTGTTACAAGATGGTGATATAGACATTTTGGCACTTACTTAAACTTGGTTAGGGGATATGTCAGCCCCAGACATCATTGCAGCACTCCTAACAGATTTTGATGCCTTCTGGCAAAATAGACCAGGGGACACTAGAGGAGGGGGGGTGGCGTTCCTTTTTAAAAAGAGCCTGATGGTCTCAAAAATAATAGCAGAAAATTGTGATAATGCAGATATCTTGGGGGTAAGAATCACCTTTAAATCAGCCTGCATTGTACTTATGGTAGTTTATTGGCCTCTGAGGACCACTCCTAGCTTTAATGAGCTTTTTCTGGAACTTATTACTGATTTATATTCCAGATATAAACGTTTTCTAGTAGTGGGGGATTTTAACTACCATTGGGACAAGACACAGAGAGAGTCAGCAGCGGGTCTATTTGAGACCGCTATGCTCTCGATGGACCTTCAGCAATTGGTCAACAGTCCTACCCATGTAAAGGGCCACACTCTTGACCTTATCTGGACCTCACAGCCTTGGGCAGAGATAACAGATATTAGCCCTTGTGCTTGGTCTGATCACTCGCTGCTTAGATGCTGGGTCCCGAGCGATAGCCAATTATCACAGCCCCCACCCCTATGGAGAAGGGTAAGAATGTGGAAAAATATTGAGGCAGATCACTTAATAGCTACCCTGCTCTCCATTCCGCCCCTAGGACGAAAATAGCCAATTTGGACCAGGAAAGCGAAGCCTTACTGATCCATCTACAGCAAGCTATAGATATAGTGGCACCAGAACGGAAAGAAAAAGTCAGAGATAAAGGAAAGGGGCCCCATGGTTCAATGAACCATTGAGGGGAAAAAAACAACATCTCCGCCAAGCTGAAAGGCGGTGGCGGAAAAGTTATGAGCTAGCAGAGCTAAATGCCTATAAAGCCCTTTTTTCCGTCTATAAATCAGCTATCCTAGCAAGGAAAGCAGAGTATTATGAGGGAAGGATTGTTCAGGCAGAGAACAAACAGAAAGAGACTTTCGCTATTCTGAAAGAATTGAGTCAAAAAGCTGAGAAGAAGTCCACAATCACATCATTAGATTGTGATGCCTTTCAGGATTTCTTCTTTCAGAAAGTTAAGGATATCATCTCGGAAATTGATAGAACACCCACCGATCCCAGTTCCCTCCTTCAGACCTACCCCTCCCCTTGCCCCAGTAGTCAGCTTTCTAACTTCCCTAAAATTGACTTAGTCACGTTAGCATCATTAGCAAATCACACCAAATCAGGGTCTCGGGTAGACCCTTGTCCTGCAAGGATCTTTCAAATGGCCCTGCCAGGGCTGGAGAAGCAGATCCTGGAACAATTAAATTATTCTTTGACTATGGGCTATTTACCGATAAATTTCAAAGAAGCCAGGGTCACCCCCCTGTTGAAAAAACCTGGTGCAGATATTCTGACTCTAAAGAACTACAGACCCATCTCTCAGCTCCCCTTTCTAGCCAAGATGTTGGAACAGTACGTATTAAAGATACTTTCGAAGTATTTGGAGGACCACCAGCTACTCCAAGCTAGACAGGCGGGCTTTAGAGCTCATCATAGTACAGAGCTAGTGATGTTGGCTGTGCTGGATGAGCTCAGAGTTATGGCCGACAATAAACAGCCGAGTGCCCTGATTTTACTAGATCTGTCAGCGGCATTCGATACGGTCAGCCATAACATATTTCTGAACCGTCTCACCAATCTGGGCATCAGCGGGCAAGCATACCAATGGCTAAAGTCATTTTTGTCTGACCGTACTCCGAGAGTTCAGCTGTGCGAGCAGATATCGGATCTGGGCTCTCTGGCATGTGGGGTACCCCAGGGCTCTGCACTATCTCCACTTCTTTTTAATATCTATTTGCAACCCCTTGTGGAGACTCTGACTCACATGGACTGTCAGGTCTTCAATTATGCCGATGATACTCAACTTCTTATCCGGCTTAACAACTCCCGCCAGGCCCAGGAGTCGGCCAGAAAGTTGCTCAGGTTTACTGTGAATTGGATGACGGCCAATTCACTGAAAATAAATCCGGATAAGACCGAATTGCTCGTCATTCCAACAAGTAATAGCCCTTGGTGTGATCTCTTCTGGCCTCCGGAACTAGGTGTAGTCCCGGTACCAGTCCCGGTTGTAAAAAGCCTGGGGCTGAAAATTGACTCTGAATTATCTATGTCTTGCCAGGTCACCACGGTAGTAGGAACCTGCACTCGCTTACTCAGGCAGCTATGGAAACTTGCTCCTCTTTTGTCTACATCTTCATTACAGTCAATTGTCTCTGCCACTGTCATCTCCAGGCTGGATTATGGGAACGCCCTTTACATCGGCCTCCCCCAGAAGCTTATTGTGAGATTGCAGGTGGTGCAGAACAATGCGGCCAGGCTTATTTTTAGACTTCCTAGAAAAACACGCGCTACCCCTCTGTTATATAAACTACATTGGCTCCCTATTAAACAGAGAGCGCAGTTTAAGGGTCTATGTATTGCCCACAAGGCAATCTATGGTCAGGCACCCAAGTTTATAAAAGATCGCTTGGAGAAATATGTTCCTGGCCGGACCTTGCGATCCTCTGAGGCCTGTAGGTTGGCTTCCCCCAGGTACATCTCTAAATATAAGGGGGGTAGAGCGTTCTCTGTTTTTCTCCCACAGATCTGGAATGATCTGCCGGAGTACTTACGCAGGGAACCGGCTCTGCTCATCTTTAGGAAGCGTTTAAAGACTTTCCTATTTAGAGAGGCGTTAACTGCGTAATCTTCTGCCACCGCTGCTGCTGTTTTTATTTCTGCCCCAGTGACTTGCTCACTCTTCTCTAGAAGCGCTTAGAGACCTGAAGGTGATTTGTGCTATACAAAAGTCATATAACATAACATAACATAGCTGTTTTTTTGACTGAGGCCTGCTAACTATACTTAGTGCCAGTGTTCTAGCCCCTTTACAAAATGTATGTTGAATTGGCTACAGCCGATTGGCATAAGTTAACTTGTAAGTCTCTAGTATATGTTATCAAGGTACCAAGGGCCGGTAAGTCAAAGTGTCCACTCAGGCTGTAGCACTGATTGTGCCAAACTGAGTGTGTCAAACTACAAAATATCTCTCAGCCTGCCACTGCAGCCTGTAAGGCAGTTTTAAACTGCTAGTTCGACTTTGCCATTTAAACCAGTGACAAACCCACACTCCCCTTACGTATGTATATAAGTCACCCCTAACGAAGGCCAACTGAGCCCTAAATTAGGGAGCTTTATATGCTCAAGTGGGAGATAATTTCCTTATGTCCTAACAGTGAAAACTCCCAAATTGTTGTTTTTACTGTGGAAAGACTAGTAGACCCTAATTCAGGGTTGCAGGCTTACATCTCAGCCTTGCTAGCTTCTGAATGGAGCTACTAAAAGTAATACTTCAATATCAAATTACTTGTGGCATGAAACCCAACTTGATGCCCAAGTCCAATTTAAGGTCACTTTTAAGGAAAGGCAGCGTTTAGAAAGTTGCCACTATGTTGTCCAGCTTTTCCAGTGACCAGTTGAACCAGACAGCCTTCTGCCCTCCTGGGATGAGGTGTGAATGACAATAGAGGCCTGTCACAGAGGAAGGTGTTCCCTCCCCCTCGCAGGAAGCCACACAGGATGTTGGCCCAAAAGCTGAGCTTCATAGGAGAAGCCGCCTTTTATGGGCAAATGGCAACCACATTGAGAGAGGCTGCCCCTTTGTTCAGGTAGATGGGCTGGTGGTGGGAATAGCAAGGGGAAACCAGTTGCCAAACCAGTTTTTCAGTGGGCTTGTAGCTCACAGCTAACTACACCTCCAGGGTAAGCTACCAAGCTCCCTACATGAAGCCAGGGTTTCAGACGTCTTGAGAGTGAGAAGAATAATGCACTCTGGGATTTGCTAAGGTGCCACATTTAATCAGAAGTCATAAGGCGATAAGGAACTTGGTAGCTCATTACCTGATCACTGTTTCATCCATTCAGGGCACTTTACGGGCTTAAATATGCACCTCTGGCACCCTGAAACTTAGATCACATCTTTACTGGAGAGAGGACCGAAGAAGGACTGCCCTGCTGATTACTGGATCTGGCAAGAGTGGCTGCATCGGCTGCTGGACTGTACCTGCTGCTCCTTGGGCTAGCAAAGAGAGAACTGTGCCTGTGGTGCCTGGCTCGTGGAAAAGATGTTTCTGAGCCCCAGACCGAAAAGGTGAATTCCAAGGGTCAGTTGGTGGCTGACTCCCTGTCCCAGCGCAAGGGCCATAAAAGCTGAAGAAGCCCTTTCTGGCTGGTTGGTAGCCCCTTCGACCGAATTGCTGCTATCTTCCAATGAGCAGCCAAGAAGACCATTCCTCTGTGCCAAAAAGTTGCACTGAGTACGGCGGACCTGGGAGAGTAATCAGAGTGCCGATTGGTTGCCTGAAACTCCCACTAGCTTTCACCAAATTATACTGCTGGACCTGCTCAAACCAGAGACCAGTAGCCCAGTTGCGACTGGACTTCTGCTGATTTGAAGAGGACTTCAAGGGACACTGAGCCATGTGGCCAAAGTCACACCACCTCACCCGTAGACCGGGGAGTAGCCCCAGGACGACCCCCGTCGACCGCACAGTACCCGGACCATCTTTCAGCATACTGTACCCTCAGCATCAGGACCACTCCATTGAAGTCTATGCCGGTCCTTGTGTAAACTGTGTAACTGGACTCGAGACTGCTTTAGTGACCAGTTAACTGTCCAAATACTTCTGACTGGTCCCCCTGAACTTCTCCCTGTCGTAATTGGTCACCCACTATCCAAATATTCTTTAATGGCCTCCTCAACTTCTCTGTGTTGGAATTGGTCACCTAGTCCGGGCCAGAGTAGCCAAACACAACTCTTTAAAACTATTCAAACGTTTCCAAACTTTATGGTTGCCTATGGTTGTTTGCGCTTTGGACTAAAAAGCTGAGATTTACGTTTTACTTAAACATCGATATCTCTGGAATCTTCTGGTGGATTTTGCTTATCTTGATATCTACAAATTCATAAAAATACAGTATATTTTTTAATTTGGTGTCGGATTTCTTTTGGATTGTGTGCCTTTCTTATTCTGTTGTTTGATGTTTCTAAATGCTGTACACTAGTTTGTTTGTTTAAGCCTCGCTGCTCAAAGTCACAACTACCCAGGGTTGAGCATGAGGTTTTACAAACAAGCCTAACTGGACCCAAGGTGGTTTTGTGAGTGTATTAAAGGATGAGGTCCCACAACCACACTGTATAATGCATCACAATCCTCACAGTGAGCTATTCAACTAATACGTGAAATACATTGTTATTAAGATAGTCTTACCTTTTGTATAGTCGATGCAGAAAATTAATGAAAGTAATTATACAGAAAATTGTGCTTAGCTTCTCCTGCACACTCAATTTCTATACGAGCCTTCCTTTGGGCTGGCTCTAAATTCTTGCATTGTTGTTTACTTTAGGACTATCCTGAAGGAGAGTGGGCTTTCCCGGTATCTTCACTCGGCTGTCCTCATCAGTGGAGCCATTCTGGTCTTTGGAGGGAACACCCACAATGACACATCCCTGAGCAATGGGGCAAAATGTTTCTCCGCTGATTTTCTGGCATATGACATAGGTAAGAAGGCCTTATGGTTAGATTTACACAAACTATGAAACACTGTTTAAATAGTTCATTTTCAAAAGAGAAATGGTTTTATTTAGTAATAGACATAGAACATGTATGCGTCGTATGCACTTGTTATCTGTTTATTACCCATCACGATGTATCAGTGTAGTTCCGGTTTATGAAATGTGCATTTGTCACATTAAGCAAGTACCCATTCACTTTTATTGCAGATATAAATTCATTAAAGTTGACCTCTTTGTGTCCATTGACGTATGCATGGGGACAACCCACAATTCTGTTGTACCGCAAAGTCCCTGACAGGCTTCATACACTGACACGCTTTCACACTCCAGCCAGGAACCTGTGCTCCTGGGCTGATTTGATCCAACAACATTCCTTCAAGAGACCAAAGCATGACAGAAGATCTTGAGGGGCCCTGAAACCCAACCTGTTTACCTTCATTTTAGGAAACTCCTGAAAAACAAACGTTTCAAAATGGCACCTAGCTGGACTCCAACTCTCTGCACTCAAAGTCTCTCTAGGTTTGTTTTTGTTCTGTGTCTATTCCCATGCTCTGAAGTGACCTTTGTGATGTGCAGTGCTATATATAACTCCAAATAAATAAAAAAGAATTTCAAGGAACAGGGGGTTTAATAGCAATCATGGGGCACTGCCCACACAGGTTTCAATTGCTAGAGGCAGACCAAGATACAATTATGTGCAACATATCAGGAATGCTGAAAGCATTTAGAAACAGGAATATGCTACATTGCAAAGGAAGGAGAGGAGTGTATCCAGTTCTGGGAAACCATTGTTGTTTTTCAAAACACAACTCTATCCTGTGGTGTGTTATTGCTTCAGATCAGTGCCACCAGGGCACTGCTCTTCCTTCTCAAGCCTATTTATTTGCTTGAAAACCTTGCATATAGGGGGCTTACATGTGGCTAGAAAAAATGGTGGTACATTTAGACAAACCTAAATTTAAAAAAAAATCTTATTCAGAATTTTTTTGAGCCACTTCACTGACATCTCCCTTTTTGCCACTGGTTAGCAGTTTCATTGTTGTCTTTCTTTGAGGAGTTCGCAGCTTACTTGTTTCATTTAGGCTTACAACAAGTTTTCAGCTTCTGAAAACACAATTTTGCTCTCTGTTTCCAATCAGGACTCATTAAGAGCGTGCCACAATATTGGACCATAAAACCTCACAGCATAATATCCAGTCACACACTGCTTCACCTGCTGATTTTGAGTTTTCAGGGGTAGATGGAAAATAATCCACAGTAAAACTTACAGTACGTTTTTCTAAGTGCATTTCCACTTGGCTTCTGCTGGTGGTGTTAGCAGGTTATTCCAAAGTTGTGTTTTTATCACATCTGAGAGGTGATAAAACTGCATCACAGAAGAGGTTTTACTCCAAATATGTGCAAACTGTAGAATGGTCCGAATTGGGATTGTGCCGCTTTTAGGTGTGGCCTTCAGCTAGCCCTCTTCATTCATTGGTCTGTTGTTGTGCCATTCACATTTTTCTTTGACCCACTACGCTATGAAGCATAGGGCAGTGGGTCAGCCCACTTCAGCCACTGGCTAACTGCATTGCGAGTGTCAGCATTCTGCTCATTCACAAGGAGCACATTCACACACACATAAGTGTGCCACAGTGACAATGTCTGCTTTGGAGACAAAAAATATTTTGCTTTTAGCCAATGTATTTTTTGCATACTCGCAAGGGCACAGCAGCTCCCCAACAATACATTTTTAGAAAAAAAGGTATGACAAAACAAGCATTGCAAAGCCAAAGTGTTGGCAGCTGATGCCAGACCTAATGGCTTTTCCAGCACTTCTTTTACTACTTGTACCTCTTCGTATAAGTGTCCTTTTTCGTTTGTTATTTACCATTGTTGGTCATTCTTAATTTTATTTCTTCATTTAGACATGCTCTTAATAACTGAATATGCATGGCATGTGTACTGCGCTCCCGTCAGGCTTAAGGTCCGGAGTTTCTAGTTGACAAGTTGATCATTCAAACAAACACTGACCTTAGCCAGAAGGCTTCACGCATGTGTGAACGTCGTGGTTCCACCCCTTCCTATTTTTGGAATGTTCAATCCCTGTACTTTTTAGTACAGTGTGTGTTTTCGCAAATAGGGGGATCAGGGAGGAAATAGGCAGAGAGAAAAATATGATGGAAGCGGCTCGATGTGTCTCTGCTCAATGAATCTTTCGAAGAACACTGGAAAGAGAAAACGTACGTTTGTCCACTTTCTTTTTTATTTATTCCTCATATAAGTTATCAGTTCCCTTACTCCTAAACTGAAAACTAACCAGAAACTACAGTTATACTTCTTCCTAGGTAGTAAAGTTTCATGGTGCTTCAGTTGCCTGTGCCTATTTTTCCTGTAAGACAGAGAGGGATTTAAGGACACTATCTTTGAACAGAGAGAACCTTTGAGAAAGTTACTACTTAAGTTCTAAGTACCTCCTAATTCCGTTTTCATCAGGACATGGGGACAAATTTCTGAGCTACAGCCCTTGACCATACCTCGCTCAGAATCCAGCGACAGATTTCAACAATGTGCTGAGTTGCTACTATAATTGTTACCTCGCTCAGCAGAACACAATCTTCTTAAAGAGGACTAACCATTCTCACACAGCAGATAACTACAGAAGGTGTCGTCGTACATAAGCTACAGCGCTTTACTTTTGAGCTACTACCCTTGCCCAAGCCTCACTCAGGATGAGTGCCTGGGAAGCTCCACCAAATGCAATGCCAAAAGTTTAAAGGAAAACTGAAACAAGACACATGGAAATGCTAATCCGCTCAGCAAACAGACTACAAAGACAAGCGTCTTCGCTTCCTTTTATGCAGCATCCAAAGCCCCGTGAGACACGTCCAGTTAAGATGCAGAGTCGTTTCAATCCAGAAACGCATGACCCGACCTTCTTCATTACAGAAACAACTAGAGCGATGATGTCTCAAACATAAATCCTTGCTTATGGTGCACCATAGGAAAACTGCTACATATTTCGCAACATTATCTGACGGTTACCTTAGTTCAAAGGTCAGCCTGTATAATTGTGTAAACTAATCATATTCAGTACAAAGAGTGGCACAGGCTAACCATTATTAAGAAGTTTTAGCAAGCATGCATCTACCCACAGGGTTGGCAGATAGTGGGGGGGTGGCTACTGGTGCCTTCTGCCGAGGTCTAAATCGAGATCTCAGTGGAGCATTCTTGCTGCTCTGCTTGCTGCTCTGTGCTGTGTTGTTTCTAGGATCTTGTTATTTGCTTCTTAATTCCTCTGCATTGACATCTTCCACAACATTGTGTTTTTTCCCAAAATGTATACTGACACCCTCTCTCCTTCTCAATTAAAAAAACAAGATGTTGGACGTTCCACTATTAAGTAATTATGCCGTCACTGTCAACCTGATGCAAGGTTTGCAAATTGTGTTCTTTTTTTTGCTTTTCCTAATTGGGTTATCCACCTTGTGAAAATAAGGAAATGAGTTGGAAATTAGCTGATCGAGTCACAGCATGAACATTTTGATGACGTTATCCAAGATGATACTCTTCTTTAAACTAGTGTTTAATTATATTACTGTTATATTAGTGCTGTTAGACACAACCATACGCTGGCTGGGGTGCTGAACATACTTAGGGAAGGAGGGTTAAATTTTGCAAATATGCGCATGTGTTCTTGAGCAATCGAATATTCAGGCCGTGTTACATTGAAGAGAGTTTATGCCTAAGCCATCTGGGATGTACCAAGGCTAAAGGAGAGGCAGCAAATTTGGCCATTTGTGAGCAATATCTAAGATATTTAGGCCTAGCCTAGAGACAATTTTAGTCATCTCACCAGCCAAGTGTTTTCCAAAAAAGTATAATAAAAATACGTACATATATAGATGCATACAGAGGCTTTTGGTCAGTCTTCTTCATCCTTTGGACTGTTCAAGTGCCATTCACATTTTGCTTCCACCCACCAGAGCGTTCAGCAAGGGTCAATGGGACAATCCACTTCAGCCATTGACTTTCATGACTGTGAATAATGGCATTTTGCTCTTGCACTTTTGCATATCCACATAAAAAGGAGTCCACTTCAATGTCAAGGCTGATAGGCCAATTTCTGCTTGTATGTGTTTTTTTTATTTCACCCCGTAATGGTTCATTTTTCACGTACTTTTGTTTTGCAAATATGCCTACCACCTTTAGACTGCAGTATTATTACTTTTTATTACATATACAAGTTTAATGTTTATTATATATGTTTGCAAAAATGAATAAATAAAAACATTGCAGGCAGGCTTGCCAGACCCATTGGTTTTGCCAATGCTTGTTACCATATCTTTCCACAAAAACAGAACCCCTCGTAGGGTTTCTCAAGACGTTGGGGGGCTCATGCTGGGTTTAAGGTCAACAACTAAAATGGTAATGTTACCTCGCCTACTATACTTCTTTGTTAATTTGCCCCTGTTGGTGCCACAATCAACCTTTCGCATTATTGATACGCTCCTGCTGGAGCTTATTTGGGGGAAGGGAAGAAGGAGGGTTAGCCTTAGAAAGATGCAACTAGCGTCGCATAGGGACGGGTTAGGGGTTCCCGATTTCCGAGCATATTACTATGCATGTCGGCTCCAATGGCTGTCATACTGGACGGCAGGTAGGAACCTACAGGAAATAGGATATACCGCTCGTGACCTGGAACGCGGAACACTGCACAACCTATTGCTCCCTAAAACAAAAATACCCTCGGAGGGACCCCCATTATTAAAAACAGCACTACACTGTTGGAAAAAGGCCCTGCAATATACTTCCGGCATGATTCCGTACGCGAGCAATATCCCATTACTATGAATACCAATCGCCGGGGGTAGGCTCACGATGACCAGACTGCATGACTGGGTGGAGGCTGGCGTGGAGGAGGTTGGATCCTTGTTTGGGGATGGCACCCTCTTAGATCATGACTCTTTTGTACGGGTTACTGGTGCACCAGACCGCCTTTATTTGTTACATGCAGTGGTAGCACACTACATTAGGACGACATGGGCGCCTCAACGAAAAGAACCTCCACGACACGAATTAGTCCATCTACTTTATTATATGGGGCGGGGTGGCCACCTGGTCCACTGGCTATATACAGGCATCCGAGCACAAGCTTCCATAGCTCTTACAGACCTCCGCACGAAATGGGCTGAGACCACTGGCACGGAACTCACGGATAAAGCATGGGAGAATATATTAGAACACCCTAAACGGGTCTCCCGTAATGTCAGACTTAAATTTATTCAAAACATGGTTCTCAATAGATCTTACTTAACCCCGAAGAGAATACGGCGCATGTTCCCTGAAGCCCAAAACTGCTGTCCAAAATGTAAGGAGGAGGAGGCGGGCTTCATACATATGATATGGGCATGCCCCCATCTTCGAGATTATTGGAGAAAGATCCAGACTATCCTTGAGGAGATTACACGCCTCACAATTACAGACAACATATTGGAATGTCTATTGGGTCTGCGCAAGCGTACTGGTACCATGAAGGTTCAATTACGTTTCCTGGACCTTGCATTCATTTTGGCCATTAGAGCAATTACTATGCGATGGAAATCCCCTAGGAGCCCTTCACCACAAGTATGGCGGGACGAGGTAGCTCAGTGGGGCAGCGCCGAGCGCGGCACTCAGGCGCGAAGAGGCGCGAGGGTTACGAAAACACCCCATTGCTATGGAATGGGACATCATGCTGGAAGAACTCAAACGACTAGATCTCCTACCCATACATGTTAATCCTACCCCATGAACAACCCTGACAAAAAGAGTATATAAACACCAAACGCCCACACAGACTTTATTGATTAGGCTATGCACACCAGCGGCAATGGAGGCACAGAGATGGCAGATTAGGTGTACCAGGAAGGACAGGTGGTGAAAGACTGGCAGACCAGGAAGTGGGTGGGGGGAGGGAGGGAGGGGGACAGTTCAGTTTGCAACATAAAATTTAACGTACAAAATGCTATTTCTTCCTGTGATTATATTTCCAATATCTACCACATGTAATGACTGTATGATGATATACTGCATGATGTGAAGTGATTCAAAGTCTGTGTAAAGTTGTTATCGGTAAAGATGGGATAACAAACAACAACAACAAAAACAAAAATACCATAAGTACTCACCAGGATATATTGCATTCACATTGTGGTTGTCAATAAAGTTTGTTAAAAAAAAAATAAGGTCAACAACTAAGTTTCAAATATGAGTAACCACATTTTTTCTATGAGTGTACTGCATTAATTTGATTTTTCTGGGCGTGTGGTCACTGTTGATGTGAGTGTGCATGGTGTAGGTGTAGTTGTCAGCCACTTTGATGGTGAGGATGAACCTACCGTGTCATGCACATTATGCCACAAACAGCAATATTCTGTGATAAAGAGTGAGACTCTAACTTTTGCAATATATAAAGCCTTTATGTGGTTAAATTCCTTTGTACTGTGAATAGAGTATGTTAGGTTTTATTTGAAAGGAAAAGCCAGACTGCAAAAATAAAAAGAGGCAGAAGAAATGGTTTAGAGAGATCCTGAGTACATCTTGCAATATACAAAGAGAACTTTTAATCGCAGGCTATTTGAGCTGCCTGTAAATTCTGTAACCTTCTTTCCATATTTAGCTACTAATGGCCAATTTCCAGGGTAATTGTGCTGGGGGATGACCCTCACAATACCGTGGGAGAGAATCAGACTTGTTTGGCAACATAGTTCACGAATGCCTCTTAAGAACACCCTGTACGTAATTGTGTTGTAATAGGCACATATTTATATTTATTCAATTTTTTCCCTTTCCATTTTTTCAAAAATGTTTTGGGTTATAACCCACTCATAAAAATTCTTTGGGCGAGTTGGCCTTGCTATTTGTGTTGGCTTTTAACATCCACCACTTCAATAGGTAACTAGTCAGTGTTGGCTGGTAATTAGGTAACACCTTTTCACATGCAGCCACTGTTTTGGATGCTCTCACAAGGGCCATTAACACATGGCTTTCATAAAACTGTTGGAGATTGTCTGGCATGGATGCTGAGATGAAGTTAGTTGTATACTGTCAGAATACACTTCAAAGTGAATAAAGGTGAAGCTTGTGCAACATTCTTACAGCATGGTGCACCGCCATTAGTATGTTGAAAGTGGTGTGCCTTTGAGTCAACTGGTGCACTTCAGGTTGTGGTCTTTAAGGATGACTCATGGATCTGTACTGCAGGTAGCAATATTTACTTTGCTTTGGGCATGACAAACTTTGTTCAGTTTGTGACCTTCAAATATGAAGAAGTGGTTGTTTCATCAGCGCTGAGTGTGAGTGCACTGTTACAGAGGTCGAAAGATAACTTGTGACAAACAAGGCTATTGGAAGTGCTAGCAAGGGAATATTACATGAGGTAGTGGTGGTAGCCAATTGGATTCCGCAAAACACTAATCTGTTGCCAAAGGTTACTCTAATTTGTCCACACCTTTGTAAGGAAAGTTGGTTGTGGCTTGTACAAGCAACCAGTGGAAGCTCATGGAATCCTGGATGCATGGGAAGGACGAGAGGAAATGTGGCGTGGATGTGATGGAAGCTGAAAGTCCCAACCAAGAATGAGAGGTGTGGAATTAGGTTTAAGAGTAGTTAGCTACATGATGTACATGCACCTTATTGAACCACGTGACCTGACTGATAAAAATGCTAGGCTGAAAATATGACATATGCCTTTTATGCATAGCCTCCAAAGATTCCTTGGTTTCTCCTTAGACTGGAATTCTTCCAGTCTTTCACACCGGCAACATGCAGTGGTGACAAACATTATCCTTAAACATTCTGCTGGGCAATTCATCACTGTTGAGCCTCTGCATTGCCTTCATTTTAAAAATAAGCAAGGCTTTCAGTAGTACAAAGCCATCCCAGGGAGGTCTGCAAGCAGCGGCAGAAGGAAGCGCCAAAGATGCCAACTACCTTACTCCCTGCCCTTTGTTGTGATAGCCTGATGCACTTTCTTTCTATCAGTAGGGGATCCTCGTCACAGTGGTGCTTAAATGTTATCATGTTGGCAAAAGTCTCGTCTGAAGAAATGGTAAATTAGGCTTGTTATATGCGAATCAGACTGTTTAATGGCAATCGGATTGGCAAAAAGAATGTGTGTGCTGGACTCAATATTATATTCTAAAAGTACACATTCCTCATTTGTTGCCAGAGTGCTCCGCGACACCCTGGATACCAGGAGATATTGCACCCTGACCCCCTTTCTGCGAGAAGATGGTTCTCTCAGTGGTCTTTCATTGTGCAGAAAGGATAGCTATGCTGGTCTGATGGACTCTCCTAGACTATGACAGTGGAGGTAACAACGGGTTTCAATTCTCTTTTAGGTGGGTTGAGAGAAATAACAGACAAACCTGTGGCATGAGCACATTAAAAAAGACAGCAAAGTTTTTCATTAGCTACAAAAACAGGCACTATGTACTTTCTACGCAGAGCAAAAAAATCTCTCTAAACATTATGGTCCTCATTAAGGGTGGTCTGGGAATACTAAGCAGAGTAGCGTTACCCGAGACCAGGAGTTTGTCCCTGGTTAAGGCAATGGGATTGTGAGTGCGCATGTGGAAACGGAGTAGTAGCATAGAGTTCTGCATATTATTTCCCACTGACTAGATAGATGCCTACAGGGCATCAGCTTCTGATCCACCAGTAGTTCCAGGATCCAGTAATACCAAAACCACCGGTATTGGGTGGGTTATTACCAGCACCTTTTATCGAGCCGCTCCATAAAGAGGGTCTATATCGTATTATTTCAGCAGTATGAAGGAATGGTAAAGGAACATGAGTGATGAGGAGCAGAAGTCACTAACAATTATTTGTTACAGTGCAGAAGTGAAAAATAATGCTTCACGGATTTCACATTCAGTGAACACCCCTAGGATTTACAACTGTGGCCCATCCCGTCTGCCATCCTGCTCTGTTCTTTACTCCTTCATCAATGGACTGTTGATGGAGCTGGTAGAAAGGAACAGAAAAGCATTGGCCTGTGGCTATCCTCCCTCATCAGGGGTGTAACACTGCCCCCTGCAGCCCCTTCAGCGCTGGGGAGGGCTCCACCCTTCAGGGGCTCCCATTCAGTCTCTGGCCAATAAATATCTGTGAGACACAGGAATCTAAGGGGCCCCTCACCACATTATGCAAAGGGCCCATGTCATTGTCACGATTCACTCCCTGTGCTCTCGTTCCCACCAGCAGGGGGCCAAATTGTGGGGCTTTCCAGTATTCTAATATGCTTCCAGACACTCCCCTGTATGCATATCCTGACTTCCAGGCATTTGGACATCATTTAGGAATTGACATCCATTCCCAATCCATGCTGGGTTTTGTGGAAGCCAGTCTGCTCATGCTGGAAACTCCATTACCTATAATCCCCTGCTCACTGCTTTGTCTCCACCCCTGCAGGCCAAGGATGGGTGGAGGAATTCAGTTCACCTGTGGCTGGCTGCTGCTAGCCTGCTCACACCTGATGCATGTGATTACTGTGAGCTCTTTTAAGCCCCAGCTCCCTTCAGCCCAGTGTTGGTCATTGTAGCTGTATACCAGTGAGGCCGATCCTTGTTTCCAGTGTTTCCTGAGCTTTTGATATTCCTTTATTCCTGAGCTATAGTTAATCCTTGTTACTTGATTCCTGAGCTATAGCTATTCCTTGTGCCTGAATTAGCACTGCCTGCAGTGCTACCTTGTTTCCTGAGTTCCTGAGCTATAGTTATTCTTTGTTCCTGGGCTTCAGCTATTTCTTGTTCCTGATTTGCACTGCTTGCAGTGCTTTCTTGACTCCTTGTTTCCTGAGCTGTAGATATTTCCTGTTTCCTGAACTAGCACTGCCTGCAGTGCTACCTTGACTCCTGAGCCTTGGCATTCCTTGTTCCTGACCTGCAGCAATTTCCCTTCTCCTGTACTAGCACTACCTGCAGTGCTACCTTGACTCCTGAGCTTTAGTAATCCCCTGTTCCTGAACTAGCACTACCTGCAGTGCTACTTTGACTCCTGAGCTTTTGCTCAATTCTTGCCCCAGCACTGCCTCCTATACTACTTTGTTTTCTTGATTCCTGAACCTGCACTATTCTAGTAATACCCTTGTAGCCTCCCCTTCTGTATATCCTTTTCCAGTCCCTGCCTTTCTTCCCATTTCCTTGGTTCCAGTTCTAGTTTGCTGTCTTTCTATTTCTGCTGTCTTGCTTCTGTTGCCTTGTATGTTTGTTACCTGCTTTCTGCCAAGTGTGCCCTGTGATTTCCTTCCTTTCCTGTTAAGCACTCCTCCTTGCTAGCTCCTTGTCTATTGTGCTTGTGTTTAGTTCTACCCCTTTGCTGTTACTGCCTTGCGTGTTCCTGTTTGATCGCCAGGATCCGTGGGCACAGCTGACTACCTAGGTGGTGTTTCTTGTTCACTGTGAGTATTGTCTTTGAGTTACTGTTATAACATCACCATAGGTATAAGCTCCACAGACCCTGCCTTTCCATACATATCCTATATGTGGGTATTTCCAGTCAGTATCTGTAACAGCAATTGTGGGTGAGGAACTTACTGAGCCTCAGTCTTACCGTGTGGAGCTCCTGAGTGCTTTACCCCACATTCCCTTTATTGTTAATGTTGTATTATATATATGTCTTGCACGTCCGTCCTGGGTGTAGTTAGTCTGAATGCTAAATTGCCTTGCGAGTGCCCTTCCTTTCTGAGTCTTAGCCATCTTGTTCCTTTGTACAGGCTTCCCCTTTGGATCCCTCTTCTCCTCTGACTTCCTGTGTGATCCTGGGCAGCGCTGTACTCCTCTCTCTGTGTACGTTTTCTACCCCGTTCCCAGTCCTTGCCCAAGTCCCTGGCTGTGTTCCCGACATAGTCCCGGACAGTCCCTGACAGTCATCGTATTTTATGGCACTGGCTGTCACTGTCTTTGAGTCACAAAAACAAAGTAATCCCTTTTCAGAGAGATCAACTATAGCCGAGATGGATATACGAGTAGATATTATAACCTTCCTAAAGTTCGGATCATGTGGTATAGGTACTTGACATAGCAAAAACAAAGTTCCTAACGTTGTTGCAAAAATAAGGAAAAACTCATCAGTTTACAAGTTGCTGTGATGTGTAACAATAATTTCTCAGAAAACAATCATGTACTCAAATATAAATTATTTTATTTAAAAACACTTAATCTAAAAACAAATTATTTTGAAATTCTTGAAGTGCAGATTTGTTTGATCTACGATTCATATGATCACCAGTATATATCAACACACTAATTTCATCAACACATTGGTATCATTCCTTTTCTCCGCTTCCTTATTTCAAAAGGCAAATAACAAATACAAATTTAAAAGATTAACATAAAAACCAGAAAAACTGTCGACCCGGTGTTTCGGCAAAAATTTGGTAGTTCTTCGCCTTCTTCAGGACAAAAATTATTTCTGTTTATCAAATTAAAATAAGATGAGACCCTCAACGAGTCGTCTCTTGCTTAAAATGGCAAAACACTCAATGGAAAAGCACGTGTTCTTCTCCCGTGATGTAATAAAATTCTATGTGGTCGTCTTTGAAATTTTGACCAACCCTCCCGCGGCATCACATTCTCACACCATGCTGTGTAGTTCTACTGTACATTGTGAAGCAGACGTGTTTTATATTTCCAATCGTACACATACCTCTTGTCGTTACAGTGACCAGCAACTTGTTCTAAATTCAGAACCGTGTGTGGCGAGCATTAAGGCTTCTTCTCCTATTACCTCGTCCTCCATGCAGGAAGATAATCTCACTATCTAGTCCTATAAACCATGCATCATCTGCAGCACTGAACCCATTAATAGGCCAGAACCTTTCCATTTGAATCTATGTCTTCAAGGAGAAGGCAGCGATAATATTTGATTGATGGTGCACGTGACCTTCTCTTGCCTGGGCGGGAACTGGGCCAGGAAGCTGCCAAATTGAAGGGCCCATAGACACTGTAAGGAAAACAAATGACTTTTCATTTACAGTGGTGTCCTTTGGCCTAACAGTAAAATCCACTTTTGGAGGCCCCCGACAGTAAGGAAAAGGTCAGGACATGACATAATGATGCATTCCACGTCCAAGTTCCTGCTAGGCACGAGAACGAGGCAGTGCTTCTTGTTCCCTATTCATCCTGGCCAGACGTTTGTTGCATTTTACAAGTTTTAGTCTGTTTTTGATTGGCCTCCCTCAGGGAGATCACAAGACAACATTAAGCATTTTTACATACTTTTATTCCTGTCCCCCAAAAGTTGTAATTTCAGAACAAAAATAGCACTCTTCAAGTTTACATTCCCAATTTCCAAATTTGTTGCCACTACGTTTGATGAAATTCCGATTCTTATCGGTTATCGGATTAAGAATAAGTCACTGGTTCAATTTGATCTTGGTTAGAAGTCACTGTTATGGCAGTTGAAGAAAGTTCAGAAAATAGAAAGCAGTTGTTCACTGTCTCATCACTGCAAGACTTCTGACATCAGAGAAATTGAAAAATACATTATAATGATTGCATTGTTAGTTTTGTGTTGATGCTTTTTCATTTTTTTGCTGATAACCCAAAAAAGGAACCAGACATTTTTTTTCCAGATAGCATATTTTTGCTACATTTATTTTCTTGTTGCTTGATGTGTCCGCCTTAATTCTGCCTTCCTCCAGCGACTTGGAACCACTGATACCTAAGATATTCAAGACTGACAATACTACAAAACTGCTTGTTAGAAATTAGGTTTTGGGTTGGGGGGGGGTGTGAACACTTTTCAAGCACCAACCACAGTCCCTGTCCGAGTGAACCACACAAAGTCACTAAATTATCCTGTGCTTAACCCTCAGGTAGCTTAGAACAAAAACAGTCAGGCTTAACTTGGAGGCAATATGTAAAGTATTTATACAGTACTTACAGTAATAAAATAAAAACACAGAACAAGAAAATCCCACACCAATTTAGAAAAGTAGGGTCAAATCTAATAAATTATTTGCCACCAAACGACAAAAATCCAATCAGTAGAATAGAGTTATGAATTTTTAAAGTTTTTAGTAAAAACTAGCACCTAATAGAACAAAGAGCCAACCGTGGACATCCAGTTGTGCGAGACCGGGGCAAAGTCGAAAGTTATGGCTAACCGCGATCGAACGTGGTTCGGGTACACGGAGTAGATTGGGCCCGGCTCGGCTTACCTTCGCACTTGGAACACATTTTTTAAAAAATGTCTGAGAAGGTAAAGTTCAGCGGGGCAAGGCAGCTGTTCGGGGAGGGGGCGTCATCGTTGGGAAGCCCCTGGATGACTTTGTGGTGAAGATTTCTACGTTTGGACTTTGTCACTTTTTTGGAAGTTGAAAATCTCCAGTGGAGTGAAGCTGCAGGTGGTAGCCGATGAGGGCTCCACAAGGCCAGAGACCTCTTCTGCGGAGAGCCGCTGAACAGAATTTGTTACCACAAAGTCAGGCCGATCGGCAATGCACCTTGGGCGGATCAGCAATCAGGTATGTCCCAGTCTCTTGTTTTTCAGGGCACTTATTGGATGACATTTTCCAAGTACCTCGTTTTAGAGTAAAGCTGTTTGGGCACCCTTACTACCACTTTCAAGAGTTCGAGACTGGGTGGGCACCACTTGGAGGGTAGAACTCCCTTCAGGCAGGGTCCAGGTGCAGGACCCAAGCTTTTTGATTTTTTTTGTGTCCCTGTGGCACAAAACAGGAGGCCTGCCAATTGGCCCTTGAAGTCAATCTGGTAGTCCTGGTTTCAAGCAGCAGGACTGTCCTCCAGCAGTAGGGCAGTCCTCTGAAGTACAAAGCAAGCTTCAAGTAGCAAGGCAGTCCTCTGAAGTGCAGGGCAGGCATTCTGAGTGTCGTCCGTAGGTCCAGGAGTGAACTGAAGAGTTGGTCTGAAGGTCCTATTTTTATATCTGGGGCCAGCTTTGAGTAGAAGAAAATTATAGAGTTTTCGCCACACAAAAGGCTAGTGTGAAGTTCTCCATAATCTTCGGGTGCCATATTCTTGTTTATCACCTGTTAGGACTAAGAGAGAGCTGCTTGAGAACGTAAGATGCATTACTTATCTAGACACTCCGTTCTCAGACTTACTCCAATTAGGAGCATCATTGGATTCACTTTGGTTGGTCACTAAATAGTTAGTGAGTGGCACAGAGAGTGGAGAAGGAGACTGCTGCATGCAAGTGATGGTATGAGCAAGGGGACTGGTGCAGCCATTCATAAGGGACTCACATGCATAGTGTTTAATTATTGTTTATAGTTGACCTTATCATTGTTGGAAAGCTGTTAATAACTTGCCTGTCAGGTGGTGACTGGTAGTACCAGTTGGTGCTTGGACACACCATCAACATTGCTTAATTGAGGTTCAGGAGCCGTAAAATGAGAAATACTCTTAAATATGGAACATTTATATTTCATAAAGGCAGGGTGTTTTGCCTCTATTTCTGTTATCATTCACTGGTGCGATCTTTCTCCTCACTCCAGACTCACTCCAGAATTTTGTTTTCCAGCTGACAGCAAAACCTAGATTTTAAATTGGCTCTTCTAACTGTGTTCCTTTATATCTTCCCTGATCTTGGTTTCCTCTGTATTCCCAAGATTGCTTCATAAGGTGTCCTCTCCTGTACATAGTACTCCACAAGTGAACTATCAGTGCATAAGTACCCGTTTCCCTCACTACTAAAAACTGATACTGGAAAAAGTTCTTAAGATTTTTATTGCTACTTTTCTTAATTTTTAAATTGAACGAAATATTCCATATTAAGGCTTCGATCCTTCCATCATCCGATTTGGGATAACCAAATGCCATCTCTTCAATAAAAGAAAAAATCAAACATAGGCGAACAGTCTTAATTCTTGATTCACTGCTTTTCAGTAACAGTGCAAGAATCTGGCCATTGATACTGTCAGAAAAAGGCCAAAGAGTTGAGGGAAATATCACTGGTCATTTAGCAGGTTAAAAAGACGGTAAAGGCTTTATGTGCTGTGCCCACCTTTGAAAACTGTTATCCTCCACTATTCGCAAAGTGAGCCAAAAGCTATCTGAAGGACATTAACCTCTCCCTTGGTCACTTGGAAGAGCTCACTGCTTAACCTAGCTATGAGTAATTTGTTATTCACAACTCACTGAAATATTGTAGGAGCAAAAAGAGATAATAATATCCAAAACGGGATACAAATACCCTTTTATAATTTTTTATGACTGTGGCAGTGTTTGGATGGAGCCTATGATGATTGAAACCTTAAATGGTTCCATGTTCATCTAGGAGGGTGGAGAGAGAGTCACTGATGTGAATGATTAGAAGTAAATCCCTCCCGACCAATGTGTTAAGAATTGCCTCAAGCTGGAATACCAGACGCATAAAAAAGCAGATAAATTTAAATGTCACACAAATAGGCCCCAAATTAAATTTCCTGGAAAGCCTAATAGAAGGCACGGCGCCACATTTAACGGGAAGTCCAGACTATAGCAAGACGTTGCCTTAATAACTCCTAATTCAAGGCACAACTGCATTGGGGCCCCGTGTTTTCACCCATTAATACAGAAAGAATTGTCATATATAAAAAACTGCTTGCCCTGATGAAGACCTTACTGTGACTTGAAGGTGAGCAGTTCCTAAATGGCAGAAAATTGACTCAGAATTATTTTTGACCTCTGAACATCCAAAAGGGACATACTCAAAGTATTTTTTCTCCCAAGCCCCAAGAGCCCATTGACTTTCCAATTCTGTGTAAAAGGAACTAAAACGAATTAATGTGTTTCACACGTTTCAGTGTTTTTTCTGTAAAAAAAATATTGATATAATGAACACTTTTATATGTTTTTGTGACACTCTTGTCGTCTTTTCTTATGATTTAAACAATTATATAATTTGTGTTATGTAAGGTATGCCCAAATGTACCAGATTCACAAGATAAACTAGGTATATATTAAAAACACTTAATAAGCCTACAGGTCAATTAATGCAGTATAAGAACCTAAGATTGTTTCACAACTTAAAGAAATTGAATTAAAGAAAGTCCTCAAGTGTGTATAAAGGAGAGAGCAAGCATAAGGAAGTAGAACCGAGGAACTGGTTACATACCTGGAATAATTAAGGTATTTGAAAAACATTGTTTAATCTATTATTGTTGGGGGTATTTTTGATGTTTCTTGTATGCATAGGGTCCTTGCCCTGTTTTCCTGATTTGGATCCAACCCTGTTTCGAAATCTCTGAAATATTAAAATGAGCATTTTGAGCTGGATCGGTCTTTGGGACTAAAAGGAAAGGGGAGGGTATAACCAACGTGAAAGGTTGGTCCATAGAAGAAAGTTGCTTTCTGTCTTAATCTTTGTTGTGGAGCAAATTCCTCTTGAATGCTAGCTGATCACATGATTTGTCAGGTGAAGCCTCAACATCGTTCCTTTGGGATGGTATGTTCAACATCGTTTCTTCGAAGTAAGGTGTGGTTATTTCGGTAGTTCTGGAAAAGCGTCAGATGAATGCTGGTACAAAATGGTATTGCAATTAAGTCAAAGTGCCTCTACTTTCACTAAAGGAGATTTCCTCAGCAGATTCTCTGGGAGTTGGAGAATTTTCTGGGTTTTATTTTGACTCTTCCATGACACTTGAATTTAGCCAGTGCCTTAATCTGCCTACAACCATGATGTGAGGGAGGTGATAGATAGTTCATTAGAAGCATAGATAAAGATTACTGAAATCAAATTTCCAAAGGGGAGTTGGCAGTCACAAAACATATTTGGTGCCATCTTGTGCACCTCTTGGATTCCTTGTCAGCGCTTTGAGTGACTAGGTACACAACTTCAAAGAGCTTTGAAGTGGTTTTCTAATAAAAGTCTGTAACTTGTCAGAATCTTCACACTTCTCCTGGAACAGCAGTGGTTCCTTAATAGGAACTGCTTCTTAAGCGCCAACAGAGGGCTGTAGCAAACTCGTCCACAAAGCGATACTTTAAAAGAGCTAAACTGTTCATTTCAGCCAGTTAGAGAAACAATCTTATGATGACCTGCATCATAGGCCAAAGGACACCACTGTAAATGAAAAGTCATTTGTTTTCCTTACAGTGTCTATGGGCCCTTCAATTTGGCAGCTTCCGGGCCCAGTTCCCGCCCAGGCAAGAGAAGGTCACGTGCACCATCAATCAAATATTATTGCTGCCTTCTCCTCGAAGACATAGATCCAAATGGAAAGGTTCTGGCCTATTAATGGGTTCAGTGCTGCAGATGACGCATGGTTTATAGACTAGATAGTGAGATTATCTTCTTGCATGGAGGACGAGCTAATAGGAGAAGAAGCCTTAATGCTCCCCACACACGGTTCTGAATTTAGAACAAGTTGCTGGTCACTGTAACGACAAGAGGTATGTGTACGATTGGAAATATAAAACACGTCTGCTTCACAATGTACAGTAGAACTACACAGCATGGTGTGAGAATGTGATGCCGCGGAAGGGTTTAGTGCGGGAGTGATCAGATCGAAATATTGGATACTTGATTTCCTCTTGCATGTTTATCGATGCATTCCCGGAGACACATGGGATTTGGGGAGTGCGGCAAGAATGCCAGCTTGTGCCTGAAACAACAACGTTGGGTAGGACAAACCCACTGACAGTCCTGCCCATATATGACCCCGGCCAAGCCACTGATCAGTCAATGAGATGGCATGAAGGAGGGAGGCAGTACTGTCACAGAGCCGGGAGGGGGTGCTAGGGAGGCCTGAAGGCAAAGCACCAGTGCATCACTGTCCAAAGACAGTGACAAAAAAAGTGAGGGAGGTACCCTGATGCTTAGAAAAGGGACGGGTCTGTGAGTCACAAAAACAAAGTAATCCCTTTTCAGAGAAATCAACTATAGCCGAGATGGATATATGAGAGATCAACTATAGCCGAGATGGATATACGAGTAGATTCCTAACGTTGTTGCAAAAAGAAGAAAAAACTAAGGAAAAACTCATCAGTTTACAAGTTGCTGTGATGTGTAACAATAATTACTCAGAAAACAATCATGTACTCAAATATAAATTATTTTATTTAAAAACACTTAATATAAAAAAGTTAAAGTTGCTCTTGGCTCTAAGCGCATTGTGATTCATATTGAATAACAGAGCACTCGGCTACAATCCTCCTCTTTAACTGGATTTTCAATTTAATTAGGTTGCCCTGGTACCGCATACACTTAACTTCACAAACACAGTGTAAATCCCATGTGGGTGAAAATGCAAATCCTGGTACAGTACCAATTAAATAGTTCGTTGTTTCTACAAAATATCCCTGGCTTGTTAATTATATCTCTAAGAAATATACTACCCTTGATGACCTGGCTTTTGTGTCTCGCTAATCCTACACAGTTGTAAATTTCACTTTGGAAACAACTCCACTGATTTCACTGGTTCAATCACATCCAGCCAAATAATCACATCAACTTCCAAATACTTTGAAATGGAAAAGCTGAAACGAAGGAACATAAAAACAAAAGCCAGCAAATAAATTGCACAAATGCAAAATAACACTGAGATGGGAAATAAAATGCTATACTAGATATGGGACCCGATGTGCACATACAGTTTGCAAAATCACATGGTTTGCGACTGCAAATTTGTTTTTTCACTATACTAAAATCATTTTGCAATGTGATTACAGGTTACCAAATTCCAAATGGGTTGAGGAAGGCATAATAAATTACTATTTGGAAGGGGTGTGGTTAAGGTGGGCCTTCCAAATAGTGATTAATTAAACAAATCTGGTCAGAAACATTAAAAAGGGACAGACTCAAGTTTGGTAGTAACTTTTTTGCAGAAGGGGTAAGTTTGCTGGGAAGTAGGCAGAGTGGTCTGCTGCACCACTGCCAACTCTTAAACAAACTCAAAAAAAACAATAAACGTTTCTTTTTAAATGCAGACCTTTTTTAGGTCAAAGACTACCGGACAGCACAGCTATCTGGTTTGCTAACAACATCTTGGGGACATTGCGAAAGCTTGCCTGGGAATGCATTCTGCCATTGCTCAGTGCTTAATTTGAGCCGGTGCTTTCTGGTGCTCAGCACCAGCACTTAATTGGTTTCCGGTGCTCGGCACCGGCACCTAATTGTCAACACCATACTTAGAACAGTCCACCACATGGTGGCGCTGCTCATCTAATTTAGAGATGAGCAGAACAACAGTAGTGTAGGACTACAATATACATTAAAATTGCTAATACCTGCCTCCCCAGCCATTCCTTTAGCTTTGGGGACCTGAAATAATCTGAACTGTCGCATTTACATGCGAGAGAGATGGTTAGTAGTTGTTTTGGCAGCGATGACAAGGGCGATGGGTGGTGCAAGCTGCAGTGGCCTCCCAGTCAGGGCCCTCGCACTTAATATTTTACAAACTAAGCACTGCCATTGCTTACCATTGGCTTTGTAACTCACATTTGCTTTCTTTCTGTTTGCTGGCTTTCTTTGTTTTAGGCTGTCCAGCTTGAGTTCGTCCCTTCCCTTGCCCAAACCTTATTTACTGTAATCATCTTCTGGTCCTCGCTTTCTGTAAACTGGCCTTTATAGTTTGTTCTTATCTTGTCCCATTTGCTGTGCGGTCAAAGACAGAGGCCAAATGTCACGCTTTACCTTCCAGGGAACTTGATGTTTACTTTTCTTTCTCTGTCTTCAAAGTGAGCGGATTTATGTGAAAATCATGCTGGCTACTGATTGTGTGCTTGAGGGAAAGCTGTAGGATGATATTTATTTTCTAACACAACAAAATGTAAATGAACTGCACAGATATTTCAGAATATATAAAAATGAGGACATCACAAATGAAGCACATTTTTGAGTAATACTGAAGTGTGGGGGAGACAAATATTTTAATATGATCAAAACAAAATACACTAGATGATGGCATTTCCACACAGTATCATTTGTGCGCTGTATACTTTTATCAGTAAAACTGTATGTCTGTAAAAATGTAATGGTCATTTCAATTGAAGATGTGTTGTCTGTAATGACAGTATGCTACCACACCATGCATGCTCCACTTTACCCTATCCACTCTGCACCGCTCCTTGCCACTGCACTCTATTCTGCACGACTCCACACTAAGCCAGTCCACACTGCGTCGCAGCACTCTACTCTGCACCACTCCACTCTTCTCTACTCTACACCACTGTACTCTATGCCAGTGCACTGTACTCCACTCTACTATGCACCACTGCACTCTTCACCACTGCACTTTACACTACTCCTCTCGGCACCACTCTTCTCTTTGCCACTGCACTCTTCAGCAATACACTCTACTCTGACTACTCCACTCTACGCCAGTGCACTCTATGCCAATCCACTCCATGCTCTAATCTACTCTGCACCACTCCACTTTATGCCACTCTACTCTACGCTACTGTACTCTACTGCGCACCACTCCACTTTACTCTGTAACAGTCTATTCTATGCCACTGCACTTGGCACTCTGCACCACGGCACTCTTCTCTGCACTATTCTACTGTATACCACTATACTCTAGAACACTCTACGCCACTGCACTCTAAGCCAACTGCACTCTATGCTATTAAACTCTAAGCCACTGCTCTCTACGTCACTTTACTCTGCACCACTCTTCTCTGCGCCACTACACTCCACCCTAATGCACTCTACTATACTCCACTGCACTCTGGCAGTCTGCTCTGCAACACTGCACTCTCTGCCACTGCACTCTGTGCTACTGCACTCTGTGCTACTTCACTCTACGCCACTGCACTCTACTCTGCCCCACTCTACTCCATGCCACTCTTCGCCAGTGCTCTCTATGCCACCACACTCTACTCTGCAACACTGCACTCTCCGCCACTGAACTCTACACCACTCTACTCTATGCCACTGCACTCTACGCCACTCAACTGCACTCTACACCAATTCACTTTACGCCAATACACTGTACAGCGCTCCACTCTACGGCACTGCACTCTATGCCAATACACTTCAAGCCACTCTAATCTTCTCTGCACCATTCCACTCTGCGCCACTCCAATCTACCCTGTGCCACACCACTCCAGTTTACGTCACTCTATTATACGCCGCTGCATTCCACACCACTTCACTGTACACCACTTTACTCAAAACGAATGCACTCTACGCCAGTCTACTCTGCACCGCTGCACTCTACGCCACTATATTCTTCTCTATAACACTCTACACTACTGCACTCTACTACACTCTGCTCTGCAACAGTGCACTCTCTGCCTCTGAACTCTACGCCACTCTAATTTGCACCACTCTACTCTGTGCCACTGCACTCTATACCACTGCATTCTATGCTGTGACACTCTACACCACTATACTACACTCTACACCACTGTACTCTCCACCACTCTACGCCATTGCACTCTCCACCACTCTACGCCATTGCACTCTATGCCAATGCACTCTAACCACTTTACTCAAAACAAGTGCAGTCTTTGCACCTGCACTCTACCCCAACTACTCTGCACCACTGCACTCTTCACCACTATACCCAACTCTGCAGCACGCTATGCCACTGCACGCTATGCCACTGCACGCTATGCCACTGCACGCTATGCCACTGCACGCTATGCCACTGCACGCTAAGCCACTGCACACTAAGCCACTGCACACTAAGCCACTCTACACCATTGTGCTCTACGTCACTGCACTCTGCGCCAGAGGACACTCTAGCTTGAGTAGCTGTGCGCTATATCAAACCCTTCTCATTCATTCATTCACTCTGCACTACTCTACTCTGCACCACCGTGATCTGAACTTTAAGGCACAGGCTCGGAATGTGGCGGCTTCCTGCTACGGCATCCTAAGGATGCTTCGTAAAGTCCTCTCGCTTTTACACTTCCTTGCGAGAAGGCTTATGGTCCAGGCTCTCATTCTTTCTCGCCTGGACTATGGGAATGTTCTCTATTTAGGAGCCCCTTATGCTACTATCTCGAAACTCCAGACGGTACAAAATTGCGCAGCGCAGATGCTTCTTGGGATTCCGAACCGTCAATCTGTGAAGCCAGCCCTGAAATCTCTTCTCTGGCTCCCTATTCAGGAGAGAGTTACATTTAAGGCCATGTGTATCGTTCACAAGACGCTAGCAGGGAAGGGACCGTCCATCAATCATTCCATTATTCTGCCTTACCTCGCGAATAGACGCCTGCATTCGGATGACCTCCATTTTGCCGTAGTCCCCAGATTCAACAAGGCTAGAAGTGGTGGCCATCTGTTTTCTTACAATGCTGCCAGGATTTGAAATACCCTTCCTCTTCAACTACGCAGTGAATCTAATCATCTGGCCTTTCGTAAACTTCTTAAAACTTGGCTTTTCTCTTAATGTGGTTGTGGTGTCTATTGTTTTTATCGCTGTTAGCGCTGGGATGCCCCCGGGTAGCTATGCGCTTAATAAATGCTTCTTTCATTTCATTTCATTTCCCTCTACTCTGCACCAATCTCCTCTGCATCCCTGTCTGTACTCCATGCCAATGCACTCTGATACTCTCCTCTGCATGACTGCACCCTCCGCCACTGAACTCAACGTCACTCTACTCATCACCGAACTCTATGCCACTGCACTCTATCTGCACAACTCAACTATACGCTACTCTACTTCACTCTATGCCAATGCCCTCTACACCACTACACTCTACAGCACTCCATTCTACGCCACTCTAATCTCTTCTGCACCACTGCAATCCACACCTTTGCACTCAACACCACTCTACTCCACTGCACTCTACACCTCTGCACTGTACCCTGCAGCACTCCACTCTATGCTGCACCACTCAACTTCAAGCCACTTCACTCTACTCTGCAACATTCTACTCTACACCACTGCACTCTGCGCCACTCTACTCCACTCCGTGCCACTTCACTCTACACCATTAAACTCTACGCCACTGCAGTGTTCTCGGCACCACTCTACTCTGTCACCACACTCTACGCCAATTTGTCTACACCATTTTACTCAAAACCAATGCACTCTACGCCACTGCACTCTGTGCCAATCTACTCTGCACCACTTTACTTAACACCACTTCATGCTAGGCCACTCTACGTCACTCCACTCCACAACAGTACGCTCTATGGTGCTCTACTCTATTAAACTCTACTGTACGAAACTCCACTCTACAACACTGTGCCACTGTACGACACTACTCCACTCTGACACTCTACACAACTCTCTGTATGCCACTCATGACACTTTACTCCACTCTATTCTATGACACACTAGCCCACTCTGCTCCACTCCACTACTTCACTCTGACACTATATGCCACTTGACTCTACGTCACTCGACTTTACAACACTCCACTCCATGCCATTCCACTCTCCTACACTACTCCACTCTATGCCACTTCACTTCGCAACACTGTATGACACTACTTCACTCTGGCTTTCTACACAACTCTCTCTATGCCACTCCGTGCCACTTTACTCCACTCTATTCTATGATACATTACTCTGCTCTGCTCCACTCCACTATTCCACTCTGACAGACTATGCCACTCAACTGTATGCCACTCTTCTCCAGCCTATGCCATTCCACTCTCCTACATTACTCCAGTCTATGCAACTCCACTATCAATCCACTCTGCTGTACGCCGCTCTACTCTGTAACAGTCTACTCTATGCAACAACCTCTACGCCACTCCATTCTGATCCACACCACTCAACGACACTCTGCCACTCAGCTCTACGAGACTCTACTCAATTCCACTCCACTCTGCCTTTCCACTGCACGACATTCTACTCCCTCCACAACACTCTACACCACTCCACTCTATGCCACCCCACGCCACTATAGTCTACACCACTCACGACTCTCTATTCTATGTCACTTTATTCTACTGCACTTTACAACACTCCACGCCACTCTCCTTTACCCACCTAACTTTTAGCCATTTTGAACAGCAGCCACGCTGGTGTGCAACATGGCTAAAACATATTGGCAAAGCCAATAGCTCTTGCTTAGGCAAGAGCTATTGGCTTTGCCAATGCTTATTCTTTTAAGTTAAACAGGCTGCAGTTTAAAAAAACAAAGGTTACTCTATTTAAATGTCCTTCTCCTCCATGACAGCTCTGTTTTTTGATACTGACGTTTTTACTGGTAAGATACAACTTAATATTCAAATGCATTATTTTATTCCTAACGTTGGTTTGAATTTTGGAGAGTGTGATGTGTCAGAGCTGAGATTCTGTATCTTATAACAGAAGCATGTCAGTGAGAAGAAGTTGTTTTCCCCAATTTACAATAGCCTTAAATGTATTCTAACATACTAATAGCTGGTAGCTAGCACCTAGTATTTTTCTTATATATTTACAAAATGCAATATTCCCATACGTGTCATTTGTCGAAGACCCCCACTATTTACATACATGACGAAGAGTGCATGCACTCCCAAGATAGGAGAGAACTGGTTTCACCTTGTTACACAGGAACATTTTCCTTTACCCCTTAATGCTTTTTCCCCATGCAGTATAGATCTTATCACAGTGAAGTGGCGAAATGTTTTACAGTGTGCCGTGGCTACTCCTTTACTGGAGGCTACAGTGTTCCCTTTTGAGTTCTCGCCTACCAGACAGCGTAAGCGAAAGGACCTATTGAGAGCTTACAGTGGGCAAAAGAGCCCGTCTATCGCTTATAATTGGTTGGCTTTACTGTCCCTCTCATTTGTTTGCTTTTCATTTGTTAGTTTGTGTGGTCTTTCCTTCCTCTTCTTTTGTTTGTCCGTCCCCTTGAGCATAGACGCATTACTAGTGTCCGCCCATTGCTTGTTTTTCAAGCACTACTTTTTTGGGGGGGTTAAGCACTCCATGAGAATGCATGTGCTTTCCGGCTGTCTCCTTAGTCCACTTCTCTCCCCCGGCCGCGGTCCATGTTGTGATTACCCTTGTGTACCTCTCCCCCACCTATTTTTCTTTCTTGCCTGTGTGCTTTCTCCCAGCTCTACGTTGCTCAATTTTGCCCCTTGATTTTTCCCCGTTCCTGCCCTCCGTGTTGCTTATGATCCCCTGCCCTCTGTGTTGGTTCCCAGGCCTCAAGATTTTCTGAAGTTGCTGGGCCCAGAAGGATACCAGTGACAAATAACATTGGTATCTGTTTAGCTTCCAACTTAGTTTAGACTGATTTCATCACTAGGCTACCACTGATTATTCGAAAACCTAGATTTCACTACAGTGCCGACTTGAAATTCAGGTACTACAGTGAGGAGGAAAAAGTATGAATGGGTGGGTGAAGAGAACACTGCTGTAGCACACTCATACCCGAAATTGTTGAGGCACTAGTACGCCTCTTAAGTTGAAGCGACAAGGAGTTCAGGAAGATTAACAAGATTGGGCAAAAAAGGACTTTGAGGCCCTACATGTTGGAAAGTGTGGTGCTCCAGTTGCAGTGTCACCCAGAAAACTCCACAGAGCAATCTTCTGTCTCCCGAAAAAGACAAGTGGTAAGATTAATCTTAACTGTACAAGCTAATTAAGACCATGTTCAAATCACGTATTTATACATTTCCTTCTATTTTTATGCCCTGTAAAATTCAAACAGTTCTACCCAATTCACACCAATTTCCTGGGAACAGATTTAGAAACAATGAAATTAATGAGATTAAATATGTTAATTTCAACATTTCAAGCCACTTCCAATGAGCTAGTGATATTCCGCTATTTGCTCAGGAAGCATAACGTGTTATCCAAGGAAAGTCTAGGGCACATTCTGGTAACCAGAATGTGTGCACAGTGTTAACCATGGTCAAGCCGGTAGGTAAGAGCTTTCCAATCCGTGTCTAGCATCGTGGACACTAGCCCTAAGACTACTCAAAAATTAAAAGAATGTTATTTACGGTATCCAAGATGCCTCCGACTAGTCCCTTAAATATTTTCAGAAACATCCAGACCAATTTAGCACTATCCCAAAATTCAGGTAATTTATTTCACTTCCAGTTGTTCGTGAACTTTTTTCAAATATTTCGCCACAGTGTTGCAGGCAACATTCAGTCTCCTCTGTAGCAGAAACCTGCTCGCTCCTTGACACGGCTAATGCTGTTTGCTCAAAATAAATATTTTCCCCAATCCAGGCAAATAATATGATCAATGGATTTCTGTTCTTGATTGCAAAGTCAGAAAAGTGGTTTTTCTCCTGAAATTTCTGACAAATGCTATAAAGCGAGGGTCAGAGCATGCCTTTATCCCAGGAAAATATACTTTCTGTGAGTATTATAGTTTTCAGATAGACTCGGGCTAACTGAAATAGAGGCGCTTGCAGTCGTTTGTGCCTTGGACTCTTGGCCAGTCAGGTCTTCTCCTTGCAGCATGGATGTGATCCCGTCTTTTCAGCTCAAAGGTGGCTGTAACCCCAGCAGTGTGGATTGGACAGGACCCCTAGATCTCAGGAGCTGCAGTGGTCTACTCATCAGTTTACAGTAGCTCCCAAAAGTATTGACCTGGAGGTGGGGATGTTTTCCAGATACAACAAAGATAAAATTTGAGTTTTTTTAGTCAATCAATATTGTGACATTAGGTGGTTTGGAAGAGATACCACGTAATGATCTTCCTTCTTCTGATCCGCTGTCTCTCAGTTCACTTCACGCCCTACTGTATGACTATTGTAAAGAATATACCCGTGCTTATCAGATGTCCTTATTCTTCACGCTAAAAAATGCATCCCACTGATCCCTCATGGAAAGGCGGCTTGGTTACCTGAAGAAGACTCTGCTCTTTTTCAACAATGTTCCCGAATAGGGCATCTTGCGGCTCTGTTTGTAGCGACCTACTTGCCACTTATAGAGTACCTCAGAAATCTCGCCGAGATGCATTCAGAGAAGGATGGGAAGCGGGGGCTTATTTTCATTATAAAAGGAACTTTGCACGCAAACAAATGGCATGTGTTAAATTTGCTGTCTGCACCCCACAAGTGAGAACTGAACTAAGTTAACCGTTTTAGATGTTCTCTCAGCTCAGCTCTCTTGTCGACATATATCCTAACAGTCAGAGAAGAACTTTCATCCAAGGCCACTCGCACGTCTATTCATGTTTAGAAGGAGAGCGAACGCGCATCAGAAGAACAAGGCGCAGACGTGATAGGAAACAGCTCCTCCTCCACCCAAATGGAGCAGCACAACAAGCATGACCCCACTATATTTTGTAAGGATGTAACTGGTCTTTTTTTGACAATGAAAAAAGACCCAGTAAGCCAAATATGTGACAAAAGAGAGAACACTGAATGCAACATCACAATTATAAAAGTCAAACAAGGAAGATAACATAACACCATGCAGAGCTAACGAACAAGTAATCCAATACAACATTCAACATCGATACATCAAATACCAAGTCTTCTGTGCTTCCCACCGAAAGAGGGCACAGCGAATTGCAAGAATTGTAAATTGGAAGCATTTGTTCTCAGTCTGCATCTTGTTTGTTATAGTGTGGCTGCTTCCTATACCTTAACTAGTGAATCTGACAGCAGCTCATCTAACTGGACTGGGAATGGGTCTTCATTCTGCGAGAGGAGCTGGGCTATTGATGTCTGAATGGGTTAGCTTAGGTTAGCATCCTTTCTTTTTTTTGTGAGATGGCATCACATGATGTCACACTACTGTCTCTTGCTACAAAACAGACAAGTCCTCTCAGTTAATTATAGCTGGGAAGCAGTGTAACATGTTTAAAAGCCCCAGAGGTGTGCTCCAGGGATATGTTTGCAAAACCCTCCAGTTAGAAAGGTTTAAATCCAGATGAGAAGGTTGCAAAGTAGGAGTCACAGAAGGCAAAAATAAATTGTTCCGAGTAATGCCAATGGAAAATCACTCTACTTATTGTTGGTATGAGAAGTTGATTGTTGCTGCTCTTGGTCAAAGTACAATACGTTCTTTGTTAATATTGTTGATAAGAAAGCATGGAAGATCAATGGAGCTGTTTGTCAAAGATGGGTTGTTTTAGTTGTGTGCTGCTTACCCCAGAGGATTCTTCTATTCTCGGTGTAGATTTTCAGAAATGTCTGTAATTGATTAGTAGATAGCAATATTGTATTTTCACAATCGTGTGTAATCCTTTGACTTAGTTGTGTATGCACTCTCACCTGTTGAGTACACATACACCAATACATTGTTTTAGCTACTAGCAATCTTTAACTTCACAACTAGCAATTCACTGCAAAAACCAACTGCTTTCTGTGGGAACGAGGCTTTTCTGAAACACTCATTGTAAACTGGAAAAGGGAGTTTGAACAGCTGGGTCTGAAAATGAAAATACTCCACCCTGTTTAAGATGCCTCAGAAATATAAGGGGATGGACGGGCTGTGATCTTTAGAGGGTGTCACTTTCTCGCACAGGAAATGGGCCCTGTTTGAGAGTGTGCCACACAGAGCACTTTAAACAGGACTCTGATTAGGTGGTTACCAGTTTGAAGCTTGCCAGGCCAACATGCATAGATATGTTCATTCCTTAGAACTCCTGCAAGATGTCTGTGTTCAACATACTAAATATTTTAAGGCGCCTTTGAACAAGTGTGTGGGTGCTCCTTGATGCAGGTTAGTCAAATAATTAAAAGACTAACCTCGAGCAGCACGACCATCACAGTGTTACCTTCAGAAAGAAGGGGGAATGATCCTCACTGCCTGCAGATTGTAGAATCAAGTAGATGCTACTTACTTAACGTGGTGGGTCAGAGACCACTCCGTGCCCAATATGAAGGCATACATTATAACATAATAACATAACATAACGTGTATTTGTAAAGCGCACGTTCACCCAGAGGTCTCTTGGCGCTGAATAACAGATGTTCATTGTTACCCAACTCAATGGTACTCATTTTATCGACCTCAGATGGATGAAAGGCTGAGTGGACCCACCAGGATTTGAACCTGTGACCATGAGGTCGAACACAGGCCCCTGCAATGGACGCATTAGTCCACTGAGCCAACATTGTGATTGAAAAGCTGGGGATGGGCCAGAAAGAAGAGTTCCAAGTCAACCACTATCACCACCAATCTCTGTCATATCTGCAGAGGTGTGGCCTCACCTCCATTGGCCAACATGCAGAGTTTGTGAAGGCTTAAACCAAGACTGAAATGTTTTCTAAATCCACTTTGGTGAGAATCCACCTTAGTGAGTGTTGAAACATTTGGAGGATGAATCAGTGTCTATTTGTTGAGTACTTAAATATTTTCTCAGTTATCTTGGCGGCTGCTGTGAATAATGAAACAAACAGATATTAGCTACCCCATTAAAACCAAAGGTGGCCTTTTCAGAAGTAATATTTTAAGAGTGTTCTTGCTTATGCAGCCATTTTGATGTTATTTCAATTGACCTCTAAATGCTTGTTGTGTAAAATTTGTAAACGCTCTGGCCACCCACATCACATTTATTCCTGTAAAGGAGAGCACTCCTAGCATCAATAGCAGAGAATCTAGTCTCAAATGGGTGAAAAGGCTTCTTGACAGCCAGAGAGACTATATTTGTTAAATAGTCCTTCCTCAGTATGGGATCATTAACGTATTACTAAAACCTCAATGAGGTCATGGTTAGTGTATGCATCCAGTCTTCGGCTCAAAAGAAAATTCTGGCAAACATGTCTAGTAAAAGAGCCTTCGGGCTGATAATCTCCCACAATGTCTTTAGTTTTGAATATTTTCTTGGGGAATGTCCAAGCCAAGGGAACCTCGCCTGTCAGATGGAACAGAGTCAGACTTTTTTTGAGGACTGATAAAGTACGAAATACCCAAATGTTGCTGCCATATTGGAGCATTAAAAATGCCAATGTATGACACTGCAAACACACATGGTTGCTAAACATAACAAAAAAAAACACCCCTGCATTCTCTTTCTTCTGGACACGTGGTGCCTAGCTATCACTGAGACTGATGGCGAGTCGTACCCATATACCTACCTGTGCATCAGTTTATTGTATACTCATTCATAAACCAGGCAAAATTTTTGTCATCCATCCCAAAAGGTAAGAACTTATTTTATTTAGATTTAGGGTTAACTTATTTTAAAAAAAACACACACACTGAAGTTCAGTTTGTGATAGCCAACAAGGCCCAAGAGAAATATCAGTCATCTGCATACAATAGTGATAAATCCAAATCTGATAAAAAATGTCATATTTGTCTTTGACCATATCTCTGATCCTCGTGTGTTCATCTCTGACTCTGCCAGTGCAGTGGCAAAAGCAGCAGTGGGTAATGGACATCCCTGCCTAACCACTTCATTTGAAGTGGAATTTCTTGATTTGGCCTCTTTCTATGTAGCCCTAGCAGGGATTTAGTTGAAGGATCAATCAACCGATAGGCATTTATCTGAAAGAGACACGTTAGTGATAGATTCCTTACCTTAGAATATCCCCAGGCGTCAGGCTGGATCCGGAAAGTTTTGCGTAGCAGTACCCTTGCGCGTCGGTAGGCGGCGTCGTGCGGCTCCGCGTCCGTCGTCGGCGTCGTGATCGCCGGGATGACGTCGCGGGCAGTACTTAGGCGCCGCCCCTGCGCGCTGACGTCAGTTCTTCTTTTTCGGCGCCAGCAAGCGCAGATCCGGGAAGAGCAGTGCCCTGGTCAATTTTTGACCATACTTTTTGGTGATTTTTTCACTGTTTTTTCCGACTTTAAGGTGTCGTAGGGATGCCCGGCTTCAAGCGATGCGGCGCCTGTGCGCGGATGATGTCCGTCACCGACCCGCATTGGGAGTGTCTCTTCTGCCTCGGCCGAGGCCACGACACCGAGTCTTGTCCCGAATGCCAGGCCCTCAACCCGAAAGCTTTGCGAGAGCGGGTCTCGAAAGCTCCTCGAGGCCCGGCATTCGGCTCCACGGAGGCCCCGGTCGCGTGAGAGGTCCAGGGGTCGCTCGCGGAGTGCACACCGGTCGTCGGCGTCGAAGTCTTCTTCGTCCGGTAAGTCTAAGCACAAGAAGTCCAAGAAGCATCGTCGCTCTCGGACTTCGCCTCGCCGATCTCGCGACTCGGCTGAGGCCCCTCCCGGCACCGTCCCCGCGGCCCCGGACTTGCCTGTGGAGTCGCCCCCAACATACCCGCCCTTCCCGGGTTCGGGGGCGGATCCGGCCAAGGTACAGGAGTTCCTGTCGGCCATGGCCCGCCTCTTCGGGCCTTCAGGCCCCTCCGGTGCGCCTTCGGGCCCCGCGGGCCCTGATGGGGTTGCTCCGGCGTCGCCGGCGGCTCCGGCCCCGGCGTCGCCCGTGCCTCCAGCCTCGATCCCGGCTCCGGCCCCGGCCTCGATCCCGGCTCCACAACCCCCATCGACGCCGGTCGACCTCACGACACCTCCGCCGGCGCCGATGTCTCCGGTGCCGTTCTCGACGCCGCCCTGGGCTCCGGGCGGCGTCGTCCCCAGTTCCTTCCGGCTCCGGACATGGACCCGGAGCGACGTCGCTCGACGCCGGCTCCGGCGCCGATGGGACCTTGGGTCCCAAATGTCCCTCCTCCTCCTTATTTTGAACCAGAGGAGGACCAGGAGGACTGGGAGGGGTCTGATGACCCTCTGACGCGCAACTGTCAGTATGATGAGGACTGGACAGAGAGTCTAGGGGAGGCCAGTGATCTGGATACTTCCCCTGACACTGGCATGCTGTCTCCTCCCGTGGCTACGGAGGAGGGGGCCAATTTTGGTACGGTGTTGCGTAGGGCTGCTGGGGCCTTACGTCTCCAGCTCCCTACTTTGACGGTCAAGCCTAACATCTTGACAGAGGTGCTTCAGCCGGCAGCCTCCTCTGCGGAGACTGTGCTGCCGTTTAACGACGCCCTCACTGACGTTCTTTTGGGCGCCTGGTCCAAGCCCAACACAGTGGCTCCTGTGGATCGGAACGTGTCACGACGCCATCGCCCCGCTCCGGGCGACCCCCTGTTTCTTTCTGTCCACCCCACTCCTGAGAGCTTGGTTGTCCAAGCCTCCGCTTCCCAAACCGCCTTCCCTACCGCTCCTCCGGATAGGGAATCCAAACGCCTGGATCAGTTTGGGAAGAAAGGTTTTTCTTCCTCCAGTGCTGGCTTGCGGTCCGTTCACACCGCTTGTCTTTTGGGCCGATATACCCACTCCCTGTGGGATTCGGTGGCGGATGTTTTGCCCCAGTGCCCTGAGGAGGTCCAGGCACTGCTTTCCCGCGCCATTGCGGAAGGAAGGGATGCGGCCAAATACACTATCCGTTGTGGCCTTGACACCGCCGACTCACTGGGCAGGTCGATTGCAACGACGGTGGCGCTCCGACGCCACGCCTGGCTGAGAACCACTGGTTTTCAGGGGATGTCCAGAATACTCTCATGGACATGCCCTTTGATGGAGTCGGTCTTTTTGGGTCCAAAGCAGACCATGCGTTGGAGCGCTTTAAGGACTCACGGGCTACTGCCAAGTCCCTGGGCCTTTCTGCTACACGCCCTCCGCTGCCTTCTGCTTTTCGCCCCTATCGTGGCCACGGTAGGGGCGCCCCTTCACGTCAGCAGCCCAGCCACCGGCCCGCGCAGCAGGCGTCTTCGCGTGGCCGAGGACGTGGATTCCGCCGTGGCGGATCGGGCAACCAGCGTGCGGGTCAGGCCACCACCTCCAACCCGTCCGCGGCCTCCAAGCCCTCCTAGTCCCTCCTTTCAGGTGCACGGCACGCCAGTAGGGGCAGGGTCCGCCATCACCTTCCCCACTGGCGCACCATCACCTCGGACAGGTGGGTCTTGGACATTGTCCGAAGGGGCTACTCCCTCCCCTTCGAGACCACCCCCCAGCCATGCCACCTCAATTCCACCGCATGTCAGGGGATCACTTGGTGCTTCTACAGAAGGAAGTCACGGCCCTCTTGACCAAGAGGGCCATCGAGCATGTTCCGACCCCAGAAGTAGGGCGTGGTTGCTACTCCCACTACTTTCTGGTGCCCAAAAGGACAAGGAGGACATGCGTCCTATCTTGGACCTCCGGAACGTCAATCGCTTCCTCCGGAAGGAGAAGTTCAAGATGCTCACCCTAGCTCAGGTCTTCACTGCCCTCGACCCTGGAGACTGGTTGGTAGCGTTGGACTTGCAGGACGCGTATTTCCACATCCCCGTCCTGCCGGCCCACCGGCGTTACCTTCGGTTCACGGTAGGCCCCGAGCATTTTCAGTTCACCGTGCTCCCCTTTGGCCTTACAAGTGCCCCTCGGGTGTTCACGAAAGTGATGGCGGTGGTCGCAGCTCATCTGCGCCGGGCAGGGGTTTCAGTCTTCCCCTACCTCGACGACTGGCTGCTGAAGGCGGGCTCGTCCCAGGCAGTCGTCTCCCACCTCCAGACTACGGCCGAACTCCTGCACTCGCTGGGGTTCTCCATCAATGTGCCGAAGTCGCATCTGATTCCTTCTCCACAGCTCCTTTTCATCGGAGCAGTTCTGGACACGACGCAGTTTCGGGCCTATCCTCCCGAACGGCGAGTCCGGGATATTCAGGCTATGATTCCGATCTTTCGGCCTTTATCCTGGGTTTCGGTACGGATGACCCTGAGGCTGCTGGGCCTCATGGCCTCCTGCATCCTGCTGGTCAATCATGCCAGATGGCATATGCGGGCTCTGCAGTGGGACCTGAAGTTCCAGTGGGCGCAGCACCAGGGCAACCTGTCCGATCACGTCCAGATCTCGGAGGGGACTGCAAAACAGTTGCAGTGGTGGCTCTCGAACCGGCAATGGGTCATGGGCAGATCCCTCTCCCTTCCCCAGCCAGAGCATACAGTTGTGACGGACGCGTCCCTTCTGGGATGGGGCGGTCACATGGGAGAGGCGGAGATCAGAGGCCTCTGGTCTCCGGCGGAGTCCCGGCTCCATATCAACCTTCTGGAGCTCCGGGCGATCCGGCTTGCACTCAAGGCATTCCTTCCCTCTGTCAAAGGGAAGGTAGTGCAGGTGTTCACAGACAACACCACCGCCATGTGGTACTGCAACAAACAGGGCGGGGTGGGGTCTTGGACCCTTTGTCAGGAGGCTCTGCGCCTCTGGACATGGCTGGAACATCAGGGCATGTTCCTGATGGTTCAACACCTGGCAGGTTCTCTGAACGCCAGGGCGGACGAACTCAGCCGCAGGTGCATGATGGATCACGAATGGCGTCTTCACTCGGAAGTGGCGCAAGGTCTCTTTCTGCAGTGGGGAGAGCCTTGGTTAGATCTATTCGCCACCGAAGAGAACGCGCAATGTCATCAGTTCTGCGCGTTGGAATTTCCAAGGCGGCACTCGCTCGGCGACGCTTTTCGTCGCGAGTGGAGTTGCGGTCTGTTGTACGCCTTTCCGCCTATACCACTTCTACCCAGAGTGTTGAAGAAGATTCGGCACGACCGGGCCCAAGTCATTCTTGTGGCTCCGGACTGGGCTCGAAGAGTTTGGTATCCCGAGCTACTCAGTATGAGCATAGATCCCCCGATCCGTCTGCCTCTTCGGGAGGATCTTCTGTCGCAGCAGCAGGGGACGGTCCTCCACCCGAACCTGTCCAGTCTACACCTGCTTGCGTGGAGATTGAGCGGCGGCAGTTGATTCCTTTCGACTTGCCTCCCGAAGTTTGTGATGTGATTCTGGCAGCCAGGCGTCCCTCCACTAAGGTGGTATACGCCTGCAGGTGGAACAAATTTGTGGCATGGTGCACAGCAAAGGCTGTGGATCCCCTTTCTGCCCCTCTTTCTGAGGTCCTTCTGTTCCTTCTCTCTCTGGCCCAACAGGGTTCTGCCCTGGGTACCATCAAGGGTTATCTTTGTGCTATCTCGGCCTTCCTCAGGCTCCCTGATCAGCCCACCCTTTTCAAGTCCCCTGTTGTTAACAGGTTCTTAAAAGGCATTACTCACCTCTTCCCTCCTGTTCCGTTTGTAATGCCTCAGTGGGACTTGAACTTGGTTCTTACCTTTTTAATGTGCGCTCCCTTTGAGCCTCTGCATAACTGTCCTCTTCGTCTTCTGACTCTGAAGACTGCCTTTCTGGTGGCCATCACCTCCGCTCGGCGGGTGAGTGAGCTCCAGGCTCTATCTTGCAAACCTCCCTTTCTGTCTGTTCATCCAGACAAGGTTGTTCTTCGGACGCGTCCGTCCTTCTTGCCGAAGGTGGTTACTGCTTTCCACATTGGGCAGACCATCACTTTGCCCACCTTCTTTCCGCCTCCGCATCCTTCCAGAGAGGAAGAGAGGCTCCACCGTCTGGACCCAAAACGTGCGCTCTCCTTCTATATCGACCGCACAAAACACTTCCGGGTGGATGACCAGCTCTTTGTTGGCTACGTGGGCGCCAAAAAGGTCGGGCGGTGCACAAGAGGACCGTCTCCCGCTGGGTTACCTTGTGCATCAAGACCTGCTATTCTTTGGCCAAGAAGGAGCCTCCTGTTGGGCTGCGTGCCCATTCCACCAGGGCAACGGCTGCTACCACGGCCTTGGGCCGCGGTGTTCCGCTGCCGGTTATCTGTCAGGCAGCTACGTGGGCCTCGCTGCACACGTTTACTAAGCATTACTGCCTTGACAGTCAGGTCCGGAGGGACGGCTTCTTTGGCCGTTCTGTCCTCCAGGACTTCCTTGTCTGATCTTTGTTCGCAGACCCACCACCGGGGTTGGTATTGCTGGGGTATCTATTCTAAGGTAAGGAATCTATCACTAACGTGTCTCTTTCAGATGCACAAGTTACTAACTTGTGTAACGATATATCTGTAAGAGACAGTAGTTAGTGATAGATTCCTCACCGCCCACCCATCCTCCCCGTTCTGCGAACTGATTTCTAGGGTTAAGGACATCCCTTTCAGGGCCCTAGTATTTTTCAGACACCTGTGTCAGCTTCTTGCATGGCTCTGCGTTCCTGGCGCGGAAAGTCGTGTACAGAACTGACGTCAGCGCGCAGGGGCGGCGCCTAAGTACTGCCCGCGACGTCATCCCGGCGATCACGACGCCGACGATGGACGCGGAGCCGCACGACGCCGCCTACCGACGCACAAGGGTACTGCTACGCAAAACTTTCCGGATCCAGCCTGACTCCTGGGGATATTCTAAGGTAAGGAATCTATCACTAACTACTGTCTCTTACAGATATATCGTTACACAAGTTAGTAACTTGTGCATTAAGCGTAGCAATTCACCAGAGAGGGTGTCAAGGCACTGGGGGAGGAGCTGGCGTCCGGAGGGAAGGAAGAGGGAGGTGAGTGGTGGGTTGGTGAAAGAACAAGCTTTGGTTGATGTAGGCAGGTCCTTCGTTGTGGAGTGCTTTGTGGGCATGGGTCAGGATCTTGAACTTGCATCTCTTCTGGACTGGAAGCCAGTGGAGTTTTCTGAGGTGGGGCGTGATGTGAGTTTGCCTCGGTAGGTCGAGGATTAACCTTGCTGCTGAGTTCTGTATTGTCTGCAGTCATCTCTGGAGGTGAACGGTGATTCCTACGTACAGAGTGTTCCCCTAGTCAAGCAGAATGGTCAGGCGGGCCTGGGTGATCATTTGTCTGCTGCTGGCAGGGAGCCATCTGAAGATCTTGCGGTGAGGAAGCAGTGTGAGGAAGCAGGTGGTGGAGACCGTGTTGACTTGTTTCTTCATGGAAAGCTTGTTGTCCATGATGATACCAAGGTTACAGGGGTGGTTGATAGGGGTAGGGGAGTGTCTGAGTTCTACCGGCCACCATGCGTCGCTCCAAGGAGAGGCATGGTTTGCAAAGATGAGGACTTCCGTCTTGTACGTGTTCAGTTTGAGGCAGTTGTGCTTCATCTAGTCGGTGACGGTGGTCCTGTACCTACAGAAGTTGTCTCGGTCTTCTGACAAAGAAAGAATGAGCTGGGTTTCATAGGTGTAGGAGATGATCTTGAGCCCATGCATTCTGACGATGTTGGCTGGGGGGGTCATGTAAGTGTTGAAGAGGGTGGGGCTGAGGGAGGAGCCTTGTGGGACGCCACAGACAATGTTCTTGGGCTCCGTGGAGTAGGGAGGATGTTTGATTTTCTGAGTTCTTGCAGTGAGGTAGGAGGCGATCCATTTGAGGGCATTTCCTTGGATTCCGTTATGGTGGAGCCTGTTGATCATGATCTGGTGGGAGACCATCTCAAAGGCAGCCGAGAGGTCAAGGAGGATGAGGGCTGCAGTCTTGGTCCAGGAGGGCTCTGATGTCATCGGTGGCTGCTATCAGGGCAGTCTCAATGCTGTGGTTGGCTCGGAAGCCGGACTGGGAGGAGCCCTGGAGGTTGATGTGCTCCAGGTGTATGGTCAGCTGACTGTTGATCGCATTCTCAAGGACTTTGGGCGGGGGCTGGGATATCAGTCAGTAGTTTGTCAGTTGCTTTTTGTCTGCGGAAGCTTTCTTCAGGAGGGCTTCCACTTCTGCGTGTTTCTACTCTTCTGGGAAGGAGGTCATGGCAATGGATCTGTTCAGGAGGTTAGTGAGCTCTAAGCTGATGTTGAAGATATGGAGGGGGCTTGGATAGGTGGGTGCCCTTGAGTGCACAGAGTTCATGATGGAGGTGGTGCCTTGCGCGGTGACGGGGTCCCGTGTAGTGAGTCAGAGGTCAGGGTTGGTGTCTGTGGGTGTAAGGAAGTCGAGGCTGTCACTGAAGGGGAGCTGGGGTTCGAAGTCCCTGTAGATGAAAGCGATCTTCTTGTGGAAGTAGTCAGTGAGTGTGTCGCACAGATCTTGGGAGGGAGTGATGATATTCTTGGTGGCCGATGGGTTTTTGAATTGCCCAATTATGGCGAAAAGCTACTTGTTGTGGTTTGAGCTGGTCTCTATGCGGCGTGTGAGGGCGCTCTTCTTTGCTTCTTTAAGGAAGAAGTGGTAGTGGTCGATCGCTGTCTTGAATGCGGTGTAGTGCTCTGGGTCCTTACTGATGCACCATCTTCTTTCTAGCCGACGACAGTCTCATGTAGCGGTCTGGAGATCCGTGGTAAACCAGTTGGCCCTCTTTGCGGATCCTCTGATCTTGGTCGGCTAGGCGGATTTAATTCCTAAACTTGGATTCATTCTTAAACTTGGATTAGTTCCTAAACTTGACCAGGTTAACCGAAGATTGGCCCTTTCCTCAGCATCGAAAGGCCTGGGAAGTTTCACTTCAGGGCACTGTGTGTGTGGTGTTTAGAACAGTTATTGTTACCAGAATGCCTTTTTAACATATAGAACACTTACCTTTCCTCTTAAATAACCCACGTTCCCTTCTGGCCTCCATAAACTGAAGAGCTTTGCAGATTAGTTCGCCTCTGGATCCAGTCATATATGCGGTGTAGAGCCTTTTTTGCACTGTATATTAAGCAAAGCTTTTGTGCCCAAAGTTCATGATGTTTCGTGCACCACTGCTGTCCTCATTTCATGCTGCTTTGATATTGCTATTCAGTTGCCTCAAAAGCCAAGTAGTGGGAGAGAAATGAACTTGCCAGAGTGACATCACTCATCGTTAGTTATGCAATTACAGGCAGTTTCATCTTTGCAGGTTCTGAGATGCTGTCTGAGTGGATAAAGAGAGTAAATACAATCTTTTTCCATCTCAATTTGAATCATGTTAAACCTATTAGCGCTGGACACCGCACCCGTCGACGGCACAAATATATTAGGCACGGAATGAGTTTCGGGAGCCTCTCCAGCAACCAATTGCTGCAGTGAAGATCCCCACTTTTGCAGGAAATCTGAAAAAAGGTAAAACTCTATAAAGTATGGAGAAAGGCACAACATCTTTCTTTAGAATAAGGTATTGGCTTAGCAACAGTATTAATTGGTAATGAGGTAAAGATAAAGGGCACGGCACGCCCGAGTGTGTGCATGTCTATACATGCATGTAAACGTGAGAATCCGAATGATCGACTCTATAGGTGTGAGTAGCCTATAGGGCATGGGTACTCACAAACTTTCTCTCGGGGGCCAAATTTACAGTGTGGTTTGTGGCCGAGGGCTGCATCGGTGAGGGCGGGGCTAGAGTAAAAAAAAAAAAAAAACACCATGAGGTCGAACACAGGCCCCTGCAGCGGACGCATTAGTCCGCTGAGCCACCAGACCCGGCATACACACATCTATCTATCCTATCTATCTATCTATTTCTATCTATCTATATCTCTATCTATTTATCTCTCTCTATCTCCATCTATCTATCTCTCTCTATCTATCTATCTCTATCTATCTCGATCTATCTGTCTCTATCTATCTGTCTCTATCTATCTGTCTCTATCTGTCTCTGTCTCTGTGTCTCTCTGTCTGACTGTCTCTGTCTCTCTGTCTCCAGGCGCAATTGTCTAAATTCTGAATGTGCTTAAATCTAATGTTCAGGGATAGTGACTTGAAGATGAAGCTGCTGCGGGAGAAGAGGACGTAGTCGTCAACACAAAACAGGAAGCTTCCCAAAAGGCCCTTTAAAAGTCAGCTGTGAAAGCGCTTACAGCTGACTTTTAAAGGGCCTTTTGGGAAGCTTTCCGACGGTGCCGTGTGTGACGTCACAGAGGCCAGTAGCAAACACAGAAGATGGCCGCAGGAGCATACGTAGTGAATACGTATTTAATACGTATTCACTACGTATGCTGTTGCGGTCATCTTCTGTGTTTACTGCCCGCCTCACTGGAAACTTAGAAACGGCAAGGTCCGTGGGCCGCCAATAAAGCCCTGCCGGGCCGCTAGCGGCCTGCGGGCCGTACTATGAGTACCACGGCTATAGGTGAATCTGCCGTTGAATCGCTAATAACTTTGGCCCCTTTTGACGAATCTGCATACAACTTTCCAACAGAAAAATTGTGTGCATGCATGCACGCCATCTTATCAGCTGCCAAGGACATGAGCATGTTTGCTCCTGACTCAATCTTGAGGTCCACAGGCTAAGGCTTGTTTTACAGACCACCAAGATGAGCAACCATCGATAGTGGCTACTAGAGGCCCATGGGTTTTCTAAACCACCAAAAATATGTAAAGAAATACATTTAAAAATCCCATACCTTGTTATTAGTGTGAGATAGCTTTGCAGCAAAGCCTTTCTTTGATGCACTGCTTGTGAGGACACCAGTGACGACCGTATCGGCAAGACAACATATAACATCACCGGTCACGTCATTGCTAATTGTCGGGTTCTGTCAGCAGCGCCAAACAACAAATATGCCACTAACCTTTGAAGTCCTCCAGCGGGGACGAGGGAGCGCAGAAAAGCCCCCCTGCGCGCAAACTCCCACAGAGTGATGACACACTGCTCTTAGAGGAAACACCCCGGGGAAAAGGGAAGTGGAGAAAATAAACTATGCTGCTCAGGTAGGTGTCTTCTTATACCTATGTCCTGTCATTGATCGCGGTATGTCTTCAGAAGCCACCCCACCAGTAAATGCTGTGTTTAGAAGAAAGAAGAAACGTGTGTGAGAACCAGCATAGGGATAATCATACACACGTAATGTCATTATGTATAGGATAGCTACACACACTCACAAACGTTTATGCAGCAATACATGAACATCAGGTCAAGAAACGATAATCCAATCAAAGGGATAGTAATATCAATTATGGCTCCTTCACGGAGGGTAATCTGTGATAGCATGAAGTACATGAGGGAGATACCAAAGTAACACACAGGCTCGTAGGGTTACTTTACTATAATGGTAATCCAACATTAGCCATAAAGTCACGATAAGTTCATAAGCAAGTGAGCTGAGGTAGGACTCCATTTTAGCCAGAGGCTGCAAGTCAAAAGAAACAATAAATACACCCGCTGTTCTTGTCACAGCCATTATCAATGCCCCTGCAGCTACATTCCAGGGCACAGAGGCTTACAAACAGCAGTTTTCGCCCCCGCACTCCCACTGAGAACCACCAGAGCAAACACGTGTCAGTAAAGTGAAGTGTCCATGCACTTCGTAGCATAGGTATTCGCACGCTGTTGAAGTCATAGCGCAGTAAGTGAATACAAAGCCGTTCACGCTTAACGCTGTAGGGACAACGGTGCGGGCGTACGGAAGTTTGTTTTGCGAGAGGAGCGATCCGGCGCTTCTCTCCCACCTTGGCACAATACCTTACTGCTTTTCGGCCCGTAGCGCAGGTCCAGGAACTCCGAAATCGGTGAACACTGCGGCACGCTCCTTTGGACCCAATCCAGCGAGGAAAACGTCTCCACCGCAGCAGGGTGATAGCAAAGTCCTCACACCAGAAGAACGTCTGCCAGGAAATACGTCGATTGTCAAGCCTGACTTCCCAAGGAATTCTGGGAACTGAAGTTCCACAACGGGCGCCAGGCACCCAACGGAGGCGGAGCCATTCGTACTCCAGTCACATCATCGTACACACGGGGGATGGAACATGGAAGCCCTATGTGTTGCAGTGTTAACCTCTTCACCCCCTGCCTCCCATGGACAGGCATGACACTAATGCTGATAAACGATTTACTCTCATGATACACCGAGGATATGTCTGCAGCTGTGCCTTTCTAAACACAAAGACGAGGTGATTGGTGACTTTGCCTGTGAGCCCTAGTATCACACTAAGGAAAGGTCTATGGCAGGCGTGTTTTGCGATCAGCACAGAGCATGGCCTTCACCTGTGCCATGTCTACCCACAGAACAGATATGGCCATGCGCAGTGTGCAGCTTACTCACAACACGGCCGGTACTCGGGCCATTTGTATACCATGCGCAAGGCCTGGACTTGGGACATGCTCCATATAAACTTTAGTACAGAATGCACAAACTACAGCCTATGAAATGTATGTGTTATCAAAGCCCATAGGCAGAGCTATCATTGCTTGGTATAGGTTTCACAATGCATATCTTTAGGCCACGCCCTGTGTGCAGTACTTTTGGAACACCGCTTCCAGCACGCACTTCATGTACTCCTCTGGAACTGCAAGTAAAGTCTTATTTTCTTTGCAGAGCAGTTACACCAGCACCACTGCTGTACTAAAATATACTTTTGTCCAAATCGTATATTTCAAAGTAGCAGTTTGTTTTGATATTTACCTATCTCTGGTAACACTCTCTGGCACAACCAAACTTGCTAGTTATTTCCAAAACAGACATTTTTATGCCCTCTGCCTTGCTCTGCAACCATATGATACCACAGCATAGCAACAATGTTCTTGTATCCCTTGCAAGCCAATTTTATTCTTAGGTTTCACCTACTAGATATCGTGGCAGAAAGACCTACTGTCAGCCTCCAGTGAGTATTGAGCCCCCCCATTGCTTACCATTGGTTTGCTTTGCTGTCACTCTTATTTGCTTGCTTTCTCTTCATTAGTTTGTATGCGTTTGTTTCCTCTTCTTGTGGTTGTCCCTTTGTCCTTCCACTTTTTTATGATTAAAACCTCCATAAGAGTACGTGTGTTTTCCAAGTGTATCCTCCATGCTCAGTGTTGCTCTCTGTCAGTGTGCTTTTCCCCTACCCCCATCCATGATGCACGCACCCTCATGTGCTTCTCCCTATTTTGCTTTCTTGCCAGTGTGCTTCTCCCCGAGCTTCTAGGTGCTCACTGTCACCCCATTTCTTAGGATTTGTCCCCCTCTTCTTTAGCTATGCTCCATGGGGGATACTGTATAACATTGTTAAAAGCTATTGGCAAATGCAATAGAGGCCAAACGGGAGAACTTTTGACTTTGCCTAGGCTTGTTTTACAATGGAGTTGATTGATACAGATTGATGGAAGGACTGAAAGTGTTTTGCACCACAACCAATCTCTTGGCAAGACCATATGTAAAATAGTGGATAAGGACCTGCAGATATGTCTGTATGTGCATAGCATGTTTGGCTGCAGATGGGCTTGGATGTTAGCAAGTTGTTTTTCTTCTAAGAAGACTTTTGAATCACGAGAAGTGCTGTGACTCCTCCTTTGGTCCACAATGCACAAGAGCACCCAACTCCAACTTAGATTGTTTTTTTCCACCATCTGGTTCAGATATACACTGAGAGGGCTTAGGGTTCGCCATCTTTCTTACCTGTTTTGTGGGCCCACACTGCGCTAATCAGCAGCAGACTCTACTACAGCAACGCACTCTACGTCGGCACCACCCAGAAACTTCAGAAGAAACTGTAGAACATGCAGAACACCTCTGCCAGACTCATCCTGAACATCTCACGCCGCAGCCACATCCCCGGCCACCTGAGAGACCATCACTGGTTACCTTCTAACAAAATAATTATATTCAAGCTCCTCACGCAAGCCTAAAAACCCCTCTGCAACGCCGGACCTGGATACCTCAAACATCACCTCTCCTTCTACACTCTCACCCGACATCTCTGCTCCTCTCCACCCAACTGGCCCTCGCCACCATCCCACGGATCCGCAAGACCACGGCTGGAGGAAGATCCTTCTCCTACCTTGCTCCAAAGACCTGGAACTCCCTGCCTCTGCACCTCAGGCAATCACCATTGCTGCCGCAATTCAGGAAGGACCTCAAAACCTGGCTCTTTAACTGAACCAAAGACCCCCCCCCCCCCCACTCAGCACCGTGAGACCCTCACAGGTGAGTTGTAGCGCTTTATAAGAACCCAGATTAGATTGACATACTTCATTTTTGACACCTACGTTTTGGAAGAACAGTCCACACTTCGACTCGTTGTAGCTTTACTTCACTAGACACCCCTGCGGAGTACCGCTGACTACTGTTTGACACCCTGAATGCTCGGCTGCCCCCCCTGCATTTCGGATGTCACATTCTTCCATGACTTTCAACACTAGAGAATGCTGTCTGGAAAGGGGTGATGGAACGGACAACCTTCCAGTAATGCTGCCAGTGTCAGGACTGGTCGATTTAGGTCTAGATCTGCTCGGTTTCAGCCCTTCTTTGGGTTAAAGATAAAGAGATCATCTAGTTACTCATTCAGCAAGATACACAGACTCAGGTCACGGAAGCTCCTTCATGCGTGTTCCAGGCAGGTCCATTGCAGTCTACGGCGGAATTCCAAGATGGCGGCTGCCATCTGTTTTGTTGCCAGGGAGCGCTCTAGTGTTTTGCCCAAAAAAGAAGAGTAGTGTTCATCGCGCTCACGCTCTACGCGTGTAGCGCACTTCAACTGTCAATTCTTGGAGTGAGGCAGCGTTTTGTTTTTGCGCAAAATTCTCAGACAAATTTCCTCAGGGGAGTAGCTTACCTTTCTAAACGCTGCTCTGCCTGCCATTCTTCAAGCAGTAGACCGCAGTTCTTGGGATAGAACGTTATTCCAGTACCAGGTATTTGAGGAGAATTTCAGTACTTGAACCTGGTGAGTTTCTAGTTTGGTGACGTTTTCATTTGATATTCAAAGAAGGAAGATACAAGGACTTCAAGTAAGCAGAGTGCATTTCCTTAAAAGGTGCCTATTATTTCTCACAGTCAGGCAGCCTTTTAGTGATATTAATTCTCTGAACCATGTCAAGTTATTTTAGAGGAAGAGAATAGTGAACCATATTTGAGACAGAAATATTTCTTGGAAGTAAGCTTGCTCCGCAGTTTGAACTGTCCACACATCTGCGACACAATTCTTCAGTAGATATAAATAAATATATATATTTGTACTTACCATCGGTAGACCGCTTCCAGCATCTGTAATAAAGAATAATAAAAGACATTAAGATTAAATAAGCCTACTCTTCCAATGACTACCTAAGTAGGAGAACAGCCAGCAGCAGTTACGGATTGAAAAGAACTAAAATAAGAATAAGACATACTTTCTTTCAAACAAAGATAAGGAAGGCAGCTAGACCACTGTGTAAATAAGGTAATTGAATTCAATAGGGAGTAGGTTTGGGCTTATAGGAGGGAGGGGCGTCAGTTAGAAGTAGTAATCTTGTGTTTGTGTTTACAGGTGTTCGTGAGAATCCTTGCAGGTTTCCCAGTGAGGAGAACACAGCAGTGGCAGTCTCTCTTGTTGTCCCATTCCCCCTCTTCACTGTGAGTGGATACAATATTTACTGGCAGTGGAGTCTGGGATTTGGGGCTAGCTCTTCTGCTCCCGTGGATGCCAGGTTTCAAGGTGCGTGGTACTTGTAGATATGACAGATTGAAGAGCCAATTTCTAAACTTCCACTTGGGCGGAATGGCTGAAGGGATAGACATTAAGGCTTTAGCGACAGTATTGGAGGGGTTACAGGAACAGTTAAGTGAGACAATGGAGGAGAATAAGACCCTAAAGGATGAGGTTAGGAAGTCTAGTCAGGAAGCTAATTATCTTCGTCAGAGATTAGACAAATTAGTAGAAGGGGCTAATCCAATGGTCAAGGAGCAAAAGCCCCAACAGTTTTCCCCGTCCCCTTCAGCAGCTGGATTGACTACGCAAGTAATTCATGCCATTTCCCCAACTATTCCATTAGCGGCCTCTGAGAGGTTTAATGGTGATCCTCATAAGGCTCAAATTTTTCTCACGCAATGTTCATTGCATTGCCTATGTAGGCCCATAATTTTTAAGGAAGATCAATCCAAGGTGGGCTTCATACTGTCTTACCTGAGCGGAGATGCTGCAGCCTGGTCGATGCCACTGGTAAATTGCATGATCATATTTTATATAATTTTGAGGAATTTAAGATTGTGTTTCTTCGCATTTTTGATCGACAAACTGTATCCCAGAGCAAGGATAATGAACTGCTAGATCTCAAGCAAGGGAATCGAGAGTTGATTGCATACCTTGCGCAATTTAACAAATTGATTGTCGAAACCAATTGGCCAGAAGCCAAGAGAGCAGCAATTTTCTATAGAGGTCTCAAGGACGAATTAAAGGATGGTCTGGCCCAAATTCCAAAAAGACCCACAGATGTTTCTGAATTAATCGATTTGGTATTGCAAATCGATCAACGACAAAATGAGAGAAAGTGTGAGCGTCGAAAGGATCTTGCCCGTTGCCTCCTCGATTTGACAGGATTAAGCTTGACACAAATAAAACCAGGGAACCCACGTCGGGAGAAGAGCCTATGCAAATCGGCTCGGTGCGAGGTCCCTTGACCAAGGAAGAGAGAGAAAGACGAAGAAGTGGAAAACTGTGCATGTACTGTGGAAATTCCGGACATTTTGTCAAAGAGTGTCCTAAGAAGCCAAAGAACAATTCTTGGGTAAAAGACAAGCCCCACCAGTAAAAGGGGTTGCTCTGGTGGGTGCTTCCGATAAGACAACTCCAGATACACAACTTGTCGCAAACACTTTACAATCTTCTGCCCCCATCTGATTATTTCCAGTTTGATCAAATTTGGGTGTACTGAAGTGGAGGAGGTCTCGGTCATGATTGATTCCGGAGCAACTGGAAATTTCTGCGATATTAAATTTGCCAAGTCACTCGGAATTCATTTTGTTAAGAAAGACAGGCCAGAGCCCGTTTGAGCAGTAGACGGAACCAACCATTCTTCTGGACCCATTACTTACGACACAGAGGAAATCACCCTGATAGGACCCGGCCTACATCGAAGCTTGTTGAGATTCAGTCTCATCAATGCCCCACAATTTCAGTTTATTCTTGGACTACCGTGGCTTACGGAACATAATCCAAAGATAGATTGGGCTCGAAGAACGGTGGAATTGAATTCGGAATACTGTAAGGAACAGTGCTACCATTCGTGTAACACAGTACATCGACCTTCGCCACCGTCTCTATTAGCTACTCCGACTCGCATGATTTGCGCTCTAGAAGTTCAAGAGATTCCCAGTGAATACCATGATTTGGCATTCGTTTTTGATGCACAGGAGGCCAAGAAATTGCCCCCGCATCGGGAATACGATTGCAAGATCGATTTGGAACCCGGTGCTTCCTTGCCTTGCAGCAGAATCTATGCTCTCTCGGAAGTGGAGAAACGTCATTTGAAGGAATACTTTTATCAGTACCTTGCTAATGGGTTAATTCAACCCTCCCAGTCCCCCGTCTCTTCTCCTGTTTTTCATCCCTAAGAAGGATGGAAAACTTAGGACTTGTATAGATTACAGAGCCTTGAACCTAGTCACCAACAAGAACCGTTACCCTCTGCCTCTGATTTCAGAACTTTTGGATCAGGTAAAAGAAGCCCATGAATACACCAAGTTGGATTTGAGAGGGGCCTACCATTTGGTGAGGATGGCAGAGGGCGACGAGTGGAAGACCGCGTTTGGTCTGTTCGAGTATCAGGTCATGCCTTTCAGCCTGTGCAACGCTCCTGCTGCGTTCCAGCATTTAGTCAACGACATTCTCAGGGAGTTTTTGGATCGCTTCGCAGTCGTTTACATCGATGATATCCTTATCTTCTCTGCGAATTTGGAGGAACATGTTTTACATGTGCGAGCGATTTTGGAAAGATTGCTGGACAATCAACTCTATGTTAAGCTGGAAAAGTGTGTATTTCATACCACTCGAGTGGAAGTTTTGGGCTTCATTTTGTCTCCAGATGGCGTTTCAATGGATGACACGAAGGTGAGAGCGATTAAGGATTGGCCTTCTCCTCGAAATGTAAAAGAAATACAAAGTTTTATTGGTTTCGCCAAGTTTTACAGGCGCTTTATCCTCAATTTTTCCGAAAAGGTTAGTCCTCTTACTCGCCTTCTGAAGAAGAAAGAAAAGTTTGTTTGGAGTATTGAGACTGAGGAGGCCTTCTAGTTACTGAAAGAAACCTTTACCACAGCTCCTGTTCTGTTGCATCCGGATCCAGAAGAACCGTTTTTTGTTCAGGCAGACGCTTCCAATTTGGCCATCGGTGGTATCCTGTCACAAAGACACAAGAAAACCGGTCAACTCCATCTGGTGGCCTATCGGTCTAGAAAGTTGTCTGCGTCAGAAGTCAACTATGCAATCGCGGACAAGGAACTGTTGGCAGTAAAGGATGCCTTTCAGGAATGGAGGCATTATTTATTTGGAGCGAAGCATGAGATTACCGTCTTTACTGACCATAGAAATTTGCAGTTTTTAAAGTCAGCCAGAACACTTACCCCCAGGCAATTGAGATGGTCACTTTTCTTTGCAGATTATAATTTTGTTTTAACCTACAAGCCAGGATCGGTAAATGGAAAGGCGGATGCCTTGTCTTGTCGATACCGGAGAAAGTAAAGAGCTCTCTAAAGAGGGATTGATCATTCCAAAAGAAAAGATCATTGGAACCATTCAATACACCGATCTGGAGGACAACCTTAAGAATTCCCTTTCTGAAGATGAAAAGTTAAAATGGATCAAGGGAGGTTCAGATAGGGAATTAAAGGATGGAAAACTTTATTTTCAAGGAAACCTTTATGTTCCAAGTGAAGATTTACGAAAAGAAGTCATTCAGCATTGTCATGATAATTTATTGGCTGGGCACAAAGGAGTGAAGAAGACGCTGGAGTTGATAAGACAAGAATTTTGGTGGCCGGATATGGAAGCTCAGGTGAGGCAGTATGTGGCATCTTGTGAACAATGTGTCAAGGGAAAGGTCATCAGGCAGGCTCCACAAGGTTTGCTTATGCCTTTGCCCCCTATCCATGGCATACAGTCTCCATGGACTTCATTGTACATTTGCCCTCCAGTCAGGGGTATTCCACAATTTGGGTGGTAGTTGACCATTTTTCTAAGATGAGTCATTTTGTTCCGCTCAAATCCTTCCCAAATTCTGCACAGTTGGCCACTTTATTCACACAACACATTGTGAAGACACATGGGAGTCCCAAAGTGGTGATCTCCGATCGGGGTCCCCAGTTTATATCACATTTTTGGAGGGCCTTTTCAAAAAGATTGGGAGTTGATTCTCGTTTGTCTACTGGTTTCCATCCGGAGACCGATGGGCAAACCGAGAGGGTAAATCAGGACCTGGAATAATATCTGCGCCTATACCTGATGGATCAGGAAGGTGACTGGCCAAATCTGAATTGGGCTACTGAATTTGCCTATAATAACGCAGTACACTCTTCCACTGGTTATTCCCCGTTATTTTTTAACTCAGGCAGGCATCTTTACATGTTAGTTGGAAAACAGGAGAGTAGGGTACCGGCAGTGGAGGTGGTAGTAAGAGATTTGCAAAAGGCCTATCAGATAGCCACCAATAATCTAGTGAAAGCTAAAAGTTCCTATAAGAAGCAGGCTGACAAGAAGAGGAGAGGGAATCCAGTTTATGAGTCAGGTGATAAGGTTTGGATCTCCACTCGCAATATGCGCTTAAAAGGGAACAGGAAATTCCAACCTCGATTTTTGGGACCCTTTCAGGTTGAAAAGATGGTAAACCCTGTCAGTGTTAAGATTAAGCTCCTCTCTAAGTTAAGAATACCCCCAGTGTTCCATGTACTCTTGATTAAAATAAATCCACCTGATTTGAGAAAGGATCTCCCACCTGCCCCAGTTCAGTTCCAGTCTGAAGAAGAATTCGAAGTAAAACGAATCTTAGATTCTAAAGTAAAGAACGGGAAGCTATTTTACCTTGTAGACTGGAAGGGTTTTGGCCCAGAGGAGAGGTCCTGGGAGCCCAGTACTAATGTTCATGCCCCTAGACTGATTCGAGATTTCCACAACACCCATCCCAAGAAGCCGAAAGAGGGAGGAGAAGGGGTTTTGGTGGGGGTACTGTCAGGACTGGTCGATTTAGGTCTAGATCTGCTCGTTTTCAGCCCTTCTTTGGGTTAAAGATAAAGAGATTGTCTAGTTACCCATTCAGCAAGATACACAGACTCAGGTCACGGAGGCTCCTTCATGCGTGTTCCAGGCAGGTCCATTGCAGTCTACGGCGGAATTCCAAGATGGCGGCTGGTATCTTTTTGTTGCCAGGGAGCGCTCTAGTGTTTTGCCCACAAAAGAAGAGTAGTGTTCATCGCGCTCTACGCGTGCAGCGCACTTCAACTGTCAATTCTTGGAGTGAGGCAGCGTTTTGTTTTTGTGCAAGATTCTCAGACAAATGTCCTCAGGGGAGTAGCTTACCTTTCTAAACGCTGCTCTGCCTGACATTCTTCAAGCAGTAGACTGCAGTTCTTGGGATAGAGGGTTATTCCAGTATCAGGTTTTTGAGGAGAATTTCAGTACTTGAACCTGGTGAGTTTCCAGTTTGGTGACGTTTTCATTTGATATTCAAAGAAGAAAGATACAAGGACTTCAAGTAAGTCGAGTGCATTTCCTTAAAAGGTGCCTATTATTTCTCACAGTCAGGCAGCCTTTTAATGATATTAATTCTCTGGACCATGTCAAGTTATTTTAGAGGAAGAGAATAGTGAACCATATTTGAGACAGAAATATTTCTTGGAAGTAAGCTTGCTCCGCAGTTTGAACTGTCAACACATTATCTGCGACACAATTCTTCAGTAGATATAATATATATATATATATATATATATATATATATATTTGTACTTGCCATCGGTAGACCGCTTCCAGCATCTGTAAGAAAGAATAATAAAAGACATTAAGATTAAATAAGCCTACTCTTCTAATGACTACCTAAGTAGGAGAACAGCCAGCAGCAGTTACGGATTGAAAAGAACTAAAATAAGAATAAGACATACTTTCTTTCAAACAAAGATAAGGAGAGCAGCTAGACCACTGTGTAAATAAGGTAATTTAATTCAATAGGGAGGAGGTTTGGGCTTATAGGAGGGAGGGGCGTCAGAGTTAGAAGTAGTAATCCTGTGTTTGTGTTTACAGGTGCTCGTGAGAATCCTTGCAGGTTTCCCTGTGAGGAGAACACAGCAGTGGCAGTCTCTCTTGTTGTCCCATTCCCCTTTCCCCCTCTTCACTGTGAGTGGATACAATATTTACTGGCAGTGGAGTCTGGGATTTGGGACTAGCTCTTCTGCTCCCGTGGAAGCCAGGTTTCAAGGTGCGTGGTACTTGTAGATCTGACAGCCAGTGCTGTTAGAAGTATCTGTGGTAGGATCTCCACAAAGTCTGCAATCTGTTCCTTTCCTCTGACCACAATTCACCTCCTGCAAGTTCTGCCTTTCCATTTGTGGCAAGAAGTCTATAAAGTATCACACAGAGAGGCGCTGGTGACATGGCAAAATGCACCAATAAACATCCTCTGAGACCCCGGACATTTCCAGAGAAGCAGATTCCTTTGGAGACAAAAAAGGTGATGACAGGTCCATCTGGAATTCCTGCTGCCCAGACAACGTGCAACCCGTAGATAGTATCCTTGACTTATTCAGAGTGTGAGGAGGCAGAGGAGAAAGCCAAACCAATGCTAAAGACCACTGGCACTCAAACTAAGAAGATGCCCAGTGTCGTATGCCTATTGCTGAGAGACCCATAACCAAACCAAATATAAAAGGCCCCACGTCGAGGAAGAGCACTGCTCCCATGAGGAGCCTGGCATCGAGAACGGGAAGTGAACAAAATAATCTGTTGCCTCTAAGGCCTCTGCTGCTTCTCAGACCCCTGCAGTCTATACAACTCTATCGACCCATATGAGCAGTCCTAAGACACATGGCTAACTAATTACTAGTGAGAGGATTATATTGTTGACCCCCATGGGTGATCTGGACATGGACCACTATCCAATTAGGGCATTCATACTGGATGATACCACAGCCTATCAGGCTGTCATTCAGAGGACCTCTAGATACTACAAGTTAACATGCATGTCGTTCAGGAGAAAGAGGGCTTCCTAGTGGAGATTCTTTCCAAGTCTGAACACACAGTACATTTTTTGTCCTAGCTTAAAGGCATGCTTAAATCCACCCCACAGAATTTTAAACAGCCAATAAAGACTAGAGTAGCGAGATCTATGGTAGGGAAAAAAATAAACCCTCACCCAGCAACCCTATCTACATCAGGGGTCAGGCCCCCACATATTAGCTGATGGTTCACACCACTTGCAAGATGGACTCCACCCTAGCCTCACTCAATGTCCCCCAACTGATAAAGGTAATAAAAAAGGCAAAAGAGTACTGGTAGGGTTGGCTGCACACTGGTGTATAGCCTATTTTGTCAGACTCCTCTCCAGGTATGACGGGTCTCATGCAGGAAATCATTAAATACCTTACAGAAAAATTCAGAAAGAGGGGGAGGAGATTATGTCTGAAGGGAAACCTTCATTGTGTGCTTGGTGCTACTGACACAGCCTCCAGGGGCATTAACACCAGACACCTCCTCAAATGACACATCTGGCTTCACATCTTTGGGCATAAACCCGAAGTCCAAAAGCATCTACTCAACCTCCAGTTTGGCGGCAAGCATCTCTTTGGCCCCAAGGTTGACGAGATGCTTTGCAAACTCCAATTGCAAGGCACTTTTCATAAACAACAGCCCAGGGGAGTAGCCATGGTTCGATCACCTGACCAGCTGCAGTCTTACCAAAGACAGCAGCACACCTTCCACCAATAGTCTGGCAGGAGTTACACCAGGGGTGCAAATACGGCAGACAACAAGTGAAGGGTCAGAGGGGGCTCTGGTAAAGGAGCTTCCACATCTAAGCTGTGACTTGCCCCATTTCCCCGCTAATCATACATCCCCTGTCCGGGTCAGGCGAAGAATACAAGATTCGCTCTCTCACTGGGAGAAAATAACATAAAAACAGTGGGTTTTATCAGTGGGTCATAATGGCAACGCCTAGAACTTCTCATAACTCCTCCAAATATTCCACCCAGCAGACATGTTTTCAGCAAAGACCATCTCCGCCTCCTCAAGGAAAAGGTTCAAGCACTCCTTTAGAAAGGGGCAAGAGAAGGGTGCCATCAGTACCATCTGGCAAAAGGATGGCTCCCTCAGCCCATCCTGGACCTCAGGTCTTAAACAAATACATCCTGTCCGAATATTTCCATGACAACCCTCAAGAGGTCATCTTTCTGCTCCAACAGGGTGATTACATGACGCCACTTGACCTCACGAATGCCTACTTCTACATACCCATCCACTCTGCCCATCACCGATGCATTCATTTTGTGGTAATTGGACATCACTACAAATTCAAAGTGCTTTCTTTTGGGGTCACCATGACTCCAAGGGAGTTCATGACGTGCCTAGCAGTGGTGGACATCCATCTGTGAAGGGAGGCACTCAAGGCTTTCCCTACCTCAACAATTGGCTGATGAATAGCAGCAGCAGACCGCAATAGCTAGCACACACTCAAGAAGCGACTTCTGTGCTGCATAGCCTGGGATTCACCATAGAGGCGAATAAGTCCCACTTCCAACCTCAACAGGTCTAACCCTTCCTTGGTTCTGTGTAGATGCAGTTATAGGGAAAGTCTACACCAACCAATAAAGACTGCTGCCTTTTTTCCACCTCAATCATCAGCTCACAGTCAGAACAATGATGCAGCTTCTAGGGATGATGGTTGTATGCCTCTCTGTTGCACCTCACCCCAAGTTCTACATGCAACCACTGCAAGAGAGCCTCATTGTGTAATGGTCACAAACAAGGGGTCAGTGGGAAGTTCTAGTGTTGGTGAAGGCCAGCACTCACCACATTGGTGGAACAGCAACAACGTGCTGCAGGGCAGGTCTTTCTAAGACCTAGTTCCACAAGTGACCATTTCCATGGATGTTTCCCTCGCAGACTGGGGTGCGCTACTCAATGCCATGACTCTAAAGAGGCTGTCGGACCCTCAACACAGTGCTGCCGCATTAATTATCTAGAACTGCTGACCATATGGCTAGCCCTCAAAGCCTTCTTCAAGCTCATTCAGGGGACAATAGTCCTCATCTACACAGACAACATGACAGCCAGGTCTTATGTACAGAAGCAGGGTGCCACATGCTCTCCCCGGGTCTCATCATTAGCTCAGGGGAGTTGGCATTGGATAATTTGCCATGACATTCTGTTCCTCGCGGAGCATATTCCGGGGATGGACCACAACTTTGCAGACCTGCTTAGCAGGATGCATCAACAAGCCCATGAGTGGGAACTCCACCACAAGACCTACACAGCTACTTCCAACACATGGGCACCCCACAAATAGACCTGTTTATCACCCACAAAAATGCAAAATGCCCAGGTTCCACCTCCAGCTACACATATCCACAGTCGATGGGTAATGCACTGAAGTGGTCAGGGATCTTTGCCTACGCTGTTCCTTCTCTCCCACTCCTCCCATACGTGGTGAGGCAAACGAGACTAACGCCGACGGTGCTCATCCTGGTGACTTCCACATGGGCCAGACCAGTGGTGTGGAATTTAATAAAATATCTACTTGTCCAAGGAGCAGGTTTCTTCATAAATCTATTTATCCTGTAACAAAATCCACTTGTCCCTTTGGTGCCATGTAGTGCGGCGACAAATTATGGCAGCAATTTCATTATATAAGAGGTCTGATATAGCCTCTCTGATTATGCCAGGGCTCATACCATAGTAGTGTTTGAATACTTGCAATCCCCTTATGTTACCACGTTTCCGCAGAGCTACATACTGGGGCTGAAGGTAGTGGTAAGCAATAGTTCCAGGGTTAGAATGCCCTTTTGAGTCTGTGCAAATCTACTAGCACGTTTTAAGGGTTTTCAACAACCCTTCTCTAATCTTTTCCCATACTGAGAAATGTTGGAAATTTACTCCTGACAATGGCAGACGTAAACCTTCTTCCAGAGTTGGGGAAAATAGTGGTTGGAGGGAAAGTGAACTTGCAAACACTCAGATTTTCGCATGAGCAAATCTACACATGCACATTTGCTCATGCTAAAATGCAGTTCACAAATATTTTCTAGGAGCACTATTTCTTGTTCTAGTTGTGTAAATTCTTGGGAATTCACGAAAGCCGTATAGCTGCACTTAATGCAAGGACATATACCATGGGTGCACTTTTGAGACTTTCTTTAATAATTGGGCCCCTAATTTGGTCTGGCGTTGACCATGACCTTTTGCGTTTATTAAAATTCTGTCTCTCTCTCTGTATCGGCTGGCTTCACTGTGAGGAACAGCATTATGCTCTTTCACATGGAGCATATCGGCACACAAAGTAGTTTTGTTCAGTGCCAGTAACTACTGTGGCAGTGTTTGCTTTTTGAGATCAAAAACAATTTTTGCTTTTGCCAATGTTTGGAGGGCCAGGCAGCTCCCACACCAATAAGGTTTTACAAAAACCATGCCAAAACTATTCACACATTGACAAAACTAAAAAGCTGACCACCAATTTCAGACCTACTGGCTTTGCCAATGCTCGTTAATTTTTGTTTCCCATAATTTATTGAAACTGGTTACACTGATTTTCCATTATGAATATTTTTGGGAAATACTAGCATGCATCCACACTTTTTACTAAATGATGCTGCGAAGAAATGGTACCTGCAATTGTACAGTAGTTTAGCTAAATGTTTTTTTCCTGCTTTCATTTTTTTATGAACATTTTATTGTGAAAGCAAAGAATCATCAATCTTGCTTTCAAGCTTCTGCAAATATTTGTATCAAATCACAGAGCATTCTGTGAGCATTATACATAACCTCACATTGCTCAACTTTGGAAACGTGTTGTACACATTTTTATACTGGAACCGCTGTCAGTAGTGCAGTCAGAGCTTACAACATTTACTTCGAGCACTCACCCTAATAATAAAGGCTTTCAATTAATGAACCATAAATACAAGTTTGAACAGCATTAACATATGGACAAAAATATTACCTTAACTGCAGACAGTGCCCTTCCCTGATCCATAATGTGGTACTGCAAACTGGCAGCCAAAGCGTTTGTGTTGCAGAGTGTTGGGCCTACTTGTCCCAAGGACAAAATACACATGAAAACTTGTTGCCCTTGACCCCAAACAATATGTCCTGGGCGTCGGGCTATAGGAATTCCTCATCCCTGGGGCCAGACATACCTGGCATTCCATGCTTCTGTAAAAGTCCATAAGCCCCCATGACAAGCTTCTGCTCACGCCGGACCTTCTCAGAGTCAAAGCCAGATCAGACCCCAAGACTCCAGACAGCTCAACCTGGCACTTAAGGTCCTAGAGTGTGGCTATCCGAACATTCCCAAGTAATGCATGTCCATCTTAAGGGAGGCACATAGGCCCACCACATGGGCCTGTTCTGTAGCAAAGTGGTACGAATTTGTCCATTACTGTATTTCCAAACAGATGAACGGCTAAAAAGCTAGCGTCTAGGACATCATCTGCTATCTTTTACACCTCCAGAAGTAAGGCTTAAGTTACACATCAATATACATACGCCTCACTGCTCTAACAGCTTACATGCAAAATAGAACATTAATCCCTCTTTAGGATCCAAGTAGTCAAGGCCTTAGTGGAAAGGGTCCTCTTCGAATTTCTTCTGCCCCCATGTGGAACCATAACATAGTCCTCGCGAGGCTCATGGGCCCACTCTTTGGGTCACTCATGCCCCTTACAGTTCCTTTCCAGGAAGATAGCCTTTTTACCAGCTATAACTTTCTCAGACACAGCCAACAGCTGTCACTATCCTTAAAAGACCTGGTCATTCAGGTTCATAAAGACAGGGTTGTTCTCTTGTCACGGCTCCACTCACCTGAAAACCAGGGATCGCGGAAACGGAGATAGTCCACCCTCTCCCCCCAATACCAATCCTCCACGCTAACTGAACTAGCCCGGGTGATTGGTCCCCAGGGGAAAAGGAAGAGGGGTACTGTGTATGTGGGAGAAGTCTTCGGCATTGTAAGATGGCAGGGATACCCAGGGAAAACCAGGAGGGGCTGAAGTGCTAGGACGATGGCGTACTCACTGTCTGGAAAACACAAACATGCAATCAAGGGTAAGAGGAGGGGCAGAGAAAAAACAAAGGTAGCACACAGAAGTAGGCAGTCCCACTTCACTCATTCCCCCACTTCCCCTCCATTACTCCGTAAAATACTACTCACCCTCTGAACAAGCATCCAAGAATGGTAGAGGGATTAAGCAGGAAAGGACCCCTATTATCAGTCATAGGGGGAAGGAATCCCAGGCAGGAAATAACCAGGTAGCAGAGGGTTCAGTGCACGTAGTGGGGACAGGTAACACGGTGGCGTTCTTTCAGAAAACAAATGCTTCTTGACTTGAAAGGAGTACCGCTCCTGCGGTCTCCGTAGTGAAACACAAATAAAGAATGGGGACAAAATGGTGAAGGAACAACAAAAAAGGGGGGAGGCACCGCCCCAGCGATCCTCCACGAGTGCAGGGAATCTCCTCTTCACAAGCGCTTGAATCCTCTCTTCACGAGCACTTGAATCCGCTCTTCACGAGCGCTGGAATCCGCTCTTCACGAGCGATTGAGTCCTCTCTTCACGAGCGCTTGCATCTCATGAGAATGTCCCGAACAGGAACCGTACTTGCGGTTCCTATGTAAATAAGGAGAAGTCCGAAGGACGTAAAAAACACCCGGGAACTCCAAGGCACAGCGTGAGTCCTTCTCCCAGGACCCGGAAGCAGGATCTGAAAAGCCAAGCACCTTGGCAACGGGAGACGCTCGACTTAATAGGCGAGCGCTTCCCACGTGATCCGGGACGTCCTTCTGCTGGACAAAACAGGAATGGAAGAGAAAAGCAAAGATAGAGAGCAATAGAGCGCCGGCAACCTTCACAGGGGAGGCAATGGCAAAGGAGGGGCCATTCACACCAACTCACTCACATGCTATCCCCCCACGCAAACTCGGGTAAGAGGTGGTTAGTGGCTTCCCACCCCCTCCTCCCGGGAGCGAGTATGGCCCCTATAGAGTCCGGGTGGTAACATCTCTGGACCCATCACAAGTTTTTCCCAAAATGGCATCACCACTTTCACCTCTGTCAGACTAGAGAGCTTATACTTTTTTTCCACAACCAGATCCAGTCGTGGAAAGAGCTATTCACTTGCTAGATGTTAAGGGCTCTTTTGTACTACATTTACAGGCCCAAGCCACTTTGCAAGCCTGACCAGGTCTTTGTAGTCTTCACAAAACCTCACAAGAGTCCTCTCCTCTCCTCCAAGGCAGGCATAGCAAGATGGAGTCGGTGCCCATGTGCATTGTGGACCAAAGGAGGAGTTACAGTATATTTTGTGACTCAAAAGACGTCTTTAAAGAAAAACAATTTGCAAACATCCAAGCTGAACACTAGATGACTGGAGTATGCAGAGCATGTGAATCTACAGCACTATACACTACGAACAGATGCTTACATGGTAAGTAACATTTTCCTTCCTAAATCTAGTCTAGTGTAAGCAAAGTTTGAAAAATGGCTGAAACAATTTGCTCCATTCCAAGAAGTCCCTCCTGAGGACTAAATTCCAGCTGGAAACTAAATTTAGTGCATATTAGAATCACACTTAAATTTTTACCTTGAGGACCCTCAGAAAATCTTTGCCCCAGTGACTTCACCAAAATTGTCTTGGTCGTTGACAGCTTGCACCATAGACTTTTTGTAAAAAAAATTGTAAACATTTTATACATAATAGCCTTTTTAGGTCTCGCGCCTAGCGTTGCAGTGCGAAGCACTGCTCGCACAGCGCGAGACCTCTAGAAAGGGCTTTAGAAAGCTAACCACACGCTCGTGCGTGTGGTTTTGCTTTCCGCGGCTGCCATTGGCTTTCGCGTGCTTTTTAAAAAAAATCCAGCACGCAATTGGGCAAAGGCGGGCGCATGTCCCGCCTTGCTCCGCCCATTCCCGTCGGTGGCCAGCACGCGCAGCAGCGCGCGTTCGCTTCGCTGCCGCGCTCCCTAGTTTATTTCATCCCGAGGGTGAAAGCAGAAATGGAAAGTCCGATAGGGACCCGTCTCGGCACCTGCATTCTAAACTTCCAACGCGTAAACACGGCGCTGATGTAAGCCCTCTCACTCAACTCGAGACTATTACGAATTTCAGTTTATCTTGTTTTGCTGAACGCGAACGTTTACATATTGTGCTCCAAAGTGTGTCTTTTATAAGAGAGCAGTTGTACATCACTGAGACGCGCGTGAAACACGATTTTAAAATAAAAGAAGCAAGAATTAGCCCCAGCCGTAAAATGAACTAAGGGTCAGGCCGGGGTCAAACACAACTAAATGTTATGAATTCGACACACCCTTCCACAGCGAGAAAAGGAGTCTGTGCAGCACTGTACATATACCAGACCCACTATCTGAGTGCATCAATTCATGCACTCCAAGAATCTGTACATATTCGACCCTGCCTGGTCACAGGTTCAAATCCCAGCGGGTGCGCGCCTTCCCTCCTTCCCAGGCTGAAGAAATGAGCACCGCCAGGCGCATGAAAGTACACTTCTGCATTATAGCGCCAAGATGCCCCAGGGGTGACCGTGCGCTTTACAGATACAAGTTATTTGCAAAACACAATTAATATAAATATAAGAGCGCAACTCATTAGTGCAGATAGGTGTCCCTCAAACGTACTTTATTTTGACAAAGTATCCCTATAAATGTGCACTTCCAGCAGAAAATCATTCAGCGACGTGTGCGAGGCAAAGGGCAGGATGGGCCGGCGCCACGTGTGCCTCGTGCAATGAAAACAACCAACACGCGCACACACACAGGTAAATACGATACAAACAACACATACATACATAACACTACAACTGCGACACACAAAGCACCCACTCTAACATATAACACACGGACAGGCTAGCGCACACACACATTTATAACACAGCACACACACACACTAGCACAACCACCACACAGGTAAACACAATACAGATATCACACACACACACATAACTCTACAGCACCCACACACAAACAACCCAGTCAAGCGCACACACACATCGACTAACCACACTGCCATGGTCTGCTGCTCTGAGGCTTTCTGGGTACCTTCCATATAATACTCTTATTTCGTGGGTCCCCTTCCAAGGGGCTGCCCTTCTGTCTCTTCCAGGTGCACCACATATATAATACCCTTGCACTGGAGGTTTAACAGCGCCTCCCATGGTTTTTCCTTCTGTCTCCTTGTGTAACCTCTAAAATAATCCTTGCTTTGGTGTGGTACAACACAATACACAAAACAACACAAACAGCACAACTATAACAAAGCACCAACACACAACAATACATGTACTCACAACAAAACAACACATAACAATAACAAAACACACCAGCTCAGATACTATACAAAACACATATGGCTGGGTCCAAACTGGAATGGCATGGTGAGCAAAAAAACGATGGATTTAGGCCCAGATCTCTGTTCTGAGGTGAATGTATGACATTGTTCTGCATTCTGACAATCAATTGTTCTTTTTGCACAGATACTATACAAAACACATCAAAATAATAAAAATACAATAAGAATACAATAACATAGCTACAAAAAATACATAATGCATTTGAACACCTCAATAACACAACATAAAAAATACAGAACATATGAAAACAATACAATAACGGTTCCCTTGACATTGTGATGCGCTGCTTGTGCTGTGTTGTTTTAATGATAATAAAGAGAATGTATTTTTAGGTCTCGCGCCTAGCGTTGCAGTGCGCAGCCCTGCTCGCGCAGCGCGAGACTTCTAGAAAGGGCTTTAGAAAGCTAACCACACGCTCGTGCGTGTGGTTTTGATTTCGCGTGCTTTTTTTAAATAAATACAGCACGCGATTGGGCAAAGGCGGGCGCATGTCCCGCCTTTGCTCCTCCCATTCCCACTGGTGGCTAGCACGCGCAGCAGCGCGCGTTCGCCTCGCTGACGCGCTCCCTCCCCCTGCTCCTCTGTGATGCGCGCGTACCACTGTTTTTAATGGATGTCTGTAGCATTCCTGAAAGAAAACTGTATGCTCTGGAAGAGTTGATGCAGCTGACCCCACCATCGCATGCAAGGGTCACCTTGGCGCTGATTAAGTTTTCAGAATCCGCAAACCGTGCTTATTACAGGCCGGCACATTTAGAGTATGATTGCCCGCTCTAAGAGTTTGTTTTGATAATTTATTTATCATATTGATTTGTAAAGCGCTGGCTTGTGGCAACAAGTCTGTTCATAGCACTTTAAGTGATGAATTGTTCAGAAGTAAAAAGCATACCCGGGAGTTATCAAAACTGAAAGGTAAGAGTGGTTTGGATTGAAAGAAGTGCTTCCCTTTAGAAGGAATGTAAATTGTAAAACTTTTTTGGTTGATACAGTGTTTCACAAACTGTCCATTATAGGTTGACCTTGAAACCTTTGTGCAGACTACAGAATGAGCCTTCTGTTTAGAATGTTATTGATTTTTACTAATTTGGGTTTGTTTTATGCTCTACCCTAATAACCACTTGAAGTATAACTATCAATGTAGACTACAGGGCAGACATAGCTGGGTCCGTCACATAGTGTTAGGTTGCCAAACGAGTGATCTCACTGCAATGTATTACTGCAAATAGCTGCTTTGTATTCTTCCAAAGGAAGCTGAACGAATGCCTTACACAAGAGATGCAGGAATACAGTTCCCGGAAGTGACCTACTGAGCAGCACAGAACAGGCATGGCTGAGTGGTGCTTGCTCACTGCTTGTTTGACATGTTGTTACGGAACCGCTTGCAGCGTACAAGGCGGAGTCTGCACGGGGCAAAAGCTCTTTCCTCTGTTCTCCTTGTGCCTTGGCCTCGTCTGCTACACTCTCCTGACTTGGCTGCCCCTTTTGTTTTGAACCATCTCTTGCTCCATGCCCCTTCTCTTTCCTCTTTCTCATCGCTATTACTTATGTCCTGTTCTGCCCCTGTGTCTGCTTGGTGCTCGGCCCCAATTATTGTCCATTTGCTCTCTTTCCTGTCTCCTCTTTCTCGCCCCATTGCCAGCTTCCTGTTCTGTCCTCTATCACCTTATGGCTCTGGACACTAGTCCCCTCTCCCACATCCCTTACCTGTATACCGTCCAGCCGGTATCCCCTATCCTGTGTGTCCAACTGTATAGTGTATTTCCCACCCTTCTAAGGAAGTACGCTTACTTCAGTGGCTAACTCCTTGGTGTTTGACACTGGGAAAACTGACTTAGTACCTTCCCCACGGCACCAGCACCGGGACATGCGCCCGCCTTTTGCCCAACTTAGACTTTACAAGTCCAGAACACACTGTCTGAGAGGCAACCACTGCACAACCATTTGGTCATATACTTGAAGGGCCCGTCTTCCGGGCTTTTTCATGATACCATTGTGGGTAGAAAAACCTGTTTTCACCGGAATTGCAGTAGTGTGTTTGAATTGTGCTGTCATCCTTCTTTCCTATTCACATTTCCCAAGGAGGAATGATTTAATGGGAAAACCACCTGGTTAGGATGGAAAACGTGCATGAGTTGGTACCCAAGCACCAATACCTACGATTATTTCCACAATTAGAGTGCAAAACCCAGGGCTTTAAGTGGGCTTGGTCTCACCGGTGCTGAGCACCGGCAGTTTTTAAAAGGGGGCCTTGAAACGGGTCTCTATCGGGCTCTGTTTTGTTCCCTGGCACAAAGTAATATCCAAGTATTCCCCAAGCTTAGTTGTTAAAAATATGCTTCATGGCTATACACTTACACGGTCCACACATGCTTTCTTTTTTTAAAAGTCGCTGCTTGTTTGGTTTACTTTTGGCCAGTCACTCTCCAACAGAGCATTTTGGCACTCCGACACCAACTGCTCCCTCAATCCTCCCTTAGTAGGTAACAGACATTGCCATTTACAATGCCAATAGCTCTAACTTAAAAAAATGCGAGACCTATTGCATTTCCAATGCTTGTTTGATCTTATAGTGAAAGAGTGGATTGAACCATAACTATAGAGTCACTGTATTTATTTACATTTGTTTTTTTACATTTAACTGGAAGAATTTACCTTGTTTGTATGAATGTAATGCAATGTCCAAACCTATGTTCCTCGACGTGATGCTAAAGAAACCAATTTTAACTTTCATTTAAAAGACATTTGCACCTGGGGTTTTCAATTCAGAATCTATAGTCGGGATGGCTGCTTGGTCACATTGAGAACAACAAATAGCAGTAATTACGAAATGCCTAAATTGACTAAAATGAAAGCAAAACAAAGCAGATAATTGTTTAAAGAAATTATAAAGAAGCCTAGCTGTGATTGAGGGGGTTCTTGAACACAGCTGGAAATAGAAACATAAACCCAACAGTAATGTTTTAATACTGAACAGTTGACCACAAATGGGGATTTAAAAGGTTGCATCCCAGAGGCTTATCTTCGGGAAAATCTCTTCTGAGAGGGTTTATAAAGCATGAAGATGATCCTTCTGTAGGTGAAATAAAGGACAGTTCTCTGCTTCTGACCGGACCAGCTGGTTTGTTTTCTTTCTCTCACTGGGAGACAAGACAGATGTGAAAATGTAATTTCCTGGCTTGAGGCCAGTGGTTTATCTCCACTTGGTTTTAATTTCACAAGCTGGTTGTTTGCGGTAGCGGATAAAGTTAATCAAGGAGTCGAGCCGACAAGGTCCGTTTGTTCAGCGTGGAGCATACGGTGGGCAGGGCATTTTCGGGTGGGTAAATGGCAATGAGTGTGAGTACTCATTTTATAAACTATAAATGCCTGTTCTTTGATGGGTAGGAGGGTAAGGTCATGGAGAGATACCCATCGGTTAGTGATTTGTCTCTGTAAATTTGATTCATTTGTGCCCAACCTGAGGTCTTCCGTGCAGTAACTTCTGCCAGAGGTTGTAAAGTAATCGTCTTCTTAATTCTTAGGATTACTCGTTTAGAGAACCCCCTGGCTCAGTGAATGCGGTAGCTGATATGCCGGTGCATGTCTGTGCTGGGCAGACATGCACCGATTTTTCACGATTTATTTGGAGCCCTCTTCCCAGCCGTGCTTCCTAGGGTCTTTGTCTAGCCTGAATGTTCATGTTCTAGGGGGACCGCCTTCAGACGCTGCTACCTGTTCTAGTTCACCCCATGCACACTCTTCTGTTAAGGGCCGTTGAAATTAGGGTGGGTGCCTTTTATCACCATTTACTGAGGCACATTTTCACCCATACGTATGGAATGTTAGTTAAATGCCCATCATCAGGGCTGTAGCACTTTTGTTTCACAACCTGAAGTGGGATTCTCTGTAAATATCATGTGTCTGTTTTACAACACAGTGGTCAGGGTTCTGTTTTTGAGAACGTGTTCTTATGTTTATTAACATCGAAGAACACGAATTCTGAATCACCTTTTCCAAATGTCTTTGGAAAAAAAATCCCTACTGTACCTTCTGACATTAATCTGTATAGCAGAGCCTTGGTTTAGTTGAATTTGGCTAATTCTCTGCTGTTTTAACTGGAGGTGCTAAGAAACATCTTGTTTGACTTTCTAAAATAAATGCAGCTATGATTTTTAAATCTGTTTATTGTCATTTTCATTCCAGTAAAGCGTTGCCTCTGTCATATGCATCAAGTACAACAATGTGTCATCTTAGTCAGATCCGTGCAGGTAAAAGGCAAGGAAATTCGAAAGTATTAAGAGAAAAAGAGACAGGGCAAAAGAAGAAGAGAGCGAAGAAGCAGAAGCACCATAGCCAAAAAAAAGGGATCAACACTCCTCAACTGCACCCTCACCCTCCACCCAACCATGTCTCCAGTAAGTTGTGTGATCTTCTGCTCTCGTCCACTCCTTAGATTATACGCCTGGGGGTGCACCCCACACTGTTTATGGTCTCTCCGTGGAACAAATGAACAGATCTGAGCGTTCTAATGGGACTGTCTTCAGCAGCTTCAAGTAATTGTGGCATGCGAGTTACAGAAACTCAATGAAAAGGTATGGCAGAAAATGTGCCCGATCTGTTTCAACGTTATTGTCTGTGTCACGTATTGCCAGGCCTGTTCTTTTCCATGCCTTGTAAGCCCCAGAATCGATGTTGCCGCTCTCTAAGCCCTGGAACCCTGGTTTACCCCTATAACTCTGCAATCCCCCGTTCAATTGCACATAAGACCAGCCAGAGCCATTAAATGCAACCATTGTTTCAACACTGGCTCCAGTTACTCAGAAGTTGGCTTCTGAAAATTCAAGAGGGCTTGAATCCTCAAATACCAGACTTTGGCAAGTATCCAGGATGTTTATTTTTCTCTCATTCAGGCTGCTGATCGACATCTCACCCTTTGTTTGCAAAGGTCATAACAAGCCACACACTATCTGTCTCCAACGTTGATGAGCGTTTGTGTAGCAGGTTACACGCTAGTAAGATAGTAAGAGATAAATGCTCTCTGCGGCCCTTGGATACCTGTCCTGGTTTTAGAGATTTATATATCCATAAATCTAAATTTTATAAATCGCCTTGTGTGTGATACAAGGTACAGGGATGCTTGTTTTCTGGACTGTTCCCATGAGGCACAGGGTCAGACTGATTTGCATATGGCCATGTCTGAACTGGGGTGGCGGAGTGAGCTAAATAATGATGATGGATTAAACCCAGATCATTTGACTGGGGGGTGAGTGCTTACAATGTTCAACAATCCGTCCATCATCCCCTTTGGTTTTGCTATGTTCGCCCTAAGTTGGCAGGGTATGCCCAGACGTGGGTCCCTTGCTCACTTTGCCACTGGATTCAAGATAGCCTGGCTGATGACGGCTGTAAGCCAGAAACCGAGCCCAGGATGCTTGTTTCTGGTCCAGGGAAGACATGGCTTGGCAGTTCGGGCTGGACTGTTCCCATGAGGCACAGTGTCAGACTGATTTGCATATGGCCATGTCTGAACTGGGGTGGCGGAGTGAGCTAAAGAATGATGATGGATTAAACCCAGATCAGTTGACTGGGGGTGAGTGCTTGCAATGTTCAACACTCCGGTTTTGCGCTGTTTTCTAAGTAGCCATGATTTTAATATGATGACTTTAGTGTTTTCTAGTGCACAACGTGCCTCCTGCGACTATGGAGTATGAAAGTTAATTCAAAGACTTTACCCAAACTTGTTAAAAACAGACGTTTTGTTCAGAGAATCTCATTCTCTAAATGGGTCTAAATTGACACCCAGCCGAAGCTACAGTACTCTGGTCATCTTACTGAAAGGCAGATGGTCTACAAAAAAGTATTGCCAACAAATGCTTGCACATCTTCATCATCTGCTGGCTTACACCATCCCAAAGTGGTCCAAATCCCTCCAAAGCTCCACAGCTATATTACTGAAAATGTGTGCTCTTCGAGATTGCAAGTCCATCAAGTTTCCATATCCTATAGTTCAGATTCTGGTCAACTTTATAGTGATGATTGAGACAAGAACTAATAATTATTGAAGCATTGGCTATTATTGAATCAGCCCTCAGGAGCAAAGGAGGAAAAAGCATGGGCAATTCCCTGAAAGGCCTTTGATTATCATCGCTTGGCTTCTGGTGAAAGGACAGGGATCCTAAATGCAGTGACTTTTTAAGTCATGGGCTCTGACCCAGGACCCCCACCTTCAAAGGGGCCCCCTGATTAGCTTTCAGGGCAGCGTCCGCACTGTCAAGAGTTAAAAAAGTAACCACTTTGTTTACTTACTTTCTTTTTTTTTTGAGCCAGCCCAGGTTGTCTGGCCAGTCCAGCCCCTGCCTGTAAGAAAGATAGGCTTAAAGAAAAGACCTATTGTATTCTGGTTTGATTCAGCAAACATGCTAACCTTTCAGACTGCACAGGCACAGCCGCACAGCCTTGTTGCACTGGCCTTTGTCTATGTTCAGTATGTGGACACTTAGGAACAAATTTACAAACCTTTCAAGCAACGCAGCAAGGCAACTTGCTGTGCTACGTTCTCTCTCTGGGTGCTGCCTAGCACCAATGCAGGCGCCATGGTGCAAGGGTGCCTGCGTTACAAGCAGAATTGTTTTTCTGCAGGAAGGGACACCTTCTTGCAGAAAAACAATCCTTCGAGTCTTTTTTCATCTTTCTATGTGTGCTGCAGAACGCAGCACACTTAGAAAAAGGAAATAACTTGGAGGAATAAAGATATTTCTCCCCATTGCGCCTTTATTGGAAAGGCGTTCAATTTTGATGCATTCCCAGGTTTACTACTCTTAGCAAATCTGGGAATGTGCCACAAAGCATGGTGGATTCATACGAACACCCACTCTCCACCCATGTAACGCCTTCCCTGCGCAGAGTAATGCAAGGCAGCACTTGGCCTGCCTTCTTTACTCTGGATTTACTTAGCCATGCAGGGCCATGCAAGGTGGCTTGGTAAATCTGAATTCAGCCTTTGCATTGCCTTGCGTCGCCGTGCAGGAATCAATGGCAATGCGAGGGCTTAATAAATCTGGCAGTATTTATGAAGTATATTGCAGTATATTGTGCAGTAAAGATTGGCATGGTGGGGTTTCTCTGTGATTGCATTGTCCTTTTGGGGCTGGGGCAGCTTGCTGCTTCTTGACTGAATATCTGCCGCTCACAGCACAGGCAGTGCCGTAAACAAAAGCAGACATCAGCACTGTGTACCCAAATGGCTCTGATGAACTAACTACAGTGTAACAACATAGATTGTGGGTAGTAGGCTTGGTCGTACCAATAGTCTTTCTGCCTATGCGGCGCGTAGGGCATGTGTCAAATGCTGTGCGGCCTTATACGTTCCCTCCATGATTGCACCATCCACTTGTAGCTGCTGCTGGGCTGGTGCGATCACAGCCTAGTGTCACATGACCCTGAGTCCCTGTTCTTCACAAAGCAGGAACTGGAGTGCAGTTAACAACAAAAAAAAACACCCACCATAATCACAGGCCAAAAGATAAGAAAACATTCCACAGCACCACATGCAATGGGCTGGTTCAGACTGATAATCTTTCTGTTTCTCTGGTGCTGGCCAGCCAGAGAGAAGTGGTTTACTCTGTCGGGCCTAGATGTAGGCTGGCCAAAGAAGAGAGTTGTCAATGATACAACCAAAGTTGTTGAGTGCGTCAATAAGCTGAAAGCAGATAATGAATTCAGAGTTGTGCTGTGAAGGGGTCCTCAAATTATGTTTGGCATGGGGCCCCCAAAATCCTTAAGATGTCCTGCATAAATGTACATTTAGGTATCTGGGTTTGAAAAGAGCAGACGTGCTGTTCCCAGTATGGCAGAATATTCTATCGCTGTATCTTTGTATTTGCCTAGCTAGTCTACTGCCAATCAGGATGGCAGCATTATGCCATGATCCAGGAAAGAGTATGATGTACGCAGTGAAGAGTAGGCGAGCATAATGTGCAGCATTCACGAGATCGATAATGCAAGTGTTTGCATAGGAATGGCTGCTTAGCAGGAGTGATACTGGGGTACTCCAATGTGTTTGTGTCAATTAGTTAGAACACAATTGTCATGCTTACTGATTGGGTGTGCATTTCACCAAGGGTTGTCAATGTTTATTTATGCCGCATGTGCAAGTATGAGTGTTGTGCACAATGTTTTAGTGCAAGCTAGAGCTGGAGCACCTTGTGATGTCATCATTGGAATGTTGGCAACTGGTGCTGAGGTGGAGGGGTCAGTCAGCTGGGAGTTGGAGGTTAGTATAGCAAGAGTTAGGAGCTGAAGAGAGGAGGAGTATAAATGAGTACCTGGAGTCCAGATGCCAGTGGCCCTGAAGAGGTCTTTGTACAGATTACCCTCAGGTAGCTCTTATTTCATAGAGCACTATCCGAAAATGGACTACCGAGAAAATTAAAATGTCCTCCACTTGGATCCATACCTCGAACACCATTGAGTGAGCAAAGCGAGTAAGCCCATCTCAGTCTAGATAAAGGCCCTTCATCCCACCTTCCATCCATCTATCTCACCTTCCATTAAGCTTTTCATGCATACATCCATCTAACTAGCTATCTTCATGCTTCCATCCATCCTTTCACCATTCCATCCATCCACCATTCCATCACTATAGTCTTCCTTCCATCCTGCCACTCACACTTCCCACCATTCATACATCTTTTACACATCCATCCTCCATTCTGTTTCATCCATCCACTAATTCACTTCCCTTTTATCAATCAACCTATCTATTTTATATCCTTCCATCCAGACATCCATTCATCCATGTACCAATTCATCCAGCCTTTCATAATTTCATCCACTTTCTTACACCCACCCAATGCATATGTTGTTTTACACTTCCATCCATCAATCCTTTTTCCTTTGCATCCATCCTTTCATCCTTTTGACCCTTCCTTATTATCACAGTTTCTTCCTTATTTTTATATGTCCTTCCTCTCACTCTTCTTCCAGTCCTCTCTCTCTCTCTCTCTCTCATTTTCTTTTACTCTTAATTTCTTTGCTGTGATCAACTTTGAATCTCTGACCTATGTCATTGTTTTACCTTCTGTTTGTTTTAAGAGCTTTTGTCTGCATAGCTGCAGACAAGAAAGACTTATAAATAACTGTAAATGTCAACAGCACCCCCGCTTAAGCTGACAAAGTCGGGCTTCACCACCCACTGCTTTTTGGAGCTCTCCCTGTGTATCCTAAGAAAAGCCCCAGCTTCTCTGAAAGCTTAAACTGTGTATTCCAGTAAACCACTCTCTCGCCCTCAGTTTCAGCACTACAGGTTAAATGGTATTTAGAGTCCAGGTTGGGCAATCAGGATTCTAGATAATGCAGCATTCGGGTATCCGGGGTATTCCCCCTTTTCCCTATTATTTAGATCACAGTCAGGTAGGACTGCAAATGTCTGAGGGATGGGTGCACTGTGTGAGCGGTGGGTGTGAGCAGGTGGTGACAGGTGTAACTTTTATCATAGGATGCAGATATGAGAGAGACGAACCACAGTAAAATGTTTGCCTGTAGCTATGCAGTGCAGTCACAGCAAAGTATTCACTAATGTCCCATGGGAAAACAGAAGAACACATTGGAGGGAGACATATTCACATTGAATATATCAAGTATACATGAAGGTAATCAGTAGGGCATTAACCATGGGCTGCAAATTAAGTTTTGTTTCCAGATGACCTGTTAAATTAGACACAAACTCAGACCGAGTTGGTGAAATGAGCAGTCAGAATATGTTTGAGATTATTACATTAAAATTGAACGAGGCATAAAATCTACACAGAAAAGAATGGAATAAACATGCAGGACAAGTAAAGACTTTGACCTTTGATTGTGCAGTTTGCCTGTTTTAACATTTTAAATAAATGTTAAATGCATTACGTTCACGTGAGGTGTGGCTAGTATTTATTATGGAAGAATGTTGTTAGCTGCCTTGAAACTAGAAGAGCTGAGACATATTTTGGCAAAATAGGAACATAGGATGCACTATATTCTAAAGTAAGGTTCCCCCGCGTTTAGAAATTTGAAAGAATTTCAAACGGGTTACATTTTTGAATATCAGCAAGTTCAGGTCGACTTAGCCTCAGGTAACTCAGAGAGTGAGACCCTGTCAGCCCCCGTTTGGGGATTACAAGGTGGGCAGGTAGGGGTTAATGGGCCTGAATCGTGGTGATTGAGTTAGTTTGCCACTGATGTCCCAGGACCTATTCTACTATGACTCTGTAACTGGGCCAAGTACAACCCCTTCTGCAACTGACTGTCAGGGTAGTGAAAACAAGAAGTCACAGGCTTCTCGGGGAGGTCGCGTGGGGCATTCAACGTAAGAACTCGACAATCAAATATCAGACACAATTATTCAAATATCCAACACAGTGATTGTCTTTCGGGAAAAAGAAAGAACCTTCGATCACACAGTTGTGCTATATACTCTACAGTTAAATTAGTCATAGAACTTGGAGGGCCTGATTAGAGTTTGGCGGATGGGTATTTACTCAGGGTGACGAAGTAAAGTACGCCCTGACAGAGGCGGTTCCTGTAAATGCATTGAAAGTTTGACGGACGGCTCCATTAACATGATGGAGTCATGTAGGAAAGTTTTTTTTTTATATTTCTATTTTCAAAAAGAAAATGGCAAAGCAGAATTTTCATTTTGTAAATAAAAAAACAATGACCCCTACGCCATTGGAGGTGTCTCCCATTGTGTCGTGTTCCTTTTGCCATTTTCACTGTCCGTTAATGCAAGCGCTTACCTTTATCTGGTGGTGAGGGACCGTCAAAACTGGCCATTTGTTGATCAACTCTAACTTTGGGTGGGTGGACAAATGGGCAAACTTCTGAAGGCCCTTACTCTGTCGAGCTGTCATAGGTGTATGTCGTCAGTGGAGACGATGAGCAGCTAACATCTAGCTCTTTCTTAGATGTCTGAATCCGATGTTTGATTAGCTCTTTTCTCTCTCTGGCTAGTTTTCTGAAAAATGAAACGAGGAAAAAAAGAGTTAATTGGCCACGGATCACCGAATTAGGTCACGTGAGGAATCTGATTTTAGACCTGATCGTGCCTGCTGGTCCTGTGACAACTGCTTAATCCCTGCACTACATCTGTTCAGTACTAGAACCATTTGTTCTGTTGTGTGGCCAACAGTGTGATGAGCTTTTCACATAATGGATCTACATAGGAAGCTAATCCCAAAAAAGACAATGATGTCCCAGTGTGGGACTGGCCTTTCGGGCAGGCTGACTCAGACGGAGGGGCAAGCTTGAAAAGGCCAGTGAGTAGGACTTTTTTTGGGCTGGTGAGTCTTGATGAGAACGTAAAACAACCATTTACAATGCAATAGGTTTTTAACCTCTGGCATTGTAAAAGTTTAAAAAAGAAAGAGCACGGTGTCCCTGAAGCGGGCGCCGCGCTCCGAATTAAAGTTAAAAAAATAAACAAACGGAGCGCGGGGTCCCTGAAGCGGGCGCCACGCTCCGAATTAACATTTAATAAATAAAAAACAAACAGAGCGTGGTGTCCCTGAAGCAGGCGCCGTGCTCTGAATGAAAGTAAAAAAAATAAAAAATAAACAGAGCACGGTGTCCCTGAAGCGGGCGCCGCGCTCATCTTCAAACTTTTAAAAATAAAATTTAAACTGAGCGTGGTGTCCCTAAAGCGGGCGCGCCGCGCTCAGCATGCAAATACAAAAAAAAAAAGCAGCCGCCATTTTCCCCATCAGTGTCAATAAACGAAATAGTGCTCACCCACTAAATAAAGCATGCTGTGTAACGAGCCAAGTAAAAGGTCCAGTTCTTATGAGCGGTAACAAATGGAGACAAGGCGGTACCCAGGAGGGACTAACAAGCCTCATAATGAATCAGAAGCCAGCGTTTGCAAAAGACAATGACACAAGCCAATTAAAAATATGGGCGGAGAGTGGGCGGGGCTTCCACTGCATACTCTATTACAGCATGCCTCGCAGAGTGAGCAGTGCATGCGCGCTGCTGCTAGGCTCGACCTAAGAAAGCCCACACACCTGACCTTTCAAGCTGATTGACCCGGCAGGCAGTGACAGGCTGACCGAAAAGGAGTGCAAGGCTAGATGTGATTAGCGGAAACAGGGGGCGTTCCCTCTAAGGTAGGTGGCCAGGGCGCATCTTCCCTTTGACATGAAGAGTGTTTTACCAAGACTATGCACTAGTGCTATAGGTGTACTGACTGACCAGATTTACTGAGTCCCAAAAAATCATAGGTCTCGGGGGCGCACGGGTCATCTTAGACCAACACAAACTGTCCCCGTCCCACCTGGATGTTAGCAATTTTGCTGGCACAGAACACGCCACAGGCCACTTTCATGGGTTTCGCTTTAGATCAATGGCCCCACCTGGGTCCGGGTTTACAAGAAACACATCACGGCGGATTGCTCGTTTCTCAAACAAAAACGCTGTTTGTCTGCCTTTATACTGTTGCCAGCAGGCAGCAGCAGCAGCATTTTAGCATTAATCCCTTAAACCTGACCAGCTGAAGGTTTTTCGAAAATTGGCTTTTAATACAAACTCGTTTTTTTTCCAGCATGTGATATTTGCCCCTCAAAACCCCCCTTCTTTAGCCCCCACCTGATTATGAAAGGAGGAAAGAATTCAGAAAGATGCCCATGTTCACCAACGCGTTAGCACTATTCCAATAATTTGAGTTTTCCTTCTGTGTTGGGCTCTGATGTTAGCGCGCATGTCAGCCCGAAAGAGCTGATTAAAAGAGAAAGGATGGTGCAGGCTAATGGTGGTGGGTTGGAGAGGAGGGTGTGGATCAAGACAATTCTGACTTCTTCTGCATAGTGGCAGGTAACCAGGAGGCATCTGGTAATCCCTTCCACCAACTCGTTAAATATATGCCAGTGGGCCACGCACCAAGCCCAGGTGTTGCTGAGTCATTTCGCCTCTCATGAAAAGAGGAATTTGTTATTAATACAAATATACGATGTTTTATAGATATCTTTAGCTGAATGCGATTATGTAATAGTTTTAGTGCTATAGCTTTCAAGGGTAGCAGTGGGCCTACTTTTCCAGTGAGTACACCTCTCTGAACTAGTAAAGTTAGCAGTGAGTACAAGTACAAAATTGTAGTAATGTGAGAAGGGGGAATACTGTTCATATGTAGGTAATATTTTTATATGGTTCATATTAGGTTGTGAGTTCTGATAGAGGCCGCTCCGACCAATCCTGGCGCTGCTCTGACGTTGTGAGAGCAGCGCCAGGATTGGTTAAGAGAGTTAGCTGGGGCCCTGGAGCTACGAGGGAAGAAGACCAGAGTGAGGACGACGTAGCAGCAGCCACAGTAAGTACATTTTTATTTTATTTTCTTCATTGTTTTGATTTTTTTTTAAATCACCCACCCACCACACATTTGCCCGCCTCTCCACTCGCCGAAGTTTGCAGCCGCCACTGGTTAGCAGTGGGCCTACAGCAGAAATCTGGCAATATTACCACTGTGTCTACTGTTCATATAAGGCCATGTTAGTAGTTGTATAATACACAGAGATGGTAATATTAGCAGTGTGTATACGGCTCAGAACTGATAATGTGAGCAGAGAGTATAGTACACATGGCTGGTAATGTTAGCAGAGGGAATGCTACTCATACCTATGAATTATTAATGCCCCATTTATAATCCGGTAAAGTTATTAGTGAGCATTGTACACAAAGCTGGTAATATTACCTCTGGATATACTATTTGTCAGACCCCATTTGGAGGGCCACAGGGCAAAAAGGAGCTACTGGGCCCCGCCTGTGGGGGCTGGTGTTAGTTGCCAATGGTGTTGTGTGGCCCATTCTAATATTTATATGCAAATTGGGCCAATAGGTGCAGTCCCGGCGATCTTCCTGAATGACGGTTGTTAGACCTGGCATCTTTTGGTGTGGTTTCCCATCTTTTTGCTTCTGACCACCTGTTTTTTACTGTGTGCAGAACTTTGTGCTGGTTTTAGGACTCTGGGCACTTTACCACTGCTGACTAGTGCTAAAGTGAATGTGCTCGGTGTCTAAAATGTAATGGCATTTGGTTTCCCCATGATTGGCATGTTTGATTTACTAGTAAATCCCTAGTACAGTGCACTATATGTGCCCATGGCCTGTAAATCAAATGCTACTAGTGGGCTTGCAGCACTGCTTGTGCCACCCTCACGAGTAGCCCTTCAAACCTGTCTCAGGCCTGCCACTGCAGAGCCTTTGTGCAGTTTCAAATTGCCATGTCGACCTGGCAAGTTCACCTGCTTGCCAGGCCCAAACCTTCCCTTTTGCTAAATGTAAGGCACCCCTAAGGTAGTCCCTAGATAGCTCCATGGGCAGGGCGCAGTGTATTTAAAAGGTAGGACATGTAGTTTTGAGTCCTTGGTCCAGTCCAGTGGTTCTGGTCCCCAAGGCTGCTCCACCTGGTATCAAAGCTGAACTCTGGCTCTGTGTGGACTACCGTGTGCTCAATGCGGTCACTAAGACTGACACTAACCCCATCCCCAGAGCTAATGAGCTCATTGATAGGCTTTTAGCTGCCAAATTCCTCAGCGCGTTTGATTTAATGTCTGGGTACTGGCAGATTGTCTTGACCAAGGGGGCACAAGAGAGGTCAGCGTTCTCAATGCCAGAAGGGCACTTCCAGTTCTGTGTCATGCCTTTTGGGTTGAAGAACGCCCATGCCACCTTCCAGAGGTTGGTCAACCAGGTCCTGGCTGGGTTGGAGAACTTCAGTGCTGTCCACCTAGACCACATTGCAGTCTTCAGCTCCAGTAGGGGGGCCCATTTGCACCATCTGGGAGAAGTGATAAGGGCACTGCAGAGTGCAAGCCTCACTATCAAGGCCAGTAAGTAGCAGATAGGGCAGGGGTCTGTGGTTTACTTGGGACACCAAGTAGTGGGCGGCAAGGTGTAACTCCTGCAAGCAAAGATTGGTACCATTCTGGCTTGGGCACCCCCAAGGCCCAGGCACAGGTGAGAGCCTTCTTAGCTCTCACTGGTTGCTACAGGAGATTCATCAAGGGATACAGCACCATTGTTGTCCCCTTGACAGAGCTGACTACCGAGAAGCAGCCACATCCGGTTACCTGGAGAGAGGCATGCCAGACCACTTTTGACACCCTGAAGGACGCCATGTGCACGGTGCCCATGTTCAAGGCTCCTGATTTCTCCAAGGAATTCGTGGTGCAGACTGATGTGCCAGAGCATGGCATGGGGGCTGTGCACTCACAGCTAAACAAAGAGGTCCTAGATCAACCTCTAGCCTTCATCAGTAGGAGGTTACTTCCCAGGGAACAGAGGTGGAGCGCAATTGAAAGGGATGTTTTTGCTTTGGTCTGGGCGCTGAAGAAACTAAGACCCTACTTGTTTGGGACTTTTCCGGGTTCAGACAGACCGCAGGCCCCTCAGATGGTTAATGCAGATGAGGAGTGAGAACCCTAAACTGTTGAGGTGGTCCATCTCCCTACAGGAAATGGACTTTACGGTGGATCACCGCCCTGAAATAGAACTTGCCAATGCTGATGGTCTTTCCAGGTTCTTCCGCCTTAGTGAAGAGAACTTCCAGGAGGTTGGGTCGTTCTCCCCACTTTCTGCTGGGGAGGACACACGTTAGACCTGGCATCTTTTGGCATGGTTTCTCCTGTCTTTTTGCTTGGTTTCCCCTGTCTTTTTGCTTCTGACCACCTGTTTTTGACCTATGTGCTGAACTTCGTTTTTGCTGGTTTTAGGAATCTGGCACCACTGCTGACCAGTGCTAAAGTGCATGTGCTCTGTGTCTAAAATGTAATAGCAGTGCACTACATGCGCCCAGGGCCTGTAAATCAAATGCTACTAGTGGGCCTGCTGCACTGATTGTGCCACCCACATGAGTAGCCCTTCAAAGCTGTCTCAGGCCTGCCACTGCCGAGCCTGTGTGTGCAGTTTTAAACTGCCATGTCAACCTACCAGGTTCACCTACTTACCAGGCCCAACCTTCCCTTTTAATACATGTAAATCACCCCTAAGGTAGGCCTTAGGCAGCTCCATGGGCAGGGTGCAGTGTATTTAAAAGGTAGGACGTACATTTGTGTTTTACATGTCCTGGTAGTGAAAAACTGCTCAATTTGTTTTTCACTACAGCAAGGTCTATCTTTCCCAATAGGTTAGCATCAGAGCTGCCTTGTAACACTTTACAAGTGTATCTTCCAATTGGGAGCAGATAGAGAATTAGAATTTGGTGTCTCTGGACTCACAATTTAAAAGCACATCTTTTAGTGAAATTGTTTTTTAAATTGCAGGTCTGAAAATGCCACTTTTAGAAAGTTGGCATTTCCTTACTTTAACCATTCTGTGCCTCTGCCTATCCCTAGAATACGCATCTGGGTCAGGATGACAGTTGGGCGTTGTGAATTCACTCTAGACAGTCACACACAAAGGAAGCTGAGGTGTGCACTCCATATCCTGGTGGCCCATCATCAAGCTGATGGGTTTTCTTGAGCTAGAGTGGTGGGAGGAGTTGACACTTGCACCTGAATAGGGCTGTGCCTGTCCCCACACAAAGAGCTGCATGCCCCCTGTAGTGTGTCTGAAGGCAGGGCAGGGTCTTGTGCACTACAAAGACCTTTCTTTGAAATCTCCCTACTTCTAAGGCTAAAATGGGTACAAGTACTGGACCTTTGACACCATATAGTCAGAACACTTCTGGACTGGGTACATTCTGCCAGGAAGAACAACTGTTGTGCTGCCAGGAGGGACTGCCACTTTGCTGATTGCTTTGCTGTGTTGGCTTGCTGCTTTTGTCCTGCGAGTGAGAGGATTGGACTTTGATCTCTGCATCCTGCTGTCTAAAGTTTTTCCAATGGCTTGAGTTGAGCTTGTCCCCTGTTGGAGGTCTCAGGGCCGTCAAAGACTTTACCTGCAGCACCTGGGCTCCTCTGCTGAGAGCCTACCCTGCCAAGTGGTGCCAAATTCAGTTCCTGGGTCCTTGGAAGTGAGTTTTGTGCTAAAAAGAACAAGCAAACGCATCGACTTTGAGGGTCACTTCGGAACCGCCGCTGCTCTGCACTTCGACACTGCGCCACTGCCTGCACCAAAGCCATGGTCCCCGCTCAACGCAACAACCGCAGCTTACAATGCAAGCTCCGATGCCACAGCGTGCGTCCCGAGTACCACTTCACCAAAGCCCGTGATGCCTAACTCCGCTGCAGCACCTGTGGCCCTGTGGTGTGAAATCGATGCAGCGAAATCGGTGGCTCGCTGCTTGCGGCTTGACCCTTGATGCTTCGAAACAGCACCACCATCGGAACTGATGCCTCTCCGCAAACGCCGCATCACCTCCCCCGCATCTCGCATGGTCCCAGGCATCAGCATCTCAACAACTCTGCACCGCCTCCAGGAACCGACACCTCACTTGCGTCAGTGACACCTCACCACCTTTGTGCAATGCACTGCCCCGAGCGCCGATGGGCCAACGATCTGCTGAAGTGGAGAGGTGTGGTGCAGCGGCCAGGGCAGCTGACTTCGGAGCACAGGGTTCACGGTTTGATCCCCGGCTCCGGCGGCAGCTCAGCTCAGCACCATGTGACTCTGGGCAATAGCTCACTTAATTTCCACTACGGCCCCCAGCGCCTTGAGACCCGTAAGGGTGAGTAGCTGCGCTATATAAAAACGGACTTACATTTACATAGCAGTAAGGAGCCGGCACCGCAACTGCCTCCATGATGCCTCACTTCTCTGGTGCCGCACATCGCTTTGATTCTCGACGTCTCCATCGCTGTTGGCCTGAACTTGTGGATCCGTCCCCATCAAGCACGTCGAGTTAGCCCCATCTGGAGCTATTGTTTTTTAAGCGCTATAACTTTATTTGATCTTGATAACTTCATGTCTTGACTTGTGTATGTTGGATATTTGTAGTTTTGGTCTTGTTTTACTCAGATAAATATTGGCTATTTTTCTAAACTGGTATGGAGTACTTTTGTGGTGTTTTTACTGTGTGTGTGTGTGCACAAATACTTTACACATTGCATCTTTAGTTGAGCCTGACTGCTCTGAGCCAAGCTACCAGAGGGTGAGCACAGATAAACTTAGCGTGTACTACACTTAACCTGACTAGAAGGTGGGTCCCTACTTGGGCAGGGTGCAAGCCCACTGCCAACTAGAGACCCCATTTCTAACAGCGGAAATGTCTGGCTCACCGCCTCGATCGAAGCGGTTATTTGCAGCTCACATTGGGCCAATGTGAGGATCATGGCAGGCACAGATCCACCTGAGCTGATGACAGTTTGAGCCATGATAGTCCAAAAGGCAGTTCCAGCTCAGTGGTGTTGTTTTTTTCTGACACTTGACCCGGAGGCTTCTATAAGTAACTTCACATTAGCATTGTTTGACTTTGCTCCACTTCCTGCCTGTTGCATCTCCCTAGGAAGTGGGTTCCATATTGGTTTCATGCGCTGGAGCTCATGATTGTGGATGTGTGTGTAGCATGACTTGTACCAAGGAGCCAACTCTGGAATTGTTGAATAAAAAAAGTGGTTTTCTGGGCTAGCATGAACAAACGTGCATGATTACGAGCACCCATTTTGCGGAAATTTTGGCCATCGGAGACATATGTGAATTGTTTAGCATTGAGGTTGTGTTACTGGGCTCCATGACCTTCCATTTACATCTGACTACAATGTTTCCCAAACTATGGATCACGACCCGATTTTTGGTGGGTTGTGAAAGTATGAGCAAAAAATAAAGATGCTTGTAAATTATGTGTTTATCTTGTCACATTTATGATGCTTCAACAACAGAGGTGAAATGGCAGGCTAGGTCTCCTGACAAGTTACTGCTTATTCTTTTGACATTGGAAACTGTCTCTTTTATTTGGAACACACAACAAAATGTAAATACCTGTAAATGAACTGTATGCATTCAGCAGGAAAGCAAAAATGAAGTACAGTTTTTTTTAATTCTGAAGTGTGCTGGAAACAGATATATAATAGTCTCAAAACAAATAAAGTCACTTTAATTTGTGATGCATAAAAGATAACTATTCACTGAAACCCCATTTTCACATATTATGATTTGAGTGCTGTATGCTATATACTTTTATCAGTAAAGCTGTATGTCTGTGCAAAGTTAGTGGGCATTTCAATGGAAAATGTGCTGTCTGTACTACACCATGCTTTAGTGACATTAAAAAATCACTCATCCTTATGTCCATTAAAGGTAGATGGGTCGTGAACGTTTGTCGTTCTACAAAGTGGGTTGTGGTTGTAAAAATGTTTGGAACCGCTGGACTAGATAATAGGACCATGTGGCTATGGGATTTGAGCTTGCACCACGAACAGCTGTGCACATTGTGATATAGTTTAATTTCCCTCAACTACCTCCCACTCCTTTACTTCTGTGGAACTTCCTATTCAGCTTGCAGTGGTGCCTGTCAACCCCCACTGTTTAAGGCTTTGCCTGTGCAAGTGCTTTCTGTAACTTGCCGCTGCATCTAGGTATGTCACCAGCCCAGGCCCACTCACCTAGTGTCCATCACACTTCATCCCTCCAGAGGTTCTCTACAAGGTATTGCATATGTCTGCTGTTGTCCTTACACTGGCTACGAATCTTTCCAAAATTAAGCTTTTTGCAACAGGATCAGGCGCTGATTGTCCTTATGCATCCCGAGTCATGCTACCACATCACCCCATCCTGCAAATTACACACACAGACACCTCATGACCCCCCCCATACCAGTGCCGAACTGGCCGTAGCAGGCACCGGACGTTTCCCCGGTGGGTTGCCAGGGTGGGGACTGATTTTGGACGCCTGGGGGCCGTTTTTGTCACCGGGGGCCGGTTTTGCACCATAGCTGCAATATCGGTCCCCTGTAACAAAAGCTGGAGTGGTAAGGAGTGGTGCTTCCAACTAGCACCACCCGCCCCCCCAGGGGACCGACCAAGCTATTTGCTATGGCCGGTTTCGGTTCCCAGTCCGGCCGTGCCCCGTACTATAGAAAATAACTTGAAGGCTTGTGTGTTCACATCAGGAACTTTGATGTCCTTATAGCCTTGAAGACATGGGTGTTCCCTCACACCAGACAGACTCACATTAAGCAGGAAGGATGGAGCATCTGTTACTTTTTGGTGTCAGGTTTGCATTTGCCAAACTATAAATCGGGCCCTATGTTCCTAAAGCAAAATTAGAAAAGCAGGCAGAGCAATATCCCTAGTCATTTTTATTTTTTTAATCTGTTATCAGTCATTTTGTGTTGGTCTCATTACCAACTGGGTTCTTATGCACCTATAACGTTTTCTTATTCTGATAACATCTTAGAATATGTTTTGTGTTAGTTTGCATCCTTTGTTTTAATGCATTTAGGCCCATATGTACTAAAACATTTTCCCATAGACACAGAATGGTTAAAACCTTTTGGTACGTGAGGCCCTTAGTGTTCAGTATTTCATGGATACCTTTTAATCCAAATCGTAGTGTGCGTGTTCATGGTACGACTGGCTCGGGATCAAGGCTGTCTTAGCATCATAGTCCCCCGGGCAAAGCAGTGCACTGGGCCCTGCCTACACAACCACTCACAGGAATAAAAATGTTTAGTAGAAAATTAGTGCTAAATTCTGGTCTACATGAGCCCCCATACTGGTTGGGCCCCCAGGCAACTGCCTAGCGTGCCTATGCGTTAAGACGTCCCTGCTCAGGATACATATTGCAGCATAGCTCTCTCTAGACGAAGCGACTGAAAGGGCTCTGTTCGAGTGGGCCTTCGACGCCAACCGGGCGACATCAAGGCTGATTGAGGCGTTATTGCAGGTCATGTGACAGACTTAGATAGACTTGTCGCCGGCAGATAGTTACCGTGTGGTCTCCCTCGTAGATCAATGCAGTCGCTGGATTTCAACCAGTGAGCTGTTATTGGTGAACACCGTGGCCGTCATCCAAGCAGGTACTTAAATGGCGCCACAGATTTGAAGCTTCGTGTCTGTCCGATCCGCTAGTAGGTGCTGTCAGAACACGTAAACTGCAAACTGCACCTGCTCAGGTATGTTTGATTTTTTAAGGCAATTTTACAGCAGGGTTATTTTTACCGAACATTTGCACTACAGATCAGTGCAAAAATGGCGTGCAGTGACTGATGTGTGCAAAAACTGCTCTTTGTTTCGTAAAGCTGCTGCAAATGTTAGTTCGAAGGCTGGTTCAAAATTACCGGGCACCATTGCAAAATTACCGAACAGCTGTGCAGAGTTACCGGTTAATGATGCATCATTTATCCTCTAAAAACTGGGCGGGGTTAGGCAGGTCTGTTCAGGGCTTCCACTGACTTTTCATTTCTAACATACCAATATGCACTACATTCATATTATTAATATTCACAGTGTCAATTTTTGATTCATAAAGCCCGTGGACCGCGCCAGGTCTCTTAATCATTGTTAACCAAACGTTGATATTCATTGCAAGTCAGGGACCGTCTGCTTCATCAGGGATTATTATGTCTTATAAATGCATTATTTAGTACCTATTAGATAGCAAGTGACAGGCTCCATGAATTCGAATGGAGAGATGGTGACATTTTACCCGCAAGACAGCTTTGTGTGTTCATGTCTCTGCGGAAGAGATCCTTTTGCAAAGACATAGATTCCAGTGGCAAAAGGGTCCTTCAGACTTGGTGAATAATAAGGCCTTTTTTTAAAGTGACTAAGGAAAAATGTTTTAATGCTCTAACAGGGTACTTAGAGATTCCCCGCTGTTGGCTCCTTGTTGTCGTTACTGCAGCCTCTGTTCTCCTTACCCTGTTGCCCTTGCCTCCTATCCTCCTTGCCCCTGTCCATGTAAAATCATTTGAACCTACTAAAATGGCCTTCCTTTTTGTACCTCAATTATCTACAGGGTAAATTCTGAGATTCTGAATGACAGAATTTGGATCTCCTGAGATTTACACCAGAAGTACTACATATGTTTTGCAGTACTACGGTTCACGTAAGGGGGAGAAATGGGATACATATAACAGGGCTTGCAAATGCATGAGTCATCATCAAACTTTAAAGTTTGAGGGTACTCCTCTAAAACATACATGGATAATCCACATGTTAAACGGCTCGTGCAAAATCTATGTTTCCAGTGTGGGAGAGGGAAGGTAATTGTCCCAAATGTCACAGGTTGGTATGATAAGTAGATTTTCCTTAAAGACGAAAAAAAAACATTGGTGAAGCTGGTGGAATGCTTAAACATATGCCATAAAAAGAAGAGGAAACACATACCACCATCTACATTTTTTGGCCACCTGCTTGCAATAAAAATGTAAATAAAATAAAAACTGCTATGTATTTAATTCAAAAGAACGGATGTGTCCTAGCAGGCAGGTATAGTTTGAGCAGGTAGAGCAATCCTGTTTAGTTTTAATGCATATCAGAGGAAAATATGTTTCATAATGGCATAAAGAAAAACAATTACTGGTTTTGAAATAGTGTGACATTGAAACCTAGTATAAACACACAAGGATGATTAAACAATTAAATATGATAAAGAATGGAAAGAAGAAAGCTTTAGCAAATTAAATTAGTGGCCCACCTGCCCTGGCACTGAAGAGCAATAGTTTGTAGGTGGGCAGGAGATCAGGCGAAATGACAGCACTCCCAGTGCAAAATAGCCAATGGCTGAAGTGGGCTACTCCATTGCCCCATGCTGTATGCTGTGCTGGTTAGTAGCAAAAGGTGAATGACAGCTGAACAGACCAATGAATGAAGAGTTTTGACTCAAAGCACATCTATGTATGTGCACTTTTATGTATTTTCTATTCATGATTTATGTTCTTTATTGCATGAGGCCTGCAAACCAACTAAAGCTAAAAAATGGTGCACAGTTCAAATGCCCAAGTACAGAGCTCAGGTGTGCAGAGAACTTTTCATTTATGTAGGTTTCCATGTGTGGTCCTTTTTGTAGATTCCCAGAAAGTCGGACATGCGCTCAACATGTGTATATATATGCATGTAGGTTTCCAGCTTTCTAATGTATTTTTGTGAAACAAACCTTTTGTCTTTTCGCCTTGGCAAAAATGGGCTTACCCGCTTTTATATTGACAGCGATACAGATTGTTTAGGATAGCTCCGGAGTTAATATGTGTTAGTGTAGTGTTTAAAAACATATATACCTTCGGGGAAAAACAGTTCATAGATCATGAAAAAGTTCTTGGAGCAGTGTTTTTTTTCCTTTAAACTTCTCGGCTGCAGAAATGCTGAATTTCTATAGTTCGATCCAAAGAATGGCGTTACGACTGTAAGGTTGATCAAAAGGAAGGGACAGGGGGCTTTTTAAGGAGGTCCAGCATAAGGGCCCCGGAACACGGTTTGAACAAAAGAGTTATGCTGTTCCTACAAGATGTGAGCCAAAACCAAGGAAGAGGAGAACAACTGGACCCTGATGGTTCACAGTTGGGAATCCATTAGATTGGATTATATTGCCCTCACACACCTTCTCAGGTGTCATGCTTCATCATCGGGCTGCTCCTCGTCGGGTCGGCAGGTGCAATACCCGATGGGCTCCCTATAGTAGGGGCACTTTCTCGGAGATCTTTTTCCAATTGCCGATGGGTGAGGTGGGGGTGAGGGCGCTAGTGTGTGTAGATGAGGGTGTGAGTAAGTGAATCTAAAATAGGGTTTGGAGTACTTCCGACAACAATTTTAATCAAGGGGTCTCCTACCCTAACTAAAAACAAGAATGAGTAGTCCGTTAGGTGCTATAGCCCTCAGATATTCTGTCATTAGGGCTCCATGTAAGGTAATCCTGACCCATTCTCTTCTCATAGATACGAGGGATTGCCAGTCCTCCGATTGGCCCCCTGTTGCTACACCTCCTTCTGCGCCCAGAAGAGGGCGTGCCCTCAATATCTCTGCTGCTATGTCATCTCCATAACTCAAACCTTGTCCCTCCATTACGTAGAGAGCAGGTGTGATGGGGTGGTGGGTGGAAAGTCTGTGACTAAAAATGCTCCAGGTCATAGGTTTTAAAGTTGTAGATAGAATTTCACCCCGGTCCTGACGAATCGCCCACAGAATATCCAAGAGGCGTGAAACATGTTGACCTACCATCTATAAGAGCACCACGATCTGAGACATAATACTCAGCACAGCGCCTTATAGTTCTTGTTTTTAGTTAGGGTAGGAGACCCCTTGATTAAAATTGTTGTCGGAAGTACTCCAAACCCTATTTTAGATTCACTTACTCACACCCTCATCTACTCACACTAGCGCCCTCACCCCCACCTCACCCATTGGCAATTGGAAAAAGATCTCTGAGAAAGTGCCCCTACTATAGGGAGCCCGTCGGGTATTGCACCTGCCGACCCGACGAGGAGCAGCCCGATGATGAAGCGTTACGACTGTAAGAACAGGTTAAACAGACATAAAAACAGGTTTTAGGCCCTGTTAACAAAGTTTTTTCTGAGCGATTGTATCTCACTCTAGACTCAAATGCCGCTTCTTCATGTACTTCCTGGAGTAAGATATGCTCTCTCACAGGGACAACAATGGTTATCAAACAGTTATCCTTATGTGAATGCGCAGCCAGGGGCCTTCCGGTTCTTTAGTTTATCCCCCATTCGCTCCTAAATGTTGGTGCATTCCAGTTAGACAGCTGTCTGGTAAATATTGCTAAGAAGTGTTTCTTTGGTGTTGGACTATATAGGGTAGTTTGATTCAATATAACCACAACAGATATGTCTACAATTACTGGACTTCTACCAGAGTTTTCAATCATCTGCTAGTTGTTTTGAGATATTTAGTAAATAAAACAGCAAGCAAGGAATTTCTTGTGTGTGTCTTTGTCGTAAAACGATCCCAGTCGGTTTTACTGCCCACAAGACTGAGCTATCTTAGGTTGGATTTGCAGCTTGCAACACCCACTAGACCTGCCTCAAGAGGGCTGTTTTCCGTAGCACGTCAAGGAGGGACGAAAGAAAGAGAGGATGATTGAGATCAGAACAACTCCACTCTCTCCAGAGTGGATGAAACGTTGGACAATACTCAGTATCTAATATCTGTCTATGTGTCTGGAGTCAGAGAGGGCATGGATCTATGCAGGAAAAGACCAGTTCTTGACTTGGCCAACAGGTTCCATTCATTTGTGTCACTTCCATTTTGAAGGGATCCTGAATATTTCATTGAGGAGCGCCTCTGCTGAGTTTTGGTTGCTTGGTGACCGTGGTTCCCTTTCACTCTGCTGCACTAACTCTTCTGCTGTTCCTTTTGAAGACCCCAGATGACGCCTACTTAAAGGCCTGTCACATGACATTGTTTCAGAACTCTTCTACTAGACTTATGTTGTCCTAGTTCACTGTATCACCACTTTCTGCCTCCTCCACTGGAGCCCCCTTCCAATGGGTTTGAGAAAACATGCCCTGCACATTTGTGTTTATTCATGTGGATTTGATCCTTTATTCTAATCCCATGGAACAAGGTATGCCTCCCTCTGCTAAGCCAGTCCTTTACTGCCTCTTCCACTTTTCTCTTCACACGTCCCATAGATACAATATGCTGGTATAAGTTGGATATTTTATTGACAGGTCAACTGTAGGCCCTAACTCATAGAATCACCGACCGACCCGCAGATGGAGCACAGGCGACATTCAATCCCTGTGCCTTATGCATACAGGTATTCACTCTGCACTGCCCTCTGTCTCCATCACTCCACCCTCTGTTTCCAAATGTTTATACGGGGCAGCCACCCACACACCCTACTAGTAGTGTTACTTTCCCTTTCTACCTGCCCTGTTTCTTTCAGCACAAACGTTTATCTCCCAGATTATTTTGAAATCAACCATTGCATTTGTGTTGGAAGGCTGGTAAGATTAGTTGAGAGGGTTGAAAATCTGCTGCAGAAATCTTTTTGAACTTACGGATCACTGATTTGAATCTCAAAATAGCCACCTCAACGTCTCGTCCTTCTGAGGTCGATAAAATAAGCACCATTAGCATGAGTAGGAAAAACCAGTGGTGCTATATGCATATGCACACACAAAAGAAGCCACCCTGAATGAATGATTGATTTCAGAAAACTAACAAGCACTAGGCACTAATTAGTGGGGTGCTGGGCATCTCAAAAAATGTGAAGGACTGTCCTCACACACCACCAGGTGTCATGCTTCATCATGTCCATAAACATAGTGTCCCCGCTCGGTCTCTTTGCATCTTTAATCTTTCCGTGCCCAGTTTGTCTTTCATTATTGCGTTTCACTTTACAATTTGTTTTTTCTTGACACTGTGCCCCTTGCTCACATCCTGAGACAGGTTGTCTGTGTGTGAAAAATGCCGGGTCCCTAGGGGGCTGTTTTGTAAATGTTAATCCATAAAGTGCCTTTGGGGAGGATATTTGGACTACGGCTCCATTTTAAGATTTATTGGAAGATGTGTTCTTGAGGGAGAGGTTGTATAAAGTACCTAAAAAGTGGGGAATGAATTAGAGGAAAATACCTCTTGACTTACAAATACTGTCCTGTAATTAATTTGCTTAGTACAAATAATAATCATATTTTGCTGTAATGTGCATTAAAACCAAAAAGGGTTTGTATACCAATTCAAAGTACAACTCTCTGCTAGGAAGGGTTCTTCCTGCTTTAATAAGAGGGAGCAAGACCCGGGCTCCTGTCAGGTCACACACCGCAGGTCCAGTCCTCTTCTGATCTTCTATAGGTCTGGAAAGTGTTCCAAATAGGGTGCCTGGAGGTGCCGCATTCATGCCTGGCAGCAGCTAATTGGTGAAGGTGACTCCAGTGGTGGCTGGCACGGATCGGGGGCGTGAGGGGGTGAGGGAGTATACATTTTTTTTAAAAACGTTCCTGATTGCCGGGTCTCTTCTCTGTCGTCCCTCCTTCGCCTCTCCGGCCAGAACAGGAATCTCCAGGCTCCCCATAGTTAATGTTGTGATTGGTCTGAGTGCCTCCCCCTGCTCCTGTGTGAGCAGCCCAGCTTTGCCCCACCTGCAAAGCTGCCGCAGTAGAAAAACATCAAAAATGATAATAACATTGAGTTATTATCATTTCATGTTTCCCTTATTTCACTGCTGCAAAGCAGGGGGGCAAGGCTCCTCCGCCTTAGCAGATGAGCCGCCACTTGGCGACTCATGAACATTCCTTACCTAACAGAGTAAAAGCTCCTGGGGCCAACACTGCTTACTCATATGTAATTATCTTGCGTTTCATTGGGGTGTGTAAATATTAAGCATGTTAGACTGAGAGTGTCCCTTAAGATGTTCATTTTCAGAAAGCGTCCTGCCTTGTGATCTTTAAAATCTTAGAGTAAAAGCCTGCTTTGCACATGATAGCTACTCCCGGGGTTTTTGTAGAGGTCTGCGCCCAGAAGCAATTGGGGTATTTCAGATTGGCCAAATGGTGACAATCATACCTCAGGAGCTGCGTTTCCTAAAGAAAGAAAACATCAGAGTCTTGTTGTGAGAGGAAATACCAGACTTGTTTACACTTTTGGGTGAGTTCAAGGCCTGAACGTTGAGGGAGAGTAGTTTAGTGTGCTATGCAGTTTCCATAGGTGTAGTAGATAAACATAGTAGCTAAGCATTTGGATCTACCTGATCCAGTAGGCAGTATGGCATAGTCCGCGTGGCCTGATAAATTGACCCTGACTTACCACACAGTGAGGGAGTGAGGGGAAAGGAGGAATGTGAAGGTCCCATAGGTGTGATTGTTCGGCAGGGTAGCTAAGCATATGGCGCCGTTGTGCCCCCTGTGTGTATGCGCAGTCCCTGCATGATACAGCGGGTATATGCAATGGTTGTATTTGTAGTTGAAATTTATATTAAGAGTATGGTAATCACGTCTAGGCAATGGAATGTTTTCCTTCCTTCTTTCTCTGGCATATGCTTGAAATACAAAATGCAGCCATCGCACTAGCTTGGAAAGAACAAACCTTTTGGCTTTGTCAATGCTTGTTATAAAACTGGCACTAAAAGTGCACATCTGCCCTTAAAGGCCAAAGATGTAGCAATATGCGCATGTCACTGCAAGCGGTCTGACGCAGAACCCCTCTGCACCTCAAGGACAGGTCGCGGGGTTCTTGGCAGATAGGCCAAGCCCAGTTTTTCGGAATCAAGGCCTCTTCTGAAACCCTAATAGGGTAATTAACTCAGTATCAAATTAAGTTCCAAATCTGTTTGGATAAAGAATATTTTGCACCGTACCTGAGACTGCTTTGTTTGTATTTTTAAAGAACGAATTAAAAAACAGAAAAACATGTGTCCCATTTCACCAATGTCGAAGGAGCCATCTTGGCACGCGCTTATCTTAGGTTGTCCATCTAATGTTCATTCTGCAGCCTCCCCAGGCACTGCTCCCAGGGCTCTCTCCAGGAGTCAATCCAGGCTACATCAACATTTTCTAAGAGACATGCCTTTCAATTGATCGCCCCATTCCGGGGACAGCTTTAATCAATGGCCCAATTACTGCAGCATAGCAGAGTCCCATTACCTGGACTTTGCCTGCTCCATTAATTGAGCCATTGGTTATATCTGTCTAGCAGACTGTCGTAGACCGACGGGGCAGGAGTGCAGCGGAAGCACCAAGGGAGGTTGACGGATGACACATCTTTGCGTTAAAAGGCTGCTCGCCTTGATAATTTTGGAGCCAATATGTGTTTTTCTCTTGATCCACATGAAGCTGAATTTAACCAAATGCAAAGATTGCTCCATTGAGTGTGGCTTCCATCAACTGGTGAAAAATCATTTACCGAACTGCAGTGCATGCCTTTTAGGGCTTGTCTTTTTTGTGATTCAACTGCTGCGCACACACTTTATATTTTCCGTCCTCAATTCTTTGTGACGCACTGCTCAGTCATGTAATATGATTGGTCTCTAGCAATAGAAAACGCAACCAATAGCAATGTCAGTAGATCACCTTGTCTCTAGCAACGAATCCCACAGAGCCACAAACGGTGTGTAAATAAGAACAAGCATTGGCAAGCCAATAGGTCCTGCCTTTGAGACCAGTTGGCTTTGCCAATGGTTTTTATTGATGCTGTACACCTTGGCTACACACAAACAATTTCTGAGGATCTGTGGTGTGGCAGAGGGCCACGTTGATACCAGTAGCGTAGAGGTGGTTGTAAGGTGGGGGTAGGTGGAGCAAAGCATGTACATGGTGTGGACTCGAGTAGTGGAGGTAATTTGAAGGTTTCATTCCATACTGCACTCTAAATGATGTCCCATAGTCTCTAGAAGAGATACAGTTTTGACAATACTGAGTTATGGGGTAAACCTTCTCTGCTTGCTATCGCTACCTTTAGCGAGTCAAGTGTGCAAAGGAAGTAACTTGAGTATTGAATTGGAGTGATATAGAATCTTAGGCCTCACAACCTCCTCACACCTTTAGTCTTGTCGTTAATCAATAGGAATGCTTGGAAACAGGCCCCTTTAAGGTAGCAAGTGCTGCAAAAACTCTTTGATGAAACTGACACTATAAGTGCTGCTGGTGAAAGGAGCAATTTGGTTGGCTCTTCTAATTGTTGTTTGTAATGTCTGTGCACACACTTCCTTTATTGCTTTTGATTATATCACTGTGTATTTTTGAATTCTTGTGAAAAGTTCTTGTAATGTGTCTCTACACTGTTTTTAGTGCGTCCTATTAACATCCGTGATAATGTTTTGTTGAGATGTGAAATACAGATGGCACTACAGTAATCTGTCGATATGCTTCATTGATGAAGTCTGGTCTTTTTCCGCACTTGTGTCTTAACAATAAATACTGAAGTAAAAGCTGAGAAGCGCCCCAGATACTTGAGATAATGTTATTTAAATTACAGTACTCCGCAACTGCATAAAAACAGGATTGTTAAAAAGAAATGTACCGACAAGGGCTTGTGCACCAGTGACATTTTGCAATTGGTACGAAGCAGTGGTGCTGAAACAGTTTTCAGAGTGAGGTGCTGCCATTAATGTTGCATCACTGAAGTCATTGGAATTGTGAAAAATACATTGCATCACACAAAGAACAAATGTAGCAAATGTATTCAGCAGAAGAGTGGTAAGGTGTAATAGGTAGCTCATGGTACGTTTTGGAGCACACTGTCACAAATATATTGCTCACGCAAGGTGTGGTAGTGCACTGTCATTTACTGGAAACATATATCCCAGTGAAATGACCACCAAAGCTGCACAGACATGCAATTTTACTAATCAAACAATGCAGTGCATAAACTATATTCTGTGGAAATCGTATTTCAATACATATTTTATTTGCGCCTCACCAAGTGTACTGATTGTTTGTTCATGTTAAAATCTTTATTTCCACAACACTGCTGATATATTCTGAAATATTTGTAAGTTTACATACAGGTATTCAAATTTTGTTGAGTGCTAGAAAAAATATTACTTCCTCCAGCCATTCCTTACAAGCTCCCTGTATCTGGTAAGATTGTCTCATAGCTCACTTTACAAAGTCCTCTCCTTTTCCAGTCAGAGAAAGAAATTTAAACACCAACCAAAGGAATAAACAGCAATTTGTCAGAAGTCATTTGACCTCTATCTTTGAAGTACAGCAAATGTGCCAAGATACAAACACATTTTAAAGGGCTCTTAATTGCTCATTCACCTTCGGAACTCCGGCATGTCACGTGCATGCATAGTTGATTATCTCGAAGTGTCAGATTTAAGTAGAATCAGTTATAGGTAGGAAATACAGAATGTGAACTAGCATACAAGGGAGACAGCTGAAATCTCAAGCACTCTCAAGCAGTGCCTCACAAAAAAGAAAGATTCCCAGAAAGCGAGCACTTAGGGAAGAATACAAGAAGATAGTCAGAAAGGTGGTAAAGAGGCTATGCTACATAGACGGTACAAAGACAGTATGGAATGCCTAAAAGAAATAAAAACCAGTGAATAGAGCACAAGCAAATGTGAGCTACAAAACGCAAAGCCAATGGTAAGCAGTGGGCGGGACACATTCCTTGTTAAGCTTTCATCATGTCCCCAACATGACTTTGCAAACAGACAACGACATTGTCTGGCAAACTTCAACCTAAAAACGTTGCAAGACCAAACAAATGGCAGTACGCATTGCTTAAATGCAGAGAACATACATACAATCAATCGCAACAGAATATGAACATGTAAGGCCTGTGTTTGTTTGATAGCTCTATATTATGTTTAGCAAAGAACTGAATATAGTGAGTTAGTTTGGTTGGTACCACTTTGCAAAAACATGTTCTGGCACAAAACATGACGTTTAAAAAAAACGTTTACAAAAGACCTCAAAACCAAATAAGAATATTCCTAATACCCAAAATTTAAGACCGATTTCTTAGACTCAAACAAAATCAAGGCAGAGGTTTACCATTAAGTTTTCTAAAGATAAGCTAATATTATAGGAAAGGATGGAGGGAGAATCCTTAATCATCAAAGATCATAAAACGTTTACGTTGTGCGATCGGACCCTGATTCAGGTGGACTGGCATATCTTGTTGAAGTGAAGCATGTACTAGAAAAATACCACTTCCAGATGTGTGGATGTGTCCTCCTGAGCAGCAGACAACTGGGTTGGGCTCTCTGGGAGGGACCAGGGAGTTTTAGAGCAAGAGACCCTCTGCCAAGAAGGACCTGGGTACCCATTTGAGTGCACATTGTGCCGTTAGCTGTTCAAGAATATATTCACAGAAGCCAGACAAGTACAAGTTTGCCAAACAGTTCTCCTTAACAAATCAGTCAACTCTATTCAAGCATTCACTAGTTAAAATACTTTTAAAACCGTAGTCTCCATGTCAAAACGAACAAATCTGAAAAATAAAAATCTGTCTGAATACGAGAGGAACTCATCAATTAGAATTCCAAGTAATTTGTCAGCACCTTATTTAGTGACACACTTAGAAGCATGGTTGTTACCAGGTTGTTACTGTTAGCCCTGATTTATGCCCATGGGTTCCGTGTGATGATGATCGGACAGCCGAGTTGGTGTCTATGCTTAGGGCTACTCATTCATCTTGCTCCCCAGGTGCTGCTGCACCTCCCATAGTTTCCAAAGTAACCTATAAGAGGCTTGTCCTCACAATGACATAGTGTCCTAAATCCCATACTGACTACGGGGCTAATGCTTCATGCACTTGAGCTAAGTGGTGTTACTGTTCGCCTGTGTGGCTTTCCCGCATGGATGGACTGGGGCAACTTGTTCACATGCGGTGTAAGTAGTTATATTACTGACCATGACTACTTCTTTCCTTCTTCAGCTTTTAGGAAGTAGTGGTTTTAGGCAGCCATGATGGGGTTCACCTCTTAGCTTCTGGTCACTTTCAAAGTAGAAGCACATCTTGTGTTTTCTGGCAAGATGGAGAACCGGGGTTTGTAACTTACCCGTCGAGTTCTTTTCTTTTGGATTCCATTCCTGACTTCCCTGTTACGTCCCACTGTTTTCCTGGATACTTCTGACTTGTTAGTTTCCTGCCTCGCCTTAAAGGCTAGGCCTCTGCTCAGCTAGTTCGGTCAGTCAAATGCAAGTCTGATGATCTTGGTTGGATTATGCTAATCCAGTCCAGATGTGACAAGTGAAAACTGGCCCAGCTAAATAGATTAGAACCAAAAAGAGTTTTCATGCCTTGGTGGCTTTGTAGAAGGGGGCTGGTTGCATGATTTATGGGCTTTGGTACTGAACCAGGAAGAAGGAATGTGTTCCAGATCCTGGTTATGTTGTGTAATGAACTGAGAATAATTCTGTGAGATATAATGATGAGTATTGCTCTGCCAGCAGGTTGGACTTTTTGATTTGAATTTGTTTGCAGCCTCCAGGATTGCTTTTAGCACTCTGTCGAAAGAGGCATGGAAACGCACTGAGTGTGGCTGTGTGCCGGTCATTTCCAAGAGCCGTGCAGGCAGACAGTACTCTTAAAGTGTATTCCTAATACTGCCCTGTACAACCTCACAGCTTTTAACACAAGGAACCGGTCTGCAAGCAACGTACCCATTGACAGGCGGGGGATCTTCCTTATGGCGATGGAATGATGTCTTATGCACGTCCCCTGCCTCACATGATTGTTACTACTTCCTCTTCCTTGTTCGCAGCCTACTGGCAGGTGCAGCCGGGGTTTCCTTTGACCGTGATAATGGTTAGCATTAATGGCAGCATGCAAACCCTGGCAACAGTTTCATGAGCTCCCATCTCTCCTTTTGAAGATCCTGCCCTGAAATGAGATTCTACTTATTCTTCCCTGGATCACAACAGGTTTATTTGCAGTTGTGAAAGTCTAAACGGGCAGTTGTGGTACCATTTATATGTAGAACAAGCGAATGTGGCACCGCGAGGGAAAACGAGAGATTGGAAGGGAGGACTTGCCTGTTCAGGATGTCATCCTTCAAGGTCAGGGGCACCATGGACACAGAAAAAGGACAGGTAAAGAAACCGAGGAAAAGACTACAGCAGAAAGGGACGGTTGGAGACAAGGACACACATGGGTGGAGAAAGCAAAAGAGTATTTGTCTTAGCAGGCTGGGGGCAGGGCATTTAAGGAAGAGGCAACAAACAGAGAGAGCTTGAGGCCAGGAGAGAACGCAGAGAAGCAAGACCGCAAACAGGATATAGTTCGAAGTGGGAGGAAGGGATTTGGTGGGTTGTTAAATGACATTGTTTTTCCTTTGATTTCACAATAGGGGCATGCATGCACCACTCTGCTCTTTTCACCAGGTGTATTTGACCCCTGTTCAAAAACGGGATGAATTTGAAGGAACCTTCCACTTCACAAATAGACCACAGCGACAGTGTAGGAAGTCCAGGCTTGGTGACAGACTTGGAGGACCAACTACACACAACCTGCTGGGAAAAGTCCTCTTTTTTTTAAACCACAGGGCACTTCTTTTTCCCGAAGCACTACAGCACCACTGGGAAACTGGAAAGGGTGGGGTGGTGCTAGATTAGAGAATACAGAGAGAGAGGAAGGCTGAGAAATAGAGAAAGTAAAATAAGAAAGCCTGCCTATACTCATCTGGGTGATTTCCATTGTTTTTTCGAGGGGACGTTGGTGACAAGACCACGAAGGAACTTGAAAGAGGGAGAAAGAAGACACCAATAAAACCCTATTGCAGCAATAATAGCACTGAGAATTTGCTCTAAGCTTCTTTATTTTTCCACAAATGGTCTGATAGAAGACCTGTTGTTTTTTAGGCCGAGCCTGGGCAGCGCATGCGCTGCTCTGCGAGGCATGCTGTATTCGAGTATGGACTTGAAGCCCCGCCCACTATCCGCCCATATTTTTCATTGGCTTGTGTCATTGTCCTTTGTAAATACTGGCATCTGGTTCGTGAATAGGCTTGTTAGTCCCTCCTTAGTACCGCCATGTCTTCATTTGTAACCTCCCATGAGGACTGGCCCTTTTACTTCTGTTGTTACAGGTATGTCTTATTTAGTCTGTAAGCACTATTTTCTTTAATGAGTTACTCCTCCTGCAGTCACAACATGCTTTCCAGCTACATTCAGCGCGCCATGCGTGCTTTCACTTTCCAAGCAGCCCAGGACTATGGCGGCCGCTTCTTTGAAATGAAATAGGTGTCGCATTTACAAGAGTTTGAGCTATTGGCATTGTAAATGACAATGCCTTTTATTTATGTGTTAATAATCAAAACAGATAAATAAAAGGCATTGTCATTTACAAAGCCAATAGCTTAAACTCTTGCAAATGCAAGACCTATTACATTGCAAATGCTTGTTTTCTATGTAAAGTGTGGCACCACAATAAAGTAATCATACAGAAAAATGTAACTGCAAAGCATTACTTCTGCCCACCCCTCCACAGTTACCCAGCCAGCTGATAAGTCGGCGCATGATTCACTGGACTGTTGAACTGTGCGTGTATCTCAGAAGTTTGAGTCGATAGTATGCATATGTTAGCTAAATACATATTTTAAAACTTTATTCTAATTATAATTAGTTATGTCAAACAAGTGTGTCTTCTGTTCTCACCATTCCAGCAAAGTTAGGTGTCCAATAAACTCCCAAGTTTGTTAAACTTATTCAGCAGTTCAGGGCCAGGACACCTGTTGCAATGTACCAACCATACTCTAGAAATTGTCAATGCACCAGCTTAACCATACATCACCATGCTTAGCCTATGTCTGACCAAAGATTACTGTACAGCAACTGTGACCAGATCAGGCTATTCCACAAAATAAAGTTACATTCCTGCTTTACTCTACACTTGCAAAATCGATATCATGCTAGAGTCCCTATGAGTACCTACTACTGATTCCCTGTCTCCAAGTTCATCCCTACTCAAAATAAGCAAAAGCCACCAATCTGTATTCTGACTGATCTAAAAGGAAGCGGGCTTGGGCTCCATTAGGAGATCGGAAGACCACCCAGGCACACTGGTGTCTGTAGGTGCCCAGCCCCAAAAATGAAGTCTTTTATCCCCATATTTGCAGACGATTACCTAGAGGACTCGAAAGTCAGAATTATCATATTGTACAAGTGTAAGGGTCACTCAGTGGTTTCAGATTTTTTGGGCCATTTTGCATGGCAACTTCTCATGTTCAACAAGCGTGTCCCCTTGGACCACAGTCATGCATCGGTTCCTGCCTGAGCAGAACAGATATGGATGGAACTCCACTTGGAGCCTAGAATATCCTTATATTGCTGTTGGAAAGGATTGCTAAATACTCACTCAAGCAATTTTCGCTTCAATTTAAAACCGTGACAGATGTCCATCGTATGGCAGAAGAAATATGTCTGCATCAGGGCCACATTTATCATGAATTTTAGACTTCTGTTCCTCTTACCTCTTGACAGCTATCTATGTTTATGTTTACAGTGTTTAAAGAGCACACAATCACCAGAGCTTCTTGGCGCTGGTTAGACCCAGATGTCACTTACAGAAATTGCTGTAAATTAAAAGTACTTTTGAAAAATTCAATTTTAATTCCTTTTTAAACCAAACCAAAGAAGGTTGGGTATACAGTTCAGTTGGCAGTAAATTCCATTATCGTACTGCTGCAAAGGAAAAATCTCTCCACCCATAGGGAGGTGGAATGAGTTCTAGAGACATCTAACAACAGTTTGCCACGTAGAACGCAAAATGTCTGCCATAGAGCGAATGTGATTTTTTTTTTTTAGCTAAAAACAGCAAAGCACTGCCATAGATGACCATGTGAACAATGGCAAGAGATTTGATTTTGAGTCTTTGAGCTGCCGGCATCGAGTAAAAACTCATTAAGACAGGTATAGTGCTCCCTTGAAGTTATCTTGGCAATAGTTCAAGCAGCTGAATTTTGAATCCGCTTTAGTCTTCTGATTAACTTCTTGGGAAAGGCAAAGTAACCAGAGTTTGCCTATGTAACCCGGCACTGGATGAGAGTAGTGATGGCTTGCTTGTGAAGATCTGTCGGGACAAAGGGCTACATTTTCTGTAGTCGTTTAAGGTGCCTTAAACAGTAGCTTGCAGCCATGTTAATTTAAGGGACTGAGGTAAGATTGGCATCTGAAAAGACCCCCGGGTGTTTCACTGTATCAATAGACTGGGGAACTGGGCCCATATTATCCGACCGCAAGGACGGTTGCTATTTCTATAGATAGTTTCTTGTTATCAACATCTAAGTTTTAACTGGATTAAGCTTCAGAAAATTTTGGCCCACCCTGCGCCAGGAAAAGGAAGTGTCGGCAACCATAGCAGAATTGCCAGGCTCGGAATGGACTTTAAATACAACTCAGTCATCTGCATACATATAAAAGCCCATGTCTTCAAGGGCTTGCGGGCCATTTAAAGGTTAACAAGCATTGGCAATGTCTACGAATGAAAGAAAGTGCCTTTTGTGTCATTGATGGGTTTAGGCACTGAATAAGTCAAGGAAAGATGGAAGCAGCGTGTAAAGGACACTGGCCAATGGAAGATAATCATTGAACCAAAGGCCTGCTATGTATCTATATTGATATATTATTTTATATGGATGGATGTATGTATTATTAAAAAAATAAATTATTATAACATCCAGGCAGACCGCTAAGACTGTCACGGCTTCTGAAGAAATTATAGCAAGAAGTATTGTAGTGCAAATCATTGACCCCTAGGGTTTGTCAGAGGGGGTAACCAGCACCAAAATCCTTCCCTACAAAGGAATCCTTGAGATGTCAAACAGCAAAATACCCAGCTATATGCTTTAATACAGAGCAATAACAATTCATCCATAAATGCCTACTGACTTTAACTTATCCATTTCACAATCAATGTCAGGCCAACTGCGTTTATCGTAACTTTTCTTAATAAACAGACGTATAACCTTTCTCATTGGCATGTCACCATAACTGACTCAGACCTAAGGTGTTAAGCATAAGCTTTTCCACAAGGAAACCATTAGGTATATGATAATAACATAACCCATACAAAATTGCAATTGTCAGAACAATATAAAATCCCTGCTGCTAGAGCCTATTAAAGATTATCACAGTGCAATTCCTCTTTTCCCATGGCTTGTTTGGGTGGGTCACCAAAACCATTCGGCTATTACAGTAATCTGCGAGATTCAGTGTAAAATTTTTCCGATCTGTAGGTTTTAATGCAGAGTAATAACAATCTCCCATCAATACCTATTGACTTTAACATACCCTTTACAGAATAAATACATCAGGCCAGCAGCACTTTTCATAACATTTCATAATCAACAGATTTGTCCTGTAGCCATGATCATTACTTTGCCAACAAAACCAACGTGATCCTGCTATATTGAGTATTAACTTTGCCACAAGCCAAAAAGTGCAATACAAACACTCTTTTTATGGAAACACACAACTTTGGCCCAAACCTTCTACTCCCTGAAACCAACATGTAGGAGGAGGGAGCCTAAGCCTCTCTCTCACTAGTACTCTGAAAGTTCTTTTTTGTTGATAACATAAGTTCCTGCGACAGCTGCACTCTCAAGGCAAACCTAAAAATGCATGTGGATTCCTGTAGCCCTGGGCATTACATACTGCCTCAAGCATACATCTGCACTTTAAAGTTTAAAGTTAACGATATAAAGGGAAGGGGATCTGTGCTGCTGCCAGAGAAAAACAAACACCAAGAGTTATCTACTTATCTAAGACTCTTTAACTGTGCCATGTGTGTGCCCCTGAAAGGTCAAGCTCGATGTCACTGTAAGCTTGATACTTTGTGTGTTAATACCCCTTCTCTAGGCCACCATAGTGCTGCTGGCCCATGCACCTGGATAAACAAACAAAAGAATCACAGCTGCGTGGGCGGGTAGCAAATCTTCTGTGCTCAATCAAAACATCTACTTCTGTTCACCAACATGTGGGTAGAGCCAAAACCCCAGTCTGTAGTACTCCTGAAAGCTGCTTTTTAGGTTGCTCAAAACGTCTGGTAGCAGCTGCACTCTCAAGCCAGGCCTAAGAAGGTGGGGAAATGGAATTAACCCCTGCAGAACACGCCAATTTACCAAGTTGCATTTACCATTTTTGAATTTACCATTGCAGGAGGCAGACTAGAAGATGACCGTTTGTTGAAGGATTTAAGTCACTTACAGGTCTGATCATGGAGCCAAAGGATAGAAGGATCAGGTGATCTGTGGTGTCAAATGCTGAGGGGAGAGGTCATGCAATATCAATGCCCTGACTGCTCCTTGATCTGCCAGTATGCATCAATCATCAAGAATGGAACTAACCACCAATTCCATACTTTTACTGCATCTGAAACCACCCTGCAGTGGGCATAACCATTTATTTGTCTCAGTGAAGACTTGGTGCTGGTGGAACACAGGTTTTTCAATTATTTCAGCAAAATTGGGAACAGGAGAACTAGGGTGGTAGTTGACATCATTAGGAGATGTGGAAGGTTTCTTCAATAACTCTGCTTTCCAAGCATCTGGTACATTGCCTTGACTAAATGATTCATTGAATAAAAAAACTAAATTTGCCACTATGACATGAGCTTGTCATTTCGTTATTTTAGCTGGACAGATACCTACAGGAGAACCTAAAGCTTTAGCTGAGAAATTGTGCTGGTGACTTTGGATTCAGAGACTAATTGAAAAAGAAATTCATCATTATCATGACACATTTTGGGTGGTATTTAGGTAGAGGTGATATTGTATCAAGATCCCTATATATGTCCAACCCTCTTATATTGATTTATTACATAATATGTGTTTCTAACCACTAACCTGCTACACGTAATTTGGGGTGGGGGTAATCAAAAAGTTTGCATTTCGAACAAGTAAGGAAAGATCATTGAAATGGAGAAACGTTCCCTGGAGAAATTGGGTGAATTAGAGATCCGGGATGTATAGTATTAATTTTTGGCTGCCCGAATGCTTGACTTCTGTGTAGAAATTTTACAAAACCATCCCGGAACAGAAAATCTGATAATCTATCACCAGCACCAATTTACAAACCCATTGTCGGCACATCACTTCTAATAGGCACGTGTCTGACTTTCCCAGGTTCTGAGTCCTCTCCATAGGCCTTTCTGATCCAGTCCATGCTCTGCACAGCTTGAACAGATACAAGAACAGTGCAAATCATATTAATTTGTGGCATGCACATGTTGGCGAATGGCTACTCTGGATAAATAAATTCATAACTGGAGAACAATATGTCCTTGAGCTCACTATTCTCACCACCACTGGCTATTGCTGTAAATTGTTAAAATGCCAAAGGACTCATGATTTTTTCTATGAGTGGACCAAGCAGATAAGATGTTGATGCAAAAACAAATTAAAAATTGCAGAGGATAGCATTTGAACCATGTGTATTTATAACTTCTAGACATTATATCATCTAACTATAAATCTTGAGTTTACATTTATAATGTTACAAACATTATGCCATGACTTGAAACAGTAGTATATTCGTTATAAATATTACCAGTAGCATATATATATATGTATATATATGTTCGAGGCATATGAGCTGCAGATCTCACACTGAGCATTAGATCGCCATCTGGTGTTGGGCTCGGATGCTTGCACTTTGTTGTTGTCTTGGAAGAAGTCTTTGTAGTTAGGAGATAGGTGACTACTCCCTTGGACGATAGTGCGCATGGGCATCGACTCCATCCTCAGATTGTTTTTTTCCGCCATCGGGTTCGGATGCAATTTTTGCGCACCGGTTCAAAACTTTAGTTTTCAAACTTTTCAACGCGCAAATCTTCCACAAACTTTTCCAATCGACATCGAAATCTCGACGCACCTTTCATCGATTTCATTTGTCGTTGACGCGGGCCGCTGGGCCTATCGACGCCGTAAGGCCTACGGCTCATGGAAAGGACGCCTTTCAGAAAATGCCCCCAGTGTGGAGCAAACTTCCCGCACAGTGACCATCACAAGGTCTGTAACCTGTGCCTTTCGCCGGATCACAACAAGTCCAGTTGCCCAGCCTGCGCCTCCTTTCGATCAAAGAAAACTATCCGAGATCGTCGAGCTCGACGGCACGTCATGGCGCAGAGATCAGCTCCGGAACCGGTAGACATCTTCGACGAAGGCCCAGATGTCCCTGAAGAAGATTCCGAGGATCTCCAAATCGTGTCAGAGGCAGAAGACTCAGACGACCCCATCACTCCTGGGCAACGAGTGAGTACTACTGCCCCTACCCCAACCCCCACACCAAAGCACAAGGCACCGGTCAAGACTTCGCCCGTTGGCCCCAGTCGCGACCGAAAACACACTTCAGAAGCCCCGCCTTCCGGCCCAGCTCCGAAGAAAAAAATACAAGCCTTCCGGTAGCTCGGCACCGAGCAAACCGCATGTGCTAGTCCCACCGGCACCTTCGGCACCGAAGCCAAAAGAACACTCGGCTCCGAAATTGGCTCCTATTCCTTCCACCTCCAAAGACAAACCGGCCTCCAAAACATCGAAGCATGGGGATAAGCCGGCGTCGAAACCTAAAAATCACGCCACGGCCCCTAAACCAAAGCCTTCGGAACCGACAACCAAGCCTAAGGATTCTTCCACGCCTCCTAAGGCCAAAGAGCATAAGACTCCGCCACAGCCCCGCTCGGAACCGAAAAAATCGGCGCCGAAACCAGTTATCCAGGAGGAGGAACTTTTTCATCCGGATCCTGTTGATCCTAAGCAGAAAAAGATCCACATCAACCCTAAAACAGGACATCTCACGGCTGTACCACGCCACAAGCCAGTGCCTGTGGAAAAAAAGGACTGTGCCACGTCACCTATGCCTCCTTCTTCTCCTGTCCTTCCATCTAACACCCCTCCTCTCCCCAAACCTGTTACACCGCCTCAGCATGTAACTTCTCCACCACATACACCACCTCCACACGATTATCAGGATGACTTGGGGGACGGTGGTGACCCTGATGACCCATTCACCGATCCAGATGTCCCACCATAAGATGATTGGGATTACAATGATCAAATAGATCCTCCAGACCTCCCAAGCCCTCCACCATACCCAACAAAACCATCTCCTCCAGATGATAATATTGGGTTTGGACAACTCATCAATAGGGCTGCTGTATTTCATGGGGTACACATGCACTCAAACACACCAGAGGAGGATTTTCTTTTAGACACATTTGAACAGTCCCAGAAAACTATACAAATATTGCCAATGATTAAAGGGGTCATTAAGCATGCTCCCGACATATTTAAAGATCCTGTACGCGCCAGGATTCTTAATCCCAGGATCGATAAAAAATATAGGCCTGCCCCTGACGATCCTGCGTACATCAAAGGTCAGCTGCCTCTAGATTCATTAGTAGTCTCCAATGCTAGAAAGCGAGCTAATTCACAAACCTCAGGGGACGCACCGCCCCTGATAAAGAATCAAAATTATTAGACGCATCTGGCAAAAGGGTAGCTGCGCAGGCCGCCAATCACTGGCGCATAGCCAACACTCAAGCACTGCTGGCTAGATATGATAGGGCCCACTATGACCAGCTGGAAACCCTGTTACAGCATTTGCCTGACCAGTATAGAACTCAAGCAGATGACCTAATCCAAGAGGGCAAACTAATCACCAACGCATCAATTAAGTGTACCCTTGATGCAGCAGACACTGCCGCTAGGTCTGTCAATACTAGTATACTGCTCAGAAGACATGCATGGCTGCGCATTTCAGGCTTCAAGCAGGAGGTCCAAACAACTATTCTAAATCAGCCGTTCAATCAAAACCAACTTTTTGGGCCGGCTGTGGACACTGCTCTTGAAAAAATGAAAAAAGATACAGAAACTGCCAAGTCAATGGGAGCGTTGCAGTCTCCGCAAACGCGTGGCTCCTTTCGTCGCTCCTTTTATAGAGGAGCCTCCAAGAACGTGGGCACAGATAGCTCATCTTCCTTTAAAAACACCACCCAAACATCCCCCAATAGAGGATATTTCAGAGGAGGTTACAGAGGGAACAACAGTAAAGGGAGAGGCCGAGGTAACACCAACACTCGTACCTCCCCTGCTGCTAAACAGTGACTTCCCTCCACTCCCCCCCGACCATTCCACTCCTGTCGGGGGAAGATTAGCACAGTTCCTACCTGTCTGGAACTCCATCACAACAGACAGGTGGGTAAGACAAATTATCCAATATGGTTACTGCCTGGAACTTACAGCTACCCCCCCAAACATGCCACCCAGGCAGCATCCAATGTCCACAGACCATCTTACACTTTTGAAACAAGAAGTTCTCTCACTGCTTCAAAAATACGCCATAGAGCCAGTCCCTTTACTACACCAGGGAACAGGGGTTTACTCCCTGTATTTCCTAATCCCCAAAAAGGATGAGACCCTACGGCTAATTCTCAACCTCAGACCCCTCAATCAGTATATACACTCGGATCATTTTCACATGATCACTCTCCAGCAGGTGCTTCCCCTACTACAACAGGAAGACTTCCTTGCCACACTAGATCTCAAGGACGCCTACTTCCACATTCCCATACATCTTGCTCACAGGAAGTATCTAAGGTTCGTACTCGACGGACAACACTATCAGTTCAAAGTCCTTCCATTCGGGGTCATCACTGCTCCAAGAGTGTTTACCAAGTGCCTTGCAGTAGTAGCAGCGTACCTACGAAGACAACAGATCCATGTCTTCCCGTATCTGGACGACTAGCTAATAAAAGCCAGATCATTCAACCAGTGTATCCAACACACTCATCAGACCATTCAAACACTACACAACTTGGGGTTCACAATCAACTATACCAAGTCGCACCTCCAGCCCTCCCATATACATCAATATCTGGGGGCCACAATAAATACTTCCACAGCTCTAGCGTATCCCAGCCCAGCCAGGATAGCCAGTATAGAAGCTCTCATCACCAAATTTCAAATCCAACACTCTCTCTCAGCCAGAGTGTTCATGCAACTCATAGGCATGATGGCATCTTGCATTTTCATCGTACCTCACGCAAAACTTCAAATGCGTCCCTTACAAGAATGTCTAGCACATCAATGGAATCAGGCTCACGGACAACTTACAGATCTGGTGTTGGTGGACAGCCGCACACATCGCTCTCTGCAGTGGTGGAACACAAAAAACTTGTCCAAAGGGCGGCCGTTCCTCGAGCCTGTTCCACAAATAGTACTAACAACAGACGCATCACTCACAGGGTGGGGAGCCCATCTCTTAGCTCACACAACACAGGGCAAATGGACCACTCAGCAAAGAGTGCTCCACATCAATCATCTAGAACTACTAGCAATATTCCTAGCTCTCAAATCATTTCAACTCCATGTACAAAACAAAGCCGTCCTGATCCGAACGGACAACATCACAGCCATGTATTACATACAAAAACAGGGAGGGACACATTCTCTACAACTGTCCCAACTTGCACAGAACATTTGGAGGTGGGCCATCCCACAAAACATATACCTTCTCGCACAACACCTTCCAGGAGTTCACAATCAGATTGCCGATCTGTTAAGTCAACAGACACAACAGATTCACGAATGGGAACTACATCCACAAGTTCTTCTACCTTTTTTCCAGATGTGGGGCCAACCAGACATAGATCTATTTGCCACACACCAAAACGTAAAAATGCCCAACCTTCGCCGCCAGGTTTCCACACCCACTGTCCAAGGGCAATGCGATATGGATGAATTGGTCAGGCAGATTTGCGTACGCTTTTCCGCCACTCCCACTCATTCCGCTAGTGGTACGTAAGCTCCAACAACAGTCTCTAAAAATGATCCTAGTGGCTCCCACATGGGCACGCCAACCGTGGTTCACAACACTACTGGAACTCTCACTAGTCCCACACCAAAAACTACACCTCTCCCCATCACTACTAACGCAGAACCATGGAGATATTAGGCACCCCGATCCAAATCAACTCAATCTTGCGATCTGGCTCCTGAGGTCCTAGAGTTCGGTTACCTTAACCTCCCACCGGACTGTATGAACATCATTAAAGAGGCCAGACGCCCTACCACCAGAGCTTGCTACGCAGCAAAGTGGAAAAGATTCGCCACTTACTGCAATAACAATAATATCCAGCCACTACATGCCTCCATCCAGAACATCATTTGTTACTTACTACATTTGCAAAGATGTAATTTGGCATACTCATCCATACGTCTTCATCTAGCAGCACTTGCCGCTTACTTACAAAACAGACAACACTTATCACTTTTTAGGGTCCCAGCAATTAAAGCCTTTATGGAAGGCCTTAAACGAATCATACCTCCCAGATTACCACCCTCTCCAGTGTGGAATCTTAACATTGTGCTTACTAGGCTCATGGGACCCCCATTTGAACCTCTGCATAAATGTGAACTTCAGTTCCTCACATGGAAAGTAGCTTTCCTTATTGCAATCACCTCTCTCAGGAGGGTGAGTGAGATCCAGGCTTTAACCATACAAGAGCCATTTTTACAAATACATCGTAATAAAATAGTTCTCAGAACAAACCCAAAATTCCTTCCTAAAGTCATTTCTCCTTTTCACCTTAATCTGTGGAGCTACCCGTGTTTTTTCAAAACCCTGACTCCGTAGCAGAAAGAGCTCTCCACACCCTAGACGTCAAAAGAGCTCTAATGTATTACATTGACAGGACCAAGTCATTTCGCAAAACAAAACAATTGTTTGTAGCTTTCTCTCCACCGCATAAGGGTAATCCCATCTCAAAAGCTGGGATTGCAAGGTGGATCGTTAAATGTATCCAAATTTGCTACCAAAAAGCCAAGCGCACATTACCAATTCCCCCTAGAGCGCACTCAACACGCAAACTAGGGGCTTCCATGGCATACTTAGGGAACATTCCCCTAGAGGACATCTGTAAAGCAGCCACATGGTCTACAACACACACCTTCACTAAACACTATTGTGTTGACGTGCAAGCCAAGCAACAAGCTTCTGTAGGCCAAGCTGTTCTTAAAACACTTTTTCAAACTACTGCAACAGATACAGGTGACCACCGCTAGGGGAGATACTGCTGTACAGTCTATGCTCAGTGTGAGATCTGCAGCTCATATGCCTCGAACGGAAAATGCTACTTACCAGTATGCATCTGTTCTTGGCATGTAGAGCTGCAGATCCTCACACGCCCACCCACCTCCCCGGGACCTGTATATGTTCCAGTCCTATCTTACTTAGATATACACACATGGACATCTCTTTCTTTTCTACTAACTCCATCATTTCCCATCATGGCGAAAAACAATCTGAGGATGGAGTTGATGCCCATGCGCACTATCGTCCAAGGGAGGAGTCACCTATCTCCTAACTACAAAGACTTCTTCCAAGACAACAACAAAGTGCAAGCATCCGAGCCCAACACCAGATGGCGATCTAATGCTCAGTGTGAGGATCTGCAGCTCTACATGCCAAGAACAGATGCATACTGGTAAGTAGCATTTTCCTTATTTTCACTGGATAGTTATAGTTGTGCATGGAAAGTTTTGGGGTGATCCATGAAGCGAGGGCCGAGAAAAAAAGGCGGTCCCAAAACACAACATTCCCTGCATTTTCTGCTTCTTTAGGCAGGGGTACAGCAAAAACTGTTGAACTGAATGACACCAAATTTGGCAGGAAGCTAGATCTTAGTCCACAGATTGTGCTTTTCGTGATTTGGTGTAAATCTGTTGAGTAGTTTTTTGAGAAATTAAGGGTAAAAAATACTTTTATATCTGGACGGTTGGGTCTACGAGATGCTCAAGAGAGTCTCGCAGGATTGCCAATCTAAAAAAGAGTGTTCTGAATGGCCCAGGGAGCTTTATTTCACTTGTGCCAGCAACATAAGAAAAATGTTGCTGACAGCAGTTACAGGGCTCAGGGACTTAGTAAGTAAATAAGAAAAAGTTATATAAGGGGGCTCTTATCCTTAAATGGATATATATGTAGACGTATATATTTTGAGGTTATAACCATTGATGGAACACAATAGTCTCTTAGGTGCGTTTTCACACCCATGTTTTTCAGTCTTCTCTGAAGAGGAGTGTGGAGAAAATGGAAAACATCGCTCTCAATCGGATCGGTTTTAGTGCCCCTGCAAAGGGAAGAGATTGTCTATGATATGAGAGAATGTATCTTAAACTATTTTACAGATTGGAATCCCCTTACCTCTTGTACATTATAAAACAGCAGATACATTTAATAAAGTTTCCCTTCAGATTTAAAACTTTTAGGAGGGAATGAAGAGAACAATCTCACTATGTTGGTTCTGCTTTTTATTGCACTTTTGTGAAGGAATGTAGTTCATATATTTTAGCCTATTAATATTTGTGACTTGATGGTTTTGCCACATTTTCTGGTGGTAATCATTTTTGCCATTAGCCCTGTGTTTGGATGGTCACAATTACAGGGCCTTATTTGTTATCTTCCGAAGATCACATTTTCTTTGGAAGTGTGCTTTCCTACCTTCTTGCTTGAAGTGGGCTTTGTGTTATGCTTTGGTGGATCTATTTCAAAGTATAAATGCTTTTGAGATCATCACATGCCCAGAGTGGGCAGGGACCTGCCAGAAGCGCCCTCTGCCACTACAAGCCGAGACCTGAGGACTAACATACCAGTACTGTGTCTTTTCCACATAACCTCTTCAAGCGGTTCACACCTGCTCTTGCAGACATCTTGAAGTGACACTCATGTTGGCTGGGTAACATATTTCGTGTCTGCTCCAAAAGAGATCATGTGATACTCCTATCAGGACATTTTCATAACATTAAAGCATAACGTGCACCTTTCATGCCACGCTGTCAATGAATTTGGAACTTTGAATTTTGATGAAGTCCCGTTTGTTCATGGTAAGACATTGAGGAAGACGGAGAGTAAGACAAATGGACTGTTGGTACTGAAACTTTTCAGTGCACACTATGAAACACTGGTACTGTAGTTATGTTTTTGTTTAGAACATATGCCAGAATAAAGAAAGAAAAAGTGCAATGTCCATTTTGGCAATAGGCACACTGAATAATTGTGTCAGATTAGTTGTAATTGCTAAAAGAAAACTATAGGTGCCTGTACACATACCATCAGTGAGAATCTCCATGGAGTTCTGTACAATGGCATGTCGTGGCCTTGATCCTGATGGACACCGTCAACCTCTGCATTCTCCGTTAAGTCGTCATGGTATGGGAATTGAAGCTAACCTTGATCTCTTGCTTTGTTTCTGCTCAGGTTCATGGTGTATGTTGCACCATTCTTTTGTTCTTTTTATGTGCTTCTGGATGGTGCTCCACAGAGCTCTTCTGCTTGCATGCCTAGTTTCATGCCATTGTGGCTCTCCCCCTCATGGCCACTCTCATTCACTTTTTCAGTTCCATTTCTATGCTTAGGTGGATACCGGGTTTACGTAGCGTATGTTGGCCATCTCAAATTGGATATCCATGAAATCTGTGTTCCTACATTACAACGAACCTGAAGATCTCACTCTGGGTGCCCCGGCTCTATCTTGATTCTTCCCTTCCGTGCTACAAGGTTAGACAATGCACCCACTCTAGTCAAATACTTCCAAAGTCTCGGTTATCAGTTTAATGCTCTGCTCTCGCTGGCTGTCAAACTGGGGATGATGCCGCTCCATGATTTTTAAATACTCAGAACCTTGATACATTTCTATGACTTCTTCCTATTGATAGCCCAACAAATTATTCAGGTGGCTATCTTCTCTCAAACCTTTCTGGTAATTCACTTTGTCTTGGGCATCATATATTTCGTCTTGTTCATCTACAAATAATACAAAAATTTGCTGTTCATCTTATTCGAGGGCTCAAGTGACGTGACCTTGTTTCTGAATGTCTGTGCGACCTTCTTTGGCTCCTGGTGTCCAAAAGACTAATACTTAAGGTCTGTTCCTTACTTCTTATGCCATTCGTGGCACTGACACTGGTCCTCAGCAGAGCAGATCGGGTTTCATCCCACCCTTGATGCTGCTCCTGCCCCTGTTTGCTTACAGTGCTAGAAATTCATTGTGCTAGAATGGGAGCAAGTCCATCAATGCCACCGAGGTGAATGCCCACAAAATCTTAACTTTCAATGTCTTTCACATACTAATTTCGGTCTCTAAATTTGCACCTGGATGCATCAGGTGAAAGTTGTGCTCCAAGTGTGAGAAAATGCTCAGAGCACTTCTGCTTTCGATGGGTGACTGAAGGAAGGGCTGCCTTCACGTGCAAAAGTGAGTTGTACTCGAAGCAAACCTAAAAACCAACAAAAAGTTACTGATTACGTGTCACAGATCTGCTGAATATTAGGCATGTGGATTTACCGCTCTGCAGACAATTGTCACATTTAGAGAACACAGGCGTACACCTGGAAAGTTACATTAAATGTACGTTTCTTTGCATAATTATTTCTGAATCAAACCCAAATAGTCAGGAGTTTAAAACCCCATGAGGTCCATCCAGCTGAAAATATTGGATAGGTAAATTAGAATTTCCATCAGGGCAGCCCCCTCCTTTATTTGTTGCACCTGGTTAATTCTTGCATTACTGATTTTTGAGGGTGAGTGGGCCTGACACAGGTCACAGATGTGTACAATTAATCAGGGGAGCGGGACTGTGATGTGGGCAGTGCACAGTGACCAAGGATAATGATGCTGTAATACCTTCTGAGTCTGATGGACGCTTTGCTTGTTGCTCTAGCAGCCTTCTTAGTAATTGCCCGTGGCTGGGACGCTCTCTGTGGAGAGAGATTGTTTAGGCTTCCCCTGTTGAATCCACAGGGTAGTCCAGGTGAGCAATTAGATGTTCCCACAGCCTCATATTTAGCCTTGCAAATTGCAGGACGGCTGCAATACGAAATTGTACGGGGAAGCGGATTTGCTGTTCGCAGCAGCGCATGCTTTTTGCCTGCTGTGCGTCACATTTTGAGATCTGGTGAAAAATATCGTGATGCACACTCGGTCCTCACGACACAAAGTATAATTACGAATGCGTTTACCGCGCATGGTACCGAGGAGAGTGTGTCAGGCAGCAGCTGCAATGGATTACAGTTTATGTATTACCGAGCACTTAAGCCATAAAGGCCGCCATGGCTCTGTCTGGGGGCAGCATTGGCTGTTTATCGCTGCAATGTTAGAAAGTTAGTCCTGGAGGCATAATGCACTAATAACTGCACGCGATAATGCCAACCTTCACGCACTTAGTTTCCTGAATACAGTGGGGAGGGGTCCATTTTCGAGCAGGGATGCTTTGCTCGTCTTGTATGTGAAATGCTGTAAACAGGGCTGACTGTAGGTGGAATACTGTAGTTACCCTACATTATTTTGGCGACGAGTTGGTGACTACCTACGTGCTACAAGCGGATCTCAGGGACCTGACGAACAAGAGAGGACCTGGTGATGAAACAATCTAAAGAAGGGACTGTCGCAAGCAACACAATTTACAAAAGGAAGTATCCACTGCTACGGAAAAACTGCGAGCAAGATACAAGGGTGTTCTACTCAGAACAACAAAGACATCAAAAAGGAAGAAACCAGTCCTTCATGGAATTGCAAAGAAGACAACAAGTAACAAGTAAAGATGAAGCACTACGCCTTTCAGCCCCACCAGTGTCATCACCATCTGACAGCCCTAGCCCTGGAGTTCTGTGCTCAACTGGTTGACTTTCTTTGGACTTTGAATTTTACTAGCAGTGACTCTTTCATCAAGCCCACCTTCATTCTGCTTGTCAACAAGGATGGGAAGAATGGCCTCTTCCCACTATCTTCAACAGCAAGTGGCGCAGCGCAAATGTATCCTGTCTACTTTACAGTGTTTGCTGCTGGCTCAATCTTCATCTACAGTGCTCCGGTGTTTGGGTGTCGCGCAGCTGATTCATGCTTAAGTTGTCTCACAGATGATGTATTTTACGGGATGTTCACAGGTCAGTTCATTTCCACAAGAGGAGTGCCTATTCAACATTTTGCCTTTGTGCTGACCTGTCTTGAGTCTGTCAACTTGGGATAAACTGTGCCTGACATCGCATTGGAAGCTGTTATGTTGTTCTCCCTTCAACGTATGCGTTTGTCGCTCAATGTGTGCTTCTTGCTGCGCGGGCCGTTCACAAACTGTCATTTGGGGGCCTGTGTTGTAGAGATACACTATGGTGAGTTTCTATCTGTGTTTTGTTGCCTACCACAGTTGCGTGTCATCTAGTTGTACTGGTTTAACGGCTTCACTGTGGCGCAACATTTTCAAACTTTGAGGTGAGTGCGCGCTCCTTACCTCACAGTTGCATTTGCGCGGGATCCTCTGTGACGTCTGGTACATGATTCAGCCCTTGCAGCTGCGGGACGCTTGCCTGCAGCAACACGCCTTTAGCCATCCGGCGTTGCGTCACATGCGTCTTGCCATTTTGAAATTGTAAGCAGCACGCAAGCGCCTAGGCTGTGGTGTGGCCCATTGTGTGCCAACCACGGTCATATGAAGCCGACCGGGGACGTCGTGGGATCCAAGTGCACTGCTGCTCAGTATTGCACTTCGGAGTAAACAAGAAAAAGGTTTTGCCTATCCAACTGCTCACGGGGGTTTCCTGTTCAAAAAAGAAAAATTTTTGACTTCGGATTTTCTTTCCGTATTGGGCAATGCACATCAGCTCTGGAACTCTGGCACATCTCAGAAGCACGAAAATGGTGCTTACACGGACGTGGGGTGAATTTCGTGAGTACTTTATGAACTTGGTTTTTACAGCCCCATCCTGGGTGATTGGTAAAATCCAACTTGAAAGGAGAAACTGCCAGTCTGTGTACAAGAATCTCACTAGTCATAGTCCGTTTAGGGCTATATCTTCAAAGTATGTTTGCTCAAACACTGGTGTGTGTCACAAGGCTACGGTGACACGCACACGTAAACTCTAACAGTCAGCAAATGAAATGTTAATGCGATTAAGTATCTATGCCTATTATTTTTGACTTTGATTACGCTGCTTTCATTCATGTTTTTGCTTTTTGTAAATTGCACAATGGAATTGCTTTTATCCACACTTATTCACCATGGGATTGTATGGTGGGTCTCTTTGGCTTATCATTTTACGTTCATGGACTCTGGGTACACACCTTCTGGGGTTCATTGTTCATCTTAAATGTGTACAATTTACACTTTATATCTTCCCTACATAGGGATGGCAATGGGTACTAGCCCCATTCGCTCACAATACCCTTGCCTAGATGGGCTACTTACGGTTTCTACCCTCACACAGGGCATTGTTGTATGGGTGTTAGTCCCATTCACAGTAGCTAACCATCCCTATTTCTGGGGATAGGTCATGGGTTCAGACCCATTTACAGTAGCTAACTGTAGCTAACCTCCCTTACGTCTCGGGGTAGGTCATGGGTTTCAGTCCCATCTTCTCTTGTACTGTTACCCTCACACAGGGTGTGTCTTATGGGTTATAGTCCCATTACTACATTGCACAGTATGTGACCTCTACATGAGGGTTGTCCTTACACAGGTTTACATTTCATGGGTCTTAGTCCCATTTACAGTAGCTCCTCACCCCTTTGCCTCGGGGTAGGGGTCGGTCATGGGTTTATGTCCCGTCTCCTCGTACATTTGTTACCCTTTCTCAAGGTGTGTCTCATGGGTTTCAGTCCCATTTGCTGTTATTTTCTCGCAATGTTATTTCCTATATAATGTTACATTGTCGATTTGAAAACTCAACGTTATGCTTATATATCTTGTCAATTTGAAAATGGGGAAGAATGAATTATACTCATTGTACTTTATTCTCCCCTTCTCTGTTTTCTCTCCTGTTCAGTTCTCCTCGGAACCTGGACTATCTTTCATGTTGTTCTTCCTTTGTCCTCAGCCTTTCCCTCCTTCTAGTTCCATTCTATTCTTGCTTGTTTAGGAGGAGATCCGTCCTTCTCCTCTCTGGGTGTAAGGCTGGTGTTTAGTTCGTGTCGTGCCTTGTCCTTCCTTCCTTCCTTGCTTGCCTGCCTGGCCAATGGGTGTGTTTGGGGGTAGTCATTGGTGCGTCTGTCTGTCTGCTTACCTGTTGTTTCTTACGCCATATTACGGTTTCCCTCTCTTTCGTTATTCATCGTTGTAGAGGATGGGTCTTACCTATTTGTGTATATTTATCCCATTGCTTCCTCATCGTTTTTCTTCCACCTATCTTTCTGCTCTCTCCTTTTCGTTCACTTCTTTGCATCTTTTCAGCTGCATTTGTGTTCTTCTCTTTTATTGCTTTTCTTGGTCCAACGTTTTTTTATCTTCTTTCAGGTAACCACATTAATTCTTCTGTTGTATAAGGAAAGGGATATGTAGTATCCTGCCCATGTTAATGTTATGCCATTTACACCTCCTGCTCAGCCAGTGTGTTTGTGCTGTGTGCTGCATGGAATGTTGGAGTGATGATGCGCTTCGGAATGTTGGGAGCCTGTGAGGTGAAGTGACAGTTGGAGAATGGGCTGAGCAGCAGGCAGGTTGCTCCTGGTGGGGCTGCTCTACAGAACCTTTAACTTACTACAATAAAAACATCTTGAACTACATCCTACCTGCGTGGACCTCATTACTACATATACCTTGCGCGGGTATGCCAGTTTCAGTCGGTACTTTAAGTATGTTTATAATTTCCTGGAGTTCTAAAGCTGCGAAGCTATGCATCTTTTAAAGTAGGTATGCTTTCCAACTTTAGCAACCACTCAAGGTAGGGTGTAATTACGCTTCGAGTATGTCTGTTTGCAGCTCCAGTGTGTACTCTAGTATGTTTATATGCTGTAGTCACCAAGCTTTATAGTAGGTGTGTGTATATTGTAATATGCCTTACATTTTTAGTATGTACCAAATGAAGCATATTTAGCAGTATTAATGGGTACAGATGTATATATTATTGGCAAAATGTATCAGGAGATAATGACCTGTCTAGACCCAAATCCTGACGGAAAGGAAGTCCTGCTAGCCTTTGAGCACATATTGCAAGAAATTATACTTAATTTGCTACGATCAAATGGCCCCCATAATCCTAAAACTGTTAGCTGGTTTGATGGTGCCTGTACAAAAGCACTTAAAAACCTTCATACAGCTCTAAGGACTAAGCCTAGGGACCCTATGTTAGTCAGGACATTACGCCATTCCTACAAAAAGGCAAGGGAAGCCAAGCTGATAGTCATGAAGGAAGAGGCTTGGGACACTCTACAACAGGCAGTGGTGTCGAAGAACAGTGGAGACGTCTGGACTGTCATTAACGCCCCCTTTTTCAAAGATGACACAGATATTAACCACGGACTTCATGTGAACAAGGAAGCGTGGGTGGCACATTTTGAGAAGATTTTTGGCAGCTTAGAGGCAGGAATTTCTCGGCCATTTTGTGCTGCATAGATTACGAATGAGGACATTCTGTCCTTTGACTTGGGGGAGGTGAGATTGGGACTTGAACAGTGTAGTAGATCTAAGAACCCCGGCCCTGACGGGGTTTCCATCGATTTCTTCTTAGATAACCTGGATCTATGGGCCCCACTTCAAACATCTGTTTTTAATGGTATAGCCAAAACGGGCATACCCCCTTCATCGCAAAAGTCAGTCATAATTCCCATTTGTAAAAAGGGAGATAAGGCCTTGGCTAAAAACCATAGACCCATTTTGTTACTTGATGGTACAGCTAAACTAATAGGACACATATTATTGCATAGATTAGAGACCTAAGCCCAAGAGAGGAACATTTTAATTCCATCACAGTTTAGCTTTAAAAAATGAAAAGGGACTATTGATCAATGCCGTAACCTAAATTTTCTCATTTCTAAGTATACAGTGGCCAAGTATACAGTGGCCATCTTTACATTGCCTTTATGGATTTGTCAGCTGCTGTTGACTGTGTCATTCACTCAAAGTTACGGGAAATTATTGAAGATATGGGAATAGAGCTGACATTAATAAGATTTATTCAGGCAGTGTATTCACAGGCTACCGTCTGTGTCCGATTCGGGAGGGTTGGGGAGTGCACAAGACAGTTTGGCATCTCTAGGGGTGTCAGACAGGGCTGTGTGCTCGCCCAATTCCTCTTCTCAATTTACACCAGTGGTGTGGAAGGGGCACTGCTGGGAACTACAGTGGATGTCCCTAAAGTAAACTCAGCCTGTGTTCCGATTCTCCTATATGCAGATGACGCTGTCCTGCTGACGAGGACTGGTAACGCATTACAAAGACTAATAGGGGAATACACGAAATATGAGTCAATGAGACTAAATCTCTTGTCCTCGTGGCAGGCCCGAGAATGAAGAAACCAATAAGTATTTTTACAGAAGGGAAAAGCCTGAAGGTGGTGGATACCTTCTCCTACCTAGGGGTCCTGTTTGACAGAAAGAACATCTGGCAAAACATGGTGATAGAGGGCTCAAACTAGAAAACCGCATTGGAGCCAGCTACAGATTCATGAAAAAGATAGGTACTACACCATGGGAAGTAATAAGATTTATGTAGCAAAATCCATCTCCGCTGCCACGTAAGGGGCAGATGTCTGGGGTTCACAGACATAACACTTTTGCAACGAATAGAGGATGGCTTCCTAATAAGATTGTTGGCCGTACCACAATCCTGCTGCAATTTTAACTGCCACACTGAGTTGGGAGTACTGTACATTACTGATAATGTCCTCATTGCTCCAATGTTGTTGTGGCATTCTGTTTGGAGGAGGGAATCTGTAATCCTGACCCAAGACATTCTGAAAGATTGTTTAAAGCTCGATGAAGTAGCAAAGATCGTGTGGCTGCAATACATCAAGAGCACTTTAAAGTCCATTGGCCAGCAAAACCTATTCGAGAATCCGCATAGTTGCCTTAGCTTCTCCAGGACCATATTGAAGGGACTATTATTAGCCAAGCTGGAAAGGGATAGGTGGGAGCTTAATCATAGTAAGATGACAGTCCTCCAATAACAGTTCCTAGCATATCCATTAACTTCTGTGCGTATCTAACCTTTGTCTCTAACCATCAACATAGATTCATACTTGCCAGATTTCGGCTAAATTATATCCCGCTCATGTTAGGCTACTCCACGAATACATATTCTATCGAGGCCCTTCCTGTTTGACCCTGCGATGGTGAATCCCACCAGTTTAATCTGCATTTTTTATTTTTTGCAAACTGTACATTGATGAAAGAAAAATATTAATTGAACCGCTTTTGCGGAGGATGAAGTTTACACAGTGCCGCCCAGCTCTCTATTTTTTAATGTGTTACCTGATCATTTTACTTGTTATTCCCCAGCGTCATTTTTATGGTCTCCCATGACAAGGAGGCGGCATCTTTAGCATTGATTGCCTGACAGTTTAACACCCAGGGGTTAAAAATGTATTTATTTAAAATAGATTTCTCTTTATTTATTTTATATACTGGTAAACATTATTTACTTAGACCAATTTGTAAGCAAGTCTATACTTTTTTAGCATATGTTTTATGAAATGTAAATAACCGTGGATTTTATTAATGGCATATTTTAGCTTCTTTTTATATTGTGCTCCTGGCTGTGTTATAATTTTTATGCTATATATGAAATAGCGTAATAAATACTATTAATGATGATGATGGGTAAAGATGTAACAGTATATGCTTGGGCACGTGCTGTTTTTAGGATTTTTTTTATTTTTTATAAATCTTTTTATTAAACAGTCTCGACATAAGGTACAAATATCAAAATCACGTGGGGTTACAGTTAAATCAAATTACATACTATACAACAACACAATTCATTGGAATTCACGGGGATGGGGAATCAGCATCATCGGCTTCACGGGGAGGTGTACATGCATTTCCTCGATATTCATTCCAGGGGACCCAAACCTTGGACCATTTGCGGGGACAACCCCGGGCCACATAGACTGTTTTCTCTCTCAGCATACACCAGTCTAGATCTTGCTCCCAGGCTACGACCGTGGGCGGGTGCGGGGCTCCCCAGAGCTGTGCGATATTTCTCTTGGCGATCATGCAGCCAAGTGTGACCCATTTCATAATATAGGTGTTGAGGTCGGTGGGTTCCCATACATTAAGGAGGCACCTAGGTGCCTCCGTTGTGATTTCTACCCCCAACACTTCACTCATGACCTCATGGATTTTACGCCAGTATTCCTGGATTAGCTCACAATGCCATAGTATGTGCATGAATGTGCCCAGTTGTGCGCATCCCCTCCTACACGAGCCGTCTGTCAGCCCACCCAAGTGTACCAGCTGGGGACCAGTTACGTAAACTCTATGGAGGATCTTTAATTGCACCAGTCTGAGTCTTGCTGGGATAGCGACCTCCCTAGGAGAGGAGACCGCTTCCTGCCAGGTTTCATCATCTAATTCTATTCCGTCCTCAGTCCATTTGTCTCGTAATTTTAATAGGGGGTTGTCGGTATTGTTGATGAGTTTTCGATATGTTATGGAGATGGCCCTGTCGGGCAGGTGCCCATCCAGTAGTCTGTCCTCTAATGGGAAGGCGCCCGGTGGACTCGAATCCTTGGGAATAGCGGTTTGCAGCGAGTGCCTGATCTGTAGGTATCGATAATATTCGGAATCCGCCAGGGCGTATTGAGTTTGTAGGGTGTCAAAGGGCTTCACACCCCCCAGCGCACCAAAGGTCTTTGACCTGGGAAATCCCTATTAAGTCCCATTTAGCAAATCCCTTTGTATTCCCCATATATCCTAGTTTTTGTGAGTCCCACAGGGGCGTGGCCAACGTCAATTTATTTTGCCATCCGACTGCTTTAGTAGCAGCGTGCCAGATTTTGACTGTGTGGGCAGTGGGCCCCGTGAGCGGGTATTTCCCTGGTGTTGAATATAAAGCTCTCGAAAAGGTCCCTCTGGGTAAAAGCCAGCGATCCATCCGGAACCCCGGGTTATCAGGATGACCATACGTGCAATGGTTGATAGCTGTTAGATGTGCAGCCCAGTAATATTTCTTGATGTCCGGCAACCCGATTCCCCCATCATACCAGCTAAGTGTCAGTTTTTTCATAGCGATACGCGGTCTCCCTCCCCATAGGAGGTCTCTCAGGAGCCCCTCAAGATCTTTGAAGTACGAGTTTGGGACAAGGTCAGCTGAGTTCTGCAGTGCATACAGGAAACGGGGCAAAGACATCATTTTAAATAATGCAGCCTTGCCCAACATCGAGAGCGGTAGGGACTTCCAGTGTGTTATGTCGCTTTTGAGCCTTTGCAGTGGGGGAGCAGATTGCGGGCGTATCGAACTGCTGGGTCTAAGGATATATATATGCCCAAGTACTTGAATCCGTCCGAGACCACTGGGATCGGGCAGTTTCGAGGCAAAGGGGAGAGGTTCCCCATAGGACATACAGGAGTGATTTTTGCCGATTGACTCGAAACCCCGAGTATCTTCCAAAAACCTCTAGTATGTCAAAGGCTACTATTAGGGACCTCTTGGGGGACGTAAGATATAGAAGGATATCATCAGCGTACAGGGATACCCGATCCTCCCACTCCGCCGACCAGCGCAACCCGCGGAGCCTTACATCTTTACGGAGCCACGCTGCGAGTGGTTCAAGGGCTAAAGCGAACAGTAAGGGAGAAAGGGGCACCCTGACGGGTCCCCCGGCTAAGTGCAAAGGGTTCAGACTTCCTGTTGTTTACAACTACCTGGGCCAGCGGCTCGCTGTACAACAGCCGTATCCAGCGGCAGAAATTTGGCCCAAACCCCAGTTTCACTAGCACTGCAAAAGATATGGCCATTTCAATGTATCGAAAGCCATGGTGGCATCCAATGAGACCACAACTGCGTCTTCTCGTATCGCCGGTACCCTGCCCAGGATCCCGTGTAGTCTGCGCAGGTTGAGAGCCGTGTTCTTTTAGGCATGAACCCTGACTGATCTGGATGGACTAGGTCGCCTATCACCTTGGTCAGCCTTGTGGCGAGAACTTTAGCTAGAATTTTGGGTTCTGCATTCAGCAGCGATATAGGCCGATAGGAGGTACACTCCGTTTTGGGCCTCCCTTCTTTATGGATCACGACAATAGTGGCAATTCTCTGGTCAATTGGCAATTTCCCTGGGTAAGGCTATCCTCAAACATGGACTTTAGATAGGGAGCCAGTTTATCTGGTCTAAGCTTGTAGAGCTCTATTGGGATGCCGTTGGGGCCCAACGCCTTCCCCGAGTGCAGCGCTCTTATGGCCGTCGCTATTTCATCAGCAGTTAGTTCGCTGTCCATGAATGTGGAGTCCGATTCCGACAATGTCGGAAGAGATATGTCTTTAATAAGATTAGTAAAGTCCGCTTCCGGGTACGGCGCCACCGAGCTATATACGGTTTGGAAGTCAGCTGCAAAGTGATTGGCTATATCTTGGGGATCTGTCACTGAAGAACCATCGGTGCCCTTGACCTCTGGTACAAGCCTGCTGGCCTGCTCTCTCTTATCTAACCATGCGAGCAGTTTGCCGGCCTTGTCGCCCCAGTCATATATCCGCCCCAGCCTTTCCCGTCCCTGTAGTTTGGCACGATCGGTGACCAAAGCCCGGTATTCTTCCTGCCGCAGGCGCAGGGAGTGGAGGGCTTCAGGTGTGGCATCCGAGGTGACATCCTGTTCTAGGCGGTATATTTCCTGCTCTATATCAGAAATTTCTTTCACCCTGTCTTTTCTGGAGCCCGCCACCAAGGAGAGTGTTTTTAGGATTTTAATGTATACTTACGTTTGAAGCAGGAACCTAACTTCAAGGCAACAGCAAGGTGCCAGGGTTTTCTAGATAGAAATGGTTCACACTGAGGAGTCCGTATAAGGGGAACATGTACATGTAAGGTGGGGGATCAAGGCTTATTTCATGACTGATAACACAAGTGTGGCACATGAAGGAGACACATTAGCTGAGAGAATGTATGTGGGATGGTGGATTCTGTTTACAGTGAGTTCAGTGCATGGGCAGTAACTGTGCAACATGTTGCTCAAAGAGATAAGTCTTCAGCTGGAAAGTGATGGCGGCCTTAAGGACATGGACCAGGGTAGAGTCCCGCACCTTTTCTGCAAAGCTGAAGAATGCCTGCCATCTTGCCTTCCTCTTACCTCACGTTCTGGTCTGAAGCTCAAAGATCTATTTAGGTATGTTTGGGGATTTTAGAGCATGGTCCTAGCTGCAAATCAACAGGTGCACATATAAACAAAGTACAGAAGAGGGGGTGGCAGAATGGATGCAGACTGGAGAAGGGGGGTTATCAGTTGGCATCCATTATCTTGAATGGTACACATGGATGAAGGGTTGCAACAAGGTAAAGGCCTGCAATTTACTCTTGAAGCATAGGTGTAAGGTAGTCTGCCAAATCAAAGTGGGGAGACATTTTAAGATCTTAGGGGCCTACCAAGAGAAGCATTGGCATCTTGTTTTTCTCTTCTTACATATTTTTGTCTAGAGTCTGATTACGTTTCTGCTGTGAGTGTTATGTAGCTCATTGAAGGTGTTGATCTAGTTTGCCATTTATGGTGGAGCGCTCAAATGTACTGCTTCTGTATGTGATGTAGATGGTTAGAGAGAGCCAATGGCGTTCTTTTAGAGTAGCTGAAGGTCTGGGAGACTTCCTGAGACTTTGATCAGTCAGGCTACAGCTGTAAAAGCACTGTTTTGGTCATCAGTTGTGATTCAGTGATGCAGGTAAGCAAGACCTTGTTATGATATGCCCCGGAGATATTAATCCTGGGTGCCAGATATGGTGAGATGCATGCTGGAGTGCTTGACCTGGTTGCCATATAAGTGAGGAAGCAGCTCTCGAATGTGAAGTGGTGAGTAGAGGAAACAAGTAGCACTCCCTCGGCCTAAGTGCTACCCAGTTGTGCTTATCTTTGCTAGTACAGGTTGCAGCATAGAGGCCATTTTTGTAAGTACTTAATAAAATGTGTTTAGTATAGAAAGAAACAGTTAGTTATAGATTCCTTACCTTAAAATTACCCCCAGGTTCTATACTAGATCACTTGACCTGTTGATATTATTTTTGTGGAATGGAATGAATTGATATGTATTTATTATTGGATCTTGATTTACGATTTGTTTGTATGTAATGGTTTAATACTGTTTTTTAATACTGTGGATTCTTAATAAATAAAAAAAATAAAAAAGAATTACCCCCAGGCATCAGACTGGATCTGGAAAGTTTTTCGTCAGCAGTACCCCTGCGCGTCGAAAGGTGGCGTCGGTCGGCTCCGCGTTCGTCGTTGGCGTCGTGGTCGCCGGGATGATGTCGCGGTAGCTACTTGGATGCCGCCCTCACGCGCTGACGTCAGTTCTTTCTTTTTCCGCGCCAGCCAGCGCAGACCCGGAGAGAGCGGTACCTCCAGTCATTTTTTGACTGACTTTTTGGCGACTTTTGTCAACACAGTTTTCGAGTCTTCGACTCCTGGTGCACGAGGGATGCCCGGTTTCAAGGCCTGCAGTTCCTGTAGCCGACTGATATCGGTGACGGATCCGCACCGCGTGTGCCTGTTTTGACTGGAGCGCGACCACAACCCCAAGTCGTGCTCCGTCTGCCGGACCATGAATCCGAAGTCTTTGCGGGAGCGGTCCCGAAAGCTTCTCGAGGCCCGGCAGTCGGCTCCGTGCCGTTTGAGGTCCTGGTCACGTGGGAGGTCGAGGGACCGGTCGCAGAGCCATCACCATTCTTCTTCTAAGTCTTCGCACTCGGGTTCAGGTAAGTCGAAGCACAAGAAGTCGAAGAAGCATTGTCGCTCTTCGACTTCTCCCCGTCGGTCGGCCGACGCGACGAGGGATGCGGGTGGTGCCCCTTCCGCGGCTCCGCGTGTGGAGCCCGAAGGGTCGACTTAGAGTTTCCCCCCCTTCCCGGGACCCGGAGCGACCCCTGCCCAGCTTCGCCAATTTTACGAAGCGATGCATGCCATCTTTGGGCAGCCCGACTCCGCCGGCGCGCCTTTGGGCCCCGCGGACTCAGCTGAGGGCCCTGGGGTTTCGACACCGGCGGCTCCAGCCCCGGCGTCGCAGGGTCCCCTTGGATCCAGGCCTGGATCCAGATCGGCGCCGGTCGACCTAACTACACCTCCCCGGCGCCAAATCCACCGGCATCACGTCCGCAGCCGACGCCGGTTGTGTCCCCAGCCGGCTCGACCACGGCCTCCACCTCGATGTAGACACGGAGCCGGACCGGCGTCGACTGACGCCGGATCCGGCGCCGACGGGTACTTTGTGCCCTTGCTCTACCCTGGTACTTTTAGACCAGATTGGCAGCCAGAAGAGGGTGAGGAGGACTGGGAGGGGTCTGTTGACCCTTTAACTGACCAGTTGGGTTACGAGCCAGACTGGAGAGAGGAACTGGGGTAAGCCAGTGGTCTGGATACCTCACCAGACCTTGGCATGTTGTCTCCTCCTACCGTGGCTACGGAGGAGGGAGCGTCTTTTGCAGTGGTGTTGCGTAGGGCAGCCGGGGCTCTCAACCTCGAGCTACCTACGGTGGCAGTCAGGACAAACATCCTGACAGAGGTGCTTCAACCGGCAGCGAGCTCTTCGGAGCCCCTGCTGCCGTTTAATGAAGCCCTAACCGACATCCTTTTGGGCACCTGGTCCAGGCCCAACACAGGGGCTCCTGTGGATGGGATGGTTGCCCGACGCCACTGCCCGGCCCCGGGCGACCCCGCTTTCCTCTCCCAACACCCCACCCCTGAGAGCTTGGTAGTCCAAGCCTCCACCGCCAAAGGCGCATTCCCTAACGCACCACCTGATAGGGAATCCAAAAAGCTGGACCATCTTGGGAAGAAGTTTTCTTCCTCCAGCTTGGGACTGCGGTCGGTAAACACTGCATGTCTGTTGGGCCGTTACACCCACTCCATGTGGGATACGGTGGCGTAAGTGCTACCTCAGTGCCCGGAGGAGGCCTGGGCCGTTGTCTCCTGTGCAGTTGCCGAAGGGAGAGACGCAGCAAAATTTACCATCCGCTGTGGGCTGGATACCGCTGACTCACTAGGCAGGACGATTTCCACGTCGGTAGCCCTTCGACGCTGTGCCTGGTTGAGGTTGACTGGTTTTTCAGGGGATGTCCAATCCACCCTTATGGACATGCCCTTTGATGGCCGTCGCCTGTTCAGTGACAAGGCAGACAACGCGCTGGAGCGCTTTAAGGATTCTCGGGCTACGGCCAGGTCCTTGGGCCTCTCCACCTCCCGCCCTGTGCAGTCTGCTTTTCGCCCCTTTCGTGGCTACGGAAGGGGTGCCCCGCCACGTCCCTCCCTGAGCCACAGGCCAGGGCAAGCTGTACAGCCCCTGCTCAGCCGGGGACGTTGGAACCACTGCTGTGATTCTGGGGGCCAACGGGCAGACCAGTCCACCACAGCCCCCTCTGCAGCAGCCTCCAAACCCTCCTAGTCAGACCTTTCGGGCCACCAATCCCCAGTGGGCGGCAGGATTCGCCATCACCTCCCCCACTGGCACACCATCACGTCGGACAGGTGGGTTTTGCAAATAGTCCGAAGGGGCTACTCCCTCCCCTTCGAGACTGCCCCTCCATCCATGCCACCTCAGTACCATCGCATGTCGGAGGATCATCTGGCCCTTCTCTAACAGGAAGTTTCGGCACTCTTGGCCAAGGGCGCCATCGAGCGAGTTCCTGTCCCAGCAGTAGGTCGTGGTTGCTATTCCCACTACTTTCTGATGCCCAAGAAGGACAAAGGCCTGCGTCCTATCTTGGATCTCAGGAACGTCAACCGCTTCCTCCGGAAGGAGAAGTTCAAAATGTTGACGTTAGCTCAGGTCCTGTCTGCACTAGACCCTGGAGACTGGATGGTAGCGTGGGACTTGCAGGACGCTTATTTTCACATCCCCGTCCTGCCGGCCCACCGGCGTTACCTACGGTTCACGGTAGGCCACGAGCACTTTCAGTTTACTGTGCTCCCCTTTGGCCTTACCAGCGCCCCTTGGGTGTTCACGAAAGTGATGGCGGTGGTCGCAGCTCATCTGCGCAGATCAAGGGTTCCAGTCTACCCCTATCTCGACGACTGGCTGTTGAAGGCGGGCTTGCCCCAGGCTGTCGTCTCCCACCTCCAGACTACGGCCAACCTCCTGCATTCGCTGGGGTTCTCTGTCAACGTGCCGAAGTCACAACTGACTCCCTCTCAGAAGCTCCTCTTCATCGGAGCGGTTCTGGACACGACACAGTTTCGAGTTTATCCTCCCGAACAGCGAGTCGGGCTATTCGGGCTTTGATTCCGATCTTTTCAGCCTCTATCCCGGGTTTCGGTGAGAATGGCGCAAGGTCTCTTTCAGCAGTGGGGAGAGCCTTGTTTAGATCTATTCGCCACCGAAGAGAATGCGCAATGTCAGCAGTTCTGCGCGTTGGAATTTCCAAGGCGGCACTCGCTAGGCGACGCATTTCGTCGTGAGTGGAGTTGAGGTCTTCTATACGCCTTTCCGCCTATACCACTTCTGCCCAGAGTGCTGAAGAAGATCAAGCGCGACCGGGCCCAAGTCATCCTTGTGGCTCCGGATTGGGGACGAAGAGTCTGGTATCCTGAGCTATTGCACATGGCCATTGATCCTCCAATATGACTGCCTCTTTGGGAGGATCTTCTTTCGCAGCAGCAGGGGACGGTCCTCCACCCGAACCTGTCCAGCCTCCACCTCCTTGCGTGGAGATTGAGCGGCGACAGTTGACAGCCTTCGACCTTCCTCCCGAAGTCTGTGAGGTTATCTTGGCAGCCAGGCGTCCCTCCACTAAGACGGTATACGCCTGCAGATGGAACAAATTTGTGGCATGGTGCGCAGCAAAGGCTGTGGATCCTCTTTCTGCCCCTCTTTCTGAGGTTCTCTTGTTCCTTCTTTCTTTGGCCCAGCAGGGCTCTGCTCTGGGCACTCTTAAGGGCTATCTCTGCCATTTCAGCCTTCCTTAGGCTTCCTAATTAGCCTTCTCTTTTCAAGTCCCCTGTTGTAAATCGCTTCCTTAAGGGCATTACTCATCTTTTTCCTCCTGTTCCCTTCGTAATGCCTCAGTGGGACTTGAACCTGGTACTTGCGTATCTTATGTGTGCTCCCTTCGAGCCGCTACATAACTGTCCTCTCAGGCTTCTGACTATGAAAACTGCCTTTCTGGTGGCCATCACCTCTGCGCGCAGAGTGCGTGAGCTCCAAGCTCTTTCTTCCAAGCCTCCCTTTCTGGCTGTTCATCCGGACAAGGTCGTCCTCAGAACTAGCCCTTCCTTTCTTCCCAAGGTGGTTACTTCTTTTCACATTGGCCAAACCATCACTTTGCCCACCTTCTTCCCGCCTCCGCATCCTTCAAAGGAGGAAGAGAGGCTCCACCGTCTGGATCCAAAACGTGCGCTTTCATTTTATTTGGATCGCACCAAACAATTCCGGGTGGATGAGCAGCTCTTTGTTGGCTACGTGGGCGCCAAGAAAGGTCGGGCTGTGCACAAGCGGAGCATCTCCAGGTGGGTCGTTTTGTGCATCAAAGCTTGCTATTCTTTGGCGAAGAAGGAGCCTCCAGTGGGACTGCGGCCCATTCCACCAGGGCGACTGCAGCTACCACTGCTTTGGGACGAGGAGTCCCCCTTCATGACATCTGTCAGGCAGCTACGTGGGCATCTCTGCACACGTTCACCAAACACTACTGCCTGGACAGCCAAGTCCGGAGAGACGGCTTCTTTGGCCGTTCTGTTCTCCAGGACTTTCTGGTGTGAATTTAGTTTGCAGACCCACCTCCGGGGTTGGTATTGCTGGGGTATTTATTCTAAGGTAAGGAATCTATAACTAACTGTTTCTTTCAGATGAACAAGTTACTTACCTTCGGTAACGATATATCTGTAAGAAACATAGGTTAGTTATAGATTCCTTACCGCCCTACCCATCCTCCCCGTTCTGCGAACTGATTTCTAGTGTTAAGGACTTCCTTTCAGGGCCCTAGTTTTGTGCACCAGTGGTCAGTGTCTTGCATGGCTCTGCGCTTCTGGTGTGGAATGTCGTGTAAAAGAACTGATGTCAGCGCACAAGGGTGGCGTCTAAGTAGCTACCGCGACATCATCCCGGCGATCACGACGCCAACGACTAACGCGGAGCCGACCGACACCACCTTTTGACGCGCAGGGGTACTGCTGATGAAAAACTTTCCGGATCCAGTCTGACGCCTGGGGGTAATTCTAAGATAAGGAATCTATAACTAACCTATGTTTCTTACAGATATATCGTTACCGAAGGTAAGTAACTTGTTCTTTAGTAAGTACTGTGATATTTTTACTGGCTGCAGTAGGTACCACTATGTGTTTAGTAGCTGTAGTGAGTAGTACCTCGACTATCTACAAGTCGGGGCCTTTGGCTATTCCCAGTGTTCGCTGGTGCAGGGTTAAGCCATCTGGCACCTCTTGCAGCCAATTAGAGAAGCCAGGACCGGACCGTGTTATAAACCAAAGCCTAAGAAACACCGTAGTCACTGAGTTATTGTTAGCTTCTCATCCATACCACCCCAGTGCGCTGAATATGACCTTAAAATGACATCATAAAAGGCATATCAAACTCCAGTTCCACTTGCAATTCACCATTATTATAATACCTGTTATTTAGAATAGTTGTGCAATAAACATGCTTTCTGTCATTTATTTGTACAATTTGAACACCAAACTCTTCTTGTTAAGACCATAATACATATAACTAGCTTGAAAACAATTATTATTGTCTCATGGATTGTTTGTTCAAAACATTTATATTGAATTTTATGACATTATATTGGTAATAGCTGAATAATACACTTCTCAAGTGTTGACATATACATCATACTGGAGATTTTCTTGATACATTGCTCATAAAGTACTATTTGCAATATAAGATATCCTTAAAAGGAAATGTTACATTTGGAGTATGGTGTGTAATGATATGCAGCTATGGCAGGAGTTATGTCCTAACAGAAGCACCCCTAAGTGGGTTAAAGGTAGGCTATCCTGTTTTAGGTTTAAACCTACAATAACTGATAATCCCCACCGAAAGGGAATTAGCACTCATCAGTGTAACATTATAAACACTGAAAAAACACCTGCACAACCACAAACTAAATGCCATTCAAAGAAAGGAAAAGGAGAGTGAAAGATACATTTTATTTCTTCCTGAAGGGGCCAATACAATGTAACTTTGTTATGCAAGGTAATAGCAAGAAAGACTAGGCTAACATTATTCTGCTTGAGTTTTGTTGTTTAGGAATGTCTTCTTGCTTTTTCAGTTTTGTGGTTTTTGGTCTAAAGATGCAGGATTTAGAAACATGTTTTAGGTCATATTTAATTATTTAATAAGCTGTAGAGAATTAAGAAATATCCAAATCATATTTGAGATTTTGGCTATGTTTGGTTCTTACACTGATAGGTAAAATGGCTGGTTTCATAAGAATCTTTCCCAATATATACAATCACATTTACCCACAGAGAGAGAATAGCTGAACTGCTTTGATACATCATGCCCCTTTTCTAGCGAGGCAGTTTTGATAATAGGTGAATTGCCAAACACCCCAGGATTTAAACATTCAATGCAAGGTGTAGTGACAGGTATATGTGAAAAGAGTGCTGTCACCAAGCATCTGGTATAGTGGTGAAAACATGACACCAGCTTTTTTTGAAAACATGGAATGCTGCTGCAAAAAGTTCTTACCAAGTTCAACAAAGATTGCAGTGATATTGTTTGTATTTGTAGTGATTCAGCTACGTATATGAAAAAGTTGCGTGGTGACTTGTCACAGTTGATACTTGAGCTGAAGCACTTCCCTGTAAGAGATCCTTGCAACTTGCTAGATGGTATGCTGAAAGTATCTTTACAATCTTCAGAGTTAATGAAGAATACTATTGACTTTGTTATTGATTCTGGTGCACTGTTTCGTTATGCGCGGGAACTATAACACAAATATTTCTCATTTTGTACTTTGTGTGGTATCAAAGAAAGAGTCATTCCAACTGTGTACTTTAGCCGGTGGTTCTCAGTCCTAGAAGCCATGAATGCTATATTATCCATGTGGTGACTGTTTACAGAATTTTTGCTTAATGATAATGCCAAAGGCAAGGAATGTGAGGATCTTCGGTCGCATATTGATAATGATGTGAAAAAAAGTACACTTTACTGCATTCTTAGATTTTTACAGGAAAACATGACTGCTGTACTGGGCATAATCAAAAAGAGTCTGAAAACACCCTTTTCTACCAAGTGCTCTACATAATTGGTGTAGATGTGAAACATCTCCTTGAGAGTATGCTGGGTGACCCTTTTATTGACTTTGGCACTGCAACATGTTCCATGTTAGAATGCTTGCCACTTGGTAAGCAAAGAAATGTTGAGGAGCAATTCAGGAAATTTTATTTTACAATGCATGAGACATGGCTTACAATGAAGCATAGATATGCCCCTTCACCAGCCTCGCCATTTAAAGTCAATAAAGCCTAACTGTAGTACTCTGCACAAGTTCTAGATCCTTTTCGTAAAGGGGAATTTTCTCTGGACTTTGAATAGTACTGCTTCATTTTTAACCGCTTCAATAACTCTACGGGCATATGCGCCTAGTTCAACGCATATGATGCAGAACCTGTCCCAGAGAATCACAATATTCAGGTGCACCAGTATTGGCACGGAAATCTGTCAGTGGCCAGATTTAGCAAATTTTGTACTGGTTGTTTTGGCGTTGCCCGTCTCAAGTGACAATGTTGAGAGGTCCTTTTCACAGATAGAAGTTTACATGGGAATGAAAGAGAATGACCAAAAACTACCTGAAGAAGTATTGGATTGTGTGCTACAATAAGTTTCATTTGTAAAAATGTATTTGGACCTCCTATACACTGTGTGTACACTGTCTATATACCATGCACTATCAGTGCAGAAAGCAAGTAATAATAAGAGCAAAATGTTCCATAAACACTGGAAAAACACTGTTTTCGTTGTTTTAATGGCACCAAAATGTGTAACCACTGATAACCACTGTTTTTTTAAGGTATTGAAATCACTGGAAAACACTAAAAAAACACCAGAATTCACCAAAAATAGAAACTGCCTAGTTAAGGGTTATCCCCAATACTATCAAGACAGCAAATACCCCTTTGAAGAAGTGTACCTGCCCAAGTAGAAAAACAAAAAACGTAAACCCCAATACTGAAAGAAGATGGGGACAGGATAGGGAAAAGGAGAGATGAGTTAGAACAGAGAAGAAAGGGAAGGGAAAGAGCTATAGTGTGCAAGCGCGATAGAAATGTCAGTATTCTCAATCCTCATCTAGGCACCATCTGATGGCCAATGAGGATGAGTTTGTGGGCGCGTCTTGGGTTTTGTCCTCTGATAACAGCTAAGGTGGTGTACATTTCTGTAGATATTTGTCTAGGGAATCCCACAGGAATCTGGATCCATTGGTGGGATGTAGTTTTGCATATATTATGTTGTCGGTGCTTCTAGTAGAACATAACTTAGTCCACCATTTTTTTGTAGGGAAATACAGAGTTTGATTTCCACTCCATCAGTTCTACCTTGGTGCCCATCGATTGTTTTACATCTAATAGTTGTATGTCTTGCGTGGATATTTCTGAAATGAAAGTGCAACTTGTTAACCCCAATGTAGTTGAGAGGAAATCAATCTTGATTTGTGTCCCAAAGTTGTCTGGTAACAGGTTTTGAATTCTTTCCCATAGTGGTTAAACCATTTTACAGGAGAAGAGCATGTGTTCTAAGGAGCCAGTGCCATCTTCGCATCTCCAACAGGCGTCTGGCATGGACAGGCCTAATTTATGTAATGTAACCGGGGTCCAGGAGGTTTTATGTATAGACCAAAATCTAGTTTGTGCCTGGGTGATTTTTGCTTTTGAAGAGGAGAGACATATTTTCTTCCACAGCATCTCCGAGAGTGGCGAGTTATGTGGCGCTTGGGAGTAGGGAGCTCATTTCTTTTCCAAGTTCCTCAATAAGCGTTTATTGGAAGGTTCAAGTAATTTGCCCAAGTTTTCTGATATCACCAAGCAGCCCCTTTAGATCAGGGACATGTTGCGGGGCTAGTTTTCCAATTATACTTTTTAATTTCAGAAAGTTGTAGAATTTGATGTCCGGTAGACTAAAGTTCCCATGCAGGGTAGAGAAGGGTATGAAGAAGTGTTGTGTGTCCAGGTCACATAAGTAGTTTATGCCTCTATTTACCCAGTTTCCCCAATAGATCGTTTTCCCTTCCATTTTGATTTTATGATTGTTCCACAGGGATGCTTGAAAACCATTATTATTGGCTCACAGATTTTATTGTAGAATCGTTGACAGAGGTAAACAACTGGTGCCATACAACGAAAGGTTAGTTATTTAGATTCAATCGCAGTGCACTGATTTAACCACTTGCATTATGGATATTTTTTTATAAAGTTGTTTATAACTACTGCACATGAAAAAACATCATAGGATAAACTATACATGCAGATATGCTGAGAGTTACATGATATTTATTACCATTGTTGAGGGATGGTGGGAGCATCATGGCTCATTCGAGTCATGCCCCCCTCATACTCAACAACAATAGCCTATTGCACTCTGCATAAATACTATATACAGATACGCATAATATATTGTGTTTGCTCAAGAGTATATTGCTAGAGTTGATTTTTCTTAGATCTCTTGGTCCATTGTCGCCATATGGGATACAAAGCTTACTAGATTCTTCCCTTCATTATTGTCAAACCTATGATCAAGAGGTCCGTCCCATCAACAGTGTTGTATTGTTTTGTTGTTGCTGTTTTTTAATATGTGGCACCTCGATGATACTAAGGCATTCACGCATACATCAGGCTTCATGATGAGACTTGTTTTATTCTAAAAAGCAGCTTGTTGTGACCAACATGAATTGTCTTTTTTGATTAAATGAAGTATACATAAAAGTGAGAGGTGGGATGCTTGAAATAATCTCAGCCAGTGGTAAGCGTTCATTGTTTTGCCCACAATGCCACCTCAGATTAGACAGAGCCATATCCAAATCAGTCTTGATTCTGCTCCAATACGTCCAGTCCGAATTGCTAAGCCAGGTCCTCCCTGATTCAGAACACAAGCAACCTAAGCCCGGTTCACCATAGTTGGAACTCATCTGTCGGGTGCTGCTTGGTTCCAGTGCCAAAGTGAGCATGGGACATAGATCTGGGCATGCCCGTCTTTCCTAGGCTGTCTCACTGAAGTATACAAAAAAGTGGGATGTTTGAATTAATCTTAGCCACTGGTAATTATTTAGGGTTGCAACATCATTTTATCCCCACAATGCTACCTCAGACTAGACTGTGCAATATGCAAATCAGCCTTGATCCTGCTTCTGTAGGAACAGTCTGCTTCTAACTGCCAAGCCAGGCCCTCTTCGAAACAAGAACACAGGCAAACAAAGCCTGATTTCACCCTAGTTGGGGCTCGTCAGTGAGGGGCAGCTTGGTTCCAGTAGCAAAATGAGCACGGGATCCACGTCTGGGCATACTCTTGCCACCAAGGGCGGTACATCAGACACACTAAAGGTGATGGGAGGAATGCTTGCAATAAGTTGGTTTTGAATGCTACCCTGAGTGATTGCCAGTGGTTAGACTTATGGCATGCATTTCTTACATCTCCTTTTGGGTGGTTTTTTAATTAATAGCAAGTGCAATGGTCTGAAGTTACTTTGCTGAAAGAGATGGATCAACCAAGCAAAAGTCCATCCCCTTCTAGCCCATGGTGCCCCAATATGGATATTTGATAGTAAGGACTTGGTTTAGTGAAAAAATCCTACTCAAACATTATTAGGCAGAGCTGACAGGGCTCCAGCCAGGCATTCATATTGTAGCCCACAGTTGTATTTTTATGAGAACTTTGTTATATTTAAGACACTGAATGTGGACATCTCCTCAAACGATATAAAGTATGTCTGGATTGGACATTTAAACTGAGACTAAATGGGATTATTGAGGGCTCAGTTTGGTCACGTGATGCACGTAATCGGATTGTCAGATTGAAGGCTTGATTTTGGTATCAGAAACATGATGTGGCCAATATTAGCTCTCAGTCCCCACAGGCACGTAATGCCGGCTGCTTGGTTAGTAACAATAGTTAAAGTTGTCATTCAAATAGCAAACTTTAAGGACTGGAAGAGATGCATGTTTTTCCACCCTAATCAAGTTCCTGTCGTGGATATACTGGACTGGGACGAAGAAGAGACAGGGGACCTTTGGTAAAAGCAAGATACGTCCATATAATTTCTATATTAGAGAATATAAAGTAACAAGGGAGAAAGGAGAACTATAATTTTTAATGAATCCTGATTTAAATGATGGGTGTTTAAATAAAATAGAAGTTTGCAAAACGGCAATTAGTTAATATTGAAAGTTTTTTGTGTATGTTGTTTGCTTATTTGGAGTTCTGGAGCCCAATCAAAACATTTTCGATTGCTTAGGTGTTGTTCTGTGAGTAATTTTGTTGACAAGGAAGAGACCTTTTTGAGGGAGTTGCACTGGAATGGGGTGTGATGAAAGTCACGGCAAGGAACAGCTGCGCGTCTGTGAATGTTTCTTTGGCTATACATTATTTCACTTTCCCTATTTCTATAAGTTTTTACCCAGTTTGTGATTTGTGGTCATGTCATCACGTGTGTAAAGTTATAATATGCCCTCTGCAGCAATGAATCGTGTAAAAAAGAAGATAATGAAGGAAAGTTACGGAATGGTGCAAATTGCAGGGGCAGTAGTGGCACAAGATGTAGCAAAGAACAGGCCAGAAGGTGCAAAAATATAGCACCTGCTCACAGAGAGTCAGACCTTTTTCAGGAGGCAACAGACCAGGCAGGGGCTATTGGGCCACAACTGTGGTGGTTGAGGTCGTTTGCATGTGGGATCCAGGGACTATGACTCTGTGAACTGGACAAGTGCAACCCTTTCATGCACTTGAATCAGGGTAGCGTGGCGAGCAGTCACAGCTTCTTACAGAGGTAGTGTGAGGTGCCCAAGCTCAGCAATCAACAGTCAAACAACAGACACACTAATTTCAATTTCCAGCTCAGTGCTTGCCTTTTAGTAAAAGCAACTATTTTAAATACACAACAGAAGTGAATACTGTAAATGCAATAATGCTAAAGAATCTCTGGTGACGTTCTTCAGGTAGTGCTACACCCACCTGCCCTTATATTCTCTCCCCTCTTAAGTGATATTTATGTCCTGTAGTCCCCCATATCTAGTGGCAGAGGCATGAATTAGGCACCGATGCAGATTATCACAGTTACTCCTGCGGTGCTTAGAAGTGGAACTTCGTCATTCGATCTTAGCCTTGGTTTACTTTGGATATAAAGTATATTTGTTTGTCTTCCTTTGAGCACGTCTCAGTCCCTGTGCTCTGGTTGCTGGAGACATCACGCAGTGCATGCATACTGGTTCTCACAGGTTGGGTGGTAAGACCAGGCACAGCCCGCACTTGCGGAAGTTGCTCCCTAATGTCGCCATTTTTGGGGGGAATGCTGTTCGGGTCCGGATGTTGTAGCCTGGCCTTGCCAGCGGAGATGGTCTCTTCAGCCTGTCCTGTTCACTGTGGCAATATGGAGGGTACTGTCTCTTAGGACAATCAGGCTCACAGTGACAAGGTGCATTTGCAGCCTTTCAGGTCAATCATGCTCAAAGCGGCAAAATGTAGTTGCGACTAGCAATGTCCATCAGTGTTACAGCAGCAAGGTGCTGCCTCTGGGCCAAGCAGGTTCATAGTGGTGCAGTTTAGTGGCAGCAGCACAGAGTCACAAGCAGTTGACAGCAGATACAGCAGTGCCTAGTCAATAAAGACTTTGGGGCAATTCTCACGTAGGAATCACACAGAGAGACTGAGGAACCCCTCATCATGTAGGTTACTCTTGGCTTCGCTCTCTTATAGTGTCCATTTTCTCTGGGCGCTCCACACTGTCACGATTCACTCCCTGTGCTCTCGTGCCCACCACCAGGGGGACTTTCCAGTGGTCTAATAAGCTTTCGGACCCTTCCCTTCATGCATATACTGGCTTCCAGCCATTTGGACGCTACTTGCTATCCATTCTTGATCCATGCCGGGTTTTGTGGAAGCCAGCCTGCTCATGCTTGAAACCAGCCTGCTCATGACTGAAACTCTATTGCCTAGAATTTCCTACTCACTGCTTCATCTCCCCCCCTGCAGGCCAAGGATGGGTGGAGAAACTCAGCTCACCTGTGGCTGGCTGCTGCTAGCCTGCTCACACCTGATGCATGTGATTACTGTGAGCTCTTTTCAGCCCCAGCTCCCTTCAGTCCATGGTTGGTCATTGTAGCTGGGTATCGGTGAGACTGACCCTTGTTTCCTGAGCTTTTGATATTCCTTGATCCCCAAACTATAGTTATTCCTTGTTCCTGAGTTGCAGCTATTCCCTATTCCTGATTAGAACTGCTTGCAGTGCTCTCGTGATTCCTGAGCTTTAGCTATCCTTGTTCCTGAACTAGCACTGCCTTCAGTGTTTCATTGATTCATGTTCCAGAGCTGTAGCTATCCTTGTTTCTGAATAAGCAACTGTCTGTAGTGTTACCTTGATTCGGTTCCTGAGCTATAGTATTGCTTGTTCCTGAATTAGCACCGTCTTCAGTGCTACCTTGACTCCTAATCGTTAGATATTCCTTGTTTCCTTGATTCCTAAACTAGTACTATTTAATGCATCATTGAATCAGCTCTTCTGTATTTCCCTTGTCCTAGTTCCTGCTTTTCTTCCCATTACCTCTGTTTCAGTCCCTAGTTTGCTGTCTTTCTGTTCTACTGTCTTGCTTCTAGTTTCCATGCATGTTTGTTACTTGCTTTCTGCCAAGTCTGTCCTTGTTTCCCTTCTTTCCTGTTAAGCACTCCTCCTTGCTAGCTCCTTGTCTATTGTGGCTGTGTATTTCGTTCTATGCCCTTGCTATTACTGCCTTGTGTGTTCCTGTTTGACCACCAAGATCCATGGGCATAGCTGACAACCTAGGTCAGCTATGACTATTGTCTTTGAGTTCTATTTGTAACATCACCATAGGTATCAGCTCCAAAGACCCTGCCTTTGCATGTATATCCTATATGTGGGGATTTGCAGTCAGTATCTGTAACAGCAATTGTGGGTGAGGAACTTACTGAGCTTCAGTCTTACTGTGTGGAACTCCTGAGTGCTTTACCCCACATTCCCTTTTTGTTGTTTTATTCATACATATATATATATACATAGCTTGAATAATAAATGAAGAACAAATGAACGAACCAAGCCCTTGTGTCGGTGTCCGTTTCTAATTGGGGAGACTGGAACTGGAGTGTATATATATATATATATATATATATATATATATATATATATATATATATATATATATATATATATATATATATATATATATCTTGCACTTCGTCCTGAATGTAATTATTCTGTATGCTTTAATTGCCTCTTGAGTGCCCATCCTTTCTGACTCTTAGCCATTTTGTTCCCTTGTGCAGGCTTCCGGACAGTCCCTTACATACACACAAAGCTCCTCCTCTTTTGATAGTTTCTTCTCCTGCAGGGCCAGGCACACTCCTTTCATCTCTCAGCAGGCAGACTTCAGGTGATATCACTTCACTTCTGAGGGACTGGCTGTCAGGCAGACATCATCCCTGGTTACTCAGCAACTCTTCAAATGCTCTGCAAAGTACTTACTTCCTTGGTCAAGAGGAACTTGAGACCGGAAAAAAGTGGAATGGTTTGAGTACCTCTTTTATACACATTAGTTAGCCAGGGAATGTGTTTTCACTGTTTTAAATTTCAGATCGGTTTGGGGAGTTCCTCTTAAAAGTTTCCTACTCAGGCAGCTCTCTAGACACAGCCTTTGAAGAAAGTGATGCTTCTCACAGCAGGTAGCACTTGCACTGACTCTAAGCAAGAGCACCCATCACAGGGTGCTACCATCCTTTATAATGCAGACATCAGGGACAGACAGTTGTGCCTGCCTAACTTAGAAACTACCTCACCTTAAATAAACAAACTACATTCCTACTCTTCATCCCTACCATCCACCAAATGGCAGTGCTCGAGAAGAACCTATCATCAGTCCCTTTCTAACAAAGTTTTAATTTATGTGGCCTAACGGCTAGGGTGGCCGACCTCGAAGCTGGGGAACCGGGTTCGAGTCTCGGCAGGGATGCTCAACATCCTGTGATGCTGGGCAAATCACTTAATCTCCCCGTGCCTAACAAAACAAAACAAAAACAATTAGAATATGTCCGTCTGTAAGCAACTGGTGCTCATGTAAAATGCTCTGAAACATTTGGATCTAGTTCACGCTTTACAAAACTAAAAAAAAAAAAAATTACTAAAGCTAACCTTGTCTCCATACTCCTCACTAAAGTGCATGGAATTCTAGCCACAGGAATACAGGCAATACCGTTCCACTGTCTGGAGAAGCGGCCCTTATCCTCCATCTTGTGCTGTGCTAAACCAGGGCCATCCAAAATGGATTCAAAATGTTTCAGTACTCAAACTCTTTCTCTCTCATTCTCTATCTCTCTTGATGTCTCTCTCAAATATACACACACACACACACACACACACACACACACACTCTCGCTCTCCAACTACTATGCATGCATCACAGGTTAATTGTACATACACTCAATGTATACACATGATTTCAGTGCAAGGTTCTAGGGTTAACATAACAGTGGAACTTTACGCAATAAGAGGGAGTAGGGCACTCTCTAACTGGCACTACAAATACAAAACACTGTGTTCTTTCACTAACACTTTATGTGGTACTCCCAGGTCAGGGACTGTAGTCCTTTGCCTACTATGAAGGCATGTTTGGTGCATCTCCGGGTCAAGGGCCTTTACCAATTAGGAAAAGTGAGAAAGGACTATGGTATAGTATTCAGCAATGGGAGCATAAAAAGAGAGACAGGACTTTCTTCACACTTAGAACTTAGAAAAGTAAAGAAAAGGAGTACAGAAAGTCAACCAAAGGCTCCATCCCTTTCAGGGATCCCCCGCCCCAGCAATCTCAAACAACAGTATGGACTAAAGGACGCCAAATTCTCAACCAAATTGTCCACCAGCACTGATATAGAAAAAAGGACTTGCTCCACCTCCCCTCCTCAGAGACTTTCAGCTTATTTACATCAACCTTAATTATGCGACCTTTCTGGCGGATACTCTTAGCTACCATAGTCTCTTCGCCTTTATGACCATCACCTTATCACCACCCCGGCTACGACAAGAGGTCTACTCAAAACATCTGTTATGCCTCAAGCTACTACATGCAGTTCTGACAACTGGTGAAGTCTGTTACCTTCTTGGTGGTCACTTGATCTTACAACAGATTCCTCACCTTCCAACTCAATCATCCATGGAAGCCTTTACCTATCTTGTGGATACTTTATCTAACTGCAGATTCCTCACTGTGTGATCGCCACCAATCGCCTCAAACTCTCTTCTAACTGTCTGTAGCACCCAGTCACTGCTTTCAACTCAAACATCCGTGTAACTCTAAGCAAGACACATCAACCTCCAACTGCAAAAGCCCATCATGGCACAACCCGCCATCTCTCCTCTCCTAGACAAAATATCCAAAGCTGGTCTTAACTCTTTCAGAATAATATTTTGCCCTAACCTCTCTAAATATCCTGCCAAGAACTTCAAACACAAACTCATTAGAGAACTCCCAGAAACGCTATTTGTTGATCATTACTACTCTGAATGTAAAGGATGCCTAAAGACTGATCTGCTCTTCTTTACCTCACTCCCCTCAATCTGGGAAGATGTCCTTTTCAAAGAATTTCCAGTAACTGAGATCAAAATCAATTCACCCTGGGAGAAAACCCGGTATTTTCACAACACTTTCAACTGGAAAACTATGTATCTCTATCTACAATAACGGCAAGATAATGATCCAGTCTACAGACAAACTCCTGGCACTTTTCGATCAAAAGTTTAACTCGCTCCTTCAATTATTTACATCCCTGTCCACCTCCATCCTCCCCTCTAATAACCCTTCCTCTCCCACCTCTTGTTCCCCAGTCAGCACCCATAACACATCTCCCCTCTCTAATAATTTTCCCTTTCCACCCCCAGCCCGCATTCATAACACATCTCTCCTCCATAACTCCTTCACCTCATGGAGCCGTGCTCTCACCTCTGAAAAACACTCCCCCAGCTCATGCCTCCACTAATTTCACCTCTCTCTCTCTGGTCTATCCCATCCCAATTTACTCTTTCAACAGAACTACCTCATACCCATAATTGCACTTCCCCCTTTTCCTGGGTTCATACGCAGTATCATACAAACCTAACATCTCCCACCCCCCACTGAAGAACACCATCCCTCCTTTAAGTCAATCCCTCTCTTAACCCTATCACCCACTTGCCACTGCATTCATCCGTACACCTCTCTGATTGCCCCCTTACAAGCCAACTGAAATACAACCTCTAGAACTATCCCCAACATAAAAGAACACACAAACAACGCTAACCAAACACACACCCTCCTCTACCTTTGATCAGAATCTCATTATAGACAAACTAGACTGCTTAACCTCAGAGATTAAATCCTTATTGGCATCCATGCTTCTACTACACAAAGCTCTGAAATGCCTAGACAACTCTCTCACATCACATCTTCCCATTATAAGTCCCCATAGCCCCCGTCTGTTTCCCTGATGACCTCCCTAGGACTAGCAAAGTCGACCTGACCCCAACTGCCTCGTTAGTTGACATCTCTCTCCTTAAGCCAGAGCTAGAAAATCCCCAAACCCCTAAGACTCTGCCAACACAGAGAAAAAGACCTCTTCTCCTCCACCCATCAAACCTGCCTTCTCTCTAGATTATAATTTCCCCCTTCTCCCACTAGCTATACCCTCAACACCATATCGCCTTCACATGACTGCTGCTCACTCACTCCTTCCTCCATTCCCACCCTAATACGTGACGGACTACCCACGGCACATCCTAAAACTCTTCACCTGAACCCTCAAAATCTTGTTCGGTTACCCATCACATTATTTCCTATTCACTATCCTCTCTCTTTTCTCTATAAATGCCTGCTACACCACTGCAGATCAGCATCCAACCACTGCATTGAAATTGCTCACATTTTTCTGTTGCACAACCTCGACCGTCTGTTTTTAACTGGAACATGGCTGTCAGACTCCTCCCAACACTTACTCAACCTTCTGATCAACCCCAGGATTTTACATCATCCACCAAGACCTATCTGGCAAAATTGGAGGATGGGTAGCACTTATCTATAGATCCTCCATGAAATGTACAAACCTAAAACAACCCCAGTCTCTGGGCTTTGAGTGCCTATCAGTTGAACTGAAGACATCCCAAAAGAATCCCACAATTTTCCATATGATTTACCACCCTCCCGGGAGCAACCCTTCAGTTTTCGAATTCCTAATCGAATTAATTGCTACAAGGCTGACCATCAACTCCCGTAACATGTTCCTAATAGATCTCAACTTACACTATGGTGATCCATCTGACTCAACAGTTTCTCAACTATGTCTTTTCTTGAACAGCAATGATCTCATGCAATTTTGCTCCTCCCCCACTCACATAAATGGAAAACATCCTAGACCTCATCATAAGCAGCCGAGATCTCATTAAATGCCTTCCTCCTATACCTGTGGACTGGTCTGACCACCTCTTAATCCCCTTTTCTCTTGTTTGGTCTAAAATCTACTCTTGTGGGCAACCCAAAAAACCTAGAACTTGTATTAGCGACTTTAACAACATCAAGGAATCCATGCTATGCTCTAAAATCACTACAAAACTCTTGTACACACAAACTAATTCTGACACGACATACCTAGTGGAGAACTACAACGCAACCTTAACAAAAGTAGCTAATGAGCTTGCCTGGCGTAAACCCAAAAAACTTTGCAACTCCTCCTCGGCTCAATGGTTTTTGAAGCAACTTTTACAGGAGTGAAGGATGCTCAGATCCTTTGAACGCCTCTGGCCACAAAACCCCTCTAAGGAATCCCTTGAAATGATTAGATGTAAGCGTAAGGAATACAAAAGGCACTTCATCAAAGCCAAAAGGGAATTCTTCAGGAAAGAAATCTCAATGGCCAAAAACAAACCAAAAGAATTCTTTGATATTGCCAGGGAATATACCTCCCCGAACACCACTCAATCTCCCCAATAACGAAGAAACCTGTGACAATCTCTCTACATTCTTCTCCAACAAAATTCACAATATTGAACTTTCTGTTCTATTCCAAAAACTTCAAGTTGCTGAATAGGAATCAAACCACTAATTCCCACTTACTATTTCAAAATGGTAGTTCAATGGATGGTCCTCTCTAAACTGGACTATGGCAACTCTATACTTACTGGCATTCCTAAAATCCATCTCGCTCCCTTGAAGGCAGCCCTCAGCTCCGCGGCTCGCCTGGTCTCGGGCACAAGACGTTTGGACCACATCACTCCTAGCCTCACCACAATCAAGTGGCATCCCATTGAAGCAAAGATTACTGAGAATGCTAAAGCAATCCTTCTCTGACGCCACCCCAAAAATCCGGAATGCGATCCCACCAGCATTAGTACAGTCCCTCTGCATATCTTCTTCAAAAAGGAACTAAAATCCCTACTTCTACAGCAATACCTCCTAACCTAATTGCCTGGGCATGACACTGTTTCTTATTATGCTTGCCTTCCAATCACGTCAGACTTCATTACCTCCTAATAGCTAACACTCAATTATGTCTTTTACTGTACTGATCTGTTATGCTTTGGAAAGTGCTCTGATACCCCTAGGGGTCTTGATTGGTCTATATAAGACTGCAAATAAATAAAGACACTTTCTGGACCTTGCATTGCCAGGGAAAGGCATAGGCCTCTGTGCACATGCTGGTTTAGAGGGATGCCAGGGCCAAAATAAAAATCAGAATGCCAGATTCACCTGCATTTAAACACTCAGGGCAGAGGAACTCACTTGTATACCATGCAGGGAACACTCTTGTCCCAGCACTACCAGTTCCACTTATGGAACTGGCAGTGTTTTGTGTACTGTCTACCCACCACTTCCCTCACATCATCACTCTGCTGGTAAGAAATTGGCCTGTAACTGCTTCAGCATTTTCTAGTGAACAAATGAAAATCAATCCAGTGTTTCACATAGAAGCAAAAGACTTTCGATTATTTGCTCGAAGGGTAGTCACGGGGCTACTCCTGGTTTTCACTGAAGCTAATACATTCTCCTCAGAGAAGCCAAGATCGGGGATTCAAAGGCAGTGTAAGCACACACACTTATCTCGCACCGAGCCCCGTCCAGCGAGCTGTACTTATTGAGAAGGTTGGGGAAGATAAGGGAAAAAGGCCATTTGTAGCATATTTCTTCCTTTCCTCTCTGCATTCAATTGAAAAGACCTGCCAGTTTGACAAATAACATCCAGCAGGGTAGGAATTATTATGTCTCCAACCTGCAAGGTTTTCTTATCTCCAGACCGGGCTTTTAATAATGGTTTCGTGTTTTCCCTTCTGAGCTGAATATCACCTTATAAAAGATATATTTTTTATAGCCTGGATTGTTGCTCCGGCCGTGATTTCTTTGTTAAGATTAGATAAAACCATACATCAAATGTGGTTTTTACAGGAGCAAAGGATGCATGCACATGTTACATATATTCACTCAAGAAAACAAAGGTTAAAGTGAAGTTGTGGTTAGCTGTGGTTATTACACCTCAATGCATGTTTTAAATAACCTCAGAAATTCACCTAAAACCTGCAAATAAAGTTCAACTATGTTTGCAAATTAAAAGCGATAAATTTCTGAGATTTGCATGTTATGGTTAGGAGCACAGTCCAGAACTTGCACACCAGCCATGCTAGCCATAGTGTGCTCACCAAATGCCCCCTCCTTTCTTGAATCAGCATGAAACCTGAGATTTCTACAATGGGCGTAACGTGCTAACAACCTACCAATTTTCATGCAGTCATTAAAGAGTGCCAAAATGATTTGCACATTGTTTTTGAGCCCTCCCCTTTTAACTTACCCTCCCCCTCTCCGCCTTAATGGGTTTTCACAAAACAAGCCATATCCATAGTAAACTAAATGTGCTAAATAGTTGCTGAATTTCATGTGTATTCGCCAAATTGCGGGAAAGTTATTAGCAAATAAACATTTTTACCCCCTCCCTTTTAAATGTGTCCCTCCTTCATGAACCTGCAACAACGTAAATTACCAAGAGTAAGCTAAAACTGTGCAGCATTTTAGGCACATTCGTTAAATGACGCTAAAGTGATTGGTAAATCCAAAATTCACCTTTCCAAATGTCAGGATATCTCTAGAGGTTTAACCTTTTTATACCCACACTGGAACAATTTTTAAAACTAAGTTTTCGAAACCTACTAAATGGATAGACCAATCCAAGCAATGACACTTTCTTGGGTAATGTGCTACTTACGTGCTGTGTGTGGCGTAATTCAGTTCAACTGTATTTTTGCGTATCTAGGAGCAAAGAATCCTGTAGAAGTTAAATTGGGAAATGTCAGTTTTGGCCCCCACTTCATCAATCTGCATAAAACTTGCCATGAGCATCCCACCGTGGATGTACTCTTTTTTTAATTTTTTTTAATGTATATATATTTTAATTTTGTGCAGATTTGTTAAACATTGCCAGTTATTAGAGAACCAAATTTCTATTGTAACTCTGACCGAACTATAATTACGCAGGCACTATTGCAGCATGTGTAAAATGAATATATGTACATATATTCATACATAAAAACACCGTCTCTATCTGTATTTAAGTTTCTGACCCTGGCCGGGTGGCCTCGGTACACGGCGAACGGAAACCGTTGTGTATGTAAACACTCAACTATGCTCCTTCATGAAAGAAGAATACAGTACAGCAGGCCAGATACTGGTGTGAATGGTGTTTTAATTCAGTCTGTGAACAAAGCTCGTGGAGATGAGCCGAAACGTGTTGGGTATGTGTTTCTTTTCAAGAGGATTGAATTAAAGCATCATTCACACCAGTATCTGGCCTGTGGTTCTGTATTTTTCTTTTGTGTAGGAGCAAAGTCAAGTGCTAACATAAATGCATACATGTATATGTTTAAGCCCTGGCAGTAGAAATAAATTTGGCCCAAAAACACGTTATTTACAGCAACTGTTCTAATAAACCATAGTTTTCCTGTTAATACTTTAGTGCAAAGGTCAAATCCGAGTTTATTACCACAGTAGAGGAAAAATGACATAAAAAAACAATTACTTTACAAATGTAGTAACTCTCGTAATAGTCACCATATCTTTTGAGTGTGATTCTAACTTACTGCACAAATTTAACCCCTGAATCCGGTTTTGGTTATTTGCGTCCATTAAAATACATACACAACTCATCAAATACCAAATACTATGGCATAATCACTATTTGCAGCTGTACAGAGTAAAGTATGCTATTTAATACCCATGCTGAGGGAGGAGAGGGGGCATCATGACTCATTCTAGGCTTATCCTCAACAATGATACTGAATAGCATATTATACTCTGCACATCTCTTTCTCTGTGTGTGTATATATATATATATATATATATATAGTGTGTGTACAATATGCACAATACCTGGGTCCACTCTCGTTTGTTTGGAGCAGCAGATGTGAGCGAGGAATCGTTATATATAATATATATATATATATATATATATATATATATATATATATAATATCTTTTCACTCTGCACATCTGCATGTATATATGCAGTGTGTAAAGTATAAATTATAGCATATATGAATTATAACTGTATGTGTAGGAATTTTCTTGTGATATGAGTATGTCCTTTTGTATTGTGAAATTAAATCTGAGATGAAAGCCCTGAGGAATAATACAAGATTTATGTCTTGAAAATTTCGGGGTGATCCGTCAAGCGGGGCCGAGGAAAAATGGGGGGGTCCAAAAAAGCTTTTTCTCCATGTTAATTTCCACAGGAAACTTTACACACTGCTACAGCCCGAACTTCTGAACGGAATTAGACCAAATATGGCAAAAAGGTAGCTCTTGGTCCAGAAAGCACTCTTTTTGTTAAATGGTGAAAATCCGTTCAGCAGTTCCTGAGAAATATAAAGATTTCTCAGATATACAACTGTGGCCGCGGTGGATCCGCGAACCCTCCCGATCTCGTGCCTGAGATCTGATTGGCTGCCAACACTTCAAACCAGGAAGTGTTGGCAGCCATCTTGTGACTCGGTTGAACCGAGTCACAAGCAAAAAGATTAAAAGAAATAAAAGGGGGCAGGGTAGAAATCCCTTGACCCCCTAGGCCTGTTCAGGGAGGACAAAAAAAGGCATTTAAAAAAAAAAATTAGTTGGGAGTCGCAGTAGATCCATGAATCCGGCCGAAAATGTTTAAAAAGCGAAGCGCGGGTTGCTGCGCTTCATTTAATTTAGGCCTCTGGGTGGGCCTAAATAAAATAAAATGCGGGGGCCCGCGCAGGCCCCCGCAGCCCCGGGGACGGCCACCTCCCCGGGGCTAATTGTGTTAAATGCAGGGGGCCACACGGCCCCCCGCAGCCCCGGAGACCGCCACCTCCCCGGGGCTATATGCAAATAAGATGCGTGGGGGTCTCCAGCCCCCCAAGCAGCCTCGGGGACTGCCACCTCCCCGGGGATACTACACTTAAATGCGGGGGGCTATGCGCCCCCCTGCTGCCCCAGGGACCACCACCTCCCCAGGGCTATTTTTAAGATGGGAGGGGGGCGGCGCGGCCCCCCTCCTGGAGCCTTAAATGGCCCTGGGGACCACCACACTCCAGGGCTGGCTCCAGCAATGTCCCGGGGGGCCCATCCCCGGGACATTGCAGTCTGCTATGGGATGGCGGGAGCAGTGCTTCCGCCATCCCACAGCAAACAAGTGTGCTCCACTTTGAACAAGCAAGAGCATTTTGCTCTTGATTGTTCAAAGCGGAACACACTTTGCTTTTTACACTCAGGGAGCCGCATGTCAGCAGCTTCCTGGGTGTAAAAAGCAATGCCGGCTCTCGCAGGAGGCAGGAGCCGGCCTGGACCAGGGGGGCTTCAGGCTCCTCCCGCGGTCCCCAACGAAATTGCCGGGCCCTGGGGGATGGGGTCCCTGGGGCCAAAATCGGCTTGGGAAGAGGGGCCCCCCTCCCCTTTTTTAATAAAAAATAAATACAGGCCTAGCCCCGGGGGATGGGGTTCCTGGGGCTGAAAATGGCCCAGGAGCGGGGCCGCTCGGCCCCCCTCTTTAAAAAAAAAAAAAGTTTAAAAAAAAAAGAAATGGCCGGGGGTTGGGGTCCCCGGGGTCGAAATCGGCCTGGGGGGGCACGGCCCCCCTCCTGTTTAATTTCATTAAAAAAACTGAAAGAATGGTTCAGGCCCCGGGGGATGGGGTCTTCGGGGCCCAAAAGGGTCAAGGGAAGGGGGGCCACACAGCCCCTTCCAAAAATCCCCCCAAAAATCCAAAGCTGGCAACTCGCTGGAGGCCCTGCCCCCTTTCTCAGTACTACTCTGCAAATGCGCCTCCTGGCACACTTTTGGTTGGGTGAGTAAGTGCCCTTCGCTGCTGAGGGTCCTTAGGAAGTATTATAAATGGGGCAACCCGTAGGACGACTGGACCCGGGTGAACAATGGTACAAAAATAAAGGTCACAGTGGAAGGCTGATTTCAAATTCACGTACGTGGAACCAAATTCAAATACATTAAATAATTCAACACGTCACTGCAAAAACTGATGATTTCTTGTGATTTAATTTGCATCACAGAAATGGAATTAATCAAAACATAAGAACATGAGATAAATCAACATTGGTACACATTGGTGCTCAGAAAAGAGGGAAGGGGTGAGTGCTCAGGGAGAATTGAGTGATGGTGCGAAGGAACGGAAAGGTAATGTGATTCAAATACATCCAAACTTTTTAGAACCAATCCGGCCTTTTACTTGGCAAGAAAAAATAATCACAAACATAACATTGTAGGCACAGATAACATGTCTCTGTCGCCTATGTTTGATATAAATAGCAATATGTCAACGTTTCGACCCCTATAATCATAAAGGTAGCTTCATCCTTATTGGGGGGTATTCATCAGGAATTGGAACCAAATTCCAGTAAATGGGAGTGATGGGTGCCACGAGTACACCGGGGTATCCGGACTGGGTTGATTAGTAACCACCGGCGGCTCCGGTCTGTGTCGAAGAGGCCTCTTCGACACAGATCGTGGCACCCATCACTCCCATTTACTGGAATTTGGTTCCAATTCCAAGAGCTTACGGGCCCTCATCTTGAAAATAGAGCTGGATTGTACGTGCTGTCATCGAATGGTGCTCCCTCCCCTGCTCCACTAGTTCCTTGAGCCCTGATGAAGACCCCCAATAAGGATGAAGCTACCTTTATGATTATAGGGGTCGAAACGTTGACATATTGCTATTTATATCAAACATAGACGACAGAGACATGTTTATCTGTGATGCAAATTAAATCACAAGAAATCATCCGTTTTTGCCGGGACGTGTAGAATTATTTAATGTATTTGAATTTGGTTCCACGTACGTGAATTTGAAATCAGCCTTCCACTGTGACCTTTATTTTTGTACGAGGGTCCTTAGGGGCCAAGTAGCCCACCTGTACCCTCCAGTAAGCCCCACACAGTGGGATTGCTGATAGGTGGTCGCAGGCCACGCCCCTTTCTCCACCACTCTGCAAACGCACCTCTCGGCGCACTGCTGGTGGAGGTATGAGGTCCCCTTGCCTCCTGAGGGCCTCAGTATTAAAGTGGACTTCATGCCCCAAGCAGCAGTGCGCCAGGAGGAGCATTTGCAGAGTGGTGGAGAAAGGGGGCATGGCCTCTGTCCACCTCTCAGCAATCCAGCTGTGTGGGGCTTACTGGTGGTAATAAGAGGGTTAGTTGGCCCCCAAGGACCCTCAAGAGCCAAGGGGACTTCATCCCCCAAATAGTAGTGCGCCAGGAGGCTCGTTTGCAGAGTGGAGGAGAAAGAGGGCGTAGTCACCAAAAACATCTCAGCAAACCCACTGTGTGCCACTTGCTGGAGGTAACAGGAGGGGTATTTGGCCCCCAAGGATCCTCAATACCCAAGGGAAGTTCATCCTCCTGCTAGTAGTGCGTCGGGAGGTGCGTTTGCAGAGTGGTGGAGAAAGAGGCGTGGCTTGCTATCAGATCTCAGCAATCCTGCTGTATGGGACTTATTGAAGGTAATAGGAGGGGTAGTTGGCCCTCAAGGATGTCCTAGGGGGCCAACTACCCCTCCTGTAACCTCCAGTAAGTCCCACACAGCAGGATTGCAGATAAGTTGTCAGAGGCCACGCACCCTTTCTCCACCACTCTGCAAACGTGTCTCCCGGCGCACTACTAGTTAGGGGATAAAGTCCCCTTGGCTCCAGAGGGACCTTGGGGGCCAAGAAGCCCTCCTGGTACCTCCTGTAAGTCCTACACAGCGGAATTCCTGAGAGCTGGTCGGAGGCCCAGCCCTCTTTCTCCACCACTCTGCAAATGTGACTGCTAATTAAAAAAAACCTTAGAAATTCACCAAAAAATACGCCAAAAAATGCAAAGGTTACAAAGGTTACAGGGACATTATAGTTAAGAATTAGCCTTTAAAAAACCTTAGAAATTCACTGAAAAAAACAGAGGTTACAGAGACGTTATAGTTAGCTAATAGAATTTAAAAAACCTTAGAAATTCACTAAATTAGGGTCAGATTTTACTCATACAAAACCAGAGAAATTCAGCCGTAGTTACCTGAGTTAACTATAACTCACGCCCCGCAATGCACTGCTTATTACCTCACATATTACATCACTCATGACATGGTCAGTGACATCACTGATGACATCTCAAATGACATCAGTGATGACGTCATCCACAGCATCTCTGACGCACTCACTCACATTTACAAGGCTCAGTTGCTGGTAAGTTTAAATACACTGAGATGGTTAAACAGTGAGGAAGGACTCAGAGTGTACATGTTTTATTCATATTCTGTCAATCATGATAACACTTCGCAGTTCTTCATTGCTGGAAGATCAGTTTGCACTTTTCCAAAACCATAATCTATGTCATTAATGTACTCGTAATTGGAATGCTCGAGTAGGTACATCACTGATCACAATGTCCCAATGTTAACAGAACTTCAAAGTCCATAATGCCTTACAACAGTTCATGGGCATTATTGCGTCCTTCCATTCGTACCATACCCATAGATGCCTTTATCAAAAATGTGCGATAAACATTGCATTGTTACGTCCTCAAAAGGGTTAAATTCTGTGTAGGGCTAAATGGCAAAGTTTGTTCGCATTTTAATTAAAGCACTCTTCCTCGTGCCTTCGTTTTCAGACATTCATTATGTGGGTACCTGCATGTTGTTGTATCCGATGTTCTCACTCTCCTGTTGTGTCTGGGTAAGTATCCATCCAAACCCTGGCTGCTTCCAAAGTGCTTCAAACAAATTAGCAGGCAGATCTCCCGCTCCAACAGTGACTGAGCCTCCCATGAACAGTGGCACCAACTCAGACAAATCCTCCGTTGCAAAACACAGGCAGCTGGCGGACGTCCATCAATATACAATCTATATATATATCTGATGGCATGTGTGGCTGTAGATACCCATGCTTAGCATAAGTCCGCCATCTAGTGTTGGGCTCCGAAGTGCGCAAGTTGTTTTTCTTCTAAGAAGTCTATTAAGTCACGAGGTGTAGTGACTCCTTCTCTTGCTTGCAATGCGCATGGTCCTCGACTGCATTGTAAGATATTTTTTTTCTGCTGTCTGGTTCGGTAGTGTGCTCCTTTGCTCCGGTTCAACACCATTGTCTGGATACTTTCCAGTACTGTCGGTATTGTTTCGATCGTGAATAGATCACAATTTTCATAACTATAATATCAACGTTGAATTCGTCTGAGAGACTCGATTCGAGCATGCCCCTCAGGGCCTTAGCCCTCCGGGGCGGAATTTCTCTGCAATGTTCTTGCCGAACAACGTCCAGGAGGTGATGGAACAAACATCCTTTAGATTTTGTCCTTCGTGCCACGCAAAGTTCCCATGCACAGATTTACAGTAGGTGTGCAATTTGTGCTTATCTCCAGATCGAGAGGAGACCTGCGAGGCCTACAGGTCGTTTAGATAAAAAAAGAGTCTGCGTGATCGGAAAGCTAGAAGACTTCAGATGTCTTGACGCTGCATTTAGGAGACACCGGACATGTTTTGTTCGGAGGAACTGGAAAAGCAAATAGAGGCACATCCGTGAGCTGCAAATGAAAGTAATTTATCTCCAGACGACAGTTCAAAGTCGGATACAGAGTATGATAACATCACGTCAGGGCAACAAACTGTACTTTGTCCCATCTGCCTCCACCCAAATGACAGTCGGTACCAGCAAAGCCCCAAAAGGCTGCTGTTGGGCCACCACTGCTTACAGGCCATGGTCGACACTGACTGGTTTCTTCCAGTCCATCTAGCCTCGGCTTGGCTCTGAAAAACAGCCAAAACCCAAGGGCATCGATTGGAATTGACCCGATTTTCAGCAGCAAGCAGCCTAAAGCAGACGCTACTCGACTCTCAGCACGGAAGCTTTCGGAACCGAGAAAACAAATTGATTTGGCACTGAAAAAGGCAGCCTCGGACCCCAAACCCTTGGCACCGAAAATAACTGGTGATAAAACAGGGTCCGAGCTGAAAAAGCAGCTGCGCCACATTCTCGAGAGACTGTACAACCAATACTTGAGATTTTACATCAGCAGCTGGATTCTCAGCAAAAACATTTAATGATTCATTCTGACATAGGAAAAATCATCACCAGACCCCGTCAGGCAGAGGCACAAACTGCTAAAAGACAACTTTCGTTTGAAGAGACAATAGATCTCCCTATTGTTCCAAAGAAGAAATGGAAAGAGGACAAGGCTACTAGCCCAGTTTCCATTATCCCTCTTCCAATCCCTGCCATACATGCTCCATCACCACCACAGTCACCAATCCATCAGCCTACGGATACACCAGATGGAGGATGATGATCAACATTCGTTACTACCACAAGATGACTAGGGGGCATATGACACAGATCCACCAGATGATACGGACCCAGATCTATATCCATCAAAACCTTCCCCTCCTGATGACACAACTACTTACCACAGACTTATAAGTAGGGCAGCTACTTTTCATAAGGGTACTGATCCAGTGCCAATCAGGGATCGATAATCGATAATACTCAATCACTGGCCCAAACTCATACACCCAACATAAAACCCCGATAGCACTGTTTCGAGTTTAATCGTTAAATCAGTTGTTCACTAACTACAGGCTCATCCTAACACACTTGATACATAATTGAACCTGTAATCAAACTCTCTTTCCTCTGGTCGATGGACCATTAGTTGAAGAGTTGATGATAACTAATTATTGATCTATACTACTGAATAAAGCACAAACTCAAAATAAGGTTAATATTTATCGCAAATAATGTGAAGGTAAATGCTCATCATGTACAGTTTTACAAAGCAAACAAAGTATAAATCCCAGAGAGAACCATTTATCAAAGCAAAAAGATATCAAACTCATATCACAATGATTAGAATGCAATAAAGGAGTGGATAGATGAAGAGACATAAGTTTCAGAGACAAATATACTTTTGCAAACAATTATGCAAGTCACAGATTTTAGCTATACGAACCTAAGTATTTTAGTGGAAAATCTACCCCCTGTCCACGAGAATAGATGGGGGTTCCCCAAGAAAGATTCAGGGAACAAAGAATTGGACAGGAACAGGAAAATAGGTAGGCCTCTATCTGCATACAGCAAACCGACGGACAGCGACGATCTCCCCTCCCTAGCTTCTTCAAAGAGGCACGCCCAGGAGTTCTCGAAACTGTTCAGCAAACTCGCCTAACAATGACCCCTCCCAGACACCCCAGTTATACTCTAAAAACCTACATGTCCATCCCACCATAGTAGCAACACTTTTAGAATCTGTCTCTCATTGGTCAGTTTAGAGGTTGTTCTATCACACCACCATAGTCACGTCCATGGTTTCACAGCATTCATTGTTCAAACTTTTTCATCAATACGTAATCCACCTTCACAAATACAGCTTTCTTCCATTTGCAACATGTTACAAAAAACTCTATATTTTATTGTCTACCTTCAGCAGCTTCCGCAGAAGAAGTTTGTTCACTTGTTAATGATCTCACGGCCATCCTTCCGTTACTTGGCAGACAAACAATGGATCACGAAGGTCATTGACATTGCCTTCTTCATCTCTCTCTCATAGCTCAAATTTTCAGTTTTTATTTGATTCTTCTGCTATTAACCCTTGACTCGTCATGCAACCGATGTAAGCCCATGCAAGCTTCACTACGATGAATAAAACACAGATATCATTAATTTCATGTAATATAATTTTCACTGTTCACCACCCATCATTTGCCCTATCCCGCATTATTTATCTATTAAAGCATTAACGCACAGAAAGCAGAATTATTATTATTTTAATTTTTCAAACCGAACATGAATGCGGCCTAGTTTTTCATGCATTAGTCCACGCATTAGTGCACGCATGCGCACAAGCATTTCCTCATGTTTTTTGTGTTTTTGCATGTTAGTTTCACCGCACACCATTAGTAAATGTTACCGAGGAATTAATCCGAGCAGGTTTTATTTTCTCAAACCCCTGCTCCATCAGTACACTCCACAATGAGTCATTAGAGGACGACTTTCTCTTCAAAACTCTCTCCTGCACTCAGCTCTCCACGCAGTACCTTCCCATGCTTGAGGGTATGCTTCGACACACTACGGATATTTTTAATGCCAGGTCAGATCCACTTTTATTACTCCTAGAGTTGATAAAAAGTGTAAACCTTCTCCAGTAAATTCTACATACTTTAAAGGTCAACTCAGACCAGACTCTCTAGTGGTGGCCACTGCTCATAAATGGGTAAACTCTCAAACAACTGGTGAAGCACCCCCACCAGACAAAGAGAGTAACCAGATAGACACAGCAGGTAAGAGTGTCGGCACAATCAGCCAACTCCATTGGTCTCTTATCACCCTTTGCCAGGGCACATTGGGATGAAATGGAGGAGATACTACAATACCTCACAGAAGAGCATAAAAAAGAGCGTACCAAATTTCATTGGAGGAAACATATTTAATACAAATATAAGGTGTGCCCTAGATGCAGCAGGCACAGCTGCTAGAGGTATTAATTCCAGCTTTATGTTAAGACGGCATGCCTTGCTAAGTGTATCTGGTTTCAAGCAAGAAGTTCAACAAAACGTATTACCCCTCTCCTTCGACGAAGAACATCTTTTTGGGCCACAGGTGGACACTCTCCCAGAAAAAATAAAAAAAGACAACGAGACAGCGAAAGCAACGGGAGCGTTGCAGACACAATCACAACAGGGCTTCATTCACCGCTCGACCTATCGTGAAGGGTCTAAATCAACCTCCCCTGAGACATCCACCTCTTACAATAAAACACAAAATCAAACATCCTCTCCTAGAGGATACTATAGGGGCTCCTATAGAGGAAACAATCATAGAGGCAGAGGTAGAGGAGATTTTAATAATCCCTCCACCTCCCCCAAGCTGCGACTCGCCCACCATTCCCCCCCGATCACACAACACCTGTTGGAGGAAGACTACAGCTGTTTCTTCCTGCATGGATAAATATCACAGCCGACCAATGGGTGTTGGATATTATCCAACATGGTTATTGTCTGGAACTCACTTCAACACCTCTAAACATCCCACCTCGCACCCACAAAATGTCAGCAGATCATCATAAACTCCTCAAGGAGGAAGTTAAAGCTCTTCTAAACAAAGGATCAATAGAATTAGTGCCATTACAACAACATGGCAAAGGAGTCTATTCCCTTTACTTTCTCATACCCAAAAAAGACGGAGCTCTAAGACCCATTCTAGATCTCAGACCTCTAAACAGATACATTCTTTCAGAACATTATTATATGGTCACTCTCCAAGATGTCATACCACTTCTACAACAGGGAGACTTCATGACCGCATTGGATCTAAAAGACTCATACTTTCACATTCCAATGCACACAGGCAATACCGGTTTGCTTTCAACGGACTACACTGTCAGTTCAAAGTGCTTCCATTCGGGGTCACCACAGCTCCCAGGCTATTTACCAAATGTTTAGCAGTCATAGCAGCTCACTTAAGAAGACAAAACATACACATTTTTCCTTATCTGGACGACTAACTTGTCAAAAGCAAAACATACCACAAATGTTTGCAACACACAAAAACAACTATAGTCCTACTACAACAGTTAGGTTTTACAATCAATGCAGTCAAATCACACCTGCAACCTCTACAGATACAGCCTTACTTGGGAGCCATCCCAATTTGTCCCAAGGGAGTGGCTTACCCAAATGCAGCAAATCTACAACCGTTTGAAACGCTCATTCCACAGTTTCAGCCTCGCAAATAAACAACAGTAAGGACAGTTATGTGACTCCTAGGAACCATAGCATCATGCATAGCCATAGTACCTCATACCAGACTCAATATATGCCCACTACAACAATGTTTAGCACAACAGTGGTCTCAAGCAGAGGGTCAGTTAGAGGATCTAGTGTCGATCAGCTGTCAAGCTTGCCACTCTATGCAATGGTGAAACTCCAAAAACCTTTTATAGGGACAGCCTTTTATAGACCCAATTCTGCAGACCACTATAACAATGGACGCATCAATAACTGGATGGGGAGCACACTCATATAAGCTGACTGTACATGGATATTGGACACCCAGTCAGTCTTTCCTACATATCAGTCACCTAGAGCTGCTAGCTGTTCATCTAGCGATTAAAAGCATTCCTTCCTCTCCTTATAGGCAAAACAATCCTAATCAAAACAAACAACATGACTACCATGAATTATCTGCAAAAACGGGTGTGGGGGGTGTGGGGAGGGATATTTGATTATGCTTTTCCACGTCTCCCACTGCATCCATTTGTAATTCGCAAACTGAGACAGACATCTATAACACTCATCCTAATTGCTCCCACATGGGCCAGGCAACCATGGTTTACAGCACTACTATATCTATCAGTAGTCCCACATCAACTGCTACCCAACAAATAAGGACCTCCTCGCTCAGAATCAAGGAGCAGTAAGGCCCCCTAACCCTAGATCTCTTAATATTGCAATTTGGCTTCTGAGGAACCTAGAATTTGGATATTAAACTTACCTTAAGAATGTATGGATATCCTTAAAGAGGCAAGAAGGCCCACAACACATGCATGCTATGCAGCAAAGTAGAAGCGTTTTGTTCACGATTGTCACTCAAAAGATATTAACCCATTACAAGTGTCACCTCAAGACATTCTCTGCTACCGGTGGTGCAGCGGCCAGGGCAGCTGACTTCGGAGCACAGGGTTCACGGTTCGATCCCCGACTCCGGCGGCAGCTCAGCTCAGCACCATGTGACTCTGGGCAATAGCTCACTTAATTTCCACGATGGCCCCCAGCGCCTTGAGACCCGTAAGGGTGAGTAGTTCGCGCTTTACAAATACGGATTTAGATTTTTTTTAGATTTAGACTTACAAAGTGCAGGGTTAGCTTTCGCTTCTATAAAGTTACATCTTAAATGTTAGCTGCATATTTCCAGAATAGAGAACAGACTTCTATGTTCAAAATTCCTGTTTCTACAAGGTCTCAAAAGAGTTATTCCACCTAGAGCTCCACCCACATCAATGTAGAATCACAGTGTTGTGCTAGCAAGGTTAATGGGTCCACCATTTGAACCTTTGCGAACATGCCCTCTACAGTTTTTATCATGGAACTTGCATTTCTTATTGCAAACACTTCACTCAAAGGGGTTGGTGAGATTCAAGCATTAACTTTACAGGAACCATTTGTTAAATACATAAGGATAAAGTGGTTCTAAGAACTAATCCTAAATTTCTACTAAAAGTAGTCTCGCAATTCCACATGCATCAATCCATTGAGTTGCCTGTATCTTTTCCTCAACTAGGCTCAGTAGCAGAAAGAGCAAAACACACATTAGATGTTAAAAGAGCACTAATGTACTATATTGACAGAACACAATCTTTAAGCAAACCTCAACACCTATTTGTGGCATTTTCCAAACCACTTTAAGGTAAATCAATCTGTAAATCCGGTAGCGTACGTTGGATAGTAAAATGTATCCAAACCTATTATACTAAAGCCAAACGACCTCTTCCTATTCCACCAAAACCTCTCTCTACATGCAAGAAAGTAGCTTCTATGCCTTTTCTAGGGAATATACCAATAGCTTGCATATGTAAATCAGCTACATGGCCTAACCGCACACATTAACTAAACATTATTGTGTAGTTGTCATGGCACTGCAACAAGCAAATGTTGGCCAAGCGGTACTACGTACATTATTTCAAACAAATACACCCAACACAAGTTAGCCACCGCTTATAAGAAGAATCGCTTTTCAGTCTATGCTAAGCATGTGTATCTACAGCAACACATGCCATCAAACAGTTAGTTACTTACCCTGTAAGCATCTGTTTGTGGCATGTAGTGCAGTAGATTTACATGCGCCCACCCTCCTCCCCAGTCACTTGTGTTGGCTGGATTTATACACATCATACATTACATTCTTATCACATGGTCATCTCCATAGGATACATTATCCTTTCCCTCCATTCTCACCCATCAAGCGGAAAACAATCTAACAATGGAGTTGAGGAACATGGGCAGTGCAAGCAAGATGGGTAGTCACTACACCTTGTGACGTGAAAGAATTCTTAGAAGAAAAACAACTTGAACACTTCCGAGCCCAACTCTAGATGGCGGACTTATGCTAAGTATGTGAATCTACAGTACTACATGCCACAAACAGATGCTTACAGGCTAAGTAACATTTACTATATATATATAAATATATATATATCTATTCACTGAAAAAACCATAGGGACTTTGGGGGCTAAGAAGCCCTCCTGGTACCTCCTGTAAGTCCTACGCAGCGGAATTCCTGAGCGCTGGTCGGAGGCCCAGCACCCTTTCTCCACCACTCTGCAAGCGTGACTACTAGTTAAGCATTTGCAATGTAATAGGTTTCGCATTTGCGAGAGTTAGAGGTATTGGCGTTGTAAATGTAAAAGTGTTTTAATAATGTTTCTTGGAGTGGAGTGGATGTAGGGTATGTGTAGTGGAATTATGAAGTATGTTGTGCAGTGAAATTATGTGGATAGAAAGTATGTGGTATTTAGTGTGTAGGAATTATGTAGAGTGGGATTATGTGTTATGGAGAGTAATTGTGTGGTATGATAGTCTGTGTTGTGGAGTTGTAACCTCAGGTTTAGTCTTCCTAGTTTCCATAGAAACTAAACTATGAACTCAATGAGACAAAAATAAAGAAGGAACCACTGAGGAGCACTTCTGGACCTAGTCAGAGGTTTGAGCACGGCCACAGGAATTATGTGAATGTTTGGCTGCACCGACTTATGCACAATTATACATTTACCGCATTTGCCACATAATCCATCATCTGCTGCATAATCTGCAGATTTGAACAAAAAAAACATTGTTTCTAGCTCAAACGGCTCAAACATTACCAAAAATGCAGCGACAAGTGTTACAGCATGGTGGAAGGCCCTGTGGAAACCTAGAATGGTCACCTGTTACTTATTGCTAAAAGTGGCTATTAAATTGGTACTAATGGTGTGTAAACCACTCTTGCTTCTTTCTGAACCTCTCTTGCCTCTTTCTGCATTTCTGTTGCCTCTTTCTGCAACCCTTATGCCTCGTTCACACCACTCTTCCCTTTTTCTGCACCCCTCTTCCCGCACCTCTGTTTCTTTCTGTATCCCTCTTGCCTCCTTCTCCACCCCACTTTCCCCTTACTACATCTCTGTTGCTTCTTTATGCACTTCTCTTACTTGTTTCTGCACCTCTCTTGCGTCTTACAGCACAGCACCTCTGTTGCGTCTTTCTGTACCTCTGTTGGTTCTTTCTGCACTTCTCTTGCTCTTTCTGCACCCTTTGCGCCTCTTTCAGCACCTCTGTTGCTTCTTTCTGCTCTTCTCTTCCTTCTTTCTGCACCCCTCCTGCCTCTTTCTGTACCTCTCTTGCCTCTTTGTGCACCTCTTCTACCTATTTCTGTACCGCTCTTGCTTCTTTTTGCACCTCTGTTGGTTCTTTCTGCACTGCTCTTGCTTCTTTCTGCACCTCACTTTCCTCTTTCTGCACTTCTCTTGCTTCTTTCTACACCTCTGTTGCTTCTTTCAGCAATTCTCTTGCCTCTTTCTGCACTTCTCTTGCTTGTTTCTTCACCTCTCTTCTGTTTTTCTGCACCTCACTTGCTTCTTTCTGCACCCCTCTTGCCTCTTTCTGCACCCCTCTTGCCTCTTTCTGCACCCCTCTTGCCTCTTTCTGCACCCCCTCCCTTCTTTCTGCACCTCTCTTGCCTCTTTCTGCACCCTTGTTCCCTCTTTCTGCACCTTTCCTGCCTGTTTCTGCACCTCTCTCGCACTCTTTCTGTACCTCTGTTGCTTTTTTCTGCACTTCTCTTGCTCTTTCTGCACCCTTCACGCCTCTTTTAGCACCTCTGTTGCTTCTTTCTGCACTTCTCTTCCTTCTTTCTGCACCCCTCCTGCCTCTTTCTGTACCTCTCTTGCCTCTTTGTGCACCTCTCCTACCTTTTTCTGCACCTCTCTTGCCTCTTTCTGCACCTGTTGATTCTTTCTGCACTGCTCTTGCTTCTTTCTGCACATCACTTGCCTCTTTCTGCACTTCTCTTGCTTCTTTCTACACCTCTGTTGCTTCTTTTAGCAATTCTCTTGCCTCTTTCTGCACTTCTCTTCTTTCTTTCTGCACCTCTCTTGCCTCTTTCTGCACTTCACTTGCTTCTTTCTGCACCTCTCTTGCCTGTTTTGGCACCTCTGTTGCTTCTTTCTGCACTTCTCTAGCCTCTTTCTGCACCTCTGACTTAGAGGTAGTTTTAATCCCCCTGCCCTATTATGTACTAGGGCCTTACAGGGGGAGGTCATGCCAATCACAGGGGTACCCCAACCCATAGTGTACCCTAGTGTATGTAGGTGTATTCACTGTATTGTAAGTGTCTTTCAGAATAGCACTGGCTCCGGGCCTGGTTAGCCAGAGTCAGTTACCATCAGTACCAGTCAGCATAAAGTTGGGGGCACATGATGACTTTTCAAAAAGGCCTCTTTCTGCACCTCTGTTGGTTCTTTCTGCATATCTTTTGCTTCTTTCTGAACCTTTCTTCGTCTTTCTGGACTTCTGTTGCCTCTTTCTGCATTTCTCTTGCTTCTTTCTGCGCTTTTCTTCCTCTTACTGCACATGTCCTACCTCTGTAGGCATAGTTAGAAATTAGCATTTAAAAAACCTTAGAAATTCACTGAAAAAACCATAGGTTTCAAGGACGTTATAGTTAGAAATTAGCATTTAAAAAACCTTTTAAATTCACTGAAAAAACCATAGGTTTCAGGGACGTTATAGTTAGTTGGACATTTCACTCGTACAAAACCAGAGAAATTCGGCCATTATAGTTAGTTGAGCTAACTATAACTCACGCCCCCGCAATGCACTTGTTGTGGGGTCGTAATAAGCGGTCGTAGGCTAGGTCGTTTTATGGAATCTTTTATTTTTCCGTACAACTTCCTGGTGGTATGGGACAGTCTTTCTGGGGAGTATGGGGTCTGTTCCGCCTTCCGTCTGCTTCTCCTTTGTTTCTCCAGCTTGAGCCTTTCTCTCCGGGATCTGGTCCTCCGCAGGAGCTCCCTCTCCGGGGTGTAGGTAGGAGGCAACGGGGATGGTTGAGCAAGGGGAAACAAAGATATACGGTGTAAGACTTCCGTTCTAGAAGTGAGTCAGGGATAGGGTAGTGCTGGGGACACCTCACAAACAACCCGTGCTCGGAACGGCCGCGTGAAAGTGAAGGGGGGGGAAAGGTGCAAGCGGGGCGACCGCGTTCTGCCCTCCCGGTTCTCTAATAGTCGGAAGAGTCCCTCCTCCCTAACCACCCTGTAAACCGGTCCCGTACCTGGGTTAGCCACGCTCCTCCTGGAGCGTGACTCGGCGAAGCGTGGTGCCGGTGGCCTCCTGGCGTAGCCTGTACTCCTCGGGATCCCGTACCGCTGCTCTCTCTCTGTTCTCCAAAGTCGCTCCTCTCGGCTCTCGCTGTTCCGTTTCTTCCGTCTCCTCCGGTGTCGGTGCACACCTGCGTCTGGGATTCCTCGCTCCTTATTGGCAAGTTCGTCGTGACGTCGAGGAGAGGAGGAGTCTCGTCAGCAGGGAATCCCCAATTAAAGGCGCCGTGCTCTTGATAATCCGGGTCCTGTAATAGAGGCTGGTTTGGGGAATCCCAGTCATCCTGCTGCGGGGAGATAAGGGGGAGAGAGTGGCGTTGCAGTCCACCAGTCAACAGCGTCCTCCGAGCCCACCTTGCCACACATCCCCTCCCTCGGATTCTCCCGATCGGGGAGAGGAAACACCCGGGACAGATAGTCAGCACTCCCATTTTCCTTCCCTTTTCGGTGGCGTACATCAAAGGAGAAAGGCTGTAGTGACAAAAACCAGCGGAGAACCCTGGGGTTTTGGGATTTGTGTCTACACATCCACTGTAGGGGAGCGTGATCTGTATATAAGATAAACGGACGCCCCTCTAGGTAGTACCTTAACTTATCAACTGCCCACTTCACTGCCAAACACTCACGCTCTATCGTAGGGTACTTGGTCTCCCTGGGGAATAGCTTCCTACTTATATACAGGACTGGATGCTCTACCCCGTCCACAGCTATTTGGGACAATACCGCACCCAACCCGTAGTTGGAGGCATCGGTGTGTAAAATGAACGTTTTGGTGAAGTCAGGGGAGGTCAGTACTGGGCCTGTGGTTATGGTGTTTTTGAGTTTCTGGAAAGCCTCAAGCATTTCTCTGGAGGGGTGTAACAAACGGTGCGGCTTCATCTCCTTGCGGAGAACATCTGTCAATGGGGAGGCTATTTCTGAGAACTGGGGGACAAAGCGTCTATAGTACCCCAATAAACCAAGGAATGCACGTAGGTCCCTTTTTGTGGTGGGAAAGGGAGTGTCTGCTATAGCCCTCACCTTCTCTGCCTGAGGGGCTGTTACGCCATGTCCTAAGACATATCCGAGGTATTTCACTTTGTGATAAGCGGCTCTGGATTTCCGTGAGTTGATGTGGAGCCCTGCATGTTCCAGGGCTTTGAGGATTTTCTGCAGGTGTATTAGATGTTCCTTCCACGTTGCACTGTAGACTACAATATCGTCCAGATAGGCTGAACTGAAGGAGGGGAATTCGCTGAGGACGGTGTTCATGAGCCTCTGAAACGTGGCAGGGGCTCCATGTAGACCGAAGGGGAGGACGTTGAATTCATATAGACCCCCTTCCGTTGCGAATGCGGTCTTCTTCCGGTCTTCTTCACGCAAAGGAACCTGCCAGTATCCTTTGGTTAGGTCAAATGTAGTTATGTATCTGGAATCACCCAATTTCTCGATGAGCTCATCAACCCGGGGGATAGGGTAGGCATCGAACGTGGAGATGGAATTCAGCGCCCTGAAGTCCATACAGAACCGGGTTGAACCGTCCGGCTTGGGGACCATGACGATGGGTGATGACCAGTCGCTTATGGAGGGACGTATCACCCCCAACTGAATCATGTCTTGCACTTCCTTTCTCACCGCAGCCCTTTTCGCGGCGGGAATCCTGTACGGCCTCAGTTTGACTTTTTTTCCGGGTTGTGTCTCAATCCGATGTTCAGTCAGAGTGGTTTTTCCGGGGGTGTCTGAAAAAAGGGGGGCAAACGGCAGTAACGTGGCCACCAGGTCGGCCTTTTCCTCCTTGGACAACTCTTCATTCATCACGAGGAGGTCTAGGGTGTTACCTCCTGGCAGGGAGGTTGGGAGTGTCAGATGTGCTGTGGTAGGTAAGGGTCCCAACCATTTCTTCAACCGGTTAATATGATAAGTCTGTTTCCTGTTAGGGGAAACCTGGACCTGGTACGTGGTTTTGCCAAAGACCCCCACCACTCTATATGGGCCTAGCCACTCGGCCTGAAACTTCTTTGTCGTGGACGGAAGCAACACCAGGGCCCAATCTCCGATAGCCAGCTTTCTCCATTTCTTCCCTTTATCGTAGCACTTTTTCTGTTGTTCCCGACTCCTCTCGAGATTGGAGTAGGCCAAGTCCCTTAGTTTCCCGATTCGAGAACGCAGTTGATTAGTATACTCTAGCAGGGATTTCTTCTCGTCCTCAGCTTCCTTCTCCCAGGCGTCCTTAGTCATTTCTAACAACGTTCTGGGTTGTCTCCCATACAATAGCTCGAACGGTGAGCAACCCAGGCTGCTTTGTACTTGCGCTCTCAGGACATATAGGGCCAGCGGCAACAGTCGATCCCAGTCCCTGCCTTCCACAGTTAGCATCTTCTTTAGAGTAGTCTTCAGTGTTCTATTATATCTCTCCACGAGACCGTCGGTTTGGGGATGATATACCGACGTCCGCAATTGGTGTAGGTCCAGGGACCGACAGACCTCCTTCATCAGCCGTGACATGAATGGCGTGCCCTGGTCCGTAAGGATCTCCTTCGGAAACCCCACCCTCGAGAAGAACTCCATTAGCTTGTCCGCGATGTTCTTCGTGGTGGGAGTTCGAAGTGGAAAGGCCTCAGGGAATCTAGTAGCGTAGTCCACGATGACCAACGCATAGAGATTTCCTTTTTGAGTCTTGGGTAAAGGTCCGATCAGATCCATCCCTATCCGTTCAAACGGTCTTCCTATCACGGGCAATGGCTGAAGTGGTACGGCTGGCGGACGTTGTAAGTTCTTTTTCTGGCATATACCGCATTCCTGGCAGTGTACCTTGATGTCTTTGTATATGCCCGGCCAGAAGAAATGACGCAACACGTTGTGTGTTGTCTTTTCCGCACCAATATGTCCAGCTGTGAGGTGGGCGTGGGAAAAGAAGAGGACCTGTTCTCGGAAAGACATGGGGACCAGTAGCTGGGCCGGTTCCTCGGCGGTCCCCTTTCGGTATAATAGGTCGTCCTGGATCAGGAATCGGGGGTAGGAGGTAGAAGGGGTGTTTAGACTCATGTGGGCGGCTTCCCAGGCATTAAATAGGGTGGGGTCATTAGTCTGGGCAAACTTAAAACTCCTATCCAGTACCCAAGGCTCGGGAGTTATGAAAGCAGATTGAGGGGTCGACTGGTTTCCCTTCCTTTTGTTTTCTATATTGTCCTGGAACAGAAACAGAAAGTCCGGATTGTCCGTCCCAAGAATGAGATCCTCGGGTACGGTATCCAGCACCCCTACCCTTACAGTACAGGGGGGCCCAGTCAGAGGGGTAATGGTAACGGAAGCCAGGGGATAGGGTTTGACGTCTCCGTGTACACACCTTATGTGAACCAGGGTATCCGGGATGTATTGTGAGGGCTGAATGAGGGTTTTCTGAATAACAGATTGCCTACAGCCTGAGTCTAAAAGTGCCTGGATTACCCTCCCGTTCACTTGTACACTTACATAAAAGGAGGCCCCCATCTCGGCAGTATATAGGACTGTTCTAGAGATGTAACCCACTTCCATGGGTTCGTCCGCTGGTTTCCGTTTGGGGCACATTCGTGAGATGTGTCCCCATTCTCCGCACTCGAAGCACTGGGGCCCTCGAAAAGTGGGGGCTTCTGGTCTGGAGGGTCGGGGTTTCGGATAGTCGTTCTGGGGTTTATGTATCTTCTTCTCCGGTCTTCCAGGGAGTGTTTTGGTTGTCTTCTCTGTTTCCCATGTCATTGTCCTTGGCTGAGCGCGGGAATAGGTGGTTGCCATTTCAATGGCTTGTTCCGGGGAAAGGTGGGTGTGTTGCCTCAACCACCTCTGTGTGCCATAGGGGAGGGCCTCCATGAACTGCTCCAGGTATACGCGGTTCATTATCTCTTCTTTGGTACTGGTGGTCGGTTTCAGCCACTTATCGGCGGCCATCTTCAGGCGGAAGAACAAGGTTTTGGGGTTCTCCCCTGGTAGGCCCCTTTCCTTTCTGAAACGTACTCGGTATGCCTCTGCATCCAAACCCAAGTGGTCGAGTATTATGTCCTTTATGTCCTGATAAGGGGTGTCACCGGTGGCGTTGGCCACTTGGTAGGCGGATTGGGCTTCCCCCGTCAGCAGAGGTGCTAGAAAGAAAGGCCATTTGTCTTCAGGCCAGCCACATGCTCTTGCGGCGCGCTCAAAGTTCAACAAGAACGCGTCCGGGTCTTCCCCGGTCACGTATTTCTGCAAAGACACCCCCGCCGGTCCATGCGTGGGGCCTCTGCGTTCTCGTGGTACCGGAGTCCCGGGTTCCTGTACGAGCTTCTGTAACCCTTCTATCTGGGCAGTGATGGTGTGCTTGAACACCTCCCTGTCCGCTTGGGCGGATGACAGCTGCCGTTCTACAGCCCACTCTAGCTTCTCCTGGCCCTTGATGAGGTGTTGGACGACCGCGTCCATCTCGGGTGCACAGATGGACTGAGGTGGTGATCCCACTTCTGACACCAGTTGTTGTGGGGTCGTAATAAGCGGTCGTAGGCTAGGTCGTTTTATGGAATCTTTTATTTTTCCGTACAACTTCCTGGTGGTATGGGACAGTCTTTCTGGGGAGTATGGGGTCTGTTCCGCCTTCCGTCTGCTTCTCCTTTGTTTCTCCAGCTTGAGCCTTTCTCTCCGGGATCTGGTCCTCCGCAGGAGCTCCCTCTCCGGGGTGTAGGTAGGAGGCAACGGGGATGGTTGAGCAAGGGGAAACAAAGATACACGGTGTAAGACTTCCGTTCTAGAAGTGAGTCAGGGATAGGGTAGTGCTGGGGACACCTCACAAACAACCCGTGCTCGGAACGGCCGCGTGAAAGTGAAGGGGGGGGAAAAGGTGCAAGCGGGGCGACCGCGTTCTGCCCTCCCGGTTCTCTAATAGTCGGAAGAGTCCCTCCTCCCTAACCACCCTGTAAACCGGTCCCGTACCTGGGTTAGCCACGCTCCTCCTGGAGCGTGACTCGGCGAAGCGTGGTGCCGGTGGCCTCCTGGCGTAGCCTGTACTCCTCGGGATCCCGTACCGCTGCTCTCTCTCTGTTCTCCAAAGTCGCTCCTCTCGGCTCTCGCTGTTCCGTTTCTCCCGTCTCCTCCGGTGTCGGTGCACACCTGCGTCTGGGATTCCTCGCTCCTTATTGGCAAGTTCGTCGTGACGTCGAGGAGAGGAGGAGTCTCGTCAGCAGGGAATCCCTAATTAAAGGCGCCGTGCTCTTGATAATCCGGGTCCTGTAATAGAGGCTGGTTTGGGGAATCCCAGTCATCCTGCTGCGGGGAGATAAGGGGGGGAGAGAGTGGCGTTGCAGTCCACCAGTCAACAGCGTCCTCCGAGCCCACCTTGCCACAGCACTGCTGATGACGTCACATATTACATCATTCATGACATGGTCAGTGACATCACTGATGACATCTCAAATGGCATCACTGATGACATCATGTTATGTTATGTTATATGCATTTATAACGCGCTCGGCTACTCCAAGGAGTGTCCCGGCGCGGTCACCTGAGCGAATCAAGATTCTGAGCTTAAAACAGGAAGGTTTTCAACTTTTTTTTGAAGATACGAGAATCTGAGATGCAGCGAAGAGCCAGAGGCAGTGTATTCCAGCTAAGGGCCGCCTTACAAACAAGAGAGCAGCCACCCAGCCTTATCCACGTGATAATCTGATGCACCTCCTCATACCCTAATATATCATTTGATACACCCACTCTAAAATACAGACTACCATTTTCAAAACCATAGACACACCAATACCTATTACTACATACCCACTCACTGATGCCTAGGTCTACACACACATCCACTCATTCACCCATACAGTCACTCATACATGCAGTCACTCATCAATACAGCACTATCATATGCACTCATACACCTATACAGACACTCACACACCACCACTCATCCATAGTTACTCACACACCTAGTCAGTCATGCAAAGAATCAATCACACTCCCATTTACTCACCTATACAGTTATACACACACCACCTCATTTATTCATACAGATACTAACACATACTTACTCTCTTATACAATCACTGATACAGGCACACACTCATCCATACAGCCACTCTCACAATCACTCACTCTCACATATAGTCATTTATATACTCCAACTCTCACATATACTGCCTTTTACATATGTAGTTACTCACACATGTACCACTGAGACATCCATTCACTAACCAACACACCCATACACACACTCACCCACCCATACAGCCCTTCACAGATGCACTCTTGAACCCATACACCCAGTGAATCACCCACTCACACATCTATGCACAGAGTCACACACCCCCACCCACCCAGACAGACACTCAGGCACCCATACAGATACTCAGACAACCAATCAATAACCCATATAGACACTCATGTAGCTACTCACCAACCCATGCAGCCGCTTACACACCAACTGACAGACTGATACAGACATTCACACAGTTTAGTCACTAACCCATGCATTCAGTAAGACACGTTTAATCACTCACTTATACAGTCTGTCACGCGCCTACTAAATCATCCATTCAGACAGTCATACACCCACTCATTCTTCAATACACCTTGGCCTATATAAATAAAAAACATATTTAAACTTTACAGAAACACACAGTCACTGGATGATGTCATCAGTGATGTCACTGACCATGTCATGAATGATGTAATATGTGACGTCATCGCAGTACATTACGGGGCGCGGGTTATAGTTAGCTCAACTAACTATAACGGCCGAATTTCTCTGGTTTTGTACGAGTGAAATGCCCAACTAACTATAACGTCCCTGAAACCTGTGGTTTTTTCAGTGAATATATATATATATATGCGTATGTGTGTGTGTATATATGTGTGTGTGTATATATGTGTGTGTGTATATATGTGTGTGTGTGTATATATGTGTGTGTGTATATATGTGTATGTGTGTGTGTGTATATATGTGTGTGTGTATATATGTGTATGTGTGTGTGTATATATGTGCATGTGTGTGTGTATATATGCGTGTGTGTATATGTGTGTGTATAAGTATGTATGTGTGTATGTATATTATATATATATATGTATGTGTGTATATATATATATATATATGTATGTGTGTATATATATATATATATGTGTATATATATATATATGTATATGTCTCAAGAAACTCTTCCTCAAAGTCTCGGCATGGAGAAGAAAAGCGGCACACAACCAAGGTATCCGTGATTTGTTCATTTCATTTTAGCACCACAGCATAACCATTTTATGCATGTAGGGAAAGACTGCCGCCGCGTTTCGACGTTTCCGCCTTTAGCTGGACCAAATGTTCTCTATATGGCAACTTCTGTCAAATATTTTGTAATGGGATATTCATCACACTACTGGCCATTATCAAGATGAAGCGATGGTGTGAGAATTGAGCCCTTTTTTGTTAGTGAAGATACTGGATCACTGTTTACTATTGGAATATCTAGGTACTTCTCACAATTTATTGATCAATTTGGAATATTTGCAGAGGAAGCATGTCCTTGTATTAGACTGCCTGTAAGGTAATTTTCATCACCATCAATACAGACTCAGTGCTGTAGAAGTCACTGTCCTTTACATGACACTTGTTTCATTCTGGTATGCCCTGTCACAGAGTTTCAAAATCAGACAAATGTTGCCCATTTTCGTCATGTAGTAAAATGCACTTTTCTGTCAGGCCTTTCATGACTATGTCAATACTTTAGTTTTGTCTATTTGGTTCTTCAAGAAAGCCTCCTTATATTTTCTGCTAAAAACTCTTTCAAAATGTAGAGAAAGGTAACTATGCACAGACTTGGAGAGTTTCTAACCACAAAACGTTTGTAATGTACCTCCAGTAATAGGGAGAGTAAAAATAAAACTAAACAATAACAACAAAAAGCACAGTGTGCCGTAGGAAAATAAAGACATTTCTATATCAAAATCATGAATTGTTATGTCTTCAAACCTTTATTGAGAAATCCCACCACCATTCAAGACAGAAGCTGTCTACATACAAATTGTTGCTCTGGAATAGACAGTTTTATCCTTCAAGTTGAACTCTAAGCGATCTTATAGGAGTTCCCCACCACAAGGTCTCTGCCAAGACAGGCTGTTTGTTGACCTCAAAATTTCAATTGACTCCCATAACTTTATAATCCAGGAAACAGACACGCCAAACCATTAAGACATTTCCAAGTAACTCCACGGAAAGTGAACAGGAGTGTAAAATGTTAATTGACTACCGCCAAAGGGTGGCCATGTGCTCAGTGCTTGCTTACTGGTTCTTATGTCCCCCTTAACAAGTTAGGGTAGACCTTGTGTGAAGCTACTTTAGAAAGAGCCTTCAAAGTGTGTTTAGCTGGCTATGGTCTCCCTGCGTGCCATCCTCTTCAATGGTATTGTCCATTAACTTTCTCATCCTTCAGAAAATATTACATGCGCAACCTGCCCCCTGTCTTCACTGGCTGGGCTTTTGAAAAACCTTCCCTTTGCATGTCACCGTCTAATTTTCAGAGCACCCTTTTAAAATAGCCATACCAATTAGGATCAGTTTTTATAGCAAAGCACACATTTTTATACATTTTCAGGTGCCTTTCAAGGAGTCACTGTCATCACTGCCAAGTAGTCATCTTTTAATGCTTCAGGGCTCTTTAAACTTGAAATTTCACACCTGGATTTTGGATGTCTGTCATTTATGATTTTGTATGCTTGAGAACTTCGAAAATGACATTCGCCACTTTGGAAATGTATCATCAAATGAATTGAATAACCCTCATCTGGGCGAATAATTCATACTCAAACGATAGTCTGACGTTAAGTAAGGCACAATGACAAAGAGAATTTCACATCCATTAGCGTGCGCTATGCAAGAAAGTCTGCCTTACGGCGGTGGACTGGCTTACATATACTAGCGATAATGCTTTTTTGGTTTAAACTGAGCAGTATACATTTTTTACTTTCTGCTGCTGGTAGATGACAACGTGTGAGGTGGCAAAGAATGAAAGAAGTTGAATTCATTTATTTGAGTCCTGTCAAAATTTCTCCAGTGTAACACTGCGCCTACTTATGGCTGTCTCATCCATGCATAGGGTCCGATTTTCCATGCTTGTATTAGGGCTTGTGGCGCACTAGCTATGCCACTGTGTCTGTGTCATATACATGTTATGATTCCTGTTCTGACAGCGCTCAACACCTCAAAGTAGACGTTGTGAAAATACCGAAAGATCCCAAAACCCACTCATCCAGCAGACCTGCCTTTAGAACTCCAAACTAACTGTTCTGTCTGTGGCAGCTTATATCCTGGAACCCCCATCTAACCACACCTCTCCCACCCTTTCACGAGAAGCACCCTCATACGGGATCCTGGCTACCAAAGTGCAGTATGACAAGAAAAAATATAATACAATGGAAAGATTCTGTAAATTACAATAGAGAATGCAGAACTATCTGTACTTTCTCAGGAGCCTGAAGGCACTTCCAACCAGCTAGGTGAACCACATCCATCATTAATTCGAAGTTCAGCCTGGTACAAAAAATAACCATACAAATATTTACCATTTGGTCCAGAGCTCAGTCACAAACACAATTCCTACAGCTCCCTTGGGCTGGAAGTGGGGTATTCCGCTGGTGTCTCTGAGTCTTATTCTCTTGCTAGACTCTGTTATTACTCCTTGACTACCATTTGTTTCTGCTCCGCTTGCAGCCAAACCAGGAGTTACCGCTCAAGCTCCTCTCTCTCTCTTTTTCTCTCTCCCTCTCATCTCCTATGTTGTGGCTAGGTGTAGCCCCATTTATTGCCATCCTTTCTTGCATCCGCTTACCAGCGTTATTTCTAGAATTTGGGCCTTCACAGTTCTCTCTCTCTCCACTACTTTAAAATGTGTAGGTGTAGGACTGACCAATTAGTGCCTACATTTGGGGGTATGTTAGAGAAGGGATGTCGGATTGTGGATTCTAGAGAAAAGGGGCGATTTTCCCTTCTTTTACTCCTCCCGAGTGACATGGGATGCCCAACGCTGATGAGGGAACCAGCCTTACACCAGTACGGGCCAAGGAGTGATGGTAGGTAGCACCCGACAGGGCTCACATGGAGATTCTGGTTAAAAGAGCAAGAAATGCCATATGTCAGGGTAGTGCTGGGTGTTTCCTCCTAATTTAGCGTCCTGTGGAGAAAAACGAATACTAATGCATGATGAAACCATTACAGAACCATCTTGCTGGAGGTAATAGGCGATAGGTGTTAGCCAGGTTACACAACAGTTTTACCATGAATTTAAAATATAAACACATTTTGAGTCCAATGGAGGGAAATGTCCACTGACTTGTGACTTTATCGTCATTTTTGTGTTCCTTCAGATTTGTGTACTTTTACATTTAGAATTCCTCCAAGTATTGTTTTTGCAAATGTTAGTTGCATTTTTGCTACCGTCGCCTCTTAAAATGGTCTTGGTGTTCCTGTTTGCATTGTTAAGACTCACTTTTTTGTTGTTGTTTTATTTTCATCAAAGCGGCCAACAATACATTTATTCTGCAGGAAAAGATTGGTAGTTATATTAGCGATACAATGGAACAGTTTTCATTAAAATGTTCACACAGGTGACTGTTCAGTCCATGTCACCCAGGATAACGATCGTCCGAACGCTCGCTCAAATACCAGTGGTGATCGTCCCGCTAGAGCAACTCCAGGATTACAATGTAGAAATGATATATAATGCAACAAAAATAAACTGTAAAAACAACACACTCCCCCACCCTCCCCGCTGACGATTCCATAATTAGCAAAGTAAAAAGAGAAGGGAAGACAAAAGGCAAGACATCCTAGCCACAAAGCACAGTGGTACATGTCCCATTAGTAGCGTTTCCGCCATACAACCTATCCTATTAAAAGACATCATACAAAGTAATACAGGAAATTCCACTGTGCATGCCGTCCAAAAGTGTACAATACTAAATACAGGAAGGTCTATACAATTGTAAGAGTATCGACGTCAGTTGCTTTAAAAGATTCTAGTATAATGTCCCAGTTCATTGCTATGGGTATTTTCCGTAGTCCCTTACTTTCTTCAGTGCGTATTGCCAGGCTCTCCGCTAGTACCCATTTAACTACTTCGTCCTTCCAGGCTAGGAAAGTAGGAGCTGTTGGTGATTTCCACCTCCTAGTTCTACCCCTTTTGGCCAATAATAGGGCCAAATCCATAAATTTGGCATGTACCTCGCGCCCCTTCCGTCGCTTATATAGCCAGAGGACACAAACTTCCAGAGTTTGGAGCCCCATGTCACCCAGTATATCTGTCAACGAATGTGCGATCTCCTCCCAGTACCTTCGCAATTTACTACAGGTCCAAAGCATGTGTAACAAGTCGGCATCTTGGTCGGAGCATCTAGGGCATAGTGAATTAGCGCCAGTGTTAATGTTATGTGGTGTTAAATATGCTCGCTGGGTTACCATGTATTGGATAAACTTAAAACGAGTATTACGGGACACACGTTTTGGGTATTCTAATATGACCGCCCACTCCTTGTCTAGCAGAGGTCTATGGAGGTCACGATCCCATCTACTGTGCACTGCAAGTAACGGGGATGGTTGGTGTGTTCGTAACCCTCGATAAAACCAGCGCGTCAGGTGGGCACCCGTTCCCATGAGATACATGAGATGAACAAATTTGTTTGTTGGTGGTTCCGTTCCTTGAGGGGTCCACTGCCTTTTAACATAAGCTGTTAGGCTAACATGTAATAGAAACAGTGCATCTGGTACTCCCCGTTCGTTAACAAAGTCAGTATGCGTCAACAACGTCCCATCCCCAAATAGGTTGCCCACCGTGTTCTCCCCAGTTTGCGCCCACGGTTCCAACCGTCGAGCAGTCAATGTTCCAGTGTTAGTGGGGATGCCTAATAATGGAATATTGGGCACGTATGCTGGGACATCTGCCGTATATCGCAGCGCCCTTCTCCAGTAGTCTAATGCAATCCTGAGCAGGATATGAGATGTAGGGGGGGCACAGCGTTCGGGCACAGCAAGCGGTGTAGCCTGCCCTGTGCAAGCATTTGCGGAGTATAAGCAATTTCACCTATATTTCGGCCAGCCAGCCAGTATGACAACCATTGGAGCTGTGCGGCCATGCAGTAAGCATAGAAGTCAGGTGCACTTTTTAAGACACACTTAATCACCATCCTAAGATGCAAAGTATGAAACTGCAAAGTAACAAACTGCATATTGTTTGTCTTTTGCGATGTAAATTTTACATGAAACTATCAAATTCACCCACAATACAGTTAATGTTATAATCAACCCACTCCTAGATAAATCTCAACAAAATTTTATGATACTCAGATCTCGGGCTTGGTTGACACAATAGCAAAACATCTCAACCGATACATAATTCCGATCATGCATCTTCTTTAAATAGATTTTGTTTAATTCTTTCTTTCAATCGGGCCTTGGAAATGAAAAAAAGAAACACCCTACATCGGCGGTGCAGTTTATTCAACTCTTTCTGTGTAACAGTCTCGAATTGTAACTGTAGGCAGCCATTTTGTGCTCCCCACCCTTAGGACGGTGGTTCCAGCCCTACTGCTTATGCTGGCTATGTGATGTCATTCAGGGAGAGCAAAAGCTGCATTATGCCGAGCACAGTGTCAAGGTAAGCGAAAAGGCACAGTACCACGGAAAACAGTAAGGCATTGCTGCTGCACTTTTGCTAACACCTGGAAGTCTTTCCAGAACTGTCATTGGCTTGTTTGTGATTTCAGAGTCAAGTCCAGATTTTTGCCTGCTGAGCTTGTTTCCTCTGTTTTTTTCTTTTTACGTTTCTTTGGTCGATTAGGTTGGACTTTTCCAGAATGCAGAGCATTGTGCTGGTGATGTGACATTGACAAAATAAGTATTGCACTACATTGCCTATTTGCATATTAAAACATTGGAATGTTGAGAGCTCCATTGAAAATAATGGAGTGCTCCGGGCTTCTAATGGCCGGTAGAAGCCCGGAGCTCCAAAATTTCAATGTTTGTTCACAGCCTGAGGGTATTGAAATCCCCTCGGGTTCCGTGAGTCCTTTGTTTTACAAATTAGAACATTCTGCCCTCTAGGGGCGGAATGTTCTAATACCCTTAGAGCACTCCTTAGCGGGCTCTACCAGCCATTAAAGGCCCGCTCCCTTGTTAAAGGCTCTCTTCTTCGGATCGGGCCTTTAATGCTGGAGAAGGCCTTTAATGGCCGGTAGAGCCATATTTCATAATGTTATAGGAGGAGGCAGGATAAGAAAATGAGGGTTTAAAATAAAGGCAGGCTTAGGTTCTGTTCACACAACAAAATAGAAATAACTGGAAATACCACTTGTAATCCAGTCACGATTACAAGATCAAGGTTCATGTAGAACTGGGACTGAAACTTGTGAACCCAGAGCCCAGTCTAATGTATCAAAACATACATGGATCCTGTTTTGGGGTTCTATGTTTGTGAATGCTTTTGTGGGTGTACAAGGCTTGTTCAGTAAGAAGGCTGAATATTTTAACTACATTTTGATCAAAAGTAACTTTACATGCTTCAGCCCTGTATGTGTACAAATGCCTGATGTACCAATATTAGAGTGGATTAGTAGTATTTGCGTCCTGAACATTCCCATTTTATGAACCCAAACATTAGAATTGTATGTTTTTATTAGATTATTGTTGTTATATTATTCTAGTGAATTCCAAAGTTTTTGCCATTTGTTGGTGGGAACAAGAGGTCGGACACTTGATCCCCTTTATGGAGGAGTAACATGGATTAGAACACTGTGAGGTGCTTGTGTTATGAGAGCAACTGAACAAAAGTGGTAAAAACTGCTTATTGGTGACAAAGATTGATTTCCTGTGGAAATATAGTGGATACATTCTTACTCGTTGATGTATGCATAATTTTGGAAGAAACCGTGCACTTTGTTCCTCACTACATGAAATATATTAATATGTCCTTGTGTGGGATGAAATGCGTTGGCGAGCTGACATTCTAGTTATGAATACTTAGATAAATAGAAAGGTCAGGGTATTGATGCATATCTTAAAATACCAATGTTCATATCCATTTTTGTATTTTGTTTCCTGTAAGGTTTTAGTATATGAAAAACTAAAGGAAATGAGCATTAGGAGAGGAATTAACTAAAGTATGAATTGAAATTAGTAGAAAGACCATAAAACACAGTTAATCAGAAAGACGTCACTTTGAATCCCAATGTTAGATTGCAAGCACACAAATTCAAAACAGTTTTAAAAAGTACTCTCCTATTCAGTAAATAGTTTAGACAACACAATGCACGTTGCCATGGCTAGCTTGCTAAGGCAAAATTGCTGATATTGCTCTGGACACTGATGCAGTCAGTACCAGATTACTCCAGGCAGCTATGACTAGACTGCAATGTGGTTTTCCAGTGCTGTATATTACAGAGAGAGAAAGTTTACAAAGAGTGCATTGGATGTTGGGTCTTTTTGGCGAATAAACCTCTCGATAAACTTAGGCTTCTGTACACACTTAATGCATGTTGCTGTGTTTTGAGAATATGCAATAATTTAGAGTTAAATACATTTTACATATTGTTTGATTGCAAAATGTTCTCTTTTAATTTGCTTGGACAATTATGCCGGGAAATATCCTATATGAAAATCCTGCAACATTTGTCCTCACATCAAAGGGCAAAACTCCTACTAACTCAACAAATTCATCAAGCGTCGAGAGTATACCATTCAAGTATTCATTTTGTTCGGATTAAGCTTAGTGTTCCCCAGGGTAATAGGATCCTCTAAACCCAAACACCAACTTAGCTTATTTTCATAAACATAGCTATGTTTATATTCCTCTGACAATATTACATTGGTGTTTATATTGCTTCGGGTGAGCCAGTGTGATCTACATGTGTGGTTTGTAACTGCAATTCATATAAAAACTTGCTTTATAGTAAATCTGTATAATTGTTTTTCTGAACAGCTTGTGATGAATGGAAGGTACTGCCAAAACCCAATCTTCATCGAGATGTGAACAGGTTTGGCCACTCCGCAGTCGTCAGTAATGGGTATGTGTTTTGCCTTATTTGTTAATGATTGAATCAGGAGTGACATGGTGAACAACACTAAATTTAATGGATTTAAGACATAGTGTCCTGAAAACTATTTGTGAACAAAGATTTAGTCATGTGTTTAGCTTTGGACAGTCTTCCACATGCACATGTTAATAAACACCACTGGCAATATTCACCTACATCAAAGCCGTGCTGCAGATGTGTTTCCTTATACTAAGTTATAGATCATGATTAAGACCTTCATCACCGATTTTCGAGATGTAGTTACTGGGAGGTCTGGGGATAAAGTATGTACTAAATGACCTAAAGGTTAGTTAGAGCAACAGTATTCCTGAGCATACTGCTTTTTATGAGCTATGAATCGCCAGAACGTTTGGCCACTTTTGTTAATTGCATTACATAATGTGAAGTTTTACTGTGCACATAAGTATGTAATTTGCAGAGTTGCACATGCTCTCTCATGTGGTAACTTCTGAGACATAAATTGCATCTCACTTGCTGCCCATTTCCTTATGGCTCCTTCCATATCCAGTAGTCAGTCCCACACCCTCTTTCCCTTCCTCCAGATCTTCCTCTTCTTGGAGATATATTTTGAACTTTCTTTGAACTTTATTCTAACTGATGATTTTCTCTGATTTTGGACTGTTACTATAGACGAATAATGCATTTGCCTTGTTAACTTATTTCATATCTTTGCAAAGTTTCAAAGGAAGAATCATCAAGAATTGTGGTAGAGAATTATCTATTTCCACAAACCTGTGAAAAATAGATTTATCATACTCTACTTAATCTTAGCTTATCGTCTGGTTGTCTCAATTCTCTTTATTCTAGCGACTTTTCTATCCAGTTGCATCAAGGGGAGCTATGTTTTTATATATATATATATATATATATATATATATATATATATATATATATATATATATATAAGAATATGTTCTGTCACTGGAGACATTTGTATTATCAGTGTGCCATATTACATGAATGAATGCTTACTTTGAAATTTCATATGTGGAAAATGTCAAATCAAGATATAACATTAATGAAATAGGACAACCCAATGTTCCATGTGGGAAATGGGTATAAATAAAAATGGGACAGTGTTTCACATGGAAAGCCTTTGAAATAATTAATTGCATAGGTTCAGAACAACTTTGTTAGAACAACAGAAATGTATGTGATTAATGACCTGTGTAGGTAAAAGACTAATATACTATTTTATATTTAGGTAATTGATTATTTAATCTTAAACTATTTACAGTACGATGATGGCAAAAATTTATAATATGAAGAGTTCAGACGGCACAGTGAAAATTGATGCAAATGAGCATATTATGTAAAATTAAAATCTAAAAGTAGTCCTGATTATCATTGAACCCAACAGTTTATACATATGTTTAATGAAATTGATCAATCACTATCTGTTGGCTTAAATGTGTCGACCTTTCGACCACATATGTCACAATTGGACAGGGTCATCATTTTTTGGTTTGATCTGTTTATTAAAGATTTTGTTGTTGTGAACATATATAGAAAACAGTACATCATCGTAGAAAACACCATACAAAGCTAGTAGGTAAGTAACTAGTCCGAAGCACAAATCAGCTGAACCTTGGCATAGGTGCATCAGTCGAATTTGCATGTCTGAGATTGACACATGGCGTTTCCCATCCATCATATACCCCACACCCACCTTTCAGAATGATGCACAATCACATTATGGTACAATAAAACTGTATCTGAACCATACGTATCCATCACAAAGGTTCGGCATTTATGGCTTCACTCCGCCATTTCACATTAATCCGGTTAGTAAGCCAAACAATTTTATAAAACAAACCCCTAACGTGGTAGGAACTTCTGGGAAAGGGGTGGGAAGGGAAATAGGTGCCGCATAGAGGTGTGGGAGGAAATACAGATCCCGGGGAACCCAAAGGGGGGTCCCATCAGCTATCCTATGGATGTACATCCTGATTGTATGGCCGTCCAGTGTGGGGTGGGAGGGATTCCGTCCACGCAGCAATTTGAAGCGCAGGTCACAGATCTACCCAGAGATAACACTCTATGTATCTGATGTGGGGACATCTGATTGGTCGTCCGGCAGCAACAACCCCTGTAACACACACAGCATAGTGTTCCATGCAGCGGAAATAGGGAATTTTCGCAATCCCATCGTGTCCTCCCAAACCAGGGACACCGCTTCAGCCTTCGCCCAATTCAGCATGGAGAGGAACCAGGCTTTTGTCGGTGGAGGCTCTGCCGCCTTCCAATGGCGGGTAATCAATCGCTTGGCCACAATAAAACCTAGATCCAGAAACCGGGTGGACGCTTTGTGCTTTTTGTTTCTGGGAAAGATGCCAGTCATGCATGTCTCCCATGTTTTTGATACTTCCCTGTCCGTGCACGTGGCCAACGCTCCGAGCACACCCTCCCAGTAAGCCCGCAAAGCGGGGCAAGCCTAAAGCATATGCAGGAGATCCGCATCTTGGAGCGCGGATAACACGCATCCTGTCTATGGAAATATCGATTAATCTTGTCCGGGGAGAGATGAGCCCTATGGACAATGAAAAACTGGATCAATCGAAAACTAGCATTTCTGGGGACCTGCTTGGAACTTTCCAGGACCACAGACCATTCTTTGTCCGAATAGGGCCTCCCTCGGTCATTCTCCCACTTAGCTTGCAATGGCGTTAAGTCTGCTAGAGTATGTTCCCTGATCGATTCCGTAAACCATTTCACTAGGTGGCGCCCCGTACCCGTAACGTGCACGTATTGCACCATGAGATGCGTCGGGGGTTCCTGCGTAATGTTACCCCACCAGCGTCTCATCGCGGCCATCCAGGAGGCATGATTTCGAAATTGGCCTGGGGAAACCCCATCCTCGTCCATAATGGCTAGGAAGGGCCGCAATGCGCCATCTTCGTAGAGGTCCCCCAGGGTGGTGATACCCGCTCCCTCCCAGTCAGTAAGGTCCGTGCTCCACACGCGTCCCTGCGCGGTCGGCATACCCAGCAAAGGTACTACTGGTGCATATGGTGGGATGTGTCTAGTAAGACATAACGCCCTGCAGAAACACTTACACGCTGTCGATACTAGCATTTGAGCTATTACAGGGGTGGAATAGGGAAAGGATCCTGTCCCAAGAGTATGGGGGTCACACTCCGCCGAGTCCGAAAGATGTAGTTCCTCCACCCATTTCGCCACCCAGAGGATTTGCGACGCCAAAAAATAATGCTCTAGGTTAGGCAGAGCCAGCCCCCCCCCTTGAGTGAGGTAGGTACAACTTTGCTCATGCCACCCTGCACCACGAATTGTTCCAAACAAAATCACGGACGATCTTTTCCAGGGAGCGGAAGAAGGACACAGGTAAGTGGAGCGGCAAATTAGCAAAATAATAAAGCAGACGTGGCAGATTGACCATTTTCATTAACTCCACTCTACCGATGACCGAAAGATTAAGCGTCTTCCAAAATTCAATCTGGGACTTTAGCGCTGTGACCGCCCTCGTAATGTTACCGTCCAGGAGGTCTTGATCGTTATGGTAGATGCGGATCCCCAGATATCTAAACGCCACTGGTTGCCATTGCACTACCGTCCCGTCTGCCGCCCAACCCGGGTCTTCCGTATCAGGGTGGAAAGGATACAGACACGACTTACCCCAATGAACCCTCAGCCCAGACAGGGACGCGAAAGACCGCAATGTTGCAGGGATGACTTGGGGGGATTGCAAGAATGTCCTTGACATATAACAAAATGTCATCCGCGTAAAGCAAAATTGCATGGATACCGTCCCCAAGACGTATCCCCCCCCATTCCTGCGCCGAGGCGCGGAGCGCCATTGCTAACGGTTCGATCACCAGAGCGAAAATTAAGGGGGAGAGAGGGCACCCCTGGCGGGTTCCCTGCTCTATCAATATAGGGTCGGAGAAGAGAGTACCTGACCGCATCCGAACTGTGGGGGCCCCGTATAGTAGCTGGACAGGGCTCAAAATGAAGGGCCCGAGCCCGAAACAATGAAGCACAGCAAACATAAAAGGCCATTCAACCGCATAAATCGAAGGCCTTTTCCAGGTCCCACACAACACAGCCGGCCGGCGGCCAGTCCTTCAAAGCACACAGCATCACCCTGAACAGCCGCTGTATATTAAGTGACGTGTTTCGGGCTGGTACGAACCCATTTTGGTCTGGATGAACCAATTGAGGGATCAGTGGCGCTAATCTATTAGCCAGAATGCCTGCTAGGATCTTGTAATCCCTGTTCAGGAGCGACAAGGGCCGATAAGCCCCCATGGAAGTGGGGTCCCTGCCTGGTTTAGGGAGCGTGATCAACGTAGCCTCTGTCATTGAGGCCGGGAGGGCAAGGGTCTTGAGTGCCTCCGTGTAGACTTTGAGCAGCTGTGGACTGAGAGAATCTGCAAACGACTTATAGAATTTGTGTGGAAAACCGTCGGGGCCAGGGACTTTCCCAGACGGCAACGCCCCAATCGTGCCCTGAACCTCCTCTAGCGTGAGTGGGCATCTAATTCCGTCCGCTGTCCGCCCGACAGAACTGGGAACGAGAGTCCGTCCAAGAACTGATTCATTGCCCCCTCTGAGGCCTGTTGGCCCGCCTTATACAGTTGTGTGAAATGCGAAGACAGTTCACTATAGATTTCTAGCTGTATGTACCGAAGGTCCCCGTCCGGGGAACGAAGAGCCGTGATCAACCCCCCCCCCCCCGATTGTTCCTGTTTAATCAGCCACGCAAGGAGGGGCCCCGAGCGATCCGCCTTAGCATGCACGGACGCGGAGTGCGCAGCAAAATTAAGGCAGCGCTGACGGTCCAAGAGTTCCGCATGTTTCTTGCGCGCCTCCTCTAGGTCAGCCAATCCCCCAGCATCTACCACCGCCCTAGTTTCCAACGGTAGCAGGCGTCGCTCTATTTCGAGCAAGTCCGATGCCGCCTGTTGTCGCCAACCCGCAGCCCAGTCCCAAACACTTCCCTCTCAGGGTGACTTTCATAGCCGCCCATTCCACCATCGCGGAGGAGGCAGTGCCCGCATTATGTGTAAAGTATTCCCCAATAGCCTCCCGAAACACTGCGTTCTCAAGCAAGGCCGGTTGCAGCCTCCATGTAGGGATTCCCGGGATCCCACCATCCCAGGCCAGCACAACATAGTGAGGATTGTGGTCTGAGTGCGTGCGTCCCCAGTATTCTGAGTTCGAGATGTATGGGAAGAGGCAAGTGGACCCAAAGAACTGGACAGGGTCATCATAAGGACAAAGAGAAGCCATTTTTTTGAGCTATCATTCACACTCGCTCAGTAGTATCGCATCACAATTTAAGAGCGCGTCAAATCACTTCTGCCATCATTTAACTGTAAAAGGTCAATGATAAAATTATCAATTACCTAAATAAGAAATAAGAAATTAGTCAGTTATGTGCACAGGTTATTATTGTTTTTAGTTGTCTGCAAATAATTATTTCGAATGTCTTCCATCTGGAACATTGTCTCTTTAGTAAATAAAGACATAAAGCAAAACATGAAATACAACAAAAATATGTATCTTAGTTCTGAGTGAGATTCTGCTCATTTACCAAAGGAGACAAATACAATGCAACTTATGCAACACCTACGTGCCTCTGCTAGTTAATAAGCAGTGGATGACTTAACATCCTTTCTACTGTTGACATTTAGCACTGTCTAAAAGTACCAGGAATATTTTTTATATCAACCTTTTTCTGCTTGCTAATTGGCAAACATTTTTGTCTCTAATTGTGTGCAAACGGGTGTATCTTATCTGCTCCGTTCATTAAGCAACTCATATATTGTATTTTAGTTGTCATGTTTATACAATAGTATACAACATAATATAGCTCGTTGTATGCAGCAATCTAATTTTGGGTCTTAGCTGAAGTAAGGAATTTTATAAATTTAGTTTCCTGGCTTCTGAAAAAATAGTCTAGTAAATTCTACATCTTTTTGATTCTGTGAGTTGTAGATGTTATTATAAAGGCTTCATCAAGATTCTAACAGAGGAGGTAATAATTAAACTGAATGCAAGAGAGTGATCTCCAAAAATCTTTGTTCTGTTGGAGTAGCCATCTTTTTTTTTTTTTAGTAGAGGCAGGCATTGAAACTGAATCATCTAACAGTAGTACAATTATCTGAGAGTGGTACATTTTCTATTTTTGTTTGAATTTTTCTCCTTAGCCAATATACACAATACATACTACATGCAGATCTTGCATCCGATCTCACATGTGCGAGGTTCTTATCCTCAGTGGTATCTTCATTTTTGCAGTATGCATGTTAAAATCGGAGGTTGAATCTCTATCCAGGTTTTTCCAGTGCAGTATATTACAGAGAGAGAACATTTTACAAAGAGTGCTTTGGATGTTAGGTCTTTTTGAAGAATAAACCCCTTGATAAACTTTGGCTTCTATATACACTTAATGCATGTTTCTGTGTTTTGAGAATGTGCAATAGTTTAGATTTAGATGTATTTTACATATTGTTGGATTGCAAAAAAAATTCTTTTAATTTGCTTGGTCAATTCTGGAGGGAAATATCCTATAGGAAAAGCCTGCAGCATTTTCCCTCGCATCAAAGGGAAAGACTCCTACTAACTCAACAAATTCTTCAACCGTCGAGAGTATACTATTAAAGTATTAATTGTGGGCTTCAAGGATCACTTTTGTGGTCATGATCATGCCATTCAATGCACACATGAAATTTAAACTAATAGACTTCCAAAGAAAATAAATTCTAATTTTCTAAACTTAATGCTGGATAGCAGGGGAGTAGATGGAGTGTGAATCTATGACATAACAAGCTCCAAAGTGATAGTTACAAGTAAATAACTTTTTTGTTTATGCTGTGATTGTAACAAAAGAAATCCGTTTGTAGATATGAGGACCTACAATAGAAAGACAGACATTTTTGGGGTGGTCGCGTCAACAAACATGTTAATGAACTTCATGCCTTGTTCACTTTGATAACCTTTACAATTGTTTATAAAGATGTGAAAGTGATAAGGAGCAATTCTTCACTTTTTCCAAAGGTTATATGTTAAATTTACTTCAACTAAAGGGTTAGAATGTTGGCTCGCTTTGCAAATTTGTGTTCTAGTCCTGCTGAGCAGGAGCTGTTGAAAGGTTCCTCTGTTTTAAGGTCATACTATGGAGTCGTGATCCAGTATAAAGCTTGTATTTTTCATTGACTGGTATTGACCAGGCCTCAGTTGCCTGACTGATCATGGTGTAATTCATTCTTATGAGAATCCGGTACTGTCATTGTCTAAGAACCCACAATCACTTATATGCAGGGTGAAGTAAGCATCTGTGGCCTTTTAATACTTGTCGCTATAAAGTAAATCTCCAGGGGAGCAAAGGGGCCTACTGGTACAGTTTGCAAATACCAAATCACATTCGGATAGTTTTACAGTAAATGTCCAATCTTCTGAAGGCATTTTCCAAAATCTCTTTGCCGCCTGTATTATATTTACATGTCAGGTCCTTTCTCTATTTGGTAAATTGTTATAGCCCAAACTGCTGTTGGTACTTACAACAGATGCCAAGAAGTGCATTAAAGGATTATCCAATTTCTGCAGATTTTCACCATTTAAAATGACATTTTCTGCTTTTCAGTGCTCTGCTTATATCAACTATAAAACAGCAAGCTGGTAATGACCTCTAGTCTGCCGACCAAGGAAAGCAGAGTAGCTATGTTGCAAGACTTACTCCTGATGTAGTAATTCTTTTCATGAGAGACATCTAATAATTTTGATAGCTCTAAACATGCCACCAAATCTCAGCTTCACTGTGTCTGAGCGTTAACAGCCTCCTCAGTGACACATGCATCTATGCATTAATGACTTTGTCATATCCCAAAATATCTCCTTGGACCAGAAGATATTCCTGGAAGTCATCAAGTAAAAACTTCAAGCCCTATGCCTGTTGATGTTGTTGTGAAGCTGATTTTGCTTCAGGCTACCAGACATCAAATGTTATGTAATACGTTTTTCACCTGTTATGAAGAATTTACTGGCCAGAGAGAAGTGGAAGGGCAGGGTTTGCGCTTTACTTGCTTCAGCTGAGCTCTTACATAGGCTGCTATTTACAAACACAGGCAGGCAAAAAGCCTCCTTAGATTACCTTCTGCTTACCTTTTGGTTGCACAGATCAAACTCAAGGTGTAAGTCTCTAGTAGAGACTAGCGGATGCAAGAATCAGAATGATTATGCTCAGCAAAATACAGCTCAAAAACAAAACACTTGCACTCCAAACCAAAGATTATATTAAAATAGCATAATTGATAGTCAATGTAATCTTCATTATAGTGGACGTCATTTAGTATCCCGGTGCGTACATGGGGCACGTTAACATTTCATACAATTTTCTAAGGTGTTATATATTTCTTTTTTTTAGAACTGAGATCAGTAGACTGGGCAGTGAGTAGATCATTGGCGATATTAAACAAACTTTCTACTAGCACAAAAAGGAATCCAGATTCATTTTGACTATTTTATTCTTGAATAATGCAGAATAGAGCAATTAGATTTTCCCCAGTCTATCTAACAGAAAGATTTTCTGTTTTTTTGTGGAGCCATTGCTCACCATATGTAATATATATTCATAAATTGTTTTACGAGTGCCTAACAGATTTGACAAAGAAATCACGGTATCTAGAAAGCTGGAGCAAACTGATTGGTCACCACTGCTCTACTTATGTAACAAAATATTAACTAATTGGTTTTTCCTGAAACTTATTCACTTTTTAAATACTTAAAAATGTTGGGGGGACATGGCCTTTTGTGATGTAAGATGGCCACATAAATGTAGCGCTGTGCTCCGGGGGACATGACAGCTATGATATCCACCCCAAACTGCTGCTGCTGACCACGCTTAACGTGGTCCATTCACTCAGTCCCAAATGGTAGTTCGGATGGTGGTGCTGACTGCTGTACCGAAGTTTCATGTGGCATTCATGTGGTATGGATGCGCGGCCATGTGCCATTGGGGGTGACCGCTGTGTTAGGGGTGTTTTCTAGGGAGGTGTCTTCACTCACCCATGAGCTTGGGCATCAATCCTGGTATCGCAAATTTGGCCTGGCAGTGCAGATGTTGCCTGCGGTCGCCATTCTCTGTCAATTCCTCTCTCTCACATTGGAATATCGGAAGAGATCAAGATCATGCCAGGTGTGGCCGTGACCAGCTGCGTTGACTCGAAAGGCATCCTTATCGGCTGCACACGTCTCCTGCTAAGCTGTGGCACAATTACAGGTACTTAGGCTTACACTCAAATTGCAAACCAATGCTGCCCTATGTAAATGGCCAATGGTGCCCTGTCTGATTTCTCCCCTACGTTTTGGTAGAAGCTCTGCTGCTGACTACATGCACTAAGATGACACTAGTGGCATAATGACTGTGTGACTACATACTCATTTATCATTGCTTTGCCGGTGTGATCTCTGGGTGTCAAGTGCCACAAAAGTGGTGCTGTTAGATTTTCGTGCTACGCTATCTGATCAGCTTATGCTGCAGTTTAACAAGTTCACAACACCTTAAGCCATGCGGTAAACTGATCAGAAGCAGCCTAAACTGTTATTTGAACAGCGCAGAAGCACAAGAGGCCGAGCAGGTGAGACAGATGCAGACTATGAGAAATCCCAGGGCTCTGAGGATGAAAGCATGTTTTGGGGTGCCGGTTCATTGTCGACTATTGGAGGGCAATATTGAATGTGATACCCCATGTTGTTGGGTGGGAGATTCCAAATACGCCAGACATTGCAGTTTTGGGATTTTCTGCTAAAACTCTTAAATCTATACCAAGCCTGGCAGCACTATTTCTGTTACTGTCAAAAAGGGTGGTAACCCTCCGCTGGATGAAGGGTCCGCCCCCACACAGGAGAACAGGCCCAGGAGTGTTGTCTGTAATACTAATGCTGAACTATTTGCAAATATGCAGTCTGTTGCGTCCTGGCCCAATGATATATGGACGCCACTGAGAATGTATCTGATGCATCTGATCATCGATCTGCGTCTCCTCCAGAACCCGCTGCTTAGATTAATATGCTCTATTCTTGGTGCTGCGAGCGCTGCTTGCTATTCATAGCCAGAGATGGTGGTCAATAACTATGTTTGTGATTGTCTCATTTATGTTCTAGGCTGGCCCGAGTCCCTGTAGCATGCTGTTTTGATGTACTTGATGCAATGCGGCAGGGCCTACCACTGTCAATTTGATAGGTGTCTGAGTGTGTGCTCTGATTTGTATGATGTCTATTATAAAATAATAAAAAACAAAGATTGAAAATGTTTGTCTTGTTAAACACAGCAAAAGGAGCAGGAAATATGATTGGTTTATGTTTTTTCACTGGTGCAAAGACCATGGGCTCCAGTCTCTAGAACACAAACAGAAGAAATGGTGGAAGTGTATTTGTCCTTTTTTGCTCAATTGTAATTTTTTTTTATAACTCCAGGTCGGCTTGCAGGAGGACGTATGTCTTAGTGCAAAAACCTTTTTGGAGCTCCGATCACTAGCATATGGGTTGATCGCACATGATATGCAAATTGAGTAGTAAAGCCCTTTTAGTTTGAGGGGAGTCCCCAGTGATCCCAAGATAAAGTAAAGAAAAATCTAAAAAGAAAAATTGCTGTTCCAGAGACCAATCCTGACACCCAGTTGCAAATGGCTGTGGTGGTTTCGCACTATCACTTCCCAAAATGCTGGCTTTTCGAATCCTCTCGCAGACTAAGGTGTTTGGCCAAAGGCAAACACCTAACCTTGAAGAGACTAAGAAGGTTTCTCTTCCAAACAAACTCATGACGAGGCACGGGCGTGTGGTGTTGTTGTCCTACCCTTTGAAAAAACTTCTCACTTGAAACACAAAGCACACAGATGTTATCTTGGCTTACAGCAAGGAACGGTAATACGCATCATGTGCTATAGCAAAGATGTCAAGTATGTGCTTGGAACCTTCATGTGGTGACTGGCACTGGAGCTCCTAGTCAAGTCATTGAGATGTCTTGGCTGCTAAAGTACCTTACGCACTCCAGCAAAAGTCCCTCAGTCAACGAACTGCAGCAAAACACATCCTCGCTTCCGCAAATGGTGGGACTGTCTGAGCTGATGTGTTATAATATGCAGTGGATACAAGTACGAGTCCCTTTCGTCTTTATCTCTTTCATTTGGGTACTGGACCATCAAAATCAGGATCGTGCTTGTGCATAAGCAGTGATCTCTCTAAGATTATGCACATCATTTATGAACCATTCACACTCCAATACTCATGCTTTGTTGCCTGACAAATGAACTGTTTGGATTTAATAATTGTGCTCTTGGACTAACTTTTGTGTGGTCTATCAATTTATTTCTCTCAAATGTGACCTTCCATACTTCCTCTTATGTGGCACCATGAATCAGAACCTCTTTCACTGAGAGTCACTACTGAACACCACGTCTTTGTATGTATTTCCACTCACCTCAGTCTCTGCTCAACGTTAATTCATATTCCCAATAGATCATGGCAACATGACGACCTGACATCTCCATGGCCTCTCTAGATGGGGCTACCCCTAATCACTTCAACAGAAATGATGCCAGCATATCAGCCCTCACCTGGCCCCTTCCAGGGCTTAATTTATGCTGGTGGTTGCTGAAGGTGGGCACCGGCACTCATTATTGAGACCAGGTCTTCTTTTTTATCATCCGACATTAACTCCATGGAATTGACAGAAAGGCAGAAGAGAGTTAAAGAAAGAGAAGGGACAACGGGAAAGCAGAAAATCAAGTGATGAAAAAGAAACTGCATTAGTATGATAAGGAGACGGGAAGTATAGGGCGCTGAAGGAAGGAAATATGACATGGAAACCAGACTAGGCAGCTTTTATATTCAATAATCCTGGCATTGGGAAGTGCCAGCCATGGGAGCACTCTGAGCCTCTGCACTAATTTTATACGAATTAAGCTCCGGTCCCTTACTCAGGATACATCTAGTTCTGTCATAGCTCAATTGTGTCAATGGTCTGTACTTGGGATCTTTCAAAACATCCAATCAACAAACTACAAAGAGTCCAGAATGCCACAACCAGACCTGTTCTAGCCGAGCAGAAGGAACCACATTACCTCTACCCTCAAGGCCCAGACTGGTTACCAGTGTCCAAAAGAATCTCCTCCAAAGTAATATGCATTGCCCACTGCACAATACATGAACATAACTATTCTTCCTACAATCCAAACCCAAAACTGTAATATTAACTCAGAAACCTCTTATCCGGAGTGGCTCCACTCACCTTCCTTCCCTCCTTCGAAAAACCCCGCATTGGTGGGAGATCTTTCTTTGTAAAGACACGCAAGCTCTGGAGCTCACTCTGGAAGAAAATTAGGATCATCAACAGTTAACTGGTATTCAGGAAAATAATAAAGATCTGGCTGTTCCGAAATTAGAACAGAATGGATGCTCAGTTCACTAGTTAATCTGACTTGTAGACGCAATCTGCAAATCTACCTCTCACACTCTTGCTCGCATACCTGTTCATGCATAAGATGCTGCTTCACCAGGCATTTTGAGCACACATCTGAGCTTCATGCTTGATATCAAAACATACTACTTATAAGTGACATCTCAAGCAATACCCTTCCACTCATATACATACATATGTATGTTTATGGTATTTAAATAGTGCGGCGATATCCAAAAGGCAGCAGAGTGCTGTGCAGAATCAAAGTAGAGAGTGAATCTAGAACTGTGAGCTCAGTTGTGAGACAGAATGTGAATCATTCACTGTTTACTTTTAAAAGGTATATCTTAAGCTCTTTCATAAATTGAAGAAGGGTATAGGTGGTTCTGATGGGTACAGGATACTGTTCCAGATCTTGGGTGTATTGATGGAAGAGGGCTGCCGCTTATATTTTTTTCTTTCACTTCTTCATCTCTAGCCTGGACTGAGGGTGTGCCGAGAACCACCAGCAATGCCGAGCTTGTCAGCCAGATAGGCAGAGGCACCAGTCATGATGGATTTGTAGATGTCTCATCGGTTTAGAAGATAGTGCAGCCTAGCTATCGGAGCCAGCGGAGTTCGGTTGCACAAAAAACAGTATAGCTACTTACTTGACCATCAAAAATCTGTAGGAAAGAGCAGGAAAGTGCTACAACACTAAACAATACAAAACAACCAGGCAGTAGCATTTCTCTTTTGCGGTAGACCAGTATCACCCATACATATTCTTCTCAAGGGTCCTACACTCCACTGTCTACTTGTTATAGGCCTCAGGACTGGGATGTTCAGCCTCCTTTCTTTTATCTCTTTATTGTGATCATAGCATCAGGTCAACAGTAATGTCTTAAGATGTTGCAAAACCTATCAGTGTTTAGCAGAAACAAAAATTCTCTGAACTCAAGCAAGCGCTGTGGCATTGGATTGTCATGGCTGTCCATCCTGGTCGGTGCTTTCCTGGATTTTTTTGGGTCTTGTAATTTTCAGCACAGGAGGAAGCATTTTCAAGCTTGAAGAAGTTGGAGATTATTCTCAGGAGAAGAAACACATGTTGAGAGTGAGTATTATCAGATATTCCGAACGCATACCGCTACCTCTGGTTCACTAGACGGGTTCGAGAGGAAGTTAGCAGAGGATGGCTTCAGAGGGTACAGAATAACACTATTCACAGTGGATATGCAGATGGCTTGATGTATTTATGTCAAGAATACCAATGGATCCTGGGACTGCAGGTGTCCGAAACCAAAATTAGTGATACAGAAAGTGTCCACTGTATTATTTAGTTTGCAGAAAAGCTTGATTGTTTTACTTGGATTGATTGCCTCATTATGTATTTATTATTATTTGTTTTATTGATTTGCGCATTCCTGTCCCTTGTCATAATACGATTTCATAGAGGTGGGTCTTTCAGAAGTCAATGTTTGCTTTTTTAGGCGTTCAACCGTTGGTTCTCTGATATATAACTCAAGCTAAGTCTTTGCTATGCTTCATCATAGGATATGAACTTCATTGTGGAGCCCATTCCTTTAATTAGATGAATGGACAGTCCCTGTGACACATGGTCAGTTGGAATGGGGCTCCAGTGAGCTCTGTTTGGTGTCTTGAATAGCAAAGTGGAAGGATTCATCAAGCACCATATGTTGCTGAAAGATGCTCATTTCTAAAACAACGTCACGGAAACCCTCGAGGCCCAGGCCAGTGGAAACTAAATATTTACCACCCAACAGACCCTTAGGTGAGATTTTGCACATGCAATATGCCCTTGGGTCCCAGGCAGATGCTGACAGAGAAATGCTTAACAATTGTTTTCTTCTTTGCATCTGCTTAGTATACACTATTACTCTGCTATAGTAGACAGTCCAAATGGTAGAAATATACAGATGGGTCATTTGTCCTTGCGCTTAACAGCAGAACTAGTAGCTGGGTGCACTGCTTGCCTGAAGACTCCATGGGAGATGTCACACCGCAAGAAAGACACTCTAGGGGTTTGCCAGTGGCAGTTAACCAATTCTGAAGTCTCTGCCACTTTAATAGGACTGGTGAGACCTAACGGCTGACAGAGCAAACATGGTCAGAAACAACCTAGAAATTAACTTAAATGAACAGCATCAACGTGCTGTGGAAGTACATTACTAGATACAGTAACCAGCAAAGAACTCCACCATTATGAAAAAACCATAACGTAGGGTATTTGTAAGTGACCAATGATCTCCTTTGGCTCAAAGTTTGCAGGCTATAAAATACATTCCTTCACTCTTTTGGTGGCAGGCCCTGCAGAAGGCGTCCGCTCTCGGACCAGGACCCCATCTGAATTAAAGTCAAAGGATGATACGTAGATTTTGACATAAATGCCAAGAGTAATAAGTATTTTGTGACCAACAGTGACCATAATCTCTCACTAGAAGGTGCTTACCATAGCAAGGCACTTTCAAAGTAAGAAAACCCACACTGGAAAAATCCAAAATGTGAAAAATGTGAAGCATAGTGAAATGTTAAGAACAAAAAACAGAAAAATACAGTACACACTAGTGGCTAAAAAATTGATATCAGACCCAATGCACACTATTAAAGGTAAACAGAGAAATCAATTATGATATTATTTTTCACTGCAATATTTCCCTTTGTCAGGTGGTAAATTATATAGACAGCAAAGCCTAAGGATTGGTAGTTACAGGCAAGTAACGCTCTATTCTCTTGTGGTTGGTATGGTAAAATCTCATAACCAGTGGTATGTGTTTTTATAGAGGTAGCTGATGTCAGGACTTCTTATTCGATCCCTGTTCTTTTCCCTAGATCAATGTACGTGTTCGGGGGCTTCTCCAGTGTCCTGCTGAATGACATCCTGATCTACAAGCCCCCAGACTGTGAGGCATTTCGTAGCGAAGAGCTGTGTGCTGATGGCGGTCAGGGCATCCGGTGCCTTTGGAACAAGGATCACTGCGTGTCCTGGCAGGCGGGACATCTTCAGGGCAGCATCCCCAGAGCCACCTGCTTCCGGAAGTCGTGTGAGTATGCAAAACACTGGTCATTCTATCTGAAAGAGACACGTTAGTGACAGATTCCTTACCTTAGAATATCCCCAGGCGTCAGGCTGGATCCAAAAAGTTTTTGCGTAGCAGTACCCTTGCGCGTCGGTAGGCGGCGTCGTGCGGCTCCGCGTCCGTTGTCGGCGTCGTGATCGCCGGGATGACGTCGCGGGCAGTACTTAGACGCCGCCCCTGCGCGCTGACGTCAGTTCTTCTTTTTCCACGCCAGTAAGCGCAGATCCGGGAAGAGCAGTGCCCTAGTCAATTTTTGACTAAATTTTTGGTGATTTTTTCACTGTTTCTTTTCGAGTCATCTCGACTCCTAGGTGTCGGTAGGGATGCCCGGCTTCAAGCCATGCGACGTCTGTGGTCGAATGATGTCGATCACAGACCCGCACTTAGAGTGTCTCTACTGTCTCGGCCGAGACCACGACACGAAGTCGTGCCCTGACTGCCGGGCCTTACACCCGAAGGCTTTGCGAGAGCGGTCTCGAAAGCTCCTCGAGGTCCGGCAGTCGGCTCCGCGCCGCACCAAGCCCCGGTCCCGTGAGAGGTCGAGGGGCCGGTCGCGGAGCCCCCGCCGGTCGTCGGAGTCCAAGTCTTCGCACTCCTCGGATAAGTTGAAGCACAAAAAGTCTAAGAAGCATCATCGCTCTAAGACTTCGCCTCGCCGGTATCGCGACTCGGCTGAGGCCCCTGTCGGCACCGTCCGCGGCCCCGGACGTGCCTGTGGAGCCTCCCCCGCATTACCCGTCCTTTCCGGGTTCGGGGGCGACTCCGGCCCAAATACAGGAATTCCTGTCGGCCATGGCCCGCCTCTTCGGGCCTCAAGGTCCCTCCGGTGCGCCTTCGGGCCCCGCGGGCCCTGATGGGGTTGCTCCGGCGTCGCCGACGACTCCGGTCCCGGCGTCGCCCGTCCCGCCAGCCTTGATCCCGGCCTCGGCTCCGGCCCCGGCCTCGATCCCGGCTCCGGTGGTACCGCAACCCCGATCGACACCAGTTGATCTAACCACGCCTCTGCCGGCGCCGATGTCCCCGGTGCCGTTCCTGACGCCGCCCGGGGCTCCGGGCGGCGTCGTTCCCCGGTTCTCTCCGGTTCTGGACATGGAGCCGGACCGACGTCGCTCGACGCCGGCTCCGGCGCCCGATGAGACCTTGGGTCCCAGATGTCCCTCCTCCTCCATATTTTGAACCAGAGGAGGACCAGGAGAGCTGGGAGGGTCGGAAGACCCTATCACACAGCAGTGTGAGTATGATGAGGACTGGGCAGAGGAACTTGGGGATGCCAGTGGTCTGGACACTTCTCCTGACTCTGGCATGCTGTCTCCTCCTTCCGTGGCTACGGAGGAGGGAGCAAATTTCGCAACGGTGTTGCGTAGAGCAGCTGGAGCCTTGTACCTCCAATTGCCTACTGTGGCTGTCAGGACTAACCTCCTGCGGAAGTGCTTCAGCCGGCAGCTACCTCCTCGGAGCCATTGCTGCCGTTTAATGATGCACTGTCTGACGTTCTTTTGGGCACCTGGTCCAAGCCCACCACAGGGGCTCCTGTGGATAGGAACGTGGCCCGACGCCATCGCCCTGCTCCGGGCGACCCCTTGTTTCTCTCTCAACATCCCACCCCCGAGAGCTTGGTTGTCCAAGCCTCTGCCTCCCAAACCGCCTTCCCTACCGCCCCTCCGGATAGGGAATCCAAACGCCTGGACCAATTTGGGAAGAAGGCCTTTTCTTCCTGCAGTGCTGGCTTGCGGTCCGTCAACACCGCTTGCCTTTTGGGCCGATATTCCCACTCTCTGTGGGATTCGGTGGCGGCCGTTTGCCCCAGTGTTCTGAGGAGGTCCAGACACTGCTTACCCGCACCATTGCGGAAGGTAGGGATGCGGCAAAGTACACCATACGTTGTGGCCTTGATACCGCCGACTCGCTGGGCAGATCGCTTGCAACGACGGTGGCGCTGCGTCGCCACGCCTGGCTGAGAACAACTGGTTTCTCGGGTGATGTCCAGAATACACTCATGGACATGCCCTTTGATGGAGTCGGTCTTTTTGGTTCCAAAGCAGACCATGCGCTGGAGCATTTTAAGGACTCACGGGCTACTGCCAAGTCCCTGGGCCTTTCTGTTGTGCGCCCTCCGCTAACCTCTGCTTTTCGCCCCTTTCGTGGCCACGGAAGGGGCGCCCAGTCACGTCCACTGCCCAGCCACCGGCCCGCGCAGCAGGCGTCTTCGCGTGGCCGAGGACGTGGCTACCGCCGTGGCGGGTCGGGCAACCAGTGTGCGGGTCAGGCCACCAACTCCGCCCTGTCCGCGGCCTCCAAGCCCTCCTAGTCCTTCCTTTCAGGTGCACAGCACGCCAGTAGGGGGCAGGGTCCGCCATCACCTTCACCACTGGCGTGCCATCACCTCGGACAGGTGGGTCTTGGACATTGTCCGAAGGGGCTACTCCCTCCCCTTCGAGACCACCCCCCCAGCCATGCCACCTCAATTCCACCGCATGTCAGGGGATCACTTGGTGCTTCTGCAGAAGGAAGACACGGCCCTCTTGGCCAAGAGGGCCATCGAGCATGTTCCGACCCCAGAAGTAGGACGTGGTTGCTACTCCCACTACTTTCTGGTGCCCAAAAAGGACAAGGAGGACATGCGTCCTATCTTAGACCTCCGGAACGTCAATCGCTTCCTCCGGAAGGAGAAGTTCAAGATGCTCACCCTAGCTCAGGTCTTGACTGCCCTCGACCCTGGAGACTGGTTGGTAGCGTTGGACTTGCAGGATGCTTATTTTCACATCCCCGTCTTGCCGGCCCACCGACGTTACCTGCGGTTCACGGTAGGCCTCGAGCATTTTCAGTTCACCGTGCTCCACTTTGGCCTTACAAGTGCCCCTCGGGTGTTCACGAAAGTGATGGCGGTGGTCGCAGCTCATCTGCGCCGGGCAGGGGTTCCAGTCTTCCCCTACCTCGACGACTGGCTGCTGAAGGCGGGCTCGTCCCAGGCAGTCGTCTCCCACCTCCAGACTACGGCCGAACTCCTGCACTCGCTGGGGTTCTCCATCAATGTGCAGAAGTCGCATCTGATTCCTTCTCCACAGCTCCTTTTCATCGGAGCAGTTCTGGACACGACGCAGTTTCGGGCCTATCCTCCCGAACGGCGAGTCCGGGATATTCAGGCTATGATTCCGATCTTTCAGCCTTTATCCTGGGTTTCGGTACGGATGACCCTGAGGCTGCTGGGCCTCATGGCCTCCTGCATCCTGCTGGTCGATCATGCCAGATGGCATATGCGGGCTCTGCAGTGGGACCTGAAGTTCCAGCGGGCGCAGCACCAGGGCAACCTGTCCGATCACGTCCAGATCTCGGAGGGGACTGCAAAACAGTTGCAGTGGTGGCTCTCGAACCGGCAATGGGTCATGGGCAGATCCCTCTCCCTTCCCCAGCCAGAGCACACAGTTGTGACGGACGCGTCCCTTCTGGGATGGGGCGGTCACATGGGAGAGGCGGAGATCAGAGGCCTCTGGTCTCCGGCGGAGTCCCGGCTCCATATCAACCTTCTGGAGCTCCGGCCGATCCGACTTGCACTCAAGGCATTCCTTCCCTCTGTCAAACGGAAGGTAGTGCAGGTGTTCACAGACAACACCACCGCCATGTGGTACTGCAACAAACAAGGCGGGGTGGGGTCGTGGACCCTCTGTCAGGAGGCTCTGCGCCTCTGGACATGGCTGGAACATCAGGGCATGTTCCTGATGGTTCAACACCTGGCAGGTTCCCTGAACGCCAGGGCGGACGAACTCAGCCGCAGGTGCATGATGGATCACGAATGACGTCTTCACTCGGAAGTGGCGCAAGGACTCTTTCTGCAGTGGGGAGAGCCTTGGTTAGATCTATTCGCCACCGACGAGAACGCGCAATGTCATCAGTTCTGCGAGTTGGAATTTCCAAGGCGGCACTCGCTCGGTGACGCTTTTCGTCGCGAGTGGAGTTGCGGTCTGTTGTACGCCTTTCCGCCTATACCACTTCTACCCAGTGTTGAAGAAGATTCGGCGCGACCGGGCCCAAGTCATCCTTGTGGCTCCGGACTGGGCTCGAAGAGTTTGGTATCCCGAGCTACTCAGTATGAGCGTCGATCCCCCGATCCGTCTGCCTCTTCGGGAGGCTCTTCTGTCGCAGCAGCAGGGGACGGTCCTCCACCCGAACCTGTCCAGCCTCCACCTGCTTGCGTGGAGATTGAGCGGCAGCAGTTGATTCCTTTCGACTTGCCTCCCGAAGTTTGTGATGTAATTCTGGCAGCCAGGCGTCCCTCCACTAAGGTGGTATACGCCTGCAGGTGGAACAAGTTTGTGCCATGGTGCACAGCAAGGGCTGTGAATCCCCTCTCTGTCCCTCTTTCTGAGGTTCTTCTGTTCCTTCTTTCCCTGGCCCAACAGGGTTCTGCCCTGGGTACCATCAAGGGCTATCTTTGTGCCATCTCGGCCTTCCTCAGGCTTCCTGATCAGCCCTCCCTTTTCAAGTCCCCTGTTGTTAACAGGTTTCTAAAAGGCATTACACACCTCTTCCCTCCTGTTCCGTTTGTGATGCCTCAGTGGGACTTGAACTTGGTTCTTACCTTTCTCATGTGCGCTCCCTTTGAGCCTCTACATAACTGTCCTCTTCGTCTTCTGACTCTGAAGACAGCCTTTCTGGTGGCCATCACCTCCGCTCGGCGGGTGAGTGAGCTCCAGGCTCTATCATGCAAACCTCCCTTTCTGTCTGTCCATCCAGACAAGGTTGTTCTTAGGACGCGTCCGCCCTTCTTGCCAAAGGTGGTTACTGCCTTCCACATTGGGCAGACCATCACTTTGCCCACCTTCTTTCCGCCTCCGCATCCTTCCAGAGAGGAAGAGAGGCTCCACCGTCTGGACCCAAAACGTGCGCTTTCCTTTTATATCAACCGCACACAACACTTCCGGGTGGATGACCAGCTCTTTGTTGGCTATGTGGGCGCCAAAAAAGGTCGGGCGGTGCACAAGAGAACCATCTCCTGCTGGGTAACCTTGTGTATCAAAGCCTGCTATTCTTTGGCTAAGAAGGAGCCTCCTGTTGGGCTGCGTGCCCATTCCACCAGGGCAACGGCCGCTACCACGGCTTTAGGCCGCGGTGTTCCGCTGCAGGATATCTGTCAGGCAGCTACGTGGGCCTCGCTGCACACATTTACAAAGTATTACTGCCTTGACCGTCAGGTCCGGAGGGACGGCTTCTTTGGCCGTTCTGTCCTCCGGGACTTCCTTGTCTGATCTTTGTTCGCAGACCCACCACCGGGGTTGGTATTGCTGGGGTATCTATTCTAAGGTAAGGAATCTGTCGTGTCTCTTTCAGATGCACAAGTTACTAACTTGTGTAACGATATATCTGTAAGAGACAGTAGTTAGTGACAGATTCCTTACCGCCCCACCCATCCTCCCCGTTCTGCGAACTGATTTCTAGGGTTAAGGACATCCCTTTCAGGGCCCTAGTATTTTTCAGACACCTATGTCAGCTTCTTGCATGGCTCTGCGTTCCTGGCGCGGAAAGTCGTGTACAGAACTGACATCAGCGCGCAGGGGCGGCGTCTAAGTACTGCCCGCGACGTCATCCCGGCGATCACGACGCCGACGACGGACGCGGAGCCGCACGACGACGCCTACCGACGCGCAAGGGTACTGCTACGCAGAAACTTTCCGGATCCAGCCTGACGCCTGGGGATATTTTAAGGTAAGGAATCTGTCACTAACTACTGTCTCTTACAGATATATCGTTACACAAGTTAGTAACTTGTGCTTCTGGGTTCACTGCAGAATGAAAGATGGTCTTACTCTACTAAGGTCTTTGATAATCTGTTAATACCTTCAATAAGGGTATACCCCTCCGAGTTCTCTTTGCTTGCTAAAGTTTTTGATCTCAAACCAGGCTATGAGATTTTATACTATCTTGTCTACATGCTGTCAATATCTTGGCAAATAGAAGCAACTGGGCAAATAGAGTAACTGATATTGTCTGTTGTCCTTGGGCCCACGCTACCTGCATACTACTGCAAGCTTATTGAATTGCCATCTACCTCCATTTTCGGCTCTGACTTTCAGGGTTTTCCAAGGTCGAATATTCAGGACTTACTGTTAAATGTTGGTCGTGGAGGTGAAAACTCAGATTCAGCAAAAAGATTAAATAATACATATTAAATTAGATTGTCTATTCCATTGTGTGTGTTTTATTCTCTTATGTTATTTATCTTGCTAGGTAGGAAATAGTTAACACTTCTGTACAAGGAAAGCTGACTTTTTCGTTCATGTGACCTCCTCGTTACACAGTGCGCATGTAAAAGCAAAGCTTGGGGAGTCTCTGCACACAGGTTTGTGGGGGGGCATAGGTGATGCATGCTTGTTGTGGGTAAGAAGTGTTCTATTAGTGTTATTGTATGCTGAGGCAGTTGGGGGAGACTTTCCACTTGCTACCAAGGCCTGTTGATGACTTTTCTAGACTCAAAGTTAGTCTGTCACAAGTCTATTTCCATCACACTAACACATGCACTAAGTGTGCGTCTTAATGCATGGAGATGATGTCGAGAGAGCAGCAGGTAATTCTTTTTCACAATGCATTTTTTGGGGTCGAGCTGTGCAGCATTGCCTGAGTCCCAGTGCCTCTTGCAGTCGCGGCTGGTGTCTGGTCAAAGTGGCGGGGGGAGGACAAACCCCAAAAATAACAAAAAATAAAGTACCTGAATGCCCGCAGCATCGCCACTTTTCTTGCTCCACTGCAGGCACAGGCTCCCAGACTGCCCTGGGGCCAATCCTAATGCTGCGTTCATTCTGAGGGCAGCATCCAGATTGGCCTGAATAGCCTGGATTTGCGCTCCGGAGAGACTGGGAGCCAGTGCCCGAGCTGCGTTGCTGGGTTGGAGACCACTTCAATGCGCATGTTGGTTTGGCCGTCCTGAGACAGCTGATCTAACCCACATGCGCACTGACAACAGTGCACCTACCACTCCCGCTCGCGCCGGTTATCCCCATGGCCCCGCCCCTTAGACTCAATGCTATGGAGAAAAATAAATTGATAATAAATATGCTTTTACTTTTTAAGTTTTGTAGCTGCTGCTGTTGGCAGGGTGGTGGGGGGGGAGGGTACGCTCCTCCACCATAGGGGAGGAACTGCTGCTGGCCTCTTGTCCAGTGAGGCAGGAGCCCTCACTTTACCATTTCACAGCAGTTGAGCCAGTGGTTCATCCACAATGAGGAAACAGGCTGTTAACTCAACAGTCAGTCTTATCTCCTTTTCCTCAGTTGTCAACAACAGCACTCATTTCTTCATTGCTTCTAGAGTATAGTACCAACTCCATCAGAGCCATACTTCATGTCTCCAGTCTGTACTAATGTACAGAGCTCCGACTTGGCTCACATGTTGTATTCAGAAACAGTGACAGTCAGAACCTGATGCGTCTTAGTGCCTATGTTGTTGAATCCATCTTCCCAAAGATGCTCAGGCACTTCAGTTTCCTTGATTGTGACAGGCATCCCATAATTTCCTCTGGGTTGTTGCTTTGCTCAATGTTTATTAACGAAGCTGGATGCACAGTCATTCCACCATATTAATGAACGTCTCCTACAGCAGCTGTGCTCTTGGCCACAATTGTTTGTTCATATTCTCCCTCTCAGGCCAGAGGCTGCATTGCCTGAAAGCCTTGATCCCTGCTTAAGACCTGACCATCCTTCTTTACGGATCAAAAGCTGTCTGCAGCACTGGCCTACCTCCTTTATTTGTTGACACCAGACTACTGCACTCGTTTTTCTAGTCATTCTTGAGGGATGAAAAATAGCACTCACCACCCCTCCCTTCCTGTTATCTAAAGATAAGTGCCCCACCTTTCCTACTTGAGAGAACAGTTTGGTCTGATGTTCTGTTGAGCTGTGATAGAGACCTCTGTGATGTCCAGGTCTAGATATATCCTTGCTTGAAATGAGGAGAGCACATGTCCTGTAAGGTCCTGCAATGTATATATGAGATGAGAAACGTTTATTTGTTTTAACTACCATTGCCTGAGCAAAAGGTTGCAACTCTAATTTGGGTCTAAGATGCATTATGCAGCACCAGGACTCTACTGCGTATGCCCTCCTATAGAGGTGAAATGCTGCTCCATGTTTGTGGCATATAGTTTCAGTGTGCACCCCCAGGTAGTGGTGCCTTAAAGTGTCTCCCTAGAATCACCTTGAAGGTATTGAGATTGTTTTCCACCACTCCCTTCCTACCGGCCACTTTCACATCTGCTCCTTCCTGTGGCAGCGTGTAATGCGCGTGCAGGAGGAGAAAAACATCAAGGATAGATACATGGATCAGAGGTTAGTTACCCCTTATTGTATAAAAAAAATGTGTTTCTTCTAATACAAAAAAAAGAAGCAGGCCACAACATAGAGTTGCATGGAGTCTGTTGATCACGGCTTCAATTCCGTGTATTGGCTCACTCCCAATGAAAAGCCGACAAGGGTGGTACATGGAGAAAAAAAATCACACTGGTAGTGGTGGAGGAGGTAACCAACCTATCTGGAGGGACTATGAGGGGTTTTAGCCACTGGTCCAGCATAATGGTGGTGTCAGTGGTTTTTCTGTAGTGAAAACTCCTAGAACTCAACTTGATATAGTGCTGGCTCAGGCATAAGGACTGACATTTAATCTGCTTCAGTTCTCCTTCAGGGGTAGACTGTTCTCCTAATTCTTCATTACCCCTATCCAAGTCTAAGACTAGTCTACATACATTCTGGCTGCAGAATAACACCAGCACATGCTCCCGACCATCCTCCCGATATGTATTTGTAACAATGTTTCGGACAGCTCAGGCGCTGGAGAGGCTGCATCTGCACCTACTTTCACCGTGAACGGGAATTAAAACTTTAACCTCCACGCACAGTCCGAAAGAGCGTTGGCCGCAACTTCGCGCTTTTCTATTTTCCAACAGTCATTAAATCATACCCAGCTGGCCTATTTTTTTCATTCATTTGGGACGACTTCAGTGGAAAATTGATTGAAAAGTTAAGTGGGTCACCTTTTTTCTTAGAGGCACAAGTACAGCACATGAAAGCGTAGGAAAAGCCGCCAGGGACCTTCTGATGCACCAGGCTGCATTTCTTCTTCTTTTTTTTTTTTTAAATTAGGCCCTTCTCAATTTTCGAGGGCTCCCTGTTTGCACTGCTCTTGAAGCTGCATGTATGTGTTGAGACTACGAAGTAATGGCCGTCTCCGTTAGTCCTCAAAAGAACAAACAGAGATAATATACCAAGCCTAGTACTAACCATCTTTGCTCCTTAGTATTGCCGACCTAAACATTTTTGCCATATGGTGAGTATGTTAACAGTTGTTAAATGCCAACCTCACACTTACAGTCTCAAATCAAAGCAACAGCATGTAATTAGCTGGAAAGCAGTGCTGAAAATGGAGAAAAAATACTAGTCTGGAAACCCATAAATTATGCAGAGGACATGTCCAAATGAAGTAGAGCCATGCGGAGCTCAGCCATGATCAGCTGCGCCATTGACAATTAGCCCATGGTCTGCCTGTACATTTTCATTATTTTCAAAAAGTCAATCCCAAAGACAAATTGACAAAGAAAATGGACCAGTGGAGCTGTTCTGGCTTGCTTTATTGGTCACATAGAAGAGAATCTGAAAGAGACACGTTAGTGACAGATTCCCTACCTTAGAATATCCCCAGGCGTCAGGCTGGATCCGGAAAGTTTTTGCGTAGCAGTACCCTTGCGCGTCGGTAGGCGGCGTCGTGCGGCTCCGCGTCCGTCGTCGGCGTCGTGGTCGCCGGGATGACGTCGCGGGCAGTACTTAGGCGCCGCACCTGCGCGCTGACGTCAGTTCTTCTTTTTCCGCGCCAGCAAGCGCAGATCCGGGAAGAGCAGTGCCCTAGTCATTTTTTGACTAACTTTTTGGGTGAATTTTTTCACTTTTTTTCTTCGAATCGACTTCAAGGTGTCGTAGGGATGCCCGGTTTTAAACGTTGCGGCGCCTGTGCTCGGATGATGTCCATCACAGACCCGCATCGGGAGTGTCTCTTCTGCCTCGGCCGAGGCCACGACACGGAGTCGTGTTCCGACTGCCGGGCCCTCAACCCGAAAGCTTTGCGAGAGCGGTCTCGAAAGCTCCTCGAGGCCCGGCATTCGGCTCCGCGCAAGCCCCGGTCGCGTGAGAGGTCCAGGGGTCGATCGCGGAGTCCTCACCGGTCGTCGGCATCGAAGTCTTCTTCGTCCGGTAAGTCCAAGCACAAAAAGTCCAAAAAGCATCGTCGCTCTAGGACTTCGCCTCGCCGGTCTCGCGACTCGGCTGAGGCCCCTCCCGGCACCGTCCCCGCGGCCCCGGACATGCCTGTGGAGTCGCCCCCGCAATACCCGTCCTTCCCGGGTTCGGGGGCGGATCCGGGCCCAGATACAGGAATTCCTGTCGGCCATGGCCCGCCTCTTCGGGCCTCAAGTTCCCTCCGGTGCGCCTTCGGGCCCCGCGGGCCCTGATGGGGTTGCTCCGGCGTCGCCGGCGGCTCCGGCCCCGGCGTCGCCCGTGCCTCCAGCCTCGATCCCGGCTCCGGCCCCGGCCTCGATCCCGGCTCCGCAACCCCCATCGACGCCGGTCGACCTAACGACACCTCCGCCGACGCCGATGTCTCCGGTGCCGTTCTCGACGCCGCCTGGGGCTCCGGGCGGCGTCGTCCCCAGTTCCTTCCGGCTCCGGACATGGACCCGGACCGACGTCGCTCGACGCCGGTTCCGGCGCCGATGGGACCTTGGGTCCCAAATGTCCCTCCTCCTCCTTATTTTGAACCAGAGGAGGACCAGGAGGACTGGGAGGGGTCTGATGACCCTCTGACACAACAGTGTCAGTACGATGAGGACTGGACAGAGGGTCTAGGGGATGCCAGTGGTCTGGATACTTCCCCTGACACTGGCATGCTGTCTCCTCCCGTGGCTACGGAGGAGGGAGCCAATTTTGCAACGGTGTTGCGTAGGGCGGCTGGGGCCTTACGTCTCCAACTCCCTACTGTGGCGGTCAAGACTAATATCTTGACAGAGGTGCTTCAGCCGGCAGCCTCCTCTACGGAGACTGTGCTGCCGTTTAACGATGCCCTCACTGACGTTCTTTTGGGCGCCTGGTCCAAGCCCAACACAGGGGCTCCTGTGGATAGGAACCTGTCCCGACGCCATCGGCCGGCTCCGGGCGACCCCCTGTTTCTCTCTGTCCACCCCACTCCTGAGAGCTTGGTTGTCCAAGCCTCCGCTTCCCAAACCGCCTTCCCTACCGCCCCTCCGGATAGGGAATCCAAACGCCTGGATCAATTTGGGAAGAAGGGTTTTTCTTCCTCCAGTGCTGGCTTGCGGTCCATCAACACCGCTTGTCTTTTGGGCCGATATACCCACTCCTTGTGGGATTCGGTGGCGACTGTTTTGCCCCAGTGTTCTGAGGAGGTCCAGACACTGCTTTCCCGCGCCATTGCGGAAGGAAGGGATGCGGCCAAATACACGATACGATGTGGCCTTGATACCGCCGACTCGCTGGGCAGGTCTATTGCAACGACGGTGGCGCTGCAACGCCACGCCTGGCTGAGAACCACTGGTTTTCAGGGGATGTCCAGAATACTCTCATGGACATGCCCTTTGATGGAGTCGGTCTTTTTGGGTCCAAAGCAGACCATGCGTTGGAGCGCTTTAAGGACTCACGGGCTACTGCCAAGTCCCTGGGCCTTTCTGCTACACGCCCTCCGCTGACTTCTGCTTTTCGCCCCTATCGTGGCCACGGAAGGGGCGCCCGTCACGTCAGCAGCCCAGCCACCGGCCCGCGCAGCAGGCGTCTTCGCGTGGCCGAGGACGTGGATTCCGCCGTGGCGGATCGGGCAACCAGCGTGCGGGTCAGGCCACCACCTCCAACCCGTCCGCGGCCTCCAAGCCCTCCTAGTCCCTCCTTTCAGGTGCACAGCACGCCAGTAGGGGGCAGGGTCCGCCATCACCTTCCCCACTGGCGTACCATCACCTCGGACAGGTGGGTCTTGGACATTGTCCGAAGGGGCTACTCCCTCCCCTTCGAGACCACCCCCCAGCCATGCCACCTCAATTCCACCGCATGTCAGGGGATCACTTGGTACTTCTGCAGAAGGAAGTCACGGCCCTCTTGACCAAGAGGGCCATCGAGCGTGTTCCGACCCCAGAAGGAGGGCGTGGTTGCTACTCCCACTACTTTCTGGTGCCCAAAAAGGACAAGGAGGACATGCGTCCTATCTTGGACCTCCGGAACGTCAATGGCTTCCTCCGGAAGGAGAAGTTCAAGATGCTCACCCTAGCTCAGGTCTTGACTGCCCTCGACCCTGGAGACTGGTTGGTAGCGTTGGACTTGCAGGACGCATATTTCCACATCCCCGTCCTGCCGGCCCACCGGCGTTACCTTCGGTTCACGGTAGGCCCCGAGCATTTTCAGTTCACCGTGCTCCCCTTTGGCCTTACCAGTGCCCCTCGGGTGTTCACGAATGTGATGGCGGTGGTCGCAGCTCATCTGCGCCGGGCAGGGGTTTCAGTCTTCCCCTACCTCGACGACTGGCTGCTGAAGGCGGGCTCGTCCCAGGCAGTCGTCTCCCACCTCCAGACTACGGCCGAACTCCTGCACTCGCTGGGGTTCTCCATCAATGTGCCGAAGTCGCATCTGATTCCTTCTCCACAGCTCCTTTTCATCGGAGCAGTTCTGGACACGACGCAGTTCCGGGCCTATCCTCCCGAACGGCGAGTCCGGGATATTCAGGCTATGATTCCGATCTTTCAGCCTTTATCCTGGGTTTCGGTACGGATGACCCTGAGGCTGCTGGGCCTCATGGCCTCCTGCATCCTGCTGGTCAATCATGCCAGATGGCATATGCGGGCTCTGCAGTGGGACCTGAAGTTCCAGTGGGCGCAGCACCAGGGCAACCTGTCCGATCACGTCCAGATCTCGGAGGGGACTGCAAAACAGTTGCAGTGGTGGCTCTCGAACCGGCAATGGGTCATGGGCAGATCCCTCTCCCTTCCCCAGCCAGAGCACGCAGTTGTGACGGACGCGTCCCTTCTGGGATGGGGCGGTCACATGGGAGAGGCGGAGATCAGAGGCCTCTGGTCTCCGGCGGAGTCCCGGCTCCATATCAACCTTCTGGAGCTCCGGGCGATCCGACTTGCACTCAAGGCATTCCTTACCTCTGTCAAAGGGAAGGTAGTGCAGGTGTTCACAGACAACACCACCGCCATGTGGTACTGCAACAAACAAGGCGGGGTGGGGTCATGGACCCTTTGTCAGGAGGCTCTGCGCCTCTGGACATGGCTGGAACATCAGGGCATGTTCCTGATGGTTCAACACCTGGCAGGTTCCCTGAATGCCAGGGCGGACGAACTCAGCCGCAGGTGCATGATAGATCACGAATGGCGTCTTCACTCGGAAGTGGCGCAAGGACTCTTTCTACAGTGGGGAGAGCCTTGGTTAGATCTATTCGCCACCGAAGAGAACGCGCAATGTCATCAGTTCTGCGCGTTGGAATTTCCAAGGCGGCACTCGCTCGGCGACGCTTTCGTCACGAGTGGAGTTGCGGTCTATTGTACGCCTTTCCGCCTATACCACTTCTACCCAGAGTGTTGAAGAAGATTCGGCACGACCGGGCCCAAGTCATTCTTGTGGCTCCGGACTGGGCTCGAAGAGTTTGGTATCCCGAGCTACTCAATATGAGCGTAGATCCCCGATCCGTCTGCCTCTTCGGGAGGATCTTCTGTCGCAGCAGCAGGGGACGGTCCTCCACCCGAACCTGTCCAGTCTACACCTGCTTGCGTGGAGATTGAGCGGCGGCAGTTGATTCCTTTCGACTTGCCTCCCGAAGTTTGTGATGTGATTCTGGCAGCCAGGCGTCCCTCCACTAAGGTGGTATACGCCTGCAGGTGGAACAAATTTGTGGCATGGTGCACAGCAAAGGCTGTGAATCCCCTTTCTGCCCCTCTTTCTGAGGTCCTTCTGTTCCTTCTTTCTCTGGCCCAACAGGGTTCTGCCCTGGGTACCATCAAGGGTTATCTTTGTGCTATCTCGGCCTTCCTCAGGCTCCCTGATCAGCCCTCCCTTTTCAAGTCCCCTGTTGTTAACAGGTTCTTAAAAGGCATTACTCACCTCTTCCCTCCTGTTCCGTTTGTGATGCCTCAGTGGGACTTGAACTTGGTTCTTACCTTTTTAATGTGCGCTCCCTTTGAGCATCTCCATAACTGTCCTCTTCGTCTTCTGTCTCTGAAGACAGCCTTTCTGGTGGACATCACCTCCGCTCGGCGGGTGAGTGAGCTCCAGGCTCTATCTTGCAAACCTCCCTTTCTGTCTGTTCATCCAGACAAGGTTGTTCTTCGGAAGCGTCCGTCCTTCTTGCCAAAGGTGGTTACTGCTTTCCACATTGGGCAGACCATCACTTTGCCCACCTTCTTTCCGCCTCCGCATCCTTCCAGAGAGGAAGAGAGGCTCCACCGTCTGGACCCAAAACGTGCGCTCTCCTTCTATATCGACCGCACAAAACACTTCCGGGTGGATGACCAGCTCTTTGTTGGCTACGTGGGCGCCAAAAAGGTCGGGCGGTGCACAAGCGAACCATCTCCCGCTGGGTTACCTTGTGCATCAAGACCTGCTATTCTTTGGCTAAGAAGGAGCCTCCTGTTGGGCTGCGTGCCCATTCCACCAGGGCAACGGCTGCTACCACGGCCTTGGGCCGCGGTGTTCCGCTGCCGGTTATCTGTCAGGCAGCTACGTGGGCCTCGCTGCACACGTTTACAAAGCATTACTGCCTTGACAGTCAGGTCCGGAGGGACGGCTTCTTTGGCCGTTCTGTCCTCCAGGACTTCCTTGTTTGATCTTTGTTCGCAGACCCACCACCGGGGTTGGTATTGCTGGGGTATCTATTCTAAGGTAGGGAATCTGTCACTAATGTGTCTCTTTCAGATGCACAAGTTACTAACTTGTGTAACGATATATCTGTAAGAGACAGTAGTTAGTGACAGATTCCTACCGCCCCACCCATCCTCCCCGTGCTGCGAACTGATTTCTAGGGTTAAGGACATCCCTTTCAGGGCCCTAGTATTTTTCAGACACCTATGTCAGCTTCTTGCATGGCTCTGCGTTCCTGGCGCGGAAAGTCGTGTACAGAACTGACGTCAGCGCGCAGGGGCGGCGCCTAAGTACTGCCCGCGACGTCATCCCTGCGATCACGACGCCGACGACGGACGCGGAGCCGCACGACGCCGCCTACCGACGCGCATGGGTACTGCTACGCAAAAACTTTCCGGATCCAGCCTGACGCCTGGGGATATTCTAAGGTAGGGAATCTGTCACTAACTACTGTCTCTTACAGATATATCATTACACAAGTTAGTAACTTGTGCGTTTGGTGGGCAATGCACCTGCTCTAGACATTTGTGTTTCTATCTAGTTGCAAAATATTGTACTGGTAAAATAGCTCAATAGTTGACACACTTGTTGCAGAGATCATGTGTAAGCTTGGTCACAAGTGCGACTCATCATAAAGTAGCAAAGAGTGCTACTGCTCTTGCTGCGGAGCACTGCATGTGACCAGCCTGTTACTGCTTGGTATCCTTTGTATAATAGCTGCACTTGTAAAGATCCTTGTTTAACCTGCTGGTCATATATTACACTTCTGGTAAAGTAGTTTAGTGCATCGTGATTGCAAGCTGCAAGGCATGAGTCTGAATACTTGCAGTCTTCAACTACTTTTCCCATTATTTTCGGCTCAGTAAATGGACCTTATAAGTGTGGGCAAGCAACTATTTATAATGTCCTAAAAGAAATGTCAGCTTGAATTTAGGGCTACATAAACGTTCGTCATTGGCTTCTAACAGGAACCTACTCCGCACGCATACAAAGTTCAAATAGATTTTGAACAAACAAATCACATTTCCAGGCCTTAGGATCCAACAACAAACCAACTGTTGCAGCCCGCTTCATGCTACTGCCCCCTGCCTTCAATGAACATAGAACACAATTTTCTGAGACAATCACAGTTTTCCACAGAGTACCTACATGTGCTCACAATTTAACATAACGAGAGTTATTCTCCCGGCTGCCTGAACATTTTTTTTGTGATTTCTGACTATTTCTGATTTCGAATTTGGCGGACGAGTTACTCTGTCAAAAACGTGATGGATATCTCCGCCTTAGTACAAGTGCCATAGGATATAATGGAATTGTAAAACTGCGTACAGTATATCCGTCATGTTTTGGTAGAGTAGCCCCTCCACAAACATGTAAATTAGGCTCCATATTAAGCCTGGGCAGAGTTCGTGGAAGTCCGAGAAGTGACAAAAAAACTTTGCCAAGCTACGCGGAGTTCCGCGAGCTGCAGAGTGGGTTACCTCGTGCCGTTTGCACTGATTTATTTAGTGCCTAGTGTTTGTCCCGCGCTGTAAAATCTGTGCAAATGGCATCTCACACAGTGCAAGAGGATGCTGCTTCTTTCTGCCGCTCGAGTAGAAGGTCTACTTGAGCGGTAGCTTCCTCAACGTAACGGAAGGTTGATCAACGCGAGCGATAGCGCCCATCCACAACCGCCCGCGTTGAGAAATCTCGCAGGGAAGTGGCCTAGCATTGGATTACCTCGCTCGTCAACTTACCGTTGGCGAGCGAGGAAAAAACTCTGGAGTTTTTTGGAACTCCGCGAGTTCCGCAGAGCACAGAGTGCGAAAAACTCCGCAAACTCAGGTGAATGGTGCGGAGTTTACTGCCCAGGCTTAATCTATATTATATAGTGAGGACTAAATTTGCCTGTCTGGTCTCCATTTAACCATTTCCTTTTCTAACCCATGTTTCCTCAACTGTTACACTAAACAGTGTTTCTTTTTTCCAAGAATTCCTTACCAAACACCAACTGTCACTGCCTTTAACACATATTCTATCCTTTTTCCCTGCTTAAAAGATCCGAGCATTTGTGCAGATACCTTGGGTGCTTGAAGTGCTAGTTCACCTCACAAAGGTGATAGCCAGGATCAAAATAAGAGGCACTATTATTTATTGTCACAATGACACGTGCCAACAATAGCTCAATTGCAAAAAGTTGCATTTTACAGTCTTAAAAAAGAGCAATGAAAGCGACTATGTGGTTACGCACACAACTCTGAGTGGGCACACTTCCACTGGCTTCTTTTCTATTCAGATGACTGACGTAGAGTTTGGAAATAGTTTTGACGGTAGAATGCTACAACTGTATGTATAAATAAAATAACAACCCACAAAAAAATGGATGTTTACTAGCAGAATAAATGATGAACATAGTTGTTTACTTCTGTGATTCCAAAAAACACTAGTCAAAGCAGTGTCAACACAAGAAAACACAACAGTCAAAAATTGAAGTACAATTTACAAGTAAGTTAGTTATCGCAGATTTTCCGAGATCAGTGAGAAATGTTTAGTGGGGAGCATATGAAGCGTCTCATACTAAACATAGTCCTTTGGCCATGACTCCTAATAGTGATGGCAACCAGCATATTCGATGTTTAATACCTACCATATAAGATTTTGAGATGATCTTGGCTTTATCCGCTAAAAAGACACCTGTCTTGATTTTTTTTTTTTTTATCCAATCATAAGCATCCTTATGCTAATTGGTACAGGAGCTATCTAAGCAGAAAAGTGGCTTGCTAGAAGATATATTTAGGATCACAGAATATTCCCAAGCAGGGCAAGCTGCATTCAAGGTGACACACTGAGCAATACAGGTGAGGTGCGCTTGGAATATGGATCTAATTTGCCTTCAGAAATGGAGCAATGAAGCAAACTGTGACTGTTCCAGAATAGCACTTTACTTCATCAGCCAGATACGGGCTATGTAGAAAGGGATATCCACCTGAGTTTGAAAAGCTTATTTATACAGAAATATCAAGTGCTACCTAAAAAGCAAAAAAGAATTGAACGTAGTGAAAGGCAAAGAGATGGTACCTGGAACACCGAGCACATTTTGGAAACATGCACCTGCCGCCAGGAGGAACTGAAGGAAACCCTAATTGTAGCCTCTATGCCTCCACTAAGCAGACTTGTATAGAGAGAAGCTTACTGTTCCCCACTGTTATGTCTTGGAAGATGCATGTCAGCCAGGACAAGACTTGTTTAAAAAATTCAGCAACAGCAGGCGTGCTGCAGCGTACGTGAGCTGTTTAATGTAGAAACCATAGGTTACAAAGAACAATGAGGAGGAAGATCGACATGCAAATGTATTGTTCAAGCACATATCAAATTCCTTTCTGATACTCCTCAGAAATCAATCATCACTGGCAACTCAGCTCTTTCAATGCCCCTTGTGCACTCTTTGATCAATTGTCTTCCTTTCTGATTTCCGCAGTCTTATCACATTTTCACATTTCAGATCTACCTGGTGGCTGAATGCTGTATTCTGGATGGTGCAGCCTACTGCAGCTAGACTTGTGCTGAAGATCCCCAGACGTAGTTCGGCTTCTACAGCTTTGAGGCTTTACGCTGGCTCCCAGTACACAAACAAATCCTCTATAAGGTTCTTGTACTGGTTTTCAGAGATTTCTAAGACACTGGTCCAAAATATTTGATGGGCAGATTGCCGCCTTATGCAACCTTAAGATCCTCCCACATGAACCTTCTAAAGCCCCTTCCATTTAGACTTAAAACAAGAGGTGGCAAATCTTTTTCAGTATTAGGAGCTAATGCATGGAATCAACTCCCCAGTCCTCTTCGATTCATAGAATCTGAAGCTCTCTTCAAAAAGCAGTTAAAGATCTGGCTTTTTTTAGCCCCCGACGCACTTTGCCACTCCCTCATCTAGTTAGCTTTTTCTTGGTTATCAGTTCATAACTTGCAGCACCAGGATGCTCCTAGTGATTGGCAGTGCGCTTTATAAGTGTTTAATTAATTAATTAATTAATTCATATTCTTTCACCTCCTTCCAATGGCTATTTTTCATCATATCTCCCTTGCCACTATATTCACTGCCCCGAGCATCATTAGATGTACCATTATAACTATAAAAGTCGGTTCACCCTGCTCTTGCTTGTCGCAACCGTTTTTTATCAATTCTGGAACAGATGTTTTTACTGTTGGGCACCACTCTATTCTCAGTGCTTTTCAGGCATTTATGGTCATCGCTGGTCTCAGTGGCGTAACATTAGTCCACAAACCCCCGTGGTGTGTGTGGGGGCGGGGGGGGGCTGAGCTCCAGGTGGGCCCCTCCAGCACTGTGCACGGGCAGCAGGTCCCTGATTTGAGAGCTCCTGACTGGGTCTGGTGGAAAGGGGCCCCCCACCATGTACTTTGCAGGTAGCCCCCTCAAGTTTCGATATGCCTCTGACTGGTCTACTTTAGTGGACTTTCCACTTTCTGAGCTTCTAAAGAACCATGAAGCCCCCACTCTCATTTTTGTTGAGTTTGTATGAGAAAGAGGACACATGCGAGCCCATGCTCTATAGTCATTATTACATATTTGCTGCTCCATCGTTGCTAGGAATTTGGTGCCTAAATCCCACTCATAAGTCTGCAGCAGTGGCGGCTGGCAAAGATCGGGGTGGCAGAGTGGAGGGCGGGGGTAAAGAAAAAAAATAAAACTTACCTCCTCGCCACTTCTCTCCTTTTCAAAAGGTGGAGTACAGAAATAAAAAATGTGAATGCATAAAATCATTGCGACGAAGGCTCTCAGTAAATATGGCAATGCAAAATAATGTGCAAATCAGAAAATTTTTACGTCCCAAGTGAGCAGCAAAATCAATAATCAGGCAGCAACCTTTGTGGCATCGGGCAATCTTCTGGCTCACCCTCAAAATTGATGGTTTATATACAGTTTTCTTGCATAGAAGATCATTAGTTTTGCAAAATCATCATGGTGTGAGCAAAAGAGTTACATTCCCAGCATATCAGAGCCGGATTTTATGAAACTTAATTTTGCCTTCACATCTAGGCACTACCTCACTACATGAATATTGTTTCTGCCCACTCTGTGCTAATATCGTCCGGAGATGACAAGACAAACTACATGAACTCAGCCAACTATTGTGAATGAATGAGGTGCCGTGAGCTAGCAGATTGGTCTTGGGGAATGCAGCCTTACCCTACTTGTGACCATGTTGGAAACGTTTCTTCAAGAACAGCAAGAACGTTAATGAAAATTAGCAAACATGACTGCTTGACTGTGTGCTGCAGAAATGATGAACAGTGAACATACAAGAAGAGACATCCAGTTTGAACAATGTCATTGAGACCTAAATTGAGGCCTAATTAACATAAACCAGAGAAGCACACTTCTGTAAGTCATAGCAAATTAGTTTCAACTACACTAGCACCATATCAGTGTACCCATGAAATTTCGAAAGTAAATCCATGTTCTGCACGTTAGTAATGAATAAAGGTATAAAATGCACAAACACGTGTTCAGCGGTAAGAGGCATACTGAATACTAGTAGATATTTATGCTCCTCTCTTTTCCCCAAAAGGTTGATGATTCTGACCATACCTTTGGTTATTTAGAATGCTATTGGGCAGTATGCCTGCCATCACTGATTTTCTTGACTTGTATATGGTGCTGCAGAGTCTGTGGAAAGAACATGTACTTTCTATAAAGAGAGAGGGACACACACTAATTGTAGTGCTCAGCTGGCAGTCCGTCAGGAGTGAAGCTGCTTGGTGGACCCTTGTTGTTGAAAGTCTCCACTGAGATTTTTCAAGGTTATTTGTCTTCCTGTCTGTCCAACCATAAAGTATTTCATGCGTTGGCCTATTTTTGTCCTTTCTCTCAGTCTAAGAGATCCTTATTTGTCTTTACTTCCCCTAAAGTGTATGCCTTTGTAAGGGTGGTGTTCTTTGGGCATGCCTAGAGCAGGGGCTCACAATGCTATGCTTTGGGAGGAGCTAATAGTGCTATTCATACAAGAGGAGCAATGTTGCCATGCCATAAGGATGGAACGAGGAGCTTATAATGATCTTCAAAACCACACGTAGAACAGTTTGCCCTTAGGAATCATTCAATTCTTGATTCATATATGTCCGAAAGTTTCATACATGAAAGAGAAGTCAAACACAAATGATGATTGATGCTCTGTTTTCAGGTATCATTAAAAAATGGTCAAAGGGTGATCAATGCAGTCATAAAAACAAATGCAGATGCTCCAAGTGACGGCGCAGTGCAAGTTCAATGAAGTGTGTTGGTAGTGTGGCTGGTGGTCATCGAGACATCATGCAGCTGAGAAACCAGGATCATTGGACTGGCTTAGAGAGGTGGCTGCCGGTGAGTTAAGAGAAGAAACTCGACCACCAGCAGGCTTGGAGAGGTGGCCGTGAGAGGCAGGCACAGTGGGAGATTATTGGAGCTGGCTGTGGCTACTGGAGATCCTGGTCTGAGAGGAGGAAAAGAAGCTCAAACAGGGATGAGAGCCTACTGCAGCAGCAGCGAAAGAAGAACCTTGCCCTGCTTTTTTTTCTCTAGAGTTACTTGACGCTTCGAGAGCCAGCTACTGCTCCCAAGTAAGAGATCTAATACGAACTTAATGTTTTAAAATGTGCTCGGATTTATCAGATATTCGAACAGGTGCCGACGCTTGACATTGCGGCCTTAAACCTCCTTGGGAAAACAATCTGGACAATTTGCTGTGCAGGGAATAACTCAAAATTAGGGATTATTATCACCAAAAGGAAATAGTCAATGTCAGGACCTTTCAGCAACAGGTGTACGGAAGGGGAATTTATAGGACACTTTTTACCCTGGCAGGCAAAAGAGAAGACCAATCAAAATCTGATTTCTAAAATCTAGGATCCCCAGACCAGACATTAAACTGACAAGTCAGAGGAAATGAAACACTTTTTCTTTGACAGTTACTTGAGCCTGTATGAGGAAGAACAAGCAGGGAACCATTAACTGGAACAGTAGGTGGCAGATTTCCTTGAGAAGGTGTAGTTGCCGGCTTTGACTGAGTAAGTCCCCTCTATTTTATTAAGATCAATAACAAAGGAGGATTTGGAAGACACCATAAAGTATCATCCTAATGGTAAAGCCTATGCGGAAGATGGGTTTGGCCCTGAATTTTACAAGACCTTTGCTTCAACTCTTCGATCCCCTCTGGTTACCCATTTTAATCACTTGCTTGAGGGATGACAGGTCCCAGATTCATTTTGTAGGTGGGGGGGCTCTTGGTAAATTTTTTTAATTATTGCAAATCGACCATAGATCTTATAAACCGATACCCTTGTTAAATTATGATTATAAGATATACAGAAACATTTTAGCAAATAAGAGTTGATAAGGTAGCTTCCTTCCTCATAGCCAGAGATCAGAATGGTTTCAGTAGAGGGCAAAGCCTCTATGCCAACACACACTTTATCAATTTATTGATCTGGCTGCAGCAGATGCTATTCCTGCTGTGATTTTGCTGATAGATGCCAAGAAGGCTTTTGACCTTGTTGATTGGAGGAGTTTATTGAAGATCTTAAATGAATTTTGGTTTCCTACGCAGTACACGAGATCCATCCAGCTACTTTATCAAGAAGCTTCAGCAGAGCTAGTAATTAATAATTCCTCTGTAGGCCAAATTGGTTTGAAACTTATCACTTGGCAAGGGTGTCCTCTCTCCCCTTTGCTGTTTGCCCTTTAATATTGAACCTTGGCACAATATATTTGCTGTATCCTGAATATAGTTTCTCCTTTGCCTTCTGTGTCAAAAATTAAGCTTTATGCAGATAATTTGGCTATTTCTTTTAGCTCCTATCTTGGATAACATCAAGAATGCTTTGCAAGCTATAAAAATGTTTACGAATGTGAGGGCTATTTCTCCTTGACAGAGGTCCTCACTCCTACTTACAGAGAAAATTATAGACAATTCCCAAAAAGGTACTTGTTGGTCTACTATTCTAAACAGACGATGGAAATGTTTAATAATAATTTTAGGCCAATAATGACTAAAGCTATTAAAACACTTATTTTTGTTCCTTTTTCTATCAATTCCCTGTAAGAAGGATGCTTTTTTTCAAAAGATTAGAGCAAGTAGTCTCATTTTTTATATGGAATCCAGAACGCTCTCGGGTTAGGCTCAGGGTTTTGCAAATGTCTAAGTCTGAGGGTAGCTTTGGACTTCTAGATTTTCAAAATTATTATATGGCCTCTTTCATTCTGCAGCTCCATCAATTATCAACTCATATTTCTGTGTTTGATAACTCAATCCTACGACTGATGTTGAAGAGATTGGAGGTTGTAGACATAGGCTGGCCCGCCTTAATCCCCTTATCGCCCCAAAAAGTTAGATACAAGTTTCTAACCCTCATGGGCATTTGAAGGATAAATTATTTTGGGAATATGGGATTCCTAGAGTAAATGCTGAAACCCTATTGATATATTGTATGTTTCTCTCTCCTGGCTGGACCGATGAGATAATAGGCAAATGGGTGGATATATTGGTCCATAAAATCGGGGACTTGTTTACTGTAGCTGTATTGAAATCCCCTCAAGCCGTGTTATTGGGCATAGTTCTCCACAAACGTTTACCCTTTTTTTTTTATCAAAACAATGCCGTTTTTCTTAATCTGCTGGGGGCGAGTATTGACTCCTCTCGGGATCTAGCTAGACAGATGTATAGGGAAGAAAAAGAAAATACATCTCTTAGTTACTGGTACAGAAAGTCGCATAGTGAATCGGAAGAGACGATTGGAAAATTTGGTGCGAATTGGGAACAGGAAACCTGGATTAAGAATAATAAAAAAACAATGGGAAAAATATTTAACGTTTAGTTATTCTAGTCTCCGAGGCGCCAAATTCCATCGAATGGTCTTCTATATTGGCTGGATGTTGTATTTCATACCTTGTTTTTTAAACAAAGCATTTCCAGCTGTTTCCAGTAATTGTCCAAGGTGTGTTCAAGATGGGGTGGGCTACATGTTTTTGTTAGTGCTATCTGCTGGAGCCTTTTTGGAGAAGGGTGTTGAGGAAAGTTAGAGAGGCAACAGATTTGGATATTCCCCTTTCCACTAAGATGGCACTTATGGGTTTGTTAGAGGAGGAGAGACCAGAACATCAAGGCACTCAGGACTTTGTTTATAGTAATCATACTAGCACGTTCTCTGGTTACTTCTTATTGGAAAGCACCTGCTGCCCTGAGAGATGAGGAGTGGGAAGGGAAAATGCGGAAGGTCAGCTTGAGGGAAGCCTGGTACCTTGCGAGAGTTAATCGCCAGGTCCAGTTTGGCAGGAAATGGAGGGCATGGGCTCAGGTTTTGTAGGGTCTAGGCTGGGGGGGGTGTTGGCATAGTCACTTTTAGGATAGAAAAACACATTAAACCAGGTTGAGGTTTGTTACTTTCTTTACTGTGGGATTAATGATCAGTTTTGCTGTTATTTATAAAGGTTATCTTCGAACACAATGAGTGTTTTTACGGCACTTATGTAGGGGGGAGGGGGGGAGGAGTCTGGGACTTTTTAATACTGTTTACGACATTGCCAGCAGTCTGCTTGCTTCTTAAGAAATGTTTTCCTTTCCTGGTACGCATTGTGAAAAGCAATGAAAATAAATAATACTTTGATGTCCAACTGATATTTAGAGACATTATAAAAGACACATAAATTCAGACAGAAATATATCTGATTTTTGTTATATTGTCATTAATTCAATCGTACATTAAATATCATTGTCAAGACATCACTGATAAACCAAGGTGCTACAGTGCAAAGTAAAGCGAATGGTGCAGTGCTTAGTGTGGTGAATGGTGCTAAAAGAACACTTCAATACAAGCAATAAAATAGCTGTCCATCACACTAAAATTAAGCTGTACCTAATTGTCCGTAAATTCAGGTGTGTCATGGTCCGATCAATGAGAAAAGGGCAGTTCAATTTTAGAAGTCCTAGTGATTGGGCAAAAAGTCAATATTCACTTCTAATGTCCCAACTGGTAGTCTTAGTAAATGCCTTCATAAGGCAAATTAGACTATGCTTTTGGAAACATGCATCATTTTTATCAAGAAACAAAATAGGAAGCAGAAACCAAAACAACTCCTTCAGGAGTTAAGTGAATCTGCAATAAGAGTCTTATTTATTTCAAATCAGTAGCAACAGGAGCGGGTCAACGATTTTCAATGTTTTAGGTGAAAAAAATAGAAAAATGTCATTATTTTGGGCCTGTTGTAGTTTGCTACCACCACTTGACGGTGACCGAAGACAGCTGCCTCATCTCACAATATCTACGCTCCTGCTTTCAGTAATAATCTGCTTAAGATCGGTTGCAACAATCAAATACATTTTGCCTTTGACCTTCTACATCAAAGGCAATTTTTATAGAGGGAATGTTTGCTTGGACGTTTCATATATATATATATTACCCAGTGGCGGTCGCTACTGGGTGGTTATAGTTAGGATTGTGTTTCCATAGTAAATGCCTTTTTTGTGTTGCTTATAACTTTTGCGCCGTTTGCTGAATCTCCACAAAACTTTCCAAAAGAGTGCTACTTTTTGACTAGTTTGCACATTGAAAGTTTAGTGGTGATTCATCAAGTGGGGGCTGGGAAAAAAGGGGGTCCCAAAATACATTTTCCCCATTCATTTTTCCATAGGAACTTTAGACACAGCTTCAGTCCAAGCTACTGAATGGATTCACACCAAATTTAGCAGAAAGCTAGATCTTGGTCTAGAAAAAGTGCTTTTTGTGTTTTGTTGTACATCTGTTCAGTAGTTTTTAAGAAATTAACATAAAAAAAGTTTATGGATCAGGCCACGCAGGATCCACGGACCTGACCGATCTCAAGCTGAGTTCTGATTGGATGCCACCACATCAACTAAGAAGTGGTGACAGCCATTTTAGGACTCTGGACTGAATCCTGAATCTTAAGAAAAACAGAAAAAAAGGCATAGGGGGCAGGGTAGGGATACCCTGACCCCATAGCCAGGTGATGGGGTCCCAGAGGGACCAGTCTGCAGTCCAAACCTTTTTCTTTTTTTTAAATGTCTGCGAATCTGCGGAAGTTCTGCAAATCCGCAGCAAAATACCCCAATAAAACACATACTCCCACGTTTGTTTAAAAAAAAAGAAAGGGGCGGGGCCAGAGCCTGGTGGGACAAGACATATTTTAAGTTGACAAGGGGGGCACGAGGGCCCCCTCCCTGAGCCTCGCTGATGCCCTGGAGACCCAATCCCCAGGGCAGAGGCTGAAAATGTCGGTAGGGGGATGCACAGCCCCCTCTCGAAGCCTTATAAAGCCCCAGAGACCCAGTCCCTCCGGAGCCGGAATGTATTCGAAAGGGGTAATACTTAATTTTTAAGGGAGGGGGGCCACGTGGCCCCCTCCCCGAGCTGCGCATCTCCACTCCCTGAGCCTTTAAAGGCCCTGGGGCCCCATTCCCCACGACCGGCTCAGTTACCGGGAGCCCAGCCCGGAGACATAATAGTTTCCCTTCCCGCACTACCGCAGGCAGTGCAACATATGTTTGCTCCCACCAGGTGGGAAATTTTTTAAAGCAAACATGCCTTCCCTGTCTGCAGGAGTGCAGGCAGGGAAGGCAAGTCTGCTCCCACCCGGTGGGAGATTGTCCCCTAAGATAAACTATAGCTCTTGCCCTTGCCATGCTCTGCTTATTACCTTACAAATTGCATCACTCATGACATGTTCTATGACATCATTGATAATATCACTGCAACGTTTGCAATGAAATTATTGATGAGAAAGCTGTGCTTGGTGGGGGCGCCGGTCATCGTTACCTTAGGGCACGAGTTATAGTTGCTTGAGATAACTATAACTGGTGAATTGCTGTGGTTTTTTTTTAGTTTAAAACGTTACGTCGTTACTTATCATTTTACCTAACTATGTTACTTTAGTGTGTGTGTGTGTGTGTGTGTGTGTGTGTGTGTGTGTGTGTGTGTGTGTGTGTGTGTGTGTGTGTGTGTGTGTGTGTGTGTGTGTGTGTGTGTGTGTGTGTGTGTGTGTGTGTGTGTGTGTGTGTGTGTGTGTGTGTGTGTGCCCGTGTGTGTGTGCCCGTGTGTGCCCGTCCTGCAAACATACCTATAACGCAACAAGGAAATCTACTCTGTTGAGATTGTAAAATGGAAGGTACAGAGGGTCAAGATGGGGGGCAGGGAGGAACTAGAGGTTAGTGAACGAAGGATGAAAATGTGCTTCTGATTTCTTCTGGGTAATATTTCAAGATTGTTTTTGCTCACTTATCCCATTCAAAAGCGATAGTAAGTATCTGAAACACAACAGTTTACTATTATTGATTGATCTAAATCTATCCACTCCCCATCATCAATTAAGTATCATTGGATGGTGTAGTAATTCAGAACTGGGCTATGCAGCTTTCTCTCCCTATGTTCACTAAGTTGGTCATTTGGTCTCCTCCAGAGCTCTTCATGCCCTTCAGACCCTGTCATGGGCCGCTCAGCCTTGACTGAGCAGGCACAAGACCGAACTACTGGCAGTGGCGTCTGCTACGGGGCAAGGATTGTGGGGGCAGGTTAAAAAAAAAAAAGACAATTTCGCTTACCTGGCTGCCGCCTCTCCTCCATCCTCCTTCTGTTGAGGACACACGGAGGCAGGAAGCACACAGGCTCCCAGACTCCCCTAGCCAATCCCGATGCTGCTGTCACCAGCATGACATTAATGTTGTTATTGTTCTGAGTGCCCTGGTTCGGCACTCAGACAGGGAGTGGGAGCCTGTGCATGTCCTCCACCCGGCCTTGCAATGCAGCCGGGTGGAGAACATGCTAAGTGTACATGAATGTTTGGCTGGCCCAAGACTGCCGGCCACACCCTCATGCGCACTTAGAAAGTGCCCACCACTTCTCCCCCTGCTGGCTGACAGCCCTGCCCTGCCCCGCCCCTAAAACAAAACAAAACTGGGTCAGTACCGGAAAAATAAAATGATAGTAACATTGCGTTAATATCATTGTATTTTTCCTGCGGGCGATGCTCCTCCGCCTTAGCAGAAGTGCCGCCGATGGCTGCTGGGAAGGATATGCACATTTCTCCTCTTACCCGTAACCTGACTCACTGCTGTCTCTTCTGGTCATGTTTTCAGCAGCCGTTGATGACAGATGTTACAGGAACACGGACTGTGCCAGCTGCACTGCCAACACCAACGGATGCCAGTGGTGCGACGACAAAAAGTGCATCTCCGTGAACAGCAACTGCAGCATGGTGAGTGCCCTGGTGCGGGGGCCAGATGATAGCTTTAGGCTGCAGGGTATGGAAGCTTTGACTCATCACTGTTGCAAAAGACCTTTTTACTGCATACATCTTGTTTTCAAATGACAATTCCAAAATTCTCCGTCCCGGAGCAATTGTATTTTAATTATCTCCACTTTTATGTTTGCATAGCCTGAAAATATATGCTGTTTGTGATTTGCAGTAGCCCATCTCTACCCTAAGCTTTATCCCTCACTCACATGAAAACTAACTCACTGAAACAATTTCTAAATCCTAACACAGAACAAACTGTCTACTGACCACATACAACAAAACAACACACTGTCAAACAATACTTTTTCCAGTTCAGTTAAGCACCTCCTGGGTAGCTAATAGCGAATGTCGTATGATGACAAAACAAAGGTTGTTGCTGCTACACTAATGGAAAATAACATAACATATTGCGTTATGCACCGTGCATACTAGCTTCAGATTTAAAAAAAAATCTTTTTAACTTTTCTAATATCCTCTGATTTATTGTTGTGCTGTCGCCCGTTTACCTAGGCTTGCGTTCTTTATCCTAATTTCTTATTTGGTACTGGGTTTTTATTTATTTATATTGCTTTACATAAAGCTAATCTGTACCCATGCGAAAACATAGGAGCACCCCAATATACATAAGAATGTGATTGTGTACATGGGTGGTTTATGATGTATATGGTGTCCCATGTCAGATTTAGTGTCACTACAGACATTGTCACTACAGAAAGGGGAGATGGCAGAGAGTAAAGAGTTGCTGTGCCACTGTGAAATAGGCCACAACCCCTAGGCTAGTGGCCTGAATCTTCCTACTCCCAGCTATTGGCATGTGCTAATCCAGTGATTTAGACTGGCATCTTCGAGAATTAAAGATTGGCAAGTCAAAATGCGCCCCTCCCTGCCCTCACATGATTTCCTGTCACCTCCCGTCAGTGTCATCATCATCATTCAGGACATCACGCAAAGTAAAAATCCAGTTCTGTGCTCGGAACCCAACCCACCACCTCTCCATCACTCATTGACTGTATCTTTGCTTGGAACTTGTACAGTTATGTTATGTTATGTTATTTTATTTTTGTATAGCGCATATACACCGACAGGTCTCTTAGCGCTTTGGAAGAAGCGGGACAGTGTCAAGGCGGGGAGGTCTTCATGGTGTTGAGAGATCATATGTTGTATCTAATGCTTCCCTAAAGAGGATAGTTTTGAACTGCTTCCGGAAGAGAAGCAGACCAGATTCTTTCCGAAGGGTATCGGGCAGCTGGTTCCAGAGTTGTGGCAGGAGGACCGAGAACGCTCGACCCCCTTTGGAAACCAGGTTACTCTGAGGGCAGACCAGCTGGACGGCTTCTGCTGACCGAAGGGCCCGTCCTGGCACGTATTTGATTAGGCGTTCCTTTATGTACCCTGGGGCATGTCCATATAGAGCTTTGTGGACAATACAAAGTCCCTTGAATTTCGCTCTCTGCTTAACAGGCAGCCAATGCAGTTTACGCAGCAGTGGGGTGGCATGAGTTCTTCTAGGCAACCTGAAGATCAGCCTGGCTGCGTCATTTTGTACCACCTGAAGTTTCTTCATGAGTTTCTCAGGGAGCCCGACATATAGCGCATTGCCATAGTCGAGTCGTGAAACAATGGTTGCTGATATTATAGTTTTCATAGATGACACTGAAAGCAGAGGAACCAATTTCCTCAGCTGTCTTAGGAGACCAGTACATGTGCCCACCACTGAGTTGACTTGATGGATCATAGAGAGCTCAGAGTCGATCTTAATTCCCAGGCTTTTTACAACTGGCGATGGGCTAGGGGGGGCCCCTAAATCTCTAGGCCAAAACAGGCTGCTCCAGGGATTGTTTTTTGATGGGAAGGCTAGTACTTCGGTTTTGTCAGGATTGATTTTTAGGGAGTTTGTAGTCATCCTGTTGACTGTAAACCTAAGGATGTTCTGAACTGATATTTGGGCACAAGCCGAGTTACCAATCCTCAGTGTTCTGCTGGTGTTCATGTAGGATCGTGTTGCACAAATACTGCATACCTACGTACCTGTACCAGAGGGCATCTCCTATCTCAGTCTCTCCAGTAGCTTTACTACTTGAGAACTTGCTGCCCATTGTGACTGCTACCTGTTATACTAGAAGATTGCTGTGTTTTCTCGGACTCTGTTTTCACGGCCAGTTTTCCTCCAGTGGGCTTGCTATTTGCTTGTGATAGTCAGGTGGGAAGTGTTTACTTCTGTTGTGTTTAATGGTTCCAGTAGTCCTCTTCCTTGGCACTCCATTTGTTTGCCATTTTGTTTCCCCTTTGCTGAACATTTAGCAGCAGCCCTACTTTCTGGGTTACACAGCAGAGCACCAGCATCAGAAATCTCCAATTAACCAACTCTCTAGGCATCTGATTACCACACCAGTCTCTAGTGTCTCTTAACTCAAGTATAGGTTTCCTTGCAGTCTCTGGGAAGTTGGGGCAGAATATCTCAGGACGCTTTGGATGACTTCTGTCCAAATCACTCTCTGCATGAGCGGTCTCTACAGGAGGCCTTCAATGTGCTCCGCCATTTCAACATGGCTGCTCATAAGAGCACCGATGGACCTGAGGCAGACCCCCAGCCGTAGACAGCCCACATCCACCGCCCCTCACTTTACTCCAGGGTCTCCTGGTGGCCATCTTGCATAACTTCATTAATGATCTATTAATACCATAATTTATATTGGGCACTATGAGATTAAGGGCATCTGTGTGCAGTGACACCGGCTCCAAAAGAGCGTGGGGAGGCAAGAAGAGATGATGTCTGGTGTGGTTGCCTTAAAATTAATGGCACAGTGACTTACTCATCTTCCTGTAAAAAAACAAGTTACAGTTGTACGTGTATAGTTCTTTTAAAGTGAAGTGTGAATGGTAGTAGCAAATATATTAACAAACTAGCTGAATTGTTTTTAATAAAAGTGAGTACAGTTTACAATGCGGGCAGGTCTCCTTTAATCTCCTCATTAGATCGTGTTAATTTGGGGGAAAGATCACACAAATTTGAAACATTAAAACACAATCCCCATCAGCATTCAGACAGAAGAACTACAAGAGTTGTTCTCTCCCCTGAAGGAAGGTTCTACTTCATTGGTGAAAATAAATTGCTTCAACCCAGCGAACTTAGTAGCTCAGTTACTCGTTAGTCTAATTGAACTCTCTTCACGCCCCCAATTGTTCCTCCACTTTTGCTTTCATAGTTTTCACTTGTGTTTGTTCTTTAACCATCCCGTTGGGGATTTATGCAGAATATTTTGGGTCACGTGACCTGGCCAATTGATTGCCCTGCTGCTGTGTGACTTTTAATCTCTGGTTCGAGGCGATGCATTCCCATGTAAATGAGGCATTGGCTCTGTATTTGCATCCGGCTAATGAGCTGTGGAGGAAAACAGTGTACAAATTGTTTGTAAAGGAAATAAAAGATGGAACTGGGGAATGGAGCGCAGTCGTTTTTCGAAAGCTGGTGGTGGGAGCTTCATTGCTCATTTGGTATTCTCAGACAGGGCCTGTCTAGGGGATTTGCTTTGGTAGGACAGTCGGAATGTCAGACATTGAGCTGTTTGATCTATAAGCAAAAAAGGACCTAATTATGAGTTGCCAGCAACTTTGAAAGGTCATAACACACCCAGTAAGTACCTATGCCATCTGGTGCGATGTGTATTGGGCTATCGTGGTAACACTACACATTCCACGCTGTTCAGAGCTGCAAAATCCAGAATGTATGGTTTTTTTCCAAGCACAAATTCTGCCAGATTTTGCCTGTTTACATTTTTGCAGGGGAAAGTGCTGTATTACCGCGCACACTGTAATCTTGTTTCAGAGGCAAACTCCCTTTGCTTACAAATCAGGGTTACCACTGGAAATCATAAGGAGACCCTAATCTTGGAAATAAATGGCATTTATTCACTCTGCCCACATGCACCTGGTGATAAATGATGGCTAACATAATGGCTTGTCAGGTACCGAGTGATTATGCTCATTGCAGACGTGGTATGGATACAAGAATAATGTATGTTATAATATTGTTATTGTAATATTTTTGTAAAACTACATGCTGACCCAGAAGGGTCATGGTGCTGTGGAAAGAGCAGAGCAAAGACAAGAAGTTGCAACTTGCAGTCTGTGAGACCTCGTGAAGTGCTACAAGAAAGCTCTCGCGCGAGTGTGGCAGACTGGCACAAACCCATACAGTTTGGAGAAGGGGTTATTGGCTTTAAAATCTTTGCAATGACATTGATGAACATTTTTACAGTGTCCAGTTTATTATCAGTGTCAGCCAAAAAACCCTTTCTTATTCACACGCTTGGTTTTCACTATATTTCACTTCACAGTGTGATCACTGGTCACTTACCACCATCACGTCATGAAAATGATTTGATCTAATTCTCGTCGTGACTTATATAAAGCAGATTTTCGTTTGGTTGAAAGTTTTAGTCTTGTTCATCTCACATATTGGTTTATTATCTTATCTAAATTACACATCTCAAGCCTTGTTGCATGTTGCCTTGTTGATTTTATGTGGTTTCTTAGGTGACTGCTGTGGTACTCGTAGTCAATCGTTTCAGCGGCAAGAAGCAGCTTTTTAACCCTGCAGAAATGTGAGGATTATTGGAAAGATCATCAAAAAACAGTGGTTAATTTGTAAGAAAAAAAAAAGTGCAGCGGCTGTCATCAGGAGGCATCTTGCACCAGCCAATTTCTCCTGTTAGCGCTGCCTAAAACTGAATCAACTACTACCCATGAAAGTGGGGAGAGGATGCGGCCTAATGGTCAGAGCTGCCGACTTCGGAGCTAGGGAACCAGGTTTCAGTATTTGTGTCTGATCAACATCCTGTGATTCTGGGCAAATCAATAAATCTCCCCGTAAATGATTGTGTCCTCAACTAGTGCCGATTAAAAGCGCCGGTGTTGATTATGTGCCGGTAACCACCGGCTCAAATTAAGCACTGTCAAAAAAAAAGTGATGGATGTAATGCTTGAATTAAATCTCAGCCACTGGCAATCACTCGGGCCACATACCAATCCATTGTTTTTTGTATACTTCAGTGTGACAGCCTAAGTGTGACGGTTATGCCCAGGCGTGGGTCCCGTGCACACTGTGCCAATGGAACCAAGCTATACCCAGCTGATGGACCCTAATAAGGGCAAAACGGGTCCTGGGTTGCTTGTGTTCCGGTTCAGGGAGGACCTGGCCTTGCAGTTCGGGCTGGGCTGTTCCCATTGGAGCAGGGTCGAGACTGATTTGCATTTGGCTGGGTCCAAATCAAGGTGGCATGATGTGCAAAATAACAATGGATTGGGATGGGGCCTGAGGAAGTAATAGTGGCTGAGATTATTCCAAACATTCCATCCATCACCTTTTTGTATTCTTCATTGGAAAGGTCAGCATACACTAAAACGCCCAGTTTTCTAACCACTGAATTGGGTTGCAGGCACTGACCCACAATGAATTCCCATGAAGGAAATCATTTCTGTATTGACAGCTGTCTGACTTAGTTGAATTTAATTTTAAGTTTGTCTTCTGAGACACCACCAGCTTTGTGTAATACGTTCAGAATGAGTTGGGTATCTTTAGCATAGATGAGCTTTTTAACTTAAATATGTGAAGTGAATTAGATGATTTTCTCAAACTAGAGTGTCAAAAGAGAGTGGAGACTTCTGAATTTTGCAGGCTTTGGAGAGGGCATAAAAGAGGGCATAGCAATTGAGAGGGTCTAAGGAGGAAATAATGGCCAATCCAGTTTAGCACTAAGCCCTAAATGATAACCGTTGGAGAAAGAGTGAATGGTTGATGTAGTCAACGTCTTTGGAAACTCAGTGTATGGCAAGATCTTAGAGTGTAGGGGATCCAGAATATTGTTCTGTGTGTTGTTGTAGTTGGCCCTCTGCTTAGTAATGTAGGTGAGCATAAAAGTAGAGAGTATATTTGTAGGTTCCAAAGGCCAAACAAAGACTTATTCAAAAGTGGCAAATGCAAAAACAACAATTGATGGACAGAATGCAGAACAATGTCATACATTCACCCCAGTACAGAGATCTGGGCCTAAATCCATCGTTTTTTTGCTCACCATGCCATTCCAGTTTGAACCCAGCCATATGCAAATCAGTCTTGACCCTGTGCCCCATGGGAACAGTCCAGCCCGAACTGCCAAGCCAGGTCCTCCCTGGACTGGAAACAAGCATCCTAGGACCGGTTTCGGGCTTTCAGCCCTCATCAGCCAGGATAGCTTGATTCCAGTGGCATGGAGAGCACGGGACTCACGTCTGAGCATACCCGTCCCACTCGGGGTGACAAATGCAAAAACAACAATTGATGGACAGAATGCAGAACAATGTCATACATTCACCCCAGTACAGAGATCTGGGCCTAAATCCATCGTTTTTTGCTCACCATGCCATTCCAGTTTGAACCCAGCCATATGCAAATCAGTCTTGACCCTGTGCCCCATGGGAACAGTCCAGCCCGAACTGCCAAGCCAGGTCCTCCCTGGACTGGAAACAAGCATCCTAGGACCGGTTTCGGACTTTCAGCCCTCATCAGCCAGGATAGCTTGATTCCAGTGGCATGGAGAGCACGGGACTCACGTCTGAGCATACCCGTCCCACTCGGGGTGAAAAATGCAAAAACAACAATTGATGGACAGAATGCAGAACAATGTCATACATTCACCCCAGTACAGAGATCTGGGCCTAAATCCATCGTTTTTTTGCTCACCATGCCATTCCAGTTTGAACCCAGCCATATGCAAATCAGTCTTGACCCTGTGCCCCATGGGAACAGTCCAGCCCGAACTGCCAAGCCAGGTCCTCCCTGGACTGGAAACAAGCATCCTAGGACCGGTTTCGGGCTTTCAGCCCTCATCAGCCAGGATAGCTTGATTCCAGTGACATGGAGAGCACGGGACTCACGTCTGAGCATACCCGTCCCACTCGGGGTGACAAATGCAAAAACAACAATTGATGGACAGAATGCAGAACAATGTCATACATTCACCCCAGTACAGAGATCTGGGCCTAAATCCATCGTTTTTTGCTCACCATGCCATTCCAGTTTGAACCCAGCCATATGCAAATCAGTCTTGACCCTGTGCCCCATGGGAACAGTCCAGCCCGAACTGCCAAGCCAGGTCCTCCCTGGACTGGAAACAAGCATCCTAGGACCGGTTTCGGGCTTTCAGCCCTCATCAGCCAGGATAGCTTGATTCCAGTGGCATGGAGAGCACGGGACTCACGTCTGAGCATACCCGTCCCACTCGGGGTGACAAATGCAAAAACAACAATTGATGGACAGAATGCAGAACAATGTCATACATTCACCCCAGTACAGAGATCTGGGCCTAAATCCATCGTTTTTTGCTCACCATGCCATTCCAGTTTGAACCCAGCCATATGCAAATCAGTCTTGACCCTGTGCCCCATGGGAACAGTCCAGCCCGAACTGCCAAGCCAGGTCCTCCCTGGACTGGAAACAAGCATCCTAGGACCGGTTTCGTGCTTTCAGCCCTCATCAGCCAGGATAGCTTGATTCCAGTGGCATGGAGAGCACGGGACTCACGTCTGAGCATACCCGTCCCACTCGGGGTGACAAATGCAAAAACAACAATTGATGGACAGAATACAGAACAATGTCATACATTCACCCCAGTACAGAGATCTGGGCCTAAATCCATCGTTTTTTGCTCACCATGCCATTCCAGTTTGAACCCAGCCATATGCAAATCAGTCTTGACCCTGTGCCCCATGGGAACAGTCCAGCCCGAACTGCCAAGCCAGGTCCTCCCTGGACTGGAAACAAGCATCCTAGGACCGGTTTCGGGCTTTCAGCCCTCATCAGCCAGGATAGCTTGATTCCAGTGGCATGGAGAGCACGGGACTCACGTCTGAGCATACCCGTCCCACTCGGGGTGACAAATGCAAAAACAACAATTGATGGACAGAATGCAGAACAATGTCATACATTCACCCCAGTACAGAGATCTGGGCCTAAATCCATCGTTTTTTGCTCACCATGCCATTCCAGTTTGAACCCAGCCATATGCAAATCAGTCTTGACCCTGTGCCCCATGGGAACAGTCCAGCCCGAACTGCCAAGCCAGGTCCTCCCTGGACTGGAAACAAGCATCCTAGGACCGGTTTCGGGCTTTCAGCCCTCATCAGCCAGGATAGCTTGATTCCAGTGGCAAGGAGAGCACAGGACTCATGTCTGAGCATACCCGTCCCACTCGGGGTGACAAATGCAAAAACAACAATTGATGGACAGAATGCAGAACAATGTCATACATTCACCCCAGTACAGAGATCTGGGCCTAAATCCATCGTTTTTTTGCTCACCATGCCATTCCAGTTTGAACCCAGCCATATGCAAATCAGTCTTGACCCTGTGCCCCATGGGAACAGTCCAGCCTGAACTGCCAAGCCAGGTCCACCCTGGACTGGAAACAAGCATCCTAGGACCGGTTTCGGGCTTTCAGCCCTCATCAGCCAGGATAGCTTGATTCCAGTGGCATGGAGAGCACGGGACTCACGTCTGAGCATACCCGTCCCACTCGGGGTGACAAATGCAAAAACAACAATTGATGGACAGAATGCAGAACAATGTCATACATTCACCCCAGTACAGAGATCTGGGCCTAAATCCATCGTTTTTTGCTCACCATGCCATTCCAGTTTGAACCCAGCCATATGCAAATCAGTCTTGACCCTGTGCCCCATGGGAACAGTCCAGCCCGAACTGCCAAGCCAGGTCCTCCCTGGACTGGAAACAAGCATCCTAGGACCGGTTTCGGGCTTTCAGCCCTCATCAGCCAGGATAGCTTGATTCCAGTGGCATGGAGAGCACGGGACTCACGTCTGAGCATACCCGTCCCACTCGGGGTGACAAATGCAAAAACAACAATTGATGGACAGAATGCAGAACAATGTCATACATTCACCCCAGTACAGAGATCTGGGCCTAAATCCATCGTTTTTTGCTCACCATGCCATTCCAGTTTGAACCCAGCCATATGCAAATCAGTCTTGACCCTGTGCCCCATGGGAACAGTCCAGCCCGAACTGCCAAGCCAGGTCCTCCCTGGACTGGAAACAAGCATCCTAGGACCGGTTTCGGGCTTTCAGCCCTCATCAGCCAGGATAGCTTGATTCCAGTGGCATGGAGAGCACGGGACTCACGTCTGAGCATACCCGTCCCACTCGGGGTGACAAATGCAAAAACAATTGATGGACAGAATGCAGAACAATGTCATACATTCACCCCAGTACACAGATCTAGGGCCTAAATCCATCGTTTTTTTGCTCACCATGCCATTCCAGTTTGAACCCAGCCATATGCAAATCAGTCTTGACCCTGTGCCCCATGGGAACAGTCCAGCCCGAACTGCCAAGCCAGGTCCTCCCTGGACTGGAAACAAGCATCCTAGGACCGGTTTCGGGCTTTCAGCCCTCATCAGCCAGGATAGCTTGATTCCAGTGGCATGGAGAGCACGGGACTCACGTCTGAGCATACCCGTCCCACTCGGGGTGACAAATGCAAAAACAACAATTGATGGACAGAATGCAGAACAATGTCATACATTCACCCCAGTACAGAGATCTGGGCCTAAATCCATCGTTATTTTGCTCACCATGCCATTCCAGTTTGAACCCAGCCATATGCAAATCAGTCTTGACCCTGTGCCCCATGGGAACAGTCCAGCCCGAACTGCCAAGCCAGGTCCTCCCTGGACTGGAAACAAGCATCCTAGGACCGGTTTCGTGCTTTCAGCCCTCATCAGCCAGGATAGCTTGATTCCAGTGGCATGGAGAGCACGGGACTCACGTCTGAGCATACCCGTCCCACTCGGGGTGACAAATGCAAAAACAACAATTGATGGACAGAATGCAGAACAATGTCATACATTCACCCCAGTACAGAGATCTGGGCCTAAATCCATCGTTTTTTGCTCACCATGCCGTTCCAGTTTGAACCCAGCCATATGCAAATCAGTCTTGACCCTGTGCCCCATGGGAACAGTCCAGCCCGAACTGCCAAGCCAGGTCCTCCCTGGACTGGAAACAAGCATCCTAGGACCGGTTTCGGGCTTTCAGCCCTCATCAGCCAGGATAGCTTGATTCCAGTGGCATGGAGAGCACGGGACTCACGTCTGAGCATACCCGTCCCACTCGGGGTGACAAATGCAAAAACAACAATTGATGGACAGAATGCAGAACAATGTCATACATTCACCCCAGTACAGAGATCTGGGCCTAAATCCATCGTTTTTTTGCTCACCATGCCATTCCAGTTTGAACCCAGCCATATGCAAATCAGTCTTGACCCTGTGCCCCATGGGAACAGTCCAGCCCGAACTGCCAAGCCAGGTCCTCCCTGGACTGGAAACAAGCATCCTTGGACCGGTTTCGGGCTTTCAGCCCTCATCAGCCAGGATAGCTTGATTCCAGTGGCATGGAGAGCACGGGACTCACGTCTGAGCATACCCGTCCCACTCGGGGTGACAAATGCAAAAACAACAATTGATGGACAGAATGCAGAACAATGTCATACATTCACCCCAGTATAGAGATCTGGGCCTAAATCCATCGTTTTTTTGCTCACCATGCCATTCCAGTTTGAACCCAGCCATATGCAAATCAGTCTTGACCCTGTGCCCCATGGGAACAGTCCAGCCCGAACTGCCAAGCCAGATCCTCCCTGGACTGGAAACAAGCATCCTAGGACCGGTTTCGGGCTTTCAGCCCTCAGCAGCCAGGATAGCTTGATTCCAGTGGCATGGAGAGCACGGGACTCACGTCTGAGCATACCCGTCCCACTCGGGGTGACAAATGCAAAAACAATTGATGGACAGAATGCAGAACAATGTCATACATTCACCCCAGTACACAGATCTAGGGCCTAAATCCATCGTTTTTTTGCTCACCATGCCATTCCAGTTTGAACCCAGCCATATGCAAATCAGTCTTGACCCTGTGCCCCATGGGAACAGTCCAGCCCGAACTGCCAAGCCAGGTCCTCCCTGGACTGGAAACAAGCATCCTAGGACCGGTTTCGGGCTTTCAGCCCTCATCAGCCAGGATAGCTTGATTCCAGTGGCATGGAGAGCACGGGACTCACGTCTGAGCATACCCGTCCCACTCGGGGTGACAAATGCAAAAACAACATTGATGGACAGAATGCAGAACAATGTCATACATTCACCCCAGTACACAGATCTAGGGCCTAAATCCATCGTTTTTGCTCACCATGCCATTCCAGTTTGAACCCAGCCATATGCAAATCAGTCTTGACCCTGTGCCCCATGGGAACAGTCCAGCCCGAACTGCCAAGCCAGGTCCTCCCTGGACTGGAAACAAGCATCCTAGGACCGGTTTCGGGCTTTCAGCCCTCATCAGCCAGGATAGCTTGATTCCAGTGGCATGGAGAGCACGGGACTCACGTCTGAGCATACCCGTCCCACTCGGGGTGACAAATGCAAAAACAACAATTGATGGACAGAATGCAGAACAATGTCATACATTCACCCCAGTACAGAGATCTGGGCCTAAATCCATCGTTATTTTGCTCACCATGCCATTCCAGTTTGAACCCAGCCATATGCAAATCAGTCTTGACCCTGTGCCCCATGGGAACAGTCCAGCCCGAACTGCCAAGCCAGGTCCTCCCTGGACTGGAAACAAGCATCCTAGGACCGGTTTCGTGCTTTCAGCCCTCATCAGCCAGGATAGCTTGATTCCAGTGGCATGGAGAGCACGGGACTCACGTCTGAGCATACCCGTCCCACTCGGGGTGACAAATGCAAAAACAACAATTGATGGACAGAATGCAGAACAATGTCATACATTCACCCCAGTACAGAGATCTGGGCCTAAATCCATCGTTTTTTGCTCACCATGCCGTTCCAGTTTGAACCCAGCCATATGCAAATCAGTCTTGACCCTGTGCCCCATGGGAACAGTCCAGCCCGAACTGCCAAGCCAGGTCCTCCCTGGACTGGAAACAAGCATCCTAGGACCGGTTTCGGGCTTTCAGCCCTCATCAGCCAGGATAGCTTGATTCCAGTGGCATGGAGAGCACGGGACTCACGTCTGAGCATACCCGTCCCACTCGGGGTGACAAATGCAAAAACAACAATTGATGGACAGAATGCAGAACAATGTCATACATTCACCCCAGTACAGAGATCTGGGCCTAAATCCATCGTTTTTTGCTCACCATGCCATTCCAGTTTGAACCCAGCCATATGCAAATCAGTCTTGACCCTGTGCCCCATGGGAACAGTCCAGCCCGAACTGCCAAGCCAGGTCCTCCCTGGACTGGAAACAAGCATCCTTGGACCGGTTTCGGGCTTTCAGCCCTCATCAGCCAGGATAGCTTGATTCCAGTGGCATGGAGAGCACGGGACTCACGTCTGAGCATACCCGTCCCACTCGGGGTGACAAATGCAAAAACAACAATTGATGGACAGAATGCAGAACAATGTCATACATTCACCCCAGTATAGAGATCTGGGCCTAAATCCATCGTTTTTGCTCACCATGCCATTCCAGTTTGAACCCAGCCATATGCAAATCAGTCTTGACCCTGTGCCCCATGGGAACAGTCCAGCCCGAACTGCCAAGCCAGATCCTCCCTGGACTGGAAACAAGCATCCTAGGACCGGTTTCGGGCTTTCAGCCCTCATCAGCCAGGATAGCTTGATTCCAGTGGCATGGAGAGCACGGGACTCACGTCTGAGCATACCCGTCCCACTCGGGGTGACAAATGCAAAAACAATTGATGGACAGAATGCAGAACAATGTCATACATTCACCCCAGTACACAGATTAGGGCCTAAATCCATCGTTTTTTTGCTCACCATGCCATTCCAGTTTGAACCCAGCCATATGCAAATCAGTCTTGACCCTGTGCCCCATGGGAACAGTCCAGCCCGAACTGCCTAGCCAGGTCCTCCCTGGACTGGAAACAAGCATCCTAGGACCGGTTTCGGGCTTTCAGCCCTCATCAGCCAGGATAGCTTGATTCCAGTGGCATGGAGAGCACGGGACTCACGTCTGAGCATACCCGTCCCACTCGGGGTGACAAATGCAAAAACAACAATTGATGGACAGAATGCAGAACAATGTCATACATTCACCCCAGTACAGAGATCTGGGCCTAAATCCATCGTTATTTTGCTCACCATGCCATTCCAGTTTGAACCCAGCCATATGCAAATCAGTCTTGACCCTGTGCCCCATGGGAACAGTCCAGCCCGAACTGCCAAGCCAGGTCCTCCCTGGACTGGAAACAAGCATCCTAGGACCGGTTTCGGGCTTTCAGCCCTCATCAGCCAGGATAGCTTGATTCCAGTGGCATGGAGAGCACGGGACTCACGTCTGAGCATACCCGTCCCACTCGGGGTGACAAATGCAAAAACAACAATTGATGGACAGAATGCAGAACAATGTCATACATTCACCCCAGTACAGAGATCTGGGCCTAAATCCATCGTTTTTGCTCACCATGCCGTTCCAGTTTGAACCCAGCCATATGCAAATCAGTCTTGACCCTGTGCCCCATGGGAACAGTCCAGCCCGAACTGCCAAGCCAGGTCCTCCCTGGACTGGAAACAAGCATCCTAGGACCGGTTTCGGGCTTTCAGCCCTCATCAGCCAGGATAGCTTGATTCCAGTGGCATGGAGAGCACGGGACTCACGTCTGAGCATACCCGTCCCACTCGGGGTGACAAATGCAAAAACAACAATTGATGGACAGAATGCAGAACAATGTCATACATTCACCCCAGTACAGAGATCTGGGCCTAAATCCATCGTTTTTGCTCACCATGCCATTCCAGTTTGAACCCAGCCATATGCAAATCAGTCTTGACCCTGTGCCCCATGGGAACAGTCCAGCCCGAACTGCCAAGCCAGGTCCTCCCTGGACTGGAAACAAGCATCCTAGGACCGGTTTCGGGCTTTCAGCCCTCATCAGCCAGGATAGCTTGATTCCTAAAGAATGATGATGGATTAAACCCAGATCAGTTGACTGGGGGTGAGTGTTTGATTGGTTCAAGCGTTCCGTCCATCATCCCCTTTTGTATCGCTTTGTTCGCCCTAAGTTGGCGGGGGTATGCCCAGATGTGGGTCCCTTGCTCACTTTGCCACTGGATTCAAGCAAGCCTGGCTGATGACGGCTGGAATGCCAGAAACCGGTCCTAGGATGCTTGTTTCCGGTCCAGGGAAGACGTGGCTTGGCAGTTCGGGCTGGACTGTTCCCATGAGGCACAGGGTCAGACTGATTTGCATATGGCCATGTCTGAACTGGGGTGGTGGAGTGAGCTAAAGAATGATGATGGATTAAACCCAGATCAGTTGACTGGGGGTGAGTGTTTGATTGGTTCAAGCGTTCCGTCCATCATCCCCTTTTGTATCGCTTTGTTCGCCCTAAGTTGGCGGGGTATGCCCAGACGTGGGTCCCTTGCTCACTTTGCCACTGGATTCAAGCAAGCCTGGCTGATGACAGCTGGAATGCCAGAAACCGGTCCTAGGATGCTTGTTTCCGGTCCAGGGAAGACATGGCTTGGCAGTTCGGGCTGGACTGTTCCCATGAGGCACAGGGTCAGACTGATTTGCATATGGCCATGTCTGAACTGGGGTGGTGGAGTGAGCTAAAGAATGATGATGGATTAAACCCAGATCAGTTGACTGGGGGTGAGTGTTTGATTGGTTCAAGCGTTCCGTCCATCATCCCCTTTTGTATCGCTTTATTCAAAAGTGGCATCACCATAATAGTTTTCAAATGACTGGTTACCATATATGAATTCTGGAACCATAATTCTGGCAGCTGGAATGGCTCAAAATGCTTTTGCAATACTATGAACATGAGGTGATCCTGAAATGTTGCTAGTCCTAATTAGGTTTGTAAATTGTATTTCTGCTTGAAAATCAGAAACTAGATTGATTGATCTGACGAATTGCTCCCTTTATTCCAAAATAGTAAAGAACCAGCAAAGTCCAAAACTATGAGAAATAGTTTAAACTCGGCAAAGACTCTCAGACTCATGTGCTTTCTGCTACTTAGTCCATAGAGACCCAAACACAGTTATCTGTTATACCTCTTCAAGCCCTACCTCGCATGAAGCGCAAGCATCGAAGAGGAGAGAAAGCGGGTGACAATAGAAGAGGTGGTCCATAAATAGACCAGGATCGATGTGAAATATGTTGTCAGTTGTACCTTTTTATGTCTCTTAAGCAACCAAAGCCGAATGCTGATTTCAACGGAGCAGGATGTCCTTAAATAAAACTTAGTAGAGGAATGGAGCCTCCTCTCTGCAGCTGTCACATTTGTCATTTCACCTTTCCCATCGTTTGCACTGCTTCCTGCACTCCGAGGCTAGTGCTGTCTACCTTTTATCGGAGAGCTGGATTAGACTTTGGCTTCTTGTGAACCCCTGCAGTAGATTATAGGCACCCCCAACAGTTTCAGAATCCCACCTTTCGCCGCCAAGGTAAAATGGATTGTGGAGCATTTAACATGTCAGATTTAAGGTGTATGTGGGGGAGGCACCTGTACTGAAGGTATATTCCATTGTCTGGAAAAGGGGCATGGCCTCTGACGACCTCTCAGCAATCCAGCTGTGTGAGTCTTATTGGAGGTAACAGGAGGGCTAGTTGGCCCTCAAGGACCCTCAATAGCCAAGCGGACCTCTTCAGAGGCCATTATTTAAGGAAGCGCCGGAGACTGCGCTTCATTTTTTTTTTTTTTTTACAATTCGTCAGGAGTTGCTGATCCAGCATGACTCCCACCAAAATGTATTAAAAAAAAAAAAAGCTTTTTTGGCCCTGAGTGGTCCCTGTTGGATCCCCTCTAAAGGCCCAGGGGGTCAGGGTGTTTCTACCCTGACCCTTTTCTTTTTTTACCTTTTTTCTTGTGACTCGGTTCAACCGAGTCACAAGATGGCCGCCAACAGTTCTTGGTTTGAAGTGTTGGCAGATAATCCAATACCAGCACGAGACCGGGAAGGGTCGTGGATCCACAGCGTCCCAATATATACAACTGGAAATTACTTTAAATTTCTCAGCAACTACTGAATGGATTTACACCATTTTAACAAAAAGAGTGCTTTCTGGCCCAAAACCTGCCTTTCTGCCAAATTTGGTGTAATTCCATTCAGCAGTTCAGGCTGTAGCTGTGTCTAAAATTTCCTATGGAAATTAACATGGAGAAAAAGCGTTTTGGTACCCTCCCTTTTACTCGGCCCTGCTTGACGGATCACCCCGAATATTTCAAGACAACAGCTGAAGTGAGCGTCAAACTAGCTTTGAAAAATTGATGAAGATTTGTCAATCGACGCCAAAGTTATTGGCAAATGAAAAAACGCTCTTCCTATGGAAATTACATCTTAACTATAACTACCTACTGGCGACTGTCAGTAGGTAATATATATATATACTTCCTTAAGAACGACCACCCGATCACACCGGTCTTATATTTAATTCCGAAGGTTCACAAGAATGTCAACCTAGTACCTGGACGTCCTATTATTTCTGACCGGAAAAGCTTACTGGAAGCCATGTCCAAATATGTTGACTTTTATTTGCATGAACATGTAGAGAACCTTCCTTCATTTATTAAAGATACGGGACATTTCTTAACCAAATTACAGGCAGTGATCTGGAAACAAGAATATTCACTGATTGTTATGGATATCTGCTCTCTTTATACGAGCATCAACCACACTGATGGGTTGGAAGCTGTTAAATTAAATTTTATTTAGCTACCAAAAATATACAATTCTTCCAACATAATGTCATGTTAATTAAAATGATTGCATTGTGTTTGCTTAGTAACTATTTCACTTTCAACAAAGAAGTGTTTCATCAGCTGCGCGGGGTGGCCATGGGGGCATGGTTTTCTCCCACCTACGCATGCTTGCATGTTGGGTGGTGGGAGGAACATGTCCTCAGGCATACCCACAAGCAGGTGTATGACACACATGTACTTGAGTGGTGGCGTTTTATTGAGGACGTCTGCGTCATCTGGAACGGATCTTTGGAGGCAGCCCAAAGTTTTGTTAATAAAATCAATGACAATGACTTGAATTTAGAATTCACTGCCCATATCAGTAACCAGAAAGTCCAGTTTCTGGATGTGGAAATCTATGTCACCAATAATACCTTACAGACCAAACTATATAGAAAGGTGACGGCGGGTAATTCCATCTTACACGCCAGTAGCTCCCACCCTAAACACCTAATAAAAAGCATACCGTACGGAGAATTCCTAAGAATTAAGAGAATCTATAGTCTAGACACAGATCTTATTCAGTGTCAGGCTGAAGCAGTACAGAGATTCTTGATGAGGGGCTAAAAAATGAAAGACCTGAACACGGCATTAGCGAAAGCCAATAGGACTGAAATCACAGCTAATAGTGATACTACCCCCACCAATATTGAGGCTAGCAATAAGCAATACACAAGCAACGATTCAATAAGACTCATAACTACTTTTAGTCACCAAGAAAAACAAATAAGAAAAATAATATATAACTGGCACATTGTCAAGACCGACATGACACTTTCACAAATTTTGCCTGAACTGCCATCAATAACGTTTAGACGGGCGCCTTCAATGAGGGATGCTTTAGTCAAAACCAGCCCAGAGGTTACTGCACCTAACAATTGTTTATCAAAGAGGACAGGTTTTTATAAGTGCAGCTCATGCCGGGCGTGCAAGTTTGGGGTCAACAAACAAGAATATACCGACGCATTTGAACCCATACCCATTAAAATCAAGGGATTGTTCACATGTAGAACAGAATTTGCGGTATATATTCTTGAATGTTCTTGTCACCTACAATATGTGGGCAGCACGAAGCTGCAGGTATTTAATCGGATCCTCCAGCACCTTCGTGCAATAGTCAATTCTGACCCCAGCTATCCAGTCGCCCGGCATTTCAAGTTAGTACACAATAATAACCTAAATGACCTTAGTTATTTTGTCATTGATGCAGTGCCGAGATTACCAAGGGGCGGCAATAGAGAAAGAAAATTACGTCAGTTGGAAACCCAGTATATTCTATCACTTGACACTAAGATGCCGAAAGGATTGAATACGGGGGAAGACATGCACAATTTTCTATAATGTATCCTTAAAATATGAATTTCCCTATTTGGCTTGTAATGTGAATCTACCAGTTCAATAAGTGTGGTGAAATTGTATATATATTAGTTTTTTATCCGATTGTTTTGACCCTGTTTTTTACCCAATTATTTTACCCTGTTTTACCTGATTCTGGTTTTACATGGTTTTTATTGTGTTAATGCTTGGTTTTTAATCGGCTTTATTGAACTATTTATATACTCCCTTAATTATCATTATCCCCTTATTACATCTCTTTGTATTAATGAATTTACGAGATACATAATGCTGAATTAGTTGACAAATGTATATATGTCTAGACTTATTTGCACAAATCTTGTTTTCCCCAGAATATCAAGTACAAATATTTTTCATCATGATTTGTTGTCCCAGATGCATTTTTAGACATATATAATATTTATTTGCACTTGCACTTTATCAATATGAAATATGAAATATATGTAAGATTTAGCCTGCTTTTACCTATTCAGACATTACGTTTTTTAGCTATGATCTTTTTAATAGCTATTTTAACTAATGACGAAAAGCACTTTTTTTGCACTAGCATTTTATTTATTTAATAGCACATACATTCCTTTGATGATTCTAGTTAAACCTGAATATGGAATAAACTGTACCGGATTGGGTCTTTTGAGATCAATTGGCTGCATGTCAATGATTAACTAATACTTATAGCCACTTGGCTACTATTAGTAACATAGGTTTGTTCCATGTTTAAATGTAGGCAGATATCAATTTGTAAATATGCACTGACACTTGCAAAAGAAAAGCACCTTAAATCCAGCTCAAAGTGGTCCGTACCTGATTTCCTTGGATGGGATTATATGTCAGGAGTTTGTTTCTACATATATATATATATATATATTTATTTTTATCCACCAAAACTGTCCCAGACGAAGGGCGCACTTTTCACAGCTGGTGCGCGCAGCGATGCCGGACTAGCCTCGAACAATAATTCCTCACCAACTCCAATAATGCGCAGCACTCTCCCAGGGGTTGTTTTACAAAACGGTTTATTTAAGCCATAAGATTACTCCTTCCTCCACCATGAGGAAGGAGTAATCTTATGGTTTAAATAAACCTTTTTGTAAAACAACCCCCTGGGAGAGTGCTGCGCATTATTGGAGTTGGTGAGGAAATATATATATATATCTGCGAGAACACCTTTGGCTTAATTTCGCTTTCAGCAGTCGGGCATCTCATGGGTGGCTGACAGCCCTCTGATGCGCTCCAGCTTGGGGTCTACCAAGAAAGTGTTTCCAGTGGCGGAGGCCAACAGAGGCAATGCCGTCAGAAACTAAACGGTTTCTGGCTCTTAAAGTGGCTGATGGAAGGACATGCTTGGCAGACAGATTTTCTGCCACTTTTTCGCCGATACCTCTTTACTGCCAATCCCCAAAGGTTGGAGTTAGTCATTTCCCAGACCTTCTTTATCACTTCTTTCCATTGTACTCTCCAGCATTAGAATCCACATTTCTGTTATGGTATAGAAAGCATATTGCTTTCATGAGTACTTCGTGCCATTAATTTATTTTAGTTTTGATTCTTTATCACGGCTGTCTGTAATTTTTATTACGTAAAAGTAATCTCTGTAAACTCTTATTTTGAGCTGTGTATTTGCTATGATCTATGCTTATTATGCGGGAACTGTACAACTAGAGGAGGCGTCGCAGTCACATACTCTCCCTTAACAACGCTGTTCCTTTATGACAGCTGGTGTCTCGCAAGCCATTTCTGCCCTTTTAGCGAATAACTCGCATCCTGTTTTCGTGCTTAAACCCTCCTCCTATATTACACAAAAACCTATAGTTCGTGCAAGAATTTCATGTATCTTGAGTAGCACATTTATACAATTTTGCATGCAAATTGGAGTTGTCTACAGTGGTTCAGGTTTTTCCCTTTGCTACTTTGTTTTTTTTTTAACTCTTTTTATTAAACATGCTTAGTAATCAACATTTCAGTGACATATTTTAGTCGAATTTACAGGTTACATGTTCAGCATACTCCATTCAGTTCAGCAGTCTACAGTAAATGTTATCCAGTGCCCCCCCACCCCAGTTTGCCTACCCCCTACGTGCCTCTATAAGCTCTCCAGTTCGCCCAGATTTTCTCCCATTTCTTCTGGCACCCTTTGTTACTTTTTAGGGTCGAGCCTGCGAGAGCATGTGCTAGCACATCTGTCTCGCTTGTGAGACACTCTTGTATCCAAAAAGGGTACTATTTTGTTCTGTTTAACTTTTAGTGCCCTGCAAACACATGTGACTGGCAAACAGTGCCCAGAAGGACAAACAAAATGGCAAAGATTTGTTTTCTATAGTTAACTTTCTTTTATTTTGTCATGTCTTCTTTTCTCACTTTGCACTCTGGTTTTCTTTTGTTTTTGCTCGTGGGCACGGTTTAAAAAAAAGGAGGATTCTTTTATTGCAAAGCAATATTGTTTATTTCTTGTGTGTAATTTCTGAAATGAGGCTTTAACACATAATCGTGCATTACACCCCAATCCACCCCACTCCAATCCACACCAGACCAATCCAATTCACTCCAATCCAGAACAATCTACATCACTCCAATCCAAAAGAATCTGCCCCACTCCAATCCCAAACAATCTGCCCCACTCCAATCTGCCCTCTCCAGTGCAAACAACCTTCCCCACACTCCAATCTGCCCCACTCCCATCCAAATCAATCTGCTCCACTCCAATCTACCCCACACTAATCTGCTCCAATCCATTCCAAAACAATCTGCCCACTCCAATTCGCCCCACTCCAATCTGCCCCACTCCAATCCATAACGCTCTGCCCCTCTCCAGTCCAAAATAATCTGGCCCACACCAATCTGCCCCACTCCATTCTTCCCTACTTCAATCTGCCCCATTCTGATCCAGTTCTTCTCACCCCAATCCACCCACTTAATCCCAATTCACCCCACTTTAATCCACCATAATCCACTCTACTCCAATCCAATCTGCCCCACACCAATCTAATCCAGCCCAATCCAATCCACCCCACACCAAACCAATCCACCTCACCCCAATCCAATCCACCACAATACCTCCCCAGTCCACCCCACCCCACTCCAATCCAATCCACGCTCTCCAATTCAAAACAATCTGTCCCACTCCAATCGAAACAATCCACCCTACTCCAATCTTCCCCACTCTAATCCAATCCACCTCACCCCAGTCCAATCCACCTCACCCCAGCCCAATCCACCTCATCCCAGCCCAATCCACCTCACCCCAATCTATCCCAATACAGCCAAATCCAATCTACCTCACTCCAATCCACCCCACCCCAGTCCACCCCAGTCCACCCCACCCCACTCTACCCCAATCCAGTCCACCCCACTGCAGTTCAGTCTACCCCATTAAATCCAATTCATCTAGTCCACCCCACTCCAGTGCAATCAACCCCACTCCAATCCAATCCACCCCACTACCTCCATCCACTCCAAACCACTCCAACCCATTCCACCCTATTCCACTCCACTCCACGCCACTCTACACTGCTACAAGCCACTTTGCTCTGCGACGCTGCACTCTATGATACTGGACTCTACGACACTCTCTGCCACTGAACTCTACTCCCTTCTACTCAACTCAACAACACTCTATTCCACTGTACGACACTCTACTCCAGCAAATCTGGTCTACGACACTTTACTCCCCCACTCCACTTTAGGACACTCCACGCCACTTACTTTTAGCCATGGTGAACAGCAGCCACACTGGTGTACAACATGATAAAAACACATTGCCAAAGACAATAGCTCCTGTATAGGCGAGACCCATGGCCTTTGCCAATGCTAGGTTTTTAGGTCGCAGCCTACCTTGCTAAAGTCCTCTTGGGGACTTCCAGAAAGTTGACCTAAGAATGCCTTTCGCCCGTTCATTACCATTGGCTTTGTGGTTTGTAACTCACATTTTTTGGCTTTCTATTTCCTGGCTTTATTTGCTTTAGACTCTCCAGGTTCAGTTTGTTCCTCCCGTTGCCTAAACTTTGTTTACAGTGTTTTTCCACAAACTCCCTTCTTGTAAACAAGCCTTTAAATCTTGTTCCTATCTTTTCACATTTGCTGTGCATTCAAAGACCAAGGTCAAATGTCAGACGCTGTCTTCTAAGGGCGCTTGGCTACGTTTCTTTCTCCTACTTCAAAGTGACAGGATTTATGTGACAATCTTGCTGGATACTGGGGGTAGGAAAGAGGATTTTTCTAACACACTTTAAGATTTAAATGAACTGTGGAAGTATTTCAGAATTGGGAACACCAATGAAGCACATTTTTTGTTATTTCTGAAGTGTGTTGGAAACAAATACTTTAGTAGGATCAAAACAAATCATTACACTAGGCGATGACATTTTCACACATTTTTGTTTGTGCACTGTATAGTTTAATTAGGAAAACTGTGTATCTGGGCAAATGTAATGGTAATTTCAATTGAAAATGTGTTGTCTGTAATGGCAGTGCGCGACCATGCCATACATACTCCGCTCTACGCCTCTCCACTCTACACCCCTCCACATCACTGCACTCTGCTCTGCACCACTCCACTTTACAGCACTCTGTCGCTGCACTGTGCACCACTCTACACCACTGCACTTTATGCCACTTCATGCAACGCCTAGCTACTCTACCCTGTACAGCTCTACTCTATGCCAATGCACTCTTCCCCATTCTACCCTACACCACTGCACTCTTCTCCACTGCACTTTACACCACTCGAGTCTAGGCCACACCAATCTACTCTGAACAACTCCACTCTACATGACTGTACTCTACATCACTCTACAACACTGCACTCTACACCAGTGCACTCTACACCAATACACTCAAAGCCAATGCACTTTACCCTTTAACACTCAAATCTATGCCCCTGCACTCTACGCCAACCCACTGTATGCCACTCTAATCTACCCTGCACCACTGCACTCTGCACTACTTTACTATACGCCATTACACTCTATGCCACTCTACACAACTGCACTCTGCTCTGCACAACTCCACGCCACTTCACTCTACTCTGAAGCAACCTACTCTACGCCACTGCACTCTGAGCCACTCTACTCCGCGCCACTCCACTCAATGTCACTCTTCTCTTAACCACTGCACTGTACGCAGTGACACTCTGTCACTGCACTCTACTCTGCATAGCTGTACTCTACGCCACTGCTCTCTATGCCTCTCTACTCCACTGCACTCTGACACTCTATTCTGCAACACTGCGCTCTCCGCCTCTCCACTCTGCACTACTCCACTCTATGCTACTCCACTCTATGCTACTTCACTCTGCCACTCCACTCTATGACCCTATCATCTACTGTGCACCACTCTGCTACTCTACTCTGCACCACTCTGACACTGCACTCTATTCCACTCAACTCTACTCTGCGCCACTGCACTCTATGCCACTCGACCCTACTCTGCGCCACTCCCCTCTGCATCGCTCAACTCTACGCCACTCCACACCATTCTGCGCCACTCTGCACCAGTGCAGTCTGCAATGAACTGCTCTAATCTACGGCACTGCATTCTACGACGCTGCATTGTATGCTGCTGAATTCAATGTCACTGCACGCTATGCCACTATAATATGCAACCCTCTATGCCAATGCACTCCACAGCAGTCCACTCTACTCTATGCCACTCCAGTGTGTGCCACTCTATGCGACTCCACATTATGCTACTCCAATACACGACACTCTCTGCCACTCCAGCCTACAACACTCTACTCCACTCTTCGCCATTCCACTTTACGACACTCCACACAACTTTCCTCTATGCCACTAACTTTTAGCCACGCTGAACAGTAGCCATGTTGGTGTGCAACATGGCTAAAATGCATTGGCAAAGCCAGTAGCTCTTGCATAGGCGAGACCTATTGGCTTTGCCAATGCTTGTTTAATTACAGTATTTTTTTCATTGCCCTTTTGTCTCTCTTCAGTGAGGAGGTTCTGTCCAGAAGTCAGGAGTGAGCTGAAGGCTCTATTGTCCCCTCTTTGTTCTCCCCTAAGCCTGTCCCGGTGCCCCTACTGAGGGTTCTCCCGAAACCCCACTCTTACGAAGCCTGCGCTCATGTCATCGTCAAGGTAGAGAGGTTTACCTGCCCATTCCACGAAGATGTTTGAAGGCATCTTGAAAGCCGGAAGTTGGGAAGCTTGTTTGCTTTGTTCCCATTCCTGCGACTTTTTATCTCCCCTCCCTAAGGACTGCCTTCCCTCCTAGGTGTTATTTTGCACAGCAGCGCACCCCATAAAAAGAGGCAGCCCTGCAGAGTGATGGCGCACCTGCCAAAGCTTTTGGAGACTCGTGTGCCAGTGCACATCTGGCTCGCTGGTGAGCAATAACTGCGGAAAGGTCCCCAAAGAGCAGTTGCCGTGCTTCGTTAAAATGGGAATGCGCCCTTTGTGCGACTAACATCTCATTACAGAGCCGAGCTGGCTGGGTACCAGACAATTAGCTGCAGACTTTTGCTCCTGACTACAGCACCATGTGCAGCGACACACTGGTGTTCCCGTCGCAGTACTCAAGTATCAAACAGCACGACCTTGTCCTCAGAGCGCCATTTTCAACAAGGTGATCGTAGAGCAAGGGATTCCATCGATGGAAGCTGGGCAGACAATGACTCGTAATGATTGAAGTATACAACAGAAATAGCAACAGTGAGAGGCGAACCTTGGACCTTGAGTGTTTCAGGCGAAATAAGGTCCAACACTTTACTTAGCGTTTGTTCTGATTGGCCGGTACAGTGTGCGGGTGTGGTTTTGCATACTCATGTCTTATCAGCAGTGCACTTATTAATGAGTAAAGGATATTGAATCAGTTCTATTTCAAAACTTTATTCGGGAGCTTTTTTAGCAACCATAAAAGTAATATATAGAATTATAATATTTTGAATCAAATCTTATTGCGCACATCAAAGAAGAGTTGTCCCTTGAAGCTTACTGTAAATAATAGGCATCCTTGTCCCTGACTCTGTGTTAATAATTTGAAGGAGCTCAACAGCTTTGCAAGTGTTTGTGGGCTCTACCAGGGTTCACTCTTGTGATCAACTCAGTGTCTGCAGTGAGTGCACAGACAACTGAGCTACCTTGATTATTCCTCATTATTGCCTCTCCTGCTTTATCCACTTCTAGGCAAATGCCTCATTAATCACTCCATGCTTAAGCACAGAGGCAGGTTCATCGCAACATAGTTCGAGCACATCTCCAGGTGCCATGCATGACACCAAAATGCTTTGCACATAAACTAGGCTGCACTCACTCTACCAGCCATGTACAACATACTGATCAGCCTCTTACATGAACACCCAGAAAGCGCTTTGTGCAGTCATTACAGAAGAGGAACCTGCCATACAAATGCAGCAGTAAGATACACTTCAGTGCAATACAATACCTGGCTTGAGCAATAACTCTGTGCTTCCAGGTCCCTTCATTTGCTAAATTGGTGGCTCGACTGGTCTTCTGTTGGCCCTCTCTTTTAAAGCTCCATTTTTCATTAGGTCTCAATATCATTTTGACAAGGATGGACAGGATCCACCTTGAATCAGGAATGTCCCATTATTTCATTTGTCTGAATTCAGCATTCCTACTCATCTGAACTACAGCTTCATATTTCTCAGACGCACAGGATCACTTTGGAGTAGGATGTGATATTCCTTTGTCCTCTGGTGCATTCTAGGTGTATTGTATTTTCCCACCTTAAATGTACCATGGTGATAAAACGGCTGCAATAAATGCATGTATTGTATCGAGGAGTAAAAATATATAAAGACACGCCTACCATAACTCAGCTTATGAAGCTGAATGCATTTTATAAATCTCAGAATTCTTTATGTAAGTTAAGATATTTCAGAGCCTCTCGGGAGATCTTCCAACTGCCCCTCGTGCTTGCCCAAAGCCTGTAAACTTCTCACTGTCCTAAGTGCCAAATTGTATTACTTTTTTCATGATGAGTTTGTGGATACTGTAATGAGGCAAGTAGAATACACTGGGAGTGCCATTAACTTAGCCCCATGAAACCTGTTGGAGTGCGTACACTCTGTAGATATATTTTAATTTCCCACAGAGAGCCAACGTTCATTTCTTCAAAGTTGTCTTCGAGTAGTTAGCACGCTTTACCATTATTCCATGCATTGACAATGAGGATCAAGACACCAAGGTTTGAGACCAAAGCTGAAAAGTGTCCCTAAAACTGCATGTCCTTTTTGGGAATGATCTCTAGATCCAGCGGCCTTGTAGTAATGTTTAAGAGGATGTAATATGCCATTCATGTAGCTGCTTTGCAAGTTTCTTTCAGTGTAGTGTTCCACATGATACCTTGAGGAAGAGCCATGACTCTTGTAGCATGTGCTGCAGGAAGACGAGGAAGTGGGCAAATATTGTTTCCAGTAGCTGAACCTATTACAAGTTACAATTTTTCTGGCTACTGCACTTATCTGCTGTGATTGTGTTCAGTCAATATGCAAGAGCCCTCTTGGCATTCAGGGCATGGGGAAACTATGGTTTTCAACACTATTTCCAATTTGTACTTCAAAAGCACAAAGTGCTTAGTTAAGAACACAAACAACTTTTGTACTCCTTCGGCTAAGACGTCATTTATATTGGATGCACTGGTTCCCTACTAAAGAGCACTAAAAAACCTTTCACCAGCTTCCAGACAGTATTCAGTATAGAATTATGTGAACTATGCACAAGGACTACCAGCACAGTGAAGTCACACAGCAAACCTACCAGAGTACTCGACTACGTAAACTCAAGTTATATCCACAATCAGAATTAATTCAGTAGAGAACAGGGCGAAGGGCAGATTCCATGGAGTTTGAAAGATTATAAAATTCATATCTTTATTTAAGGAAACCCCTGATTACAAAACTGTTCCTGGAGGTTGGTAAACTGCCTCTCATAATGCCAGAGAACACTTGGTTACATGCAAAAGAAAGGCCATGCTTACCCTGGAGACAAATACCAAGGTCTTTCAGCGAGTTGAGGATCCATCTCAACCGAGTGACACCCGGTAAATTTCAGGAGGCTGTGCTGCTGCATTTTCATGGGATGGATTATGCAGCCTTCTGTGGTTGGTACAGGGAGCTGTGAATGCTCTTATGCCACATGAGTCTTTTGACTAGGTATTCCACCTGCAGCAGTAGTGGCAAGTCGTTTCTAAGGGGGTTGTGCTGGGGCTCTTCTGAATAAAATTGCATTAGAAAACCATCACCTGTCATGTGATCTTTCCCAGACAAAGTTAGAAAGTTAGGTTGGGACACCAAACTGCATCGCGTCTAATAAACAATCATGAGTGAGCAGTGATATTTAGGCTGAAATCCTTCATGCAGCAGTCGTAGAAGACACATTTGGAACCCCGCTTTCCAATGTTATCCATAACCTTCAACTTCTGAACCATGATCAGGCGCTTAGAAATCAGTCAATGCCAGGTTTGAAATGAATGCTGCTTCTGACTGATGTCCTGTTATGCAAATCTTGATTTGAGTGGACACTGTAGTTTCTGCTCGAATTGGGATAGTGAGATGTGTGGAAAACCCTGCTCAGTCACGAAACTCTGAGTACAAACAGTAACTTCAATAACGTGATTGACCAGCGAAATACTTGCTTTTATGAAAAAAGTAGTGTTTTGATATAAGCACACAAAGAATAGAGGCAGTGCACTAAATAATATCCACAGTCTCTCAAGGTCGGCCAAGGCGGTATCCCAAAGGTCCCTTTCTAGTGAGGCTTCTTATTCTCCATTTGATAAGGGAAGCGACATTCAGATGTGACCCACACTACTCCGTACGCAGCAAAGTTTAGCCTTAAGAGTAAATTTCAGATTTGCTAAGTTCATGCAAGTCCACAACAGGCCCGCTGGCCTTGATACAATCTTACCTGACCTGATGGCAGCAGACAAGTTCAGGAGTACTGGGCATGCCTCTGCTGGCTCTGGCCTCCCGATGCTACGGGTCTGCAGCCTTTCATGGCCTTTCCCCGATGATGCGTCAGGCCTCCTTTGTCTCTAGACAGCCCACATCAGTATCGGACGTTCTCCTCTGTAGCGCCTCACAATTGGTTAGTGTTTCTGCCCGCTGCCTGTGCATGATGATCCAGGGCTCCAGCCCTGCCTCCTTTGAAGCTTGCTCCAGGCACATAGTGATTGCCTCTTTCCTCTTTTCAACAGTTTTTGGCCCTTACTTCATAGTGGCCCCCTACTGGCGTACAAGGGTTGCTGTCTGCCTCTGCACAAGGGTAGCAGCCCTTACTTCATGGTGGCCCCCACCAGGCACACAGGGTTGCTGGCTGATTCTGCCCAAGGGTGATGGCCCTTGCTTCATGGTGTCCCCCATCTGGCACACAGGGGTCACCAACTGGTTCTGCACAACAGAGGCAAGCCTTACTTCTCAGTGGCCCCATCCTGGCAAACTGGGGTCATTGACTTTGTCCATGCAGCAGGCTCGATTAGACTGGTCATCTCACACTTTGATCACAGGGAGAGGCTTCAATTCTGACTGACCCAAAACATGGGCCAAGGGAGTAACGGGGGATCTCACATGGCTATCAGCCTCTACTGAAATATGCCACATAAGGATTCACAGGCCTAAGCCTTCCTCTCTATCAAGATTCCCTGTTATTTCCAACCTTAACCGACCCACCATCTCCTGGACAACAAGCCCAGGCAACAGTGACCAGTAACTGTTGCAGGAATCAGAGAGCACATATTTTGCTTCGCTCCCATTCCTTTATTGATATTGAATAGTTTTATATAGTGCGCGAGTGCCCGAGGTCGTCTTGGTGGTGGTATCTGCTAAAAATAAGCACTGAGACAAAAGCATATGACAGAACATATCACCGGGGACAAGAAAACAGCCAAGTCTTAAGGTGTTTCCTAAAACCGGACAGGTTGGATTGACTTCTGAGATGTGCTGGTAGATTGTTCCAAATTTGGCACGTGGTGTGGATAAATCTTCTGCCACCCCATGTCAATCTCTTAATTTTAGGAACGTTGACTCCTCTGGAGTCTGGGAATATACCAGGAGAACTTCCTCTTTAGGTAGTCGGGGCCTCTGCCCGTGCAGAGCCTTTTGTGTGAAACAAGGTGCCTTCAAAGCAGTTCTATTCTTTACAGGGAGCAGGTGACGCTCCACCAAAACCTTTGAAACAGACTTGTGCTTGGGGACTCTCCTAAGGAGTCGGGCTGCTGCATTCTGCAGAGTCTGGAGTTTCTATAATGATAGTTGATGAATGCCTGTATATAATTACAATAATCAAGCCTGTACTAGACCAGCGCTGTGACCACCGATTCCTGTAGATCATATGGTATGAAGGGAAGAACTTTTGTTAAAGTGCGCAACAAAAAGAGATTCCTTCAGTGTATGCTCCCGTCCCAGCCATCAGGAATGTCAGCAATGCACATCTTCTGTCTGAGGCATGTAGTCCTCACCTCTCCAGGCCCCGTATCTCAAAAATGGAACCCACTGGCCTCCATGTTATGCACCATACACAGGCACACAAACATCCAAGCACGCGCACACAAATATCACAAGCTGTCCGGCACTACACATGGAATGTTACATGAGTGAGTCAGTAGGCACGATTCCAGTGACACAGGTAAAAAAAAGCCTGTTCACACTACTGATCGCTAGTAAACACAAATTGGGTATGCTGACACCACTGTGTTTGTGTCACTTAACTTCCGGTTAGGACAGCAGCCCTCTACCATCACGACGGTAGCGCTTGATGCCCCCTTCCCTGACTAACAAGAACACATTGCTATGAGACAGGCCTAGGTCTTGATGCACACACATGATCTATGTTCACCCGTGACCAAAAATCATTACAAGGTGTACATATATCCATGCAGTTGGGGCTCTCATGGCAGGAGGGCAATTTTGTCAACATTCACGGGGACTTTTTCTGTTTCTAACAGTGCCGCTTTACTGCACTAATTGACTGGAGCACTCATAATGAGGGCCAAAATGTGCAAACATGTTTAGATGCGAGTAGATGTTAGCAACAGTAGTTAGCTCTTTAAAGATTCTGGAAGTTGCCAAAATTAAGCAAATGCCAATTGATCAATAAATAATAAACTGTTTAACTTTCAGAATTGTGCAGTTAAATAAAAGACGTTCACAATTTGCATCAAGCTGCTTTCTTTCTAAATGCTAGTACAACAGTTTCTATTGCAAAATTACCTTTAAGGTTTTCCAGAACTGAAGATTTGAGAAAGTAAAAAGATAACTCTTAGCACTTGAGTTTTCTATAGCAAATTATTTCATACTTTTGATGTTTAAAAAGTTTATTTAGTGTGAATAGAATTTTTATTATTTGACTTTCTCTACAGTCCATCTGTTTTTGCTGGAAAAGACAACTTGTAAAAGTGTGAATTGTCTTGCTGCCAAGTCTGATCCAACCCGTACATATTTGTTCTTTCAAATTGTATAATTTTCAGTTTAATGTTATCCAAAAAATATGCCACTGTGTCTCCCTTTTCTGTGCTTGAATAACTTGGGCATCAAGGAATTTTAGGCAAAGATTTTTAGATGATCATTCCTAAAACAGTTTTTGCACACCTCTGGTTAGTAGTGCATTTGTGAGTACTTTCAATGAAAACCTCAAATTGGGTAAGTCTTCAGGAATGTAAAGCAACCATATCATATCATTTTATTACTAAACTGCTTCTTTCTAATGAATTAGGTTTTAGCAGTAGGGTGGATAAGACTATAAGACTATGTGGACAGTGTTACCTGCTTGGAAGTGATATCATGGAAAAGTGGGATCATTATGCTTATTGTAAAACACAGCAATATAAAAAGAGTTCCCTTTGAAGAGACAATGAGAGAAGGTGGGTTCTAGAACATCTCCTGATGGGCGATGAAACTCTATATGCAATAAATATTTCATGGTCTACTTCAGTCTCTCCCACCCTCAAAATAGGAGTAACTTAATAATTTGGATCTTTTGTTAAGTGTCCTACAACATGTCACCTGACTACATGGGCAACCCATGAGCAATATCTCTGTTAATATTAGGAAAACGTGTTGGGTTGATAGAGAATTCTTTGCTATTGATAGCTTCTAAAGGTAGTGTGTATCATTGTATGGGTACAGCGTATAATTTTTTTACTGGCAATGATAACGTTACTCCACACTGCAGACATACACATTCAGGGCTTGTGCAGGATGTAGACCTCTCCAGATATGTAACTCTGGCTGAGCTTAGGGACAGTCTAGCGCCACCTGCTGGTGATGTCCTAGTACTACACCTGTTATTTCGTCCTGGAAATGCCATTGTGCATTTTTTGGAGCGACATGATACATAACAGAAGGGGTGGGAATCCTTTTACAGATGGAACCTGGGTCAATACTTTCTATTCGTGTCATAGTTTTAGTTCTGTAGCATGTTCCGTAGACGCAGAAATAAACAGTCCATCTCAAACTTGCACTGATGGCGCAACTATAGGATAAGGTAATTATGGACACAAACAATGATGCCCAGCGTTGTCGTTGTACTTGTCTCTTCGTTCTTGTTTTTTTAAGAAAAACTGTTAATATTGTTGTTTTTTTCTTTTCTTACCCCTTCTTCTTAATTCCGCCACAGTCTGTCAGAAACTACACCAAGTGCCATGTGAGAAACGAGCAGGTTTGCAGTAAGCTCACCAGCTGTAAAACGTGCTCCCTGAACTTGAACTGCCAGTGGGACCAGCGCCAGCAGGAATGCCAGGCTCTGCCAGGTAAGTTCTCGCAAGCCAGTCACATTTTGTGTGAGCTGGGCCAACTGACATGGTTAGTTTAGCTCGACCGGGGAACAGGGAATTACAGCATTGAAGTAGTGTGTGTTAAGTATACCCACACGTTTGACAGAGGTATGTTATAAAATCCAGTACTATTACCTCTACTACAAAAAACATTGAGTCAAAAACATAGAGTTAAACAGCATGTAAAATGCAGTTTAATAAAAAAAACATAAAACGTTGAGTCTTCATGAAATTCTATAAACCTGTTAAAATGGAAGAAATTCGTGGCAAAATAATACTCAACTCGCTTCCTAGTTGAAATGTTTTGCTGTTTAGTTTAGTCTGCCGAACTACATCACCTTTCAGCAGAGCAACATTAATCACTCCAATAAACCATACCATCCATTCCGACCATGTCTTATGACTCAGGCCCCTTTCAATAAAGTCCTGGTTGCCGTTAATGTTTGTTTATGACTTTATTTGTGCACCCACTGTTTTTAGATACAGAGAGGCTGATTAAAAATAAAGAAGTCATCGTTCTTCACTCACAGACTTCCACCCACACATGGTTGTTGAGTTACAACATTTGGCTTGTCACAAAGCTATCCAGAAGCAAGCCAGGAACCCTGTGCGAGCCGCGGGTTTCCAGGCGCACTCCAGGAAGGAAACCCTTTATAGGTTTTCTTGTTCGTGAAACCTAAAAAGAAGTCACCTCAGTGCTAGGGTGGGTGGGCCAATACTTTGCCAATATTATTTTTACTGTTCTTTATTTTTTAGTAATTTTTTCCAGTCTTTGTTGTATGTATCAAATATGTAATCAGATTACAGTAATTCAAAGCCTTTAAAAAAATTCTTTGCACCAGCAGGAATCGTATTGTCTTGACACGTGTTAAAACTAAAAGTATTTCTGTATCCGCTCTAAATAGGCCTGCCTGCTAGCAAGACCCATGCTGTCCTATTAAAATTATATGAGGTGGTTAACTCATCTTTTAATTTGTATTGCAAGCATATGGTTTCCACATTTAGGCAGAGGCATGTTTTTTGTTCTGCCTATGCTTGCAGTCTTAAAAAATAATAACTATTGCACCTGTTTGTAATTACTAGATGCATGGTGCTAACAATGCTTGTTTTGTTGGTTGTCATCTGTGTCAGGATTTGGTGAAAACAAATAAATGTTGTGGAGGTATTTGTGGGTGGATGATGGAGGATTTCCTCAAAATACAGGTTACCAAATTTGCTGTTTAGGTTACAGAGTATAATGGTACAGCTGTGGCGAACGTGCCATCAGCCGCGTTGTGAAGCTACATAGGTATATTGATACTTTTCACAGAAAACTGCTGATTTGTTGTTTTTGTGGGCTTGCTGCTGTCTTTTAGCAATAAAAGATTTAAGGATGATACCTACCTACAGTCTAAATGTTCACTTTTACACCGAATTCACTGCCAGCATATAATACATTTCTAAAGCGAGTCCTAGAGCCCTGGGTTCCGCCTCTTTAAATGTTTTACCCGGACTTTGGTACCAGCATTCTTCGTTACTGAGGATTTTTGAGTGGAGCGAATCCAGTTATAATAATGAGTACAAATAATTCAATTCCTTCTGAGCTGCCGGAGGAGGCCTGACCAGGACAGTTTTGGGGAGCCTTGGTATGGCTCTGTGAGGAAGGCTGCGGTGCCGCTGCATGTGCTGTTAGGCCTGATGACACAGGAGAGATAGACCATTAGCAGAGCTACAAATTTGCAACAGGGTGTATACATTTGAATTATTGGTCGCTGCTTGTCAAATCTGTGTGATGCAAGTCAAATTGCTCTACCCTCCTGTTCCTTGGTTTCTTAATAATTTCCAGAGATTCTACAGGCGATTCAATGTGCAGTTGTGCAGCATAAGAGAACTAAATGCATCCAGTGCACTCTATCCATGTGCAATCTTGTTCGGCTATGAGCTTCTCATCAATTTAACTAACTTTTTTATTTCATATTTAGTTTGCATGGTTGTATAAATATGCTAAATTGTGCATTCATCCCTTCTTTGCTGTGCGCAAGAAATCAAATAACATGAGACATTATTAAGTCTGTACGCAATCAACTTCAGTTCAAGGTACTGTCAACACTGAGTAGTCAGCTAAAAGTTAAGATATTTGTCTCCCTCCTGTACTAACTTGTTCCGGATTTCTCTAACCGCCTGCCTCTGAAGAGCGTCCACATTATTTTGTATGGGCTCTAGAAGGCCGTGGACCTGCAGAAGGCATGATAAAGGGGCTCTTTTGTCATAAGAACTTCTTATCCTGCAAGCACGATTTACCTACAGATGACATTGAAGTCTTTGCCTCCTCAAAGGTTTTGGTTAGAATTTTATGCCAGTGGAATCATTGTCCACATCTTCACCCCCTGAACTCTAGCACAGTTCTTCAGTAGCTTCTCTGGCTCCACTTGCTCTTGAGGTCTGCACTTTCAGTCCTCTGTTTATTAGTGCCAGGCACAGCAACCGGGCAATAGTTCCAGCTCTACATCCTCAAGAGGGTAACCTGCCCAAAGACCCGCACCCCACACTCCTGTCTCACCATGGAATCCTTTCTTTCATAGTGGCATTAGTGATTAACAGTGGTCCCCATTGTTTGGTTCGTTAATATTAAAATATTTACCATATATACGAGGCAACAGAATGTGTACTAAAGACAAAAATGTTATTACGCACAGACACACAACTAAGTGGGCTTTTCCCCACCAGCAATAACGCCTAATTTTAATTGTCCTGTCTTTCTTGTGATCATGAAAGTTCTTGCCTGAAGGAACCTCTGCCTTGTTCTGCAGCTCACTTGTGTGGGGAAGGTTGGAGTCACATTGGAGATGCCTGCTTACGTGTCAACTCAAGCCGTGAGACCTATGACAACGCAAAACTTTACTGCATCACTTTAAGTGGAAACCTGGCTTCCCTCACGACCACCAAGGAAGTGGACTTTGTTCTGGATGAGATCCAGAAGTACACTGTTCAGGTAACTGAGACGAGCAATGTTGTTGCTGTTACATTGGTTTGAAATGTGACGTTTGTTTCCCCTCCTCCTGAAGTGTTTTAGCCCGGTGCATTGATGGTATGCTCTCTTTATTTGGTACTGTTATACAACTGTAGTAAACGTTATGTGCAAAGCATGGACATTGTTATATTCAAATCCAGTAGCGACTGTCTTTCAAATTCTTCATGGCCGTCTCAATATATAACTTTATAGTTCTATCCCAGAGATCTTCATCATAAAACTTCATTCTACACCCTGGTGGCTTACTGATGAATGAACAACACATATTTGCTTAGCTCTGGCCTAAGTTGCCAGATACACGTTTTTGGTGAAGATGATTCATGTGTTCTTCTAGGGATGGTCTTCGTGATTGAAGGAAATACTGCAAGAGTGTATTAGGTTACCAGAGATTATTTTGGAGGGTGGTTTGTATTGCGTAGAGCATTCTGTGGGGGTAACCACAGCTCCCTAGAGACAAGTTGAGAGTGATCTGAACTACAGTTGAGGCAAGGTTTGGGCTGTGGGCTGAATAATAGTGTGTGTTTGTGTGTATATGGGTTCTTGGAGAGTAAAAGGGGTTGTTGATATTGATCGAAGTGCCCTGCTTTGTGAGTCTTTTAGAATGTCCTAGGATTTGTGCGAGTGTGAGCTGTATTATTAGAGTTGATTTATGAGTGAATTAAGGGGCACAGTATGTTTTGGGCTTCTTATAAAGAGCTGCTAGAATAATATGGACTGTCAGTGGCCATCTATGCCAGCTATCACTGACTTTCAGAAAGTATGCAATATATGTGAATAGAAATATCAGTTGAACCGACTGCTACTGACCATAGCTTATTGTTGATATACCGAGATCAATAACGAATTACCAAGATAAATCCAAACCATCACAAGAATGAAAATATATTTTGAAAAGTAAAAAAACAAACAAAGTAGCAATGTAATAGGATAAAACGTGGAAGTTAATTGCTGATGCTTACTCATTCTGATTGCTTTGATGAGCTATTCAGAGGAAACAATGGGTTGGCATGATGCCCAGAATGACTGCCAGTGGTTTAGACTATTTGCAAACATTACTCCCATCTTTTGTGTGTTTGATGAGATAATCAGAATCCACAAACCAGGCTCCATGAATGCAAAATAATACAAGATGCTAGTACTTCAAAATACATTGTCTACAGTCCAAAACGTAGATCTTTGGATCCAAAAACGTGTATCTTATTGCAGTTGGGCTGTCACTAAAGGGATAGAACAATAAATACATCCTCGTGCAAGTGAAAAGGGCCCTGCTCACTCACCTTCCAATGCTTATTGCAAGTTACATCTGAGCCCAGCGAGGACATTCCTATGTTTTGATTTGAGGGAAACCGAACAATACGGCTTTATCATTAGAGAACGCTTCAAAAGAAGATATCTTACTTGGATTGGCTAAAAAAGGCTATATCCTCAGTGGCTTATTTTTAAGCTGCCCTGAAACTTGTCCCCTATAATGTCTTGAACCCGACATAACTGTGGTAGGGAACAATGTCTTCAAACCCAGTAATTTGTGATCGACATCCATATAAACTCTCCAAGGGATGTATATCAACATATGAGAGTAGAGTAAATATTTTTGAACAGCCAGTGAGGAAAGCTTAGTTGGCCAAACTGTTCGATGGGTGCTTCTAAAGCGTTACATTACATCTGGCTAATTTAATACCGGGTGGACCAGGTCGGAGGCATGTGTCTCTGGTATGTCTAGTGTAATTTTGTATTTGCTATGGCTTGAAACACCAAGATGTTGGCAGTTATGTGTGCCACACCAATCGCTAGCATGTCGGTCTTGGGCAACAGATTGTCCCATGACAACTTTAACAATTAATGAAACCAAATATCCTGATTGCACCTTTGTGAAGGAGGGAGCACTCCCTGATGGTCCCCTGAATAATATTGCTTGAAAATCTGAAGGCAAGATAGAGATAGTCCAAACAATCAACTCTTAAATTAGGAATTCCCAGGCAAAAAACACTCGGCACTCTTGCTGAGAAGCAGATCCCCCTGGGTTTGTTAGACAGAGTGGGTGAAATTGCAAGGACATAAACGTGCAGAAGAAATGGCAGAAGGGGCAGCTTTTCCTCATTCCACAAGAACTTGAAAAGGGATAAATAACTTCTCCACTATTTTCCAAACCTTACAGTGGCCATGGTATTTAAACTAAAGGTGAATTTGAGGGCAATAAAAAAGGATCAAGATTTTTGTCTGTAAAATCAGCCCATAAGTACCTTTAGTCAAGGATAATAAAAGCTAGAATGTGTTAGTTAACTTAATATTCATTAACCAGACTGAAAAGAGTAAAAACACAGTGATCAATGCTACTGAATTCCTCAGTTAAACTGAAACGAATATTCCAGATAATGAATCTTCCATGACCAAGTCCATCAGATGAGTTGATAGTATTTTCCTAAACGTTTTAGCTAAAGAATCAATGAGAGAAATTTGGCAGCAGCGTGGTGTGTTGGTTTTTCATGCTATGGCACAAAATGATGCTTACCCATGTTCCATGTATACAATGTCTTTGCCTCATGCAGGGCCCCAACAACGCATCGTTACCCCAACAGTACACGAGCTGCAGAAGTTTTTGCTATTCCATGGGTGGGCCTCCGTTGTGGGATTATGCTGTTACAGAGGGGCCTGAACTAAGAAATACCTTTTACGAAGAAAAAAAAGCGTCAGAACGTTTACGCCAAAAACAGCATTATTTTTAGTTTGCTACAATGAAAATCAAAAGTCTTGTATAAAATATTTTCTTCAAGATTACTTAAAATAGAAACATTTAAATAAAGGGACTGAAGCTGCCACTATTGGGTCGGGTAAAGTTAGTGTAAGCCATATGATTAGGGGAAATCCTTAGGTTAATGTATTGGTTTAGGAATAGGTTTATTATTAGTATTAGGGTTAGTTTTAGAGTACTTTTTGAAGAAGGCAGATGACCTGCATTTTCTATGTTAAGAAATATGTGGTTGTAGCCTCTATTAGATGTCCTTCCAATGCTAACGCAATAACATTTTTAAGGTTTCTCTATGATGGTTTGTTTGTAAATTGATTTGTCTGCACATTCATTTTTCTGCAACAGTATTTGTGTTAAGTAGTTTTTCAGCGAAAGTATTTTCCATTTAAAGGCATACTATGCAGTGGCATGGTCTCCGATCTGTCTTCTTGGCAATGGGTGTTATTACAACTTATGAGCAACAAGCGGGAAGCTGGGTTGTGGTCAGCGGTGATAAGTATCCTCTGAACTGTAAATGCATGAGAGACGTTAGCTGAAAAGGCATCAGGGCCAGGGGCTTTTACAACCATGACAACAGTCTACATTTGTGGAAATTTGGTTCTGCTAATTTCAGGTTCTTGGGAAAGAATCAACATGTTCATTTTCCACCAGAACAAACTTCAAGGAGGCTGTGACAGAGAGAGAGAGAGAGAGAGAGAGTTCAAGGAGGCTCTGACACAGAGAGAGAGAGAGAACAATTTCTTATATTCACGTTACAAGTTGAAAGGTGGCACAGTTGCACTGAGGGTCTTTAGGCCTGTGAGGGCCCACGTAGAGGTCTAATAGGAGTTTGCTCGCTATAAGTCTCAGCGGCGTCAATGGCCAGGAATGGAGGAATAAGGAGTTTTTTTTAATTTTTGTAAATATATCTTTATTAACCTTTTTTGAACATACAGGTTATACACATATCAACATTTAGGATGGCAGGGGTATATCACATCCAGTGGGCGCCCTTCAAATCTCGTAAGATATACACAATATACAACACCAGTGCGATACAACCTTTTCCTCAGGCGTCCCTACCTCCTGCTCCACTTGTATACAGCTACTATATAAGCCGCCGTCATGAACATCCCTGAAGACCCCTGTCATGGCCACCCCCCCCCGAACCCCGACTCAAAGAAACTGCCCCCCCTATTCCCCACCCACCCCCTACCTTAACAAAACTACCCCCCACCCCCCCATCCATGTCTGATAAGTACTCCGTGTAACATACCTGACGGGCATGTCTGTTGCCCCACTAATACAACCATACTACCCTGCCTCTCCCATCCCTGCACTGCCTTCCACCTCCCTCCCTGAATGTGTACTACCCTCGGTCATGTCGCCAACCATTCCATCCATATCTATATTGCTCAGCTCTGCCACCATCGCCCTCCAGGCCCGGGCATCTTCTTCTAACCTCTCATCCCGTCTAGTCTGCTGCATTCGGATCACCTCTGCTGTCGCCCACTCCTGCATATCCCGCACCCACTGTCGCACACTGGGTGGACGAGGACTCATCCATGATATGGCAATCCGTCTCTTTGCGAGTACCAACCCTAAAAGGACCAGCTTCCGACTGAGATTCTTCTTCTTGGGGCGCGGTAGCAACCCCAGCAGGACCACCCGTATCTCCCCAGCTATTTCCCAACCTGTTGCTCCCCTTAGTGCCTCAAGAACTGTCGCCCCGTACCCCTGCAACTCAGAGAACGACCAGGCTATGTGGTTGAACTCGGCATCTGCTTCTCCACAGCGTGGACACTGCCCCGATCGCTCCGGGTAAATCCTATGTAACACCCTTGGAGTCAAGAATGTTTGATGTACATAATTAAATTGGATTAGTTCAAATTGCGTGTTTGCACTCACCTGCTTAACCCCCTCATGAATCTTAGCCCAGTCCCTGTCGCTAACACTGTCCCCTGTCAGCGCCTCCTACTTCCCCTGGATCGGCAGCTCCCCCTGTACGCAATCGTCTCGGATCGCCCAGTATAAATGCAATATCAATCTCCTGCCTGTAGCCATGATTAGTAGAGTCTGTAGCGTCCGGGAGACCGCGGGTTCATCCGGGAACAAAGGCCAAAGATCTCTTGCCACCTGTGCAATCTTTTCATATTGCAAGAATTGCCCTGGACCCAATTCAAACATTTCCCCAGCCTGCTCACGGGTAATGTATCGCGCATTATCATACAAGTCGCCCATAGTCCGACAGCCTCCCTCCTGCCATCTCCGCACCGACATTGATGCGGCAATCTGCCGAAACGGCCGGACCACCCACAAGGGCATGTCTGGTGCATACGGAGCCCTCTTCAATACTTTTCTGACCATCACCTCCCACAGCTCCGCCACATGCCGCACTATATAAGGGCATGTCGGAGGCACCCCCTTCCCCATCATCAATAACTCGGGTAGCTCCCTCTCTCCGAAAGACCCCGCCAGCAGGGTATTTTCCCGGTTGTCAGCCCCGTCTAACCAATGAACTGCGTGCTGAAGCTGCGTGGCGATATAATAATACTCCAGACATGGGACCTCCAACCCCCCAGCCTGCCATGTACGCTGCAGAGTGGCCAGACTGACTCGTTTGCGTTTCGACCCCCACAGCAAGTCTACGAGAAGTTTGTCTAGTTCAACAAAGAAGGACCGGGGGATCCGATAGGAGTGCTGCATCGCGTATAGGCATCGGGGTAGGACCACCATTTTTGTCAACGCTATCTTTCCCATCAGGGATAATGGCAGCTCCCGCCAAAAAAGTACTGAACCTCTCAGACCTTCCACCACCCTGCCTATATTATGTGTCAGAAAGTGTTCCGCCGTATCCACCAGCAGCACCCCCAAATATCGTGTTGCGGACCGAACCCATGGGAGACCCACCTCAGGCAAATCCTCGTCTATTTGTAAGGCCAATCGTCCCAATGGGACCAACTTAGATTTCCCCTGGTTAATCCGCAAGCCCGACACAATCCCGAACCTGTCCAGAACACTCAAAAGCACCGGCACTGCCAGTCCGGGGTCCCTGACATATACCAGGGTGTCATCCGCGTACATGGACACCACATGATTAGACTCGCCAACCCTGATCCCAAATGTTGCCATCCTTACTCGGAGGTCCACCGCTAGGGGCTCCATCGCCATCGCAAACAGCAGTGGCGATAGCGGGCATCCCTGCCTGGTGCCCCTGTGTAATCGAAGGGCCCGAGACACCAGTCGCCCCACTCTGATCCTAGCGCAAGGCGCCGAATACAGCAACTGTATCCATTGTAAATACCAGTCTCCCACACCCACAGCCCGCAGAACCTCCCAGAGATAAGACCACCCCACAGAATCGAACGCCTGTTCGATATCAAGTAGTACTAACGCACAGTCCTCCTGTTGGGGAACAGGCGAATGCCAAACATGAGATAGGCGTCTAAGATTCATGGCCGTATTGCGCTGAGGAATAAACCCCGTCTGATCGGAGTGAACAAGCTGTCTCAAATATGGCTGCAATCGTGCGGCCATGACCCCGCTAAGGATCTTCATATACAGATTGAGAAGGGAAATGGGCCTATATGACCCCGGAATTTGATCATCCTTATCCGCCTTAAGAATCATCACCACCACCGCCTCATTCATGGATGGTGGGAGTGCCCGCAACCCAAAGGCTTCGTTATATACCTCGAGGAGATAATCCGCCAAAACATGCGCATATTTCTTATAAAATTCGGCGGGTAGGCCGTCCCCCCCGGGACTTTTGCCAGGTTTTAGAGACTTAATCCCACCCATAATTTCTTCCTTTGAGAGTGGCGCATCCAGCAGCTCCTGGATCTCATCCTCCAGGCAGGGAAGCCCTAACGTATGTAGGAAATCTCCCGGATCCTCCCGTGTGGGATCCCGGCGCCTCGCATAGACTCCGGCCATATGATCCGCCAGGGTGTCCAGAATACCTTGCTGGCTATAGACCATGTGCCCCTCCGCAGTCCCCATCTGCACAATCGCTGAGGGCTGCGTCTCCGCACGTATCAACCTTGCCAACAGCGCCCCGGAACGATCCCCCTCCGCATGCAGACGTTGTCGGTATGCGGTATAGTGGAACTTCTCCAGGCGGCACAGTATTGTCAGAAATTCCTCCCGCTTCTCCCGCCATTCATTCCAACGATGCGGTTCTGACGGCAACACCCCCTCCAGATCCGCCAATCGCCGCGCGGCGATCTGCACATCCCTCTCCAATTGCTTCCAAATGCCATAAGTCGTGCTGAGGCAAACCCCCCGCACCACCACCTTCATTGCTTCCCATTCCATTCCCCTTGACGACGCTGAGCCCCAATTAGCACTAAAATAAGACGTAAGTTCCTCCTCCAGCTTCCGAGCGAAGGGCGGGTCCATAAGCGCCTCTGCCTGGAGTCGCCATGTGGGAGTCTGTGCTCTGGGCCGAGACACACTCAGTGTCGCCAGAACGGGGAGTGGTCCGAAATATGCCTCGGAAGGTACGTTACCTCCACCACCCGGGGCGTCAGAGTCTGCGATACTAAAAACAGGTCCAGCCTACTATGCGTGCTGGATGCCGGTGTGTAACAGGAGAACACCCGCGACGTCGGATGCCGAGTCCGCCATACATCGATCAGGCCCATCTCCCTCATCACATCCATCAGAGCCCCAGTCATACCTGGTTTGGTGCCCGCTCGGGGAGGCTCCCGGTCCAATATCCCATCTAGGACGCAGTTTACGTCCCCTAAGAATATCACCTCTCCTCCCACATATGGGGTCGCCACCCTCATTACATCATAAAAATAGGCGGATAAGTCTACGTTGGGGGCATACAAGTTTATCAGGCATACCTCCCGGCCATCCAACCTCCCATGTAATACAACATACCGTCCCTCTGGATCCAATACATGATGCAAATGTTGAAAAGGGGTCCCCGGGGCCACCCAGATTAATGCCCCCTGGGCAAATCCAGAGAACGAGGTGGCATAAAGCTGGCCGTGCCACCTACGTCTAATAAATGGTAGTGCCTCCCCCCAAACATGTGTCTCCTGTAACCATGCAATGCCAATGTTATACCGCTTTAAAAATGAATGCACCCTTCTCCGTTTCTCTAGAGAGGCCATCCCCCGTATATTCCAGGTAAGTAGCTTTATCAGTGAAGGGGCCATAACTCCATACAGCTGGCGGCCCATCTCCATTCCCATCCCGCCAGGACATAACCAACCCGAGCATTCTGTGATAAATTCCCCCTCAGACATGGATCCCTCAGTCGTCCCCAACAACTAAAAACAACAACCCCAACAATGTAAACTCCCCGCCCCACCCCCTCCCCTGGGCAGTGAAACAATACCTTCCCCTGCCAACATAGCGAGTATGGAGTACCATCCCCCGCCCTACACCACCCCCCTCAGGCCCTCCCATACCCAAAGTAGGATCCTCCCAAAAGTCATTCGTGCCACGCAAGCGACTGGATCCCAAACAGGGCGCGAGGACACAACTCCTCCAGCTCCCGGGATAGGATCCAGCCGCTGATGAGGGCGTGACCCACTCCCCGCGGCCTACATGTACATTTATCCTCACCCCAGACAGAGAGCATACATCATAAAAAAAAATTCAGTGCCATGAACGATACAATATATACACTTGGCTTCGTGTCCAATATCTCAGCCACTGCCTTCGGTCCCACCAATCGTTCCGTCCATATTTGTGTCCGGGATAACCTCCGACGAGGCCATTGAAACCTGCGAATCTTCCACCACCTGCAAAGTGCCATCCGCACTCACCTGAACCCTCCCAGAGCCCCCAGCATCTCGTTGACCCAGTCCTCCGGATATCCGACGTCGGCGTCTGTTCCTGTCTAAAGACATTGTGCGCTGTCCCGACTGTGTCTGCGACTTCTTCCGGGACTCCCGATCTCCCACATTGTCCATCCAGTCGGCAGCCTCCCCCGCCGATCCAAAGAATAGAGTCCTGCCCTTATGTTCCACCCGCAGTTTGGCCGGATACAGCAGGCTGTACTTCAGCCCAGCCTCCCTCATGCGCCGCTTTACAGCCCGAAAAGTGCGTCGTTGGTCCTGCACCCTCTGTGTATAATCTGGAAAGATGGCGATGTGATGCCCCTCAAATTGTAGGTTGGGCTTATTGCAAGTGGACTGCAGAAGATAGTCCCGGTCTCGATAATTAAAGAAGCGGGCTATGATAGCCCGCGGCGGCGCACCAGGTCGTGGCGGGGGAACCAGTGCCCTATGGGCCCTTTCAATGCTAAAAAAATTTGACGGTTTCCCAGGAGCCAGGATCTTCGTGATCCAATCTTCCAAAAACAGATCCGCTGAGGGCCCTTCCGCCCGCTCAGGAAACCCCACGAACCTTAGATTATTCGGTCTGGAGCGCCCCTCCTGATCTTCAGCGCGCTCGTCCAGCCTGATAGTCTTCCTCTGGAGGTCCATAACTGTAGTCCGGAGGTCCTTCACCTCTGCCTGGAGAGCATCCACATTCTGCTCCGCAAATGTAACCCTATCTGAGACCGTGCGCAAATCACATCTCAGGAGACTCACATCAATGGCCGCTGCATCAATTCTGGTCACCACTTCATTCCTTGACGGCTGCACCGCCGCCAGTATGTCTCCCAGGGAGGGATCCTGCACGCCTTCTCTCTGCTCTCCCTCATCATCAACCTCCCCTCGGACATCAGTTTGCTGTGGTACCGGGGGTAAAGGCTGCGCATAATTCAGGATCTTATTTGCCTGCGCTTTAGCCCCTTTATCTTTCCCCATATTGGATGCCGAGCTGTCTCTTCCACCACTCCGACCGGCGTAACCTCTCCCGGGAGCTGCTTCACCGCCCTGACATCCAGGATCCTGAGGGACCACCTCCAGCAAGACTCCACCGCCACCGATCACACTGGCCTTCGTTATGCCCCACAAGTCCACCAGGCCGGCACCTAGAAATCAGTATCCACCGCCTGTATCTCCCAGCAGCTCCATCAGTTCACCTCAATATCCTGCTCCAGTGTTGGCCACCTCCCAGGGATTACCTTGCATGTGGGGCCGCAAGCAATCTGACCAGCTCTGGCCACCTCTCCACGCTGTGCCGCTGTAGTAGGGTGCCCCCTCTGCTTCTCTGGCAGCTTGTATACTTTTAAGGCCTCCACAAGTCTGTCCCGGCTCTTCCAACTCAGCCTGAGTCCTCCCCTGCGCAGCACACTCCTGCTGCCAGGCCCCTCGGAGAGGCCCCTGTACGCACAGCCCACACAGCTTACCGCGAGGGTCTCGACACTCCTGGCAGGGCGGGGAGTCCCACGGGAGACCTATCCGCAGAGCCCAACGTCCTCACGGCGTCCGCCACACCACACACGGCCCCGGGACCAGACACTCCCAGGTCCCAGCAGCAGCGTCTCTGCCCCCGACCTGCCCGACCTCCGATCCGGACTTTTAACCGGAATCGTCCACTCCAGGCCTCCTTCGTTCCCGACAACAATCGCCTCCCGGACCAAGATGGCGGCTCCGCTCTCCGGCCGCACTTTAATCGCGTCGCGTATACGACCACCAGCGCTCTTCCTACACAACTTCAGCCCTCCAGGGGGCTCACCAGGTATTCCGCCGTCCGGGGCAGTGTTGGTGTCTCGGGCAGCACCCCAGGATGATGCCGGATTAATGCCGCGGTAGGACGGAGTTCAGCGCTACACGTCCTACTCGGCCATCGTATTGGCCACGCCCTTCCGGAATTAGGAGGTTTATGTGACGTGAGTTCACAATTATGCCACAATGTGATACACAGACCTAAATCATGCAAGTCAGGCAAATTTAACATCAAGTCTTCTGTCCCTGGCGGCTCGGGATTGGGGGTTCTTGTGTCCTCCCTCTCCATATAAACAGTTTTCGGACCCGGGGGTCGGCTACCAGGGGCCTTTCACCTTTGGAGGCTCAGGGAGGAGGGCCACACAGCTCCCTCTACCCTATATAATATCAGCCCCGGCGGGGTAGGCTCACTGGGGCATAAGGCATTTTTTACTTTTATGACCCTCTGGGTCCCCACCCCAATGAGGCCTAGGGGGTCAGCGTATCCCTACCCTGCCCCCATGTATCTTCATGTTTTTTACAACTTCAGGACAGGGTACTAAGTTCCCGAGTCCTGTAATGGCTGTTAGCAACATTTTTCTCATGTTGCTGGCAGCCACTCAGTGTGCTCACTCTCACGGTTGTCTGAATTCTGCTGGAGTGAGATTGCCCAAGGCAAATAAATCTCCCTGGGCCAATCAGAATGCTCTATTTTGAAATTGGCGACCCCGCAAAAGTCTCTGAGACTCTCGAAAGCCTAACCATCCAAATATCTATATTTATTTTACCCTTAATATCTCAAAAACGGCTAAACGGATTTACACCAAATCACAAAAAGCACAATCTGTGAACCAAGATCTACCTTCCTGACGAATTTGGTGTAATTCCGTTCAGCAGTTTTTCCATCACTGGACATAGGGGCTCAGGGTATCCCTACCCTACTTCCATATATCTTTATTTTTTTACAACTTCAGGACAGGATGGGTTGGGGCTGGACACAAGCAAGAGAGGACAGGGGAAGGGGCTTCACAACAGACCATGCGGGTAGGCAGGAGGAGAAGTTGCAGCACAATAGGGCATGGAGGGCAGAAAGTAATGGCATCAAAATGAACCATGGAGTACAGGAACGAGGGGATAGGGGCATGGAACTTGGACACTCAGGGCGGAGGTGGCAGGGACAGGTGGCAGTCATCTGACCTTGGTAGGCAAGTGGGAGGGGCAGTGGCAACTCAACAGAACACTCAGAGTAGATATGCGGAGTAGTGGCAGGTCCATGGGACGTGTGAGCAAAATGGAGGGAGCAGGGGCATGCTCATAGACATCGGAAGGTGGGGAAGTAAGGTAGGGGCACACACTAAGCACAGAGGCTAAGCAGGAGGGGAATGATGGGGCATAGAAATGGGCATCTGAGTGCAGGAGGAGTGGGCAGGGGCATCAAGCTAAATTGAGGGCAGTGACAGCACATTGGACCATGCAGGGAAGAAGGGAGGGCGCTGGTGCATGGACTCGGACAACAGACGGTAGGGGGGAGGTGAATGGGGCAGCAAGCGAACTGTTCATGGCAGGCGGGAAGGGCAGTGGCAGAACAATGGCCACACAGGGCTGTTATGAGAGAGCAGGGGTATGGACTTGGACAACGGATGGCAAGGAGGGGGGGGGGCTGGAGCAGCAAGCTTGGGTGGGGGCAAGGCAATGCCAGGTAAGGCCCTGCGTCCCTGTGCATTGCGATGAGCATTTTACTTATTGTTAAAAAAAACGAGAAATTCACTGAAGAAACCAAAGGTTACAGGGACATTATAGTTAGGAAATAGGATTTTTTTAAACTTAGAAATCCACTAAAAAGCTAAATGTTACAGGGAAGTTATAGTTGAGTTCAGATTTTATACAAACAAAACCATAGAAATTCAGCTGTTACAGTTAGATATTTCAAGTAACTGTAACTCGTGCCCAAAGGTAACTATAACCAAGCCCTTGCCATGCACTGTTAATTACCCGAGATATTACATCGCTCATGACATCTTCTATGACATCATTGATAATATCACTGTAACATCTGCAGTAAAATTATTCATGAGAAAACTATGCATGGCGAAGGCACGAGTTATAGTTAACTTAGGGCACGAGTTATAGTTACTTGAAATAACTCTAAATATAACAGCTGAATTTCTATGGTTTTATGCATGTAACATCTGAACCTAACTATAACGTCCCTGTAACCTTTGCTTTTTTGTGAATAGATAGATATCTCTCATGGATCTTCGCATAAGGTAATACCCATGTGTTTGGCTCATGGAAAAACACAGGAGTAGATTTACTGTTCTGTCATTTGAACCTAGCCCCAGTTTGTATGTGTTAGCCAGCATCCTCATTGATTTAGCAAAGTAAATGTTCATATCTTGTATTTAACATAGTGCCCACAATCTTCCAGAAAATCGACCTTGCGGCAATATGCTTTGAAAATATTTCTTGTTTGGATTCGAGGCATGCAAAACTCAAACTGTTTTAAAAGTAAAATAACTTTCCGGTAATAGCTTCTTGGAACCAATTATGCTAAGCGGGATCACTTGGCTGGTGAGGATTTCAGCTGATGTGCAGTAGTTCTAGGGTAAGAGGAAAGGCGAGCTTGCTTATTATCCTTCTAGGCGCGGGAGAGAAGGGACCCGATACGGCACTGCTCCGGATAGCCAGGAGCTTCTCCCTTCATTAGAATGCAATCCTGCTGAGGGAGTTAAATGTAGCAGCCTAGCTTGGAAATCGAACCACAGTTTTGAAAATCACTTTTCTGAATACTTCTTCCAAGGTTATCTAATGGTAAAATGGACATCAAGTTCATGACCTACTTGATTCAGTGTATGGATAGCACTGCCTCTGTGCGCCCATTGCATAGAACATTTCCTGTTTTCATGCTCACCATGCACACTGGTGGAATAACGTATTTTGTTGGCCATGGGTCCATCACCAGGCACCTCCGTAGGAGTTCTTGCTTTGATAGTAATCGATGAACTACATTTTTAAAGGGGTTCCCTGTGGCCAAGATCTGAGCTTGCTAGATAATCTGGCAGCCTCGATTCTGGTCTAAAGCTACGTGTGTGGGTAACTCCCCTGAGGGGTGGAGAGCTGCTCTGTGCAGGCCTGTTAAATATAATACACCCTGTGATGGGTCAGTGAAAGAGAACTCTCTCCAACTATAACGTGCCAGCCGGGTTGCTCAGAAAGGTCACCTATGCAATGACCTGAATAATGGCTTCAAAGTCCTGGTGTGTTGCAAAGTAAATACTCCATTGTTACATTAGATTTTGTGATCTGTGGGTATTTCTTAAAATTCTGGGAATTTCCGGTTGTTTGTTCAATCAAAACTTTTTCGGACTGCTGCTAAACAACATTGCCTTCATGGCTCTCTGTTCAATGTCTGAAAATTGCCATCGACATGAATCTTACTGAAAACAAATATTTACAACATGCAGACCCTCCAGGTCCAGGAAATCTTCCTGTCTCAGTATCATCATTCGGTGGTGAAAGAAGGGTAAATCTGGGAGCTCTGCCTTGGACTTGGACCCAGCGAATGAACGCAGTTTCCGTAGACCGTGAAGTATTTCATGTTTTGTGAAAGGAGGAGTTTGTAAATGTTTTATTTTTATATCTCCATCCTCGTTCATTCTCCTGATATAGGAAGCACCCTAGAATATTCGTCTTTTGGTAGTGGCTGCGTAGAAATGAGGCTCCCTTTCCCTTCCTTTTATCTCTTTGTCCAAGAAAGTGCAACCACTTGCTTGCAGAATATGGTGGCGTATGAGCACTCTCTGCCTGTGAAGATGCCAGTGCTTTGTTGGTAATTCTATTGTGAAGCCTGTATTGTGTTACTAAGGGATGGCTAGAGGAATATGGGGGTGAACAAGAAGGCGGGCCCTAAGAAGGAGGGATGGAGGCCTCGTGCCCTCAGTTTGGCCTAATATATTGCTTAGATAAATCAGTTTATAATCCCACTGATGCATGCGCTGGGCGGGATCTGCTCATCTTAAATCCATATCCTTTTCACTTCTCTTCTCTTTTCTCTGTGTCTGGTGCTGTACCCTATCTGGGTATACCTGTGCAGAGCCTTAGTCTCCATGCTGCGTGATTCCGGAGACTTTAATACTCGGAGGGGCTGTGTGAGTCCATCATCCGTCGAGCCTCCTCAGAGTCTCTGAAAGTGCATTCTCTTTCACTTGTTGTCATTTTGAGTGCCACTGGATAGGGAACACCCGCATCTTTTTGCTAGATCTCAAAAGAGTTTTGCTTTTTGTTATGCTTTTCTACGAAGGGTTCCAGGGACAAATTCTCACATTCGCTCAGTTTGTAACATATGTACATGCGTGACCAGCATTGTGGAGCCACATTTCATGTGACATGGGTGCTATTTATGTGCTATTAGCTTAGTTGTTCATTGTGTCTGAAGAGTGTGGCTCTCTGGGGTATCTTAAGTATGATTTGCATCCAGTCCATCAAGAAGCCTGGAAGGTCCTCTTCTTTGAAACTGGTATCTGCAGGGTTCACATCCTGATGACTCTGACTGTGTTCCTCTCTCTCAAGGTACTGCTTAAATCAGTTCTAGATCTGCCTTTCAACCAACATATCCAACGCCACTTTAATTATTTTACCGTGTCAGATGAACTGTTACATCTGTATTCTGCTTGATTGGATCTGTCCCTCTGCCTTTGACACCTTTTCCTGTTTTTCTACCATTGATACTTTTCCTGTCAATTTTCGTATTGAGGATCTCTGTGTTCAGCTCAATTTTATGAAGTGCCACCACTAAACTTGTGCCTCTCAAGCCGAAATAGACTGTGAGCATGGCAGCCTCTTTCCTCCCTCTCTGTCTCTGTTCTTTTTTTCTCTCCTGACTGCTTCTACCAATGTGACCATCCTCTTCCATGTTGATTACTCCTTTATTCCAGCCTCCACTCACCCCATCAGCACTTATGGTTTATTTGCTCATGTCCATGCTGTTCACGCCCCCAGTGGGCCAGTCCCTAATTCACCCTGCAAGTCCAGCCTCTGCCAGAGAAGTTACACGAGTGAACGGCTATTCTTGTCCAGGGGAAGCGAAGGCCTCCGATCGACCCTACACAGAGAGTATGGGGTTCCACTGTGCGGCCAGAAAATAGGCACATTCAGCCCACCTCCCTGTTGCTCCACCTCTACTCAAGATGTGCAGCTTAGTGATGACTCAGATCAGAGGAGGACATCTTAGGTGGATTCTCTGTTATAAAGTGCAATTTCCTGCTTTTGGAGAAGTTCTTTTCCCTGCTTTCTGCTTGTTCTACAGGTGGCCATTCTAACCTGTGCTCCTCAAGTATGTATCAGATGTGGAATTTTGAGTGTCATTATTTTGTTGTGTTTAGCTCAGATCCACGTTGCTCCAATCACCACACTAGCTGATAGTATTAAAAACTGATTTATAAAAACCCAACACATACATGCATAGCAACAACTAAAAACTACAGGTATATTAAGACCCCCTTGCATAAATTGATTGCTCGCTTTCAGTGTATTTTACTTCTTGGTTTAACGTTGACTACACATTGCCCCTTTTCCTTGCTTCCTGCTGTCCTACCTGCTAGCTTTCAGTCATAGGTTCTTGCCCTTTGTTGTGGCCTTTGTTGATCCCACTGCACCCAATTGTAAAGAAAGGTAAAGAGTTTGCACTGTCCAAAGAACATACACTGGAGGGAGTTACATTAAAACTCAAGTATTTCGAGAGGATTTGAGCTAGTGAACCCTGTAAGGACCTCCAAAGAACTTATTCACCACAGTGTACCCAGGGCTTGTTGTTAGGAGAAAAGCTTGTTTTATGAGCATTGGTCATAGAAGAAATACACTGGAGGTACCGCAGAAACGTATTTCCTGTCCCTAATAAAATTCCTAAAAGGTAGACTAAATGTACAGCCCTTAACTCTCCAGCAGAAGCCTGTAGGTCTTCTCTCCAAAGTCAATGGCCGGCCTTGCACCACAGTTTTGGTGTGATAGCACGTGGTCTGTAACAGCCAGTCAGCATGCAGATGTGCATTCCTCATGCCACCGCTGCCCTTGTATTCATTATGATGCTCGTCACCCCACGCATAAGGAGGCATCCATGACATAAAGGGCTTACTTCTGATATACTTCTTCCCTTGGAATAATGGTGTTAATTCCAGGCACACTGTCTGCGTCCAAGGCATGAGGGTGATGAGGCCTAAGTGGAGACAAAGACATGGCTCACAGAGTTTGGGTTCTCAGACAGTGAAATAAGATAGTGCCCTCTGAGGGAAGTTGAACTTCAACCACAGCACAGAGCTCAACCTCACTTGTGACCTTTGCATCCCGCTACATACCTCTAAGAGGAACTTCTATCCAACAACTCTGGCTGCACCACCGTCTTCTGTGGCTGCTGGTGCCCCAGCAAAAAGGTTAACAACTGTATTGCAATATTTTGAAATCAGAAACCGGGAACGTAATATGCACACCATGCAGCAGTTTGCTAGTTGAAAGAATTGCAGCATTTTTCTGGGACGTATTTAAAATAATCTAAAAATCTGGAATTTCAGATGTGCTGGGTATCTTGTTCACGCCAGCCCCTTCTAGGATACAACTTCAATTCATGCAGAGCTAGCTTTGGTGTAAATATAGATCTTATCCCCCCAGCTTTCTAAATTCGCTAAAGATTTTGGATGTTTTTTTTTATTTTAGAATTTTAGAAATTGCCTGCAAACTATCCTATCTCTGCTTGAATTTTCAGGAGCATCAAAAAATCAGACAGGAAGGTGGAATGACTTTGACCAAGGAGACACTTCCACAGTAGCAGCTATTTCCATTGATATGTGAAACTGCATACCCATGCCGAGATACTCACTCATGTTAAAGCAGCTCAGCTGAACTGCAGATTCCCCTGTTGCCCTCAGCTCCAGGGCCACTGCACCGTTCACTAATGTTACCTACACCCCCGGGTACCTGCATGTCTCAGCATCGTTAAGAGTTTGCATGTAAACTGCCCAGCACTGTTCACTCAGTCACCCAGTGACTCCTATAGTATAGCCTAAAACTGAATGCATCAAGCCAGAGTACTCTTCGAGTCTTACAAATATGCTGAGCTGGGCCTGACTAAAGGCGTGTAATTGTGCAGGTATCCTGGGTCAGGACGCAGAAAGGCTGCTGGGAGATGTGGGCACACATGGGGATGCTTGAAGGAGTCAGTGACGTCCACATCACGATTCACAAAGGATAGCTGAGGAAATGTGCGCGTGTGCGACTGAACCCTTCATATCTTAAGAAGCTTATATTCCAGGCACGGCCCGTGGTAGGAGTGCCGGTCGGGCGGTGACGTGGAGCGGGGGAGGGCAGGGTGGGGGTAGTAAACTACGGATTAAGGCCGAATACAGGTAAGTGAACATTTAAATAAATAAAACGAATTTCGTTGCGCGCACTGCATCGGCGATGCAGTGCGCGCAACGAAATTCGTTTTATTTATTTAAATGTTCACTTACCTGTATTCGGCCTTAATCCGTAGTTTACTACCCCCCACCCTGCCCCTCCCCCGCTCCACGTCACCGCCCGACCGGCACTCCTACCACGGGCCGTGCCTGTTATATTCTAATTGTAAGGATAGGCGCACGCAAGCTTGTAACTGAAGTAACGCCTTTATTAGCACCAACACAGGCTCCGGTAGAAGGAGCGTAACGAGCATGTGTCTGTGTACGCAGTCAGCTGTCATAACTGACAGCTAACAGCTGACAAGGCACATAGATACGGTGTCCGCGCAGGGACACAGGTTAGTCAATTACAGTAAGGTGTCCACGGAGGGACAAACAAGAGGGAGATACAACACTAATATATGTCAAATGTTAAACATAAACACACGAATGCAAGTTAACGTACATTTCTCATTATCTTTATTAGTATGATTTTCTAGCGTCGACGCTACTAATTTCACTTTTTCCCCTACAGAAATGTAAAAAAAAGAGGGCAAGATTGTTGCCGCAATTTGGACTGCTTCTATGTACAGGTCCCAAGATGTTGATTTAGTAAAGGCTACGAGAATTTCGTGGCTTTTCGCACAGGACGCCACCGGTATTCGAAAAGATCTCCGCAGCAGGACGGTAACCCACCGAGTCATGTTAAGCATACCATCGACCTCCATCTCTTTGCACGAGGATGTGAAACGCCTCCTCCGTGAGCTTCCGATAACAATGGAAAAATGTTCGCCGCTGTCCGCCCTTAGTAACTCGCAGGCACGTGGTAGGAGGGGACGAGAGGCGCGCGCAAGGTGACACCTTACCAGGCATATCTGTATCACAGTGAGTTACGTCCAGAGCCCTTCTAGCCGCGCCAGATAACCTGAGCACAGAGCATAACCGAGGCAGACAAATTCATGCACTCCGAAGTGATGGCTCGGGTTAAACGATCATTTACTTATCAGAAACCTGTAATGAAATGTTACAGTGATTTATGCCATGGTGCCCTGCCTCGGCGCAGAGAAGAAGCAATTCCTCTCTCATCCCGTCTGCCTGTCCGCTCCCATTTAGTCGCTATAAGTCAGTGGTGATGCGCCTCTCTGTGCCTCAGAGGCTCCCGCCGAGATCTGCCTCGATTTCCCGCCGCCTGTCTCATCCTCTCGCAGTTTTAATCAGGATGATTTAGGGCGCGAGGTTTGCACGGGAAGGAGGGGGGCGGATGAGATGTCACCACGAGGACTGCCATAGCCTTCTTTTTCTCTCACCCCAGGTGACTTATACCGGTGGTGCTGTGGCTCGAAAAGCCCCGTAGTTTGGTGGCGATAGCACGCGTTACAATACAATGTTTGGCTGCTTTTTTAAGATAATATAGTTTTTTAGCAGGGGATGTCATAGTCTGAATAGCAATTTCAGTAAGAACTGATAAGTGCACCCATGGGGGCGGGGGGGGGGGGGGGGAAGCTATTTTACGCCGGGCATGCAGTAAAATGGTTTCCACCAATAACAGGGCTTTGGCAGGCAGGCCCGGACTGGCCCTTCGTTCCACTGGGCATTTTCCCGGTGGGCTGGAGACAGTTTTTTTAAGGCCGGGGGCCGCTGCTGATGCCACTGTCACTTTCTCCAACACCCCTAGGTAATTGCAGCAGGCACAGGAGGTGCTTCAGAAGAGAGAGAAGAGAAAAATGAGAGCGGAGCGAAGGAATGTTTGAACATTTTTATTGAGGGCTGCTTTTGGAACCCAGTCTGGAGATCAGGTCAGGTGATTTACACAGTGATGAAGCTCTGTACATCATACCACATCTCTGTGAGATCAGACCACACCTTCCCACCCATTCCAACCTGGAGAAGCCACCTCCTTGTCCTCCAACCTAGACCATGGTCCAAGGACCGCACTGGTGTAGATGGATGCCTCCTGTCATTGTCTGAGATTGCATCCCCGTTGACACAGAGCCACTCCTTCACCCATCATCCGCTCCTCCAACGAAGTCCTTGAACCCACTCTCCTTAGCTCTACATGGTACTTTTTCTGCCTCTTCAAGAAAACCCATATTTGGCAGAGAAAAATAAATCCATGTATTGATGTTCATCCATTGTGAAACCTGTTCATGCTCTGCGGCCAGTGAAAGAACTTCAGCGTCAAAAGCTATGCACTGTGGCATATTGAATTTCAAGAGTTTATAAGATGCTTGGAACTGGCCATTCAAATGTTAAATTTATGTAACGGACTAGGTGGGAAGGCAGCTGCTGTTGCATCTGGATAGCAAAGATGGATAGAGGTATCAGATCAAAGAGCTACTAAAACAATACGTTGTTTACCAATAAAAAATGGTGAGTGAGTTGGTAAGTGGGAGGTGAAAGGTCAAGGGGAGAGGATGTAGCCTTACGACTAGAGCGGTCAACCTTGAAGCTGGGGAACCGGGTTCGAGTCTTGGCAACGACGCGCAACATCCTGTGATTCTGGGCAAATCACTTAATCTCCCTGTGCCTAACAAAAATGAATGTGTCCATTTGTAACAAAACTGGTGCTCATGTAAAGCGCTCTGATACCTGATATCTTCGGGTCTAGTTCGCGCTATATAAAACTCTTATAAAAAAAAAAAGGCAAGATTGTCCTCGTCAGAGGCTCATCTCGCAGCTTCCTCTGCGGCTGTTGCCCCACGCTTCCAACTCCCACCTTATCTTTTCCTTCTCCCTCCAGTGTCTGGGAAGGGATGTTGGGCCTTTACAGTGAGCATCTGTGCAGAGGCAGAACCATTGTGTCCTGTCTAGTTCTAGGCCTCTTCATTCTGGACATGGGACGGGTTTGGCACAGAGGGTGTGGCATGCACCCAGCAGCACGGATTTACCCTGCCTCCTCTGGCTGACATTGTTGACTCAGGATGTCATCCTTTCACTATAGGAATTTGACAGCCTGACACACCCCTCTCTCAACTTCCTTTAATTTTGTCTCCCTCGCTATAAAATGCAGTTAATCTGCCTTGCTGTACAGTGTTTGTCTTTTCTGAAGCCTGGAATTCTGTTCCTGCCCCATCACTCAGCCTATGCCCTTGAGTGGAATACTACATAGTGCTCTTCCTAAAGAGGAAACGCAGAAGCTCCAGCATTCTGAATGTTACTGTATTGTGGTAACCCGTGACACTGAAACCCAGAAAATAGTTGGTAAAGGAGGCTGCTTGATTGCGTCGAGCCCATCTTTGGCACATACCATGCAGGCTGCAGTGCCTCATTGGACCCTCCATGTCCTATTATGTGTATTTGGCCAGGACCCTAAGCTTGTTAATGTTATGGTTTATTCGGAAACCACAGGTAATACTATGGATCTAAAATATACAAAACAGTTGAATATGCTAAATATTCATGAGAATACCAGAAAAAATTCATGCAGTGAATAGGTCCCAGTTAACTTCTGGTCTTGTCACTGTGTGCACTGTCCCCTTAAAAATGATGATACAGAATCCGCATTCTGTGTAGGTTGTCTTCGATCTCAGAGATTCCTCTTAATTTAGTGTTATTTTAGGCATACAATTGGTTAACATTTCATTACCGCAACACTGATTGGTGTCAGAAGAGATTAATATCAGCATCTGTCTTTTAGCAGCATAATTGTTTATCTAACCTGTCCTGGAGGTTACATCTGTAAAATGTTGTATAGCCGTCCTTCCTCATACCTAGCAGTTGGGAGCCATGCGCACAGTTATCCTTCAGGTTTATGAGCATTAATATTAATCATGATAATAATAATAATAAAAAGCAGATTTGTAGAGCGCATGGCTACTTCATTGAAGTGTCCCAGGGCTAGGATTCTGCCCAAAAGGGAAAGGCTACTCGGATGGAAGGCTATCTGCTTAGGTTAAAAAGCCAGGCTTTTAGCTGTTTCCTAAAGGGTGCTTCAGATGGTGCCTGCCAATTTTTTAAAGGAAGAGTATTTCAAATCTTGGGGGCCAGTTAAACGAAAGAACGGCCTCCTACTCTGGCATTCTGGAATTTTAGGCCCTTAGCTAACCTAGCATCAGATGATCTTAAGATTCTCTCAAGAATATATGTTTTGATTAAGGATTGGAGATATCATGGACCCAAGATTGGCAAAGCCTTCTAACAGCAGCAAAGGACTTTGAAATGGATCCGTTTCTTTGTCAGAAGCCAGTGCAAATCTTTCAAGTCGTCCCCTATGGAAGCACATCTTATGAAAGCATATCTGGGACTCTTCAGCAACAAACGAGCAGCAGAGTTTACAATTCTCTGTAGTCTGTTAAATCTCGTTTGTGAGATCCCTAGATATAGAACATTTCAATAGTCTAATCTGGAGATGACCAAGGCCTGGATGACAGTTTTCTGGGCCAATACAGGTAGAAATTCCAAGATCTTCTGAAGGACTATTAACAACGCTAAGCATTTACTGACTAGAAGATTACTTGGTTGTTAAACAACAGCTTCTGATCTAGCAGATGACAAGATGTTTTACTTTTTGTTTTGGGGACTGGAGAGGGCCCAAACTGGCATGCCACCATGCGGGGTACCAGATATTGGGCTGATGGCCCAAAATCATTACCTTGGTCTTATCACCGTTTAACCTTAAGCAGTTGTTATCCATCCACTTTGCTACTTCCAAGAGACACAGATTCAACTGGGAAGCAGTAGTACTGGCATTTTGGGAGAGAATTGCTAATCAACAGTGTGTCATCCGCTTAAGAGATAACACTGAAGCCAAAGGTTTCAATGACATCAGCCAAGGGGTAGACACAGAAGTTAAAGAGAGTTGTACTCCGGGAGGACACCTGAGGAATTCCTTCTTGCAATAAGAAAAGTTTAGAATTAAACGGTTTTAGAGAGACCTGAAACGACCTATCTTGCAGGTAAGAGACAAACCAAAGCAGAGCCTCATTGCCAATGCCACTTTCCCACAATCTTTTTAACAAAATATTATTGTTAACGGTATCAAAAGCAGTGCTAGGGTCCAACATAATGAGTGCTGCTGAGCCGCCTGAATCCAAGATGTGACATACCGGCTCAGTTGACAGAGGTAGGCGGATTCTGTATTGTAAGATGGGCGAAAGTCTGATTGCAACCAATGAGAGAATTATTAATTCTAAAAAAATTGAAAGTAGCTTATTCACATGCTTCTCAACAATCTTGGAGAAGAGAAGCCACAGGGAAATTGAGCGGTAGTTCTTAGGCTTGAGAGAGTCGAGCAGTGGCTTCTTTAATAGTGGAACTACCATTGCATGTTTACAGCTCTGGGGTAAAAAAACTTGTGTTTAGAGAACGATTCAGTAAGGCACTAAAGACTGGGTAGATTACCACCGAACCCTGCTTCACAGTATGCGGCGACACAGGATCCAGAGGAGATCCAGATTTGACAGAAGAGCAGAGAGAGGCCATATTGGCCAATTCGATATCAAATTTCAGAAGCATGGAGGTTTCAACAGATATGGTAAAGCAAGAACTCAGGCATAGGACGTTTCTCACTTCAGCCAGAAACAAGGCATAAATATTGCTTACTTTTTGGGAAAAGAAAAGAGCCAAATCGTTGCATCTCTCACCTGAAGGTGAGATGGCAGAAAAGACTGAGACAATGAGGTTAAAAACTTGACTATAGAGAAATCTCTCTCCAGGTGTTGGTTGCCTTCTGGATGTTTACTGCAAAACATTCTCTGTGTATTTGCCTAATTGAATGATGGTAAGTTTTTAAGGCTGTTAGATAGTTTTGTTTACATGTTGTCATATAGGATTTTCGCCGTAATAGTTCAAGAAGTTAGCATTTTTCCTTCATGGCCAGTAGCTCCTTATTAAACCAACAGGCAGAGGGCCTCTGTCTGAAAGACGCCCGCTTAGTGAAAGTGATTGTTTGATCTAAGGCCCAGGTAATCCAGTTGTCAATTACTTTGTTGGCCTTGTTAGATTTTCGTCTAGGATAGGTTTACTGTTGTCCAGCATGTGACAAAAGTGCTCTGGAGCGATCTTAGTCCACTGTTGTGACCATACAGGTGGAGGGGCACAGCCAACCAGGTTCCCGCTGACCCATATCATAATAGGGATCGCAGAATGACCTGACCAAATCAGAGGAATAGAGTCTTTGAATATACAATGTATAGAAGGGAATAGACCAGGTCAAGGTGTGTCTGGACTCAGATGCTTTGATGGAAAGGCAGCTAGACAGCTTCCCCCTGTTAGAAATGGGGGTCTCTAGTTGGCAGAGGTTTGCACCCTGTCCAAGTAGGGACCCTTATTTTAGTCAGGGTAAGGGAGTCACACCGCTAAGATAACACCTGCTCACCCCTTGGTAGCATAGCACAAGCAGTCAGGCTTATCTCAGAGGCAATGTGTAATCATTTGTACAAACCCACATAGTAACACAATAAGAACACTACAGATGGATTCCACACCAGTTTAGAAAAATAACCAATATTTATCTGAATAAAACAAGACCAAAATGACAAAAACCCAACATACACAAATCAAGATATCACTTTAAAAAGGTTCAAAATAGTTCAGGCCATAAGACTGTATGGATGCATCACTTTTAGCACAAAGTATCTGGAATGCGCCAAATTCAAAGACAAAAACAGGCGCAGGTGAGATGAGACGCCGGAAAAGCAAAGCGATGGGTCAGTTCCTTACTCCCAGGGGAGGTGATGCTTCGGTTCCTTACTGCCATGGGATATGATTCGTCGGTTACTTATTGCAGTGCAGGGGAGGTGATGTGTCGGTACCTTACTGTGAGGGGAGGTGATGCGTCGATATCTGGACACCCTGACCCAGTTCCTTAATGCGGGGCAAAGTCGCTGAAGAACTTGGCTCCCAGGGACGATGCGTCGAAAATCTAGATGCGCTGTGTTAATGTGTCTGTGGAATAGGCGCTGCGTCGATTTCACAGTTGCAAAGCAGGCGATGCGTTGATCTCTTCAGCCGCACAGCAGCGCCGGAGTTGGAGCGTACGCCACAGATGTTGGTGGTGCGGTGCTCAGGTTGCGGGACTTTTCAGCCGCACGGCAGGCCTGCATCCATTCTTTGGCCTCACAGTGGCGATGCGTTGGTTTTCCAACCACACGGTGGTGCTGTGTCGGACAAATGGGTACTGAAAATCGATACATGGATTTTCTTGGTTCTTAGAAGCCAAGCCACCTCCAAGGGCCCAGGAACTGGATTTGGTACCACTTGACAAGTCAGAACTCCTACCAGAGGAATTCAGGGGCTGCAGATGAAGTCTTTGATGGCCCTGAGACTTCTTAACAAGAGGCAAGCAAACACAAAAGCTCATGGAGAACCTTGGAAGCAGGATACAGAAAGCAAAGTACAGTCCTTTCACTGCCCAAGATAGAAGCAGCAAGCAGAAGGCCAGCACAATAAAGTAACCAGCAGAGTGTCATTCCCTCCTAGAGCATCCAGCTCTTCTACTTGGCAGAATTTCCTTTGGTCCAGAAGTGTTTTGAAGTTATGGTGTTACTGCTCCAGTACTTATGCCAGTTTCTGCCTTAGGCAAACTTCAAAGAAAAGTCTCTAGTGCACAAGACCCTGCCTTTCCCTGACCTGGCTCCAGACACACTACAGGGGGGGTGAAGACAGCTTTGTGTGAGGACAGGCACCCCTATTCAGGTGTCAGTGACCACTTTTCCCATCACTCTACCTCAGGAAGACACATGGGGCTTTAGCATCACATGTGAAAGAATAAAAGAAAAGTGCAAGAAAATTGGATTGTGTTGACAACAATTACTTAAATACTAGCGGAAAGGAACATGACTAACATTAATATTGTCATGTCAGTTCAGCTCTACCTTCCAGATGGTATTATCCTTGATGCAATTCCAATGACACCTAAAGATACATATCTTTTCATGTGTGAACGAAAAATTCTTCCTAAGAAAAGATGAAGAGGAAAAACTGTACCACATCCTAAAGAAATAGGGACAGATGAGAGGAATAACTGGTGGAAAAGTATTTCCATTCTTTCCTTCCCCATGACCCCTATCTTGTTGCTTGTAGAAGGGTTTTCCTCTTCAGTTAGATTTAGAAAGTTACAATCAGTCAGCAGGCTGTGCACAAAATGTAATTGTATTTATATAGTGCTTACTACCCTTGACCAGATGTCAAATTGCACTTACTACCCTTGAAGAGGCGGCTAAGTGCTTTTGGCGAGTAGCACGCTACTCTGGAACCCAAAAGTATTAGTGGTGGATTAGTATAGGGAAATAAAAGTTCAGTTGAGCAGTGGACATGTGAGCCTGTTAGTTGGATTGAATAGGATAATGGAGGGATAGAAGAGGTAAGAGTCTAGAAAGTGTTATTTGTGAGATCATAGTAGTAAGATGCCAAGTATGCACTCAAAATGGTGATAATGAATATCTGCATAATCTTCCAGGTTTGTTTGCTGTTAAAATTAATTTGGCAACTGGTATAACATGTCATACCTATAAAGAATTAAGAAATAAAATCTATGAGAGGGAGGGCATACGACTAACTAGCAGACAGCGACTCAAGTTAGAAAGAAACAAAGAGGCAATCACAGGCCCACAGTTCAAGGTAAGAGAGGGCGAGATACCACAAATGCATTTACAAGCTAACTGCATCAGTGCTTGCCAAAAAGCACCCCTCTGAATCATGAAATATGAATCTTGAAGGATTTTCAATCACAGAGGTCAATGCGACAGCCGAAGCCTCGGCAGGAGCCACGCATGTCTTTGTGTGCGGTGCTAAATTTGTAAATACAGCCCTGGCTAGAGCTCATGATTTTTAATGTTCCACATAAAACATGTTCTGACAGAGTAATGAAACTAAACGGAAATGGATGATTTTTCAAGGGTGGAAACAAGGAACTTACATTCTTTGACAGCCTCAAGCCACGCACCACTGCTGTGCATTAATGCACTCTAAATAGCTGACTCCGACTCAGCGTGTGCATAGACAATAGGGAGGAGTGCCTGTGGCAGCAAAACATCTATTGGTGTTGGTGATGCATTGTTCGAAGACGTTAGAAATGGAGGACTTTTAATCACTGAGAGGCGATCCGAAGTCATGTCCTATCAAAGGGTCGGACTGGGACAGTGGTGTAGCGGGGGGGGGGGGATCCGCCCTAGGCTGCACAAGTTTGGGGAGCGGCGGCCTCCCCCCGCTCTTAGCTGCAGCCGTCACAGGAATCGCCCCCCCCAGCTAAGTCACTGGACTGGGACAAAAAAATTGGCCTAGGCACCAAAATAAGTGGCTCCATTAGTTAAGCAGATAGCTAAAAAAAAGTGGTAATATCGGGGAAATCAACAGTAAAAACTGTCCCACCTGGCAATAGAACCGGCACATACACTGATCTATCGGACAGCCCATCAGCAACTGCGTGATTGCCCTATAGGCCAGTCCGACCCTGGCAACCAGGCAGTGCTGAATGGGCTGCTCTAGCAGACCAGTGTGTGGGCCGTTTTTTTTTTTATGTTTGTGAGTCTGTTTTATGGTGTGGTGCGATGGTTTTTACTGTTGATTTCCCCATATTACCACAAACATTGCCTGCAGCATGCTCAAATCTATGTAGTCCTCCATACCTTACAAAACAGTTATTCAGCATGTCTTTCCAAGTTTTATATTGCCTCCGTTTGCAAACATAGTCTATGTTTTTAGCTTTCTAATTCTCTAATGGTGTCGTGTAGTTCCTACTAATCCGTAGGATCGGCGCATTGTTTGGACATCATAAACTAGGGGCTTGGTGCCAAGACTGATTCGGGACAACCCCAGGATATGTTGGCCTACAGACTAGCTAACTCACAGTGCCACTCTCATCCCCCCTAAGCTACCAGGAAGCGAATGGTTTCTGGAAACCTCTGAACATGACAACTCTGACCCCTCAGGGATCATGGAAACAGTACAGAACCTTTCGCTCAGTCACTCGTGCTCACTTATTCTCAGAGAAGTATACAGAGAACACACAGTGGGACGTTTTCAATATATTTATTGAACCAACGTTATTCTTGTATAGAATACATGTGCTGCAATGATAAATAGACAGAAGCAGATAAAAGTGGTTACAAGCACCAAAAGGGTGAATAGTAGACCTAGTTCTACCATGGTGCTAAAACAATGTATATGCAGGCATATAAAACAAGGCAGGAGTCGGTCGTACTCCTACTATGCGAACTCTACTCTAAGTGTACCTAAGTGTGTGTAGGTGTAGAACGCAGTAGCGGCTGGCACAGATAAGGGCGGTGAGATGGGGCGGGGGCGCGGCAGGGTGGGGGGTGTTGGAAGCCGACTCGGCGATGCGGCGAGCGCAAGGTAAGTGGTTTTATTTATTTAATATTACCAATCCCGTCGTCTGTCGACTTCCTCCACCCCACACCCGGTCCCGCCTCACCGCTCTTACCTGTGCAAGCTGCCACTGGTAGAGCCAAGAATCCCCCAAGGGACGATCCAACCCCATTACCTGGTGGGAGAAAATGAAGGGCCCCGTCTTGGTCACAACTGGACACCCCTCACGAGATGTCAGAACGCTACGTGGTGATTTCTCAGCATGCAAGGACCCTCGGTGTCAGTGGAAGAGCCTCCTCTGCTAAATGGGATGTTCATCTTTTATAATAGAAAGAAGCCTCGCGATGTACATATAGATTAGTGATGTTATGGATATGTAGATAGTAGCCCGGTCACCCCATGGATGAAGATAGAGATGACCTTTGTACATAGTGCGAAAAGAGACCTTCTACATGATGTTCAGGGCATTGTGATAATGTTCTGCAAAGCTAGATGAATAAACAAGTTTAGTTTCAGGGAAACAAATCCAACATTGTCGTGCACGCAAATATGTGCAAAAGGTCACAGCTGAAAATTTTATGTGTGAGGATAATTTAAGTAATAAGCTGTTTCGCTACATGAGCCTAACTCAGGAATATAACACCCACTACTCATGCTAAGGGTCGATACATAAAAGCGATCTATAAAACCAGTAGGACATTTAAAAACTACTCTTTAAAACATCTAAAAGCTATCTTCAATCATTCTAAAAAGTCTACAAGCCATGATAATATGTAAGCTAAAAAAACCTTAAAGCTGAAAATAAATCTTCTAAAGGAAATCTTCCCTAAAAATGTGTCATAAAATGCCTTAAGAGTTAATATACTGTTTGAAAACCCAAGCACTCAGAAAGCCATGGTGCCTAGAACAGAGAAAAACAAAAAGCTGTTTTAGTTGGTTTTGTTTCAAAAACAGACCAAATTATTCCCACACGCAAAAGCCAATTTTTTTGTGTTCCGGATGGTAGACGCAACATTGCTGTTGCCCACAACCACAGACCATGATCCCAGAGATGCACCTCAAAGCAGGTTTATGGAGCAAAGGTGATTCCATCCAATTCCCACAGCCGTCTTTGAGGGAGGTGTTGTTACCTATAAGTCATTCGCAGAGCTGCTGTTCACATCACTAGGAGCTGAAGCATCCCAGGGTGGCTCTAAAAGTGCATTCATCATCAATGGAATATGCTGGGGACAACAATACACATGGGCCTTTAAGGGGGTCCATCAGTACGTCAATGTCCGGTGGTGCCACCAATTTTGATCCAAGACATATATCCAGAATGCATGCGTGGCAGCAAAGCAGACAGCGGAAGACAGGTTGCATGCAACCAAGCCAAACAGGCCTGAAGGATAAGAAAAATGCTCGTTCAGTTCTTGAAGCCAAGGTGTGCCGAAGTAGTATACCATGTGCTCACAGCAACGTAGCACCAGCCGTGCCATCTCCATTCCAGGTTGAACTGGGATGTCCATTGCGGAGCAGAAAAATTAAAATAAGAATTCCCAACACAAGTAGTAGGATAAGGGGGAGCCCTCCAAAAACGCTTCCCAAAATGGAGTGTATGAAAGATGATATAATTCCAAAAAGCGTCTGAAAGGTGCTAACCAAACCAGAGCTGATACATTTAAAAAAGTGCCCTATTCCCTTTGTATCATACATGTTAAAGATACGGTGGACCAGCTCCCCAAAATGCAGCGGGACGTCATTGTGGAGTAGTGTCTGTATCTCAGACGAGGACCTTGCAACCTGGAGATCAAAAGTCTCTGTGGCCGAAGTTAAGGCCACATCTTTTGAAAAAGCATGGCTTTCAGCTTGCTCAGCTAATCAAACTGTATGTTGGAAACATTTATCGAATGCCATAGCGCTGCCTCCCTAACTGTGTGGGCAGGTGGAAACAGTACTTGTGTACAACAAGTCACTATGGAATTAACAGTCCCTAGAGAAGCAATGCCCGGTTCCATTCCACAGCAACCTTGATCATTCAAAATCAAATAGCTCCCATTCGAGAGCAGCCTGAACACAGGATGAACCACAGCAGCTGGGGAACCCTTCAGATAACAAAACAAGTTTCGCACTGAAGCACTGCATGCCCTGTGGAGAGAAATGTCCTTGCATACTAAGGAACCGCTTGAGGCATCCTCACAATCGGAACCGCTAAGGAAAACCTCAGTTTCCCCATTCCTGCATCTACACCTGAACGGTAATTCCCAATATTCATGCACATAACCTTCCCCTAGCGCTTCGTATGTGCCTACCTGTTGGTATTGGAGACAGTATTGAAACTGGAATGTCGTGACCGGTAGGGTGATATAACCATGGATTATCCAGTCAGTGGATGGTGTCTTAGCCACGGTGAAAAGTAGTTGGTCTAATTTTTTTATGTGCAGCATGGTATATTTCGCATATCTGCATGCCATTATTATCTGTTTTTCTGTTAGATCGTATGCCGAAAAAGACTTGTACTATTGATGTAACTCCATGGCACGTGGCCAGAACGTAACGTTTGTAACGTCCAGCTCAATATTACGATTGACCGTAGTTGTGACTGTCCATGTTGTAAAATAGACATTTCTTGTTGTATTATGTCAATTGTGGAAGACACTATGTTGCCCAGTGAATAAATCCTGGATGATAATGTGGTCATACCATTGTCAACCACAACCAAAGCCTTTTCTAAGTTAACCCTGTCAATCTTGCGCAATCTCTCAGCATCTTCCCGTTGAGAAATCTTCCACAGCTCATTGTATATACCGTACAAAAAACGCTTTTGACGTGGGCTCCGGGGACCTAATAAAAAATCCCTGAGATCCATGTCATCAAAAAGAGGGGACAAGTGTTGCTTCACCTGGGAAAGTGTTCAGGTGTTTAGCCAATCTAGGCATAACTTCCCAACACCATATGACGTCACCGCCCCGAATGTTCCGTTTGTATATATCACTGATCAGGCCTATTGATCCTAAACACTTCGGTGTTACCCAGGAATCTGGATTGTCACTTGTTTGTGTCTATCTGCCAAACCAACCATCCCTTTCAATTGGCATCTGATAAATTAAAAGAACCATTACGTATCATGGTATCTAATGTATCCTCACTGAAGTGTGTTAAGTGCTGCCAATTCTCAAAGCGTGAGTATGCAGGACTACGCGGTGTGTTCAAATATTTAATTTTTGCTAAACCAAGACATGAAGTTTGTTGCACTGTTTCGTTCAGGAAAATAATTTGGTGTGGTATGAGGCATGCTCTAAACAAAGCCTCTGTTCCCTGAACCTGCCAATCTTTTGTCCCCCAGACATATTTTGTGTCTATGGGTTTTTTCCAAAAGTCGAAACCCTGTGTAGACAGTTGGGAAATAAAGGAAGCAGAGTATATCAGCTTGGTGTTTGTAAGCATATTTTTCTTTGCGGGTGTAGGTGCAAGCCTATAATAATACGAGGCTGGGTCTGATGTATCAAAATCTGAAAAAAGCAAACTTTTGTGTAAAAGTCTTTGAACTACCTTTCGGCAGTGTTGGGCAGTGTTCCCATTGTGTGTAATTATAAACAGCAATTGTGATACTAGCTTTGTGTAAAAAATTGTGACCATAATGCTGAAAACAGAACATGTCTCCATAATTACTTGTACCAGCATACAATTCATCATTAAAAAATGCAGCTGATTGCTCTAGATCTGCAAGCAGATTGTGCACAGTTTCAATGTCCCAATCATCAGAAAAAAAATCTAGAGGTGATGATGTCATTTAAAGAAATTCTAAACAAATAAGGAATTTTCAAACATTCAGTAGGACCATACACGCCATATAATAACTTGTCCCATACAATTCCTTCAGGAACTGGAACTGCTGTAATGTTCATCAGGGACAGGTCCCTCAGTTCACGGTGCGATGATGCATGTGGTTTAAGAACCGAATTCACAAGTTGTACTGCAGAGCTTTCTGGGAGAAAGTGTGCATTCAGAAGTAGGAAAAAGACAGCCACTATACCAATCAAAAGTACCAGGAAAAGTAATCCACTTATAATCCAGAGATGTATTCAGGGAACAGCAAAGTAAGTCTTTTTCAGCCAATGATAGAGAGCATACATTCGTAGCTTGAAAGGGAGAGGCGGTGTTGGCAATTTAGGTTCACTTGGATCCGATGAGAAATCGTCATAATGCACGAAGTATCTAGATGCTGTCCGGTTTATTCTTGGCAGCTCAGCAGATTTTGTAGAACTGGTTGATGACTCGATCTGTGGCATGTTTACATACATTTTTCAAATTGAAATTTCTGTACTTGTTGATTGTACAGTTGTAGTTGTTTCAACAGGGAGAAGTATAATTTCATTGTTGTTTACAGTTTCTCCTTGGAGAGTGGAATCTTCAGTCGTTATTAAAGCTTCCATCTGAACTTCCTGTACGAGATGAGTGTGGCGGCTACCCAGGAGCCCACGTGGCCTACTGTTGAGAATCGGCCACATAGTGTGGTTTGATCAATTGAGACAAACCTTTAGTCTCGGCGCACGGCAAGGCGCGGAAGATGTACAGTTCTGGTACCCTCAACAGCCAGGACAGGTACAGGCGCTCTTTAAGATTGCCCAAATTCTTTCTTGTCCACTATCTTTTCTCTGACCAGGTCCCCAATCTTCGAGACCCAGGCAGGTCTTGCCGGAACTACCTTCACTTCTCCAGTGGCGGTGCGTTTTACTTGGACTTGCATTGTAAGGCCCAGAATTAATTGAGTTCCTGTAAAGCAGCCAAACGTTCATTGATGTCAAATGGTGTTTCATCTGCCACTGTGCTGACTCTTTCGAGGTCTGGTACCCACATTCTCACACCAAGCGAGTTCATAAGGTGTACGACCCCCTAGGGTTTTTCCTGGCATGTTGTTAAGTGCCCACTGGACCCCATATAGTTGATTGACCCAACTGCCACCCAAGCCTAGTACCCTAGCTGTTAAGGATTGCTTTAAGTCACGGTTCTTCCTTTCAACGACTGAATTCCCCTCAGGATGGTAGGGGGAGGAGTACCGCAAGCCCACACCCAAACTTCCCATGGCTTCTTTGTAAGCCCGAAAGTTAAACTCCGGACCCTGGTCGGAATGTAGCGTGCCAATTGCGTATGTCTTGATAAAGACTCGCAAATCCCTAAGGTCTGTATATTAGGCATTCTCCCGAGAGATAAGAAGCACAGGGCCACTACACGCTTTCTGGACCTTGGTTTCGTGGTGGCAAAGCGTCTCATTACGAGGCGCTGGAATTCCAGTGAACCACCATCCAGAACGGCCCGGTCACACTCCATCCTCACCTGGGCTAGGGCATAAGGGGTGTCCTTTTGTAGGGAGGACACTCTAGGACTACGTAAATACCCCATCTCATTCAACTGGAATGCAATCCTGACTTCCCTGCAGATTGCATTATGCCCCGAGGAAGATGTTGGTGTCGCCACTGCAACATAGATCGTACCAGAACAAACATACCCACTCAGGTTATGATAATATGATCAATAATGTTACACTGTATATACAATGAGAAATGTACCACATGATGCAGGACTTTTCTTGAGAAGATGGTAATCTACCCAGAGCGAACCTGGAAATGCACCGAGACAGCGAAACCCTTTTTGCTTTCCCTTTACCCCCCAACCCATTGCCCCTTCCCATGTTGTTGCTCTCTGTTATTTTTGAGCTAACTGGTTGCTAACAGTTAAGTAGTTAAAATATGTTTAATGTCATTGCCATAGCATGTAGTGGACAACATGATTGTGTACTGATTATTTCATTTGAAGAACATCTCACAGCCCAGTACTGTGCCGTATACACCAACAATTTCTAGTCCGGCAGGGAAATATGAACCAGACTAGCTGCAACATACGCTTCCATATGTCTTCTGTCCTGACGCTCAGTCAGATATTCAAACCCTTGTATTTTTAATATGTCTGTAATTGCAATGTAACTGTACAATGAAAACTTAATTAACCTATCAAAAAAAAAGACTTGCAAATCCTTTATAACAGTTTGAACGTCAGCTGAGCGCTGTGTCCAAACCCTCAGGAATCTGGAACATGAATCACTGCTACTAAGATGTACTTGTAAGCCCCATCTGATTGTAAGGGGCCACAGTGGTCCAAATAAAAACAAGCCAAAGGCTTGTCTGAGATCAGTAGAGGTGTCTGTGCTGGAAATGCTACGGTGGAGCCTTTCATCTGCTGGCAGATGTTGCATTTAAGGACAAAATCCTTGGTCTGTTTTGTAAGACCGGGCCACCAATAGCGATGCTTCGGTAATTAACCTGTAGCAGTAATCCCTGCGTGAGCAGAACCCAGTCCCTAGTGTGCATTCAGCGTTTGGGGGCTCATACCTCTAGTAGCCAATTGAGGTTTTGCAGCCTGAGCAGCCCTCGCAGGTTGGACTGTCATGTTCTCATTATGTATTGAAAAGGGTTTCTGTCAATTTTTAATAAATCTCTGTAGAATGTACGCATTCCTGCTGCTGACAAAGCAGCAATGTCTGGATGTGGTGTGTATGAAGCTAAGACCGGCCAGTTCGCTCCTTCTCTGCTGAACGGACCGAGTCTCACGTTTTCTGCTGTATGGGGTAGGGCACCTTTAAACCAATTAATATGCTCTTGGTACGTTAACAGGACTTCTAAGTCCACGTATGGGAAAAACTCATCAGGTGGTTCAACTTCAATGTATTCGTGAAACAATTGTGTGTGGGCTTCTGCAGGGGGAAATTTAACCTGTTCTGAATGCTTCGTGTGCCTCAACCACGAAGGTAACATCTCCACCCGTTGCTGGGAGGCCATGTTGTAATAATTTCATAGTAACTGCCTGTCTGCAATTTTCTGTAATATTTAGACCTGCTACCGTCTCTTCAATGTCCTCACCTGCTTCTCCATTTATGTAAATTGTGTGAAGAGAAATGTTATTTTAGTTAAATGAATTTTATGGATATATAGTTTACACAGTGTGGGAACTTCTAATCCTCCAAGCTTGAATAACCTACAGCCAAAACATAGGGTATACCTAGTCAGCTGAGGCGGATTTGTTTCCCTTCCGACTTCGGACGTCTCTGGTTTGAATGTGAGTAGGGGTCTCTGAGAAACCACCACTGAACTACTCAGATTGACCGTTAAATAAGAACCTAACCAATGTTGGGCGCCATGTCGTGTAGTTCCTGCTAATCCGTAGGATCTGCACATTGTTTGGATAACATAAACTAGGGGCTTGGTGCCAAAACTGATTCAGGACCCCCACTCAGGATATGTTATCATAAAGACCAGCTAGCTCACAGTGCCACCGTAAGCCCCCCTAAGCTACCAGGGAGCGAATGGTATCTGGCAACCACTGAACATGACAACTCTGACCCCTCAGGGATCGTGGAAACAGTACAGAACCTTTTGCTCAGTCACTCATGCTCACTTATTCTCAGAGAAGTATACAGAGAATACACAGTGGGACGTTTTCAATATATTTATTGAACCAACGTTATTCTTGTATAGAATACATGTGCTGCAATGATTACTAGACAGAAGCAGAAAAGTGATTACAAGCACGAAAAGTCGTGAATATGAGATATAGTTCTACCATGGTGCTAAAACAATGTTTATATGCAGGCATATAAAACAAGGCAGTAGTCGAACGTACTTCTACTATGTGAACGCTACTCTAAGTGTACCTAGAGTGTGTATAGGTGTAGAGCCCAGTAGCGGCTGGCATAGGTAAGGGTGGTGAGGCGGGGTGGGGGTGTAGGAGCCGACTCAGCGATGTGGTGAGCGCAAGGTAAGTGGTTTTATTTATTTATTTAATATTTCTTATCCCGTTATCTGTGGACTTCCTTCACCCCACACCCCGCCCTACCGCTCTTACCTGTACGAGCCGCCACTGGTAGAGCCAAGAATCCCCCCAAAGAACGATCCAACCCCATTACCTGGTGGGAGAGAATGAAAGTCCCAGTCTTGATCACAAACTGGACACCCCTCACAAGATGTCAGACCGCTACGTGGTGATTTCTCAGCATGCAAGGACCCTCGCTGTCAGCTGAAGTGCCTCCTCTGCTAATCTATTGGGATGCTCATCTTTTATAATAGAAAGCAACCTCGCGATGTGCTTATAGATTAGTGATGTTATGGATATGTAGATAGCCCTGTCGCCCCGTGGATGAAGATAGAGATGACCTTTGTACATGATATTCAGGACATTGTGATAATGTTGTGCAAAGCTAGATGTATAAACAAGTTTAGTTTCAGGGAAACTAATCTAACATAGTCGCACACGCAAATATGTGCAAAAGGTCACAGCTGAAAATGTTATTTTTGAGGACAATGCAAGAAATAAGCTGCTTGGCTACATGGACCTAACTCCGGAATATAACATAGGGCCACTTTTATTTTGGTGCCCGGGCATATTTTCTGTCGCAGTCCGACCTTGGTCACACCTACTAAGCTGCTATTGGATCTGGTGTAACAGTGCGTATATCTAGACGACTTATTGTAACAAATTCTTCAAAATATACATAGAGTGGGCTTTGACTATGACAAGAGTAGTATTTCTGTCTCTCCTCCTGCTGTTTTCTAATTGGCGCATTATTTCACCTTCTATGGAGTGGTTGCAATGCAGTGCATGAGCAACTATTTTACATCTCAAAACTGCACTAAATCAGCACACATTAATTTATTTTTCTCATAGATGCACTGTATGAAGATTTTTTCCCACTGCAGCGGGCCTTTTTAATGCTTTAGTCAACACTCAAAATGCGGCCTGACCTACTGGCTGCATATGCTTATTAAAGATTTAAAAAACATACAATATATCACCTGTTTCACGTGCGCTCCTAGCTCCTGTCTCCTTCAATTTCATACTCTTCCTGGATCATTAAAGCCTGTCTAGCCTAAAAGGCCATCTGGAAAATTCTCAGCGGCCTATAATTAACTAGTCTTTCCCACAGAGGGATCTACTGGGGGCTGACTACTCTGGTCTGAAAGGGCTAAGTTCTACTGATGTGCAAGAAGACAGTTTGAGCAGGTCCCATCACCTTACCAATAGTCACATGCTAGAAACAGGGGTAACAATGAGCAAAAAAAGGCAAGGCGCCAAAACCAGATGGCTCCTACCTTAATAAGATTAGTTCATGGAGTAGCACAAAAACAGACCTGCCTGAAATAAGAGAGGAACAATATTATAGACACATTCAGCCTGTCCTTGGGAATCTGAGGTCCAGGCCCTGTCCTGTGACTTGGAGGGATAAACCATGCGTTCCTCCACTGTAGATAGTGGACTGCTATCCATGCCCTGGGTGCATCACATAAAGCAGTGGCGGCAGCAGACAATGTTTTAAATCTATAGTGTGACCAGACCTCCTTTTTTTCTGTGTCAGTGGATCGATTGACCCTGCTCCTGTTTAGTTCTGCTGTGATGCAAAACCCAGAACCGTTTCCTGACATCTTGTTCCAGTGTCCACTGCATATATGTGCAAAGATTGCTTCACATGTATGGTAGTAGGATTTAGGGCCTGATTGCGACTTTGGCGGTCTGGGAGCAGGCTGCCACAAAAGGGCCCTGCTCCCAGACCAACAAAGTTGACCTCCGCCATCCCGCCTGATTACGAGTTTCCTTGACTGGCGTGCAACGGTACGGCAGTCCCATTGAGGTGCCTATTGAAAAGGCACCGCAGTGGGATCGCCTAAGGCCATTCCTGAACAGCATGGACTCTGCAGTCCATGCTGTGCAGGAAAGGGGGTGCATGCACACAGGGGGCACAACATGTGCCCCATGCATGCATCACTGTGCACAGGGGCAACAGGGGGCACTGTAGGGCCCCCTATGTTTTCCCACCGCTAGCCTTTTCATGGCGGGCTCACCGCCATGAAAAGGCGGGGGTGGGGAAACTCGTAATATGCTTAGCGGTGCCAAGCATATTGCTTCCCCAGACTGCTGCAAGAGTGCCAGGGATCACAGATCCCTGGCGGTTGAGGTGGTCCCAAAACGGTCCGACTGCCGTACTCCTAATACAGCGGTCGGACCACCACAGCACCGCCACCATGAGTTTGGCGGTCTGATGGACCGCCAAACTCATAAGCAGGCCCTTAGTGTTGTGTGACTCTTAGTACTGGGGCCAGTGAGATTTGATTTAGATGCCTCTGTTTTACCTGGGCACAAGACAGACGATGAGGATAGCTATCGTCATACATTGGAATTTGTTTTACTTGTATTCCTCTGGCTGTAGTACGGGTACCCAGAAACAGAAGTGAAGATGATGGAAACAGGGCTACCATTAGAAATTCCATAAGTACCTTCTTAATAATGGACTGCTAATTTGTTCTTTCTAAGCACTGCCATTTGATAGATGGTAGGGTGTAGAGTGGTGGGACTGCAGTTTCTGGCAAAAAAGTTTCTCGGCTGGGCCTATCCGAGTTTTTGTCTGACTGTAGCTTCAGGAAGGGCGATGACTGCTAGGTGCAGAAAACTCACACTTCAATGTACCCCTGTTTTGGATACTGCTGCTTGGAGCCAGTTATATTGCTGTCTACTGTCAGAACCATCACCTTGCACAAAACTGTGGTTGGAAACAGTCTGAAAATGGCATTTGAAAGAGAATCAACACAAACCAGTGGCAATGGATCCAAATCCCCTGTCTGGAAAATGTGTGTAAAAGTGGGATCCAAACCAACCCATTTTGTTAGAGTCCCATGTTCTTCTTGATCAATGAATGGAGTGCTCCGCAGAGTACTCAGAGCCATGGTGTAACCAGGGCTTGTTTGTACCTTCCAGCAAGTGTCTCAGAGGTGAGGCGATATCACCTGAAGTCACTACTTTCTTCTAGAGGCGTTGAAGATCTGCTAAAAAATGCCAAGAAACCTGCCTGCCTGCTGAGGGACAGAAAGTGTGCATTTGGCCTTGCAAGAGGGAAGACTGTCCAGTAGGGTGAGGCCAGCATATTCCCAACTTTAGGAGCCAGAAGAAGTTAAAAAGCGTGGGAGAACGATCCAGGAGTGACCCGTGCTGAGAGGTAATACACTGATCTGTGTGCAATTCCTGACTGAGCTGTTCCAAGATTGTGCCAGAGCGTATTATCCTGTTTAAGCCGGCAGCTTGCAGCAGGTTTGAGAGACTGGTGCTGCCAACGAGAAGAGGAAAGCCGCATCACTGAGGAAGTGGAAAGTCCTGATTGCCGGGACCCAAAGACGCCACTGTTAAGTGCCTGACTGCAGCTGACCAGAGGGGCTTCTGCAGAAGTTGGTGTTTCCTCACAACCCGCATCACGAGTCCTTCCACAAACCTAATCCCAAGTAAGGCTCCTGCCATAGCCCCTGCAAACAGAGTTGACCTTGTGAAGGTGTGAACGCAACGCACATCCTCTGCACAGACGGGTCTGCCATTAACAGCCAGCAGGTATGCATCGGGGCTTAGCCTCCATCGGGGGGTGACAGAATAAGGTGCACAGGTGAATCAGCTCCACCCACTTGAGACTTTTTGTTGCAGATGGAACAATAACAACATTGAACTGAGTTGCGCATTGATGACTTTTGAACCTTCTGCACCTTAGCTTAGTCTTGCTTGACTCAATAGAGGCTTGGGAACATTAATAGCAAAATCATGACCACAGTGGGAGGGAGAACGATTAGCCTGAAGCAAGAGCGGGTAGCACCTCACTGTTATAATACAACACATTACCACCCTGTATCTCATACCCATTGGATTGTGTAGTATTTATTCTGAAGTAATATTAAAGTACTTTATTTATACATAAAAGATAACAACTGGGCTGGTTACTAGGTTATTGTTTTTGTTAGTTGACTGTTGAGTCTCAAGCCTTTGCCCCCTCTCACACTACATTCCTGAGAAGCCTATGATTGTTTGCCCTCACTACCCTGACATTCAAGTCCAGAAACAGTGTTACTTGGCCCAGTTTGCAGAACCAAAGGAAGTTGGACCCTGGGAGACCAGTGAGAAATGGTTTTAACCACCATAGATGGGGTCCAGTAGAACGTGTCAGCCTGTGGCCACTCCAAATCAGGTCTGATAATGGCATTTGGGTTTGCACCACTATTTTTGATGTAGCACAACTACCGCCCAGGGTACACTAGCATCTCCTGTCATCTTAAACCTCTACATGGAGTCACTTGGTGCTCTACTCACAGATCAAAGCAACAAGATTCACCAATATGCAGTTGATGCGCAACTTGTAAGTCTCATCTGTGTCAGAAATTCGATTCCTCAAGCATTGCCTGCACATCATCCAGACCTGGATCTGTTCCACCTATCTTAAGCTGAAGTAAAACAGAGTTCCTGTTATTCTTGTTGCTTCTAATGCGTGCTCTCTTCTGTTGGATCATACCAGTTTATCAATTGAGGCCACCAATCCTTCATAATAGATCCTGTTGACTCTGCTCCCACGAATCAAGCCAAGGCTATCAACTTAATTTTTAGCCTCCATTCTCAAATTCTTTCACGATTACAGAGCGTTTTAAGATTTAACATTTTGTTTTTTGATGGGTATATTCTTTATTAATCTAGTAATAATATTTTATTCTCTAAAGGTTGTGGGACACCAGGTTAAGAATCTCTGTCATAGAGATTACTTTTGAGTGTGGATCAGGGTTCTTTATTCACCTTGACCTCTTGAACACACTGAATCATTACATGCTGATAGACCATTCCAGTTCCAGAAGAGCCTAGCACATCACTAGATGGTAGTAGTAGTAGTATGTATTCGCTTTCTTGGGCATTATCAAAAAGCACCCAGTGGCCAAGAGATCTCTTCAATCGAAGGTTAGACAAAAAGATAATATCCTGTGCCACTAAAATTGATATGGATTGTAAAGTGATCTTCCAGGAAAGTCAAAACTAAGATATCCCTCAGACCACTCAAACCATTTCATGAGTATTTCATTTTCAACAATGTACACATTTCACAGGATTTCAGAATTTTACAAATGGATTCAAAATAACAAGCCAGATTAACCAAAAAAGGAGTTAATCTGCCTCATATTAGAATGCCTATGAACAGGTGCAGATTTAGTTCTTTTTGTAATTCTCAAACATTACAAATAGTGCCAGTGCAGTTTTGCAGTACAACCAGGAAAGTCATGCCAAACGTTCCATAGGCTCCCATTTAGTCAATGCAGAATTGTACATGCATATACAATTCTACCCTGAAATATTCAGTTCAATGTGCATTTGTAATTTTCTTTTGAGTTTTTCTTTTAATAGGAATTCTTCCCTTCATTTCCTAACCCACTCTTTTCCCTTCCTCTCTATTGAGCTGGTTCATTTTTGACTTGCTGTGATCATATTTTCCATGCTAGATAGGAGATGATTCTTAGGTAATTTCCTAAACTGTGCGTGATTGGTGCTTGCCATTCCTTTATAATATGGTGACCTTGCGACCTGATAATGCATTTGCTGTTATCTTTGTTTTTCCATTCGTTGTCCATCTTGATTTGCTCTAATTCTTTTTTTCCCCATAAACTATAAAGGAGCAATAGAAATGTTTTTGGGAGGATTTTAGAGAACTCCTTAAATTCATTTCCAGAGGTGCTAAATGAAAAGAATGCACTTTAACATTTGTTGTAACTAAGAACGCGAGAGAGAGCCTCATTCCAAACTGGGAGCTGTAGAAATGCAGAGCAAGATGTTGCTTTTTGGATTTGCATCAGTTATGCAGATCTTCACCATCTAATCCTATTTTATGGGCACATTGTTGGACTTGAATAGACGTCTAAATGCCCTTTGGTGTGCTTGGCATTGTGAACAAAGGCCTGTAACTGAAGGCTTTCCAATGTTGCTGAAAAATGTGTTGTTCCAACTTATTATTGTTATTTGCAGAAATTATCCACACCTTGGTGTGTAATCACTTGCCAAGCCTATAATGTCCATATGCTTGCTACTCTATATAGAGTTGTATTAAAACACAAACTTATGTAAACTTTTCTTTTACCATGCACATAGTTGCTTCAGATGTTTTTGGGACCCGTAGCTGACATTCTTCCATCAGGGGCCTTGGAAAAAGTTCTTAATTCAAATAATCATTTATAAATAGTTTCCTGTATCAGAGGTAGGTTGGCTCGGAGTTCTGAAGAGGTCATCCAGGGAGTTCCAAACACCCACCATGAGCCGGTCTATTGAGGAAACAATGCTGATTGAATGTTCTTGGTAGGAATATACCGGAGAGTCAACATTTGTAGTTGTGGAGGTCGTTTGTTCTAGTAGGACTTTTGATAATACAGAAAATCTTGAATTTGACCTTGGAATCCAATGGGAGCCCATGGAATGCTTTCAGAGCTGGGTTGATGTGGTCATGCCCTTGTAGGGTGAGGTGTACCCCAGTAGCCTTATTCTGGAGCTTCTGAGTCTTTCTATAAGATTCTTTGGTAAGCCTGTGTAAATCACATTGCAGCATTCAAGTCGCCTCACGACAAGGCACATTGTTAGATCAATCCGATAGAAAACTTGCAGAAAATGGCAAATTTACCAAGGCTTGGGAAGTTGTCAATTGACACGCTTAACCATGGTGTTGATTTGAGTGAGAATGAGAGATTCGAATTGGAGAGAATCCAGTGCATTTTTATCTTTCCAAGAGGTGGACGGAGCAGGCGAGGCAAAAGGAAGAGACAGTGTCTGACCCTCCTCAGGAAAGATTTGTTTTTTCTTAGTTCAGTCAAAGGACGCTTTCTCTCCAATGATGAATATGGTCTGGAAATGTGTCGTTACTGAATTGGTTTTTTAACTGATTCCCAATTATATGTAGAATTGGGTGTCATCAGCAGAAAATAGCATTCAACACACCCACTACTTGTGACTCAGTGCTCTGTTTATTCAGATGTGATCATGACAGTGAACAGAGCAGAACACTCAACAGATGACATCAAATAGGAGAATAGGAAGACATCTCGAAGGAATTCTTTTTTTGAGCACATATCATTAATGTTAGAGAGGTATGCTAACAACCCTGGTGTCAGGCAGGTTGAAAGAGGTCAGCTCTTTCTGTGCACTCCAATATCCTGAGCATGGTAGGGAAGGTGTGGCTGAAAAAGATGACTGATGGCAAAATGGAAATGGGTGAAACTGTGAAATCTAGCATTAAAAAGTGACATGTATCTCTCCGTCCACCCGCAAACATACTTTTGTGTGGTCAGCTGCTCTGAAATGGACCAATGTGGCTGCATTCTCCTTTTCTGTCAAAATACATATTGTAATTATTAGGAAGGAGTTCTAAGAGAATGGTTCTCGCTATCTGACTCAGGAAGACACAGACACAGTTTTAGCAGGCTACAGTCTAGAGAGGTGGAAAGGGAGGAGAAATAAACAGAGAGAATGCTGGCCGACTGGCAGCTACATCAGAAGCTGCTGTGGGAGGGCGTGGCTTGGACGCCGATGGAGACGGTCGCGTGAGCTGTGAGCTCCGCGCCGACCTCACTGTTTATCCTGACCGGAGCCCCGAACTAGGGCTCTGGTGACCCTGGGGGAGTTTCTTGGGCTGCTGAGACCAGTGCCGCCATTAATAGACGGCTCCGGTCCCCTCCGACATCGGACCGTGGCTCCGACCAGGGCGAGGCTCTGGAAATGAAGGCCTAAAATGGCGGCCGACCCTGCGAGCTGAACTGCGACGCACGCCAGAGGGCGGGCTACCAGCCGGTGGGCTTTCCCCCCCCCCCCGACGAGTGAAGGGTGCACAGCGTCTGCAGGGGGGACCCTAAACTCCTGGAGCGCATCGTGGGCGCGTGTGGCAGTCTGCACTTGCGAGGGGCCTGGAAGGCCCGGAGAATGCCCGGTCATAGTGGAGAAGGGAGCAGTCGCCATGGGACGCCCGGGTAACACGACGCCCGGCTCGGCTCCTGGTGGTGGCAATCGAGCGGCCTCGGTTCCTGAGGGCTGACGGTGGAAGCACTAACCCGGTGAGCGAATACCGAGGGCAGGGAGGGCTCGGGGCTCGACCGGAGGGGGTACTCGGCGGCCATCTGATCCCCGAACTGCATTGGCAGAGCCGCTCAGCATACGAGGGGCCCCACTCCGCCACACGAACTGGGGGCGAAGTTAGAGACCACTCTGGGGTACTGGGAGACCGCGGCGAGACGCAGGATCGCCGATGCCCTACTGACCACCCAGAGGAGGGGCTCGCTGACGCTCCGGAGAAGGTGCCCTATCGATTCTGGGGCTGGCCCCTAGAACTCACCGCGGCTGCCAAGTGGGCGGCGCAGGCCCGGGCCAGGGTATGCGGAGGGGCTTCATGACTGGAGAGCGGACCAGCTGGCTACTTTGTGGGACACTAGAGCGTGGTGCCATTGATGAACTGGATTGATCACCCCCTGTGGAGTATAACAACCCCGAGTGTCGACGGCTGCGGTTACTGGGTGGCGGCTGATCGGGCCCCGATTCGGTGGGTACCGGCTAGGGGACCTTTGAGCGGGGATCCCTGCTGGGTGCTGTTAAGAGCGGGATTTCCTGGCACGCTTACTGCGACACTGGTGACCTGGCCATTCCTTCGTTGGGCGATTGGAAGCCTTGTTCCCACATAGGCTAAACCATGGAGAGGCCCACGAGAGGCAGGGGCAGATGAAGAGCCCCTTCAGGGCACAGTGGGAGACGACAGGCGGCGACTGGGTGCACGTATACTTCCGCCTGAGGGAGGGCCTCAACTTGCTGAATTACAGGAGGAGCTGCGCGGTGAGTTCAAACCTGAGAGCCCAGTCACTGGACCCCCATGGGGAAAACACGAGGCAAGCAAGGGGGAGTACCCCCTGAACAGGAGGATGACGCAGCAGAACAGAAGACGCAGGGAGCGGTTGGCTCATCTCCGGAAGGGCTCCTGCAACAGCAGGTGGACCAGATCCTACGAGCTATTACGGACACGAAAGAGGCACTCCAGCAGGACATAGCCCAGGTATCATTGGGACTGGGACTCCTGCGGGCGGACCATGTGAAGCTGGCTGACCGTGTGAGGCAGACTGAGACCACCTTGGGGGTCCTGGAACCTTCGCAGAGGGCACTGGAAGAGCAGATGGGAGACGTCACTCGCAGGCTTCAAGTCTTAGAGAGACGAGCTGAGGACGCTGAAGGGCGTAATAGAAGGAACAACATAAGGGTGGTAGGCCTTCCTGAAGGAGTGGAAGGGGACAGTATGGTGGATTTCCTGGAGCAGTGGCTGCGCACCGAGGTAGCTCCAGAGGGCCTGACGCCTTTCTATACTCTGGAGAGGGCGCACAGAGTGCCTGCCCGCCCATTGCAGCCTGGGAGGCCGCCCAGGCCTGTGGTGGCCCGCTTGCTGCACTATAAGGATAGAGACTTCCTCTTACATAAAGCACGTACCGCTGGCCCATATAAAGTGGACAATAATAACGTGTCGCTGTTCCCGGATTACACCTTTGAAGTACAGCGCCAGCGATCTTCCTTTTAGCGGTCAAGAAAGCACTCCGGGATGAAAGTATTCAGTATTCCCTGATGTTCCCAGCACGCCTGCGAGTGACACTGGATGGCACTACCTCCTTTCACAACTCCCCGGACGAGGCATGGAGCTGGTTGGAAACTTATCGCACAGGGTAAGGCAACGGGGGACAGACAACGGTGGCACTGAGGTCGCTCTGGGCACGACGCAACAGGAGAAGGCGACCTGGTCCGCAGAAACCTTCCACGTCTCAGACGAAGAGAGAGAGGTCTGCAGTGTTGCAGGCCGTGACGGAGATATCGCAGGCGAGCGGCGCGACCCTACAAGGAGGGACCGAGTCAGAACGAGGGTCAGAAGGGACAGACACTGATGGGATAGTCGCGGGGAGTGTTGTTCTCCCTCACATCACCCCAGGGACAGCGGACGAGATTGCAGATGCCTGATTGCATGCAGTGTCCCATGTAACTAGTAAGCAGGGCCGGCTGGTTCTGGAGCTGTAGCCCTTGGAGGGGGGTAGTTGGGGCAGTTGGAGGGGATCAGGATGCCCAGATGAGGGGGACAAGAAATCAGTATGGCCACTTGGGTGCCCGGGGACTGTCCCGGGGAACTGAATCTTACTTATTGTGGGGTTCGGCGCTTGGCTGCAGTGAGACAGCTGGCCGGATCCTCTTGGTGCTGAGCTCCCCCTTAGATTCGCTCTTAGAGTGAACCTCTGGTAGCTACCAGGGGAGTTGTTAGGGAATAGTTTGGATGGGTACTAGCTGTTTAGAGCCTGTTCTGGGGAAGGGAGGGGGTGGGTTTGGGGGTGATGTTGGGGTAGTTAGAACCACCGGTGTGCCACCGCGGGGAATGTTGATACGGAACAAAGTTTATTTACACAATGGGGTCAACACCTGAGATTAAATCCATTACGTGGAATGTACGGGGGATGCATACGATGCAGAGACGCCATAGGGTTCATGCATATTTACTGCGTAGGGGAGCCCAGATAGCTTTTCTTCAAGAAACACACATAGACCGAGCTGAGGGCCGGGCACTGCAGCGCCGATGGAGGGGGCAGCTTTTTTATACAACGTATTCTGCCTTTGCTAGGGGGGTATTGGTCTGGGTGAGGGCAGGGATCCCTTTCCAGCCACTTCAGCAGGTAGTGGATCCTGAGGGGAGATTTGTGGCTGTTACGGGACGATTGGATGGACGATGTGTGACGTTGTGTAGTGTGTATGCTCCCAATGTGGACCAGAAATCCTTTTTTGCCAGCCTATCAGGGAAGTTATCATCCTTTTTGACCGGCTCACTGATTCTAGGCGGCGACTTTAATTCAGTCGCAGATACCGAAATGGATAGGTCTCACCCGCCGCTACCGCAGGCGCCCATACATAAGCTCTCGAAGCTTCGGAGGGATTGGCAGGCTGAATGGGGGCTCGTAGACACTTGGCGCGCGCACCATTTGGGAGAACGGGACTATTCTTATTATTCTGCTTTACATAACTTGCACGTGCGGTTGGACGCAGTATTGTGCTCACCGGATGTACATGCGATGGTTCGCCATAGTGAATATCTGACAAGGACATTATCGGACCATAACCCATTGCTATTGGCCCTGAGGTGGTCCCGAGTAAGGCCGGTAATTCCCACCTGGCGATTGCGTCCAGAAACTTGGGAGGACCCGGTGTTTCGTGCGGAGGTGCGAGAGGGTATTGAACATTATTTTTTAGAAAATACGGGAACGGCCTCGGACCTGGCGCTGGAGTGGGACGCATTTAAGGTGGTAGTGCGGGGATTATGTATTGCCAAGGCGACGGGAGTGCGAAAGACACTGTTGCAAGACATAGAGAGGGTGGAACTGCTGCTGCGACAGGCGGAGAGAGCGCTCCCTGAGAACCCGGAAGCGCAGGCTGACGTGTTGGCTGCAAGGGAGGAAGTGGCTAAACAGGTGGAGCGGTTGCGCTGTTTTGATCACAGGGAATATTTGGTGAGAGCACAAGCGGAGCGGGATAAAGCGGGCGCCCTCCTGGCGTGGTTGGCTAACCCGATACCGAGGGGCACGCCCATATTGGCCTTGACCTCCCCAGCGGGCACGACGGAGTACACGCAGCAGGGGATTAATAAGATGTTCTTGGCCTACTACACGGATCTTTATGAGAGCAAACTGCAAAGTACGGGCGATGAGTTGACTGAATTCTTAGCTGAGATACAACTGCCGCAGCTTGAGGCTGACCAAAGGACCACGTTGGGACAGATGGTTACTGAAGGAGAGATACGCAGCGCGGTAAAACACATGGCGCGCAAGAAGTCCCCAGGTGCCGACGGTCTACCGATCGAATTTTATTCTGCATATATTGATCTCCTGGCCCCTAAACTGCTGGCGGTTTATCGAGAGGCCTGGGAATTGGGACGGTTGCCAATCTCCACTCGCGAGGCTATCATTATTCCGCTGCTGAAACCGGGCGGGGATTCACTGGCTAGGTCGGCCTATCGTCCCTTATCAATGTTAACTGCCGATTATAAGATATTGAGTAGAATTTTGGCGACCCGGCTCCTCCCCTATATGACGCAACTGGTCCATACTGACCAGGCGGGCTTTATCCCGAAGCGTGATACTGCAACTAATGTGCGACGCCTTTTGCGGATTTTGGGAGAGGATCACAGCGATACACCTACAGCAGTGGTTCTATCGGTAGATATGGAAAAGGCATTTGATAGCCTGGAGTGGTCGTATTTGTACCGGGTCCTTCGTGAGTTTGGATTAGGTGACGACTTTGTGGGGTGGACGGAACTTCTTTACAGATCGGCGTCGGCGCGTGTGCGGACGGGGGTGACGGTCTCCCCGGCCTGCCGGGTGGGCCGCGGTACGAGACAGGGTTGTCCACTCTCGCCGCTATTATTTGCCCTGGCCATTGAACCTTTAGCGGCCCATGCCCGGTTGGGGGAGCATTATTCTGGCTTACTCCATCGTGGGGATATGCACTATGTCTCCCTCTACGCGGATGATTTATTGCTCTTTCTCGCGAACGCGGAAGCAGCATTGGAGGGAGCACGAAACTTGCTTTCGGCGTTTCGGCAATATTCGGGACTGCAGGTGAACTGGGCAAAGACCTGCTTATTTCCGGTTGCCCCGACTGAGGCGACCCCTCCGCAAGTGGCGGGTGTACGCTGGGAACCATATTGTCTGCCTTACTTAGGCACTTATATCTACCATTCTGTTGGAGATTTGTTGGAGGGCAATTTAGGCCGGGTTATCCGCGGGCTTAAAGGCAATTTCGCATTTTGGAGTACACTACCGTTATCGGTCGCCGGCCGAGTAGCACTCCTGAAGATGGTGGTGCTCCCACGTTTATTGTATTATTTTCGGACGTTGCCGATTTGGATGGCGGGTTCCATCTTTCGACAGCTCCGTTCTATGGCTGGGGGTTTTCTTTGGGGGACGGGCAGGCGGCGAGTTGCAATGGCCACGATGATACGTCCTAGGGCTGATGGGGGCATGGCAGTGCCGGATTTCGAGGGGTACTATCTGGCAGCACAGCTGCAGTGGCTGACCCAGGCCATAGCTCGGGAGTTTAGAGGTCCTGATGGCCCTGGAGGACGATGGGTCCCAAGATATATATTGTCTTTCATAGTTTTGAACCAGAAGTTGTGCCTTGAACCGCTTACTGTGGAAGAGAGGACGCTAAGATTGTGCTGGAACCGGAGTCAGAAACGGGCTGGCTTCGCCCGCCCTTACGCCCCGGAGATACCGTTGGGCATGTGTACTGCCTTCCCGCATGGCGGGGACTGGTCGGCGTTGGCCCACTGGGAAGACCTAGGGATACAAGTATTAGGAGACCTATATGAAAATGAAACCTTGTTGTCCTTTCGGGCCTTGCAGGCTAAATATGATCTTCCGCGCGGGGATTATCTGCTGCATGCGGCACTGTCTCGGCACTGCAGCGCCATTGGGGGCTGGGGTTGTCGGAGCCACGGACCTCCATGGCGTGTCAATATGTGGTGATGGCATCGAGGACTTTTAAGGCCGTTACGTGTCTGTATCGGCGTATGCTGACTGAAGGTCTAGGCCCGCTGAACACACTGCAGGAGAAATGGGAGGGGGACCTTGGCAAGGAAATCCCTGAAAACACATGGGCCCAATTGGTTAGACGAGCCTGGAAGAGCACGAGAAATGCCAGATTCCAATTGGTGCAATTCTATGTTCTGCACAGAGCGTATTTGACGCCAGCTAAGCTTAAACAATACTTCCATACGGCGACTGCTCTATGCCCGAGATGTGGCTTGGAGGGGGCCGACTTCCGTCATATGTTCTGGGGGTGTGTGAATTTGGGGAATTATTGGGAAGAAGTGCTGGAACTGTTGAGTAGTGTGACTGAGCGCGTACTTGATCTAGACATGGGTGTTTGTATTCTGCATTGGTTCCCGCACACTAATAAAACGAAAACCACGAGTAAATTTCTAGACCTCGGCCTGATCTTAGCCAAAAGAGAGATAACGATGCATTGGAAGTCAGCGGGGGACCAAGCGCGGGGAGATGGCGGCGGAATTATTGAAGTGGGCGCGAGCGAAGGCACTCTTAGGCTGCAGCAGGCTTGGCGTAGTAATAATGAAACAGCACTAGAGGCGGCGAGGGCTTGGGAGGCCTTGGTTACAATACTGCGGACCCCGGAGACGGGATCAGAGCAAGGGTCGGACGGAGGGGACCAGGGAACTCCAATTACCAACTAAGTATATGAAACATGGGCCAAGAAGAGACCAGCGGACTGTATAGTGACCCCTAATGCCAATTTCTACACTGTATTGCTTTAATGATTGTACATAATTGTTGCTATGATAAACTGTGGAGAACTGTATTGTTAGTAATAAGTGGTTGAAGGCACACCGGTGACGAAGGGGGGTGGGAGGGAGGGAGGGGACATAGAAAGAAACATTTTTCAATTATGCGTTATATGTATCTCTTAACTGATGCGATGCTTTCTTTTGTCACACGTTGAGATAAAATCAATAAAAAGAGTTTAAAAAAAAAAAAAAAAAAAATCAGAAGCTGCTGTGCTTGTAGCCCGCACAACCTATGATCAACGGGATAAGGGGAAGAAAGTCATGCCATTTGAAATGATGGTGAGGAGATGGGTGCAGCTGCTCTGCTGTCGTCTGATATCAGTGGTTCAAACGAACGCACTTCATTTCCCTTTCAAGTTTGTGTACTCAGCCAGGAAGGACAAGCTCCCCACACAGTGTTATGTTTAGACTGCCAAATGAGCCTCTATCATTTCTACCAATCATGTTCCACGGTGAAGCCCTGGAAAGAAATCGGAGCCAGAATGTTTGCAATATCCACAGTGTTTTCAGTTGCACCAACTGCATGCCAGGCAGGGCAGGTAATAAGGTGTAAGAGTAGCCCTCCGCAGGATTGTTTGCCTCCTTTGAAATAAGCAAAACTGACTGCTCACTGCCAGTGACCATAGATGTCTCAAGACCAGGGGAGGGGCCTATGTCTCCTTGTTCCTCAGTGATTGGAGGAAGATCACACATAGGGGTCGATTCCGATTCGGGCCGGAAAAAGCACCAACCGACTCGGATCCGGAAAAAATACCGACCGACACGCACCCGTGGCGCCCGACACGCCAAGTACGATGCAAGGCGCGAAAAATCCGACCGACACGTAACGAAACCAAGCCGACCGACCGAGCCGCACGGAAAACAGCAATCCGGCCGGAAAAACACGCGAATCCAACCGACCGACACGCACCCGGAACAAATCCGACCGAAACGTACACGCGAACTCCAAACCGCTAAGTACGATGCAAGGCGCGAAAACCACGAGCGAGTCGGACGGAGGACAAGCCGTACGACCGACACGCATACAAAACCGAGCCGAAGCAACACAATACACCGCGACCGACGCGTACGCAGCATAGAAAACTGCACAAACACAGCGTGAACGAAACGGAAAACACCGTACGAGACCAATGCAGGGTCCGACTCGGTCACAAGAACGTTTCCAACATACACAAACAGCACAAAGGAAAAATCAACCAAAAAAAGGCCAAACATGCAATTACCAAGCCAATAAATACTGGGGGTGGGTGGGGACAGAGAACAAGGACACACCTACAACTCCACCTATATAAAGGACACAAATCACAACCATGAGCCTTTGCAAATGCCATTCCACTGCCAGCACCCAAGAGAAAGCAACCACACACCCACAGCTCATCCCTCACACAAGCCACACACCATCAGCACACCAACAAATACCTACCTCACATACACCCAGCACAACACACACCCACACACCCTCACCTGCACACCAACACACACATCACCCACCATCACCACCCATCACCATGCCCCCCAAGAAGAATCCCAAGTTCCTAGATAGTGAATTGGAAGTCATGGTAGACGAGATCCTCAGGGTGGAGCCACAGCTGTTTGGCACTCTGGTCCAACAGACCCCCATGTCGCAGAAAACCAAGATGTGGGAGAGGATCATCAACAGGGTGAACGCCCAATCACCATGTCGGCGCACAAAGACGGACATCCAGAACAGGTGGTATGACGTGCGCAGGAGGGTACGGGACATGCTGAAGAAAGACTACATCAACAGCCAACACACCGGCAGTGGCCCTCCTGCCAAGCCAATATACCTCAGGCCCTGGGAGGAGAAGGTGCGGGCCATCCTTCCGCCAGTGAGCGTATATGGACTAGAGGACATCCCAGAGCCTGGTGAGTACACAACAAATGTACACAATAAACTGCCACAAAACACACACATCACTGTCAAGGGGAGAGTCAAACCATGCACTCATAGCAATTACACAGCAACTAGAACAGAATCATCCCAAAATGTGTATGTCAGTCAGATAAACACAACACATGCCATCAAAAAAGTCACATCCAACTGTGCCAACACATGTACAAACACAACCACAACTACAGCTAGGCAGTGGCACAAATAGAACTAACACACACATCCACACATGTAGCCACCACAACAACACCAACACACAGTGAAGACCACTCAAAGGAAGGAATTCTGTGTATGCTGGCCAAGTCAGTGTAGCCAATAGCATCATGGGAGTCGCAGTCACACATATTGCCCGCCCCAAAACTGTCCCATCAACACCACCATGAACCATGCGCACATCACAGGGAGTGGAGAAGGACTCACAAGATGGCTGACACTGGCTACTGCTGTGGGGAGCACAAGGCCCTGCTGGCAACTGTGCACCAACAAACAGCAGGACACCACTGACTGACATCCTGAGAGACAACTTACACTCCCTGCAATGCAAGCACGTTCCATGGTGGGATATCTGGCTGGCTGGGTGGGAAGGGGGACTTGCAGCACTGACTATAGTCACCAGCACCTCCCCTCACACCCTCCCCAACACAAACTCCACAGTACCCACCTGGTGGAATGCAATGCCCTCCATCCTAACACAAGATCCCACAAAGCACCACCACCCTGGGTTATGTTGTGTGAAGCACAGGGACACTCCTGGGACTCTTAGCCAAACAACTGCCAGGACAACACTCCCAGCCATCCTGTCAGCACAGCCAGCCCACCCCACAGGGAAGCAGAGTCAAAAGGAAGGAAGCATGGGCATGCTGGGAAGGGGGTGGAGGCAATAGCATGATGGGAGTCGTAGTCACAGACATTGCTCAGCCTCACAACTGGCCCATCAACACCACCCTGAACCATGCTCACATCACAGGGAGTGGAGAAGGACTCACAAGATGGCTGACACTGGCTACTGCTGTGGGGAGCACAAGGCCCTGCTGCCAACTGTGCACCAACAAACAGCAGGACACCACTGACTGACATCCTGAGAGACAACTTCCACTCCCTGCAATGCAAGCACGTTCCATGGTGGGATATCTGGCTGGCTGGGTGGGAAGGGGGACTTGCAGCACTGACTATAGTCACCAGCACCTCCCCTCACACCCTCCCCAACACAAACTCCACAGTACCCACCTGGTGGAATGCAATGCCCTCCATCCTAACACAAGATCCCACAAAGCACCACCACCCTGGGTTATGTTGTGTGAAGCACAGGGACACTCCTGGGACTCTTAGCCAAACAACTGCCAGGACAACACTCCCAGCCATCCTGTCAGCACAGCCAGCCCACCCCACAGGGAAGCAGAGTCAAAAGGAAGGAAGCATGGGCCTGCTGGGAAGGGGGTGGAGGCAATAGCATGATGGGAGTTGTAGTCACAGCCCTACATCCCCCACCACATGGCCCAGCAAGCTCACACTCACGCATGCACATCCCACAGAGAGTGGAAAGGCCCATCAAAGATGTCTGACACTGTTGCTGTGTCGTGGGGAGCACAAGGGCATGCTGGGTACTGCACACCAACCAACAGCAGGACATCACTGTCAGCCATCTTGCCATTGCCCTCACACCCACACACACTGAACTCCCCACAAAAGCAAGTAAGTATGGGAATGCTGGGAAGTGGGGTGGAGGCAATAGCATGATGGGAGTCGTAGTCACAGCTCTACATCCCCCACCACATGGCCCAGTAAGCTCACACTCACGCATGCACATCCCACAGAGAGTGGAAAGGCCCATCAAAGATGTCTGACACTGTTGCTGTGTCGTGGGGAGCACAAGGGCATGCTGGGTACTGCACACCAACCAACAGCAGGACACCACTGTCAGCCATCTTGCCATTGCCCTCACACCCACACCCACTGAACTCCACACAAAAGCAAGTAAGTATGGGAATGCTGGCAAGTGGGGTGGAGGCAATGGCATGATGGGAGTCGTAGTCACAGACATAGCTCACCCCCACAACTGTCCCATCAACACCACCCTGAACCATGCTCACATCACAGGGAGTGGAGAAGGACTCACAAGATGGCTGACACTGGCTACTGCTGTGGGGAGCACAAGGCCCTGCTGCCAACTGTGCACCAACAAACAGCAGGACACCACTGACTGACATCCTGAGAGACAACTTACACTCCCTGCAACGCAAGCACGTTCCATGGTGGGATAACTGACTGGCTGGCTGGGTGGGAAGGAGGTCTGGCTGTCAACCAAACACAAGCAATGCAGACCATGTTCACACCCCAGAAAATACATAGAAATGCCCAAATAATGCAGGACAATGTGCCACACCAATATCAACCCCTGACTGTGACGACTTAGGACAATGCAATGTACAGGCCCGCACCCAGAGGCACAGTCACAACTGTCATGTGTGTCAACCACTGATGCCTGCAGAAACATGACATACATTGTTTGTGTCTCCCAAAAACAGGTGATGATGGGGACACAGCAGCAGACGCTGAGGAGTCCCAGTCCCAGGCTCAAGAGGATGCCGAGCTCACTGGCGTCGTACAGCCTCTGTCCTCCTCGGACGATGAAGAACAACCTGGCACATCCGGTGCAAGTCAACATGCAGCACCAGCAGGACCACCAGCTGCAGCACCAGCAGGACCACCAGCTGCACCCCCTGCACCCACCCCTACAACGACTGTCACCACGAATACCATCCCTGCCGACATGGACAGAATAAGGAGCAACACCAGCACAGTGACCCTGGACCAACCTGGGGCCATGGACACCACCACCACCACCAACCCCCAAGGTGGACCAGGGTTATCTGTGCGTGCCACTGCACACACTGCACATGTCAGCAGGGGTGGTGGGAGGGGTGGGAGACAGAGGTCGCTGCTTGCAGACGTTGCCGGTGTGCATGACGACCCACAACTGGTACGCATAGCTGATGCGTACCAGTCCAGCACCGGAGAGCTCAGCCAGGTAGTGGGGCTCCTCAGAGACATTAAACAGCAGCAGGCTGCCCATCATGCCCGCTTGGACTCCCACATGTCCCACGTGGAGTCACACATGTCCCATGTGGACTCACACATGTCCCGCGTGGAGTCCAAGTGGGATGCACTGCATGAGATGACGGCGGTGCACAGGGACATTTTACAATGCCTCCGCCAGATGAACAGCAACCAGTCCACACCTCCCTGTGTGCCAACAACATCTGGTGCCGAACAAACTGCAACTGCCACAGGGAGGGAGGAGGACTCTGGCGGAGAGTCCCCTGCACCGCAGCAGCCTGCACTTGAGGGCCCCCCCCAAGAAGAGGGGTCGTCCGAGGAGGGAAAAGTGAGAGGCCGATGGCCAAGCGCAACTCCCAGGAAGCCTGAACCTGTTCTGGATGTTCGCCTTTGTGCACAAACTGTTCACCCTGTTGACGGCAACACTACTCCCACACATTGCATGGGGAGTACAAGTTGGACCAATGTGTCAGCCAACTGTGGCCCCGATACTGGGGATCCTGTCTACCCGGACTTTCAATTCACCTAGGAACTTGGGATTGCAAGATTCATGTACAGCACAACCCATCCTATGCACTATTAACACAAATGTATCACAATAAACACACTAATACACCATACTTGCCTCTGTCGTGATTCCAACGTGGGTGCTGTTATGGGGATGATGAACTGCAAAATTACACTGTGTATGCGAACTGCAACAGCAAGGACAACACAGGTATGTGAGTACAGGCAACGTGACACACATGAGGGAGACACACCACCAGGGCTACACGACACATACACACCTAGGCCATCTGACTCATTGCCTACACTGATGTTGCCAGGGAAGACGGTGCAATGCACAGACACCACACCCATTCCCAGTTGTAGTCAAGTAGCCCACAGGTGCAGTAAGCAAATGGCAGTCAAATGTGTGACCACAGACAACGCACATCACTAAGTGAAGCACAGGTTTATTACACAGTAGCAACATGCCGTAACCACTACAGATGCAAGGTAACCCCACCTGGTAGCGGGCACACAGTCAACAACTGTAGACGGAAGGAAGTCCATGAGTGTGGCGCACATCACCTGTAGGGACACAACAGCTACCAGCCTGGATGTGCAATCACCTCGTCGGTGGACACAGTTGACCAAACGAATCTGAAAGTACCCTGTGAAGGACAGAAATGACACACAGTCAAAAGCAATGGAGTACAGGACAGAACAGCAAAACTCATGCACAATACATGTTACAAGATACCCACCCAGAACCAAGTTAGCATGTCAACACTGTTGGGGAGTACAGCCCACCTGTGAGCACACATCGCAACACACATCCAGTCAAGTAGCCCATGGACACACTCCAACAGCACCAGAGCACCACCCACACATCATGCCAACTCACATCATTGACATGACACCTCAGGATACTCACATTCAGCTAAAGAAGTTGGTGATGAGCTGTGTGCGGACATCACCATCACCATCATCATCATCATCGTCACTGGCATCGTGGTCCAGGCCAGGATCCTCCACAGGTGGCGGATGTTGGTCATCGTCATCCTGGATGAGAGGCAACTCCTTCCGCACTGCCATGTTGTGGAGCATGCAGCAGACGATGATAATCTTGCACACTTTCGCAGGGGCATATGGGAGGGACCCTCCGGTCTTGTCCAGGCAGCGGAAGCGGCTCTTCAGGAGACCAAAGGTCCGCTCAATCACTCTCCTGGTCCGACCATGTGCCTCATTGTAGCGCATCTGGGCAGGTGTCACAGGGTTCCTGAGGGGTGTCAGCAACCACGGCATGTTGGGGTATCCCGAGTCACCTACGGCCAGACAAGTGCACATTAGCTGACTTGGAAAAGTGGGCGGAATACTACAGATCAGATCACACACAATGGCACAAAGTCAGTACACACCGACAAGCCAGGCACGCTGGTTCTGCATCTGTGCCATCATCCTGGGGATGCGACTACTCCTCATCACAAAGGCATCGTGTGCTGAACCAGGGAAACGGGCACACACGTGTGTGATGGTCATGTCTGCAAGACACACCACCAGTGCATTGACCGAGTGGTAGTGCTTGCGGTTCCTGTAGGCCTGCTCCTGGGCCTGTGGTGGTACCAAAGCCACATGTGTCCCATCAATGGAGCCAATGGCATGCGGCATCCTCCCCAGGGCATAAAAGTCACTCTTCACGTCAGTGAGTCGTCGCAGTCTAGGGAAATAGATGTACCGGTTCAGGAAGAGCAACATTGCCGCCAAAACATCGCGGAGCACACGGCTGAACATGGTCTGTGACATCCCACCAGCAGACGCCACAGTATGTTGGAAGGTACCGGTGGCAAAGAAGTGTAGGGCTGCCATCACCTTCACCTTGGGGGTCAGCGCTGTAGGATACGGCCGGCCAGGCTGCAAATGTGGGGACAACTGCACTGCCAAATCCTCAATCAGCTGCCTGGTGAAGCGGTACCGTCGGATGCTGTCCCGTTCCACCATCGTTGCCAGGTCTGGGAATGGCCGATGGACAGCAGGAGCCCTGCAGTGCAGAGGAGAAGTAAGCAAGATCGTAAGTCACCCCACATATGCGGCATTGAACACACTCAAGATCCCAACATACATCATCATGAGGCACAACTACATGAAGTGTGCAGTACCGGAAGGACATGTATGGTACATACATGGCCAACATCTGTCAACACGGTCCTACAGGTGGCATCAATTTGTCCCAGGTTGGCCCATTGGATATCATGATGCCGTGTCACAGTCACCCCCCACAGTGACATGTGAGGACAGATGTGCCCCAGGCACCACAGCTCAACGACAGGTACATTCCCAGGGACCCTGTAATGCCACATGGACACTGGCATCACCTGGAGTATCATGTGTACACCACAGCAAAACAAACATGACCCCCACAGGTAGTGGCCACACTTGCCATGGCAGGACAGACATGGACGTCTGTGACACACACGCACAACATCAGAGTCCATGCACACACAACGTGGATGTGGAGACTGTCTCCCATTGTGCACATGAAATCAGAGACATTGTAAACACTACATGCACAAAGACTGTGGAGGTCCATCACTATTGTGCCACTGGGACACCCTGGCTCAAACATACCGTCCCACATGGGACTCACGGGGTATGTGACATGACATACACAAACACCACTGTGAAATGTGACCATGACACATGCACAGATATGAACAGTTGCACATCACAGTGGTCACGTACACGTAACACCCAGGATCCTGTCCCCATGAACACGTGCACAGCCTGGGGGTGGCTGCCCACAGGTGACACCCACAGGACAACATGTACACCAACATACACACAATAGGAAATGCAGCCTTACATGCCTTATGATAAGGTTTGGACAGGCTGTCGTGATGTAGGTGTGCCCCTCACTCCCTGGGAGCTATCTGTGTCTGGCATATGTCCATCTGAGACAGGCATGCTGACCTATGCCAGTCACATGTACAGTGATGCGTTGTACTGCAATGGACCGATCGGTGCCTCCGGCCGGCCCATTGCCTTCAATGTGTGCGGGTACGCGTTGTACCCCTGTGCACGTTGAACTGCAATGGACCGATCGGTGCCTCCGGCCGGCCCATTGCCTTCAATGTGTGCGGGTACGCGTTGTACCCCTGTGCGCGTTGAACTGCAATGGACCGATCGGTGCCTCCGGCCGGCCCATTGCCTTCAATGTGTGCGGGTACGCGTTGTACCCCTGTGCGCGTTGTACCGCAATGGACCGATCGGTGCCTCCGGCCGGCCCATTGCCTTCAATGTGTGCGGGTACGCGTTGTACCCCTGTGCGCGTTGAACTGCAATGGACCGATCGGTGCCTCCGGCCGGCCCATTGCCTTCAATGTGTGCGGGTACGCGTTGTACCCCTGTGCGCGTTGTACCGCAATGGACCGATCGGTGCCTCCGGCCGGCCCATTGCCTTCAATGTGTGCGGGTACGCGTTGTACCCCTGTGCGCGTTGTACCGCAATGGACCGATCGGTGCCTCCGGCCGGCCCATTGCCTTCAATGTGTGCGGGTACGCGTTGTACCCCTGTGCGCGTTGTACCGCAATGGACCGATCGGTGCGCACCCATTGACAATGGGCTTGCCTGGCAACGGACGCGTTTTCGAATTTCGAACGAGTCGGTTGCTGGAAATTCAGTTGGTCACCCACAACAATGTTGCAAAATCATGTATGTCATGAAGTTGAAGATTTGAAGGATGCTGTGGGCGTGTTTAGGTGCTGCTATTCCATGGATTGGCCAGATTCAGAAGATGCAAACGACTTGGACCTATCACTTTGGACACAAGGGACAGTATCTGCCTCTCCAGCACATATATATTGCTGGCTGTTCCCCTGAGAGCCCACTTGCCTGCACTACATGCTCCAAGACGACATCTGCCACTGCACTGCTGCTGTCTCTGCCCCTCTGGACCCTGCAATGGCACGTACTGTGGAGAGAGCCCCAGCCTTCAGCCTTGAAGAGAACCAGGCCCTGCTGGACAGCCTACTTCCACAGTACAGCAAGCTGTATGGGACACCAGGGGAGCAGGTGAGTGTCCTGTGCACTGCCTTTCTGAATGTGCATTTTGTCAGACTAGCAAGGCTGAGAGTCTGCACGCCACTGGCTAGCAGGCTCACTGAGTAGTTGTCACCCCCCATAGTGTGTAGTGACTTGCACTGGACAGGTATGGTGCAGTGACAGTGCTTCTGAACAGGGTTTTACTCCCCATGCAATGATACCATGTAGTGACTTCTGGAAAACTGTCCATGGGCAGCCGTGCACTGCCTGTGTACACCATGTGCCCCTGTGATTGCGACATGTATATGCAACTGTGTCATGCACGGATATGTTGCATGTGTAGTAATGGCCTTATCACTTTGTCATCCTGACAGGCTTCTGCCCATCGGAAGCAGGAGATATGGAAGGACATCGTCCGGGCTGTCCGGTCCGTGGGGGTCTACAAGCGCCGGATCCGCAACTGCCAAAAGAGGTGGCAGGACCTTCGGGGCTGGACCCGGAGGATTGCACGGGTCCAGCTGAAGCTGTCGCCTCCTCGCAGGAGGGGCGGAACACGGACCCTGACCCCCCACATGCTCAGGATCCTGGCGGTGGTCTTTCCAGACCTGGATGGGCAGCTGAAGGCCAGAGAGCAGCAAGGAGGGGGTGAGTCAAAGACTGCACTGTGAACTCTGTCTAACATGCTATGTGCCCTCCTCGGGCCTGGTTAAACTGCCACAGTACAGCAGTCATGTTGTCCAGGAGCCATGTCCCTCTATTGTGCACTGCCCACTCCTCATCTGATACCCAGGTGTGGCCCTTACATGCAGGGGATTCTGTCACTTAGGACTGTGTCCTTGCAGTTTGCTTGACTCAAGGTGGGAGACAGCATCTGTTTCCCTGACTCTGTGGTGGGCATCATGGGTGGGTCCATTGCTTACACAATGCCTGTATTCTGACATGTATTCAGCGTGTTACTTTGATCTGTGGTCCAATTGCTGAGCTGATCCACCACATGTGGCTGGGGTATCTGGCACACACCCATGCTGCGGGTGGGAACAATGTTTGGGCCCCAGGAGTATGTATATGACGTGTGTCACACATACTTAGCCAGCTGCCTACAGTCCAGGGCTCATCCCTCATTCATGTGGGGCTGGACAGTCATGCCTACTCCAGGCCATACAATACACTCTGTACTCCCACTCCCGTGTATCAGCTGACACATTGTGCGCAGTGATTTGACCCCTCAGGTGTCTGCCTCTGTGTCAGTGTGCTGTGGATTAGTCGCCAGGACTGCTGTGGAGTTTCTTGGTAGGGGCTCAGCATGCCACTGGAGATGTGACCATAGGAGACGATACTTGTGTGACACATAGGTGTCTGATCAGCTGCCCATGCAGACTGGGGCATGTGAATGTGAAGTTCAGGCAGCTGTTCCCCATGCACAGCAGAGTGTGAGGGGCTCAGGTTCAGAGGGTAGTGTCACAGGTCTACCATATGTCCAATAGGTATGACCTGGACAGATGAGGGTTAAGAGGATGTGTTGTGGGGGGATGTACATGTGCACTTGTGCAGCTCCAGGACTTGCATTCCCCATGACCTACTATTGTGACACAGTGCAGAGTGTTGTTGCCTGGCTGCAAAGTCATACATCACTGAGACAGTGATGTATGACTTTGCAGTCATGCCTCCGCCATGGCATGTGTCTACTGATTGGTGAGCCTGCAGGGGAGTGACATGTGCTACATGCACACCATAGTGGCGCTGGCTATCAGGACATGGGTGCATCATGGTGTCTGTCGCTGGTATGCATCACATGCATTTCCTATTTGACTCTGGGCATCCCTTTCATCCGGAAACCTGTACTGACTCAGTGGCAAGAGCTGTGATGTGTGCATGTCCACATGCCACACCGTGTCCTCTGCACTGTCCAACTACTGTGTACTTGGTGCATGTGTCAACACTGGGGTGTTGCAATCCAACAGACACCAGACAGATGGGTGCAAGGCCATGTGGGATGTGAGTGCCATGCTTGGCATCAGACTGACAATTGGCTTCTCCTGTTCAGTTAGGGCACTTTTAGCAATGTACAACTAATGATGCCAGGGCTTGCTCTGTGATGTGCTGTGCTCACAGTGGTGTGTGCGTTATGTGCAGGTGACTGATGTCTGTCTGTTTCCCCATTGTTTGCAGATACATCCACGGCCACGGAAGGGGACAGCTCCACGGACCAGGAGGAGCCAGAGAGCCAGACTGGGTCAGCAGCCGAGGAGTGGTCGGAGGGACCCAGTGGCACGGAGGGCGAGGGGAGCCACACCGAGGAGTCCTCAGCAGCATCCACCTCAGCTGAGGACCAGAGCAACTCGGAGGATGACTCCCTTGTGGAGGCGGGTGTCAGCAGCCACCACACCCCAGCTAGTGTTGCTGTCCCCGCCACCACCAGCACCACCACCGCCCTCCCATCGGCTCCCATTCCCCAGGTCCGTGGAGGCTCCCATGTCCGGGAGCGTGTCTCCTTTGGGCCAGGCACCGCAGCCCCTGCCCCTGTGTCCCCTGCTGCCCTGAGTGAGGAGTCTGTGTACCTCCTTCGCCAGCTCCATGTAGGGCAGACAGCCATGCTGAGTGTCCTCCATGCGCACACCGCGCTGTTGACTCAGCTGGTGTCGTTCATGGAGGGCATCTCATCGGGCATGTCTGACCTACAGAGGGGCAATAGGTCCATGGACTCCTCCCTGACGGCAGCAGTGTCCCTCCTCAAACGGTCCCTCACCCCTCCTGCCTCTGCTCCATCCACACTCCCCAGCACCTTACCCATCCCAAGCACACACACACTGGCACAGGCACACACCAGCACACACACATCCAGCACACTGACACACACGCCAATGACAAAACGCACACGCACGCACATTCAGGGGACTGAAGCCAGACTCACAGGGGATGGGGCCCTGGAACACACACACGCATCCACATGCACTGCGCAGTCCTCAGTTCCCTCTCCCTCCAAAGCACCCTCCCTTGCCTCACCTGCAACCCCAAAGTCACAGCAGCTCTTCCTCTGTGACCTCGGCCTCTTCCCCACCGATGAAGCTGCTCCAGCATCCCGGGGGAAGAGGAAGCCCACCCACACGGAGCAGAGTGCCCCTCGCCCCCGGACACCCTCCCCCAGGCGCAGACGGACTGAGGCCCCCACCCGCAAGTCCCCCCGGAGTCCTAAGAGCAAGACCCCGCCACCGCTCTGCAGCTCAGGCACAAGGTCTCCGTCCTCCATCCCTCAGGCCCCCACTGCACAGGTGCCCCCACCACACCCTGCCCCAGGTTCCCCCACCCACAGATATACCATCCCCAAGAGGATCAGGCCTTCTCCCCCTGCCACTTGCTCTCCCAGCACCACACCCTCCGCTGCGCTTGTCTGTGCCACTGATGTGGTGAGGGTGTCCTCCCCCTCTGTCCAACCCACCTTGCCTGTTCCCCATTCTCCTCCCCTGGAGGTAGGCACTGCAGTGGAGTCCACTACCGCCCTGTCTGACTTGGGCACTGCAGTGGCGGACCTGTCCACTCCATCTGCAGGGTCCACTGCAGTTGTGCCGGCACCCACGACATCTGAGTCATGCCCCCAGTTGTGCCGGCACACACCATGTCAGACACCTCCACTGCAGTTGTCAGTGGCTCTCCAGCACCCACCACCCCTTCCCTGACTCCCCCTGGTGAGCCCTGATCCTGTCCCTGCGGTGCCTGGCCTGCCCCCCCGGTTGCCCCTCCTAGTGGATTGTCCCTGGTTTTGTGCAGGCATGCGTAGGGTGACATCTGCCACTGTCACCCTGTTTGAACTTTGACAATGGACTGGCCATTGGCCTTTGCTCTATTTTTTCTGGACGTCGTTTTCATTCAACACATATGCTGAATAAAGCAACTTTCTTTTCTCTAGTGCTCATGCTTCAGATGTACATGTTGTTGGTGCTGCTAACCATGCCCTTGCTGCAGTGATGGTGATATCTGGTCTCATGATTATGAAGTGTTACTGTGCAGGAACCCATGTGGTCCAGGGGGAATGTGTCCTATCATGTGGTGTATCCATGTCATCCATAGCAGCATCTGAGGGTGTCATGTGTTCAGTATTTGGCAATGGGATTTCCTACTTACATTAGCAATTTCATATCTGTGGCTTCCACCCCTGCACATCTGTTGTGCCTGCCATCGTTGCATTTGTCTACTTCCCTGACCGTGTTGCCATCTCCACTGGACATGCAGGTTTGGGCATCAATGGGGAAGGACTCATCCGTGTAGTCAGTGCAACATTGCTATACAAGTGTGTTGGATCTGTGCTGATGATTCCGTTGGCACATCCATGACCAGGCTGATGTGATGGGAGCCCTCATTTGGTGCTAATTGTTGATTGTGTGACCAAGTGCTCAGCTGACATGATGGGGCCCTACTGAGGCAACATATGGCACAGCTTTCCTCACACAGGAGTGGAGTCCCCTCATGGCAGTGTGTACACGTGTGACATTGCCTGCGCCCAAGGTGTGTGTTGTATGTGCATGTCTGTGTGTTCACTTCCATTTATCTGCGCATGCTGTGATCCCTAGTGTTGTACCTGTTTGTGATGCTTGCTGACTTGAGCTATGTTCCCCCAAAGTCTTCTCCCTGTGTTCTCTGTGATGTGGGTGCATGGCACATTACTGGTCATCAGGGTGTCACCCATAGGTGTGTTTGCTGTCAGGGCTGAGTTTGTGTGCAGACGCAGATGGGTCACAGTCAGGTTTCCCCTTGGCACTTGTTGTTTGCCCCTGTCATGTGATTTTCAGTTCGTGTTATCTTTCAGTGATTGTGACACGTTGTGTGTGTGACTGCTGGCACTCCTCAGGGTCCGGGCTGCAATGTTGGTTGTTGTCTATGTGTGTTCTTTGTGGGTGACCTTGGCTTCTTCATTGGTGTGTGACTGTGGCTGGGATCCCATTGGTTGGTGTGGTATCGCCGTCATGTCCATGTACAGCGTAGTGTGCAGTGTGTCAGACATTCAGGAGTCTTGTTGAGTGGCCATGTGTGATGTGTTTCTGCACCTTGGTTCCCACCCACCACCCTGGAATAGTCATGGGTGCATGTGCAATGTCACCAGTGCATGTGTACTTCACTGCTGCACATTGTTGGAGGTCGAGGGGTGTGGTCTTGAGTGTGTGCAGATGGGAGTCGTTGCCCAGCTAGTCCCCTGCCTCCATGTTGGCCTTGGCTTACTGGCCATGCTGATTGATTTGTGCTTGTGTAGGTGTGATGGTAGTTTGTTGCTCAGGACACCTGACTGTGGTTCACAGTGTGAACGACATTTAGCTTTGTCATCACAGTGGGATTTTTATTCAGCCCAGGGTCACCACATTGTGGGGGCCCTGGGGGTGGTGCTGTGGTGTGTCTGTGTCTTGCTGTGTCAGTTGTTGTTCCTACGTGCCTGTGTGACATGTGTGTTTTGTGCTCCCTCTCATCTGACAATGCCTGCTTGCCCACATAGGGGATTTGGATCCATGAGTTACCTTAGTGTGGCAGTGTATGCACATCTGTATGATTGGTATTCAGCTCTCCTCATGTGTTGTGTGGTTGCCTGGGGACACTGGCACCCCCACCCCTCACCTGCTGTGTATGATGACAGTGTTGGTCTGCCTGTTTGTGTTTGTGCATCTGCACCACTGCATTGGCATATCTTGGGTGTGCCATTGGCTGTATGTTGTTTGGTGTGTTTCCCCTGCTGTCCCTGGGACTCCTAGGTCATCGGTCAGCACAGTGATCATGGTTTGTGTGTCCCATTGCTGCCATGGTATGGTATCTGTTCACCTCACATCTGCTGTCTCCACAGGATATCTGCATTTGTGTGCCCATTGGTGCAAATATGTGGTTCTGCATTCTGATGGTCACTTCTGTCATTGTGTCATTGATGAATGTTGACGGTGTCAGCCCCCATGGGTGTTGTTTGTCTGCACATGGCCAAAGGAATGTCTCATTTGCACTGCAGTATTTGGCTCACCCAATTTATGTTGCAATGGGACACATACACTACTTTGCCACAGATGAGTTTTTGGTTCTGTGACCAGGAATGATCCATGCAGTTTGGCAGTTGCAGCTCTTTCTTTGTCAACACTTACCTTTTGGTCACTGTGATGATGGGGGTGTAGACCCCATTGCCACAATGGTCAAAATGTGCTTCAGCTATGGACCCCACACTTGCCTTTTGGTCACTGTGATGATGGGGGTTTAGACCCCATTGCCACAATGGTCAAAATGTGCTTCAGCTGTGGACCCCACACTTGCCTTTTGGTCACTGTGATGATGGGGGTTTAGACCCCATTGCCACAATGGTCAAAATGTGCTTCGGCTATGGACCCCACACTTACCTTTTGGTCACTGTGATGATGGGGGTTTAGACCCCATTGCCACAATGGTCAAAATGTGCTTCGGCTATGGACCCCACACTTACCTTTTGGTCACTGTGATGATGGGGGTTTAGGCCCCATTGCCACAATGGTCATGGGCTGCTTGCATTGTGGGTGCCACACACATATATGTGTGGCACATGTGCTAGGGGGTCACATTGTATGTTCAAAGTCATGTTCGGTGTTGTAGGCATTTGACACAGCCTACACACGCTTGTCATGGTGGTGGGGGGATGTCTTTATCTTGCATTCCCTAGGTTGTGGTGTGCTTGTTGTGTCATGCATTGTCCATCCTATGAGTGGGGGTGGTAGTAGTGGTAGGCATCAAGCCCCCCTGGCTAAGGGTGGTAGTAGTGGTAGGCATCCTGCCCCCCTGGCTAAGGGTGGTAGTAGTGGTAGGCATCCTGCCCCCCTGGCTAAGGGTGGTAGTAGTGGTAGGCATCCAGCCCCCCTGGCTAAGGGTGGTAGTAGTGGTGGGCATCAAGCCCCCCTGGCTAAGGGTGGTAGTAGTGGTAGGCATCCTGCCCCCCTGGCTAAGGGTGGTAGTAGTGGTAGGCATCCTGCCCCCCTGGCTAAGGGTGGTAGTAGTGGTAGGCATCCTGCCCCCCTGGCTAAGGGTGGTAGTAGTGGTAGGCATCCAGCCCCCCTGGCTAAGGGTGGTAGTAGTGGTGGGCATCAAGCCCCCCTGGCTAAGGGTGGTAGTAGTGGTAGGCATCCTGCCCCCCTGGCTAAGGGTGGTAGTAGTGGTAGGCATCCTGCCCCCCTGGCTAAGGGTGGTAGTAGTGGTAGGCATCAAGCCCCCCTGGCTAAGGGTGGTAGTAGTGGTAGGCATTCTGCCCCCCTGGCTAAGGGTGGTAGTAGTGGTAGGCATCCTGCCCCCCTGGCTAAGGGTGGTAGTAGTGGTAGGCATCCAGCCCCCCTGGCTAAGGGTGGTAGTAGTGGTAGGCATCAAGCCCCCCTGGCTAAGGGTGGTAGTAGTGGTAGGCATCCTGCCCCCCTGGCTAAGGGTGGTAGTAGTGGTAGGCATCCTGCCCCCCTGGCTAAGGGTGGTAGTAGTGGTAGGCATCCTGCCCCCCTGGCTAAGGGTGGTAGTAGTGGTAGGCATCAAGCCCCCCTGGCTAAGGGTGGTAGTAGTGGTAGGCATCCTGCCCCCCTGGCTAAGGGTGGTAGTAGTGGTAGGCATCCTGCCCCCCTGGCTAAGGGTGGTAGTAGTGGTAGGCATCCAGCCCCCTGGCTAAGGGTGGTAGTAGTGGTAGGCATCCAGCCCCCCTGGCTAAGGGTGGTAGTAGTGGTAGGCATCCAGCCCCCCTGGCTAAGGGTGGTAGTAGTGGTAGGCATCAAGCCCCCCTGGCTAAGGGTGGTAGTAGTGGTAGGCATCCTGCCCCCCTGGCTAAGGGTGGTAGTAGTGGTAGGCATCCAGCCCCCCTGGCTAAGGGTGGTAGTAGTGGTAGGCATCCAGCCCCCCTGGCTAAGGGTGGTAGTAGTGGTAGGCATCCAGCCCCCCTGGCTAAGGGTGGTAGTAGTGGTAGGCATCAAGCCCCCCTGGCTAAGGGTGGTAGTAGTGGTAGGCATCCAGCCCCCCTGGGTGAGGGTGGTAGTGGTGGTAGGCATCCAGCCCCCCTGGGTAGGGGTGGTGGTGCGCATTCAGGCCCCTGTGTGCATATGTGGCATTGGTGATGGCCATCCCGCCCCTATGGTGCTGCTGTTGCTGGTGTAAGTATATTCAGCATCCCCGTGTGTGTGTGTGATGTGTCGTGTACGTGTTGTATGTGTTTTGTGGTTTGTGTCTGGCTTACCTTCTGCGCCGTACGCGTCCGTGCCTGTTCCGGTAGTAGATGTAGAATATTGGTATGATCGGGACGAAGGGATTCATGGTTGGTTCGTGTCGTTCGTCCTTCTCGTTGCTTCGCGTCGTCCTCGTCACTTCGCCTCGTCCTCGTCGGTGCCGTGTTCGTCTCGTAGCCGTGGATCGTGTTGTGGCGCGAATCGGAGCTTATGTGCGCCTCTCCCGGATGCTTTGACGTGCCGTGCGTAGCGACGGGTTCGGCGCGTACGGGAAGCGCATCGTACTTGTCCGGCCGGACGGGGCTGCATTTTTCCTTCCGTGCGACTCGATTCGGCGTTTCCGGATTCGCCTCGGTCGGAGAACAGGACCTGGTTTGGGTGAGTACGGCTCGGCCGGATTTTTTGCTGTTGTGCGCATTGTACTTGCTCGTTCGGTGTACTGTACGGATCGGTCGGGAAACAGGCTTTCGCATGGCTTTTTTCCCGACCGAATGGTGTTGGGTACGCCTCCGACCGAGATCGGAATCGGCCCCATAATGTCTGAGATCTGTCAGTGATTTAAGCTCTCTGTCTTGTCTGTCTATCCTTCCCTCTCTAACTCCACACCTGTGCTCCTGAATGTCTGACGGAGGACACAGAGCTTCTGCAATTGAGGGCCATAAAACCGGGCCCACTTGCAGAAACTAAATGCAGCTTTTTCTAGTTTTTATGCAGAGGACAGGATTGAAGTTGCCAGATCACCTGTTTAATCTCTTCTGTTCTACTGAGTCCTTCAGGACTGAGATTGCGTCTCAAGCCATGTCCTTTTACTATTACATTGAAGTGACGGTGCCTGTTGTGAAAGCAGAAGGTTCCTCTCACCCGAAGGTCAGTCTTATCATTCTCCCTAGAGGTAACTGGCCCAGTGAGTGATAGGCAACCTTAGCCGTGAAGGACTTCCTCTAGTGTAGGTTTAGTGTGTCTGAGGTGAGCCTGCCTTCCTTGCCTTTGTTTCATACCCCCTTGTGGGAGAGAGAGAGACATAGATTCCCTATGGGCTCTCCCCCGCAGAAGGGAAATGGAAATCTCTTCCAGTCTCAGGAGGATCTGTGACTTCATTCAGTCCTTATGTGCTGGGTCACACAGTAGTACATGATGAGTGGGGATGCCAGCAGGCTTCGGACATCCTGCGTGAAAATGGTTCAGTGGCAATCATCAAATGCAATCCTATAGAGTTACTGTCCTTCATAGCACCCTATAGGCTCTGGTAGCACATGATAAAGCTGTATACTTTCTGAGCATCATTACAGGAGCACATCTTGTTCTAAATTCTTGATGTGCAGGCTGAGCAACTTCAGCCCTGGTCTGACAAAGATGATTTCCGGTGATAAGTAGTACCTTAACAATGTGCACAACGTGAACAAAAATGCCTTCCAAGCTTATCTCAGAGACCAACCTCCCTAAATGTATTGTTCTAGAGTGTTCTGTGATGTCAGGATGCCACCTGACACTGGCAGCCAATCATGAGGAACTGCACTGCCTCCTTTTCCTGTCCATGCGTCTATTAGTGAGGCCTACATTGGATCTGATTCTTCTCACCCAATGGACTTGTCTGGTGGATGATTGAGTACCCCTCTGCTGGTTCTCGTCCTGTGCGGCCAGCCCAGCACAGTAGGTAATAATGGAAGACTCCTCCTTCTTCTTCAAGTTGTACTTCAGAGTTTTATTCTTGCTCCCGACCTTTTTTCTTTTTTTCTTGGTGAAAACCTCATGAATTTGAAATTTGATAAACAATTAAGCTAATGACATACAGTTGTATCTGAATATTTCCTCACTAGCTGATTTGTTATGCCTCACGCTGACCCTGAAAAAAATTACCTCCATGATACTATGATGCAACACCATCTGAATGTCAACCCACAGTTAAGTGTGCTCTCCTTTTTCTGATCTCCCTGTCTAATCTTTGCTAGATCCCCATGCCATCCTGCAATCCATGCAGTCATTGTTGATTGTACCAAGTCCCTCTGGATCTTACAGGAAATGTTTCACTCTCATTTAAATAATATGGCCAAAACACCCAACTCATACCGAGGCTTCTGAAAGGAACAATGATACATTCCTGACCACGATTTTAAGGCAATGACATAAGCTTCAGTGTTGTCAAGACTGGATTATGAGAATTCTCTCCTCACCAGAATACCTAAAGTTCCTCTTTCTTCTTCAAGGCTGCCCTGCTCGCAGTGTTGTCTTGTCTAATATCTTCTTGTTCCCACCACATGCTGCTTGCCCACATCATAGAGCAGGGCATAGCTATTGATACAAGTGCGTTTAAAAAAGTTCCTTTTCATTATTAAAAACCTGCTCACAGGCTTTTCCTGCTACCTGGTGCACAAATCAAACATTTTGAAGGTTTGAATAATTTCAGATCTGTTATATCCATTCTGGACACACCAAACCTCAAGTAGAAACTCACCCTGGCACAATGGTTCTCAAGTTGTAGTCTAAAAATCTGGAACTTTCTCTTCCTGATCTTCAGGTAGCTAAGTTTCCATGCTGCATCAAAAAAAAAAAGTGAATTTCCCCATGATCGCGAACAATCTCATCTACGGCCTTGCTGTTTTTGATAATAGGTTTGTTCCACTATTGTAAATTTTTCTTCTATGTGTTTATTCTATATCCTTACTTTGTTCTGTCATTAACATACATTGCATTACAGCTGTACCATGTAAATAGCTGAAATTGTAGTGAATACCCCATAACTCTGCTTTATACTGTATTTAACCTTGAATAACCCATTGACCTCTGAAAAAAGTGTCTTAAGGCTCCCTTGAGTCTATTTGTCACTAAAGTAAAATAAATAAATAAATACTTAATTCGCCATTCTAATCTAGTCCTATTAATGGCCCTAAGCACTGCGAAGTAAAGTGAAAAGACCATAATGAGCTATGCTGAAACACAGTATTAGGCAATTAAGAAGATGTGCTGAACATATGATGGTGGTCCCGAGATTGTTGAGTGGTCCAGTTGTTTGTGGGGTTAGTTGTAGACTGGCCTAATTGTAGGCATTTTTGCTTTTCCTTTGTAGAATATAACACCATGGGTAGGATTACGGAAGATCAACATCTCCTACTGGGGCTGGGAGGACATGTCTCCTTTCACCAATACATCCCTCCAATGGCTGCCAGAAGAACCAAATGATTCTGGTTTTTGTGCTTACCTGGAGCGACCAGAGGTGGCCGGTCTGAAAGCCAACCCTTGCACTTCCATGGCAGATGGACTTGTGTGTGAGAAGCCGGTTGGTGAGTAACTCACAACTTTGTAACAATTTAAATGAAAAAGTAAAGTGTTTCTTTAGTTATTTGCTCAAGATTTAACCATGGCTATCACTGTTTTATTGCTTTTCAGAGTGCCCACATTGAACATTTTGTAAATAATTAATTAATTGACCTTGTGTAATAGAAAACAAAACATTCATTTTGATGATTTGCATAACAACCAACGAAATGGAGCAGATCTCAAAATGGCGTCCCGGGGAGAATTTTATTGTGCTCACTTTAATAGTCCCTAGGAATCTTACTGCTAAGCTATCCGTTGAGCCACCTCTAGAGCTCTTGCATACAATGTGTAGTCCTTTCTCATGTGATTCCCCAGTACCCGCATCTATGCAATCGGCCATTTTAAAGGGCAGCTGTGGTTGCAAATCTCCCAGATGCAGCACAGATGTTCATTTTACAGGTGCACATCTCTCGAGGTAGGCGCTGGCACAGAGTAGGCCGCGAGAACTACCAGTTGCCATGTCTAATGTAACATTGTAGGTTAAACCTTACTTTGTGTTAGTTACACTGTTAGCATTAATTTGCCATTTGTAACTTTTCGATATGTTTTCTTTTTGAGAGCCCTCTTCTTGTGCAGAGGGTACAATTATTTACAGTGAAGGCTATCATTTCTTCCAAGACTTTGACCATAAATGCTAGTTGTAGACTGGCAGATGGTAAAAATAAAACGTGTAACTTGTTTAAGTGCATTATGGGATCCCTATAAGCATACAGGGTGTAATGTGGTAGCTAATCGTAAGCAACATCATCATTATGGTCATTAATACTGATTGTAACATTACGGGCGGCCTTTAGCTCCTTGATGATCTCAGCACACAGCATCCTGATTGCAGCTTGCTGTGACGTCCCTCGCCACAAAAGTTCTGGGATCTGTCTAACTGCACACAAATGGCAAATCAGTTGACGTGAGTTGTGCCATGAGGTAGTTTGACTCCATAGTGTGGGATTGAAAATGCACCCTGGCATATCTGTAAGAGCAAGAGCCGATTTCCTGCTCATTGCTAAGCTATGACACCAAGTTATGCCTGTCTCTGATGCAGAAAGCCTCACTCTCATGCCTGGCATTGCAGGCGAGAAATTTTTGAATAGCCTACTCAGCGCTGAAACTTTACATTTTTATATCAGTTTGAAGGTAGATTGCACACTGTCCCACAACTTCAGTTTCTGCATCTGTGATCTCCTTGGTTTCGGTTTTGTCACATGATCTCCATTCGACCTGTGCATGAAAACATACATTGGTGCTCTGCTCTTGCATTTTTGAGCTTTTATGCTGATGGGGTGCTAGAGTAGTACCTTGTCACCAAGATCTGCGATCCACAGGCTATTGTTTTATCTATAGCAGCACAAAAAGATGATGGACGTAATGCTGAACATTGTCAGATTCACCCCAAGTCACAGATCTGAATTAAATCCATCATTTTCTTGCATGCCACACCACCCCAGATTGGACCCAGCCATATGCAAATCAGTCTTGAACCTGCTCCCGCCCGAACTGCTAGGTTACGTCCTCCCTCGACCGGAAGCAAGCATCCTGGGACCGGTTTCGGGGTATCACTCCTCATCAGCCAGGCTAGCTTGAATCCAGTGGCACAGCGAACAAGGGACCCATGTCTGGACATACCCTTCCCACTTAGGGCGACTATAGAAGCACAAAAAGATGTTGGGTGGAAAGCTAAACATTGTCAAACATTCACCCCCAGTGTGTTATCTAAACACTTGCAAAGTTCAAATTGGGGGAGCACAAATTTCGTTAACAATAGGAAGAACTTTTCAAGCACCTCCTCACTCATTCACTTAATATCAGGTGCCTGGCTGTAATGTGCAGGTACTGAAGTTGTTTTGCCACTGTAGCTCTTTAAGTGCTCTATTGTCATGGAGAGGATTTAGAGGAGATGCGCCCATCATGTTCTCAGGTGAAGAGGATCATGTGTTGGTGGTAAGAGATCTTAGATGCATGTTGAAGTACCGAAATAAGGAATTGTTGAGCAGTTCTGTAGCTAGACTCATGCACAATAGAAAAAAACGTTGAAGTCACCCCCCTCTCAAATGGCAACCAGCAGAGATACGTCGGTACTAGGAACCTGTGCGTTATTTGTTTTAAATGGCAAGTGTTCATATTCTTAATTGATTCAGCATCCAAAAGAGATAATGCAGGTATCCCAGACTGGATTTTATCTGATTGAATGACAGTGGATAGAACAATTGTACATCTCTGCTGTGGTGGAAGGACTGGCAAGATTTTTTGCAGCAACCCAACTCAGAATCCAATAAGAAGATTCACATATGTTTAACTTTGATGAAGAAGCATAAGCCTTATAGCTAAAAGAGAGGGGCAAACTTCTGGGGTGCCTTCCACCACTAATATTTCAGTTTAACGGATGTTTAATTTTATCCAGTTCTTACTCTTTCATCAACACCTTGCACTAGGAAAGTTTTGCAAGTGTTTCAAACGAAGCCAAACGAGGTGATAAGGGGTGCCGCAGGGCATACTTAGACATTAAATGAAATTGATAACAATCCCATTGGAGGGTTCTAACATTTAAGCAGATCTGTAGCTAAAGTAAAGTGTAGAGTTGGACTTCTTAAATGTTCTCTATCACAAACCAGGTTAGTGAGGCTTCCTATAGCTGACCGATGGAAATGCCTGGTCCTCTTTTTGTGTTTAATGCTAAATGTTGACTCCCATCTATTGACCTTTTGAGAGTGCCACTTAGGGGACTCCAGCTTTATTCCAGAGATGATCAATAGGTGATTGCTTAGCCATGATGGTCTAAGAACTGGGAAAGTAGACTTTCAATAAGATGTTCACAGAGGGATGGCTGGTTATCTGCAATGAAATACTCCAGTATCTTCCACTCCATATCAGCTCTGAATGTACAAAAAATAAATTATACAGTATTTGACATGCACATTATTCTTTTTAATATTGACCAACATACATTTCTGTGCCAAACAATGTCATTGTCATTTTAATTTAAATCTGTTTCTATAGATCCATGATAAAAAAGTGACATTCTCGAATTTACTACATCTACACATGAAAGCAGAAACTGTAATTCCTCCAGAAATGTGACTCCTTTATTGCACTATTACCTATCTTCCTGAAATGGTAGCTTGCTTGAGACGAGCCTTGCCAACTCCTATCAGATATACCCCTGTCCTTAGAAAGAAGATGTCATTGTTTTCGGAAGGAGGGCTCATCTGAGATGAAGTACCACAAGAGATGACCTATGTCTGCATTTTTGAATCTAGGTCACCTTGATCTCTGGAGGAATTTCTGTAAGAAGATCCTTGAATAGAAAGGACTCTGCAAGCAACATTGTGCCAGAAATTCTGTCACTTGACAAATAAAGTCCTCAGAGCAAAACTTCAGACATTCTCAAATCTGTTTTTCTGTCATGGACAGAAATTGTGGCAGGAGCATTCAATGCATTTATTCCATCCAGAATTTGCACGTGACTTGTCTGATCGTCTTGACTGTATTGAATGGTATTGCTGACTTTTCTAATCAGAAGAGGAGTTTTGCTCTAGGCCTGATACCAAAGCGAGATCATTAGTGCCTTTTTGGAGCCCTGGTTGCTCTGTGTACAGGCTGGCCTCTGTCAGATTTGCTATGCCTCCTACCCTTGTTCTTCCTAAGCTTACAACAACCTAAATGCTTAATGATAGCTTACCAAGCACATTTCAGAGGGAGAATGTTTAATGAATCCAAAAAAAGGAAGAGGTGGGCTGTGCAAGATGTGGGATGTTATATGAGAAAATGTGTGCGAACATATGGAAGCAGGATTTAACACAATATCGGGCCTTTCCTTAACGTAAACGCTGACATTTTTAAATTTCCAGTATTTATGAGAAGCATTCACATTTAATTTGCTTATCATTGCCTGACCAGTATACCCCTGGGCATTCAAGTAGCTACAGAGATAGGCTTACTAATAAAGAGCTATGGAGTGTGGATATACCTTGAAAAAGTATTATTGCTAATGGTCAAACTTAAAGGACCATTGTGTATTTTTAAGTATAGCTTGATGACTTGCTTATTTGTGGTGTGTGGGGGTGTATGGCAGGAAAATATAGGTGTGCTGGAAAGTTCTTGGGCATTTTTGCTGATGGCATTAAAAATGCAAGAGCCAGCCATGACAAATAATGTGAAAATGATACAGAGAGTCAAATTAAAATACGGGTAGCTGATCGGAAGCATAAAGGATATGTGAAGAAAGCCCACTTGGAGTAAAAGATGCATGGAAAATATATGTGGAGTCTATTTGGGATATTTTATATTGTTGACTAGACTCTTCAGAGTTCTGAGACATAATCAAGTTAGTAAAGTGTGGTTCATGCTTCACATGGCGTTACGGTCAGCATATCTAAAAGCATTCTCTCTGGGACACTTGGAAGTGCCCTCATATTGCAAAATGCCAATGAACACAGTTTTTCTATTTGTAGGTTAGTTCGATGGTTTGCTCGATGGGGGTAGAAACCCTCTCTTTTGAGAATCTTCATTGGTCTATGTGTAACCTACCCAAAGCAATCTAATGGTTTTGCAGAGTAATTCATAACTCTGAGTGAGGCCTCAAAACAGTTTCAGTGGCCAAGTAAAAGGCTACATTGTTCTGTGTCGTTGGTGGCGTGCGGGTTTATATAGATGGCCAAATGGTGCATTTTTTGGTGTCATGCAAAAGGTTCGGAGGTGTGCTCCATTGAAGTGGTGGTTAACTTGGGGCTGTGCTTAAACATGGAGTGAAGCAGAGGGTTGTGGGAGAAATAGATACATTTGCATGTATTTATTATGCTTGCTGCAGTGGCCTTCTGCTGAGAGAGTGCATGTAGTAAGGTGAATCCAGAAAATTACTTGTTGATGTGTACATGGGTAGAGGGTGCAGGTTAAAATGGTGTGCTGAATATGAGATTAGAACAGAGCATGGCGCGTTCTCAGGCAAATAAGGGCATTTCGAGGGACTGTAAACTATGAAGAGGCCTTAGCACACACTGTTTCTCCCAGTCCCTTTACCTGTACAAGCACGGAGACTGCCAGCTCGTTTCGTCGTTTTCTGCAACATAAGTTGCGCTCAGCTACTTTGCTTGGCAGGTTTGCACCTTGTCTAACTCAGTGGATCTAGATAGCTCCATCACTTCGACTAGGGATAAGCCCATCAGGTATCATGACGAGCTCCTAGAACCTATACGTTTGTCAAACTCTAAACTATTCATAGGACACGCTTCTCTCTCACAGTAGAGCAAAATATGGACTGGCTATTTTCCAATACAGCACAAGATGGTATGTGGTAGATCTGCTCCTATCTACAGTATTTGGGTTAGTTGATATACAACGCACGTAACACACAGACGATGTATGAAACGGAAAGGAACAGCCCATAAGTGAACTACTTACACTGCCACTGTCAGAGTGGAACAGATAGCGGCCACTGTAAATGAGGTATTGTATTGTGTGAATGAGGTATTGTATTGTGTGAATACATAGAGCCCTTCACCATGGGCGCCTGTTCACAGCGTGTGGCTGAAAGGATGTTGCATGCATTTTGTCCTATATGAGAGGTGTTGGACAATATCATGATAACACTAGACAGCAGAGCAATTGAATTGTGACAAATTTTAACCACTTTGTCTCATGACGTTGTTGTACCATGTAATATTTCTGACTGAAAAGTAAAAATATGGACCAATGCAAGAAATATGCACAATATGACAGTCTGTTTACCAGTGAGTTTTCTTTTACAATAAATGCTTTGTTTAGATACTAAAAACAATTGCAAGATGTCATAAACACATCTAACTGTTATAAGTAAATAAATAGAACATTAAATAAAACAATAATAAACAAAGATCAAGTCCAAAATGGTTAAAATTTACCTTAACAATGTTGCCTAAGTATTGTGCTAATTTGATGTATTATGACGTAGGTTTTCTTTCACAAAGTCAGTGAACTGAAAATTACTGCTAAGCAAAGCATTAAAGAGAAAGAACGTATGAGCCCTAAGTCCTGCTCCTACTCCACATGCCCAGTATCTCGAACTTGTGAATATCAGATGTTTGGTTTCTGTCTTAACTTACTTTGGTCATGTCAGATATAGTAGAGTGATGCAAAAATGTTCGAGTTTGGAAGCCAAGGCTTTTCCTAGGATAACTCTTGAAATGTTCTGGCAAGGAAACAGGGAGCATATTTATCTGGCTGACAGTAATAACCATTGGTTTCTGTAGTGAGTCTAACCTTTTAGTCAAAGATGTTCTATTGTTAATTCTTATATGGCTTTTAAGATATGTGGTGAAGAAATAGATTCTGCAAGCTTGGGTGTGAGTGTATCTAGGCATGAAAAATGTCAGAACTTAATTTGTCAAAAGTAGAATGGTCTCGAGCACCTCGGTTGGAAGTATCACACTGCGGGAACTAGCGGTGAGATCTTCCGTATTGTTATGAGGTCAGGGTCATGTGATGCCCAATCCCTAAAAGGCAGAACAGCATTAAAACCCACTGAATTATCATCATGTGAAAAATGATGTAATATTTTGAGGAGGAGCTGAGTTACATCTAAGAGGGCTGTACATCGACATGCAGTGTTGGGCCAAGTAACTGGTTTCTGCCGGGGAAAAGAAGGAAATGGCCTGTCTTTAGGCAAAAGATAACTTTGGCGAAGATACTAAAATCCTTTCTGCAGGCCATCAGCATATCATCGTAAAAGAGGATCAGCTGGAAAGGAATCACTAGAACATCATACAACAAAGTAACATCATGAACACCAAATACCAACAACATCCCTTTGCAAGGTGAAGGTGTAATACTTGAGACTTTCTCTAAAAATGCAGTGACCTGGAAGTATTTTCAAGTTAATTACTATCTTAGCTTAGAAATTCTTACTCTCAGCCAAACTGGGAAGGCCAACCACATTTTAGTGAGATTGTACAGTGCATTGTCAGACATAACTCGTATTATGCCTAGCCCTTTATTTCTCCCCATGTCCAGATTTGGATCAACTATAAATTTTGGTGTCAGTTTGTTACGTATTTTTGTTCTTTTCACTTTTTTTAGGATTCTGGATGATTGTGAAGTAATCTGATAGATCATTATTTGGTGGACATTTAGTTTCAACAACCATGTGGCCAAAAGCTATTTTCATCTTGCCAAATACTAATCTGCTTCTTCTTCCTCCTTCCATATTGTGATTACACTAATTCTTTGACTTGATTGTCTCTATTGATTCTTATTGTTTCTTGCATTGATGTTTAGGTAAGGTTATGGATGCTAGCTAGCTTATTAACTTTTGATTTGTTCCATTTAATTCTATCGATGGAGCTTTCAGTTCCTCATGTCTTTTATCTTATGGTGCTTATATTATCTGTTGTATGTATGTCCTCAGTTGTGGGTTTTATGATTCCTGTGTCAGGAGTTAATTCCTTCCCTGATTTGCTCCTGTTTGTGGTAATGTTTACACTAACACATGTTCCATCTTTTTCGGTGATTCTCAGATTTGTTCATTAGTGACTCTCAGCTCCATGCTCTCTATCAGTTGGGCCAAATTTCAAAAATGTGTTGTTTTATCACCATCTGTATCTTATCATTTTCTAATTTTTCACTTTTCATTGTCCATTTATTTTTTTCCTTTTCTAATATTTCTTATATTTCCCCCTCCATATCTTCTCATTTGTAAACAAGTACCTTTCTTGTGCTTTAGAAGGGATCTAGACCGTTCTCTTTGCTTTGTCTCTTCCATCAATGTTCCTTTTTCCTCCAATCTTCTCAAGGACTTCTTTCCTTTAGCCAAATACACACCTCTGCTTTTCCACTGTTAAAAGGGTGTTTTTGAATTGAGTTCTTCTCACATCTGGTTTTTGATCCATTATTATGTAAGCATACTTTTGGTTTCTTCTTGCCTAGGAATTTAGTGGCTGTGTTTTTCTACTAATTCTGAGACTTCTGTTGATCAAACCATTGGCATTGGCTTTATCGCTCTTGTGATATCTCAATCTGTGTCCAACAAATTTTTTGGGCAAATTGATTGTCATCATGGAAATCTCTTGATCTAGTTTATTTGATCTGATGTAGTTTTATCTCTTGCGTAAACTGAGATTTAGAATTTTGTTCAGAAGGTGAAGAAGAGTCCTATAAGTACCTACAATAAATTATGAGGCATACAAGTTCCAACCAGGTGCACATCGCAGAAAACATATATTAATGAGCACATATTGAGCACTGCCTCTTCCTAAAAAGATTTTTTATAACTTTCTACATTAACTGTGAATCCATAGGTATATAATAGAAAATTACGCCAACTCAATTACTGTCTGATGAACTAATTCTTTTCTTCAATTTTAAACTATCAAAATATCAAAGTTGCGTGATGAAATCTGATACAAATTGTAGTACCTAATTTTGCTTAATTTAAGGATCATTGACTCTTAGCACAGAGCTGATCATCCAAATGCAGGTCCTGCATTAATATAGCCTTATAGCCCGCTGCCGAGGGCTATACCAGCTGTTAAAGGCCCTGATCCCGAGTTATAGGCCCGAGCCACAGGCGAGGGCCTATAACGAGGGAGAGGGCCTTTAACAACTGATATAGCCTGAGGCAGAAGGGCTATAAGGCTATTAAAACATTCCACCCACTAAGGGTAGAATGTTCTAAATTAAAAATGGAGAAACAAAAAGACAAACATTGGAATGTTGGAGTGCTGGGCTTATACCAGCCATTATAAGCCCATTGTCTTCAATGGAGCTCCCAACATTCCAATGTTCTAATTACAGATACTATCTATAGAACTATTGTTGGCTCCCCACTATTTTCCAAATTATAGTCTGGCTTCCATGTGTGGCACAATAATTGACTCTCAATTAACTCATCCCTGTCACTGGGTCAGGGGCCATCAGAATGGAGATATAAATGTTACCCCATGAAGCCCCACACAGTCCTTTCACTTCATTCCACTTGTTGAGTGATATAAAATCACCCTTATCCAGCTAAACTGCCAGAAAAGAACCATTGTGCACAGCTCATGCTGGGTGGTGCCCAATGAGCAGAATTCAATCTCTCATTGCTTGCTTGCTTCATGACTTGAGAACTACCCTAGATGCAAGATAGGGCCTGGATATTATTGGCCTTTAGACTTCCCTTGGGCTCATTTCTTGAAGATAGGAAAAAGGCATTAACAATACCTCCTTTCAGATCTGAGTATTGCCCGACAAAATGTGGCATCTAACAGAGATCTCCTGTAAGTTTGGGATAAATATGTTGGGAAAATGCACTGAAATTATAGGGCCTAAGGGAATCAAGTGAAAACAGTGAATGTAACAGGAGAAGAGCAGAGAGCTATACATCCTTGGTTTCAGCCAGTCGAAGAAGTAGCGGAAATCAATATGGGAACAAGAAATAATCACCTTACATCATGGTGTGTAGCTGAACAATTTGTGGTCACTTCTTAGCCTAGTCCCACCGATTTCTTGCCAGCAAAATTACCTCAAATGGAGCCTGTAATAACATTCTCGTCTGTGGAGCTGAGAGAAAGATCGTGCCCTGCAGTCCGGTTCCTGGACTTTGGGAATGCCCACAAACATAGGATTTATAGGAGTACCCAAACGTCCAAGGCAATCCAACGCCTTAAAATATCTATATTCCCACCCCTTAAAGGAAATTTATCTCGCCCCACTAGTATGTGTTTTTATGCCGGCCAGGAACCCCTTTGTGAATTCTGGGTAGCCATAAGAGTGTAAATTTGGTTTCAAAGAAGGCTAATGACCATATTTACCTTTCATAAATAGGGCCCTATATCTCAGTAATGTCTCTTTACGGTATACCTTACGCATGTCCAACAATAACAGAGTTTTAGAAAATAAAACATCATGTATTTATCACATTTATCAAGGTGACCAGCAGTGTGAGGATGATTATCTTCTAGTAGAAGCAGTCTTATGGACTGAGGAAGATAAAGATTTTTTTTTTTTTAAATAAAGAAAAGACTGTTTGTAAGTAGATAAAACAATGGAGAGGATTTGGGTTTTTAAAGAATTATTTAGCTTATTTTAGTCAGGAAAGAGACTACTGAGGAGACCCTTGAAGCATCTTCTGATGGTGGCTATACAGTTTTTAACTTGGAATAGTATTACTTAAATATAAGTCCTCCCGAGTGGATCCCTGATAATGCATCAGATTTGTTTTGTTGAATTGTGTGTCGGTAGTAGAAGTAATATCAGTAAACGCATTGTTCAATATGTAAAAGAACGGAATATAGGCAATAGATTAGGGGAGATATGCAATGGTGTTCGACAGCAACCATTTGTTCTGAGTAATTAGCCACTGGGTGGTGGTGCTGTGTTTGCACTTTAGAGGCAAGTCTCAGGAACAGGCAAATACGGTCCATATGTTCTAACACATGGGCAGCGATGAAAGCAGGACTTGCATTTTGCGACAATCCTTTGGCATTTGTGTCCCCGTTGAATAAAACTCCTTATTTCGTTACTGTAAAGGAAGAATGATGGTGTAACCTCATTTATAACAAGCATTGGCAAAGCCAATAGCTCTAGCTTGAATTTACTAATGCTTACAAACACAGGTATTCACAGATGCAGTTTACGTGTGTGGCATGCACAAATGCTGATATTATGTTAAAGACATGTTCTGTCATCAGATTCAAGGTGCTCCTTTGGTTGGTGCCTGCAGAGACCTGGTTCCCATGGTCCCAGGGTATTTGCAGTTTCTGTTCTCCACTTGTGACAATTGCAATCATTTATCACTGTTGTTCTGGCGCCACCGTACTGCTGGACCCCAAACTGGTGTACTAAGTACCCCTGTCACCAAGGATGGCCTTAATCAACCATGAGCTGGTTTTACAGTCTTGGAAATAGACATGCTTTAACGGGGTAATGTCTGTTCTACTCCACAAAGGAAATGTATGTTCTGTTTCCAAAATACAGATTTGGGGTTCAGTTGCTGACTGAAGAATTTCTATTTGGTTTTTATGCACCTGCATGCAACCACTCTGGCCCAAAGTGATGCCTATATCCATGCAAATGGCCAGAAAAGCCCACCCTGTCCATCTACTGAAAGAGGAGGTAGGACGGCTTTCTGTGCCCAATGCCTGTGCACATTCCACAGGCATCTACTACCCGAGGCTAATCGGATGGGCACTACAGATGGTTCTGGGGATCAGACACCAGAATCCTCATCCTAGGGTACAGATTACTTTAAAACTTTAGATTTTACAGTGCCAGTATTCCCCCAAGTCAGGGGTAGGGACTCTAGCAACTTTCTCCAGCAAAGAAAAAGTTGGAAACAATGAACCTAGGGGTTAAATGTGAAATATCTCTGGAAGTGCTTGTTGGATTTAGTAGTGGCCAAAGGTTGTGATCTGAGAATATTCTAGCTCAGCTACTTCTCTGAATCCTAAGATTGGAGCCAAGGTGGTCTTAATGGCAAAATGGGCCCGTATTACTTAAAGTAAGCATTTTCCCTCTTTACGCCACAGCACACCTGTACACAGGTGCGCCGGCAGCAAGCACTCAAAATTGCGCCCTCATGTGGTTCATACGTTGCCCTCAGGGCAGCCACAAGCTCGCGCTTCCCTGGCAACGGCACATTCAAGTGAAATACAGAGCTGCTGTTTTAAAAGCCACTCTGTGTTTCACATTGCAAGTGGCAACTAGCATGCACTTTCAAGAGGGATTAGAGATCCACTTGCAGGCGGGTGCAGTGAGTGACTTCACCCGCCTATAGAGGAATGTCTGGGGGCTACTTGGGACCCCCTTTAACCCAAATGAGAGGGCTGCCCACAGGGGGCGCATTGACAGTGCACCACCGTTTTGTGACGCGCTTTCAGTGCGCCTCCTAAGGGCATGTTTTTCTGAATGTATGATGATACAACGAGTACCATCACAACGCGGTATGTCACATCGCGGTCTTGACAACGCAAGTCATTACATCGACTTGCGCTGGAGGGTGCTGGACTTAGGAATAGTGTGAATTACTATTCCAACTCCAGTCTACGTACAGTAGGGAAGGTGTTGGAATAGTAATTCACACTATTCCTTAGTCTAGAGCGCCCTCCAGTGCAAGTCGATGTAACGACTTGCGTTGTGAAAACCACGATGAAACCATACCGCGTTGTAATGGTTTCGTGGTAAAGGATGTTTCCCGTTTTTCTCTGTGCCTGCGTCAGTAATATGGCCGCAGAGCCAAAGTGATTCCCTTATTTGCTTGGGGCCATGCCCGATGCAACTGAGGGAATGCCCTCTCACAATAGTGCTGGCACTGCATGTGCGCCAGTGCTATCAGTATTACAGAAGGGGCTGCACAAGCATCTGCGGCTCCTTTTGTAATACCAAAGTGCCTTGGGTGCACACACGCTCATTGCGCCCCCAGGGCTCTTTGTGTAATAAGGTCCCAAGTGGAGAATGTTGTGTCTGCAGCAGGGTCTGATTCAAAGTGCTTAATTCTCAGCAGCAGGCAACCAAACTTCTCCTGTATACCTGGTGATGCAGGAAGGGGATGTTCGGTGAAGTCCTCTAGAAGGTCCCTAAGGAAACCTTGTTCTCCTGGCACAGTCTCACATTGGTTCCCACTGGTACTCCGTTACAGCTAGGCTCTGGGCTTCATTGCAGGCCAGCACTTGTCTTGGAAAGTGGCAATGCAGCATCCGCTTCTCCCACACACAAGACGGGCACAACAGCTCTCTCCATGCAGTTTGCAAACAAGATAATCACCAGCAATGTGCTGCCCTTGAAGTGCAAGTCTCTCTTCTACACTAGTGCGCACAACTGCCTTGGAATGCAGAGAAATCCTGGAACAAGGTGCTCTCCAGGTGGGCAGTACTTATTGGGAGAGCTGGTTAATCACCTCTCCTGCAAGGTTACAATCCTGGGGAGTTTCTCCACTTACAAAAGCTATGGGCATTGAATGATGAGGTCATGCCTGGCAAGGAAAAACAGACCCACTCCTGGCCGGGGTCAGACTGACCCAGGTATGATGCATAGCGTGTCCCCATAAGAAAACTACATCTCACAGGGATGTAATTCAGGGCCAGGGGTATGGGGAGAGTGACAGCACGTGGAGTCTGTTTCACAAAGAAGCAATGTAACTGAGACTGGCCGTTTTATTTAAAGCTGCTTAGGAGAATCTTCCCTTCCTTGGATTTCCTCACAATGTTCAGGCAAAATCGGTGGTTGTATAGTATCCAATAGTATCTACCTTTGTCTAGCCAAATATCTATTCTTTTAGATGGTCTCAGCTAAGGTGCTTATTTCAAATAATTCCTTGGTTCGTCTATTTCTGGTAGATATTAACACAGCGGTTATGGCCACCAACCCACATCATTTATCCTGTTTCCCAAGCATCAATCCTGTATCCACAAATCCTTTCCTTATTACATTACATTAGTTACTAGTGAGGAGTTAGCCACCACATGCATTTGTATCTTCTTGGGTTGTAATAGTCCTTCATTATTGACTTTCTTTGTTTTTCTTGGATTTGATGCCTCACAAATTATGCAGTTTTGGGTTGTTGGTTCCAATATGGTCATGCACTCTTTCAGTGCTCTCTTTGTATTTCTAGTAGAGTCGGAAATTCTTTATGCAGCACTTTTGTTAGTAATGCTACTGGAAATGTTACTGGTTCTATTACCAATCCTATACTATCTTGCCAACATTTGTCTTCCATATCTGTGTTTCTTTGGAGCAGTACTCAGTTGTCTGAATGTCACATGTTGAGACTGTGTAGCTTCACTTGGTCATTTTTGTTAAGTCTAGTTGACAGCTCAGCAAAAATGTATTGCTACTTTTTCTTTAAAATAAACCTAGAGTGTGCTTTGGCTCCATCAGGATGACTAACTCTCTCTCACCTCATACAGCTTCTTGATCTATCCTTCTGCCTTCTATGGAATAATTGCATTGCAGTGCATAGGAGACTACTTTACATGTGAAAAATACACTCAACTATTATACAGGCATTGTATACAGGTTGCAAAGGTTTTGGTGTTTTTAGGTTAAGGCTACCAGACAGCACAGCTGGCTGGTTGCCAAAGACCTGATATGGCACTTACAGGGGGTTACAGCCCACCCATGGCTTACTACTGGTTGACTTTATTGTCACTCATTTGCTTGCTTCCTATTTTATGGCTTTCTTTGTTTACGCTTGTCCATCGTGTGTTTGGCCCTCCCATGGAGCATAGACCCTTTTCCATGCCTCTGATTGGCTGGTTTCTATCCTTCCACTGCTCACTTTTAGGGAACTACGTTTTTCTTTTTGGCTTAGCGCTCCATAAGAATACATGCGTTTTACAAATCTCTCCCGCTTGTGCTTCACATCTGTCCCACCAAATGCCTGTCTGACCATGCTGGCGTCTTCTTCATGTGCTGCAGTCTCTCTTGTGCACTTCTTCCCCTTGGGAAATTACCCCGTCCTCTGTGTTACTTTCTCTCCTATTTGCTTCTCCCCTTTCCTCCGTGTTGCATCTCCCTTATGTGCTGTTTCACTCCACCCACTCCATGTTGCTTCCAACCTTCCTGATGTTCCCTACCACCATCTAGACCCCTACTTGATCAGTACTTTTCTTTCTTTATATTGTTTATAGAGTGCCAGGCAGCAAGGTCTCCCCTGAGGTCCCTCCTTCTCCTTAATAAAGGGCTTTCACACTTCTTCATATATTTTTTATATTTCCGATCCATCTTGCCTACAAAATGAAATGGCATGACCAGGCATGTCATTGCACCTTTTAATTTATTTATTGTTTACATTTTGACCATGCTGCACAGCGTCTTGCAAGACCTTTTAACTTTGCCAATGCTTTTTTACATTACTACAACCCCCATTGCCAGGACCACTTCTACCACTGTTTACATCATTACCATTTCCTACTACTACCACCAACATACCATTGTCAACATTACAAAAACTACTACCATACCACCACTACCAACATTATACCATTGCCATTATTACAAGTTCAGCCTCCCCAGTTACCACTACTTCCACCATTATCGCCACCAATACCTTCACCATTATCACTGCCAGCATTAACACCAAATCCACTAGGCATGGCTTTAATTATCACAGTCAAATACAGGCATGACAAAGTGCTGATTACTTGTGTTTGGTCACTAATGTCAGGTTTATTGACTTTGCAAAAGCTTGTTTTCATTGTGTCTTGTCTTCTGTTGAACACTTACTGGCCTGGTTTCAATGTTTTTATCTCTTCGTTTATTTATTGTGTCTGCATGGCTAATATTTCTATTTTTATTTTAATCAATGTTGTTCGCTCAACAGTTTGTCTAATGTGATATTCATCAAAGGTCATTATGCTTGATAGTTGTTATATATTTTTTATATTTGTGTGGCATTTTTTGATGTCCAAGATATCTGCTTCCATACTTGCGAGCTATCCTCAGGGGTTTGTGGACACGCTGCTCTTTTCGTCCTTTTTCTTCAGGTCACTCCACATTTGTTCTTTGCTTTATTTTAATTTCCACAGTGTATTAGTTCATCGAACCCCCCCATAAACTGTAGTAGTTAGAGCCCCTCCTGTAACTGTTTTGCCACTTTTCTCTTTATATTCCTTGTCCTCTCACTGTTAGAATTTTGGATTCTTCTGATGCATGCTGAATATCTTTAATGAAGTTGGTGGTTTAGCAAAGTAAAACAATTCATCTGCCTAGTCATAATATTTTATATGGTAATTTGTTTTTAATTAACGCCTGGAATTTATGGAAGGATTTGTGATGACATTGAGGGCCTAATTTAGAGGTTGCGGTACATAATAAAGACAGTCAGGGGTAGCGGAGGACTTTACATCCCCCATCCTCCCTTTACAATACCCGCCAAATTTAGAGCTCACTGCTGGCCCTGTAGTGAACTCTATGGGTCTGAATGAACCTCCGTCATGGCGTTTCATACAAAGCCATTTAAAACTTTGGTGTGCGTCAGTCATTGGTGACACTTACACCAAACTTTTGAAAGTTTTTATGTTTCCAAAAACAAACTCCCAAGCAGGAGTTTGTTTAACAAAGTAAAAAAACTCTTGGCCACAACAACACTGGAGTTTTCCCCCATGGCGTGGGGGTAATTTTTTAGGTCTGTTAGCCAAGAATTTTGGGGTTTTTATTAAAATGATATTCATGTGTTATATTTCTACCTCTTCGGTGATATGTTCCCGAGGATATAAGAGCCTGTTGCTCCGGATGCTCTCTTCCAAGACTGTGTAATGGTAACCTTTCAATGCTGCTACACTTTTCATATCCCCATTGCCTTTTCTAGGCTCAGAGTTACGCTGCTCGGTCACAGTCAGGCTTTATTATCCTTTATTAAAAATGATTTTCTTTTTCCACCATGGATCAGTTTTCCTATTGCTCAGCACATTATTCGGGTATGTACCTGTCTACTTAACTGTCTTTTTAATACCGTGGATCTGGGTTGATTCTTTTTCTCCAAAAGCCACACTTTTTCCAATAATTTCTCTGATTTCTCTAATTATTCTATTGCTCTTAACTTTGTTTTGCTTTCCCTGGCATATAATTTTATTGTTCTCTTGTGTCACTTAAGTTAGTTAAGTTTTCCTTTTTTCTCTGTATCTGTCTTGAAAATGTCAGCTTTCTCCTAGCTTTGCACTGCACAACATTTCGCTCTTTGTTTCAGAAACAGACCTGCCTGTGCATAGCCCAATGCCCAGGGGTTCATTATTCCTTTGTCTATCCTTTGTGATCAATTCTTTACTGTGAGTCAGTGTGGTCCAGCCTTCCCTCTGCTCAATGCTCTATATCTATTGCTCCCTTGTGCCATCTTTATCTATTATGCTCCTCCATAACACGTAAAACAAGCATTGGCATAGCCAATAGGTCTCGCCTTTGGGACCTTATAAGTATTTAGTTATGCAGCACAATATCCTTGGTGCAACAACATTAACTGTTGCATGGCTAAACACTTATAAGGTCCCAAAGGCGAGACCTATTGGCTATGCCAATGCTTGTTGTCCTTGCCCCTTGCATTGCACTTCACTTGTGTCAACCCCTCCTCCCCACCGCCTCTTCTTGTAAGGTTTCTCCATCTCAATCCCTGCCTTGCTGCCCTTTGCCATTATCCCGCTCTCTCACAGCACCATCCTCTCCCAAGTGCTGCGGCATCTTAACCTTACTCAGGTTCTTCTTGGTTAATAATACTTTACTTCTATAGCCCTCATAACGCTCTCCTACCATTTTTAAGCACTGCCAATAACTGATTAGCTCAGTTTAATGTACCCCTTCGGCCAACCACGGAAGTATGCACGTCTGAATCTCCATGGCTCGGAGGTCACAAAAGATGTCAGCGGGAATATTAGTTTACTGAGCCATTTTCCGGTCTGCCTCTTCCATTGTATACCGTACCACATCTGTCCGTGTATCACAAGCAAAACCGACAGTTAATAGTACTGCCTGCTATCGACAAGCGCGAACTTTGCATTTTTTTCTATGAAAAAATTATCGACAAGCATTCGTGCAAGCTCCTGTGGTTGATTAGCAAGGGTGGGAGAACGCCATTTGGCCATCTTTTACCTTGCTACTGTAATGTTTTTTAGATGCTTGCTTTGTGATTTGTAATATTCATTACAAACCTTTTTGCTTTCTGAGCTGCAACTTTGCAGTTTCAAAGTCACTTGCGCTGACTCTGTAAATGCTAAGTCTTTTGTGCATCTGGAATGAAGTGTTTAAAAGTAAATACGGCTATTGTGGTCGACCTCGACGCTGGGGAACTGGGTTCGAGTCTCGGCAGGGACGCTCAACATCCTGGTATTCTGGGCAAATCACCCTATCTCCCCTTGCCTAACAAAAACAAGCGAGTGCGCGCTAAAAGTGTCGGCAAAAGTGAAAGCATTTCATTTGCGGGAGCGAGCAGCGCCAGGAGCGATAATTGCTACCATATGGTGCCGTTCGCTCCCGCAAGTGAATCGCCAAACGTGCACGCGTTGCCATTGAAGGCAATGGAACGCGTGCACGTTTTTGGCTGAAAAGCCGAAGCGATTGCTAAAGGTCTTTTTGCCTATGCGCTGCGTAGGCGAGACCTAAAAATGAATCAGGGGTCACCTCGTTCTTAAGTTTTCTCTCGCACCACCAGCTTTCTCACCCATCTTTATCAGCTTCCTGATTCTCCCCTTCACTATCCTGCACCACATAATCCTTAGATGTTCTGTTTTTTTCTGCTCAAAAGGCACCACCATTTTTCCTTGAGTTCAACTTAAGTGCGGTAGATTGACCAATTATTCCCTCTCCCTGCTCCTGTTTACTCCATGTAGAATTTTCAAACTTTCAGGCTCTCATATATACTGTCCTTGTTTGTGCCACGGCACACCTTAGGCAGGTGCGTCAATCGCAAGCAAGGACACTGCGCCCTATTGCAGTGAATGCGCTGCCCCCAGGGCAGCACAAGTTTGCAGCTGCCCTGGGGCAGTGCACTCATTGAAATTTTGAGTGGCGGCTTCAAAGCTGCTCCGTGTTGCTCTGTGAAGGCAGCAACCTGCCTGAACCTTAAAGAGGGATCAGAGATCCCCTGTAGGCAGGTGCAGTGAGTGACTGCAACCACCTGCAGGGGGATTCCTCCCGGGGGGGGGGAGGGGATCCATGTAAGCCCATCCCCCCCCCCTCCACAGAGCTGTCCTCAGGGAGCGTACTGACAGTGTGCCATCATTTTGTGGTGCACTTTCAGTGCACCACCTAAGGGCATGTTTGCCTTTATACCTGTGTCCATAATACGGTGTGGGTACCGATGCAATGTGATTCCCTCATTTGCGTGGGGCCACACCCCCATTCAAATGAGGGCACGCCCTCTGAAGTTAGCATTGGCGCTTTGCAGAGGGGGCTACTCAAATATCTGCGGCCCCTTCTGTAATACCATAGTGCCCCAGGGGCACAAAAACAGGTTGTGCACCCAGGTTACTATGTGTAACATGGCCCCTGGATTTTGACAGGTTGAAACCAATGATCTGATCCTTTTTAAATATTTTACGGAAAATAACTCTTTAATGGTCTAACTGTCTAACTGTCATGTGAAACTGTTCAATTTACCCCATTAGTGATGTCGTGCCAGAAAGAATGACTTGAGCGTCTTGTTGGACTGTGCTCCCTGAAGTAGCATGTCAATAAGTATGGCATCATCACTCTGTGAAACATTAAGAAGTTGCATTTCAATTATAGCTCCTTCCAGAACCCTTTATTCTGCAACGTGGTCACTTTCCTACGTACTACCCTTAATTTCACAAAGGTGAATAAATATGAGGGAATTGATACCGTGAACATGTAAAGGGGATACAGAATCAATTGACAGATTAAATCAAGAGGACTAAATTTTTAGGTCGAGCCTCGAGTAGCGCGCAAGCGCTGCGAGACTTTATGTAAGGGGCTTTTGAAAGCTGACCACACGCTTGTGCACAATGGCCTTTTCCCTGCGGTTACCCGCACGTTTCAGGCACGATGCACGAGCGTGTGGTCAGCTCAGCAGGCTGCCGCGCTCGCTCGCTCGCCCCGCTCCTCTCTGATCCGGCACGGGTCAGTGCCACGCTGTGCTGCGTGTTCAAAGGCTGCTTGTTTTACTATCTTTACTTAACCATGTCACATTCAACTTAGCTTGATTTTATTTCTGCACGGGGACTTTTCAAACTGATATGATCGGAACTTGAGCTTGTATCACCATTCATATTTTTCAGAAGAACCCAATTCAGCCCTTTAAAAAAATCTATTGATGCATTTCCTCTGGATTACAGAATATTTATAAACTTTTGGAACTCTTGTTACTCAGTTTGTGAGTAAGTGATAGACAGTAGTGAACTGGGTAATGATTTGGTTTAGCAGAAGCTACTATTACTGTATTTTTTTTTTACGCGTTTTGACGTGTCCGAACGTGGAGCTATCGTGACTTTGTTTCAGCGGTGCGTCGGATTTGACGTCAGTCTATCCCAGGCGCGCGGTGCCTGAGTTGCTATAATTAACTCCTGCCTCCCTGCGCCCGCGGAGTCATTCATTACGGAGGTCCTTATCTTGTCATACGCTCGTGTCATTAGCAATGCGTTAGTGCATTAGAGGCCCGGCGTAGGTTTAACCCGCAGCGATTAGGGCAGAGACTCTGGCTGCAGCGTGAGTGATGCTTGAGGCCTAAAAATTGTTTTGCTAATTTCTATCAGAGCCGAGATAGAAGATATCGGCCTGAGAAACTGGCTGCTGGGGGTTCATTTTACGATGTACTGGTTCGACAGCGTCGACGGTCATGACATCAGACGCACTGCACTGTGCTAATGCCGCTGTCTTGATGAAGGTATATTTGCAGCGTTGGGGCTGATGCTTAGCGTTTATAGAGACTATTGGGTACATGAGGTCAAAGTAGGTCTCAGATCTCCCGATGACATCATCAAGCAAACGAACATTCTAGAATCTTTATTGTTGGTGTTCATTAGAGGTAACCCACGAGAGAGAGGATAGTGTTTTTTCTCTGCACTTGATGGCCGCTTTAATAGAGTGCATCCTAATTTTTCAAAGAAATAAGACGTGTTAGGTTTTTTGACCTCAAACCCACACGTTATATGCAACACAGTTTTCTTTCCAAAGCTATTACATCTAAAACGTGTTTGAGATAGTTACTCTCCATTTTTAACAAAAAACATAAAGAAATACTCTTCACTAGTGTTTTGGTATTGCAGTGAGTGCGCTGTTTTGACTTCGTCCACGTGCCTTTCTTTTGAACTATTCCAATGAAGGGCTTAACTCTTTTCAGACTTGTTTTAGAAGTGTCTTGCAATTACATATAAAATCTGGGTGAGGGTAACTGGTACTTTGTTGGTTATTTTACCTTTGCCAAAGGCTGCTGACAAAGATTGAAGACAAATTTAGAAAGGAGCTTGTGCACATTAAATGTAAGCAGAGCAGTCTCTTTCACCTCATGACCGAAATAAAATCTAACCAGCATTGGCATAGCCAATAGGTCTCGCCTTTGGGACCTTATAAGTGTTTAGCCATGCAACAGTTGGTGTTGTTGCACTAAGGATATTATGCTGCATACCTAAATACTTATAAGGTCCCAAAAGCGAGACCTATTGGCTATGCCAATGCTTGTTAGTATGGTTGTTTATTTCATTTTATTTATTTGTCATTATTTTGAAGTTTTAATAGACCACCAATACAGCCAATGAGGTATTTAAGTGCTATACCCAGGGAGAAAAACGTATCACTGCCTTACAGAAAATGTTAGGTTTCATTCTTGGGGTGGAATCACCAGAAAAGGTGATGTAAATGGACGTTGTGATGAGTAAATTATCAAAGGCAATATTTATTTTCTACTTGGCCTTTAAAAAAAAAAACATATACTTAGTTGCATTTCTGATGTGCAGGAGACAAGTTGGAAGAAGGAACAAATCAGCAAACTGTAACGGCGTAGAACGTGTAGACAGAACAACACCAAGACAAATTCACTCAAGAGACTGATAAATCAAGCATTAAAAAAACAGAAAAGCTAATGTAGGGTGATGTGCTTTCGAAAAAGGAAAAATGGATGTCCCTTTAATGTAAATGTAACAAATTGTCTGAATGACTCTTACAGAAGGAGAGAAACAAAAGATATCTGTGATTTATAGTGTGGCATCCTGGTACTTTCTTATGAGTAATCAATATATTGACGGCCATTAATTCAATTAAAACCTCTGTAGGAAGACAAACTGCATAGCCTGTTCCGACAGTACTTTAGTGTTTTTCCTTAGTCTTTCCATAGAGAGACAACATTTATTACTGTTATTTACCTTTTCCTCTCTTTTCATAGAAGGATAGAGTGTTAGGGGGCTAATTGGGGGGGATCCCTGAGGGGCGGAAGGAAGGAGCATATCCAGGCCAACAAGTACGAAATGCACTGCCTGGCCCTGCCTACTGTGACAACTCACCCACTGCCCACTTTAGACAGTTTCCAGAAAAAAGGACAAGGAAATCTCATGTGGCCCAATGCACCTTGTGGTTTCTTGCCGCTAAAGGGCACAGAACTTATTTAAAATTCTGAAGAAATGATACTTCCTCTACCCTGGAGGACTCCTAATTGTAGAAGCGCCTTTCCCTTTTATGCTCTGCTTCTCCCTCCCTCCAAGCTCTCTTAAATTTCTTGGCAGAATGTTAAATATGGAGAAGGTGAAACTAAAATAAGGCCTTGAAGCAAATTATTAAAAGGTTTCTCTACATAAACATAAAAATGGGTTATTCCAAACCAGGTTAACATAAATGTTGGATTATTTGTTATGCGTGGGCATTTGGCTGCACAAAAATGAGTGTCAAATTTGTCTTTGCATTGCCAAGCTTCTGGAGTCTGTGCAGAACTTTTTAATATTAGCTTGACAAGCTAGCTCAGTGGTGAGAATGAATATTGTAAAATGTTGTCTCCCCTCCCCTCCCCACACACCTTTCAAACATTGTTATTGGGTTGAAATACCAGCTGCTTACCTTATTCTGAGTAATTCCACTTTTCGGTAATCCCATAATTCGAGGTATCAATGCTTTCTCTTATGCTTAATGTTCAGCATGAGAAAGTTCAAATGTTCGGCAAATCCATTGGACAGTCCCAGGTGAATGGCGGCATGAGGTGGGGGAACTCGTAGCTCCTTTCTTCAGAATCCTCCTGGTATGGCCTGGGGTGGAGGAGTGGTGGTACCAGTCTTCACTGTGTGCTCCTTTTACCAGTGCAGGGTGATCTGAGGCCTTGATGTTGAGCTCCAGACTCAATAGCTGATCCTCTTCCCTGATTATCGTCTTTTGTGGTTAGTGCTAGAGGAGTGACTGGCTATCAGAAGCAAAGCCAGTAGTAAAGCTTCGTGGTAGGATGGACCGTAGTACATGAGGGTGTGAAGGGTTCTTACATTCTCTCTGGTGCTTTCTGCTGTGGCTGGCTGCATTCAGCATAAAAGGCTGTTGCTAGTCTCAACCTTTAATAAAACTCTTCAGCACAGCATGTAAATTGTGAATTAGAGATCACTGATCTGATGTTTACATCAAGGGAATTCACTTATGATTCCAGAAGCAAGACCACACCGTACCAGCCAAGTTGCCATAAAAAATATTTAAAGTTGAGTCCTTCAGTTCTTTATTCTGTCAGCACAGTCTTTCACTTGATTCTAAGCCTGTCTAGGAACTAAGGGAGAAGGTGGGGAGGATCTGACACAAGTGTAGGTGGTTGCAAAGTAGTGTGCCAGACCACAGACCTTTCAGGATTCATCTTCTGGATAAGAGAACAGCCACCAATGTGTTTAAACAGCATATGTATGATTCCAGCTCTCCAGGACCATTTTATCTTAAAGACATCATCTCTCCTTTTACAAACCAATGTATTCTGACACCTTAAATAAATTGCTTCAGTTGAAGGGAACCAGTCCTGAAATGATCATAATGCACTAACTAGGTTGTTATAGAAAATTGAGGACTAGAGCCATCTTTTCATTGATATATAAAGTCATCTGATCAACCTGTGAATAACCAGGGTCACATTCTCCTTAGAGGTCCCAAGGATGGCGTTGTATGCTCCTGATTAATAACACTACTATTGCTTTTTCAGTGGTAAATTGGTTGCACATGCCACATATCAACTTGATGCAGTATTGTTTCCAATCCACAAATGTCTCCATTCATTTACTTCTCTTCTGTCATATGATATATCCGGCACAGTGGTAGTGGTTGTAACTATGAGTTCAGATAGTGCACCGGAGGTGACGATGTTCACTTGACAAGTCATTGTAAGATGCTGAATACATAACAAGTGATTTCTCACAGGTGTAGAAATAGCAAAGGTTTTTGCACTATTTAACTAAAAAGTGCAGCCTTACAGAAGGTCATGGATTGCTGTGCACTCTTTGGCAGCCTTCAGATGTGGAAGCCATCCTTCTCCTTGATGTGCTTAGATCACGCGTGACTGAACCATCTTTGCTTGGATCTTGGATTGACAAATGTGCTCTATTTGTAGAATTACTGTAATCAGGTTTGGATAAGCGTGTCTCTTGTGCATTATGCGAGTCGCTGGAAGATGAAAAGCTGCACCTGAACACTGTGATCCATCGAGAACTTGTGCTTACCAATTTTTATCCCCTTACTTCCATTTTATAATCTCCTTCCCCCTCAACTACGCCTGCGTAATCCACTCTCACAGTGCATAACTAGCCAATAACTTTTGTTTTACTTTAGTGGTTCTGTATAATGTACACTGAATGAAATGTCATCTATGCTGCCTGAATGCTCTCCACCCTGTAAGTCAGGCTAAGTGCTGTGTATCACATAATAGAGGTAAACTGTTAACTTAGTTTAGAAAGCTGCATATTTCTAAGCTCTCAATGCTTAGAAGAGGTGACTCAAGCCATGGCCATAACTCAGTAGTCCAGTCACTTAATATGTCTTGATTGGATTGTAGAAATCCTCACACCTCAGCTTACCAGGACACCTCATGACCAGGTTGCAGTGTGACCAAAATGCTGGTGCTCGGTTGATACAAACACTCCCACATCTGCCGTCCTTGCACTGGCTTACAGTTCACAAGCAATGTCTTGTCTTTTTAAAGCTCTTTATTTCTGACATAAAGATATCTATGGCTCTTCACAATCATTTATGCCCAAACGTTTCTCCATATATAAGCCTACTCGACCCCACCTCTTCTCATTCCCCAGACTTCACTGCTCCAAAACAGGAGGTCGTGCTTTGTCGGTGACTGCTGTCAAAGCATGGAGCACTCTTCCCCTCTTGCCTACATCGTTTGAAGAATTTGAATCGTTTTGGGATTGGCTCTTAAAACTCACCTGTTCTCCAAGGCCTAGATGTCTCCCTGTTCCTTTATTTTGTCTGCTAGCGCTAGGGCAACCTTTTCCAGGGTAGCAGTGCACTTAATCAAATCATTCATTTCTTTATTCATTCATTCAGGGCTGATTTTCTTTTGTTTTAGCCCATTTTTGCAATGGCATAGACAAGTAAAAACAAAAGTATGGTGTTGAATGTTTGTACTTGGAGAGCAAGTCAAACATTACTGTTCTCCAGTTTTAGTTTTTCTCATTTTACTGCTATTTCTGAAGCAATTCTTTGTTCTTTATAAATAGATGCATCAATACAACATAAAATATCAAGGCAAAATCATAAAGCAAAAAGTGCATCAAAGAGCCTTTAAAAAAAACAAAAAGACAAAATAAAAGAAATGAATAATATGAGCAGGAGAGTCGGTCTACAGGGTATGAGAGTCATATATAGGACATGATGGAGAGTGACTGGGCCGAACTATAACCATGCGTGGGTCATTGTGTAAGGGATTTCCAAAGAACCCCCACTGTATGCTTCCAGTTGAGTAAATGTTCTGATGGGGCTCGAGCATCGGGATTGTAGGAAGTCAAGGAAAACGTAGAGTATCCAACAGGGCAACATAAGAACATCCTTCAGACAAAGAATGCCTTCAGGGGCGGGGAGAGGTAAGGGGCATGAATGGAGGGAGTAGGGTGGCGATAGAGATGAAAAAAGGGGGGAATAATGTGGGAGTGTATGCCAGAGCCCATGCCGAAGGTAAGTCACATGGGAGACATGGGCAGAGGGTATGGGAGAAAAAGCAAAAGAAGCAAACAACTAACCCACTTGTCACAAAAGGAAGGGATGCCATATTTTCTCAAATATTTCTGACTTTGTCTGTAAATCAGTTGTTTATGTCTTGACATCTGCTTCATTTATACCAGCCACACCTCATGGGTCGGTGTCCGTTGTGTTTTCCTCCTCCTCAAGGTACTGAGTTTTGCAATTGCTAGCATAGTCCCAAACCAACTCCCACAGTTGTAGTTAAAACACCAGGATTCTCAGACAAGTCATGGAGTGAATTTCGGAAAGACCAGAAGCGTATTTCAAACTAGTCCTGCATGTGCAATCTGCAGCAAGTGGTACAATAGAGTCACATAGGACCGGAGAATATGCAGAAAGTCACAACCAGTGGCCTGATACCTCCAATAGTTCAAGTCCTGCATTGCATGCAGTGCCAATCGTATAAACGTAAAGTAGGTGAACTTAATTCTTGCTTCCCCGAGTCTCTTGTCATGAGAGTCCAGCGAGTCCTTCCAAATTTCATCCAAGAATTGAACAGACAATTTTTAGTGCCAGCGGGGTCTGAGGGAGTTGGCAGTCTGGAAGGAAACAAGACAACATAATGGTACCACATTGGCAGTCTGGAAGGAAACAGTGCAACATAATGGTACCACATTGGCAGTCTGGAAGGAAACAGGGCAACATAATGGTACCCTAAAGCACTGATATTACCCCTTTGTGTTGACCCCAGGCATGAAGGTATGCTCTAATCCGGAAAGAGAGCAAGATGTAAAGGGGTGGCCCAAGGCAGTCAACAGACATTCACAACTTGATGGCGGCTCCATTGTTTAATCCATTTTCGTCAAAGATCTTGATAAGATTTCATCTGGCCAATGTGGAGTATGTCAGTGAGTGAGACAATGCTGACTGCAAACTAAGATATCTGAAAGAAACACGTTAGTTATAGATTCTTTACCTTAGAATTACCCCCAGGCGTCAGACTGGATCCGGAAAGTTTTTTCGTCAGCAGTACCTCTGCGCGTCGGAAGGTGGCGTCGGTCGACTCCGCGTCCGTCGTCGGCGTCATGGTTGCCGGGATGACGTCGCGGCAGCTACTTAGACGCCGCCCTCGCGCGCTGACGTCAGTGCTTTCTTTTTCCGTGCACGCCAGCGCAGATCCGGGAAGAGCGATACCTTAGTCATTTTTTGACCAACTTTTTCTCGACTTTTGTCGACTTCTTTCTTCAAGTCTCCGACTCCGAAAAGGTGCACGAGGGATGCCCGGCTTCAAGGCTTGCAGTTCCTGTAGCCGACTGATGTCGGTGACGGATCCGCAACACGTGTGTCTTTTCTGCCTAGTGCGCGACCACGACCCCAAGTCGTGCTCCGACTGCCGGTCGATGGCGCCGAAGGCTTTGCGGGAGCGGTCCCGAAAGCTGCTTGATCATCGCCAGTCGGCTCCGCGCTGTTCGAGGTCCCTGTCGAGAGGGAGGTCGAGGGACCGGTCGCGGAGCCACCACCATTCCGGTTCGAAATCATCGAAGTCTTAGCACTCGGAGTCGGGTAAGTCGAAGCACAAGAAGAAGTCGAAGAAGCATCGTCGCTCTTCGACTTCTCCTCGTCGGTTGGCCGATCCGACAAGGCACGCGGGTGGTGTCCCTCCCGCGGCTCCGCGTGCGGAGCCTGCAGAGGCGACTCCGAGTTTCCCTCCCTTTTGGGGACCCGGAGCGACTCCCGCCCAGCTTCGTACGTTCTACGAGGTGATGCATGCCATCTTTGGGCGAACCGAACCCGCCGGCGCGCCTTTGGACCCGGCGGACTCGGTTGGGGGGCCTAGGTCTTCGCTGCCGGCGGCTCCGGCCCCGACGCCGCAGGCCCCCCTTGGATCCAGATCTGGATCGACGCCGGTTGACCTCGTTACGCTTCCACCGGCGCTGCTTCCGACAGCATCACTACCGCGTCCGACGCCGGTTGGCCCCCCGGCCAGCGTCGACCCCGGCCTCCGTCCTGATGTGGACACTGAGCCGAACCGGCGTCGTCCGACGCCGGATCCGCGCCGGGTGGGGTTTTCATGCCCCTATTCACTCCTGGGGCCCCTTTTCAACCACAGTGGCACCCAGAGGACGATGAAGAGGACTGGGAGGGGTCAGGTGACCCTTTAACTGGCCAGTTGGAAAGTGAACAGGCCTGGAGAGAGGAACTGGGGGATGCCAGTGGTTTGGACACCTCCCCTGACCATGGCATGTTGTCTCCTCCTACTGTGGCTATGGAGGAGGGAGCGTCATACGCAGTGGTGTTGCGTAGGGCGGCCGAGGCTCTCAACCTCGAGCTTCCTACGGTGGCGGTCAGGACTAACCTCCTGACGGAGGTGCTTCAGCCGGCTGGGAGCTCTTCGGAGCCCTTGCTGCCGTTCAACGAGGCCCTCACTGACGTCCTTTTGGGCACCTGGTCCAGGCCCAACACGGGGGCTCCCGTGGTTAGGATGATTGCCCGACGCCACCGCCCGGCTCCGGGCGACCCCACTTTCCTCTCCCAACACCCCACCCCGGAGAGCTTGGTTGTCCAAGCCTCCACTTCCAAAAGCGCATTCCCTACCGCTCCCCCGGAAAGAGAATCCAAGAAGCTGGTCACCTTGGGAAGAAGATTTTCTCTTCCGCCAGCTTGGGACTGCGGTCGGTAAACACTGCATGTCTCTTGGGCCGTTATTCCCACTCCGTGTGGGATACGGTGGTGCAGGTGCTGCCTCACTGTCCGGAGGAGGCCCGGACAGTGCTCTCTCAGGCTGTGGCCGCCGGGAGAGATGCAGCAAAGTTTGCCATACGTTGTGGGCTGGACACCGCCGACTCTCTGGGCAGGACCATTTCAACGTCGGTGGCGCTTCGGCGCTATGCCTGGATGAGGTCGACTGGCTTTTCAGGGGATGTCCAGAACACCTTGCTGGATATGCCCTTTGATGGCCGTCGCCTTTTTGGCGACAAAGCAGACAACGCTCTAGAGCGTTTCAAGGACTCACGGGCTACGGCCAAGTCCTTGGGCCTCTCCACCCACCCTGCGCAGTCTGCTTTTCGCCCCTTTCGTGGCTACGGAAGGGGTGCCCCGCTACGTTCCGCCCAGAGCCACAGGCCGCAGCAAGTTACCCAACCTTCGCGCGACCAGGGACGTGGGAACAACCGTCGTGGTTCCGGGGGCCAGCGGGCGGGCCAGTCCACCAACCTCCCCTCCGCAGCAGCCTCCAAACCGTCCTAGTCCGACCTTTCAGGCCCATCAAATGCCAGTGGGCGGCAGGATTTGCCATCACCTCCCCCACTGGCGCACCATCACGTCGGACAGGTGGGTTTTGCAGATAGTCCGAAGGGGCTACTCCCTCCCCTTCGAGAGTACACCTCCAGCCATGCCACCAAGATACCACTGCATGTCGGAGGATCATCTGGCCCTTCTCAAGCAGGAAGTTATGGCTCTCTTGGCCAAGGGAGCCATCGAGTGCGTTCCTGTCCCAGAAGTAGTTTGTGGTTGTTACTCCCACTACTTTCTGGTCCCCAAGAAGGACAAGGGCCTCCGTCCTATCTTGGATCTCAGGGACGTCAACCGCTTCCTCCGGAAGGAGAAGTTCAAGATGTTGACGCTTGCTCAGGTCTTGTCTGCCCTCGACCCGCAAGACTGGTTGGTAGCGTTGGACTTGCAGGACACTTATTTTCACATCCCCATCCTGCCGGCCCTCCAGCGTTACCTACGGTGCACGGTAGGCCACGAGCATTTTCAATTTACCGTGCTCCCCTTTGGCCTTACCAGCGCCCCTCGGGTGTTCACGAAAGTGATGGCGGTGGTCGCAGCTCATCTGCGCAGATCAGGGGTTTCAGTCTTCCCCTATCTCGACGACTGGCTGTTGAAGGCGGGCTCGCCCCAGGCAGTCGTCTCCCACCTCCAGACTACGGCCGACCTCCTGCATTCGCTGGGGTTTTCCATCAATGTGCCGAAGTCACACCTGATCCCCTCTCAGAAGCTCCTTTTCATCGGAGCAGTTCTGGACACGACGCGGTTTCGGGTCTATCCTCCCGAGCAGCGAGTCCGGGATATTCAGGCTATGATTCCGATCTTTCAGCCTCTATCCCGGGTTTCGGTCAGAATAACCCTGAGGCTGCTGGACCTCATGGCCTCCTGCATCCTGCTGGTCGATCATGCCAGATGGCATATGCGGGCTCTGCAGTGGGACCTGAAGTTCCAGTGGACCCAGCATCAGGGGAATCTGTCCGATTGCGTCCAGATCTCGGAGGGCACTGCACGTCAACTGCAGTGGTGGCTCACGAACCAGGATTGGGTCAATGGCAGATCCCTCTCCCTTCCCCAACCAGACCACACTGTGGTGACGGACGCGTCCCTTCTGGGATCGGGCGGTCACATGGGAGAGGCAGAGATCAGAGGCCTCTGGTCTCCGGCGGAGACCGGGCTCCACATCAACCTTCTGGAGCTCTGGGCGATTCATCTTGCACTCAAGGCATTCCTTCCCTCTGTCTGGGGAAGAGTAGTGCAGGTGTTCACGGACAACACCACCGCCATGTGGTACTGCAACAAACAGGGCGGGGTGGGGTAGTGGACCCTATGTCAGGAGGCCCTCCTCCTCTGGACATGGCTGGAACATCAGGGCATATCCCTGATGGTTCAACACCTGGCAGGTTCCCTGAACGCCAGGGCGGACGAACTCAGCCGCAGGTGCATGATGGATCACGAATGGCGTCTCCACTCGGAGGTGGTGCAAGGTCTCTTTCAACAATGGGGAGAGCCTTGGTTAGATCTATTCGCCACCGAAGAGAACGCGCAATGTCAGCAATTCTGTCAGTTGGAATTTCCAAGGTGGCACTCGCTAGGCGACGCCTTTCGTCGCCAGTGGAGTTGCGGTCTGTTGTACGCCTTTCCGCCTATACCACTTCTGCCCAGAGTGCTGAAGATCAAGCGCGACCGGGTCCAAGTCATTCTTGTGGCTCCGGACTGGGCACGAAGAGTCTGGTATCCCGAGCTGCTCAACATGGCCATCGATCCTCTGATCAGACTGCCTCTTCGGGAGGATCTTCTGTCGCAGCAGCAGGGGACGGTCCTCCACCCGAACCTGTCCAGTCTCCACCTCCTTGCGTGGAGATTGAGCGGCGGCAGTTGATGTCTTTCGACCTGCCTCCCGAAGTCTTTGACGTAATCTTGGCAGCCATGTGTCCCTCCACTAAGACAGTATACGCCTGCTGGTGGAACAAATTTGTGGCATGGTGCACAGCAAAGGCTGTGGATCCCCTTTCTGCCCCTCTTTCTGAAGTACTCTTGTTCCTTCTCTCCTTGGCCCAGCAGGGCTCTGCTCTGGGCACTGTCAAGGGCTATCTGTCAGCCATCTCTGCTTTCCTTCGGCTGCCAGATCAGCCTTCTCTTTTCAAGTCCCCGGTAGTTAACCGTTTCTTAAAAGGCTTAACACATCTTTTTCCTCCAATCCCCTTCGTTATGCCTCAGTGGGACTTGAATCTTGTGCTAACTTATCTAATGTGCGCTCCCTTTGAGCTACTTCATAGCTGTCCCTTACGGCTCTTAACTCTTAAGACTGCTTTCCTGGTAGCCATCACTTCTGCTAGAAGGGTGAGCGAGCCCCAGGCCCTTTCTTCAAAACCTCCTTTCCTATCTGTCCATCCGGATGAGGTGGTTCTCCGAACCCATCCATCCTTTCTTCCTAAGTGGGTCACTGCCTTCCACATTGGGCAGACCATTACCTTGCCCACCTTCTTTCCGCCTCCGCATCCTTAGAAGGAGGAAAAGAGGCTCCACCGTCTGGACCCAAAACGTGTGCTCTCCTTCTATCTGGATCGCACCAAACAGTTCTGGGTGGATGATTAACTTTTTGTTGGCTACGTGGGCGCAAAGAAAGGTCGGGCCGAAAACAAACGCACCATTTCGCGGTGGGTCATGTTGTGTATTAAAGCCTGTTACTCTCTGGCTAAAAAAGAGCCTCCAGTAGGGCTATGCGCTCACTCCACCAGGACGACGGCAGCCACTACTGCCTTGGGAAGAGGAGTTCCTCTAAATGACATCTGTCAGGCAGCTACGTGGGCATCACTGCACACGTTTACGAAACACTACTGTCTGGACAGTCAAGTCCGGAGAGATGGCTTCTTTGGCCGTTCTGTTCTCCAGGACTTTCTGGTGTGATTTTGGTTCGCAGACCCACCACCGGGGTTGGTATTGCTGGGGTATCTATTCTAAGGTAAGGAATCTATAACTAACTTGTTTCTTTCAGATGAACAAGTTACTTACCTTCGGTAACGATATATCTATAAGAAACATTAGTTAGTTATAGATTCCTTACCGCCCCACCCATCCTCCCCGTTCTGCGAACTGATTTCTAGGGTTAAGGACATCCCTTCAGGGCCCTGGTTTTGTGCACCAATGGTCAGTGTCTTGCATGACTCTGCGTTTCTGTCGCGGAAAGTCGTGTACAGAACTGACGTCAGCGCGCGAGGGCGGCGTCTAAGTAGCTGCCGCGACGTCATCCCGGCGACCACGACGCCGACGACGGACGCGGAGTCGACCGACGCCACCTTCCAACGCGCAGAGGTACTGCTGATGAAAAAACTTTCCGGATCCAGTCTGACGCCTGGGGGTAATTCTAAGGTAAGGAATCTATAACTAACTAATGTTTCTTACAGATATATCGTTACCGAAGGTAAGTAACTTGTTCTTCACGTAAAAAGGCTTATCACCCTCTTCAAGCCCAGCTTTGCCCCACACAGGTGCTTCCAGGAAGATGTAATAACACACCTTACGTTGTTCATGAATGTACACCACGCCTGAGCGAGAGAGAGTGCAAATAGGGTTAAAACCATCAGTGGTTCACTACAGAGCACAATACAGGAGTCTGCTACCAATTTTGGAGAAGAGTCCGTACATTTTAATCCCCATTCGTATTCTTTGTTCACAGCTCACCATCAGTTCAGCAAGGCAAGCCCATTTGCTGACTACATAATAGTCTCACCCCTCCTGACATCATGTTGGCATGAGCCAGTGTAAGCCTGGGCCTATCTGACCCCCATATAAATTTCCTAAACAGTGACTCAAATTCCCTCAGAAGGGATTGGGAAGCAGACATCTTTAAAGAGATCATGCCTAAAATGTTCATAAACCTAGGCCCTCCAGTCATCAGAGAGGGAAAGAGTGAGCCTTGCCCTGCTTGAGAAGAGAGACTGTCAAAGAGGGGATGCCCAGACATGTTCACGGCATGTGGATCACCCAAAAGGAATGGACTACCATCGGGAGTGCAGCCAGAGATGACCAAGATGTGAAAGGTCATGTCACACAGTCTCCCTACGTGGTTTATGTGGTGAACTGTGTAAAGAAGATTTGCAACTCAAACCAGCCACGTGCTGTTCAGCACCATTGCGACTAATGCTGCCACTGCTTGTTGTTTGTTTTTAGAGTTTTATATAGCGCGAACTAGGCCCAAGGATATCAGGTATCGGAGCGCTTTACATGAGCACCAATTTCGTTACAGATGGACACATTCATTTTTGTTAGGCACCGGGAGATTAAGTGATTTGACCAGAATCACAGGATGTTGAGCGTCCCTGCCGAGACTCAAACCCGGTTCCCCAGCTTCGAGGTCGACCGCTCTAGCTGTAAAGCTACATCTTCTCCCCTACATTGTGCAACATATCCAGAGAAAATCCTTGTCATAGCCAAAGCCAAGAGCCGGTCACACTCCACTACCTAGTGGCTGCAGCTACCAAAGGCAAAGCAACTGTTAACCAAGCCTGTCACTGTTCATCTGACTGGGAGCCCACCCAAAATTCTGCAGCATGAACCGAACAAACACTCCAACCTGCACTGAAACAACTGTGTCCCTTGCTCACAGGTAACACCGGGTCACAAAAGAAAAGACCAAGACAGTATCTTGACCCGTAAAGACAAACCTGCCATTAGAACTACAATGTTACCAAAGCAAGATCACACAAAACGACCTGCGGGTTAATGATGCATGGTGCTTGATTGGTGAACTCTGTTGCCTATGTCTTGTTATCGCTATTCTATACTAGAGGTGGTGGCTTATCAATTACCAGTAGTCTGGAATATTAAACTTAGTAATGAACCGCATTACAAAGTATTTCGTTTTGCTGAGACTTTAAAATACTTATGTTTTCTTTTGGAAAGCCCTAGGCTGGACAGTAAGTAAAAAAAAAAAAAAATGTAAGTCCGTTTTTATATAGCGCAGCTACTCACCCTTACGGGTCTCAAGGCGCTGGGGGCCGGAGTGGAAATTAAGTGAGCTATTGCCCAGAGTCACATGGTGCTGAGCTGAGCTGCCGCCGGAGCCGGGGATCGAACCATGAACCATGAAGTCAGCTGCCCTGGCCGCTGCACCACACCTCTCCACAGTGACTTATTGTGTATTTTAAGTGATTGTTGAAGCATGGGGTTTTGCCCCCGCCCCCACTTTTGACTGTTTGCCCTCACTACCCTGTGAGTCAAGTGTGGATGGGCTGTACTTGGCCCTGTTTACAGAGCAAAATCACCCCATTATTCCTGGCGCAATACCAGTCCTCATGCAATCACACCACAGGGCAAGAAACTCTATCCCAAACGTGCTTACAGCCTTAATTCCTTCATTTGTGCTGCTTCAGTAAAAACGTTGAAAACTTCGATCTCCCATCAACTACCTTACCCACCCGCCTGACCAAATTTGTCATGAGATGACAACGAAAATGCAATTTATTACTATGACACATAACTGATTCTTGTGGTACACAGCAGAACAGTCAGAAAGCTATCAAAACCAACACCTGTACGATAAAATGCTAATACCCACATCCCGCTCTCCTATTGTTCCAGCGCTGACCAACTCTACCTGTTTGCTGTGCAAAATACTTTAGCATAAACTCCTCAAAGCAGCACAGGACTCTCAAATCACACTCCAGTCCCTCCAGAGCCAACGGAACATAATCCAAGCCCTTTCCTCTCCTCTTCCACTAAAGTCAATCAACAGCTTCTCGGAATGTGCAAATGTGCATCGAACACTCCAGAATGCTTCTGACCATCCAAACACCCTGACCCACCCAAACCTTACACTATCATTTACCCACCACATCCTCACCTTGACTGTGTTGCCACACGTCAAATCCAGTTCAGTATATGTTCTGCTTCAGACTCCAAATGTGACATCCCCAAAGGACATCCCCTCCCTGATGCTTCTTGTTATCCTCCTAGAGGGGAGACGCCTAAAGGCTGCAAACCTGAGCCTGTTTTTTAAACAAAACCAGAAAACACTTTTTGTGAAAACAGGACCCAACGTTTACCAGTTGGTCATGGCCTTTCTCCTCTCCAAACGTTAGACCAGTCAAGTAAATGTAACAGCTGGGGACTTAGATTGGAATTCCCTGATCTTAACAAACATTTATGTCCACTTTCCCAAGAACAAACCCCTCTGTTTTTGCAAGTACAGCACGAAATGTGCAAGCTGAGGTTAGTGTGCCATCCATTGTGTTTGGATAAAAAGTTGTTAGTGTGTCGATGTCCTTTAGTCTCATTGGCACTATGGAATTCACGACTTCTAACTCAACTCCTTTATCACAAGCCCTGGCAAAGGCGCTCCATCCCTGCTTGGTCCACACATTGCCTCCATTTTCATCCCTTTTTTTTTTTTAAATATTAACTAACATTTACCTGAGGGAAAGCAAGCACTGGTAATCTCAATTCACCGGAAAGCTAATTCTGACCCCACTACACCTAAGACATTTTGGGGATATCTTCCTGAGAACGATCATTGAAAAAGTGGTCTTTTACTGAGCTACAATACATGTTCACACGTGTGCTTCTAGGCTCCTGTGAGTCCAACTCTTCTGCCCCCCTGGCACCTCACACACACAGGACCTGTACTAGTTGCTCATGAGTACTCGAAGGACTACTTATAACCCGTGATTCCACAAAAGAGCTGCAAGAGGCCTGCAAAACCTAGCCACAATTGACTACAGTAACATCTCTTCGTCCTAAAGGCCCACTCTGCAGCCAGATTTCGTACTTGTCGATGGTTGCTTCCAGAACTCTCTAATCCTAATCTGTGGGATCAACCCAAGACTATACCCTCTTCCTGCAGTTATTCACTACATACGTTTCACCACCTGGAGAGCTTGTATGAAGTCGCGCATTCGCGCAGTACACTAAAGAGAGAAGGGCTGTGGGAGACAGTGGGTGCCCAGACACGTGAATCAGTAGGCTACAGCAATGGATGCCACAATAGGCTGAATGTGGCAGAGCTTTCGTTAGAAACAACACGGCTGGCTGCGCCCAAATAGTACAAAACCAAAGGTTTATTTTGGTAATTCTCAAGTCAGATCCCAGTTGCCAAACAAGAGTTAGTCTCTCTTGCCTTGATTCTTGCTAATCGCTATGGTTCTGATTTTTTTTTTTTTTTAAACCGATATATTTACACTTGTAGGTTTATTCCTATGTTAGCATCTCTCTTTTTTGGGAAATCAGTTAGAATTCCACTACCCCTAGTCATGGAATTATTTGATAAATTATTACATCTTCTCATAAGAAGGCATTGATTCATGCACAAATCTAATACATGTGTGTCTGAAAATATTTTGCAAATCTTTTGCAATAGTACAGTTGCACTTTAAGACTTTTCCTTTTATCCGCACATGGGAAATATTTTCCCCACGGAAAAACTCTTCTATACCCTCCTCGGTTCTCCAAGTGTTCCCTCCCCATTACAGCTTCTATACAGATGTATTTCCACCCTTCTCAAGGGTAAATCTCTGAGCCTCTCCAGGGTGAGCGGAATTAGGCCTAAAAATGTTGTAAATATCTATAAACTTGAACGTTGTGATGGTCACTTATTTTGCAAGGCACCCCGAGCCCTGCAGCATGCATGCTCCATCAGTGTGAGTAGATTTGATCATACTTACTATTACAGCATAGCGATGGGCTATTACATGTCAGTAAATTGCTTTGTGGGTGTAAACTAACTTTTGTTAAAACATAAATGGCATTTACACTAATAAAGCACGTCGTTTGTACAGGTCAGTCCAAGGTGGTACACCAAAGGTTTTGTAAATTGCAGCCCATCAATAGGCCATGAGTATCTCATCCTATCTGCTCATATAACCACTCAAACCTCGACTGTCATTGACTGTCCTTGTTTGAACTTCACTATTACGTCAATGCTATCACACTGTCATCTTTGAGGCTCCTTCTAGAGTAAAGTATATGATGTGCATTGTAAAGTCTTAAAATAAACAGAAAATGCATAAAACTACCTACACATTACATACAAGACACTCTACAACAACCAGCTAACATATTTGGCTTTGAGGCAATTTTTGCACACCAATGCCCCTCCTAGACTTAAACCAAGCTTGCCTTTCCATTTCATCGCCCCCCCTCCATTCTTGGTTTTGCTTGCCAAGAGTAACATCAAGGTTGTAAGTAAGCTGACTTAACTCCTATCCTTCAGCACCTGAATGATTGTAACACCCTTAAAACGCCCTTAAATCAGCCCTGCCTGTACAGTGAGACCAAAATCGTTGGCCATTCTGTTGTATCAAAGAAAAGTGTGAGCAATGACCCATTTTATTGTATCTGATGTGAGGCGCGAACAAACCTCCTGGCCTTGTTGTGCTGCAAAAGAAATATAAATGCACAAGTAAAAGTTTCTTGCTAATTTTAAATTTGACTTTATTGCAGATAAAAATAGTGCTCTTTCTCACGTTATTGTTTTTCTAATTCTTGAAAAAGTATTTCTAATCCCTGGATCTCCCACTTCCTATTACTTTCATATTGTCAGATTCATCTTTGTTGATTAAATCAAATAATCTTTTACCACTATCTTCAGTTTTTAATGCAGTATGTGTAGTGCACCCATAAAACAATAACACCTATAAGACACAGAAGAAGGAAAAAATCAAATCTATCATCTCACAATGATAGCAAACGCACACACAAACTATGAACATAATAACAGTACATCCATGGTTCGTAAAACTAAAATCTAATCTTTGTGGAAAAAAGCCATGCCACACTTTCTTTCTTTTTCTTTTTTTTTTTTTAATAGAAAAAGTTGTTTGCGGATATTGGGAAAGACTACTGTACTGGGAAGGGATAGGCCTTGGTAAACTTTCAGGCCAAATGAAAATGTAATTTAGTCTTAGCCATTTTATCATAAATGTAAATAAGTGGACAGAAAAAAGGCACCGATTGGTATGTGTAGTAACTTAGGGCCTAATTACGTCTATGACGGTCCGATGGTCGGCCGTATCTATGGTGGCGGTGCGGGCACCGCCGCACCGGTGGTCCGACCGCATTATTACAAGTTGGGCAGTCGGACCGCCATGGGACCACCGCAACTGCCAAGGATCAGAGATGCCTGGCTGTGTTGCAGCAGTCTTGAGGCCACAATATGTTTGGCAGTGCCACTGCGGCACCGCCAAGCATATTATGAGTTTCTCCTCCGCCATAGTTTTCATGGCAGTGAGCCCACCATGAAAACCATGGCAAAGAAGAAACAGGACCTTAGGGCCCTGGGGTGCATGCATGGGGCCACATGTTGTGCCCCCCCCCTGTGTGCATGCACCCCAGTTTCTGCACGCCATGGACTGCGCGGTCCATGCCGTGAAGAAACTGCCTTTGACGCTCCACTTGTGGTGCCCTTTTTTCACACACACCACCTTGGGACCGCCAAAGAAACGCACACCAGGCACGAGAAAACAAGTAATCTGGCGGGCGGTGCTCACACGGCTTTGGCAGTGTGGGAGCGGGGCAGCGGCGTGGTGGTCCCACTCTGCCAAAGTCGTAATTGGGCCCCAAGTCACAGATGTACTGACAATGCTGTGGCACCATCTTCTCTCGAAAGTTTTCATGATTCAATAGGAAGGAGCTAAAAGGCTCTGTTTTCGTGTTTGTTTTGACACAATGTGCACACTTGGTTTTCTTCAACTGTTAGAAGGTGGTTCTGACACTATGGGCCGCCCGGATTTTTAGCTTTTTGAGCACCTGTGTGTTGAGCTTTTACTGTGGGAGAGCCTCATAAATTGGGACTCATCCACAGTGAACTCATGATGAAAGAGACTGCATGTGGATTTTACTGGTGTCCCCCTGGCTTGACTAGGCCGCTGCGCAGCAGCTGGAGTACGGGACACCGGGCTGGTTACATGCAGACACCTGTGTACATGCGTGTGAACACGTGTAGGGGCTGCGCAGGGGAGATTCCTGGCGTGCGCAGTCCAGGAGCAGCTACAGAGTGAATGGTGTGGCAGGACTTATGCAGAATTGGGTGGTGACATGGAATAGGCTTTATACACTGGGAAGAAACATGCCAGGGAAAGTCAGTGTGCTTTACTGTGTTTTTTACTTCATTATTCCCCTATGGGGAAGTGGAGCCCATGGGCTAGTGTCACTTTCCTAAAGCCTACAGATTCCAGACACGCACTAAAGTCCACTGTAACGGGTGTGAGAAGAAGTATTCTGCAGAGTCCAAAGTCATATTTGTACTGCTTTTGGGTCATCCAGAAATGTCACATTTCTCTGTCAGTCATAACCAGGGCCAGGCTGAGGGCTGACCTCAGCTGGATGGATTGATAACCTTTTTTTCCACAAGCTAAGGCCTCCTCTCCAGGAAGAAGAAGATGGGTGGGGCTACAGGCTCATCCATCAGCAGCTATCACTGGTGCCAGGCACCAGGCTGCACCAAGGAGGGAAGGGCTCGTGTTTCAGAGACCATGTGGCCAGAGACCCTGGACGCCGCCATTTTGAACCAGCCCAGAGGCTGGACAAGAAGGAGGGAGCAGGGGCAGGGAAGTGATGTGTCGCTGTTTGATAGGACCAACAGAGACTTCCTGCCAGCCCCCTACTCAACTTTTAAAAAGTGCTTGCACAGGAAGAGAAGCTCTCTCTGGGGTGTGGTCTGCTGAGGCGGAAGGTGCTGGAGCCTGGCAATGGGCAGTTGGAAGGAGGTACCCCTGACTGCCCCCAGGCCCCTAACAGCGACAGAAGAAGAGCCCAGGACCGGTGCGCAGAAGCAGGGGCCTCTGCGCAGGGAGAAGAGAGGCCCAGGAGGAGAGCCAGGCGAAGGCTGGCGCAGGGAGCCAGTGAAGACTGCTCCCTGCAGAATGCCCCCTCTTGGAGACCCCGAGGGCGAAGGAGAGTGCTCCCAGTGGCTGGGGGGCGCCACCAGGAGCAAGAAGACGCGAAAATGGGGCAGATCGGACCCCCAGGGGCTGAGATATAGCCCCGGGAAGGTGAGCGACCTTTGACCCCTAAGAAGACCGATGACGAAGCACGTGGGGCTCCGCCGCCGGTCCATGAGATGCCCCCGGGGTGGGTCAGGTCCCGGGGCTGCCCCCAAGGAGAAGGGAAGCCGGGAGCGCCGTCGCGCTCCCCGCGAAGGTGCCCTGCAAGGGGCCAGGAGCCCACCCTGGCCCCCACCGAAGATGGAGGCGGGGAGCGCCGGCGCGCCCCGCAAGGAGGTCTCGAGGGCCCGGGACCCCATCCCCGGGCCCCGAAGCAAGTCGGGAGCGCCATCGCGCTCCCCGTGAAGAGGCCCCCAGGGGCCAGGGACCCCCTCCCGGGCCCCGAGGTAAAGCCGGGGACGCCGCCGCGCCCCGTGAAGAGGAGGAAGGCGGGGAGCCAGGAGCCCACCCTGGACCCCGCGAGCGAGTAAGACGGGAGCGCCGGTGCGCTCCCCGTGAAGAGGAGGAGCCGGGAGCGCCGTCGCGCCCCGCGAAGTGGTCTCGAGGGCCCGGGACCCCATCCCGGGCCCCGAAGCTAAGCAAGTCGGGGAGCGCCATCGCGCTCCCCGTGAAAATGAAGAGGGGCCCAGGACCCCATCCCCGGGCCCCGAAGTGCAGGCTGGCGTGGGGGAGTGCGTGTCGCACTCCCCGGGACCGGAGGAGCCGGAGAAGTCCTGCACGTCTGAGACTAGAACTGCGTTGCCGGCTCCCTCGGCAGCACGCGAAGGTGCTGGCCGGGCAGGGAACCGGCGGGGGCAGCCGGGGGTGGGCTCCCCGGGCTGCCCTCCAACGAGTGGGCATGCGGGGGTCCTGGGTGGGACCGGGGCCCCCAACCAGAGCCGGAGAGGTGCGAGGGGCCCGGCTGGGACCGGGCCCCGAAAAATAGAAGGAGCGGCCGGGGGTGGGCTCCCCAAGCCATACTCTCACCTGGGGGTCCGGGTGGGACCGGGCCCCCCACCGAGGCCGGAAGAAGCGGCGGAAGGCCGCAGGCTGCATCGCGGCTCTCCCCGGCACAGCGGGAGAGCCGCTAATCGAATATTCACTGAAAGGAGCTGGAAGCGCCCCATAATGCCTTGCAAGGCAGGGGAAAGTATCGTTTTTGGCGCCTGGTGGCCCCCAGAGGAGGGGGGTCACCTTCAAGTGTGAAAAGGTGCTGGGGGGAGCTGCTGGAGAAGCGCAGTCTGCCCCCCAGCACGAAGAAAAGTCTCACCCTAAGTCTCATGGGGACTTCAAAAGAATAACCCCTCCAGGGCTCAATCAGCATTTAACACTTTTTAGGCTGGAACTTTTGTTCTACAGCTGAAGGTGAATGAAGAAATGCATGAAGGAGTGAAGGGTTGAGTTGGGGATGTCTGGAGAAAGGCATCCCCTGGAGGTGAAGAGGTGTAATTGCACCAGAAATGCGTTTACTAACGGTTATTTCTTTTAAGGGGACTGAAGGTCACATGTGCAATGTGAAGTATCTGTGTAAGGTGATGTCATAAGCAAAGTGGGGTTATGTTGCCAGACATTCCTGCTAGGGGGTCTGGCTGTATATGCGTAATCCTGTGATTTCATCTGTGATGCCTTTAGGGGCTTGAATTGCAATGCATTATAATGATCAACAAATGTGATGAGTACTGTCATTCTAAAGTAATGCTTAAACATGTATTCTTGCTGCTGCGCTTAAGTGAGGAACAACCCAGACTGTTAGCCCTGAAGATGTAGGGGTGCATACTGTGTGGTCAATATAAGATGCTCAGTCAGGGTTATGTGTCACTAGGGCAGGTGAACCTATTTTTAATGCGTGTTGAGGTAATGGGGTGGGTCGCCACTGGGATGGTGCCAGTGCGCAGGGCCCTCGCTCCAGGTTATGTGCAACTAACTGCATTAGGGGGCAAGATGTTGTGCATACATGGGAGTGGTGGTACTAGACCCCACCCCCCCTTTTGGGAGGGGTGGAGATGTTACGCAATGTCACAAAGTAATTCCAACAGCTTATGTATGTTTGTAAATTGGTGCATAGTATTGAGTAGTGTGTGTGTTTAATAAATGTACTCTTACTTTTATAAAGCAAAGTACAGGCTGGACAATCAATTATTGAGTGTTATTTCTGCGCACCTGCAAATGGTGATTACTAGCCCACACCACCTCCCTTGAGTAAGCCTCAGACTGCTCTGCAACGCTACCCTCTGAGAGTCAGGCGCTACAATTGGGTGTTTGGTTCCCAGTGAAGGACAAATGTAGTCATGTTATTTGTGCAGGCCTCACAGATGCTGCCTCTTTTTCCAACATCAACCATGTCTCATTAGTCCTCTAATTAAAGCTTTATTTCATCACAATATATAGGTTCTGGACCTTGAAACCACCATGGATATAACTACGCCTCAACGCACACACTAGATCCATTCTGACTGATCCAACAAAGATTTGGATTCCATTTTCACATGCAGGCCGGCACTCAGGGCAGGAGTGCTCACCTGTTTACCATGCAGGGGACATTCCCATTAATGTAGAAATGGGACTATGTGACTTATACCTTATTTCTGACAGACCTTCATAAATATAAGAGTAGAAGTACATGGATTTTTGTGGTATATTCAAGACTTTTTTGTAGTTAACCAGGCATAAGTCTGTTTTACCAGATTTATGTTTTGTACAAAAGTGGAATAGAAATACTTTTTTCCTGTTTTTCACCGCAAGTAAACTATTTTTCCCTATTAGTGAATCAGGTGTTGCCATACTGTTATTGCCAGAAACTTTGGCCCTTTGGGAACCATGTATTCAGTCACCCCTATATTTTTAACATGACTTTTTTTGTAATTTGATATGTTCTTTTAATTAGTTGCTTTACTTAACTTGGCCTCCTAGGCTACTACCTAGTTGGCCTATATGGGATAGCGAATCTTCCCCTTTCCCAGCGTGTAAACTTAACGAGCTTTGTGCAACATATTTTCGGTATTCATTCACTTGTATTTTCTGGTTGAGAAACACTGACTATGTGGGAGATCTTGTGTGTATATGAATGTATGTAAATAATATTTCTAGTGCAAACCTAGCCAGAAGGCACTGAACTGCTGTACAGGGTCAAAGACGAGCATAAAGTCAACAAGTGATAGGAAAGGTAGCAGTGTTATGGACGGTTAATGCATTGTAATGTAGTTTCTTTAAAGAGGTGAGTTTTCATTCTTTCTTTATGGAGCCGGGTTGGACCAGCCCTAATATATACAGAGATGTTTTCCCAGATCCTGGGTGCTTAGATGGAAAAGGCCTGTTGCCTTGTTTTTTGTTTTCTTCACTTAATCTGCAGTCTGATGGTGTCCTTGCTGTGGGTGAGCCAAGAACCACCTGAGATGGTGAGTTTGTCAGCAAGATAGGCAGGGGTGCTGGTAATGATGGCTTTGTAGAGATGATGCATCTGGTTTTAAAGATGATGCGGGTCAACAAGGGGAGCTAATAAAGTTCCATCAGTTTTGGGGTGATGTGTTCATATTTCTTCAAGCCCTAGATGAAATGTGCTGTGGCATGTATAATTCCCTTGAGGGGTACCTGTGTGGAGTCTTGAAGGTCATGGAGCAGGGTGTTACCACCATCCAGATGCGAGAGAGTTAGAACAGCAGTTCTGAAGTCACTTTCTGGACAAAATGGTTTCACCTTCTTGAGAAAAGAGAACTGGTACCAGACCATCTTTGTTTTTTTCTAGTGTGTTCCTTTAGAGTGAGGTTGGTGTCCAGGGTGAATCCAAGTCCCCTGGCATTTGGTGAATGTTGGGGTTTGAAGCGGGCAAAGTTCATGTCCATGAGCCAGGTGTGTACTGTTTATTGTTGTTTGTTCTTGCCAAATAACAGAAATTCTGTCTTGGTTGGGTTAAGCCTCAGGTAGGAGTGGGACTTCTGGTCTGATGATGTAGAGGCAGTGTGTGAAGCATCGGATGGCTGAAGAAGAGGAGACCTTCAAGTAGAGTTGTGTATCATAGGCTTATTGATAGATTTTAGCGCTGTTATCTGTGAGTAGAACACCAAGTGGCTCTAGGTAGAGTTGAAGATGACAGGAGACAGTATGGAACCTTGAGGCACTCCACATGTGATAGGGATCTTGTGGAACCTGGAGGTGCCCTTGTGAACACACTGGTATCATTTGGTAAAGTAGGAAGAGAACCAGTGAAGGACATTGTCAGTAAACCTCATTTGAGCCTCCAGGGCGTATGAGGGTGGAATGGTCGACTGTGTCAAAGGCGGCTGGGAGGTTCAGTATTATTGGGACGCAGGAGACATCTTCATCTACAGTCAGTGGCCATCATCTACAAAGTGTGAGGTAGCTGTCTCTGTGCTGCAACATGATCCGAAGCCAGACGGTAGTCATGCAGGAGATGGGCATCATTGGTGTGTGATCTTGGAGTTGAACATAGACTGCTTTTCTGATGACTGGTAAGTGAGTGATGGGACGGAAGTTGGCAAGGTAGTCCGGCTCAAGGAAATTACCTGAGCTTGACCATTCCCCACCTAAATCCAGCATTTGTCCCGCCCCTTTAATAAACAAGCCTAAAGTAGAAAAGTCTTCCACCTGTTCCAGTTGAGTAAGTCGATCTCTGCACAAAAAGTGGATTCTCAGAATCAGGATTTCTCATTGTCGTGTTGAGAACTTCTCAAGGCCTTAGGTTTCAATGATTTGTGCAAAAAAACACATAGTGATCCCAAAGTGCTCACCTGTGGAAACATGAGGTCAGATCCTGGCTTCTACAGTTAAACTGTTTGTTTGATCATTGGAAAATCATATTGTATTTCCTTTGAAAATGCTTAGAGATTCTCTGAGCCCCAGTGTAAAGTGTTTAATAAATTAAATAATTAAATGTGGATACTTGGTATCATGTGGTGGAACAGTTGGTTTTTGCCCTGTGAAAAAGATTTTTGGAGACCCTCACCCACTAGTTTCTACCAGTGGTGTATATGATCTCCACTGGTGTAATCCTAGCGGGCCGTATCATCATCGGGTCTCCTACCTGGGCATGGGGTAGTCCAGGTAGGTAACACCTCTCTCAGGAGGGAGAATATCTGGATATAGAAATTCGGTGGGATCTGCACGGGTTGCTAAAATTACCTCCTATACCGGAATATACCACTTTAGTTTAAAAAAGGCGAAAGGGGAAGGGTTATGGTTAAATAACCAAGTGATGTATTTGGGATGTACTATTAATCCTTCACATCTCACAACGGCGGTCTACATGTTTCAGCCATCATTGCCTAAGTTAGTCGGTGGGCTTTCGTCAGGACCAATGCTCATCAGGTCCCTGTTTGGAGTAAGGACAATACCTTCGGGAACTTTATAAAACTGAGATTAAGTACATTTACTTACATATCCTGTGGAAATATTGTTTTGTCCATTCCCTGGGGAAGCACAAAGGAAGAACAGTTCCGAAAAGCAAGATACCCACATATTTTCATATGTGATTGCTATGGTGTTGACCCGATATCAAGTCCACCTCTTGTCTACCCAAAGGTAAGGTATTAAAAAATGGGAACGTATTCACCTTCAGTGATGTGGACACATCTAATCATATGTGGCTCACAAAGCAAATTTATAGTGAAAAAGGTCTGCATCATGTATTGGCTGTTAGTACTATCAAAAGTCTGTAGAAGTCTAAAAAATGGTCAGATTATCATTAAGTAGTTCTCAGAATGTGGACGGTTACATTGAGTCCTGTGGTCCTAGCTCGCGTTATGTCTCTTTGTTTATCATTAAAGATTTGACTCTCATTGTGCGTCTCTCTTAATTCTGCATGTGCCTCTGTTATAAACTGTGGTGTTAGGTCGGTGGTGTTTAAAATGTGTTAATATAGCGGAAGTGTAGGCTATAACATAGATGTTATGAGATGTAGGTCAATTGTTACATCCCCATTTTTAATGTACTGCAGGTATGCAAAGTGATGTGGAGAAAGGTGACTTAATTGGAGAATCCTAAACTCATATGTTTGATATTATACCCCGAGTTAAGGCTCTTGCACATTTATTGAGCATCAACCGTGTCTGGTAAGCATTTGTTTTGCCGGGGCGTTTTTGGAGTTGTCGGTTGATATTCATTCAAATAGTGAGGCAACTGGTGTATTTGTTAATGTCCCTTTATATTTGTGAGAACCCGAATATGGTGCGCTACGGAACTACAGAGTGAAATAATGCGCTACTGCTCTGGGTATCACGTGCTATGCATGTTGAACCGAGGTGGTTTTCATGCAGCATAACAGCTATACTAAAATGTGAGACCTTCCCTAGTACGGAAGACTAGTGTATTTGTTAAGCTCCTATAATGTGTGGGGGAACGTATGACCCCCTTAACTATGGTGCGCTGTGGACCTCAAAGGTAGAATACTATAGACCCTCAGATACGAAGCGTTTTTTGCATACTTTTGTAGGGTTCAGACGGGCCCAATAGTATGCAGGATTGTCTTGTATTCAAACTAAGTCTGGGCGGTGAACTCCGCTCCGCTCGCGGAGATTCCCGCACTCCGCGTTATGCGGAGCTCACGGAGTTCCGAAAAACTCCGTGTAGCAGAGCGGAGTTTTTTCCCTCGCTCGCGTTCGTCAACGTCAAGTTGGCAAGTGCGAGCGAGGAAAATCCACCTCCCGGCGAGATTTTTCCTTGTTCGCAATCGTCAAGATCAAGTTGGCGAGCGGGAGCGTGGAAAATTAACCTCCCGGCGCGATTTCTCAACGCAGGCTGTCAGATTTCTCATTGCGAGTGGTCACGTATGCTCGCGTTGAGAAACTGTCCATTCGCGTTGAGAAAGCTGTTGCTCGAGCAAAAATCTACTTGAGCGGCAGAAAGGAAGCAGCGACCGCTTGCGCTGTGCATGGTGCCGTTTGTGATGATTGCACAGTGCAGACAAGCACCTGGCACTGAAAATCAATGTGAACAACATTTATCCAATGCACTGCGCCGCTTGCGGAGTTCCGCGTAGCGCGGCAGAGTTTTTTTTGCACTTTGTGGAGTTCTGCATAGCAGAACTCCACGAACACCACCCAGGCTTAATTCAAACACTAGGTGATAGGAGAAAGACATACGTGAATTAGAAAAAAACCTTGTTTCGAAGGTTAAAGAACTGAAATCCCCCGATCGTCATAGCCCCTACTTACTTCACCAAGAACATGCCCGGTTGCGTCACCTACTGTGCCCTCCCCATCCTGAATGTTGTGGGTATCTGGACATGGTGTGCTTTATAAGGACGCCTACGGGCATTTAGATTGTTAGCCTTCATTACGGAAACTTAATCATAATCAGTGCCATATCCCTATTGGAATAAGAATGCAATGTCCATTCTCGATTTCACGAAGACTCATAGTCTGCCATTGTTGAAAAACATCATGCGGTGTAGCCTGTTTTCACTTTTAAATGAACAGACTCCCCTCCATTCTGCTGCAGGGAAGCATGCGAGCTTTAATGTATAGCACCACTCACATCTATTTATTATTACGTTTCGGTAACGAATGCTAAAAATTTAAACACCTTTAAGCGGATCCCACCAATTTTTATATCCAAATATTCTCCCTCCTGGTGAAGGTGTTACCTACCTGGACTACCCCATGCCCAGGTAGGAGACCCGATGTTATGGTCTGCTAGGATTACACCAGTGCAGATCATATACACCACTGGTAGAAACTAGTGGGTTCAGGTCTCCAAAAACGTTTTTGATGATACTCTGGAATCTAGAATGGTGTGGTTTCACTCTCTTTTGATTTTTCTAGTGTTGCATATTGAAGCTGAGCGAACATATTTTGCTTCCATCCCCCACCTTGATTGATTTTCTGAGCCTTCAGCACAATACCATAGACTCCCTAATTCCAAACATTTAAAAACAACCATCACAGTGCCAAGACACAGAGCACTAAACACATCCAGAATGCCTAAACACCTACAGCACAAATCTACACCCAGTGCAGTCAGTGTTAAATACAATTAGAAATACAACTCACCTACCCGAAATGCTGATATAGTAGAATCCCCTCATCTGACTGTCGCACCTCAACACCTACCACATAAGTCAAAGACATGTTTGCACCACTTTAGCGACTATTGCAGCCAGAATTAATCACAACCAGAAAGAACCCTTCAATGCTACACTCCAACACAATGTTGTGCCAATACAACTGAGCCTGCTCCAAACACCAACGCTATACCTCCATGCCACCAACACAGTACCAACGGTCATACAGGTGACAAGGTGTCACTTTCCAGCACCTATTAAAAAAAAAACTGCAACAACAAATGCCTCCTGGGAACATGACCCCAGGTGGCTGCATAAGTTAAGGAACATGCAGACTGCATGCACTGCCTCGTCACCTACTGAAATACATGCATGCCATCCCTGTTCCTGGCCATTTCATTTTTGTTGCACCCACATGATGCCACAATCAATCCTCTGGCAATAGGTATAGATTTTCCAACAGGACACCCGCCTTCCGCCACCCCATCAACTGGGTATCTCACCTGCTAGACGCCAGCCCAACTCACTATCTGCTTTTAGGCACTCTACCACCAGAATGGTAAGCCAACCTGCAACAAATGTACCACTGTGAACACTACACCTATATGTCTCACCTCCCTATGCCTGGCCTCCTCTTATAATGCTTATGAGAGCATCCAGCAACGCACAATCACGCACCCATGTAGGAGGGTAACAAACACACCAGACCCCATAAAATGTAACTATGCAACGTGGACAGCTCTCAAGCGCTCAAACGTCACACCTTTGACAGTCGTGTGTGCTGTACAAGTACAGCACAATAGCACCACATATAACATATCAGGACCACTGGATTCACGAGATTCTACGGCAGCTGTGTCGTCCTCATAAAAATGGATTTGTCACATAATACACCGTCTGCTGTATAATTGTCAGATTTTAACAACAACAAAATAGTTTCTACCTCAAATGGGTTAAAAGTTACTAAAAACCTTTGCCCCAGGCAGTGGCAATTAACTAATATTTCCACAAAATGTGCCTCATAACTTTGTATAGTTGGTCAACTCTGCCTCATAATTTGTCCTACCATGTTACATAATTCCATTTGCCTTGATCGTAATCTAACACCTATGGCATCTACTGATAGTGGAGGCCACCAATCGGCAATGTGTGTTCCCTCGGTCTGTTATTTCCACTTCTGACTGCTACTTGATGCTATGCTGCACGCACCTGTCCAGCGCCTGGTCCTACAGGGATTGTGGAATCTGGGGGCCCTTTACAGTTCTGAGTTTATCGTTGAGCCCAAGTGTTCTGTGGACAATGTCTTTGGTTATTTTTCTTAATGTCTGCTGGTGAATCACACTGTGTACTGGTCAGCAAGAGTCATATAATGTTCTCTATGTAGTCCTACGATTTTTGCACACCTTAATCTTTTTCAGTCTTCCGAATTTTTGCCGTGCACGGGGTAGTACCTGCTTTTTGTAGCATTTCCTGTTGATTAACAGTCTATCACCCTAATGTGCTGGTCTATGAATGATGTGCTCTTTTAATATGTGAACTGCAGTTTGCAATTTCAGACAGTGCTTAGGATAAATTTGCCACATTACTAAATACAGTGTATTAAAAAGAATGTGCGACTGTTGGATGAATGGTACTTGAAACCTATCAAGTAGAAACGTGTAATCTCTCTTTCGTTCACTTGGTGTCTCTTTCTCCTTTAGTCAGCCCAAACCAGAATGCCAGGCCCTGCAAGAAACCATGTTCCCTGCGCACCAGCTGTGCCAATTGCACAAGCAACAGCATGGAGTGCATGTGGTGCAGCAACACCAAGCGGTGCGTGGACTCCAACGCATACATCATCTCCTTCCCGTATGGACAGTGCCTGGAATGGCAGACCACCACCTGCCCGCGTGAGTACCTAAAACATGAAAATCACTACTAACTAAAGGAGGGCAAAGTATCTGCAGTGCCAGCGAGGAAGAGATAAGAGCATGGCGTGAAAATAAATAAATGGGTCTCACATGCCTGCATAGAAAGAGTACTGGGCAGAGGAGCATCGTGGATCATAATGTAATAGACCCCATAACTAGTCTACGTGGAAAAGGCTGCTTTGAAGTGGAAGGCCAGAGCTTATGAACATTGCCACTATCTAGCCCCATCACCCGTCAGTACTTAAATTGGCATCCTTTTTCCCCTTGTCCCATGAACAAAACCAACCATTTTAGGCCTACCAGCCCTCAAACCCATGCTTCTTTTTAGCCTTACAGTCACTCCCCTAACTTAGTAACCCTACTTTTGCAGACCTCACAGCCCTCCCTGATCCTCATGGCTTGTCAGCTAGCTAGTCTCCACTGACAATAAGTCAGCTAGCAAATCCAATCTTTCTGCTTATGTTCCTGACTTACCCATCACCAAATCAATAGCATTAACTCGCGTAGTAACTCTTCCTGCATACTCAGAACAATCTGAAGAAAACAATATGTTGTCCTCTTGCTTGCATCTACAAATTTTAATAAAAACAACTTTGTTGCCCCTTTACCTGTCTTACAAACTCCATTTGTACCCACTCCTAAGCTGATACAAAGTAGGCAAATTTGCTTGCAGTCTCATAAAAAGATCAACGCTCATAATCCCTGTGTTCTTGCTCATTGCTCCACCACTCACCTCAAGTTCAGCCGGTCTGCTGAAGAGAAGCACACGCAGATGGGTCCAGACTATGCGATTTGTCCATCTTTCCAGATGGGGGTGGGGGTCAGAAAAGGAGAACTTTGAGGCCTCACCTACCTCGAATTTCCAATCGTATTCTACATTTTCCCAGAGCTTTAGAACATCTTCCACTTAGAATTTATTCTATAGTCTGTGTTTGCATGTGCTCTGTAAGTCTTGCAGGGCCTTCCAAATACAATAGCTTTTTACTGTACCTAATTTGTGCATATGTTAGTATTTTCTTTTTTATTTCCTCTGTTGTATATTAATTGTCCCTCGGGCAGTAGCGAAAACTTGGATAATGCTGGTATTACTCAATTGAATCCATGGCAGCACCCATTTCATATTGACTCTAAATATCCTTTTTTTTACAGTGTTTAATCTAGGTTTTTTGTCAATTGCTGTGCGTCCTCAAATTGGCAGTGAGAATAAATAATCCTCCCAAGATTACGTGTTTTGGTCAAGTGCAGAAGGCAGAGTTAGCACTTGGTTCTACTGGTTCGACGGGTGGCATCTTACATCCTCGAGTGGAGGATTTGTTCTTCAGTGCCCTCCTTGACCTTCTATCTGACTTATTCGTGACTCCAGGGATGTCTTCAATTCTCTTGAGACAAATGGGAAGCAATGCTGTGAGGATAGTTTCAATACAATGCAAGGTCCCATATAGCATCTTCATGCTTGGCCTCTGTTCCTCCCTATCTTCACACAACACCTTCAGTTCTTTGTAGTCCAGACTAGAACATGTCTCATCATCCCAACTGCAGCTACCACAGCATCTAGTGGTCCCTAATGTTTGCTTTCCTCTTTTACAGTGTATTGATGGTGTCTCTGAACTATGCCTCACTTAGTCAGCAACAGAGGTAATGTCCCAGTACTAACTTTGATTTTGGGTACCACGTCATGTCAGATATGTTTTTTATCAGTGCCAGGAAGGCAATTCAGTCACCTAGAATGTCACCGGAAGCATGGCACGAATTTTCCTCTACCACAAATAAATGATGGTTCTAGATTAAGAGGGAGGAAATATTTTGCTTTGGCTAAAGCACCAACCTACTTACATTTGCTCTGCTCTTGCTGTCATCTTCACAGCTCCAGTATCAACACTTAGTGGTCAGCCTAGTAGGTTTAGGCAAGAGGACAGTGGGGAGCATCACTCAGTAACGCAATATGTCTGTCAGATCCCCAGAATCCTTTACAGACCTGCAAACTCCTGTAAGTAAGTGAAAAGAGAGGAATGAAATTGGGGGGCCTCCTGTTAGTATCAGCTAAGTGAGCCATAGTCATGCACTGAAAGTCCAGCAATGGCCCTCACATTAAGCAATGATTCAGATATAAAAAAGCACTCAGAATAATCCCGGGGAGGAACGAGAGGTTCACCCAAATAAAGCCAATTTAAGAGCATCTGTATAATAAGTAAGGGAGATTTGCATTGCACACTTAGCAGATCCAAGCAAATAAATAAGAGCTGCAAACTGAAAATGCGATGTACACCAGTAAAGTAATGCCGATGAGACCTCTCTTAATGCCCTTCGAAGTTGTGTACTGCATTGATATTTGTTGGACCTGGTCCCTTTTTGCTCGGTGATCCCCAAACTTTTTGCCTTCTTCCTCCTATTTTTTTCTGACCTGTTTTTGTTGGTTTTAGGACTCTGGGCACTTAACCACTGATAACCAGTGCTAAAGTGCATATGCTCCCAGTGCAAATTGTAATTGTGATTGGTTTTTCATGATTGGCATATTTGATGTACTGGTATGTCCCTAGTCAAGTGCACCAGGTGTGCCCAGGGCCTATAAATCAAATGCTACCAGTGGGCCTGCAGCACTTATGGTGCCACCCACATGAGGAGCCTTGCAACCATGCCTTAGGCCTGCCACTGCAGTGTCTGTGAGTGCAGTTTTAAACTGCCATGTCGACCTGGCAAGTGCACCCACTTGCCATGCACAAACCTTCCCTTTTACTACATATAAGGCACCCCTAAAGTAGGCCCAAGGTAGCCCCATAGGTAGGGTGCAGTGTAATTAAAAGGTAGGACATGTGCTGGTGTGTTTTACATGTCCTGATAGTGAAATACTGCTAATTTCGTTTTTCACTATTGCAAGGACTATCTCTCCCATAGGTTATCATTGGAGCTGCCCTATAACCTCTTACAAGTGTAACTTCCAATTGGGAAAAGATATAGATTTGGAGTTTGGGGTCCCTGAACTCACAATTTAAAAATACATCTTTTAGTTTTATTTATTTTTATTTCACAGAGTTTTATATAGCGCGAACTTGACCCGAATCGGGTATCAGAGCGCTTTACATAGCACCAGTTGCATTACATGAGGACACATTCATTTTTGTTAGGCACGGGGAGATTAAGTGATTTGCCCATAATCACAGGATGTTCAGCGTCATTGCCGAGACTCGAACCCAGTTCCCCAGATTCGAGGTCGACCGCACCAGCCGTTAGGCCAACTCCTCTCCTGAAGTTGGTTTTTAAATTGCGTGTTTGAAAATGCTATTTTTGAAAGTGGGCATTTTCTTGCTTTACCATTTTGTGCCTGTGCCTGCCTGTGGAATCCACATCTGAGGGAGGGTGACAGTTGGGCTGTTTGTGCATTCACTCTAGACAATCACACGAAAGGGAGCTGAGGTGTGCCCTGCATATCCTGATGGCCCATCACCAGGCTGATGGGCCTCCATGAGCTAGAGTGATGGGAGGAGTTGTCACTGACACCTAAATAGGGCTGTGCCTGTCCTCACACAAAGCTGTCTCCACCCCCCTGTAGTGTGTCTGGAGCCAGGTCAGGGAAAGGCAGGTTCTTGTGCACTACAAAGTCTTTCCTTTGAAGTTTGTCTACTTCAAAGGTGGAAAGGGGTATAAGTATTGGACCTCTGACACCCCAAAATCAGTTCGCTGTGGGGTCCTGAGGAGACTCTGTAACTACGAGGAGTTGCGGTATCAGGAGTAACTGCCACTCTGCCACTGCTGTGTTGTGCTGGCCTGCTACAAGCTGATTGCCGTGTGACCAGGAGGAACTGCCACTCTGCACTGTGCACCGCTGTGTTGGCCTGCTGCCTCTGTATCCCCCTGCCCTCTGCATCCACTTCTACCTAAAGGAACCCTGAGGGCTTGGTAATCTTGCCTCCAGTTTATGAGAGATTTCTGAGATATCAAAGATCTCGTGCTTCCGCTCATTGTCATTTGTGCACTCCAAGTTACAGGAGCGTGCCTGGACATCGCCAAGGAATTTGTTGTGGTGCTTCATTTGAGCCCTGCACCACCCTATCTGCATTGAGCTTGCCTCTTCATCTGCTGCTGGCCCTAGTGCTCCCATTTCACCAGCGCCAGGGAGGAGCTCTGTGGACTGGTGGCCCCCAATGCGAACACTGCTGGGAGTCCCGAGTGGTTTGGGGGCCTCACCCGGTTGTTTAGCGACCTGAAGTGCTGCTGAAGAACTGTTTCCCCCGACATAGCCGTGCCCTGCTTACCGCACTGTGAGCCCTGGGTTCAAGACTCACTGACCGGAGTGGCTGGCCACCACACAGGTGCTGTACCTGCAGCGTCTTGGCAGTCTCTTGTGGCATTCCAGTCCCCGCGAGGCCGGTCAGAAGCCTCACCAGACTCTGGGGCCAAGACGGCAATCAGGAGGAACAGTAAAAGTACTGTGAAGGCTCGAGAAGGAGCCTAATTGAATTTAAACATTGCCCTTGGGATGTCCCGTGTTCACCCTGAACCTTGTATTCTGCTGGAAGGAGTTGCAGCACTTTTTGGTCTGTGCGAAAATAATCTTTAGGACACATTGCCTGATTTTGAAATGCGCTAGCGCTGCTAGCTGGGACTAGTGCAATATTAAAGGACAGCCTGATTTTGTTCACTTCGGACCCGAGCGGTTTCAATGGGCTTCTGTTGTGCACCTCGCATTGATTTCACAAATACCGTAATTATTCCACTAGAAGCGCACTATCTTCAAGAGGTGAGAGGGAGAGGTGTGGCGCAGCGGCCAGAGCAGCTGACTTGAGCAGCGGTCTAGCTCAGCATCATGTGACTCTGTGCAATAGCTCACTTAATCTCCCCGGCGGCCCCCAGCGCCTGGATACCCTTAGGGGTGATAAGTCGTGCTCTACAAATCTGGAATTATTATTAATTATTAATATTATTATTAAGAGTCATCGTTATTCATGCTGTAGTGAGGGTTTAAGTATCCTAAAGTACAACAAAATCATTCCTGCTTGAAATAAGTGATTTCCTGACTTGAGTATGTTGGATTTTTGACATTTTGGTCTTGTATTATTCATATAAATATTGGTTCTTTTTCTTAACTAGTGTGGTGTCATTTTATAGTGTTTTCACTGGGTTACCGTGTGTGTATGTACATATGCTTTACACATTGCCTCTGAGGTAAGCCTGACTGCTCGTGCCTAGCTATCAAGGGGGTAAGCAGGGGTTATCTTAGCTGTGTAATCTCCTTACCCTAACTAGAATAAGGATCCCTACTTGGACAGGGTGCAAGCCACCGCCAACTAGAGACTCCCATTTCTGATACCATTGAAATGCCAATGATAAGTTGTTTAAAAACAAAAAATAAGAGGAGGAGGTCAGCAGGTCTGGTGAAATCCTTTCTGTTGTCCTAGGAAAAGTGACATTTTGACATACCCATCACAATCATTGAGGCCATATGTGATGTATGTAGGAATAATATGGCTTCCTTCAGCCAGAGACTGCTTCGAAGTCTGCATAGTATAACTTTGATACTCAGTGGCTGCAGGTAGCATCAGTGGTGCTGGATTTAAGCTCTACCGTGATTGGTGCGAGTTACAGACGCTTATCCACTGTCAGATTCCGCAGTTCTTGATTAAGCTATTTTTATGTTTTCTAATTATTTTTTTAATATATAAGTAATGTCTCATTTGATCCTGTCGACTTATTCTGCATAGAATACTTATTCTGCTTAGCAATGCCTCCATCAGGTGGTCCAGCACTCTTTTGGATTTATCATCGCTGTCACTCTCAGTGTAATGAGGCCATGGCTCCTTTGTTTTCTGACATTGAGCACTCAAGCAGCTTTGACAAGCATCCTAGAAAAGAGGCAAGCAGCTGAGTAATATAAACCAAAAAGTAGTGCTTCTTCATTGATAACCTACAGACTACGAGATTTTGCTTTGATTCCAATGGTCAGTTTTTGCTCATGGGGACTTTGTAGTAAAAAGTCCTTACAGGGAATGTTTTTTTTTTTTTTACCTCAATTTACCATGGAGTTTTTTTGTTTCATTATGTTATGTACACAGCCCCATTTTTTTAGGGGTCCAGTGCATAGCTCCTAAGAAAGTCGGCTTTTAGATTGTCTGTCTCGAGCCTCAACCGGGTGAGTGAAATTATATATAATTTCACTCACATGGAACATAAAACACACATATATATATATATATATATGTGTGTGTTTTATGTTCCATCTCCCTCCACAGTAATGAGCAAGGAACTAACGGCCAAGTATTTATGGCACCATAATTGATGGTTTTTCGTCAGAGAAGGGGGGACTAGGGGCACTTATAGGTCCAGCATATGAGCCCCAAGTACATGTCAAATTATGTCAATAAGGTATGCAGTTCCTTAAGAGTACTGAGAACGAATTTACAGGTTGGTCGGTGTATTTTTATCCAAAGGGTAGAACAGGGGTCTACTCCTTTTGGAACTAGGGCCCTCACACACCCAAGAGGGTGTTATGCTTCATCATAGGGCTTGCTCCTCGTCGGGCCGGCGCTGCAATGCCCAACGGGCACCCTAAAAGGGGCTCTTTAACAGAGATCTTTTTGTTCCCAAGCCTTAATGTTAAGGTCAAGTGTAGGGCCGAGAGGTGTAGATGGATGTGTTTGGGGTTTACCACTGTGTAGATGTAACACTTGATTTATGGTCCTGATGAATTGCTAACTGATCACTTTTGTGACAAACGAAGCAAGAAACATGTTGACCTCTTAGTAGAAGCAACCACAGGACAGTATGTAAGTGGTTTGCAAGTTCTGTTTTTCACTAGACAAGCAGACTCACCGATTAAAATTGTTTGAGTACTACCTGGTCTATTTGAAATAATTTTTATGCACTCTAAACACCAAACATACCCAACTTCACCTCACGGCCCTACACTTCACATTACGGCTTGGGAACAAAAAGATCTCAGTTAAAGATTTTAGGGTGCCCGTCGGGCATTGTCTTGCCAGCCCGACAAGGAGCAAGCCCTATGATGAAGCAGGACACCTTCTCGGGTGTGTGAGGGCCCTAGTTCCAAAAGGAGCAGAACCCTGTTCTACCCTTTAGATAAACATACACCGACCAACCTGTAAATCTTTTCTCTGTACCCTCAGGGAACTGAATACCTTTTTGACATAATTTGACCATAATTGATGGCACACATGTTTACCTGGTGGAGAATTGTGCCAGAGATTAAAATAAAAACAGAAAAAAACTGCTGGGTGTAATAATTAGTGCTGCATATCTTTACATCCATTTCTGATGCAAACTCAAATTTGCGCCTGAATCGTGATGCAGGTGGAATGAGGGTCTAAGTTGGGAAAGCACCACTTGTTTTTGTGGTGCTTCAAATCACTAACATTTGTTAGTAATATGCCAATCCTTAAAACGTGTTGGCCGTGTTGGCCGAGGTATACAAAAAAGGTCCATATTTGCAGTTTGTCTCTTGTTACTCACTGCACAGTACAGATTACTGTGCACATTCTATAAATAGGCTAGGTGAGACAAAGGCTCAGGTTGTAAAACCAGAGGCGATGTGCCTGGTGTTGTTGAGATAATGGAGCCAAGTTAGTCAATGGTGAAAGACTGTGTAATCAAATCCAGAATACCATGCTGAGAGCAAGTCGTTTCTGCAACTGTTCCTCTTTTTTCATTGAGTTGCTCCCTGGGATATCTTTAATTAGCCACTTAAATATCGCTGCTTTCCCTTTTTGCTTGATATTTATAGATTTTCTGTTTATTCAAGGAGGCGCTCAACAGTGTGTTGCGTAAAACTCCATTTTGTTTTGTAGTCATTCATTTTCTTGTACCACCATGTAAGTTTGGATCTCACGGGTGGACATTATGCCCGGTTCATATTTTGTTCTGCATTTCTTGTTAAGGTGCTTACGACACAGCACCTTGAAAGGTTGATAATGATGTTGGATTCTCTGCCACGACACAACACAGTTCAACTATGATCAGAGTGGTGAGTATTATTTAAGTTCTGGTGCTGTCATTCTGCTCTGTCATGGCTTAACTCGAGATGCACTCTACTTGTATTTAGGTATGCTGGGAATGTGCCTAATTTTTTCATTTGTGTTGTGGTGGACTGTTATGGTACTTGCTTTGGTAAGGCTGAAATAATTTGTTGAAGCTTCTAAAAAACATATCACTCCTAAGTGCATTTTCGACCTGGTGTTTGTTGTTAAGTGGTAGTCGCATCAGTGGTGGATAAATTGAGGATGATAAGTGGTAGTGGTGGTGTCCAGTATCTGCTCCTATTAGATCTTTTTGTTGCTGTCAAGACACCATCTTCTTCAATGCCTCACTAGCTTCTCTATCCTCTAAGCCTCTTAGCTGGATTGATTTGTTTTTCAGTGATAGGATGCAAACTGTGCAACTCTCCTATATTATGTTTGCCCTATATCTCTTTGTTGGGGAGTGCCAGAGTGTTCTGCATTCTCGCTAATAATTGTATTCTATATCTTCCTCCTTCGGCTGCATGCTTATAAATTGTTATTTTTTTATGTATGCAGAGGTCCCCCATATCGTCCTCAAACATAGGCAGGAGGAACAGGGTACAGCTAATAGGAAACCATTGGCCTTGGTAGTGATCTATGCATGCTTCTCCAGGATCTTTCTGAAATGCAATCCTTTATAGACAGAATTAATGTAAACTAGATATTCCACCACCTGTTGTGATTCGAAGTCATGGTTTCAATCAATTGGTTCAACCATCCAGCATTCTTACAAATCTTGAATCGATAGATGGAGAACTCTACCAAGATACAGGTAGAGGCTAACACCAGAATCTGCTTTATCCATTTGAGAGAGGTATCTCGAGTTTTTCTTTATCTTTCTCTTAATTAGAGAATTATGGCAGAAAATGCTCTTGTACAGTAACCACTGGGTTTTGTTAATTCAGTCTCTCTCAGCTTGCCTAAGAAGACGATAGCTAAGTGTTAGACCTGACAGCCTTGGTGTGGTCTTCCCCCAAATGTTTTTCCTTCTCCCCTCCTGTTTGCTGAATTTAATTTTTGTTGGCATTAGGACTCTGCACTTTACCACTGCTAACCAATGCTAACCTGCTTATGCTCCCTCCTAAACACATTAAAATTGGTTTTAACCCAATTGCGACATTTAATTTACTTATAAGTCCCTAGTAAAGTGGCACTACATGTAACCTGGGCCTATAAATTAAATGCTACGGTTGGACCCACTTAAGTAGCCCTTTAAAAACAAGGCTCACCTTGCCTACATCTCCCTTATTAATACATATAGTTCACCTCTATTGTAGGCCCTAAACAACCCACAGGGCAGAGTGCATGGTATTTAAATGATAGGACATGTGGTTTTAAGTTTTACATGTCCTGGTAGTGAACATTTCCCAAATTCATTTTTCACTGCTGTCAGATCTACCTCTATAATAGGATAACGATAACAATGGGTTACCTTATTACATTTAAACAAGTATTTTCTTTTGATTGGGAACAGATAAAAATTTCATGTTTGGACTCAAATGAATTGTAATTTAAAATCCTTTTTAATGGTAAAGTTGGATTGTAGGTTACAGTTTTGAAAATCGCTCTTTTAGAAAGTTAGCATTTTCATGCCATAAACTTTGAGGCCTTCTACGAGTTTCCAGCTGCTTGGGTCTGTTAATTGCTCCCCCACTAGGAATGGATTTTGGACCCAGACAGTGAACAGTAGGACCTGGGTGTAGCTGGTAGAGGGCTATCCTGCCAGGATGGGAGGGGCAAAGCTATTCCATGGTTCACTCACATTTCAAGTAGCTGTCTCCTGTACACTCACAACTGAACTTGCCACCAGCCTTTTGTCAACCTAGACCTCCTTGAGCCTGGACAGGGGAAGAAAGTGGAAAGAAAGAACTTTTGTATGGGTGGACTAGAAGTTCCCCCCACTTCAGAGGGTTGCACCGGGTATAAAGATTGTACCTCCTGAGCTACTCATCAGTACACTCCTGGACATGTGGACATTACAGAAGAAGGACTGCCTTGTTCCCCAGAGGACTACCCTGCTGCTTTGCTGAGGCCTGCCTTGTTCCACAGAGGACTGCCCTGCTGCTTGAGCCCTGCCTTGTTCTTCAGAGGACTGCCCTGCTGCTTGAGCCCTGCCTTGTTCTTCAGAGGACTGCCCTGCTGCTCCCAGAGTACTGCCCTGCTTCTTGAGGCTTGCATTGTTCCCCAGAGGACTTCCCTGCTGCTTGAAGCCTGCTTTGTTCTTCAGAGGACTGTCGTACTGTTACCAGAGGACTGCCCTGCTGCTTGAGGCCTGCCTTGTTCCCCAGAGGACTGCCCTGCAACTTGTGACCTGCCTTGTTTCCCAGAGGACTGCATTGCTGTTTTAAGCCTGCTCAGCTCTCTGAGAATGATGTCTGGACCTGCTCCCTTCATCCCAGGCTAGCCTCCTGTCAGTTGGCTGACCTCCTGTCCTGAGCTACAGGGACACAACAAGCTCCCCAGTCCTCCATGCATCTCCCCAGCTGACCTTCTGCAACTGGCCATGACTGAACCTTACTTGCCACTGCTGGAGTGGGATCCTGCTCCCCAAGAGGTGCCTCCCCAGGCCTTGGACCCTTTGGCTGACATCAGTTGAGCTTCTCCTGTGAAATCCTGAGGTTTTGAACTCTGCATGCTGGGCTTTGAGATGGTAACTTTTTCAGCAGGACTAACCTGGTTCCTGTATCCGAGCAGCACTCCATCACAACCGGCCTGAACTTGTGACTTCGTCCTGGTCTAGTGGGGCCAAATACCCACAGTTAGCGCTTTCTGCTTCTTGGCATTTTGGTCTCATTTTATTAATTAAATTTGACTGTATTTGTTTTACTTGGTGAGGGATATCTCTTCTGTTGTGTTTTCACTTTATAGCTGTGTGCTGCATAAATACTTAAGACAGTGCCTCTAATTTAAGCCTGATAGTTTTCGTGCCAAGTTACTAGAGGGTTAAGCATAGGTTAATTTTGTGACGTTGTGGTTCACCCTGACAAAGATTGTGGTTGTTGCTTGAGAGGGGTTTTCACCTCCCTCAATCAAACACCCAATTTCTTGCACTAGGCTTCAACACTGAACACAGCAGCTAGAACCTTATTCCAGTTGTAGAAATTTGACTTGAGGAACAATTTATTGGTGGACCTTGAGACTCCGGTAAGATTGATGATTGCCCAGTGACGGTGCATGTTGTCATCCTTGGAACTGTGTTGCCATTCCCTGAATTGGCAAATTTGGCAGTGCCCAGCTAGGGTGCCTCTTACATAGTTCCTACCAGTGCATCTCCTAAGGACAAAGGCATAGGCCCCTAGGATGAAGAAGACAAATCCGATATAAGAAGCAGATGGAGCCCACAGTAGCACAGCCAACTAGCCAGATGTGCCTCCTCCAGAGGAAGGGGACCTGTGGCAGCATGCTGTTACTGTGGTAACACTTCTGTGAGGAGTTGTCACTCTGAGCTGCCTGAGGGGGAGGTTTTGGAAGACCTTTTCCTAGCCAGCGCCTGCATGGTGCATTTTGGTTGTGCCAGCCTTTATGTGATGGACCTTGAGTGACCCCCCCAGAAGTCCTAGTTTGCCAGGTGCTGAATTAGCTGCAGGATTAGCTCCTGAGCTAATTGTAGTGGAAGTAAGCAGTATCCACCTACAGGGTGACCTGTCAAATTTCACTGAGGAATCTGTGGGATCTTATACTCTTTTGAAATATTGTGTGTAGTATCTAGTTATGTGTGCATTAAAGTACATCTCCTTTTTAAAAGTATAAGCACTTTCTGGGCATTGATTTATTGAGCATTATTGTGCAGTGAATACTGAGTCAGACGTGGACTGCCCTGCACTAAAAGGTGTGCATGACCCCCAGTTTGAGGGTCCCCAGTAAGAAGGCTCTATGACCTCAAAGGTAAAAGGTCATCATTGATGCACTTGGACCTTGTCACTTCTAATGGTCCTGGAACCCCCCAAAACGGATTTCAGTACCTAAATAAAAACTCCAGAAATGGGGCAGTCGTGTCTTTCATGTACACCGAGCCTGGCTGTGGAATTCCAGATGAGTCATTGTCTGCTGCAAGCCAGCACATCATATATTTTGGAAGAGACTGAAAAACGGACTCTTCACAACTTAATGTGGTAGCCTAATTTTTAGGGTATATGTTTCAGTGATTCCCCTGTAGCACCATGAGATCCCTCAGGGTAAACACATATGCTTTGGAAAAAAGTTAAAAAGATGAAGAAACTGAGGGAACATCGGGTATCCATCATTAAAAAACATTATCACAGATATTCCACTTGTTCTGTGCTCTGATGCCATCCCTATTTAATGTGTGAGAAAGAAAATTAATATTTATAAATCATCCGCGTTTGGCTGTAATTGTTCGCAACGGTTTTAAATAAAAATACAGTACATTACCCAGATGAAACCTGCCCTTCAAGTATGAATTATTTATGTAATTTCATATATCAAAAACCTTAATTTCTACTTCCGTAGATTCCTTCAAAGTTGGAGATATTTGTGTGATCCTACCTAGTTTGTCGATCATCCATTCTACATAAATTCTAGCTCTTCATTTGTTCATGTTTTCAAACATTAGTTTATATGTAAACATGCAAATCCGTATAAGGAAAGAGACCTGCTGCCTCCCTAGAAACTGATTGAAACAACTGCCAATCCTCTTTAATGTGCTAAAAATTAAAGCTGCAGAGATGGTTGTCTGTGAGGATTAAAACAGTGTGAGCGACTGCAATGAATACGCTTTCCATTTTCGCAACTCATACAACCCCTGTGCCCAGGCAAAAATTAAGTGTGACTTTGGCAGTGCCTCTACCATTTACTATTACTTTTAATTTTCCCGGCCTTTGGTCACACCTCAGGGTAAAAGGTTATTTTCTCAGGATCAGCCACATTTCCTTACAATGCCTGTGATTTTTCTATATTTCAGCTTTGGGTTACCTTTGCTCTCCCTTTAAACAATTTAGGGGGCATTTCATGATCACTGTTTACTTCAAAATAACATAAATTGAAATGTCTGTATATTTTGTGATTCAGATGAACATTTCGAGGTGTTTGAGACATTATGTCCTTAATAATCAACACTCAAAAACAAATCTTAATGTGGCTCAAACACCATAGGTTTCCATGTACGCCCTTCAACCCCGCTTGACATTAAACAGTCCCCTTGCTCCAGCAGGATTTGACAGTCACATTTAACCTTCAACCTGCTACTGCCTATACCAGGCCATTTTAGAGGCAGAGCAATTGTCAGATAGTTTAGGGGGTGTTTGCCTTATGCTAAATTATTTGTACTATTTGAATTAGTCACCCCAAAATCTCTGTAAGGAAGTCCAAATAAGAGGTTGCCAAAACCTGGATGATATGTTCAAGACTGGAAGTTTATTTTTAATTTCAGAGCCATAGTCTCGTGTTCATTTGTTAAACTGGTCTTGCATGTTATCTCCAGCTATTCCAATGAGTGCACAATAATTGATCTTAATAGACCTATTACATGGGAAAATATACATAGCTATTTGATTCGGCGAAGAAAAATTACATTGCTAAGCACAAGGCATGACAATTGAGTGGAAATGTAGAAACTAAAAGAAGTAATTTTGGACATCACATAAATTGATTATAGTCCTGAATACATTCCTGAACCCATTTAGCCCCATTGTGTCACCAGATACCTGAATATTCTTATGTGCGGCTTACCTTGCGTCATAAAGTCCTAATTTTCCAATCAAATCTCCATCTACTTGCTTTCGTCCCACTTCATAAACATATGTCTATAATTCAATTACAGCATGTTGTATTATTGAAGTAAGCAGTATCTTTGCTTTCACATAGCTCACGATAGATGATGAAATCAGAAAATATTATAAGTGGTTACACCTAGAGGGACAAGTAAATTAGTGTGCCAGACACCCTGAATAGTTGGAGATAACGTCATTTTATCCAGGATTACTCCGAATCTCAGCCTTCTCAATTTGGCCATGTGTGATGTGTGATCTAGTTTTGGATCTAATTTGACATCTAGATCTCCAGACAGAATGAGAGGTTCCTTTAACTGAGTGAAGTCCAGGGCAATACTACTCCAACTTATTTGGCCCATAGATTGAGGCATAGTTATACTAATCTGAGGATTAAATAATAAAACATAGAAAGTATAGTTTGTAAGACTTACCTGTGTTTATACATAGAGAGGATCTCCATGAGGTGACCGCTCAGCCCTCCACAGGGCTTGGTCGCCCCACTCACTGCTGCCGCTCCTGCCTGCCTTGCCGCCTCCTGCCTGGAGATTCCTTCGCTCACTGCCCGCTGCTCCTGGGACTTTCCCGCTGCCCGCTGCTCCTGGGACTTTCCCGCTGCTCCTGGGACTTTCCCGCTGCCCGCTGCTCCTGGGACTTTCCCGCTGCTCCTGGGACTTGCCCGCTGCTCCTGGGACTTCCCGCCACTGCCTCCCTGCGGCCCCGCCCCCCCGTGATTCCATTCGCCGCCCCGCTCCCGCCACCCAGCTGCTCCTCCCTCCAGGCTCCTTACTTATGACGCCCCTGAGCGACCGCGCAGCGGCCGCGCGCAGCGGGAGCACCGACGGAGCGCCGAAGGTGCGCCAAAGGTAAGCCCGTCTGCGCCCGTCCGCGCCTGGCCCGCGCCCAGCGCCAGGACCCCTGGATCCCACCGATGCAACACTACTCGACGGACCTACGACGCCGCCACCCTCACCGCACTCAATGCCGGCCGGAACCCTGCCTGCTACCGAGCCTCACCGAGACGCACCCACGGACCCTTCACCTGCCAAGCCTGCCGATTCACCTGCCCCCGGACGTGCACCACCTCCGCCAAGTCGAGCACCAGCAGCAACCACCTGAAATGCATCCTGTTGAACACCCGCTCCGTCCACAGGCACGCCGTGGAACTCTGGGACCTGCTCGACGCAACAGCACCGGACGTCGCCTTCCTCACCGAAACCTGGATGAACGCCTCCTCAGCGCCCGACATCGCCATAGCCATCCCGGACGGATACAAGATCACCCGGAAGGACCGCGTCAACCAGACGGGAGGAGGCATCGCCATCGTACACAAGAACACCATCCGCATCTCGACTAACTCCGACGAGACCTTCACCGCCGCCGAACACCTACACTTCCAGATACACACTGACCCCAAGACCACCCTCCGAGGCACCCTCATCTACAGACCCCCGGGACCACGCACACTATTCAGCGAAGACATCGCAGACTTCATCAGCCCGCACGCCATGCCCTCCGCCGACTACATCCTCCTAGGGGACCTCAACTTCCACCTGGAGAACAACAACGACAGAAACACCACCGCCCTGCTGGACAACCTCGCCAACCTCGGACTCAAGCAACTGGTGAACACGCCCACCCACTACGCCGGCCACACGCTTGACCCCGTCTTCTCTTCCAGCAAGCACATCTCCTTCAGCCACGCCACCGGACTCCACTGGACCGACCACAGCTGCGTCCACTTCAGCTTCAGAAAGACTGCGACCCACCACCACCCGCAACAGGCTCCCCGCCGGAGCTGGAGCAAGATCACCGCCGAGCAGCTCACCGCCTCCCTCAGCCAGAACACACCCACCAACACAACGGACCCAAACGAAGCAGCCAGCAACCTCGCCAAGTGGCTGACCGCCTGCGCCGACGACCTCGCACCACTAAAAACCCTCCCAGCAGACCCGGAAGCAAGAAAACCCCTTGGTTCACCAACGAACTCAAGGAATCCAAGAAGAACTGCCGCACTCTCGAGAAAGCCTGGCGACTCGACCAGACCACAGACAACAGGACCGCCCTCAAGCACGCCACCCGCAAACACCACCAGCTGATCCAGTGCCACCAAGAAGTCGGCACTCAAAGAACGACTGGACAACAACGCCCACGACAGCAAGGAACTTTTCAGCATCGTCAAAGAGTTCTCCAACCCCAGCGCCGGAAACAACGACATCACCCCCTCGCAAGACCTCTGCAACTCACTCGCCGCGTTCTTCCACCGCAAGATCACCGACATACATAACAGCTTCGACGCACAGACCACGCACCCTACCGCCGAACCAACGCCCGCCACCACCACCCTCTGCAACTGGACCCCGATCAGCACCGAAGACACCACCCGCACGATGAACTCCATCCACTCCGGATCACCAACCGACCCCTGCCCACACCACGTCTTCAACAAAGCCGACGCCACCATCGCACCCCATCTCCGGGACATCATCAACTCCTCCTTCCACACCGCCACCTTCCCGGAGAGCTGGAAGCACGCCGAGCTTACCGCCCTCCTGAAGAAACCAACGGCGGACCCCACCGACCTCAAGAACTACCGTCCCATCTCGCTCCTTCCGTTTCCGGCCAAAGTCATCGAGAAGACCGTCAACAGACAGCTTGCCGCCTTCCTCGAGACGAATGGATCCCTCGACCCCTCGCAGTCCGGGTTTCGGGCCAACCACAGCACCGAGACCGCCCTTATCGCAGCCACCGACGACATCAGAACCCTAACCGACAACGGGGAAACAGCAGCCCTCATCCTCTTGGACCTCTCCGCGGCGTTCGACACCGTCTGCCACCGCACCCTAGTGAAGCGCCTCAGCAACATGGGAATCCGAGAGAAAGCACTGGAATGGATCATCTCGTTCCTCGCCGGAAGAACCCAGAGAGTCCGCCTCCCCCGTTCAGATCCGAGGCCACCGAAGTCATCTGCGGCGTTCCACAAGGATCTTCACTCAGTCCAACCCTCTTCAACGTCTACATGAGCCCCCTCGCAGCCATCGCACGCCAACACAACCTCAACATCATCTCCTACGCCGACGACACCCAGCTGATCCTCTCCCTCACCAACGACCCCACCACCGCCAGAGCCAACCTACACGACGGGATGAGAGATGTCGCCGACTGGATGAGGAACAGCCACCTTAAACTGAACTCAGACAAGACGGAAGTCCTCATCCTGGGCTCATCACCCTCCGCCTGGGACGACTCTTGGTGGCCCCCGGCCCCTGGGCACCGCGCCCAAGCCAACGGACCACGCACGCAACCTGGGCTTCATCCTGGACTCCTCCCTGTCGATGACCAGACAAGTCAACGCCGTCTCATCTTCGTGCTTCAACACCCTGCGCATGCTCCGCAAGATCTTCAGATGGATCCCCACTGAAACCAGGAAGACCGTCACCCAGGCACTCGTCACCAGCCGACTGGACTATGGGAACACCCTCTACGCCGGAACCACAGCCAAACTTCAAAAAGACTCCAGCGCATCCAGAACGCCTCCGCACGACTCATCCTGGACATCCCCCGACACAGCCACATCACCGGACACCTGAAAGACCTGCACTGGCTCCCCGTCAGCAAGAGAATCACGTTCAGACTCCTCACCCACGCACACAAGGCCCTCCACGACCTGGGCCCCAAGTACCTCAACGACCGCATGACCTTCTACACGCCCACCCGCCAGCTACGATCAACCAGCCACGCCCTCGCCACCGTACCACGCATCCGCAGAGCCACCGCCGGAGGAAGATCCTTCTCCTACCTGGCAGCCAAGACCTGGAACTCCCTCCCCACTCACCTTCGGCGAACCCAGGACCATCTCTCCTTCAGGAAGCAGCTCAAGACCTGGCTGTTCGAGCAGTAACTTACCCCCTCCCCCAGCGCCTTGAGACCCTCCCGGGTGAGTAGCGCGCTCTATAAATGCCGTGATTGATTGATTGATTGATGAGATGAGCAATGTCAAGATGCCAGCTACAGTCCCTACTGGGCTCTGGAATGATGAAGTGGTGGAATTCCTAGAGGCAGCCCCTCTCCCCAGATTTTCCCAGGAAGACCGCAAGGAAATTATTGACCCTATCATGGCCCAAGAGGTGAAGGCAGTAATAATGGAGCTAGCAGCTGGTAAATCTCCTGGGACAGACAGTCTCTTGGACGAATTTTACAAGATGTTTGGAAGATCCTTAGCTCCAAAATCGACTAAGCTTATCAAGGCGGCAAGGGAGGTCAGATGTCTCCCGGCCACGCTTCACGAGGCCGCACTGATTTCTCTGGTAAAACCCAGGATGGACCCCATGGACCTCACCTCATACTGCCAAATAGCCATTCTAAGCATAATTATAAAATCCTTAGAAAAATCCTGGCTAATTGTATTCAACAAGTGTTCCGGTGGCAAGTACATACAGACCAAAAAGGGTTCATCCCAGGTAGTAACACCTCCCTCAACATTCTGTTTGTTTTTTGAATTATGGAGGCTGCCCTGGGGAGGTGGCAATGGATTTGTGAAAAGCATTTAACACCTTAAGCTGGGATTACTTGTTTTGTGTATTCTCAAAGTTTGGTTTTCTGTATACTTTATGCTGCCCCTACAGTTCGAGTCAGATAAGGGTGGACAACTTTCTGGGGCCATAACTGTTGGCAGAGGTATGAAGCAGGGTTGCCCACTCTCCTCCATCTTATTCACGTTAGTAATGAAACCATTGGCACCCATTCCAAGCGAGGTGGCACAAAATGGGAATACCTCTCTGCATGAATTTCACGCAATATTGTTATATGCCAACAACATTTTATTCTATATTTAAGACCTATTGTCTGATCATGTCTCCATACCTAGCCTCTTGGTAGAATTTGTCAAAGTCTTGGAACTCCGAGTGAGCTGGAAAAAATCTTGTACATTCCCATCGGCCCCTTAAGTGATGCCAGTAGCTGTGAATCTGTACCCTGGCTAGTCCGTTGGGAGCTTACCTCCTTCTGATACCTAGGTGTCCGAATGTACCATACCATTCAAGACTTTTTGGATGGTAATCTGACAGCAGTGGTATCATCACTTAAGCCTCAGGTAACCTTTTGGCAGTCCCTCCATTTATCAGTGATGGACCGCCTTGCCGTTTCCAAGATGGTGATGCTCACCCGACTCCTTTATTATTTTGCAAACCTCCATATATCTCTCCCCAGAAGTTCTTCTGGGACACGCATAAACTCCTGGGGGACCTAGTATGGTGCATGGCATGGTACTCCCGCAGACGGGTTGCCCTCTCTAAACTACAGCTTCCATGAGACCAAAGCAGCCTTGTGGCCCCCAGTTTCAAATATTATTATATAGTGGCCCGATTACAGTGGCTCTCATACTGGTTGCCAGACTGCTTCCTTGAAGAAACCTGCACAGCTGACCCTCTGCTCACTCGGGCCAAGTTGTTGATTGTCATGACCTCAGGGACCCAGTCCAAGCAGAGCTTCCCCAACCTTCTAGATAGGGTGTTGAAGATCTCCAAACATCTGTTTCCCAATGTGCTTGTCTAAAGGTCCGGCAAGGACATATCACCAGTCAGAAGTTGAGCATTTGGAAGCAGGCCGGGCTCACCATCTTGGGGGTCTCTTCCAGGATGGTCAGCTAATCTCCTTTATGACCTTGATGGAGCAGTATGACTTACATGATATCTTACCTTCCTGAAAGGTGCCCTCAGGGGCAACTGGGCAATTCAGGATCTGGAACTGGCCACCCACCAGCTTATGCAAGCTCTGCACAGACTGGGAAATGGGCCGTAGGCTTGTTAGCTGGATGACTGGGGCCCTAGTGACCCAAACACAAATCTTGCTGCAATCCGTAAAAGAAATATGGGAGGGAGAATATTAGTAGATCTAAGTAGATTAGTAGAGTTTTATATACTACATAGGGCCTATTTCTCCCCCCAGCAGATATCCAGAATCTTTCCTATAGCTCCAGACTTGTGTGCTAGGTGTGGCTACCCAGCAGCAGGATTTAAACATATAGACTTAGACAACCACAAGTCCGATGACCAAACTTCAACGCTTTGTAGCAAGTGCATTTCTCTTCATAAGAACTAGCAATATATTCGAGGAGCCATTTCAAATTTCAACTGCAACATGGAGGCCTTTCTGGACCCAAATGGACACCACCCTGCGAAACACACTAACTTATCCAAACCACAAAGACTGCAACGCTCAGCAACACACCATCAAAGATGCATAATCCTACTTATACTAACACTTCTGGGACATTGCAACTGCTTCAGAAACATCGGAACACTGCCAATACTCCAATCTCGACCATGGACCCTCCGGTACGTGGATTGGGTTGAGGCAGATTCTAACCGACTCTAGGGCAATTTCAAACTTCTCATACCTCAGGGGACCATCCTCTGCTACCAGATTTTTTGAAGCAGGATGGCATTTGCACTATGCAGATCCTTGGTGCAAACTAAAGTACAAGTGACACTCGAGCAGATGGAACTTTAGTCCCGGGCTGAGGTTTAACATCAACAAATCAACAATTCATCAATAACAGTGAAGCACATTAGGCTCCACAAATATTTCAGGGAGCAGTAGATTTGCAAACCATGAAGGTTTATTAGCAGATTAACAAAGTTACAAACTCAAAATATTCAATTAGTCATAAATCGATGATTATCATATAAATAGATTGGTCAGTAAAATTCAAATCTATTCAAAATAGCAAATACAAAGACAAACTATTCAAAGTTGTCATTAGCAAATCAAGCAAGTTTCAGTTTACCCTGGAGGGAAATTCCCTAACATGCTAAGCTAAAAGGAAACTAAGAAACGTGTGAGGTAAGTCAAGCAGAAGGTGTCAACAAGTAAAGCCTCTAAAAGGCAAAACCAAATAAAGATTCAGTCAGGTAAATTAGAATGGGTTTGCTTAAGGGTCTAATTCTGAGCATGAACAACATAAGGCATCAGATCTCAAGAAAGTGGATAGGGGCATCTGAATTTAACTAGCTACGCCATGCGCAATTAAATCACACAATTCTCGGCTAGATGTGACACTCTCCACGGTTCTCAGGGAGAGGTGACCAATCAGAATCGAACATTGCATGATAAAGGTGACTTTTCCCTTCTTCCGAGCCATCATACAGTGGACGTTTTCAGCTGCATGACCTGTAAGGGATATCTTATAGCAGGATGATAAATCGCAGTCAGCCTGTCTCAGGTACTGGTGTAGAAATTCACTTTTCACTCACTATGGAATGCATACAGATAACATTTCTCACAGAAACCAAAACATTTGTAACATTCTAATTAATTCAAACTACTGCAGCTTGGCTCTTGAAACAAGAAAAAGAGAGAACACAGCAGCCAAAAGTTCATTTTTGTTTAATATGAGTTATTCAAACTGAAGCCTTCCTTAACTAGCACCAGCTTAACATGGACAAACATTAACTATGGGAATCTTTAAAGTGAAATCACACTATGAGTATATATATATCTAGTGTAGACTAGTATGTATTTTATGCAAAACAGAAAATAGTGAAAGAGCATCACTACCCTACATCTGAGGTTTCTGTCAGATAAGATTTGTAAGAGCTTCATTCCAGCATGCAGATTGCCTGGAGCTGAAGAAGGCTGTCGGAAGTGTCATACATGACCAGCAAATCCAGATGCTGATGCAGTAGCTTTCATTATCTCATCATTATCATGATGCAGTAACTTTCATTATCTGCAAAATTACTTATTCCTTTACTTCTGGGAGTGCTTGTCTTTCACCATGCTACCTCTTTACACTCCTCGCTGCTGTCCACCCACTTCAGGAGGAGTCATGACCAGTGTCGAGGCTGCGCATCTTAATGGTCCCTGCACATCTGGGTCCTAGTGTCTGTATCAAGACCCCACACAAATCAAGTCACCCTTTCCATAAAGAAGCTTACTTGAAGCTTTAAAAAGCAAGAGGGTTATTGGATGCAGACTTTCAGAAGTTAGAGTGCCTCTGGAGAGAAAGGCTGGCCTGTTTTAGCCACCCAAAAAAGTATCCCACCAAAAAAAGCTATCGGTTAGGCACAATCCTCTAATCAGGAAGTCTCATTAGGTGTTTCTAGCATGAATAGGAGCAATTCCTTTTTGTATAGTAACCCTCACGCACTTTAATAGTGTCATGCTTCATCTTCGGGTTCACCCTGACTCCTAAAGGTCAGGGTGGGCTCAACCATATTCCAGGGAGCACTTTAGAGAAAAGGCCAGGGGGGTTAAAGATTAAAAATCCTCCCGGTACTCAAGGTATCCCTTGAATATGGAGTGACAGGGGATATTAAAAACAAAGACAGGGTTTCTCAAGGATATAATGGTACTATGACTCTACGTACATTGCCAACATGTTTCAGCCTATGAATGGCCACTGAGGGTCCACGGCTTTCTTCAGGGCAAAAAGCAGAGAAAATTCCCTCCCTGGATGAAATATAAAATATTATATATGTAGAGCAGAAATCTATTCCAACGCGTTCGCCCCTTGGATATACTTATCCTTAGTGTGGGCGCTCAATTCTGGTACATCCAACCCAACTCGGGGGGACTCCGCATGTCTCTGGGGGATGCAAAAAGACGGGGCAGTCCTGTAGTCACAAAGTTGTCAAGGATCCTGTCCCCGCTACAGCACCTAATCGGGTCCACATCTCCCGGCGTGTACAGAGACATGTGGAGTCCCCCCGAGTTGGGTTGGACGTACCAGAATTGAGCGCCCACTCTAAGGATAAGTATATCCAAGGGGCGAACACGTTGGAACAGCTTAGGGTTTTTAGCAAAAAGCCTGCATCTAAATCTGCCCTTGTTCCCTCACAGCTGATTCCCTCTCCGCTTGCTGAGCTACAGCTCTGTCTGAGCCTCTCTGTCTCTCCTCAAGAGCCTGGACACTGCACACTTGTACCTCTGCGGAACTCAAAATCCTTCAAAAAAGAGAGCAAAAAGGCCCCCACCTCTCAGCTAGGAACACGTACATAGTTCAGCAAAACAAAATTCAAAACATGTGACTTTTGGTCTTCATGCTTCATCTAATTGAAGTGCAGAAAAACATTGACACCCCTGGGCTGACTGCTCACGTCATCAATCAGGCGACTTCTTGTGACACATTTGAATTTTGATCTAAATGATTTCATCTCCTAACTTCCTGCTAAAGAAACCATTTATTTTCAATTAAACAGAAAACTTTTACTCCAACAAGAAAGTATTATTTAAGTGGAAACAGTAAATACATTTTATAATAATACAGAAGAAAAACGTGTGCTTTGCAGTTACTTTAGCAATGAAATGAATGAGGCTTTGTTTAAACAACTGAATACTGATAAAAGCAAGCTACTGGCTGTAAATTATAAGAAACTTCTTTCACAGAGAACAAGAAAGGGCAAACATTCCATTCTTATCTCAAGGACAGTGCTGAAGCTTCCCATAGCAAAACCAGCTGTGTTTCAGCTTTTCGACACTTTAAAATGCATGTTAATTCAGTACAAATATATATGCTACTTTGCAAGTTTAAAACACATTTTGCAAATGAAATCCACATTCTATAGTGAGGTCAAATCTAAACTAAACACATTTAAATCAACCATGAATTAATTGTGCATTGTTTTACATTATTCGTAAAATGGTAAGCCTTTGACCAGGCCTCATGTTTTCACTTTTCAAGCAACAAAATGTCTGCGTGCCACTTTATAAATGCAGTTTTATGTCTGAAGCTCAAGGCAGCTTTTGTCATTAGTAATGCTAAAATCTATAGGACATTTTTACCCGCTCTCAATCTTTAGCCAACGTGTGTGCTTTAGAGGTGGTATCACGTTTTCTCATGTGCTTTTTGAGTCAACATAACGGCAGCATTGTGAACCAGGTGTATGAATCCCGTCCATGATTTCTAAGCTATTGAGCCTCCCGCAAATAAGGTTTCTGTTGATGTGGCTGTCGAGAGCCAGTGACGGAGCAAGAATTTTGTATGTATTTGCATATGTATGTGGTATTTATATAGCACAAACCTAGCTGAAATGTAATGCGGCACTGCACAGGGTTTGCAATCCTGAGTCTCAGTATCGGTTGAGTGGGCAAAGTTTTTAGTGCGTTGTATTTTAATGTATATCAGTGGTGGTATAGAACTATCTGTGGTACATTCTCTCTCTAATCGTCCTTTGTGGGGGGTACAGCAAACATGCACAGTGGTGGTGTTCTCAGTGCTTGATTTGTAAAAGAATAAGTGTTGGGCCCAAACTTTTGCTCAGAAGCCTCCCGCACGCACTATGGGATGGTGGGTTGCCAAACACCAAGGTTGCGTAGTCTTGATTCCACCTCATGCCTCTTTAATCCACTACCTCACAATGCCTTTATCTCACTCCTGTAGGTTCTTTTTAGCCCTTAATTTCTCCCTTTGTCGCCTTTTTCTGTCGATCCCTTCCTCCTCGTTTCCCCTTTTTGGGCACTGCCTTTCTGCCAAACTTGGGGTAATCCGGGAGGGTGGTTGCCTGCCCTGATTTGATGGCCTCTTATTAATAATACCTCGACAATGTCTTGATGAAGTCTCCAAATAAAGCAACGACTTTAGAACATGTCTCCTAAGTGACGCAGAGTCAGGTACAGGCTGGGATGGATGTCACAAGTCAATAAAGGAGTTTCCTCAAACAAGCAGTAGGCGGTGTGGGTGTCCCTACTCAGTGATGAGGCGTCCTTTCAGCAGTCTGGATTGTGCTCATTACCTCCCATGCAGGAAAGTTACTTAGTCAGTGGCGGCTGCCTCGGAACGGGGATGGTGGGGCGGGATGGATTAAAAAAAAAACAAAATAAATGTACCTTTCATTCGCCGCAGTCGCCGCCGCCGCACGCCTCTCCTCCGTCCTCTTTATCTGCACTGGCAGCACCAGAAGCAGACTCTCCCAGCCAATTACAATGCTGCATGAGCAGCGTTGTGATTGGTCTGAGCAGCCTGTTTGGCCGCTCAGCCAGGGCCTGGGAGCTTCGGCATTTTCTCCATTGGGCTGTGCAACACAGCCAGGTGAAGAACATGGTAAGTGCGCATGAATGCTTGGCTGGCCCAAGAGGGCCAGTCAAACATTTATGCGCACTAAGGGAGTGCAAACTACTCCTCAGTGTGCTCAGCCCCGCCCCGACCGGGCTCCAGTCCCGCACAGAAAAATAAAATGATAATAATGTCTTGTTGTTATTATTTTATATTTATTTTTGCACTGCTCAAATAGCAGTGGGGTGATGCTCCTCCGCCTTAGCGGAGGAGCCGCAACTGCTTAGAATCCGTCTCCCCTTTTGGAGTTGCCACCTCCTTCACCCACATTGCTATCTCTGATCCAAGTTCAAACCCTGCGGCCTCTGTCGTAATCCATCCAAGTTGTGCAGGAAATGTATGCTGGGTTCTCCAGGGATGCAGCACACATCACTCCCCTCAACTTGCTACCCCAAAAAGGAACATTCGTTATGGTCACCTGAGCCAATGTAACGTTTTATTCCATCTTCAATACCTAAGAGGGATTACGTTGTACTACGTGTTACTTTTTGATTTACTTATATAATGTTGTACTGTTTTTACTTTTTTTCTCTCCTCCCGGATATATTATGGCAACCTTGAATCCGCCTATTACTTGCCTTGTAAAGTGCTTTGATGCCTTCGGGTCTAGCTAGCACTATATAAAACTCTCAAATAAAATAAACTTTTTTAACTTTATAGGGCTGGTCCCTGAATAAGGTGCCCACAAAAAAAACCGAAATCTCGGTTAAAGGACCTAGCTATAGTACAAAAAAAGATCTTCCGCTCAGTGAGAGTCAGAAAAAAGCTAAAAAGGAGAAATGTCCTTTCTTGAGTCCCCTCACTCACCAGGGTTTCCCCATGGTGACATGCTTCATCATAGGGGCCATCCCAACCCGCTGCGGGTTGGGGCGTGCTACGACTTGCGACACTACGTAGGAGCACTTATTGTGAGTAACTATGTGTAGTGCGGTAATGAGAGTGGAGTGGGTGAATTAAAAATATCTAGACCATGCGGTCGCGAGGGCAAGCAGGTTAACACGCCGGTGAGGATATCTTCTCCAAAGTCGGAGACCTCTCCAGTCCCTTAGAGACCATGAAGCACATTCGTGCTATCTAATCAATACTGCGTGATCATTGGATCGTATGTATTAACCATGCCTGCTTAATAATTGCAGCACCACACATTTTTCCGTATTTTAGGTCACGTTAGGAGTGGTACAATACAGGGCGGGACCCTGTTTGTCCTGAAGAAGAGCACTGGGGAAGCTCGAAACTAGTTGACGTCCACTAGGGACCCCTGACACATTGTAGACAGGAACCCTAGAGACCGACCCCGATTTTAATATATCGGCTAGGAGCCAGAATAAATCTATTTCGCCCACTAGCTAGATATTTTTAATTCACCCACTCCACTCTCATTACCGCACTACACATAGTTACTCACAATAAGTGCTCCTACGTAGTGTCGCAAGTCGTAGCACGCCCCAACCCGCAGCGGGTTGGGATGGCCCCTATGATGAAGCATGTCACCATGGGGAAACCCTGGTGAGTGAGGGGACTCAAGAAAGGACATTTCTCCTTTTTAGCTTTTTTCTGACTCTCACTGAGCGGAAGATCTTTTTTTGTACTATAGCTAGGTCCTTTAACCGAGATTTCGTTTTTTTTTGTGGGCTTATGATTATATTAGGAGGGTGGACCTAGCATATCCCTCTTTCTCCCACCTTTTTTCTGACCCTGAATAAGGTGCACAGAATGCACAACACCGATATTCAAAGTGATGCACAAAGCTCATGTTGTATAGTCTCAAACAGGACTGGAGCTTTCTTAGGACTGGCAATGAGGTTGGGCGACTAGCACAACACTCCTCAACTATCCCACCTCATGAATATGTAAGATAAGGTAACACCACATTCCTACACATTCATTGGGTGCTCCGCTGTATTGACTAGAGAAAGCCGCCTGTTTGTCTAGCACCCTAGAGTGCAGAGGGGGTTTATTTTTAACGCGTTCAGAGAGCAACAGTAAATGAAGTGGTGCAGCATGAGAGTCGGTGCAGAATGGAGACATAGGCCCAGGGCTTTAAGTGGGCCGGGTCTCACCGGTGCTGAAATGGGTCTCTATCGGGCTCTGTTTTGGGCCCTGGCACAGGCGCCTGTAATTACATTGGCCACGCCCCTTTGAGAGACCCCTAAGTTTTTACATCCCACTTAAAGCCCTGCATAGGCCTCACCGCATGGCAATCTGCCCCTGGGTGGCATGAGTTGGTTTCAAATCTTGCTGAGTGCACGAGAAAGCCTTCCATAAGACCTTGTATTATTTTGTTGGGATAGCTGCATTGAGGCGAGCCACTCACACTAGCACACACTCCTTTTACACAATAGCGCATTGTGCCCTTTTTTTTATTTGTAAGGTGATCACTTTGTTTCACAAGCTGATATTTGAGTAAACATATTTGCGAATGAAGTCCTGTATCGTTTTTGTGCTTTTAAGGCACCAGTTTGTGCTTTTAATACACTCCCCTGCTCCTAAGCCTTCGTGTAGTTTCACTGTCGTGCAGTATATGCTCATATGTAACAATAACCAAATACATTTCTGTCCCCTGTAGCTCAGAACTGCTCCGGCTTGCGGACGTGTGGACTTTGCCTGGAGCAGCCTGGTTGTGGGTGGTGCAACGACCCCAGTAACACGGGCAAAGGGCACTGCGTGGAGGGATCTTCCAGGGGCCCAATGAAACCACTGGGGAAGTACACCAATGAAATGCTTCTGGACACTGCGCTGTGCCAGCGAGACAAAAGCTATGAATGGTCCTTCATCCATTGCCCAGGTGAGTGCTGCAGCTGGAATTTTAAGGTGGTGGTCCTGGAATACAAGGCAGTGATGCTGCCAACACGCATGTGAGTTGAGAGCTTGTATGCAGCCTTACTTGTATGTTGTTGAAAGCACAGTTTCTCAATGCACTAATCTAACGCTTATCCCGAGTTAGTCAAGTTTGTCTTTTTTTATTTCACACAGTAAAAGTTAGGGTTATGTTAAAGCTGGGGTCATTTTATTGCATCCTTTGCTCTTCCTGATTCAATGACATTTAAATACAAGCCCCGGTCTGACTCTAGTCTCCCCTTTTCCTTTCTGCAAACTAGATCATCCTGATAGTTGAGAGGTCTGGCAGGATGCGAGGAATTGTTATTATGTTATATAAAACTTCTTTCAGTGATGGAATTGGAAAACATTTACTGGGGGGACCCATAAATTGGGGGTCAATTTGTGGCAGAGTCAAGGGAGTGGAGTCACGAGGAGCTAGAAAAGCAGAGTCTGACAGTCAAGTTATACACGACTTATACATTTATTTCAAAAAGAATCTACTGCAGAGAAATTGGCAACAAGGACAAATGTGACGGTGAATCTGTTCCAGTTTCCTTAATTGGTCACAAAGTAGCTGCATTTTAAAACATCTCACAAGGTTAAGACAGGTTAAAGACCTACTAAAGAGATATTTGTGTGCCCAGCAAAAATATAATTGTTTTAATTAACATTTCCTGTACATCGATATACACACTTGTATGATTTATTGTCTCTGTGTCTGATGTGAAGTGCTCTGACACCCTACACTGGGATGAGTAGTGCAATAAAGGCCCTAAATAAAATAGTAAATATTAGGTGCCATTCAAAATATTACTAGTGTAATTACTTATGCACACAGATAAATCTTGCATTTTTACAGCTCATGCACTTCTTTTACATAGGGGTTTAAAAAAGGTCGAAAACCTGCCTCCAATTCATAGTTTCTCTAAGGAATTTGTGAAGTGATAAGCTGTGTGCCTTTGTTTCCTTCCATTGCACAGGCTTCTAGATACTAGGCTTCAGATGGCTCCCAGCCAATCCAAGGTGATACTTGAAGAACAGAAGGGCTGATGGCCCTTTAAATCAGGCCTTTGTTTTGGGCCCTCTGGAAGTGAAAATAAGAAAGCCCCCGTGCTGCCTTCAGGTTACTTCTCCAAACGGAATGCAGACAACGCACGGGTGCTGCCCAATTCTATCCCGGTGTCGATCAGGGGTAGTAAGCGCTATATAAATACAATTACAATATTTCCATGGGTTGGCCAGATCCAGCCCAGATGTGGCTGCCAGAACCGGGACCCTTATGTTCCTGGTACTTTCCAGCACTGAATTGTATACTACCTATGTGATCACATACATAGAGACAAAGGCATAATCCTACAAGAGAACTGTAGCAGAGCACTATCGAAATTGATGGAGTAGGTAGATTGCTGAATTATACTCCCTTTAACTGTGATTGGCAGGTTAGCCCTCTTTACAATGGCTGTACTGCCCAAATTCTTATACCTTTTCCTTAACATCTCCCTCTACTCAAAACAACATTTTTTTGTTATGTTACGCATCACTCTAATTAAATTAATATGGAGAAGCCGACATCCACTCATTAAATGGGAGACCCTGACAAGACCATAATAAGAGGGAAGGCTTAGATGTCCCTGATTTGGAAAGATATTCAATTTGTGTTTGTGAGGATTTGGATGTATTATTTGATATGCCTGTGCAGCCTTACTGTGGAATACACTCTCAAAACCTGTCTTGGGTCCAGACAGGCTCGTTTGCACAACCTTAAGCTCAACACTGGGTAGCTATGACTTCGAACAGCAAGGCTTGAACAAAGGATCCAGTGTAAAGGATTTAACAGTATCAAACAACGAAATAAGAAAGCCACAAAGTATGAAAGAAACAAAACTGCAATTTATAAAAATAGATTATATTTAATGAATTTTTAGAGTCCTTGATGAGCAATATCCACTGGACAGTTTTGGAGATCCAGATTTTTAAAGGTTTTATCACTTTTTTAATTCAACCACAAAAAAGTAGTGGTCAATCAAAAGTTTACAAACTTTTAGAAAGTTTGTAAAAGTTAGTTAGGCTACTCCGGCCTGGCTTGAGCAACCGAATCTGACATGGAGAAGGACTGGTGGGCCAATGGGGTAGATTTGGACAGGTACCTGGTCACCAGAGTGTTTTCCAGTCCAGTCCCAAACTTTATAGCATGACCGCCATAGACTTTAATGGATTGGTCCTGATGCTGAGGATACAGGATGAAAAGATGCTCAAAGATGCTTCGGTTGCTGTGCGGTGAACAGGGGTGACTTTGTGGTGATTTCTCGATCCACTGTCGTATGGGACGACTTTGGCCACAGGGGTCGAGGTCCCTCAAAGTCCTTTTTGAAACCGTAGAAGGCCAGCTGCGGCTGAGCTACCAGTCTCCGGGGGCTGGTGGCCCTCGTGAGTGACCAATCTGGACTCTGATGACACTCCTGGGTCTAGCGGACTCAGGTGCAACTTTTGGCCATCAAGTATCCGTCTCTTGGGGCGCCCTACGACAGTCAGCGGTGATTCATCTAAAGTGGCTACCAATTTGCCGGTTTGGGCCTCTTCAGCTTTAATGTCCCTGGTGCTGTTCCAGGGGGGCAGCCAACTGACCCTTGGAGTCACTGCTTCAGTCTGGGGGTGGGGGATGACTTTTCCCCAATCCAGGAGCCACAGGCACCATCATAACTTCGTTAACTTAAGGTGCAGATGGTGTAGTCCAGCAGACAGTGCAGCCTCTCTTTGTGCAGTCCAGGGGGCAGCATGGCAGTCCTCCTTCGGTCCTTGTTCCAACTCTGATATGATCTGAGGTTCAAGGTGCCAGGGGTGCAATATTTATCCCAGGAAAGTGCCCTGAGAGGACAGCGCGGACAGTAGCTGATGGGCTAACGGGTCCCCTCCCTCTTGGTGATGACTTTCTGGCAATGTGTGGCACCTAACAATCTCAGAGTCCACTATTCTGCCCACTCCAAAGATGTCTGCACCCCTTCTCGGCTGTTAGGGTTTGGCTACCTGGCGGCTACACATCCACAGGAAAACCGATTTGGGTCTTCCCTCTCTCTCCCTATCCCCAGCCTGCCTACCTGAACAAAGGGCAGCCCCTCGGGAGTGTTATTGACATTTGCTCATCAAAGACGGCTTCAGCTCCGATGCTTGCCTTTTGGGCTAGCACCATGAATGGCAAGGGGGAGGTAACACCCCTCCCTGCGGCAGGTTGCTATCGTTTTTAAGCCTGGAAGGCATTCACGCGACTCCCCAGGTGGGCAGAAAGTTATCTGTTGGCCAGTGCCCATGTGAGGTTACTGGACCAGCTGGGTCACAGAGTGGCAACCCCCTAAAGTTGCATTACTTTAATAGTGACATTAAATTAGACCTTGGCATCAGGGGCCCGAATACGTATATGTCGCACTTTCCCTGTTTGTGCCATGGTGCGCCTTCAAACAGGGAAAGTGCACCCTATTTGGTTGAATGTGCTGCCTTCAGGGCAGCCGCAAACCCATGCTGCACTGGGGGCAGCACATTCAAATAAAATCTGGAGCGGCTGCTTCAAAGCTGCTCTGAGTTTTACTGTGCAGGCGGCACCCGCCTGCACTTTAAAGAGGGAAGAGAGATCCCCTTGCAGGTGGGTGCAGTGATTGACTGCACTTGCCTGCAAGGGGATGTCTGTGGGGTCCATAGGCCCCTCTTGCTGCTCTCCAGAGGGCTGCCATTTTGTGGTGCACTCTCACTGCGCCTTATGACAGCTTCTTTACCTCTCTGCCCACGTCCATAATACAGTGCAGGTGCAAAAGTATAGAGATTACCTCTTTTTCATGGGGCACACTCCCATGCAAATGAGGGAACACCCTCTTGAGATAGCGATGGCGCAACATGTGCGCCAGCGATATCTATTACAGAAGATGCAGTACGAGTGTCTGCGGCCCTTCTGTAATCCAAAGTGCCCTGGGAGCGCACAACGTGGACGCAAATACCCCGGGCACTTCTGTAATATCGGCACAGATCAGGGTAAATGCCACGAATAATATGATGCCTTAAGGGGTTTTGCTGCAAGGACACATATAAACATACATGTTCCTTCTTAATAATATACAGCTCCCTGCCTTATGGCTCTATCGGCCTTTCTTAGGGGAGACTTACATATTTTGACAAGGGAAGTGGTGACTTTGCCGTTAGCGGTAGTGGGAAAGTCGAACTGGCAATGTGAGAACTGCCCTTCAAGTCTGCAGTGGCAGGCTGGGAGCCATTTTGTACTTGTCACACACAGGGTGGCACAATCAGTGCTGCAGCCCTGGGTGGACACTCTGCCTTACATGCCCTTGGTACCCAGGGTACCATATACTCGGTACTTATAAGTAAGTCAGTACTAGCCAATTGGGATAGCCAATTCAACATACACTTTGTAATGGGTTAGAACACTGGCACTGAGGTCTGGTTAGCAGGGCTCAGTGCACTCTGAGTCGAAAAACCAGCAGCTAGTAGTCCAAATGGGGGCAAAGGTGGGGGGAGAAACCTGCAAAAAGCCTGTTTCCTTACAGTGCTCAAGATACTTCATTTGTTGTTTATCATTCGTACCACAACACCTCTGTAATTCCCCACACTGTAGTAGAAAATGACAGAGTTACACCTTCTAGACTGTAGACAGTGCTAAGCAACCCAAACATCAAACGTTCCAAGGATATAAACCTGGTCTGCAGTGTGGTCTACTGCACCGCTGTAGCTGGAGTGAGCTGGGCAGACAGGCGAGACAGCTGCAGCTGTACGTCGTCCAAATGCTGCTATTAAGCAACTTAACTGTCCTGCCGACAGTGGAGCCCAAGGCTTGCCAGCAACGCACAAATGTTTTTTTATAATACATTTTTTTAATGATTTTTGTCATCGTATAAAACCAACAATTTGCCACCTGCAATATAATAGAACACAGGGTGATCAACAGTGCGGCAGTGTCCCTGTGCCCACTGGGCAGAGTTATCAGTTTCAGTATGGCATTGTTACCGCTCATCATTCCCTTCACAATGATAGTTGTGCATCGTATCCTTTATACTGTTATATGAAACCTCGGTAGGCCTGCCATGCCTCCCATATATTAGTCCTATTCCTTCGGCATCCTCTACTTTCATAGACCTGCTTTTCTGCTAACATGCACCAGTCCATGTCCAGGTTGTTAGGTCTGGCCAGTCTCTTGCTCCCCAGTGCCTGGCAATATTACATTTGTGGCCTTCCAGCCCAGGGTTGCCCACAATTTGGTATATTTAGGAACCCCTTCTTCCTCCCATATATTAAATATATATTTTTTGTAAAAAATTTTATTGATATTTTCAGCATTACAAACATTCCAGTGCGGGCTCAGTAGTAAATAATATGAGAATCAAGAAGAACTAGCTATTGTTCAAAAGATTATAAAATTATAGTGTGTGTTTCGGCGTAATGAAAAAACGTGTTTTTCAAGCTAGGGACAAGACTTTTGCTTTTTATGAAGGCCCTCACCCACCAACCTAGTTGGTGGCATGCTTCATCATTGGGCCCCACCCAGGGCACCGAGTGTGCCTCGGGTGTGCTGCGACGACTGTTTACAACGGAGCGGTTTTTTTTGTGAGGTGAGTGTGTGGTGATGGTGATATGAGTGTAAGTTAAAAAGCTGTCCTAAGGGTCTCAGTGTCCACAAGGGTTCATTTAATAATGGGCCCTTGGCAGTGTTAAAAGCAAGGCGGCGGATGTGAGTGGAGGTAATTATGAGCTCCCACATCCAATGTGGTCAACATGTTTCAGCCAGGCCTCATGTTAAAACTGGCTTTCGTCAGGACCTTTATGTGAAGAGTGAGAATAAAAGTTGGTCTATCAGGTGTATATGGCCAACTAAGTGACGCACTCGCTAAGGTGCGATATGGGTAAGAGGATGTTTTCCTCTAGTTTTGTACTCTCAAATTGTAAGAGAGAAACTCCATGAGTCCCGGGCAGGGGTCCGGCTTGTAGTCAAACATTCGTCAAAGCTCGCAACCCTCCGTGCAACCTACTTGGCCGGCGTCAGGACTCCGATGATCAATAGTAAATAACCCATGTGTGTTCATATATGCATTACAGTAAGCTCACTGCTGGAGCAGCAGATATCTCCCAAATATTAAATATACACATTTTCTCAGAGGACCACATTCAGTTTTCTGTCACCAATCCCATACCCTCTCTTATGTCCTTCCAAAAATGCGGTATCACAAAGCATGACCAAAGGATATGGAAAAAGGATCCCACTGGTGCGCATCCTCAAAAGCACTCCTCAGAGTCAGTCCTCCCTATTCTCTTCTGCATCGTTCTGGAGTAGTATGACCTGTGCAAAATTCTTAATTGAACGGATCGCCACTTCTCTTGGGGCTATTAGTGCCTCCTCCCACTCATTCTTTTCAAAGTCTGTCACTTCTGTCTTCCAGCTGTCTTTCAATGCCTGCTTGATATCATGTGAATTGTTCATTACTTTTTCATAGATTAATGACGGGGGCATTCAATAACCTGTCCTCTAGCTGAGATTAGTTGGCAGTTGTGGAATGCTTGGCAAATCTAATCTGCTTGTATCTAAAGATTTCAAGTTCCGCCATCTGGTACTCCTACCTGAGGGTAGTAAAGGAGGCCATCTCTTCACCTGACCATATATCTTCCAGTTTACTGATACCTACCAGGTCCCACCCCAGGAACCGTTTGAGGTTGCCCACCTCTAGCAAGATACCACTGTCCCCCAAGGGACATTCTTATTTGAGGGTCCCTTCTCATCCCAGATATCTTGTGTTTTTACTCTAGTTTGTGTGTTGGTAGGTAAGCTAATCTGAGATCTCTGTCTGTGTAATGCCGCTGGGTATCCTCGATTTCCCATCAGTGGTGTACAAAACTTGTACATGCAGGGGGCCCCCCACGCTCCAGACCCAGTCCGAAACTCTCTGGCCTTGGGGTCTGCCAGTGCCGGAGGGGCCCTCGGAGTTCGGGTGCCCCTCCGCACTGCGGGCATTTGTTACATCACTGCTTCCCATGGCATGTCAGTTGACTCTGATCCAGAGATGCAAATACCCAGTCATTTATCATTGTCAACTGTGTGGCCCAATAGTATTTTTTACATGTCTGGGAGAGCTACGCCCTCATCATGTACTCCCTTCGTTAGTTTCCTTAAAGGTACTTTTGGTACCATCCTGTTCCTCAGCAATAATTGGATTGTAGCATCCAGTTTTTTAAAGAAATCAATTTGGATCTTGAATGGACTGTTTTGAAGGGCCTACAGGAACCTGGGTATGGATATCCTTTTAAACATTGTGACTTTACTTAGCAGTGAGAGCTGCAGGGAATGCCAGTGTTCAAAATCACCTCTAAACTTGTCCAGCAGTGTGTACAGATTTTAGTCAAGGAAGGTGTCCTTTTCGCTAGTTCTATAGATGCTTAAGTATTGAAACCCTTACATTGACACTATTATCGCACGCCTTACAGGCAGTTGCTGGACCATTTCATTTAGTGGGTATATATGTGACTTCCCCCAGTTTATTTTATAACCAGAATACTTCCCAAAAATCTCAAATACCTGCAGTAGTCTGGAGATCGGTAACTTAGGTTGTGCCACATATAAAAGCACCTCGTCTGCATACAATGAAATTCTTTCTTGCCATGTACCTTCCCAGTTCAGCCCTCTTATTAGGGGATCCTCCCTGACCCATGCCACTAGCGGTTCCAGCACCAGCATGAAGATCATGGGTGACAGCGGGCAGCCCTCCCTAGTCCCTCTACCCAACTCAAAGGGTATTGACATAGCTCCATTGGCTCCTACTCTGGCCATTGGGTGTCGGTACAGGAGCTTGATCCACTATTGAGCGCCTGCTCATCTTCTTCAGCACTTCAAACATGTACGGCCACTCTACTGTCAAACGCCACTGTGGCATCTAATGACATCACCAGTACCAACTCTCGGACTCTCTCCATATAATCTCCACAGATGAAGCTTTGTCCCCCTATTCGGCATGAAGCCGAATTGATCAGGGTGTATTAAAGATGTAATTACTTGCCTTAATTTGGTCCCCAGTACTTTTGCGAGGATCTTTGCCTCAGTGTTGAGCAGTAAAATGGGCCAACATGAGGCAGTAACACACAGAGCTAAATAAAACTACACTGGTGAAGCTATTTGTAGAACAACAATTTACTATACTTTATGATTTTGCAGACCCGACTGACAGCACAACTTTAGACTTTTTTTAAACTACACACAAACTGTACTTGAGGTCATCCTAGTCATCATTCCCACAGGAACCAAAAACATTACCAGCACTCACACAGGTGTTATCCAATGAAATTGTAGCCCACTTAGTTTCCAAATTATATAGAATGGCACAGGCTGCAGAATTCCTCTACATCCTCTAGACTAGGGTGATAGGGGAAGACGACATTGGCGTGCACCTCCGTGATGAACAATGGGATTGCTATTGCACTCAAACTAGGTCAATATCCCTGAATTGAAGGCACAGGGCAATACACTATAGATTTTTACACATGATCTATTATACACCTCAAAAACTGATTGGAAGATGGCCTGCATGCTGATGTGACCTACTTCTGCTGTAGAGTGACATGTATGGATTTCTAGCACCTGGTCTGGACATGTACTGGTGTACTTGAATATTGGGTTGTGATATTCTGCAACATATCGGTAATGATGGAGCTGGACCTGTCTCCAACCCTGCGATAGCCATAAGGGGATATGTTTATGAACTTCCAAAAAGAGTGAGGAGATAATCTGTAGTCACACTGTTGCTTTTCAAGGGGAAGCTAGCACTGCATTCGAACAGAGAGCCTGTGCCTGTGCCTGCAACAGCACAGTGGCACAAAGATCTTATACATTGCAATACCCAAAAGGAAACCTATACCACATGATGTCCCTTCAAAGCTAGATGCAAAAATATATGGGAGCTGCTTCATTGTTTTGTGTCAAACCGAGTCACCCCCCACGCATGCAGACTGATTGTAGCGATATCCAGACCACTCCCTCATTACCTTGTCAATATGCCATAAATAAATGATTTCACTACATACCATGCTGTAGTATCCCAGTGGTAATATACCTTTAAAACGTAAACAGTTATCTGTTTTTTCCACTAGGTACTTGTAAGGATTACTTATTTTTGAAGCCCTGAAACATGATGTTGAACACATATAGATGGAGCTACTACTGTCTAAGTTGTTCTATACTTCTGTAAAATATACCTATTACAATATATTTTTGAAACATCTATGCTGTAGTAGAATTGGACTGTAAACACGTGCTGTTTGATATGTATTGTTATCATATAAACAAATTTCTGCTCTTAAATAATTATTTCTAACCCTATATTTAGCTCATTTGAAGATCTTACCATTAAAATTCTTGATCTCTCTGACATATTCTTCTAAGCCTATATTGCCAATGTGATAACATGTTACGTTTACTACTCTGGCAGCGAATTGATTATTAGTCATTTTAATCACTAGTTCAATAACCCTGTGGATTGCAGTGTTTGGTCGGTTCCTAAAGGAATGAATTTTGCACATTTTCTTGTGTCTCCTCTCCCAAGAAGGAGCATATCCATGATTTGCTTCTTAAATGTAATACAACACCTGAGACTGTCCACTCCAGCTGGGGGTTCCACTCCATGATGCTTTAGAAAAAGGTTCTGGCCAACACTGGTTTGGCTGCCAGGGTATCTGTGCTTACTGATCTCCCAGTAATAGGTTGCCAGCAACGGGCATGGGATTAGTGCACTGTTCCATCTGGTTTATGCATGTCTCATTCCACTTTGGCCTCCTATTTGATCCAGCGTTTTATGGCTGTGTGATAAAAGCCTACCGCTTTTCAGGAGACCTGTATTGTCTTCCATGGAATACACTTTTCTTTGACTAAATGGTTCCTGCCACCACTACTCTAATGTAAACATGCCCTAGACTGAACTGGCCGGTGTTTTGGATTCTGTAAATGAAATTACATTTGATTAGCACCTGCTTGTCCCTCTGAACATTTTGAGAAACTTTGCTGCCTGAGCCAGGAAAAATGTCTGACCAGGAAACAGGACTTTTAATGCTGATATTTTACTTCCAAGGTGAGGCCTAGTGTAATTGAAATCTACTTAGATGTCTTGGTTAGAGTAAGAAAAGGTTTAATGACAAAAATGAAAAATTGATAGTTTTGCAGAGAACCTCAACCTCAGAGATGGGAACTTCTTGTTGGTAGTGTTAGCCTGAGCAAGGAAACATGGATGAAGTTGCATATAGTTGCACTTTTTCTGGCAAGTGTGTTTAAAGTTTTTCACACAATCATAAGCCATCACAAAATCTCGTGTTGAAGATTGGAGCTGTACTGAAAGACTCAGCTGTCTTGACGTATAGAAGCACAGCTCGAATACTGAGCTTATCATGGAGTTATGAATTGACAGTCAGCTGGTCAAGACTATCCCAGGTGACATCTGCTTCACCTAGGTCTGAAGATGTTTGGGCCATCAAAGAACTGCAACTTGTGGTGAGCCTGCATTGCCCATCGGTGACCCTTAACGTATCTGGAGCCTGTACCCTCCCTTTGTCCAGACGGAGTGGGACACAAGGATTTTCCCCTTTTTCCCTCGAGCCTTAGGGTGTCTAATTAGATAAGATTTTTATTCTACTTGTGGAACTTTTTAACCATTGGTCTGTCACATATGATTCCACTGATATTGCAGAGTAATGGTAAAAGGAGACCCTAAACTGGAATGTAATTGTTCCCAGTGGCCGGCGGTGGCAGCAAGTGTCCCAGCAAGTGTCCCAAATACCATGAAATCTGCTGCCACTGAAAAGTTTCTACCAGTATCAGCTGTGCATGATATATTGCCTATAAAGTTTATTCTTCTTAGAGGACCGATTTGTGGTATGAAAAGTCCTCGAAGTCCCATCTTCCACTCTGCTGTCCAGTTATAACATTGTCTCTAGAAACAGTTTGTGTTTCTCGAATCATTAAATTTCCTCTTGAACTATGTCCAGCGTCCATTCATTGACCTCCAGTTGCCCCTACCTACTAGACACTAGAATTTTGACTTTAGGTACCAACTTCTTTTGCGAGGAGAAATCTCCTTTTTGTAAGCTGGCAATCCTAGTTTACTTTGGAAGATGGGTCCAAGGTTTCCTAAAATAGTTTAACAGTTTCTCGGCCACCGGAGCTCAAAACCTTAGAGCTATCTTGAGATAATACTTTTACTGCCTTATATTTCCTTTATCCAAATAAACACCTTAGACCTGTCAGCTTTATGTTGGTCTTCTCTCAAACTTTTTGCCTTCACCCCTCCTTTTTTATCTGAATTAATTTTTATTGGCCTTAGGACTCTGTGCACTTTACCACTGCTAACCAGTGCTAAAGTTATGTTATGCTATGTTATGTTAAACATTCTTGTAAAGCGCATGGCTGCCCCAGCAACGGGGCATCCCAGCGCTGAGACTGACGAGTGCATACCGGTAGTAAGTGCTTGTGCTCACTCCGTAAAACATGGTAACATTGACTTACACCTGATTGGCATCATTTACTCATAGGTGCCTAATAAAGTGGTGTTCCATATACCCTGGGCCTGTAAATTAAATGCTACTAATGGGCTTGCAGTACATATTGTGCCACCCACTTAAGTAGCCCTTTAAAACATGTCTCAGGCTTGCCATTGCAGCCTGCCAGTAGTTTTAAGCTGTCAGTTCGTCTTGGCAAAATGACCCCTTTGCCAAACCTAAACTTGCTTTTTAAATCCATATGTCACCCCTACGGTAGGCCCTATATAGCCCATAGGGCAGGATGCATTGTAATTAAAAAGTTAGACATGTACCACTAAGTTTTACATTTCCTGGTTGTGAAAAACTCAAAAATGGGTTTTTCACTACTGTGAGACCTACCTCTCCCCTAGGATAACGTTGGGTTATCTTATTACATTTAATAAGTAGTTACGATGGTGTGCATTATGGTCCACCTCTCCCTCCCCGTTAAGTAATACCCATAATCTTGGGTGGTGGGGGGAAGGGAGGGATAGTCCGCTTGGTGAGGTTTGGACCTACTTAGCCTCAATTTTGGTATAATTGTAGGGAGGATTAAGTGTATCTACCCATGTAATAAAGAAGGCTCAAAATCCATTGTTTTCTCTTTGAGATTTCGGTTTTATTTGGAATCTTTAACAAATTGATTCTTCTAGCATGAATAATTCCACCAGTTGTTACTCATGTATAATAGCGGTGTATTTTGAGCAACATTTAATAAATGTTAACTATTGATTGACAGCAGGTAGGAAAATCATGTTTATTGTCTCAGGAATTGTAGTTTAAAATCCTTTTTAATGGTAAAGTCAGATCTTAAGTCACAATTCCTTTAGAATGTTACCATTTTTGTACCCTAATCATTTGGTGCCTGCAGCCTGTTCCTGGGTCACATGACTAGGTGTGTGGCAGTTGGCCTTTGTATATTCCTCCCAGACATCCACACAATAGTGGGATTAGGTGTGCCTGGATGGACCATCTCAAGTAGATGGTGGGCGGGAGCTGTGCACAGCCCCACTTGCACTACGATAAGCTGTGCCCTGCTCTCAAACAAAGAACTTCAGAATAGCCTTTTGTGCCTGTAGCCAAGCGGAAGCCAGGCAGGGTGGCAGGTAATTTCAGACACTTCTATGGGGGGAAGCCTCCAGAGGTTTCTCCCACTTCAAAGTGGGCACCAGGTACAAGACGGGACTTCTCAGACCCACTCATCAGTTGACTCTCTGGACCTGCAGAAAGACTCTGAGGACTGCCTCCTGCTGTGTACTTCAGAAGTCTGCTCTGCTGAAACCAAGAAGGACTGCTCTGCTGCTTGAAGCCTGCTTTGAAACCCCAGAGGTCTGCCCTGCTGCTTGCACCCTGCACTTTATCTTGAACCCAGGATTTCTACAGCGACTCCAAGGGCTAGTTGGGTGGCCTCCTGATCACAGCTTCAGGGACTGAATAGGCTCCAACTATCTTGAACCTGCACCTGGACCGTGCCTGAGTGTGTCCTGACCCTCCAAGTGGTGCCTCTTCAGGCCTGGACCCTTGGAAGTGTTGCTAAAGGCACCCAGAAAGCGACAATCAAAAACTTGGTACTTAGAAAGTTTTCTGCCAAAAAGTGCTCTGAGAATTGAAAAGAGACTGGGACCTACCTGCTCGTTGATCCGCCTAAGGTGAATCGCCGGTCAGCTGTCTTCACGGCAGCTCCCGCTACATTCTTCTCTGTGGCAGCAAATCCTCTTCAGCGTTACCTTGTAGAAGGAGTATCCGGTCTCGTGAAGCCCTTGTTGGCTACAGCCTAGAGCTTCGTCCCAATGGAGATCTTCGTCTTTAAAAAAAAAAACTAAATCTGTGCGTAGGAATCTTCATTTCAACTTAGTCCAGCAGCTCCCAGATGATGGCTCCTCCTTGGTCTCGGCCAGCTGCCTTGCTGAACCTTACCTTCTCAGACTGTTTTTCTTAAGATTTCTTCTAAGGTCAAAGGTAAACGGAGACCAGGCCCTATTCTGTGTAACCAAACTGCGCTCCATCGCGGTCGTCCATAAGTTTCAATTTTGCCCCGGTCTTGTGTGACTCGATGTCCGCAGTTCTTTCTTTGATCTTTTAGACTCTATTTTTTACCTTAAACTTTCAAATATCCTAACTCCGGTTCTACTGATAGGATTTTTGTTGTTTTGGTGTCAAATAATGTACTAAAATATACTCTAAATTGGTGTGGGTTTTTTCTTGTGTTTTCACTTTATTATTGTTTCTGTTTTGCATAAACACTTTACACATTGCCTCTGAGTTAAGCCTGACTGCTTTTGTGCCAAGCTACTAGATGGATAAGCACAGATTAATTTAGTGACTGTTTTTGGCTCACCCTGGCAGGGATTGTGGCTGTTGCTTGAGAAGGGGTCACAACCCCCTCAACAAACAACCCAATTTCTCACAATACCTGTCTTTGTTTTTTAAGGATTACAGCTCTGACTGGGCAATGACTTTGAGTCTGATAACATTTTCATAACGTAAGCGACTTGCAGATCTTTTATCACTTCCTAGAATAAGCCTGGACTAGTCAGCCAAACTACCTTTGGAGAGTCAAGGTTACAAATGGGGTAACTTGGTTATTTGGTTGTAGCACAATAGTGTTTGAGTCTCTGCAAAACCAATGATACACAAGGACTTAGAAAATTCACTAAGTATATTTTTCCATCGAAAAAGATTTGTTGAGTATCCACCCATGAACCTCTGTGAAACCAAGACTGAGTTCCAAATATTAGGCTCACCAGCAAATAGGAAAATATCAGTTGTGGGTACCAGCGGATGCAAGTTGGTTATTCCATCAGCAGTGCTTGATCCAAGATAAAAAACAATGAATGCTATCCTCAACAACGTTGTCCATAGAAACTCATGTCAATACAGGGGTTACCTTATCGAATAACTATATCTGAAAGAGACACGTTAGTGACAGATTCCTTACCTTAGAATATCCCCAGGCGTCAGGCTGGATCCGGAAAGTTTTTTGCGTAGCAGTAACCTTGCGCGTCGGTAGGCGGCGTCGTGCGGCTCCGCGTCCGTCGTCGGCGTCGTGATCGCCGGGATGACGTCGCGGGCAGTACTTAGGCGCCGCCCCTGCGCGCTGACGTCAGTTCTTCTTTTTCCGCGCCAGCAAGCGCAGATCCTCGAAGAGCAGTGCCCTGGTCATTTTTTGACCATACTTTTTGGTGAATTTTTTCACTGTTTTTCTCTATCAAGGTGTCGTAGGGATGCCCGGTTTCAAACGTTGCGGCGCCTGTGCTCGGATGATGTCCGTCACCGACCCGCATTGGGAGTGTCTCTTCTGCCTCGGCCGAGGCCACGACACGGAGTCTTGTACCGACTGCCAGGCCCTCAACCCGAAAGCTTTGCGAGAGCGGTCTCGAAAGCTCCTCGAGGCCCGGCATTCGGCTCCGCGGAAGCCCCGGTCGCGTGAGAGGTCCAGGGGTCGATCGCGGAGTCCACACCGGTCGTCGGCATCGAAGTCTTCTTCGTCCGGTAAGTCAAAACACAAGAAGTCCAAAAAGCATCATCGCTCTAGGACTTCGCCTCGCCGGTCTCGCGACTCGGCTGAGGCCCCTCCCGGCACCGTCCCCACCCCCGCGGCCCCGGACATGCCTGTGGAGTCGCCCCCGCCATACCCGCCCTTCCCGGGTTCGGGGCGGATCCGGCCAAAGTGCAGGAATTCCTGTCGGCCATGGCCCGCCTCTTCGGGCCTCCAGGTCCCTCCGGTGCGCCTTCGGGCCCCGCGGGCCCTGATGGGGTTGCTCCGGCGTCGCCGACGGCTCCGGCCCCGGCGGCCGCCCATGCCTCCAGCCTCGATCCCGGCTCCGGCTCGGCCCCGGCCTCGATCCCGGCTCCACAACCCCCATCGACGCCGGTCGACCTAACGACACCTCCGCCGGCGCCGATGTCTCCGGTGCCGTTCTCGACGCCGCCTGGGGCTCCGAGCGGCGTCGTTCCCCAGTTCCTTCCGGCTCCGGACATGGACCCGGACCGACGCCGCTCGGACGCCGGTTCCGGCGCCCGATGAGACCTTGGGTCCCAAATGTCCCTCCTCCCCCTTATTTTGAACCTGAGGAGGACCAGGAGGACTGGGAGGGGTCTGATGACCCTCTGACACAACAGTGTCAGTACGATGAGGACTGGACAGAGGGTCTAGGGGATGCCAGTGGTCTAGACACTTCCCCTGACACTGGCATGCTGTCTCCTCCCGTGGCTACGGAGGAGGGAGCCAATTTTGCAACGGTGTTGCGTAGGGCGGCTGGAGCCTTACATCTCCAACTCCCTGCTGTGGCGGTCAAGGTTAATCTCTTGACAGAGGTGCTTCAGCCGGCAGCCTCCTCTTCGGAGACTGTGCTGCCGTTTAACGACGCCCTCACTGACGTTCTTTTGGGCGCCTGGTCCAAGCCCAACACAGGGGCTCCTGTGGATAGGAACGTGTCCCGACGCCATCGCCCAGCTCCGGGCGACCCCTGTTTCTCTCTGTCCACCCCACCCCTGAGAGCTTGGTTGTCCAAGCCTCCGCTTCCCAAACCGCCTTCCCTACCGCCCCTCCGGATAGGGAATCCAAACGCCTGGATCAATTTGGGAAGAAGGGTTTTTCTTCCTCCAGTGCTGGCTTGCGGTCCATCAACACCGCTTGCCTTTTGGGCCGATATACCCACTCCTTGTGGGATTCGGTGGCGGATGTTTTGCCCCAGTGTTCTGAGGAGGTCCAGACACTGCTTTCCCGCGCCATTGCGGAAGGAAGGGATGCGGCCAAATATACAATTCGTTGTGGCCTTGATACCGCCGACTCACTGGGCAGGTCTATTGCAATGACGGTGGCGCTACGACGCCACGCCTGGCTGAGAACCACTGGTTTTTTAGGGGATGTCCAGAATACTCTCATGGACATGCCCTTTGATGGAGTCGGTCTTTTTGGGTCCAAAGCAGACCATGCGTTGGAGCGCTTTAAGGACTCACGGGCTACTGCAAAGTCCCTGGGCCTTTCTGCTACACGCCTCTGCTGACTTCTGCTTTTCGCCCCTATCGTGGCCACGGTAGGGGCGCACTTCACGTCAGCAGCCCAGCCACCGGCCCGCGCAGCAGGCGTCTTCGCGTGGCCGAGGACGTGGATTCCGCCGTGGCGGATCGGGCAACCAGCGTGCGGGTCAGGCCACCACCTCCAACCCGTCCGCGGCCTCCAAACCCTCCTAGTCCCTCCTTTCAGGTGCACAGCACGCCAGTAGGGGGCAGGGTCCGCCATCACCTTCCCCACTGGCGTACCATCACCTCGGACAGGTGGGTCTTGGACATTGTCCGAAGGGGCTACTCCCTCCCCTTCGAGTCCACCCCCCAGCCATGCCACCTCAATTCCACCGCATGTCAGGGGATCACTTGGTACTTCTGCAGAAGGAAGTCACGGCCCTCTTGGCCAAGAGGGCCATCGAGCATGTTCCGACCCCAGAAGTAGGGCGTGGTTGCTACTCCCACTACTTCCTGGTGCCCAAAAAGGACAAGGAGGACATGCGTCCTATCTTGGACCTCCGGAACGTCAATCGCTTCCTCCGGAAGGAGAAGTTCAAGATGCTCACCCTAGCTCAGGTCTTGACTGCCCTCGACCCTGGAGACTGGTTGGTAGCGTTGGACTTGCAGGACGCATATTTCCACATCCCCGTCCTGCCGGCCCACCGGCGTTCCCTTCGGTTCACGGTAGGCCTCGAGCATTTTCAGTTCACCGTGCTCCCCTTTGGCCTTACCAGTGCCCCTCGGGTGTTCACGAAAGTGATGGCGGTGGTCGCAGCTCATCTGCGCCGGGCAGGGGTTTCAGTCTTCCCCTACCTCGACGACTGGCTGCTGAAGGCGGGCTCGTCCCAGGCAGTCGTCTCCCACCTCCAGACTACGGCCGAACTCCTGCACTCGCTGGGGTTCTCCATCAATGTGCCGAAGTCGCATCTGATTCCTTCTCCACAGCTCCTTTTCATCGGAGCAGTTCTGGACACGACGCAGTTTCGGGCCTATCCTCCCGAACGGCGAGTCCGGGATATTCAGGCTATGATTCCAATCTTTCAGCCTTTATCCTGGGTTTCGGTACGGATGACCCTGAGGCTGCTGGGCCTCATGGCCTCCTGCATCCTGCTGGTCAATCATGCCAGATGGCATATGCGGGCTCTGCAGTGGGACCTAAAGTTCCAGTGGGCGCAGCACCAGGGCAACCTGTCCGATCACGTCCAGATCTCGGAGGGGACTGCAAAACAGTTGCAGTGGTGGCTCTCGAACCGGCAATGGGTCATGGGCAGATCCCTCTCCCTTCCCCAGCCAGAGCACACAGTTGTGACGGACGCGTCCCTTCTGGGATGGGGCGGTCACATGGGAGAGGCGGAGATCAGGGGCCTCTGGTCCCCGGCGGAGTCCCGGCTCCATATCAACATTCTGGAGCTCCGGGCGATCCGACTTGCACTCAAGGCATTCCTTCCCTCTGTCAAAGGGAAGGTAGTGCAGGTGTTCACAGACAACACCACCGCCATGTGGTACTGCAACAAACAAGGCGGGGTGGGGTCGTGGACCCTTTGTCAGGAGGCTCTGCGCCTCTGGACATGGCTGGAACATCAGGGCATGTTCCTGATGGTTCAACACCTGGCAGGTTCCCTGAACGCCAGGGCGGACGAACTCAGCCGCAGGTGCATGATGGATCACGAATGGCGTCTTCACTCGGAAGTGGCGCAAGGACTCTTTCTACAGTGGGGAGAGCCTTGGTTAGATCTATTCGCCACCGAAGAGAACGCGCAATGTCATCAGTTCTGCGCGTTGGAATTTCCAAGGCGGCACTCGCTCGGCGACGCTTTTCGTCATGAGTGGAGTTGCGGTCTATTGTACGCCTTTCCGCCTATACCACTTCTACCCAGAGTGTTGAAGAAGATTCGGCACGACCGGGCCCAAGTCATTCTTGTGGCTCCGGACTGGGCTCGAAGAGTTTGGTATCCCGAGCTACTCAATATGAGCGTAGATCCCCCGATCCGTCTGCCTCTTCGGGAGGATCTTCTGTCGCAGCAGCAGGGGACGGTCCTCCACCCGAACCTGTCCAGTCTACACCTGCTTGCGTGGAGATTGAGCGGCGGCAGTTGATTCCTTTCGACTTGCCTCCCGAAGTTTGTGATGTGATTCTGGCAGCCAGGCGTCCCTCCACTAAGGTGGTATACGCCTGCAGGTGGAACAAATTTGTGGCATGGTGCACAGCAAAGGCTGTGAATCCCCTTTCTGCCCCTCTTTCTGAGGTCCTTCTGTTCCTTCTCTCTCTGGCCCAACAGGGTTCTGCCCTGGGTACCATCAAGGGTTATCTTTGTGCTATCTCGGCCTTCCTCAGGCTCCCTGATCAGCCCTCCCTTTTCAAGTCCCCTGTTGTTAACAGGTTCTTAAAAGGCATTACTCACCTTTTCCCTCCTGTTCCGTTTGTAATGTCCTCAGTGGGACTTGAACTTGGTTCTTACCTTTTTAATGTGCGCTCCCTTTGAGCCTCTACATAACTGTCCTCTTCGTCTTCTGACTCTGAAGACAGCCTTTCTGGTGGCCATCACCTCCGCTCGGCGGGTGAGTGAGCTCCAGGCTCTATCTTGTAAGCCTCCCTTTCTGTCTGTTCATCCAGACAAGGTTGTTCTTCGGACGCGTCCGTCCTTCTTGCCAAAGGTGGTTACTGCTTTCCACATTGGGCAGACCATCACTTTGCCCACCTTCTTTCCACCTCCGTATCCTTCCAGAGAGGAAGAGAGGCTCCACCGTCTGGACCCAAAACGTGCGCTCTCCTTCTATATCGACCGCACAAAACACTTCCGGGTGGATGACCAGCTCTTTGTTGGCTACGTGGGCGCCAAAAAAGGTCGGGCGGTGCACAAACGAACTATCTCCCGCTGGGTTACTTTGTGCATCAAGACCTGCTATTCTTTGGCTAAAAAGGAGCCTCCTGTTGGACTGCGTGCCCAATCCACCAGGGCAACGGCTGCTACCACGGCCTTGGGCCGAGGTGTTCCGCTGCCGGTTATCTGTCAGGCAGCTACGTGGGCCTCGCTGCACACGTTTACAAAGCATTACTGCCTTGACAGTCAGGTCCGGAGGGACGGCTTCTTTGGCCGTTCTGTCCTCCAGGACTTCCTTGTCTGATCTTTGTTCGCAGACCCACCACCGGGGTTGGTATTGCTGGGGTATCTATTCTAAGGTAAGGAATCTGTCACTAACGTGTCTCTTTCAGATGCACAAGTTACTAACTTGTGTAACGATATATCTGTAAGAGACAGTAGTTAGTGACAGATTCTTACCGCCCCACCCATCCTCCCCGTTCTGCGAACTGATTTCTAGGGTTAAGGACATCCCTTTCAGGGCCCTAGTATTTTTCAGACACCTATGTCAGCTTCTTGCATGGCGCTGCGTTCCTGGCGCGGAAAGTCGTTTACAGAACTGACGTCAGCGCGCAGGGGCAGCGCCTAAGTACTGCCGGCGACGTCATCCCGGCGATCACGACGCCGACGACGGACGCGGAGCCACACGACTCCGCCTACCGACGCGCAAGGGTACTGCTACGCAAAAAACTTTCCGGATCCAGCCTGACGCCTGGGGATATTCTAAGGTAAGGAATCTGTCACTAACTACTGTCTCTTACAGATATATCGTTACACAAGTTAGTAACTTGTGCATTAGATTATTACAAAAGCGTTCTCCGTTGTGAGGAAAACACTGAGATGTCCTTGTTTTAGCCATCATTAGTTAGTAATATTCTTTTTACTCTCCTATTTGTGCTACAGATAACACATATAAACATTGCACATCCTACAAATTTCCACCACAAGAGGTATGGTTAAAGTGCCTAGATAGTAATGCAGCTCTAAAGATTTTTCTAGCATTAACAAATCAGTTTTGGTCAGTTGTGTTGTCTACCTCAAATCTAGATTGCAAGGTTACAATCCTTACCAGTGAAAAACTTCGATCAGCGTATTCCCAGAATCAGCCAGGCCAAAGCACCAAGGTGAGGTTGGGTAAGCTACGCTGTTTGAATTTCATGCCAACCACCTCTGGAGGTTTAACTTTTGAAATACTCCCTTCAAAGGGGCACTGTTTAGCACTTAGATGCCTATAAATTATTAGTGGTATATGAATGCAATTCTGATGATGCAGTTTAGGAATTATGTACTATAGGAATTTTGCACTATTAGAACCATCATGCGCTAAAGGAACAATACACCATAGTGCTTGTGCACTATTGGAATCATTCAGCATGCTGTCGTGCACTATGGTGAAAACAGAATATGCCCGGAGGGAATCTGGCTCACATGTATTGGTGCAAAGCATTGTGTATAGCTCAACTATCTGGATGTCGGGCCTTTCTGCTGGTACAACAGGAATCTCAGTGGGTTTCCCATTCAGAGATACGTGGTTCGACGGGTAAGCCCATATTCCCTGTAATGAATGTCAAAGGAGAATGACGCACATGAATACCCTGATGTTTTTGGAGAGACACCGTTATTACTGAGGAATTTTGCTTCCTGATTAAATGCCAACTTCTACTATACTACTTCATACAAGTCTTTTGTGGAGTATGCCTTTGTGTTGTGGGTTGATGTAATGACATTCAGCTCCAGGCATAGAACCTGAGGTAATGTTGGGTCTATTCTGAAATAGAATACGGGGGAGAGACGAAACGGCTAGCAGAGGAAGCGGAGGTACCATGCAGCCATTATGATGACCTTGGTATGGCGGAATACTGTGCAAAGTATATCCCCAAATTTGCAAAACAAACTTACCACATAAGACGACTCCTCAAAGGCAAAAGTAGATTTGTTTGGTCCTCATAATGTGAGGAAGAGTTCCAAACGATTAAAATTAATATTCAAATGCTGCTACTCTAAAATGCTTTGATCCAAATGCAGATTGCATTATCATGCCCGGCGCAAGCAGTAAACGATTGGGGCAGTTTTAACTCAGTTGTATAAGTACAACAAGGAGTATGTGATTGAATATCCATGTAGGTCTTTGTCGCCTGCTAAGGAAAAATATCCCATTATTGGACGTGAAAGCTTAGTGTGTACCTGGTTCTTAAACCATTTCAGGGCTTTTGTGTGGGGAAAACCATGTACCATCCACTGTTATCACAAGCCTTTAGTGAAGATTTAAACAACTGAAGGGACAGTACATATATCTGCCTGGTTAGCCTGTTTGTCCATGTGCATGCAAGAGTATCGTTGGTGTATGTCCCTGGTAAAGATAATATAGTTGCTAATTTTTTTTCTAGAATGCCTGCTGATATGGAGGAATGGAATGATGAGAAATGGAATTAATATTAAGTACCTCTGGTTCATGACAGTGGTATACCCTCTGTCAAGGGTGAAGAATGGGTTGAAGTCTATGAAAAAGATGAAGTGTTACAGTCGGTCAAAACCTACTTAGCTACGTGTTGGCCAAGGAAGAGTGATTTGACTCAAGCTATTAAGCCTTTTTGGGATGTTAGATGTGATCCGCCTATAGAGAATGACACAGTTTTGAGAGGGCAAAGGGTGAATCCACCGGAGACTTTGTGAGAAGTTGTTATTGGGTTGGCACACAAAAGACACTTTGGGATCACCAGAACTTATCTGTTGTAAAAAAAATATTTTGGTGGCCAGGTATGGACATAGCCTTGGAAAGGTTTGTAAGAAAAAATCCAAATTGTTTGACAGCAGACAAGTTGTTGCAAACTTTAAGACCTCCAATGAGTGACTGATTCCAGAGCATCCATGGGAGTCGGTGACCATGGGCATTATAGGGCCTTTTGGTAGTCCTCAGAGGTTTGTGTTGGAATTAATTGATTTGTTTGAGTCAAACATAAAACCATCTCATTATACACTCCCCCAGGAAACGGAACGGAGGAAAGGTTCAACCATGTCATGAATGTTGTGATGCAATTGGCAATAGCGAGTAATGAGGATTGGATGGTCCAGTTGGGTAAGATTGTTTGGACTTACAGGGTTACCAATAATGAGACTATAGGAGTGTCACTATTTGTCATAATGAGGGGAAGGAATCCCAGAACAAAATTCACTCCTGGATGGTTGTTCCGCATTGGTGTGGAACATTGGTCGGTTGACAAGGTACGAGAGACAATAATGCAAGGTCGTGAGAAGAGCAAGGAGTACCATGACAAGAAAAGAGGATCTAAGCCAGAGAACATAAAAGTACGTGATTGGGTCTGAATAAGGAAGTCTGGGTTTATAACGAAAGGGGAATCTCATTTCTATAAACCTAAAGAAGTTGTTGAAGTTTTGTGCAATGCAGTGAGATTGCGTGAGGGTAAAGTTTGGAATTTTAATTGAGTGGCAGTCGGTTTGAGTGACTTATGGAAGGAAAATTGGGGTGAATTACACAAACCTGTGTCTGATTTGTGGGAGGAGGATGATGGGCCTAATACCAAGGTAAAGGAAAATGGACAGGATTTGGATACTCAGGTGGTCGATGGGAGTGCCAAGGATGAAAGATTAAAGGGAGTCAGCAGAAAATACTGATCAGAATAGTGAAGTGTTTAATGGTGAAGGAGAACGAGATACCAATGTGAGTTCTAATATGGGAAAGCCATTGGTACAGATGGGTGAGTGCGAGTGGAAGAAAAGAAACCACCTAGATGGTTAGAAGACTGTGCATAGTAATGTGTACGTTTTTTTAAAAATGTAGTTATTTAAAGAATGTAATGTATCAAAATAAGTTAAGATTTTAGCTCTGTAGCGATTTTAGGGAAAGGTTGTATGTTGTTTATTTATGTTTAATATATATATATATTGTAGGACTTGGACATGTAGTGGGAGAACTTTGATGTTTTTATAAAATAAGAAAAGGGGGATGTCTTGTGGTTGATGTAATGACATCAGGCTCCAGGCGTAGAACCTGAGGTCATGTTGGTTCTATTCCGAAATAGAATACGAGGGGGAGAGAAGAAACGGCTACCAGAAGAAGCAGACGTACCATGCAGCCGTTATGATGTCATTCAGGCAAATTAGAGAATAAACATATTTTGTTACAAGGAACATGTGGACTCTATATGTGACACTCAGGCGCTGTAATAGATGTACATCATCTCACCGTGCTGTGGTGGGGGCTGCATCCCCCCTCATCCCTGCTCAGAAGCCCTCATGGTTTTGGGTGGGTGACTCTATACCTATGCCGAGCTCGCCTCTACCCACCATTGGTCCTCTGTGGTTTCGTAACTTGGACCGCTGTGCATGCTTTCACCTGCAATTCCAACTCGCGCTTAAATGTATTGTGACCCTCCTTTCTTTTTCATGGAGGAAGGGGGCTTATTGTATTTTAGTATTTTTATTTACTCTCCTTCTCCGCTCCTGCCATAATCATTTAAACCTAAGTCAATATGTTGTACTCCTCCTCGCTCTTGCCAGTGTCAGAGTAACCAACTGGGGTTTTACTGCACATTCCTCTCAAAGAGAAACCTTTACAGCATCCCCGATCTACATGCTGGTCACGGAGAAGGCAACATGCGTCACACCGCCATACTAGGAGCATGCTACGCTAACTTTAATCTCTTCACAGGCTATTGGTAACCCAATCGTTGCTTTTCTCCATATGCTATTTCAAGCCCTGTTGTGACTTATTCCCTCATTTAGAATTTGATGGATGCAGGACATTTACCAAAAAACATGTGTATGTCCTGTCTATTTAGTCTGGGGAAGATCTGTGTTTCTGATGACGGGGCCTATGCTGGATCTGTTGGTAGAAACCTTGGACTTACAATTGTCTTACATTGGACCTTTGGTCAGTGTACCTCAGACAGCCCACTCTATTTACGGCAAATGTTGTATACATTTTTAGGTTTCGCCTGCACAGCGCTTGCGCTGTGTTTGTGAAATCTCTTGTATTTAATATATCTTAAAGGGGGGCTCTTATCAGTTCCCACTGCCGAATTACTGTGTTCATTCGCTTTTGTGTGGGACTTTTTTTTTAACTTCCCCTGGCTGCATGCATTTATGATACTTCTGCTAAAGCTGTTCACACTGTTTAAGCCCCGTTCACTGTCAAGATAAGATTTCTTCCCACGGAAAAGGCAGACATCTTCTAACAGTATGCAGGGATGCTTGCTTTTTATTATTTAGTTGTCAAAAGCAGGTGCTTTAGCCTTAGAACGTTTGTGGCATTTCCTATTCATGCCTCTGTACCTTTCTTTGCACTTTGTAGGCATTATCGGATTGATTTTTTCAACTTAATCTATTTGATCATTAGGATCAAATTCTAAATGTTGTAATAAACATTGCTTGTTAAAAATAAAGTCAATACACAAGAGCTATGCTATATTTTACTACTAAACAGGCAGCCACAAGTGCAGTTACCTTGCAGAACACAGGGTCATGATTTAAAATTGTGCAGCAGGTGCAGTAGCACCGGGCCCAAAAGTTGCCAGAACTCCTCTAAACACCTAATATTGCTATATTTTACAACTAAACAGGCAGTCACAATTGCAGTTATCTTGCAGGCAACAGGGTCATTATTTGAATGGTGCAGCAGGTTCAGTGGCACCGGGCCCAAAAGTTGTCAGAACTCTAAACACCTAATATTGCTATATTTTACAACTAAACAGGCAGTCACAATTGCCTTACAGTTAGAGTGGACTTGAATTGAATGGTGCAGCAGGTGCAGTGGCACAAGGGTGAGAAGCTCTTTAAGGACCCCACTAAACCCAGATTATTGCTAACATTTTAAACTAAGCAGACGGTCACAAGTGCAGTTACCTTGCAGACAACAGGGTCATGATTTGAATGGTGCAGCAGGTGCAGTAGCACCGGGCCCATAAGTTGTCAGAACTCCTCTAAACACATAATATTCTATATTTGACTACTAAACAGGCAGCCACAATTGCAGTTAAAAGGGACTTGATTTGAATGATGCAGCAGGTGCAATGGCACTTGGGCCAAAAGCTCTAGGGACCCCCCTAAACCCAGATTATTGTTAAATTTTACTACTAAACAAGACAGTCCCAAGTGCATTTATCTAGCAGGGAATAGGGTTATGATTTGAATGGGTGCAGCAGGTGCAGTAGCACCAGGACCAAAAGCCCTAGGCACCACACTGGCACAGGGGGTGAAAAGCTCTAAGGACCCAACTAAACCCAGATTATTGCTAAAAAATGTAAGTAAACAGACAGTCACAAGTGCAGTTATCCTGCAGGAAACAGGGTCATTATTTGAACGGTGCAGCAGGTGAACTGGCAACGGGACCAAAAGTTCCAGGCACCCCACTAAACACCCATTATTGCGACATTTTATAACTAAACAGGCAGTCACAAGTGCAGTTATCTTTCAGGCACTAGGGTCATGATTTGAATGGTGCAGCAAGTGCAGTGGCACCGGGCCAAGAAAGTTGTCAGAACTTCTCTAAACACCTAATATTGCTATATTTTACTACTAAACAGGCAGCCACAATTGCAGTTACCTTGCAGTTAAAAGGGACTTGATTTGAATGGTGCATCAGGTGCAGTGGCACTGGGGCCAAATGATCTAGGGACCCCCCTAGACCCAGATTATTGCTAAAATTTAAAACTAAAGAGGCAGTCACAAGTGCAGCTACCTTGCAGACAACAGGGTCATGATTTCAATGATGCAGCAAGTGCACTGTCACCAGGACCAAAAGCTCTAGGCACCCCACTTAACACCAAAAATTGCTATATTGCTGTATTTTACTACTAAACAGGCAATCACAATTGCAGTTACCTTGCAGTTGAAAGGGGCTAGATTTGAATGGTGCAGCAGGTGCACTGGCTCTGGGGCCAAAAGCTCTAGGGACCCAACTAAGCCCAGATTATTGCTAAATTTTACTGCTAAACAAGACAGTCACAAGTGCATTTATCTAGCAGGCAATGGGGTCATAATTTGAATGGCACAGCATGTGCAGTAGCGACAGGACCAAAAGCTCTAGGCACCCCACTAAATGCAGAATATTGCTAAATGTTACTACTCAACAGACAGCCACAAGTTATCTAGCAGGCAGTAGGGCCATGATTTCAATGTAGCTGCAGGTGCAGTGAAACCGGGGCCAAATGTTGTCAGAACTCCACTAAACACCAAATATTGCTATATTTAACTACTACATAAGCAGTCATAAGTGCAGTTACCCTGCAGGCACTAGGGTCATGATTTGAATGGTGCAGCAGGTGCAATGGCACTGGGCCTAAAAGTTGTCAGGACTCCTCTAAACACTTAATATTGCTATATTTTACAACTAAACAAGTATTCATAAGTGCAGTTATCACTAGCACTAGGATCATGATTTCAATAGTGCAGCAGGTGCACTGGCACCGGGTCCAAAAGCTCCAGGCACCCCTCTAAACACCAAATATTGCTATATTTTCTTCCTAAACAGGCAACCACAAGTGCAGTTACCTTGCAAACAGGGTCATGATTTAAATGGTGCAGCAGGTGCAGTAGCACCGGGCCCAAAATTTGTCAGAACTCCCCTAAACTCATATGATTGCTATATTTGACTACTAAACAAGCAGTCACATTTGCAGTCACCTTGCAGTTAAAAGGGACTTTATTTGAATGGTGCTGCAGGTGCAGTGGCTCTCGGGCCAAAAGCTCTAGGGACCCCACTAAACCCAGATTTTTGCAAAACTTTACTACTAAAAAAGAGAGTCACAAGTGCATTTATCTAGCTGGTAATGGGGTCATGATTTGAATGGTACAGCAGGTTCATCAGCACCAGGACCAAAAGCTCGAAGCACCCCACTAAACAACTAATATTGCTATATTTTATTACTAAATAGGTAGCCACAAGTGCAGTTACCTAGCAGACAAAAGGGGCCAAAAGCTCTAGGGACCCCACTAAATGCAGAATATTGCTAAATGTTACTTCTAAACAGGCAGTCACAAGTGCAGTTATCTAGCAGGCACTAGGCCATGATTTCAATGGTTCTGCAGGTGCAGTGGCACCGGGGCCAAAAGTTGTCAGAACTCCTCTAAACACATAATATTGCTATTACATCAATTAATTCTATTATTTCCCACTTTCATTTTCATTTTTTTTTAAAATAATTTTGCTATTACTTACCTGCACTGTACCACTAGTAACAGCACAATATATTGCCTTTTTTTTACATAAGCAAGTCATAACACTTTAACAGAATTTCTGTAACTCACATTGTGCAACTACTCAGCAAGCTACAACTTACAACAGAAAACAGCTTATTATTAATCACATAGGCGAAACCGAATGCATTTTCCAATGCTTGTTCCTATTTGGCAGCATAAGGAAAAACAATGGGCAGTCCTGGATAGAAAAACACAAATAATGACCTACAAGTGCTGGGTGAAAACTCCCAGCATCTCCAGGACATTAACAATCTCCTGCTTTGGGAATTTGAAAAACAAAAACCTGCTGAGGGGGTGCATTAAACTTGTTGCCTTCTGCAGCAAAACGTTGGTGCCTTCAATGGAGCCACTGCGATGGTGGTTCTGCGCTAAGCACAGAGATCTGCACCTCCATGGTGGAGATCTGGAAGTACGGCGGTCAGTCTTCTTCCAGGTTAGTGAAGTATGTCCCTACGCTGCCCCAATGGACCGGCAGAATGACTGCTTTACCATAAATAAAGCCTTTGCTAGTTAGTAAATACTCTGTCTCAGCCTAGGAGGTAGTAATAGATCCGAAAACATCTTACTCCAATAAAAGTATCAATTAGTATTGACTCTGTTTTTCCACCAGATCATAACCTCAGTGATAACTAATGGGGGATAACATGAGCAAATTATGTTTTCGCATGCTTTGCCTGTTGTCACCCTGTTACAGTACATGCGCAAAGGGGGCAACTTTGTCCAAATATGGCCACTGTCCCACAGGACTCAGGCTGTTTACTCACTGATGAGCTCAATATCAGCCTAAAAAGGCCTGGGGTTCGAAGGCTGCTTTCTGGAAGGGTCCTGTCCTGGCAATTCGGGCTGTGCTGCCTCTATTAGAGCAGGACCAAACCTGATTTGCTTAAGGCAGGTCTATGTCAAGTGAGTGGCGTGGCAGGCAAAAATTGACGGACAGGAATACGGTCACAGAGACCAGCAGTGGCTGATATTATTTCAAGCCTTCCTTCCATCACCTAGTTGTTTGTTGTTATGTCATCATCCCTTGCATAGTTTTCCATAGAAATGTTCCACGTTGAGGTGACGACATGGTCTGACAAAAGGCACTCCCCGTTAGCTCTGCACCTTTTATAGTACTTCTCAGAGTGGCTGCTCATTCTTAACATGGCCTCTCATCCACAAACTGCCAATCCGCATTCTCCACATGTGGATGCTATCACTCAGGTTACATAACAGGCTTCATCCTGTTGCTTTCCACATGGCTTCCAAGCTCCCAGACTGGCCAGATGATGTCCTCTTAGCAACAGAACTCAGAAGAGCTGTCCCATAGCTCACCATTCAAGCATTGCAGTCAAGCCTAAACTAAAGAACATGACTATTCAATAAATTGCCCTTTAAGAGGATCTAAAGTTAAGGAATGGAGCATTGATACAGTATATTGTATTGTATTGTATTGTAATTGCATTTGTATAGCGCTTACTACCCCTGACGAGGCGTCGAAGCGCTTTTTCGGCGAGTAGCACGCTACTCCGGGACCCATAGAGGATTAGTGTTGAATTAGTATAGTGAAACATGCAAGTAAATTTTAAGTGGTGGATATGTTAGTCAGTTATTTGGATTCAGAAGGATAGCGGAGGGATAGAAGAGGGAAAAAGGTTTGCATATATATAGCGCTTCTAACCCCTGATGGGGTGTTGAATTGCTTTTTTTTTTTTTTGGGCGAGTAGCACGCTACTCCGGAAACCCATAAAGGATTAGTGGTGAATTAGTATGGTGAAATATGAAAGTAATTTGAGTGGTGGATATTAGTCAGTTATTTGGAGTGAGAAGGATAGTGGAGGGATAGAAGGGAAAGAAAGGTTTGCATTCATATAGCGCCTGTTACCCCTGGTGGGTGTTGAAGCGCTTTGTTGGCGAGTAGCACGCTACTCTGGAACCCATAAAGGATTAGTGGTGAATTAGTATAGTGGAATATGGAATTAGTGAAGTGAACATGCTAGTCTGTTAATTTGATTGAAAAGGATAGTTGTGGGATAGAAGAGTGAAGGATTTCTTTTTGTAGGTCATAGCAGTAGGAGGAGGCTTTTTGATGAGTAAAAAGGGTTTTTGGAGGGGAAGAGTCAGAGGGAAGAGTTTAGAAAGGTTTGTCTTGGGCATTGGTACAGTAAGGAGGTGTCAGAAGATACAAGGAGGGGTAGAGTAGGAGAGAGTCAAGAAAGGGTTATTTTGGGGAACATAGTAGTGGTATGGCGTTTGCGATAAATGAGAGAGTGGGTGTAGAGGATATAGTGATAGATGTATAGGGTGAGATAGGGTAGTGAATTGAATATGCTTCCGCACTCCTCTACACGGGGCCTTTAGAATACCTGCGTAGTCTGTGGAGTACGTTGCTCAGGGGTTTTTCAAATGTGGGTGCTGCGGGGTTTGCAGATTAGCACAGAATGGAGTCAAGAACTTCACAGCAGTAAACGGGCAACAGTACCAAATCAAGTGTAATATCAACTGCAACACTAAATTTGTGATATACATTCTCGAGTGTGCCTGCAAACGCTGGTACATCGGGAGTACAATCAGACCACTGAAAGATCGCATTGGAGAGCACCTCAGAGCGTTACTACACCAAGACACGAGATACCCCATGGCCGTACATGCGGCCACCTGCCCCAACCAAGGAACCACAAAACGTTTCTCCTTCTTCGGATTTGATGTAGCAATGGTCAGCGCCAGAGGTGGCAACAGAGAACTGAGACTTAGGCGTCTGGAAGCAACATGGATCATGCGTCTACGGACAGTACAACACGGACTTAACACGGACAATGAGCTCCATTACTTCCTGGGTGAATGATCACCCACACATGGACTGCTTTTGATAACTTACAGCGTATTTATTTTACAGTAATTTCACTTTTCTGCTTGTTTTCTGGTTCTGATACGCCACTCATGGAGTGACTTATTTCCATCAATTCGCTCGTAGGCATGTTACTTTTTAACTTAACATATATCTTTAAATGGTTTTTTCTCCTAGACCCAGTGTGTCACCTAAGGTGGTTTTCTACCACCCGGCTCCGCTAACCAATGGTTGCATAACTGATGTGTTTTGCACGTAATGTTTGGTCCGTCATTCTATGCCTACTTTAGTCACACTGTCCACTGTCTTCTCTCCATGTATTCTGCGCTCTTTTACCCATTTTCAGTCAAGGGCACCCCCCTTAGGACATTCCCGGTGCCTTCATTCCTTCTATACTTGCTTCACATCTTCACTGTTTCACAGCCTTTTCTTTCCCTTTTCTTTTACCTTTTTTTCCTGCCCGATATTCTCATTTTGGCTATCAATTTCTTTTCCTTCATCTTAATTCCATTTTCATTAAATTTGTCCCTCCTACACTGCTTCAACTTTTTATTCAATCTGGTTACTACTTTATTCCTCTACATAGAGGTCATAGTTCCGCTTGACATGCACCCACGCATGCGTGTTTCGCAACCTACCAGTATACCGGTGCGCGGTCTAGTCTTTCTTTACAGCGCCGGTATATCTAGCGGATACAAACCTTTCCGCAGCCTTCCACATGCGGTTCAGGTTAAGGCTACAGGTTCCAGCGGCCTTCATTACTCTACACACAGGTAATTGGCGTCTTAGTTGGCCACTTTAAACGGACTAACCGGGCTCATTAGCCCCTCCGTTTTCTCCATTTCCCCTAATACATTTCCTTTTATCTTTCTTGCCTCTGCCGTGGCTCCCTGTAGGCGTACCCGCCTTCTCCACACGCCCATCTTCCTGGATGGTTGCCGACAGCCCTTTACAGGGTAAGTTCCTCCCCACGCCGCCCCCTCTCCTTCCACCTCATTGTGGTTGTTTGTTTTTTTGCAATTACTTACTACTCTCATGTTTCTTTTAGCGCTGTACCTTACTGCCTTACACGGCATCATTAGTGTTACGATTGCAGGCACAGTTTACTGGACGGCCCTCCCTTTTAACACACAGGTTAGTGCCCTCACTGGTCTCCTTTCCAATCGTTTTTGACATACGATGGGTCCTCAAGTTAGTTTTCCCTCTCTTCATTCCTCAGCAGGGCCCCCCTTTGACGTGCCACGTACCTTAGGTGGACTCGTGGCTCTGTACCTGCCCTAATTATTTCTGGAACAAACCTGGCTTACCTATATTCTTCAGTCCTCCCCTAACCCCGGGACGATTTTGATGATCACACCGCCTTTCGCAACCTTACTCTCTCGCATGGAACACTCCACTAAGGTACCTATCCCTTATGTTTCAATGGGGTTCTCTCTGTTGATCTCCTCCCCGATCCGTTCACTTTTGAAGGATCAATTTCCTTTCCTCAATTTGTTTTGATACTCTACTTCGGACCCCTGGTCCTATGCACCGCGAAGTTGTTTTGATTAGTCAAATTCTTATGATATTCGTTAAACCGCATGTTAATTGGATCTCTCATGTTTTGAGCATTATCGATTACCAAAGCTATCTTCTTTACGATTGTCTTTACATCTCAGTGTATGATTGAAAGTAATCCTTTTTGCTAGTGTATTCTGTTGCTTAACAACAGTTTCTATCACGTACAAACACTTGAAACCCACTTTGTCACTTATTTACCTGTGCCCTGCACATTTCAATTGTCACTTCATCTCCAACCATGTTTTCCCGCGAACTTTTTCATGTAGATTCCTTCATGAAAGCGGCACTTTCACAAGAGTCACTGGTTTCATTGTGCACCTTTTAAACTAATGTTTTTCAAGTTATTTTCAAAGTCTATTCCCCTTCCCAAACGTCCCCTTAAAATATCTTTATTATTTGTATAGCCCACCCTTTTTCTTTCCCTCATTTTAATTTTTGTATCCTTCCCAGCCCTGAAGAGTCACAGGCATTATACTTGTGACGAAACACGTGTCGGCTGGTTGCTTTGTTTCTATAATTTTGTTCTCTCTCAATAAATATTACTGAACTCTATCCAGACATCAACAACTGTGATTTATCTGAACAAGACTCTCATACTACTGGTTTTACCCCTAATACGTGTGCCCAGGATTGTGTTTACGTTGCTCAGTTAGTTGCACAGCTGCGTATTCATCCTGAACTATTTTATTGCCTATGGAATAGCAAAAGAATAAAACTGCTGAGAAATAAGGATGTTGAGAGAGTGATGCTGGTGACAAGTACTGGCTGTAAGTGTATGAATTACGTATCTGCTCTCTGCACGTGCATGCTCTGCAGATGATGGTGGGTAAACTCCTGGGGGTCCACATTCAGGTCCATGAATGCCCAAACTATTTTCGAATGGTGTTTCTCCCTAGATCATCTCTTGGCTTTGCTGAACTGGGCTCTGGATTGTGGTGATTTCCGCGTGTAACAGTGAACATCTGGCACTTCATATATTAAAACTTCATGAGAAATGTTCGGACCAGAACTCTTATAAACTTGATAATATTACCAGTACCTTGATTAATTATCAGTACCTTCATAACATCTCAACATCCTCCTGTTTCTCCATGCTGCATGACAAGCACTAAGGAGGTGAATTCGCATTTTATGGTAAACATGTATGTAGATAAATCAACCTGTCTGGTGCATCTGACCCTTTGCACTCCAAATTTACCATCTTGCCATTCCCCCTTATCTCCACTCCCTCCCATTGGGTGCAGATTGTCTCGGTAATCATGTATTTCAGGATTTCAGTATGTTTTGTGAATGAGCCTTGATTACTCTGTGGCAGCTGCCAAGCCTGATCGTGCATCTTCAGAACTTATGAAAGAATGTCCTATGACGGGTCTGTACAGCCACGTGTTCCCACAAAAATCCATCACTCGAATCCAGGTATCCAAAACACTATTTACAGCTTGTTGTTGAGATGGCAGAGTCGGGTTCTATCTATGCCCTCTTTTCTACAACACCTCGAGCCCCTCTCCTGGGACTTTAACGCACCAGAACCTTCTGACAGAGAGTTTGGAGAGTAGGTTACATATTGACCAGTTGCTTCCAGAGGTAATTATACACCCTTGTACCTGTGCGCTGGGAAGGAAACATGAACTTGGAGATGACAGGAAGTACCGGTGCATCCAATCAGGTGTGTTAATGTCTGCACCTACCTCCGCACCAGAAACCATGCCTACAGTTTGACTTAACCACCCACCCCACTTTCATGCACTCTGAATTCTTTGTGTCTATTCCATACCACCCTAAATTCTAATCATTCCTGACCAGGTCTGCCATGGCGCTGCGTGAGCAGTCTTCTTGAAGTATAGCTTCAAACTCTAACTCTCCTTTGAAATGCTGGTCTGGCTACTCCATTAATGCTTGCCTGGGCTGGGCTGGGCTGTGCTGGAGACCCATGTAGTGTGTCTTCAGTCACATCACCCTGTCCACAGTGCATCATCTTACTAAACCTTAGATTCCCTATTCTCCATGGCCTCTGATGATGTTGAGAGGTTGTTCCAGAAATAGGCACAAGCCTATAGAAGGAAGGGCTCTTCTTCTACAGCGACATAAACTCTGTTAAGTAGGCCTTTTATATGTACAGATTCATAGACCCGGACTTTTCTGTGATAGCCTGATGCATTCTGGGGGTTTTAGTCTTGTTTTGCTTCCATTGAACTAAATAGTCTAGCACGCCTAGAATCAAAGGTTGAGGACTGGAGTCGGGGCCCTTCATGACGTAGAGTGACGTAGTCACTGCTTCCAACTCGTGGTGCCATTCTGTTCTTTGAACACGGGTCTGGGTCGTACTAACATGCTCTACGAGGGGGTAAGCAGTCATGTAAGGCATGGCTCAGCAGACGTTACTCTGTGCATGAAGGTTTTGCACGTCAGGGCCTCACGCGGCCTTCATCTCACTGCAGGCACAAAATACGACTTTCAATTAGTTCCTTTTGGTTGGGTGGCTTTAATTACGCTGAAGGGAGACTGGGCGCCCTTTCTCTGTGGCGTAACTGTGCCCCCTCCTCGGCGAAGGCAGGGAGCGCTCCGCCCCCCCCCCCCCCCACTCGCTCCCTCCACGGCTGCAGAAGGTGAGGCGGAGGCAGGATATCAGCCCCATTAATCACAGCTCCTCCTCGCTGTCAGCGCCCTGGAAACCATAAGCTGTAACGCCTCATTATTGACCTTTTATCGGGCTATTAGCCGAAGAGATGCCATTGTTGGAGATGGGATACACACATGGGGGGCGGGGGGGGGGGGTTGTGAGGAACATGATTGCTTAGATTCCAGAGCCGCCACCGTCCTCGCATCGGAATGGATGGCATGTCTCGGGCCCTTTCATTTAAATTCGCTTTTATCAACCTTCATGAGCGGGGCGCCGGTTATTATGCTAGAGAATGATGAATCATTTACACCAGGCAATTTGTTTTGTTCCTATTTTTTCCTCCTTCTGTGTGTGTTTTATTTATTATTTTCCGCCTCTCTTTTCCGTTCGATCCCGAAAATGTAATTACGGCGCCCCGCGATTGCAGAATAATGTCCTTACCACGTGTAGAACACGGGCCTTCTCTGCCTTCTTTATGAAATTCAGGGGCGAGGAGGGTGGGCGGGGGGCAGTCGGCGTGCACTGCTCGTGTGAATAATTTGAATAAACCCCAGATGTACACATCAGCTATTCCATCGGCTGTTCCATTTGTATCCAGCTCGGCTAGACAATCGGATACGTGGATTGGCGCTGATTCTGTTTTGTGTAGCGGGGTAAATTTGGTCCCTTCGCCCTTCTAGGCACACTGCGCACAATCAGAAATAGACAATAGCTGTGTGCAATATATCTCCATGTTCAGCACTTCCCGGATCAGTTCACTTGGTCATTTTGTCAGATTTCCTTTTTACCCACCTTCCCGAGGGATTCCTCCAGGATTCCAGGAAGTTTGCTCTTTAATTAATAGGGCACCCAAATAATAAAAATATGTAGAAGAACAAACTGGACTATAAATGAGATGTACAGTTTGGCATTTTGTTAATGGGAGCATATGTAAATGATGCAGGGGGTGGATGACTGACATTACGAATATAGTCTTAGAAATTGTGGCAGCAAGAATGTATTGCACAGTTTCTGAGCTCCAGTTAGGTAGTGCTTAGAAGCCTCTCAATAGCGTGACAAGGGTGTCATGGTGCAAGCAAGGAAAATGCCCCCCCCCCACGTGACTGCTGTTGGGGTTGTAAAATACAGCATTTATCAGGTTTCAATGAGCCCTGGTGCCACTGTACCTGTTGCACCAATGGTAGTTACGCCCCTGAAGACTGTATGATTACATCACATGCTGTACATGTTTGTATGCACGTTTTTATTGACCCACAACATTGCTTGTACAACTTTCCCCACATGGTGCTTTGAACCAACGATGATCATCGCTGAGAAAACATAGAAGCCGATTTACTTTCATTTTTCAAGGTTTAACTGTACCGCAACTTTAATAGTCACAAAACATACATGTGAGTAAATTGAAGGCTGTTCTAGCTACACGTGCATACATTTTACAGGGAGCGTTGTGGTTGGGGAAATGTATGAGAGTCACACAAATATGCATTTGGTAGCTTGCACACAGACACAAGCTCCTATCACGGAGGGGAAGTGTCATGTTGGAAAAGTTGGATTCACTCCTGCACATGAAAAGTGTACCGTAGTGAATGAAGTAAGTGATCGTGTTAGAAAATCCACTGAGCTCCTCCAATGGCACATAAATAGACTGTAAACTGCTCCGGAAATGCCACTCTTACAGACTCTTTTCTCTTTTTCTACTCGAAGGTCCTTGTGTGTCTTTTATTCTAATGTTCACCCCTTCTTCTGTGCTCTTTTTTTCGTGATGTTTGATGCCCAAAATATAGGGTTTGCAGCTCCTTCGTGCTTTGAAGAGCACAGGGTTGCTGATGTTGTCATGATGTTGGCATGTGGATGCCAGTGCCCATGCATCAGCATGCTCTGTACCCTAATGCATGGCATCAGTGTACTGGCTTTTCTCTTGGAATCAGCACACGCATGCATGTTGGGTGTCCTCACTCTCAAACCCACCATGCCCTCACAAAGTCTCTGCCTCTCCCCAGGTTAAAACCCATAGTGGTGGCGGGGGAGGGGACATTTTAATATAAATATATTTATATGATTATGCAAGACTTCCACCTCTTCAGCACAGAATCACGAGCCACTCCAGTTGCAGTAAGAAAATATTCATTTAATAAGGCAGCAAAATATATATATATATATTGTTTACTAAACATCTATGCTACCTGGGTTCCTGTATGTATGACTGATTGTTATTGATTTAGGACATAACACTGGATGATGTTCGAAAGCTGGCTATTAACAAAGAAAACTATAATTCCTAGCCTGAAGCAAATGCAGTGACATAAGTGTGATAAGCCACAACTGGCGGGTTCTCACTCAGTGACCAGGTGATGTGGTTAAGAGCAGGGTCGGACTGACCTATAGGTCAATCAGGCAGTGCCCGGAGGGGCTGGTCTCACAGATCAGTGTGTGGGCTGTTTTTTTTAGCAGTTTGTGGTCCTGTTTTATGGCCAGGTGGGATGGCTTTCACTGTAGATTTCTCTGGTATTAAAATAAACATTACCTGCAGCAAACACAAAAGTATGCAGTCTCCCACACCTTGCAAAATACTCGTACTGAATGTCTTTATCAATTCAAAACTGGCCTGATTTGTGAATGCGACCACTTTTGTAGCTATCTTTTTTTCTAATGGGGGTCACTTTCTTTTGGGTGCCCATGCTTATTTTATGTCCCAGTCCGACCTTGTTTAAGAGGCGTTCCTTAGTGTACCATCCATGATATGATGACAATTCTCTCCTTACAGAACTGCCAGAGTTTTCATGGGCTAGTCGGAGCTTTCTTGCCCAGTCTCCCATTCTGTTGGGCAAACTCTGCATAACATTGTTTTTTTTGTTGTTTTGTTTATTTTTTGTATTGGGGACAAACCGGGCGAATTGAGCATTAAAGTTGGAGAGCGGCGTCTTCTTGTGAGTTTCAAAGTGTTAATGTTCTTGGACAGTCATAAAAACAATAATTCTGTTAATCACCCCCCCCCCCTCCATTGTTTTTCTGTTCTAGCATGTCAGTGCAATGGGCACAGCACTTGTGTCAATGGCAACGTCTGCGAACAGTGCAAAAACCTTACTACAGGGAAGCAGTGTGAGGCCTGTCTAATGGGATATCATGGGAACCCAACCAATGGAGGAGAGTGCGAGGGTAAGTGGCAGAAGAGTTTATTTCTCATCCCTATTGTGCAGTCAAGGAGGACAGTATCTCCTCAGAGACGTCTGGATTGTCGGAATTTCAAAATGGCAAACTGAAATAAATGTCATATTGTTTGAAATCTAAACTATGGACATGAATCTCCTAGTTGCGCTGTCTCATCCATGATGGTTTTGCCTCGTTCATTGTTAGTTGGTAAGGTTTTTTTTAAGCATTTTCTAACTTTGGTTGTCAGTTGTCTAACAGTGATACCTCAAAGTACTGCTGCATCATTAACATTTCCAAAGCATGGACTGAAAGGTGTTAATATCTGCTAACTAGTTTCTATTGTTTGGTCAGGCTTGCAATGTCCAAGAGTGATGCTTGAATTGGATTGGCGATTTGTATGAAGGTCTACTACAACAGGGAAGATGTTTCCTGGAGTGACTGCACAATGCATCACAAGCAATACTTAACTAAAGTCAGTAGAACCTGTAAACAACCATGGTAGACAGCCTCTTAGCCATTGATAATCATTCCATAGTTCTAAGCTCTGTGGAGGTCACCAATTTTTTTCACACACTCCACCAACATTACTACTATCCCTCGCTCTCAGCCAGTCCCTTCAGACTCGACTTTCACTCCCATGTAAAACTGGCTCCCTCCACAGCTTCCGCTGCCTATTTCCACCTCCTCAACGTATTTTTCCATGCAAAGTCCCCTCAACCTGACCAGGTCACACTTAAATTCCTCTATTGCATTCTGGTGTCTCACCTTTAAAAATGGAGCCCTGTTTATTGTTCTTGTCACTTACTTCAGTGCATTCCATGACCTGTCATCCCCTTAGCTTTTAAACTGTATCAATAGCTACACTTGCTCATGCACACTATGCTGTGCAACCTAGCACCAACATAGCAGTACACAGTTCTTTTTGCAGAACATTCCAGTTATAAGCCTACATCTCTTTGCATTCCTTTATTGGAACTCGCCATGAGCTAAGAGTACCGTCCCTGCTCTGTGCAAACTTTCAAGAAGCCCCCACAAATATCTCCTTTTGTTTAAATAACACTTTTTACTTGCCTAAGAACCAAAACAGAACATAGTAGTTATCGTTATGAAGCTTATCCTTATGCTCATGAAAACATACCATCATATCAAATACATGGTCATGTTGCAGGGATTCTGTTTGGAAAAAGAACTATGCTTGAGATCACAGAATGTCAGTGTGTAGGGGCTGAGTCACCGTACCACGTCAGTACCTATGGGCCCAAATCTTGACTAGCTCATGGTGCCTTACCTGCCCTTCAAACCTTCCCAGAGTAACAGGTAAGGTGCCACCCCAGAACACAACACTCTAGTTACCTTTGGGAACCGTGGTAACAGATCATCATCTTTCGTTCTCTCACTCATGCGTGTCCACAATAAACAAAAAGGAGACGCAAGGAAATTTACAATATTTTTTGAAACTATCGTGCTCTATCATGAAGCAACTGTTCAGCAATTAGAAAACATAGACAACTGAGTAGTGTAATTAGCATTATTAATAAACTGTATACAATGAAAAGCCCTATCATGGGGAACGATTTATCTGCCTAAGTCTAGCGTCACGATGTGAGCACAATGAAATATCAGTGATCTCTGGAATTTGTACCGGGCCCCATACCTGGCATTTTCCGTTGGCTGGTCTGCATCTCAGATTTCGCAGAGCTGGCGCACTTGCCCTGGGACCTTTCCTCTGCTAGGCATCATCCTCTCTGCTTTTAAAATGGGAAGTCTCTGCTTATATGATAAGAAGTGCCATGTTAAAAAACAGCAGCTGGGTCTCTCAGTTATGTCTATATGTTAGAATGTGTTCGTGACCGACCACAGAGTAAAACAGGGCACAGTGTTGTTCGACCTTGTACGAAATGTCCAGACCAAGTCCCAGGAAGAAGTACTGATTAACAAAAACATGTGCAGTGTATTTTTAAAATAATATTGTGGCACAAAAACAAATGTGTTACTATTTCAAGTCAAGTCAAACAAACTTTATTCTGCCAAACTTTGACCATAAAAGCACATATACACAATCCATGAATAAAAAGACTAAAAACCATGCAATTCATCATAAAAATCAAGTCTAAAAATTCATATGAAATAATCTTACATTGGTCTTCAGGGCCCTAATTATATGATTAGCCTAGACAAGGTTAAACTACTACAATTTCATAAGCCTTGTTAAAGTGCATTTCTGTACGGTATTATCACATGCCCGCTAAAAACATAATTGTTCTACTACCCATTTGTTACATGATCAAATGTTTTCCTACGCCGTAAGGCCCCTGCTAAAAAGCTTGCCACCCCAAAACATATCAGAGGTGAAGACAGCATTTGCAAGTATATCAGAGCAGGCCTCACTTGTGCAAAATTGCAATGTTTTAAAAATGGTAAAATATATCTACTCCGAAGATCATTATAAAATCCACAAAAAATCATAAAATGTAAAAGATTTTGACACGAAAAATCATCACAGGTGCAAGGCGTTAAGGTCCCTGGCTTAGAAAAGCCATTTGGAAACGTAAGACACCAGTGAATACAATTAAACCTAAATCTAATTAAAAGAAAACCATGGTGTACATTTTTAATATAAGACCAAAAAGGTTGTTCTAGGGGCCCGGATTTCAATAATATATATTGTCTTATCGTCGGTTTTTTAAGTTCATTGTTTTCCCTTTCCAACATCCTCCTGACTAAAAATTTATTTTTAATTGCTTTCAACTCGCCAGGATACATCTGTCTTGGATGTGTAAAGAGATCAGGACACCCTATATTCGCTAATTGCTGGGAAATGTAACCTAGCCAAGGTACCTCAGCAAACCTATCCAGCCTCATGCAATCTTTTAAAACAAGTTGATTCATGGTAGGTGTGGGGCTAGACCATGCTTTTAACCACCATATTAAGGGGGCCACTGCTATCTGATCGGAGATGTAATCCTGCCCTAATTCTTCATGCACCATAAAAGATGGTGTACTGGGGGGAACAGCTGAAAGCTTCCGCAAATATTTATTTTCAGCCACTTGCAGATCACCGGTCTCCTTATAGCCCCATACTTCGCTGCCATATGTGGCCATTGGCAAACATTTCTCATTATAGATCTTCAGAAGTGGACGCAAAGGTTTACTCCCCAATCTCCTGGCAAAGTCCAAGGTTGCTCCTGCTGCTCTAGACAGGGTGTTTTTCTTAAGTGTTCATTGCGCCGCCCACCACCCATTTTCGCCAAACAAAATGCCCAAATACGGAAATGTAGCAACTTTTGTAAGTTCCCCACCTTTACATATAAGCGTGCACTTTTCACGTTTTGAATTACCTATGGACATTATGCGAGATTTAGAGAAATTTATCAAGAGGTCAAGTGAGACCATAAAATCAATAAAGGAGTTTACAAGTCGTTTCAACCCTATCGGTGTCCTTGCTAGTAAAACAGCATCATCTGCATATAAAAGAGCAGGTATAGGTTTAGAACCTGCTCTAGGGATGTCGTTACTAGCAGTTTCCAAGACGATCCCTAAATTATTGATATATAGTGTAAACAAGACCAGGGCCAAAATACACCCCTGTCCCACCCCTCTCTTCACACCCTAGGACTTTGTGAGGGAGCCATTTTAATTGAATCTGGCAGAGGCAGTCAAATTTAGGTGATACCAGAGTAAAAAAGCCACCAAATCAGCATCCATTCCAATATCTATTAGTAAGGGCCATAGTTTTGACCTGTTCACCGATCGAAGGCAAACGTTAAATCCATGAATGCCATATACATACGACCCTTTTTAGCAAGTGTATATTTGCCGGTCAGCATGAGCAAATTTATGCATTGGTCCACAGTCCCCATGCCTTTTCTAAAAACATATTGCAGGTCCGAAATTACATTGGTAGCATCTAACCATATTTTTAACCGATCCAAAATCACCTTCCCTATAATTTTAGCGCATGAATCTAACAATGATATCGGGCGGTAGCATGCGGGATCGTCCCTAGCACCCTTTTTAAAAATGGGTAAAATAACCGCTGAGGACCATGATGGCGGAAAACCGCCTACTGTCGCTGCATTAAAGACCTTAGTTAAAATCTTTGCCCATGTCCCTGGATCTGCCTTATAAAGCTGCGCAGGGACCCCATCAGGCCCTGGGGCTTTTTGACCAGCGGTGGCCATGATTGCTTTCTGAACCTCAGCTATCCCAAAACTTAACGGTCGCGTCTCTATGCTGGGTTCCCAAGGAATAACATGTTTCTCTTGGTTCACTCCTTTGTAAATCTGTTCAAAGTGGCTAACCCATCTGTCGGTGGGGATGACACAATCTATACTCGCCGTATGCTGATCTGTGAAGAAAGGACTATTTACTACTTTCCAAAATTTTGTACTATTAATCAGAACGCTAACCTGATTTAAATCCAGCCATGCCTATTCCCATATCTTGTCCTTGCTTTGCGTTATAGCTGATTTATAAGCTTTCCTACATACCTTAATCATTTCTATGTTATTAGGCTTTTGTTTCAGGGCAAGCATAAGAGCCTTATGGGTTTTAGAGCAGTCTGTATCAAACCATTTTTCCCCTTTAGAGTCCCCTGTCCTTCCCCCTCCCGTTAAATTACCTGCAATTCGCTTTGCAAGATTACCAAAGGCCTCTATAACCACACCAGCATATGTAAAGTCATCACAACACAGTTTAATATCTTCTTTTCCCTACATATATAACTTGGCTAAAAAGGCCTCTGGATTATCTTCCCCCGCCTAATTTTGCGAGCCTGGTCTATTGGTCTAAAGTCCCTATTTGCTAGACTCTTTCTCTCAACTCCATGGAAGACCAACTACTCTTCTGAACCCCATGGAAGACCAACTCCCCTGGTGTTACTATTTAACGTGTGCAAAGCAGCCTATAACATGTGCAGTTAGGCTAACATAGGGGAGAACTACAGTGGGCACTAAAGGGAATTCACTACAATCACAACATTATTTCCTGTCTAGACCCCTGCAGTGGGGAATACTTCATCAAAATACCCCATATTTGTATATGTTTTTGGGAACAGCCGCTTGATTTATAAACATATTTCCCAGCCCTCGAACACCAGGCCATAATGTGGATCGACTCCTACACAGGAGAAGCTTTTTCCGAGCACCAATGACGGGCTATGTCATGTTTAGCAACTAGAAATCCCATTACTACCGGGACTCTTGTGGCACGCTGGCTGCCGCATTCGTCCATCAATCCTAAGGGTGCAATCCTTGGATCAGCTGTGACCACTCTGCCCACTACCTCCGTGAGCATCGCGTGAATACGGGTCCAATATCGCTGTATAATTGGACATACCCACACCTTGTGGTAAAAGGTGCCCAACTTGGCTCTACGCCAACGACAGATAGGGTCAAGGCCCCTATTCATTTCACTTGGTGTGGGCGGGCTGTAGAATAATCGGTGTGGGTATTTCAACTCGATGAGATGCTGTCTTGTAGAGATCGCAAATATCCAAGGGGCCATTTTTACATCAACCCAGTCTGCATCATCCAGAGGGCCAACATCTTGTGCTCATCTGTCTCTCAATTTTGCCAGGGGGTCGAGGGTGGCAGCCACCAATGTACGTTAAAGTCTAGAAATCCAGAAGGCCAACTTAATGCTTCCCAGACCTCAGATGTGTACATCAATGTTATTTATGCCTATAATAATTCTGCCATCTACCGTTCCATCAGCCCATACTTCACTCCGCCTTGGTTTTTTATAAATACTGACTATCCAATTCTTCTGTAGCATATTTGCTAAATACTGTACACAAATTCTGTTTGAGATGTGTCTTTCTGATCAAATAGGCACAAATAAACCCAATGAACTGGCATAGGTTACAAATATGAAATGCCTTTGACCAGAGTACGGAAACAAAAAGCGATATCCAGAGTCCAATTCTCAAAAAGAATAAGAACCTTCCAAATAAAAACCCAGAAATTAAAGAGTAAACAACTTGAATCCGTAGAAAAATGACTATCCCATTGATTAACCTGTACTCCAAAGAATATGAATGTGGGACTTGAGCGTGGCCTATGATAGGCCTGTTGGTCAAAAATCAGAACAACTATTCTGACTATTCATTGAATAATAAACAGGCAGAATCCCATAAGTCACTAATCCCAAGACAGTACCTAATGTGAGTAGATGGACCTTGTGCTCCCAATGAAGAATCCTTTTTTCTGACTGGGGGTAGGGGCTCTTTTCCTCACAGAAATGGCATGTTATAGTACAATGAAGAAGCCCTCTAATCAGTTTTAAGTTCTCTCTTCTGTTTGTGTCCTGCCCAGGCAGGGTTGTGAAAATAATTTTTAGCCAACAAACTCTTTCTTTGTGGGTCTCTCCAGCACCAAAGGTGATGGAAGCAGTAAGCTTCCCCCAGCGGGCTCCGCGTAGAACCATGACTTTCACTGCTGCATACTCAACTAATAAAGTACCAGATAAAAGGGAACCTACCAACAGCCAGTCGACATGGACTCTAGTAGGCCCTCTGTTCAGCAGACCACGCCCTGGTCCCTCTTGTCCAGAGGAAAGACAGGTACAACTCCACATGAAATCCACAAAGACAGATGCGCCCTAACCTCCAGACTCTTGATTCAATCCTACCTTGAGAATCACCTTGGTTAACAACTCTAAGGCAGAGTTTGGGGTGTTATTGAAGGAACCCTTCCAGATGTTAACAGTCTTTTCTGGCTCAGAATTCAACATCAAACAGGGCAGTAACCATGGACATAATATAATGTTTCTAGTGCTGCATTCGCAGGTGTATTTATGCTAAAGGGCAACGAAACGTGGGATAAAGTGCTGGGAAGGCGAGCCTAGAAACTGAGTTTGTCCAGGTTGCCTACTGATAAGGCATTTTGCCTTCTTAAGGACAAAGAGCTTCGCCTTCGCCAGGTGTCTCTGATGTTATTACTGGCAACACCTGGAAACACAGGCACTTCCATTAGATTAGACATCCAAGGAAAATCCTAAAACAAAATATGCAACCCCTACTTTTCTGTAGTTGTCTGTTCCCGAAGAAGTACATTAAACATAGTTGATTCACCATTCATATCCATGCCAATGAAGGATCCCAAGGGACCAAAAAGAGTCTGAGTCAAGTAAAGATTAAAACAAGGAAATGGGTGTGATGGAGGCTTTACCGGCTCCTCACAAACTCCCACATTCCTCCTTTTTGTGGACCACAAAAATTCCTTTGGCTGAGGACAGCTTAGCGGCCATCGTTGTATCACAACTAGAAACTCAACAGTAAATACCAGAATTGAAGTTAGAGCTTCACCTAAAGAAAAATACATTTTCAAAATAGGTACATAATAGAAATTTTAAAGACCACTACTAATGTATGAAGGTTTATGAATGCCACATTACAATACTAGTTAGCAAATTATGTAAGAATCGCATATAGAAATGTATAGTTCTGATGTTGAAAGTTGTGTGCAGTTAATTATTAAACTGTTTGCGCATTCTAAGGGAGGCAGTGATTTATCGAGAGTGAAAGATGTGTGTGGCACTGGAACAGCACCAGTACTAAGGAAAATATTGTCAAAAACAGAGTATAGTCAGTGGCTGATGCCTAGTAATGGGCCCCCAGCAGAATGTGAAGAGGGGCCCCTTCCTCTCGCATAACTAACAGGTATTCATTGGCCTTGGGATGAATAGATGCCTCCTGAAGGGTTTGGGGGAGATTGGGGGGGGGGGCTGACAGGTTGGTCGGGCCCTGAAAGGTTGCTGCAGGGGCTTGCCTTACACCCTAGTCAATTCACTATTCTGTGATCATTGACTAGCACATGTCCTTGTAAACACATAATGCTGTTTGTGGTGAAGCGGTGACTTTATACGCCAAAACGTTTCCGATAGGCCTCGCTATTAACCTAAATCTATGCCTTACAAATTGCTTTTTTGTTGAAACTATCTTAGCCGTACTATGAGTATGAACGTATATAATCTAATATTATTTCAGAGTAAGACCATTTCAAATTCCTGGCTGCGATCAAGATTAAAAGGAGTACCTCATTTCCCTCCTCCTATAGCCATACGTCAAGAAAGCTAAATTGGATTTGAAGATAATTATTGGGACATGTGTCTAGCTAAGAATTGAGATTATAACAACAGTATTTTCAATGGCCTTCATTAAAAATACAAGGGTTTTGAGCAAGCATAGGGTCATTTTTTTTTTTACGATAGCTTATAATCGATAGAGTTATAAAAGGAATTAGAGTAAGGAATTTCAGGAAGTGTTCCTCAAGCATACTCAAGTTAAAGATAGCAGAAATAGCTTAATTTCATGAAAATATGCCTTATAGGAGATTAAAGTACGCTCATCTTGTTTTATAGGAAAGGAATGAATGTTTATATCCGCATCACGAATTTGAAACATCACATGCATGCAACAGTTTCTGTTTAGTGATTCTCATGATCTTTCCCATTCTTCCACAATATGTTATTTGCCAACTCTGTTTCTGCCAAATTAGGTTATTTCAGTGTGTGTCAATGTAAGATTATGAAAGCTACTAGATGTTCCCTTCAAGTGATTTACAATTTTGGCAACGTAGAAGAGTCCGCAAAATGGAGTTAACCTAGACAATAAATGCTGTAAAACTATTTGAAGAGGAAACTTTAAAACTTTTGCTTACACTTCCTACTTTAACGTATTTTGAAAGTAATGTGTGTACGATTTTACGATTTCTTGTTTTCTTTTCTCATGCCAGAAACAGACACAAAATCATAAATGTCCAATGTTTAGAAATACAGATATCATAACTAAACAACTTTTAAGTACTCATGCAAAGTGTCTGTCTAATGTGTATCTGGACAGTGGACCTTGACACTAGTGTTTCTTTACTTCTTTGTATCAGCCAGTGTGGCCATTTTTCACACGTGCTTCAGAACGGAATGGGTGATATATGTCAAAGTTCTCTTTAATGAGAAGGAGAATCATCTGCAATGATCATTTGGCAATTTACAAAGCAGCTTATGTATCTCAAAGTAGTCTGCGGGCAATATCAAGACTATTGGTGCAATTGTTTTTCAGTGTGCTTTGTTTGCAGTAACCTTGCAACACGATAGAACCATATGATTGGGAAGTGCTTTGCCATCAGCGATGAAGCAAGGTGGAAATTTGATATATTTCTCTCAGGACTTCTTTGAGTCCCCTGAGGCATTTGATGGTGACCAATAAACATGAAAAATATAAGTTTATATTATCTCAGTTGAGGAAAACAACTTCTCAACAGCTGCAGCTCTCTGAACATAAACATATGCTCTTCATCCTCATTCAATGCCATCCCCTCTCTTAGAACCTGTGCTGAGCAGAAGAACTAGCTCCTTAGTTTATATTTTTTATTATTTTATCATAAAAGTTTCCAAAATAAGAGCATAAAAATCCATGCCAAACCGAGAGTTACAAGTTCCATCTTATTATCTGCACTCCTAATCACTTGAGTAAACATCTGCATTACATGATCATTACCACATCATCTGCCCAATTTCTTAATAAATGGAGACTGGAAAATGTACTGATAAGCATGTTTACAATAAATTGAAAGGTGCGTAGGAGGGTGGACTGAGCTAATCTGGAGATCATCCAGCCATTTTACAGAATTGCAATTTCTTTCAATCAAAGGTGGTCTCAGACTCTCCCTTAGCATATTGTAGGAGAGACGTTTTAGAGGGTCCTGCATTTTAACAGGCATCAATTCCTAGCGGGTATGCAATTTTTCTGTTACTGTATGTGATATCCCTCAGCCATTCTTTCATTTTGGGGAAGGGCCCAATGAATCGCCACCCTCCACTTCACAAGCGATAGCGCCAAGGATGTGTGTGTCCTCACTCAAGGACTTTCACATAACCCAGTAAAGTTATAAGTGGAGTTGCTGGAAATTCAAATCATTTAAGTGAGGATCTATGTTACCTTATCTCTATGGCTGGCAACTGCTAGACCTGACTTGGCAGTTCGGGGTGGACTGTTCCCATGGGGCACAGGGTCAAGAATGATTTGCATATGGCTGGGTCTGGACCGGGGTGGCTAAGTGAGCTAAAGAATGATGATGGATTCAACCCAGATTGGTGACTGGGGGTGAGTGTCTGAAAAGTTTCAGCACTCTGTCCATCATCTCCTTGTGTTTGCTTTGCAAGTGGCACATTTAATGGAGGAACCCAACCTGCTGAACCCCGCATCCAGCGCAGCACGAGTTCTCTCACAGGCCCAATCTGTGCAGTGATTTCGAGGTGTAATATATGCTGTGTAGGAAAGTTAAATTAATCAGTCTGAGTTTTTAGTTAGGGGACAGGACCCCAGTCAGGGAGCACTAAAGCTTTTTATTGTTAATCAGTCAAAGGCGCTTCCAAGTCAGTTAGCTCTTTAACCTTAGCTTGAGGAACGCCTATTGGTGCTTCCCTCTGCATACCCATGTGCCGCTGGGATACCAGTTTCCTGGAGAAGGGAGAGGCTATCAATGTTGATAACATAGCAAATGTTGATCAGGGAGCAGGAAATATGAAATTATAACCCTACCTGTTTGATGGCGTTAGAAGTATAAAGAAAGGGTCTAATGGTGTGTAATCTGACCTACATCGCACATTCTGCAGCAGAAGAAAGTTATCACCCAGTATACATCCCTTAACGTTAGTAAATTGAGGTGTTGCATTTGCTTCTACACATTGGGTACACCAGTGAGCGGTAACCTCAGATTGTGTGCCAGTGGTATTTCTGGTGCATGGAACTGATGAAGGTGTGCTCTACGTCTAAGCCTGTCTCAAGCCCAGACAGTGCATCTGACAGTGTTCATTTCATTCATAGAGCCCCTGGCTGGTGAGCAGATAACTGTATTGAGAGGGTCTGGATCAGCTGTTTTAGCCTCAGTAGCAGTGTGCAGCTTAAAAGGCATGTACCAGTAGTGTACCTATCTGACCTAGGTGCATAATATTATTAATCCTGGATGGCAAGACCTCCCTGTTTGAATGGAACGGTAGGTAGCCCCCTGTTTTGAAGCAGTTGCTTGCCCTTCCCCCATATCAGCTTTTCCATACTGGATCTAAGTTTATCAAAAAAGAGTCCAGTCAGGGAAAGAGGGATATTAGTGCAAAGGTACAGCAATGTAGGGAGAACAACCATCTTCCAGCTAGCAACTGGGATAGCCTGATCCAGCCTGACACTTGATTTTATGGCCTCATTGCTTAATATGTAACAGAATAAGTGCCGCTGCCCAAAGCTCTGCTCATAAACCCATGGCTGGTGCTTTGAAACGTGGTGCACCGAATACCAAGGCTGCATAGTCTTGAAGAGACATCATGACTCTACCGTCCACTGTCAGACAATCTCTGCCCCTTTAACTTGTACAGGTTCCTGCTTTTTTCCTCCGTGATAATTTTCCTGTTTTTCTCTTCCTACTTCTTTCTCTTTTGTGTGTTTTTCCATCTCCCCCCAGCAACCACCAGCTAAAATTAAGCACTTTCTAGCCTAGCAATAGCTGTGCCATAGTTTGAACATATGGCAGTTTCAATATCCCTAATCATCCTGATACCAAGGTATTTTACTGATAAAGCCATCTATTCCAGAGGGTAATCAAGGAAGCTCTCAACCGTAGTTCTGATAAGCCGAAATATAATCAACTTGGACCAGTTTATAGACATGCCTGAAACATATTAAAATCAGACAAATTCCCTGATCAGCTGTGATAAGTTTATTGTAGGGTCTTTAACAGAGAGGAGACATCATTAGCATAGAGCGAGACAATTGGGCGCCTGGCGGTAAAACTGAGGCCTCTCTGAGTGGTGCTGTCTGTGTCTAGCAGCTATAAGCTCCATAGCGGTCCCAAAGAGAATAAGGGAGAGAGAGGACAGGTCTGTCTAGTCCATCTGGATATGATAAATGGGTCCGATAATAGGCTGTTCTGCCAAATGCGTGTTCTTAGTTTATTATATACCAATTTAATCCAGCATTTCAAGTTGCCACTGTACCCAATCCTTTCTAAAATCGGAAATAAATATTTCCATTATAAAGAATCAAATACCTTACTGGCTTCTTATTCCACAGATCTAGTGATGTAAAAAGACAAAGATAGTTTGAAGATTGTGGGAAGTGGATTGTCCAGCCTGATTGATCTGGCCTGAACACAGCTGGGAGCAAAGGGCAAATTCTATTATCATGGAGTTTGGCCAGTGTTTTAATGCCTATTTTGATCATAGGTAATGGGTAGTAGGAGTCATATTAATCAGCAGGTTGTCTTGATTCAGTATTGTGACAATCAGAACCTCACAAAGTAAGCGTGTCAGACTTTTTGAACTCTTTGTACAGAGCCAGCAGGTGGGGCACCAGTCATTGGGCGTATTTCTTATATAACTGGTCCGGTAGACCATCTGCTCCTGAAGCTTGCTCACTGGGCTTTGCCGGGATAATCTGAATGATCACCTTTGTGTAGATCGGCACATCCAGACATTGATTATGGTCATTCATGAACTAGACAAGTTTAATCTTACCCAGAAATTAGTTGATATCGTCTGAGGCAGGAACCATTTTAGATTGATATAAATTGTGACAAAAACTGTAAATTTCTGTAGGATTTCATTTGCCCTCTTATATAACTCAGTCGTTTCCTTGGATGATCTCTATGGTGTCTGAGCTGGCCTAAAGACGTTTAAGGAGATTTGGGAGCATACGCCCAGGCTTGTCCCTTTCCCCATGTAGTCTGGCCTTGACCTCCTTTCCGAGATACTTTAGTTCCTTTTCTTCCTCCGCATTGTACTCTTCCCACTTAGCATTGATTGCAGGTATATCCCTGTTATCGCATGAGGCACTATATCTTTGTTCTAGCCTGTAAAGTTCCCTTTCCAGATTGTTTAGCCGGTCTCTAATAGCCTCTACAATCCTAGATTGTTTGGAAATGCCCCCCGGATTACTACATTGAACGGCTCCTGAGCATGACAGAGCTATTTATTGAATCTTCATTGAAAGCAAAATAGTCTGTTATAGCTGTGTGGCTATCAGGCTTAAATACCATAACTTGCAGGGTGATAGGCAGGGGTTTCCAGGTGAATGCTTTATGTTGTGTCTCCGGGATAGATAGCTCCAGGGAAACAGGGGTATGACCAGACAATGTTTTAGTATTGTTTTCGATGTGGGATGTGCAGGCTCCAATATCTTTCATGACCAACCAATAGTCAATCCTAGACCAGGAATTGTATGCAGCGGTAATACATGCGCCTTCTAGATGTGCATGATGTCTAAAGTGTCAGATACCAATCATGTCATAATCAGCCATTACTTGTCGCTGTGCGGCTGCCATGGGGAGAGAACGCTGTGGTGTCCCCAGCCTGTATAATTGTGGATCCTTAACCACATTGAAGTCACCTCCCCAGATAATAGCTTGTGGGCTAAGTTTCATCCATATCTGGTGGAATAAATCTGGGCTATGAATGTTTGGCACACTATTGTGATATATTTGCCCACTAAGGTGCCCTCAAGAAGTATATACCTTCCTTCTACTTCACGTGTGATAATGTTGAGAGTCATGGAGCACACCCTTTTGAATCACTATTGTGACTCCACGCCCATGTGAGTAATATGACGCCTCAATGACTGTCTACCCATCTCAGTCTAAGCCTGGATATGCTATGACCAGTGAGGTGTGTCTCTTGTAGCAAACCAATGTTGTTGCTTGTTGTATTCAGGTACACGAGTACCTGGTGGGCCATGTTTGGGTCGTTCATGCAGCACACATTCATATTAATATTCTAATGGTGCGCATGGTGAGTTAAAAGGAATAAAGAAAGAAAGAAGCATTGCATTGGGGCAGTAGTGGGCAGTTGCCTGAGCATTAATCTTGTCTAACTACATGAATTCAATTATATTGTCAAGTAAGAAGAGGTTATGTTACTAGTATCTCATTGGACTCAAACTCTCGGAACATTCACCCACGCCCCCCACTCTGATGAAGGGGGCACATCAGAGAAGATAAGCAAACCATTTCCCTCCCTAATAAACATATGCAGAACATACCTAGAACATAGCCCTGGACACAAGGTGCGAAGGAAAATGTGCTAATATTTATCAATCTAACAGCATATGTCAGTAGCCAACATGCAAGAAAAAACAATAAGGAAAGGAATTCCACACAAATATGTCATGCCCCATTAAACCAATTCAGGAGACTCCAATTGCATTTGAAGTGTCTATTGGATTAAATGGACAATACAAAAATTTCAAGTCACAGTTAGCTCATTTTACAGAATAACTGTCAACTTTAGAATCCCCACACCTTGGACATCCACAGGACTCCAGCGGCATGAGATAGGTAAGATTCCTTGGCAAGAGTGAGTTATAACACACCTTCCAGCTTTACAATGAACTGAAACTAAATTGCATAACAAGGAGAACTGACATCCAGAATAAGGAAGAAAACAAGGAAGAAAGAAAAACCAAGCTAATTAATATACATAAAATCATATAAATACTTTTAAAAATTATATAATAAACAATTGCAGAACAAGTGCAAAATGACCTCTTAACGTTAACGAAACAGAGGCAACACTATTCACATTCTTAATCATTAAAACAGGAAGAAAAGGACACACTGACCCTTTATATGCCTTAACCAGCCAGTACACTTTCCACACATCACCCACATCCAGAACTACTACAGTTTTCTATACATCCTTTTTGATAAAAGGTCCCATACATTTTGTTAAACCCTTTCTTGCATGATTCGGTTTTCTGACCATAACTTTGTCACCCACCATTCAACTGAACAACTTGGTGGAATGCTTTGCATTATAAGTGTCTTTATAATTCTTTCGGTACAATTTGCGTCTTTCAGATATCATTCCATAAAGGATATGTTCCACCACTTCTGTACCAATTTTCAGCCATGCTGATTTGAGCTTGGGAGTTGGGGAACCTACCAGGGATGGGCAGAGCTCAAAGAGTTCAAGTCTTTGGAATTCCGTGTAGTTGGCTAAAATCCCAGTGGAATTCCACGGAGTTTCGCCCTCTTGCGGAGTTGCAGTAATACATACAATCTATTTGCGCAGCGGGGGCTTACCAGTAAGTGTGGGCACCCGGGGTCTTCTTTCCCTCCCTGTTGGCCGCGCATGGCCCCTTCTCCTCCTTTCCCGCTGGCCGACCCCCTCTCTGCTGCTTATCATACCCCCATCACTCTGGTCAGTGTGGTGACAGTAGTGAAAGTTCAGTCAATCACAGAGAAAGAGAGGGGTTGGACGTCAGGCCAATCTGCCAATTGCTAAGATCACTTGGAGAGGGACATCCGCTTGGCTGAAAGTTATGCCGCAGCTTTGGTATCAAGAAAACAAAAGAGCATGAAAGTCTCAGCTCTAGTTCTATATTAGAACACTCATGTCACTCTCAGTGTTGTAACGGCGGCCATGACCAGGGCAGGCAAAAGGATGAAGCATCTATTTTGAATATATGAAGCCCATTTCATGAAAACTGCGATGCAGAGCTGCATTATCTATCGCGCCCTGGAAAAATCCCTCTCGCCTCTCATGATTTAATACAATGATAGGCTGTGGCAATTACAGAATAGTGAGGCAGGATATTCCAAAGGCTCTCAGATGGGCTGATTAAGCACAAATTGTATTCTTCTGATTTGTGTTTTCCTAAACAGCTGGTGTAGCAGAAGAAACCGTGAGCACCGAGTTTTTCATCCAAGTCACCAACAAGTCTGAGAAGCTGCATGTTCAGCTGGTCGCTGTCTGCTCCTTTCAGCAGCATGTAACGTGTAGGAAGGAACAAGAGCAGGGTGCAAGTCCTAAACAGAGTCAAACGTTCCCCAGCAGGGAGTTTAGATTACAGCCAAGCAGAGCGGCAGAAGGCAAGTGGGAAGTAAACTCCGCCACATGGCGGAGTCGGAGTTTTTTGCTGAACTCCACGCTCCAAGCAGAGCGTGGAGTGCCCAAAACGCTATGAACTCCGCCAACGAAGCGGAGTTCACCTCCCACCCCTGGAACCTACCCTTTAAGATGAGAACGGAGATTCCAAAGTGATGAAATTCAGTGCGACTCTGGGCCCACCAAGTTTCACAACGCACTTTCTTTAACAATATTTTATTCTCCACTGACTTCTGAATACAACTTTTAACCATTCTGTTCATATGTTCAACCAAACCAATGGCTTGAGGAAAATAAAGAGCTGTCTTCAAATGTAAAATCAAGAGATTCCCTAAGAACTCTTGCATTTCTGCTGAGATAAATTGAACACCATTGTCTGTTACCAAGAATTGTGATATACCTTCCCTTGCAAGTTGCTCCTTAAAAAAATGCGATTAAAGAACAAGTGTTGACCACACTAATACACTTTGTCGCCACCCACTTGGAAGTATAGTCAATTAGCATCATAACATAATGTTCATTGCTAGACAAAAGATCAAAGGCCCTGCAATATCCAGACCCAATTTCATCCAAGGTATAGTATGCACTTCAACAGGTGACAAAGGAGGAGACCGCGCTTTTGCTGCACATGACCAGCAATCCTTGACCACAGATTCACCCTGACAATCAATACTAGGCCACTAGTACCATAGTATCAACCTTGCTTTGGTTAGACTTCAACCTAAAAGTCTCTCATGGGCCAAATGTATCACTTTTTCCTTAAACAGTGAAGGAGGAATAACTCTTAAACCTCTTCACACTTTTCTTTCCAAAAGATTAAGTGCATCACGGACATTCCAAAATCCCTGCAAACCGCTGGATACTTCCGTAACATCAAGTCAATCTTTGATTATAAAATCAAACACCACTTTGAGAGTCTCCTCTTCATTGTACAGTCTGTCCCATTCTTCAGAAATTAAAACATTCTTTTTTATCCAACTTACCCAATCCACAGGTTTGTATATTTCAACAAAAAGAGGGGGCAATCTAGACAGACAGTCTGCAGCCGTGTTACTAACACTTAGCTCAGGTGCTTCTATGATACTTTTGCCCAATCCCAATTTGGGGCTAATCCCTTCAGAAGAGATTGTGTGCCCCAAATAAGAAACAGATGTCACCCTCAATTTACTCTTCTCTTTTTTTTAAATATTAGACCAAAATTACACATTCTATCCAACACACACCATAAAATAGAATCATCCTCAAACCTGTCCGCCCTGACACTAGAATGTCATCTTGGAACACCAAAACATTTGGTATGTCCCCCAAACCTTTTTTCATCGCCCTTTGGAAGCATGCAGCAGCTGATGCTAACCCAAAGGGCTTGCAGCAAATGTATAAGCTCCCATAGGGATGACATAAGATGTCAAATGTTTTGACTTTTATTGTAAAGGAATTGGATTATAAGCTGAAGATAGATCTCTCACACTAAATAACCTGGCCTTAGCTAAGGTTGCCAATGATTGTTACATATTCGACTGAGATTGGCTGGGAACCCAAATGTGTTTGTTGAGGTCGCGTAAATCAATAAACATCCTTATTTTCCTTCCACCTCATTTGGGTGCCAAAACCACTGGAGCAAGCCACTCCAATGATTCTATCTCTTCAATAATTCCAACATCCAAGAGTTTTTGAAGTTCTTCCTCTAAGGGATCCAACATCAAATGAGGAACTTTCCCAACCTTATGTACAGAAGGAACAGCATTCTTCTTGAAAGTGATCTTATGTTGAAATCCCTTCAAAGAACCTACGGTGTCCTTAAATACATCAGGAAATTCACTGTAAATATCAGACTTATCAATAGATTTTGCAAGTAGAAGCACCTCCTCTTTAGTATTTTGGTTAAGTTTTGTACCCATGTCATGCTGCTGACGTCACCATAGTAAATTGTCCCCTCTCTTGGCTATATAAACTTTGCCCTATCTCAGAATTGTATCTTTATCACAGTGTAACCAGGTACATGAATTTTGACACCGCCATAACCTACTGGATTAATTTCCAACTGTAGCAATTGAGTAATTTCAGAATCAAAAATACTCTCCCACTTCTTATCAACCACAATAATATGAGAGCCTGAATCCATGCGTACACTTACAGGTTTATTACACATCAATATTTCACATGGAGACATCACCAGAGGATCACTGTCAACACTACCATCAACCTCGACACACTTTCTTAGTCTCAACTAAAGACACACCTTGCATCTTCATGCTTTTGCATGTTCTAGCATAGTGACCCTTTTTAGCGCATTTCATACATGTGGCTAATCTCGCGAAACACTTCTGATTGTTTGAGAGACCGCATCTAAAACATTTGCCACGGGATTCTTTGTTGCCAATACTTTGAGGTTTGGTACTGCTATCCTGGTTACTCTCTAAACACAGTCACCTCCCACAACATTAACTCTTTCTTCACTCATAGACACATTTGTACAATGAGCCACTTTACTTTTGCCAACCCGCATCTCCTTCACCCACGAAGTGGTGTTCTCCATATCTTCAAGAATAGCAATAGCTTCCTTAAGATAAGGTTTTTTTTGCAAGAAGTTTTTCTTATACCCTGGAACAGTTGGTGAACTTTAGTAATTGATCCTTAATTAAAGAATCAAATAAAGATTTAAATTCACACGTGTGCCAATGTTTTTAAAGGTGTAACATAGTTTCCAATTGTCTGTTTTTCCTTGCATTCTCGTAAAAAATGCATGTCTTTCTAGTGCAACGTTGATTTGTGCTCCAAAATGACATTCAAGCATTAGCACAGACCTCTGAACAAAATCATCATGTTCTCCATCTCCTTTACCCATTTGTACCTCATCAAGGCTCTCATAAATGTTTCTCCCTTCAACACTTAAATCATGAAGAAGTACCACCTGTTTCCTTGTAGCTGAAAATTTCTCTCCACCAATGGCTAGCAGATATGAGTCAAATAGTTTTTTCAACTGTTTTCATGTCAACAAAGGATCTCCTTTATCAGACAAAAATTGTGGAGGTTGTAACATATTCGCAGCTGCCATACTCCAACAATACTCGATGTAGCAACAACTCCTAAAGACAGTAGTATATATCTGCACGATTTGCACTGCCTTCAAGTGATATAATGAAGCTGATACTAAATGCTCCACAAATGGTGTGCCAAACAATGCAGACAGGCAACAATATGGTGAAGTATGTCACTTAAAAGATGCTGTCACTATGACGTGCCTGATCCAGCGCGTGGCCAATGCCTAATCAGGGATCAATACTCGATAATATAGCAGAACGATGGCCCATACACACTCGCCCAAATCCCTGATGCGCTGGGGCAAATTTTTATAAAAGTTCAATTCTCCTTCTCATATTTGTTCATATATGGCATTTTTTCCAAATACCTATCTAATTCTTCAATAAACTCTTCCTCTACTTGGTCGATGAACCAATTAGTTGAATAGTTGATGGTAATGATACTCTTTTATCTAACTAATCATTCATAAACTAAATAACCACAAACTCTCGTTGAAGTTAATAAAGTTTTATCTCAAATCATAGAATAAAATGCTCAAATGCATACGGTCACAAATCCAAACAATGAACTCACAAAGGGAGAGAAAACATCAGCAAATCAATGAAATAAACTCATCAATAAGCAATGACAATGTTGCATGAAGGAGTGGATAGATAAAGAGGCTAAAGTTTCAGAGACAAAAACACATTTTCAAGTAAATTATGCAAGAACGAGTTAGAATGATACAAACCCAACGGATTTGTAGTGAAAACCACCCCTCAGGCCTAAGTGGTGGTGGGGATCCCCCAAAATAGTCAGGGGACAAAGATTTCAGGGACAGGATCAGGACTGGGTGGAAGAAAGCCGGCTCAAACTCAACACAGACAAGACAGAGATCCTCATCCTCGGACCCAACCCCTCAGCCTGGGACAACTCCTGGTGGCCCACCTCCCTGGGCGCCGCCCCTACACCTACCAACCACGCACGCAACCTGGGAGTCATCCTCGACTCGAAACTCTCCATGACCAACCAGATCAACGCTGTCTCCTCAACCTGCTTCTACACCCTCCGCATGCTCCGCAAGATCTACAGATGGATCCCTACCGACACACGAAAGACCGTCACACACGCCCTCATCAGCAGCAGGCTCGACTACGGCAACGCACTCTACGCCGGAGCCCCTGCCAAACTCCTCAGCAGACTCCAAAGAATCCAGAACGCCTCTGCACGCCTAATCCTCGACATCCCCCGCCGAGACCACATCACCCCCACCTGAGAAACTTACACTGGCTCCCCGTCGACAAAAGAATCACCTTCAAGCTCCTCACCCACGCACACAAGGCACTCCACAACACCGGCCCGGCATACCTCAACAACCGACTGTCATTCTACGCACCCAACAGGAGACTCCGCTCCGCCGACCTCTCCCTGGCCACCGTCCCACGCATCCACAGGACCGCCTCCGGAGGCAGGTCCTTCTCCTACCGCGCCGCCAAGACATGGAACTCCCTCCCTCTCCACCTTCGGCAGACGGAAGACCCTCAGACCTTCAGGAGACTACTCAAGACCTGGCTCTTCGACCACTAGCTGCAGCCCCCCCCCCAGCGCCTTGGAACCCTTACGGGTATGTAGCGCGCTTTATAAATGCCTGATTGATTGATTGACAGGACAGGAACAGCTAGGCCTCTCTGCAAACCGACGGACTGCGACGCATCTCCCTTCTTTCAGCCTCTCCACCTACGACTCCCTACGAAACCACACCCCTAAAGGCACCCCAGTTGTACCCTAAAACCTACATGTCCATCCCACATCAGTTGAAAATTCAGCGTAACTAGACAGTTGATTGGTGGACTTTGGGGGTGGAATGTCACACCATGATGACTTCATTCACTCTTAAACTTATTCTTTGTTTTATGCCCGTTCCCACCACCTCATACATTGTACATTCACATGATCTGTTACAGGTTACAATTTTATACATTTCGAGCAATGTCTTCAGGAAACGTCCTTCTATCCCACGACCCGTCACGTAGTTTGGCAGACGATCATCACATCGGCCTTCACCCTCTTTCATCTCCTCTGCTGTGCTCAGCGCTTCAGCGTGCTTTTGTCTGAATATCATTTACTCTATTTCTCAACCCCGCCTTCACTTTGGACAACATAAGAAAACATGGAGTTCGTCCAGCCCACTATAACGAATAGAAAATGAACATTCATTAATTATGTGCTAATGAAATTTTCACTGTTTACCACCCACCTTTGTTCTGTTCCCTGTTAATGTTTTTCCTAGCATAGCCTTATGCAAAACGATATTTATTAATTCAAAGCAAGCTGCAACATGCAAACTACGAAATGCACATGCGGCCTAGTCATGCATTATTTCTCGTTTCTTTCAAAGCATAATGTAAATACAATTTTAGTTCTTTCATGGGTTATCTCGCGTTAGTGCATGCATGCGCAAAGCAGTTTTCCTCATGTTCATGTAAGGTGCATGTTAATTTTCTATTACTACTTACTGTTAGTACGTATTATGGGGGTATTCATCTGAGCAGGTCTTCTTTGCGAAATCCTGCTCCATCAATCCCCCCTTTGATGGCTTTCTGGAGCCATCATAAAATACCTACCATACCGAGTGCCATCTTCAATTTTATCTAAAACTCTGTAATCTTCTCTCTTTTTATGGCACTTTCATCTATATCTCATCATTTTATAGTATTCCTCTAGCTCAATTTCCTCTCTTTTTCTCTTTCTCGCTCTTTGTTTACTCTCTGATTCTGTCCTTTCTCTTTTCCCACTCTTATATTTACAACATTTATATGTTGTTATTATCACTAAGACTATTATGGCTATCAAAATAAGTGGCATTATTTTTTTTCCTAATAAACTACTTCCAAAGGTAGAAAACCATTTACCTACAGAAGAGAAACTCTTACCAAGTCTCTCCCAAGCACTGTCAACCTCCAGTTGGGTCAAGTCTTCATGTAATTTCGTAATATTTCTTATATATCCCTCAATTCCTTTACTTTTGTCAGGGATATAAGTACAGCAGTGTTGGATTTTCAACATGCCACAGACTCCACCCTCTTTTGCCAATAAAATATCAAGGGCAAGTCGATTTTGCAAAACCATTGATCTGATTGCAACCATTTCTGTGTCAATCATCAAGAACCCATCTGCAGTATCTGTTGATAAACGATCAACCACTGTGGACAATTTTTGAATTTTGTGCGAATTCAAGACGACTCCAACTGAGGGTATCAGTGCACCAAAAATATCACCTACTATTTCTGAGAAACTTGCTCTCTTGTTACGTGTTAGTCCATGTTTTATTTCACTTAGGTGGTTACTATTTCGGTCTACATGGTAGACTTTGGGAAAGACAATTGCAAAATAACAACTACCATACCAATGCGCAGGCAACCTATAATAGTCTTTCTTACCACACACATAATAAATTCCCGGAAACACAGGATCAGTCCCACCCTTCAATCCCCAACCTCCAGTAATTTGGAAAGTATGCTCACACTCACTAGTACCGATGAAATAATTGTTATAATTAGTCTTCATTCCAAGCAAACATATTTTTCCCTTCTGATGCCAGTCCAGAGACATTGCAGCGTAGGTTTCGTCTTTCTCATAATTTCCTTCCCTGAAAGCTAATGGTGGAACGTGTGACTTCCGTTCAACAGTCTTTCTCTGGAAACTTTCCCTTCTACTTTCTACTAATTCTATAAATACCTTTTCTTCAACCTGCAAAGTACTTGTTAAATTATTTTTGTAAGCATATTCTACATCTAAAGCCTTAGTAATATGGAAGAACTCTCCCATATAGTGTGCATTTTTACTACTCAAAACCTTATTAAGTTCTTTAATAATGGGTATTTCTGAAAACACTAAATCTATATTAGAGTAGTGATATTCGAGCTTCCCGTTACATAAAACAAGCTAGTTAGGACACTACAAGACACACCATATGTTAAAGGAAGGTGATGATACGTCACCCCCTCTGAGACAGACGAAGGTAGTTGCATGCACACATAACAATCACTTACGTTCATCGTGTCTATATAGTCATAAAGCAATTTAGTAAACACATTTAACGAGAAATCGCTAATTGATTCATCATGATGGAGAATACTTCCATCCAATTGTTCTATGTTAGAATTTGATATTCTTTTAGTAACATCATTCACTCTTTCACTTGTCACATCATTAGTATTATTTCCATTATTAGTTATCATTAGGATAGGTACAAGGACAGTTAGTAATACCCACATAAAAGTTAATAGCAAGACACTACATAAGCAGGCTTTAATACATCTACGTTTGAGACTAGATTTTGGATGTTCAGTCACCTTTTCTTTAGCCATTTTGTATTCTACCAAAAATATAAAAATTCTAAACCCTAAGCTTTACTAAAAACTCTAAAAGAAATTCTAGGAAAAATATAGTGTAATCCTACACTTCAGACTTTATTCTTTACCCCTTTCTTTTATTTTTTTATTTTCTTTTCTTTAGGTCTTCAGAATCTTTACTTCTTTTTTTTTCTCCCCAACTGACAAATCCTGCACCTTAATTTTTGTCACAGTTCTTTTAAGGTGGTCTCAGTTTGCTTTCATCCACATGTTCAGTGTCTGATTTATCTCTTTCTTCACTTGGATCTGAGCTTTCAATTTCTTCCAAGATCACGTAGGTCCATTCTGGTGCTGTATATTTTCTACTTGGAATTCTTGCTCTTATTGTTTTTCGCACTAATTCTTCTCCCGACTCTTCTTGGTCTGTCTGACTTGAGACCTCATTACTTTGCTCTGGTCTTTTCCTTGACTTTCTCCTTACAAGAGTGTATTTCAGTCTTTTCACTCCACCTGGCTAATTATCACCTTTTCTTGCTTTCTTAGGTTGAACTACTTTTTCACCATCTGTATCTTGTTCACAGGTTCTTTTATTTGGCCTTTTTTCTATCTGTCTGTCTTTCTGCTCTTCAGCAACTTCTGTTTTTCTGTTTCAACAATAACTTCACTGATGTCTTGTTCAATAGCAAACTCACTTTCTCCTGGTTCAATAGCAGTTTCACCTTCCTCTGGTTCTTCAGCAGTTTCCCGAGACTCAGTAACTGGTGCCCACTTGACTTGACTTGTGCTCAGCTGTTCATCATCAGTTTGTTCTTCAGAATCTGTTATTCTAGATTCTTCAGCTTCACACACTTCAACCTCTGGTCTTTGACTTTTGTTTACCAGTTGCTGCTCTTGTCTTTCAAGTGGACTTGGGACCGGTCTGGTGTGGCTAGCATGAATCCAATTTGGCAGACCACCACACTTCCCCGCTGTTGTCGTAACCAGAATAACTTGGTAAGGACCGCTCCACCTGGGTTCTAAACACGATTTCCTCACGTGTTTCTTGATAAGAACCCATTCACCAGGACTCAGATCATGAGCTTGATTCGGCTGTGTTGTTGTGGCGTCTTCTTCAACCTGGCGAGACACAGAATGCACCAGATCAGCCAATCCTCTGCAATAGTCAAGCACTAGATCATCAAATATATTCATCAGTTTGTTCGGTGGTATGTATGCTTGTCTCATTGCTCTTCCCATTAGGATCTCATGTGGACTCAAACCCGTCTTTTTGTCAGGAATGCTTCTAAGACTCATCAGTACAAGGGGTAAAGCGTCAGGCCATTTCAGTGTTGTGGATGCACACACCTTTCCTAACCTAGATTTTATTGTGCCATTTAACTGCTCAACCACTCCAGATGCTTCAGGTCGATAGGCACAATGCAGCTTCTGTTCAATTTGCAATGCTGCACAAATCATCCGAATGATCTCATTATTAAAATGAGTTCCTCTAACTGTCTCTAAGGTGACTGGAAATCCAAACCTAGGAATCAGTTCTCTCAGAAGTAGATTGGCGACAGTTAAGCGGTCATTCCTTCTTGTCGGATAGGCTTCCACCCAACGAGAGAACGAACAGACAATAACTAGCACATATCTCAGCCCATTACAGGGGGGGAGCTCGATAAAATCAAGTTGGAGACGTGTAAATGGTCCTCCTGCTCTTCCAATTCGTCCCCAGTAACAACTGTCTTTCTGCCTGGATTTTGTTTCTGACAAACTATGCACCTCTGGCAAAGCCTCTCTGCAATGACCCTGAACCTCTGGGTATACAATGACTGCTTGAAGAGTCTGATCGTTGCATCTCTTCCAATATGTGCAATTCCATGATATATCCTGGCCATATGGGAAAGTAAAGAATCTGGCAGGACTGGTCTTTCATCAAAATAGACCCACACTTCATCTTCTGCTCGCTTTCTACAACCAGTATTTTTCCAGATTTCTTTTTCCTCATCACTTGCCTCTTCCTGCATCTGCCTCACTTCATCCCAAGTTTCATATATGTTTGTGAACAAAAGATGGCATTCAGTATTTTCCCTTTCAATTGATCTGTTTATAGCCATTAAATTTCGTGCACAGAAACGCGCTATTTGGTCAGCGTATCTGCTGCCCTTCGTCACATAATGATCTCCTGATTTATGTGCGGCACATTTGACCACTGCAATTCTTTTGGGCAATTTCAAAGCATCCAATAATTCTTATACAGTTTTGCTGTTACGAATAGGAGAGCCTGAAGAAGTCAGAAATCCCCTTTGCATCCATAGCTGTCCAAAATCATGGACAACCCCAAACGCATATTGGCTATCCGTGAATATGGTCACCCTCAGACTTTTGGAAATTTTGCAAGCTCTAATTAGAGCAATTAATTCAGCAATTTGAGCAGAATTTACCCCTTTTAGACAGGATGCTTCTAGAACTCCTGCTATGGTGCAAACAGCATAGGCTGTACATAATTCGCCTTTCTCATTTCTCTGACATGATCTATCCACGAATATTTCACAGTCTGGTTCTTCTAGAGGAACATCCTCTATATCAAACCTGGGTTTGGTGCACAGTTCTGTCACATCCAAACAATCATGATCTGCTTCTTCTCTCACTTCCTCACACCGAGAACTTGGCAATAGAGTTGCCGGGTTTACAGTTGTGACCTTACCACAGTCACATTTTCAGCACCCAGAATCACTCTCTCATACTTAGTCAGCCGACTAGAGGTTAACTATTGAGTCCGGGTTCGAGTTAAAAGGATCTCAACAGAATGTGGCTTATACACTTTGACTGGATAACCCATCACAATCGCTTTACTTTGTTCCAGACTCACACAAGTGGCGGCTACTGCTTTTAAACAGCCTGGTAACGCTGCAGCCACTGAATCCAGAGTAGCAGAAAAATATGGTACTGGACGTCGTGCCATTCCATGATTCGGAGTTAGGACTGAAAGTGCACATCCATCTCTTTCGCAACAATACAATGCAAACTCCTTGGTATAATCTGGCATTCCCAATGCAGGTGCTCGACAAAGACTGTTTCTCAATGTCGTAAAGGCTTCCATACTTTCATCATCCAACACAATCGGATCTTTCACATCTTTTCATGTCAACCTCTGTAGAGGTTTTGCAATCAATGAAAAACCACAAATCCACTACCTACAGGATCCAACCATTCCCAAAAACATGCGTACTTCTTTCTGAGTGGTAGGTGGGTTCATTTGTCTGATTACGCTGATTCTTTCTGGAGTCACCTTTCTGACTCCCTTTTCGATTATATGTTCTAAATACTGGACTTCTTGTTTACAAAATTGTAATTTTGCTGGTGACACTTTGTGTCCTCCTTCGGCCAAATGGTTCAGTAAGTCAATGGTATCTGGCACACATGTCTCGCGAGTCTTTGATGCCACAAGTAGGTCATCAATGTACTGAACCAAAACTGAATTTCCTGGCATGATCAAAGTTTCCAGACATCTTTTCAGAATCTGGTTAAAGATTGAGGGACTCTCGGTATACCCTTGAGGAACTCTGCACCATGCCAAGACACGGTCTCTGAAACGGAATGCAAAAAGATATTGGCTCTCCGGATGCAAGGGAATTGAGAAAAATGCTTGACACAGATCAATCACTGTGTACCATTCTGAATCGCATGGAATTTGGTAAAGGATGACTGCTGGATTTGGTACTATGGAACAGCAAGGTACTACAATCTTATTAATCTTTCTTAGATCCTGAACTACTCTATATTTCCCACTTGACTTTTTAATTCCTAAAATGGGTGAATTACAAGGACAACTCATTATCTCTCTCAAAATTCCCTGTTCAATCATTTGCTCATTCACAGGAGTGACACATGCAATTACTTCTGGACTCATTTTGTACTGTGGAGTGTTTGGATACACAGCATCTTCTTTCACCGTAACCTGAATTGGGTCTACGTTTGTCATTAAGCCGATTTCTTTTCCTGTAAAATCCCATACATCCGACCTCACTGTACTTCTTAATTCTTCAGGTAAACTCTCTTCTGTGAGAAGTGAAAAAAACTCATCCACTTCTGTCCCTTGCTTCAATAACATCATTTTGAATTCAACATCCTCATCAGGAGTCTGAAATGCAATACCATCCGATGTACAATAGATGGTACAATTCATCTTGCATAGCAAATCTCTACCTAAGAGATTTACTGGACTTGAGTCACATACCACAAACCGATGCAGGTCTCTGAAGTTTCCAATATGAACTTCTATTGGATTTGTGACTGGGGTTTTAATGTGCTTATTTGAAACTCCTACAACTTGGATAGTTTCTCCCGACAGGGGTAGGTTTGGAATTTCTGCTGCTCTCACAGTAGAACGGGTAGCACCAGTGTCCACTAGGAATGTAATATCATTACCTTCGACAAATGGACCTGACTGATCTACCGCCAAAGATGCGCCAAGTATGCACTCTTCCTCCCCCCTCAGGCACCGTCATTGAGATGAGTCTGAATCATTCTCATTGCACTGCAACCAATATTGCGGAATCATCTGCACACTTTGATTCTTACCGATCTGGTCACCTCCGTGAAATCCAGTGTTCACACTGTACCTCTGCACCTGAGCATTCACATTATTTGGCATAGGAGCTTGTGGCACCTGTAACGGTGGGGTAACTACCTGCTGCTGCTGCTGCTTCACAACCACCTCATTTTGCATCTGTGGATTTAAATTTTGATTCACCCCATTATTCTTTTGAGCAGATCTACACTCATTCTTCCAATGTCCAATCTTTCCGCACGCATGATAAGGAAATTTCTTCCTAGCCTCCTCTTTACTCATCTTACCTCTACCTTTACCGCCATTCGATACCTGACCATTTTGATTCTGACCATTCATTTGATAACATGTCTGGGAATTGCTATTTACCTCTTGTTGCTCTGCTACCTTCACTTGTGCCCACATCATTTTCTCCTTTAGTTTCTTGTGTCTTGACTCAATGTCATCGCTACAATACTTTGCATATCTCAAAATTTCATCTATTGTTTTGCTCTGCCAACAAATCAAATGTTGTTGAATCATATTACTAATCTCTGGTTTTAATCCAAATACAAAATGATAATCAAAATGTCCCATATCCCTGTCTCCAATATTTTCAAATCCACTATACTGTTTAAATACTTGTAACAACCTTTCATAATAGGCATGCACTGACTCCTTTGGTTCTTGGGTCGTTCGGTCTATCTTCACCCAATATGTTTCTTTAGGGGAAATTTTCCCTTTCAAGTAAGTGATTACTTGGTTATACTTTTTCATCACCTCCTCGGATGGTGCTCCCGTTTTAGGGTCGCTAGGATATTCTTCTTTTGGCCAATCAACAGTGATCTTACATTCTGTCCACAAGTCTGCCGCAACAACAATTTCAAACAACCCATCTAAATCCTTTAATAAAACCTTCGAGACCTTCACAAACCTTTCTACCTGTTTGTACCATTCTACGGGTTTCTCTCTTAGTCTGGGGAAATCATTCGTAAATGATAATATATCCTGCCTTGACCACGGAACATGAACGTATCCACCACCTGGTACTTCTCTCATCGGACACGCCCTTTCAACCTGTCCCGTTTCCTTTAACGGGAACATAGACACTCCTTTACTAGCTGCTTCTTCCTTCTTTCTTACCCATCTATTTCTCCATCGATCTATATCTCCCCATTTCTTCAAAATTTTCATCAACTCTTTTATCTGTAACCTTTTTCCAGACACATTCAAACTCTCCAGATCCTTTTCAGTAAATGCCAATCTGTACGATTTCTGCAACACCTTTGACTTTTCTATGTCTATTCCATACTCACTAGCAGCTTCAGATATTTTCTCATGAAGATTCTTCGCTCTCCAAGTAATGCTTTTACACAAGAACAATAATTAATCATCTCGATAAGTCCCTAATCTGTCTGGACTGATCGTACCAATAATCATTTCTTCCAAATCTACCTTCAGTTGGCTCACATTTATACTCTGTGGTTGTTTTCTTTCTTTTCCCTTTCCTTTATCCAATCATTCAATTCTTCTGATGAAGGACCTGCTGAACTCCCTGTCATTGGAGTGACATTTGTCCCTATTCTCCTTGGATTTATTTGTATATCTCTTCTAGGGGTTTCTGTTATTTCACAAACTGGAAGATCTAACAATGTAACATTTGTGTTAGCCTGTCTATTCTCATTGACTATCGTCTCCATTCCGCTCCTAACATTACCCATTGGAACTACTAATGTATGTACTTTAGGTGTATTTGGGTTTTCTCCGAACAAAGGAACTACAGTACCTATTGTAACTGGTACCGTTAACGCTTCTGCATTTAAACTCAACTGATTTATTTTCTGAATCTGCTCTACATTTGCCTTGTTTAGCATCTCAAACTCTCTTTCTCTCATAATCCTAGCCATGTCCGCAATCTGTGGAATCAATGGATTTCCCATAAAGGGTGCATTCGGAGTCACCTCAACTGAATTTTCTTGATATGGCGAGGGTCTTTTGGTCATAATATCCTCTAATAACTCATCTTCAGAATCATTTACACCATCTCTTGCACTTGAGGTTTCTATATTTTTCTTTTTCTCTTTACATTTGCCTCCTGTCTGTTCATCAGCAACTAAAACTGGGTACAAACCCTGGGTTACCACAGCTCTCCTCCATCGTTTCATTGTGTCCTCTCTTCTCTCAAAAGGGTACCTCGACATTAAATTTCTATATCTCCTACCTCCTCGATATTTCTCTCTCACCATGGCTTCTATTTCCCATTCCTCTAATGCTTCATACTGTGTAGGTCTGGGATTCGGCTCTAATGAATTCATTTTATTTCTCAAATTCTGCAAAATCCTCATATTAAACGAACCATGCTGTGGAAAAGCCAAAACACCATCATCCTTTGTATATTCTGCCCAATTCTCCAACCATGTACACATATGATATCCTTGCTCTAACATCATATAGGAAGCAGGCGTCCCTGGAGGGGGAATAAGAATTGCTTCTCTAGTCCCAATCGGTTTATCCTTCTTGAAGAATTTCTTTATTTTCTCAAACAACTTCATGTTCCTGACTTTTTACACTAACGTATTTCAACAAAACAAACAAGGAAACCTTTCCGTAATTCTACTTATTCTATTTGTCAGCTCTCGTCCTATACCAGCGCGACACACACCAACCAACCAATGAGAACACCACTACGTAAGCACAGTCTCAACCAATACTAGCGCGGCTCACACCAACCAACCAATCACAGCTCAGTACACGCCCGATGCTTGTCCAATACCAGCGCGGCTTTTCTGACGTCCGTATTACTCCTACTGACCCTCCCTTTACAAAATAATACGGCAATATTTTTCTAAGCACTCTTAATCAAAAATTTGATTAGTAACAACATAAAACAATGCTACCTTGTCTGTTCCACTAAATAAAGAGATAGTTTTTACTTTTTCCAAGAGGTTTTCTTCACTACGAGTCCTAATAACGTCCAGCGCTATTTTACTCTTCAAACAAGCTCCGGGTGGACCTATTACTCCTCGAGGGATCAGGCCAAAGTTTCGCAAGAGGACTTTTTGGTGTGAAAAGAGGATAAGGCTAGAGTTTCGGAAGTGGACCCTTCACTATTTCAGACACTCTACTCGCATACGAAATCTCCCTAAATATAACACCTTCAGCCCTCCGTAGCTTCGGTATTATTACAACAGACAAAGTACTTCTGCAGTGTGATTTCTTTACCACACTCTTCTTCTGCCTATTTCAGGCTAATTCCATTCCCGGGATTCCTCAGGTAACTCCGTACCTGTACTTCTAGACAACATAGAACAGGACACTAGCTTTTTCGAGTTAAAACATATAATCAATAATCAATAATCATTACCAAACTAATCAATAATCAAACCGTCCTCTGCTACCAGGAAACTGATGTAGCGCGTGGCCAATGGCTAATCTCCCTGGCTGCCGTCCCACGCATCCACAGGACCGCCTCCGGAGGCAGGTCCTTCTCCTACCGCGCCGCCAAGACATGGAACTCCCTCCCTCTCCACCTTCGGCAGACGGAAGACCCTCAGACCTTCAGGAGACTACTCAAGACCTGGCTCTTCGACCACTAGCTGCAGCCCCCCCCCCTCCCCCAGCGCCTTGGAACCCTTACGGGTATGTAGCGCGCTTTATAAATGCTTAATTGATTGATTGAATCAGGGATCAATACTCGATAATATAGCAGAACAATGGCCCATAAACACTCACCCAAAACCCTGATGCGCTGGGGTCAACTTTTATACAAGTTCAATTCTCCTTCTCATATCTGTTCATATATGGCATTTTTTCCAAATACCTATCTAATTCATCAATCAACTCTTCCTCTACTTGGTCGATGAACCAATTAGTTGAATAGTTGATGGTAATGATACTCTTTTATCTAACTAATCATTCATAAACTAAATAACCACAAACTCTTGTTGAAGTCAATAAAGTTTTATCTCAAATCATAGAATAAAATGCTCAAATGCATACGGTCACAATGCAAACAATGAACTCACAAAGGGAGAGAAAACATCAGCAAATCAATTAAATAAACTCATCAATAAGCAATGACAATGTTACATAAAGGAGTGGATAGATAAAGAGACAAAAGTTTCAGAGACAAAAACACATTTTCAAGTAAATTATGCAAGAACGAGTTAGAATGATACAAACCCAACGGATTTGTAGTGAAAACCACCCCTCAGGCCTAAGTGGTGGTGGGGATCCCCCGAAATAGAGTCAGGGGACAAAGATTTCAGGGAAAGGATCAGGACAGGAACAGCTAGGCCTCTCTGCAAACTGACGGACTGCGACGCAGCTCCCTTCTCTCAGCCTCTCCACCTACGACTCCCTCAAGATCAAGCCTAAACCACACCCCTAAAGGCACCCCAGTTATACCCTAAAACCTACATGTCTGTCCCACATCAGTTGAAACATTCAGCGTAACTAGACAGTTGATTGGTGGACTTTGGGGGTGGAATGTCACACCATGATGACTTAATTCACTCTTAAACTTATTCTTTGTTTTATGCCCGTTCCCACCACCTCATACATTGTACATTCACATGATCTGTTATAGGTTACAATTTTATACATTTCGAGCAATGTCTTCAGGAAACGTCCTTCTATCCCACGACCCGTCACGTAGTTTGGCAGACGATCATCACATCGGCCTTCACCCTCTTTCATCTCCTCTGCTGTGCTCAGCGCTTCAGCGTGCTTTTGTCTGATCATCATTTTCTCTATTTCCCAACCCCGCCTTCACTTTGGACAACATAAGAAAACATGGAGTTCATCAGCCCACTATAACGAATAGAAAATGAGCATTCATTAATTATGTGATAATGAAATTTTCACTGTTTACCAACCACCTTTGTTCTATTCCCTGTTAATGTTTTCCTAGCAGAGCCTTATGCAAAACGATATTTATTAATTCAAAGCAAGCTGCAACATGCAAACTACGAAATGCACATGCGGCCTAGTCATGCATTATTTCTTGTTTCTTTCAAAGCATAATGTAAATACAATTTTAGTTCTTTCATGCGTTCTCTCACGTTAGTGCATGCATGCGCTAAGCAGTTTTCCCTCGTGTTCATGTAAGGTGCATGTTAATTTTCTATTACTACTTACTGTTAGTACGTATTATGGGGGTATTCATCTGAGCAGGTCTTCTTTGCGAAATCCTGCTCCATCATGCCTATCACTTCTAACCATATGGTGAGAAATGCCTGTTTTCACAAAGTGACCTAACCTCAATTAAGTACCGTGGTAGCATCCAAATAATGATGAAAATTGATGTGCCTATCACCACAGACCGACAATTCGATGCAATGCGCCAGAACGCCCTAAGAAGGAATCCCAAAAGCAGCCACACAGTATTGTGTGCATCGGAGATTATGTGAAGTTATTTCAAACTTACAAGATAGTTGTCATGCACGTGGGATTGAGTGCTTTTGAAAATAAATTTGGGATATTCCGCCAAATCTTCTTAATTCTTAAAAATGGGTGCCAGAAGTTAAGTCAAATTTTGTTGGTTGATGGAGCTTGTTACACAAACACCTCATGTGCCTAAAGCTGGTCATTGGAAGAAAGATCCTCCAGCTAATTAAAGCAAATTAACATCATACTGTGCAGCATATTGACTCACCTATCCATCCACTTCAAAGCCCCAGACACCTTCAAGAAAGTCACACAAGAGCTAGGAACCACTCCCTGAGGGTGAGCATGAAGCAAAAAGCCTCGGAGTAGAGGCAGCTCGTTGCCAGTGCTATGCCTCATTAAACCAATGCAGGAGTCCCCGGTTGCAGTTGAAGGGTTTATTGGGTCAAGTGGATAATGCAAAAAACACTAGGCTCAGTCAGCTCATCTTACAGAATAACTATTAAATTAGAATCTCCACACCTGTGACATCCACAAGACTCAAGCATCATGACATAGCTAAGATTCCATGGCAAGAGTACAGAGAAACACAAGTGATTTATAACACACGTCCTATCCTTACCATAAATTGAAATCAAATTGCATAACAAGGAGAATTGACATCCAGAATAAGGAATAAAACAAAAAAGAAAGAAAAACCAAGATAGTTAATGTACATATAATCATATAAATGCATTAAAAAAAACTATATGAAGAAACAACAATTGCAGAACACATGCAGAATGACCTGTTAACTTGAAGAAAACAAATGCAATACTATTTAAATCTGTAATCATTTATATAGGAAGAAATGATACACGCTACTAGTTATGCTGATTTATAACATAAATAGGCACCCAGTTTTCAGTCTTCACTGATTTTTACAAATAAATACCGACAGAAACTATTTATTGACTTATCTGTATTTACTTTTAAAAGTGGAAAAATATAGAAAATAGGTTTTATTGAAGACGATTCTCACAACTGTCAATCATGCATTCTAAGTCAATAGCTGTGCAGACAGACCGGTAGAGGAGCTAACAAAAGAGAAGAAAATCCTAATGAAGCTTAAATAAGCGGCAGTGTAGCTGTTTAAGCTGTTCTACTATGCAAATGATTTCGAATGACTGTATTGTACTGTAAATGGCTAAAATTAATTGAACAATTCAGACAGGAGTAAACATGTGTTGGTTAAATAAACAATTGCAGTTTCTTGTTGTACACTAAGCAAAAACATAAGTATGGATAAATACAGGCAGAAATGCCCAAAAAAGATAAATTCCATAAAACCGGGAGCCCTAAACACGATACATATCCATTCCCATGCCATCTTCTTGCAATGCTTCACATTACCATACAACATTTCGTTAAAGCAGACCTTTTGGCATTGCCAATACTTGTTTTACCGGTGATTACTCAAAACTTTACGATTTACTATTGCTGTCTGTAATTAATTTTAAGATGTAGGTCATCTTACCCAGTACATTTAAAGGGTCCGAATCACGAAGAAAAGGTATCATAGGTATAGGTTCCAACTGGTACAAATTATTAATGTGGCTAGTTTAAAAATTGGTATGTTTTCATAGGATGTACTAGCGCATGAAGTGAAATACAAAAGGAAATGTTTAGGAATCGCAGAAATAAATAAACATTTAGCTCATTGACACAGTTGGAAGTTACCCAGTCGAAATGCTGCGCGTGGCCAACAACGATGCCTTGTCATGATGGAGATTATTTTCGCTTACCCATATTCAATTTTTAAATAAAGCCAGATTGGCATAGGGTCGCTCTGCAACAAAAAAAAGCAAATGATTTGCTACTGTTTTTCAAATATGCACATTTTTGTGGGATGTACTCTTTTGTGGGGGTGAACCTAATTTTCATTCCTGTCCTTAGCAACTGCTTGAACACTTCTATCATGTACCCCCCTTCTGTCAAACACCTTTTTTTCTACACACCTGTGGTTTGAGCACAAATAATTTTGTGCGCGGTAGTGTGTGCGCATATCATACTTTTTGGACTCTTGCCTCTTTGGCATACACTAGTTAAATGTTTTATGGGCAGTCAGTTCACATCCAAAGAAGCTTTGTGATGCTTCCCAAAGTGTTTAACATCCCCCTTTCCACCTCTGCTTTATATTTATTAGCTCACTGTGGGTCCTAGTGTGTAATTAAACACTGATGCATAACATGCTTTGAGCAGTACAAGTGCCCTGGAGCCAGTCTTAAGGACTTTATCTTCCTTTTTTGTTTAGCGATCTGACAATTTTCATTTTTTTTATTTCTATTTATTTATTTGATATAGTTGTTCTTGCTTCCCTAGATCCCGCCACACTGCCTTCATAATATATATTTGGCTGATTTCACATGGCTTTCGCCTTATAGTACACTTTTTCTTTTGTTTAACTTCTTTGATAAATCTTGACTGCATTCAGCATGGCTGTCTCTTTTTGTTGTTTATCTTTCTTAAGGGACATGATTATATGTGTGGTGCTTTTATTGTGTCCTATAAAACATTCGGTCTGTCATGTTCTCTCCTGTTTTTTTAAGAGTGTTATCCCTCGAGAAGCCACCCAAAGATCGTCTAACATTAACAAAATCTGCTGGTTAGATATCAAAAATATTTTGGCTGTGCTGTTCACTGCTTTCTTTAGGGCTAGCTTCACTGAATAAACACATCTATATCAGTGTGTTTATTGATTTAAAAATTAACTATTGCAGCATTGCTCTGTTGTTGCCATCAAAAACTGTTCTCTGAACAGCCACTCTAGTCTTTAGATCCCAAAGATTGCACAAAGAGGTGTACCCATTACAATGAGGCATGATGAATTGGCATAATGTTGTCAGTCTGACACCCCACACTGCCTACCATGCAATGAATATTGCACTGGTCCGCAGTGGACGTGGGGAAAGGGGAATGGGATGAGAGAGAGAACAGAGGCACCTGGGGCCAGATATTGTACCATTAGGAATACCGATTTCCTCATGCAATTATACTCGAATCACAATTAGGAAATTAGTGCTCCAAATGTACAAAACCTTTTATTTCTAATTAGCGATTCCTACTAGGTTGCAAATCGACCTACCTCACAAATAATGAGGTAAGGCACAATTCGCGACCCATTAGAAATCGCAGCCATCACAGGGATGGTGACCTGCTGAGGTTAGCAGATCACCATGTCAGTGTTTGCTTTTTAAAAAGCATTTTTTTTCTTTAAAATGCAGCCCGTTTTCCTTAAAGGCAAATGGAATGCATTTCAAAAGAAAAAAATTAAACTATGATGTTTCTTTTGTTAAGAGTTGGCAGTGGTCCGTTGGACCAATGCCTACTCTTAAATTTTTTTTTTCAACATTCTCAAAGGGGATGGGGTCCCAAGGGGGCCCCTTCCTATTTGCAAATTGGTTACCACCACTTTTAAAATGGTGGTAAAGTAAATACTGTTTTGTGACCGGAATTTGACCGCAAAACAGTAATACATGCAATACCGGTTCGGTATTTGAAAGTGACACCCAAATACACCCATTCCAAATCGCAAATGTAAATTGCAATTTGGTGACAAGTTACCAAATCACATTTTGCACATATGGAAAACCATTTTTCCAGCCTCAAACAACCTGCGAATCGGGCTATTTGCAACCGGAAAAATGCTTTGTACATCTGCCCTTAGTGTTTTTACTCTGCCTGTTTTTTTAACTGGGATCAATCTGCACTACAGAAACGTTGCTATCTAAAACGAGAAATAAGCCATTAATATTTCATTATTCTGATTATATTTCACTATTCTCAATGTAGTATATGGTACACCTTATAACAGTCTCTGTGTTTCTGACTCTGGTTCAAACTCTGTGATTTCCTAGAGCTGCAAAACAAGTAAACTAATATGTGCAATAATAACTGACCTATAATACACATTTCCATATGGAAAACTACCTCATATTTCGTAAATAAAGTCTGTGCTCCAAACAGGGCCGGACTGGCCGTAGCGGGCACCAAGCGTTTTCCCGGTGGGCCGGATGGGTGGGGGCTGGTTTTGGACCTGTGGGGGCCGGTTTTGTTACTGGGGGACGGTTTTGCAGCAGAGCTGCAATATCGGCCCCCTGTAACAAAAGTGGGAGCGGTGCTTCTCACGAGCACCCACCCCCCCCCACCCCCTACATGGGCGGGTCGAGAGCCGATTGCCGGGGCTGGTTGCTGCTGCCAGTCCGGCCTTGGCTCCAAATGATTCTCAATGTAAAATGTTCATAGGCTGCAAAACAACGAATACAAGGTAATACTGCACTTTTCCTCCTGACAATAAACAGACACTTCCTGCATTACTGTCAATACCGTATCACACTGGACTCAAAATAAATGTATACAAAGTCTGCATAAGTGAGGATTCTTCTGGTTCCTCTTGGGGAAAAATAAGTGTGAAGCTGGAGTTCATAATCCTTGGAAGGATGACTCCAGTAGTAGTGTGCAATATTAAAGTCTAAATCTTTGATCCCAAATATTGGTCCAGAATGCTTCCCTCTATTCAATAAGTCTTTGATAACTAACTCCAGGCAATAATATTCAGATTCCAGTCTCTGGCAACAAACAACTCCAGGCAATAATATTCAGGTTCCAGTCTCTGGCAACAACTCCAGGCAATAATATTCAGGTTCCAGTCTCTGGCAACAAGTTTCCAGCTGCAGCAACTAAACACTTTGCTTGCCTAGCAAGGAACGCTTTGAAACACGAGCAAGTTATACTCCAAGGATCAAAGAAGGCCACCACCACTGCGAGTCTTGTGAGAGTCCTGTGGTGCTCTGAGATATGTCGTTTTTTGCGACTCCACTTGTGCGATTTGTGTAGTGTGAGCATTACAGATGAAAAGCCTCACATCAAGCAGCACCCACATTCAGTGTGCACTACTGATCTCCTCTGCTACTAAAGACTTTAGCACCCCAGGAGTTTAGAGAAGTGCGGCTCCTAATCTGTCTAGGGTACACAGGTGACCCTAAGTCGTGGCAGAGAGATGCTTGCTTTCGCATTCCTGTATGTCTAACTCATAGTTGTCATTTTGAGGGCCCAATCCTCATTCTAAACTATGTTTTGCAGAAATGTGGCTTGGTTTCAGCAGTCCCCAAAATGGGCAATCATTCCAGACTTCTTCAACGGAAAGACACTTTGGGTCATGATTTCCATGCCAAAGAATATTCTTAGACAAGGGTTAGAGCTATTCTGATCACATGGTACTCCTAAGGTTTCTACCAGTAATCCAGACTGTGCTCTTGTACTGCTAATGAAGGTTCTAGGGTGTCAACAAAAGGAATGCTGCTGACGACTGCTCGCATTAGAAGGTGGGAACTAAATGTATTACCCTGTCTGTCCAACAGGTTTATAAAGCGCCAGCACAGATGCCAGGATGTGTAGACAATAGTTGGTTTGTCTTGCCCTCAGAACCTGTCAGTCACTCCATGAAATCTAAGGGATTCCTTTACAAAGCTTCACATTTGATGTAGCCATTTTTACTCTTAACAAACAGGTGGGGGGAGGGTCCCTAGAAGAATATTTTAATTCAACTTATTTAGTTTAAAACATGTTCCTTTCAGGAATTCCCACCCGGGAGGATTTTCCGATGGCTCCTAGGGGTCATGACCATTTGCATCCGAGGGGTGCCACAGATCAGACTTAAACATTACACTGCTCTAACAGTCTCTTCGATGCAGTTTGGTTTCCAAACAGGCAATATGCCCACCCCCTTCCAGTCTGCACCCTGCTAACTAAGACACTCATTTCTCAGCTGGTCTCTTCCCTTCATTGATTAAGATGTACTCGCCATTCCCAAGTTGGTTGTTCAGACTCTTACTAGGTGACAAGTAGAGCAGGTTAATCAAGTTTTTGATCTGTCCCATCTTTTATACTTCTGTAGCGTATAGCTATCAAAATGAGACGTTTCACGCTGAATCTGAATACCTTCAAGGTAGATGTGTCCTGCTTTTGTTATTCCAGAATTCGACCTGTCCGGAGCAGCTTCCTTTCTATTTTACAATCAAGATTCTGTAATCACCACTTTAAGGCATTTTCCTAAAGAAAATCAGTTAAAGTTTAGATAGCTTCTAAAAACCTAGCTTTTGAAGACCTCCTTTACACTGACAGGTTTTTCTATGCACTGTGTTTAACCATCGCTTTTATCTTCCTGTCTGTGCCTTGAGGCAATCCATGTGCCCTAAACATTTTCACTCCCTCTGTTCCACGGCTGTTACATCTATTCGCCCCTCATCGCTCAGTTTTGTAATCTCCTTCAGTAGGAACCTATTGGACCATTCATAGGTGACTCAGCCCTTATTCCTTGTACCCTCCCTTGTATGGTGGAAATTCGGTATACCTACCTAGGGCATCCTCAAGGGGTGACCTGGGGTCGGATTGAGGTCCCTATGCCTTCACTACCATGTCAGACTCCCGCCAGGGCAATCCCTGGGACTCGGATCATTCAAACACACTAGTTGAGGAGTCTGGAGACCAGAGGTAGGGTGCTTTTGTTCACCATCTCTGCTTTGGAAACCAGTAACATGCTTATGCATCAAATGTGCATGATGTTTCATGTGGCACACACTTATGTGCCCCCAGAACATTTTTCTTACAGGCATCTTAAGATATTTCCTGCCGACAACAAATAATATAGCTGAGTGCTGCAGAACAACTTATACAAACAACAACAATGGTTCTGTCGGGCATACGCACTATTTCTTTTAAAAAGATTAATTCTTTAAATGTTATTTCTTATACAACCTTCATTTATCCGCAGAATTTAGAAACAATGGAACACATAGCAAAAAACACTGACGCAAATTGATGAGTATATTGATATTTATATAAATTAAGGCATTTATATATACTCGCAAGTTGTAGACAAGGCTGTCAAGACAAGGTGAAGTCTAAAGTGATGTGTACTGAGGTGACATTTGTGCTCAGTGGTAGAATACAGTGCATATATTATGTACAAGGTGATTACAAATACAATATGTACAAGGGAAGAGAATGATTAAGGCCAGAATATTAGGACAAAACAATGGCTCTGGCGATTATACAAATTATTAATTCATTTGCAACCAGAGACTTGATAGATCTGAACCGTGTGGGATCGTTGACGTTTCAACCCTGTCAAGGCTTAATTAAGAAGTCATGGCGGGTCTTCATCAGGACAAGAGTGGGGGAGTTGGAAGAGACAGCCTATGGATAAGGAATGTATGAATCAAGGTGTGTTCCATATGGTGTACCAGCCAAGGCACGCAAATTAATGCTAAGGTATGGGTGACAAAACTCACCCAAATAAAATGACCGAATCGACCAATCGTGATTTAAAGGTCATCAGATGATTCAGTACGCGCAACTGGTCCAAGTGATGCGATCTAGGGGTGAACATACAAGTTTTAAGGAAATGTACACCCTGGTCCCACATCTAGTTAATGGACCTGACGTTATTACTGTAAACCAGAGCAAAAGCGGCCCAAAAGGCCAACTCACCAGCCGTGGTCTTGATGCAGGCGTGGAGGAATCTAAAAGAAGCGGGATATTTAGATATCACCAGGGGTAAGTCAATCTCGCTTTGTAATGTGAGGACATGATTGTCCCGTCAAGCGCCACGCCGTGACCCGCTCTGGGGTCTTACCTGCGGTAGTCAAATTCAATCTTTATTCTGCAGTGGAGTTAAATCCAATATGCGATGCCAGGCATGAGTCCTGGTACAACGCTGCCGTCTCCTAGCGAGCCGGCGTTACTGGCAAGCTTAGATACACGCTACGCGGCGCATGCGTGCAAGCGCGTATGACGTGTAGCCTGCCAGTAACGCCGGTACTCGCTAGGAGACGGCAGCGTTGACCTTTAAATCACGATTGGTCGATTCGGTCATTCTATTTGGGTGAGTTTTGTCACCCATACCTTAGCATTAATTTGCGTGCCTTGGCTGGTATACCATATGGAACACACCTTGATTCATACATTCCTTATCCATAGGCTGTCTCTTCCAACTCCCCCACTCTTGTCCTGATGAAGACCCGCCATGACTTCTTAATTAAGCCTTGACAGGGTTGAAACGTCGACGATCCCACACGGTTCAGATCTATCAAGTCTCTGGTTGCAAATGAATTAATAATTTGTATAATCGCCAGAGCCATTGTTTTGTCCTAATATTCTGGCCTTAATCATTCTCTTCCCTTGTACATATTGTATATGTAATCACCTTGTACATAATATATGAACTGTATTCTACCACTGAGCTCAAATGTCACCTTAGTACACATCACTTTAGACTTCACCTTGTCTTGACAGCCTTGTCTACAACTTGCGAGTATATATAAATGCCTTAATTTATATAAATATCAATATACTCATCAATTTGCGTCAGTGTTTTTTGCTATGTGTTCCATTGTTTCTAAATTCTGAGGATAAATGAAGGTTGTATAAGAAATAACATTTAAAGAATTAATCTTTTTAAAAGAAATAGTGCGTATGCCTGACAGAACCATTGTTGTTGTTTGTATATCCATACCCAGGTTCTGAGGGACACAGGGTCACCCCATTGTTGTTTACTGCAGCACAACTTAAAGCATTGGGGTATTTTGTAAGTTCTCTTTGCAACTGCTTCTTAAACATAATTTTTTTTAAATCTAATCTGTGTGAAAAATTCTAGGAACGCATAATTTTTGTTCTATTTTTTAAAATATTGTTTATGCCTCTGGCACCGCTTTTGAATCGCTTTTCCTGCTTGCAAAGCTAGATCACTCTGTTTTTCGAAGACAGATATTAGGTGCTCATTTGATTGTCTGTCGTGCTGTTAGTCGTGACGTCTCGGCCAATAGCTGTGCATACTGTCAGCATATAATGTTACAAAAGAGATTAAATAACTGCATGTGAGCAATTGGCTAGAATTCAATACTAATGTTGTCAGGTGCTGATACTATATTAACCATCCATAGCCCAGCTTCTTCTACTCTTTCTGCTTCATGTACAGCGTTCCGTCGCCTTTTTCCCGATAGTTTCGCGCTATAGAAATGCAATATGCATACTTACATATTATCACCTTAAGCTACCTGACATACTAAAATCCAACAAACACCACTGTGAGTGGGTGCATATTTCAGTTAAATAACTCTGGAAATGTGTTGGTTGCACCATCACATTTTTTTAATCAATAAAACGAAATATGGGTAAATACTACTAAAATGAGTAAAACAATAAATATAGATTATAAATACGTGTAAATGTACAAAAAAACAGTGCCATAAAACGGGGAGCTCTACATATACTCCATTCTCACACACCCATACTCCGTGCAATTGCATTGTTTCTTCAGTCCAAATGCATCCACTCTCCCACATCATCGTGTTTCTTTCAGGCCACGTTTGGCTTTGAACAATGGTGGCAAAGCAAGCCTTGCGAGAAAGGAATCGCCGTGAAGGAAACTCATGACTACCACCTAGACAATGTTGGATAATCTTCATTTCAATGGAAGTCTTTTGTTTCTTGTCATGGGCGCCTTCCTTATTATGATAGAAGCACTTTTCCCTATTAAATCATTAATTAGCCATTTCCAAGACACACGCCCTGCCCCTCTGCTCCCGGTTAAGTGCCCCCTGACAGGTCAAGATACAACACAATAGATGCAATGGCTGCACTATAAGATCAGTGGAAGATTAACTCTTGACACTATTGACATCTCTTCTTTCTCCGCTGCTTTATGAACCTCTAAATAATTCCTAATAGATCCTTTACTTCCTGAAGTTGACAAAACGCTCTGCGCGCGCCTCCCGCTCTTCTGCGGCACCCTGATATATGGAAGCGGTGTTTGCTCTTTAGGGATGCATTAGCTGTCTGACCATGTAAGCACTTCATTGCCCTTAATGACTTATGGCAAACGAAATAATGACTGCAATCAATTCATGGACCTGGGGAAACTATGAATGTCCTCCATGCCTTGCTGTCCCTCGCAGAATTGGGGTGTTGACGTTGCGCTCTGTTGTCATTTTTTGTTGTGGAAATGGCTTATATCGTATGCATATGCACTGATATTGGTTTTGCACACACTACCTTTAAACAAAGGTGCTACCATTTTTATACAATTTCTAAAAGTCAGATTTGTGTATTATGTCAGCTCAAGTAATACTGGATCTCAAAGCCAGAAATGTTCTGACGTGGTGATATTGTTTTAATTGCCTGATATTTCTAAATGATGGGCCTGTCTAGAGAGCACCTTTTAAATTCATGTCTCCCTAGGCAATTGGATTTTTGTTCAAACCTACTCATCTGTAAAACGTCCACACCTGCTTAGCCTTAGTTGGATTTGTTTATCTTACCACCCTGGGTAGAGTTATCTTGCCTCTAAAGTAATAAAGTAAATGTCTACCATGACCTCCCTGATCGAAGGAAAGTTATCTAGACTTTCATCCTCTTGCCTTAAGTCAGACAGCATAGAGGAAGCTTTCTCATGATGTCACAGTTCGTTGTGTCTCCAGTTGGAATACACCTCCAGATTCCTCCTTCTGCCCTACCCTGATCGTTCAAGTCCTCCACCCTTAAATCACCCAAGGTCTTGCTCTGTCGGGCTGATACCCCTCAGGATGTAGGGGATGGCCTCTGAACCAGCATGACTGCAGGTGGGCTGTGCTTGCAGCATACTCCTCCGGTATTTAGTCCACCAGGCATCCGAGGAGAAAAAGATCCTGGAATGTTGCTTATGTGTGGAGGGATTGGCCTTTTTCATCAGTTTCTTTTAATCTCGCTATTGTCCGTTCTCCAGCAGCCCTAGTAGGAAGTCCAATTGACTACTTCAAAATGGCTTCGACTGGATCATGTTCTCCGGTAGATAGTGTTTTGGATATTTATTTAGGTACTGGGGATAAAATTCCAGTTAATTACAGTTGTATCCTGGAACTAGTGTCTATTGGTCTCTTTTGGTATTTTTGTTTAACCAGTAAAATATCACATATCTTTCCGAATGACATATAGTGACATGCTTTAATATCAACATGTTGTGAATGAAAACCTTAGTAACTGTTAAACTTGATTTTCTACGAGGGGTAAATAAGCTAAAAGTTTGAATATGAAACATTCTGTACTAATTTTGGGATTTGGGATTACAAATATCCGGTATTAATGGGGACACGGGTTCAATCATGCAACCTCTGATTCTGTTGCCATTTTGAGGCTTCAGTCCTTTGTATAAGATTTTGATGATATATCACTTTCAATGAAATATTGCTCTCCTTCTTAATTTATTTTTGCCGTACGATCTGAAATATGCAATTCATTAAAATGTTCCTTTTCTCCTTTTCCAACCTGTAAAATAGTGGGATGTATTTGCTGCAGTGTGCTCCTCTGAAGTATATTACTGCTTCAGATTTTCCAATGATTATCCGAAATTCCACCTCTTTTGAAGCCTTCTAAGATAGAGTATCCAATGATGATTTAAAGGGATCTGAATGCCTTTGAGTTTCAGATTGCTGGTGTATCTACCTGTACTTACAGACTAATATTTCGTCCCAGTCGGACCTAATAAGTAGTCGCTACTGCTCATTTATTTGTCATCTCCCTGATCGCTATATAAGTGTGGACAGTGGACTTCAACTCCTTTGCCACTAGTGACTGCCCTCAGTACCTCTCTCCCTCCTCCTCATACATCCGATCCAGTTTTACTACAGGCCTTCTTGGAGCTTAACTCATTATTGTTAACATGTTACTACTGTTCTCCTGTAGTGTCTTCTGGGTCTGTTATCTCCATGAGTTTTCACAGTCGCAAGGTGCAACGGATAGTATGGAGGATGGGCTGGGGTCACCTTGAATCATTCTCCTCTCCAGCTAGAGGAGAGAGGCATCCTGCTTGAAGCACTGGAGCTATCCTCCTAACTCTGCTTCCATGTGCTGGATGCAAAAGAGTCTGAGGGTCCGCTTCCAACAGGACTAACAACCAGATTTTCTACCCTTATGCTGCTCTGCTTGATGCCCTGGACCCCTGTCTCACTGGGAGAACTTCTCTGTCACGAGGACTGAAAGAACTTGTGGCTTCTTCCACACCACCAAATGCCCCTGCTAAGTTGGCTCTCCCCTCTCTGCAGAGGTACATCATCCTTAAGCAGCTCATCTATGTGCAGACACACAGTCTCGGGCAATGCATCTGCACTAAGTGGCAAATTGTGAAGATGCATGGAAGGCAAGCTGCAACTTTTCTGCAAGCGCATATGGGACTGGTCACCCTTTCGCCAAATGTCACATTCTCCCTCCAGTGTTGAAAGAAATTGTTCAGAAAAATTAGTCTCCCAGGCCCTTCTCATCCATCTCCTAAATGCCCTTTCATAGGCTTTCTCTAGTACTCTCTCACCATGTAGTTCTCCATTTTCTTAAGGTATCTTACAAGTGTTTCTGAAGATTTTTGGCAGTAGGGGTAGAGTGAAGATACTTGATATTGAAGCGCTTCCAGCCTGTGTTTCACGGAAACCTCCAGGAACCAGACACAGTACTTTATCTGTGAAATTGGATGGTAGAGGAGAATTACATCACATTCTGTATTCTTACTGTGGCGTGCTACAATGAGCTCTGCCCATTCCCCATTCTGAATTTATGTTGTCTGGTGTTACCACAAGGAATCGCTCACTGACTTTACTTACCCAACTGGTTTGCTATATGTTTCACCCTTGTTCTTGCTAAAAGGAAACTCCCATGGGAAGAAGTAGGCTGTATAAACCTTTAAGTAAGTAAATCATTGTTAGAAATGGAGTCTCTAGTTGGCAGAGGTAGGCACCCTGTCCAAGAAGGGACTCGCACTCTAGTGAGGGTAAGTGTAGCACACACTAAGGCCCAGATGTACGACGGATTTTTGCATGCGCAAATGGGTTTTAGACCCGTCTGCACATGCAAAAAACCAGTGGGCCATGTACTAACCCTATTTTGCGAGTCGCAAACAATTTGCTGCTCGCAAAATAGGGTTTAGCGACTCTGTTGGAAATGGCCCTTTTTGCAGGGTTATCCCCAAACTTTTTGCTTTTTCCTCCTATTTTTCCCTGACCTGTTTGTGTTGGTTTTAGGACTCTGGGCACTTTACCACTGCTAATCAGTGCTAAAGTGCATATGCTCTCTGTGTAAATTGTGTTATGGATTGGTGTTTCCATGATTGGATATTTGATTTACCTGTTAGCCCCTAGTAAAGTGCACTGCGTGTGCCAGGGCCGGTGAATCAAATGCTACCCGGGGGCCTGCAGCACTGGTTGTGCCACCCCCGTGAGTTGCCCTGAAAATGGTAACTCAGACCTGCCATTGCAGAGTCTGCGCGCAGTTTGTAACTGCCATGTCGACTTGGCCAGTGCACACACTAGCCGGTCCCTAACCTTCCCTTTTCTTACATGTCAGACATCCCTCAGGTAGGCCCAAGGTACCCCTGTGGGCAGGGTGCAATGTATTTGGTGTGTGTGGCATGTCCTAATAGTGAATTACAGCCAATTTCGTTTTTCACTATTGCAAGGCTACCAGTTCCCCATAGGACAGAATGGGAGGTTTGTTTATAACATCTTATAAACATAACTGGCCCAGGGAATTCGGTAAGAAAATAAAATTTAGTATGCCTGAACTCAGAATCTAAAGATGCGTCTTTTAGTGAAGGTGATTTTTACATTCTGTGTTTGAAAATACCACTTTTAGAAAGTGGGTATTTTCTTGCTCAGTCATTCCGTGTGCCTCTGCTGGAATGTGGATTGCCTGTCTGGGTGTTGGATGACAGAAGGCTGGGGGAGCGGGAGGGGCGCCAGATGGTCTAGGTAGGTCAGGAAAGGGCTGAAGAGACCTGAGTTGCGATGGGGGAAGGGGGAGGAGATTTCCTTGCACCTCAAAGGGCCTGCTCTGTCTTTGACAAATGCCGTCTCCACCTCCTGCCAGGAATTCACACCAGAGAAGGCAGAACTGGCCTGACCGGGCACAGGCCCTCTCTCCCTAAGAGATCAAAGGATTTTCGGACATAAATGCTGGGTCCCAGACCCCTGAACTTCAGAACTCATCTGGAACAAGAAGACTGCCAAGAAGAAGAGCCGGAGAAGCTGCGGAAAGGAACGACTGCTTTGCTGGGCTGACCTGCAGTGGCTGCTTCTGTCTTGGGCAGTGAAAGGCCTGGACTGGACTTTCTGCAACCTAATTTGTGAGTCACTCTAAGGGCTTGAGGTAGAGCTTGCCCCCTGTTCACGAAGTCTCAGGAACAGCAAAGACTTCAAGTTCTTCTACCCGCAGCACTGGGGACTGTGCGTTTCGTGCCGCAACCAGAAGAAACCCAACTCGACGACGTCTACGATGCCGCTGCCGACTCCGTGTCCTGAAGGCACCGCAGAGGGCACCGCCGCAATGCCGCACCGCGAACCCTGGTCTCACCAACGACGCCTGTTGACGCCGCCACTGAGCCGCTGCTCGCACCGCGACCTGTGGGCACCGCACTCAGCACCGCCTTGCTTCACGCCGAAGCTTTGGCACCGCAGAGAGCACTGCTGCAACGCCGCACCGCGACCCTGGTCTCACCGACGACGCCTGTTGACGCCGCCACCGAGCCGCTGCTCGCACCGCGACCTGTGGGCACCGCACTCTGCACCGCCTCGCTACACGACGACGCCGTGTCCTTCCTGACGCCGCCACTTCAAGCCGAAATCGACGCCACTGCTTGCACCGTGGTTCGAGGGCACCGCTCGTAAGTCACACGACGCACCGCCCTCATCCCGAACCGCAGCCTTGGCCTACCGACGCCGGCGCCATCGACTCCAGTTCGTCAGCCGACGACAGCGCTTCAGCAACGACGACGACGCTGCTTGCACGCGACCTGCTAGCACCGTGACGAGCACCGCCTTCATCTCGCACCGCGACCCTGGTCTCACCGACGACGTTATCTGACGCCGCCACCGAGCCGCTGCTCACACCGCGACCTGGGGGCACCGCACGCCGCACCGCTGCGCTGGGCACTGCAGCACCCGACGCCTGTTGGCGCCAGCGCTCCTGATCCCATCAGAAAGGAGCTCGACCTGCAACGCGAGTGACTTCAAGGGCCCCATCGCCCTGCATCTCTGAAAGGTACTGTTTGCGGGTCTTCCCGACACCGTAGCTGGCCTGCGACCCCCGCGGTCAGCCAGAACTGTTTTTGGATTTGTGTGTTCACGACTCCGTGGTAGTCCGGACGGAGCTATCCACACAAGGAACTCTTTTTAATCAACGTATTTTTGAACTGTGAACTTTTAAGTATAGTATTGTGGATTTTTATCGTGTTTGGTCTTGTTTTAATTATATAAAAATATTGGATACTTTTCTAAACTGGTGTGGTGTCCTTTTGTAGTGCGTACACTGTATTACTGTTGGTTATGTGCAAATGCTTTACACACTGCCTCTAAGATAAGCCTGGCTGCTCGTGCCAAGCTACCAAGGGGGTGAGCAGGGGTTATTTTAGAAGTGTAACTCCCTTATCCTGACTAGAGTGGTCGTTTTTGCCTGGCTTTGGCCCACACTCTAGCCTACCAAAAATCCCATTTCTAACAGACTCGCTATTAGGAAGGGGCGTTCCCTTCCTAATAGCGACTCCAAAAGCCATGCAAGAATGTTTTGAGACCGCAATTGCGGTCGCAAAACACTCGCAGTTTACCACCCTTCTCAGAAGGGTGGTAAAGCACTCGCAAACGGGAAGGGGTCCCCAGGGGACCCCTTCCCCTTTGGGAATGCATGCACAAACATTTTTTAAGGGCAGGCCGTGGTCCCAGGGACCACTGCCTGCCCTTAGAAAATGAAAAGTTAAATTTTATTTTTTAAATGCATCCCGTTTTCCTTTAAGGAAAACGGGCTGCATTAAAAAAAAACTGCTTTATTTAAAAGCAGTCCCAGACATGGAGGTCTGCTGACCCCAGCAGGCTACCATCCCTGGGAGAGCTAGCCATTCCCAATGGGGTCGCAAATTGCGACAGCCTCATTAATATTCATGAGGCATGCAATTTGCGACCCCATTGGGAATCGCAAACAGTGTCTCAGACACTGTTGTACATTGGAAATTGTGACTCGCAAATTGCGACTCGCAATTTGGCGCAATTTGCGAGTCGCAATTTCCAATGGTCGTACATCTGGCCCCTAAACGTTTACCTGTGCTCACTCTCTGGTAGCTTGGCACAGAGCAGTCAGGCTAAACTAAAGAGGCAATGTGTAAAGTATTTGTACACACACACACACACACAGTAAAACAGTGAAAACACCACAAAAGTACTCCTCCACACCAGTTTAGACAATAGCCAGTATTTGTCTAAGTAAAACAAGACCAAAATGACAAAAATCCAACATACACAAATCAAGATATACATTTTTGAAGAGTAAATAAAAATTCAGTGTTTAGAAGTCTATAGCTCCAACTGGGGCTATCTGACCGCGCTTGACCGGGACAAATCCAAAAGTTCAATCTGACTTCATTGGAGCGCGGGCCAGATACAGTAATCACGCAGACACCCCTATTGTACCTTCTATTCCTCGGAAATCAAAGAAGAGGAAGTGAGGCGTCGTGGATGCAGGTGATGCGTCGGTTCCTGAAGGTGGTGCAGGCTCGTAGAGCTTTGCCGCCCGGGGACGATGTGTTGCACAGAGGAGGTGATGCGTCAGTTGCTTGTGCGAGACCTTGATTCCTAAAGGTGAAGCGGTGTTGATGATGTGTCGAAGTCAAGAGTGCGCTGGTCGATTCTTCAATGTCAAACATTGGGGCTAAAGGCGATGTGTAGGACGAAAGCCACGCAGGGCCAGGCTGCGTCAGAGTCGGAGCATGCGTCACAGACTTCGGTAAAGCAGTGCTCAAAATTCAAGCAGCTGCACTTCTTCGGAGGCACTGCGGCAAAGTCGGGGTTGTGTTGAAAGTTTAGGTTGTTGTGTCACACACTCGGTGAGCGGTGTCCAGGGCTTCGGTGCGTACAGCTGTGATGCTTCGATTTTACAGGGATGCTCTGCTTGCGAACACATACTTGGAGTCGATGCATCAGTTTCTTGGTTGCAGCACCAACTTCTCCTTCAAGGGCCCAGGACTGGATTTGGCACCACGTGGCAGGACAGGAGTCACAGCAGAGGAGCCCAGGTGCTGGTAGCATGATGCAGGTGAAGTCTTTGATGTCCCAGAGACTTCAGCAACAGGAAGCAAGCTCAGTCAAGCCCTTGGAGAAGCTTAGAAAGCAGGATGCAGAGAGTAAATTCCAGTCCTCTCGCTCCCCGGCAAGAAGCAGCAGGCAAACGCAGCAAAGCAAGCAGCAAAGTGGCAGTCCCTCCTAGCAGCACACCAGCTCTTTTTCCTGGCTGAATGTCCTCAGTCCAAAAGTGTTCTGAGTATATGGTGTCAGAGGTCCAGTACTTATGCCAATTTAAGCTTTTGAAGTAAGGAGATTTCAAAGAAAGGTATTTGTAGTGCACAGACTCTGCCCTTCCTTGCCCTTGCTCCAGACACACTACTGGGTGGAATGCAGCTCTTCGTGTGGGGTCAGGCACAGCTCTATTCAGGTGCAAGTGACAGCATCTCCCACCACTCTAGCTTAGGAAGGCTCATCAGCCTTGTGATGGGCCATCAGAATATGCAGGGCACAACTCAGCTCCCTTTGTGTGACTATCTTGCGTGAATTCACAAAGCCCAACTGTCATCCAACCCAGACGGGTATTCTAGGGACAAGCAGAGGCACGCAATGGTTAAGTAAGAAAATGCCAAATTTCTAAAAGTGGCATTTTTAGACCTTTAATTTAAAAATCAACTTCACTAAAAGAAGTGTTTTTAAATTGTGAGTCAAGAGACACCAAACTCTAATTTTCTATCTGCTCCCATTTGAAAGATACACTTGAAAGATGTTACATTGCTAACCTATGGGAGAGATAGGCCTTGCTGTAGTGAAAAGGGAATTTAGCAGCTTTACACTACCAGGACATGTTAAACTCACAAGTACATGTCCCGCCTTTTAAATAAACTTCACCCTGCCCATGGGGCTACCTAGAGCCTACCTTAGGATTGCCTCACATGTAACAGAAAGGGAAGGTTCGGGCCTGACAAGTAGGTGAACTTGCCAGATTGAAATGGCAGTTTCACAGGCTCTTCAGTAGCAGGTCTGAGCCAGGTTTGAAAGGCTACTCATGTGGGTGGCACAATCAGTGCTGCAGACCCACTGGTAGCATTGGATTAACATGCCCTGGACACATGGAGTGCGCTGTACTAGGAACTTACCAGTAAATCAAATATGCCAATCATATAGAATCCAAATTCCATCACATTTTGTACGCAGAACATATGCACTTTAGCACTGGTCAGCAATGGTCAAGTGCCCAGAGCCCTAAAACTGGAAAAAACAAAGTTAAAATAGAGGAGGAAGAATGGAAAAAATTAGGGGTAACCCCGCAAAAAGGGACATTTCCAACAATAATGTTAGAAGGAAAAGTCATTATGAAAGTCCCAAATCCCCAACGAGTTCCAGGAAAGGCAAAAATACTTTTCACCGCTGCTGAGAGGTAAAGCCTTTTATATGAGTGGATGCTTGCACTTTTATATATGCATGGTGATACATAGGCCTGTTGGGTAGGGCTGGCCTCCCCTATTTCTCCTTCCCACACATTAATATCTGTCTCAATTAAATGCTAGGGTTGGCTGTGGGATTTTGGTTGTTACAAAGCTGTCTGGCTTGTGTTGAGAGGATTTTTAAGTTTAAAATGTCAGTAACACTTTTTCCCTCGTCTATTGAGCCTGAAAAGGCCATTGGCACTCTCATCTCATCAATAGCAGTATGTGTAATATTTTCTATTAAGATTCTGTCTCCATACATTGTGCTTGCACCTTGGTAATGGTACCCCAACACAGTAAGGGTACAACTTTACTGCAAAAGACCTGTGTGTTTTTCATATCTAGGTAATTTAAAAGGTAGAAAGCCTAAATTTTAGTTTACATTATTTTTCTATTCTGTTCTCCTCAATCCAGCAACCTTTGAAACTGCATTACTCCGCTGTTGCCCCTTTCCTACTAGTTACAGATATAGTTATCTGACCTTGAGTGCTCCAAAAAGGCCACAAAATCTGTACATGTCAAGAGATTCTGCTCAAACGTTAGTAGGTGGGCACCCACTATGGTCACCAACACAGGCATGGAGATGGGCCTCCCATCTGTCTGGAGCTCCATTCCTAATTCTTCCCAGCCTATCATCACTGGCTTTAGTTACAGCTCAACGGAAGTCTCCCCTCTATTTCTTTTTCTACAAATGTTATGGTTATCAAATTGGCTTATGCTCACAATTGGCTATTTTGGGTCACACCTGGCTTAAAATAGGCAGGAACATCTTCTAAAAAGTCAATGACAGTTGCCCAAATGGTTTAGCGCCTGTTAAACTCATGAGTGCTCCCGTCCCACTGAGAATTGAGACAGTATGCATCAAGAGGTTAATCGCACAATCGCCTCCAATACTTCAAGTGAGGGTGATACACAGGCAGCATTCTGTGATCCTCAGCCACTAAAGGGCCATTTTAGCACTACGATAAATAATTCATGTAATGACATTATCTGGTTAATGTCTGGGCCTTGACTGCTCCTTAATGTAAAGAGGTGCAGTCCAAAATTATCCTCAAGATTCAATAGCTAACAAAGAAATGGTAATGCCATACAATAGGAGGCAGTATGACTTAGCATTCCCTTCAGGATGTTGGCAACCCTGAGACCTAGCAGGCCCCTGAATTACCCTCTGGGATCCCATTGTGTCAACTTTGCAGACTCCATCAGACCACAACCTCACAGAATCTTCATACTTAATGAAAAACATAAAGTATTAACAAACGTCTTTGGAGAGGTAAGGATAAAATAAAGTAAAATGTGAAACTGACAAAGAGAACCCACAATAACAATCGCAGGGAACATCATGCTGGTGCCGACCTGAGATCGAGTGGGAGCCATGTAATATAGGAAAATTACCAGGCACCATCTCTCCGGTATTCTGTTAATATGGACTAGGAAACTGTGTGTGTGCTTACCTGCCTTTCCTGGATCTGACCTGGAAATGTAGGCTTCTGTAGTTCTCTTTATGGGTGCCCCAGGCACCAAGAGCCAGTCTTCCGTATTATCCAACCTGCTGTGAAAATCCAATAATCCCTGTGGCTCTGCTGAACCTCCTTCCCCTGAGTCCCACTGAGTGAAACCTTGACAGGACATCTCAGTAGTCACCTCATGTATACAAAGTGTGTGGGACATAAGGAACACCAGTGCCACTCTTGTTCAGTTTTGAAGCCCTAGACTCCAGATGGCCTTGTCTGGTGCCCCCCCGGCATTATCTTACAGAAGATATCTATAAGATAGAGTAGCAGCTATGCCACATTACAATTATAGACAAACTTTGTTGCAAAAATGTATTCAATCAATTAATCAAAACCATTTGTAAATGCTAAAAACTCAAAAGGCAAATAAGTGCTACTGTCTACAGTGCTTGTGTTAAAGTTTAATAATTTCTTGTTCATTGATATTACATTTTGGACTATATTTCAGCAATTAGCAGAGCTGTTGTTCAATATCTGAAACATTAAGTGACTGGTCATCCCAAATGATCACAACCCCTTGACATGTATGATGGATCCAAGCTATTATCCTTCCAAGGATTTCTGAAGCTATTTGTGAAGCTTTGCAGCAGGAAACGGGCCTTTTCCCTGTCCTTGAAATCATCCAGTCCCTTCTCCAAATTCTTCACTAGAGTGCCGTTTTACTGTTACCGTCCAGTTGTTCCAGCTGTTCACTACATTTTTGTCACTTCTTTGCTTCTTGGGCTGTGCCTGGTTTTACAAACTCACGTGGATGTGCCGTTTTGCCTCTTAGCTTTCCATACAGAAGTGCCAACCGTGTGATTGTATGTAGTTGTTTGATCCCTCCCTTACTGCCTGTATTGATGCTGGAATCTGCAAACCAATCACAGCTGGAATTGCTCACAATGTATCTGCCCATCAACCTTTTTTTCTGGACATCAGCTTTTTTTTATCTCATTGTCCCTCTGAATGGCAGGCTTGCTCTGCCCACCCAATATTCCTAATCGTCCTTTCCACGTCTAATTGTAGGGTTCTTCTCTTAATGATTCCTAAATATTTTATCATACTTTCTAGCCATCGTTTTCTTTGTAATGTACATACAGTTTATCTATCTCCTCTCGGTGTTTCTCCAGGTTCAGTTCTCAGCATGGCCTCTCATTCTATAATCTGTGCATCCTTATGGGTAAACCACACCTTCAATTCAAGGAGGACCACGGCACCAGTTAGTTCAAACGTACTGACAGAGACACATCCACATCCCTTCACAAGCTTCCCTCCACTTCTCATAAAGATGTTCCTCCTACAAGAGGCACTTTTACTATAGTTTAACTCTTTGGGCCCTTCTGTTGAGTAACAGTTGGTCCTTGCCAGAGAAACAACAAAAGTAAATCGCTGAGTGAACACCTAGTGTCTTATTTCCCCATATATTCCTCAACCTTCCCAAATACTACACTGAACCCTTGAGAGGCTCTCCTGTGTATACATCAAACCATCAAATCCATGATGTTCTCTTAAAAGGATGAAATAGATTTATGTATCATTTCTGCATGATATTCTTGACTAGGGCACAATTTTCACCAGAAAGATTTTCAAGGACATACCATTACTTTCCATCCTCACTTAGTAAATATGTTCAGGCATCTATCACTGGATTTTCTGGTGAAACATCCAGTGAGAATTAAACCAATGTTTTACACCCACCATTAATTAGGAAGGTATAGTTTCAAACTCAACACATAGCGGGTCTGTTTCTCCTCCCTCTTCAGTAGTACTGGGTGGGCTTTCTACATCAAGAGTGTTGAGCATTAGAAAGGTGTTTTCTCTCTAGATGATGAAGTAAAGCAGGGTGCATCTCTCAGAGTCTAAGGAGAACAATTTCTCTTGTGTGGACAGCATCATATGTTGGATTAGGAACACTCTTTTTCAAGTTATTGCATGAGGTGAAAGTTAACTTGCATGTCATTTTGAGTGTTTTATTCCTCTTGCGTTTTCATTTACAGGAGTTTTTCTCCTTTTCTCCTTTTTGCACCTGAACAGTGCATTCAGTGTGGAGTAGTGCACATAAAATGAAGGCCACAATTTCTAATCCAGGCGTGTGCACTTAGCCTGTCCTTATTCTAAGGATGATAATATGTGTTGCAGCAAGTGGAGGAAGAAATAATGCGTTTATCAACACCTTGACCTGATTCAGTGTGTGACATCAATGCTAGAAAAATTTGCTAATTATTAAAACTATTATATTTATTGAAGTGCGAGTAAAACATATGTCTAAAAAAACAATGAAACAAAATCTACTATATTAACAAGGGTAAAAGTCCACCTCACTTGGAAAGTGGCATCATCTTGGTTTAGGAGGAAATACATAGTCTTGTATATGGATGCTGCCACCTTGGAACAGGTGAAATGCCAGTTTATGCATGATGGTACAGGAGAGTCTGACATCGGTGTCTCTATGCAGATGGTTGGAAAAATCTCCGGCTACCTCTGGGAATCCAAAAATAGCAATCTTTTCATTATAGTTGAAGTCAACCTTTGCCCTGAGGGACTTTGACTAGCAAAGATGACTGTCTGAGGTCTGTGGTGTTGTGGTGAGTATCTGGTGCAGTTGTGACAGCACCTTTAGATGTGCTCTCATAGCAATATATCAGTTGAGTAGCCACCATTAGGTTTTTTTCTCTACTCACATTCACAATGCCTCCCCCTGCCCAAACTACCAGGGACTCTGGAGATGTTGCCCAAATAGTAGGTCTCAAAATCTGCTTCCTTCCATACCCAAGCACAAAAACATCCAAGATTCAGGAACACCACTCTCAAGAGATTCCCTAAACACGTCTCCATTATTGGCGTTTCCAAGACACGCCACTTTTTTTCACAGTTACCTTCTGAACAAAACTTTCTGGAAAGATTTCAACTTTTCAACAGAAAAAAACAACTTGAAAGAATGAGTAAATATAATCAGCCCCAAAAGAGCAGTAAGGATTCAAGCGAAAGCAAAAACCGCAGAGTATTCAGACTGATTCCCACAACCGCAAAAAAGGCCAAGGCGTTACCAAGCAACACCAGGATAGTCCTTGCTAAAATGCGGTCATACTTCTCTGTAAGCCACACGTGCATTTCATGAATGGATTACTGAAATTCGTATGCTTTACTGTATAATATAAAGGTGTGCAAGATTTTGTTCTATACCACGTCAGTTTTGGCAAACCAAAACATGAAGAACCTATAAAACTCCTATCCCAAGTTGTCTAAATTTATTCTGAGCCGTTGCATGAATCACCACAGCAGCTCCAAAATTAGCCTACACATCCGACCAGTCGCCAGTCCCCACTACATGATATGTTTTAATAGCAACTAGTAACCGATACCAGTAATTGGCTCACTCAATGGGTCCAAGTATAGCAATGGGCTAGCTGTCAGAAAACCACTCAAGACTCACCTTTCTGCAGAACAGGCCGGCCTCTAACCATATCTCCCAAACACAAAGTGTGTACTTGCTCCATTGTGGAGTGGGGGTTAAGTGCTATATCACTTCACATAATATATCATGAACTCTAATAGGCCATGATAAACTGTAATTCTTTGTATCTCTAGTTAGCCATATGTCTTGTGTAATTCAAGGATCTATCTATGTGTAAGGATTGCACCTGTTTGATACTGTATCTTGCTTGTACTGTGGCCGAGTTAATTTGTTCTGTTCTGTAGCATGCAGTATTCTTTGTGTGCAGCAGGTCAGATTCTTGTTAAATACTGTTAAGGTATGAGCCTCATAGCCATTACCACTTAGATTTGAAGCATCTGACGTAAAGGTGAATTACTATCTCTGACATACTTTCGTAAATTCTTCAATATTGTGCGTAGTAATGCAGTTTTAAATAACCCTGGGCAAAGCACTACGCTACGCTCGCGTAGTTTGCGAAGTTTGCGCTACTTCGCACAACGCGAATTGCACGTAGCACAGTGCAAACACGCGTAGAGTAGCGTAGCGTAGTGCAGCGGTCATTTTTTGCTTGCTCGCGGTCCTCAACGTCAAGTTGGCGACCGCGAGCAAGCAAAATGACATCCCGGCGAGACTTTTTCCTCGTTCGCGATCAGCAACATCAAGTTGCCGATCGCGAGTGTGGAAAATAAACCTCCTGGCGAGATTCTCAACGCGGGGAGGTCAGGTTTCTCATTGCGAGTGGTCGCGTATGCTCGCGACCGCTCGCGATGAGAAACTACCAGTCCGCGTTGAGAAAGCTGCCGCTCGAGTAAAAATCTACTCGAGCGGCAGTAAAAGACAGCTCGCACTGTGCAAGATGCCGTTTTCAATGATTGCACAGTGCGGACAAGCATCCGGCACTGTGCAATCATTGCGAACAGTGCACTACGCAGTTCGCGTAGTGCTACGCGTAGCTCGCGTAGTGCGAACTGCACTTTGCGTAGCTTCGCGTAGCGCTACTTCGCGGACTACGCCCAGGCTTAGTTTTAAACCGTATGTCTGCTGTAGCACAGATAGAGCTGGTGTGTGTTGAAAGGTATGATTGGCTCTGAACCCTTGAATCACTGATTCATGTGTAAGAAAAGCTAAAATGTGCCTCATATTTACACCTCCAAGGTATACGCCTGCAACAGTCTGTGCAGACTAGATCATGCAGGTTTAAGGCCTGCACATTCTTGGATTTCAGGTTTAAGGCCTGCACATTCTTGGATTTCAGCCCTCAGTGGTGTACTCTGCTTTGAGTCCTGCCCCTGGTATATAATGCACATGGAAACTGAAGGCCTCTTTTACTCATACCTCTCGGGTGCACGAAGACTCAAATCCATGCACAACCCAAGTAGATGTAAAGACTGATCATTGCTGGGATTCAGGGTACCCAGGTGTGCTCTGCCTCATACGCCACTCGCAGTCCATCATGTACCTATGGAGCTGAAGCGTCACCAATATTTAACTCTTTTTGGTACGCTTGGCCTCTGGTCTGCACACAGTATATCCTGTTGATTTAATGAGGGCATATTCCCGGATGCTGCTGCCCTCCAGGGCATGCTGAGGCTCAAGTCATGCTTGCAGTCCATCATGCTAGACTGCAGCTGAGACATCCGCCTATTGATGTTCTAACTCACAATAAAGTACATCTTCTGTGTCACCCATCATGTATGTCCACTATATCCGCTCTTTAATGACTCAGGAGTGTTGTTAGTGATTGATTGCGGATATAAAGCTAGGAGCTAATTGAAAGTTTATGTTTTTGAGAATAGTATTGATCTATTGACAATTTAAAGCTCTCTAAAAAGGGAAGATTGGGATATTTGTCAAAGCCGGTGTATGGGGGCTATCCATCAAGGCATGGAATCGTGCATCGTACATAATCTTATACATTACTCAGAGGACTTATTTTTCATTCTAAATCTATAATTTGAAATTTGGAATGGCAGGGATAAAATTGGTATTGGTTTATAATTAATTAATATGGTCTTTTTACATAAATAGAACAAAATTATTTGTCTCTGGAGTGACACTAAGTGCACATTTTTTCAGTAATAAAATGTTTTTATGTCTAACATCATCTCATTACTGTAGGAGTTTTCCTCTGCACAAGTCATCTAATATTGAAGCTAATTTTCTATATGTGTTGATCAGAAGTGCTGTTTTAATCGAGGAGGGCTGGAGCTGTGCCACATTTTCACAATATCTTCTTGTGATAAATTCACTTACACTTTGCCTAAAGAGGAATCATTTCCATGGTAATTGTTCTGCCCTCAGACTAAAGTTAGAAACCTCTTGTTTAGCGGATTAAAATGTAAAGAGACAGTATTATGTGAAGTGTGATAGGTAATAGAAATCCAACATGCCGTCATTGGTTACATATCAATTAACGTTGTTTTCCATTCCGATGTGTAAACTAAAATATTTTTTTAAAATTTCTAATCACTTTTATGTACTGCTGATGTATTTCACTCAGGCAGATTAGCCAGTGAGCTTTTTCAAGGCATTAAACAATAGTCACAATAGAAGTATTGAATAATGTTTGATACACGCACACTACAATAGTATTTTATATCGGTCACTGTTAGTGTCCATTACATCAGGCTGTAAGCCATGTCATCAATACTCAATTATTTTTCTCCTAATGATGGGCAATGATAGGCAAAGTGTAGTGGATTCCTGTAACCTATCATAATTCTTGATATAGGCACAAGAGTCACACTCACTGGAATACACTCATCACACCCTCTGAGCTATCAACATAATGTGGAGTAGTGCCAGCCTCTGAAACCAGCTTCTGACCATTTAAGTACAGATTATTTGGAATGTGCATCGGCCCCAGGCTACTTCAAGTGAGTATTTGTTATGCAGGAAAGGCCAAATGCAAAACCAGACATCATCGCGTCAACACATCATCCCCTTTTCTCACGCACAGGACAAACCAGACATGCCACGTCACTACATGTTACTTATTTTGTGACCTTTCTTACAGCTCCCATGTAGTGTCAATTTCCCATACGTTCATAATGCCCAAGAGCTCCATCTTCCTTAAATATCTGCCCTAAAGTGTTATTTCGGCTTAGTTGGAAAGTCACATGACTTGCACACGTCAGATGCCTAATGCACATGTGCCTGCGATGTACCAACTGCATTGACGATTGTGATGAAGAGCACTATGTCAGACCTGATGCGTCCCCAGACACCACCACCTCACCACACCATCCCCTTTCCTTCCACGACAAACCAGGCATGCTACGTCACTACAAAATACTTATTTTATGGGCCTTTGTACGACTCCCATGTAGGATGCTTACTCTATATATTCATAATGTGCAGGAGCTTTCTGTTCCTTAAAAAACTGCCCAAGAGAGTTATTTCGGCTCACTGGGAGATCACATTATTCACACGCTTGTGTACCAGCTATCTTCTGCTGTATTACCTGCACGATTTATACCTGAAGGTCGTGTGTATTTATTGCTACAATGATTTATCATCTATTGTGTAAAATATATTCTTTTCCTTGATAGTTGAAGCAGCAGAAGCATTTCAGCAGGAAATGCTGTACAGAACAATATGATAGTGCATAGGTCGACATTAGTATTAGGCTTGACATATACACAAGAGGGCAGGGGTAATGGATGGTAGGTGTTATGTTTTTATTATTAATTCTCTGCTGCTCTACATTTTACAGTACTGAGTTCTCGGGAGGGAGAGAGATGGAAGTAGGAAGAGAATCAAAATGTTGATAGTCAGTGTAGCGCTTCTGGTCGGATACAGGTGCTTTTTGAAACCAGTGCTCAACGTGGAAATTGAGAAAACTAAATGAAAACTGTCGGCAAGAGAGTTCCAGAGGGAGGGTCCCACCAGGCTGAATAACAGACGTATAACTTATATTTTGGTTGGGGAAAGTCTAAATGTGTCTTATCCATGCAGACAAATAACTCATTTATTGGTCAAAATCAGATATTTAATTGCCAGCCAACAACATTGACCTGTTAAATACATAAAAACCAAACAGTACTATAAATAATATATTAACATTGATAATTTTAACAATTTTAAGTAGCTTTTTGGAACAAATGCATTTCACCTGGAGTTAAATGAGACTTCATTTTTCATTAGTCATTTGGAATATAATTTTTCTGTGACGTTGCCATTTGACTTGCATTTGTGTTTAGCACTTAGGGGCCGATTATGAAGCGGCTTGGAAGGCTCCTTTCGGAGCCACATCGTAATAGGCCGGTCAGATTCCTTTCTGACCGCCTCATTTTGATGGAGGCGGTGGGATAGGAATCCGACCGATCATTCCGGCTGGCTTCCGACGGGCTTGGAGAGCCCGTCCGCCAGTCAGAATGCAGCAAGTAATCTCGAGGGCGGGCCTTTCCGCCCTAGAAATTACGATGACGGTTTCCGACAAGGTTTCCATGCCGGTCTGTCCCACATGGAAACCATGTCGGAAAGCGTCTTTGGGGCCCCCCAGCAGGGCCCCCTTTGGTGCACGGCTTCCGGTTGGAGGCTGAGGGGGCACCTATGGTACCCTCCTGTTGATCCCTACAAATTGTGTCAGGCACCTTGAAGTGCCTGTCACGGGGTGCAGGGATGAACCGCACCTCCCATTTTACTATGGGAGCATGCATTACGGCCGTAATGCATACTCCCATAGTAAAATGTAGGAATGCGACCGAGGTGGTCGGGACAGTCGACTGGGTGTCGGTTGGTCCCATGACCGATGCGGTTTCGGGCGGAAGTGATTCTGCCCGATATCGTAATGAGGGCCTTAATTTGTTGCAAATTGATAAAGTGCAAATGTTTTTTCGAGAGCATGTCACAGTGCTGAGATCCTAAGCACTCTCTTCATGGGCCCATGGCTTGCATGTGGGTCTTGTGTGGTTAGCTCTAGCCAGTGCTTAATTTGTAAAATATTAAGTGCAGGTGCTCAAATTTTTTGGGGAGGCCACACCCACTTGTCCAGCTCCGCCTACTTCCTCCGGAGGCTCCACCCACTTCCTTTATTGGTTCCACCACATCATCAAGCCTAAACACATCATAGCCACCTCCTCACATCTTGAGTTCCGCAAGAAGCTGAAGACCTGGCTCTTCACATAAGCACTTCGAGGACCTCCCACCTACAACACCTGCCCAAGTGCCTGAATACCCTCTTGGGTGATTAGTGTGCTATACAAATCAATACTACAACATAACAATGTAACATACGGGAAGCCTATGACAGCAACTTAAAAGTGATCTCAAATAGGAGAATGTGTGCAAATCTCAAAATGCAGCTTTAGGAAAGGTCATTAGAGGACTTGAGGCAGTTTTGCACACTAAAGAGAATGTGCTTGTACTGTGCTGTTTAAAAGAAAGGAAGGGATGAAGGAAGGAATACATTAAAGAAGGCAGCATCAAATGCATGGTGGTATCCTCTGATAATCTGAACCCTCCCTCTCAAACTACCCCTTCCTCCAACACAGACCCTCTTCCCCCGACCCTTACTTCCCCCTTGTCCAACGTCATCTCCAATCCAGCGGTCACTCTCCCCCCTACCACCACTGCACACTCCCCTTCCGATGTCCCACATCCACAGGCACAACCCGTCTCCACCGCTTACCTCACTGACAACCCCCGTGACTTCCCCATGTCCAACGTCTTCACCAAATCCAGCAGACACTTTCCCCCCTATTATCACCGCCCACTCCCCGTCCGCCGTCGCACACCCACATACACAACCTGCCTCCACCGCTATTCTCATTGACATTCCCCGGAACTCTGACTTCCTACCTAGAATTTCTCTCCCTCCTCACTTGGACAGTAGACCCTCTACTCCTCCTCTGAACTCCTAGAATGGGAGCATTACTAATCCGGCTCCCCGCGTCAAACCTCTCCACTCTCCTAATCCCACTGATTCCATCCAATCCCTGACCCTTGTTCACTCTCCCTCCATAGACCCAAGTCATTCTCGACCCCTACCAGAAACCTTAAACTTTTTCAGCTCAATAACACAGCAACTGAACAGAATGGAGCAGAAAATTAACTCCCTTGCTGCCGATCTCCTACACTTACAACAAGACCTTCTCAACAGAACCAAGCCACTGTACTCCCTCTCGCCGGGTAGATTTGCTCAAACCCCCCTCAATACCTCTCCCATGGCCCCACAGAGCACCCCCCGACCCTCCAGTCCGTCAACGAGTCAGGCACTTCGACCCAACCGGGATCGCCTCCCCCTTTCGGTATTGAAACCTGATGTGATCAACGACCCTTACCTCGCTCTGAGCCAGAAATCAGCCCCTTTCCCCATCCCTGTTATTGTTGGCACTAACAGAATCCCTAAAACTGTCCACTCGCCTAGACCTCCTGCTCAATACTCCTCTATCCACCTAGCTCCCCCCAAAACCAAGGCTCCCCGCCCTCTCTCTTGCATGCTCCTAAACTGCAGATCAGCAGTACAACACGCCACAGACATTGCTGAAGCTCTACTCGCTGAAGAAATTGACATCGCTTTCCTCACAGAATCCTGGCTTAATGTCCACTCCACCCCCATTCTTGACATTCTCACCCCTCCTTGGTACAACATCATCAGACAAGACAGGCCAATCAAAACTGGGGGGGGGACTAGCCATCATTCACAAAGCTGGAATACAGATCACCAAACTTAAACCTGCAGAATACCTATCGTTTGAATACCTGGGTGTCGAACTCACTGCCAAGGGCACCTCTCCCATCAAATTCCACACCATCTACCATCCTCCTGGAGAGCGTACCCTTTTCCCCGAAGAACTAACAGACCTAATAACACGTTTCTCCATGACAGACACAAAAGACGTGTTCCTGGGTGACCTCAACATCCACTGGAATGACCCAGAAGACTCCACTGTCCAGAACCTATCCAACCTACTTGAAATATACAATCTCAAACAACTCTGCAATGAACCAACTCACATCAAAGGTGCAACACTGGATGCGATCATTACCAACAATCAACTGGTCTCTCTGAGAGCGATTTCTCCCATTGACTGGTCAGACCACCACCTCATTCTGTTCAAGATTGATGCACTTGTCAGACACCAACCTATTCGTGATGACAAACCTAAGCACTGGACCAGAAACATCAAAAAGTCCCTTTACCCGAACTTGAATCCAGGATTCATGCCCATCTACAACCCCAACCATCATCATGGACGGCCGATGACCTCACTACACACTTTAACTCTAAAATGACAGAGGTCTTAGACCAAGTAGCTCCACTCAAACTCAAACAAATGAGGCGAACCAAATCTAAACCCTGGTTCAATATGGATCTGAATAACGAAAGGCGTCAACTCAGACAAACGGAAACGTGTTGGAGACTAAACCCTCGACCTTGCACCTAGCGCAACTTAGATCTGCTCGGCAGGCATACAAAAACACATTTTCAGTGAAAAGGCGTCTTTCTTCCGCAACCAACTAGATCTGGTGAAAAACAGACAGAGAGAACTCTTCAACATTGTCAAAAGCCAAACAAACTGCACTCCCTCTAACGAAATCATAGCCACCAAAGAGCGATGTGAAGAAATTGCCACCTTCTTCTCTAATAAAGTCTCAAAAATTGATCAATCCTTCCTCCAAACTGCAAACCCTCCTTCCCTCTTAACCTGCCCCCCTTTAACCACCCTTGACCAATCAGAAAGAGTTCTTACCAAGGACAATCAGGTCTGCCTCCAGCTAAAAAACAATGCGCATTGGTCCGACTTTGAGCTAATGTCGGAAAACGAGGTCTTCAGTATAATCTCTACCCTAAAACCTTCCTCCCACACTATGGACCCCCTCCCATCCACAATTATAAAAGAACTCAACCACACCATTTCCCCTTTCTAGACAAAAATCATCAATGCCTCTCTCATCTCAGGCTGTGTCCCAGACTCCCTTCAACTAGGACAAATCACACCCATTCTCAAGAAACCAGGGGCCGACCCTAACGATCTTAACAACCTCAGACCTATCTCCAACCTCCCGTTCCTTGCGAAAACATTGGAGAAATGCGTTCTCCACCAACTCAACAAACACATTGATGAGTTCAACCTCCTCGACACCTTTCAATCAGGATTCAGGAAAGGCTGTAGCACTGAAACAGCTATGCTCAACATCTCTGACGATATTCACAAGGCTTTAGATGAAGGTGATGCCTGCCTTCTCATCCTTATTGACCTATCTGCGGCATTCAACACTGTAAATCATCCAGCTCTTCTGGAGACCTTGTCGAAACGCTCCGGCATTAATGGCACAGTACTAAAATGGTTCACCTCCTTCCTTCAACACCGCTCGCAACAAATTAAAATCAACCTCTGTCTCTCGAAGCCAACAAAAGTCACACTTGGGGTCCCGCAAGGCTCGATCCTCTCCCCGTCCCTCTTCAATCTCTTCATGGAGCCCCTCACAATCATCTTGAAAAAGCGGGAGTGAACTACCACCTCTACGCTGACGACACCCAAATCTATTTCAAAATCAAGTCTCCCAACGACATCCGACACCTCAATATCACTCTAACCGAGATCCAAACTTGGTTCAACACTAACCACTTAAAGCTCAACCCAGATAAAACGGAACTAATCCTATTCTCTCCAAAAAGCAACCATCGACCAATCCAAGAGTGGCTCAAGAATCTGGTTGCCCTAAACTGCCCCCTCGTCCTATCCGACTCAGTGAAGTCGCTAGGCATCACCCTTGACAAGAACTTATCAATGGAGGCCCACATCAAAAACTCTGCAAAAGGTGCTCTTTTCTTACTAAAACACCTCAAGAAATTGAAACCTTTTCTTCCCCAGGATGACCTCAAGACAGTAGTTCAATCCCTAGTTCTCTCTAAAATCGACTACGGGAACGCCATCGTAACAGGGACTCCAAAAGCTCACCTAGCCCCACTAAGGGCAGTGCTGAACATGGCCGCTCGACTCATATCTGGAGTGAAAAGATTTGAACACATCACTCCAGCTCTCAACTCCCTCAACTGGCTTCCTATGGAAGGAGGTGTATTTACAACCTGGCCTGCATCACACACAAAACCCTTCACTCTCCGGCCCCCAACTACCTGAACAACAAACTGGTAAGAGCAGGTCAATCCAGAACACTGAGAAGTTCTAACTCACTCCTTCTTATCCCTCCGAAACTGAAAAAGAAAACCACCCAATACCGATCGTTTTCTGGCAACGCTCCCAGGATATGGAACGCTCTCCCTAGAGTCCTCAGATGCAACCCCTCCTTCTCCTGTTTCAAAAGGGACCTGAAACTCCATCTCCTTAACAAATACTTTCCTGACCAACATCAACTAACCTAGACTTCAATATCCGAGTTAACTCTCTCTCTCTTGACATTCAAGGATAGTGGTGACCGGTCTGTGTTAACCACCTTCGTTTGTTTTCTCTCCTCCGCTGCACTGTTTATCTATTTTTCATGTTGTATTTTTATCTCTGTTTTTGCTTCCCTACTGCCTTCCTACTAAGTAATGCAATTTCCTTTGGTTTTGTACAGTGTGTATATAAAGCGCTCTGATACCTACGGGTCTAGCTAGCGCTATATAAAACTTTTAAAATAAAAATAAATAAAAATAAGAAGGGGGTACTGGAGTGAGGAAATAAGTAATGGATGAAAGAAGGAAGAAATAAGAAAATAATGTGGAAAGAAGAATTTAAGGGATAGAAGGAGAATGGAAATCAATGATGTGATACATTAATAGAAAGAAAAAAGGAAAGGAGGAAGAAACGCAGAAGGAAGGGTTGGGGATAAGAAAGGAAGAAATTAAAGAAGGGATGAAGGAAGGAGCAGGAAAAAAAGAAAGTACGGAATGAATGGAGGAAGAAGGATTAAATGCACTAAGGGACGAAGGATGGGGAATGAATGAGGGTGTAAGGAAGGATGAATGGAATGAGGGTGTAAGGAAGCAAGAAACAAGAGGGGAAAGGAGGCATGGCTGGAGGTGCTGAGGGAGAGAAAAAAGATGGGACGAAGGAAAGAAAGGAGGTCAGGGGAACGGATAAGAGTATGAAAGGTACTGGGTCAATGAGGTACAGAGAGAATAATGGCAGTGCAATATTGCAAAGAAATTGGGGAAAAAAAAGATTGATATACATTTGTGTCCTTAACATACCATGTATGTTTGTACAGCACATATTCACCAAAGGAAGCCTTGACAATGAATTTGAAATGTTGTGCTCCAGCTCAACGGCACACATTTTATCGACCTCATGAAGATGAAAGACTGAGTTGCCACACCAAGATTTAAATTTATGACCCTAAGAACAAACACTGATTCCTGGAGTGGATATAAAAAAATGTGCAAGAAGGAAAAACATAAAAGGGGGAGTGATGAAGGAGGAGAGGTCTGAAGGCAAAGATAGATACAGTAGACAAAGAATGTGAAGAGAAGTGAGGAAAGCAGAGATGGGGAGTGCAAGATTGGACTGGAACAGGATGAGGATGAGAAGGAAAGAAGGAAAGAGGAGAAAGGGAAGAAGACCAGACTGCGGGGAGTGCGTGAAAAGAGTGAAAGGGAAAGATGAGAAGGTGAAAAATGAAAAGCAGTTAATGATGGGAGGTGGCGATTGAGAAGAAATGTGGACGTAAGGAAAGGAGTAAGGTGTGAAGGGTAGGAAGAAAAGCAAATACTGAGGAAAAGCAAGAAAAGAGTTCACCTCTGCTCTCTTGGCCTGTCTCATCAATGAATAGCTGTGCTGTCCAAGATACAATAGCGATTAAGGACACCATATCACTGAGTGGAAAGCTTGGGGGCACACCATTTGTGCATGCACTGTGAAAGCACGTGCCATTGTTAGTTTTAAGGACTCGTTTTTTCAGAGTGTATGTGAACATGGCGGTTCCCCCACCTCCTCAAGCTTGGTGTACGCGCCCCCAAAAGAGATTGTTGCATCAGGCGCCAGGAATGCTAAAGCGGGCGCGGCCAACACGTTCACTTAGAAACTCAATAATTCATCCACTCACATTGACTTGAGTATTGAAAAATACATCACAAATTAACTCCATGTGAAGATAGAAACAATGTCATATTTTTAAATTACGGCTTCCTTTTACAATTTGTCCACTTCAGGCTTGTTTGCACAGGTCTTCCTGTAGTGTATCCTAAACATTCTATATTTTAACAAGTGTGCACCGAATCATTTGCACAACATGTATGACTCTTTAGTCCTCAAGAGGCAACAGTGGTGGAAGAACAAAAATGTCATATGACTCTTTCAATTTAGCTCCTAAATGATAAATCTTTTTTCAAAACAGTTAAGCCTTTCCATCTCATAATAAGCCAATTACATACAGTGTAGTGGGTCAGGGTGGCATTTTTACCATAAGTGGATTTAATTAAGGAGACGGACAATGGTTTCCGCAGCATACTATTGCTCATTTTGCTTTTGGACACTTTAATCAACCGGCATGTATGTTTGGATCAATCAGTTTCAGCTGTTGTGTTCATTGATCTAGTAATTGAATTTAATGGAAATGAAAGGACACACTTGCAGAGACAATGCAGCAAGTATGTGAAATTCAAACACACAAATACTTTCCTGCTATTAACTAACCTGCTTCAGCCCACTGCCAACCACATTTTAAATCACAAAGTGCATACACTTGTGATTCTGGATGAGAGTATCGTTTTTAAAAGCTTTCTTTGTTTAGGGTTCTCGTTAGCCAGTCTTTTTAATTTGGTAAAGTCAAAAGCAACTTGTAGATTAGAAACGGCCTTCTTTTCAGGTATCTGCTATTTCTTTCGGCTATTTCTTCTAACACATGTGGACTTCTTATATCCTACAGCTGAGCTAGTGCAAACTATCTGTCGCAATGAAAACACTACAAAAATGCACAGAGTCCTCATTTTCAAGGCAAACACACAAATTACAAAATCAGCAATAGCCCTCCCAGCGCCGAAAATGATTTGCTCCACTTACCTGATCTTTGAGGGATGATGGGTTAGTCACATTGTGTTGCATCACCTTGTGCTGACTGGGTTCAGCATGTCCTGCTATGCCTGCTGCCCAGCTGCTCCTCGTAATGCTGCCAGGTCCTGTGCCACGCAATTAGAGTGCTGGCAGTTACTAAGTGCAGAGCAGCACGTGCACACTGTAGTTAGTTTTGGGCCATGAGTACTAAGTTCGAAAGCAGAATTACAGACAGCTCTCCATGTCAGAGCTGATAAAAATGCATGCTACGAGAATGCACTCTTTTAATTTCAGAAAGGCAGGGCAGCAAAATAAATCTACAGAGGATTTCATAGCATCCTGCTATCAAACCCAAACTGTGTGACTCAAGCGCAGCTTCTGGTAACCATCGGTCGGATTTCACATGGCAATAAATCTGAAGCGCAGGCCCTCAGCATGAAAGACATAATGTAGACACGAACGGGGTTGGTACCAAAGCCCACTGTCTCACCATACTCCATATTGTACTATTTTGAAGAACTGACCACCTGAGGTCTTCCAAACAGTGAAATTGGTGTGCAGTCAGACCAAAGGAGGACCGACCCCCTGCCTTATAAATATTGGTAAGGGGCCCGATAATATGCTAGGGCTGGCTGACTGAGGTATATACAAAATGTTTGGGCAAGGGAGCGCCTCCACTATCATCCCTCCCCCACATATAATTTCATGTTCTGTAAGGGCGAGTTTTACGTCCATGTGACAAGAGCACGTCTCAGAAGGCAGCATAAGATCTTAGTGCTTGCAACTGATTTTTAAATGTACAAGGAGTTGAAGTAGGTTGCACTATTTAGATCCACTTAAATTCCAGCCCAGTTCCCTAGCTCTCTACCTTAGGAGCCTCCTGGCATGCTACTATTTAATTGAAACAACCTTTTCTAAATACACAATTTCTCTCCCTCTGTTTGTTTTTGCTCAAAAATGCTGCATTTTAAAGCGGCCTGTCAGTTTGTTTTACAGATGACGACATTTGTTTATGGGACTGGTTCTTGTGGTGCGGCGGACACATGTCGGCATGGGATTTAGAATGCCTTTCTTTCTGTAATGTCTACTCTGTCGGCATTTTGTAAAGTGCAAATTATACCATACCTGGAAATACTTGCTGTGGAATTGTGCAGAAATGTTTATTAAATTGGTTCACTAGCAGAAACGTTGAAGTGGTATATCACACATACTGACGAGATTAATAATGTGCGTGCAATGCGGAGTGGATTCAGATATAATAGTGCAGAACACACACACCAACTGCCTCGCTTCTCCTTTGAAAGTTACTGTGTCTGGCACAGCGAACGTTTGGAGCCTGTGCTGCCGTTCTGCTGTGCCGGCTCGGAGCGTGTCACACATGGCCCTCTGTCAGGAGAGCTCCGTTAACCAGTGGGAGGCTGAACAAAGCGGAGCAGTGGGACGTTTCAAACGTGGAAAGTTTGTGCAACTGCAGAAACCATCCAGGAAGCAGTACGGCGATACCGTGTCCAGTGTTTGCAAACGCCGACAGAACACCGGTCACAAGCTAAAACGTGCAAAGCGCTGCGAAGCCGTGAGCAGCGACACAAAGCACACGAAGGAAAAGGAAGCGGCGGCGATTTACCTTCAGCTGCACAATTCCAGCCTGCCTTGCCCAGTTCAGCAAAAAGCCCGCCCTCGGCAGTTCCCCAACGGAAATGAAAACATGTTCTTCATGGAAGGCAGGCACGATCTGCTGACGTGACATCACTAATGTGATGCACGTCATGATGTCGATCTTTTAACATGCCTGGACCCGGGTGGGCCTTCGTAAGAGGTCATACCAGGCAGCAACAGAGGAAGAGCAGGAATTAATTTTTAATAATTACCGGGCCATCTGCTGGAGGAGAAAGATCGCATAGACCCGGCCCGGTGAAATAAATGCCGGTGCTGAGCACCGGAAAGCACCGGCACAAATTAAGCACTGGCTCTAGCTCTCTCCTCTCTTTGTCCTTGTAACATCTGGATATTTCATTTTTAGGTCTGGCATTAGCTAAGACCTTTTGATTGTGTTAAAATTATATGTACAATATGTTTATTAATGGGAGCTTTCAGCCAGCCCTCTTCATCCATTAATCTCTTGTTGTGTCATTCACATTTTACTTCTACCCACTACGGCATGCAGCATGGACCAGAGGGTCAGACCACTTCAGTCTCTGACTAACTTCATTGTGAGTGACGGCATCCTGCCATTTCACAAGGAGCATATCCACACAAGAAGTAGTTCTCGTCTGTGCCAGGGACTAAAATGGCAATGTATGCTTTTTGAGACACAAAACATATTTTTGTTTTTAGCCATTTTTTAGTTTCAGTGCGGACCTATAATTTTTCCTAGCAATAAAGCTTTTTCAAAACCATGACAAAATAAAACGAGCATCAGCAAAGCCAAATGGTTGCAAGGCATAGCCACACCTATTGGCTCTATCAGTGCTTGTCTCTCTTCCTCGTGTGCCTTGTTTTTACTGTACCTTGGTGCCTCTGGCTTCAGTGGTGGACTATTGCTTCTCTGACCTGTTCATTTGGAAGCCAGCAAAATCTAATTTCATTTGTGTGCCTTATGATTTCTCAAGGCTGCCCAAATCTCACTCAAAATCATTTGTCCCCTTGATTGCTTGGTATATATTAACCCCAAAGCTCCCTTAGAAAAAGCAAATCAACTTGAACTACCACAAATCTCCTTGAAGATGATCAGATCACACCAATTAAACAATCACTTCGAAGCGATTAGAACTATATTAATTACTTCAACGCCACTTGAAATCAGTACAATGACACTATAATTACTCCAGTAAATGATTGCAGCCGCCCCGAAGCTCAATGGAATTATTTAAAATATTTCTGTGACATATGTGATCAAGCTTTGAGTGCTGCAAAGTTGTCATTCGTTAATTGAATCAGTGGGAATGAGAAATGCAGGCCGGGATAAATAAATGATATAGTTTAGGTTCTAAATCCAGGCCCAGAGTAAAAAAAAAACTCAATGAAAGTTGATGCTACAAATATTGCAGTGAGGGCCGGACTGGGGAATCAAAAGCAGCCCTGGCAAAAATGCTCAAACCAGCCCTACTCCCTTCCTCTCCGTGCGCAATCTCTCCCTTTCCATCCATTAATTTTCTCTCTCCCCGCTTTCCTCTCTCTGCCTTCCTCCCCCTCTCCTTCTCTCTTTTAACGCGTTGCCTTGCCTGCTGCGGTTAACCTCTGGGAGCTGGGGTAAGGTGACAGAGGCACCAAGAGCTTCCCCAGGCTTTTTTAAAACCGGCCTCCAAGGCTCCAGACCACTGGGGAAATGCCCGGTGGAATAAAAGGCCTGTCCGGCCCTGATTGCAGCTGAATAGTCTCTAGATAGTAAAACCTGGGCCAAAAGCAGCACATCCATTCAGTGAGACAGAATCTCAGTGCACAAATGTCATTAAGCTCATCTATTTATTTTTCTGCTTTATAAAGTGCTAAATGCAGTGCTTAAGTTGTGTTGGTGGTTGCAAGTGGTGGCCACTTGTAGTTATTTTTGGGGACCCCGACTTCTTTTTCATCAGCAGACTTTTTCACCAGAGAAAGCAAGAGAAAGGTAGAAAAGAGAAAGTCGGAGGAAGAGAAAGATTGGAAAACTGTAACAGAGGAAGAAAGAGAGTGGCATAGACAAAAAAGAGGCATAAGTTAAAATCAAAGCTAGGCTGCTTGGTGTTCGGCAACCTTGGCATTGGCAGCACCAGCAGTGGGCTCCTAAGAACAACGTGACGCCCCTGCACCTATTGCTTTACAAATTAAACACTGCCCTTGGCTCTAAGTGGGTTCTGCGAGTGCTCAACGTGGTAGTAGTTAAAAACGGACTTTGAAATGGGTTCTAACGGGCCTTAAATACATGTTTTTAACTTTACAATCAAAAAAGCTGATCCTTTTTTAAATTTATTTAAATGGCTATAAAACCCTCAGGAATCCATGCAGTCTCTTTTTTGATTTCATGTTTCACATCATCTTGTACTCTCTAAGACTGTTTGCTTTATCTGTATGTGGTGTTTCTGGAGTTTTTTTACCTGCAACATATAACTCTTGAATAGTGGATACTGTGAACTGACTGAGATGCCTCTAGATGTCTTTTTGAGTTCAGATTGTGGATGTGTGTTGATGAGGAGACAAGATTGAGAGCCCTAGAGTTGAGACTGAAAGCAGTGTGAGCTTCTCATAGTGCTTTTTTACAATCAAATTCAGACTACATGCGCATGCAAGCCTCGCTCTTTCCGGAGAGCGCACAGTGGGATGGTTATATGTGTGTCTGTTGTAAATTTATGAGAGTGGGGTGGAGAGAGAATGGTAAAGAATAGGTTTTTCAAAGAAGAAGTGCATGCAGAAAGACAAAGTGAACAGATAGTGATGAAGAGGAAGAAGTATGCGTGCAAGATCATGAGATGGAGGCTTTCGGGAAGATGTGGAGAGTGCAGGGCCACAAGTGTGTAACAGGGTGAGAGATTGACTAAGAGAGTGGGATGAAGGTGAGAACAGTTGTGACTGAGACAGTCGAAAGACCCTCCTCTCCCACGGTTCTTTGTAATGATCACTTCACAGCCTCCTGTTTTCAAAACTGAAACATTTTCAATTCTATATGTTCACAAAAGTATCGTTGTTTCTCGTTTAGCTCAAACTGCTAACAAGCATTGGCAAAGCCAATAGTTCCAGCTTGTTTTAGTGAATTTGTGTGCGCTATGTTTGGCTGCAATCAGAGAGAGCTCACAGAGAGGCCGCTAAATACGGGTCAGGTAGCGTCTGCTTAAAGCACAAAATTCTATTTTAAATTTTTTAACCCATGCCCGTATTTAAATAGACCACACCTCTCCTAAAAAAAAGTATATTTATGCTTCTTTGAACATGCCCATTTTAGAATCCATTTCACTATTTTTCATCCCACTTATAAAAAACTGTCTCAATGCCACTTTACATTCACGTGAGCACTGTAGCCTCTAGCCCATGAGGAGAGATGCATTGAGTTTAATGACGTCTTGTTAAAAAAAGAATTGGCCTTCCTTTGTTTAGTTTCTTCCTTTCTTGCTGTAGCTTTAACTTTATTCTAAGACTATGATGCATCCCATAAACTTTACAGTAGAAATGTTTCAGAAGTATGGCTGCATCCTCACGTGCTTCAGAATCAGTATCAGTACTGCTCTGTACCCTCTTAGTCCTTCTTCCATGTTGGTGGCTGGCTCTAAGGAGAGTCGCAGCCAATATCCCTCCTCTAATTTGAGCCGGGTGGTGTAGAAAGTTGGGGGAGACCGGCAGTAGATGTCCAATTCTGCAAGCATCGCGAACCTCCCAAAACGACGCAGAAAAACTAATTACTGCTGCCGGAGAAGATAATTGCATATTCGGGATGCGGGGAGCAGGTGTGGGGAAGCTTCGGTTCCCGGGCCCAGGACATCAATATTTGATAAGAGAATTAGAGCCCGCAGCGCGGTGCAATTTAAGAACAGGAGAGGTGGTCCCGCGGGCCCGCTTCATTTAGTGCGGATCACAGCCCAGTGACACCAATATTTGTTTCTTTCTGGGCCGGTTGCAACTAGAAGAGGCAGCCTGTGCCAGGGGTTTGGTGCACGCGCGGAGCAGATGCAGGCCTGGACCACGGAAGCCGCACAGAGTAAATAATTTAGTTGCACGAGTTATTAACAAGGCAGCGCGGTTTGTTTGTTGTGCTTTAATAATGGCAAGGCTAGGGGATGTTCTGAGGTGTGGTTATGAGTGCAAAGTGACGGCAGTGAAATGGCATGGCCTTCTTGGATCCGCCATTTCGCCACCGATTATGTACCTCGGGACAGTGGAGACTGGTGGATTTTGAATGTGGTGGGGCGAAAAATTGTACCCAATAAGGAAATTTTGTAAAAAATGGATTCAAATGGTGGCTTTTACACCACATATTTACTGCAAATTGTTGCAAAAACGGGATCCAAATATAGCATTTTAAAGCACAAGTGTGAAGAAAACATTAGAAACATAAAAAATGTGCCTAATTCTCTAACTGGTCATCTTGCAAAATGACCCTCAAGCCAAGCACACAACCAATGGAAACAGGCCCTCTAAGTGTTTTCTACCTGTAACACTTCTCTGCCTCTTTACTGTATTGTATTGTATATAAAATTTATAGAGCGCACTGCAACCCCACGGGTATCCTGGCGCTTGAGCACATAGGTCAGTTATTACAACCTTCCCCCCACACTCGCGGTAACTGACCTCGTGTATTGGTTGATGAAGTCATCAAGGCTCACACCATTGGTAACACCGTACATTGCAAATACTTTAAAAATTAGATGGCGAAAGAGATCCATCGAATTCTGGTTGGGCAAAACGAAAATGATTTTCTATAGTGAAAGGTCAATGCCAACATCACTTATGACATTTTAGCCAATTTTCTTGAAAGTGCAGGGGAAGACGAAGAATTCACTGGAAAGGATCCTAAAGAAAATGTGTCCCTAAAAGTTAAGCCAATGGAAAAGCCCTCCAGGGGTTTAAATTATACACTGCCTCCATTCATGCTATAATTTGAAATCACTCAACTTCAGTGGTTCAACACTTTAAATGTACAGTGCCGATTAAAGCCTTTTAGGACATTACTGGAGGTTCATCCCCCATCCCTGAGAAAAGTTTGAGAAAAAGTAGTAGAAAATGGTGCACTGTTAAAGCAAATTTTCATAAAGAATATGGTGAGAAGCAAGGTCGTTAATGAGGCAATTTTGATATATTCTCCTTAAATATTTAAACTTGAGAACTGCCCCATATGTTGCTGCATTAAATATGTTGAACACTAACTGGAGTGTGCAAATTGTACAGAGCGACAAGTAAAGCATTGTAGAAGCTAACAGTTATTTTTTTTAAACGATTCTGTATACTGGGCAGTGTGATGCCTTTGTTTCCTGGTTTCGTTTCTAAAGAGATTTGAGGAATAATACAGACCCAGGAGGAATCAGTACGTAATGCAAATAAGTGAGGGTGGGCCATTGTGAAAAATAAGGTAGAAGGTGAAGCTTTACCTGCCTTGGCGGTGCCCCTTCCCTATTCTCTTCCGGACTGGTTGAGCATCTAAAATATTGCGTGGCTGAAGTCCAAAGGAGACAGCAGACGTTGAGATTATTGTTTTGCAGTTTTATATAGCGCAAACTCGGCCCAAGGGCATTGAAGCATTTTACATGAGCACCAGGGACATACATTCCACAAGCCTGGCACTGACACATGGGCAGTCCCTTGAGGTGACCGGTACGAGCTCAGGCGTACAGGCTTCACGTGCAAGAACAGCGGCTGTCTTCTTAGCTTATCAGCTCATTATTAGGGCTCAGATGTACACTCATGTGAATGCGCCGCTGATTTGTAGACTGTGTTCCCTCAGATTTTAATGACGGTAAACAAAATATGCTAATTTGTCTTCAGGATCTGGAAGCTGAATGGCTGTGGGAAGGAAGGGCTTCCTGACTAAGTTTGGGGGCCTGATCCGATGAACCTGAAGGCAGGGTAAGGCCAGTGATGCCAGTTGAAGGAGCCATTCATTTTTAAATATTATGTGATGAAGGTGGCAGTGTTCATCCAGTGTGCCAAAGAACGGTGCATTATTCACTTAGCTCTCGAAACTCAAGGAAGTAATGAACCTGCACCACAACAGAGCACATTAAGACACACACTAAAATTACTTGTGCTAATATTATTTATCACTCAGGCCCCACTGAAGAATTATGGATGCTGTGAAATGGCCACAACTCTGCGTGCCAAGTCCTAACGTACAGCAGGCCTGGACCTAAACCATCAACCCTGCATTGCACATAGTCGCACATCCCTTCCTTTAATAAAACAATGGGAGAAGCAGTGCCTTGGCGCCCATGCACCATTCTCTTGCGGCCTGGTTAAGCACCGAAAAGAATGCATGGCAAAAGGTGTTCAAAGAGATGGCAGAATTTCAGATTCCTGTTTGCCAGTTTATATTGCGTGAACTCGGCTCAAGTTCATTGGAGCACTTTATATAAGCACCAGTTATGTATTAGGGCCAAAGATTCCAGGAACATAATCTCTGCAGTGCTAACAGGAACACAAACACGATCTCACAGAAAAACAGCGGCGCAGAACCACATGATGGCGGCTATGGCCTCAGCCGTGCAGTGCACTATACAAGTGTATTTACTCACTCGCGCCCACAACCACTGTGTTCTTTGTTGCACAGGTTAGTGCTTACACTATTTACATCTTACTCGAACAAACTTATCAACACTTTAAGGGAAGAAAAGGGCGAATTTTCAAGACTTTTAGTGTAAAGAAACAGGAGGAAGTCACCTGATTTACATAGTCGGCAAAGACAAGCTTGGAGACTCACACATGTAGACACGTCACACAGACACAACGAACATCAATCTCCAGCCCCTACACACACATTCACACACTAGAAACGCACATACCTCACTCTGGGATGTTTACCAATCACAGACGGAGTAGGCAAGAGCTAGGGATGTATGCACTTTCCTTGTGTGCCATACACTATTAGTGTCCAATTTGTTCTTTGCTAGTGTCCATTCCTTTCAAAGAATACAGGCCTTCAACAACAACCAAAAGCAAATCTCGCACTTGTCGTTCACAACCCTATTTCGCTTTTCAGCAGACTTATCCTGCACCTATCCGCCACCACAGACATTACAGGCAGGGAGAGAAGTGGCAGCGATCGAATCAAGAAATCGACAACTTCAGGGGAGTTTGTGCGGATAACCTGCGACAAGACCAAAGCCTGCGGCTGACCTCATCATTTATGGTCCAGTCACCTATTAGCGTCGGTCACTGCCCCTGTAGTTATGTACATCGGCACGCTCCAGGCACTAATGACACTGAAGAATTAGACGAGGAATTTCATTCTGAATATGAATGGAAGAAAATATTTTTTGTGGACCTTGCGAAAATGTATGTTTAAAAAATGTTTTTATTTACATCGCACGTGCTACTTTGCGAGGCGGCATTTGCTTTCAGGGTCTGTCGGGTGTTAAAAATACTACTTTTCTACTCAGCCCTATGTGGCCCCTGAACAAGGTTTTAATTCTAATGAAGAGATGAGGTTGGTGTCTCTAAGAGAAGGTCTGAACTGAACCCTCTACAGTAGCTATTTGGCTCCCTGGGACTCTCGCGCCGGCAGTCAACCATGCCCTTAGCAGCTCCACAGAATGAAAACAACGGTGGTATGTAAACAGAGCTGTCTTCTCCTCCAACCACCGGAAACGCACAAACCCATTTTCTTTATATTTACACATTCATGCAATTTTCATCACCCACCTCCCGACCATCACCACATCCACTCACATTCACCCACCGACATTAGGTATTGCTACTGATATTCACCCACCAATTTACCCACCCACCTGCTCAGCTTCCTCCTTCACCGACTTGCCCATCCATGCAACCTCTTCGAACACACATGTAAATGTGCCCATCAATTAAAAAACTCTTTCAATTATGGAAAGTCATACCTGTTGGCTTTGCTAAAGCTTGTTACGTTCCTAATTAATGTTGTTTGCACTGCGTGCCTGATGATACACTTCGATGGGAACCACAGAAAGCTAGTGTCTCCGCTGCACCTGTGCAGGGCCCCCCATGTGACCAGTAACATCTAACCCGGACTTTGAAACTTTAAACTTTTGCTGCAGTAACTAAAAAAAAAACACGAGCAGCCATCGCACAATCAATGTACAGGATTTGGGAAGCCCGTTTTCGGATGGCATAATATGATTGAAGAGAGTAGCATACAGCTGCCCTTGAACAAAAGTTGGTAAGAGGAAACGCTTTTCAAAGAGGGAATGCGTGCCACCGGAATATCAAAGTCTAATGCTCATGTACCATACTGTTGCACTTAATTTCTGTATACATGATTAACATAAGCTGGTCAGACCACTATCTGATCAGTTTCGAGATCCCTGTGCCTAGTCGACCAAACCTCCTACCTTCAGTGTGGAGGACGGTACGGAACTGGCACAAGATAGAGGACGTCAGTTTGAGGGAGGCATTATACAAGACAATGCTCCTAGGGAAACAGTCTGGGGACCCGGATGTGGAGTATGAGAAATGTACCTGCCGGTTGAGGACAGCCATGGACAAGGTGGCTCCCGCCCGGAGGGAAAAGTTATTGAATAAAGCGAAGGGTGCCCCGTGGTATTCAGAGGTATTAAGAGGGGAAAAACAGGCCCTCCGCCAGTGCGAAAGGCACTGACGGAAATCGTACGAGCCAAAAGCCCGGGAGGAATACAAAGCAAAACTAGCTCTCTACAAAGCATCAATTATCGCAACAAAATCTGCGTACTATGAGCGGAAGATTAGGGAGGCCACGGATACTCAGAAGGAGGCCTTCAATGTGCTTAAAGAGCGGAGTCAAAAAAAAGAACAGAGGACGGCTGCCAACTCGGAGGACTGTAATAAAATACAGGACTTCTTTATAGCCAAAGTTAAAGACATCCTCATAGAAATAGGCAACACTAGCATAAGCCCTTGCCCTCTTTTAGTGGCAGATCCACCGAACTTCCAGGACGGTACCCTTGCAGTGTTTCCTGCTCTGGACTCAAACGGCTTAGCGCACATTATGGCCAAAGTGAAATCAGGATCACCCGAGGACCCCTGCCCTCCCAGGGTGTTCAAAATGGCCCTCCCTATGGTAGAGCCAGAGACGCTGTCCTTGCTAAACCTTTCCTTGGTAACTGGGAAGGTTCCTCTCAAATTCAAGGAAGCTACGGTGACCCCGCTGCTGAAGAAGGCAGGGGCGGACATTAACAACCTGAAGAATTTTCGTCCTATTTCCAGACTCCCATTTCTGGCTAAAATACTTGAGCAACATGTGCTCAGAACACTGTCATCCTTCCTGGAGGAACATCAGCTGCTACACGCCCGACAAGCGGGCTTCAGGGCCCACAATTGCACAGAGCTGGTTATGCTTTCAGTGCTGGATGAGCTGAGGCTCGAAGCAGACAAGAAGGAATCGGGAGCTCTGATCCTTTTGGATCTCTCAGCCGCGTTCGACACAGTGAACCATGTTCAGCTTTTGGCCCGTGTTCGGCGGCTGGGAGTGACTGGAGTGGTCTTCCAATGGATCGCCTCCTTCCTGAAGGACCGGTCACAAAGGGTCCAACTGGGGGAATGTATGTCCAGGAAGGGTGATCTGCCATGTGGGATCCCGCAGGGCTCGGCGCTATCCCCCCTACTTTGCAATATCTACCTTCAGCCATTGGTAGAAGCACTTGCAAAACTGTAATGTCAGGTGTTCAACTATGCCGACGACGCAGTTAATCATGCGGATTGACAGCTCCTCATAGGCACAGTCCAACATGCAAAATATTCTCCGGCTAACTATGAATTGGATGACCAATAATTCACTGAAAGTAAACCCTGACAAGACGGAGGTGCTTGCCATCACTGCAGGGGCTAACCCCTGGTCTAACTCTTTCTGGCCGCAAGAGCTAGGCACTACCCCGACACCTGTGCCAGTTGTGAAGAGCTTGGGCATCAGGCTGGACTCCAAGTTAACATTGAATAATCAGGTGACCGCTGTAGTGGGGAGTTGTGTGGGCCTTATGAGGCAACTCCGGAGACTTGTACCCTTGCTGTCATTTTCCACCATGCGTACTGTTGTCGGCCCTAATTGTGTCGCGCCTGGATTACGGTAACGCAGTATACATAGGGCTACCTGACAAATTACTAGGGAAACTTCAGGTGGCTATGAATGACGCGGCAAGACTGATTTTCTATCTCCCGAGAAGAGCACGTGCCACACCCCTGCTACAACAACTGCACTGGCTCCCAATAAAGCAGAGGGTTAGGTTCAAGGGTCTGTGCATTGCACATAAAGCCCTCTATGGAGCAGCACCCGGTTACATCAAAGACCGTGTAAAGAAATAAGTGCCAGGCAGATGCCTCCGATCGGCCGAAGCAAGCCTGTTGGCATGCCCACGCTTTGATAAAAACACTCTGGGGGGCGAGCTTTTTCAGTGGTGATTCCCCAGCTTTGGAATAAGCTTCCGGATAGCCTGCGCAGGAAGTCATCTTACTCCCTTTCAGGAAAGGTCTCAAGACCTTTCTTTTCACTCAGGCGTTTGGATAAGCCCACCTGAACATGCCAAGCTTTAGTAGGCATGTTAGGCTCCAGGTTCAGGGTCTTGTTTTAGCGCTTCGAGACCTGCTGGTGATTTGGCGCTATACACATAGAAACAAACATAACATAACATTCTAGTAACATACATTTCAACTTACCGTCTTCTTTTTGAAAAGCCTGCCTGGAATTCGGCCTTCTCTACTTCACTGTGCATGATGTCTGTGTGTCCACTCGACTCGGAGTTAGGATTCTGACGTCAGGTCTCATGTTCGCTCCCATTCCCTTCAGAGGCTGCAAGCAACACCCATTTCCAACTCGTCACAAGGGATGTTGCTTGCCGCCTTTGAAGTGATTGACAGACAGCCCTAGGAATACAGGGCTTAAACCCTGGACGCCCGGGATTGCCTGAAAATCTGACGCTGCTGCGCGTCATAAATGGGAGGTCTCTTTAGACCCCCCAAAATTGCAAGCCAGGGCTGGCGCTAGGTGAGCCCTTAGCCTGTTTAGGAATAAAAAAAGAAAATAAATCCTCGCTGTGTGTTGTCCCTCTCGAGTGTGCCTGGCTTCCTGACTCATCTCCGCAAGGATGACAAGAGGCAGCTAGGCATTGAGGGCAGCACCCAACATGGGCTTAAAGCCCTTATATAATTAAAAAGCAATTTATGTGGATGGTAATTGCTCGTGGCATTTACCATCCACATAGTTTGGAAATCTAGGTGGGCGGCGCCCTGGCGCCCTCTACTGGCTGCCGCCACTGCCTCGGGAACCAACTTGGAAACGGGTTCTGTAGCTTTTAAATCTGCAGATGGTGTAAATTATACACATTTCCTAATTCGTAAATTTAAATATATAGAGTTATGGTGCGAGCTCAACTTCGGTCCAATGCTCTGCTCATCACTTTACACAGGACATCACAATGGCATTTCGACTACATTGGTGTCATTACATAAGACACCACTAATGAAATCCTTGGTGGTTTATACATGTTGAGTATAGCAGGTGACCCTACACTCAATGTAGCAACAAAGGGTCACAGTCACGCTTGGTTGTAGGATACAGAGTAGACTTTTGTCGTCGGCCATTGTTTATTTACAGCACGCACACAGGCATGTCCTGTGCTACAGCGTGGCACAGAGCACGTCTCTATGATGTGCACACATAATCAAAAACACAATGGGGCATTGCCTATGAAGGTGATGTCATCAGTGATGTGTGTGATCCTGATGTTTGTGAGATGATGAGCAGTATATAGGTGGGACATTTCAGTGCGTTTAGGTTTAGGATTGCACACAACATTTCGTCAGCTTATATTTTATGGACTTTTTTTTTTAATTATCCATAGTTAAAATAGGACATTGAAAGGTAGCAAGAGTGGTCCTTGTTTTGAGATATATCTTGGGTTTAGAGATGGTTCATTTTTCACTCTTGGACTTTACAACTACCGATTACAACTAAATAGAAAATTCCATTTCGGATGTAAACTCCATTTTTCACCTGAAATTGGATTCCAAATTGGGCTGTGATTGCCCACGTGCTATTTGACATTGTGCAAATTATGTACCCCACACTTTCTGTCCATAAGCACCTAGCAGGTAAAACATGGTGAGGATCTTGTTGGCAAAGGAAAATGGGTGCAAAATTCTGATTTGTGTATCCTGGAAAATTGTACCAGTCTGTGTGGATCGTAATTTTATGCTATTTTCCCACAAGATTCTTGCCAGGTTTTACCTGTTGAAAGCCTGTGGGGAAAATAGCAAGGGGTACGCAGTTTACAAATGGGCAAATAACACACATGCAATTAGCAGGTGGGTAAATACTGCTCAACTTGGAATTCCATTTCAGGTGCAAACAAGAATTTCCTCCCGAAACAAAACTAGCAGCATATTTTCAATTAAAGCGTGTTAAGCAATTTGTACAAGAAACAGCCATGCTGAGCAGATTGCATGCTGAATACTGTCATGCCCTGTATTCTGTGAAACCCTGTCCTGTGTTTACTGCACTCAGACCATGACGTGCAGTTTAGCCTTATCCTCTAAATATGTGGTCATTTCTCTCACATCCTACTCATATGGTATGGCGTAGGTCCATGGCCTGTGTGCTGTAACATAGCGCTGCATCTGTACCATAGTGCTGCTGTGATCTATTGGGCTATGCCATGGCCCTCAACAGGGCCACTCTGCTCCCAACATGGACCACACATTGTTTTCTACTGCCAGGTCTGTGGACCCGTGTTGTGTCCTCTGCCTCAAATATGGCTATTAAATCCAGGATCTTCACCAATCAAGCGGCTAAGTAAGTTGAAAAATATGGCCATTGACAGATTCTCTGACACAGCTGCCAGTGTGCCTGACGTTTTGCCCTCTGTCTTCTTGCCAGCCCAGAATTTTCTTTTGCATTATCCAAAATAACATATTTTCTATCTGAGTTGGACTGGTAAATGTATCTATTTGGATCTTCCCTATAACTCTCCACTTGACCAATCTGCACCAGAGATTGTTAACACAACGCTAAGTGAAGAAATGCTGTTCTTCGGATAGCTTCATCCATATTAATCGTACAGGAGTCCTGCCTTTTAAGTAATCCGAAAAAATGATTCTTATGGACTTATTGATAGAACCATAACTAGAGAGTCACTGTTAGAACTCTGTAATTACAGACTCATCGACAGCTACCTTGACGTTGAGGCTGGGTGCTTAGTTCATAGAAAAAGTATGTTTTGGGATTGCTAATAACTTTGGCCCCATTTGACCAAATGTGTCAGTGACTCAGCCCGTCCAATTCCCTTCATTGGGGACTCCATGAGCTGCACTCTACAGTGACGGTACTGGTCTTTGTATGCAATGATCTCACTGTGGTTTATCACAGCCGTCTATTTCCAGTTCTTTTCCTTATGGATATCTATCAAGACTTTATTTAACAGAAACAACCACTCCACTTATATATCGACCCTATGTTCTCCAGACATCTCTTCCACACCACAGTTACACCTCCTAACTCTGCAACAGTTCCTATAAAATGTCCTCGTCAGTGGTTAATTTGTCTCAGTGGTTGCTTGTGGGAACCTACACTATTTATTTAGGCAACCAAGATTATTTTTACCGCCTACACTGCCCCAGTCCCCACCTGAGCAGTGAGAGCAGATCAGTTATTCCTATATTTCCAATGAGCAAAGAAATAGAAGAGTCAATTGAATGTTCTTTCACCATTGCATTGGCAATCCTTTTTCCCTTTCCGTGAAAATTAAACTCAGTGGGGTTGAAAGTAGGATTGTTTATATTTCTCCCAGCAGGTATGCATGCTACTCACCCATCAGGCTGATGGTACAGCTGATGGGAGGGCCGCTGGCAGAGATGGTCAGAAGCAGCAGGCAACAGTAGCATTGCAAGTAACACCTGCCATTCAGTTTTGGGGCCAGCACTTATTATTTATTTATTTGACAAATAAAGCACAGGTCCTACTGCTCTTCAACGCACACCCACCCACCTCCTAATGGATCTGCTCTGCATCACCTTCGGTTTTTGAAACAGACTTCATGATCTTAAATCCTTATTTGAGTTCTCCAATATCCCCATTTGTGATCTCATTTCAATGTTCTTCTCCTGTCCACTATCAGACCAAGATACCTGACCTCCTCACTGTGATCCTGCATTGCCTCATGATCTTCTCAGCCGTGGCCAAAATTTGGTGCTTCGCATCATCCACCATGACTCGTCCCCTGTGTTCTCGAAATCCTTTCATCTCAATATCAGTCTTGCCACTCTTCTTGCTAGAAAATTGAGTTTCACTATTTAAGAACCATATTGTCCTTCTCATTATAACGAATAAACTTATATTCTACGACTCACTTGTCGCCTGCTCTCTTACGCTCAAAACTTGGTCCTTGCGTTTATTAACTAATATGTCCCAGGGTGCTACTGCTGAATAACCAAGCATAAAGTGGCTTGGTCTGTGCGCTTGTGTGATCAATAAAAGCAATAAAATGTAAACACAAACTCCCTCTTGGACCGGTTTGCATCTGTCTTGTCGCTGTACTTATTTGTTGTGCTAGAGAGAAGCGAAGAATACATTTTAATGCTCTCAGCTAAGGCTCGCCCCAAGTAAGATTTGTTTTTGGCAGTTTAGCACCAGAAACCTCCCCCATCGAGTTAGGAAAAGTTGATAACAAAATAATTAACGTTCTTTTCAGGGAAAATGTACACCTCCATTATACTTAAGAAAGTGAGATAATGTAGGGAATAAAGGGAGAGAGAGAGGAGGGAAGAGTCGGACAAAATATGCTGATATCCAACATCAACAGATGACGCAAGTTCTCACTGTGCCTTCTTGCAAACATTAATAATAAGCATATAAAGAAGGGAAATTGACATAATTAGTTTTAGGAAATGAGCCGAGCTAGGAGAAATCCTATTCACCGCAGGTGCACAATTAAACTTGAACATGTTGCAAAATGATGTATTCTAGACGGAAGATCGCGGGCGAGCCGCAGCTGCATAATGAAAGGTAAACTTTGCAGTGGTCAGAAACGCATTCATATGCAAACAAGTGGGTCGTCTGTACATTATGAGCCCCAATGTACTCTATCCAATATGGTGCGAATTCTGTGATCTGGTTATCGCGGGGTGGTAAGCTCTCTGCGGTGGTTCATTGAGAAGGGGGTTTTGTGTGCCAGTTTTACTGGAGAGTGTTAGAGGCAAGTCTCACTTGTGCAACTGGGGATAAAGGATTTTTCTTTTACATTAAAGAGGAGATCATTGGAGATGCTGCACTCTATGCACAAAATATCATCATTGGGGTGTGCTTTATGCACGCAAAGTCATGGAGGTGTACCCTTTATATTCATATCTATACAGACCGTTCTTTGAGTAATAGATAACTGGGAAGTGTTACACACAAAATAAAATCCTGATATGAACAGACCATTGATCATGGTGCCTTATATCACATCTGTTTAGGTTTGCTTTGCACGACACATTTAGTATGCTTGTAAGACACATCATTTGGGAGAGTTCAATGTGTGGTACACAGAATCTGAGAGAATACATTATAAAATAGGTCGTTTGACTCTATGGTTTGTATGCTATCATTGGCAAGTGCTTTTTTATTTTATATTTTGCAAAGGTACAATTACACCATGGAACAAAAAGTCATGTAGAGTTTGGGTGCTAACAGATATTTTATTTTATTAGATGTATTTTGGGTGTTGATTGAGAGACAAAATACGGCAAGTCAAATATTGACACTAGTCGATGCAAATTGGTATAAATACATATCTAAATATTTACATTAAGGGAGGACCTAGGAGCTGAAGAATGAGTAAGCATAAGATGCGGCCACTTTCTAGCTTGAGCAGGTGAGTCTTTAAGGTGGTTTTTGTAAGCGGAAAGAGCAGAAATAGAGCACAGTTCAGCTGAAAGTTGTGTCCTGTGATCTAGACCTACTAGTTGAAAAGAACAGAACCACTATTCAGCACACAGAACTTTAAGTACAGCAAACAGATTTAGGTTAGCTGACCAAAGGTTGTGAGAATCAGTTAACCTCTATACCATTTGAGAAAAGATACTGGTATTTTTAAAAGACAGAACACAATGAGTAGTTTGTAAGTTCCCTGGGATTGGCAGATAACCACTCGAATTGAGACGAGAGTAGCATGTTGGAGTGTCCTGAAGGAGGTTATAAAGGTTTTTATGGCAAAGATTGCTACGTTTTCTGAAGAAAGGAAGGAGTGTAGAGTAAGTCAAACTAGTAGACTGTTGCAGGAGTCCAACTTGTTCAGAACGATTGTGCTGAGTAGTGTCTGCTGTGTGGAAAGAGATGTGGGGATGATTTTGTGAACATTGGTATCCGCCGATGGCAGCTAAACAACTAATGCAGGATCCTAGGGTTATTCTAGAATTGAAAAGTACACAAACGCTTTGTAGCAAAGGTGTGGGGTGTGTGCTGGGAGGAAACATAATAAGAACTGGAAGATATGCAGTGAAGTAATAATTCCTGTCTTAAAAGAGTTTATCGTGAAGGAATGGGTAGCCATCCTGTGACGAATAGCTGTTGCAGGGCAGCATATTTTGTAAATGCATGTTACCCATACCTTTTAGGTGCAAACATAAATTACAAACAGACTTACATTACAGTTATAGTAAACAGTACTTGCTTACGAGAAAAAAAACTAAGCTGTTTACTTGTGTTTAGATTCACAAAACAGATGCTTCATTATATATTACCTAGAACCATAATATCGATTTCATTAGTAGTAGAGATCAAAAACTTATTTGGTGATTGAGGCAAAAGAGGGATGGAGTGATGTGTTATGTATCTGGAAAAAAAATGCCCGCCATCATGAGCAAAAATGCTTTCACAAGACACCGCGGAGTCCTGTGACCTTATAAAGGAATTTGGACTAGTGCCTGTTTTCTTTATTTGGTCAGGGAACTTGTCAGTGACTTGAAGTATCCTTAAAACATACTAGGACGTACGTTTTCCATGTATCATGAAGGAGGGTGGTTTTCATAACCACTTTAGGGGTGTGCAGTGGCGGCTGGCAAGAACGGCGATTGGAGGGGAGGGCAAATGCGTAGAGGTATAAAATAAATACACAACATAAATCAAATAAATACATACATGAAATAAATAAAAAGTCACTTAACCTGCTTGCTTAGACACGTCCTCCTTGATCTTGTTCTCTTCTTTTCTGATGTCACGTCCAGGGCATCAGCTAACCTACTTACCCAATCCTGGCGCTGCTCTTGTGCTGTTAACCAGCATGAGAGAAGCGCCAGGATTGGAGGGAGCAGAGTCTCTCGGCTGTCCTGAGGACAGTCGAGGCCTGTGCAGGCTCTCAACACAACTGTCTAAGACATCTGGGTTGAGCGGTTTATAGTGCGCACGCCAGGCTTGCCATCACATGACGGCCGGCCAAAGTGACATGCGCACTTTAAACTACTGCACAGCCAGGCAGTCCACTGCTGCCACTCAGCAGGCCCTGCCCCTTCCTGAGTCAGGACGGGCTGACGAAAAATAAAATGGTAATGAATTAACCAAATTAACATTTTATTTTTCGTCTCTGGGGCTTTTCTGGGGCATTTAAGTGGGGCGACGCTCCTCTGATCCAATGCAGGAGCCGCCCCTGAGGGTGTGTGTGTAATGCTGTAACATAAGGGAGTGGGCTTCGTATGATATATCATATGAGAATGGGCTTTAAATGGTCACAGAGTGTACTTGGTATAGTATATTTTCAAGAAATGCCATTTGATTGCTTTATCGCCATAGTGCATTGCAGTATATTGTATGCATCATAGGATACTTCATTGGGTTTGATACGTAAATGAGGATTGTGTTTTGTAGGCTAAACCATTTTGGGGGTGCACTTTTTACTTGGTCTTTGAGGATCTCGTTGTTTTTATAATTTGTATTTTTTAAGTGCCGTCTATGGTCCTGAAGGTGGGATAGAGTCTAATTTATCATGGCATGTAAAAAAAGCCAGAACAGTGTGGTAAAATAGCCTGACTGTGACATTTTGTAAATTCATCAAAGAGTGAATAAAATAGTAGGAACAATCCCGGCACCTGTGCCAGTGCTGGCTACCTTCTCTACTTATATACCTGATGGAGCCGGGTTCCACGTTCTAGATTTACTCTGGAACCCTTGGCCGATGTCTCTTTGTGTCTGCTTGAAATTGTGGAGGGGAGTAAAAATATCATTAACTAATTATACATTACAGTTTCAATGAACCATGACTCAGAAGAATCACAGACTCCTGATTCAAAGTTAATTAGTTTATTACAAGGCTAAGAACAACTAAACATACAAGCCCCTCAAAATGAGGGTGTAGAAATACATTGGAACTGATACAAAGCCAAACCTACAGTTGAAGTTAAGACGGTACAGCATACACAGGATAACTAATTCAAGAATCAGGACACAGAAGATTGTCGCTCCGACGTCCAAAGTCCCCTTCATTGGAGGTTCGTAGGTAAAAAGCATTAGTCTGTCCCTACTCTACCACTAACGTGACATTCATACTTGGCATTTCCCAGGCAAGTTCTGAAAAGGTATCAGCAAGTGAAGGCTTCCTAAGAAGGCCATTCACTTTGAATGGGTCAGGTAGCATGAAGCTACAGCGCTCGTTCTAAGATGCTCTCTCTCTCAAGGCAAGACAGATGTCTCCAGACTCTGTCCCTAACTCCAATAGAAGATTCGATTCAGAACGTCCCATAAGGGTTGGCGACATCACCCCATCCACACAAGACACCTCTTCGTAGGTAACTTTCCATCCAGCAGAAATGCTCCCAGGCCTTGGCTCGATGACCTTGATTCCCAGGCTTTCTCCGCTGAGAAAAGAATACCACCCCACATTATCAGCATCGCCGTTCAATGTATCTTCTCCTCCCTAAGCCTAACTCCAAAAACAAATACATTATTCTAACTAACAAAGATGCGTTTCTCCACCTGCAACAGAAACTTGAAAAAGATCAAGTTCTACATACACAGGAATTGTACTAATAAATCTAGCTCGAGAGCTGCAGGGAGAAATACACATCGGGCCTACAGAAATCAGCCAACATAAGAAACAGCACGTAATTTCATTAAGCACACATATACGTGAACATTGTTACTGAGCACATTTAAATCCATGCGTTGCATAAGCATCGAATTATAACGTTCATTTGTCACATGTATAATTGTTCACATTAAGACTTTGATCGAATAGTACGTACTTGCAATGTTAATTTCTCCACGTTATATAAAAATATGCCTATTACTTCACCTTGTACGTTATTACAGTACACGATCTAATGGCACAAATGTTTACACAATAAAGGATTTTATGCAGGTGCGGACTAGCCATGATTATAATGCATCCCTACAACAACAGAGCAATTTGCGCTTTATCATACCCAATGCCCTCCTGTAACAGTAGGGTGTACATGCCGGGTGGTGCACACTTTTTTGTCCTTAAGAGGAGGAAAGGAGTTCAGATCCACAATGTAGTCTCTCTCAGGACTCAATTCAGAATTATTTTTCCATAAGTGTCTTACTCCTGGAAATTCAAGAATTAGCAACGACTTGGAAAACACAACTATACGCAGAAAATGTTCGGGAATTTGGTCCTCAAATGTGAAACATCTCCTCATTGCTTGTTCACTCTGGGTAAGGCTGCTCTTTCTGCCACGTAGCGCCTAGTGCTTATTTTCTAGTAAGTACAACCTCTAATGATTTTTTCTGGTAATGCCCTTCATAAGTACTATGTTTTGTTAGTTAATCTGTTATGGGCCATGAAAGAGGCGTGAGTTCTAAGCGGGGTTAGTGGAGGCACCCTTTAACCTCCCTCTTTTCCCAAATCTCATCCATGTTTACACCGAATTGTAAAGAACTTTTAAGTCTTGCTAGAAGCCAAGAGCCAGATGTCCGTTGCTTTTTTGAGCTCGCAAATGACCCGATTCACAGAATTGGGTAATTTGCGACCGCCAAAAGGCATTTTATATGTACAGAACCCTATTTTGCGATTCGGTAACCTATTACCAAATCGCAAAATGGGTTTGCGATTCGGTATTAGGAAGGGGTGTGTTTAGGGTGACCCTTCCTAATAGCCACTTGCAGTTGTAGTGTGAATGTTTTGCGACCGAAATGCGGTCGCAAAACATTCGCATTTTACTGCTTACTTCAGATAGGTGGTAACCCATTCGCAAACAGGAAGGGGTCCACATGGGACCCCTTCCCCTTTGCGAATGGTTGTAAAAACGTTTTGTAAGAGCAGGCAGCAGTCCCAGAGACTACTGCCTACTCTTAAAAAATGAAAAGAAAACTTTTAATTTTTGTTTTTGAAGCACATCTCATTTTCCTTTAAGGAAAACGGGCTGAATTAAATAAAAAAAACATTGCTTTATTTAAAAGCAATCACATACATGGTGGGTGGTCTGATCACCCCAGCATGCTACCATCCCTGTGATTTTAGCAATTCCCAATGGGTCGCAAATTGCGACCTACCTCATGAATATTAATGAGGTAGGTCTATTTGCGACCCACTGGGAATTGCAAATAGTGTAAAACACACTTTAATACATCGCTGTTTGCGATGACCTAATAGCCAGTCACAGAAATTCGCTATTATGTATTCACAAACACAAACATCTGGCACCAAATGTCTTGTCGCTGAACCAAAATAGACCTCATGGCTGCTTTGTTAGCTTATGAGATGCTTTGTTCGATGGTGTCCCATTTGGCTCCGATTTCAAAGCTGTGTTAAGTATTTTTCAGCTTCTTCATGTAGAGTGTTTCCCATCATGTTCACGCCTATTGCAGACTGCCAATGTGTCAAACCATGCGCTTTTAATTTTACACTGCCAAGTTTAAATAAAAAACAGAGCCCAGGCAGCATGGTGCAGTAAAGACTGATTAATGGGAAAACGACGCAGACAAGCAAGGAGTGGAACCTCAGCCAGCCACCTGTCTGCCCCAAAAGCCCTTGATATGCTTTGAGTTTCATTTGGCCTACAACAAGAACCTGGTTGTACACATTTCACTGATAAATTAGTCAAAAACAGGGCCCCATTTTCGACCAAGGTGACTAAAAGAGACTTCTGTTGTATTTGTAATGTTTCAGGCTTCAAATAGCTTTGAGTGATGTTCTGTAAAGGTTGTCTGGAGGGAGTTTGCCAACATTTTTATGTATCTGACCGTAACAATGCATTAAACCACCCAGTTCTATTCACCCAGGGCTGCATCATCAACAGTTGCCAACTCATTTTACAGATTGTTCGTCAAATTATGTCTGGTAGGGTCTGACACCTACTGTGGCATCAAACCTGTTTAACGTCCTCCTGTTTCCACAGCGAATGTAGTGAGGCAAGTCCTATGTCTATCTAGTGTAGTATGAACATTCTTAGAAAAACGAATGAATAGGAACGCATTCCTGAAAGTCCATTTAAAAACAAATTGATAGAAATGTAGTTTGATCGAAATTAATACGAAAAAACGTAGAACACTTAAAAAGTAAGCATTGTCCAGCTCAGCTTGTCTGGCCTTGGCAATCTGGCGCAATGGTTTTGTTTTTTGTTGCAAGCATGTGCTACACAAATAAAAAGGAAAAAGAAAACATGCTGGTGTCGAAACATGGTGGCCATGTGCTTGCAATAAAAGTGTTATACAGCACCTATGCAGTCCTAATAAAATTATATCAGGAAGGTGTACTTAGAAAAAGTATAGAAACGCTTTTTGTTGTGTTGCACATCACAGGAAAATTAGAATCATATTGGCACAAAGAAAGGGTACTTTTAGCTTTGAATTACTGTACCCTAAAGACATGGTTTAAACACACACGCTGAAAAAATAGCTTTGACAAAGTAGAGTATTAGACAAACAGCCTGGCACTGAAATGTAATTTTGTTGAGGCAGACGTACACATGTGACCGGGTTAAATGCCATCACTCTGAGTGCAAGAGAGACAATCGAATGAGGAATGGAGGCGTGAGGATGTGAGCCTCGGAACAGCAATTAAAAAAAACTCTCCTTAAGACAAAATGTGGCAAGGAAGCGGGGTCAGGGGCAAATGATTTTAGCAATCCTTTTTTTTTAGAAAAAACGGCCAGAGAGAACCCATTTTCAAGTTGAATGCGTACACCTTTAAACAAAAGCATGTCCAAGGCAATTTGTAAAAAACGTTATTATACGAATTCGTTTCAACCAAATGCTAAATATCATTTATCTCGAACATTTTAATTAAACATTTTCGATGAAATGGTTTTGCACAATTGGAAGATTGTGAATTTGCTTTTCTGTGAGCTCGTGCAGCCTTTTTTTAGAAACAAACACAACTTAGCTACCCAAGGGCAGTGTTTCCGAGGCTGTTCTAAAACTATAGCACACTGATGAACTGTTTGTTCCAAAGTTGGATAGGTAGATTTCATGGATGTTGATTCACCCAGGAGAAATTAGAGTGACATCAAACACCTTTTGTCCTGCCCTTTTCTTCTTCAAACTGTTTCTAGCCACTCCCAGAAGACGAATTCCTTCTACATGGTTAGCAGTTAACCTTCATTTGCTCTTCCTGGGGTCAGAGGCGGGTGATTGTCCTTTGAGCCAGAGTTGTTAACTCTCCCACTCAATGATGAAATTTGCATCCCTGGAGGTGTGATGAGAGGCAGAAATGGTTTAAAGCCAGTTCTGTCTCAGGCAGCCCAAAATACTTTTTTACAAAGTTACTTTTTCATGCAAGTTATCAAAATCGGATTTCACCATCAAATTAGATTTTCAAAATTAAGTAAAATATAATTTTGATGCAATTTTCTAGGATTTCCCCAAGCTGAGTTAGGACATAAAGAGTTGACTTCCATCTAGACCTGTTCAGGGAAAAAAAAACAATTGAGACATATACAGTAAATTTGTGGGTATTATTTCTATGTGAGAACACACTAACCCTAATATATAGTGTACCCTGTTTTTATATATATTAACACTGTCTCTTGTGGATACACGATGCACAGTTTATGAGTAACTTATGAATACATAAAAATAGCCTATTACTACATGGCAAGTGTCACTGCAGTGCACTTAAATTGCAGCCCAGCCAGATCACAGTGGTGCTTCTAGCAGAGAAATATTTTTGTCATGTATGTGGATGTGTAAATACACACTGCAACCCACTTGACATTTAACCTATCTTGCCATAGACGTTTTTAGTCACAATTTACGAAGCATATATAGGGACGTTAAACAGACCAAGCAGGGAATTTAATTATACAGCACATGTTTGGGTGGGAAGCTTACTACTGTTTAGCAGTGTTGCAGTGCAAAGAGTCCTAAAGCCAGCAAAATCGAACAGGAAAAAATGGAGCTGGGGCAAAAACAAAATTGGTAATTTCTCACAATAACATAATACTGTTTGCAGTTTGATCTATTGTGTGGGCAGAGCTTAGTGACCAGGGTCCCTGGCCTTGTGGATGGATGTGCAAGCTTATAGTCTGCCCACGTTCAGAATGCTCTCAAGGATGAGTGGGTACATCAGCTGAGAGTACCAAAGAGAGTATTGTAGGAAGAAGTGTGTTAGGAGATAAGTGCAATGTATGCTTGGGCTGCATCCATGGTGAGGGCTCTGCCTTGGAATTGCCTCCCTAGCAAGGGATAGTCACAGGTGTAGCCCCAAGCTCGGGTGAGTATAAGTCCCAGCCTGAGTTGCTGGTCGTTGTTCCCCTGGAGATACTAGGCTAATTGACGAAGACTTTATCCAGGAGACCTTTCTGACGGGGGTTCTTGGAATGTGGGATGATAGTTAGTAAGGCAGACAATCTGGGGCACCACATTAGAGTCTCTAAACCTTTGGTGGATTTGAGAAGACTCGTACGTATGTCTGGTGGCATGTGAGGCAATAGCCAGGATTCTGGAGTCTTAGCTCTCCCTTTACAGTTAAACCTGAAAGAGGGAATGGGTTGATGAGGCTCTAGAATCGACCTGAAGGATTTAACTTCCAGAGTATTGCAGATTCCGATTGTATCCGTAGGCTAACACTGTAGGGTACTCCCTTAAGGATGGATCTGTTCCAATGCTATGAGCACCCCCAGTCTCTTACAGAGCAGCACACCCAGAGGTGGTGACACATTGCTTTGTTATATGCAACAGCCCGACAGGTCTATTCTCTCCCCACTTTCTGACTGGCTGCCTCATGTTCCTCGGGCAGGTGAATGTCTGATACACACTCCTCCAATCAGCTTTCACCACATATACATTCTGTCCCCCAGGTTACATCCCCATCTGTTTTTTAATTGCTTTCAACCCTCCTAACAACTAGGTCCTGGAGAATTAGCCCAACAATTTCAGGACTACGCTTGTCCAAGGTTAATTTTAAAATATTCTGAGCACAATATGTATACAGTGATACTTGTAGCAGAAATTAAGTCTACATGTGGACGCATATTTAATTTTTAAAAAAGCGTCTCTCTGTTTTTCTTTGCATCTGTGTTTTAAAACTTGTCTTGAATTTTTGGTTTTCAGTGTAGGAACACGGTTAGATTTCTGTAAGCACATCGTTCCACAAGAAAAAAACTTGCAAAACAGTATTGCCCCGTACATAGTTTATATGTAGATGACTCATGAGTAGGTTTGTTACAATTCAATATATCAAAACTTAAAAACAGTATTTGGCATTGTTCAGAACTCCCAAGGGCTCTGTTAAAGAAGATGTTGCTTTGAGAACACTGTGGTGTTACCATGACTCTCCGTGAAGCAAATTATTTTATGACAAACAAGGAATCATTCTTTCAACTCTTTTCAGAATTATATTTCCATAAGTAGCAGGTCTTTTGTTTCCTACTGCACACTAGAGCTTTCACACGAGTATATCAGTTGGAAACATTAACATTATCATCTTGCTTCTGCTTTTTGAACAAATGTTGAGTGAAGGCAGTGACACTGGAAGTTAGTATTCAGCCAAGTGTTATTAGAGCCCTTATCCAATATTTATCAGCCCTGACTCCTGTTCTTTGCGGTCTTGTGAAAGTAAGTTCAATTCACTTTTTAAGTGTTGATTGAAGTGCACGCAGCTCAGTTTTCCCCTGAGCTTTAGTTCTGGTCCTTCTGTTCTCTGGAGCCTTCCCCACCAGGGGCAGTCAGGTTTGCATTGTTGTATAGGGTTCCATTACTGCTCATTCTTTGTATGCTGGTAGCTTTCTTGGTCTAAATCCCCCTAAACAATAATGTCTCCTTCAGAGTGAGATGCCGCGTGTGATCCTGCAGAGCTTAGCGCCTAATAACATTGATATTGTTCTATCTGGAAACAAAGATCTAAAATCCCTTTAAGACACCGTGTGCTCCGTGCTCGTTCAGCGTCCGCGCCGCACGGGGACAGGCCAAACTCGGGGGGGATCATAATTGATGACTACTTATTACTGAGATTAGTGCGCGGGGGAAAGATCCGGTGACTTGATTTATATTATATCCCTTTATCTCGTTCGTGCTCATTTGATGGCTTCTCCAGGATTAATGATAATCTTGTAATTGCTTTCATTGATGTTTGTGATCGGGCTTCCTCCGTAATATTGTGCGGCATCGGGGATGGCAGTGAAAAATGAGTCCCTTTCAGTGCTCCCTTTCTTCTGTGCTTTTCACACACCGCTGGCATTATCTTGTTGTATTATTTATTGCCAGATGTAATTTTCAGGCTATTTTGTTCCCCGCGTTGGCTTTCTTAAGCCTTTGTTGGACTTTCCTTTTTCTACTGTCAAGCGAAGGCTTCTGAATGGGTCTGGATGGCCAATTTGGGCATTTAAAGTATCCTGAGTAACCACAGTGCTTGTTGGAAGAAGCATCAAACATGACCTTATCTCTCTTCTTCCCACTAAGCTTTGCGTAGCTGATGTGTCTGAGTGTGGATCTCCACTGAAGGCTGGGTTCAATTATCTTTCATTATGTTCTTAATAATGATGACTTGTTTGTTGTACGGTGCACAACACCTGCCTGAACAGGTGCTGAGATGAACAAATTAAATGAAATGCTTTCATCTGACCACGAAAGGATGAAAGTTTAGTTTAGATTTTGCTTTATAGCATAAGCCACTCGAGTTTCCTTAGATTGTGACGATACATCTAGGACTATAGGATACCAGCAATGAGGCTTTAGTGTCGGAAGAGGCAAGGGTACTTTTCCCTGCTGATTTGTGGCTATTGTCCTATGCTCAGGGCAGAGAGTTCACAAATTCAGCCTCTAGCACAGAAAATGCACCCGTGATGCCCCGATAGAAGTGGGGCACTGCAGTGAGTCTGGCTTTGGTACACTGTAGCGCACATGCAGGATTGTGATGGGTAGATTTACAAACATGGAATGGAGCGCAGGAGAGTAGACCACTCCATGTACAGTGCAGACGATCTGAAGTAAACTCACTTTGTTTTTGGTGGAGGGGGGGCGCTTGCACTTAAAATAATATATATTTTTTAAAAACTTACCTGAACTCGGCGACGTCCCCGCTCTGTACCTCTTCTTTCCACACAGGAACCAGAAGCAGCAACTCCAGAATGATAGCAGCCCTAGGATTGGTGGGAGCGGCCTCACTCTGCGCTCCACAGTGCTCTGGAGGCTTTGCTGGGTTAGAGATGTTTAAAGTGCGCATGTGTGGCTGGCCGTTGTAAGAGGGCCGGCCAAAAAGACATGCACACTTTAAACAGTGCCATACCAGCCCACCCTCCTCCCTGCTGAGTGACATGCTTCTGTCACTCAGCCGCGGCCCCGCCCCCATCCTGACGCTCTGCTGGGGACGTGGGATGAAAGGTAAAATGGTAATTAATTACCATTTTATTTTTCATCTTTGGGGGGATTTTTAAGTGGGGCGACTCGCCTCTGCTCAAACGGAGGAGCCGCCACTGTCCCTTCTGTCTGTCCTCATCAGGAGCTGATCTGCAGTATTATGGGCTTGCATGCAGCAAAGCTCCTTGTTGAACCAGATAAATGCTGTTACCCCAATGCAAACTGGTTGATGTGATGACCATGCCTGCTGACATGTTTTGTGGAAGTGACCAAAAAGGGAAAGGTTCTTCACAGGACTCTGACTTCTAACAAACAGAAACTTTTACTTTTACTTATAGGTGCAGAGAATGTGGTATGGATCGGGGAGCCATGGTCCACCACATATGGCAGCCAGGTAGCCTATGTACATAATTAAGAGTTCTCGCCATTTTTCACCACTTCTCTTTTACATGGGTTCAGCATTTATTGCCATCCAGTTGGAAAGCAGGTGTGAATGCCTTCAGTGTAATGCGGAAAGTGACTGACTGTTTCATCCAATCTCAGTCAAATGTGGATATCATCAGTGGGGATGTAAAGCGCATCCCCATGACCCGTGTCAGTGGGATGAGGTAGATAGTAAAGAATATGGCGGACAGAGTAGAGCCATGTGGCACTCTACTTGTTTAGGGTCAGGTCTAGGAGGATAATAGCGCTGAGGAGACTGCTCCTGTGCATCTTCTTCCGGTTGGTGCTGCCAGCGCCATGTTGTGCTCGGTAAATGGTAATGGATACATACATGCATACATATGCTACAAGAGCAGCAGAAATGCTTGCTTCTGCGGTGATTGCGATTGAATTGCCACATTTGTCTTCCTAACCATTGATTGCTTTCATACTTGGCCGTTTGTTGAGATTGCAGTATCTTTGCTATTACACCCTTCCTTGCCTTGACACGCAAATACATTTTACAGAGTGTAGGTGGAAAATCAATGGAAGGGAATCAATAGCAGGTTCCTTGTGAGTAATCAGATGAGCTACAGCTCCTGGATAACTCTCATGCCCCCTGAGGCGCATGATACCTATCACATCAAGACTATCGTCACTTCTGTGGCGGAGGAGGAATATTCCTGTCTGTGGCGAGGGGAAGTTTGCTGGTTATGCCTTTAGTTAAGAGCCAGTCTTTCTCCACACCTAGCTGGTGTCATTGTTAATTGTTCCGGGGTAAGAGTCTCTAAGCCGCATACATTTTTACTTTCATACGATGGGGACAATGGCCCTCGCTGCTTGGTCGGGGCATGCTGGGATAATCATCAGCTCACGAGCTAGTGCATCATTCTATTTTATCTTTCTGGTGTCAGGATCTGTGAACTCTCTATTTATGTACTGGGCTCATCCACAGTGCTTATAATGAACTAACACCAAAGCAGAGATGTTACCACTGTGTTAAGGTTTGATGTAACCACTTCTCCGCAGGGCTGGGTCTCTAAGAGCTTGAGCCCCAAATTACACCCCTCAGGCCATACCTAAGAGTTATAAAATTTTAGGGATTGCTGAAAATACTCTTAAAACTGAGATCAAATGCTAAATCACCTGGAGTCGAGGAGTCACAAATGATAGGCCCATAGTGCCAAGAGTCACAATGTTAACAGGGTCTTTGAGTGTGCTATCCAGCGTAGGCGCCGGGTCCATGCAAGATTTTCAGAATGTCCCCCTATGATAAATTTACATATAATACATGTAGGTGGAACTCACACAGACCACGGTTATCATGAAAATCTGGCATGGTTCTTCCCCTTCCAGACCTACACTGGGCCCCACTAGTTTATGAACCTCGTTCTGTTCTATTCAGCTGCCAAATTCTTCTACTGCCCGGTCGAAAATATTGTCAACCAAATTGCATAGCTAATGGCTCAGACAGAAATAGCGAAAGTGAGACTTTCTTAATACAGGTATATTATAGTGAAGAAACGATGCCATAAACACCAATCCTTGCACATTTCCATTCTGTGGTGCTATTGTAAGGTTTGGCCTCCTGGGTATTCTGGTATGGTGAATTAAAAAGTGCTGGCATGAGAATTCCTGTGGCAGGAATTGTATGAAAATCTAAAGAACGTTCATTAAACCTCTATTTAAATAATAGGAGCAGAGAATGCTAATAAAATAGCTATTTCAAGAAATCTAAATTGTAAACCAATAACGTTTGTGCATATGGAGGAATTTCTTTACCAAAACAATGACTTCAATATAAATGTTATTCTTGTAATGCTGTACGGAGTGAGAAATCCTTAAACAAAAATATAATTTCGTTCCCATGCTGTAAGCTCAGTCTGTGCATCATGGTAGTCGTGTGCTCACTCTCTCTTGGGGCTGCCTGCAGTGCTTAATTTGTGAAAGAAAGAGTGCTGGTGCCCAAAACGCTGCTCTGCAGCCTGTGGCTGGTGCAATTAAATGTAGGCGCACGGAATACCAAAGCTGGTCATTTTAAAACAATCCCATACCTCTTTAATCCACTACAAGGCCCTCAACCCCCTTTGTCTCACTCCTGCAGGTTTCCGCCTTCTCCTTTTGTTACTGTTTTGATGTTTTTCTCTTCCTCCGTCTTCCCGATCTGTGTAACTTCACTCTCTGGCACTCGGTAAATAAATGATGCGGAAAAATAAGTGCTGGCCCTCAAAAATAAGTGCCGTTGCCCCCCACCAGCAACCATCGGCTCAAATTAAGCACTGCCTGCCTGCCACTCCGACTGCCGAGTGCCCACTCTTTCTTGATAGGCTGTTAAAGGGGATGGTGGACTTGTGGGAAATTCTATTCGAGCACAGGAATGGGGTTAATGAACAGAGGGGGAATTTTTTAGCTGACCACTTGTTACCCCCAGTGGATTTGCTTTATTTGAGGCTGCTGGTGGTTCTCCTTCTGTTGCTGTTGTTAGTTCACCCACAGAATTGGTGTCATTGTTAGATTGTTTTTTCAGGGTTTATATTTTGTGCATTAATAATGACGAGTAATATGACTCTTCGTAATTGATTTGCTTATATAGGTTGAAATTAACATTTGAAACAAATTTTATATGATGCATAGAAGTGTGTTTATTAATGCGTTTTAGTTATGCCACATTTTCCTGTGAGATGCCATCTTAGACAAAATGGATGCTATCACTGTTACTCCCTCCTGCTTTTCCCCCTGCGTGCATCTTCTCCCCACAGGCCCGCAGAGCATCACAGCATTATAAAGTTGGTGTGTAGTGGTTTATTTCCACTGTTATGATCACATTGCTTTCAATAAACTTTCTCCTGTTATTTATGATTTGAAACATTTTAACGGTCCCTTCTGCTACCTTCCGTTGTGCATACTAGTTCATTCATTCACTGAAAGTTCCATTGTTTAAATGTTTCATATTAGAATATCTTGGATGGAATTATCATAGAGAATGCTGAATACATTTTTTAAATGGGCTAGTGCTTATGTGTTGCCTCATTTACTGAGATCACTCTTTGAATGTGCCACAGGACCCTAACTATAAACGAGTATTCCCCCAGTTGTCAGTGGGACTGCAGCCAGCAGCGTACAAGATACAACCCCTCAAGTTCATTATGCTCTTGAAACTTAAATTTGGTGCTAAACCCATTCCCATCACCAAATTCCCCAGTACCCCATCTCCTTATGAACTGCGTGTATTGGCCCTGGAAGGATGTTGAAATGTGCTGGACTTCTGTGTTCGGGTAGGTAGCTCCTTTTATTAGTTACAAAGTACAGATGAGAAGTACCTGTCTAGATGCCCCATTAGGAGCTGGATAGCTTCCTGTTCAGCCTTTTCCTCCCCATCTGATCTTTACATTCACACATACACAGGATTACATCCCTAGCATTCCATATAGAACTTACATTCCAGGCTGGGAAGCCGCAGGCAATGAAGCGCATAGATGAAACAGATCTCAACCGCCCCCTCCCAGCTACCACTCAATTCCCAGTGGCCTGATTAACTGGACAGAGGAAGTTCCACTTTCGACTGGTTGCTTTTAGCAGACAGAAGTCACATGTTCTGTGGCATAGTATATATAGATAGTGATTATTGAATTTTGGGCGGATTCTCAGCCACCTGGGCTCAGACTCACCGAGTTGTCCCCCTGTGGCATCTTGGCCACCATTTGTAATGGAACCTTAGAACCTTTCTGTTCCACTGCAGGAACTCTTTGCTAGACAGGTTCTAGAACCTGTTGTGGGCAAAGTGTGATTTGTGAAAGTAGGCAGTTGTGCTTAGGACTGTTGATGAGGTTTTTCGTTAAAGGACTACTTTAACTTTATTGCGCTTCTTTTCTGGATTCTACACCCCCTTCACGTAGACTCACTGAGAAGCTAGGATATATGTTAGATATCTTAATAACACATTTGATACAATTTTACCAATCTGTTTGCAACTTTAGTCATTGAGAAACATTGCCTATGGTAATCAACTGAGAATCTGAGCTTTCTGGGGATGACCGAAAATCTGCCGTCTGGATCCTATACGGTAACACTGTGAATAGACCCCAGTGTTATTCTTATAATAGTGCCTTATCGTGTAAAGAATACATAAGTGTTAGGGTGGGTCATATATTGACCCCAGAATATGCAAGGTTCGTCTTTTTTTGTTTAGCTCATCATTTCAACTGCTAAGCCTTGCCTGTAAGTAGTCCACTACAATTTCTGTTTAAAAACACAGACTAACAGGCCTGTGGTTTTTACGTCTGTTTACTGTGCAAATTGGATCTGTTATAATCCTTTTTCTTTTAAATACATTTTTATTAACATTTCCAACTAAGTTTAAATAGTACACTTTATAATGGGAGCCATTGTGGATACAGGTATGTAAATATAATCAGATCAATTTGCTTGGACATAGAATGTCTCACTGGATCAGGTACTTATCAAATAACAATGCACCCTACTTCAAGAACTTATTTATCCTTGAGCCCTGCGTGAAAGCCAAAGGTGGAATTAAAATAAGTTATAACCCGTATACAAAGGAAAACTGACTAAATTCCATCTCATGTCCCCCTCGAATCTCACCACAAAACTGACGCAATCATTGGTGATCCTGGTAAGGAGAATACCTTAGGCCTCAAAGGGGCATGTTGGGAATCCTGAAGGTAAAAGAGGGATACCTATAGCTGCTTGCGAGCACTGTAGATTGGACACTGTATGCTGAAGAGTGTGCCCCCAGTGACCCCAAATATAGCAGGGGAGCATCCTTTATGTGCCAAGTCGATGGGTCAGAGATTTAGGGTGGCCGAGCATCCTCTTTAGCATGTTCTGTAAAGTCCTGAAGGATCACATCCCAGTGTATCCCCATAGGTCGTTTTTCTAGGCCCCGTTTTTCCTCTTTGTGGAGCGCCATCTCAGTCCTCCATTGTGGGATCGAAGGGGGCATGTGTGATTGCCATTTCATCACCATTGCTCGTTTAGTCAACAGCAGTGATAAATCCATGAATCTCGTTGTGACTTTTTCATCCTTTGGGCGCGGGTGTAGGACCAGGAGGAAGTGTTGAGCAGTAGAATCTACAAAGCATTCTGTAGACTGTGTAATGTCAGAAAATACAACTGTCCAAAATGAACGCAGTTCCCTACATGCCCAAAACATAAGGAGCATATCAGCTGACGCCACATGGCAACAGGGGCACAAGTGTGTAGCGGTTGGTTATATAAGATCTAAACAATGGGGAGTTAATTATGTCCTGTTGGATACATTTGAAACTGGCATTCCTGGAGGCCATGGGCGAGTATTCTAGGTCCTTTAACCAGTCATTAAATATCCACCCCAGTGACTCCTCCCATTTATGTCTGAGGTACGCGGAAGCCACCAGGGCGTCCCATTGAAATATCCTGTACAGCCATTCGACCAAGCACCCTCCATGTCCTATGTTGTGCAACATGTGTAGTTGGGTATTAGTGATGGGTTCCAGACCCCTAATGTCCCAGTCTGTGATCTGTGCTAGTCTAATACACCATAGGTTAAAAGTGCTCCACCACGCAGACCATACTGCTCCAGGAGCTCTTGGGAGCTCAGGAGAGTACTGTTCAAGAGCAGGTGCTGAACTGGAGTGATATCGGCCTCCTCTAAAGTTGGCAAAGCACTTTTCGTAAGAAATGTACCTCTGACTGGTAGCCCTCTAAGTGTTAAGATTGGAGAGTACAGACGTTGTTTCATATTGCATGGATATCCCCATCTCACGCAAGCCAGGGCAGTGTTTAGCAAAAATAAAGTCGGCCGCTAGTTGCACCAGGGAGTGGAAGGCCATGTAGTATCCCTCCCACAGCCACACACGTGTAATTCCCATTTCCCAACGGTGGTGAAGAACACAAGAAATGAGAACTAGAATAAGTTAGCATGATTCAACCATGAAAAATAAAAACATAAAATCAAGCATTACATGACTTTTTAGGCTGAATAAAACCACCAGTTTTACGTCATTATCAGGTCTGTGAACATATATATTGTATTATATTGTATTGTAATTGCATTTGTATAGCGCTTACTACCCCTGACGAGGCGTCAAAGCGCTTTTTCGGCGAGTAGCACGCTACTCCGAGACCCATAGAAGATTAGTGTTGAATTAGTATAGTGAAACATGCAAGTACATTTTAAGTGGTGGATATGTTAGTCAGTTATTTGGATTCGGAAGGATAGCAGAAGGATAGAAGAGGAAAGAAAGGTTTGTATTTATATAGCGCTTCTAACCCCTGATGGGATGTTGAATCGCTTTTTTTTGGCGAGTAGCACGCTACTCCGAAAACCCATAAAGGATTAGTGGTGAATTAGTATGGTGAAATATGAAAGTAATTTGAGTGGTGGATATTAGTCAGTTATTTGGAGTGAGAAGGATAGCGGAGGGAAAGAAAGGTTTGCATTCATATAGCGCCTGTTACCCCTGATGGGGTGTTGAAGCGCTTTTCTGGCGAGTAGCAGGCTACTCCAGAACCCATAAAGGATTAGTGTTGAAAATTAGTATAGTGAAATATGAAGTAATTTGAGTGGTGGATATGTTAGTCAGTTATTTGGATTGAGAAGGGTTAGGGAGGGGGAAAAAGGAAAAAAGGTTTGCATTTATATAGTGGAGTATGGAATTAGAGAAGTGAACATGCTAGTCTGTTATTTTGATTGAAAAGGATAGTGGAGGGATAGAAGAGTGAAGGATTTCTTTTTTTAGGTCATAGCAGTAGGAGGAGGCTTTTGGATGAGTAAAAAGGGTTTTTGGAGGGGAAGAGTCAGAGGGAAGAGTTTAGAAAGGTTTGCTTTGGGGGGTCGGTACAGTAAAGGAGGTGTCAGAAGATGCAAGCAGGGGTAGAGTAGGAGAGAGTCAAGAAATTGTTATTTTGGGGAACATAGTAGTGGTATGGCGTTTGGGATAAATGAGAGAGTGGGTGTAGAGGATATAATGATAGATGTATAGGGTGAGATAGGGTAGTGAATTGGAAAGAGTAGTAGAAAGAAGTTTGAGTTGAGTCAGAAAGTTGGGTAGAAGATATATTGAGGGAAGTATAGGCTGAGAAATAGGGTAGTGCATTGGAAATGCTAAATTAGAAGAAAGTGATAAATATATAGATCCATAAGTACATTGAAAGTATATGGATGCATAAAGGAGGTAAGTATATGCAGATTAAAGATATTGATAGAGGTAACGGATGAGAAATAGGGTAGTGCATTGAATATGCTTTTACAGGAGAAAAGTAACAGACACACAGATCCAAGTACATGGAGGTACATAGATGCCCAATGGAAGCAAGTACATGTAGACCAAAGAAGATTTAAATTTTTTTTTTTTTTTTTTATAACAACATATTTATTGTACATGTTTATACAAAGCAATACACGAAGATAGGCACATATCTGTAGTGAAAATCAATGCTTATGTACAGAGGGACAAATACATAGGGTGGGTATTAATGAATGGGAAAATGGGCAGCATTTCTGGCCCAGGTCCCGACCAGTTTCGAATAGGCTCAAACAGGCACTCACCCTTGTCCTCTCCACCCTTAACAGGCTCAAACAGGCACTCACCCTTGTCCTCTCCACCCTTAACAGGCTCAAACAGGCACTCACCCTTGTCCTCTCCACCCTTAGCTGAGACGCCCGGGCTGAGACGCCCTAAGCCTTGGCCGTTTATAGCCCTAGTAGTCAGGTGACCCCTTCAGCCAATGGGAACCCTAGCCCTAACAATATCCAATCACAGCACTAGCCCTAAAATCTAGAACCAATAGGAGACGAGGACCTTACAGCCAATCTTAGCCCTAGTCCAAGCACCCAATCAGTTTAAAAAACCCTTGATCTCTATGTCCAATAGAGGCCCTAGCCCTACCAGTAGTATCAACCCTAGTCCAAGCAACCAATGGCACAGGAAGCCCTAGTCCCTACTTCCAATAGAAAGCCTAACCCTACTCTTAGTCCCACACCTAGTCCAGCAACCAATAACACCAGAAGCCCTAATCGCTACTTCCAATTAAAGGCCTAACCCTAGCCCTAGTCCCACCCTAGTCCCAACAACCAATAACACAGGAAGCCCTAGTCCCTACTTCCAATAGAAATACTAACCCTAGCCCTAGTCCCAACCCTACATTGATTGAATCACAGACCCAGAAACCAATCAGAACCCTCAAATACCCAACCAATGAGGACACTAACCCTAATCCAATAGAAACATCAGATACAACCACCAATCAGTGTACACATGTACCAAACAATATCAGACTATATAAGGTCCCAGCTACCTCAGACAAGGTTTGCTGGCCAGGGAGTTGGAAGCTGCTTCTCTATACAGAAATCTCCTAGGAGACAGACTGGCTCAATACACACTTTGTTAAGGCCCCAACAAACTTGTCCTCTAACAACACTATTTGTATAAAACTTTACTCCCTCTCCTGGCCAAAAAACGAAGTGCACAGTCCCTATTAAACACAGTTTAAACAGCTTACAGCACATTACTGCTGTCTCAGGAGGGAAGGGGGGGGCTGGTTTCACTGACTTGTTAACACAAGATGGTCGCTGGGGGTGCACTGCTTAACATACAGATCTTAGCACAGAGCAAAGGAGACATTTGGAGGGAAAAAACTGATAGTCACCACGAATGAGAGGGAAAAACTACAGAGTTTGGACTGCAAATCCCACAATTCAACAGGTTAAATGGAAGCAGTCACAGGCATGAAAAAACACAAGTTTAAACACAAAAACATGGGATAAATTATGCAATCACTGGCAGGTTAAAACTACAATTTTAAACTGTAACAACCACAGGCAAGGACAGTTAAAGAAATGTAAAAAGAAAAAATAAGATGATGCAATCACAGGTAGGGAAAATCGTTTTTTGAACTTTTTTGGGAAAGAGACAGCACTAGTCTCCCTCCTTACCACTTTCCTGGACTCTGCTCACTGCAATCTGGGGCACAGGTAGGCTGCAACTCACAAGATGGAGGAGAATGATTTGGGGTGCACCCAGCAAAGCCTTAAGGGGCCTGGGCAGGTGTGAGGGAGGGCTCAGAGTTGCCTGGGAGCTGAATAGCCAATCCCCAGTCCTAGGTCTGCTGGCCTGGGGGTGGGGACTGGGACTGGGGAGCTGCTCTATTCACAGATCTCCTAGGAGACAGACAGGCTCAATCCACACTTTGGTAAGGCCCCAACAAACTTGTCCTCTAACAACACTATTTGTATAAAACTTTACTCCCTCTCCTGGCCAAAAAACGAAGTGCACAGTCCCTATTAAACACAGTTTAAACAGCTTACAGCACATTACTGCTGTCTCAGGAGGGAAGGGGGGGCTGGTTTCACTGACTTGTTATGATATTGGGGTTTGAGTTTACATGTTTGTTTTCACTGTGTTTTATCAGTCTTATGGTGACGTCTTTGCAGTGGCAGAGCAGGGTGGTTGGTCCCGTCTCCTTTCTCCCAGCTGCGCAACCCAGTCGAGCGACTTGATGTTGCTCCGCATATTCCACTCCTTATGCCCGTTAACACGCCATTGTGGCCTCGGATACAACCTACCATTCTACCCCAGACCTTGATGAGAGTCATCAACTATGGGCTCTGTCCACTCTTTAATACTAGTAATTTCTTATAGCAGCCACTGTAGGTACCCCTAGATTCAAGATCCTCTCCTGGAACGTCAACGAGCTGGGAGACCAAACTAAGCGACGGGTGGTTTTGCAATACCTCAAGTTACACTCACCTGACTTGGTCCTATTGCTGGAAACACATCTACGGGGAAACACCTCCCGTGCCCTGGTTAGATAGGGTTATAAAAATGGTCACCCATGCGGGAGTCAAGAGGAGTTGGTATCCATTAGCACAGATCAATACTTTGCTTGACTCGCACAGGAGATATGTGGCACTGACAGGGCAGTGGGAGGGTAAAAACACCATAGTGGTGAGTGTGGATGTGTGGAGTAAGTACAGTAGTGGGTTAAAAATACCTGGGTAGTACCCAAAAGGAGATTTTTATTCCTGAAAATGGAAAAGGTGGATGTTGTAGCTCTAAGGCAAATGATGCAGCAACGCTGACAATGAGAGATGCCAAGCAGTGTTTCTAATATGACGGAAAACGTCCCCTGCATGGATTGGAAAAGAGTGCACCTCCTACCCCGAGTTCCCCATAATGAGTCACTAGATTTTTTAAATTTATTTTAGGCTGCAGCTCACACAGCAATCGTGAGTGTATGCTAAGGGCATACTGGAAACAGAATGCAGCCTAGAAATGCACTCGGTGGTTAAGAGGGGCACGCCATGTGCCCTCTCCTTTGCTGAGTGTGACTGCCACCAACTCCCCTGGCCCTGGAGGACTGACAGCAGGGCAGCAGCTGACTGTTTATGCAGGACAGGCCTTTCACCTGTTGCCCGCCCAAAGTGAGACTTGCCTACTGGCCTCTCCTGTTTAAAATGTGGTTGTCAGTCTACTGCAACTGGGTTCTTGACTACAATCATGTGGAAAATGGACGCCACATATATGTTTAGCATACCTTTGTGTAGTAGGCTGAACAAGTGTACAGTACTTGACTCTAGCAGCCTATGAGTCCATTTTGGATTTCCATTTTGAGTGGCAGATTAGATGAAGGTTGGAGAGAGCATGAAGACAGAAGGGCTTCTGCAAGGTATCCCCACAGTCCATTCTAGAGCATCAGACTTTAGAGTGTGGAGGATTGGAGACCTAAGGACCCTTTGAAGTGCTGTCCTTACCCTCTTGCTGCTCCACTCTTCCACAGAAGTATTATCACCAACAGGCTTAGATGGAGCTGAACGGGGAAGAGTCTCCATCTTTGGTACTGTTTGTTTTGGGGTTTTCTGACAAGGAGCTCCCAGCCCTACACACCTTTCTGCTGTCACTAGAAGACAAAGAATATGTTGCGGCCAGACTTGGAGGAATACTCAAAAGTCAGCAACTGCTTGAAACCTGTCCAAGAGATGAACTTGTTGAAGACACAAACTGTCTGCAAATTCGGTGCAAGTATTGGACCGAAACCACGATTCAATGTTGCAGGATTTCTCATTGACCAGTTCCAGGGGCACCGCAGCACTGGAGCCAAGATGTACCTTGTGCTGGGGTTGACAACTCCCATTCACCGGGTTAGGAAACAGGAACTAGAAGATCCACAGCCTGCCAGGAAGAGCTGCTTTATATTACCTTGAGGGAAGGAGTCCACTGGCTGCTGTGGAATGGTGCTTGAGGTACCCCTGCATGAACATCCTTCCCTGATTGGTCAGCATTGGATGGTGATTAGCAGCCAGAGAGGTCACCCCACGAGCTGTGAATGACCCTCTATCCCTGCCCAGGACTCTTCTGCCCAGCTGGCAGAAGTGGGGTCCACATGCCTTGAACTAATTAAAGTTATAATGCAAGTGCAGGGCATAGCGGGGAGAATGCTAGACTTAAGGATATATTTCACTTTCTAAACACCTAGTGCATATCTACTTTTAAAGGGTTGGCCTTGAACGCCGATAGGTATCAGACGAATGCAACCCACCCATTCCCCATGGACAGTCTGGCTTCACCTGAAGTGACTGTCTCATTAAAAGACCCTCTCCTATGGGAACAGCGTAGATTAGCACGGGATGGCCCCATGCTCACTCCCTCATATGATTGCCCTCTAAATTTATGTACAGTGGTGTAGGGTTGTATGTAATCATTAAAGTATTTTTCATTTGCAATAAGAGTTATTGTTGTTTCATTAGGTCCTGAGTTTCTACACCATCTCACCTCCCTGAGTAAGTCCTGAAGTTCTCAGCTTTGCTACCCTGGAAGCCAAGTGCTAAAGGGGTGTATTGTGTCCTCAATTTTGGGTTCAACAGTAAGCTAAAGCCTCAGGACACGACTCCCATTTTTGCAATCAGAGTCCAGTAAAGCCTGATTGCCCTGGGCCTCGTGAAAAGCCAAGAAGGGTGAGTGTAAGGGAAATAAAAACCCTGTAAGAGACTCAAAAGATATTGACAACAGCAAAACTGGTCGAGATATTTTATCGAAAATGCTGTCTTTTTGATTGTTTAAAAGGTGATTGAATTCTCCTGACAAAGGGCTTTTAAGCCCTACATGCTTAAAGATATTTAAAAACTACAATCACAGTTGTAAAATGAAAGTATCTAAATAATATATATTGTGAATGCAGATTAAGGAAAAATAATTAGGGAATAAGTAAAATAAATGAACAATGGCGTAGATCTTGACTTTCTTTTTTAGTGCGCCCCAGATGCGAGAGACTTCTCATATTGTTATATATTTTCAAAAACACCCAAGGAGAACAGGATGATGCAGAGGCAAGAGCAATACAAAACATATATAATCGTGAATGTATGTGGGGCGGCGTAACCCGATTTGTGGATGCCAAAATAAAAGACCCATGTGTAAGAGTCATTCCACCGCCAGTCTTCGGGCATGGACGCTCCCTTCATCACTTGTGTGACTGCCACATTCTAATGTCAGAATATTTGTGCCTGCCGTGTACCAAAAAGTGTGTCAAAGTGGTAACTCACCATGTTTTATCCGAAAAACTGGTGTAAGTCTCCACCACAGACGATGTGGTTTAAAAAGAACGGTGATAAAATCCATAGGGTAGCACTTCACTGATTTCTTTAAGATCTGCTCTATAGCCCTTGATGTTTGGGGTAATTTACTGCGGAGTGTGACTTACTCCAAAATGGCATCGCACACTTCTAAAGTATGAACACCATTTCCCTTTTAGCGCGCGTGAAGCTCTCACTCAGTATTTGGAGAGTGGCTTTAGTTTAGAGCGTCATTCCGTGGTAGACAGTGATAATAGGTGGAGTTGTATTCCACATCCCCGTCCAGGCCATGTCTCTATCTCGTGCAGTGTGTCATGGAGTAATTGCAAGCCCTGGGGTACTAGGAGTCTGCCCCACTTGTGTGGTTTTCCGCTGAGTGGTCCAATCCTGCCATTGTCGTCTTTTTTTTTTTTTTTATCTCTCTGATGTCATCTGTCCCTTTCTCAGCACACACTTCCTGCGTCTACCGCACCTGTGACTTGTTTCCTCCGACCCTCTTTTATCTGTCCCAGTATGTCGGGGCGGCGCCGAGATTAGGTCTCAACCCCTTTCCCATTCTGGCAGACTTCCAGTCTCGCCGAGGGCATTTCACAGGGCCTAAAAGGGCAGAGAATGATGCAAGTATGACCCCTAAAGGTGTAGATTGCAGCAAATCACCCCCAGTGCAGACGGAGCCCCCCTTTCTTTCCACATATATCTTGAAAGAACAGCAGGCTAAAGTATACATAGAATTTTAAACTGTCCGACTGGGGATAGCATTTTTCAGATTACCAGAGAAAATTGAGTTTAACAGCTTAGAAAGTGCACACCACTAAATGACTTGCCTGTTGAACCGTGGATGATTGGAGTTCTTCTCCAATAATTCATTTTTTGCTACCTCAGAACGATGAACGGCTGATTAGGCCCTGCTTGGGAGTTCGAACCTGTTAGGCGCAGGCTCTACACCTGTTTTGGCATTGGGTGCTCGACCCACCGAGCTTTCCGCACACACCACAAATAGAAAACTGGCTCTGTATTAAAATGAAAGTTGTTCACTAATGATGTACTTCTCAGATTAAGCATTTTGAAAAGTTGCAGTTGGCCTTACGACGATTAATCAGACCTCTAGTCCGGTCTAGCGCAGCCCCTCAGTCGTGGAGCTATTTTATCGTAATTCAAAGGGCAGAGTTCGCAGTGAAATAAAGCTTTTCAGAATATTTATAGCAAGTGATGTAATGTACAAGCTATTAGACAGTTCTGTGATCGCTTTATATGTGTAAGTGGCGTTTTTAACATTGCCCCTCACAAAGATAATATTTTAACAGCTTGAAAAATCGTAATGTGCTATTGAATTCCCAAAGACATATCACCATGTTCTGAGTTATGATGAGGCTATGCGTCTAGGGCAACAATGTATTGTAATTTCACGTCTCCAAACTTTCAAAATATGTGACTTTGGGCAATAGCTCGCTTAATCTTCCCGAGGGCCACCAGCGCCGGGACACCTCTACGGAGGTTGCTGTACAAATGCTGGTATTTCATTTCATTTCAGCAGCCACTCACTAATGTTACTGCATTTTATCTCTGTGACACCCTCCCATTTCTCATACGTGAGTTCCTTTTTTGATCTAAAAGAAACTTTTTTTTAATAGATGTTACATGAAATATAAACACAACATTTCTCTGCAAAATGTCTGTAATAGACCCTCACACATTAAAAAGAAATTAAAGGAAAACGTTATTTAAAACAATCTCTTTAAGAATTATTCAAGGTCATCAGGGCAAGACACTTTGCAGTACAGAGCTGGCTCCAAGGGGGCCCCCTGAAAGGCTGGGGCCCTGGGCCAGAGCCCACTTTGCCCATTTCTTAAAACATCTCTGCATCTACACAATCATGGAATCAGGGGGAGTGCATTCCGCTATTCATGCAGGACACCAAAACATTTCCCATTTAGGCCGCACACCCTCGTAACCCATGCCCTTCCAACCAGACACAAGAATAATGTAAAGTACATTTGATCTATCCCCCATTCATCTTTTCTCTTCCACTTGCCCGGTGCTGCAGTCTAACTTGACCGGCTGCATGGGGCATGCCTGTGATCCCAAACGCCCTCAGGGTACGGGTGATGTACTAGTGCAGTGTAGGCTGCTGATGTTAGATAGTCCTCTGATACTAACCAAGCAGTGTCTCGCGAAAGGGGTGACACCCGAATGTGGCCCACCTTTTTGACGTGCCCGGGCCTCTCACTGATCCCAATATGACTAGGCTTTGAGATCAGCATTTTATCCTCAGACATAAGGTGTGGTCTATTGAAGATGCAAAAGCACTGCCCTCTACAGTCTGGGGTTTTGGTACGACATAATTCATTGTTTTTAACTATATGTTCTCGGTAATGGATGACTTCACGGTAATTGCATCTTGAAACACTCTGGCAAGGGACTACACTTAGCTGTTGGAGTAAGGGTTGTTTGCTATTTTGTAGTTTGCAGCTGTACACTGAATCACCAGAGAACCTTCATTTGATTGTCAGTGGTACCACGAAGGCACGTTTTCTGACATCAAATGTGGCACACTCTGCCCTTAACCTCAGAACTAGCACCACTCAGAAACCTACATGCACACCTACATAAACCCACACATTTGCACAAACCCCATCATAAAACAAATTAGCCCAGTCAAGAACATGAGAAAAGTAAGACTGATTATTCCATACAACGAGACACGGAGACCAAGAAATGAAAATGCAGGTACTGGGGCAGAAAGACAGACTCTGGGACAGATAATCATGCATATTGCAACAAGGTGACATGGACATGTGCTGGACTGCATCAAAAGCAGAAAAGTCATGGTTATCACCTGCATGTTAATGACACAGCAGTCCATGGCTCTGGTTGATGTCGTGTATCGTGAATGTTGAATAAAAGGGTAGAGCCTTGGACTATTTAAAATGGTTTAATGGTGGGTATGTGCTGGCCCTTGACAGCTTTTTGGGTCCTGTCACTCAGTAGCAGTCTGCCAAAACCTCTAGTTTCTGAAATACCGATCAGAAGGTGCGGCAGCAATATTGGCAATAGATAAATGTAACATAAAAAAGGCATACTACACGCCCAGGTCCAGTCTAGGTGAAGCTCAGGTGCTATATTGGCCAAAACTGTCGCTGATCTACAGCGGCCGTGACTGGACTATCTGGAAGTGTTTGACTAGACACAATTTGACAGGAAATTATATTTTCCAAATCGTTTCATAAAAAGGAAAAAGGGGAAGTTTGTTGATACTTGGCCAACCAAACATCCTAGCTTTATTACCCAAGATTGATTCCTATTACTTTTCTTGTATGGTCGGAAAATGCCTTTAGAGAGGGAGGTATCAACAAGCTCTGACACTAACAGGACAATAACACCAACAGGGTATTAGAGTTTTAGCAGACTAGGGTCCAGATGTACGACCCTATTTTGCATGCGCAAACGGAAATGTGAAAGGGCTATGCACAATTCCTAAATAGCGAGTCACAATTTATTTGGATCACTGACAGAATATCGACGGACAGAATATCGAGCTACAGGAATATCGAGTCTACAATATCGATGGACAGAATATCGACAGCCTATCTCTACAATGGTAAGTACAAAAATATCGAAACCAAAATATCGTTGTTTAAAATATAGTTTTTTTTAAATGTCTTAAAAATAATATAAAAATAATTAAATAATAAATATAATTAATAAAAACATAGTTAGAATTATTTAAAAATGTTAAAAACTGATAAATGATAAATGTAATATAAAAAAAATTAAACATACATATTTTTTATATATATTAACTTAATATTAATAAATAATTATTTAATTTAATTATAAAATGTTAGAAACATAAGAAAAGTTATAAGTGCATATATATATATATACATAAAGCTGTAATATAAATATAAAAATAAAATATATATATTATAAATTAAAATGTTAAAATTAATATTTATTTAAAAAAAATTTTTTACACTACATTAACTATAAAAGTAGGGAAATGTTGGATAGCGTAGGGGATAAAATTACTATTCCCACTACAGAAAGTGCAACAGTAGGGAAAGTGTTGGATAGCGGAGGGAATAATTTACTATTCCCACTACAACAAATGCAACAGTAGGGAAAGTGTTGGATAGAGGAGGGGGAATAATTTACTATTCCCACTCCAACGAGTGTAACAGTAGGGAAAGTGTTGGATAGCGGGGGGTTACATTTACTATTCCCACTCCACTGAGTGCAACAGTAGTGAAAGTATTGGATAGCGGGTGGGTAAAAATTACTATTCCCACTCCAACGAGTGCAACAGTAGGGAAAGTTTTAGATAGCGGGTGGGTAAAAATTACTATACCAACTCCAGCGAGTGCAACAGTAGGGAACGTGTTGGATAGCGGGTAGATAAAAATTACTATGCCCCCTCCAGCAAGTGCAACAGTAGGGAAAGTGTTGGATAGCGGGTATGTAAAAATTACTATTCCCACTTCAGTGAGTGCAACAGTAGGGAAAGTGTTGGATAGCGGGTATGTAAAAATTACTATTCCCACTCCAGTGAGTGCAACAGTAGGGAAAGTGTTGGATAGCGGGTGGGTAAAAATTACTATTCCCACTCCAGTGAGTGCAACAGTAGGGAAAGTGTTGGATAGCGGGTGGGTAAGAATTACTATTCCCACTCCAGTGAGTGCAACAGTAGGGAAAGTGTTGGATAGCGGGTGGGTAAAAATTACTATTCCCACTCCAGCGAGTGCAACAGTAGGGAAAGTGTTGGATAGCGAGTATGCAAAAATTACTATTCCCACTCCAGCGAGTGCAACAGTAGGGAAAGTGTTGGATAGCGGGTATGTAAAAATTACTATTCCCACTCCAGCGAGTGCAACAGTAGGGAAAGTGTTGGATAGCGGGTGGGAATAATTTACTATTCCCACTCCACCAAGTGTAACAGTAGGGAAAGTGTTGGATAGCGGAGGGGAATAATTTAGTATTCCCACTCCTGCAAAATAATTAACATTAATTAACAAATAATTAATTTTTCAAAAATAATTTACCTCCCACTATATTCCTCTATAAACGTCACCACCAATATTGTAAAATATTACACAATTAACATAATTATTTAACAATTAATTAACTAATAACAATGAACAAGCAAATTAAAAACAATCAAAAATAAATTAGTTCACACAATTAACACTATAAAATAACTTTAAATAAATATTGTATATAACACAATAATAACATTTTTATTAAAATTAAATTACTTCCCACCCTACTCCCATATCAACCCACAACCAACTCATAAAAAATTACACAATTAACATATTTACCAATTATTTATTAATAATTAATATCCAATTAATAACTAATTAATAAAATTTGTAACAATTAACAATTTAAAAATATTAATTACATAAATATTAATTAATAGAATTAGTAATTAATTAATTATAATTAAATTACTTCCCACCCTACTCCCCTATAAAACCACAACCCGCTCCTCAAAAAAGTACACAATTAACATATTTACCAATTAAGTGTTAATTGTTAATAACCAATTAATAGTTCACTAATAACAAATTAATTAACACAATTAACAATATAAATTATTAAATACACAAATAATAATTAATAAAATGATTAATTAAATTAAATTACTTCCCACCCTATTCCCCTATTAACCCACAACCCGTTACGGAACTAAAATACGCAAAAATTAATTAACATAAAATTAATTACTTGTAAAAATTCAAACATACATTACAAAAATAAGCTATACTTTTAACACATATACTAACATACAAAACACTAAAAAAATCCATGTTATTAACAACGATATTTTTACTAACGATATTACTAACATCAATATCAATTAAAACGATATTTCTTACCTGCATGTCGATATTCTGCTCGACGATATTCTTGATGGTCGATATTCTGTCATATCGATATTTAAACATTGATATAATGGTATATCGATATTTAGACATCGATATTATGTCTGCATACCAATTTATTTGCGACTCTCTATTTAGGAATTGCAGTAGTCGCTATTAGGCAGAGGTGTTCCCTTCCTAATAGCGACCGCAACCCCATGTATGAATGTTTTGCGACCACAATTGCGGTCGTAAAACACTTGCAAATTACCACCCTCTTCAAGAGGGTGGAAATGCACTCGCAAAAGGGAAAGGGTTCCCAGGGGACCCCTTCCCCTTTGCAAATGCAGGGGAAAATATTTTTTAAGGGCAGGCAGTGGTCCCAGGGTCCACTGCCTGCCCTTAAAAAATGAAACGACAACATTTCATTTTCATTTTTTTAAATGCATCCCGTTTTCTTTTAAGGAAAACGGGCTGCATAAAAAAAAAAATACTGCTTTATTTAAAAGCAGTTCCAGACATGGAGGTCTGCTGAGCCCAGCAGGGCCACCATCCCTGGGAGGGCCAGCCAATTCCCAATGGACTCGCAAATTGCGAGTGGCTCATTAATATTCATGAGCCTCGCAATTTGCGAACCCATTGGGAATCGCAAACAGTGTTAAACACACTGTTGTACATGGCATTTTGCGAGTCGCAATCGAGCGCAATTTGCGAGTCGCAAATTGTCATGGTCGTACATCTTGCCCCTGGGACCTCCACTATAATTTGGCGATGATACCACCGCATAAAACGCACGCGTTGTCCACCCCATTCAGAGGTAGATAAACACTGTGTTTCAGTCAGCGGAACCACAGCCAGCTCCATCGGTGGAAACCATTGACCTTGCAGCCCATCTGTTATTGGGCTTTCTGGTCATAGTGGCAATCTCCCCACCCTATTTAGGGTTCAGTGATCATCACCAGATTTGTTTGCCCTGGTCCACCATGTACGGCATGGTTGTCCGATGTACGGAAATTGTCACATGGCCCATACGTCCAGGGTGAAATCTCCTTGCTTGTCACAGCCATTAGTTTTTTTGATTTTCCACCTACAAACCCCCACTTTGAGGGTTTGTTTCTGGAACGCTAAAACCTTTTCTAAGCAGGCACAGCAAATATGGGGCCCACTCAGTAAAGTTCACAGTCTTTAAATGCTGTGAGCTCCCAGCATCTGTAGCAAATCATTACATTTTTAAAATGTGAATTTGAATAGATTTGAAGGAATATTGTTGTTGTTCTCTCCACCTACAAGGAAGTTGCATGGCTTCTAAATATAGGTCTCATTAATTGCAGCTATCTCACCAGTACATAGCAGGTGTCTGCATAATTATAGATATGCTGAATGATATATGCTTTGATTTACATATTCATTTTACAAATACATTTTAATTGATTTTAATATAACATGCAGAGAGCATCACCACTAATCCCATCTTCTTAAATCAAATTTGGCTAACCATTCTCAGCTTTTTTTTTATACTTGAAGACATTTTTTTCTGTAATTCCCCTTAATGCAGGCGTTACGATTCATAAACCTTCACTGATCTACTTCAGTTTTTTCCGTAATAAACACAGCATCATAAATCGGTCTCTCATATGCGCTGACGTCTGAGACGGTTCTTCGAATTTTTCTTTAATCTTTTTTAAAAATTATTTTTATTCACATGCAGACAAATTCAGTACAGTATGACCTAATCTGTATGAATAATATGGCACTTAGTGGCCATAACTGATAATTGTGGGAAACGTGTCTTCCTCCATTTGCAAGTAATACGTGGGTGTATCATATATAACGACCATCGCAAGTTAAATCGTTGGCAGTGTTTTAAGTATCAATATTTGTCTGTCACCTGCAGCCACCACTTATCCTTAACCCACTCTTGCCACCCTCTGAACACAGTGTCCATAATTGTTCTGGCAGTTCGAGTATTCAGTGATAATCACATTTCTGTATGGCACCTCTTGGCAAACACCCATCGGTCTTTTAGACAATCATGTCCATGTAGTCCTCTTGAAATTCATGAACACATGCCACAGGTAGTCAGACTCTGGTTGCTTAGCCAGCATTAAGATTTTCCAGTCCTCCACAGCGAGATTTGATCGAACTTTAGGCCTGCCAGAAGTTTTTGTGGGGCTCGGGCACTAACGTCACGCAGGGCCCTGTCCTTGGCGCGTGACCATCTCGCGCAAAATAAAGACAATGTTTTGAGAGACAGTTCGAGGCTGCTTAAGTCTGTAGTGCCAACTCGTGGTGGCTGATATTACTTTCCTCATCATTTACATTACAGAAAAGCTGACTAGGCCTGTGTTTGTGCTATATAGTTATATTTAGCAACAGCAGCAAAGCACACTCAAAAAAGCGGGGTCAGTGGTAAAAAGCCCCAGATACTTGCTCCCCTCCCTTTGCACGCGCATGTTGAACTCCCACCTTGTTTTCAAACTGACACTAACAACATATATGCTGAATCAGAAGAAAATTTGGTTTAAAATGCGAGGATTTTTTGGAATGATTACATTTTGAATGGTATCAATAGCTCAAGTTGATTGATTTAGAGTATCATGCCACAGCATCATGCAAACATAGGTAAATAATTTAGATTCCATATTAGAATTTGAAGTTAACGGAAAAAAATTCCAGCGAAAAAATGCCCATTCCGTGAGTTGAGGTGAATTATAATGCCCGCTCTTCACCGTGTTTACATATTCCCTAGGAGTAACACCTTTTAGAGGAGGCTGCTAGAGAGCTCGGTGGATGCGTAGGACAAAAGGGTGTCCTGTTAGTATTGGTTTTTAGATGTTTAAATGTGTTTTGGACACTTTAAATAACGTGCTGACCTGTGCTGTGAGCACTTGACAGCTTTGCTCTGCTAAACGTTAAAAGCCCTAGGTGCTGATCAGCACATGGCCACCTCTTAAACCCTTAGCATTAGAACAGACTTTCCATGCCACTTAGGAGGATCTGTAATCGTGAGTAGTTGTTATTTATATATTTAAGATTATTTTGTAGGTGTGTTTCGTCCAGAAAAGCCTTCTGTGTCATATTTGAAATGTCACTTCGCTTATAGTGCTCTCTCACATGCTTGAAAGGTCCTAATCCGCCATTGGCAGCTCTCGGCTCCGTAAGTAATGTCACAGGAGTTTTGTTTTTCTTCTGTCTGCTCTCAATTCTCACAAGATCTCTGTCCACCCCCCCCCCCCGCCATATTATCAAGAGTGTGTACCCCTTTGGCTGGTGGTGATTCCTCTCTGGCTGTCCTGTTTGGTACAATGGTGGCCAGTCTTTTTGTGAGAAGGTTAGTTCTGGGTGGATTTTAATATGTCTAATAAGTTGTCCATACACAATCAGCTTATCCGGAAGGTAGAGGCCAGGAGTTTAGATTCAGAATACCATCAATAGACATGTTCCCATGTGAGTGAGTGTCATCACCACACATGCTAATTTGGAAGTTAGGCCTGCAAAGTATGGAGAAAGAGGGTTGTGCGCTTGTTACGAGCAGCGAGTACGTCCCCTGGATACCAGAGTCCTGCTCTGTCACATTCTGACCTAGGGTTGGGGTTTCTTGATGAAGGAGGAGGAAGAGTTTTGGTGGACGGAGGAGAATCATTTCCTTGGTGCACTCAATGTGTTAGATGTTAGTGAAAACCTTTCATGCAGTATTACTTGACGAATTGTTTTAAATTCAATAGGTTATATGGCCTTTGTGGATGATTGGGACCAGGGTGACTTTAGGGTAATGGTCGCTCTGAATACTGCTACAAACTGGTAAAGGAGATTGTAAGAGTCAGGCCAAAATTTTTAATTGTTTGGTGTTTCTCTTTTCAAAGATTTCAAAGAGGAAGGGCTGACGATGCAGGAATTAATTGGCTATGGAGTTGGAAACAAGAGTTGTCTTAGCATGTGCATTTTTCTGACAGTCTATGGGTGATTGGCAGAGATAGTCCGACATGTTTGATTTGCTGACATGAGAAGGACTGAAGTATTCAGGTGATTTCCTTTGACAGTGTTGTGTGTAGTGGTGGTTGTTTAGATGATTCATATGGCTGAGTAGTTTAGTAAAGCTTATTTAGTGGAGTTTGTGGTACACTGAATGCATATCTTGCCATGAGATATCTTTTACAATATATACAAGGCTAAAGTCTGGCACCCAATGTGCATCATAGCCATCTATTTCTATCCTTAGCAAATTTCAAGAAACCGTATAATTTTTTAGATGGTTTTCTGGAGCAAATTAATACTCCAAATATTTCATGAACATATTGCTATCAGTGGTGGCTGGTGACTTTTCTAAGTGGTGGGGCGTAAAAGTGTGGATGAGTTAAACTGAATACTGTTAACCTTAGAAATGCCAAAGAACAGATGTTATTTTCAGCATTTTTAAAAATGCGGTTAGGCGCTACTCACATAACATACAATTGCTATTAATAATGGCATTTTTCTAACAATACCTCACAAAATGTTCCCGCTTGAAATGTGTAGTTGTTGGCAGACGTCTGAGCATGTTTCTAAAATGATGTCTTTCCTTGTTTTTTTTTAAAAAAAAGTCACTTTAAGATTCAGAGTGAAGGCATACAGACAACCATGTGGTGGGAAAAGGTGCAATTTAGACTAAATTTATTTACTGACACTTTTCCTTTTACAAAATACAAGGCTACAAATCCCCTATTGCATCCAAATACATACTTTAGACATAAACCTCTTATGAGATCGAATGTTCAGCACAGAGACCCCCACACTTAACCCGTCAGCCCGCCTCAATGGGCCCCTTTTGACAAGGTGTCCACACATTTTCCCACTGCTGTCCCCGGACAAAGCTTAATATTGTTTGATTGCCTATCAATGGCCTGTTAAGCTGAAGTAATTTGGCAAATCCTGCGCGCGCTCCCAAGCTGATTAGAAACATCACTTTCTAAGTCTCGGCGCTGGGCCTGGTTTCCAAAATGCAGCAGGTATACAAAGTTACGAGGCCTCCAGCCTTTAACTAGAAAACCTCCTCCTCGTCGTAAATGCCACAGCTTACATCCGAGGGCAACTGTGTAAACTCAAGGTTGAATACCGTCAAAAGCACTCCCCAAAACCTCAGACGCACTGAGAATAGAAATGGGAACATATTTAAATGTTTAATGATGAGAGAGAAGTCAGCCTCATCTTTAGGAGTTGTAGAGCGTCTGCTTAAATAACATTAAAGATAAACATCAAAACTTTACTGTGAAATGGCTGTTGTTACAATAAGGTTACTGCAGTCGCGGCTTGCGCGCGGGGGGGAGGGGTGCCGGGGGCCCGGGGGAGTTTTGAAATAAAAAAAGAAAATCCTACCTGAGCAGGTCCGCCGACCGCGCCGCCTCGGGTCCGACTCCGTTTGCGCCTATAGCCCCTCTCAGCCAATCCTGGCGCTGCTGGCAGCGCCAGGATTGGCTTAAGGCTACGGTTACCTCTCGCCCGCCTGCCCATTAGGAGACCGAGGTTTGAGCCTTTGCTCAACCCTCGCTCTCCTAATGGGCATGCGCAAGCCAGTGCAAACACAAGTGCGCATGACTGGGCACGGCGCGAAAATTCGCTGCCCTTCCCCACTCATGCGCACTTGTGCTGCAGTGCTGCCTGCTGCCCCTGGTCCCTCTGACAATCATGTCAGTCAACATGACGCAGGACCGCCCACCCCCTTCAGACTCTGAAGGGGGTGGGCGGTCCGACGTCATGCTGACTGACATGATTATCAGTTCTCCCTCGGCGTCTTTGAACTTAAGTAAACTGATTCAGTTTACTTATGTTGAAAGACGCCGAGGGAGCTGCGGGCGGGGGGCTACGCCCCAACGCTCCAATGGACGCACCGCCCCTGATTGCTATGCGTTTCAGAAATACGATTCGATTGCTTTCATCATAGTGACATGAGATATATATATTTAATTGGTTGAAGTCTGCAGACGTGATTTGACTCTCTTTTCATCTGTGTCCTTTGCAAAAGAGAATCTTAATTTTGCAAATATGTGCTGTTACTTATGTTTGTACCAGGTTTGTGACTATCATGTAGAGTAGAGTGTGTGTGTGTATGTGTGTGTGTGTGTGAGGTTTGGAAGCTGATGAGGATTCTAACTAGTCTTCTTATTTTGTGGTGTTTCTGATTAGGTTGAGTTGTATGGTAGGTTTTGAGTGACCGGGTCAGCTGTCTGGTTTTTCATGGAACTTTAGTTGATAAAGGCGACATTGGTATTTCCTCCATTTCCTGTTTCCTGCCTGTCTGTTTTGTCATTTGAGGGAAACTGACTCTGGCATGACCTAGTGGTGTGCATGTCCACAATCATGCATGCCTAATGGATTTTTCTTCTTAAATAGTCTCATCTATAGAATTATACAGGCGCCCAAATGAAACAAAAAACTTTCAGCTCTGCTCTCTGAGAGCGATGTGGTATAAAAGTGAAACTATGGGCCCTGCAACTTGATCTCCCCCACTGGAACTGACCTTTCACCTCCATGAACAGGCAGTTCGTGCTTATGGCATTTGTTGTTTGGTGCAGCACACTGCAACAGATCTGATGGAGCTCTAACACAGTACTCAATTATATTTATATTGCATAGTTCTGCCCTTTTGGCTGTTTGTAATGCCATGTTCTAGGTTCAAACCCTGATATGAGTTCAAGCCAGGGACCTGGTGGCGGTGCATCCTTTGAAAAGGCAATGATGTTCCCAGGAGAGTGAATTGATGACCTAGAAGTAACCAACTAAGTGCCCAGAAGGCACTTGGGTTTTTGTGCTGCTCGCGTTGATGGAAAAATGGTAATAGCTTTGTGAGACTCGCACGCCAAGCACCAGATGTCAGTGTGAAACCATCACCGCCAGTGTATGGGCACCATCATTGCCTCATTCATCACTGTGGAGTCCTTCTCTATGAGTAGCAGTGAATTAGGAGCACAACTGGGTGTCTCCCTGGCACCATAAGTATAAAAAGAGGTAAAGGTCCTGCTAGAAGACCCTTTGCTTTCCATGGGCCTTTTTGGTGATGAGTCAGAAAGGTTTCTTTTACATTAGTGGCACTGCCACTCTGGGAAGGTCACTGCCACTCCTTCGGCACAGGATGCCAAATCCACTTCTTCCTATGACTCCTCAGCTGCCATCTTCCAGTGTTTGATCATGATTCTGCCCCGACTTCTTAGTTAGCCTAATAAAGTCAGCTCCAGCCAACTCTTATAAGGAATCCAAAGTGAAAAAGGTTTCTAGACTTGAACAGATTCAGCCCTATGTTTGATTTTGAGCTTGTGGAGTTTTCACTTTCCTGACCATGGCAATAACCCAGGCTTTTTGACAGTCCATTCACTGCCCAGACGTTTGGCTTTTCTATGGTTTAGGTATGTCCTGCAAAGGGGGAGCTAAACATTATCCTTATTTGACTTCTAGATGGAGTCCAAGAGGCTGGGTTTCCAAGGTCAGAAGGCTTTTACTTTAGAGAGACTTTAACCAGGTCTAAGATTTTCTACTGCAAAACATTTGTTTGCATGTTAGATCCAAACTCTTTGGAAAATGACTGGAGGAACAACACAATTCTTACCTGAACATATGGTGCGTACATTGCTTCAAAGTGTTGGCATCACACAGCTTTCAAAAGGGTTGATGTCCCACCACACACTGTGGACTCGAAGAGGTATCGAGTGTGCTCCACCAGTCTTAACTCATATGTGCAAAGCAAATTAATGGATGTGCCCTTTAACGCCGAGTGTTTTGAAACTTTCAAAGTATAAGAAAGGAAAGGTAGCTGTGAAGGTGTAAGGGATGTCTTGATATCCTAAAACATAAGTTCAAAAGTTTAAGATGTTCAGTTGGCCCAATTGTTAATAGGTACGCATGGGCAAATGACTTTTGTGAATGACACACGCAAAGAAGTAGTTTTTTGCTCTCTGATTTTTTTATTTGTGTGCCACGAAGTTGTGCATTTGCATAAAGTCTTTTTGGACTGGTGCTAGTGTTGAAGAAACGAGAGCCAGATGCACAAATGCATTTTCTTGTTGCAAACCCTGCAGTTCAGTAAATTGCAGGGTTTGCGGCACAAAAATGTGTTTTTAAATGTACTAAACCCATTTAACGACTCAGTAACCGTTAGGAATCGCTATTTGGAAATAGTGTGTTTAGGGCGTCCCTTCAAATTAGAAATTTTGTATGCTGTGTATTATTGTTTTGTGACCAAAGTCCAGTAGTGATAATCAGTTCGCAAGCGAGAAGTGGTCCCTAATGGACCTCTTCCCCTTTGTGAATGGTCAAACAAACTTTATTTGGAGTGGGCAGTGGTACATGTGACAGCTGCCCACTTTTAAAAAATAGTTTAACATTTTCTTCTTGCTTTTTCTTTTTTTAAACTCATCCCTTTTTCCCTTTAGGAAAATGGGCTGCATTTTTTAAAAGATTGCTTTATTTAAAAACAATCACAGACATGGTGGTCTGCTGACTTCAACACGCCACCACCCCTGTGATGGCAGCGAATTGTGTGGGTCGCTGTTTGTGACCTACGTCATTAACATTCATAAGATAGGTCCAATTGCGACCCACTGCAAATCCTATGGTGTTTTGCGAACCAATCTACTATTGCATAGGTTGGTTTGCAAATATTATAGGATTTGCAAAACGTTGATGTGAAACTTGCGACCACTTTTTGCATATCTTATCTTAGTACATCTGACCCGAAGCGATTCAAATGATGGGTAGATCCACATCTAGTTTCTCACAGTCATGGAATATTTTTCTGTGTGAGGATTCTGTATGACGCTTTCGTTAAAACAAAAATAGTCAAGAGCCTTTAGTAATAATTTTTCTAAGGGACATTCATTTTTATCTTCACTGAGGGTATTTATTTGCCCTGTGCCTCCAATCATGAGAAGTTTCTTTGGGGTTTGTGTGATATTTTTTGTAACACTTTTTCTCCCTCGCTCTGTCATGCAGAGACCTTAGATGCTCGGGAGATTAGCCTGCATTGCCGGGTTTGATGGAAGGGAGTAAGTTATGTAGAAAGTCATGTTCAGGGTCACTGGAACTATGCGATTGTGCGGCGATTTTTGCATAGTTATAGATTTGCAGCTTTTGCCACATAATCCATCATCTGCAGATTTTAACAAAAAAAGTTGTTTCTAGCTTAAACCGTTCAAAAGTTACTAAAAATTCAGCAAAACTTGTTGCCATGCAATAGAAGGCCCTTACGAAGTGGGACTGGTCACCTTTCTGTTCCTTTTTGCTATATTTGAGTGTTAAACTAGTACTAAAGAGGTGCAACCAATGCCCAGACAGTGTTACCAAGTGTAAAAATGATGAAATTATGAAGTAATACTATTAAAAAAGTGGCGCATTATGCCGCATGTGTTTTTTTTCTTGCCGCATAATTTACTCAACCCTGCTCCGTAATTTGACTATCTCCTGCCGTATAATTCCGGTGTCCCTGGTCATGCTTTCCTTGGGCACAGGGTGGGCGAGCCCCTGGCGGCATGAGCTGGAGGGGTTGAGGGACAATGCAGTGGCAAATGGTGCATTTATATTTTTATTTCTATTGTATTGGTTGTTTATAGCTAACGAAGTTGATGTGTGGAAGCAGATTCGGAGTTCCTAGGCCAATAAAAACTTTGTGGAATTGAAAGATTTCTTTTCAGTGGGTTGTAGGCTCTAATTCCCGCTGACTTTTTAGCAATATTGCTTTAGGTTTAAACGGTGTATATGGAGGCAAGTAATGGCCGTGACATTGCTCGAAATTTTACAGTATTCGAACACTACCCAGTAGGGAGTTTTTCCTAAAAGATTCTTTTGCAGAAATAATTTGCGAACGATCCAGTCGTAAAAATATTATATTGGTTGCTTTAGTCAAAAATTATGATTTAAGTACTACTGTACCGAAGGGACAAAATTAAAGAAACTGCCAGCAGCCTGCTTCTGCAATTGGCAAACAGTTCCAGCTGTTTCCATGAGTACAACTGTCAACAAGAGGAATATCGCACAAGGCAAAAGAGATACAGCATAGTAGAAAGTGTGTGTGTGCGTGTGTACACGCATCCAGCAGTTGCATGCAGTGCTGCACATGCATTCTACAAACCCAGGCTCGAAAACATCTGGTGGAGCTATTGGGATTGAATCTCCTGCATCGATTATGCCCTCCATGCATCTCTGCCCATGCTGCTGCTGCTTTGGCCCCACCTAGTGGCCGGACCTTAGAGCTAAAACCTTCTAGTCCAACCTGGGGCTATTTCAATTGATCATCTATGGGAAGACAAACTGTACATCACTGGAGGTAGGTGACATAATCATGCACAGCAGTTTGCCAAGACCATTCTAGTAGCCAAGCGTTTGTATTCAAGTGATGCCTGTTTCTGTTCTTGCCTCCCAGCACTCACGCACATCCATCAATAGAAATGGCGTCCATTCTTATTGTGCACATCACAGACTAATATCACTTTTATTAGTTTATCATTTTGCACAGTTGACCACATGTGTGGTGTCTTGCTCAGATAGCAGTCAACAAAGGAGGGACTATGGGCTTTTTGAATAGGTCCAGTATAAAAGCCCAAGTATAATGTTTGCAACAAAAGAGTTATACTGTTCCTATGGAGCGAGAGACAATACACAGGGGAATCTTAACCGACTGATCTAGTAGAATCAGAGTAAGGAATCCATTATGTTGGATTATAATGCCCTCACACACCCTGACGGGTGTCATGCTTCATCATTGGGCGGCTCCTCGTCGGGTCGGCGGTGCAATACCCGACGGGCTCCCTATAATAGGGGCACTTTATCGGAGATCTTTTTCCAAGCGCCGTCAGGTGAAGTGCGGGTGGGGGGCCTCATATGTGTAGATGTGTGTGCATGGTGATAGTGAATGTAAAATAGAGTAGGGGTACCTATGAAAACAACTTTAATCAGGGGGTCTCCTACCCTAAATAAAAAACAAAAACTAAGGCGTAAAGCTGAGATTGTATCTCAGTAAATGACGCTCTTATGAGTGATCGGTCAACATGTTTCTCGCCAAAAATGAGTATTCAACAGGCGATTCGCCAGGACCAGGAAACTAACTATCTACAACTAAAAAATCAATTGAAGTTGTGGCAACATACTCACAACAACCATACGACTAAAGAGGTTGAGTACCTGGTTGTGCAGGAACTTCCTAAGAGGAGAGAATGCATAACAAGAATCAATATAATGTGATAATGACTGACTTCTCAACAAGGAGTCTGTGTTAAACTGTCTCTCGGTACATTAAAATGAGCATGAATCATTAAAACGCTGTGAAACCATTACATGTCACGGTGTCAAACGGTAAAAACATCAGGTGAACAAGCATCGAATTACACCCAATGTGACACACGTGAAGGTAACAGAACGAGCAGAAGTGAGGGTCTTACCCGCAAAAATGAACTGACCAGGCATCACAGTACCCGGTAGGTAGTACACATGAGGGGTTCCTCATGTACTGAAAACCAGCATGGAGAAGGAAGAAGAAGAAGAAACAACTAGCATGTCAACAAGGTATAAAATTAAATAAAATAAACAATGGCACACTCGCTCGTGTACACACATGACCTCCTGAGACCTGTCAAGTATAGTGATGAAACGACATCAGCTATCAATGTAGCGGTACGTGTGGGTCCACAACCTAAGAATATATATATTACATTAAAGTGCGAAATATGCACCTCAATGGGAGTGGTGATTTACCAAGTGCGTACTAACCGTTAATATGACTGCACTGTCACCCTCGTTAGCGTGCCTCCGATGAGGATCAGCGACACAGCGTGAAAGTAAATTCTATCTGTTGTGTTAAGGCGCCGAAGAAAACAGTATCGGCCTAACTAAACTCGTTAACTATCATGCTAAAGTGACCCCCTACATCCTTAGAGTGTCACTGAAAATACTCACATTGGTGCCGTTCGCACGAGGGCTGCAGACCTACCCACTCCTACCAGGTCCGGGTGGTAGAGTGGTGTAGGTCTATGTGTTTTTAAGTCTTTCCCTCGTTTCCGGAAGGCAGGAAGTGAATGTAGCAAGTATGAATGCATCGAATGCTAACCTCATTGGTGGCCATATTGGAAAGAGGTAATTCGTGATGGAGATATGGATGACTATGGCAGACATCTTAGAACAGTTTCAAATAGATGTAAGACTGAAAAGAGCCAACACTAGGGGATGTGGATCTGTCGTAAATATATGGACAAATTACTTGGTTACGGGAGGAGGAAAATAATAGAAACAAGTATAGCAAGCGTTTAACAAAATGAATCGCCTACTTAGAGCATGGTAAAACAGGGAGAGAAGGGGATGACTACGGCAGACATCTTGGAATGGTGTCAAGGACAATTCAGAGTGCACGTGTAGGAGGTGTGTCATGCGATATAGTGCGGGGATAACACATCCTATTAGATGGAAAAGGTGCATAAGTAAAAACATGGAATAGTGTAATATGACTACCGTATGTAAGCTGGTATAGGATCAAGGGACCTCAGTATGTAAGCCTGATCGTCAGACCAAAAAATATATATATGAGCCAAGACCTAAGTCTCAAATACGAAACCAACATGAATCTCATGTATTCTATGAAAAATACTGAAGTCTGTATAAAAATAATAAAGTCTATATTAAAATGAACATTGAAAACCCTTTGTAAAGAGCAGGAGGGTATTTGAAAAATCATATCCTCAATGTGTTCCAAGGTATGTCATCGTTCAAACCCTGAGTGTGTAAGGACAAGCGATGTATCCATCTCTGTTCTTTCAAAAAGAGGGCATGCTTATTAATCCTCGTGAATGTTTCTAACACCAGCCATATAAGTGCATTAGGTGAGTGGTCTTTCTCTAGAAAGTGGGAACACATTTTCGTGTTGGATTTGTGACATCGAATGTTGCTCCGGTGTTCGGCAACACGGGTTTTGATGGTGCGTGTAGTCATCCCTATGTATTGCAAATTACAGGGACAGGTCAGCAGGTAGATGCAATTAGATGTGTTGCAGTTAGTATGGGACCGTAATTCCCACGTAAAGCCATTTGAAAAAGTGATAGATTTGCATATGGTGGTGAAAGCACATGCTGTACAAGACCCACAGGGATAGTGGCCCTTAACCAGAGGTAAATCCCATAGGGTTCTTTGGACAGTTACTGCAACTGTCTTGGGTCTGGTGTTGATTAGCATGTCTCTCAAATTACGTGAGCGCTTAAAAGCAAAGCGCGGTAAATCCAATGTCATATCACCAGTGTTAAGTATACCCCAATGTTTCTTGATTACTTTGCTTAGTCTGTTCGACCCGGGTGTGAAGGTGGTCACACACGTGATGGTATCACTAGGGATCTTAGTTCTCTGTTCTAAGAGTGCTTCCCTGTTGTTGTTTCTGGCTCTTTTTCTACTCAGGGCAATACTTCTTGGAGGATAATCTCGTGCCACCAATTTGTTGGCCAATATTTCTGATTCTTTTTGTAGTCAGTAATTTCACTGCAATTACGTCTCACCCTTAGAAATTGTCCAAAGGGGAGGTTTTCTTTCAAGGACAAAGGATGGTGACTACTATACAGCAGCAGGCTATTGCGGTCAGTTGCTTTTCTGTACATAGTAGTAGATAAGCTGCCCTGTGTAAGTTTGATCGTGAGATCCAAGAATGGTATCTGTTCCTGTGAGATGGTACTGGTGAATCTCAGATATGGATTCAATGTGTTGATCCATACACAGAACTGTTCACAAGATGTCAAATCACCTTTCCAGAAGACCAAAATGTCATCTATGAACCTCTTCCATAGGCAGATATTGGATCGGTATGGATTTGAATCGTGGAGGATCAGTGTACCCTCAAAGGATGCCATATAAAGACATGCTAAACTGGGAGCAAAGGTACTCCCCATGGAAGTACCTTGCTTTTGATGGTAAAGTTGCCCTTTGAATTCAAAAAAGTTTTCAGTCAATGCCAACGACGCACATTCAAGGACAAAACTAGATGGTGTGCTAGAGTCCCAAGGTGTCAAATTCAATGCCTCCTCAATCACATCTAGAGTCGCTCTCTGTGGGATGTTGGTGTAGAGTGCCTCTACATCTAGGGTGATGAGGAGATCAATATCGCCTGTGTGTTGAAACTCAGAAATCAGGCGTAGTACGTCAGAAGTGTCCTGTATGTAGGATGGTATTTGTCTCACTAACGGTTGTAGAAAATGATCACAAAATTGTGATAGAGGTTCAAGTATGGAATCTATTCCGGAAACAATAGGGCGTCCAGGTACTGGTGTGACTCCCTTGTGTATTTTAGGTAAAATATAGAAGTAGGGTATCCTAGGTTCTTTCTTCATGAGGAAGTCAGCCTCCTTCCTACTTATCCAGCCATGGGTCTCTGCCTCAAAAATCAGTGCGGATATGGTTGAATTGAGGCGTGTCACTGGATTGGTGGTGATGGGGGTGTAATACCGCCGATCACTCAGTTGTCTGAGACATTCGGTGTCATAGTCAGTGGTTGCCATGATGACTGTAGCCCCGCCTTTGTCAGCTGGTTTGATAGTGATATTAATGTCATTGGACAGGGCAGAAATCGCAACTAACTCTTCGTCGGTGATGTTACAGTTGCGTCTCGAGTAAGACTCCCTTTGAAGGTCCTTCAGGACAGCCTGTTCAAAGGTAATAACCTCATTAGGTACCATACCAGTATGGGGAGTAAAAGTTGCAGGATTATGTAGGCCAGAGTCACAGATTTCCTGCGGGGGGGTACCATGAAAGAAGGCTCTAAGGCGAACTTTGCGGAAAAAACGCTGAAGTTCGCACTGTTCTTTAAATCTGTCTACCCTAGGGGTAGGGACAAAACCTAGTCCCTTTTGTAGGACCCTGTGTTCAATCTCCGTCAAAGATTTGGGAGACAGATTAACAATCAGGTTTTCTTCTTGGTAACACTCCGGGTTTCCACTACTCGTTCTTGTGGTTCCTCCCAGTGTACCCTCTTGTCTTGCTGATTGTTTCTTCTTCGCCCGCGCCCTCTGCCCCAACCTCTGCCTAAAAAGGTTGGCTCAGGCCTCCAGGGACAAAGGTTTGTGGGCCAGGTATGCCAAAAGATTGTGGGCCCTGAGGGAACATGGGGTATTGCCAATACGGTGGACCCTGATAATGGGGTATGGGATATCCCTGAAAACCCTGGCGGCCCCTTCTCCTTGGGTAGTTATAGTTGCCGTTCTCTGTGCTCGAGTCACTGTTACTAGACGAGCCCCTCCTAGAGGAATTAGAACTGACGTCTGAGTCTGGGGGAACAAAATCCTGTTTCAAATAGGGATAGACTTTTTCTTTGTCAAATCTACGGATGTCTTTCTGTAGTTTGACTACTTTCTGTTTCATGAGGTATTCCTTATGTTCCATGATCTCATTATTGAGTTCTGTAAGTTTCGTCTTGAAACTGGTCTGTGAGCTGGCACTTTTCAAAGTGCTTTCTGCTACCTGAATTCTTGATAAAAGTTCATCAGCCAGTCTTTTAGCTGTGTTAATTATCAGTATCAATAAATCTCGTGTGCACTTCCATGAAACTTGTGACCATTCTATTTTGAATGTGTCATCCTCAAGGAAGATGCGTGGAAAATTCTTGATAAGTAAACCATTGGGTGCTACATTGGCCCTCAGATATTCTGTCATGAGTGCCCCATGTAGGGTGATCCTGACCCATTCTCTTTTCATGGACGTCAGGGACAGCCAGTCGTCCGACTGGCTCCCTGAAGCTGCACCTCCTTCTACTCCCAGGATGGAGGGTGCCCTCAATATCTCTGCTGCTATTTCTTCTCCATAGCTCAACCCTTGTCCTTCCATAATGAAAGAGACAGGTGTGCTGGAGAAAAAGATGGAGAAAAATGGAAATGCTCAAAAGGGATACTTGGCTAGACTATAGCCATTCACTATCACCATGCACACACATCTACACATATGAGGCCCCCCCACCCGCACTTCACCTGACGGCGCTTGGAAAAAGATCTCCGATAAAGTGCCCCTATTATAGGGAGCCCGTCGGGTATTGCACCGCCGACCCGACGAGGAGCCGCCCAATGATGAAGCATGACACCCGTCAGGGTGTGTGAGGGCATTATAATCCAACATAATGGATTCCTTACTCTGATTCTACTAGATTAGTCGGTTAAGATTCCCCTGTGTATTGTCTCTCGCTCCATAGGAACAGTATAACTCTTTTGTTGCAAACATTGCTCAGATAGCACTCTGCACTAAAATATGTCATTATAACTCACAATTACTCTTTGTATTTATTTTTAAAGCATGTAAGGCAGGTCACCATCACCAATGTTTGAAACTGGGTGTAGTCTGCGGGGCGCACACAAGTGTCTATTGTAGGTGATGAGCCCACTGTGCTGTCTTTCCAGATCCCCATTTCAGTGCTGAAATCAACTAGAAATTTGGAGGAGGGACAGGCTACAAAATGTGACATGGAGGATAGCTTAGTGAGTTAAGCACCTCTTAGAACAATGCAGATTACCAAGTCAAATTCTGACCGGGCGCCTTAGGCCTTTCATTTTTTCAATGGTGACTAAATCAATACCACTGAATTGGCTCGTATACCATGCGTTGCTCAGGAGGCGGTGATAGTTCAGTTTATGGTTTCTACTATATTGTGATTATTAATGTTATTACTACTGATTTATCCAAGTGGTTTAAAAAGAGGCTGTTTAAAATCTTCCTCCTTTTTTAGGCTACCCTGACAGGTCTGAAAACTCAAGTGGCTGAACTGTGCTTCTTTAAATTTAAGCTGGGACACAGTATGTAAAGGTTTGCAGGAGAGCAAAACATTTCAGCGGACTGATTTAGAGCAAAGTTTCTGTTTAAGTAACAAGGCTCTGAACAAATTTATTCTGCTCTGCTTTTCAAAAGGTTTGAGAAGGGAAGCCAATGTGCTTGTACATTGTGCACCCAGCAAAAACTATACAAAATAAGATGGTTGACTTGTTCGATGTTTTATACTTAAACAAGCTTTAAAGTTTTCTTTGTTGCCAACTATATGGTGCAATAGCCTTAATTTGTTTAAAAAATAAATAAATTAGACAGTTGATATATATTTTTTAATGGTTTCACAATTCCTTTAGCCAATTGTTGCCCTAGTGAAAAATATTATATAAAATAATGTATAGAAAAACATGCTTGTTCCACCAGTGGCGTAACAAAATTTGAGGGGGCCCCCCTGCAAGATGCATGGAGGGGCCCCCGCTCCGAATTTTATCAAGAACTCTCGGGCGAAAGTACTTTGCTGAGGGGGCCCCCTGCAGCTCGGGGCCCCCCCGCACCGCGAGGGATGCGGGGGCCTGTGTTACGCCACTGTGTTCCACTACTTATTGCGGAAGGAGCAACATGGTGCAAAATGGCGACAGATTTTTTTTAAGGATACCAAATTCAGAGACTGTCGGTATGTTTTCCTGCTGTCCCACTTTAGGTTGTACACATTATGGGCCTTATTACGATGCGACCCGACACCGTCTCGGTCCTGGGACCGACCGACCTCCGGTTGGCGGTCCGATCACCTAGTTAGGATGCAACCGAACACTGTTTGGTCGCATTCCTACATTTCCCTATGGGAGCATGCATTATGGACGTAAACTGTACACGGCCAGTTCACGCACAGTACATAAAAAAAATTCTCAGTCTGAGAGATGAAGACTCAACCCTATCCACGTCGCAGGCAGTCTTGGAACTAGATATGGTGAAAAAAGTGCACAAGCAGTGGTGAATTTGAGCTGGTTGCGGCCACGGGCACTCATTTGTGGGGACCAGCTCTTAATTTTCCTCATCAGACATTGACCACAAGCAAAAGGAGGAAAACACACAAATGGAAAAGAAGTAGGAAGAGAAGGATGGAAATATCCATCGCAAAGGGCGGAAGCAGGAGTGAGATAAAGGGGCGGGGAGTGTCCGTAGTGGGGGAAAGAGCCTTGAGGTTGATTGAAGAGTACGCAGTCTCGTTATTTGGTCCGTCGATGTTTAAAAGCCCCGGTTGCGCATTTCTGAGCAGAGCTTTGGGCGCCAACACTTGTATTACAAATTAAGCACTGTGCACATGTGAAGCTCACCACAAGGAGAGTCACAGCATCGTGGCTTGTTTCTATCGTCTCATATTGTCTTTTCTCAGGACAGTTGGAAATAGGACCAGACCTACATTCTTTAAAGAGTTCACCCACGATTATTGGGCTTCAATTACTGTGTCAAAACACACTCAGGGCCATTAGGCAAGCAGGATTACTGGGTGTCACCTTAGGTGACCTTTTATCACTGATGTCCCATGGCATGATGTACTCCAGCACCGGAAACTGGCGCCAGGTACACCCTTTCGGCACTTTACTCTCAGGGTAGCGAGTGTGAGCAGTCAGAGGCTTCTCAGGCATGTTGTGTGGGGACAGAGATCCATAGTACGACGAGTGTGCAGCAGGGACAATATTATGCTGCCCAGCACAGCACTTTGTTTTTTATAAAAAGAGAAGCTCTTTAAAGAAGTGCTTTAATTATACACAAAACATATCACCTATAGATATATCAGCCACAGAGTCCTAAAAGAGATGCAACAGGGATATACACAGCAAAATATAAAAAGAAGAGACAAAGGCAGGTGTGCAAGGTCTCTATTGCATGCACGAGCAGCCTCACGAGATCAGTAACCTATAGGTCAGTACAGTCATGTCCCACAGCTAAGGCGTTCTCTTACAGTTATTTTGTAAAGTGAAATTAATCACCTACTTATTTATCAGAGGCACATAGTGAAGGTTCAGTTCATGTGGTAGCATTTTACCTCCAGCTGCAGCACGTGGTGGTCTCAGATGTGAGACCTGTTAGACACAGCAGCGCCAGTGGTCCTGCTCATTGTTATGCAGCGGTGGTGCATCGGGCAGCCCCGCCTCCTCTTCTCCAGCATCGATCAAGAGCACATCAGCTTCTCGTACCCAGATGGTCCCACCACCTAAAAATACAAGTGACCCCCACCACTGGCAGTTTGAGGTCCTCTCATCGCTGTACCAGGTCCCGACCATATCAGCAGAAGAAGGTCTTCTCCTGCGCTGCAACATCACAGTTGTGCTGGTAATTGTCTTCTCTGGCTGTCAGCTGTAAAGGCTTGCAATACTTGTTCAGGATACATTCAAAGTGACTGGGAGACCACTCCTAAACTTAAGGTCAGCACTGATTACATTCACTCAATTCAGTAGTGTACAGGAAGGCGAGGAGGCCCACTCTGAGACTTGGGTTGGCCCCTGTCACACTCCCTCTATTGTGTCCACTTGTCCTGGGGTGTCCCACGATCCCAGCACAGTGCTGGGATTCTTCTCAGGCACACAACACAAAGGTGTCAGGGGAAGTTTTATGACCTAGACATACATTACTTTCCCAAAACTACTAAATACGCCACACAAAGAGATGCAGTGGTCATATAAAGCTTGAGGTCAAAATCCTAAAACGGACAGAAGCATGTCAACCTGATTTTTATGGGGTTGAAGGTCTCACTCCCCTCAGAGTTTTAATCTGCCACTTGGTGACTGCTAATGAAGTTATTAGTCCACCATAAGGCAGTTTTAATTTTGTGTCACTACTACTTTGCACTCTGCACCTACACTCTACAATCTAGCTCTCAAAGAGATACTATTTGACTATAAATAAAACACCTCAAAGAGCTCCTTCTTTTGCCTCCTTGAGGACTGAGCAGGAAGTTGTAGCCCACACCATTAAATTCTTATTCTTGGTGTGACGAGGGGCCCGATGATGAAACATGCCACCTTAGAGTGGGTGAGGGCTTTCATCCTAAAAAGAAAAACAATTATTGAGATATAGGATTGTTGCTTGAGTTATACGATTTTGTCCACATGCTTTATATAACCAACTGCATCTCTTTGTGTGGTGTATTCTCCTCAGGCACTCATCTCCCTGCAGAGTCATACGCTGCTTCCCCTCTCCCAGCAAGCCAGTCAGGCTCCAAGGCATCAGACCCACAGCTCTTCCAGCAAGATGGTGCCGACTTCAGGTGATGTCCCCTCATCTCTGGGAAGGCTGGCTGTCAAAGACACCAGCCAAGGACCTCAGCAGTCCTTCGACTACTCGGCAGAGTACTGCCTTCTAAGTACTGCCTTCTATGCTCAAGACAAACTTGGAACTGGAATCAAGCTCGATTGTTTGGACCCCGGTTCTATAGACATTATAAGAGAGGGGATGTGGATCTCACTGTCGGTGTCCTAGAGCCGGCTTGGCACCAGTCCCTTTCAAAGTGCTGTCTCATTTAAATTATTTTTGGTATTTATAATCCCATCATTGTTTAAACATCACATGGAATAGAATATCATGAAGATCACTCATTTTAGAACATATCTGTGACAAATGAAAGACAAACAGTGAAACCTCAAGCTAGAATCAAAAGAAGCTTTTCATACCTCTTACATTAGCAAAACTTGATACCACACCCCAGTCTCCACACACATTGTTTCACGCATATAGTGTTGTAACACAAATATTGATGTCCCTGTCCCCTTCCTCAAGACCACACTGTAATGCACCCATACTCCTGCGTCCCTTTTAGTCCCACATACCTGCTCTTTGGGCGGTTAATAGGACACGTTTCATTAATTTATTGTTCTCATTTTTATTTCTTATTGCACTTGTGCGAAGGTACATTCTGTCTGTGGTGCTTGGCAATCTTTGATGCCCTGCACCCTGACTTCTAATGAGGTACTTTACAAATCTCTTAAAATTCCACTATAAAAGTTGTCACATAAGGGTGCCAGGACATGCATTATATGGCGCGTTTGGTTTTTGGTTAATATGTGATTCAGCATTCAGTACATATTCATGCAAGCTTTCATGATTTATTCAAAATCTAATTTACTTACGTGGCCGGTGTTCTTGTATCAAATTAGAGTGGTGGCTTATTTCAGAGAGGGTCCCGATGATGACCTCATCCAGCTAGTGGCATATGACGCGAAATGTCGACAGGCTTAGAAAACTGACCAATTCTCCATGACTATGATGAAAATTGGGAATATCTCTATTCATTAGAGCAGTTGGTTTTCTCTATGTTGGTTTTCTCAGTTGCGCCACTTTTTAATTGTGTATATGATGATGTTCTCAGCTCACTTTTTGGGACCATTTCTGCTGATAATATTGCATATAAATTGATGCAGAAAATGTCTATGAAGATATTTTTTTGTTTGTTGCAAATAATGACTCATTTTGGAAGGGGACCATGACCAGGACCCCTAAAATGCAAGAAGCATTATGCTGAGTTCCTACTGGCCCTTCACTAAATAATCTTGTTTGTATTACACTGCTTACGGGCCATCTGTTGGAAGTGATATCCCTGACATGGCCCAGCATTGGACCCACAAGGGGAGCACAGAAAACTAAAGCTTGGGCGGAGAGCACAGGAGAAAAGATCTGGCTAACGTGTGGCCTGAAGAGGAAGAGCAGAAGCATCTCCGAAGACGTACCCTAATTGCGGTGGCCCTTTCGTGGGGATTTGCTAAAGAGTCTGTTTTCCCCGCTGGCATCGGGTTGTCGTTCGCAGATAGGAGATGGGTGAAGGCCGGAGTCGGGTGGCGACCGCAGGCCCAAATCAAGATGGCGGCCACTTAATGGACCATCAAAAACAATGGGGTTGCCCTGTGTCCCTCAGAACGTGGGTAAGCAAGGTTATTAGCTACCATGTGTTTTGTCAGGTGTCGCAATATCTTTGCATGAAAAATAGGTGTTGGAATGTCGCACCTATATAAGAAGATCAATGTATATTCTTCAAAACATTGGGGACCATTGTTTTATACCCCCAAAGCAAACCAACAAAATACACAACACACAACAATTATACTTATTTAGTTTATTCAAAACTATATATCTAAATAATATGGACAAATTTCTCTTTTTCATATAAGGCTGTCAAGAACACAAATAAATCAAATGACGTCAATTGGTGATAAAGTAACACAAAGTGAAGAAGGTAAGTTTAACATTAAACAATACAGACACGGACTGATCTTAACATGATATATATAAATAAATGATTACAAAAAATGCCTGTTCTTTCTCATATCTAAAGTTCAACAAACACCCTATATCGTTATTGGCACTTCTTTAGGATGGTTGACAGATAACATGAACCAATAGGATTGCCGTAGACGTTTCGAACCTATGTGTATGTGGTAGTAGTTAGACATCACGGCGGGTCTTCCTCAGGACAAGAGATGGACAGCCTGTTGGGGAGATAATACCTCACACAAGAAACGTGTGTGTTGTGTTAAAAGAACAAATATAAGGAGGACGCCAATGGCGACTCACCTAAAGGACAGATACCAAGGAGGAAAACTACTCGTCCCCATGCCTGCCCTACACCATAGCAGGTGTGGAGCATGGGTGCTGGGGCCAGGAGACAGGGAAGAATGTGGTGCTTTCATTGGGTAGGAGCTTCCGGCCTGTACGAAGACCGCAGCCACTCAAGGCAGATGACAGCGGAGACACGCTGTTTGTTACCAGGCCTGCGTGACACCGCAGTAGGTGAGGGGTGTGACTGCTGAAACGAAGGACGAGGCGACCATACAGAGTTGTGTGCCATATGAAAGAGAGGTTAGCCTAACATTACCCCTGGTACTGTGAGTCTTGACTCTCCCTGATACGAAGGGAACACCACTTGTGTTTGATTAACATGTTGCAGACGCGCACAGGGAGAGCAGCAACTGAGGTGCAAGGAATGATGAGGGGGCCGGGCCCTAGTGATAATCTTTTGGTTACTCCAGGCCTCCTCAGAGATTTTGCCTGCCATTTCGAAACGCTTCTGCCTCTTCCCTACCCCCAAAAAAAGAGTGCAGCAAGGTTCAAAGCTGGGCACTGATCCCTAGATACCTTCGCCACACACGACACGGCACGGTGTTGTATGCGACACGGTGAAAGTGCTAACAGACACTATTATTTCATCCTCCTGTGACATGTAGGGAGGTTGTTGCAGCGACCGCAAAGAGCAGGAGGAAGGGAAGAGGGGAGGGATGAACCCCCTAATTAGCTATAGGATATCACGTCGCACCACAGAATAACTCACCTTGAATTGACAAAAAACAATTTAGTGGAATTTAATGGTGCCTAATGCATCTCTAAAAGACTGAGGCCACTGCCATAATTGCTGCATAAACACGATAAGGTGAAAAATGGGCAAACTGAAGCCATTGTCGTGTTCAGATATGGTCACCCTATCTGGATTCTGAGAAGCGTCCCACAGAATGTGCAAATGAGAACTCAGAGCCCCAGAAACTGGACACAGTTCTGGTGGCAATAACGAACACCAAGGCAACACTGCAACTGAAAATTCATGCATTGGTGGTAGACGTGGGGCTGACAAGGGAGGATGTAACGAAATTGAGAGAGTTAAACGAACTAAATGAAATCTGGAAGAATTAACACTGTGGTAGCAAATAAAGGTTTGAGAACTTACTGACAGGATAAGATTGCAAAAGGGAGATCCTATCACAACAACATGAAAGTTGTGTCGTCCCGAGAACCCACTGAGGGCAAAGATATGGTAGTGTGGTGACTGACTGAAATGAGAGGTGTGGGGCTTCGAGGGCTCTCCAGCTTCTTCATAGTGGAGAGAGCACATAGATTTCTGGCAAGCGCTCTACCACCAGGCCATCTCCCAAACTGATAGTAGTGAAACTCCTCAACGATGGCGATCGAGACATCATGCTACAAAATCAAAGGAATTGGACAGCACAACGTGGACAATGTGAAGTTATGATATTCCTAGACTATATCTCTACAGTACAATACCAAAGAGTAACACTCATAGGAGTTAAAAAGCAACTGCTCAGCCAAATGTGCCTTAGATTTTCCAGCCAGACGTACAAATATGATGCACACTGAAGCTTTGTTCTTCGAGGACCCTAGGGGAGGCAAGTGACTGACTTGACAAGTGGCAAAATAGCTAGTTGAAAGGCCCATCACCACAGGTGCAATGGCACAAGAAATGTCAAAGACATTAAACAAAAGGATCCGGAAAATGAGAGGTGTAGCCCTACTCCAAAGCAGGCCAAGAGAGAGAGAGAGAGAGAGAGAGAGACAGCTACTATTGCAGAAACCTCTACACAACTCAGATCATAGAGGGAGGATTTCAAGGAGACGACTGGCAGCGGTTCCTTCAGTTCGGATTTAGACTGGTGAAACTATTAAAACAGATGCGGAGATTCTGTCTATTACTCCTGGAGCAACAGATCAGTTGACCGCATTCCCCCACATTGCCACTCTGAACACATAGTCCAAATGGAATGGTTGTAATGAACGCGAAGTAAAATACCGCGTTGTGAATGTATGCGTTATAACGTCATACATTCGCTCGTACGTATCAATTTTCGAAAATAAAGCATTTGCTTTTTTGTTCTTCAATTCCTGCTTGCTCTTGGGCAATGTGATTATTATTGCTTTCTTGGTCGTGCCTGGCAATATCTCCAATTGGTACGCTGCTTCGTACAATGTTAAAAATCATGGAACAAGTTTGTCTATGTTAGTCTTATAGAACTCAGCTGGGAAGCGGTCATAACCTGGTGTCTTGCGAGGTGCTAAGTCAGATATGGTGCCTTTTGCTTCTTGTAATGTTATTGGTTGATTACTGTCTCTCTGTTGTTCGAGACTTATGCTCCTCAGTCTTGCATGTTCTAAATAATTGTCTACTCTGTGCTTTTTCTATAACATTGCCTGCAGAGCACAAAGCCACGCAATAACTCTAGAACACCTGTGTATATTTCAACTGTCCAGTGCCATCCTTGGTTTCAGTGATGGGTGTACCCTTTCTCTCAGGTGTAATGAGCCAGGCAAGCAGCCTCCCAGTGTACCCCCCGGTTCATGGCTCATCATCATGTATGTCCTGTAATTATGACATTTTAGTTGGTGTGTCATTTGTGTGTGCTCTTTCCTAGCTCTATTGAGGTCATTAGTCTGTTCCTCAGTATTAGGAACCTTTTGATATCGTTTTCGGAGCCTTTCTTCTACTTTCTTAATATCTGTCTTCCAAAAGTGAGTGATGCAGTGGCCCCTGATCATGGCTTTGAAAGCCCTCAACTCCATCAGAGTTCCAGCCTTTGTTGTCTTGAAAATATGTATTTATCTTGTCCCTTATAGAATCCTGAATCGAGGATCATCCAGAGCTGCTGCTTGTAACTTCCATTAAGGTATAATAGGTTTGGTATGTCCCCACTTTAGATGTCATGAAAGAGAATTGTTGTTGAAATACATCCTTCCTAGGAGTTCAATGTGAAGGGTTTGTGGGAGGAAGCCCCTGGAGCCATACATTTCGTCTAATCTAACATGTAGGTCATGAGTCTATGAGTAAAAGAACTCTTTGGCATCTGGGTTCTCAATCGCCACACATCCCCCAAATCCCAGTGTATTTGCCAACTTTCTAGTCAATGGCGTAGTAAGACCTTTTGCCACCCGTGGTGGCCCCTGAGTTTGCCGCCAACGGCCGCATGTAATAGCGGGGGGTTGTTGGGTGCTGGCGATTCCTGTCCTTGCTGCCCCACTTCGGCCGCAGGTAAGAGCGGGGGGAGGGTGCCCAGGTCAGACCGCCCCCCTTGCTATGCCACTGTTTCTAGAGCCTTAGCTAATCTCACAGGTGTCCAGGAGGGAAATGTCAGGTGAGACCTATTATGTTACATGTCCTCAACACCATCCAGAACATCCATATTTGTGTGAATCACAAGAAATATAGCTTGCGAGTACCAAGAAAGCACTGGTATATGTGCACTATATTAAGCCTTATTAACATAATATAGCATTTAAGTCTCCTCCGAGTATCATTGGCATGCCAGCAACGTCTGCTAATTTAAACGAGATGGAGTCATAGAACTCATTTTGATCCATGTTAGGGGCATGTATACTCGCAATCAGCACGTTTATGCCATCTAATCTGCTGAGCACATTGTCATAGCTTCTACTGGGGTTCTTAATTTATTTAACCACCCTAAAAGTACTTCCAGCGTGATAGACATTAGAGCTCCTCATGCTAATACAGAGTAATCAATACTAAGCAATTGACATATTCATCTCCTCCTCACTTTGGCATCTTCCTCAGTTGCCGAGCGTGTCTCTTGTAAACAAGCAAAATCTATCCCTCGCCTCCTTACATATGTGAAGATGTTGTGCCATTCACTATCTTGGTCAGCCTCTGGATTTTCCAGGGGAGGATGTCAGACTTCATGTTTCCACAAGCATATGTATTACTTGTAGTATTCATAGCATTGTTTACCTACTTAAGGCCTTTATCACCCCACCCCAGGCCATGCCCCCCACTTGTGTTCTCCATCCCTGGGACACAGCAACAACCAGTTCCTCCCTAGCAGGGCTTCCGCCAATAATAACATTATCTCTATCAAAACTCCCACACCCAGGAGAGGGGACCAAATAACCCCATACAGAACAAACAAATGTAACATTTTAATGATCTCACTTAGCAATATAGCCAAAGAGAGAAACATTAAAGGGATATGCTTCTCGAAGCCTCTTCATCACCTGCACAGTGTGAATGTATGACGATATAGCGCATACATTCACAACGTGGTATTTTACATCGTGTTCATTACAACGCAAGTCGTTACAACGACTTGCGCTGGAGGGCGCTGGACTTGGGAATAGTATGATTTACTATTCCAACTCCAGCCTACGTTACAGTAGGGAAGGTGTTGGAATAGTAAATCATACTATTCCTTACCTTAGAGCGCCATCCAGCGCAAGTCGTAACGACTTGCGTTGTAATACCCACGATGTAAACATACCGCGGTGTAACGACCGCGTTGTGAAGGTCGTTCTCCCGTACGAGCAGTCATGGCTGCTGCCCATTCTACGTGATGGAGCAGTGCGGGGGCAGCACAAGGAAAAAAAAAATATATATATATTCTGACCTTCTGCTCCCACGCCTCGCTGCTCTCCGCTCTCTGCACTGCAGTTCCCATGAGCACAGGCTCCCAGCTCACCACGCAATCCCAGCGCTTCTCTCATGCTATTACTCCCAGCATGAGAGAAGCGCTGGGATTGGGTGGAGCAGGCCGGTTTCACGCTCCAGCAGGGACTGGGAGTTTGTGCTCCTGAGCCCTGCAGATCTCTCCAAGGAATAGCCTGCAGATATCCAAGTGCTCATGTCGGTTTGGCTGGCCATGAATTGCCGGTAAAACCGACATGTGCACTTTCAGTTCCCACTACTACTCTTCCCCCTGCTGGTGACGCTGCAACCTGGCCCCGCCCTGCCTCAGACTCGGCAGACTCCGCAAACTTGGTCAAGTCAATGAAAAATAAAATGATAATAAAAGTGTTTTATTATCATTTATTTTTCATTTTCTGCCTTTAAACAGTGGGGGCGATGCTCCTCCGCCATAGCAGAACTGAACAGAAATTAGTAACACACACAGGCCACCTATATCCTCAATTGTTTTCTGTGCATAATCTTTCTGACACCTGGACTCATTAAAAATGTCTCATACGTAACTCTGTTTTTATGTCAGACGAATGATAGCGTAAATTGGCCTGCCTGGCTCAAACCTGCTGATCGCTGGCCCGGTGACCAGCCTGCTGAGCTACCTCACCAGCCGTGTTTTGGTGGCAGGGCCAGACTTGCCGTAGCGGGCACCGGACGTTTTCCCGGTGGGCCGGAAGGGTGGGGACCAGTTTTTGAGTGGTGGGGGCGTTTTTAGGTCGAGCCTCGAGTAGCGCGCAAGCTCTGCTCTGGCAAGACTTTATGTTAGGGGTTTCAGAAAGCTGACCAGACGCTCGTGCGTCATGGCCTTTTCCGTGCGGTTACCCGCAGGGCCGACATCTGTTTTGCATTATTGTGCCCGATAATGCAAAACAGATGTCTCGCTGTGGCGCGCGCGCACCACTTGTTTTTTTTGTCGCGCATCTCTGCCTGACGTAAACATGGCAGCGGCGCATGCGCAAGGCTGCGGCAGGAGCCGGTGTGCACGAGGGGTGGGCAGCGCATGCTGCTTGTTTTTTTTGCTTTTACTTCTTGTTATACATTCTAAAAGTGTGTTTTTTACGGATCTTTCCTTTGTTGCACGTGCCCTTTTGCCCGCGCGCTGGCTGTGCCCGCACGCACGCCTAACAGCACACATCTCTCATTCACACGTTTCTACTGCTCTTTGCCTGAGTTTGCTTCTTTACTTTATCTCTGTGGCCAACCTTGGGGTGGCCATTCCCAGCCTGAGGTATGGTTAATATTTGATAGAGGGTGACGTAAACAAGATCAGGGGGTTAGTTCTGGGTGAGCTGGGATTTGCCTGCACGAGGGTTTGATCCGGATGGTTTTCGCGGAGGCGAGCAGAATGTTGGGGATTGAAAGCCCCCCCCCTCCCCCAGATGTTCATTTGCACACATCTTGCCACCTGCTGGTGCGTGGAGCCATCTTCGGGGAGATGTGTGGATGGTAGAAAGCGCTGTCAGTGCACTCAATGGAAGAGACGGACACTGACGTTGGGAAGATTTCTAGGGAGGATTGAAGCCTTTGAAAAGCTCTGGGAAGGTTCTGAGACTTCGGCTGTCGTCCTCCCAGATGCCCCTTACCACCACCCCGCCCCTGCTGCCGACTTTGAAATAAATACAGCGAGAGCCCTTGCTCTCTTAGGCAATGTCCTGCCCGCCCTCATATTTTCTTTGTACGTATCTCTTCATTGCTCATCTTCTTCTTCCCCCCTAGGTGTACTGTCTCCCTCACCCTTATTTCCCATCCCTCTTTTAAACTGGTTTTCCTTCGTCTCTTTATCATCTTTTATTTTTTGTACTGTTCTTTCCTCATCTTGTAGAGTGAAGTAGTAAAGGTAAAAAAAAACAAGCATTTGCAATGCAATAGGTCTCGCATTTACACAAGTTTGAGCTATTGACATTGCAAATAACAATGCATTTTATTTTTGTTTTCCTTTTTAGAACCTAAATAAAAGGCTTTGTCATTTACAATGCCAATAGCTTAAACTCGCGTAAATGCGAGACCTATTGCATTGCAAATGCTTGTTATTACTGGGGGCAGTGCTTCTCACTAGATGCCCCCACCCCTACACCGTCCCCAGGGCCGGTCCAACTGAATTGCCATGGGTGGTTTGTGTTCCCAGTCCGGGCCTGTTTGGTGGTTACAGCTCTGCAGCGAATATTCTAATGCGGCGCCGTCAGCGACCGCCTTCATTAATAAATTAAACGTACAATAAATGGAAATCCATCTGTGGGGTTGTGGTCACTTGGCACGATTCTCCCTGTGTTTGCAGTTAAATGAAAAACAAGAAAAACAATTACAATTTGTAATACAAATATGCTAATGGGTAATGAAAACTTTTTTCTGAGACATGCTCTAAAGACCAATCACGCTTCCTGAAATTACAAAAAAATAAAGTTTTAATGCAAGACTGTTTATCCTTCAGGGTTCCTGTGAGGACAACCTATTAACAAAAAAAAAATGATTTACGCTTTTGAACATCCTAATAATATCACCAACCATACTTTGTAGGAAAATATTTCCAAAACAACATCTAAACATCATGAGTTATGTTCAGTTGCTATGAAGTGCCGTAGCATATTTCATACTGCCTGTTCTTATTGCCGTTGTTTTTAATTTTTATATTTATAGCTTTCTTAGCCATCCAAAGTTAGTTTATTTCTGCACGGACAAGCTCACCTATAAATCACAAGTTTGCTTTTCCAATTTTTCATAATGTTGATCTGATATCGTTTTTCCAGACACGGGTGTACTAACATTTTAATGATATCAGTGTGATGGCACTGGGCACGCCGCAACTCTCTGATTTCCTAATACACATATGTTGCCTCCAATAATAGCAACGCTGTCACACTTATAATTGGTTTAGGAAGGAACTGCTTGTCAGCAAACCTTTAAAATGTGTTGATCTTTTATTCACAAATCGCAATTTCCTTTCCCTAATTCTGCAAATAGAAAAATCACGTTATAAACAAAGCCATGTATTATTTACTGACTTCCGCCGTAATAATGTTTATGAACGTTGCAGAAAATGCGCAATTGTGCGTTTTATCTACTGTGGTTATTTTATTTTCCGGATATACGTTATCCGAGGTCTGTACCTTTTCATAAGTGACATACATCATTGTCTCGCCCAGAACATGTTTTTAAAGGAGTAAGAATTTAGTTTAAAGAATTTAATATGTTTCACAGCCCCTTAGGTTTTAGGAAAAAATATTTCACATAACCATCTCATCTGTGAGTTAGCTGCTTGCACAATGGTTTTTCTTGCTACCACTTTGTCACATATATTAGAAATGTGGGGCTTTCTCTGAAGGCTTGGGGATCACATCTGTGTCCAAGGTGAACAGCATGTCACTCTTCCGACCAGAGGGCTGCGCACGTGGCCTGAGGCAGAACAGGGGGTCTCCTTGACTTATGAGGGAGCTTGGTTGGGCAGTGAAGGCCTAGCTCAAAGGAGGGATTTTTGAAGGTTGAGCCAATGTTCTACTATTGTAATATCGACCTTGCAGAGATACCTCATCCACTGTGTCGACCTTACCACTACATCACAAGGTAAACTAGGTGAGAAGAAGGGGAGGTAAGAATAGAAAATTTATACTTACCTTGATGAAGTACTCGCAGGTGATGTCATGGATGCAATATTTTTGTTGTCAATATTTGGAAAGTAATATAGTGGCTGTCTATGTCAGTTTGCTTTTATGAGCACAGAATACAGGTGAATATCCAGTCACAGGTATTATTTTAAAAATAAAAATATCTCTTTGGTACACATTTTAGAATTTAACAGTGTAAAAATGAATATCAAGTGTGCAAACTAGAACGACGATGTTTCCGCACCAAGAATATCTCTGGAGCTTTCCATGGTGTTTGCAGTTTGTAGCGTGTGTCTATGGTGGTGACCCAGATGTACAGGATACCAAAGCGGCCGGATAGATATGTCTGATGTGCCCCAGGGTTGCATACTTCTAAGCCTCTTTGGAATTCTTGGCTTCCTGGTTGATTAAACTGTAAAATAAGCAGGGCTCACCATAGGATACCAGGACTGACATCTCATTTACTATTTGCCTCGTCAAAAAAAGTCAAATGGTTCTGTTGTTCTTTGGTCCAATCAAGATTTCCATAAGTCACATGTAGCTCCTCAGCTAAAACATCACTATCTGTTGAATTATTGACTGTGGGTGAAATGTTCCAATAGCACAGTGCTGCAGGGGACCTGGCTCTACCTGCGCTAGGATTAAAGGCCTGCTAAAGCGATCAGTGCTGCATAGCATGAACTGTAGAAAATGGCACACTAGGTTCTGTATCTTTTAGGCAGTCCTAGTATATGAACGTGGGTGTCTAACTCAGAACAAGTTATTTATAATTTGGATAAAATGCGGAAGAATCACAAATGAAACTTGTGGTTACAAAGCACAGGATTAAAGGGCACGAGGGCCAGCTACTTTCTGAATCTCTGCAAAGGTTTTTGGAGCTTCTAGTGAGGCTCTGGGGCACATTGACTGTGCACAAGATCAAAGATTGGAGTGCCCCATGATTGATGCCACACGGAGCAGAGGCAATGGGATGCAGTTGATGACTACTCATGCGGGTCTTGTTTTTAGGTTTCGCCTGAGACAGTGCTTGAGCGAAAATCAGCAAAATCTTTTCTTAACCCAAAAAACGTTTAAAAGTGTCTTCGAGCCCACCCATTACTTACCAGTGGTTGGCTTCCACATCAGCGCCTCCTGCTTCCTCCTGGGGCTTCAGTGCTTGCCCCTGCCATGGAGGATGGTCCTAGTGCAGCCTCCTTTTTGCGGGCAGTCTCCTTTCAATGGCCACACGCTCCTGCTGATATTTTATTTTACTTTCTGACACGCACTCTACAGTCTGTCTCCCTCCCTTGTGTTGCTTGCCAGCCCCCCTTCTCCCACTGTCTCTTGTTGCTGCTCCCTCCCGCTTCCTAAGCACCTCCCTTGTGTTGCTTGTCCCCCACTTATTTTTACATTATTTGCTTATGAGCGCGGGCTGTTGTGCAGCATAGCTTAAAGAAGAAAAAGCCCTATGACGCGCTCAAAGCTGGACGCATCATTCACTTTTTGTTCTTTGCTTTAAGCCATGTTGCACAGCAGCACAGGCTGCACTTTGTTGTTGAGGGCAGTTTTTCTCCATCTCTGCTGACATGGCTACTTAGGGGCTACAGATCAGTTTGGGTGCCCTTTTTAGGTCTCGCGCCTAGCGTTGCAGTGCGCAGCCCTGCTCGCGCAGCGCGAGACCTCTAGAAAGGGCTTTAGAAAGCTAACCACACGCTCGTGCATGTGGTTTTGCTTTCCGCGGCTGCCATTGGCTTTTGCGTGCTTTTTTACAAAATCCAGCACGCAATTGGGCAAGGCGGGCGCATGTCCCGCTTTGCTCCGCCCATTCCCGTCGGTGGCCAGCACGCGCAGCAGCGCGCGTTCGTCTCGCTGCCGCGCTCCCTCCCCCCGCTCCTCTGTGGTGCGCGCGCACCACTGGTTTCGCGTTCGGCTCCTCTGTGGTAGGTTTCTATTCCGTGCTTGTTATCCTTAGTTTACATGCACAGACTCCGCGTGCCTTCCCGCAGCGTTCCTGCTGGATGTTAACGCCCCGGGACATTTTTGCATTATTGAGGAATGCATGCAAGTGTCTTCGGGGACCCTCGCTGTCTGTGCACGGAGTAAATAAAGCCTGAGCAGAGCCCGTCACACCGCAAACGGCGAGTTTTCACTTCAGAGGGTCAGCTTCAGGGCTTCAGCGACCCCCGCATAATCGATACCAGGTGCAACAAGGGTCAAAGTTCACGTCTGGAGCGGGGAGGGGATTAAGGTGGCTCTGTTTGGATATTCGCAGTGCCGTGAGATCGACTATTCTAATCTGCCTCGCGTGTTATATTGAAACAGTCTGATCTCTTTTACATGACAGACCATACATTATGCAAAACACGTGTTGCATCCTGTAACATGCATCATTACGAGGGTTGTTCATTCTTTGAAGAGCTGCTCTTTTTCAGTAGGTGAGTGCCTTCAGCAGAAGAAGTCTGAGCCGGATGCTACCTGGGACTGCTAAGTACCAACACGGTCTAAAATTAGTATCTTCCACTTAAGCCGTAAAGAGCGAAAAGTTGATCTTCTCCGCCCTCTAGCGGCTGCGGCAGATACTTCACCCACTCTGCACCTCAAGCACCAAGTGGCAGCGAGAGGAGAAGGGAGGAGACTTCGGGGAGCGAGGGGGTTTGGAGTTGAGGGGACAGCACAGCTTCATCTTTGCTTTTGGACCATCTTTTGCCGGCAGGCACTAGGGAGAAGGAATCAAGGCGGGAGGGCAGAGGGCACAGAGCAATGAAGAGTCGCTGCTGTGAGGTGCACTTGCTGCCATGTGCAGGCTCGGGGAGGGAGGAGCTGGCGCAGCTGGTGTTGGGCTGTTCGCGCATGGAGTGATGCTCACACACAGGGATTCTCCCTCAGCCGGCCGATACCACCAGTTGAAAGCAGGTAATCCCAAAGTCCCAGGAGGGCATGGCGAGCCACCCGCCGGAGCACTGCAGTTTCTCCACTTACCGGCCGAGTAGCAGCTCTGTGATGGATGCGCAATGAAGCCGCCTCTAGAAAGGGCTTTAGAAAGATAACCACACGCTCATGCGTGTGGTTTTGCTTTCGGAAGCCCACATTGGCTGTAGCGTGCGTTTAAAAAAAAAAAAACGGCACGCAATTGGGCAAAGGCGGGCGCATGTCCCGCCTTTGCTCCGCCCATTCCCGTCCGTGTCTAGGACGCGCATCAGCGCGCGGCACAGACGGCAGGCTCCCTCGCCCCCCCCGCTCCTAGTGTCCATCTGTGTGAATGTATGTGAGATGCTGGGCGCGAGTAGGTGTGTGTTTTCTATGTACTGGTGTGTGCACAGGTGAGTGTATTTGAGAGGCTGTGTGTATTTGGTGTGTGTTTGTATGTACTGGTGTGCGTCTGTGTGAAGGTGTGAATGAATGTGAAAGGCTGAGTGTATGTTTACAGGTGTGTATATGTACTAGTGTCCGTCTGTGTGAATATATGTGAGATGCTGGGCGCGAGCAGGTGTGTGTTTGTATGTACTGGTGTGTGCGCATGTGTGAGTGTATTTGAGAGGCTGTGTGTGTACAGGTGTGTATTTGGTGTGTGTTTGTATGTACTGGTGTGCGTCTATGTGAAGGTATGAATGAATGTGAAGGCTGAGTGTGTGTTTACAGGTGTGTGTGTGCATTGTGAATGTATGTGAGAGACTGTGTGTACACTAACACTAATCCTTTTATGGGTTCCGGAGTAGCGTGCTACTCACCAGAAAAGCGCTTCAACACCCATCAGGGGTAACAAGTGCTATATGAATGCAAACCTTTCTTCCCCTTCTATCCCTCCGCTATCCTTCTCACTCCAAATAACTGACTAATATCCACCACTCAAATTACTTTCATATTTCACTATACTAATTCACCACAAATCCTTTATGGGTTTCCGGAGTAGCGTGCTTCAACACCCCATCAGGGGTAACAAGCACTATATAAATACAAACCTTTTTTTCCTCTTCTATCATTCTGCCATCCTTCCGAATCCAAATAACTGAGTAACCTAACCACCACTTAAAATTTACTTGCATGTTTCACTATACAAATTCAACACTAATCCTCTTTGGGTCCCGGAGTAGCGTGCTACTCGCCGAAAAAGTGCTACGACGCCTCGTCAGGGGTAGTAAGCGCTATATAAATGCAATTACAATACAATTCAAGTTTGTTCCTGTGTACATTGCTCATACTTTTTCATTTCTTCTTAATGGAAAAATAACATGTGGGGATGTGTGTGCGTGTGTATATACAATGTACCTTTCTAATTAATTGCCCCTTCTCTTTCCTCTTTCTCATCGCTATTACTTATGTCCTGTTCTGCCCCTGTGTCTGCTTGGTGCTCGGCCCCAATTATTGTCCATTTGCTCTCTTTCCTGTCTCCTCTTTTCTCGCCCCATTGCCAGCTTCCTGTTCTGTCCTCTATCACCTTATGGCTCTGGACTCTAGTCCCCTCTCCCACATCCCTTACCTGTATACCGTCCAGCCGGTATCCCCTATCCTGTGTGTCCAACTGTATAGTGTATTTCCCACCCTTCTAAGGAAGTACGCTTACTTCAGTGGCTAACTCCTTGGTGTTTTACACTGGGAAAACTGACTTAGTACCTTCCCACACGGCACCAGCACCGGGACATGCGCCCGCCTTTGCCCAACTTAGACTTTACAAGTCCAGAACACACTGTCTGAGAGGCAACCACTGCACAACCATTTGGTCAAATACTTGAAGGGCCCGTCTTCCGGGCTTTTTCATGATACCATTGTGGGTAGAAAAACCTGTTTTCACCGGAATTGCAGTAGTGTGTTTGAATTGTGCTGCCATCCTTCTTTCCTATTCACATTTCCCAAGGAGGAATCATTTAATGGGAAAACCATCTGGTTAGGATGGAAAACGTGCATGAGTTGGTACCCAAGCACCAATACCTAAGATTATTTCCACAATTAGAGTGCAAACCCCAGGGCTTTAAGTGGGCCGGGTCTCACCGGTGCTGAGCACCGGCAGTTTTTAAAAGGGGGCCTTGAAACGGGTCTCTATCGGGCTCTGTTTTGTTCCCTGGCACAAAGTAATATCCAAGTATTCCCCAAGCTTAGTTGTTAAAAATATGCTTCATAGCTACACACTTACACGGTCCACACATGCTTTCTTTTTTTAAAAGTCGCTGCTTGTTTGGTTTACTTTTGGCCAGTCACTCTCCAACAGAGCATTTTGGCACTCCGACACCAACTGCTCCCTCCATCCTCCCTTAGTCGGTAACAGACATTGCCATTTACAATGCCAATAGCTCTAACTTAAAAAAATGCGAGACCTATTGCATTTCCAATGCTTGTTCCTCTGGGTGTAGATTTCTCGCAGGCTGTTTTCCCCCAGGCAGGTAGAGGTGTATTATTTTTGGCAGTGTCCTTCAGGCTTAGTCCTATCCTCAGGGGAACACATAGCATGAATCTCAATGTCTAGAAAGCTTTGCAGTTCTAGCAAGTCAGGCTTGTTTAGTTCATTACATTACTGGCTCAAATAGTTCAGTCTGTTTAAGGTTTCAGGTTTTGCCCTGAATGTTATCTGCCCAGCTACCACCTCTGGATGAATGCCATATGCTAATGCCACGTGTGCTTTTACTTAGGCGTGTGTATGCATGTATGCATCTATGGGTTGGTAGTTCTAGAGTGCAAAACTAATGGGAGAGTCATGAAGAGCTACATGTTATTGTGGTGGGTGCAAGACCACACAAGACCATGTACATTAAGTTGAGATTTTATACATTTTAATTGTGCAATTACACTTCACAATTTTACAATCCCATTACATTTCATGCAATTTAAATGTTTTAGTCAGAACAGGAATATGGCTGTGATTGAGAGTGCCAAAGGATTACCAATTTGGCTGGTAACGGAAGTTAGGTGTTGAATCCGGATTCATGAGTAATGTGGTTTAATTGCATTGTAATACCTCCGGATTTTATGAGGACATTTTCACCTGGTGTAACAAGGTTGAATATGTCTCTGGATGATGGGCTGAAAATCAGAAATTACCTGTAGAAAATGGGTGTGCAACATTTTCCCTGGTAATTCTTTATTCCAGCAGAACATGTAAATCCATAGTAATTTCTCATTTCAGAATGACTGAAGCTCATGGCATTGTTAATGCTGGATTGGAAATTAACCACATTGGAGTTTCTGATGCACTTGTAATGAGGGGCAATTCTCGCAAAACTATAAAATTTCCACCACATGCAGAAGCTGGTATTTTAAACCAGCATCTCAGGTTCCAAGTTATCAGACTAGCTTCTAGAATACATCTTGGTGGCAAAAAAGAAACAAGCATTTGCAAAGCCGATAGGTCGTGCCTTAGACTGATGTGCACATGCATGATGAAGTAGGCACACGCATGCATGATGATGCATGCTCATGCCAAAGAAATGGCATGGGTGCCATTTCCTCTTTCTTTAATTTACCTATCCAAGATGGCAGATACCACTAGCACTGTTAAATAAAGAAAATGGCAATTGCCGGGCCCTCTAGAAAAAAAAATGATTAAAGAAAAATGTGTCAAAATGGAGGAGCAGGTGTGGGGAAGCCAAGGGATGTTGGGCGAGAATGGGGATATTATGGGATGTGGGCAGGAGGGTGAAAGCAAAAAAGTGAGAGGTAGGGGGTAAGCAGCAGGAGTGGGCAAGGGGTGGAAGCAACACAGAGTGGGTGGGAGGTAGTAAGCAATGGAGAGTGGGCGGGAGGGGTAAGCAGCAAGGGGTGGGGTAAAAGGGGAAGCAAAAAGGGTTGAGAAGTGGAAAAGCAGCACATAGGTGAGAGCAAAGCAGAGCATGGGGAGAAGCATGCAAGGGAGAGAGAGAGCAATTCATCAGTGACGGAGCAACACAGAGAGCAGAGGGTAGGTATTTAGCAGAGGAGAGACACACAAGAAAGAGAGCTGGAAAATACATGCTCTCTCATGAAGTGTTTAACTAAAAAGAAAAAATATATATTTTCCTAAAAGTGAGCAGTGTAAGGATACAAATCAGCCAAGCAATGGTAAGCAGAGGGTAGGATCTAAGCCCAGTGTAAGTGTTTGGTAAACCCACAATAGGTCTTTAGCAACTAGAAAACTTGCTCTGTCTAGTAGGCGAGACCTTAAAAAAAAGGGGGAAAAAAATCTATTCCACTGTAGTCAAAAAACAGTACCCCGAGACTGTAGTCTTTGGAGCAAGGAAGTCGAAGTTTGCTTTCATGAAATGAAGGAACCACACCGAGTACCTATTTCGAACAAGAAATTAAAGGCGGTTCTTTACGCTCAATGGAACATGGGGCTTTTATTAAACCATTTTCCAGGATCGGCAGCATGAACTATACCTCTGGGTACTGTACCTTCTTTGATAGAATAAGCAAACTGCGGCCGCTCTCCTTTAATAATCTCAGAAGTAAACATAAAAAAATTTGGTTAAATTACTGTTTCCACCGAGTTTACTTTCAAATAATGTTCGCCCTCTTGCCTTAGCGCTGCAGCAAAAAAACGCAATAAACGCTCTTTAAACTCAATTGTGTACAATGTGTCTACTTCATGAAAATGTGTGGTGCGATCCTGATGTTGTCAGCAAGTGCATTTATATGCTGAGCGAGCAGCTCGGCCGCCAGGATACTGCGGAATTATTGTTTAGCAAATTGTTATTGGGAAGGTGTCTTACATTGGACTCTGCTCTGCTGTCTTGCTCCATCGAATCAGATTACCCTTTTAATATTCATCTGTATGCTCGCTCTCATCTCACTAGCATGTTGCATTTGTTTTGGGGGTTGGATTTTTTGGGGAGATTGATGAAGGTTGGCAATAGGGTGCCATTTTTAAAAGTTAATGCATATTAAACATCATTTCGTTCATCTCTCCGAGGAGGCTCTGCTTAAACATCCTATGTTGGGATGAAGTATCCCTCATCAATTTGCAGCACATTCCACTGGAATTTACCATCCATGGCATCCTTGCCTTTGTCTCTGATTGAGTCATGAATCTCTGTATCTTGTTAGATGAACGTCTTTTCTTTTGACTACTTTCTTCCACATTTAGAAATTCAAATAACTCATGTAATTTCCCATGAAACTCGTCACTTGTGCTTGCCTTTCTATTTTCTATAATGCAAGTGTCCATATTGCCTCAATTCGCACACTCCCAAGCGTCTTGTCTGTCGCAGTTAGCATAATTGCAAGGACCCAAGGATCACAGCTATAGTAGTTGATCAGTACAAGGCATTCTGGAAAACTGCAGCGTCCTAGAAGGAGATTAAGTGTGTGGCCCATCGACGGTTTAGCAGTGCTAGGTGGACTGATTCATCCCATCCAACGCCTTCTACTGCAAGCCGTTCAGAGTCGGGCCTCCCAGCATGCCCACAGCCATCAGCAGAAAAGTATGGAGCAGCCACTCACTTGGCTTGCCCCTGATCCACCTGTCCTTGGGTATTCAGTGCCCCACATACCACTTGCACACCAATGAGACACGGCCCTGGCTCCACAAACAGCCAATGGCAGGTAACCTCATGCTTGTACTATGTGCCTCGGCCAAATCAATACTTGTCTTGTTTAAGTACAGGCTCACCCAACCTACATAAAACTACAGTTCTAATATTTATTTATGCTTTTCTAATTCATTTTTTCTATGTATCGCTTTGTATAGTGTGCATGTAGGAAGTGGAACTCTGATACCATCTACAAAGGTTTAAGAAAATAACAATTTCCCAGTTCTTTATTGCTGTGAAAAAGGGGTCCTCTCCTACCTCTAACTCCAAAGCGGGCTAGCTTTATAACTGGTGTCAGTCCTACTGTGTTTGTAATACTCGGTATGATGTTCTTCAAGGTAATGTGCTGCCCAAACTGTGGATCCTGCTATTCAAGTTCTGATTGGATTTGACCATAATACTTTAGTCTCATTGGCCATTGCTTTCTTCCCATCCTATCTGCATAATCCAGATTAATGACTATAGTATTATTGTTTAAATCCGTGTTAGCCTGTGGCATTTCTTGATTTGTACCGATATATTCTGTCCAAATAGTCTGTTTTCTGCTCTAAGATGTCTAATTCTAATGATTCGTAGCATTAATCAATTCCATTTGCTCGAGGGACCCCATTTTACGCAGTTCAGTCCTTTCCCAGATACATTCTACATCACATCAGACTAGCTTACTATGTTGTGCTTTCATAGCTTACTATGTTCACTGAAAACTGTTTTTTTCATGAGTGTGTTCTCTAACTAGCATTAGGCCCTAATTCTCTAGTTGAGGGTACGGATGTCAGGTGCTTAGATGTGTTGGCAATATGATTCCTGCAGACGCTCAGGTAATTCCATAAATGAATCCAAAAGCTGTTCTTCATTCCTGTTGAGAAGATTTTCTCAAGTTAAAATCTGTGTGTTTGTACCTCTGCCTTGTTGTTGCTGACAGTTCAGTGCAGTGCTTGCCGACCTCAGTAGACCTGTGTTGGAGCAAAAGATGGATGTTTCATTGTTAGTTTTAGCAGTGAAGTCACAAGATCCGTGAATTTGAATACCACCATGATTGTCCTTAGTTTAACAGAAACTAAACTGTGTAAATCAGAACAATCAACATACATTTCCAATAGACACTTCATGCATCTCGATATCTACTTTTTAAGCAGAAAACATTTTTTTTAAATGTTTGAGTATGTTCAGAGTTAATGTGTACTGACAGCCATGAGCCCCATTTACAGTACATTTCCGCCATATCCTTTTTGATAATCATCATTTATGTTAAACCTTTGATGGTTTAATATTTTTAATGGTTGCGGACTTTGTCCCAACTGTTTCTTAGAGGGAACCTGTTTCTTTAGAGGATAATTAAATAATTAAATAATCTCTACCACGTACCAATCAAATTCTCTGTTCCTCAATCCAACCAAAGAAGAGCTTGTGACAATGTGTTTTATCTATGTCTTCAAATTTCAACCAGTCTGCAGTCCAGTATATTTGATTAATTGTTTTTCAACTGTGCAGTAAGCAAACCGTCTAAAGGACGACATTATTTTATCTATTAGATACACAAATCAATTACATTGTTAAAATGGGTTGACATTAAAAAAACCTCAACAGAGATTTTTAGAGCTATAATTCAAGGTAAATTGAGTATAGAAACTTGCGTTCGCTGTGGCTTCGAATAAAAAGTACTTTATTCCTGATGTTGCAGATTTTATCAACCGCAATTAAGGCATTATGCAATGATTATGCAGTCAGAATGGTGCTACGTCCACTAATTTAAAAATGTCTTCAGTTTAAACGACTTACCTCAATCCATAGGTGCATGAGCAAAGCAGCCCCTAAAATAAATAAGTTTAGCATGCATCCAATGTAAGAATTTTAGTTCTGTAAATAACAATATATTCACAGCTCCAAGGTTCAGTATAGAGAAATACAATGGATAGTACATTTAGTGTGTTTGTCTCAGAATTTGTTTACTTTCTCCCTTATGAATTAAGCAAGGTACTCAGACTTGTCATACTTGAAAATTCATGTAAAACACTCCAAGTTAAAGCCATTAAATTACTTTCTTTAGGTTTGGCTGGAATTCCTGATTTAGGTCATTACTATGCAGTGGCCCACCTTCGATTTTTGATTCACTGGACGCGGAAAGAGACAAAAAAGGGTGATGTTTTATCGACCACACAAAGGCAGCGGGACCATTTTTGGTAGTTCCTTGGAAGCCTGGGTTGCAACGAACCAAACACTCTACAAATTCCCGATCATGAGGGCCACACTAGACATCTGGGACAGAACTGCACTCAGATATGGGCTCACATCTTCCCCATCACCTTTCACGCCCTCCCTTGGAAATGCAAGACTTTACACCGGGCAGAACAGGACTTTCAATCACAAATGGTGGGAAGGTGGGTGCAAAACACTTAGAGACATGATTGATCATGACACCATTAAAACATTTGAATAACTGAAGGACGAATGCTCTCTTCCTGAAGTGGAACATTTCCGCTGCATGCAACTACATCATTGACTGCTCAACCGAAGAATCAAACGGGAAGCCACCAGAATCCTTACGCCTTTTGAAAAATACTCCGTAATCTGCACAGGGAACAGACATGTAATTTCAATAATTTACAACATGTTGAATCTTAAGTGGAGGTATCATAAATTCACATTACAGCGCAACAATTTGATCAGGTTGGGAAACCTGGATTACAGCTCAGGTTTCCAGGTTTCGAAGTTGCTAGTTCAGTTACTAGATCGCATCTCCCCCCCCAACCCCCTCACCCCCCTCCCCCATCCACCCCGGCCCTGCCCCGAAGTCAAGATGTGGTATGTGCAAACACAATGTAAAATTTCCTGACCCAATTTCTGTTCCTGCAGATCATTGTCGGTATGTGGTATGCCTCGCACCTTCACTGACCAGACCAATTTCTTTACATAGAAACTGTTTTCAGGACTAATTTGGGTGTTTGCACATTTCCATTGAGATATGATGAGGGGAACAAGAGAGTATGAGCACATCAAGCCAGCGAGCAGAGGACGCGTGTTGGAGAGGAAGCAGCAGAGAGATTCCTTCCCAGACACAATTGCGGCGTATGCTATTACATTTGTACATTTACAAATAAGCGCTAGTCCTAATAGGCCAACACGCTGTAATGATTCACACATCTAACGCGTGCTGTACCACTAGCAATTTGCATGATGGTTTTTAAATCACTCCGCTCTGGTCAGAAGTATCACTGCTTCTGTATACGGTGTTTTAAATACATTTTTAATGCAAGAAAACTAGTTAACTTATGTTGTGAAGGAGCGTAGCTCAATATGTCAGAGCAAGAAAAGGAGGGAAGGGAGGAAAAGCAGTGTGATGTGCATTTGTATCCCGGCAATTTTTTTGACCTGCCTCAAATTCCGCTTTTCCAGATCTTTATAAAATATGTTGATCCTGATCTCTTCGTTCATTCTATAACATTACCGGAGAGTAGGGGGTTTAAGATCAACAATTCGAGACATGAACACAGACTTCTCTGCTTCAGGAGTTCATCTAATACCCAATTTCTGTGAGGCTCATTCAGTTGTCATAGGCTGGAACGGCACATTGCTCCTTTTCATATGTTCTCCGAGATTCATGTTCTATTCCATTGGATAACTATGGCTTGCAGCATCTCTGATATTCAGTGAGGTAATTAATTGGCTCACATTTGTGCAGCACGTCACAGCACTGTGCTAAGCAACTTAACACCTTTCTTTTCTTTCAGCCAATTCAGCCCCAACCAGCATTTGATGTAGAGCTCTGACCGCACTTTCATTTAGTGATCAATGTAATGCATGTTTCCCTTTAAGCCCAAGAGCATTACAAATTCTTCTAGAAGCAGTACATACAGCATTAGCAATGGCAAGAAACAGCACGTGCAAGTCAATTTTAGGAAGCCCCAGACCTTGTTATTGAAGGAGATGTAAGTGTTGGAAGCAGGTAGATTATTCTGAGGCTTAGGGTCAATGATACAATAGTATTTAAATCTGGATGATATATGATGGACCTAAATAACAATAGAAACTAGGAAGCTAGCAAAGTTGAGTTACGTAGCTGGACATACGAAAAGAGCATAAGAGATCAAATAAAATGCTCATAGGCTAGGTGAAAAGGAAACCGAGTATTTCGACGTGTGTCATATCACAGTGGTTAAGATGTGACAGAACCAGGATTTGAAGAAGTGATTTAGATCAGCACAAAAATGTAGCAGTGAATGAAAGGGATTTTATAGCGTACTAATTGATAGGAACAAGTGATTAGTTGTGTATGTTGTAGGTAAGTATGTGGCTGCACTTAAAGCTGTGCTTGCAAGTGACAGTTGAAGAACATATAGAAGGAGGTATGCCTGGCTTTAGCTGGGGAGAGTGGGCATGGGAGACTTGATTCCTTCTAGAAACATCACTGATCCTCAAGAGTACCCAGGAATAAAGCAGGCTGACGTATTCTCTGACACGGCCAGAGATTTAGATAAAACTCGTGGTGTTTTGTTATTTCAGCTTGTTATTCTGTTAAACTTATTTAAGGCACTGTATTTTTATATTATACGGTATAGAATGTAGAGCACTTTGTTGGTGCTTGTGGTAGATAGAATGTGGAGGACAGTGGATTGGAACACCTGAATCAGTTGGTGCTGATCCCCTGGGCCCTCTAGTCCTGTTTGCTGTTACTCTCTCTTCCTCATTAAATCCTCAAGAAAACTACATCGGCTGTTGGCATCATCTTTACAAAACCATATTCAGGGGACGAATATATGCATAGAGCTCTCCAATAATTAGTCAGCTGCATAATTGTGGGTAGCAAGGAGCGCACAATTCTTCAGCCAATTATTGCACCTAACACTGGGTGTCTGGGCCTTAGAAGGTCCCCTGATGTATTTGAGAGTCAGTCAGTCTGGAAGTCCCAGTCCTGGGCGTGGGAGGTTTGACCTGAGCTCTAAGTCGAGGAAGACTTCAGAAAGGTGAATTAGACTTGTGCTGTTTTCTCTTCCAATTTCCATTTGTGCACCATGGTGAGAATCAGATCAGCTAGCATGTGCCTTGCTCGCTCTCAGTAGTGTTGTTTTATAATAAACTTGATTGCTTTCAATTCATAAGTGAAAAACTGAAACAAAAAATATAAAGGAAGAAGTATACATCCCATCTGTCTCAATGCTCCAATACCCAACACTCATCCCTCCCCATTCCCCTGCATACATATACATTTAATACATCCCTTTCGTATGTAATGCACGTCTGCCACAGCCACCCATTCCCATGTCATATATCTGTATTCCATTACAATACGTTCTGTCTTGAAATTTCCCAGTAGTGTTACCACATTGCACAGTCCTGCGTCAACAGGTGCCAAAGTGATTCCCCCTAGGAGAGGTGGAATCATCACAGCATGAGATCAGATCTCAGTTTCACTCAGAAAGAAACTTTTGTTTGAGCTGACGTGAATGCAGTTCTACTGAAAGAGATGCATCAGCACAGGAACAATATTCTACAGAAGTCCAGAAGTGGCCCAAGATGTAGACCGCTCTACATGTACAGGGCTGCTTCCCTTGGAATTCCATTCCTCAGACCTTAAGATTGGAAAAAGAGTACCTGAAGTTTCAGACGAGGGTCAAAGCACAGCACACCTATTCTGAATTTTTCTTATGGTTCTGGGTTTCCTAATCTCTGCCAAATGTAATACCTGGTGACCTGCCCAGACTCCCTTCTGATGACCATATACATTACTGTGTTAAGACAGGGACATCGAGTACTTCCTAAATGCTTCTAAACCATAGACCTTTTGACTTTTGCAGATGTAAATGCACTGTCAGCATTGTTACTCTATGATTCCACAACAATACATTTCCAACAATGCAATATTTAATTTTTATTTTAACATTTTTATACAGCGCTGACTTCACTGAGTGGTATTAGTAAATGGAACAAAAGTTATCACACAGAGCAACAAATCAAGTTAAACTATGATAACAAAATTATGTCGTGAGGGAAATACTATTATTTGAGGTACCGTTTTCTATTTCTGAAAAGTCAATTTTTCTTCTGGACCATACCAGAGTCTCTGGAGTTTAACTGAGGTGTAGAAAAAATAAGGGAGATTTTAGAGCTTTTAGGAAAGAAAGGTGGTCTGACAGTCCTCAGATTATTTGGAAGAGAGTACTGCATCATGGGGACCATGCCAGCGAACCAGTTTTAAATGAGAAATCATGAGTTGAGTTTTGGTGTCTCAAAAAGAAGAGAGTCTTGCTCCTTGAACCTTGCAATCCTCTGGGCTGAGTCAGCAAATTTTATAGGTATGGGGGGGGGGGGGGTACAGGTGAATGGATTTGCATGTCAGGCAGCATACTTCAAATTTCAACCTCACTTGTAATGGTACCCAAGCAGTATTTTAGAATGGTTGTTATGTAGTTGAATGTTTTCTTTGATGATACCATTCTAGAGTGGAATGAAATACTGCTTTTAGTGGTGCAGTAGTTGGTTGTAGTACTCTTGTGAACAGGAAGCAGTCTGAGTGCAGTAGAGAGATTATTGATGTGTGAGTTAAGTTAATTTGTTGTGTAAGGTAGTTATTTTATTTTTCTGAGTGAGTGGAGGTAGTAATTCCCTGATTTTGTGATTTTTGTTAACATGAGCGAAGAGGCATATTATGTTTAGGACGAAGCTTAGTGAGTTTATTTCAGGCCAGTTTGGCGCAGGGTTGGACTGGCCTATAGAGCAATGAAGCGGTGCCTGATGGCTGGTCTGGCAGGTCAGTGCATGGGACATGTTTGTGGGCTGTTTGTGGGCCTGTTTTAATGTCTATTGGACTGGTTTTTACTTTTGGTTTCTGTGATATTAAAACAAACTTTGACTGCAGCAAGCTGAAATCCTTGCAGTCTTCCATACCTTACAAAACACTTCTACAGCATGCTTTTAACAGGTCAATACTGCCCCAAATTGCAAATATCGGCCACTTATTTTAGCTTTCTAATTCACTATTGGGGGCCACTTTTGTTTTGGTGCCTCAGCCTATTTTCTGTCCGAGTCAGATCGGCATCTCCAACCTTCCTGCAATTCAGAACCCTCATCTCGTTAAAGAACACTACCCCCATGCACTAGTAACTCACCGGTTATATGTTTGTCAGTTACCACCTGTCAATCATACTCCTGGGCTTTACCCACTGTTAATCACTCTGCTGCTTCCTAGAATGGGAATTGTTAAACAAACACCCTCAAATGCATGCATGCAAGGGAAACTTGAGCCCCCGGGTGCTGCTAAAAAGTCCAGAGGCTGCTGGGAAGCCAGGAACCACTGTGGCAGCTACAGGACATAGGGTAACATGACCCGAGCTTCAGGGACACCGGGTGAAACTGTAAGGACAGGAGCTGCAGGGAGGCTAGATTCTGATGTGGCAGAAATGGTGAGAAAAGGGGCACACAGTGCAGTCACTCCTTATCACATGGACGTGTGTTGAACTGGAGACTTAAACAGCAGGAAGAAAAGAAGGTCAGAAGCAGAAGGTAGGGTAAGAGCTGGAGTTGGAGGATGGAAGTGAAGAAAGTTCTAGGATTTGTAAAGATAAACTCTGAAGAGAGGCCAAAAAAACAGAGGTAGAACATAGGGAGCTGAGACATAGGAGCTGCAGGGAAACCAGGTGGGTAAAAGTCCCTGAACACAGGAGTGTCAGTCAGACCAAGAGCTTCAGAGAGAGTCATCATCTGCAAGAAGACTAAGTTCTAAGGTGGCTGAACAAGTGAGAATGGGAGGACAAAGGTTGTAGATAGGCCGAAACGCAGGAGCTCCAGGGATACCAGGATCCACAGGGCTGTCTGGCAGTGCAGGGAGGCTGGGAATAGTAGAGTCAGGAGCTCTAAGCAGTGCTGTTGTGAGATAGGGAGTTCAAGATCTACTGGGAGGAAGAGGAATGCAGTGGGAGTCAGAATCTCCAAGGAGGCCATGAGTTGTAGAGAGCTGTAAACCTGAAGGGACAGTGGCATAACAAAACTTGAGGGTGTCCCCCTGCAGAGTACATGGAGGCCTCCCCCCATGCTCCGGACGCAGCGAGGAGTTCTCAGGCCAGGGGCCTGCCACCCGTGCACAGTGCTGGAGGGGGCCCCTGGAGCTCAGGGCCCCCCCATGCTGGGGCTGCGGTGGCTAATTTTATACCATTGTGCAGGGAGTGCCGGAGCTGCAAGTTTAGATAGAGGACAGTAGGCCCAAGAGTTCCAGGCAAGCATAGGCCTGCAATGAAGCCAGCTGCTACAAGGAGATCAAAAGCTACAGGAGACCAAGAGCCAAAGAGAGGCCAGGAATGTAAAGGGAGGACACGTGAGATGGTGGCACCAGAAGTTGCAGGGACAGCAAGAGCTAACAGGAGTCCTCAGCCTATGAGGTACAGAAATGCTCAGAGGTAGTGAGGCCGAAGCTGAAGGGAGACCAAGAGGTACAGTGGCAGCACAGGTGTTCAGTGGGTTAACTACCTGCAGGGATAACAAGGCAGGAGCCACAAGGTGCAAGATGGCTATGATCAGATGTGCAGGAGAGCAGTGCAGGGACAGAACCAGAGTTTGGACTTACAAGGGTCACCTGAGGCTGCAGAGAGCCAGGAACTGCGAGCAGAGCTAGGAGCCATCTGCAGGGCTGGAATGGTAAGGCGGGCACAAGCTGATGCAACTAGAGGCAGTTGAAACTGAATGGAAGCCATGACCTGTAGGAGCAAGGTAGGTGAAATGGTGGTCCAGATGTTGCAGTGAAGGCATGAGCTAAAGGGAGTCCTCAGCTAAGGAGCTGCAGTGGGATCCAGGAGCAGTAACACCAGCCAAGAGTTGGAGGGAGTGATGTAGCTTTAGGGGCGTCACGCTCCCTAATAAATGCATCCTGTAGTTGTGAGTGCAGTGCAGGAGCTCCCAGCTCTTGAAACCAGCAACACCGTAAACCCAGACGCATGACTGTAAATCTTTGAAGCCTTCATTTAGATCAACTCCTCCTCTCCTTCTAGCACAGACAACAGAGCGGGAATAAATAAGTGCGATCCGTTGGCTAAGTAATGTACCAGCGGGGTGCTTCCCCCCCCCCCCCACCTAATCATAATATTGAGACTCCTTTTTTGAAATCTGGTTTGTCAGACACCACCAACACAACGTGTATATATATTTCCCCTATGAGGTGCTCCGGCTGAACAAAAAATGATCTCTGTAAAGCCTGTTACTGCTCCTTGGACATGATTCACATTATCTGAAAAACATCAAATAAAATACCCTTGAGGTGACACAGATACACTATAACGTACCTGTAAGTACGAGAACCATCCATTGACCATAATGAAGTGTGTATTTACTATTCTACACTCCGTGATACTCGGGAAAGTTGTCCCGAGGACCAAAGTAAATGACAGAGATACATTCATCTAGGTACACAAACACACACACACATCCCTCACCCACCCATCTCCCCCCACCTGAGCTATCTGATAGGAGCTCGAGCCTGCAACTTCCAAGTGACAAGAACCTTGATTTAGACAATGGTGTAGGCACCACCTCCTCTGAGGCCCCAACCCCCCCACGACCTTTCTATTCCAACGAGATCCCCAGGCTCCGATGAATCTGCAAGATTCCTCCATCGTTGAGTTGAAAGAGTGGCAGTGTGTGGAGGAATCCCAGTGATTCCCCAGGGCCTGGAGCTCTCTAGACATCATGGTAATACTCCAGCTTGTACTGAACATGCATGTGCAATCACCAAGGCAATCCTCAGAATTCCTCGCGCACTGCTAGAAGGTTAATACTTGGGATGACTGTTACCTCAGGGTCAGGCTGAGTTGAGAGAGTCCTTAGGCCGCCTACAGCAGCCTGGGAGGGAAGTCTAGGCCATTCCTAAGGTCATGGAGGGGTGTTGGGAGGCAGCCACGACCTCTGAACTGGCGGCCCACAGGCATTTTTCTATCTCAAGAGGCTTTCTAAAACATTTTTTAACTGTTTGGCGACCAATGTTTATGTGGAGTGGGTGTATGGGCAGCTGGCATTGGTCGGATACTGCCATCTGAATGGCAGCTGGGTGGTAGAGGGATGCAACTGCCTCTCTGTGCCGAGCATAAAATAGTGACCATAACTTCAGTGGTGTATTTTCTAATTTCTCAAAGTCTTTTTGTACAACAATGCTTGGATACGTTTGAAGGGTTTTTATAAAGGTTTATTTTTCAAAATACTGTTTTCCCGACCCTTTCAAGCCTTTAAGTCCCTCCTCCAACCTTCTACCTTCCCAATACACCTTTAATCTCTGCGCTCATCACGTCTTATTTGTTAGTTATGTGCAACAATGGTCATTGTCAGGAAATGCCAGGCTCTCACTATCCCAATCTTACAGACCCGTGTGTGGAGGCTTTTAGTTGCAAGCAGGTCAGGAGTAGGCCTGGGCGGAATTTGCGTAGTTGCGTTACGCAAAGTTCAGCGAAAATGTAAAAAATCTCCGCAAGCTACGCAGAATTCCGCGAGCACGCGGAATTGCTTGTTCCGCCAGTTCGCGATGCGTTTTTCCTGTTCGGGGACGCTGTTTGCGTGCTCGGGGGGGAAATATCTCGCGAACTTGCCCATGCGGTCGCCAATTGGCGCGGCCATCTTGTTTCACTTGTCCCGCCCGTTTGCGATGCGTGTTTCCTGTTCGCGAACGCGGATGCGCGGATGTCCGATGGCGCGTCCGAATGACGTGTTCACGATCGCACACTCTCGCGGGATCGCGCGGCCAGCTACCAAAATCTCGTGGTACACGCGAACGGATAGGAAAACTCGTCGGCGAAAGCAGGGATCCCGGTAAGTCGCTACCGCGTGCGCGAACACGCATTTTGAAAGCGCGAACAAGGAAAAAATTCCGCTACGCCGCGGATCGCGGAATTTTCGGCAATTCCGCGTTCTCCGCAGAGAGCGGAATTGCCAAAATTCCGCAAATTCCCCAAGCGGAGCGGATTTTACCGCCCAGGCCTAGTCAGGAGTCTCAAAGGCAGATCCGATGAGCAGGGAAGCAAAGGGCTAAGCATAGCACTGTCAGCAAAGGTGAGCATGGGTCTTGAAACTACAGATCGTGCTGGTCATTGGAACATAAGATGTTGCATCCTTGACTTCCTGGGGCTTGTCACCCTTCAAACAGGAAAATGCATTGTGCTATGTTTATGAGTTTCTATGGCTTTGTTCTTCGTGTGTTTGTCAAGCCCCAGAAAAGTTTGGTGCTCTGCAGTTTTTCCCTTCATTAGAGCTCCTACTCGTATGTCTGAGTATTTTGTAGTAGGGTTTGTTTTAAACCAAAGTGTACTATAGTCCTTGTATGGAAGCCTACACTGATCTCCTTGGGTCTTATTTCACCTGCCAGTGTAGACACCTTTTTACATGTATGGCCCCTCCAGATCCAAAATCCTAGAGCCGGGCTTGGAGTGGAGGACATTGAGTAGGCATTGAGGTGATGCTAGATGTGTCATTTTCATTGCTCGTGTTGTGCTTGTTCTGGCCAGGGGCAACTTCAGTGTACAGGACGGGCATGGAAGATGGCACAGAGAACAAGGACAGAAAAGTATGCGGGTGAAGGACACGTGGAAGATGACGGCATGATATCCTATCACACTGGTTGCTTGTAGGGCCACTCTTGCTGCAGTAAAGTACTGCTGTGGAGCGGTGGATATGAGGATGGGACATGAGAGGACAGCGCAAGAAAGAACAGCACTTTCAACCTTTGTCTGTTATAGCTGAGATCATTTAGAACATAATTATGTGTCATATGTAACTATTTAACATAGTTAAAAAAATAGACCCTCACTTTGCTGGTCCTGCTTGGTTACTTATATGTAGAGTGCAGACTGAGCTCAAGCAGTATGAATTACTAGACCAAGCCCGTCCATGAATCCTATGTCGGCTCTTAAGGGTGACAGGAGCTGTGCTGGGTGGAAACCGGTCAATGGCAGGTGTGTGAGCTTCCCACACCTCCAGAATTACTTATCAAACACCCATTTCCTATAGGCTGTTTAGCTGGTTGGGACTAGAGAGTCTGTCAAGCGAAAGGGGGTCTCAGACAGTGAGACCCCTGAGTTCAAAGCCATGTGTGCCTGGGTGTTCTCTGTCAAGAATTCCGGAAAACATAATCTTTATTTGCGATGTATCTATGCAAAAGGAACAAAATACATTTAGGTCTTTATTGCCTATAACCCCTTGGAGAGTTTAGTCTGAAGTGCATAAAAGTGTATACTTGCTTACCTTCCCTTGCTTTCGATGAAGGAGACTTTTAAAACTCAAAACTTCAAACAGGACTATGTAATTCATTTCAGTCATTCTCCATTGAACATTAACAACCAGTCACTGGTTATGCAGTTGAATCCGATTCCACAAAAAAATGTCATAACCAGCAACGCTGAATGGATAATTGTATATTCACCTTATGGTCTGGAACACCAATTGATGAGAATTGTCAGTGAATAAATATGTGGAGAGGATGGAAATTGAGTAAAATAAGTGCATGTACCTGTTAATTGCTTAAAGACAGGATCAATCATGCCTTTTACATAAAACTGGTTTCTTTCCTAACCTTGGTGAGTTTGTACTGTTGCAACTATGAAATGTGTTGTCAATGTAACTAGGTGGCACATTGACATGTAATGAGAAACATTTGTCTAGACACATGGGTACACCAAGAGCTTCTCCCATGTCTCATCAGTCAGAGGATTAGCTACCGATATTCCGCTGGCCTTGTACTGAAATTCATGGTTCTCTCCGCCAAGGCTTTACCATCTTGCTATCTTTATTAGAGCATTTATTGAAGATCTCTACTGTTGTAAAATGATCTCTACTGTTGTAAAATGACTCTCTCCGAAGGGTCGCCCCAACTTTTTTGCCTTCCTCCTCCTCTTTTTCTGACCTTGCGTTTGTTGTCTTTAGTACTCCGAGCACTTTACCACTGCAGACCAGTGCTAAAGTGCATGTGCTCACTTCTCTATACATGGTATAATTGGTGTTTACACAATTGGCAAATTTAATGTACTCGTAAGTCCCTTGTAAAGTGGTATACCATATACCCAGGATCTGTAAATTAAATGCTACTAGTGGGCCTGCAGCACTGATTGTGCCACCCACACAAGTAGCCTTTCAAACATGTCCCAGACCTGCCACTACAGGGCCTTTGTTTACAGTTTACTGGCCCTTCAACTTGGCATCTAAAACCACTTGCCAACCCTCAAACTCCCCTTTTATTACATGTAGGTCACCCCCAAGGTAGGCCCTAGGTAGCCCTAAGGGTTGGGTGCAGTGTAAGTAGAAGGTAGGACATGTACTGTTAAGTTTTGCATGTCCTGGTAGTGCCAAACGCCCAAACTTGCTTTTCACTACTGTGAGGCCTACTCCTCCCATAGGCTTGCACTGGGAATTCCTTAAAACACTTTTAAGATGCAATTCCTGATTAGAAAGGAGTAGCTGCTTCATGTTTCACATCTTTGGAATGGTAATGATAAATCCGTTTTACTTGTAAAGTTGGATTTAACATTTCTGTTTTTGAAATGCCACTTTTAAGAAGTGCTGCGGCCACAAATGATGGACGGAATGCTGAATAAACAAACATTCACCCCGAGTCAAAAGATCTGGGTTAAATCCATTGTTCTTTTGCTCACTACGCCACTCCAGATTAGACCCAGCCATATGCAAATCAGTCTTGTTCCTGCTTCTCATGGGAACAGCCCAGCCCGAACTGCCATGCCAGAGACAAGCATCCTGGGACCCGTTTCTGGGTACCACCCCTCATCAGCCAAGCTACCTTGAATCCAGTGGCACAGCAAGCAATGGTGTGTCATGATCTCATTACAAAAATGATGAGCACAAACCTTTTCTGCCTGGCACCTTCTCATCACATCTCACTAGGGTTATGTCCGTCCACTGGTTGCCAACAAAACAAAGGGTCAATTTGTAAACTCTCTACAAGGCCTTGCATGAACACTATCTTTCAGGACGCTTTGGAGAAACGGTTTGGAGAAATGATCTGCACTCTCTTGGAGGTGCTTGTTGCATCACATTACCTTTTGACTTGACCTTGAGCGAAACACTGGAGGACCAACTGCTTATAAAGTTGCACAACTGCTCCATTCTTTGTTCTCAATCATTGATAGATGAATGCACTTACAACATATACTGGTTGTACTAGCACTTTACAAAAGCTGTAAATATCTACAATGCAGAATCTTCCATTTAAAAAAAGCATTCTCTATTTGCATGATTATGTGAAATCACTCATTGTGGGATATAGATTAAATATTTTTTAATAATTGCGGGGATTCATTCCCATAAGAAGCAGGTTTCAGTACATTCTTTGCATTGTGCCGTGACCAACCTCTCCTGTTGTGATGTAAGAAATATTCAGAGGCCTCACAGTGGAATGGGACTTTCCACTAGGAGTTGCAAACCTCTTGCCTTATCATATTAATGAGGAAGGCATTATCTTGTGACACCTGCTGAAAAGTTGTGAATGCTGGAATGGAGGACTGCACAGAGCGGCAGACCTCCATCCCGGCTTAAAAACTCTCAATGGGGGAACATGTAAAAATCATTTGGTTAGCTCTACTGTAATATACAATGAAACAAAGTATGGTCATGCTTCTGCAAAGTTCTTCATGAACTGTGCATTAATGTAAAAAGTGAATGTCTTTGTCTTCTAGCCGTGCTTCCAAAGTACCACTGTAAGTGAAGAATTCATATTAGAGAAAGCCTAGTAAATGCCTCATGGAGATGGACATCTCATTCCACTAGTGCTGGGATTTATTTTTATACTTCAATCCACAGTAATGGGCAGTTCATGCCACCTTTGTTAATGTGCAGGCCCATAGGGAGTCTTCGAAGCAGTGGACCACAGCGAGCACTAACCACAACATGCCTTGATTTCAAACTAGTTGTCTCTGTTACTGTGACATCCTTCAAGGGTCGTTATGCTGCCTGAACTTGCTGTATAATGTCTTGTGATTTAGCCTTCACTTTGCAATTTTTGAACTTAGCATTTCTGCATAGTTAGCGCACACTACAGGCTGCTGCCTAAAAAAACAATGATTAGTACATGTGAGGCGCCATGGAACAATTTCTACAAGAATACCCAAGATGCGCGGTTATTGCAATGGTCCTGATACTTGACACAGTTCTAGCATCAGCAGGAGTGGCCAGTCTAATTTGTAAAACTATTCCTTAGGACATGACTTATTAACTTGAGATGCAGCTCTGTGATAGCAAGCATTGATGCCAGCTTCACAGACACTGTTGCCACCTCAGGGATAACTTTTTGTCAAGCGTTTCTTCTTAAAGTACGACTCTGGTCTTGCTGTTTCTCAAGGTCACCCCATCTCCCCTTCAGTGCAATCTTGGAACCATTATTGGGACCAAGGTGAATTGACAAGTCTCAGACTCTGGCCTAACTTTGAGATCTCGAGTGATCTGGTAGCCGGGTAGGGTGGTATTGCTGAGCCTCAGAAACCTGTTAATACAATACAGAGAAAGAGGGATTAGCCCCTTTTCAATTCCTTTTTTGATATCTGTTTGGAGACGAGGCTTATTCAATGCCCAGAAACTCTTCCCAAAAAGCACATGTTGAGGTAGCGAAAGAAGAAAGGACATCTCACACACCCGACAACTGCTTCTGACTTTTCCTTTAGAAACTAAAGGGACACATTCAGAAGACATCAGCGCTCCATTCTTGGTATCCACGGTCCTCATTTGGTATCTGTTATTGCCAGTCCTGACCCCTAAGAGGACCAGAACATCTGCTATGAAATATGTTTTATTGTTCAATTATACCTTAAAGCCTAAATCTGTTTACCGTTCCTTAAGAGTAATCATTCATGTCCACTAATCCTCCTTCAGTGTAAAAATGGTAATATAATATGCTATATTTCGGAATTGAGAATATTCCAGTCAGTGTGTATCACTGTCATAAAATGTAAAGATGCTCCAGGTCCCACCAACGTATATCATGTGCACATGGCCAAGAGTTTTTGAGCCTTTTATCTAGAAAAGGGAGCATGTCTCTCTGTATCTCCATTACGCACAAGCTGCAGATATGAGCCAAATGGCTAAACATTGATTGCCTAACATATTCAGGTAAAGCAACAGACCAGGTGAGTGAGATCTTTTTCTCTGTGGAATCCTCTCTCACCCTACACAACAATAAATATGGGCACTCTCTTCCTCTAATGTTAAACATGTAGGGGTTTTCTCACCTTTTCTGCTAGACAAAATGTCTTTAACATGACTATATTTGCAGGCATTTCCAGTGTGGGAATCTACCTGCAAGGATGTATGTGACTACCAACAAAATTCTGAGTTTTTAGGTGTTCACCTACTTAAGCAATCCCTTATGCCACCCCACCCCAATCCTGAATTTGCTATAGTAGAAATTCTGGCAAGCTAGTATATTACATGACTGTCTAACACGGTACTGTCTGGCACCTCAAGAATTTTGTCTTAAAACCCTCACACACCAACCTAGTTGGTGTCATGCTTCATCATCGGGTCCCAGCTAAGTAGCCGAATGCTACTCAGCTGTGCTGCAACACCTGTTTACAGTGGAGCGGGTTTGTGGTGTCAGTGAATGTGATGAAGTGATCGTGAATTTAAAAATACCTCTGGAATTCTACCTGTCGATTATTTTTATTCCTGGTGATCCAGGGTATGTTAAAAACCGGAGAGTGGATAATATGTTAAGGGTACTATGTGTAACCTACTATTATCCTTTTATGGTCGACATGTTTCAGCCCACTGAAAACTATTGGGGCTTTCTTCAGGACCTCTCAAATAAAATGAGTGAAGTGAAAAAAGTGAGTGGTAAAAATAAACCACGTGTTAAAGCATTTTTAGTACTCGCGCTAAGGAGTGCTATATATGCTAAAAGGACTGACCGTACTTAGGGTCCTCAAATGGGCTAGTACCTGAAAAAGAAAGAGACATAGCAAAAAATAACACGAAGATTAAAATTAAATTAAAATCAGACATTAAAGGTTATGCCTTAACCGCAATCGTGATGTGTTCTGGTTTGTAATTGTGGCAAGCGGTGTCAGACATCCGTGCAGTCACTTTCATACACATATCATGCATTCAGTAAAACATGCTTGTGTATGATGCAGTGATCATGCCATCACACGCTATGAAAAAAAGGCGCGCTTTTTGGTGCCGATTTATGCAATATAGTTCGTAGTGAACAGTAACTGAACTGTGTGACTATAAGTGGTAGTCATCAATAGCGGCGGTTTTGATAAACCGAGTGGAGCCGGCTAAATTGCGCCGTGGTTTGGTTTTAGTAATAGTAAATTATACAGCGACTTATAGAGGAGTTATTAGTGTTAAAAAATTACACTAATCGTATAACTGGCTCGCGCATCTGTTCCTGGGAGGGGGGAGCCTTTATAAGTCACATACTAAAAAGGAGAATAAAAATGGAGGAGAGGGTCAACGTGACAGTCCTGACCTGCATCCATACAATAAAGTTTTGGCATGGCAGACATTAGAAAAAACGGGTTTAGCAGCGAAGTTTATAAAAAGCCGACTGGACCCAGTCTAGGTTCGATCTTACTTGATAAGGAGGTCTCTCCCGCTGTATGACCATAGTATCGGGTATAGGCTCTGTTTTAGAACCTCTTTCCAAATTCTGCAATTTCTTTCTGCAACCCTTGGTACAGGCTACCACCACCTACCTTAAAGACCTTAAAGACACAAAAGATCTTTTGGGGCAGATCAGAGACCTAACATTTAACCTTAATACTTGCTTCCTAGTAAGCTTGGATATAGAGAGTCTCTATACGAGTTTACCTCAGGATGATACTCTGGAGGTTCTAAAGACATCCCTGAATAAGATCACCTGGATTTATCAAACCCCTAAGTCATTCATCCTGAGATGTGCAGAGCTAGCACTAAAAGAAAACTTTTTTGAATTTGAAGGCCAACTGTATTTACAAACATATGGCACTTCGATGGGGAGTACTTTCGCCCCCAGTGTGGCGGGATTGTACGTCTACAACTTCGAACAAAAGTTCCTGCTGAGTTCTAACACCCCACTAACTGGAAACATACGCTTTTACAGACGGTACATAGATGACGTCTTTCTCATTTGGGAAGGTTCAGAAGAGTCATTAGAATCATTCCTCGTCTGGATTAATAGGTGTGACCCCAATCTGAGATTTACTCACACCACAAGCAGGATAAACATGACATTCCTGGACCTAGACATAACACACAACAATGGGAGACTTGAGACCAAAACCCATTTCAAACCAACGGCAAGGAACTCGCTTCTGCATTATTCAAGTTTTCACCCTCGGTCCCTAAGGGAAAATCTTCTCTATGGACAATATCTACGTTTACGTAGAAATTGTAGTAATCTCAAAGACTTCAAGGATCAGGCACAGGTGCTTACCATCAAACTAAAAAATCGTGGATATCCAGATTGCATTACCACCAAAGCAAAGAAACGTGCACGCAATCAAAATCGTGAAGGACTTTTAGAACCAAAAACACTAACAGAAAATTCTGTTCCATTAACGTGCGTGACCACCTACAACCCGGTATCAAATCAAGTGGCCAAAATTGTGCAAAAACATTGGACAATACTAAATACCGGTAACCTACAATGGGAAAAACCAGTATTTTCCTACAAAAAAGGAAAAAGCTTGAAGGACAGTCTGGTACACACAAGACCACAACTACAAGTCCGACAAGAGAACACAATCCTGAACGCATGGGGTTTACCAAGAATAACAGGACACTACCCATGCGGTGATTGTAGTGTATGTCACCTCACAAAACCAACGAAGACACTCAATCTGGAACCAGGTAAAACCTGGAAAATACGCAGACATACGAACTGTAATTCTACGAATGCAATATACCTCATAACCTGCCCCTGTGGCTTGAGATATGTTGGCATGACTAGTCGTAGAATAAAAACCAGAATCTGCGAACACAGAAGTAACATTCGTTGCAAACGTAATATATCACGCATGACAAATCATTTTCTGGACCAGGGTCACACCCCCAATGACATGCAATGGGTTGTGATTGAACAACTGGACCACAATACCACTAATATTCAACAACAACTGCTAGACAAAGAGCAAAGATGGGTTTATCGGATGTCCACCCACATCCAAGGGTTAAATGACAACATACCCTGGAATAGTCTTAATCGTTGAGAGAAGGTCAATCTAGCAAAATCATATTTTTGAGTGATGACCTGCCTTATTCTGTAAATTACGAACTGTCCAACTTGATGACACATGAGATCCGTATTCCCTTTAGACTCATGTATTTTCATCACAAGTATTTCAAGTATTTCCATCTACAGGTCGATTGACCAAATTGCCCTTATGAATGATGTTCTATGTAATCAGTTTTTTGTAACCAGATTATTTATGTTAGAAGGATCACATCCTTTTTAGCGTGGTTTCACTTTATACAAGCGCGATTCAGTCACTGCCATTATCGGGATAACTCTAGCTAGAGTTAGCATTCTAGTCACTTTTCGCATCACACGCCACGCACGTGATGACGCACACACCCTTTCCGGAAGTCCTTCCGTAATGCACCGGAGTCTTTTAACCAGCTCCGGCTCTTGCGTTGTTTACCAGCCTGCTCCTGAGGACACCGCAATAGGTCATACAGCGGGAGAGACCTCTTTATCAAGTAAGATCGAACCTAGACTGGGTCCAGTCGGCTTTTTATAAACTTCGCTGCTAAACCCGTTTTTTCTAATGTCTGCCATGCCAAAACTTTATTGTATGGATGCAGGTCAGGACTGTCACGTTGACCCTCTCCTCCATTTTTATTCTCCTTTTTCTCCGTTTTAGTATGTGGCTTTTAAAGGCTCCCCCCTCCCAGGAACAGATGCGCGAGCCAGTTATACGATTAGTGTAATTATTGAACACTAATAACTCCTCTATAAGTCGCTGTATAATTTACTATTACTAAAACCAAACCACGGCGCAATTTAGCCGGCTCCACTCGGTTTATCAAAACCGCCGCTATTGATGACTACCACTTATAGTCACACAGTTCAGTTACTGTTCACTACGAACTATATTGCATAAATCGGCACCAAAAGCGCGCCTTTTTTCATAGCGTGTGATGGCATGATCACTGCATCATACACAAGCATGTTTTACTGAATGCATGATATGTGTATGAAAGTGACTGCACGGATGTCTGACACCGCTTGCCACAATTACAAACCAGAACACATCACGATTGCGGTTAAGGCATAACCTTTAATGTCTGATATTAATTTAATTTTAATCTTCGTGTTATTTTTTGCTGTCTCTTTCTTTTTCAGGTACTAGCCCATTTGAGGACCCTAAGTACGGTCAGTCCTTTTAGCATATATAGCACTCATTAGCGCGAGTACTAAAAATGCTTTAACACGTAGTTTATTTTTACCACTCACTTTTTTCACTTCACTCATTTTATTTGAGAGGTCCTGAAGAAAGCCCCAATAGTTTTCAGTGGGCTGAAACATGTCGACCATAAAAGGATAATAGTAGGTTACACATAGTACCCTTAACATATTATCCACTCTCCTGTTTTTAACATACCCTGGATCACCAGGAATAAAAATAATCGACAGGTAGAATTCCAGAGGTATTTTTAAATTCACGATCACTTCATCACATTCACTGACACCACAAACCCGCTCCACTGTAAACAGGTGTTGCAGCACAGCTGAGTAGCATTCGGCTACTCAGCTGGGACCCGATGATGAAGCATGACACCAACTAGATTGGTGTGTGAGGGTTTTAAGACAAAATTCTTGAGGTGCCAGACAGTACCGTGTTAGACAGTCATGTAATGTGGCCGTCTTAGTTGGTTGGAAATTATATTAAGGGACAAGGACGGCCGTCCACCAGTCCTAGCTCTCTCCTTTGTTTGTTGAAGCTAGTATAGTATATTAACCACAAACATAAATGTACTTTATGATCTTAAGATTCAAGAAGTCCGGTCTGTTCCTTTGATTCAGAATGCGGAATTTGCAGTGACAAATATTTTTTTTTTTTAGCTCTATAAGGCTTAGGCACAGCTCGATTCGACACGACGTAGCCTGTTCCTAGGACAGAGTTAATACTTTCCAAATATTTTTAATTGCTTGTTTTATGGATTTAGGGAGCAGCCTAGTTCACTTGGGCATGTAATAATGGCTGGCCTATTTGATACATCAGTGGTGGGTAAGCAGCAGCGTAGGTGTTAGAGCTTAAACACTCTTATGTGTGCCGTCAAAGGTCAGGTTGAGTAGGCGTGCATGGGTAATGGCTTGGATTTAATCACTGGCGTAGTCCTTGCATGTTCTTCGATGCTATGGGCTGTCGTGCGGAAAAGCCTTGAAGTGTATGCGGTGAATGGCACTTCCACTGAACAGTGTTAACAGTCTAATTATTGCAAGTGGCACGACACCCTTAGCTAATGTCAGATAGTAATTCCAATTATGTAATCGCTTTAATGAGAATACCCACAAACCACTGTAGACAGTCTGTTTTTCACAGTTGTCAGCGCTGGCTGTGCTCCATGAAAAAGCATCTGTAAAGAAAACCAAGCGGCTGGTTAGACCCTTTCACAAGGAAGTCTGCAAAGACATTTATGCTATGTACTTAGACACATTTCTATTTCGCATCCACCTGGAGGCGTTTTTGATATGTGCACTCTCTGGGTACTGGCAAAACTCTTTTCGATTTTGAGTTTCCGAATCCTGGACAGCAGAATTCTGGATTATACATATGAAAAGGTAACCTAGCTCCGTGAGATAAGGTGCCTGTTGTTGAGATTGGGGTCTAACATGGAATGCTGGCTCGGGAAAGTCACCATTTCATCGTTTTGATGTCAATAAAATAATATTTAGTTGGATAACAAGTTGACTTTACAATAAGAGCCTCACATTGGGTTAATATATAAGCTATTTAATTGCAGACTAGCTGTGGTTGGCGAGTGAGAATAAGCGATGTTACATCACATGCAATACATTGCATGCCATTACAACGCGGTTGTTACAACGACTGCGTTGTTACATCGCATACCATTACAACACAAGTTGTTACACCTTGCTGTAGGGGGTGCTGGATGTTGGAATAGTATAATCTACTATTCCAACTCCAATCTGTGCAACAGTAGGGAAGGTGTTGGATTTTAAATCCAACACCTTCTGCCCCTACAGCAAGTCGTTGTAACGACTTGAGTGGTAATGGTTTGCGAAGTAACAACGCGGTCGTTGTTACGACCGTGTTGTAATCGCATGCGATGTATCACATGCGATGTAAAGGATGTCTCCCGGCGAGTGATGTACCATCCAGTGGCGGCTCCTCCGCCTTGCCCCACTGCTTTTTACAGTGTAAAAAAAGGAAAAATAAAATGATAATAGCTTGATGTTATTATCATTTCATTTGTTCCTGCTGAAGTGTCTATCTGAAAGAGACACGTTAGTGACAGATTCCTTACCTTAGAATATCCCCAGGCGTCAGGCTGGATCTGGAAAGTTTTTGCGTAGCAGTACCCTTGCGCATCGATAGGCGGCGTCGTGCGGCTCCGCGTCCGTCGTCGGCGTCGTGATCGCCGGGATGACGTCGCGGGCAGTACTTAGACGCCGCCCCTGCGCACTGACGTCAGTTCTTCTTTTTCCGCTCCAGTAAGCGCAGATCCGGGAAGAGCAGTGCCCTAGTCAATTTTTGACTAAATTTTTTGGTGATTTTTTCACTGTTTCTTTTTGAGTCTTCTCGACTCCTAGGTGTCGGTAGGGATGCCCGGCTTCAAGCCATGCGACGCCTGTGGTCGAATGATGTCGATCACAGACCCGCACTTAGAGTGTCTCTACTGTCTCGGCCGAGACCACGACACGAAGTCGTGCCCTGACTGCCGGGCCTTACACCCGAAGGCTTTGCGAGAGCTGTCTCGAAAGCTCCTCGAGGTCCGGCAGTCGGCTCCGCGCCGCACCAAGCCCCGGTCCCGTGAGAGGTCGAGGGGCCGGTAGCGGAGACCCCGCCGGTCGGAGTCCAAGTCTTCACACTCCTCGGGTAAGTCAAAGCACAAAAAGTCTAAGAAGCACCATCGCTCTAAGACTTCGCCTCGCCGGACTCGCGACTCGGCTGAGGCCCCTGTCGGCACCGTCCCCGCGGCTCCGGATGTGCCTGTGGCGCCGCCCCCGCATTACCCGTCCTTCCCGGGTTCGGGGGCGACTCCGGCAGAGATTCAGGAATTCCTGTCAGCCATGGCCCGCCTCTTCGGGCCTCAAGGTCCCTCCAGTGCGCCTTCGGGCCCCGCGGGCCCTGATGGGGTTGCTCCGGCGTCGCCGACGACTCCGGTCCCGGCGTCGCCTTGATCCCGCCAGCCTTGATCCCGGCTCCGGCCCCGGCCTCGATCCCGGCTCCGGTGGTACCGCAACCCCGATCGACGCCGGTTGACCTAACCACGCCTCCGCCGGCGCCGATCTCCCCGGTGCCGTTCCCGACGCCGCCCGGGGCTCCGGGCGTCGTCGTTCCCCGGTTCTCTCCGGTTCCGGACATGGAGCCGGACCGACGTCGCTCGGCCGCCGGCGCCGATGAGACCTTGGGTCCCAGATGTCCCTCCTCCTCCATATTTTACACCAGAGGAGGACCAGGAGAGGCTGGGAGGGGTCGGAAGACCCTCGCACACAGCAGTGTGAGTATGATGAGGACTGGGCAGAGGAACTTGGGGATGCCAGTGGTCTAGACACTTCCCCTGACACTGGCATGCTGTCTCCTCCCGTGGCTACGGAGGAGGGAGCAAATTTCGCAACGGTGTTGCGTAGAGCAGCTGGAGCCTTGCACCTCCAATTGCCTACTGTGGCTGTCAGGACTAATCTCCTGACGGAAGTGCTTCAGCCGGCAGCTTCCTCCACGGAGACTGTGCTGCCGTTTAATGATGCACTGTCTGACGTTCTTTTGGGCACCTGGTCCAAGCCCACCACAGGGGCTCCTGTGGATAGGAACGTGGCCCGACGCCATCGCCCTGCTCCGGGCGACCCCTTGTTTCTCTCTCAACATCCCACCCCCGAGAGCTTGGTTGTCCAAGCCTCTGCCTCCCAAACCGCCTTCCCTACCGCCCCTCCGGATAGGGAATCCAAACGCCTGGACCAGTTTGGGAAGAAGGCTTTTCTTCCTCCAGTGCTGGCTTGCGGTCCGTCAACACCGCTTGCCTTTTGGGCCGATATACCCACTCCTTGTGGGATTCGGTGGCGAATGTTTTGCCCCAGTGTTCTGAGGAGGTCCAGACACTGCTTACCCGCACCATTGCGGAAGGTAGAGATGCGGCTAAATACACCATACGTTGTGGCCTTGATACCGCCGACTCGCTGGGCAGATCGCTTGCAACGACGGTGGCGCTGCGACGCCACGCTTGGCTGAGAACAACTGGTTTCTCGGGTGATGTCCAGAATACACTCATGGACATGCCCTTTGATGGAGTCGGTCTTTTTGGTTCCAAAGCAGACCATGCGCTGGAGCGTTTTAAGGACTCACGGGCTACTGCCAAGTCCCTGGGCCTTTCTGTTGTGCGCCCTCCGCTAACCTCTGCTTTTCGCCCCTTTCGTGGCCATGGAAGGGGCGCCCAGTCACGTCCACTGCCCAGCCACCGGCCCGCGCAGCAAGCGTCTTCGCGTGGCCGAGGACGTGGCTACGGCTGTGGTGGTTCGGGCAACCAGCGTGTGTGTCAGCCCACCAACTCCGCCCCGTCCGCGGCCTCCAAGCCCTCCTAGTCCTTCCTTTCAGGTGCACAGCACGCCAGTAGGGGGCAGGGTCCGCCATCACCTTCACCACTGGCGTCCCATCACCTCGGACAGGTGGGTCTTGGACATTGTCCGAAGGGGCTACTCCCTCCCCTTCGAGACCACCTCCCCAGCCATGCCACCTCAATTCCACCGCATGTCAGGGGATCACTTGGTGCTTCTGCAGAAGGAAGTCACGGCCCTCTTGGCCAAGAGGGCCATCGAGCATGTTCCGACCCCAGAAGTAGGACGTGGTTGCTACTCCCACTACTTTCTGGTGCCCAAAAAGGACAAGGAGGACATGCGTCCTATCTTGGACCTCCGGAACGTCAATCGCTTCCTCCGGAAGGAGAAGTTCAAGATGCTCACCCTAGCTCAGGTCTTAACTGCCCTCGACCCTGGAGACTGGTTGATAGCGTTGGACTTGCAAGACGCTTATTTTCACATCCACGTCCTGCCGGCCCACCGGCGTTACCTTCGGTTCACGGTAGGCCTCGAGCATTTTCAGTTCACCGTGCTCCCCTTTGGCCTTACAAGTGCCCCTCGGGTGTTCACGAAAGTGATGGCGGTGGTCGCAGCTCATCTGCGCCGGGCAGGGGTTCCAGTCTTCCCCTACCTCGACGACTGGCTGCTGAAGGCGGGCTCGTCCCAGGCAGTCGTCTCCCACCTCCAGACTACGGCCGAACTCCTGCACTCGCTGGGGTTCTCCATCAATGTGCCGAAGTCGCATCTGATTCCTTCTCCACAGCTCCTTTTCATCGGAGCAGTTCTGGACACGACGCAGTTTCGGGCCTATCCTCCCGAACGGCGAGTCTGGGATATTCAGGCTATGATTCCGATCTTTCAGCCTTTATCCTGGGTTTCGGTACGGATGACCCTGAGGCTGCTGGGCCTCATGGCCTCCTGCATCCTTCTGGTCGATCATGCCAGATGGCATATGCAGGCTCTGCAGTGGGACGTGAAGTTCCAGTGGGCGCAGCACCAGGGCAACCTGTCCGATCACGTTCAGATCTCGGAGGGGACTGCAAGACAGTTGCAGTGGTGGCTCTCGAACCGGCAATGGGTCATGGGCAGATCACTCTCCCTTCCCCAGCCAGAGCACACAGTTGTGACGGACGCGTCCCTTCTGGGATGGGGCGATCACATGGGAGAGGCGGAGATCAGAGGCCTCTGGTCTCCGGCGGAGTCCCGGCTCCATATCAACCTTTTGGAGCTCCGGGCGATCCGGCTTGCACTCAAGGCATTCCTTCCCTCTGTCAAAGGGAAGTTAGTGCAGGTGTTCACAGACAACACCACCGCCATGTGGTACTGCAACAAGCAAGGCGGGGTGGGGTCGTGGACCCTATGTCAGGAGGCTCTGCGCCTCTGGACATGGCTGGAACATCACAGCATTTTCCTGATGGTTCAACACCTGGCAGGTTCCCTGAACGCCAGGGCGGACGAACTCAGCTGCAGGTGCATGATGGATCACGAATGGCGTCTTCACTCGGAGGTGGCGCAAGGACTCTTTCTACAGTGGGGAGAGCCTTGGTTAGATCTGTTCGCCACCGAAGAGTTCTGCGCGTTGGAATTTCCAAGGCAGCACTCGCTCTGCAACGCTTTTCGTCACGAGTGGAGTTGCGGTCTGTTGTACGCTTTTCCGCCTATACCACTTCTGCCCAGAGTGTTGAAGAAGATTCGGCGCGACCGGGCCCAAGTCATCCTTGTGGCTCCGGACTGGGCTCGAAGAGTTTGGTATCCCGAGCTACTCAGTATGAGCGTCGATCCCCCGATCCCCATGCCTCTTCGGGAGGATCTTCTGTCGCAGCAGCAGGGGATGGTCCTCCACCCGAACCTGTCCAGCCTCCACCTGCTTGCGTGGAGATTGAGCGGCGGCAGTTGATTCCTTTCGACTTGCCTCCCGAAGTTTGTGATGTGATTCTGGCAGCCAGGCGTCCCTCCACTAAGGTGGTATACGCCTGCAGGTGGAACAAGTTTGTGGCATGGTGCACAGCAAAGGCTGTGAATCCCCTTTCTGCCCCTCTTTCTGAGGTTCTTCTGTTCCTTCTTTCCCTGGCCCAACAGGGTTCTGCCCTGGGTACCATCAAGGGCTATCTTTGTGCCATCTCGGCCTTCCTCAGGCTTCCTGATCAGCCCTCCCTTTTCAAGTCCCCTGTTGTTAACAGGTTTCTAAAAGGCATTACACACCTCTTCCCTCCTGTTCCGTTTGTGATGCCTCAGTGAGACTTGAACTTGGTTCTTACCTTTCTTATGTGCGCTCCCTTTGAGCCTCTACATAACTGTCCTCTTCGTCTTCTGACTCTGAAGACAGCCTTTCTGGTGGCCATCACCTCCGCTCGGCGGGTGAGTGAGCTCCAGGCTCTATCATGCAAACCTCCCTTTCTGTCTGTCCATCCAGACAAGGTTGTTCTTAGGACGCGTCCGTCCTTCTTGCCAAAGGTGGTTACTGCCTTCCACATTGGGCAGACCATCACTTTGCCCACCTTCTTTCCGCCTCCGCACCCTTCCAGAGAGGAAGAGAGGCTCCACCGTCTGGACCCAAAACGTGCGCTTTTCTTTTATATCAACCGCACACAACACTTCCGGGTGGATGACCAGCTCTTTGTTGGCTACGTGGGCGCCAAAAAGGTCGGGCGGTGCACAAGAGAACCATCTCCCGCTGGGTAACCTTGTGTATCAAAGCCTGCTATTCTTTGGCTAAAAAGGAGCCTCCTGTTGGGCTGCGTGCCCATTCCACCAGGGCAACGGCTGCTACCACGGCTTTAGGCCGCGGTGTTCCGCTGCAGGATATCTGTCAGGCAGCTACGTGGGCCTCGCTGCACACATTTACAAAGCATTACTGCCTTGACAGTCGGGTCCGGAGGGACGGCTTCTTTGGCCGTTCTGTCCTCCGGGACTTCCTTGTCTGATCTTTGTTCGCAGACCCACCACCGGGGTTGGTATTGCTGGGGTATCTATTCTAAGGTAAGGAATCTGTCACTAACGTGTCTCTTTCAGATGCACAAGTTACTAACTTGTGTAACAATATATCTGTAAGAGACAGTAGTTAGTGACAGATTCTTACCGCCCACCCATCCTCCCCGTTCTGCGAACTGATTTCTAGGGTTAAGGACATCCCTTTCAGGGCCCTAGTATTTTTCAGACACCTATGTCAGCTTCTTGCATGGCTCTGCGTTCCTGGCGCGGAAAGTCGTGTACAGAACTGACGTCAGCGCGCAGGGGCGGCGTCTAAGTACTGCCCGCGACGTCATCCCGGCGATCACGACGCCGACGACGGACGCGGAGCCGCACGACGCCGCCTACCGACGCGCAAGGGTACTGCTACGCAAAAACTTTCCGGATCCAGCCTGACGCCTGGGGATATTCTAAGGTAAGGAATCTGTCACTAACTACTGTCTCTTACAGATATATCGTTACACAAGTTAGTAACTTGTGCTGTAGGGGTGGGGTGGATCTGGTGGGCACTCTGTGAGTGCACAGTGACTGATTGGCCGGCCAGCCCTTTTGGGCAGGCCAAACAGTCATGCGTACTTTGCATGTTCTCCACCCAGGCTGCATTCCTGCCTGGGTGGAGAACAGGGCCAGGCTCCCATTTCCTGGCTGAGCGCCGAACTACGGCGCTCAGCGCAATCACGCTGCTGCCTTGCAGCATTGTGATTGGCTATAGAGAGCCTGGGAGCTTGGGTGCTTTCTGCTTCCTGTTTACACAGAAGAAGCCAGGAAGAGGACGGAAGAGAGGCGGCGGATGGCCAGACGGCCAGCCGGCATTTAAGTGAATTTATTTTTTAAACCCCCCCTCCCGACCCCACTGCTGTTTCCCCAGAGCAGCCGCCACTGGCTGCTGCATATTTCTAGTGGCCCTGATTATGTGTTACAAGTGCATGGTACAAAGAAACAGAAAGTCAAGATTTAAAACGTAACACAGTGGTTGGGGCTGCGCTACTATTAAGACTACATTACTACCCAAAGAACTATTTTTAGCAACCTTAGATTCACAACACATTGAGAAAATAACACAAGGTTCTAAATACATGCTTTGCAGGTTGCATGAAACTTCTTGATGCCAGTTCATTGCTCTCTGCACTATATTGGAAGGATTGCAACTTATGAACTACAAGTAACAAAAGGATCTCTCTGTCAAAAGCAGTGATCCACATTTCTATCTACTTAAAATATAAATCTGCGATCTGCATGCTACACAGTGTGTTTTGCAGCAGGCACGTTAACCCTCTATGCTACTTTGAGTCAAAATTGTGACTATATAAAACACAGCTCTCTTCAGCAAATGCATTAACCACCAGAGTTATTTATTTTTTCCTGAAAATCTCTGGGCACACTAATAACTCTGCAGCTGGTGTCTTTCCCCGCCACATCTTGACCCCCAATGTATGGGTTCCTGGAGTACATTTTTTCCATTTCCAGCACTAGTTGGGAAGCCCAACTAGTTTTTAGAATCTAAGATACTCATGAAAAAATGCTCATTCGAGCTACTGAAGCCCATAAGGAAATTAGCACTCAGACACAAGCAGAAATGTTCTCGGCTCTTATGTGGGTGTTCTGTACATAACGCCGATGCTCTAACCTGATACAGGGTAGCATTGGAACGGTCACCTCTGTCAGGCTGCAGGCCTTAGTCCTCTTACCCTAGAACACGCTCACATAGATTGGCATCAAGTGTATTGTACTTATCATCCTAAAATGAAGGTTTTGAATATATTTGTTCCTGGATATTTCCTTGACAGCTGCCCAAATGCTGTGAGGATGAAAGACTGAAGTCCTGTAGTTCCAAGAAGGAGTTTGCGATTAAACGGACTGAGAGGAGTTGTTAAGTAGGTGGTCGCATTCACTCTTTTACTCCATCAAGATTCCCCCTCAGTCAGAGGCCAGAGGAGTACGAATTCATTTTGAGGTCATTTCAAAATACATAACAGTATCTAATGTCAGGGACAATGGGAACGGTCTATGATTCTACTCAGATACCAATGGGCCCTGCCCCGAATGCAAACCTCTTTCCCTAACAGAGCAGGTAATCTGCAGCAGAATTTTTTTTTAAAAAAATCTTACCTTTCCGCCGGGTCCCGGGTTCTGTGTCTCTGGTCTTGCTCCTGCTTCAGGAACAGGAAGCAGGCAGCCAGGCTCCCTCCCCTAAGCCAATCACAACACTGCGATGCAGCGTTGTGATTGGTCTGAGCACCGTGACATGGCGCTATGTTCTCCATGCAGGCTGTAATGCAGCCTGCATGGAGAAGGGGAAAGTGCGCATCACTGGTTTGGGCAGCCTGAGAGGCAGAGCAGCCCCGCCCACCTGCCCGCCCGCAAAGGAAACATAAAATGATAATAACTTGGTTATCATTTTATATTTCCTTTCCTTTCCACTGCTCGAAAGCAGTGGGGCGACGCTCCTCTGCCATAGCCGAGGAACTGCCACTGATTTTCATGAGTTCGGGCAGATCCTGACATCTTACTTTTGAGCCCTTTGCAATCTATTTTTGCAATCTCTCGACAGAACCATAAATAATTTTCTACATTAATCCATGGTGCCTGTGGACAAAGCTCTGATCAACTCACTTTCTATCTGCAGGAGTGGGGGAAGTCTCTGAACCTGGAAGAGCTGCCTGTTGGCACCTGAGATAATGACAGTAAATTCATATGCACATGAGAGGTCTACGTTCGATGAAGGTTCCCTTTTTCAAGTATTGTGGGAGGGGACCATGAGAGTTGCCACCTCCGGTGCTATCTGAGAATGGTGCAGTTTGACCCCAGGCCAATGATTTTGGCTTTGGTTATGTCAGAGCAAAGTAAACTTCATCTCATCCAGTGATGGAAGTGATCAAGACATATAATGATGCTACCCATTAACCCGGACCAGTCCCCTGTTGGATATGGGTGTATGCTTTGAGGTGCCCCTGTTATTGCTCCAGAACACTCACTAATAGGCATGTCAATCTAAAAGTAGCGCGGAAGACTGATGACCCTGTGGCACTCTGCAAGACAAGATCTGAGTAGATGATTCCATTGTTACACTGTGAACTTGCACGATGCACCCGGAAAGGAAAGATCAGATCTGCACAATAAGATTTTGTGATTCACTGTGTCATAATTTCCAGAAAGGCCTCAGAGAATCAAGGCATCTTGCCAGCCTTCTTCAAGGGTCTCTGAGGTTGGCCATGGACGATTCTCCTCCTACTGAATGTTCGGTGAGGTGGAGATGATTGCTTCCAAATGAATCAAGGGCATTGCCACACAGTTTCCTTGGAAATCTTAATGCTGGCTATTTTCAAGCAATGTTTCTGCTTTATGGACTGTTTCCCAGTAATCGTTCGGCGTATTTGTAATCTGAATAGGTAGCACTGCCACCCTTCACAGTGAGCTTTACCCCACATAAAACATGAAAAAAATAAGACTGATGCATATAACTTTGGAAATTTATAAAGCATGCAATCTGTATAGTGAAGGGCTGCCAATTATTAGCTGAAAGACAGAAATAATGTAGAATCCCACAAAGTCTAACTTCGTTGAGCCTCGTCTATGTCCCTTTGGTTTTATTCTCTATGTGAAATGTTTTTTATGAAACAATAAATTAAACAGTCAATATTACCAAACAACTTAAAAAAATGCTATCACCTGCGGAGTCTCCCAGGGTTCCATACTGTTTCCTGTCATCTTCAACCTTTACATGGGACCACTTGGTGCTCTGCTCACAGCGTCAAGATTCACCAATATGCTGATGATACACAATTCAACTCGAAAGTCTCCTTTGCTTCAGACATCCAATGCCTCAAACACTGCTTGCACATCATCCAGCCCTGGATGTCCTGCTTCTACCTGTTGCTCAGTCCAACCAAGGCAGAAGTCCTGTTATTTGCTAAGAACAGCAAACAAGATACAGTACACACCTAGCTCAATGGCATGAACCTTGACACCTTCAAACCCCAACTTTCACCAAACTACAAAGCTCTTGGATTCCCCATGGACACCAACCTCACCCTCGAGGAACACAGTGCTAAAATTAAAACTGCCTGGTACCAGCTCTCTCTTCTAGAGAAAGTCAAACTGTTTCTTCCAGAAAGTGACTTTAGAACTGCTGTGCAAGTCCTCATACTCTCCTATCCCCTATAGGGTGGTAATGCCCTACTCCTTGAGCTCCCAGACCCTATAGAGGCAGCCTTAATGGGCATCCTACATGCTGCAGCACGTCTCATCCATGGCCTAAAGAAATATGATCACATCAGTCTCAACCTGATGAAACTCCATTGGCTCCCCTTGTAGGTCGTAGTACACAAAGGGAGTCACTGTTCCTTGTAGAGGAAGAAAAGGAAGAAACTTTTGTTGTGTGCTACTCTATCTGTGGGGGACGGTGTGGCCTAAACTAACCAGTGCCGCCAAATCTGTAGAAAGGAGTAGCGTTTCCCTTAATATTAGAATCTGATAGAGACATCTAGCCGCAGATTCCTTAACTTAGAATATCCCCAGGCGTCAGACTGGATCTAGAAAATTTTGCGCAGCAGTACCTCTGCACGCCGGGGGGCGGCGCCGCCTGGCTCCGCCCTGACGTCGTCCCCGGACATGACGTCAGTGGAGCCATATAGGACCCTCCCGGCGCGCTGACGTCAGTTTCCTTCTTTTCCGCGTTCCAACGCGGATCCGGGATTCAGCTGTTCCTCTGGCCTGTTTTTCTTCAGGCCCTTTTTCGACATCCTTTGGCGTCGGGGAACAGTGTGCGATGCCTTCGGGCTTTAAAGTGTGCGAGACTTGTTCGTGACCGATGTCGGCGTCGGACCCGCACACCATTTGCATGTGGTGTCTTGGGTCGCACCACGACTCCGTGGAGTGTGCTGCCTGCCGGCAGATGCGCCCGAAGTCCCTACGGGAGCGCCGGATGAAGCTCTTGGCTGCCCGGATATCCCGCACGGCGCCTCCCCGACGTTCTCCGGTTGGTTCTTCTCTCCGCGTCCGCTCCCGGAGTCGTTCCCGCGAACGTCGCTCGCCTAAAGGTAAGTCAAAGCACAAGTCACGGAAGTCGAAGACCTCGCTTCCACATGACGATGGGGGCCATGGTTCCCGTTCCCTCACGGAGCCGTGCCCCCCGGAGTCGGCCTCCATTTACCTGCCCTTTCCGGGTAATGGTGCGACTCGACCCCAGATGGAAGCCTACTACAAGGCTCTGCACTCCATCTTCGGGTCACCTCCTCTCCCTGGCGCGCCTTTGGGTCCCACAGTGGAGGTAGGCATTCAGGTCGGATCTCCGCCGGCGGGTTCGCCCTCGGCGCCGGCCGAGTGCCTCGACTTCGGCGTCGTGCCGGAATCGGGTCCCGACCCCGATGGGCGTTCCAGCCCCACGCCGTGCCATTCTGCCTTGTCTCCGCATAGCCCCTGGCGGCTCCCTGCGTCGACATCGGCGGCGGCACCATGCCTGTCGCCTCCTGGTCATCAGGCTCCTTCTCCGCACCTGTCGGTGGTGGGGACGTCGCCGCCGGGTCGCCCCTCGTGGAGGTCGGCGTCGGTTCGACGCCATGTCGGCGTCGTTCGACGTTGGAGCGGCGTCATTCGACGCCGGAGCGGCCGCCGATACCTGTTGGTTCTCCGCTTCCAGAGGACACAGATCCGGTGTGCCCGGACTTGTCTCCTCGCCGGTTGGCTCCAGTGCCATGGGGTCAATGGCCCCTTGTTCCTCCTGCTGCGGGACGTGTCAGCTTGCAGCCATCCCCAACAGATGGGCTATTGTCGCACCCCAGGATGCCCACTGAAGCTGGTGCTTTGTTTTTAAGGGGTATTCGCAGGGCTGCAGCTGTTTTACACTTGCACCCTCCTTCTGTCTCCTTGTCCTCCGATCCGTTATTGGATCTCCTCCACCAGGGTGAGGTGGATATTGAGCCCTTGCTGCCTTTTAGCGGCTTGTTGTTCGACGCACTTCTCGGGACGTGGGCACGGCCCTCTTCGGGAGATGCTGTCGACCGGGCCATTGCGCATAGGCATCGTCCGGCCCCTGGGAGCCCAGCCTGTTTGTCCCTTCAGCCTGGGGCTCAAGGCTTTGTAGTCCAGGTGTCTTTGGCCACGCAGCCTTCCTCTCCACCTCTGTTGCAGCCTCCTACTAGAGAGTCTCGTTGGTTGGAGACATGTGGACGCAGCATTTTTGCGACCCCAGTTCAGCTTTACGTGCTCTGAACACGGCTTGCGTCTTTACCCGGGCTTCTTGTGCCCTTTGGGACTCTGTGGAGTGTCTTTTGCCTACCCTCCCTGAGAGTACTCGGGCTGACGTGGCTCATCTCCTTCACGAAGGCCGAGAGATGGCGCGCTTTACCAATCGGTCCGCCGTTGACTCTACCGATTCGGTGGGTCGAGCAATGGCGAGGTCCGTTGCTCTGCGCCGCCATGCTTGGCTGCGCGACGGGGGTTTCCCCGAGAATGTCCGTGACAGTCTCCAGGATTTGCCATTTGATGGTGTGTCCCTGTTTGACGCACATGCGGACTCTGCGGTTCACCGCCTTCTGTCTACCCTTCCGTAGTTTTTGTTCTGGTTGTGGTCCTTGTCCTCACCCTCTGCTCTGTTGTCTTTGCTTCATGTTGGCCCTGGGTTCATGCTGTAATACCTGAACGGCCTGGGCGGCTTCTCGCCGTCTTTTCTTTCTTTCATGCAGCAGGTCAGCTGCTTATCTTTCTGAGTCACTATGGCCTAGTGGTTAAGGTTGCAGACTCTTACTCCATAGGTTATGTGTTCAGAACCTGTGGTTTCTGAGTTACAATTTTACATCCTCTGTCTATGAGCTCATGCTCAAGAGGTGCCCCTTGTTGGGGTTGATACTTACCCTATGTGGGGTATTCGTTAGCTATTGTATAGCTGCCTTCTTCCCACAGCAGTCTTTGTACGCTTCTGTGGGGTCCTTTTCACTAGGTTGTCCTGCGGCTGTGCCTGTACGTTTTCACTGCTGCTGCGGGCCCTTCCGGGACCTTCTTGCGGTCCATTTGTTGAGCTCTCTCATGGTGTCGGCTGCTGGTCTGTGGCACTCCCTGCATCTCACTGATCCATTTCTTCTGGCCGGGAGGGCTTTCAGGTCCCTCCCGTCTCGTCGTGGTTCTTTCGCTGCAGCCGTTCCATCTGTGGACGGCCTACCAGAGGGCCCTGTCGCTGTCCCTGAGCACGCACAGCTAGCTCGGCACTATCCTTGTGTGTTCTATAAGCGTACGATACCTGCTCCCTAGTATGCTCGCTGTCACGGGCTGGTGCGTTTTTCCGGCAACTTTACGTTGCCTAGTTCTACTCTGCTATATCCATACTGCGTAGTCCTTTCATGGTTGGACTTCGCTCTCCATGGTGGCGTTCTGGCCCCAGACGTTGATGCTGTTCATTGTCTTGTGACTTGCTTTTTTGGCCACTTCCCCTGCCAGAGCTTCCCATTTCCCTGTTGCATTCCGCGCAGGTGTTGTCGTGCTTTCCTTCGGGCTGCGGTTGCTGCTCTCAGCGGTAGTGTTCTCCTCAAAACATTGTTTGTCTGGTGGGCTATTGTGTGTATATCCACTCTTGTTCCTCCGCTACGTTTCGTACTGTCTCCTTCCAGTACTGCTCGGCCTCCCTGTCTGTCTCGCGGTAGACAGTGGATCTTCCCTACCGCCTGTGGCTGTTGCGTCTGGCTCTGGGCATTGCTCTGTCCGGTGCCGCTGCTGCATGGCTGTTGGGGCTATGGTGTTTTTCTTTCTCACTGGTGTACTACACACACCCAGGCCTCCCGCAGGCATAGTCCTCCTTGCGGTGGTCTTGTCCCTCACTAGCGCAAGTGTGCTACGTGTGTTAGTTTTGCCGGCTCTCTTTCACGCGATACGCCCTGGTGATGCGTCTCTTGTGTCTCAGCTTTTGCTCGTGGCGCTTGATGGGGCCTGCTCCTTTCCATGGTGTGGTTCTGGCGGTACATACAGTTTCTCTTGTGTACTTCTGTTCCCCACGTGCGTGGCACTGGTTGTTGCCATTATTCTCTGCCATTCTGCCTTTTGCTGCCCGCCCTTTCACGTGACCGGTGCATGGGCGATGGTGCATTGGCAGGTCTTGTGTTTCCTGTAACACTGACTCATCTTGGGCGTCGGCAGCATCCTTCCGCTGCTGTTCCCACTTCCACAGTGGTTCTTTCCCTGTCATGCATGTCCGTCCTGCCTGCTCGGACTCGGTACGTTCTTGTACCCTAGTTAGACCATTCTCTTTTGCCGGTCCATCGGATCCTGTGGATCCCTCACATCCTGCATTTGGTTCCTCTCCATTTACAACAGGTATCCACTCTCATTCCGCACTGCCCTTCTGGTTCTGTGCTCATTTTCTCCACTGTTTAATCAACAGGGATTTCCGGCCGCCCTCGGCAGCTTTTGATGCCTTTGCCTCTCATTGTTGGCCACTCCCTACGGAGTATCCTGGTCAGGTGTTGGGCACTCTGGCAGTGCTGCCCCCACTGTGTTTAGTCAGCTGGTTGACACTTCTGTTCCCTTGGGAACTTAGTGGGGTTCTGTCGCAGACCCGCCTCCTATGGGGTATGGCTTTGGTATCTATTCTAAGTTAAGGAATCTGCGGCTAGATGTCTCTATCAGATGTACGAGTTACTTACCTTCGGTAACGATGTATCTGGTAGAGACGTTGTCTAGCCGCAGATTCCTTAACGCCCACCCATCCTCCCCGATCGGCGAGGACCTTTTCAGGTGGGGTTTTCGGCGTTCGCCTCCTGTGGGGTGGCTTGTCCTTCTACGGGGCGGTGTCCAGTGGCGGCTGGTGATATTTGAAAGTGGTGGGGCGTAAAATTAGTGGTGGAGCACACCTCGACGAGCGAGCGTAGCGAGCGAGCCCGAACGGCCTAAGGAGGGTTCGGGGGGGTTCTCCCCCCGAGAAAATTTTGAAAAATGAGTGGGCAAATGGTGCATTTTCAAGCAAATTTGTCTAGACCAACGCTCACCTCCTTTTTGGCTGTGAAGAGTAAAGTGCATGTGGTTATGTGGTTATGGCTGGCACCATTAGCACAGGTCATCTCAAAAACATTTTAGGCTCTGGCACTAATGTTTCCTGTTTTACAAATTATACACTAGATATATTCTCTTGACTCCAGTAGCGCCCACCCTGGGAAAGAGTGCCACATAAAGCTATCTCTCACTTTATTGGGCAAAGTAATGGACTGAGCATAAGAAAGATGTATTCATTCTGCCGGAGATCTAGAACTAGACATTGTGCAAACTATGAACTATAAAACCATCTGAAACAAAACTTTCAAAATCAAAGTCAACAAAATACTGGTCCACAAACATATTTCCATGCACACATTGGCACTCGAATCCCCTTTGACTAACAACAAGTCGGGCTTTAATCTTCAGGAAAGCAATGAAGTGTGCACCCTCTCTCTTGGATGACACCTGAGACTTGTTGGCAGTATAAGCCCTGCCTCACCCTTGTTTGCAGAATTTGACACTCTGGAACAAAAGATCTACGTGGGCTCTGTGGACATCTTACAATTTCCCTTAACCATCTATGTGGAGTTCTCTCACGGCCAAGATTGTCCAGAGTGTTGTTTTTAAATCATGTTAAGTCTTTAAGGGTTAAAATATTGGTTATGTTCGGGCATCAGCAAGTATGCTGATAACACCTAGGAATTAATGAGAGTGTCTACTAACCAGTGACCAGTGCCAACCAGTACCAATGTCATCATGAACAAAGAAAATACTCTCCTCTTTCATAAATAGATCAGATCACAGATAGAGCATGCCATCTGCTCTGTAAAAGACTCAGTGAAAGCATGGAATTTGCCTAGGAAACACCTTCCCCACTTTTTATAAAATGAATTCACAGATGAACCCAAATGGCATGCAGCAGTATTTACAAATACACATGCACTATAGGATGCAAATTCTATGCATAATCACACTCAATAAATCAAAATTTGAAAGATCTAGCTCAATCCAAACACTGCTGGTCTTCCTATATGCGCATACATTCTCAATAACTACAAACAGCAACAACTACACTTAAGACCAGCCTAATTTGCACTATTCATGACACATGAAGGGAACCCAGAATCCAATGCACACTTTAAAGAAAATATAGGCATTGTCAAAGCCAGCAGGTTTGGCATTTGCTGTTAACCTTTTGGCTTCACCAATGATTTTTTGTTTGTGAATGTTTTTGTGTGAAGGCACAATTTGTATGAAAGCAAGCCTTTTCAAATGCCAAAAGGTATATATTTTTATAGAGGAGCACACTTTGCACCACTAATCCATGCACTACTTATTGCGCAGATGCGCACACTGTGCAAGGGCAGAATGTTGTCAATCACAGTGGCTGAAGTGAGCTGACCCTGTGCCTCACGCTTTAGGCTGTGGATGGGCAGAAGCACAATGTGAATGACACTACAGCAAACCAATGGATCAAGAGGGCTGACTGATATCCCTGTACGTATGTACAGTATATATGTATTTATTAAAACAAATGGTCGTCTAACGCCAGAACTAAAAATGCCACCTTGAATTTGGAAAATAATTTGTGGTTTGACTGAAATAATGCTAAAAATTAAAATTGTCCGAAGTAATATCAGCACATCTTTCCTAATGATATGAGGATACATATCTAACACAAGTTTTAAGTGAGAAGGAAACGAAGAGAGCAGCGGGACAAAAAAATGCAGAACATGTCAGCCTTTCAACATGTTTTTGTGCCCGGCCTCAGGCGGCCTGTTTTCTAGGTTAAACCTGTGGCAAGAGAGACTCGGGGAACAGGAGGCTTGCTCGTTATATTTAGTGTGAGTACGGCTAGAGGAAGTCAAGACATATGATAGGGTTCACTTGATCTGGGAGTTGTTTAATGATGCATTTAAGTGCAGGGTTAGTATCCACGTAATTGAAATGAAGCGACTTAATGCAGAACGTCCCTCTGTGCACGCATCCAGCTCGGATCGCAAGCAGATGCCTTCGAAATCCTAAAGAAGTCTCTAATGTATGTCAAGATTGGCAACAACAGCCTATTAAAAGGAAAATCAAATTGCTGCCTTCAATACCAGCCTAATGATCTCGTGCATGTCCCAGAGTAGAGATGTCAGACGTGTTTTTAATACCTGATATTTTGTACAATGAATGCAGACCGGTCCAAGGGGAAACCATAAGGTGAAACTTAATTCTCGATTCAATGTGTTCTTTGTACCACTCGGCATGCAAAAGTAATTTCAGAGTTGACAACATTGCTGAAAACCCACGCAAATGTAACTGAGTACATCCCCGTGATGAGCTGTGTATTGTGCTGCCTTAAAACATGCACACTTGAGATGCAGACATGGGTCTCTGTGTACTGCAGGCGAATAGCGAAGCCTGCTGGGTCACGTTACCACCATCAGTATACGCTAAACATATAGACACATTTAGGAAGATTAAATACTATAAGGAAATAGGGGCGGATATTCCATGAAACATGAAGTAAAGTGCGTGAAATGTAACAGGGACTGCATCACGGAAGTTGGTTAAATAGTAAGTCTGCTTCCCCACCGCGGCTCTACCGCTCTAGCCCATAATAACTTTAAAGAATGCCCGTCTGGGCCTTACCTGGCCTCTGGTGAACTGCCGATGGACTCCTGAGGCTTCCTTCCAGAAAGTTCCACCACCACAGAGTGCAGACATGTGCAGGAAGCAGTGAGGTCGAGTCTGCGCAGACTCGAATCCTCAGCTTCCCGCCTGCCACACCCCTTTCCCAACTCGTCACAGGGGTGGGTCCCACCACGCCCTGTAATGAGTTGGGAAAGGGCTGGGTGACAGTCTCCACTCTCTGATTGACGTGGAGGGTTAGCGATACCGGGCTTGGACTTAAAACGCCCGGGGCTAACTTTGCCTCCACACCATCAGGGGGTGGAGACTGGGCCCTGAAGCTAGGTCTTTGCCGAGCTGATGACATCACAGCCTTCAGGGCTGCGAGGTTGTCGGCCCGGCAAACACTTAGGCTTCTTTGGGCCCGCAAGGGGGAGCTGGGAGCATGCAAGGAGAGTCAGTCACGTCACGTGACATGCCTCCAGCCGCCACAGCGAACGGCCACTGTCACATCGGCGGTATGGAGACTATATTAGTTTATTTTATTTAGAAGACATAAAAAACTGATATTTTTTTTATTAAATGAAATATGAGCATAAGCACTTTGGTAACGGGGGCGGAGCCCCGACGCCCTCGGGGAGAAACCGCCACTGGCGGTGTCTTTCGCCTCCCTCGCCGTCAGGCTTATTCCTTTGATTTACTTGTTCTGCTCCCCCCAATCTCATGCTGGGGCGGTGGGTTCAGGTGTCCTTCTGCGTTTTCCCACATCGGTTTCCTCCAGTATGGGGCCTACTGGTGTTCTCTACCCTCCCACCCGCCTTCTCCGTTGACACTCCTACAGTCAATTAGTTTTGAGGTCTTTCTGGCCTGTTCCTCAGTCCGATAGTTCTATCACAGGGGACAGAGTTCTCCCTATTTCTTTCTTTTCTTTAATCCTATGGTTTGGAGCTTTTTCCCTGTCGCTCTCGGCTCTTTTCATTGCCGTCTTGCCTCAGGAGAGGGCATTCTCTCGCTTTTGCGGGGTTGCTTCTCAGTATACTGTTCTGCTCTTTTCATTCACTTCATCTGGTGCAGACTTTCTGTCGTCTGCCTCGGTCTTACTTTTATAGGTCGATTTCCCTCAGGGGTGACATTCACTTCGCTGTTGCGAAATGGCTTCTCAGAGTATGGCTCTGCTCTTTCCTTTTCAACGCCTTTCCGTCGACAGTCCTTCTCACTGTCGTTCATGGTGCTTTTTCACCCTTTGGTTCTTTCTCTCTCACCAATTTTCTTTTTTATTCGCATACTGTTCCCATATTCTCACAGTTTTGCTGGGGGCTCCGCGTTGTGGCGCGGAAACGTTCCTCAGAAGAAAACTGACGTCAGCGCGCCGGGAGGGTCCTATATGGCTCCACTGACGTCATGTCCGGGGACGACGTCAGGGCGGAGCTAGGCGGCGCCGCCCCTCGGCGCGCAGAGGTACTGCTGCGCAAAATTTTCCGGATCCAGTCTGACGCCTGGGGATATTCTAAGTTAAGGAATCTGCGGCTAGACAACGTCTCTACCAGATACATCGTTACCGAAGGTAAGTAACTCGTACATCAGGACCTCATGAGATCAGTGAGGGCACTCGGGAAGGTTCTCCAGTAGTAGCAGGGCCGATCCACCTGGGTGCCTCTCACTGTCTCCGCCGGAGACAGGGAGAGGCACGCAGGTGGATCGGCACTGGTTAGTTTAGGCCGCCGCTTGATACTAAAATTGAACTTCCTTTGGTCCTGAAGAAGCGCTCTGGATCTCCTTCTGAGGCCACATACAGCGTGAAACATGTTGACCGTTATATATGTCCATTAGGGACATATACCCAGCTACAGAGGGACATAATATCCCCTGGAGCAGCACCACACACTTAGTTTTAACAATGACAGAGGGATCACCCTAATAAATAGTACCCACCCTCCCTCCAGTCATTTTTTAAATACACCACTTTAGACTTCACTGCCACTTGCACCCAAACGGCTTTTCATCAAAAGATCTCCGATAAAGTGACCCTTCGGGGGACCCGTTGGGCATTGCTGCGCCGGCCCGACGAGGAGCAAAGCCCAAATGATGAAGCATGACATCCTTCGGGGTGTGTGAGGGCATTATGATGAGGACACACTGTCCCCCACAGATAGAGTAGCACACGACAAAAGTTTTTTCCTTTTTCTTCCTCTACAAGGAACAGTGACTCCCTTTGTGTACCAGTTACTTTTCAGGAGCAAGGGTCACTGGACCTAATAATTAGCTCCTAGTGTCCCCCCTCTCTATAAATAGGATCCCCTTGTAGGTCCACAACATCTTCAAAAATAGCTGCATCATTTATAAAGCTATCACAACCAGCACCCCGCCTTTCTTGCAGACAGTGTTGCAATCTCTGGTAGTTTTCAGCAAACCCTCTGCCAGGACATCATCAGACAGCAGACTAAGAAGTGTAAAAAAGAAAAAACAAAACAAGCCTTTTCCATCTATTTGTGTTTGTATTTACTCCTATAAAGTGTGCTGCTACCCGAAGGCGTCTTGACGCTGTGTACCATGAGAGGCCTGAGCAGAGGATCGGAGGGGAAAACATGAAAAGTTATATTTTGAAGAGAATGGTCTTTAAAAGTTTATGAAATTTCAAGAGATTAGATTCTGTGCAGATGGCTAGAGGCTAAGCATTCCAAGCCTCAGCTATGCAGACAGGAAAAGAGGGGCCTCCCAGACGTGCTCTGCAAATCTTATGAACAATGACAAGGCTGGCCCTGGAAGCAAGAAGCCTTCTTGCATGGTTGTAACTCATTAATCTCAAAGTGATATAGTTAGACAGCAGAAGGGATTTAAAAACTTCCTTGTGGCAGAAACACAAGGCTTTGAATAGGCACAGTTTTTTAACCAAGACTCACAGTGGTGTAACAATAGCCCCGCAGCCCCTTTGGTGCATGGGGGCCCCCGAGCTCCAGGGGGCCCACTCTGGCACTGTTCACAGGTGGGCCCGAAAGCTCCTCACTGGGTCTGGAGCATGGGGGACCCTCTCCATGCACTTTGCAGGGGGGGCTCCTGAAGTTTCGTTACGCCACTGGGGAGACAATACAAGGACATTAAATTTGGAGAAAGGCTGCCCCGTTTGGGTAATCGATCACCAGCCTGGCAACGCTGTCAAACTGCTTCTTGCACCCAGGAGTTGGAACAACATCCCCATATCCTTCGGGACCACTCAAGTGCTGTTAAAATTTAGTGAAGAGTTGAATGAAGACTCACCTCTTTAAAGAACATTACATCACAATGCATTAGACGTCTCCAGCTCAACTTCTTGTCTTTTTGTTCATTGACTTTGTGCTTGTCTTTGACCATTTACATTGCTCGGCTGCCTTTTGGTAAGGCTTGCGCTGTAGAAATACCATTTACGTACATACATCCATACATACATACGACTGACCACAGAGCATCTAAATTGCTCAGTGGGGACCAGTGAAAATATTTTTGGTACCTCAGTGAACTTATATGTTGTGACTCTACTCCTCTAGCAGTTGAAATAAATTTGGCAACTTCAGGTGCAAGGTGCCACCATTTTGCTAGTGACTGTTTAGTAATTCTTTGCCAGAGCACAGATTCTCCATGCACCATTGAGACAGAGGGCTTCCCGGCACATATTTCTTGTGCTCCTCATCCAAATCAGAATTTCCGACTAAGAATCTTAAGTTACTGAACTCCACCATGAAGGAAATCCTTTGCTTCCCTCCCTCAGCAGTTTACACCCATCTCCCCTTTACTTCCCTGTAGGCCTGACCGCCAGGAACCTTATATCACAATATATCTTCACGAAGCTGCTGGATTCCTTCATCGCATCCACCAAGCTGCCACTTAGTCGGAGTTGCTCAATATTAGGAAAATACACCAGTCTCTCCTTCCAAACTGATATATCTATGACCAACATATTGGTAATGTGAAAGTTGAGTACAGCAACAGCCTAGTCACAGGACTCTCCTCTTATATGTTCTCCCCATAGGGCCAGATCATCAGTTTCACCTCCTTGACACTGTTTAACCTAACCAGATTACCTCAACTCCCTTCATTGGTAGTATGCTGTGCGGGTTATCTGCCATAATCTGTGCATGGTTCAGGATGTGCACTTTTGTATTCAAACCACACATGATCTGCGTCTCCAACCGCACCCAACCTGTCACAAGTGGCAACCCACTACAATCTCTATGCTTAGCCGACATTCACCTCCTGATTGTACCCAAACACCCTCAGCCCTCTTCAGAATGCAGATTTGTTACATTTTTGGTTCCTTTACCACCTCAGAGCACCCATCCCTTAAATCTTGACCTCAAATCCCACTTGCATTACTTTGAAACGCCATGCTCATGCAATCCCGGTCCCACATCCCTCAGATTTCCAGAAAGTGCAAATACGTATGTACATATTTTTGTTTCTCTTTGAAGTGTCTGCTTAAGCTCTATAACTTTAGCTTATATGCCTTGAGAGCGTACATTAGGTTCATGTCCTTCAAATAACCATCCCGCTGTTAATGGTGTTAGTGTATTTACTTCTCAGTCTGTGTGCAGCCCTTGAATTAAGATGGCTGCCACGCTCCCAGGAAATACAAACACACAATACAAGGTTTCCAGAGAACATTGAATTGTTGTTTTTCAGATTTAAAAGAAGAGTTCACCATCAACTGGACATAGTAGAAAAGTTATGTTCTTCATGTGAATGTGTGTGTTCCGCAATTAATGTGTGCCACAGTGAAAGATGTTTAGAGTGCTGGAATGGGGACAAAAATTGCTGTCCCATAAATTGGAGGCCACAGAAAGAGGGTGGAGTCATGAGGAGCGAAATCTAACGTTCAACTTAGACATTTATTTCTAAAATATCTGCCCCAAAGAAATTGGCAACAAGGAGAAATGTAATAGTACATTTGTTCTGGTTCACTGAATTAGTCACAAACAAACTGCATTTAAACTAACTTACTTGGATGTGACACCTGCTGCAGAGATTTTTGTGTACTCAGCGATTTCCAGAGTATAAAAACAATACTATAACTCTGGTGGTTAATGCACTTGCTGAATAAATCTGCAGTCTAGTCACAGGTCTGACTCATAACATAGAGGAGTGTTAATGTGCCTGCTGCAAAGCAGAACATGTATTCCGCAAGTCACAGATTTGTGGTTTCTGTAGATAGCTCAGTGGGTTGCTTCTTTTACTGCAGGGATCCTTTTATTACCTGTAGGCCACAAGGTATAATTCTTGTAATATGGCTCAGTGGATTAGGAACCACCATCAACGAACTGTATGCAAACTGCAAGACGTAAGTTTACAACCTTGCTGTTTTTTATCAATCTTTTGTAATTCTAAGATTGCTAGAAATGGTTCCATTCTTATAAAGATTTATTAGTAACTAGTAGATTAATAATTATTTGCATGACTGCTCATGTAGACAGATATATCTGCCCTTCATGCAGTGCATGCATATCACTTAAATGCAGCGCTTGGAAAAAATCAAAAACCTGCCTCTCAATCATAGCTTAGCTCAAGCACTTGTCAAGTGACAAATTGAATGACTTTGTTTCTCGAAGGCATTAGCATCAAGCAGTTAAAGCTCCAGCTGCCCCTCAGCCGTGACAAGGCTGGAACAAAAGGATTGCTGCAGGCCCATTAAGTGAGGCATTTGTGATGGTGGAACTGAAAGTCAGAGACCCCCTTCACCCTCGGCAGGTTGCTGCTCTGAACACGAAGCAGGTAAAGCGTGGGCACAACAGACTTTGTCCTATGTTGGCAAATTGTCCGGCATTAAGTCTACATATTTCAGTGAAGGCAGTAAGAATACAGCTTATAAATAACTACCAGATCCAGGATCCAGATGAAGCCCCCTCATTTCCAGCACTGGATATGTTGGTGTTCTAAATATTTAAACTTCCCCATATTTCTGTGTTCCCGGAAGTGGTTGTATTCTGTTACTTCCTCTCAAAAGGAGACATGTGGAATTGAAATACACCTAACTATGCAAAGACAGACTTAGTATTCTAACTCCAGTCATGAACTATGTGGTGGGAAAGTGTGTTTTCGGGTACCCTAGCTGAAGTTAAAGCATGGCCATGCTAAGGCACATGTAGGCAACTCGTCCACCGGCGTTCCATCATTCATACCATTGTACATTTGGCACGAGCTGGCTGCAGATGGTTGTTCCCGAGAACAGCGTGGTAAGGGTATTAGAAACAGACTGTGCTTCTGCATGCATTATGAGATAAAAGCTAAGCCTGGGTGGAGTTTGCAGAGTTTCGCTATGCGGAACTCCCTGAAGTGCAAAAAAACGACGCCGCACTACGCAGAGCTCCGCAAGCGGCGGAGTGAGTTAGAAAAAATGCCGTATGTGGTAATTTTCAGCGCCGGGTGTTTATCCACGCTGTGAAATTATCGCAAACGACACCATGCACAACGCAAGCGGGCGCTGCTTCGTTTCTGCCGCTCGAGTAGATTTTCTACTCGAGCGGCACCTTTCTTAAAGCGAATGGACGATTTCTCAAAACGAGCGTTCGCAAGCATAAGTGGCCACTCGCATTGAGAAATCCGCCCGCCCGCGTTGAAGAATCTCGCCAGGAGGTTGAATTCCCTCGCTTGCGCTCACCAACTTGACATTGACGCGCGCGAATGAGGAAAAATCTCGTCTGCAGGTGGATTTTCCATGCTCGCTAACTTGATGTTGAAGAGCGCCGAAAAAACTCCGCTACGCGGAGCTGAGTTTTTCAAAACTCCACGAGCTCCGCGTAATGCGGAGTGCAGAAATCACTGCAAACTCTGTGAGCGGAGTTCACCGCCCAGGCTTAATAAAAGCCTTGATACGTGTCTAGAGGCCCATGGAGAGTTTCATAGATTCTTTGGTGGGCTATAGATTTTTATGCTAATCACAGTGGATGTCTTATCGAATTTTCTTGGCATAGTGTATCAACACAGCTGCATGACATGAGTCTCCTTTGAGCTCATTTTACTCCCCAAACAGGACACACTAAGTCTGTCATTATTGAACATCGCTAAGAGTTGTGCAACCGTAAAATGTAACACAACTATCTTTACATTGCTCATAGCTTTCGATCTCTGCACCTGGGTTTCTCCTGTGCAATCAATGTCTAATGTCTGACTGCACCTTGCTCAGGGGTGAGATGAATCTGTCAACAAGGGGCAACAGGAAGTTGCATAGGGGCAGTAGCACCAGAAAGAATGCATTTTCCCCATGAGTACCATGTGAAAAGTATTGTGTGAAAAGTTATTTTAAGAGTAGGATAAGGACTTATCGTACTATTACAAACAGACTTTAGAGAAAGGGAAAAGGACATATACAAATTAGCAGCTATTTTTCATAATCCCAGTAAGAAACAACATATAGGAAGCATTGGAGAGGTTTGTTGCACTGGTTTTAAAAGCAGACCGCCACTGGTCAGTTTTGAGGGTGTGAAGAAAAGGTAGACAGTAAGTCGGGTAATGATGACCACTTCCTACAGGAAGTGGTTCTTTGAAGGCACTGTTGGGCAGCTTTTATGGTGGTTGGAAGGGTAGCCTTTAAAGTATGCAATATTAATAAATGGGGGCTTTTGGCCATTTTTGCAGGAGACTAAAACGACATAACAGAGATTTGATTGGCTAAACACAAGATAATAGGAGTAAATCATGGATAGGTCCCTTTATCAAGCAGGGCTTAAGTCAAAGGTAAACAATGAACGTTATTGGACCAACTGCATTGCGCGACAAAGGGATATTCGGCAACCCTTTTTTGCCCTTCTGCAGAGAATGTGGTGAGGGCGTAGGACAAGCATTGTGCACCTCTCAGAGCACCAGAAAAGAGATATGCAGGGCCATTTTAGAATTTCTGTGGGGCATGCCAAACGCAGAGATTGCAAACTGCATTGGACAGCAGAGTGAGTGAATAAAAGGGCAGTTGGAGTGAATGTATAGACAATCATTGAGGATGTATTTATACCCATTATAAAAATAAGAACCTTGAGATTATGTTCAATTAATGAACTCCTCGTTCACGGAGTGATACTGGGTGGATTTAAGGGCATGGAAAATGAAGTCTGGGTTTAAAGGGCCTGCAAGAGTTGGAAATGTGCATGCTCAGTCTCTTCTTTTCTCCTCCACAGCTTGCATCTGTAACGGACACGCCAGCAGCTGTGAAATGCAGACAGGGAAATGCCACTGCACCACCAAAGGGATCAAGGGAGACCAGTGCCAGCTGTAAGTAGCCACCTGCGTTATTTGAAACATTTCCACTGCAGTTTGTGCCACCACAATAGTAACCGCCTCAGTTGGAAGCACCAAGGTGACCCTCTCAATTTCAGTCTAATTTAACTGAAGAAAGAAGCATCATTCTTACACCCAGTTCCACAATACACCTTACAATACCCCATTATATGACCGACACTGGCATAGTCTTCCTTAACTCAATGAGCAAACGGCAACGACCACCACAAGTGAACAAAGCATTTTGAGCCCCTCTCCCTTCTTCAAGGAGAAACACACACTTTAATACACTGCATCGCTGGCCAAGACCAAACACAGTGGATCTCCAGTAAATGGAGAGAGTCCTCACAACCCACCAAGCGCCGCACACAGTGGGCACATTATAAATCCATTTCCTTTGCCAGCCAGCACGCCAAACAGCACTCCAAACACTCACAGAACACCAGACAAACCAATCTACTAAGATTGTGAGTCTGGCCTACAGGGAGCCGCAACCGTGCTGAAACACACCGCTAAGCCAGCAGTGCTCTGAGGCTATTCCAATGGCATGGTTGTCTTATCCACATGCTGAATAGCATAGGAGAACATACCATAACCCAGTAGAAAATCTCACCAGAACTGGCCTTGGCCAACGTTCGAAGTGCTGGAATTAGCACATTTTAGTATTCACAACTATTGAATGAAGCGTGTTACTAGTTGAGTTTCAGAAATTCAAATAATTCAAAGCTAGAACATGAATTTTTTTGTGTTTCAGAAAAGCTCCACTAAGGCAAAAATGTGTTTTAGGGTCTTTGGCTGTCAAGTGTGGGCCCTTACATACCAGGGCCATATTACACTAAATGGCCCGGGGACACAACAGGCGTATGTTCCCGCTTTCTCTGTCCCCAAGGCACTTTGAGTCTCTGCAGATGCTTGCATGACCCCTTCTGTAATACAGATCGCACCTGTGCTACATGTGCGCCCGAGCCATCTTTAGGGATCGGATGGTGTGGCCCCTTGCAAATGAGAAAGTACTTTGCCTGAGCACCTAAGCCATATGACAGATGCAGATGCAGAGGAGAATCATGAGGTGCATGGATTGTGCGCCATATGGAGGTGGTTCACAAGTAGTGCGTTCGCAGAAGGCAGAGGAGTCATAGGTACCCCCTGGCTTCCACCTCCAGGCGGATGCAGTCACTCTTGGCAGCTCCTGCTGGGGGCTCTCTGCCCCCATTTCAAATGCAGCCCGTGTTACCACCTACAGAGTGAAAGGTGAACCAGTGACTGGAAATGGCGGGTCCATCTATCTTTCACAAATGCCTCGTTCTCGCTGCAGGCACTGCACTGGTAAGAGCACATGTTGTATGATAAGGCACACTATCCCAGTCTGTGCTCAGCACAAAGACTCAAATGACAGCACACAGATTTGTACAGTGCTCCCCATCCTTAATATGTGCCCGGATGTCTAATCACATCTTCTACATTTATACAAATACTGTGTGAGCGCGGAAAATAACTTTCTTTTTATGTTCTTCAGTTGCTTTATGCACCGAAACAAAAATGCTTAGACATATGCTGCACCCCAATATTAACCACTATATTTAAACTAGACTGTTGTTTTAATAGTTATTTGATGTTCAAGGCTATGCTGTTCTAACTTTGCGCAGTGTCTTAATTTACTCTGTCACCTTTGTGCTTGCCTCTTTGTTTATTTCACTATGCTTGCTTTCAAGGGTTTTGTTAAACAGTGGCATTCATGTCTTGGAAGAGCATGGGAGTATTTTTATAAATGCATTTAAATCTTTGTTACAGTAATTATGTAAATAAGCCTCATTAACGAGGTTTCTCAAATTGCTTAATTCACTACGTCATGTAGGATGAATGGGCCATGTTGATGTATTTATTTTTCCAATTAGACTCTGCTCGTTTTCATTGGACTGCCCAAAGAGCTCTTTCCTCAACTACCGACACTACTTGTGATCTTGTCCCCTAACGTTAAAGGACAAATTGAAGAATCATATTAGATGAATGACTTGCCTCAGAGACGATTCATTCATTGCTCTCTGCTTGTTATGAGTACTGTAGTGACGCCCATGTGCAGTGGCGGTTGGCATCTACGGGGAAGCGGGGGGGGGATTGCGGCGCGTGCAAGTGCAAATAAAATAGAAAAAATAAATACAATTAAACACTTACCGAGTCCTCTGCACCGGATCACTTCTTTCTTCAACTGCAGTAATTCTGTGTATTACATGAAATGCAAATATGGCATTTAGCACTATATTTTAGCACAAAATGCGTCTTGGCATCGATTTTGGACGTGAGCATGCATTTCAGTTTAAAAAATAGCATCAAAAATCACTAAAACCCGAGAAAGACAGCTGCTCGTGCGCTGGTCATTTGCTGTTTTTCCCACACACACTCGTGCTGTAATTTTGCCACAAACGTGGCATAATTACACAATGAGTCATAGTGGTTTAACTTCAGAAATTTCGCTTAACAAGAGTAACGTGAAATTCCTGAAATTACACTGTCATAATTAAAATTTCGCCTAGACCTAGTACTGACGTCCATTTGATATCCAACCCGCTGATGGGGGAGGGGTGACAGTGACATGCCAATGGCAGTACTTTGCTGCCTCCCCGATCATCACTTCTCAGCCTGTCAGCAGTCTACGAAAACCTGGTTTCAGTGGTACCCTATGGACAAATTGACGGACTCATTACAAATGGTGTTTAGCAAAAAAAACACACAGTTTGGGTACGGGCTGAAATAGCCTGTAATTACGTTCAGTAAGTGGTATAGATCCGTTTTCTGAAAGTCATTTCTTAAACTGTCAAGAGGCTGCAAAAATAGAAAAATAAATAGGTTATTGGTTTTTAATTCAAGCTATCATTTCGACAAGCATTTGTTCTGTGGCGCTGCGGCGTGCTTGGGAAATTCAGAGGCGTTGTTTAAAAATGAATAAATGCATCGGCCCCGGGGAGAGGGATCCGAGAGCAGGACTGGCCGCCATTTGTTGCTGTGATGAAGGGTCACTGGAGATCCTTGTCACGCTTCCGGGTCTTGGGCAGTTTGTCATTTTGTAGGCACGCGCGCTCTGCACTAATGCCCGTTATGGGAAGGAATGGCTGCTGGTATAAGGGCTTTATTGATGGGGGTGGGGGGGGGAGGGGGGGAGAGGGGGGTGTTGCTGCATTGCCAGAAGGATCGTGAAGCCCTGAAATTGAAAATGGAGGGTTTTGCTTTATTTTTCAAGATGCTAGTGGTTGATGCCACAAATCAACGTGGTATTTAGCCAAAAGGCATCATTAGACCCACACCGTCGCCTCTATTTTGCGGTGAGCATTCCACTGGGATATTGAGTCTGCATCTAGTCACTTCTGTTGTGAATCTCTAAAGGTCTCATTGCCGTCTTGGGCTCAAGAACTTGCACAGTCTGTGCACGCCTCATATCAGTCAGGCTCCTAGAGGGCCCGCGGAGAAGCAAGGTAGCTGAACGCCCAACATGCTGCACTGACCGAAGAGAGTTAAAAAGGACAAGGTGTCCATAGTGGCAGCCGATGACCAAGCTCCTGTAGCCCGATGACCAGTTTCAGGTGAATGATAACGCAGCGGAGAGAGCACAATGAAGAACATTCAGGCGGACTAATGCGAGAGAACATATCAAGTTGTGCGTAGAGGTCACAAGTCAGTATTTAAGCGATGGGAATGCAGACTAGACATCTGATGGTGGTCAAAGACAAGAAACAAAGATTGGCGAATGTTGAAAACAAACAGAAGCAGGCCTAGAAAAGGAAATGGAGGAATCTGTCAATAGAGGTTATTCAGCACAGCTGCTCCTCCAATCTCACTGTGCACTTCTCTTGCACTGAGATCTTGCAACAGATTTCAGTCTCTGCTCCTCATAGTCAGATTATAGCCCGTGTAAACAGTGTTGCGATGGATTATGGGAATGAGCCATTTACAGTGCGCAATGCTGTTCAAGACACTAGCGAATCGTTTCGGAAAGTATGTGCTCTGATGCAAAGATGCATGGATATAGCTCTGCTGCTGACACACTTGGCCGTCTGCCACCATCTTGGCATGCGGCCTGTCATTCCCCCATGTCACTCTAAGAGCACTACCTATTCCCACACACTGCACCTGTAACGTAGCAGTATAACAAGATGGCTGAAGTTTTAGAGGTGAGCGAGGACATGCCAGTCATCCTGGTGCAAGCTGTAGTCCACGTGGTGCTAGATGCAAATATAACTCTAAAGACATTGTCATTAAAAACACTTGAAGCTTCACGCCATGCTTTCATATTTGTCCACTCTACATGTTAGGGTGTCTATTTCAACCTTCACAGGAGGTGATTCTTCTCGGGCATCAGTTGTTGTGCTATGGCTCAACAGATTTTTACACCCGAAAGTTGGCCTTCTTGACCTTAATCCTCCTTAGTTAGCCAACACTAGAAATACTTTTCATGTGTTGACAAATGATATCTTTGCAGTGCTCTAGTGGAAGAAGTGGAAGGTAGCTGCTGTTTTGTTATAATATTGTTTTGCATAGCACTCTCGTTGACCTATGCTGTCTTTGCCCTGAGTTGAAAATGGACGGCGTTTGTGACTACATTTACCACTGGAACAGCTAGGATATTATGGCTTTCCACAGTGCAAGATGGTCGGTCATTTCACTAATGTTTTTGCTAACTGTATCCACAGAGTCTGCCTCCTGTCTCACATTTCTGAAACTTCAGCAACTTGACAGATGAGGAGAGAGGGGCGGATTGTGTGTATCATGATGGAAGACCTCTGTAAAGCTCGTAACTGGCCTCAGGCTTTTCATTGTTGGCAGATGTCTCAACCCAGAAGGGCCATTGAATGTACACATTGTGCCCGAGTGGGCCAGCAAATTCTTCACCTTCTTCCTGACCGCCTGGTGGTTCACAATGAGACAGAGATAAAGAGGCAGAAAATCTCAAAGGGTGGTGGCCTCTATCACCTTACATAACCCTTGGGAGCAGTGGTGCTGTCAAAGGAAACTGAACGAATCCATAAATGCCTAAGGAAACTAAACTTAGTCCTCAGAATTGGGGGCTTAGAACCTGTGTGTCGGTGTGTATAATCCTACTAAGCGCTTGCTGTGCACTAGGCTGAACCTGAACCGGTGAAATAAGATTCAACTAGCCACTGCTTATCACAAGGCGAGCTGCAGCGCCTCGTCTTGTCGGCTGTTGCCTGATGGAACTGACGGGCTTTACCAGATAGTCATAGGCTGCAGTCCAGCCAGCATGAGACTGCTGTGACCTATAAGGAGTGTCTTTGGCTTGGTGAAAAAGCAAGAAGAATGTCGTAAGAAATATGAAATACTAGAAACAGGAAATTGTGTTACTGTGCTGAACTGGTGGATTAATTTGGGAACTGAACAGTAACCCAATATTTTTCAGAACATTAGGACTGGGGCACAATAAACACCTTTGGACTCAAACGATCATAGGTTCTTCCTGCCTTTAATCACAATAAGCTCATGTTACCTGGTCTTAAATCTGATCCAGTTAGCCCCCGTCCAATACTACACAGAAAACAAGCATTATCTGCTGGTGACTGACATTATATTTTCATTAAATCTAAGTGAAACGTGCATTTTTCTCCAGTCATAAGCCACAGGGGCTTAATAGTCAGACAGGATAATATAGATAGATGTTACAAAGTGTCAGAAACAAAGTGGACACCATAAGAGAGGAAATGCTGCTTTAAATAGAAGAGACTCAAACACTCACAGGTGATTTTCTGACCGAAAAAATAGAAAGCCTGTATCACCAGTCCAGTCGGTGATGACCCAGGAGAACTGATTGGTTGTGAAATGTTGCCTATAGGTCTAAAGCCAATGTTGCCAGTGCTTAATTTGAGCCGGTGGTTGGTGGTGGGGGCCACTGGCATTCATTTTTGGGGACCAACACTTATTTTTCCTCATCAGACATTTTCCAAGAGCCAGACGGTAAAATACACACATACACAAACAGGAGAGAAGGAGAAAGGGAAAGACAGAAAAACCGTCACTCGAGGAGAAAGCAGGAACCCTCAAGAGTGAGATAAAGGGGCAGGGAGTATCTGGCATTGGATTAAAGAAGCCTGAAGTAGATTCCGGACTAGCAGTCTTGGTATTAAATGCGCTGATATTTAATAGCACCCCCCGTGGACTTCTGAGCAGGGCTTTGTGCAATGGCGCTCATTATTTGACAAATTAAGCACTGATTTGGGGCACAGCTGTCAGGTGCTACATGCATGTTGTCCCCATGTCCACAATGGCTGACTCAGGCTGCTCCAATGTTTGTATGGTTTGACATTTGTTGGAAATGTCTGGGTTCCACCCAATGAAGGACTTTTGTTGGGTAAGGGAGGATTCAAATATGGCTAATATGAACACGGTCCCCATGATGAAGTGATGCTTTCTTTGAACGTGAGGTGACCGCTGCCTCTTTGTTATCTGAACACCCTGATTCCGCTGAGCAAATGGGTGGAGCCACCTATTCAAGGAGAAAAGGGAGAGATAATTCACAATTGTAACTTAGGAGTCCGCTGGTTAAAGTAAATACACACATTGCTGCTTCCAGAGTGTAGAATAAGAGTTCATCAAGGGCTGAAGCTGAGCTACTTACTTTGAAATATTCTCATTTAGAGATTCAAGGCCAATTTCGCCAAAATGCTTAACAGTGGTAACAGAAGCAGCAATATGGTTTGTCCGAAATTCCAGATGACACACTTATCATTTTTGCATTATTGTCAATAAAATATATTAATTAACTCATGACAGAGTGTGGCTAAACGGGGGACAGACAAAATAAATAGGTCATAATTCGAAACCTGATGGAAAAATCCAAAACAACTCCTGTAGACAATTGGAAACTATGGAAGCGCGTCTAAAATGTTTTTAACTTTACAGTCATGGGGCTAGATGTACAAAGGGTTTTTATGGTCGTAAACCCTCTGTTAAGGTAAAATCCCTTTTAGATATGGGAGAACCACATTTTCGTTAAAAAAACCTCACTAAATAGAGACTAGATTTCTTTGGGTCCGTAACATACTTCAAAAGTCACATTAAATCATCTTTCTTGCTTTTTTGTATTGGTTGCCAGCACTTTTGACACAGTAGGCCACCTTACATCTACTGTGGATTGCGTCTATCTTGAATATTGAGGGATCGTGAACTCTGTTTCATCTTTCAGTTTGTAGACCTGTCGAGCATGGTAGAAGAGTTTTCTTTTAGTTCCTTTTTTATTATTATATGGGATGCATGGGACGCAGCTAACAGTCCACTCATATTCTCACTTTGTTACCATTTTAGCCTCAAGGTGTTCTTGGTTTAAATTTACATTTCCATGCAGGTGGTTCTTGAATATTTTCCTTTTTTTTTTTTTTTTACTTTGACTGATCCTCTGCAGTATCAGCATAAATGACTTACAGCCTTTGAAAAATGGATGGGGAAGACCTTTATTGATGTTACTGTATCTAAGACTGAGAACACTCTCTTCCCAGCATGCTCTTGATTTATTACACGTTCATCTAGCTGATTCCTAGATTTATAACGACGACTCCTTGCATGTCTTTTTCAATCTTCAGAATAAAATTTACTTAACAGTTCATTGTCTTTACCTCTCTGTAATATCTCCACCAGAGTTTGGTTATTTCCTGCGTTACTGTTCCAATCTGCCCTTCAGTCTTCTGGCCACGTTTTCTTCAGTCTTTCTTACTCTCAGCGTATTTCATACGACCTTAGCCAAGTTTAATGGTTTACAGTAAATTTACATTTTCAGGGTCACTTCCAAGTTAAATTTTTTTAAAAGCTTTCACCTCCTTGCCTATTTCTACCTACATCTCAATGTATGACCCTCCTAAGGAATTTGGTTTTATATCTGTATGGTACTTAATCACACCTCCGGCTTAGTGCACTGATTTCCTAATTTAAATATCCTATATGAAAGCTCTATGAAATTCATCTCTCCAGTAGGTTTGCCTCTGATAGTCTTTAAAATTGAACTCAAGGAAATTGGGGCTTTTCTACCAAAGAGTCCCCTAAAAGCTTAGCTTACCCTCAGATATCATGATATAATGGAGTTATACTGACTTTAATTTATTTTTCACTTAATTTTCCGCAGTTCTTTACGTTGTGTACATCACTTTATGATAAAAAATCAGCAATGATAAATATGCACAGAAAAAAGAAAATATTGTACATTATGTAATCTAAAATGTGTTATTTGTTTCAAATATTCTCAGTGCATTGGCACTTTCACTATTCTTCCAAATTGAAGTAAAAATCTATAACAGCAAAAGGCCCTCAAAACTATTATGCCTAAACCCCCAAAATACCCACATCTGACCCACAGCATGGATTTTCCTTATCATTTCCTGACATTGGATGTGCATTTACAAAAGCAGATGTATGTATTTAAATATTTACTCTTGCATCTGACCTAACCTGAGAAACTCCTTTAGTCTGTTCTGTCACTCAGACTCAAATAGACCAAGCATTCCTGTTCTGGGAAGCCTCGGCTGAAGAGAACTAGCAAACCAGAAGATGGACAAGAATAGATATTTTAAAGAATAGATATTTTAAAACAATAATCTACTAAAGTGAATGTCAACCCTACCAGTTTCACAGGCCAAGTATGGCCGCATTGATTGACGGGACGAGTCGAGTCAATCCTTTCACGATGTTCTGACGGGCCTTCTAGAAACATTAGAACATTTGACCAGATTGAAACCAGAATAGGGCACTATAGCTGTTACAATGGAAAGAAAATAATGATGTCATCACCGTGCGCCTGTGTGATCTGTCTTTTGGGAGGACAGTCTACGGGCGCTTTCGCACAAGGAGTTGCCAGATAGCGATTCTATTTCACAAACAGATGGGTGGCCAGTAAACGGAAATATGTATTTCCAGAATAAAGGTGCAAAAGACTTTGTTCGCCTTGAAGCGTCTCTAAAAAAGAAATATGAACCAGGGAAGCCGTAAAGCCATCCCGTCTCCAGTCTTCATGAGGGTGAAATAGACAATAAAAAGATAATTGAAACCGAGAAAAATGGTTTTAAACAAAGCATTGTAAAGTTGTTTCAGTGCCGCTGCTATAAAAAGGTTTCTGATGTACGATCCTTCTTTTTTTTTTTTTTTAAACGACAAAAAAAAGGAGCATGTTTTCTTTTTTAACTTGCTTTGCTAGCATTGATGCCGCTCACCTTCAAACGCCCCATAGCAATTATCATGGGTGTAGTGAGAGATTTCAGAATTACTTTCCAGGCCATTGTAAATGTTTTTGGGGGATAAAGTCACATGAACGTGAGTTATCTTGCTATTATTAAAGCCTCCGGCCTCTGGTATTTATGACCATGTTTTTTGCCTTTTTTTTTTAAAAACAAATCTTCGTGCTCTAGTTTATGACCTTGAACCTGCTGAGTTTCAATAAGAAGCAAACTTTTTTTTTTTTTTAATTAGGAAGTGATCCTGTTGTGCGGAGTCGCACAAAAGTATTCCTAGTAGAATATAAAGGGACACTGTAGAGGACAAAACCTAGAAAAGTTAAAATCTCGAAAGGATGCCTTTCAAAGAACATTTTTAAAAGATCTTCTTTGAAGGTCCGTTTGTTTAGTTTGTAGGATTTGTGTTTTAGAAACCGGTTTCAGGGACCAAGGGTGGTCTTCCTCCAACTTTAATTGAAGATAATGAGATTCTAAATCAAAGCGCGTGCTATTAGAGATGTCACAGTCCTGAACAAATTCAGGACCTAGAATAATGGATAATACAGTATCTGTAAATAGGATTAGGAAGTGGAAAAATAAAAGTGACATTTATATAATAGATTGTGGGACACTGTAGCGAACCTAAAGGGATATCAACAAAGACAGCGCATAATAGACTGTCAGCAGGGTCAAATACTAATCTCAGATTCGCTCTGCCAGCCAATGAAGTTGGTGTGGTTCACTACTAGAGGTGTGCAAAATTAATGAAAATGTGTTTCACATAATACACATAATATTCCCAAAGATTGTGTGAAATTATTATATTACGCAGAATGCCATTGGTCGGAATCTTACTTCAAAATCGCGCACAGGAAATAACTTATGTAGAAAGGTCATGTGAAATACCAGCAGGAGACTATGCATGCTGAAAATTTATGGGGCGAGGAGAAAACTGTTCTACATCAACAACTAATTACCCAAAATTACATGTTATGCGAAATGGTACTAACTTTGCACATTTCATTGGTCATTCAGTAGAATGTTGAGTGTGGATGCTATGAGAATGTACTGATGCATGGAATGTTGGTGTCTGTGTGCTAGATTAAGCTCGAGGCTGGATTAAAGCTGGAGGGAGAATTGAGCCCTAACAGGATCTATCAGGCTCTGGCTGTAACCTTAGGGCCTACCATGAAATAAAGAACTTAACCTCCCCCCTCAATGGCTCCAGACCCTTGTGTGAAGAAACAACCCTCTAATTACTACATTTTGACAACACATTGTTAAAATACCGTGCATGGAGATGCAGCAGGACTCTGGTGGCTCATCCTGACAGAGGAGGAGACACGTCTAGTGATGGAAAGAGGCCCTGTGATCAGAGAGAGGTAGTCTGTGGCCGCCCACCCTCAGATCCATCAGCAAGTGGTGTCAGTGTGGCTGCTGGGTTGAAAGAGTCCAGTGAGGAAGATGGGCAAGGACCAGAAGAGGAAAAGAAGCCAGCTGAGGAGAGTTACAACTGTGGTGCTTCCTCTCATTGAAAGAACCCACAGCATAAAGGCCTGCCAAATGAGAGGCAGCAAGTGTGTGACATGATGAGCAGGTAACAGAAGTATTGATCACTCACGACAACTAATTAAAGGTGCTAAGTGCAGGAAAATCTTTGTGGCCAGGGTGCAATAAGCTGGAGTCATGAGCGAGTGTCACCTAAGGGGCTGGAGCATGTGTGCTGGATGTCACATTGTATGGCTCATAGTGCATTTAGAGGAAACATTGGCACATGTCTCCAGAGTATGCAATCTTGAGGGCATCTATTGCGGAGTTACCAGCGGTAATGGTGGGAACTTGATATCATGTACTGCACCAGCGAATAGCAGCCTTTCATCTCTGGTATGAGGGGACAACTGTCGATTAAGGGGGTGTGGCAGTGGCCATGGAGTGTAACAAAGGATTGCCCATTTTGTAATCACCTTCATGACAGAAGTAGAGGGAGGACTAGAAAGCAGATTTCTTCAGCGAGGTCATAGACATGGAAGATGGACTTCTTATCAACTGAAGGGAGAACTGTGGAGGGAATTACTTTCAGCTTAGAGGTGGCAATGAAAACAACATTGAGTAGTCATTCATGTGTGTGTCAAGCTCACTGTCAGATATGGACATGAAGGATAAGAGAACTAGTGTTATGACTGACAGGTGATGCATTGAATATTCTTGTAATATAATTGTATCGCTTCAGCTCTTAGCTCAGTCACTTCAGTGTTAGAAACATTGATTTCAAATGTCTTTCTTAAGGTTTATGAATTTTTACATAGTTCCCTCTTGTACAGGAACATTTATGTTAATGGAGAAATCAATGATTTTTTATGAATGCTATGTTTTTGGTTGATGCTCTTGTTAATCTTTACAGTTTTGTGAAATGTACAGTTTTTTTGACGTATGCCCTGCATGATTTGTTATTGTTCAGTATAGAAGCATGGGTTGTGCTAGGTTTATCCTTGCAAGGCAATGTGTGGGAGGTTGAAATTAACCTTCTGCATCTGAGTTGGACTGTGTCATATGAAGTTGTGTGTCCTGAATTAGAAGTGGTGTCTGAGTGTCAGAATAGGGAAATGGCGCATAGTTTCCAACTGTGTGCTGTGGATTCCCTTACTTATTGTGTGCAAATACAGGGAAGGGGAGTACCCTGTCTCAAGGTGTTCACTATGGTGTTACCTGCTACACAAACAAATGATGGACGGAATGCTGAATAAATCATACATTCACCCCCAGGCAAGAGATCTGGGTTAAATCCATTGTTCTTTTGATCACCACGCCACCCCAGTTTAGACCCTGCCGTATGCAAATCAGTCTTGACCCTGCTCCTCATGGGAACAGTCCAGCAGAACTGCCAAGCCAGGTCCTCCCTGGACCAGAAACAAGCATCATGTGACCGGTTTCTGGGTTTCACCTCATCATCCAGGCTAGCTTGAATATTGTCTTCATCTCTGACAAACTGAAGTTCTGCCCAATTATTAATCAGTCAAGCGAAACTTCAGTATGGAGGAACGGCTACTCCTTTCAATTGCAATGGAATGCCCTTTCCGCTGTTCTCTAACTCAGGCTGTTAGGAAGATTATGTCTTTAGAAGGAATAAGGAAGTAGATATTAATTATTTGACTTTTTAACTACTAAAGTGCCCAGTGCCACCAGTTTTCAGAGGCAACACCCCAAAGATGGTGTATGGTATAAATGGCAGGTCATGTGAGAGAGGTCCTAAGTCTTCAACATGGGGGATCCACCCACTTTGCCTTCATGATTTAAGTTCTGTGCTTAATTGCATCAGTATACAATAAAGTGATGGATGCAGTGCTTCAATTAATCTCAGTCACTGGTAATTACTTGGGCTGCGTCCCAATTCATTGTGCTTTTGCACACCATGCCAACTCAGTTTGGACCCAGCCATATGCAAATCGGTCTTGACCGTCCTATGGGAACAGTCCCGAACAAACTGCCAGGCTAGGCCCTCCCTGAACAGGAACAAAAGCAACACAGGACTGGTTTTGTTTTTATTAGAGCTCGTCAGCTGAGATAAGCAGGGGTGTGTTTTGTTAAACCTGCTTTTGGCACTCTATACAAATGATTTTGAGACCTGTCTAGGGAATCAAGAGTGTGACACCACTTATTTGGGCCGTAAAACAATTTTTATGTTGCTTTATGCAAACAATGTGGTGCTTGTGTCAGTCACTGCCAATGGTATAAAAACTTTATTTGATAGATACACATTCCATATGGATGGACAAGATTACAATACTGATGCCAATGACAATGGAGTGGGCTTTTAGTGGCCGGTAAAGCCCACTACAGAGAGCTCTAAGGCTATTAGAACATTCCGCACCTAGAGGGCAGAATGTTCTAATTTGTAAAACAAAGGCCTCAAGGAGCCCGAGCGGGTTGAAATCCCCTTGGGCTCCGTGAGGCCTTTGTTCAAAAGCTGTGAACCAACATTGGAATGTTGGAGCTCCGGGCTTCTACCGGCCATTAGAAGCCTGGAGCACTCCACTGTCTTCAATGGAGCTCTCAACATTCCAATGTTCTAATTAGGCATTATGTTTCAAAGTTTCTTGTATTTGTTCAGTTTAATACATTCCAAAAGGCTTTTTTTATTCAATCTTTAGGAACTGTGTTTAATTTTGCCACCAGACTCGAGGATCTGTGCTTTTATTTGGAAAGACTAGACTTATTCTTGTCACTTCAGTGTGTCAGGAAGGTGGATAAAGACAGTATGCCTTCCTAATGACTAGTCACCTTAAACAAGATTACAATGAATGAAGTACCTTAGTCACCTGTCATGTCCATTGTACTGTTGAAAATGATAGAAGGTATGGAGACATATCTTTGGTATAAAATATCTATGAAAGTTGGTTATTGACCAGATTTAGAAAAGACTTTGTGACGTGCACATGTACGTCCTCGAAGGTGAGCTTAAACTGAACTTCTTGATCTATGTCCTTATGTTCATATCTGTATGCAAGCTTGAATGTGTTTTATTTTTTGTAGCTATTTTAAAAAGGGTGTAAATTGTTTATTATAACGTTATTGAGAAATGTTGGATTCAGAACCTGTAGACCTGTGTTTATGGGTTGGTGTCTACATTGTTATCAAAACCAGGGCTTATTTGGCAGGTAAAATGGGTTGTGGGTCTTTATTATACATTTTCCTATTTTTTCCATGTGTAGTTCACTGTCTTTTAAATGTTTGTTGGATTGATTGCTTTCATGATTAAAATCAATTTCACCAAAATAAACAGAACTGAATTGACTCTAAAGTGGTAAACCCTGAAGTGGAATAGAGAAAATGCTGCATTATGGAAACAAAGGATGAGAAGCTGCATGTTTCAACAGCAAAGTACTGCCAGAGCAAGCAGTCACACTCTGAATAAGAATAGGTTTTATCTTTCACGGAATTCAGATTTATAGAATTAGTTTTACATAAGCTACAAAATCTCTGAAACATCCACTAAAATAATAAAAAAATGATAGAAATCCAAATAGAAGAATCATCACCTAATCCACTAAAATCTTCCCATCATTCCATTATGGCGATATCTTGATAGCTCAATTCCCCTGTTGCTCTCTGACGAGAAATAACACAATATTTCAGAATCAGAGAGTGCCAATAACGTCTTCTATGTGATAAAAAAATTATGGGCAGTCGAGATGTACCATCGAATATTTACTGTGCTCTGTACACAACAGTTTGACTTTCACATAGTGCTGTATCACATAAACTACAATAGAAGTACTAAGTTAAGATACGATCTATGTCACAATTCTGGGCTGACTGGTGTCTTCAGAAATGAAGAGGGGGAGCAGCGGTATTTTACCAGCTTAGACAGTGGTAAATAGTTGCTTGTCACAAGGACGTTGAGGGTATGTGTTTTTTTTCTGCTGGAAATGTAGTAGCATTTGTTGACATGTCTAAAATAAACAGCAGAAACAAAAACAGTGATGGGATGCACTCCTTCTATTATTTATAATCTGAATTTGTCAATGAATGATCCAAGAATGCGTGCGTTAACCGGTGAGATGCCATGCCCCTGCGGCACCTGAAGTTATCAACATCTATGGATGAGGCATCATATTGCCTCAAACCGGTCGCACTGCTCAAGTGTGCCTCTGTGGCAGAACAATTTCTCATATGTTCAATTAATTTCTCATGTTCAATTCTATGCTCCTTCTTTTCCATCCTTATAATGCTTTAGATGCACACACGGGTATTTTGCCAATTTTCAAATTTTCTACTGCTGAAACTGTGCCCGTCCGGACCTCTTGTTAAAGCAAGACAGATGCAAAAGTTCGTTCAAAGCAGCTTTATTTATGAGACCCAATGCATTTCGGGCTTTAGGCGCCCTTCGTCAGGGGACACTGTGAATAAACAATAAAACAAATGACCATTACCCTATGAATCTTATTGTCTTTCTGACAACTTCAACTTCCAACATTTATCTAAAATTTACAACAAAACTTTCTTAAATCTCAACCTGTCCTTTTTCCTTTCGCTAAACGCTTTTCTGAACACTCTAAATAAAACCCTTCCTTTCTGCTGCTAACAAGCACAACCTTCATTTAGCACAGCCCCACGTGTACACGCTTAACATCACGCTCGATGAATACAATGCGCAGCGAAAAAACCGTCTGTTCTTGCCTATCACCTTACTCTCACCACCTCCCACGTCGTTCCCTATTGCATGACTAAACGCAACTGTTACTCGTATATTAGTTAACATTTTTAACCTCTGCCCTAGTTTGCTTACATTCTGCTACGTTGCTCGCTTTCAAACTGAAAACCCACTCCGCTTTTACCCCTCTGTTGTAAACAAACACTGCACGAATTACACATACCTGCTTTGAACCTTCTAGCTTAACCTGTTGTCCTCTCGTATTCTAAATGTTAAATGTCTCCCCATAATTCTACCCCTGTATAAATGCCTCCTCCCTCAATGAATCCCTCCTGATTGGCCCGCTGATTGTGGTTTTCCCGCCGGAATAATTGGTAACACTGTTGCAATTACATGGAATAAACTACCGTGCCCATAATACTCTGCGCCCCTTTGAACAAAACATGAAGCAATTATTTCAAGCTCCTCCTTTGTTTTTAAAAAAAAGGGAAAATAAATTCATGAAAAGCGTTTAACCAAAGCTCATTGTTGCAATAAAGTCATTTGTTTAAAGTCCATTGTAGTCCACTCCTTTGACGAACTAAGTTCGTAACTCCGTCTGTGTGTGTGCTGGTGATATTTTCCACTTCTATGTTTTCTCCTTTCTTTTGACTCGTCGGGTGCTACCCCAATATATAGGGCATCAATATACAAAAACAGTGATGGGATGCACTCCTTCTATTATTTATAATCTGAATTTGTCAATGAATGATCCAAGAATGCGTGCGTTAACCGGTGAGATGCCATGCCCCTGCGGCACCTGAAGTTATCAACATCTATGGATGAGGCATCATATTGCCTCAAACCGGTTGCACTGCTCAAGTGTGCCTCTGTGGCAGAACAATTTCTCATATGTTCAATTAATTTCTCATGTTCAATTCTATGCTCCTTCTTTTCCATCCTTATAATGCTTTAGATGCACACACGGGTATTTTGCCAATTTTCAAATTTTCTACTGCTGAAACTGTGCCCGTCCGGACCTCTTGTCAAAGCAAGACAGATGCAAAAGTTCGTTCAAAGCAGCTTTATTTATGAGACCCAATGCATTTCGGGCTTTAGGCGCCCTTCGTCAGGGGACACTGTGAATAAACAATAAAACAAATGACCATTACCCTATGAATCTTATTGTCTTTCTGACAACTTCAACTTCCAACATTTATCTAAAATTTACAACAAAACTTTCTTAAATTTCAACCTGTCCTTTTTCCTTTCGCTAAACGCTTTTCTGAACACTCTAAATAAAACCCTTCCTTTCTGCTGCTAACAAGCACAACCTTCATTTAGCACAGCCCCACGTGTACACGCTTAACTTCACGCTCGATGAATACAACGCGCAGCGAAAAAACCGTCTGTTCTTGCCTATCACCTTACTCTCACCACCTCCCACGTCGTTCCCTATTGCATGACTAAACGCAACTGTTACTCGTATATTAGTTAACATTTTTAACCTCTGCCCTAGTTTGCTTACATTCTGCTACGTTGCTCGCTTTCAAACTGAAAACCCACTACGCTTTTACCCCTCTGTCGTAAACAAACACTGCACGAATTACACGTACCTGCTTTGAACCTTCTAGCTTAACCTGTTGTCCTCTCGTATTCTAAATGTTAAATGTCTCCCCATAATTCTACCCCTGTATAAATGCCTCCTCCCTCAATGAATCCCTCCTGATTGGCCCGCTGATTGTGGTTTTCCCGCCTGAATAATTGGTAACACTGTTGCAATTACATGGAATAAACTACCGTGCCCATAATACTCTGCGCCCCTTTGAACAAAACATGAAGCAATTATTTCAAGCTCCTCCTTTGTTTTAAAAAAAAAAGGGAAAATAAATTCATGAAAAGCGTTTAACCAAAGCTCATTGTTGCAATAAAGTCATTTGTTTAAAGTCCATTGTAGTCCACTCCTTTGACGAACAAAGTTCGTAACTCCGTCTGTGTGTGTGCTGGCGATATTTTCCACTTCTATGTTTTCTCCTTTCTTTTGACTCGTCGGGTGCTACCCCAATATATAGGGCATCAATATACAAAAACAGTGATGGGATGCACTCCTTCTATTATTTATAATCTGAATTTGTCAATGAATGATCCAAGAATGCGTGCGTTAACCGGTGAGATGCCATGCCCCTGCGGCACCTGAAGTTATCAACATCTATGGATGAGGCATCATATTGCCTCAAACCGGTCGCACTGCTCAAGTGTGCCTCTGTGGCAGAACAATTTCTCATATGTTCAATTAATTTCTCATGTTCAGTTCTATGCTCCTTCTTTTCCATCCTTATAATGCTTTAGATGCACACACGGGTATTTTGCCAATTTTAAAATTTTCTACTGCTGAAACTGTGCCCGTCCGGACTTCTTGTTAAAGCAAGACAGATGCAAAAGTTCGTTCAAAGCAGCTTTATTTATGAGACCCAATGCATTTCGGGCTTTAGGCGCCCTTCGTCAGGGGACACTGTGAATAAACAATAAAACAAATGACCATTATCCTATGAATCTTATTGTCTTTCTGACAACTTCAACTTCCAACATTTATCTAAAATTTACAACAAAACTTTCTTAAATCTCAACCTGTCCTTTTTCCTTTCGCTAAACGCTTTTCTGAACACTCTAAATAAAACCCTTCCTTTCTGCTTTGAACGAACTTTTGCATCTGTCTTGCTTTAACAAGAGGTCCGGACGGGCACAGTTTCAGCAGTAGAAAATTTGAAAATTGGCAAAATACCCGTGTGTGCATCTAAAGCATTATAAGGATGGAAAAGAAGGAGCATAGAATTGAACATGAGAAATTAATTGAACATATGAGAAATTGTTCTGCCACAGAGGCACACTTGAGCAGTGCGACCGGTTTGAGGCAATATGATGCCTCATCCATAGATGTTGATAACTTCAGGTGCCGCAGGAGCATGGCATCTCACCGGTTAACGCACGCATTCTTGGATCATTCATTGACAAATTCAGATTATAAATAATAGAAGGAGTGCATCCCATCACTGTTTTTGTATATTGATGCCCTATATATTGGGGTAGCACCCGACGAGTCAAAAGAAAGGAGAAAACATAGAAGTGGAAAATATCGCCAGCACACACACAGACGGAGTTACGAACTTAGTTCGTCAAAGAGTGGACTACAATGGACTTTAAACAAATGACTTTATTGCAACAATGAGCTTTGGTTAAACGCTTTTCATGAATTTATTTTCCCTTTTTTAAAAAACAAAGGAGGAGCTTGAAATAATTGCTTCATGTTTTGTTCAAAGGGGCGCAGAGTATTATGGGCACGGTAGTTTATTCCATGTAATTGCAACAGTGTTACCAATTATTCCGGCGGGAAAACCACAATCAGCGGGCCAATCAGGAGGGATTCATTGAGGGAGGAGGCATTTATACAGGGTTAGAATTATGGGGAGACATTTAACATTTAGAATACGAGAGGACAACAGGTTAAGCTAGAAGGTTCAAAGCAGGTACGTGTAATTCGTGCAGTGTTTGTTTACGACAGAGGGGTAAAAGCGGAGTGGGTTTTCAGTTTGAAAGCGAGCAACGTAGCAGAATGTAAGCAAACTAGGGCAGAGGTTAAAAATGTTAACTAATATACGAGTAACAGTTGCGTTTAGTCATGCAATAGGGAACGACGTGGGAGGTGGTGAGAGTAAGGTGATAGGCAAGAACAGACGGTTTTTCGCTGCGCATTGTATTCATCGAGCGTGATGTTAAGCGTGTACACGTGGGGCTGTGCTAAATGAAGGTTGTGCTTGTTAGCAGCAGAAAGGAAGGGTTTTATTTAGAGTGTTCAGAAAAGCGTTTAGCGAAAGGAAAAGGACAGGTTGAGATTTAAGAAAGTTTTGTTGTAAATTTTAGATAAATGTTGGAAGTTGAAGTTGTCAGAAAGACAATAAGATTCATAGGGTAATGGTCATTTGTTTTATTGTTTATTCACAGTGTCCCTGACGAAGGGCGCCTAAAGCCCGAAATGCATTGGGTCTCATAAATAAAGCTGCTTTGAACGAACATTTGCATCTGTCTTGCTTTAACAAGAGGTCCGGACGGGCACAGTTTCAGCCTTAGAAAATTTGAAAATTGGCAAAATACCCGTGTGTGCATCTAAAGCATTATAAGGATGGAAAAGAAGGAGCATAGAATTGAACATGAGAAATTAATTGAACATATGAGAAATTGTTCTGCCACAGAGGCACACTTGAGCAGTGCGACCGGTTTGAGGCAATATGATGCCTCATCCATAGATAAAAATAAACAGCAGACCATAACATACGCAAAGACACAATAAAACAACAGGACAAAACAAACCAGTCAACACAGGATGCTTCACAACAACCAAAGTACAACACAGCAACATCACATCCCAATAATGTAGTAAAAAACACAGCAGTACAAAAAAGAACACCACCACCACTACAAAATGCCACACAACGAATATGCACAAACATTCTCATCACACATCACCATCTCCAGAAACCTGCTTTCGTAATAGGGCGATAAAAGGTGTTCGCACCAAGCACTGCCTTAACTTACCACCAACGACATGAAATAGTGCTAGTCAAAAATGCTTTGCGGCACATTGTGTCCATTAAGTCCCTCCCCTAACACACTAGCCTCGGTTAACCATACTCTCCATTTGAGCAGCTGTGTCCTTAATTTAGGATTTGGTCATTCTTTGAAATTTTATGCCAGAGAAGTTCTTTAGGTAGCCAGGTGGCTAGTGTATGACCTCCGATTTATGAAGTATACTGAATAATGACCGCAGCTCAAATGAGTAATAGCTAAACGTAATTTAGCTTTCCTAGCTGCAGAAGATTAATCTCTAGTTATATGAAAAGATTCCCTTATTAAAGAGATGGTTTTAGCTAATTTGCTCATACTTCGTTCTCTGTTCCCTTCAACAAAGGTGTCAAGAAGCAAGCAGACCATTTCATTTTGTGGAAACCAGCCACTCCCAGCTGTCTGGATCATCACACGCCATACTGAATGAATGAAACCATCCTGCACCCTCTCTCAATAAGTCCTGGCAAAGGCAGCATGTAGAAGTTGTTCTGAGAAAGCAAGCGAGAAGCTGGCGAACAGGAAGTAGCTCGCTGTCGATTATAGGTGCCAGTATTATAGTCGGAATTGGAAAATAACAATGTGAAGGGAAATGCAGAAGTGGCGAGGAAACGAGGCCGAATGCGCCATAGACGGTTTTATATGGAAACAGAGATGGGGACGATAGTGATGGAGTGTGGTGAGCAAACAGTAGAGGTGAATGGCCAGAGGGAGAAGGAGAGAGACACATTCAAAAAGAGGCAGAAGGATATTGAGGAGCTACAGAGGCAATGCGGGGAAATATAAGCGGCTCGAATAGGTGAGAATTGGGAACTGTGCTCTTTCTTGTGTTCTAGAAATCCGGTTCAGCAAGTTTTCAGATTGCAATCAAACAAGGCACAAAAATCAAATATGTCCTCTCCCTTAGACTATCGGGTTTGACTGGGTGATAATTGCAAAAACATAGTATTATTCTACTTTTATATAGCACACTTCACAAACTGAAATATCCATTGGTGGTGTTATTCCTCAACTCACTCGTACTCATGTCCTTGACCTCTGGAAGGATGAATGGCAGAATCAGCCCCATTGCATTTCTACTTACAAATTCCATATTAAACATACTTTTTTGTGCTGTGTGTGGGTTGACTCACTGAGCTGCTTTTGACATTGCTTGTCCTAAGTCATATTGAAACAAGCTCCCAGGCCCTCTTATTTCCTTAAAGGATATGGAACTTGAATACAGGGCGTGGTAGGGCTCTGTTTCAGAGGATAACACCTCAGGCTCTGCCGCATATGCATTTGACTCGTCCCCAGCTCTACAGGCCTCAGAGCTGGGGACGAGTCGTTTCCTATAGCCTCAGACATCTGGCATAATGGTCGAAGAAAGAACAAAGGAACCATACATTAGAGCATGTCATCGCCTCTGTCATTCCGCCAGGTGGGAGTCAGACTTCATTACCCCTCACACTTCCGTACCAGTGATGGCTTCCATCGACCAGGAAGCCCCGGAAAGGGAGGGGAGCCTCTTTAAAGGCTACATGGGGGGAAAATGGAGGGCCGGGCTAATAACGGATAACGACTGCCTATCAGAAGGTCACGCGATTGATGGATGGGGGTCTCTTTTTATTGAAACGAGTCATAGATGTTGAAAGTAAACCATTACATAAATTCTAGTAATGTGTCCTTGGAAATGAGAGCTGTACCTGGCAGTATGCCAAGTGATGGGCTGATAAATCAGCCGCTTTAAAATGGCTGCTGCATTTGGACCACGCTGGGACCAGGCCTTGTTTAGCTCTTACATTTAGGTAGATGTGATCAGCACTGTGGTGCATGTCAGGACTGTGTTGGTGCTGTAATGGCAAGAGTTGTGTTCACCTCTGCTGGTTGTCAGGATAACATTTACTGGCTGTAACAGCAAAAAGCATTTGTGAAACCTTATGTAGCACTAGCTGTTCTGTTTTATCAAGCTGTTAGCTCCCCTCATGAAAATGCTAAGATTGACTTAGCCAATCAGAAACCAAAGTTTAGAGTGCGAGCATTAACACCTTTCGTTCAACTGCTGTCTGGATATCCATAAGGTGAGGTTGCCTTAACTGTGCTACCAGCAGCGGACAGCACGGAGCGCCATATTGTAACTGGGAGCAGCTTATATGGCACTTTTACTGAGAGGAGGGGCAAAGGAAAATGCATGTTCAGCTCGGCACAAATAATTCTCACTCTGGTTCTGCAGTATTCTAAAGCATCATAAGCGGAAAGATGCCCTCTCTGTGGTGTTAAGTGATACTCATCACAAGGCACACCATGATGTCTTGAAACTCTTAGTCGGCATCAGTGGAAAAGTGCAAACTTGCTTTTCCTCTTTCCTCCTAAACAAACTCATCAGGTGAAACTGGGTGCTTTTCTCATCAGATCTGCTGCAGTCGCCTGTGGCACCCCACAAGGCTCACTCGTGTCACCCGTCCTGTTCAGATATACATGATTCTTCTCATCGGACTCCAGTGACCGAGGATATCCTAGGCCGATGATACCCAGCTAAACATAATGCTTAGCTGCAGCTCCTATAACTCTTTCAAAGTCTCACATTGTTTATTTCCACTTCACCAATGGATGCAGAAGAAGTGGCTGTGCCGGAATGGTGAGAAAACTGAAATTCTGCTAATGGATTCATCTCTCCGACCCATCTTCAGTTTCCCTGACCTGAATCCCTCGGTTTCCACCCCCTGCCGGTGGAAGAAGACCATAACCTGGGTGTGTTGTTTGACGACAGTCACCCGTTCATTCCTCATATAAACCCTGTTACAGATGCTGCTTTCTACCATTTGCAGTTAGTTTGAGGTGTCCTTCCTCTGCTCCACCTCACCGAATATGCCAATTTGACTGTTGCAATAGCCCTACACTGGCCTGAGGAAAAAACCCTCATTTAAGCTTCAACGAATCCAGGACCACACTGCTGCCCATCTCCCGATGGGCCTGAATCACTATGATCACATCTCAAGCCCTACTGTTCCTCCATTGGCTCCCAATGAAGGAACGAGCCAACTTCAAATCCCTGTGCTTCATCCACAAAGCCAATCACAGGAGTGCTTGTTTAAGCTGGTTCTACCCCTAAATCCCATGCAGAAACCTCGGATTCTCCAACCACAGCTCATTGTCTATTTATTTACATTGATACAAGAGATTTGTTGACAGGGCTCTTCAAGGGGTGGCAAACACCCACTATACCAGCTTAAGCGGAGTGCTACTGGAACAGATTACATAGTTTTATGGCCCTTCTTAACATTTAACTTTGGATCGCAGGTCATTGCAAGTCAGAAGTTAAAACTAATACATTCCACAAGAATAAACTATGATAACACAACTGTAGGATGGGGACCTAAAGAATACATAAAAGCAGACCAAAACGGTGACAGAGGGAAAGACAAACTATGAAAATGACAAGGAAAAAACGGTAGAAGCCAATAGAGTGAGATAGCACACAGGAAAGCAAGCAAAATGCAAATAATGAAGGAAGAAAAAAGAAAGCATTAAGGAAAGAGGGTACAGATGAACAAAGGAAAAAAGGCATAAAAGAAGAAAAGGAAGGAAGAAAAAAATGAAGGTTGGAAAGAAGAAAAGGACAGAGCAAAGAACTAAAAAACAAAAATGAAAGGCAAAAAGAAGGAAAGCAGAAAAATATAATGAAAGAACAAAGAAGAAATGTGAGACGAAAGGATGGGTGACTGACAGAAAGAAAGAATGAATGGAAGGAATACAAAAAGAAAAGATGCAAAGAAGTTGTGAAAGAATGCCAGGAGCAACATAAGAATAAACTAATAGAAAGAAGGGTAGAAAGCTAGAAAAGAGGTCTGATGGAATGAGAGAAGAATAGACCGAAGGAAAGAAAGATAGAAAGAAAGAATGGAATACACATAAAACAAAGATGATGGAGATAAGAAAATAAAGAAGCACAAAAAGAAAGAAGATGGAAAGGATGAATTAGAGAAATAGGTCAATGTAGGAAAATGAGTAGTTTTTGACCAAATAGCTTCAAAATCATGCTATAATAGTAATCATTTTGCATCATATTCTGCAAATGTTCCCCAGGGGTATAATTCCCATGTCACTTCATAGAAACGGTTGGGATTCCTCACTTTACTCGCGCATTTATTGGTTAGTATGGGTCAAAGTGGGGAGTATTTTTTTTTTGGGCTATACTCTTGGGACTCTCCACTTGTATGGATCTGCCCTAGAACTTCGTCCTAATGGATCTAAGACTTGAACCCGACTTCAGCAGATTCAGAGAATTGCTAAGAACAGACATGTTGTTAACCCCCTTGGCTGCCACCACCTACCCCTAGCCTGGACTATTTAGACATCTAAAACTAGCCCCACCGCTCATTGGGTCATTTATTGTCATTCCATTCTAGGGCTTTATCATCCTCTTTTCCAATGTTGAGTGCTCTGAGGCTATCTCGGTGGATTGCAGTGTTATATAAAACCTGTAAAGAAATAAAGAAGGGATGCAGAAGAGGCTAAATCATACAGGGAGAGCAGGCCTCTGTCTGCCTGCGAGATGTTGGCAGCTAATGCCAGCAGCTGAGGGAAGTAATGTTCGATGATCCAGAATTTGACTGGTGGCCAACGCAGTCACAAACATGGCTAGGTATGCAGTGAGCAACTTATTTTTATTTTGACTAAAAATCCATTCATTAATGATACAATTACAACACTTAAAAACAGCAACACAGCATACCCAGTACAGAATCAGAAAAAAATATAAACATTATAATATATGTCTGCCACATAATGGAAGCACCATCCAATGAATAAATGATTCATTATGGCGCACTATACGTATGAAACAAAGCCCTTGCTTGCAGCCAGACTCCCAATACATACATAGCAACAATGAGATCCATAAGTACAGTGTCTGTCCTGTACCATGAGGTCATCGATTCTGTAAATCTCCTGATCCTGTAACGCCTAAATTGAAGGCACAGCGTCCTCCTTCGCTGCCTTCCGGTTTTTGAAGAAAAAAGTGGGCAATATTTCCTTCCTCTCCCCATTCACAAATACAAACCGCTTGATTTCTCCACTGAGCTTCCTGCTGTGTCTTGTAGGTGCACACTAAAAGTGTGCCAATCTTAATGGGTATAGAACCCCTACTTAGAGCACTCTCTCTGGTATCCTGGAGTAACAATTCCAGCATACTGCGCCATTAGCCGTCCCTAGTGACCCTAGCTGAGGATGACCCTACAAGTGTTGGATTTTCTCATCAACCACCTCATTCAATCCTCTGCAGGATTTTCTTGACGTGAGCTAGGGCATTTTCCCCTCGTGGAATTCTCCACACAAGCGCCTTTGATGCATGTCTATGTGGAATGTATCATTTAGCCTAATCCATAACATAACTCAACGTAGTGCAACATGTCAACTCTGCAGCTCATGACCCGTTCAAATCGTAATGCCTCTCGCGGAATTCCGGGGCCCATTCTGGGAAAAGTCTCAGAAATCAGTTGACTTCTGTTTGGACATCAGTAGGATTAATTTAGCGCCATACTGCTGCACCATAAATTGAGGCTGTGGCCAACCTCCGTCTATAGATCTGCGATGTTGAGCTTGGTGAGTGAGAATGGAGTTAATACTTCAAAACAGCACCACCATTGTGGATCAGGGTACTCACCGCTTGGTTCATGTGTTGGGTCCAGGGTAGGCTATGGTCTATACTGATACCAAAATAATCAAAGCTGCGTCCATTCTCGAGTTGAGTGGCCTTTAGTGAAAAGGATCATTTCAAGGGACATTTCGCATTCATGACCATGTATTTGGATTTTACTGATATTAATCATCAGCTTCTCTTCTAAACAATAGGATTCAAATCCCCGCAAGAGGCGATCACCCTGTTGGAGATAGTAGAACTGCATCATCTGCATACAAAAGTAGGGGAACTTTTTCCTGGCCTCATTTGTGCATATTAAGATTTATGCTGCTGAGACGTCTGCCAGTTCCCGTGATAAATTAGTCCAAATGACAAAAGAGTCAGTACGCAGACTCCTCAGTCTGGAGGCAATCCCAGATTCTTTGGTGCTCTTGTCTAGATGCCCGTATCTAGCCTCTGACCATGTGTGTTCATTCCCTCGCTGCAAAGCTGCACCATCCATTCTGGCACCCCTTGCCGTCTTAAAGAAAGCCAAAGCTGGAAGCGATCTACAGAGTTGAAAGCTGACTTCAGGCTGGTGAACATTCGGAAGAAGGGAACATTTCTGAACCTACAGTATTTGAAGTGGATCCTGTGTAACCTAAACGGGTCCACAGCAGTCCATGTACTTTTCCTGAATACTGCCTGCATGTCACACAGTATGTTATTGCTGTCTACCCACTCCTGTATAATAATACTAATAATAATCCATATTTGTAAAGTGCGAACATATCGCCCCTTAAGGTTTCAAGGCTCTGGGGGCCATCAGGTAGATTAAGTGAGCTATTGCCCAGAGTCACATGATGCTAGCTGAGCTGCTGCCGGGGATCGAACCGTGAGCCCCGCGCTCCGGAGTCAGCCGCTCTGGCCGCTGCGCTACAGCTCTCCACCCTGTATCTGTCTAACAGCACTTTGCCATCCAGTTTGTGACATCGCCGCTCGGGGCATATGAAACCAACACCGCCGAAGACCCTGTGAGTTACTAACCAGACGTCATCTTAGCAGGCTTACATTCGGTATGTCCTTGGCTGTTTACATGTATCATTTTGATCAGTGGTGAGATCTGAACAGCACTGAAAATCATTTCTCCAATAGGGCCTGGAGCTGGGCTCCATGCAACACATATTGCTTCAGTTTTGTTTAGTGTCCAAGATGCACATGAGCAGTGTTGGACTGGCTTTTCGGGTAGTCTGGTGCTGTCAGATGGGCCAGCCTGAAAGGGCGAGCGTGTGGGTTGTTTCTTTTTTTTTGATCCTGTGGCTCGGGCAAAAAAAAGCGAGCGCATCTGGCATTGCCCAGAAGGCCAATTTAACGCAGAAACTGAGACACTAACACCCCTCTCGGCCAGTGGCGCAACGAAAGTTGAAGGGCCCCCCCTGCAAGGTACACAGAGGGGCCCCTGCTCTAGATTTAATCCCGAGCTATCAAGCCTGAGTACTGTGCTGAGGGGGTCCCCGCAGCTCGGGGGCCACCCGGCACGGCGGGGGCTGCGGGGGCCTATGTTACGCCCCTGCTCTCGGCATTATAACGGCCATCCAAACCACCTTCCTACTCAGTTTGACATGTAAATTGATCAGCTGCAGCTTAAATATTTTGGATTCCAGGAACTCAAGGGCCATCAGTTTAATTTAAGAATGTGGCAGGCAAACTTACATCAGAAGATCACCCCCAATGAAGTACTTTTTCTTGTTTGAAATATGCAGTTAGTTCTCACTGGATTATGCATTTGTAGGTTATTCCCTTTTAAGGGTTTGAGCGCAGAAATAGTTTAGAAAACTAAGCTAGGCACATTTTAGTTTAAATTACGGAAGATTACGATGGACAGATGGTTGGTACTCTATGATTAGCGCTGATTGGCACAATTAGATGATTATATGTATTTTGTCTGAAAACCCAATAAATGATATAATAGTGTAAAAGAAAAATACTGTGCAGAGAGTTTGGAACTGCACTGTCAAGGCCGTCCAGTCATACGTTATTTAAGCAATCAGTATAGGGAAGAGCAAGTGACTGGTGGGATTGTAGGCTAGGATTGACATAAAAGAGAAAACTCAAGGAGGCAATCAGTAGTTGGCGTTAAAACAAAACTACTTAGGTAGCCGGCGGTCATTTGATCCCACACATCTCCAAAGGAAAATATGTTGCCTAAGGGGCCACGCTTTTTTCACATGACTTTCGGTTTGGACACTTCTTTTCAAAGATTCACGAAAGTTCTCTGTGGGTTCTTGAATGATGTAATTGATGTCACGTCAATAAGTGCTTGATGCCTTTGCTTCTATTTGCCTGATATTAATCCCTCTATTGGGGGAGGGATGCAACACAACTGGGATAAGGGGCATACTAGATAGTACATACAAGGAAAAGAGCACCATACGAATGCAAAAGATGAAGAACATCTCACGCTTTTACTGAAAGGCGTGTTTAGCCTGGCAGTAATATGTGCCTGCATCAACCAATGTATGGCTGTGAGGTCGTTAAAAAGAACTGTTACAAGGTCAGCCTAATGAAGTCATAACTGACTTGCTAATATTAAAAATGGATGTAAATGTGTCAAACACTACCTAATTTAGTCTCCCAGTGCAAAACAAGGTCACGAAAATAAGAAAGAAGTGCACAACTGGCCCGTATCCTTTGTGGTGTCCTGTGGAACTCTTAAGAGGTCAGTAGGGTTGGAGAGTAGCATCTCATTGTATTGTATTGTATTGTAATTGCATTTGTATAGCGCTTACTACCCCTGACGAGGCGTCGAAGCGCTTTTTCGGCGAGTAGCATGCTACTCCGGGACCCATAGAGTATTAGTGTTGAATTAGTATAGTGAAACATGGAAGTACATTTTAAGTGGTGGATATGTTAGTCAGTTATTTGGATTCGGAAGGATAGCAGAAGGATAGAAGAGGAAAGAAGGTTTGTATTTGTATAGCGCTTCTAACCCCTGATGGGGTGTTGAATCGCTTTTTTGGCGAGTAGCACGCTACTCCGGAAACCCATAAAGGGTTAGTGGCGAATTAGTATGGTGAAATATGAAAGTAATTTGAGTGGTGGATATTAGTCAGTTATTTGGAGTGAGAAGGATAGCGGAGGGATAGAAGGGAAAGAAAGGTTTGCATTCATATAGCGCCTGTTACCCCTGATGGGGTGTTGAAGCGCTTTTCTGGCGAGTAGCAGGCTACTCCGGAACCCATAAAGGATTAGTGTTGAAAATTAGTATAGTGAAATATGAAGTAATTTGAGTGGTGGATATGTTAGTCAGTTATTTGGATTGAGAAGGGTTAGGGAGGGGTAAAAAAGGAAAAAAGGTTTGCATTTATATAGCGCTTGTAACCCTGATGAGGTGTTGAAACGCTTTGTTGGCGAGTAGCACGCTACTCTGGAACCCATAAAGGATTAGTGGTGAATTAGTATAGTGGAATATGGAATTAGAGAAGTGAACATGCTAGTCTGTTATTTTGATTGAAAAGGATAGTGGAGGGATAGAAGAGTGAAGGATTTCTTTTTTAGGTCATAGCAGTAGGAGGAGGCTTTTGGATGAGTATAATGGGTTTTTGGAGGGGAAGAGTCAGAGGGAAGAGTTTAGAAAGGTTTGTTTTGGGGGATCGGTAAAGTAAAGGAGGTGTCAGAAGATGCAAGGAGGGGTAGAGTAGGAGAGAGTCAAGAAAGGGTTATTTTGGGGAACATAGTAGTGGTATGGGGTTTGGGATAAATGAGAGTGGGTGTAGAGGATATAATGATAGATGTATAGGGTGAGATAGGGTAGTGAATTGGAAAGAGTAGTAGAAAGAAGTTTGAGATGAGTAAGAAAGTTGGGCTAGAAGATATATTGAGGGAAGTATAGGCTGAGAAATAGGGTAGCGCATTGGAAATGCTAAATTAGAAGAAAGTGATAAATATATAGATCCATAAGTACATTGAGAGTATATAGATGCATAAAGGAGGTAAGTATATGCAGATTAAAGATATTGATAGAGGTAGCGGATGAGAAATAGGGTAGTGCATTGGATATGCTTTTTCAGGAGAAAAGTAACAGTCACACAGATCCAAGTACATGGAGGTACATAGATGCCCAATGGAAGCAAGTACATGTAGACCAAAGAAGATTTTTTTTTGTTTTTTTAACAACATAATTATTGTACATGTTTATACAAAGCAATACACGAAGATAGGCACATATCTATAGTGAAAATCAATGCTTATGTACGGAAGGACAAATACATAGGGTGGGTATTAATGAATGGGAAAATGGGCAGCATTCCTGGCCCTGGCCCCGACCAGTTTCAAACAGGCTCAAACAGGCACTCACCCTTGTCCTCTCCACCCTTAGCTGAGACGCCCTAAGCCTTGGCCGTTTATAGCCCTAGTAGTCAGGTGACCCCGTCAGCCAATGGGAACCCTAGCCCTAACATTATCCAATCACAACACTAGCCCTAAAAATCTAGGACCAATAGGAGACCAGGAGCTTACAGCCAATCTTAGCCCTAGTCCAAGCACCCAATCAGTTCAAAAACCCTGATCTCTATGTCCATTAGAGGCCCTAGCCCTACCAGTAGTCCCAACCCTAGTCCAAGCAACCAATGGGACAGGAAGCCCTAGTCCCTACTTCCAATAGAAAGCCTAACCCTACTCTTAGTCCCACACCTAGTCCAGCAACCAATCACACCAGAAGCCCTAATCGCTACTTCCAATTAAAGGCCTAGCCCTAGTTCCACCCTAGTCCCAACAACAAATAACACAGGAAGCCCTAGTCCCTACTTCCAATAGAAATCATAACCCTAGCCCCAACCCTACATTGATTGAATCACAGACCCAGAAACCAATCAGAACCCTCAAATACCCAACCAATGAGGACACTAACCCAATCCAATAGAAACATCAGATACAACCACCAATAAGTGTATACATGTACCAACCACTAGCAGACTATATAAGGTCCCAGCAACCTCAGACAAGGTTTGCTGGCCAGGGAGTTGGAAGCTGCTTCTCCTGTTCAGAATCTCCTAGGAGACAGACAGGCTCAATCCACACTTTGGACTTCTGCAGGTAAAGGCCTCACAAACTTGAAATCTAACAATACTGTTTGAATAAAACTTTACTCCCTCTCCTGGCCAAAAAACGAAGTGCACAGTCCCTATTAAACACAGTTTAAACAGCTCACAGAAGCACCCTCTGATGTAGAATATCCCTGTTGCTGGTGGGGGGGGGGGGAGGAAGGGGGGGCTGGTTTCACTGGCTTGATAACACAAAATGGTGGCTGGGGGTGCACTGTTTAACATACAGGTCTTAGCACAGAGCAAAGGAGAAATTTGGAGGGAAAACTGAATAGTCACCAGGAATGAGAGGGAAAAACTACAGAGTTTGGACTGCAAATCCCACAATTCAACACGTTAAATGGAAGCAATCATGGGCAGGAAAACCACAAGTTTAATACACAAAACAGGTGATAAAATATGCAATCATAGGCAGGTTAAAACTACAATTTTAAACTGTAACAACCACAGGCAAAGACAGTAATCACAGAAAGGGAAAATCGTTTTTTAAAAAACTTTTTTTGGGGGGAAGAGACAGCACTAGTCTGCCTCCTTACCACTTCCTGGACTCTGCTCACTGCAATCTGGGGCACAGGTAGGCTGCAACTCACAAGATCGTATTGTATGAAACCTTCTCACACTTGACTCATTCATGGTCAATGAGACAGCGTTATTGGCTTTGGTTTTTTTTAGCAAACATCTGCTGCATTAAGGTTAGTACTGGTTGAGAATCAGCAGCCAGAAGATGCAAGTCTCTCTAAGACCAATAAACATTTTATTGTTTGAATAATTCATTGACCTATTGGTTGTACGCCTACACTGAAGTGTCTTCTGGGAGTATGAACTCCTAACCATCAACTGACCAACATAAGCCACCAATGGTTACTGTCTGTTGAGATTACTGAAATACTTTGTAGGCTTTACTAAGTCAGAGATGGTTGGCGATGAGGTGGACCAAATGCTTTGTGATCACCGTGATATGTGTGCCTTACAAGCTCTCCTAATAAATCCACTCTGAATATTAGATTTGAGGTAAGGAGCTGGACTTCTAAATCCATGGTAACCTCCTACTGGCCTAATTTTAACCCTTTCCCTGATCACCCTAGAAATGTGGGGAAGTTTTGCTCACGTTTCTGCCATGGAAATAATTTTGACTTATCCGCAATCACAAGTTTTTTTATTTGTCGATGGAACAGGCCATGAAGACTCTTTGTGAATGCTTGTAAATATATCATTGCAGCCTGCATGGAGAAGGGCAAAGTGCGCATGACTGGTTTGGGTGCCCCAGGGGGCCGACTAAACAGTCTTTGCCCACTCGGGAGTGGGCAGGCACACCACTCCTCCCCCGCCCTGCTCGCAGAGCAGCCCCGCCCACCCACCAGTCACCAAACATAAATGGTAATAACTAAAAGTTATTACCATTTTATGTTTCTGCTTCTCGCACTGCGAGAAAGCAGTGGGGCGACGCTCCTCTGCCCTAGTGGCGTAGCGGCCCCTGGCATTAGGATCCCTGTACCTTTAGTGGGCAAGGGTCACCAAGAAGGCATATTGCAAACGTGAATACTAGCACTGAGGTCTGCTGTCCCTTATAGACCACCAACCAATCATTTGGTACTTCCACAATAAATCGCAGACCAATTACCAGAAATAATCAGAGGCTAAATTTGTGACTTTTTTTGTGGAAAGTCCCTCTGTGCTGTGAAGGGTTTGAGAATCTGTTGAACTTTTGCAAAGGTTGAGGCAGGTCGTAGCACAATGCACACCACAGTGCCGCTACCAGCCTCTGCGCATGAGACCCTGTAATGTTTCAGCCAGACCCAAAGCCTCCTAGTGCACATAATACACATCCGCAAGCAAAGTGCATAGTGTGCGAAAAGATATGCTGATCAGAGCACAGCAGGAGTGGTGTGTGAAAAAAAAGCGCTTATCTTATTTTATTTGTAAACGTAGGCACTTGTGCATGTCTGAAATCTGCCATTCTTGCTTTATGAACTAATTAGTACTTTTTTTTATATCTTGCTGCAGGTGTGACTCGGAGAATCGGTACCTTGGTAACCCGCTGAGGGGAACATGCTATTGTGAGTAATAATTATTTTTTTGTCGTTTTTTTTGCAATTGTATCGGACTAAGCAGAATGGGTAAATATGAAGCCACTATAAAAAGAAATCTAATATTTTTATTACATTGCTTGGAATGCACAGCCACGTGGCAAACAAATGAAATCCAGGCTGACTTATCAATAACTGTATAAGTTTCATGTCGAAAGTCCTTCTGTTTATTGAAACTTCTCACTTCTCCTGCTGTTGTGTATTAAGCAGATTATGATGGGTAAGAATCTACCTAAGCAAGGCTATTGTGCAGTATCTATGAGCAGAGACTGCTACCACTATACTGGTGCTTGCAGCCTCCAAAAACTGTTGTGGTTTCCCCAGCGTGTACAGTGGTCTTTATAGCTTCACCTTTAAGGGGGGTTTCGCAGGCAGATGTTTCGTTGGTTGCCGGTTCCTTCATTAATGTGCAGGGCAATAATAGCCTGTCATCGGGCTCAAAGGTTTGGAGATTCTTCTTGTGATGTCATCAGTGGTCATTTCACAAGAGTAGCATTGTGCGCTGCCACCACTTGTCCTCAGATGTATAATAAAGTACAAGAAATATGAGACCAAAGAAATTACTACATCTGCTTTACTGTTGCAGAGCTGATGGGAAGGGATTTTGCAGGGGTTAACTTAGAAGGAAGACCCCTATTTGAGTTTTCCCTTTTCTTACATAGTTTTTTTGATATGTGCAGGTACCCCGCTGTTATGTTTTTTTGGTTGTAGTGAAGTTGGAGCAGACGTTGGAATTGGCTGTCGCCTGTATTTCCTTGCACTGCTTGGCTGTTTCCTATTTCTATCCATTCACTGTCGCTGGTTCGCAGAGGTGGGTGGAACAGCAGATCTAGGCACTGCGCGCAGGAAGTGCAAGCGTGCTCCGCTTGCCTGAGGGTTGGGAGGAAGGGGAGGAGAAAAACACTGAGATGGCGGCCGTCCTCTCTGTCTGTTGCATTGGGTGCTTGGGAGGCACTTTTCCACGTCCCTGCTGACGAAAGGAAGCCCACCGCTCACCCCCCACCCTGGTGCATGCAATTGGGGGTGGACAAAGAGCTGGGAGGGCCTGGTGGTTTGGGGTTACATTTCTGTGTAGCGGACGGACAAGTGGAGGAAGGCAAAACTGTGGACCTGATTAGGGGACAGCTGAGGATGGAAGGGGAAGTAAAGGACAAGAGAGGCAAGGTTTGGGGCAAGCAGAAGGGCCAGGTCCAAGGGCCGGCAGGCTTGGCAATAATAATATGGATTCCAGAGCGAGGACCACAAGGGCTCATGGCATAGTTAAAGGTTGTGTGCAGTTTCAGAATTGCTATGGGCGGAGGGTTATTGGAGTGGGAGTTACATGGGGGGGGGAGGCAGGATGGGTTAGTTCAGTTGGCAGGGCAGTTTGTGCAGCTCAGCCGAAGGGCTAAGAACTCTGCTTTCCTTAATAAAGCGTAAAGCAGCCTTTTGCACACAAAGTGGCAGAGTAGTGTGATAATTTCCTCCCAATTGTTTTCATGCATAATAGTTGTATCTTGTTCACAGAATTCTGTCCATTACACAAATACACTTGGGTTGTTATCCACTTTGAAATTGTACACAAGTTATGCCCTTGCATTCAAGAGTCACTCAAGTTAGCTACTCAGTGTATTTTCCATACACTTTGTAAGTCAAACAATGAACGTTGTGATAGCGCATGGCACAGCGGAAAAAGGGGTTTGGGCTAACTAAAGCAGAGGGTGTAATTTTACACCATGCGCTAAATTAGTCTAATAATCTCATTTACCCAGGACTGAATTTTGGCCCATATCAATTTTAGGTCCTCTGACAGATCGGAGAGTTGACAGGGATTTGGCAAAAGATCTAGATGAATATTCCCCTCATGAGGACCTAGAATAAAGGGAATATTATTCAAACCACACTACATACAACTATATATATATATATTTCATTATTTACAATAATCAATAACGACAGACTCAGTTTTTCTATGTACTTTGCTCTATCTATTTTTCTTTTGTAAAGTATATGGAAATGGTCAAACAAAGACACAATATCGAATCTAAATCATCACACAAGAGAACACAAAAATCAATCATTCATAATAACATCTCATTTAAGCAGCATGAGTTGAGTGGATAGAGAAAGAGATAAAAGTGCATTATAATAAGATAAATGGAAATATAGAATCTCATACGAACCTAGGAAAACTACAGCACAGTGTGCTAATAGTTGAAAAGCTAAACCTCCGGTTGGAAGGGAGAGCTGAGGCAATCCTCACAAGGTATGAGGAGCAAAGTTAAAGGTGTCAGCTTACAGACAGCGTCAGCAAAAGTAGCTCAATAAAACTGCTCACACGAACGCCTCGTCTCTCTCCTCTCCTAACCAAGCCTAAAAACATGGATTCTATCACTAATAGTTATACCCTAAAATTTATGAGTCCAGCCCTGTTCTTGTTTCAAAATCAGCAAAAGTCTCTCTCGATTTGGCCAAGAAGCATAGTGTGTCAAGTCACACCACTTCAGTCGTTCTTCTCTCTTAAAAGTTCATTGTTTTGTTTCATGCCGTCATCATCGTCCTTCAGTAGAGGAAATCAAACTCTTCTTTTTCCTCGACAGGAGCACTTCCAAACACAGGGTGAAACATTTCTAGCACAGTTATCCACAAAACGAATACTTTGCTTCAGACATTAGGAAGCTTCCGCGGATACTTGAAACACGTAGTAGCCATTTGACAAGAAAGAACACAATGGTCATCTATAATGAATAGAACACAATTTTCTTCATTTCTACATTTTAAAGCAAAATTAACCCTAAAGTCAGCTTGAAGACTTTCTTTACAAAGTGTGCAGTTTTTCTCTAGGAGAAATAAATTAGATTGGTTATTGGTTCAAAATAAAGCTTAATTTTCATAATTCATTTCAATCAACTATTATTCTATGTAATTAATATTGCTTAGTTAAACGTTAAATCAAACACGTGTTTTCTTTTCACATTTGCTTGTGGAAAATCTCATTGTGCACTTTTTATTAGGTCTCGCGCCTAGCGTTGCAGTGCGCAGCTCTGCTCGCGCAGCGCGAGACCTTAGAAAGGGCTTCTGAAAACGACCCACACGCTCGTGCGTGTGGTTTTGTTTTCAGAAGCCCACATTAGCTGTAGCGTGCGTTTTTTCAAAAAACGGCACGGGATTGGGCAAAGGCGGGCGCATGTCCCGCCTTCGCTCCTCCCATTCCCGACGGTGGCCAGAACGCGCAGCAGCGCGCGTTCGCCTCGCTGCCGCGCTCCCTGGCCCCCGCTCCTCTGTGGTGCGCGCGCACCACTGGTTTCGCGTTCGGCTCCTCTGTGGTGCGCGCGCACCAGGTTTCTATTCCGTGCTTGTTTAAAAACGTGGCACACAATTTGTGCATCTGTAGACAGTGTGGCATACAATTTGCTCATTTTTTCAATAACAACCCTTGCCTTTGGCTGCCAGGTATACGTATAATTGGACGCGACGCGTGTTGCATTTAAATAAAACCGTCATTTTGGAGCGGAGTGTGGTTTCTAAGATTATAGCCTTTTACAGATGGATAATGCGCGTTCCTTCCATCTCGGTTTGGCGCCCTTTGCCAGAGCACTCTCATTTCTCAAGGCCCTGCTGCGCATTCAGCACTAATCCCAGCCCTGCCCCAGACCTCCCGATCCCTCGGCATTTACAAGAGGAATTAAATGCAGAGCCGAGCCGATCTTCGCGTTTGTTGTTTTCGCAGGAATGCAAACAGTGCAGCAGCCTTCAGGAACAAAGAACATGGCTTTCGGGTAGCATCGACTCAAAACCTTGTACAGTGAGGCGCCATTCTCTCTTCACAGGATACAGTTGCCAGAAATTATTGCGAAATCATACGGATAAATATTGTTTTGTTATGTTTTTAAAGTTATTTGTAAAGTAAAGAGCGGTTCTGTCCTGCCGCCATTTCAAAGCGCCTTGCTACAGGAGCCAGCGCAGCACGCCAGCACCGCTCTTTGACGCTTTGTACCCAGGCAACAAAAAACCACCGACCACAGGAGACCAAGATAAGAAGGACTAGCAGGACACATGAGGCGAGACTCGCATGCAATGAACGGGGGTTCAATGGACAGTGCCTTGGAGGCAAAACAGCAGTGCTTAATTTGTAAAAAAAACAACAACAAAAAAAACCCAATAGGTTCTTGGGTCCTTATAAGGAGGCCACTGCAGTTTGTTCCAGCTATTGCCCCTGCCAGCGCTGTCAGTGACAGTACCAGCACGTTTAGTAACCATCACACTCCTACAAGTGTGACAAATCAGACTATTCCAGGCCTCCTAAAACTATAATAATGGCTTGGGTGGCACGAATTACACATTTTCAATGTATACTAAATTATTAAACAACTGTTGTGCTGGTTTCAAAGTTAGACAAACAGCGCCACCATGTGGTGGAATGTAACAAGTGCCAGTGTTGCCAATTAACTGCCTGTGCCGAGCAGCGCAGACCACTGGCTCAAATTAAGCACTGACAAGGGACATTGTAACACAGATTGTTAGTGACAGATGTTGGTTCACAAGGGTTAACTTGTCTGTGCACAGTGTCCTGCCACTGCCTGCCTCTCTCTGCCTCCCTGTCTCTGCGCCTATGCATAACTCAATGCAGGTTTCTGTTCTTGTTATTGCCTGTGCGTCTACCTGTGCCCTGCTCTTGCTGTGTCACTCTTTAGCAATATGGGCACAGACCAAGAGTTACTCAAAGGAATTGCTAGGTATAATGAAGAGTTACACAAATAAAACTTGTTAAACAACGATACTATTAACAGATAAACAATTTAAGGTCCAAACTGATTTCATAAAAACAAAAATATGCAGAGCAAAGGTTAATTAGGGAACAATTGATGTAACCATTCTCATGACGAAGAGAGTAACCATTACCATGAGCTGCTATGGAGTTCATAAGTTGATAGGAAAGGTAAGAATAATTAGGAACGTATTTCAGTGGGACTTTTCTGTGAGATCTTAGTAAACAAGCATTTGCAATGCAATAGGTCTCGCATTATTAAAGTTTGAGCTATTGGTGTTGCATTATTTAGCAATGCCAATAGCTCAAACTCTAATAATGCGAGACCTATTGCATTGTAAATGCTTGTTAACTTTCCATACAAGAATCATTTATGGCCTACTTAAACCCTTTGTCATATTCCCACATCTAAATTATCTAGTAACACTTTATCGGTTAATTTCAAACTTGTTAATGATTTTCACACAATGGGAAGTATAATCCGAGCAGGTTTTATTTACGGAAAACCCTGCTCCATCAGTTGCTAGCAAAGCACATGTGGCAATAGTACACAGTTCCTGTGAGAAATGTTCTGCTTGGACAAGTCTTCCACAGGTGAAAATTAAACTAAGGAGCAGAATAAAAACAATTGTTTAAAATATGTCAAAACCAAGAATTGGGATTTACACAAGTTTTCACCACTGTAAAGATCCAGGTCTTGGCATGAGGGAAAGCAGACATGAAACACAAACATTTCCCTGGGGTAGTCAAGTTCAGGACAAAAGAGGCAAAACAGGTGAAAGGTTTGCCTCCTATCCATTGTGCAGTTTAAGCCTCAATGGCAGGTTGGACAAATGCATAAAGTACATTACCAAAAATAGCTCAGCTGTAACTGTTGCTGCGGAAATAGCAACCTGTGGTCCTAGAGCCAAGAGGAATGCCGGATCTGAAGGTATATTTTGTGCATCAATTGTCAGATGTTGTCTTTTTGTTACCATCCGTTGCACTGATGAGACAAATGCCTGAAACGAGAGATACTGTAGCACCTGTTGGGGGTAAAACTGATACTTGCGCTGTGCCTCATCCTTGATTTTTCTGGATGGTATCCTCAGTTTAATCGCACAACTCAGGTTGTTAACCGATCTGCGTCATATGGGAACTTTGATGTTTCATATGAATCAGGGCTCCGGATAGGATGTTGACAGCCTAGTCCTTTCCCCACAACCTATTCAAGTTGTGAGACTAAAATGATTTCCTAAGAGTGAAATTTTATTAACATTCCAGTCAGCAGTTTAATTAGACCCGTCCTTAGTACGCATAAATTGTGCAGAAATACATTTATAAATGATAACAAAAAAAGGGACACTTTGGGCTTTTTTTTAGCTTTTGGAGCCAACTGAAAATCCTCAGATTTCTGGAGGAAGCTCTGAATAGAGAGTACAATCATCCGCCTGAATTTCTTTCCCAATTTATACATACCATGGAAGAAATTCAGTCAGTTGAGTCTACACCTTATTTAGAGTTTCCTCCAATCTCTAAACGAGGCCCTTTGTCTGCAGTTTCACTAAATACATATAAATAGGTTCCAGAAACAAAATCAAAGGATAAAACTACCCTTTTGCTGTGAGTGCTTAGGTTCACAACCCGCATTATAGCAATCTACCTTGCTTTTTTTGACTAAGGGCCTGATCTTGATCTTGGCGGTACTACCGTCGTGCCGCCGTGGCGGTTCCCAGTACTCCGTTGAGCTGAGGGCAGTCCGCCCACCATATTTAGTTGTTGTGGCAATAGACAGGCTCTTCTCAGCTGGCTAGCAGTACTCTGTCGCCGTCATGCCGGTGGGTTTGCGCTGAGCTGATTTAGTTGTTCCGGTTGTGCTGGCGATGTCCTGGTGGCAGAGTCCTGACATAGTGAGGCCACGGTGGTGTGGAGACAGGTAAGAACTACTCCTCATTATCTTTCTACACATATGTTGTGATTGTGTCAATATGTATGTGTAGGTAATGTGTAATGTCATTTATGTTATATATAGCATTGCACACCAACAACACCCACACCCCCTACCACTATGTGTCAATACAGGTGTGTTCATTTTACCAGATAAGTTGTAAGATGAACTCTTATGCATGACACATAAAAAATCTGCATGTGAGAGCAAAGTAAAAATACACCTAGCAATAGCAAATATTAACACACGATTGATAGGGAGACAAGTGACACAGAAGCCTACCTAGTTTCCGGCGACAACGGGCTTGCTGAGCGTTGTGGTGAGGTAGCAGCAGAACACGAAGGACCTGGAGAATGAGGTTCAAGATGGAATCGGAAGTGGGAACCTTCAAAAAGGTATGTTTTAACCTCTTTTTCTTTGTTTCCGCCAACCCAAGTATGGGGGTTTTCTCGCCACATTTGCCTCGACGGAAAGGCATATCTTGATCGGGTCGGCTGTATTCTTGGTGGGACTCAAGACAGCCGCTTATACCTCTGACGCCATCAACGCTGGACCAAGATCCTGGCGGAGTTAGTGGGACTCCAATGGTCTTACCTCCATTTACCCGCCAACATCTAAATACAGTGGGCGGACTGGCAAGTTAGCGGGAGGGAAGACCGTTGAAAAAGTGACGGCGGGTCCAGGTCCACCAATATCTAAATCAGCCCTCTGTGATTATTATTATTTGTTTTATTGTGTGCCTGTTTGACTATAAAAGTTTTACATGGTATCTATTTTTCATTATGCACTCCTCAAGCGATACTTTGATCATCACTTTTTTCATCACAGTACCATGAGGAAGGATTGTCGTGCAAACGTATTCTATGTAATTTCTGCGTTAGCCAATTTGCTTGTTGTTTTACAAAACTGATGGTCTGGTAGCAAAAACTTTTAAAATTACAAAATATGCCAGAATGCATTTGTCTGGAGCACTCTATTTCTACTCTGTCAAATATGACCATACATTTCAGCTATAAAATCAGAAACAAACTTAATGGGTAATAAACCTGGGTAAACTCGAACTGTGTTGAGTAAAGACAGATTAATTTGTTGGTATCTATCAATATAGAACAACAGGAATACCAATTCAATACATCAAGGGTTTCTAAAAGAGGCTGTAGGGAGGAACATCTTTGCATGACAAGGGGAGCTGTTACACCCTACCACTGGTTGACCATGTGTAGCCTGGCTTGGTTGTTTTCTTCATGGTGCTCACCCAATTGCTGACTCGGCTGAGGGTCCTCCATTTGTTTTTACTTTCTCTTTCAGTTGGTACACCCAAAATGTACTCCCAGACATAGTAAATCCTTACTACTTCCCTCTTACAGGGCTACAGAGAAACTGAAAGTTGAGGGCAGCTGAGGTGTCTCTTTTTACCTGTACCCGTGTGAGAGGGTCTGACACCCATTTCTGGGTTCAATCCAGTTAGTCCCCCATGACTAGGTTTTCACTTGCTCTTTCATCTACATGGTGACATGCTTGCATTTTGTGCACTGTGGATGACATCCTCCCTCAGGACACAGCACCTGTAGCACAAGGTGGAGATTTGCCTGCATGTTGATATGTGGATGTAACAATCCATATGGAATTTCCCCTTGCAGTGCATTCTAGACATTCTGACAAGTTCCAGAGAAAACATAATTCAGCCAAATTAATAGTTTAGCTCAGGCTGAAGGACAAAGAATTGCCCAGAACTACATTTTTCTCCTTCCGGCAGCTCTGTCATCAGGCCTGCCATAAGGAGGCTACCACACCTATCCCTCCTCAAATACACATCATGTGACTGTCTTTGGCCTCCCTCCTTTTAGGCCTCGCCTAGGCAGCACTTGAGTTGTCTCTTCGAGACATGCTGTATCTAGGATATGGCCTTGAAGAAACGCCCATCTTTTCCATTGGTTCCTGTTGCTGTCCTTTAGAAATGCTGTCTTTTCATTGGTGAATACACCAAGTAGTCCCTCCTTTTGGAATTTTGTATCCTCCCATAAGGACTGCCCCTTTTACATGTGTTCTTACTGTTCACGATATTTATACTTAGAGAGAACTCTTTTTTTTAGTTGGCTTGCTTCTTTGCTCGTTACCTGTTCTGTGCAATAAAATTTCGGTTGTTTCATTTTCTTGCCTGCCATCCCTTTATTTCCCCGTGACTCCCCAGCACCCCTCCCGCAACACTACTTCGGTTGCTTCATGTCCCTTAATCTCCCCGTGTTTCCACTCACCTCTCACAACACTGCTCGCAGGCCCCCACCACTCTTCCGAGGCCACTGCTGTTTTGCTTGTTTTTTGTTACTTTGCGCATTATTTGCAGTGCAGTGCCTGTTATTTTACAGTAAATATTTTTATTTATATAGCGCACATAGCCATGGGCTCTAGGGGTAATTAAACAATCAGCCCATTATCACAGGATATTGAGCCGACACCAGACTCGAACATGGATCCCCAGCTCACCAGTCGGCAGCTCTCACCGCTGTGCCATATTCTTTGCCTAGCCATGTCGCAGGGTGCAATACCATATGTGGCCAAAAGAGTTCCCAAGGGACACCTAGTGACAGCCTGTGGTACTGCACCCTCACAACACTGCTTGTTTTTACGTGGAGTTGGAACTGCCATTAACATGAATAATAATGTATTTACTTCCAATGCAAGACAGTTCTGGGAGGAAACATGAAAAAATGTAACAATCATGCATTATAATTTTCATATTAATGGCACTATTTACTATTTGAATCATTCAGTGGCATGATTCCAGTTAAGTTTCTTTTTTGATACATCTTTTATTATTCATCCACAATCGGGGTCGGGCTGCTCTGTGGCGTTTCGCTAACTCCTTTTTCATGCCATACAGTTGTTTTATACATTCACTTACAATTACAAACTATATTTCCCATGATGTGCCTGTAGACTCATCCGTTGGTGGAGTGCAGCATTTCACTAATGCCTTCAGCATGCCGCATTGATGTTTCCAGACGCGCAGCCATGTACTACAGTTCCCATGATGCTTATCCTGGTGTCATGCGGACACGCCTTTCGGCACTCTCCGACACACACTTAAGAGACACCCGGGCCTGCAGCCAGTGTCCTCGAACCTAGTGTTGGATGTGGAACTCAACGGGCTCTCTATAGGTAAGCACTCCGAGGCGAACAGGCCCTTTTCATTGTTCTTGTACCACAGCGGCATGCCGCTTGCCATAGCCTTGTCTGTCTGCTTTTAAACTCTTTTTTGAGATTTATTGTTGGTACTCACCTTTGTTATGTAAATAATACTGAGAGATACACACTCCTACCATTGATGGGACCTTGACTCATGGCCCCAGTTTATTACAGCGATATGCCGCCTGCTCTTAAATTGCTCTTGTCTTTGCCCAAATCTGTTATGTTGATATTTATTTCTATCACATATGGGCCCCTGCTCCTAGTAGATGCCTGGGCTTTTTCTATACGGCCCTTTTTTCCCTTCTACAGTACTTGCTACTGAGCATATTAACAACAACACTTTGGTGCACCTGCCCTTCCCTCTACTAGCTTTGCTACTTGCTTGCCGGCAGCTGGGATTATGTGGAGACTGTGACCTGCCAGGTTAGGGCAACACCACAGGTCCAAGTCACAGATCTTTTTTCCCAGGTGCACTTTTGAACTAGAGAAACTGACGCGCAATCACACTTACTTCCAGAAAGATGTTTGATGATCGCATCTCACATTATGTTAACAGCCTTGGCATGTCAAAGTCTTTTAATTAATCTGATCTTGATGCTTCTTACATTTCAGCTTGCAAAGTTGTTACTTTTATAAATTGTATGCCACATTGATTTAATAAACAGTTCTGATTATATCATTCGCACACTTTATTTTAACCGTTTAATTAACAGAAGCAAGCCGCGTTACTATGTCAAAACTCTCACACTTCTGCCTGCATCCATTAAAAGATGGCTATTTTTATAATGCCTTAATCATCTCGGTACTTGTGAGACCTGCTGCGGATGTAGTTGTTGTAGGAGAGTAGGATCTGCTTCTTATAGTTACCCCCACTTTTTGCTGATGTTTCACTGTTTTTCGACTTAGCCAGACTGAGGCCCTGCTAATCAGGACCCCAGTCTATCTGCTTTCTACTCTAAATTGACTGTATGTACCCAGGGCATAGGTACCCCAGAGGCCTACCAGGGGCTGCAGCATGTATTGTGCCACCCCTGGGAAGCCTTTTAAAATGACACAACAGGTCTGCTACTGCAGCCTGTGTAAGGTAGTGTATCCACCCCTTACTGAGATATAGGTTCCCTATATCTCTCCATATCACTGCACATGTAAACCTATCAGTCACCCCTATGGCAGGCCTTAACAATCCTGAAGGCAGGGTGCTGGGTTTCGTGTGAGAGGGTGCCCATGCATGAGCAGAGCCCCTCTGCAGCTTTCGGAATCTTCATTCCGGGGTTGTTTGTGATGCAGCCTGACCATATACTCTTAAGTGCATTATAACCCTGCGGTAAATGTTAACTTGAGAATGGCTGCATGGAAACATGTCGTGTTTGGTGTCGAACATCTTGGAATCATACCTCCATTCCAGTACTGGGGTGGGAGGTATGATTCCTCCCTTCTAGAGGGAGCCACATGGCATCACCGGTACACCCGGTACCAGCTTAACAGAACCCTGGCATCACAAAATGGATGCTGCAGCCACAGACACGAGTCTGCCCTCCTGCTGCTGGACGAAACTCCGGCAGGGGAGGCCTGGACAATAGGTTTCCTGTCACAGGGAGGTGTGACCACCTCCCAGACAGGCTTTAGTGTATTGGGGCTGGGTGGGTGCACTCTGAGAGTGCTTTGAAGTCTGCACTGGGGGCACATTTGGTGTCCCTGTGCATAGTCCAGCTCAAACCGGTTGCAGGGGCACACAGCCCCTGCTCTGGCGTGAAACTGGACAAAGGAAATGGGTGTAGCCACCCCTCTTTCCTGACCCTCCCATAGGTGGGTCCCCAGAGTTTGTCCAACCCCTTCCTTGGGTATAAAGTAGGAAACCCTGACTACAGGACTTTAGATTACACCTGGACTAAACTCTGTTACCAGAAATCAAGTACTTCGACGATCTGCACGATGCTGGATGACTGAAGAATCTCCCTTGGAGTAAAGGAGTTACTCCCCTGCAAGGCAGGCACCTTTAACGCAACTGACCGGTTGGCATCTCCGAAGCTCCTGCGGACTCCGAAGAAAATTGCCACACAGGAGGTGGGTTCCCGAGGTCTCTGAGGTCCATCTGTGCCCACAGCAAGTCTGAGGCCCGTATCCCTCGTGGAGACCGTGCAACCCGAACCCCTGGACACCGCGACCATTTGCAGAAGCATCAGCTTTCCGGCGACCCCTGAGGCTGAGCTTTGGGTTACTTGTAGCCCTGACCCGAGCAGTAATTGCACCGAAGATTGCAGGCCTACACTCAACGAGTGTTCCGTGGGCCGCCATTTTGTGATTCCTCTTGAGGTCCCTTCGCGATCCCTGTTCCGTTGACCTGTGGGTCCCCAAGAAGGCAACTCTAACTTTTATTGGGCTTCCCTGGTTGCTCCAGACGTGCCCTGACTCTCCATCGCTTGGGGAGTCCCCAGGACCTTGCTGGTCCGCACAGAAGCAACTTTTCTCTTCCTGCGTGGGTTGCTGTTGCCAAGGCTTGTTGTGGTCAATCCGATCACCGACACCCCAGCACTCGACATCCTTCATGGGACAGCTCGAATCCGGCTCCTGGTCGTCGTCGACGTCTCCGGGACCCCGTGGCTGCAGAGTCAAGCTTCACCTCTTCGCACCTGAAGCACCCGACATCGGTGGGCATTCGATTGCTCCGCTCCTGGTCACTGGCTAGTGACCCAGACTCTGTCCCCTCTGCTTTCAGGTTCTTCACATCTTCGATCCAGGCTTGGATCCACCCGGACACTTTTCTTATTCACGGCAGCAGCACTTTGCAGCAGATCGCCATTGAAAACGACGACGATTCCCGACACCCTTTGACACCTATGCACCCGGCTCCCCTGGGTGAGGTAACTCGAGTACTCCGGTGCTCACGTGGGTGTTGGCCCTAGAACCCCTTAAGTCTAAAGGGGTTTGCTGAAAGTCCTCTCCTAAGTGTCCTTTAACTTTAAAATTCAAACCTCGACTTTCCGCATTGAATCCTACGGCGCTCGCGGCTGTGTTCTCACACTGCACACGTCCCCCGTGGGTCCCCTGTGTCACTACCTTGGGTGGTTCCTTGGGGTCCCAGCGATTGTATGTGCTCTAGGCACTGTGTCTAGTCAAGTTGTGGTTCTTATACCACTTTCTTAGTATATGGTTTGGTCTCCCCCTGGAGCCCACTGTGTATTGTGCTATTTACTGTCGTTTTAATACTGTGATACTGTGTATCTTGAACTCTAATCTCATAAAGAGATTAGTAGTTAGTGTTTAGAAATAAATACATATATTTTATATATATCTGGTGTGGTTCTCCTTTCATTTGGTCATTCAAGAGGTTATAATCTGGTAAACCAAGCTGCTTTACACTCCTTCAAGACTTAGCCTGAAGGCTGCTCTCCATAGCTACCACTAGGATAGCTTTCAATAAAGGTTGTCTTTAAACCTATCATCAATAAGGGTCGTTTGGACTGGTGCAAGGTGCCCACTATAACTAGTGGACAGCATATGCCAGGCCAACTTCTCACAGTTGTTACCTTTTTATCTCTTCTTTTAATTCTAGCCCCCTTTCTCTTTATAATTGCATTAAGGGTGCAGTACCTTATGTGGCTAATAGAGGTCCCTTTACAACTCCACAGGGACACCTAGTAACAGCCTGTGGTACTGCTCCCTTTCCTTGCTTTGTGCATTTTCTTTTATTACTTATTCTACTGCTTGGATATTTTTTGACAAAAAAATGAATCTAACAAACATTATCATTTGCAATGCCAATAGCTCAAACTTTCCCTAATGCGAGACCTATTGCATTGCAAATGCTTGTTTATCCTGCTTTGAGAATAGTCTGGAAATCACATTGTACGTACCTTGAAGGCTGCACTGCCACTCATGGAATAGACCATGGGTACTCACAAACTTTCTCTTGAGGGCAAAATTTACAGTGTGGTTTGTGGCCGAGGGCCACACCGGTGGGGGCGAGGTCAGTGTGGGGGCGGGGCTAGAGTGCAACAAAAAAAAACCTGTGACCATGAGGTCGAACACAGGCCCCTGCAGTGGACGCATTAGTCCACTGAGCCACCAGACCCGGCATACACACATTTATCTATCTATCTGTCTATCTGTCTGTCTGTCTGTCTGTCTGTCTGTCTATCTCTCTCTCCATCTCTCTCTCTATCTCGCTCTACCTCTCTCGATCTCTATCTATCTCAACCTCTATCTGTCTTTGTCTATCTGTCTCTGTCTCTATCTGTCTTTGTCTATCTGTCTCTGTCTCTATCTGTCTCTCTCTCTCTGTCTCTATCTGTCTCTCTCTCGGTCTGTCTCTGTCTCTCTCTCTCTGTCTGTCTCTCTCTGTCTGTCTCTGTCTCTCTCTGTGTCTGTCTGTCTGTGTCTGCCTGTCTCTCTGTCTGTCTCTGTCTGTCTCTCTCTGTCTCTCTCTGTGTCTCTCTCTCTGTATGTCTCTCTCTCTCCAGGTGCAATTGTCCAAATTCTGAATGTGCTTACATCTACTGTTCAGGGATAGTGACTCGAAGATGAAGCTGCTGTGGGAGAAGAGGACGTCGTCTGTAACACGAAACAGGAAGCTTCCCAAAAGGCCCTTTAAAAGTCAGCTGTGAAAGCGCTTACAACCGACTTTTAAAGGGCCTTTTGGGAAGCTTTCCGAGGGTGCCGTGTTTGACGTCACAGAGGCCGGCAGTATACACAGAAGATGGCCGCAGGAGCATACTTAGTGAATACCTATTTAATAGGTATTCACTAACTATGCTCCTGCGGTCATCTTCTGTGTTTACTGCCGGCCTCACTTGAATCGTAGAAACTGCAAGGCAAGGTCCACGGGCCGCCAATGAAGGCCTGCCGGGCTGCTGGCGGCCCGCGGACCGTACTGTGAGTGCCACGGGAATAGACATTCCTGTCAAAACTTTATTTCTGTTTCCATCTCTCTTTGCTGCCCTCCTCTTTTTGCCTAAAAGAATGTATTTTAATGTGGTACATACATTGATGTGCTCTGGTTTCCCACCAGTGCACCTTAAACTAGGTAAAAAGAGCCCTGCAGAACCATTACCAGGACTTCTGGAAAACTTCGACAGCATCAATTTTCAGGGATGTTCGACCAGGCAGAGGCTTCAGAAGATACTGTGTCAGTCAAGGCTGGGAAAATACATAAGACTCAGGAGGAAGACCTGCCCTGTAAGAGTGATGCACTGTGCTGCTAGGTGTGTGCAGAGAAACTGACCCTGGAAAAGGTCGATAAAGCAATGACCAGCAGTCTCAAACCTGTGTTGAGATTGTCTCATGCAACTGAACCAGAGATGTCTAAAGGATTTTGCATCCCAGCTGGGCAGAACCAAATCAAAGACCTCTTCTTTATTAGAGGGCTGAGGATGAGCAAAGGATCTTGCAGGACTGTATGATGAGCCTCTATTATCCAGAATTAAGGTAGCTGTATCACTCCCATCATGACCGGGACACAGATTACTTTTTTTAAATTTTACTTTAGCGTACTGTCACATTTCCATTTCCAACACCTCTCCACCCCTTGTGGTTCCAGAAGTATTATAATTTAAATGTGTAAGTAGACCCTACCCCAAAATCGCAGTTTTCAGACACTGAGTAATTATACAAACTGAGGTTACCTCAGGTTGTGTTGGTTGTAGCTGGAAAGCAACTGTGCCATGGCAATACGAAACAGTGGACTGGCGCACACAGTTAGTGTTGTCTTTTGGGCAGGAAATGCTCCTGCTTACAGTTTTAGTACAGTGGAAATGTGTGCTGCGTTCAGACCATTCTGAACACAGCAACCTCTATTTCTTTTTATATGGATGGAAAAGAAGGTGCAAAGAAGGTTTTTATCCTCAAGTGCAGTGTGTCTTGCACAGGATAGGAGCTCTGGGTCTCTTGGGCATCCTACTTGAGAAAAGCTAAGTTGAAGGATAGATGTCTCTCGCTTCTGGTTTTGTTTGTCTGTTGGAGAAATAAGCTAGTGCGCGGCAGAAGGCCATGTCTGTAACGTCAACATAGAACTAGGTCCGTAGCTCTGTTTGCAGTGTTTACAGTTGCATGCTAGAACACTATGCCATACTTGTATACAACAGGTTACCCTCAAACACTTATTTTATGCAAGCAAGAACTGGATTTTTTCAAACTACTTCTTGTTTAGTAGTAATTATTAGAAACTCATATTAAGGTTAGTGTCGGACACTGCGTTGCATCTCATTGTGGATCTATTAGTTAGACATGTCAATCTCACAACTATTTCATTTCATATTTTTAGTAGACTCTTAACATTGTATGAATGTGGTATTTGTATAGCGCGAACATAGCCAGGCAATGGAGTGCTGTACAAGGTCAAATGCAAGCATACAGTCAACGAGTGATAGGAGAGGAAGATGGGTTCTGGAAGCAGAAGTATACATTTACTGCACTGTGATGCAGAGGCGGCTCCTCCGCTATGGCGGAGGAGCGTCGCCCCACTGTTATTTGACCAGTGCAAAAATAAAAATAAAATGATAATACCAAGATGTTATTCTCGTTTTATTTTTCTGTGCGGGACTGGAGCCAGGTCGGGGCGGGGCTGAGCACAGTGAGGAGAGTGGTGTATACTCCCTAAGTGCACATGAATGTTTGGCTGGCCCGAGAGGGCCGGCCATACATTCATGCGCACTTACCATGTTCTCCACCTGACTGTGTTGCACAGCCCGATGGAGAACAAGCCGAGGCTCCCAGGCACTGCGTAAGCGGCCAAACAGGCCTTTCAGACCAATCACAACGCTGCTCATGCAGCTTCGTGATTGGCTGGGAGAGTCTGCTTCCTGTTCTGCCAGTGCAGGAGAAGAAGACGGAGGAGAGGCGTGCGGCTGTGGCGAAGGAAAGGTGAGTTTATTTTTTATTTTTTTTTATCCATCCCCACCCGCCCCACCACCCCTGTTCCGAGGCAGCCACCACTGCTGTGATGTAGTGTTCTTTAAAAAGGTGCGTCTTCAACTGTTTTCTAAATTGTACCAGAATTGGGACAGCCCTTATGGATGCAGGGATGTTGTTCCTGATCTTGGCTGCATGGATGCATGGATGCCTTCTTTTTTCATAGTTCTTATTTTCTATTCTGATGGTGTCCTTGCTGAGAGAAACAAGAGATGGTGAGAAGAGATTGTGTGGGGCGACAAGGTGAGACAGTGGTGCTCCTTCACACCTTCAGAGGGGCTAATGTGGAGTCTGGGAGGCCATGGAGCAGGGTGTTACCACCATCCACATGTGGGAGTATGAGGCCTTAAACAGCAGTTCTAAAGTCACTTTCTGGAAGAATCAGGTTTTCTATGGAATGCTTCTGCATGTTTAAATCAGAAATATCAGAAAAGTGGTTGTGCACATTAACAGCATAGAGTTAAAAAGGGCTAATATTTTCCAGTAATAGCTGCAAATGTGCATGTACACTAATACTAAAATGCAAATGTTTTGAAGTGAGTATATTATTTTTTTATTGAGTATCGACACTTTGCACACAAAAGCCCTACAAACATTGATGGATGGACTTTTATTAGTAATGTAAATACAAAAATATACTAAGCACAACTTAATGTATTCACTGGCCACAAAAAAAGCAGATAGAAAAATACTAAATATTGCTGAATAGAGACTAAGGTGAAAAATACCACAAAAGCTTGAAAAATACCACAAAAGCTTGAGCCCTTTGTATTTTTCTACAGTAGAATGTCTTCTAAGATAAAATAAACAAAAACACTTAATTCACTAATGATGATGTAGTACATTTGATGCGGTCAGGAGAGACTGAAGATAATTCATTCCATCTGCAAAATGTGTTTTATACAAGGTGATGAAGGTAATCATCTCTGCAATTACAATAATTCAAAAAGAAAGTAACCCACAGCCCATATAGCAATATCAAAAACAACTAATTTGGTACTTACCATCCACGTATTGTACTTTTCATACAGCAGCGTTTGATTCAACTTTTGCCCAGCACTTTTCATTCATTGTACTTAATCCTTTCACTGGAGAATCACATGTTTTCCAATTGCTTCATTTTCTTTACTATTATCACATCAAGTTGGCCACTATAGGTCAGCTATTAGAGCAAATAGCTTACTCTGTGACTACTACATGACCACTTGAATTCAACATTATATACATAAAAGGAATTGTCCGCTCCCTCCGTACAACACATCAGTTCTTTATGATCTAAACGTTTACAGCATAGAAACAGGTACAGCAATATGTATAAGCATTTTCTTAAAATAATATCTTCCAAAGACTTTTGAGCAGGTCAGTTCTTTAAAGAGAACTATGCAATAGTAATTACTGTTTTTTCATCGGCCCATTATTTTACTTTGATTGGATACCCTTGGTGAAACTCCAACATCATATTTATTTACCTTTAGTCAAATTATTGGTATAGTGTTCAAATTGTGCATTTGTTCATTAATAAGAACAGATGAACAGCAATTGCAGCAGTCTGTGCAGACACCTTTATCAACAATGGCTGGTCATGTTAATTGCAACATTGTAGATATTGTCATATACCACAGTTCTTACTTTGAAAGACTACAGTCCACTCATGCACAGGAAAACTGGGCCCCAACTCAGATTTCTACAGATGCTCCGCTCATATTAATTTGTTATAAAAGTTTGTGAAAAAGTGCAATGGTGACAATTTCATTAGGGTCTTCTTACAAGTGGTCCTCTTGGTTTTTATAATCTTGATCTTGCAGACGCCCACCATAATCTATTGGAGAGTCATGATCACCCCTCTTCGCAGGGAAAACTATAGCACTCTTCTTAATAACTTTAACAAAAACTCAATTTGATACTTGAGACAAGCACACACATATACCTAAACAGTTGGAAAGGAAAAGTAATGAGTGTAACTGCTGGTTGGTGCCTGTTGTAGCATTCCAAAACTGATTAGAAGCAGCATTATCTGAAGATGTGCAAACCTTGTGCAAATTTCACCTTAAGGGCTAGAATGATTGCTTAGTTTATGTACTCAGATTAATACCTCATTCAATTCCCAGTATCATTCTGTTGTAAGGAACATTATGTCTCCACCATAAACCAAGATGCTTATACAGTTCTCGCACACCTTAGGTGGTGAACCAGCATCTTATTTAGCTATCAAAATCACATTAATCTATTGCCTCCTCTAGCATCCTTCAAATCTCCACTAAATCTTCTCTAGGGACCTTTGTGCTGATGATACAGTCTCTTTCAAATATATTGGTAGATGATGTCTCTCTCACTCATTCTTTCCCATCCACATTTGGGAGGAAGGCAGTTTTAGCTTTCTTTGTAGTAGAGATGTGTATTGTAAAAGACTTTGGTCAATGTGTGGATATCCTTTCCTTAGATCTCACTGCTTGTAGTGAGACCGTTGCCCATCAATTTGGTTTGCAGATTGGTTAGATACAGTCCTGAAGTGGTAATTCTCTTTTTTTAGCAGAGTAAAGACACTCACTTTTCCTGGCATCATGTAGGTTTACCACACATTAAGTCCAATGTGGATTCCTGCAGAGATCTTACCCTCGTATATTCTTTTCAATATTTATCTAGACCCTTGGACTCTCTGATCACGTCTCTTGTCTATAACTCACTGATTATATATTCAACTGATTATTGAATTTAACCAGCTTTCTAGCAACTATACTGGACACCTCTCTGACTGCTTAAAATCTATACACCAATGCATATGAAAAAATCTTTTGTAGTTAAATGCAAACAAGACAAATGTCCTAATCATTGGTCTAGATCATACCCTGTAAACCCTATGTCTCTAGCACGCACCCACAATATCCCATCTCACCCCACCTTCATCATGGAAAACCTTAACTTCTTCTTGGACCAAGATCTTTCTTTCAGCCTTCCATGCAAGACAATTTGCTCCTCTTGTAACCAGCAGATTCAGCTACTACAAAATACGCTGACAAACATCCCTAATTCTTTGCAGGCAATTGTGTCAGTGTTTTTATTCCTGTCTTGGTTGCAGAAGTACTTTTTATTTGGTTATGCACACAAATAAGCTTAACATGCTCCAACAGGTTGAAACTTCACCACACACTTTGGGGGGAAAAAGTAGGAATTTTGACCGTCATTGAGGATCGTTGAGCATTACACTGGCTGCCCATTCAGCAACACAACTTTTTGAAGATGTTAAGCTTCATTTACTGGGCTCCTTATAGCAAGGTTTAGTAAAGAGACACCTGGGCAAGGTGGATTATGACTAATGCAGGCATAACAATTTCAAATCAACCAAGAAACAGTCATGATAAAACAGATATATATTCAAAAATAGATATTTATTAAATACAATCATGTAAAAAACATGTATTTTTTCTTTCTTTTTTCCCACTTTTTTCTTGGTTTATATATATGTATCAAAAATTAAATAGAATATTTGATATTAAAATCACTTTTACCATCATTCAGTAATCTCTTTATACAATTAATATAATACAATTTGATATACAGTGGTCAAGATACCTAGAAATATACCAAAAATAGTTCAAAATATGAAACAAATGATCCAACAGTCAAAAGCTTAAATTGCAATCCAACAATGTGACGATGAATAAATGCTGGATGTAGAAACTGGCGGTATGTTGTTTATTATAGCAAGGCACATCCTTTCTTCAGCAAATTTTTACCATCACTACTACTTCCATACATGGACATCATTTAGAGGTTGCCATGGGTCCCAGCTGCCCTTTGCGACCCCTAGCACTGCATTTGCAACCACGGGACTTAGAGGGAGCAAAATCAGTGTAAGGAAGAACACAGGGGCAGCTCGTCCTTATGGACATTGATTGGGGCACCATTCTTCTTGTTTTTTGACCATTTGTTTTTATTACACTCATAGTGAATAATAATATAATATTCACTATTAGTGTAATACAACATGGAGTGCAATTAGCTGTAATATAACCCTCCCTGGCAGCAGAGGTAAGTAAAAAATGCTTTTAAATGTATGTTGTGTATGGTTGCAGGTGAGAGAGTATTTTTACGTTTGAGAGCATATGCATATGTCTGATTCTGTGTTTATGTCTAAGCATGTGTGTGTAAGTGAACATAAATGTCAAATGGCATGAGATGTCACTTCCGCTACCCCTGGCCTATTGGTAAATTGATATTCATGCTTCCATTACCCTATCGCCCAGCACCTCAGGGTCTGTAAAAGCATGGGCCAGAAGATGCTCTTCCCACTTCATTTTCAGAAGACCAATGACCATTTTGACCTGTTGAAGGTCCTAAAAATATATATTTTTCAAATCCAGCATGAAAGTGTGGGCGTGGGGAACCCCTAACTTTTTGCACCCAAAGTATTATCTCAGCAACTCGCCTGGTTCGTGAATTGGAGAATTCCTCTGAATTGGAGAATTGGAGGGCCCACTCTGATTGAGTTCTAGATCCAGAATACGTTTGTGAAAAGATTTATTACCAGAGATGTGGTACAGAAATAACAAATGTATGTTCATGAAGTCAATGCCATGAAGGCGCTCCGACTAGGGCATGTGCAAATCAGAGTAATATCACAATAGTTCAAATTCTAAGTGAGCAGCAAATCAGGAGAGAAACGGATGGCTCACCCCCGAAATCAGGGGTTTATAACTCATGTTCTTACATAGAAAATCATTAGTTCTGCAGAACATTGTAGTCTGAGCCAATGAATTACATTCTTAGCAAATCAGAGCACAGATTTATAAAACGTCATATTGCCTTAGCCCTAAGCGCTTTCCCACTGCATGAATATTGATTCTGCCCACTCTACTCTGTCATTCGGAGATGGCAGGACAAACTAGTTACATGAACAAAAGTGAACTATTATGTATGAACAAGGCACAGTGAGGTAGTGGAAGGTCTTTAGAAATAGAAACATTATTGTGACCATGCTGCAAAGTTTTTGTCAAGAACAACTTCAAGGGAAATAAACAAACATGACTCTGCTTGACTGTGTGCCGCAGAAATAACCAGTGTACATTCAGCAGGTGAAATCCATTTTAAACAAGATGGGTTCTAGGCCCAAGGTCTAGTTAGCATGATCCAAGAAAGCACACTTCTATCTGTCCTAGAAAATTTGTATCTGAAAGAGACACGTTAGTGATAGATTCCTTACCTTAGAATATCCCCAGGCGTCAGGCTGGATCCGGAAAGTTTTGCGTAGCAGTACCCTTGCGCGTCGGTAGGCGGCGTCGTGCGGCTCCGCGTCCGTCGTCGGCGTTGTGATCGCCGGGATGACGTCGCGGGCAGTACTTAGGCGCCGCCCCTGCGCGCTGACGTCAGTTCTTCTTTTTCCGCGCCAGCAAGCGCAGATCCGGGAAGAGCAGTGCCCTGGTCAATTTTTGACCATACTTTTTGGTGATTTTTTCACTGTTTTTTTTTCCGACTTTAAGGTGTCGTAGGGATGCCCGGCTTCAAGCGATGCGGCGCCTGTGCGCGGATGATGTCCGTCACCGACCCGCATTGGGAGTGTCTCTTCTGCCTCGGCCGAGGCCACGACACCGAGTCTTGTCCCGAATGCCAGGCCCTCAACCCGAAAGCTTTGCGAGAGCGGTCTCGAAAGCTCCTCGAGGCCCGGCATTCGGCTCCACGGAGGCCCCGGTCGCGTGAGAGGTCCAGGGGTCGCTCGCGGAGTGCACACCGGTCGTCGGCGTCGAAGTCTTCTTCGTCCGGTAAGTCTAAGCACAAGAAGTCCAAGAAGCATCGTCGCTCTCGGACTTCGCCTCGCCGGTCTCGCGACTCGGCTGAGGCCCCTCCCGGCACCGTCCCCGCCCCCGCGGCCCCGGACTTGCCTGTGGAGTCGCCCCCGCCATACCCGCCCTTCCCGGGTTCGGGGGCAGATCCGGCCAAGGTACAGGAGTTCCTGTCGGCCATGGCCCGCCTCTTCGGGCCTTCAGGCCCCTCTGGTGCGCCTTCGGGCCCCGCGGGCCTGAGTGGGGTTGCTCCGGCGTCGCCGGCGGCTCCGGCCCCGGCGTCGCCCGTGCCTCCAGCCTCGATCCCGGCTCCGGCTTCGGCCCCGGCCTCGATCCCGGCTCCACAACCCCCATCGACGCCGGTCGACCTCACGACACCTCCGCCGGCGCCGATGTCTCCGGTGCCGTTCTCGGCGCCGCCCTGGGCTCCGGGCGGCGTCGTCCCCCAGTTCCTTCCGGCTCCGGACATGGACCCGGAGCGACGTCGCTCGACGCCGGCTCCGGCGCCGATGGGACCTTGGGTCCCAAATGTCCCTCCTCCTCCTTATTTTGAACAAGAGGAGGACCAGGAGGACTGGGAGGGGTCTGATGACCCTCTGACGCGCAACTGTCAGTATGATGAGGACTGGACAGAGAGTCTAGGGAGGCCAGTGGTCTGGATACTTCCCCTGACACTGGCATGCTGTCTCCTCCCGTGGCTACGGAGGAGGGGGCCAATTTCAGTACGGTGTTGCGTAGGGCTGCTGGGGCCTTACGTCTCCAGCTCCCTACTTTGACGGTCAAGCCTAACATCTTGACAGAGGTGCTTCAGCCGGCTGCCTTCTCTGCGGAGACTGTGCTGCCGTTTAACGACGCCCTCACTGACGTTCTTTTGGGCGCCTGGTCCAAGCCCAACACAGGGGCTCCTGTGGATCGGAACGTGTCACGACGCCATCGCCCCGCTCCGGGCGACCCCTGTTTCTTTCTGTCCACCCCACTCCTGAGAGCTTGGTTGTCCAAGCCTCCGCTTCCCAAACCGCCTTCCCTACCGCTCCTCCGGATAGGGAATCCAAACGCCTGGATCAGTTTGGGAAGAAAGGTTTTCTTCCTCCAGTGCTGGCTTGCGGTCCGTTAACACCGCTTGTCTTTTGGGCCGATATACCCACTCCCTGTGGGATTCGGTGGCGGATGTTTTGCCCCAGTGCCCTGAGGAGGTCCAGGCACTGCTTTCCCGCGCCATTGCGGAAGGAAGGGATGCGGCCAAATACACTATCCGTTGTGGCCTTGACACCGCCGACTCACTGGGCAGGTCGATTGCAACGACGGTGGCGCTCCGACGCCACGCCTGGCTGAGAACCACTGGTTTTCAGGGGATGTCCAGAATACTCTCATGGACATGCCCTTTGATGGAGTCGGTCTTTTTGGGTCCAAAGCAGACCATGCGTTGGAGCGCTTTAAGGACTCACGGGCTACTGCCAAGTCCCTGGGCCTTTCTGCTACACGCCCTCCGCTGCCTTCTGCTTTTCGCCCCTATCGTGGCCACGGTAGGGGCGCCCTTCACGTCAGCAGCCCAGCCACCGGCCCGCGCAGCAGGCGTCTTCGCGTGGCCGAGGACGTGGATTCCGCCGTGGCGGATCGGGCAACCAGCGTGCGGGTCAGGCCACCACCTCCAACCCGTCCGCGGCCTCCAAGCCCTCCTAGTCCCTCCTTTCAGGTGCACGGCACGCCAGTAGAGGGCAGGGTCCGCCATCACCTTCCCCACTGGCGCACCATCACCTCGGACAGGTGGGTCTTGGACATTGTCCGAAGGGGCTACTCCCTCCCCTTCGAGACCACCCCCCAGCCATGCCACCTCAATTCCACCGCATGTCAGGGGATCACTTGGTGCTTCTACAGAAGGAAGTCACGGCCCTCTTGACCAAGAGGGCCATCGAGCATGTTCCGACCCCAGAAGTAGGGCGTGGTTGCTACTCCCACTACTTTCTGGTGCCCAAAAGGACAAGGAGGACATGCGTCCTATCTTGGACCTCCGGAACGTCAATCGCTTCCTCCGGAAGGAGAAGTTCAAGATGCTCACCCTAGCTCAGGTCTTGACTGCCCTCGACCCTGGAGACTGGTTGGTAGCGTTGGACTTGCAGGACGCGTATTTCCACATCCCCGTCCTGCCGGCCCACCGGCGTTACCTTCGGTTCACGGTAGGCCCCGAGCATTTTCAGTTCACCGTGCTCCCCTTTGGCCTTACCAGTGCCCCTCGGGTGTTCACGAAAGTGATGGCGGTGGTCGCAGCTCATCTGCGCCGGGCAGGGGTTTCAGTCTTCCCCTACCTCGACGACTGGCTGCTGAAGGCGGGCTCGTCCCAGGCAGTCGTCTCCCACCTCCAGACTACGGCCGAACTCCTGCACTCGCTGGGGTTCTCCATCAATGTGCCGAAGTCGCATCTAATTCCTTCTCCACAGCTCCTTTTCATCGGAGCAGTTCTGGACACGACGCAGTTTCGGGCCTATCCTCCCGAACGGCGAGTCTGGGATATTCAGGCTATGATTCCGATCTTTCGGCCTTTATCCTGGGTTTCGGTACGGATGACCCTGAGGCTGCTGGGCCTCATGGCCTCCTGCATCCTGCTGGTCAATCATGCCAGATGGCATATGCGGGCTCTGCAGTGGGACCTGAAGTTCCAGTGGGCGCAGCACCAGGGCAACCTGTCCGATCACGTCCAGATCTCGGAGGGGACTGCAAAACAGTTGCAGTGGTGGCTCTCGAACCGGCAATGGGTCATGGGCAGATCCCTCTCCCTTCCCCAGCCAGAGCATACAGTTGTGACGGACGCGTCCCTTCTGGGATGGGGCGGTCACATGGGAGAGGCGGAGATCAGAGGCCTCTGGTCTCCGGCGGAGTCCCGGCTCCATATCAACCTTCTGGAGCTCCGGGCGATCCGGCTTGCACTCAAGGCATTCCTTCCCTCTGTCAAAGGGAAGGTAGTGCAGGTGTTCACAGACAACACCACCGCCATGTGGTACTGCAACAAACAGGGCGGGGTGGGGTCTTGGACCCTTTGTCAGGAGGCTCTGCGCCTCTGGACATGGCTGGAACATCAGGGCATGTTCCTGATGGTTCAACACCTGGCAGGTTCTCTGAACGCCAGGGCGGACGAACTCAGCCGCAGGTGCATGATGGATCACGAATGGCGTCTTCACTCGGAAGTGGCGCAAGGTCTCTTTCTGCAGTGGGGAGAGCCTTGGTTAGATCTATTCGCCACCGAAGAGAACGCGCAATGTCATCAGTTCTGCGCGTTGGAATTTCCAAGGCGGCACTCGCTCGGCGGCGCTTCGTCGCGAGTGGAGTTGCGGTCTGTTGTACGCCTTTCCGCCTATACCACTTCTACCCAGAGTGTTGAAGAAGATTCGGCACTACCGGGCCCAAGTCATTCTTGTGGCTCCGGACTGGGCTCGAAGAGTTTGGTATCCCGAGCTACTCAGTATGAGCATAGATCCCCCGATCCGTCTGCCTCTTCGGGAGGATCTTCTGTCGCAGCAGCAGGGGACGGTCCTCCACCCGAACCTGTCCAGTCTACACCTGCTTGCGTGGAGATTGAGCGGCGGCAGTTGATTCCTTTCGACTTGCCTCCCGAAGTTTGTGATGTGATTCTGGCAGCCAGGCGTCCCTCCACTAAGGTGGTATACGCCTGCAGGTGGAACAAATTTGTGGCATGGTGCACAGCAAAGGCTGTGGATCCCCTTTCTGCCCCTCTTTCTGAGGTCCTTCTGTTCCTTCTCTCTCTGGCCCAACAGGGTTCTGCCCTGGGTACCATCAAGGGTTATCTTTGTGCTATCTCGGCCTTCCTCAGGCTCCCTGATCAGCCCTCCCTTTTCAAGTCCCCTGTTGTTAACAGGTTCTTAAAGGCATTACTCACCTCTTCCCTCCTGTTCCGTTTGTAATGCCTCAGTGGGACTTGAACTTGGTTCTTACCTTTTTAATGTGCGCTCCCTTTGAGCCTCTGCATAACTGTCCTCTTCGTCTTCTGACTCTGAAGACTGCCTTTCTGGTGGCCATCACCTCCGCTCGGCGGGTGAGTGAGCTCCAGGCTCTATCTTGCAAACCTCCCTTTCTGTCTGTTCATCCAGACAAGGTTGTTCTTCGGACGCGTCCGTCCTTCTTGCCGAAGGTGGTTACTGCTTTCCACATTGGGCAGACCATCACTTTGCCCACCTTCTTTCCGCCTCCGCATCCTTCCAGAGAGGAAGAGAGGCTCCACCGTCTGGACCCAAAACGTGCGCTCTCCTTCTATATCGACCGCACAAAACACTTCCGGGTGGATGACCAGCTCTTTGTTGGCTACGTGGGCGCCAAAAAAGGTAGGGCGGTGCACAAGAGGACCGTCTCCCGCTGGGTTACCTTGTGCATCAAGACCTGCTATTCTTTGGCCAAGAAGGAGCCTCCTGTTGGGCTGCGTGCCCATTCCACCAGGGCAACGGCTGCTACCACGGCCTTGGGCCGCGGTGTTCCGCTGCCGGTTATCTGTCAGGCAGCTACGTGGGCCTCGCTGCACACGTTTACTAAGCATTACTGCCTTGACAGTCAGGTCCGGAGGGACGGCTTCTTTGGCCGTTCTGTCCTCCAGGACTTCCTTGTCTGATCTTTGTTCGCAGACCCACCACCGGGGTTGGTATTGCTGGGGTATCTATTCTAAGGTAAGGAATCTATCACTAACGTGTCTCTTTCAGATGCACAAGTTACTAACTTGTGTAACGATATATCTGTAAGAGACAGTAGTTAGTGATAGATTCCTACCGCCCACCCATCCTCCCCGTTCTGCGAACTGATTTCTAGGGTTAAGGACATCCCTTTCAGGGCCCTAGTATTTTTCAGACACCTGTGTCAGCTTCTTGCATGGCTCTGCGTTCCTGGCGCGGAAAGTCGTGTACAGAACTGACGTCAGCGCGCAGGGCGGCGCCTAAGTACTGCCCGCGACGTCATCCCGGCGATCACGACGCCCGACGACGGACGCGGAGCCGCACGACGCCGCCTATCGACGCGCAAGGGTACTGCTACGCAAAACTTTCCGGATCCAGCCTGACGCCTGGGGATATTCTAAGGTAAGGAATCTATCACTAACTACTGTCTCTTACAGATATATCGTTACACAAGTTAGTAACTTGTGCTTCCAGTGCAATAGCATTATATCAGTGTGCACATATAAATTCGAAAGTAAATCCACATTCTGCATATTAATAAAGCACAAAACTCCAACAAGAGCTTTTGTGTCCAAGAATTGACTCTTGCTTCCAGTGCCAAGATACCAGTGGTATACATGCACTTTACAGGTGTTTCCAATAAATTCAATTGAGTTGCCCCAGGCTTTGCCTGATCTATAAACCTACCGTATTCACTTCATTAAAGATAATTTAGTGAAAGTAACCACAATCTAGAGTTCACTAGAATTTAGTAATAATATAGACCAAAATATGTCATAGCAATAATAAGAGAATTCAAAACCTAAACACCTATATCCTCAATGTAAGATATAATGAAGAGAATTTATGTCTACGCTAGTACCACTCTATCCCACTATCAAACTAGGCTACTCAGTGCACGCATGTATTTTGTTTAACTGAGTCAAAATCACAGAGCCAGCTCTGTTTTCTATAGCTGCAATGTGCTTTATGTTTGAGATGCCATGCTCCCTTCTTCATAACAAAAGATCTGATTGTGTATGTGAAGTTTCATGATATATGTGTGCCACACCTGTAGCTCCCGAAGTGGGAACATTAGCCCATACCACTGTGATGTAGTATAAGATGCACATTCTGTTAACTCTATCATAGACTGATATTTTTCATGAATAAAAACAGTGGTGTTCCCACACTATATTATCCAAAATTGAAAATATATTTTTCAAATGCATTTTTACTTAATCGAGAATGGAGTGGGTGTAGTGACACAATTTAGGCTTAAAATCAGAATGCTAAGTTTGAGGTTCAATAATAAATCATTTTCATCCACCAAACTCTATTCTTGACCATTTTACCTCCAAAATGCATCTTTGGGTGCTTGAAACAACTATACCTTCAAAAATATTGCTTTTTTTACTGGACATTTTACTATGAGCACACTAAGGCCATGGACTTTTAGACCTTACATGCCTAGATTTCAAGTATGTGTGATGTGACTATATATTTACACTGGCAGTCAATTCAATACGTCGCCGTCATTGTTAAGTAACTTCACCCCATATTGCGAGCTCCCACTTTCACACAACCTGAATAAAATTCAACAGCTATAAACTAAAGTCCATATATGAAGTTTTGACTAATGAAACTGTTGATGTTTCTGCTCTCCACAAACATTATTTGAGTGCCTTCATGCCACTCCATTCAGTTAAAATGAATATTTTACATTTCTGTTTCACAAACACCTCCTAGACATTCAGTGAACCTAAAGTTAAACATGTTTTTAAATCAACTCATTCACTCTCAGACCACTTGGCAGTGGTAAACAATGCGTACAAGCAGTTGTGGTTTTCAAAACAGTCTTGACTTTGTCAGATCCAATGGGGAACTCTTGTAATTTTTTGTTGGTAAAGAATCACAAGAATCAGAGCCGGACTGAGAACTTAAAGCGTCCCTGGCAATTTTGTTGGACCAGCCCCCGGGAGGCAGGGGAGGTGGTGGGGGGGAGGTGGAAGTGTGAACCACTGCTGCTTTTGTTACTGGGGGTTGATATTGCAGCACCGCTGGAAAACAGGCCTCCAGAAACAAAACTGTCCCCCATTGCTGCAAAATGGCCCCCACCCTTCCAGCTTACCATGGAAACGCCCGATTCCCGGTATGGCCAGTCCTGCCTTGACAAGAATTCACAGCATAGTGCATAAATCACTCTCTGAGAATACATGTCTTTCATCTCTTGCTCTTTCACAGGCAGAACCACTGCTTTTACCATCCAGCGATGCTGTAGAGCAGCAGCTCTTAGCCTGGGTTCCGCGATGCCTACTTGGGTGCCCTACGACGGTTTAGGAAATTAAATAATATTAGCAGATTAATAAAGCATGTACACAAAAAGCAAAATTGAAAACTGAAAATTTCAAAACACTTTTAAAATGTAAAGGAATTTGAAATTGGGGGCTAAAATTTAATTTGGCATCTTTAGCTTGGTTCATGTGAGCAGTAGAAGCACTGCAGACGTAATCTAGCATGGACGGCGGTGGTCTCAATTGTCAAAAAGAGAGCACACATTAGGTGCAAAAAATAGGCAGTGATATGCTAGGGAATAGTATATCACTTCATCTTTTAGAAATAAAACTACATTTTGAGAGGCTCCAACATTCAAAAATGTTTAATTTTGCATATTTTGTGTTTGTGAAGTGGATAAAACATTTCATAATTTGTGTATTTGTTTGATGTATACTTATTTTCCTGCATTGTTCACGATCACATTGTAAAAGTTGCTTAGGCAGGGATCCACAGCATCAATAGAGCTTCAGTGTTCCACAGAAGTTTAATAGGTTAAGAATAGCTGCTGTAGAGCTTTATGGTGATGGTAGCGCCATGTGTAGGGAGGAGGGATGCTCCAGGCAGCCAGCTCCCACAGTGCCCATGGACAGCTGTAGGCACAGGGCAGTGGCTGGAGCTGCTGACACGGTTTCATGACCTGATAGCAGAACCAGAGGCTTTCCAGCTGGATACTCGCCTATCTCAGCTGACCAGTCTGACCATGTTCTTCTGCTCTTGAAGTTGGTCACTTACACAGAAGTTGCCATTATCATTAGTTAACATTGTAGGTTTTTTAGACCATCAAAACAGGCCCTTTCACCAAACATCTGTGCTGATTTATAGGGCAATGCCAACCTTTATTTTATCTTCTTAAAAAGGGTGCTGCGGCCAGGAAAATAGTAAAACACATTCTTGCATACCCCTACAAAGATGGAATTGATCAATCCAAACATGGATGACTGTGAAAGGGTATGAGCCACTTCCTTAGTCCAATTCCTTAGGGCAGCAATACGGTTCACTGGAACACAGTCCACGAGGACTTGTAGCTCCTCACGCAGCAGGCAATTGACTTTTTAGGAGAACAGGGGAAGAGGTATCAACAGAGCTGGCATATCGAGGAGCTAATATCATTACTGACCTTTGAGACATTGCCCAATGCCATATATATGCCCATGTAGGCAGCTCAAGCCGAAAGGTTGGATTCTGGCCAATAGCAAGTGTTATTGACTGATCCTGTGGGCAATAAGGTACATTATTATTATTATATGAATAATATTATAGCAGACAGGTTGCAGCTGACACATTTTCTTCTCAGATCTCTCAGACATATATAGGAAATATTTTGGTGAAACTATAAAAGCTCTATGTCGTGTACATGTGAATAAGCAGCAGGCCATACGGGAGACATATTTATTTGATGTGCCAATAAGTGCACCTTAATGGATGGAAGGTATATGCAGTAGATTTCCTTACATCAATTATGAAAAGCAGTAAAATGTTGTCATGAAAGAAATATGAGCTCGGATGGATTTTGTTTCAGCTGTGGGATCCGTCATTTTCGCGTCCATGACCTTCAGCCTGTGACCCCCCGCCATGATTTCTTTTAGGATCAAGGCCATCTTATGTTCTGACTGTCTTACTACCGTATCCTCGTGTGTATGGCGTCTGGGATGGAGGATGAGATGGGATGAGATGGGGAGTCGACCCACATGACTCTGCCAGTGAGCGGAGAAGTAGACAGCGTTGTTATGGGCTGCAAAGTGGTTTTTCGCTGTGCTCTCAGTTATGCCCCCTTTTGTGCTGATCGATGGTCATTGTGGGCCCTCTGGTCACCAACGTTGGTCTCCTGTGCCCCTCAGGGGGAGAGTACCTAAGTATTAGCCCTATGTCGGCTCGAGATGGCCGCTGTTTTGTGCGGCCTGTTGGCTGTGGGATTCAGTCCAGGAGTGTCAGGCTGGCATAATACTCCTGCAGTGGCGTGGCTCCCTCCTCCTAGAGTGCGAGTTGTGTGCTCGCCCGCAGGGGTTAAGGGCATTGAGTAGTCGGCTGTGCGCCGGCGGTGGGGATCAAAGTCATTACTGCAATGTGCACCCCATGCACTGTGAAGAAGGCCTGCCTGGCTGCAGGCATGCGTCAAATCTTCTCTGCTGCTTCCCGGTTTCAAGGGCCCGTCCAGTCCTAGGCCACTGTAACTGTTTCGGTGGTGGCCCTCGCGCAGGAGTTGCGGAAGAAAGGGGGTAGTGGGGGTGTCGCGCCAACAGGACGTTAAAGCGATTCCTCCCTGTGCCCCGCCCTGGAAGGCCGATTATGCTGCCATCTTTCCCTCGAGAGCCGGCGCTCTTCTCTTAATGTGCTCGTTGGGCCACATGGCATGCGGCACGTCTTCTTTCAGGTCCAGCACCATGCCTACCTGGTGCAGGACGTGGCCGATCCTTGATCGCTCTCCCTGGGCACAGGCTCCGATCACGGAGCTTGGCGAGGTCCCAACTGATGTCAGAAGAGGGTCGGAGCTCTGACCCCTGCAGCTAATTTTGCGCCGCTTCTTTCCATTACAGGCACACCGGAGGCCTCTCTGAGCGGCGAGCTGTGGTGTCAGGCGGCTAACATTCTCAGCGGCCATACTCCTCTTCCCGATAAGGCACATTTTGTGCCTCTTGGCTTCTTTTTATTCACTATGTAGGGAGCGCAGCATACAAAGTGCTTGCATAGTTCAAATTTGAGGTGACAATTGCACCCACTGAGAACCTCAGAGAAAAATCCACGTTATTCATAGTTCGCCATCTATAATTTTATGTTGTATATGGATTCCATATTCACAAATAGGCTTTTCCAATTATGGCATCTTAAGCCACATGAAACAGACACTTCTGCTTTTGGTCTAGTTTGGTTGTTTACAAAAGGGCGCGAGGCCTTTGAACCAGAGTCATGGAGGTTGGTAGCCTCCAGTAGTAAAGGTACAGCTCCAATGTTGATGTTTGTACCGGTGTCTTTTCTTGATCCGTTTTGAGCTAGATGAAGCGATTCCCACAATTCATTGACTGGAGTTTACTACTGCTGTGCTACTCTCAGTAGGTTTAAACAAATTTTGTTTTTCACTATTGTGAAATTAATTTGATGACCAACTGCTTTTACAAAAGGCTGTCCATTATAACTAAAGGGATTGGGGCATATTTTTATATAGCAACGATTGGGAATTTACCATATGAACCACAATCCTCAGAGAGCAATGGGCAATGCTTCAAAAGAAAAGGTAGTCTGCAAGAGAGCCTGAGACAGAAAACCTCTTCAAGGAAGACCTGTATCTTTACTGTCCACGAGCAGTGATCCACCATAAATCTTCCCTGTCAGAGATAAATTGGTCTTTATACAAGATGGCTGTGTACCTCTTGGGTCACTAAAGCGATTTATCTGCTGTCAGAGTTGGCATTCTTTTAAAGATCTTGTGGTCTTGCCTGTGCGTCTTTAAGACATGATTGGATCAATTAGAGTGTGTTAGGAATGGAGGGGACTCCTTGTAGCGCGCCTCCAGATTCTGCGGTGATGACTATTAAGCTGAGCCATTTGGGCAGTCACTGCAATTAGTTAGTGAAGAGCCGCGGCTGTAGGATTGTTGCACGACAAGAGTAAAAGGGTACTGTGGAATCGGGCAGAAAACCGGTTACAAACCCAGGGTGGCATTTGCTTCCGACATACTTAGGGGTTTAATTAAACTCAGTGGCGGCTGGTAGGGAATGGTGGCGGGGGTAGAATTTTAAAAAAAGAAAGAAAAAAGAAAGACAACTTACCTGCTGGTCGCCAGTCGCCGCCTCTCCTCCGTCGCAGGAAGCACCCGGGCTCCCAGGCTCCTTAAGCCAATGACAACACCACAATGCAGTGTTGTGATTGGTCTGAGCGCCGTAGTTCAGCGCTCAGATGGGGACAGGGAGCCTGTGCATGTTCCCCACCAGGCTGTGTAATGCAGCCTAGTGGGGAACATACAAAGTGCGCATGATTGTTTGGCTGGCCTGTGCTCTGTGCTCACCACTCCTCGTCCCTGGCCCTTGCTCTGGCCAGCCCCGCCCCTCCGCGCACCTAGGAACAGAAAAATAAAATGATAATAACGTTCTGTTATTATCATTTTATTTTTCCTCTGCACTACTCTTAAGGCAGTGGGCCGACAGTCCTCTGCCTTAGCGGAGGAGCCGCCGCTGATTAAAGTGTAAACACATTCCTTTGAAATTGAATGCACATGCGTGCAATAGTCATTATTGTATGCCTGAATTGGGATCGCATTGATTCAGTTGTGTGACATGACCTCCAATGGTGGGGGCTGTAGAAGTAAATCTTGCGAGTGTCATAAGAGCATTGCCCTGTGTCTCTCAAATGGTAAGCAGAGTGAGTAGAAATCAAAACCCTCCAATAGTATGCCACAGGCCAATCGGAGGTCTGGTGCTACTTGCTTTTTCTCCTGTGATGTAACGGGGTGGGGTAAGCGTGCTACAGACTATTATTACAAGAGTTATACTCGGACTGGAATTCTTGGTTAAGCAATAAGCATACATTTGAATTACAGCAACGTATGCACAGTGTTCATTACAGTGTCAAGGGTGCATTTGCCTTCTACAAGTTAGCTAGGAGATTTTTAATGAGAGTTTGAAAATAGTTGGTGTTTGTTTTTTTTTATCTGATATAAAATCCTTTCCTAACTCACAAAAACACCTGCCTACAATTTGCTAACAAGACGTCATGTTATAAAGCTGGTGTTAGAAATTGAGTTGAATCTGTGCATAATTTAAAAATCCTGTCCCCTCTGAAGGTGTACTCATGGGGTTGACCTCTCCATTAGGACACTATCATTTGATAAACCCAATCATGGATTGTGGTTAATCACTCTTTTCCGGTCACTGTTTCCCCCTCATCCTGGATTACACTGCCAGAAATTATGTTAGTAATGGTGCACATGTGGGTATTATGGGAATGTCCCAGGCACATCAGAATACATGAGCAGAAAAGGGACACGTTGAGATTTGTAGTCATCTTGGCCAAGATGGACCATTACTTTGGTGTTTAGATCCAGTCCTGAACAGATACTTCATTTTCACAATTTCTGGTATGAACAGCTGAACCCTTACACACACACATGCGCACAACGCTGGGGGGGGGGGGAGGTGAGAGGTACTTCCCTTTGTCCTCCCTAATGACAACACTTATCCACTCAATGGAAAGGAAGGGGAAATTAAATCAATGTGCCTCTATAGGGGCAACTTGGTTCTACCCGTGGAAACCCTTTTAGTTTATTGATACTGCCCTCACACACTTAATCGTGTCATGCTTCATCATAGGGCATGAATCAACACTCTGCTGCAGACTAACGTACAGAGTGGAGCAAAAAAAGGGTTTTCTTGGGGTTTGTTCAAATGTTGTGGGGCTAACAATGTTTCTGCTGCCCCCTCTGGATTTAGGATCCTCACAATACAACAATTCTAAAACTACCTATGGGGAATGTCACCCCTGTCTTTATTCCGGACCTCTCCTGGCAGGATTAAAAAATATATAATAGTGGTGTTCTTGGATCTTTAGTATCTATCACCCCTGTCTCATGTGCGTTTATTTATCTACATGTTTCGGCCTCCTACATGGCCCCTGGGGTCAGTGGCCTTCATCAGGACTGGGATCCCAGAAAAATGTGCACAATATGCAGACCCCTACTACAGTGACCTTATATCTTCAGGTCTGTGTGGAGGTTTTTCGCTCCACTTTGTACGTTGGTCTGCAGCAGAGTGTTGATGTGTGCCCTATGATGAAATATGACATGATTAGGTGTGTGAGGGCAGTATTAATAAACTAAAAGGGGTTCCACGGGGAGAACAGTGTAGCTCCTATAGAAGCACATTGACTTAATTCCCCCTTCCTTTCCATGAACAGGTGAACACCTATTCCCTTGTACTAGTGATTGGTTTGGTGCCTCATCACACCCCTTGATAGCTGCCATCCCTTCAGGTTAATTGTAAGAAGTATTGAGTGACAGGAGGAAGAGACAACAAATTGTTATTACCGTTAAAGCCCAATTTCTGTTCTAATGCTTGGCTTTAAGGAAGGAAAATGCCACAGGATCTTGTGCATACTGATTAATCAGTTGCTCTATAAGACAGAGGAATGTGGATTAGCAAATTTAGGTGACGTTACTAGATGACCTGGTCCTTATATAATTACCTTTGGGAGTGGTAGTAAAGCTTCAGCCGCTGAAAGTGTTTTATGCTAGGAGCCAACAACATAGCTCAAGCTGATCTACCTTTATTTACAAGTGTTGTCCATCGAAACATGTAGTCCTGTCTTGCTGGAAAAAGTTGTGATTTCATGTAGAACTTTAACTTTTATGCTATTGAAGGTCCAAGGTTTGGCAAATCTAAAATGCTGCACTAAACGTTTGCAAGTGTTGCACCAGCTAAATGTAGTTCTCTGCCAGTAGCATTGCAGAACCACCCTCCTCTGGTGAGTTTCTGAAAAACAAAATGCTTATTTTAAGCCTTTATATGAAATATTGCATTAAATATCACTGACTTTTTCTTTATATTTTATATTTTTTGTAGTTTTTAATACCATACAGTATTCTGATGCTCTTTGGTCAATTATTCCCTAGACCGTTTTTAAATTTGTATTAGTCAATAACTGAAATGCAAATTTTGAGAGGCAAGTTGAACAGAGTTAGTTACCAAATAAATGCTTGCAGTCCAGTACACAGAGGCATCTTTAGTCGTAGATGTATATTTATTCCTGGAAATATCTTTATTTACACCTGCCAGGAATATAAAAAAGATTCCAGGCAGGTGTAAATGGATTTACTAATGTAGATTTCTCCACCTCAAGTGCAGAGAAATTTGAAGTTGTAAATACCACTCATCAGATGTGAATTAGGCGACACATGGTGTGGGGAGCTTGTAAGTGTGGTACTGCCACAAACGTACGTTTGTGAGCAGTAACAAACTCTGATCTTACTCTTGACACCCTGGAAACTGTATTAAATTTACTCCAGGCAAGGTTTGGAGGAACTCCCCCCTCTAGGATAGAAAGGGAAACGGATCATCCCCAGTTTTGGTGGGGTTGTAGAGAAATGGGTTTTCCCCAAGAAGAAACATGTTTTTGCAATGAGAGGAAACAAAGTGTGCAATTGCAAAGTGGCTCTATTTCCCCCATGCTTAGACCTACGATATATAGATTTCCGCACAGTGAGAATAGGAGCCCACTGATGATTTCACATGACATTCCAAGTTGTACGCCTGGAAACCAGCATTTGGTACAGCTTTCCGAGCTTGCGCCTCTGGACGTTTGTGAATTTAAAAAAACATAAAAGCATGTATCTTTTTTTCGTGAATCAAATACTCAAAGCTTGTATGCATATCTGCAAAATAAAAGTGTGCTGACACAGCCTGCACCTTGAAGGCTTTCGAGAGCGGGTTTGTGGTCAGAGGAATTGGAGCCAATAATCTGAAATAGGAAATAGTGTAGAAGCTCAGGGAAGCTTCTAGGCAAGGGGAGGCAAGCTAGGTAAAGGACTATATGGGAATGGTGAGCAGGAATCATGCTTTCCAGGGTCATAGGTATCAAGCTTAAGCTCTGCAGTCGTCACAAAAAGATGGTAGCCGAAGCAGGGAGACAAGCATGGACCCCCTTTAATTACTTACACTAAATGTGTATTTGATTCTCTTGCTGAATATGCATTATAAAATATGAGGCTACTATTGCTGACACTAAAATTATCCAGAAATCTGTTGGGCCCGCTTTTCAATTACTTTTCCTTTTTTGGGTGCATTGAATTTCCTACCTCTCTGGTTAGCGGGGGGCTTATGAATTTTTCGGTAGACCTTCATTCAGTGGTTCTAATTCCTCCGCTTTTCTCTTTTGCTGTCCTCAGGAGCACCTCCAAAGGCAACAATAATTGCATTTGATTTTGGTTAGGGTTTTGTAATGAGTGCTTCACAAATAGCACTTTCACCCAGCACATCATCATATATTTAGGTTTGATTATTTTATTTATATTATGCGCACTGAGTCAGTGAGTTGAATTACTTGAGGATGGGGTGACAACAACAGAGTTGATTCGACTTCTGCAAGGCAGTGCTGAAAGTTACATAACCGAGGTTAGATAGTAGACTAAGTGCTATATTGCAGGGCTTGCAGTTCTTAAGTTGCATGCGCATAGCTATGGGTTTATGATGCTGTGACTGATGGTCGAGTTTACAATAAGAGTGTCCAGTAGGCTTATGCAAGGATTAAAGCAGTGGAGGCAGAATATACAATAAACAGATGAGGACCTGCGTTTGAAGATGAGGAGTATTTGACAGCAAACATGTATTTGAAGATGAAGGGTTGGGAAGAAGGAATCAATGAAAGGAGTTGGATCGTGATTGTCTTCATTCTTGATCTGAACTGCATCCGTGATTGGTACAGCTGGATTTTTCTGGGCAGATGCTGCTACTGAAATTCTTTAATCCCTTCTGTGTTCGCATCTGGTGATAGGGATGACCAGGAGACGTTAGTCTTCTAAATGTAGACTGCATGGACATGTGCAATTTTGTCTTCCAGGTGCTTGGTACTGTACTTTTGTTGTTTGTAAGTTGCCGGCCAGACACGAGGAAGGTAGAACAAAGTCCCCAGATCTCAAATGGTGGCATCTTTCAGTCTGCCTCATCTCTATTCACTATCACCAACTTAACCAGAATTGTCATGATATTTTACATCCTATAAGTAAAAAGATCTTACCAAAAAGTTATGGGAGCTTCAGGGAATAGGGTTAACAATTGGGCCGATTACACAGAAAACATGGACAAGAAGCCGACTTTTCTCTGAACTACCACATATGTTATTGGGAAGGCCGAGCCTGAGATACACCTGTAACCCATATAAACTATATGTATTGGCTAGAAAACAAGAATTGGCAAAGCCAATAGGCCGGGTTTTATGTGGTAATGTATGCAATATCTACCATATTAGAGTGGGACACGCGGGCGAGAGACAGAAGCATGGTCAGAGAGGGCTATATTTATAAAATAGTTCCTCGTTCTTTTCAATGCGATTACTCAACTCGAGGTGTAGAGGGGTACCCAAATGGCCAACAGTCTTAGGTAACTATTCTACTAGCTTGAACCAAGGTGTGATTCAGTCTCAAGCCAATGGCTGAGATAGGCTGGTAGAAGAAGTCCAATTGTTTAATATTGTAAGCAACAAGTCTGTGTGACCCCAACAATGTCAAAAGCAAGAGCTAACAAGCATTGGCAAAGGCAATAGGTCTCTCCTATGAAAGAGCTATTGGCTTTGCCAATATTTTTAGCCGTGTTGTACACCAGCGTGGCTGCTGTTCAGTGTGGTTAAACGTTAGTGGCATAGAGGAGAGAGGTGTAGAGTGGAATGGTGAAGAGTGGAGTAGAGTGTTGTAGAATGGAGTGGGGAGAGTGTTGTGTATTTGAGTGGCATAGTGTGGAGTTGCGTAGTGGTGTACGCTGGAGTGGCATAGAGCAGAGTGGACTGGTGTAGAGATCAATGGCGTAGAGTGTTGCAGAGTATGGTGGCGTAGAGTGCAGTGGCATTGAATTCAGCGGTGTACAATGCAGCGTTGTAGAATGCAGTGGCACAGATTAGAGTGGTGCATAGTAGAATGCAGTGCCGCAGAGTGCAGTGGCACAGAGTAGAGTGGTGTAGAGTAGAGTGCAGTGGTGTAGAGTAGAGTGGTGCAGAGTGGAGTGGCATAGCATTGAGTGATGCAGAGAGCAGTGGCGCAGAGTAGAGTCGAGTGGCATAGAGTGCAGTGGCGTAGATTGGTACAGAGTAGATCAGCATAGAGTGTGCAGAAACTAGAGTACAGTGCTGTAGAGTGCAATGGCATAAACTGCAGTGGCGTAGAGTGGAATAGAGTGGAGTAGTGCAGAGTAAAGTGGCGTAGAGTACAGTGGTGGAGAGTGCAGTGTTGCAGAGTAGAGTGTCAGAGTGCAGTGGTGTAGAGTGGAACAGCGTGGAATAGCGTGGCGAAGAGAGCAGTGACATAGACAACAGTGATGCAGAGTAGGGTGCAGTGGAGTAGAGTGGAGTGGTTAAGAATAGAATGGCATAGAGTGGAGTGGCACAGAGTGAGTGGAGCGTCGAGTGCAATGGCGTAGAGAAGATTGTTTCAGAGTGAAGGGGCATAGAGTGGAATGCTGTATGGTAGAGTGCAGTTGCACAGAGTGGTATAGAGTGTAATGGTGAAGAGTAAAGTGATGTAGATCAGGGTTCGAGTCGAGGGTAGACGCGGGCAGACGCTGTCTACCCACTATTTTCAGAGAGTAGACGCCGTCTACCCTGCTGCAAAGCTGGCTGCTTTCAGCGGAGTGAATTCACAGAAAAATGCTTAACGCATCCCGGTGTAATTTTCTGACACCGGGACACTTTCAGCAGCGCCTGCATGTTGTCTGCTTTTGTTCTGAGCAGCAACATGCAGGTGGGGAAGGGTCTTATCAGATTCGTCCATAACAAAAGCCAAAGACCAAGGGGCCATTAGGACTGTTTTTGGTGGAGTATCCTGGCTGGGAGCTATCGGAGCCTCATACCTAGATGTAATGGAGGGGAAACAAAGGCTTCCATCTTATCACTTCACAGGAACTTAAGAGAGAATTGTTTTTGACTTTGTTCGGTCCCTGTATATAAGAGATATGCATACACTGTAAGAATGTCAGATGTGTTGGTCGCACTATAAAGCACTATAAAAGAAATAAAACAAAATAGTGGTATTCAAATTGTTATTTGTGTACGTGTGATGTAAAACGCTCTGACACCCTGCATTGGGATGAGTAGTGCCACTTCTCTTCCCAATGCAGGGTGTTAGAGCGCTTTACATCACATGTACAGATTATGCATTGACAATAAATGTGTGTACTTCAATATAAAAGATGTGTTACATTAGGCAGTGATGGTCACAAGGTATCCCTGCTATATTAGAAGGATTACAATTTATTAACTGCAAGTAACAAATGGATCTTTTTCTTATACACAGTAACCCACTTATCCATTTACATAAAATAAAAATGTGTCATCTGCGTGTTACATAATGTGCTGTGCAGGAGACATATTAACCCTATATATTACTTTGATGCAAAACTAGGACTAGGCAAAACACAGATCTCTCCAGGAAATACATTATCTTTCAGAGTTATCTTACCATTATTATTATTATTCCCTGAGATTTAGCTGGCACACAAAGATTTCTGCAGCAGGTGCCTTAACCCCTTAAGATATTTTAAAATACAGACTTTGCAACCAATTAAGCAAAACAGATTTACTGCCACGTTCCTCCTTGTTGCCAATTTCTTTGTTGCAGGGTTTAAAAAAAAAATGTATAAGTTGAGGCCCAGATTTTGCGTCAATATTTTGGCACGACCCCAATGCAAAATCTAATTTGTTAAATATTGTAATGCGCTCAAATTTACTCATGATAGACCTGCTAAACATATGTGAGGTCTTAAGATCTGATGTCACTTCCGGTGAGGTCATGGGTTTTGATGCCACTTCCTGTGATGCCACATGTGATGTCACGCATGGTGTTGTCACACCCATTTTGACTAAATTGGTGAGTCCCCCCCCCACTTCTTTTTTTCGGACTTGAGCCCTGGTGTAGAGTGCAGTGGTGCAGAATAGATTAGAGTGGCGTACAGTGGATTGGCGTAGGGTGCAGAGGCATAGAATTGAGTGTTAGAGTAAAGTGCAGTGCTGTAGAGTGCAGTATTGCAGAGTGGTGTAGAGTACAGTGGCGTAGAGTGGAGTTGTACAAAGGAGATTGGTATGCCCTAGACTGGAGTGGTGTAAAATGCAGTGGCGAAGAGTGCATTGCCATAGAGTAGAGTGGTATATGGTAGAGTAAAGAGGCATAGAGTGCAGTGGAGTAGAGTGCTGAGGCCTGAAGTGGAGTGGTGTAAACTGGAGTGGTACACAATAGAGTGCAGTGGTGTGGAGTTGAGTAGAGTGGAGTGGGGTAGAGTGGAGAATTCATGTTGTGGTAGCACTCTGCCATTACAGACAACACATTCTCAATTAAAATGACCATTGCATTTGCACAGACATACAGTTTTACTAATAAAAGTATACACTGCACAGACGAAAATGTTTGGAAATTGCATTACGTAGTGTAATGATTTGTTTTGATCATATTAAAGTATTTGTTTCTAACACACTTCAGAAATAACAAAAAAGTGCTTCATTTGTGTTCCAACTTGTGATATATTCTGAAATATTAGCATAATTCATTTAAATGTTGTCCTGTGCTAGAAAAAAAACTCTTTCCTATCCCCAGTATGCAACAACATTGTCACATAAATCCTCTCACTTTTAAGTCAGAGAAAGAAATGTAAACAAGCCCCTTGGAAGACAGTGCCTGACATTTGACCTCTGTCTTTGAATGCACAGCAAATGAGAAGAACAAGATTTACAGGCCTGTTTATTGAAAGGGAGCACACGGATGGATAATGTAAATAGGGTTTGGGCAAGGGAAGGTATGAACTCAAGCTTGACAGTCTAAAACACATAAATCCAGCAAACGAAAAGCACACAAACGTGAGTTACAAACCAAAAAGTCAATGGCAAGCAATGGGCAAGATGCATTCCCAGGTCAACTTTCTGAATGTCCCCAAGATGTCTTTAGCAAACGAGACAGATGCGCTGTCTGCGAACTAAGAAGGGCTCAATATGTGGAACTAGAAAGACACCTCTCTGATTACTCTCTGCTAAGAGAATCTAACAGATGGTAGTGAGTGGTACTGGTTGGAGGGACCAAATCGAGCACAGATGTTTTTATTGGTATTACTGAATGTTGTTATTCTTGTAAAGGAATTACACATTTTTTGACTTTACGATCAGTTAACGCATAGCTGCCAAGGTTTCAGATTGCTATGTGTGACATTTTCATAATTTTAGTGTAATTATGAGTGACATTTCAAGAAATATGAGTGACACTTTCTCGTGCGCGAAATCAAGTAACAAAGACTAGGGAAATATATAAATATATTAAATTACACCCATTTGAGCAAGGAGAAGCTCTACATCTTGCCCCAAGAATACATTGTCCTACATAGAATCTGGAAACCTCAGTGTAATAAGCGTGGTCGGTCTCTCCACTTATCAGTATTGTGTGATCCTTGTCCAATCACCCGATATTCATGTACTCCGCTCCGTTAACAACAAAATAGGAGTGCTTGGAAACATGTGCCTGCCTGTATTAGATGCTGTGTAAAAAACAAACAGCCACCCTCGCTTAGTGATTATTATTTTTGAAACGCTCGTCTTTCTAGAGCCGCTTCTCTGGTACGGTAAGCATGAAAATATTTCAAATGGGCTACAGGTGAAACATATTTTCTAAGATCGACTTTTTCACCAGATGTCAAGATGTGTTTTCAGTGAGCTATTTCATGACTTACCTGTGTTTTGCCTCAGTACACAAGAGTGTAAAAACAGCCCAGGACAGAAGAACTTCAGCTAATTATACCATCGGCACTGCAGGCAGCTGATCGCTTGCTGCCAATAAAAAGCAAATTTAATTAACACACTCGGCTGCACTCACTAACGTTGCGAGGCCGCAAGCCACGGCAATGGGTCCAGACCTGGCCGCTCCAATTTCACGGCGGCGAGGTGACTGTTACGGAGTGCAGTGTACCTTCCAATGTCATGTGAGAGAGGCCACAACACTCATGTGTCATGTCAGGTCTCGTGAGCACTGCACCCTCCCACTCCAACTGCAGGTAGCGCAGCTAAACTTAACACATCTCTGACACACTGTGTACTTTCACACGGGGTGGGTGGTCTACTTACTTGTTCACTCTACTGTCGTCCACTTGACTCGGATCCCAGGCTCGGTTCGTCGGTCGGCTGGGCAATATCACTTGAATTTAAGCCGCGGCCTGCAGCCATAATAATTTACAGCCTCAGCGGGCCCGTGCAACCAGCAGCAGCGCTGCGAGCCAAGCACCATGATCATTGCGGCTGGCGCAAACCAGTTGCCAGCCGCTGACAACTTAACTTCCCGCTCTGGCAGCAGGACGTGACGTCCCCCTGCAGCGCCACTGGCGGCCAGTCATTGACTTACAATTACGTGACTTCAGGCAGCAGGCTGTCTGACTCAGCCTCGCTGCGGGAGTCATCATGATGATACATTATTGCAGAGCAGTGACCTTCCATGGCTTAGCTCAGCTGCGAGCGTCCAAATCCTGCGGGAGCACGGTGCAGGCCACGGGCAATGCGCTGATACTAGACTTCTCCCAGACTGAGTCACTGACTCGTCCCCCGCCCGGCCGCACCACTTTGCGCCCGCGATCATCATCATCACCACGATGTCGATGCCTCAGATGCGCGGCGGCCATGTCGAGTGTCCTGTCGTGAAAGCCGTGCGGCGCCGCAGGAAATATGCAGCCAGGCACGACAGGCTGCCGGGCAGATTTGTAACATTGTAGCACTCTCAGCCACTCCAGAGCTGAGAGCAGACATCTTTAACTATTAACTTGCTGAGCCCAGCTGCTGGCAGCACGTCTGCGGGGAGCAGCAGAGCTGGCGCACAGCGCCGGCGGCGCGCGCTGGCACCCTGCGTAGCCAAAGTTTGAGTGGCATTAAATGCGTGACAATGCATTTCAGCGCGGTGATGCGGAACACCACACTGAAATGCGTGAGCGTCACACCTGATGCGTGATACTTGGCAGGCCTGTTAACAGGCAGTTCCGATGATCCCTGTTATAGCCAACGGAAACGTTCCTTTTCCCAATTGGCCGCCAAGCTTACATACTGTAAGTTTTTGAATTTGGAATTACTCTTGCAAAGTGCCAGCTTAAGACGGCGAATGTCGCCCCACGGTTAAGATGCATCTGAGAACTTTAAATGGCAAATTATCGGGGGTTTTTCTGTAGCACCATATAAGAAGGAAGATCGACTGTTTCTGGTGCAGGATTCAAACAGACAATGAAAATAGCACCGGATGAGAGGTGATAGATCACGGAATGGAGCTTAACTGCATTATGTGCGGGAAAGACTAGTTCTTCCTTCGGCAGTTCGGCCACCTGCCAGGTGGGGTGATATCTCTTGCCCCAGTCTGCCACTCATTACACTTCTGACAACTCCTTTGTTCACGCTAATTGGTCAGCTCCTCTGTTCCCCTGTGATGTGGTAAAGAACCCGAGGCTCAGTGCGTGCAGCGTGGCGCCGCGGTGCCGCGGTAACGCGCATCCCACGTCCCCCTCCGGTTCTCCAACGCCCTGCCGTCAGCAGCGCCGCGCTCGAGCTCTTCCCCTTCCTCTCGCTCGCGGCCTCCACGCTGAGTGGTTTCCCTGCTAATCACTGTCCATCAAATCGCCAAAAAGTGCTCTGCCTTCTGAGATCACACGCCAGAGTCTGATTGCTTTTCCTTTTGTTCCGAGAAGGGCTTTCACAGCCGATGCTTTTTGGTGTTCTTTTCCTGTCAAAATCAAAGCCTCTGCTGTTGCATAGGTCTTAAATGGATCGCTCGTTCTTTGGAGGCTGTGATTATGCTGGAGAATGTGTGACTGATCTCACAGGTCAGCCAAAAGATGCGCCCAGCGCATTTTAAAAGTTTTTACGCGCACACCTTTGGACAGATGTGAAACATTCGATGTTCTGAGACTATTTTCCCCAGTTGCCAGAAGGTAAAAACATATTTCGAGGAAGATGGTTACCATATTAATTTATATGTCTGTTCTTTCCATTTGCACGACATTCACCCACCGAGGTTTGGAAGTTCTTGCCTCTGTCCGTTTCCGGTGCGAACAAACCTGGCAGACTTTTTTTTTGAAGATTTATATAGCGCGAACTCGACCCGAAGGAATTGGTATTACACTGTGCATTATGTTTATGAAAATGTAGCGCTTGGCAGCCCTTTAGTGCCATGAGTGGCAATGCCCGTCATAGGGAAGGCGCTGCCTTTTCTGCAAAGATTAGCGTTTTTTTGGGAGGAGCAGAGTAAGGAAGGTCATTAGCGTGCTGGATATGTGGTGTGTGCAGACACCCTCTCTAGTCTTCCTACAAGTTAAATCTTTTAGTGCCTCCACTTTACATGAGGGTGAAGAGAAACAAAGGGCCCACACATTAAAGGAACTCATTCAGGTGCAGACTTTGCATGACGCACGTGTCATTCCACAAACTGTTTCTTGCACCCTGTGTACTCTGAAATGCTACATCTGTTGGCGAACACTGAGGGACAAATGGAAAACCGGACTCTAAATCTCGCTCACTCCACTGCAGAGGCCCTTCTCAGCCCAGCATAAGTGTTGTGGGGTGTCAAGGACGGGCACTTCCTTAAGGGAGCACCCAAAGCCTTACTTCCAAGCTCTGTGGCAGTAGCACTGTTCACGGCCCCCTACTTTACAGTGGACAGGGCCTTGGCATTCTTACTCATTCGGATTCTGGCTGTTCCTGTGAGTATCACCAATACCGCCCGGGGTAAACTTATCTGAGGTGAGAACGGTTTAGCTGATAACGCGGCCCCTGTATCAGGAGATGGGGCTTCATGTAGCTGCTTCACCCCAAAGCAGAGTTATTCCATGTAAGACTGTGTTCTCCTTGTCAATCACCAAGACTTACTCCTGTGGCATGCATTTATCCATTCATTCATCCTGTAAGGTAGTCTCTGAATTATTTCAGTTGTTTGGACTGCATTCACGTTTGATATAACAGCCTATCACATAAAAGACTGAGGCCTACTGTATACATGTTTCAGCACCAGCCCGAACTCTCCATCCATCCCCAGGGCACTTAGTATGGGTCTCACAAACTGGAGGTCTCTGGAACTAAAATAGTGCAAGAATGTAAAAACAAACCAGCTGGCGGTCCCGGTACTTAAGCAAGCAGTCCACCAGCCTATGCCACACTATGCACATATGTTGCAGTGCCTCAGTTATACTTTAAGATCCTAGTTTCAAGGCAGTGGACCTGTCTACAGACACCATGTTATGTTCAATGCGCTGATCAAGTAATCCACACATCTGTGGGAAACTACACCAACGTTTCTGAACAGTAACAACCCAGCTGCACATTCACAGCAATGCAAGTTTGGCATCAAAGCAACAATTGCCTCTGAAAGCCACCCCTCACTGGGAGACAGCTATTTATCAGTAATCCAGAATGTCAGATTAAGTGAGAGAGCAGCATCAAATCTCCCATCACTTCCTTATGGTGCATCCATTCTAGGTGCAGGCAAAACCCTGTATGGTTGTCATAGGTCCTTCACTCCTGATTGAGCCACGTAGCAACATTTCCATACCCAACCAGACTTCCATGAGCTTCCACAGCTGCTACCAACCCACTGCCACTCCAAAAAGCAGTCATGTGACAGATGGGATAGAAACACATTCCTGGATTGGTAGAGGAGTATCCTGGGACATCATTATGGTTGCTGTTGTAGGAAAGTAGGCTCTGCTTTCATGGTCACCCCCACTTTTTGCTGGTGTCATTATGTTTTAGGGACTAGTCTGACTGGGATCCTTCTAATCAGGACCCCAGTCTCTGTGCCTCTTCCCTAAATTGGACATGGTGAGTACTTAGGTACACTCTAGATTGGCTGCTGGTGTATCCTGGTAGGTCCCTAGTACATGGTACTAAGGTACCCAGGGAATAGGTACACCAGGGGTCTCCCATGGGCTGAAGCATGTATTATGCCACCCATGAGAGACCACTCAAATTGTGACTACAGGCCTGCCATTGCAGGCTGTGTAAGCTGGTGCTAGCACCACTTACGACAGATATAAGTTTCCTTATATCTGAGGTCACTGCACTTAAAACCTATAAGTCACCCCTAAGGGAGGCCTTTCAATCCTGAAGGCAGGGTGCTCGGTTCCAAGTGTGAGGATGTCCCTGCATGAACGGGGCACCCCTACAACCTTCGGTGTCCATTCTCCTGGGTTGTAAGTACATCAGCCATTACGACATATAGAGTTGCCATGCGTCAATACGCAATGACCATCTCTAAACTGGCTGTAACGAACCCTGTCATTTTTGGTATCAAACATGTTGGAATCATACCCTCACACCGTAAACGGTGTGGGAGGTATAATTCCATGCACTGTAAGCCTCCTCCTAGAGGCCATCGGTGCTCCCGGTACCAGTCTTCCCGAACCGGACAGCAAGCTAGGGCTGCTACCGTCCAGAGACGCGATTCTGCTCTCCTGCTGCTGAGTCAAGCTCGAGCAGGGGAAGGCAGAATAATAGGTATCCTGTCAAAGGAGGTGTGACCACCTCCCAGACAGGGTTTAGTGCATTGGGACAGGGTGGGGGCTCTTGCCAGCGCCACTGAGACTGCTTGTAGGGCACATTTGGTGCCCTCCTTGCATACTCTAGTTCAAACCAGTTCAGGGAGCCGTTGGTTCCAGCTCTGGCACGAAACTGGACAAAGGGCATGGGAGTATCCTTCCTCCCCACTGTCCAGCCCCTCCTCTGGGAGGGACCCTTGAATCATCCCGACCCTTTCCTAAGGGTACTTAAGGGCTTACCTGTGGGTGAGTCCCTAGATGCGTCGTGGGACAAGATTCAGATCAAATGCCACTTCAACTTCGACCGTCTGGACTTCGCTTTGGGAACCAAGACTGCAACAGGGAAGATTCCAGCTGCTCCTGGTCTCGTCGTCCTGCTGGTCTGTGCCCGTGCTCCACACAGGTTCTTCACCAGGCCTGTGGACATCCAAGACACCTGAAGGAATCTCCCTTGGAGTGAAGGAGTCACTCCCCTGCATCTGATAGCACCTGAATGCAGCTGACCAGTCTGCTGATCTGGGCTCCCACGGATTCCGAAAGGCTCAGCAACACAGGTGGTGGTTTTGCAACTCCCTCGAGGCCTGCACTGTCTTCATACCGAGTTTGAGGCCAGTATCCCTCGGTGGAACCACTGGAACAGGACCCCTGTCCACCGCGTCGACTTGCCGTTGCCAAGGCTTGTTGACTCTCTCCTTTAGAGATCTTCGGGCTCCAAGAAGCTCCAACCTCAAGCAACTCCTGCAGCCAAGATCCTAGCCCTCACCACTTCCTCTGCACCGTGGGCCTTCTTCATTGGTGAGCTGCTCAAGGTCCTCTTTCGAATCCAGTGCCATCGGCCCGTGGGTCCTCTTGAGGGTCTTCTTTGGCTTCAGTGGGCTCCCCTGCTTGGGGCCTGCTCTGACTTACCTGCTTGTGGTGAGTCACTTGGAACTTGTTGGTCCCAACACTACACCTTTTTCGTCGACTACATTGTCTGCTGCTGCCAAGGCTTGTTGGTACCCCTGCCAAACACTGACCCCTTGGCTCTCGACATCCTACGTGGGACAGCTCGTGAACAGTTCCTGGTCCCCTACAGTGTCACCTTGTCCGCACACCTGCAACTTCAAGGGCACCACCAACCTCTCCTGCATCTCCGACATTGGTGGGCATTCTTCTGTGCCTCCTGGTCACTCCTGGTCACTCCTGAGTGGTATTGACTCTGTCCCCTCTGCTTTCAGGTACCTCTCATCCTGAATCCACCTTTGGGTTCCACCGGACTCTTTCTCCAGCGACATCTTTCCTGAAGTCCTCCATTGTGGTCTACGGCGGTTTCTGACGTCATTTGACACCTATGCACCTGGCTTCCCTGGTGTAGGTAACCTGGTTCCTGGGGTATCCATGGGTGGGGTGACTCTCCAACCTTCCATCTTCCACAGGGTTTCTTCATGGACCTTAAAATTGCAACCACAACTTCCCCATTGACTAACATTGAGCACCCGGTCGTGTTCCCACTCTGCACACATGGGGTTCCTAGATACTCACCCAGGGTGGTTTCTTGGGTCCCAGGCTCTTCTACGTCTTCTGGGTCCATTCTTGACATGAGTCGTGGTACGCATTCCACTATTTTACTTTATGGTTTGGTCTCCCTCTTGAGACCACTGTGTATTTGTGCTACTTACGTGTTCTATTTCCGATGTATTGTGTTTATTGTGTTTCTATCTCCGGGTAGGAGATAATACAATGTGTTAGTGAGTGTTTGTAATAAAATACATATTTTTACAACTACACTGTGGGATTCTTTTTCACTTGACCTATACCATAAGATTAAGTACTGGTAAAACCAGCTGCTTTACACTCCTTCTGGACTAAGCCTGAAGGCTGCTCTCCACAGCTACCACTTAGAGAGCTTACTAAGGTTGTCTAAGACCACTAAAATCACCACAAGGGTTGTCTGGATTAGTGCAGGGTGCTACACGTACATAAGTGAGCACCATATACTAAGCCAGCCTCTCACAGCTGTTTTCTATGTAAGTCAGAACCTGGTACACTAGTGGTCTTTTAACATAGCAATGCCAAATCCACTCCTGAACAAAATATTTTCAATCCAAGGCATTTTCACACTTTGGTAGTGGGATTAAATGATGGGCAGTGTGGATGGGGTTGAGCGAGAGAAAGTTTTTGAAACTGTTGGCTCTGTGGGGATTGTACTGGACACTAGTGGTGCTGGAATGGACCCTTAATCTTTTAACACTCTCTTCTTTTACTTTCCCTGTCTTCTTTTCTTCTCACTGGCCATCTCACTCCTGTCAGTGATCCTCCCAAATCGATCTCCTACCCTCTGCCATTGCACATCTCTCCTCTCACCACCCACATCACTGTGCAAATATCCTGGCACTTCCCATCTGTCCATTCGATTCCCACCTCTCCAATCTCTGTCCACGTCTGCCACCGGCCCATTTTCCTTGTTGACCATTTCCTCAGCCAGAGTCTATCTATCCTCTCTCTACCCTTCCCTCATAACTCCGACCCTCTTTCTCTTCACTGTCTACACTCCTATCACTGCCCACCCCTCCCGTTGTTGTTCCTTCTCCTGTCACTGGTGCCCTTCCTGTTGTCAGTCTCAACCACTCTTGTCACTGCCCCCTCTCACATCACTGCTCCTCGCCCACGTGACACCTCCCCTCTTTCATCACTTCCTCCTTCTCCTATCACTGCCCCCTCTGCCTTCATTGTGCCCATCTGTTGTCCCTACACACCTCTTCCCTCAATGCCCATCTCTCATGCTAATGCCCTCTTCTCATACAGTGTCCACCTCTTAAGGCAGGGTCCACCTATCCTTTAGCTGCTGCTTTCTCCTATCAGTGCTCACCTCTCCTGTCACTCCCTCCTCTATGTTATACTATGTTATGTTATGCAGATTTGTATATCATGCTTATCACCCGAAGGGTATACAGGGGCTGGAGCAGATGCGGGTCGGGCTCTTAGTTGAATGGCCAGGTCTTCAACTTTTTGCAGAACTCAAATAGGGATGGGGAGGCCCTGATGTGGAAGGTTGTTCCAGGACCTGACGGCAATGTAGGCGAAGGGCCATTCTCCGGATTTGCTCCAGTGGATGCGGGCCACTTGCGCAAGGTGGAGTGTAGCGGAGCGCAGTTGCCTGGTGGGTTGGTGGAAGCTGAGGCGGTGGTTGAGGTAGGCAGGCCAGCCGTTGTGGAGGGCTTTGTATGTTTGGATGAGCAGTTTGAATTGGCATCGCTTCTGGATTGGTAGCCAGTGTAGCTCTCTGAGGTGGGGCATAACAGGTGTGCTGCCGGGGATGCTGAGGATGAGTCGGGCGGCGCCGTTCTGGGTGGTTTGGAGTCTTTGTACGAGTTGATACGTAATGCCAGCATTGAGTGTGTTAGACCTAGCTTTCTGGGCACCAGGGCATGCAGGAGTGACTGCGCTCCAATCGCATCAACTGGAGTGTTCCTCACTGGTGTCCTGGGGCCTCAGTACTAGTGGACCCAAAACTGGATAACCAAGTACTCGTCTCCAGCACTTGACTCTCAGGGTAGCGAGACAGAGCAGTCTAAGGTTTACCCAAGGAGGTGAGGTGAAGTTGACATTCAGAATACAGTGCACATTGTACTACCAGCTGATAAAATCAATGTCCAGTCAGTGCTTAAATTTTTATAAAAGAAAAGTACTTTAATATACACAAGAGAATTGTACTACACATAAAACTAGGATAAACAGTGAAAACCAGATGTCTCTACAACCCTCTGGGCCAGAGTTCTGACCCCAAACAGTATTATAGTGCCTAGATGCCAAGCACTATAAAAACACAGTTAACATGAAAACACACAATTAGCATTGCATATTACAGACCATGTTGCACAGGGTTGCTCTCATTCGCTAGTGCCTTGATACAAATCTTTGGATTGAAAGGATATCGTTTCCGCATATGATGTGAAGTCAAAGGTTCTTGATCAGCTTCTTAACCCCCACCCACAGCAACAGAAGTGCCTTCCTGTCCTGAGTGAGGACAATGCTCTCATGGCGTCAGGGTCCTGATCACAGGTGCCTGATGTCTTGGAACAGTTTACTGGAGTCCCACTAGTCCAGTATCCACTGGCTGGCTGTAGGAAGGTAGTCCTGGACAGAATGCCAGTTCACCCTGATACCCCCAGATATCACAAAAAGAAAGGTGGGGGCCTGTTTCACTGGCCTCTATTCCCCAGCTACTGCTTGTACAGGCTCCCAGAGCGCAGGGGAGGAGTCTAAGCAAAACGATCTCACATTCAAGGGCTGGGATCAAGCTTCGCTTTCTCTCTCTCCCTTGATGTGCTGCAAGCTTCCTTTTCTCCTTGCGCAGCTGTCTGCAATTTCCTTGTTCAAATTGCCCAAGTCTCACAGAACAAGTCTCACAGAAACATCTGGTCTTCTCCCATGCTGTTGATGCCCTGCCACCTCATCGAACTCATGGCAGCAGAATCCATCAGCCATAGAAAAAACTTCCTCAAATTCTAGACGCAGTGAGCAAGTGTCTTATCTTGCCTTCACACCGCGGGTTGCGGCTGGCTTCCCTTGGATGGCCCTGGTGTGAGCCACCTCTTCAGTCATAGACCAGTCTTGAACAACAGATGACCACTAAGGCCAGACTTTTATAACCTCTGATTGATAGGCTGATCCAATCAGAGGGTCTGCTACCTTTGAATCCTGACTACACCTCCAATCACAAACCATTCATGGCGTGTTCAATGCCTGACCAAAGCATGCACAGGATGACCTATTGCCTTGTCTTTTACCAGCCCGGGCTATTCCCTAAAGAGGAATTTTAATTAACTCCAGACCGGGAGGCACTGACCAGGGGAAGGGGTCCTCTTAGCAGAGTTAGTGCAGCTAAACCCAGATAAGAGCTGAGTGTCTACCCCACCCCACCAAGCCTCTCCAAGGAAATGGGGAGGGGCATGGGGGAGCTGGGATGTCCCGGAGAACAGCTCGCATTCCATACAATGGCTCAACTCACCATTCTTCCCCAGTACACCCACTGGCTCTCAAACACATGTCAGGTAGACAAAGGCAACAGGACCCCAGACAAGGGATAGACTGCACAGACTTGATCAGGAGGGTGGCTAGTGACTCACCCCTCCTGAATATAGATTTATTGCTGCCACCACTGTCCGTCTACCACAGCCTGGGTAGAGAGGGCAGTAGCCACTCTCTGAAAACTTGGGGTGCACTAGGCATGCCCCCTCGACCTCAGAGCCAAGCTCTAGGGTCTCAATCCATGAAAACTGGGAGACCCTCAGTGGCAGTGCTTAATTTGAGCCGGTGGTTTCCAGTGCTCGGCACCGGCACTTAATTGACAACACCGAGACTTATGACAGCTGCCACATGGTGGCGCTGTTCGTGTAATACAGAGATGGCCACAACAACAGTTGTTTATTAAGCAAATAGACATGAAAACAACTAATACCTGCCTCCCAAGCCGTTCTTATAGCTTTGGGGGGTCTCGAACAGTCTAAACTGTCATGAGCAGTGTGATGACTGGTAGTCTTGTAAGTACTGTCTTTGGCAGCGAGGGCAGTGACAATGGGTGGTGCAAGCTAGCGTGGCCTCCTGACGAGGGCACTGGCACTTATGTTTTTTACAAATGAAGTACTGCTCAGTGGACATGTATGATTGTCATGCTCACTGAGGTAGGGATCTAGAAACCATACAGTAGCTTTTGAGTAACTTGCATGGAGATTAGCATAAGGCGGGGGAAGCACTCTCTCCAGATACATCCAGAAGACTTCCCCTCCCAACATAGTGTGTTGCCATAATCCAGTGTGCTAGTGATGAGGGCATGGGTGACCGTGCGTCTGCTGTCAGTGGGGAGCCATCGGAATATTTTGCATAGCATACTTAGGATGAAGAAGCAGGAGGAGGTGATTTGTGTTTACTTTTTTGGTTATCATGAGTCTGTCGTCCAAGACGATGCTGAGGTATTTGAAGTGGTTGGTGGAGGTGGGCTTGGGTCCCAGGTCTGTGGCCACCAGGAGGTTTCCTGTGGAGAGCGCTTGCTCCCAAAGATCAGGACCTCTGTTTTATCTGTGTTGAGTTTAAGGCAGTTCTGTTCTCTATCAATTCTGACTCCCCAGTTGTTTCATGTCCCTTCTCCGTTATTCACTACACATCATTTCTTGTTATTACTTGTCTTCACTCCAGTCATGTACCCCTTCCCTGCAACACCCCCTGTCTAACCACTGCCCCTAAGCTGCTCCCTCTGTAGAGCTGGCAGTGTTGGCACAGAGCCAGCATTTTACATAAATGTCTCTTTTGCAGCATTTCTAGCCTTCCAGTGCTCTCAGGAGGGGCAATGCTTTCCCTGTGTCCTTCAATTGTGTTGCCCTTAATTCATTCACCTGAACTCTGTTCCACCTGCGATATGACATCCGGTCTGGTACTGTTAGCAACATGTTAACTTAACTGTGTAAAGTATATCTAAATCTGGTAGGTGGAGCACAACTGCAATGGTAGGCCTGCATCCTGATGGGGCTCAGTCTTCTTTGAGCCAGACATTAGTCTGGTGCAACAGCTCCTATTTTGTCCTTGTTCACATAAGACCCACCAGCCATAGACGTATCTCATTATGAACCATCCTTTCAAAGATATTCTGGTGCTAGTGTGATACTGCTGTCCTTCAGCAGTGGTAGCTAAACTCGTTCCTGTACCATAGAGTCTCTGAGATCGGATACCTTATTCTGGACCGATTCAGGTACACCAAGGAAACGGGTCCCCCCAGATGGCTTATGCATCCTAGTATGTGTTAAGATGGCATCTGACTGGGGAAAACCAGAATCCTTTACCCCATCACTGAGCAGCAACACTGTTTGCCAGCTTCTTTCCTGTAAGGCCGAGACTTGCCCCCACTGTTCGGATCCTGACACTGTTCGCCACTGGTGGGCGGACTGTTTAGGGGTTCAAGAGTGCTCTACTCTGGTCTGTCTGAAATACCTGGCTTTGCTCCACAGCAGAGGTTAAGTCCCTGTGGAATATCTCACCAAACCTACTGGGCTAGCATGGCATTTGTTGGTGGTGTTAGCTGGTTCTTCACACATGGCTGGTGGCACATGCCACTTTCATGACTCCTGGCACTCTCTAAGCTTACTGCCTCTTCACTTTGATTTTGTCTCAGACTGCACCCGAGATCTGTCATATCTGCGAATGTCATGGAGTCGGACTGCTGTGGTGCCAGTTGCCATAAGATGTTGCGCAGGCCTGGTGACGATTCAGGGGCTTCCATCTCTCAAAGTTGCTCCAAAGACAAGAGGCCACTGCTTCGGGTTGGCAAAGCTTACTGTCAGTGGGCTCAGGAATCAAACTCGCCATTTCTGCTGTGTAGGATTGCACCATGCCTGGATACTATGCATTGCATGGAGTTTACCCACCTTGCAACCGCTGTCGTACTCTGGTTCTTACACCCACTGTGGGAGGTATTTAAAAAATCATTGAGGCAGCAAGTTATCTTGTGAGCATGTGTGGGGTCATATCCCCCATATCCACCCTTGGTCCACCTAAGTATCAAGCTATGCCTGTGATCTTAATAAATGCTCAGAGTGTCCCCATGGCTGTGGGCCAAAATACGAAGGTAGGAACTGGCTCTAGGATCTAAGCCCTATCCAGTGTTCATGAGGTCAGCAGCTGTTTACGGTGATTTACTGCACATCGTCAATGTACTGCCCACCAAAGAACAACCCCCTGAGTACAGCAGCTCCTGTCCCCCCTTTGTTCCTCAGTGCACTTCACAAAAAGGAGCTGCTTGAGGCCGAGATCCTTGGTGAATCTGCCTGCCATCAGCTCGATGAGGCCTGCTGCCTGGCCATCCAGAAATTGAGTTGCCTTTGGTCTAATTCCTCCTGTGAGGCTGGGGTCCTGGCATTTCAGGGTCCCTCGCTTTATGCATGATGTCAGGTCCGTTCCACCCATGCTGTACGTGGCTGGGTAGCACCAGCTCTCGACTCCAATGTTGAACATCAGCTAACTCCTATTAGAGAGTTCTGTTCATTCCTTTATTGATTTATTTTTTGGAGTTTACATAGCACAAACTCTACCCAAAGATATTGATTGCAACGCTTTACAGGCGCACCAGTTACTTTACACAAGGACACATTCATTTATTTAAGGCACAGGGTGATCATCAGGGGCAGCAAGAACTATATAAATGCAAACCTTTCCCTCTTCCATCCCTCCACTATCCTTTTTCAATCCAAATAACAAACTTGCATGTCTACTGCTCAAATTAATTTCCTATCTCCCTATACTAATTCACCGCTAATCCTCCTTGGGTTCTGGAGTAGCGTGCTACTCGCCGAAAAAGCGCTTCAATGCCTCGTCAGGGGTAGTAAGCGCTATATAAATGCAATTACAATTAAGTTAACTACAATGCACACAAGGCCAGCCAATCACACAACAGCTCCACCCCATGTTATCATCAGCTCTTGCATCGCCGTACCTCCCTAGAGGAGAAAGTTGTTGGTTTCCTGCCTTGCCCCCTATCGTGAGTTGCCTGGTGTTTAGCAGTGCACCCGCTGCACTCTCACTTATGCATGCATACCCACGTGCACCTGTATGAGAGGCAAAGGACTGGCCCTGTCACGCTGCTGTTCTTCAAATAGTGCAGCCCTGTGACAGGACCAGTATGTGCCTCTGGTTCCACATGCCAGCATGTCTTTTTCATCCCTCCTTGTGAACTGACGTGTCTTTTTTTTGTCCTTGTACATCCTGCGCAACATGAAGACAATTACACCCACTAATAATCTTAGTTCCCCCGGCATATCCTTAGGAGTCTGCCTTCTGACATAATTTCTTCCATAAATCCCTTTTGAAGAAAATCCACAGCGACATAAGCAGAGCAGGGTGCGCGTGGCCCCTATTGTTCCAGAGGCAAGGGATGCACATGCACTGTCTGGGTGCATAATAGATTTACAAAGCACATTTTAATCTCCATGTGATTTGTCTTTCTTGTCGGGGCCGGGAACAATTGCTGTTTACCCAGATCACACTGAAGGTTATTCATCACACTGCTCTGTCTCTGTTGCAGTGCAGCGCTCTTGGCAGCGGATATGCCCCCTGGGCTTCCCTCGCCATTGCCAGACATACTAAGGAGCCTCCATTTGCCGTTGTTGGGCCTGCCGAGCACAAGAGCAGCCCCGCTCCCACAGGTGTCCTCGTCAACACCTCGCATCAGACATCTTGGAAGCCATAGGACGTCGGAGGCGTAGGACGGCGCGCGCAGCGTGCTGAGGGGTGTCTTGTAGACGTCAGTCAGACAGGCTGGCTGATAACGCTAGGCTGGTCCGGTACAGGAAATAAGCAGCAGAGAAGCAGATGCGAGACACAGATAAATATGAAATGCAAGATAGCAGTGAGCCCAGGCAGTGGGTATGACGTTGCCTTGTTTTCTTCTCGGCTAGTGAACTCTGTCCAATAAAGTCAGCGCAGATGAGGCGCAGCATGAACCTGTGATTACTAACGATGAATCACAGGTTCTGATCACAGGTGAATTTCAGCCGCAATAGGACGAGAAGATGTTATTGGGTAGACCTTACCTGCATGTTAACAGCAGAAGGGTACAGCAATTCGGATCTGAGCCTTGGGCAGCTGCTATGCCTCTATGAATCAATAAGAGCAAGGGACGCATCTGCAGGATGAGACGAGTTGAATATTTGTGTTATTTAATGATGGGCCTATACTAGAGGTGACTCTCTCTACGGATTTCGGTTGATGGAATGCATTCTCTGCTGAATAAAATAGAAATAGTGGAATTACTAATTGAAAAATGTCTCTACCTGAACTGATGGCATAAACCCACGTCTGGACCGTTAGGGCTACTGTGTGATAGAGACCTTTTTCACAGTTACCTGTGAACATAACCATACTGTCAGTGGTGCAGTCACCAGCACCGTCCTACGAGATGTGCGTTATGTATCCTGAGCTGTAATGGACCTTCTCATTCTTTCAGCCTTGTGCTAAGTCCCTCCCCCCCCCATTTTTTTTATATGTCTAGGTCCACAGTGCTTCATTATAACTTAGTTTTGGGATCCTGTCATTCTTTAAAGAGGGATGTGATCCTTTGGAGATTCCTGCCTGCTGTTGGTCGCTCAGATATCCAATGCCATTGTGCAACTTACTGTGACCCCAGCAGATCCCTGCACCCATAACTCCCATCCACACCTGTAGCCGTCATAGCAGCACTGGACATGTGCCGGTCCCAATGGGTAATCTCCAGTACCTCATTAGATCATGCAATGATTGACTCGGGCCATTAATCAATGTCACTGAAGAGCTGTGTCTATCTCCAATAATCCTTTCACATAGGGTTCATTCTTTGTGGACTTACGTTCAGAAAGTGAGAATTTCTTTGTAGCTACAGAAGGCCAAAGTCTATAACAACTCCAGAAGCATATTTTGTGTCAAGAAAAATGATTAAACCTTCTGTGTAGCTAAGGCTCGATTTAGACTTCAGCAGGCAGGGTACTCCGCCAGACTCTGTCTGCCCGCCTCTATTCTAAAGGGGTGGACTGGAAATATTCAGTCGGGCTAACGGAATAGGAGTCATCGGAGGAAGGGTATTACACCATCCGCCCTATTTAGGGTGGACTGTGTGATGCCTTTTTTTCCTGACCATCACTTCCTGGAAAAACCTGGCAATGAGGGACAGGAAAAACCCCAAAGCGACCCCTCATCATGGTCGAAAACTCCTTAGGTGTAGGAGCCATTAGTTAGACTTGTTCTAAAAACAGCAGTCATTTCTTGAGGCAACATAATTACTTCAGCATTGCCAGTGTGGTTGGCACTCATTTTCACTTAACGCAGCCAAAACAGTATTTTTGTTTTCAACTGTAGCATCTACAAACACACCATCACTAGTGCAATACACAGTACAGGTTAGTTCACACAAAAGGTCCCTCCCCCAGCTGGTTGACCGCAGAGGTAGGGTTCAGAATCTGACACAAGGTATTGGACACACGATTGGAAATGGGGGTGAACAATAAATGTTTTTAATAACAACTGCATTGAGGAAAAGTGGGACACTTAAAGTTTACAGGGTGGTTTAACTAAAATCAATATTTATAAGTAATGAAGTGGGCTTTCCATTGCTGACGCATCATTAATGAACCCCTGTCTGGTCAAGTATGATTAATGCGTGTTTGGAGCAGTTGGCATCACTTGTCCTGTCCTTAAATGGTGGGTGCCTATTCTGTCTGACTTAGTTGAAGAGCTAAGCAGATGACAGTCTTCTGAGCAAGTGCCTCTTATGGAGAAACAAAAATCTTATCTTTGGCCCCTAGGTTTGCACACTGTTGGTCTCGTCCTGCTTCAGATATTTCTTCAGATCAGGCAGTTACAATTTCCAGCCAAAGCACGAAGATCTGTTGTAAAAAACTCTGCCTCATGAGTGGATTGAGTCTAAAAAGTATTTATTATAAATAGGGCTCCTTGTTTTGCGTTTTTACTGATTTTAACAGATAAATATAGACAAAAAACATTTATTTTCTTGCCTTTATTTATTTTTAAATGTGAATAAAAACAGGTTGCTTTTTCAGTAATTCTAAATACTGTCTGCCATGCCTGCCAGGCCAATAGCTGTATGGAGTGATAGGTAAGGGGCTTAAAAAAGTAAGGACGTTTAGCAATGAGGCTTTACCAGCAGGAGATATGCACACGGTTGATACTGAAATTTGCATATTTTCATATAAGTGCAGTGATTTATCTTTTGCGGGTGTTCACAGCATTAAAACCTGGCAGGCATTCAAGCATGAGTGCATATTTATTGGTTAAATAAATGTAGCAATATTCTGATTTCATCTTAATTTTTCCACAAAACCTAAAATAAATATGGATGAATACAGATAAAATTAGCAAAAAATAAATTTGGATAAATACAGACGGAAATGTCAAAAAAATAAATACCATAAAACCGGGAGCCCTAATTATAAACATTATTAGTCTTTGAGTCACAGACTGAAGCAACAAGGGTATACCCCTTTATCAGCAAAGGAGGCAAACTCCCAGAGAGATGGCAAGAAGCAAATTTATACCCAACCACAAACAATTCCTAGTATCAGTCCCACAGCTAAATTCTCACAAAGAACCTCAGAAATCAGTAATTGCAATGAAGGACAAGTAGTGGAAGTGGGTGGCATGTGCTCCTTTGACATTATGGCAGAAAGGGCTGCAGAGTAAATGGTTATTCAGAACTCCAGCAAGCAGTATTGAATTCAGCGTCTTGCTGTCCAGCTAGCAAGAGGCACAATAATGTATTCGATATTCGCAGAAGCAGACTGTAAATGGCTACTTGCCATCATAGGGAGCACAGATCTGCCAACTCATACCATGGCAGCATGTGACACACGATATCGGCTTACTTCACATTGTCTCCCAGTGAAGGGCTGATATTACATGGTGGCATGAAAGATGAGCTGAGAGCCCCTTCACTGAGTGGGTTTCCAGCTCCCGATTGGAGGCCCTGCACAGCCGATGCCCATTACAGGATGTAAAACCTCCTCAGAACATCAGCAGGCTTAGAAGTTTAAAAAAAACAAATATTTAGTGGAGGGGTTGGGGGCCGGTAGAAGTGTCTCAAAGACTGTGCTTGGCACTAAGCCCCCATCCCCATCCAATTCTCCTCCCAATCCTCTCACACAGTGAAATTGTGGGTCAGAGTGTAGATGATACATTATATGTACTGTGTCATTGAAATGTCTTTGGGGGATATGTTCCATACTCTTTGGGATGCAGGGTAGAGTGTGCCAACACCAGTTGTTACAGAGCAGTTGCTGGCTGGCTGGGGACCTTGGCTGCCTCTTCAATAAAATGGTATCCTGCTTGAGCATCATATTCTCACCGGGAATGAGTATGGGATGGAAACCTGATGGGATGGATGGTGAAGCGCTGAGCGGAGTATCTGGTGCATCAGAGGAGGGTGGCCAACCCGGAGATGTGTGGATGAGGAGATTGGAACTTGCTTCCATGTGATCATTGAGTTGCCTTTGAATGAAGGTGCAGTGCCATGGTTAAGGATGCTGTTTGTGCCACAAGGTTGAAGGAAAAGTAGTTTGGAGCTAGTACATGAGGGTTACATTGGCATCAGAGCCAAGAGATGGACAGTGAAGCATTGACAAAAAGACTGTCTCCTGTGCTCATGGGCGTCACAAGCCTCAGTCGCTTCTGGGTGGACTCTTACTGTATATACCCTGGTTGCTTAAGAGTGCATACTAGGGCTTGGACATCTTTTGATTCTAGGTTGACCCATATAGTGCATACCCAGTGTGTTTCAGAGTGCACAATAGGGGTTGGGCCTCTCTCTCTTTTCTGCTGAGTGGGCTCTTTCTAGCTGCTTCTGTTCTGGGTGGGTTCCTTGTAGGCTACACCCAGTGGTCAATAATGTGTCACACTGTTAGACTTGGCATCTTTTGGCGTGTTTCCCCTGACTTTTTGCTTTCTGACCTCCCGGTTTTGACTCTGTTTTTGCTGGTGTGATGATTCTGCGCACTTTCCTCACTGCGGTCCAGTGGGAAAGTGCAAGTGCTCCTGTATAAAATGTGTTATGGATTGGTGTTTCCATGATTGGCCTATTTGGTTTATGTGTCAGTCCCTTGTAAAGTGCACTGCGAGTGCCAGGGCCTATAGACCAAATGCTGTTGGTGGGCTGCAGCACTGGATTGTGCCACCCACGCAAACAGCCCGTAAAGTGTAACTCGGGCCTGCCATCGCAGAGCCTGTGCGCAGCCTGGGGCTGCCATGTCGACTTGGCAAGTGCACACACTTGCAAGTCCCTAAACCTTCCCTTTGCTGCATGTTAGTCACCCTAAGGTAGGCCCAAGGTACCCCTGTGGGCAGGGTGCGGTGTATGCGAAAGGTAGGACATGCCCGGGTGTGTGCGGCATGTCCTGATAGTGAATTACAGCCTAGTTCGTTTTTCACTATTGCAAGGCTACCTGTTCCCCCTAGGTCAGAACGGGCAGTTTTGATTATTACAGTTTATAATCCTAACTGACCCCGGGAACATGGTAGAAATTCGAGTTTAGTATGCCTGGACTCAGAATGATAAAATGCAGCTTTTAGTGAAGTTGGTTTTAACATTCTGTGTTTGAAAATACCACTTTTAGAAAGTAGGTATTTTCTTGTCTAACCATCCAAGCCTGCCTCTGCGAGGTTGTGTATTCCTTGTCTGGAGTGTGAGTGACAGGGGCTGGGGGATGCCAGGAGACAGGGTGAGTCAGCGCAGGGCCGAATAGCCAGATCGACCTGTAGATGGGTGGGAGGGGTCGCACCTGGGCCCTGAATAGGACAGTGCCTTCCCTCCACAATGCTGGCTCCACCTCCTGTGGTGCGTCTGATGTCCCTGGCCTGCTCACTGAAAGAAGGGACGGAGACTTGTCAACAAAGTGCTCCAGAACTGGTTTGGACGAGGCAAAGGCCTCTCTGCCTTCAGAGAACAAAGGAATTTGGGATATAAATATTGGGGCCCTGACCCCATGAATTTAGATCTCGCTGGAATCAAGGAACCTGCCAAGACGAAGCGCTGGAAGAGCTGCCAGGAGGAGTACTGCCCCTTTGCTGTGTTGTTGCTTTGTTGGGTTGGCCTGCAGTGGCTGCTTCTGTCTTGGGCAGTGAAAGGACTGGACTGAACTTTCTACGAACTTGTGCTGAGTATCTCCAAGGGCCAGGAACCGAGCTGGCCTCCTGTTAAGAAGTCTCAGGAACTACAAAGACTTCACAAGCCTCTGGGTACCGCTTCTGGAACGCTGTTTCAGTCGCCACAGAGGAAGGGAACTGCAACCGACTCCGTCAACCGAATCCATCCCTGGCCGGTGACCTGTTTGCACCGCAGACCGCATCGCCCCGCTTCGCATCGCAACCCTGGTCTCACCGTGGGCGAAGTCCGACGCCGCCAAACATCGAGCCGCTGCTTGCGCCGTGATCTGTGGGCACCGCAGTTCGCATCGCATCGCTTCACTGGGCCAGCCGGACCAGACCGACACTTTCGCTGCAACTGGCTCAAGAGTCGAGACCGCACCGCATTTGGGGCACCGCTCGCACGTCTGCGACGCACCGCTCCGACTCGCACCGCTGTCCGACGCCAGCTCCCGCACTCCGGCTAGGTCGCCTGCATTGCAACCTGTCAGCACCGCATCGAGCATCGTCTCGCCCTGCATCGCACGCCTTGGACTCACCGACTCCGTCTGCACGATGCTCATCGAGCCGCTGCCTGCACCGCACCGAGGGACACCGCACCTTGCATCGCTCCGTCTTGCACCGCAACCGCGACGAACGCCGACCGGCTCGTACACTCCGTACCAGCCACAACGAGAAAAGGTACTGTGACCGAGTCTGTTCATGACTCTGCTGGCCCGTATCGACGCGGTCGGCTGGAACTGTTAGACTCTGGGGTTTTCAGCATCACGGTAGGCTCGGACGGAGCTACCGACTCGTACGAACTTTGCTTTTGTGCTATTCCTGCAAAGAAGAAGTTAACGTATCAAGTATTCATTCGTAAAGTACAGTAGTATGGATTTTTGTCGTAATTGGTCTTGTCTTGAGTATATAAAATATTGGTTATTTTTCTAAACTGGTGTGGTGTCCGTTTGTAGTGCTTACACTGTATTACTGTTGGTTATGTGCAAATGCTTTACACACTGCCTCTGAATTAAGCCTGACTGCTCGTGCCAAGCTACCACGAGGGTGAGCAGGGGTTACTTCACGAGTGTAACAACCCTTACCCTGACTAGGAAGAAGGGTCCCTACTTGGACAAAGGTGCAAGCCCTTGCCAACTAGAGATCCCATTTCTAACACACACATTAAGCACTCAGTGGTGGCCTCAATTAAGGATATTGACGGCTCCATAAATAGTAGGTATGTGCACCTCCCCTGTTCTCACACTCTACAAAACTTCATGCTTCTGCAGAGCACCATGTTTGTAGCATATCTTTGAACCTCAAACGCCTCACCCAACAGATGCCTTATATGTTATATTACATCCAACACCTTATCAACTATGCGCTCCAAACGTGCCCCTAGGAATGTGATGATTATCAGAGTGCTTCATTGCCTCATCAGAGATAAGAAGCACAGTTTAAAGGCTACAATACAGTGCAATACAAGGGTTCCCCAAGGACTTGGTCATGGATAATGGTAGCCAATGTTCTCTGAAGAACTGAAGACATTTTGATAAAGATGTCTTCAAAGCATCGCTATAGTAACGATCTTGAAGAACGTTTCAAAAGATTGATCAAAGTGAGCCCACGTTTTGCAGTAATTAACCATTTGAATTGGAAACAAGTTCTGAGGACTCTTTTGTGTCTTTTTGTGCCCCTCTCATAAATATACTTGTGGCGCGGTGGAGAAGCAGACAGGGACAACGTTGTAGGGGATAGAGGGTTTTTATTAGCAGCAACAGGCCAGTAACACGGTGTTCCGTGAAAATTGCGACAAAACTCAGGATCACTAGGGTCTTGACGTGGCGTTCGCCTTTGGGTTCTCTCCTTCTTTCCTCAGAAAGGAGCCAGGGATGGAGCCTCCAACCGTCCGGTGTCTTGTTATGCCGAAGTGGCTTCCCGGGGAGTGCCAGTGGTCAGAACATAAAAGAAACAAAGAAAGAAACACCCCATGAGGAAGAGGTCCTGTTTGCTTACTAAATGGTAGGGATCAGGAGTGCAGGGAGTATTCACCCAGGACCAGCACCAGTGTGTATGCGCACGTTCTCGCTAGCAAGAGCAGCCCCTTAGGCATTCAGCTCCCTCCGCCCACGCCGGGTTTTGTAATCCCAGCGTCCCTTCTCCATGCAACCCCTATCCGAGCCCGTACCTTGTGGAGCCACGCCCCTCCTGGGACGCGGCTGGCTTCCTCGCGGTACCGGATAGGGTCCGGCTCCCTCTTGGGGTTGTGGCGGGCAAAGGCATCCTCTTCTCCTGGTCCCGGCACTTCCTCCGCGACGTCTTCGGTCTCTGGCAGGAACGATGAACCCGGGGGTATGAAGAAGGTCTCTGCTCGGCTCTTGTTCTCTTCCGGCTCCTCTCTCTCCATCCTGGTGCTTCCCGACGAGAACACTTCCTGCAACGCCTCTTCCGGCTTTTTCCAGGCCGGATCCCCCGATGTGGTCATGTGACCGGTGAACGAGCGCGTTGGAGGCGCGCTCTTAAAGGAGTATAGTTAGCTGTCCTCGGTGGTAGGAGCCTGGAAACAAAGGAGGGGACAGGGAGAGAGGTAAGGGGAGCCCGGTTCTTGAGCCATGGTCGGAATGTCATCCCGGGGAGGTAGGGCTTCCTCACACACCCCCACCCTAGTCTGTTCACGGTCGGGGAACAGAGGAATACGAGAAAGGAAGTCTGCGTTCCCATTGCTGGAGCCTCTGCGGTGGTGGACCTCAAAAGAAAAGGGTTGGAGGGAGAGGAACCAGCGCAGTATCCGTGGATTGTTCCCCTTATTCCGGCTCATCCATAGGAGAGGGGCGTGGTCGGTGTACAGGACAAAATGGGAACCCTCCAGGTAGTACCTGAGTTTGTCCACCGCCCACTTGATTGCCAGACACTCCTTCTCAATAATGGGATAACGCTGCTCTCGAGGGTAGATCTTGCGGCTTATGAATAACACTGGGTGTTCCTCACCGTCAGGGGAGACCTGGGATAATACCGCCCCTACTCAGTGTTCAGAGGCATCAGTTTGGAGCAAAAAAGGTTTCTTGAAACCTGGGGATCTCAGAACGGGGCTGGAGGTGATGGCCGTTTTCAAGGCAGAAAACGCTTTCTGGGCTTCTGGTGGGGGATGTAGCAGGTCTTTGGTCTTTACTTGTTTCTGTAGCAAGTCAGTGAGGGGTGTAGCCAATTCAGAATACTGGGGGATGAAGCGCCTGTAGTACCCAAGGAGCCAGAGGAATGCCCTGACTTCCTTCTTTTCTCTGTGCCCGTTTTGCCTTGTGTACCCCTCGTTGCCCCCATTTCTCTGTGCCCGTTTTGCCTTGTGTACCCCTCGTTGCCCCCCCGTTTTGCCTTCTGTACCCCTCGTTGCCCCCATTTTTCTGTGTCCATTTTGACCTTCTGTTCCCCTCGTTGCCTCTCTCCGCTCCCGCCGCTGCGTCCCCTGCGGCCCCGCCCCCCTGACTGTCCATTCGCTGCCCCTGCCTCCCGCCTCCCAGCTGCTCCTCCCTCCCACCTCCCCATATATGGCGGCCGCGCAGCGGATGCGCGCAGCGGGCGCGCCAAAGGCACACCTAAGGCAAGCCCGTCCGCGCCTGGACCGCGCCCAGTGCCAGAACCCCTGGTCCTTGCGCCCCCCGCTCCAGCCTCGAGGACCGACGCCGATACGATGCCACCACACTCCACGCTCTCAACCCCGGACAGACACACAACTGCTTCAAGGCCGCCCCGAAACGCACTCATGGTCCCTTCACCTGCCGGAACTGCAGCTACACCAGCCTCAGAGCCACCGAAGCGCCCACCAAGAAGGACCTCAACCACCTCCGATGCATCCTACTGAACACCCGCTCCGCACGCAAACACGCCGTCGAGCTCTGGGACCTGCTCGACACATCATCACCAGCCGTCGCCTTCCTGACAGAGACCTGGATGAACGACTCCTCCGCACCCGACATCGCCATAGCCATCCCAGACGGCTATAAGATCACCCACAGAGACCGCATCAACGGAGTAGGAGGAGGAATCGCCATCGTCCACAAGAACACCATCAGGGTCTCGACCAGCACCGACGACATTCTCTGCACCGCCACACACATGCACTTCCAGATCCACACGGACCCCAACACCACCCTTAGAGGCACCCTTGTCTACAGACCCCCTGGACCCCGACCCCAGTTCAGCGACTCCATCGCCGACTTCATCAGCACGCACGCCCTGACCTCTACCGACTACATCCTCCTCGGAGACCTGAACTTTCACCTGGAGAACAACAATGACTGCAACTCCACCACCCTGATCGACAACCTCGCCAACCTCGGACTGAGACAGCTCGTCACAACACCGACCCATTCCGCCAGCCACACGCTCGACCCCGTCTTCTCCTCAAGCTCCCACGTCTCCTTCAGCCACACCACCGAACTCCTCTGGACCGACCACCGCTGCATCCACTTCACCTTCCAGAAACCCACCCCACCGCACCCAACAGATCCCACGCCGCTGCTGGACAAAGTCACCGAAGACCAACTACGGGCAAACCTCGCTCTCAACCCACCCTCCGACCCATCCAACACCGACGACGCTGCCTGCAACCTCACACGATGGATAGACGACTGTGCCAACACCCTCGCCCCGCTGAAAAACTCACCTACAGTGACACCACCAAAAGAGCCAGCTGGTTCACCCCGGAACTCCTAGCTTCCAAGCGTACCTGCCGGAAACTAGAGAAGAAATGGCACAGTGAAAAGACACCGGACAGCCACGCAGCCCACAAAGACGCCATCCGTAACCACCACCACCTCATCAGGTCCGCCAAGAGAATCTCCTTCAAAGACAGCCTCGACAACAACGCACACAACAGCAAGGAGCTCTTCAACATCGTGAAGGAACTCTCCAACCCCAGCTCCAACACCAACGACATCCCGCCGTCGCAAGCCCTGTGCGATTCCCTCGCCACCTTCTTCCACCGCAAGATCGCCGACATCCACGACCGCTTCAACACCCAGACAGCCCCAACTGAGATCGATGCACCAGACCCGCCGCACACCATCGACCACGACCCCTTGCCAGCCTGGGCCAGCGTGAACATCGATGACACCATCAAGACCATGAGCACGATACACTCCGGCTCCCCGTCAGACCCTTTCCTGCACCACATCTTCAACAAAGCCAGCAGCTCCATCGCACCCCACCTGCGCACCATTATCAATCTCTCCTTCGAGACCGCGACCTTCCCAGAGAGCTGGAAACACGCAGAGATCAACGCCCTACTCAAAAAACCCAAGGCGGACCCGAGAGACCTCAAGAACTTCCGGCCCATCTCCCTGCTTCCGTTCCCAGCCAAGGTCATCGAGAAGATCGTCAACAGACAGCTAACCCGATACCTCGAAGAAAACAGCATCCTGGACCCATCCCAGTCAGGGTTCCGCAGCAACCACAGCACTGAGACTGCCCTCATCGCCGCCACCGACGACATCAGGACCCTGCTGGACAACGGTGAGACCGCAGCCCTCATCCTGCTGGACCTCTCCGCGCCTTCGACACTGTCTGCCACCTCACTCTACGCGCACGCCTCCACGACGCAGGGATCCGAGACAAGGCCCTGGAATGGACCACCTCCTTCCTCGCCGGCAGAACCCAGAGAGTCCGCCTCCCACCATTCCGATCCGAAGCCTCCGAGATCATCTGCGGCGTACCCCAGGGATCATCCCTCAGCCCGACACTGTTCAACATCTACATGGCCCCGCTCGCACGCATCGCCAGACAGCACGACCTCAACATAATCTCCTACGCCGACGACACTCAACTGATCCTCTCCCTCACCAAGGACCCCTCGCCGCCAAATCCAACCTCCATGAAGGAATGAAGGCCGTCGTCGATTGGATGAAGATCAGCCGACTAAAGCTGAACACGGACAAGACAGAGGTCCTCATCCTCGGCTCCAACCCCTCAGCATGGGGACGACTCCTGGTGGCCAACGACACTGGGAGCAGCCCCGACACCCACCGACCACGCACGCAACCTGGGAGTCATCCTCGACTCAACGCTCTCCATGGCCAAGCAAGTCAACGCAGTCTCCTCCTCCTGCTTCAACACCCTCTGCATGCTTCGCAAGATCTACAGGTGGATCCCGACAGATACAAGAAGAACAGTCACCCAGGCCCTCGTCAGTAGCAGACTTGACTATGGGAACGCCCTCTACGCGGGAGCCCCGGCCAAGCTCATCAAGCGACTGCAACGCATACAAAACGCCTCCGCACGCCTGATCCTCGATGTACCACGCCACAGCCACATCACCCCCCACCTGAGGAACCTGCACTGGCTCCCCGTCGACAGGAGAATCTCCTTCAAACTCCTCATCCACGCACACAAGGCACTCCACAAGACCGGCCCAGCCTACCTCAACAGATGACTCTTCTTCTACGTCCCCAACCGCCAGCTCCGCTCCGCCGACCTCTCCCTCGCCACCGTCCCTCGCATTCGAAGAACAACCACCGGCGGCAGATCCTTCTCCCACCTCGCCACCAAGACCTGGAACACCCTTCCACTCAGCCTACGACAGACCCAAGACCTGCTGACCTTCAGGAGGCTACTCAAGACCTGGCTGTTCGACCAGTAGCGACACCCCCCCCCTTTTTTTCCCCAGCGCCTTGAGACCCTCGCGGGTAAGTAGTGCGCTCTACAAATTCTGTGATTGATTGATTGATTGGTGGTGGGAAAAGGAGCCTGTTTTATGGCTCTCACTTTCTCCTCCTGCGGTTCTATGTGCCCCTTCCCAAGGAGGTACCCCAGGTACTTAACCTTCTGAAAGCCTGCCCGGGACTTCTTCGCGTTTATGTGTAGCCCTGCTTCTTGGAGAGCCCTGAGTACTAGCTGGCAGTGTTGTAGATGCACCTCCTAGGTGGGACTGTAAATGACGATATCGTCAAGGTATGCGGAGGAATACTCCTGGTGGTTGGCCAATACCCTGTTCATAAGTCTCTGGAAGGTGGCAGGTGCTCCGTGTAGACCAAAAGGCAACATCGTAAATTCAAATAGGCCTGTGGGTGTTGAAAAGGCCGTCTTTTCTTGGTCTTGGGCTCTTAGGGGCACCTGCCAATATCCCTTTGTGAGATCGAGGGTGGTGATGTACCGTGCCTCCCCTAGCTTCTCAATCAGCTCGTCCACCCGAGGGAGGGGATAGGAGTCATATTTGGAGATCGCGTTCACTGCTCTGAAATCAATACAAAAACGGACTGAACCGTCCGGTTTTGGTACCAATACTATTGGGGAGGACCACTCGCTTTGGGACGGCTTTATGACACCCAGAGCGAGCATACTCTCAACCTCTTGGCTTATGGCCTTTCTCCGGGCTGCAGGAATGCGGTAGGGTTTTTGTCTTACTATTTGTCCGGGTTGTGTTGGGATGGCGTGTTCTGCTAAGAATGTCCTACCCGGAAGGCCTGAAAACAAGGGGGAAAAAGGCCGTAGGGTGTTCTGTAAGGTGTCCTTCTGAGTGTGGGTGAGCTCGGGGTTGACAACCAATTGCTGTAGGGTGGTGTCATGGGAGACGACGGGGACAATGGTGTGCAAGTCCTTGGGGAGAGGACCCAGCCATTTTTTAAGGTGGTTGATATGGTACAACTGCGTGCGTTTGAGCGTGATTTGTAAGTGGTAGGAAGTCAGACCCACTTTCTTTACGACCTTGAATGGGCCTTGCCAACTGGTTTTTGCTTTTGGCAAGGAGGATGGCGTCAAGACCAGGGCCCAATCCCCTACATTCAGCTGTCTCCACTTCTTCCCCATGTTATATAGAAGCTGTTGCTTGGTCTGGGTCCGCTCTAGGTTTGCATCAGCAAATTCTCTCAGTTTCTGTAGACGGGTGCGTAGGCTCTGGGTATACCCAAGGAAGGAACTGGTTTCCTCTTGCGTTTCCTGCTCCCATGCTTCCTTGGTTATCTCCAATAAACTACGCGGCTCCCGGCCATAAAGGAGCTGGAAAGGGGAGCAGCCGAGACTGGCTTGAGTCTGGCTTCGGACAACATAGAGAGCTAAAGGCAGTAGTTTGTCCCATTCTTTCCCTTCAACGCTCAACAACTTTTTTAGGGTCAGCTTTAGTGTAGCGTTGTAGCGTTCGCACAGCCCGTCAGTCTGGGAGTGATAAACGGACGTTTTAATGTGCGATATATCAAGAGATTTGCATATTTGGGCCATCAGTTTGGACACAAAGGGGGTTCCTTGGTCCGTGAGTATCTCACGTGGGAAACCAACACGGGAAAACGGCTCCAACAGTTTGTCGCTAATGTTTTGGGTGGTGGGTGTACGCAAAGGGAAAGCCTTGGGGTACCTTGTGGCATAATCTACGACTGCCAGGGCATAGAGGTTACCCTGCCTGGTTCTGGGTAATGGCCCAATTAGATCCATGCCGAGTCTCTCAAATGGGTTACCCATGATTGGAAGAGGCTGAAGGGGGAACGGCTGGGGGTTTGTGGGGGTTTTTCCTCTGGCATACTTCACATTCGTGACAGAATCTGGTGACATGCGAGAAGACGCCTGGCCAGTAAAAATGTCGTAACAGCTGAGTGGTCTTTTGTGCACCCCTGTGTCCCGCCAAGAGATGTGAGTGTGCGAAGAATAACACTTGGTCCCGGAAGGCTTGGGGTACAACCAGTTGGGAAGGGTCACCATGTCTTCCTATCCTATACAGGAGGTCCTTGGTGATCTGAAAGAAGGGGAAGGCTGAGTGTGTTGTGGGTGCTGTCTGTTGGGCCTGATCCCAGGCTGCCCTAAGCATGGGGTCGTTTTTCTGTGTGAACCTGAAGCTCTTGTCTGAAAGCCAGGGAGCTTGGGTGAGGTAGTTTGGACGAGTAGTGGTAGGGAGCAAGACCCTATCTTTTATCAAGGACAAAAAAGAGGGATTATCCTGCCCTATTATCAGTTGTTCGGGAAGAGTGGGCAAAACCCCAAGTGTGGCCTGGAGGGTTTGACCGTTTGGCAGGGATATAGGCAACTTAACCAAGGGGTAGACCCGGATATCCCCATGAACGCACCTAATGGGGACGTGTTCTCCAGGTAGGACAGGTGTTGGCCCTATCACTGACTGACGGATTACTGACTGGCGACAGCCGGAGTCCAATAGGGCGTTTACCCTTACCCCTTTTATCGTCACACTCACATAAAAACTGGGTCCCATCTCTTCGGTATACAGAATCGAGCGGGGAATACAGCCTATGTCCATGGGTTCATCCTGGGGTTTCTTGCTGGGACAGTTCCGAGCGATATGCCCCCATTCCCTGCACTCAAAGCATTGGGGACCCCTGGTAGGAACTGGCTCCGGACGGAGGTGGTGGGTCCTCATGGGTTCTGGGAGTGGTTTCAAGGGCTTTTTATCGAGTTTGTTAGGACCGCCCGGGGGTCGTGTCGCTTTGTCAGTGTCCCAGGGCAGGGAACGGTGCTGTGCTCTGTAGAAGGAAGTAGCCATGTCAACCGCCTGCTCCACCGTCCGGTGGGTGTGCTGTTTCAGCCACCGCTGTATGGGGTAGGGTAGGGCTTCAATATACTGCTCTAGGTAAATCAGAGACATGATCTCTTCTTTTGTGTTACTTTCTGGTTTTAGCCACTTGTCCGCAGCGGTCTTTAGTTTGAAGTACAGGGTCTTTGGATTGTTGGCCGGTGTTCCCCTTTCCTTCCTAAAGCGTATTCTATAAGCTTCGGAGTCCATGCCGAAATGGTCCAGTATGATATCTTTTATGTCCTGGTATGGCGTGTTGCCGTTCGCGTTTGCCACCTGGTAGGTGGCCTGTGCTTCTCCGGTGAGGAGAGGGGCCAAGAAAAAGGGCCACTTGGCCTCCGGCCACCCTGACGCTCTGGCAGCCCTTTCAAAATTCAGTAAGAACGCGTCAGGATCCTCCCCTGGCATGTACTTTTGTAATGACACATTAGGTCCCGTCCCAGTGCGAGTCTGTAGCTGGGCGGTTAGCTGTAGGCGGTCGTCTGCCTCTTTCTGTATGCTCTCTGCCTGATTGGTCATGGAGGCCCTGAGCAGTTCCCTGTCGGCTTGGGCGGATCTCATTTGCTTCTCCACTGCCCATTCCAGCTTCTCCTGCCCTTTTATCAGCTGCTGGATTAGGTTCTCCATTCCGTCCGATTAGGGAGGCGTACGATCCCACTTCTGACACCACGTGTGGCACGGTGGAGAAGCAGACAGGGACAACGTTGTAGGGGATAGAGGGTTTTTATTAGCAGCAACAGGCCAGTAACACGGTGTTCCGTGAAAATTGCGACAAAACTCAGGTTCACTGGGGTCTTGACGTGGCTTTCGCCTTTGGGTTCTCTCCTTCTTTCCTCAGAAAGGAGCCAGGGATGGAGCCTCCAACCGTCCGGTGTCTTGTTATGCCGAAGTGGCTTCCCGGGGAGTGACAGTGGTCAGAACATAAAAGAAACAAAGAAAGAAACACCCCATGAGGAAGAGGTCCTGTTTGCTTACTAAATGGTAGGGATCAGGGAGTGCAGGGAGTATTCACCCAGGACCGGCACCAGTGTGTATGCGCATGTTCTCGCTAGCAAGAGCGGCCCCTTAGGCATTCAGCTCCCTCCGCCCACGCCGGGTTTTGTAATCCCAGTGTCCCTTCCCCATGCAACCCCTATCCGAGCCCGTACCTTGTGGAGCCACGCCCCTCCTGGGACGCAGCTGTCTTCCTCGCGGTACCGGATAGGGTCCGGCTCCCTCTCGGGGTTGTGGCGGGCGAAGGCGTCCTCTTCTCCTGGTCCTGGCACTTCCTCCGTGACGTCTTGGTCTCTGGCAGGAACGATGAATCCGGGGGGATGAAGAAGGTCTCTGCTCGGCTCTTGTTCTCTTCCGGCTCCTCTCTCTCCGTCCTGGTGCTTCCCGACGAGAACACTTCCTGCAACGCCTCTTCCGGCTTTATCCAGGCCGGATCCCCCGATGCGGTCCTGTGACCGGTGAACGAGCACGTTGGAGGTGCACTCTTAAAGGAGTATAGCCAGGTGTCCTCGGTGGTAGGAGCCTGGAAACAAAGGAGGGGACAGGGAGAGAGGTAAGGGGAGCCCGGTTCTTGAGCCATGGTCGGAATGTCATCCCGGGGAGGTAGGGCTTCCTCACAATACTGGAATTTGATACTTTTTCCTGTTGTTTGAAATTGTGCCTGAAACAATGTTGAGAAGGGACTGGATGTCTAAACAAGTAAGAGAATGATAATTAAGAAGCAGCATAACTATGGAGCACTGGGTAAAAAGGAATCTATGGTGAGGATCAGGATATGATAGGAATTAAAATGTCTGTCATGGTTAAGAAGGGTGAAGGTAGGTGCTCCAAATCCCACTGAGATGTCGATGTGCTTGATTCATTTGTGGTGTTGATTCATGGTAGAGGATGGAGCAAAAGCAAATTCATGAGTGTGGAGAAAGGCATCTGTGAGAGATTAAGGTGATGATTTTGAAGAGCTGGAGATTGCAAAAGGGACATATACGTGGTTGCAAATACCAGGGAGCTTACCAATGTGTCTCAAAGATTATATTGTGTGATGTTCCATTGTAAACATCATATTGTGCATAGCTCCAATCCAAATCATGCACCCATCATCCACTTGTGTGAAGTTTGCAGATGGTGACAATCACCCAGAAGTCACAATATGTGCCTCCAATAATTTCAGCCGATATGTCCACCCTGACAAAACACTCCCTAAGATTCCATCTTTCTCGTTATTTCGACTCCCACAAAAAATGCTAGGACGGGTGGTTGGATTTATGACACATCAGGAGAAAACAGCAAGACTGCAGTTAGCTTGGGTGGAAATCGGTTGGGATTTATTTATATGGCAACATTACATTAGTCATGGTGAGATTTGTATTGCAGATGGGTGCTATTGAGACAGGCTGAGAAACATTCCTAAGAGAAGATTGCACTAGTTCAAAGACCATGAGGGGTTACTGAAGAATTCCGACCGCTATTCTGCATTTTGTGCACATGAATTCAGCTACTGCGTGCTGTTCGGGAGTTAGTGTTGACAGCTAAAAATGGTACCTGAAAGAGACAATTAGTTATAGATACCTTACCTGTAGAATCACCCCCAGGCGTGAGACTGGATCCGGAGAATTTTTTCGTCAGCAGTACCCCTGTGCGTCGAAAGGTGGCGTCGGTCGCCGGGATGACGTTGCGTTAGCTACTTAGACGCCGCCCTCGCGCGCTGACGTCAGTTCGTTCTTTTTCCGCGCCAGCCAGCTCCGATCCGGGGAGAGCGGTACCTCAAGTCACTTTTTGACTGACTTTTTGCCGACACCATTTTTGAGTCTTCGCCTCCTGGTGCACGTCAGGGATGCCCGACTTGAAGGCTTGCGGTTCCTGCCGAAAACTGATGTCGGTGACGGATCTGCACCGCTTGTGCCTGTGGTGCTTGGAACGCGACAACGATCCCAAGTCGTGTTCCGACTGCCGGACCATGAATCCGAAGTCTTTGCGGGAGTGGTCCCGAAAGCTTCTCAAGGCCCGGCAGTCCGCTCCGCGCCGTTCGAGGTCCGGGTCGCGCAGGAGGTCAAGGGACGAGGACGAGGTCGAGGCAAAACCAATAGGTCTGGCTGGCATTTTGAATCCTGACTAAATTATTTTTACAAAGCCTGCTGCAATGTGAAAACAAAACAACAACAAAAAGATTGTTTTCTCTATTTACCTCCTCTAGGAGATAATTTAATGTGTCAGATTCAGTCTACTTTTGAAATGTAAAATAGACCCTTATGCATTACAATGCAACCTCAACATAGGAGATGGAATAATGCACCATGCAGCCAATAGCAAGAGGTGAGAGAGAAATAATCCGGTGGGTGGGGTCAAAACCAAGTATATGCATATATCTGAAAGAGACACGTTAGTGACAGATTCCTTACCTTAGAATATCCCCAGGCGTCAGGCTGGATCCGGAAAGTTTTTGCGTAGCAGTACCCTTGCGCGTCGGTAGGCGGCGTCGTGCGGCTCCGCGTCCGTCGTCGGCGTCGTGATCGCCGGGATGACGTCGCGGGCAGTACTTAGACGCCGCCCATGCGCGCTGACGTCAGTTCTGCTTTTTCCGCGCCAGTAAGCGCAGATCCGGGAAGAGCAGTGCCCTAGTCAATTTTTGACTAAATTTTGGGGTGATTTTTCACTGTTTCTTCATCGAGTCTTCACGACTCCTAGGTGTCATAGGGATGCCCGGCTTCAAGCCATGCGAGGCCTGTGGTCGCATGATGTCGATCACGGACCCGCATCTCGAGTGTCTCTTCTGTCTCGGCCGAGACCACGACACGAAGTCGTGCCCTGACTGCCGGAAGCTTCATCCGAAGGCTTTGCGAGAGCGGTCTCGAAAGCTACTTGAGGTCCGGCAGTCGGCTCCGCGCCACACCAAGCCCCGGTCCCGGGAGAGGTCAAGGGGCCGGTTGCGGAGTCCCCGCCGGTCGTCGGAGTCCAAGTCTTCGCGCTCCTCAGGTAAGTTCAAGCACAAAAAGTCTAAGAGGCGTCATCGCTCTAAGACTTCGCCTCGCCGGTCTCACGACTCGGCTGAGGCCCCTGTCGGCACCGTCCCCGCCCCCGCGGCCCCGGACGTGCCTGTCGAGCCGCCCCCGCATTACCCGTCCTTTCCAGGTTCGGGGGCGACTCCGGCCCAAGTACAGGAATTCCTGTCGGCCATGGCCCGCCTCTTCGGGCCTCAAGGTCCCTCCGGTGCGCCTTCGGGCCCCGCGGGCCCTGATGGGGTTGCTCCAGCGTCGCCGACGACTCCGGTCCCGGCGTCGCCTGTCCCGCCAGCCTTGATCCCGGCCTCGATCCCGGCCCCGGTGGTGCCGCAACCCCCATCGACGCCGGTTGACCTAACCATGCCGATGCCGATGTCCCCGGTGCCGTTTCCGACGCCGTCCGGGGCTCCGGACGGCGTCGTTCCCCAGCTCTTTCCGGGTCCGGACATGGATCCGGACCGGCGTCGCCCGACGCCGGATCCGGCGCCAACGAGACCTTGGGTCCCAAATGTCCCTCCTCCTCCATATTTTGCGCTAGAGGAGGACCAGGAGAGCTGGGAGGGGTCAGAAGACCCTCTCACACGGCAGTGTGAGTATGATCAGGACTGGGCAGAGGAACTTGGGGATGCCAGTGGTCTAGATACTTCCCCTGACACTGGCATGCTGTCTCCTCCCGTGGCTACGGAGGAGGGAGCAAATTTCGCAACGGTGTTGCGTAGAGCAGCTGGAGCCTTGCACCTCCAATTGCCTACTCTGGCTGTCAAGACTAATCTCTTGACGGAAGTGCTTCAGCCGGCAGCCTCCTCTGCGGAGACTGTGCTGCCGTTTAATGATGCACTGTCTGACGTTCTTTTGGGCACCTGGTCCAAGCCCACCACAGGGGCTCCTGTGGATAGGAACGTGGCCCGACGCCATCGCCCTGCTCCGGGCGACCCCGTGTTTCTCTCCCAACATCCCACCCCCGAGAGCTTGGTTGTCCAAGCCTCTGCCTCCCAAACCGCCTTCCCTACCGCCCCTCCGGATAGGGAATCCAAACGCCTGGACCAATTTGGGAAGAAGGCCTTTTCTTCCTCCAGTGCTGGCTTGCGGTCGGTGAACACCGCTTGCCTTTTGGGCCGATATACCCACTCCCTGTGGGATTCGGTGGCGACTGTTTTGCCCCAGTGTTCTGAGGAGGTCCAGACACTGCTTACCCGCGCCATTGCGGAAGGTAGGGATGCGGCAAAGTACACCATACGTTGTGGCCTTGATACCGCCGACTCGCTGGGCAGATCGCTTGCAACGACGGTGGCGCTGCGTCGCAACGCCTGGCTGAGGACCACTGGTTTCTCGGGTGATGTCCAGAATACACTCATGGACATGCCCTTTGATGGAGTCGGTCTTTTTGGTTCCAAAGCAGACCATGCGCTGGAGCGTTTTAAGGACTCACGGGCTACTGCCAAGTCCCTGGGCCTTTCTGTTGTGCGCCCTCCGCTAACCTCTGCTTTTCGCCCCTTTCGTGGCCACGGAAGGGGCGCCCAGTCACGTCAGCAGCCCAGCCACCGGCCCGCGCAGCAAGCGCCTTCGCGAGGACGTGGATACCGCTGTGGCGGTTCGGGCAACCAGCGTGCGGGTCAGGCCACCACCTCCAACCCGTCCGCTGCCTCCAAGCCCTCCTTTCAGGTGCACAGCACGCCAGTAGGGGGCAGGGTCCGCCATCACCTTCACCACTGGCGTCCCATCACCTCGGACAGGTGGGTCTTGGACGTTGTCCGAAGGGGCTACTCCCTCCCCTTCGAGACCGCCCCCCCAGCCATGCCACCTCAATTCCACCGCATGTCAGGGGATCACTTGATGCTTCTGCAGAAGGAAGTCATGGCCCTCTTGGCCAAGAGGGCCATCGAGCGTGTTCCGACCCCAGAAGTAGGGCGTGATTGCTACTCCCACTACTTTCTGGTGCCCAAAAAGGACAAGGAGGACATGCGTCCTATCTTGGACCTCCGGAACGTCAATCGCTTCCTCCGGAAGGAGAAGTTCAAGATGCTCACCCTAGCTCAGGTCTTGACTGCCCTCGACCCTGGAGACTGGTTGGTAGCGTTGGACTTGCAGGACGCTTATTTCCACATCCCCGTCCTGCCGGCCCACCGGCGTTACCTGCGGTTCACTGTAGGCCTCGAGCATTTTCAGTTCACCGTGCTCCCCTTTGGCCTTACCAGTGCCCCTCGGGTGTTCACGAAAGTGATGGCGGTGGTCGCAGCTCATCTGCGCCGGGCAGGGGTTTCAGTCTTCCCCTACCTCGACGACTGGCTGCTGAAGGCGGGCTCGTCCCAGGCAGTCGTCTCCCACCTCCAGACTACGGCCGAACTCCTGCACTCGCTGGGGTTCTCCATCAATGTGCCGAAGTCGCATCTGATTCCTTCTCCACAGCTCCTTTTCATCGGAGCAGTTCTGGACACGACGCAGTTTCGGGCCTATCCTCTCGAACGGCGAGTCCGGAATATTCAGGCTATGATTCCGATCTTTCAGCCTTTATCCTGGGTTTCGGTACGGATGACCCTGAGGCTGCTGGGCCTCATGGCCTCCTGCATCCTGCTAGTCGATCATGCCAGATGGCATATGCGGGCTCTGCAGTGGGACCTGAAGTTCCAGCGGGCGCAGCACCAGGGCAACCTGTCTGATCATGTCCAGATCTCGGAGGGGACTGCAAAACAGTTGCAGTGGTGGCTCTCGAACCGGCAATGGGTCATGGGCAGATCCCTCTCCCTTCCCCAGCCAGAGCACACAGTTGTGACGGACGCGTCCCTTCTGGGATGGGGCGGTCACATGGGAGAGGCGGAGATCAGAGGCCTCTGGTCTCCGGCGGAGTCCCGGCTCCATATCAACCTTCTGGAGCTCCGGGCGATCCGACTTGCACTCAAGGCATTCCTTCCCTCTGTCAAAGGGAAGGTAGTGCAGGTGTTCACAGACAACACCACCGCCATGTGGTACTGCAACAAACAAGGCGGGGTGGGGTCGTGGACCCTCTGTCAGGAGGCTCTGCGCCTCTGGACATGGCTGGAACATCAGGGCATGTTCCTGATGGTTCAACACCTGGCAGGTTCCCTGAACGCCAGGGCGGACGAACTCAGCCGCAGGTTCATGATGGATCACGAATGGCGTCTTCACTCGGACGTGGCGCAAGGACTCTTTCTTCAGTGGGGAGAGCCTTGGTTAGATCTATTCGCCACCGAAGAGAACGCGCAATGTCATCAGTTCTGCGCATTGGAATTTCCAAGGCATCACTCGCTCGGCGACGCTTTTCATCGCGAGTGGAGTTGCGGTCTATTGTACGCCTTTCCGCCTATACCACTTCTACCCAGAGTGTTGAAGAAGATTCGGCACGACCGGGCCCAAGTCATTCTTGTGGCTCCGGACTGGGCTCGAAGAGTTTGGTATCCCGAGCTACTCAGTATGAGCGTAGATCCCCGATCCGTCTGCTTCTTCGGGAGGATCTTCTGTCGCAGCTGCAGGGGACGGTCCTCCACCCGAACCTGTCCAGCCTCCACCTGCTTTCGTGGAGATTGAGCGGCGGCAGTTGATTCCTTTCGACTTGCCTCCCGAAGTTTGTGATGTAATTCTGGCAGCCAGGCGCGTCCCTCCACTAAGGTGGTATACGCCTGCAGGTGGAACAAGTTTGTGGCATGGTGCAGAGCAAAGGCTGTGAATCCCCTTTCTGCCCCTCTTTCTGAGGTTCTTCTGTTCCTTCTTTCCCTGGCCCAACAGGGTTCTGCCCTATGTACCATCAAGGGCTATCTTTGTGCTATCTCGGCCTTCCTCAGGCTTCCTGATCAGCCCTCCCTTTTCAAGTCCCCTGTTGTTAACAGGTTTCTAAAAGGCATTACACACCTCTTCCCTCCTGTTCCGTTTGTGATGCCTCAGTGGGACTTGAACTTGGTTCTTACCTTTCTTATGTGGGCTCCCTTTGAGCCTCTGCACAACTGTCCTCTTCGTCTTCTGACTGTGAAGACAGCCTTTCTGGTGGCCATCACCTCCGCTCGGCGGGTGAGTGAGCTCCAGGCTCTTTCATGCAAACCTCCCTTTCTGTCTGTTCATCCAGACAAGGTTGTTCTTCGGACGTGTCCGTCCTTCTTGCCAAAGGTGGTTACTGCCTTCCACATTGGGCAGACCATCACTTTGCCCACCTTCTTTCCGCCTCCGCATCCTTCCAGAGAGGAAGAGAGGCTCCACCGTCTGGACCCAAAACGTGCGCTTTCCTTTTACCTCAACCGCACACAACACTTCCGGGTGGATGACCAGCTCATTGGTTGGCTACGTGGGCGCCAAAAAAGGTCGGGCGGTGCACAAGAGAACAATCTCCCGCTGGGTAACCTTGTGTATCAAAGCCTGCTATTCTTTGGCTAAGAAGGAACCTCCTGTTGGGCTGCGTGCCCATTCCACCAGGGCAACGGCTGCTACCACAGCTTTGGGCCGCGGTGTTCCGCTGCAGGATATCTGTCAGGCAGCTACGTGGGCCTCGCTGCACACGTTTACAAAGCATTACTGCCTTGACAGTCAGGTCCGGAGGGACGGCTTCTTTGGCCGTTCTGTCCTCCGGGACTTCCTTGTCTGATCTTTGTTCGCAGACCCACCACCGGGGTTGGTATTGCTGGGATATCTATTCTAAGGTAAGGAATCTGTCACTAACGTGTCTCTTTCAGATGCACAAGTTACTAACTTGTGTAACGATATATCTGTAAGAGACAGTAGTTAGTGACAGATTCCTTACCGCCCACCCATCCTCCCCGTTCTGCGAACTGATTTCTAGGGTTAAGGACATCCCTTTCAGGGCCCTAGTATTTTTCAGACACCTATGTCAGCTTCTTGCATGGCTCTGCGTTCCTGGCGCGGAAAGTCGTGTACAGAACTGACGTCAGCGCGCAGGGGCGGCGTCTAAGTACTGCCCGCGACGTCATCCCGGCGATCACGACGCCGACCACGGACGCGGAGCCACACGACGCCGCCTACCGACACGCAAGGGTACTGCTACGCAAAAACTTTCCGGATCCAGCCTGACGCCTGGGGATATTCTAAGGTAAGGAATCTGTCACTAACTACTGTCTCTTACAGATATATCGTTACACAAGTTAGTAACTTGTGCTTTAAAGAATTGGTAACAATAGGTCTTCAGACAGCTGCGCTGTTAAGGCAGACCTAAAAAAAAAAGTCGCTCTGTCCCTTGTAAAATGTTGTTCTTTGTTCTAGAGCAATCTCAGTTATAAAGGCTTTGAGCCCACACAAGCTGTACCAGATCATCAGAGCTTGCCACTGTAGGCTCAGCTGATGCCTTGTTATCCCAGGAGCTAATACTTTCATGTGTGTTTGGCTGATCTCCATCCAGGAAATAACCTCTGTGCACGCTGTTTGCAGCACTGCGCTTCTGTCCAGACCTGCGAATATATCACTTCCAAGGCTCTATTTTTACCAAGGTTTCTGAAGAGTGTGTGCAGTTGGTCGTAGGGAAGGAAGTCGTGCAATGGCCATGGGAAAAGAAAACAGACACTTAAAGTGCGAAATAGCAAAACAAGTGCTGAGTGTGATACAAGGGCAAATTAGATTTTTCATCTAATTAGCACACGTGGCATGTTAGCTCTCAGTGATTGGTGTCTGTGGGGCACACAGGTGAGCTGCTTATGCTGATTAAGCACGGGCACCTGAGTATGCAGCCTTTTCCCTTGAAATAGTTGCAGGTCCCATAGGCCAGGAGCTGCAGTCAGTATTGAAAAGCAACAAAAATATAGATTTAACTTTTCCAAAAGCAAACATAGCGTCCAGTTTCTTTTACAAATTTTGCAGACTGTGGAATAATTCTGCACTTCAGCTCTCTGTGAGAATTACACTGCCATAAATTCACTCTTTGGATATGAGGCTTCTAAAGTAAGGTTAGGAGAGGTCTCTGTGTCATTAGGGACACCATTGCCCGGTCCAATTTTTTCTTGTCGCAGCCTATTGTATTCTGGGAGGAGTATTCCTGCTCATATGTCCTGAACTAAATTGCACTCACACACTTGAAAACAGCGATTGAAAAGTCAAATCCATGACTGGAACATGGTGTCTCTGATGACATGGGGGCACCCAGTAATCCTTTGTTAAATATATTCAATAAAGGGGAGCCGGCACATATTCTTCATGTGATACCGTTGTAGCAAAACACAATGAAAGGACAAATCTCAACACTTTCATAGAGATGGCACAAATCCAGGAACCCTCAAACCAAAATGTGCCTAAACAGACACAACAGAATGTACAAATCAAATATAAAAGGCACAGAAAACCAATCTCCATCTATTTCATCCTTTCCAGATATTGCAACGTCAGAATTTGAGGTCCTGGTAAAAGCCAGAATTCCATCTGGCTGCCCATCAGACCCCTGATTTTCAAAAGGTTTCTTCTATCAACATTCGCAGCTCTCCGAGTCCGAATTATGATCAATGGTTCCTTAATAAACACGGGGATTTTCTCATGCTCGCATATGCCCATTACTTCAAAAGAACAACTTGAACCCACAAGACCCTGACAGCTGCACACCAATCTCCAACTGTCCTTTCCTTGGCACACTTATGAAGATAGCGGCATTTCCTGAGATCTTGGAATTCGTAGAGGAAAGTTAACTACGCTCAGTCAGACAAATCAGATTCCGCCCAGTAAGAAGGACCTAATAAGCCATAATCACAACATAGGACGACCTAAAAAACGCACTCAACAAAATGGTGTCGTTACCTTACATCTCCTGGCTCTTTCAACATAATTTGACATAGTACATAGACAGCATCATGCTAACTTTGATTTCTTCGTACTCGAACAGTAGGTCCGACCTGATTCATATACCTCCTTTTTCATCAAATCCTTACAGCATAAAACAGGATTTACACAAGGATCTATCATCTCACCTCTAAATGAAACCATTACCAAACCATATTCACAGTTTTGAACTCACCTGCTAAAACTTTGCAGATGACACAAAGATAATTATCAAATTGGAAAACCCTAAGGACACAGGACAATCAAAATCAAGTGCTGCCTCATATTCAAAGATCAATAGATGATGTGAAATCACCTCAATTTAAATGCTTCAAACTCAGAAATATTGACCTGCAGTGAATGGGAAAGTTATGGTTCTCTATCTTTCTGACTGGATGAACGGGCACCTCCTCAAAAATATCTAAGGAGATACAAAATCTTAGTATTATTTTGCTTCTGCACTGTCCATGAGTGCCTAAATGACCAAGCTTTCTAAATCACTTTCTACACAATGAAAACACTTCACATCTTTCCACATCTTGATTTTCTCAAAAGATGCAATCAACATCAACCAACAACTTCACTAATCCTCTAAATTGCACTATACTTCTGCATCCACTCGCAAACATGGGAAGGGTGCAGACAATTCAGAATTCAGCCACAAGAAGAATACTTATAAATGTAAACACATAAGCACGCATCTCTCCTGAAGACTATCCACTGGCTACCAAATCACAAGACAATGCTCTTTCAAACTATAATGCATCATCCAATCCACAGAGCGATAAATACAAAGGACAAAAATCCCTTCAATAAAAATCACCAAATACTTCCGACCGAGGAACTTGCCTTCCAGGCAGGCTGGCACCACGTTGGATAATTCCAGTTTACAGGACGAAATGCATTGGGGACAATATTTTCTCCATTCGAGCTACCAAATGATGCAGTTCCCTAGCGGCAATGATTAGAGCCACGTAGAAACACTTGGAGTGCAGAAGAATAGTTAAGGCTTGATCATTCCCACAGTGGTCCATCAGAGAATATATATTGTTCAAAAAGAAAGGGACCAACACAAATTCTGGCCTTTCTCGCAACTGGCAGAGGCTCCATAGTACCCTCTAAGATCAAGGAAGAACTAAATCAGCCCATCGCCTTGCAAACATCCCCTTACTAAGAGCCGGTGAGAACCAGTAGATAATGAAATGATGCTAGAAATCGCAGAGATGGTTCACTCTTCCAAATCTTACTAGTCAAACCCAAAGGACCAGCTATGCAGACTTTCCACACACCACAGTCCCTCACATTAGAAAGAGTAAAAATGGGAATAATCTTCGCTATTAATGTTACCTATCAAAGTGCAAATTTCACCACCATCATCAGCTAAACGGAAGACCAAAGATAAAACAATATATATTAATAGCACCTTCCCACATGTGACAACCCTCTTATCCTTATTGCACAGTATTTGTATCCCCAGATTGCAGGCTGTCCCCAAGGCCCCCTCTTGCCATATTCCAAATCCTTGCATGAAAAACTGTCCCTGACCTAAAACTGTTTGTTTGTTCCCTCTCATTGTTTCTATTGAATGACCAACTTCTTACCCATCCTCGACAAGCCTAACTCTTTGTGTAGCCTACTCTGTTGAATGCCTGTCAGATTCACTCTCTATTATTGTAATTCTGCATAGACGTGGCCTCATAGATCACATCCAGTCATTCTCTAAAACCATATACCTGCAATATAACAATAACTAACTTCCTCTAGCCTATGCACTATCTACCATCCATTTGTCTGAACACACACTAACAATCCCATCTGCCTCCTACTAAATGAATCAACCACGTGATACGGCTAAATCAAGGAAACATTTTAAGTGGTGGAGGGGAAAATCTCCATCACCATCAGCCGTCTCCAAGGCCGTTAAAAGCAAACGGCTCTAGAACTTTAGAGCAGTTTTCGTTCCAGGTCACAGGGGCCACTATTGATACTTTGAGACTACTTGTAAGCCAATGGAATATTAAGATTATTCAGTAACAACTCATATTCCGATTTATATGATATCAGTTGATTTATCCATTTAAGAAGGTCTGGTCTGTGGTATTCTGTGACTCTATGCCTGTACATTCAGCTTCTCAAAGCAATTTTTATCAGTCCTGAAAGCCAAACTCACCACCGAGTAGAGATGGCATTGCTGTATTTTGTTGGCTGGTATGTTCGAAGGACAGCCAGTGTAGCGAGGGAGAGCGAGAGATGCGCACTGTTAACTTGCCTGAGAGGACAGAGCCTCCGATCCCTGAGCTCTTGTTCCACACTCGAGCATCTCTACTGTGCACTCAGCTCACTGCCAGGCAGTGCCACCCCCTGATGACATCATACACCCCCAGGCAGTGCTTCAAATGGAAAAACATAAGTGCAGAATTGGAGTGGGGGTGGAGTTTGGGGTGTGCTTAAGGGCACTGCTAAGGACGGGCCACAGGGCGGGACTAGGTTTTTAATCTTTCTAAGCTTTGTATCAAGAAAATATGTATGTATTGTAAGAAGGTCTGATGTATCTGTCCATGGATTATTACACTGATAACCATGTATATAGCATTTACTAAAACGTGTTTTTATTAAACAAAGTAACCCTTTCTTAGCAACCTTAGTATAACAAAATATTGAGGAAAAACACCAAAGTTCTGAATGTATGCTTTGTAGTTTGTCTGTATTTCTTTGATGCACGATCATGCCACTATAGTATATGAGAAGGATTTTAACTTGTTACCTGCAGTTAACACAAGGATCTCAGCAACAAAACAGCAATCAATGGCTCTATCTACATAAAAAACAAATGTGTGATCTGCATGTTTCGTGCTGTGCTTTACAGCAAGCTCATTGACCCTCCATGCAATTTTATGCTAAGTCAAACCTTTGATTAGAATGCACACTGAACTTTCCAGCAAGTGCATTAACCACCAGAGTTACTAAAGTGCCATTGTACCCTGGACTTGCTGATATTTGAAATGCAGCCTTTTGTGATCAGTTAAGTAAGCCAGACTAGAGTTATTATCACATTTGTCTTATTACCAAATACTTTGTTGTAAAACGTTTAAAAATAAACATTTATTTCTTTGGGGAAATTGGTGGCAGGGCAGGCACTCTCTTTCAAGTAAACACATTTAATTGCAATTGCTGATGTTGGGTGATTTTTTTTTCTCAAAACAAGTTTTATTGTGTCAGCAAGTACAGTCACTTCATTAAATGCAGGATATTCTTTGCGAGAAACATAAAGCATTGTGACGCCTGATCTGTCGACATCTATTATATCAATACAGAGTTCATGAAAAAGAAACACAAACATATTGAGCTTATGTACGTTAGCCCACAACAGTTTAACGTGCTGTGCCATGTCCATTATATCCTTCCGTACACGGTTCCCCCCTTGCCATCTCATCATATTTGGTCTTGCCCGGTTTACAAGTATCATTGTCCAGTATCTGCTTATTCCAGTACCTCGGTATCAACTATCATTGGGGTAAGAGGCTCCAAATAGAGGCCTCTGTATTCCGCCCATCTTTTCCATATTTTAGGGGGCTTCTGCGGGCAACCCCTAGCTTTGAATATGGGTAGCTCATGGCCCATACAGAAATCCCGTCCTGTTTTTCAGGCTCCCAGCGTGGGTGGGGACTGGGCCTTCCATGCTTTGGTTATATCCCTTTTCGCCAGGGTAAGGCCTAGGAACAATGGATCGATACCAAAGGGGATGATGGACGGAGCGTTAGAGCAAATCAAACACTCACCCCCAGTCAACTGATCTGGGTTTAATCCATCATCATTCTTTAGCTCACTCCACCACCCCAGTTCAGACATGGCCATATGCAAATCAGTCTGACCCTGTGCCTCATGGGAACAGTCCAGCCCGAACTGCCAAGCCATGTCTTCCCTGGACCGGAAACAAGCATCCTGGGACCGGTTTCGGGTTCAAAACCCTCATCAGCCAGGCTATCTTGAATCCAGTGGCAAAGTGAGCAAGGGACCCACGTCTGGGCATACCCTGCCAACTTAGGGCGAACAAAGCGATACCAAAGGGGATGATGGACGGAGCGTTAGAGCAAATCAAACACTCACCCCCAGTCAACTGATCTGGGTTTAATCCATCATCATTCTTTAGCTCACTCCACCACCCCAGTTTTAAACAATAGATGGCATTTATATCGATTGCTGCCTATCCCCTCTGTAATATGTAGTATGACAACCTTCGGTGACATAGGTATGTCCCACCCCAATATCTCAGAAAGACAGGTCGTGACTCCTCTCCAGAACCTACTAAGTGCAGTGCATTGCCAGATCATATGAATAAATGTGCTATCCGCATTGCCACAGCGCAGACAGGGGAGGGTGTCAGTCCCACCCTCCTCAGCCTATGTTGGGTAAAATATACTTGATGTAAGTATTTGAATTGAATTAATCTTAACCGGGAAGCTATTGCGGCTCCACGTGGGGATTCCAGCGCCCCTGTCCAGTCATCATTATCTAGGGGGCCTAGGTCTGTCTGCCAAGTATCCCTGAGTGTATCCAATGTGGTGGGAATATTTGTCACTAGAGACTGATATATCTTATATATTTTATGCTCTCCCAAATCACCCATGAACACCTTGGACTCTATCGGGTTGAACTCCGGTAGGGTCTCTAGTTGTGCAATGTATGGAGTCAGTGCATGACGGAATTGCAAGTATTTATAGAATTGCGAGTGTGGCATGTCAAATTCCCTCTGGAGGTCTTGGAAGGATTTCAAAGTGCTGCCACGCACGACAACTCCCAGTGTGGAGATACCAATATTGTCGCAACCTCTGAAACCGGACAGTGTGGACAGTTGGGGAAGGAGGCCACTTTGCCACAGGGGTGTCTCTCCTGTTAGTCGCCCCCACCATCCCATTCTGTACAGTGACTGTTTCTATACCTCAAACACCACCCTTGTAGCCGGCGGTAGTGGTCGAAGTTCCCTTGGTTTATTAAGGAGTGAATGGGGTAGCGCGTCGCCCATCAGCCATCGCTCTAAGATGTATGCCGGGTCACGCCTATCTCCGTACCACCACTCATTCAAGACTAAGAGATGGGAGGCTGCATAGTACGACTGTATGTCAGGGGTTGCTATCTCCCTGCAATATGTTGATTGAAAGCATATATCTGAAAGAGACACGTTAGTGACAGATTCCTTACCTTAGAATATCCCCAGGCGTCAGGCTGGATCCGGAAAGTTTTCTGCGTAGCAGTACCCTTGCGCGTCGGTAGGCGCGTCGTGCGGCTCCGCGTCCGTCGTCGGCGTCGTGATCGCCGGGATGACGTTGCGGGCAGTACTTAGACGCCGCCCCTGCGCGCTGACGTCAGTTCTTCTTTTTCCGCGCCAGTAAGCGCAGATCCGGGAAGAGCAGTGCCCTAGTCACTTTTTAACTATCTTTTTTGTGAATTTTTTCACTGTTTCTTCAACGAGTCTTCACGACTCCTAAGGTGTCGTAGGGATGCCTGGCTTTAAGCCCTGCGAGGAATGTGGTCGCATGATGTCGATCACGGACCCGCATCTCGAGTGTCTCTTCTGTCTCGGCCGAGACCACGACACGAAGTCGTGCCCTGACTGCCGGAAACTTAATCCGAAGGCTTTGCGAGAGCGGTCTCGAAAGCTCCTCGAGGTCCGGCAGTCGGCTCCGCGCCGCACCAAGCCCCGGTCCCGGGAGAGGTCGAGGGGCCGGATGCGGAGTCCCCGCCGTTCGTCGGAATCCAAGTCTTCGCGCTCCTCCGGTAAGTCGAGCACAAGAAGTCTAAGCGGCATCATCGCTCTAAGACTTCGCCTCGCCAGTCTCGCGACTCGGCTGAGGTCCCTGTCGGCACCGTCCCCGCCCCCGCGGCCCCGGACGTGCCTGTCGAGTTACCCCCGCATTACCCGTCCTTCCCGGGTTCCGGGCGACTCCGGCCCAAATACAGGAGTTCCTGTCGGCCATGGCCCGCCTCTTCGGGCCTCAAGGTCCCCTCCGGTGCGCCTTCGGGCCCCGCGGGCCCTGAGTGGGGTTGCTCCGGCGTCGCCGTCGACTCCGGTCCCGGCGTCGCCTGTCCCACCGGCCTTCATCCTCCGGTGGTGCCGCAACCCCCATCGACGCCGGTTGACCTAACCACGCCTCCGCCGACGCTGATGTCCCCGGTGCCGTTCCTGACGCCGTCCGGGGCTCCGGACGGCGTCGTTCCTCGGTCTCTCCGGCTCCGGACATGGAGCCGGACCGAGCGCCGCCCGACGCCGGTTCCAGCGCCCGATGAGACCTTGGGTCCCTAATGTCCCTCCTCCTCCATATTATGAACCTGAGGAGGACCAGGAGAGCTGGGAGGGGTCTGAGGACCCTCTCACACAACAGTGCGAGTTTGACCCGGACTGGGTTGAGGAACTTGGGGATGCCAGTGGTCTGGACACCTCCCTGACTCTGGCATGCTGTCTCCTCCCGTGGCTACGGAGGAGGGGGCTAATTTTGCAACGGTGTTGCGTAGAGCTGCTGGAGCCTTAAATCTCCAGTTGCCTACGGTGGCCGCCAGGACTAACCTCCTGACAGAAGTGCTTCAGCCGGCGGCCTCCTCTTCGGAGACTGTGCTGCCGTTCAATGATGCACTCACTGACGTTCTTTTGGGTGCCTGGTCCAAGCCCACCACAGGGGCTCCTGTGGATAGGAACGTGGCCCGACGCCATCGCCCTGCTCCGGGCGACCCCCTGTTTCTCTCCCAACACCCCACCCCTGAGATCTTGGTTGTCCAAGCCTCTGCCTCCCAAACCGCCTTCCCTACCGCCCCTCCGGATAGGGAATCCAAGCGCCTGGATCACTTTGGGAAGAAGGCTTTCTCTTCCTCCAGTGCTGGCTTGCGGTCCGTTAACACCGCTTGCCTTTTGGGCCGATATACCCACTCCCTGTGGGACTCGGTGGCGACTGTTTTGCAGCAGTGTTCTGAGGAGGTCCAGACACTGCTTACCCGCGCCATTGCGGAAGGGCGAGATGCGGCTAAATACACCATACGTTGTGGCTTTGATACCGCCGACTCACTGGGCAGATCGCTTGCAATGACGGTGGCGCTGCGTCGCCACGCCTGGCTGAGGACCACTGGTTTTTCAGGCGATGTCCAGAATACACTCATGGACATGCCCTTTGATGGAGTCGGTCTTTTTGGATCAAAAGCAGACCATGAGCTGGAGCGTTTCAAGGACTCGAGGGCTTCTGCAAAGTCCCTGGGCCTTGCTGTTGTGCGCCCTCCACTCACATCTGCTTTTCGCCCCTTTCGTGGCCACGGGAGCCCCGCCCAGTCACGTCAGCAGCCCGGCCAACGGCCCGCGCAGCAAGCGCCTTCGCGTGGCCGAGGACGTGGATACCGCCGTGGCGGTTCGGGCAACCAGCGTGCGGGTCAGGCCACCACCTCCAACCCGTCCGCGGCCTCCAATCCCTCCTAGTCCCTCCTTTCAGGTGCACGGCACGCCAGTAGGGGGCAGGGTCCAGCATCACCTTCACCACTGGCGTCCCATCACCTCGGACAGGTGGATCTTGGACATTGTCCGAAGGGGCTACTCCCTCCCCTTCGAGACCACCCCCCCCCAGCCATGCCACCTCAATTCCACCGCATGTCAGGGGATCACTTGGTGCTTCTACAGAAGGAAGTCACATGTTCCGACCCCAGAAGTAGGACGTGGTTGCTACTCCCACTACTTTCTGGTGCCCAAAAAGGACAAGGAGGACATGCGTCCTATCTTGGACCTCCGGAACGTCAATCGCTTCCTCCGGAAGGAGAAGTTCAAGATGCTCACCCTAGCTCAGGTCTTGACTGCCCTCGACCCTGGAGACTGGTTGGTAGCGTTGGACTTGCAGGACGCTTATTTCCACATCCCCGTCCTGCCGGCCCACCGGCGTTACCTACGGTTCACGGTAGGCCTCGAGCATTTTCAGTTGACCGTGCTCCCCTTTGGCCTTACCAGTGCCCCTCGGGTGTTCACGAAAGTGGTGGCGGTGGTCGCAGCTCATCTGCGCCGAGCTGGGGTTTGTCTTCCCCTACCTCGACGACTGGCTGCTGAAGGCGGGCTCGTCCCAGGCAGTCGTCTCCCACCTCCAGACTACGGCCGAACTCCTGCACTCGCTGGGGTTCTCCATCAATGTGCCGAAGTCGCATCTGATTCCTTCTCCACAGCTCCTTTTCATCGGAGCAGTTCTGGACACGACGCAGTTTCGGGCCTATCCTCCCGAACGGCGAGTCCGGGATATTCAGGCTATGATTCCGATCTTTCAGCCTTTATCCTGGGTTTCGGTACGGATGACCCTGAGGCTGCTGGGCCTCATGGCCTCCTGCATCCTGCTGGTCAATCATGCCAGGTGGCATATGCGGGCTCTGCAGTGGGACCTGAAGTTCCAGTGGGCGCAGCACCAGGGCAACCTGTCCGATCACGTCCAGATCTCGGAGGGACTGCAAAACAGTTGCAGTGGTGGCTCTCGAACCGGCAATGGGTCATGGGCAGATCCCTCTCCCTTCCCCAGCCAGAGCACACAGTTGTGACGGACGCGTCCCTTCTGGGATGGGGCGGTCACATGGGAGAGGCGGAGATCAGAGGCCTCTGGTCTCCGGCGGAGTCCCGGCTCCATATCAACCTTCTGGAGCTCCGGGCGATCCGACTTGCACTCAAGGCATTCCTTCCCTCTGTCAAAGGGAAGGTAGTGCAGGTGTTCACAGACAACACCACCGCCATGTGGTACTGCAACAAACAAGGCGGGGTGGGGTCGTGGACCCTTTGTCAGGAGGCTCTGCGCCTCTGGACATGGCTGGAACATCAGGGCTTGTTCCTGATGGTTCAACACCTGGCAGGTTCCCTGAACGCCAGGGCGGACGAACTCAGCTGCAGGTGCATGATGGATCACGAATGGCGTCTTCACTCGGAAGTGGCGCAAGGACTCTTTCTACAGTGGGGAGAGCCTTGGTTAGATCTATTCGCCACCGAAGAGAACGCGCAATGTCATCAGTTCTGCGCGTTGGAATTTCCAAGGCGGCACTCGCTCGGCGACGCTTTTCGTCGCGAGTGGAGTTGCGGTCTGTTGTACTCCTTTCCGCCTATACCACTTCTACCCAGAGTGTTGAAGAAGATTCGGCACGACCGGGCCCAAGTCATCCTTGTGGCTCCGGACTGGGCTCGAAGAGTTTGGTATCCCGAGCTACTCAGTATGAGCGTAGATCCCCCGATCCGTCTGCCTCTTCGGGAGGATCTTCTGTCGCAGCAGCAGGGGACGGTCCTCCACCCGAACCTGTCCAGCCTCCACCTGCTTGCATGGAGATTGAGCGGCGGCAGTTGATTCCTTTCGACTTGCCTCCCAAAGTTTGTGATGTGATTCTGGCAGCCAGGCGTCCCTCCACTAAGGTGGTATACGCCTGCAGGTGGAACAAATTTGTGGCATGGTGCACAGTAGAGGCTGTGAACCCCCTTTCTGCCCCTCTTTCTGAGGTCCTTCTGTTCCTTCTTTCTCTGGCCCAACAGGGTTCTGCCCTGGGTACCATCAAGGGTTATCTCTGTGCTATCTCGGCCTTCCTCAGGCTCCCTGATCAGCCCTCCTTTTCAAGTCCCCTGTTGTTAACAGGTTCTTAAAAGGCATTACACACCTCTTCCCTCCTGTTCCGTTTGTGATGCCTCAGTGGGACTTGAACTTGGTTCTTACCTTTTTAATGTGCGCTACCTTTGAGCCTCTACATAACTGTCCTCTTCGTCTTCTGACTCTGAAGACTGCCTTTCTGGTGGCCATCACCTCCGCTCGGCGGGTGAGTGAGCTCCAGGCTCTATCATGCAAACCTCCCTTTCTGTCTGTCCATCCAGACAAGGTTGTTCTTAGGACGCGTCCGTCCTTCTTGCCAAAGGTGGTTACTGCCTTCCACATTGGGCAGACCATCACTTTGCCTACCTTCTTTCCGCCTCCATCCAGAGAGGAAGAGAGGCTCCACCGTCTGGACCCAAAACGTGCGCTCTCCTTCTATATCGACCGCACAAAACACTTCCGGGTGGATGACCAGCTCTTTGTTGGCTACGTGGGCGCCAAAAAAGGTCGGGTGGTGCACAAACGAACCATCTCCCGCTGGGTTACCTTGTGCATCAAGGCCTGCTACTCTTTGGCTAAGAAGGAGCCTCCTGTTGGGCTGCGTGCCCATTCCACCAGGGCAACGGCTGCTACCACGGCTTTAGGCCGCGGTGTTCCGCTGCAGGATATATGTCAGGCAGCTACGTGGGCCTCGCTGCACACGTTTACAAAGCATTACTGCCTTGACAGTCAGGTCCGGAGGGACGGCTTCTTTGGCCGTTCTGTCCTCCGGGACTTCCTTGTCTGATCTTTTCGCAGACCCACCACCGGGGTTGGTATTGCTGGGGTATCTATTCTAAGGTAAGGAATCTGTCACTAACGTGTCTCTTTCAGATGCACAAGTTACTAACTTGTGTAACGATATATCTGTAAGAGACAGTAGTTAGTGACAGATTCCTACCGCCCACCCATCCTCCCCGTTCTGCGAACTGATTTCTAGGGTTAAGGACATCCCTTTCAGGGCCCTAGTATTTTTCAGACACCTATGTCAGCTTCTTGCATGGCTCTGCGTTCCTGGCGCGGAAAGTCGTGTACAGAACTGACGTCAGCGCGCAGGGGCGGCGTCTAAGTACTGCCCGCGACGTCATCCCGGCGATCACGACGCCGACGACGGACGCGGAGCCGCACGACGCCGCCTACCGACGCGCAAGGGTACTGCTACGCAGAAAACTTTTCCGGATCCAGCCTGACGCCTGGGGATATTCTAAGGTAAGGAATCTGTCACTAACTACTGTCTCTGACAGATATATCGTTACACAAGTTAGTAACTTGTGCTTTTAGAGCGACTATAACGGCTCCATCAGCCTATAGGAAGCTACTCAGCCCTGTATTGAGCTGACGAAACCAAGCGGGCGCGATCGGGAAGGGGTGATTCTGTATGTGGTACAAGAGACTGGAAAGAGAGACCATCTTGAAGATGGCCAATCTCCTGAGGATAGAATGACCACGCCTTCATCTCGGCCTGTGCTTGTACCCACATAGGGGGTAATGTTTTTCTCCCAGGATATAGGCTGAGCCGTCGACAGGAACACCCCAGGTATTTAAACCCTGTTGTGGCTATCGTGACATTCTTTGACCAGGTACCTATTTCTGTTATGCCCCGCAATGGCCAGAGGGTCGATTTGCGAGTATTCATGTAGAACCCCGAGGTCTCTCCAAATATCTGCATTATATGAAGTAGCCTCAGTCCTGTCCGGGATGGTGGATGATTTTAAGTTATTTAAAACAAAGGGCATGCTAAAAAGCTGTACTGCCCTAAACAATGTGGCCAATGTGGCCAACACTGCTGCCTATTAGGTTTTACTGTCACTGACTAGGTAAAATGCAAAATTGAAGGAATCACCCCCCCCCCGCTACACTACTCTGCTCAGACTATCCACAGCGGCACATGTAGATCTCCATGTCCTGTAGACAAGAGTTGCTGTCAGCCGCTTTTGTACCAGCTCAGCCCAGGCTTCCCCTGTGTTTGTAAGGCATGCTTTAAAGGACGTGCCAAATGTGCTGCCAGGTAGAGATAATGAGCGCTGCATCACCTGTGTCGAAGCCAAGCCCCTATGAGTACCGGTACTCTCCTTGTCCAAGGAAAAGTACCGGTACTCAAGGGGAGAAAATTTAAAAGTTCTGGTACTCCGTACCGGTTAGTATCAGCCCATTTAAACCACTGCCCTCAGGCTCATAGGGATCTACGCCTGTGAACTATAGTGGCATTGACTTTGATGCAACACTTTCCTAGCCACTTTTCGGTAGGTGTCTATGCACCCTTTCTTTTTTTTTGTGTTTGAAATCATGCTGTTTTCACTATTGTTAAAGTCATATTTTCAATGTGTACTTTGCTTTGATCTGTTAAATACCTGCAGCCCTACTAAAAGGTCTAATATGCCGGTAGTTGGAGCATAATAAGTAATTCATTCTAATCGGTGCAACTAAAACCAATAAAAATGTCATCAGTCTTAAAATTGCATGGTCCGGAGGACTCAGCCCTGCCAAGTACCAATCATCAGGTGATAGACTAACGCATTTCAGTGTGGTGGTCCGCATCACCGCAGTGAAATGCATTGTCACGCATTTATAGCGCCTCCTCAGCAAGCCGGAGTCGAGTGCTGCGAATTACAGCACACTGACAGAGTAAAGCTGTTAGCTGGCAGCAGCATGTCTGCGCACGGCTTGCAGCAGGCTTGGGGACTGGGTTCAGCTCGCTCAGCTGGCTACAATGTATAACATTCACCCGACACCCCGGCGCAGCACATCTGATTTTCGCTCAGGACGTCACAAGCGTCATTGCCCAATCACTGTTGCCGAGACAGCCTGCTGGGGCACACTGTGAGGCCGGCACCTACAGGCTGCGGGCGGGTGCGCCATAGTTTAACTTTGGAAACCAGGGCAGACGGGAGTCCGCCGCCGCTGTTGCAACTCCCACCGCATTGTGCCTCGCGGCCTGGACGGGACCCAGCAGCATAATGATCACCTGCGACCGAACCCCGGCGGACTCACGGCCGCCGGCGGATTGGTCTGATGCCTTAGCACTGCAGCCTGGCCCCCAGGTATGTGACATTGAGCTTCAGAGCCTGGCAGCTAAATTGCAGAAAGTGAACTAGAGGAATTTACAGTCCAAATGATTTAACAGAAAAGGCTCACTCCACTGTCAGCAGAGGAAAATGTCTAAACGAGGCTGGCCGCATCCATCAGCATTTGCAGGCAATGGATACGCAAGAGTGGTCTTCATTGATTGCAGTAACAGCTCTAATATTCTCTTCACTGAATCTTTTGTGTCTACTCATAAAGAATAGCTGCAGGGTTCTATTGCATGTGAGGCGGAATCAAAAATGAAAAAAAATTGCTCCATCTTCCTAAACAAAGTAATTGAAGAATTAAAAAAGCAGTATCGAATACAGAGGGTATGAAGCAGTGCACTCTAACAACAAAGAACACAAAATAGCACAAACAACGACAAGCAAGCAGTGGCACATCCAAAAGCTCTCACCCATGACACGAATAGGCTTTGCCAATGCTTATCCCCCCTGACACCCCAGCACCCCCCTCCAGTGCCTGGAGCCATGAATGCCGCGTGAGTTGAGTCCCCTGGACCACGGCGCTTCCCAGGGGATGTCGCAGCTGGCCCGTACCCTCTGTCATGGCGCTCGCTGACAAGTAAGTGTCACTCATTGAACCTAATTTAATTTACAAATTACTTTTAGAGGAGCACCATGTGTCATCATTCAGCCTGTACTGTAAGCAAAGTTACAGCTCCTCTGCATTGATTGCAGTCACTGTCTGCCAGCCTATATCATTGTTACACATTTATTTAACAATACGACCAGGTTACAAGGGCACTAGGTTAGTGCCCCTCCATTCCTGGTGCTTTGAAGCAGTAGTAAGATCTTCTTAGAGTTTCTTGTTGCTCAAATGGGTGTGATTTCTGATATTTATTGTATTGTATTGTAATTGCATTTATATAGTGCTTACTACCCCTGACCATGCGTCAAAGTGCTTTTTCCGCGAGTAGCAGGCTACTCTGGAACCTATAAAGGATTAGTGTTGAATTAGTATAGTGAAATATGAAAGTAATTTGAGTGGTGTATATGTTAGTTATTTGGATTTAGAAGTATAGCGTAGGGATAGAAGAGGGGAAAAGGTTTGCATTTATATAGCGCTTGTTACCCCTGATGAGGTGTTGAAGCGCTTTTTTGGCGAGTAGCACGCTACTCCTGAACCCACAAACGATTAGTGGTGAATTAGTATAATGAAATATGAAAGTAATTTGAGTGGTGGATATGTTAGTCAGTTATTTGGATTGAGATGGATAGCGGAGAGATATGTTTCCCTCATCTTCATTGCTTGATTAATGCTTGCGAGAAAGTGGCACTCATAGTCGTTGAAATGTCACTCAATCAATCACAGAATTTGTAGAGCGCACTACTTACCCGCGAGGGTCTCAAGGCGCTGGGGGAAAAAAGGGGGGGGGTGCCGCTACTGGTCTAACAGCCAGGTCTTGAGTAGCCTCCTGAAGGTCAGCAGGTCTTGGGTCTGTCATAGGCTGAGTGGAAGGGTGTTCCAGGTCTTGGCGGCGAGGTGGGAGAAGGATCTGCCTCCGGTGGTTGTTCTTCGGATGCGAGGGACGGTGGCGAGGGAGAGGTCGGCGGAGCGGAGCTGGCGGTTGGGGACGTAGAAGAAGAGTCGTCTGTTGAGGTAGGCTGGGCCGGTCTTGTGGAGTGCCTTGTGTGCGTGGATGAGGAGTTTGAAGGAGATTCTCCTGTCGACGGGGAGCCAGTGCAGGTTTCTCAGGTGGGGGGTGATGTGGCTGTGGCGTGGTACGTCGAGGATCAGGCGTGCAGAGGCGTTTTGAATGCGTTGCAGTCGTTTGATGAGCTTGGCTGGGGCTCCCGCGTAGAGGGCGTTTCCATAGTCGAGTCTGCTGCTGACGAGGGCCTGGGTGACTGTTCTTCTTGTATCTGTCGGGATCCACCTGTAGATCATGCGGAGGGTGTTGAAGCAGGAGGAGGAGACTGCGTTGACTTGCTTGGCCATGGAGAGCGTTGAGTCGAGGATGACTCCCAGGTTGCGTGCGTGGTCGGTGGGTGTCGGGCTGCCCCCAGTGTCGTTGGCCACCAGGAGTCGTCCCAGGCTGAAGGGTTGGAGCCGAGGATGAGGACCTCCGTCTTGTCCGTGTTCAGCTTTAGTCGGCTGCTCTTCATCCAGTCGGCGATGGCCTTCATTCCTTCGTGGAGGTTGGATTTGTCGGTGAGGGGGTCCTTGGTGAGGGAGAGGATCAGTTGAGTGTCGTCGGCGTAGGAGATTATGTTGAGGTCGTGCTGTCGGGCGATGCGTGCGAGCGGGGCCATGTAGATGTTGAACAGTGTCGGGCTGAGGGATGATCCCTGGGGTACGCCGCAGATGATCTCGGAGGCTACGGATCGGAATGGGGGGAGGCGGACCCTCTGGGTTCTGCCGGAGAGGAAGGAGGTGGTCCATTCCAGGGCCTTGTCTCGGATCCCTGTGTCATGGAGGCGTGCGCGTAGAGTGCGGTGGCAGACAGTGTCGAAGGCGGCGGAGAGGTCCAGCAGGATGAGGGCTGCGGTCTCACCGTTGTCCAGCAGGGTCCTGATGTCGTCGGCGGCGATGAGGGCAGTCTCGGTGCTGTGGTTGCTGCGGAACCCTGACTGGGATGGGTCCAGGATGCTGTTTTCTTCGAGGTATCGGGTTAGCTGTCTGTTGACGATCTTCTCGATGACCTTGGCTGGGAACGGAAGCAGGGAGATGGGCCGGAAGTTCTTGAGGTCTCTTGGGTTTTTTGAGTAGGGCGTTGATCTCGGCGTGTTTCCAGCTCTCTGGGAAGGTCGAGGTCTCGAAGGAGACATTGATGACGTTGCGCAGGTGGGGTGCGATGGAGCTGCTGGCTTTGTTGAAGATGTGGTGCGGGAAAGGGTCTGACGGGGAGCCGGAGTGGATTGTGCTCATGGTCTTGATGGTGTCATCGATGTTCACGTTGGCCCAGGCTGGCAAGAGGTCGTGGTCGATGGTGTGCGGCGAGTCTGGTGTGTCGGTGTCTGTTGGGGCTGTCTGGGTGTCACTCATAATTACTCTGAAATTATGAAAATGTCACACATAGAAATCAGAAACTTGACAGCTATGAGCACTCAGTGAAACATTAAAACAATCAATGTGCAATGCTTTCCTCGATTGAACTTTTATACAGCACTTTAACCCTTCTTGGCATACCGTGCCTTGGTACTTTCGATATAATGTAGTGGTGGTCAACTTAGCCAGACTTTCTATACCTAACGCAAAACAACTGTTGAACCTAGTGTTGAAACTGACATTTTGGTTCTTCGAATGTGCCAGTAATGAATTCCCGTAGTCTGGCCCCTCCTCTTCACCATCAACTAGCTTAGTTTTCAGCCCCATCAATATCCTTGTAGCAAAAAACAGTGCGCACCAGCATTATATTTATGCATTGTAACTAGCCCAAATTAAGACCCTTGACAGTCTTCCAATCCTCCAATCACTGCTCTACTCATCAGACTCCAGACCAACTATCCAAACCTATAGTGTGAACACCTAAAGAAGTCTCAATATTTCTTCTTTAACCAGGCCACCGGGAGACAACTCCAAACTCTCCATGGAGCTTACCTTCCACATTGACCCTTTGCTTGCACGACATTTCTCCGCCAATATTTGCCACGTGGCACTTTAGTTGATATCCCTAGTGTCCCTAGTAGATGAAAAAGTAAGATATTGTAAAAAGCCCACTTTTAAGAGTAAAAAGGTGCTTTCAGATATTGAGAGACCACATTAACGAGATCTGGCCGCTTGAATTCTGTATAAATGGTAATCTGAGTGAATGCTAATTCCTAAAAGTGAAGCTTCTAATTAATACGGCAGCATCAGCGGGGTCCCAGGCTGTTTAATTTCCTAGCGCCTTGAGACCCTTACGGGTGAGTAGTCGCGCTTTAACAAACCCCTGATTGATTAATTTGAGGATCTGGTCTGTTTCACCTGAAAGTAAGCACACATTTCATAACTGCAATACTAGGTCTGAAATTTTTCACGTAAAAAGCTTGTTCTTCATATGAGATAACTGGATGTCCTGGCCTGAGTACGCATCCAACAGGTGTGCTATTTCAATGGGGAATCATCATTTACCCCGCGTGCAAAACAACGCATGCCATTACAACGCAGTCAATACAATGACCGCTTTGTTACATCACATGCCATTACAACGCAAGCTGTTACAACGACTTGCTGTAGGGTGCAGAAGGTGTTGGATTTTAAATTCAACACCTTCCCTACTGTTGCACAGACTGGAGTTGCAATAGTAAATTATACTGTTCCAACATCCAGCGCCCCCTTACAGCAAGTCGTTGTAACGACTTGCGTTGTAATGGCATGCGATGTAACAACGCGGTCGTTGTAATGACCGCGTTGTAATGGCATGCGTTCTAAATGCATGCGTTATAACGGGGCCTATTCATTTCAATGGCATCTGAAAAAGAAATCAAGGTGAACCCATTTCTTGTCAATATTGAGCTGGAGAATGGAGAAGACATTGTGCTCAAAAGACTTGATGTTTCTTTAACCAGAGCAAACACAAGGAGATGATGGACGGAGCGCTGAAACTTTTCGAACACTCACCCCCAGTCACAGATCTGGGTTGAATCCATCATCATTCTTTAGCTCACTTCGCCACCCCAGTTCAGACACATCTATATGCAAATCACTCTTGACCCTGTACCTCATGGGAACAGTCCAGCCCGAACTGCCAAGCCATGTCTTCCCTGGACCGGAAACAAGAATCCTGGGACCGGTTTTGGGGTAACACCCTTCATCAGCCAGGCTAGCTTGAATCCAGTTGCAAAGTGAGCAAGGGACCCACGTCTGGGCATACCCTGCCAACTAAGGGCGCGAACAAAGCAAACACAAGGAGATGATGGACGGAGCCCTGAAACTTTTCAAACACTCACCCCCAGTCACAGATCTGGGTTGAATCCATCATCATTCTTTAGCTCACTTCGCCACCCCAGACTGGAGTTGCAATAGTAAATTATACTATTCCAACATCCAGCGCCCCCTACAGCAAGTCGTTGTAATGACTTGCGTTGTGATGGCATGCGATGTAACAACGCGGTTGTTGTAATGACCGCGTTGTAATGGCATGCGTTCTAAATGCATGGGTTATAACGGGGCCTATTCGTTTCAAAGGCATCTGAAAAAGAAATCAAGGTGAACCCATTTCTTGTCAATATTGACCTGGAGAATGGAGAAGACATTGTGCTCAAAAGACTTGATGTTTCTTTAACCATAGTCACATTCTTTTACAATGAGCATATATTTAAATGTGGCAATGCCCTGCATATATCACAAGGCTGGTGGGATCCATAGTTACACATCAGTAACTTGTGCATCATCCTGTGGTACTGGTTATGGCCTTGGATGCAGTTCCCATGGTGACAGCCCTCGCCCCTGCTTCAAGGGAGCATCCTTAAAATAACAGCATCTCTTGGAACCAGATTCCATGTGTTCGGCTATCAGTGCACTACATTAGCTGTTGGTGGGTAACTGTTGGCGGCTGCCTTACGGAGCCTCTACAAATGACTACAAGATTTCAAAAGGCTGCAATAAATGACCTCAAAATGGTTACATTTCTAAGGTAGCAGGCACCCATACAGTACAATGTAATGTTGGGTGGGCTGTGAAAATCCTTGCACCAGAGCTGAAGGTGGGCTCCTGAAGCTCTTTGTGTGATGCCCAGTTTCCCCCACAGCCTTCTAAAGTCCTACCTTCGGCCTGCACCAGCGAAAACTGTACATGGTTCAAGTATTGTAATTCTTTCCTCACTAGTGGATCAACTCATGTTTAAACGTAATTAAACTTTGCTATCTGAAAAATTAATGTGAATAACAAGGTTAGGTCATACATAGGCTACCCAAAGCACAAAAGTGGAGCTAAAGGTTTGTTAGCAGGTATTCGGGCGCACTTTGGTAGTATATGGCATTTACATGGAAACAGATGATGTCACTGTTGTGCAAATAGATGGGATGCCCTGTCCTGCATCTATGTCTGTCTCTGAGATTGACTGCACACCCCTCATGCGTGTCCTTGCTAAATAAATATACATAACGCTGCACTTGCGGAATATTCAAAGCTAGGATGTGGCGTAAAATCCGCGCATATTCCAAATGTTTAAAAGTGGGATTTTAGGAGTAGTTTCAACCCTCTAGATGCAACTCAGGACCCACTCTTCACTGCATAGCAATGCACCTCCTGTCACCAGTTATTGTTGTTTCTTCTGCTGTGCAGAAAAGAGACACCACTAGTCAGGCCAGAGCGAGAGGCAAGAACTGCCCTGGAAAATCATTTCATACCACAGAGCACACATGGCAACGGATATCGCCAACGTTTTTCTTAAATGGGGGTCAAGTGACTAATATTACAGTCCAGGGTTCCAAGTCACAGGGTTTAAAGGCTGTTCTGAAGAGAATTATGTGAAATTTTTCAATATGGCTGCTCCAGCACAGCGCAGAAGCATTGTGTCTGCAATGGCAACGCTTGGAAGCGCCTAGAAGTAAAGTGTGTACCGCTCCTCCAGGACTGGATGAAAACCTAGGAGGCAGCGTGCTGCTCACAAGATGGGATGAAATCAGCCCATCCTACTTTGAGCTGACTGCAGCCCCTGTTTTTATTTTCTGTACTCCCTATGGCCAGTCCAGCCATTAACCATTTGATAATAATGCTATTTAAAAAATAGATAAACAATAAATATCCCTGCACTTTTAGCTGTGCCCGTAACTCTCTCTGTACCCTGTGTTACATGTAATCTCTTCCTGCAGTCCCCTGTGTGTGCTGCACCTTTGTACCTGCCCAGCGGTGGTAATAATGCACTTGTTGAAAATTCACTTGTCAACGACTGTCTGCAGCAGCGGCCTCACGGCGGCGTGCGGGTGCCCACAAATCACCAGCAAGAGATGAATAAATAAACAGCGTCGTGCTTCCTCTTCTGGCAGCAGTATGCTCAGGAAGCACACGTTGTCTTGGGCTTTCAGTGCGGCAAGTCATGCCTGGTAGGACACGGAATGGCATTGGACACGCCATTCCTCTCTCTCTTTAAGAGCCACATGATGCTTCCTTAAAACACAGTGGGGCGTGTTTAGGTCCCTTTAAATGGGATGCAGCCAAAGCGTGCGAGAGTAAGAGGAGGGGACACTGCACTCTTCCATACACAGATGACTTTCTGTTTGGATTTCACAGTCTGACTTTGCAAGAACGCCTTTTTTTTTTTTGCTCAAATATCTTTATTGTATTGCTTATTTAAAAGAGAAAATAAATTTGTAATACAATAGCAATACAACAGATTAGAATCAAATATATACTAAATTGATACCAAAATATTTCAAGAGTAAAAAAGATTTGATAACCAGAGTCAATGGACTGGGATAAAAAAGAATTGTAAACATGTCGTTATTTGAACAGGTGAGCAAATAAATATATGACACGTCGTATATGATATAAAATTCATCAAATAATAATACAGATCCCAGATATATGGATCAGGCAAAACCACAACATATTTCATGACAAATACCAGTTGTATTGCCTAATAAATAAAATTGATCAGCAAAAGGAAACAGGGGGAAGAAAAAGAAAAAAGAATACTGGGGAAAAGCCAGAAAAAGAAAGGAGTCAAAGAGATGGGAGGGGACATCTGCTCCGATGAAAGAAAATAAATTAAGAAATGGAATCAAAAGGATACTGAGCTACCAATCCCTGAGAGGACAAATTCATATATTTATCCAGAGACCGCCAAACATTACTAGAAATGGAAGGCGAGTAATGTTTCTCAACAAAAGTATGAGCTCCACGAAGGTAGGAGACCCATGCCCACCAGGTATGATAAGATAGAAGATGAAAAGATTTCCATTCTGTTAGTATAATTTTAACAGCAATGGATAAAAGTAAATCTAATACAGGGGTCTCCAACCTTTTCTATAGTGAGAGCTACTTCTGCTCAAGGAAAGTCTTCCCGAGCTACTAGCAAATTTTATAACTGTAAAATAGTGACTACAGTACACTATGACCACGCTAAGCAAGATTATCAGTAGTTACAACCCAAGAGGTGCGGTTACCAGCAGAAATGCCGGGAAATCGTTCATCAATAAAAAAATGTCGACACCTGACTTATGAAGTAACAATCAAATCTTGACATGCCCTACTGCACAAAGGACATAAGTACAGCAGTAGGTCTCCCAGCTCAGCTTGAATTATCATTCATTAGTTTCTGAAAATCCACATTTTTGTATCAAATACCACTTTCCACTGTGGGCAAACAAACTCAATTTTCCAGAAGAAAACCCAGAGACCATATATCAGTCATGACCGTTAGTATGCAAGGAGTAGGTAAATGTAGGCCAGTCATGCTCCTAGTATGTAAATGATGGCTGCCAGTATACCACAAATAGACCAAAAATACCCAAAATAGTAAAGGATGACCATTATTATGCCATTGGCACTATTATGCCAGGAACTGGCCCAATTATGTCAGAGATAACACCCTTATGATGGGGGCTAGCATACACATTTGGTGGTCCTTGACACCAGGCGTAGCTTTCAGGAAGCAATAGGGTTTATTATGGACGCACATAAATACTGATGAGTCTTAGTTTTCTATGGTCTGGAAAATAGCTCCAGATCCGTATTGTCAAGGGGTAAAGGAATAGCTGTAGCCCATGGATCCAATAGAATCATAGGTAAAGAAAGATCTATAGATATATTAAAGATTGATGATAAGTGTTTCCGAATTAGGCCCCAGAAAGAGTGCAATAACGTACATTCAAAAAACATATGTTGATGGGTGCCTGGTTCTAAGTTACAATTCCAACAGAGATCGCTATCCCGTAGTTTCGACTTGTGCAAACGAGCAGGGGTCCAATGAAGGAGATTTAAAGTAAAGAATTTGGATTGAATAAGTGAAGGAGCAATCTTATTACGTAGGGATAACTTCCCAATCAATTGCCAGGTATCGTGTGAAATATGTTTAAAAATGTCATCTTCAAAATGATGAGACCATTTATCATAAGTAATTGTAGACTGTTAAGGGAGTGGAGTGGATAAAAATGTATAGATTTTAGATGTGGTATGGCCTGAGCGTAACCACATAGAAAGAAGTGAAACAGTAACCGAATCTGTAGAGAGGGATATTTTGGAAAGTATAACCTTTAGTTTCAAAAAAGAGTAAAAGTCCATGTTGTTAAGATTATATTTCCTAGCTAAGAAAGAGAAGGGAAGAGGGTCATGATTAGAATCATAAAGATCTTTCACCAATCTGATACCATTGGCAGCCCACGAAGAGGCCGTACCAGGATCGATGTAAGTAACAATTTTAGGATTGTACCATAAAGAGGACCATCTTGATTTATAAATAGGTTTGGATACTTTTTATCATTAGTGCATTAATCGTGTCTAATATAATACGATGAGAATGATCAAAGACGAGCTTAGAAGCTGTGAGAAAGGAAGGAGTAGAAAAGGAGTACACAACTCACGTTCAATATAAATCCAAGGGGGTATATATTGGGAATCCGGTAAGAACCAAAGTGCACCTTGAGATGCTAGGAAGGCGATTTGATACAAGTTCCAATCCGGAAGATTACAACCACCTAGGACAGAGGGCTTTCTAAGGTGTTTATAAGCAATTCTAGCTCTCTTATCATTCTATAAAAATTTTGAAGAGATTGAATCAATCTCATGGAAGAAGGTAGAAGAAAGCTTTATAGGTAACATGGAGGATAAAAAATGAATAATCGGGGTTATCATCATTTTAAGAGTTTGTAATCTTCCCCACCAAAAAATATATTTAGGAGACCAGGAAGATAAAAGATATTTAACTTTAGCTATGATATGGGATTCGTTATAAGTGATAGTATCTGAAAGGTCCTTACAGAACCAAATCCCTAAGTATTTAATAAGAGTCGATTGCCATTTAAAACCTGAGTCACCCATGTGAGAAGGAAAGCACAACGAATTGAGGGGGAACATTTCCGTTTTTCTTTGTTAAGAGTGTACCCGGAAACAAGCGAAAAATCCCTAATGATGTTAGAAATAGCAGGAATCGCTGTTGTAATATCCTCTGAAAAAATAAGGACGTCATCAGTGTAAGCGATCCAAATTAAAAACCTTTAATACTCTGGTTCAAATTGAGTAGGCGAAGGAGTGGGTCTATAGACAAGAGAAAAAGAAGGGGTGAGAGAGGGCACCCTTGTCTAGTGCCCTGACGAAGATTAAAAAAGGAAGACGTAGCTCCATTAATTCTGATATTAGATTTTGGTTGCGCATAGAGAGAGACATTACCATATTAATAAAAGAATTGCCAAGGTTATGGGATTCTAATACTGCTTGTAAGAAAGGCCAAGAGACTTTATCAAAAGTCTTTTTGGCGTCAAGGGCGATCGCCGCCGATGGTAAAACAAAGTTTTGCTTTGTCTAAAATATGACAAAAGGTCCGAATATTATCTCTAGCGAGCCTCCCCTTAACGAAACCTGTTTGGGAATCATGGATAAGATTGGGAATATGACCCTCTAAGCACCTAGCCAAGATCTTGGCAAAGATTTTAGCTTCCATATTTAACAGTGAAATTGGGCGAATGTTTTTGGATCAGAATAATCTTTACCATCCTTCGGAATCACTACTATAGTAGCCTCAGCAGCTGAGCCAGAAACCTTGCCAGAAAGAACAAAATTATCAAAAATCCTCTTAAGATATTTGACTATTGAGGGAGTAAAAGTTTTATAAAAGGCAATAGGAAACCCATCTGGTCCCGGAGCCTTTCCCGAACGAGTATTCTTAATAGCTTGAATGATCTCATCAGTATCAATCGGTTTCCCCAATTCAATCATGTCGGAATGCGAAATAGTATTAGTAGGGATCGAGTTAAGAAACTGTTGACAAGTAAACTTAGAGCATTGATCTTTAGGTGTGTATAACGATTTATAGAAGTCTCGAAAGACTCCAGTATGGAATTTCTTTGAACCATTTTTATCAATAATATGAGAGATATGAGTAGCTTTAATATTCGTATTTTGATATTTTAGGGTGGCGGCCAACAACTTACCAGCTCTATTCTGTAGTAATAAATGCCGGGATTTTTGAGCGTGTACACCAATATAAGCTCTTTTAGTGACTATAGAGTTAAAAGAGTATTTCTAATGCTTGATATCCTGTAGGAGAGACTTGTCGTTAGAGTGTCTTTATAGCTCCTCTTTACGTTTGATATCATCCCCCAGAGACTGAAGAGATTTTCTAATGTTGTTGTTTCTTTTTGACATTTTTTTAATAATGTGACCCCTTATGGTACATTTAAATGCATCCCACAAAACTATTGGGGAGTTCACCGAAGACTCATTATCTTTAAAGAAATTATCAATCTCCTCATTAAGTTCTTTAATTTCATCATTATCTTCCAAAATTTCTGTATTGAGACGCCAATTACGAGGGCCTCTCGTATCTGTGAGATTAAGGATAGTTAAAGAAACCGCTGCGTGGTCAGAGACAACAATTGGGTGGATCATAACATTTATAGTATGTTTTAAAAGAGAGGCATCTACCAAAAGGTAATCAATACGAGAGAAGCTAGAATGTGGAGAGGAGAGAAAAACGTGAAATCATTACCCGTAGGATTATGCAATCTCCATGCATCAATAAGATGATGAGATGAGCACATATTGAGCTTGTGTTTATGTGCCCTAGGGGGTCGAAATTTAAAGGCAGAATGTCTATCCAAAATAGGATCAAGGGGAAGATTAAAATCTCCGCCAACAATTGTTCTTGAATTCTGTGGAATATCAGAAAGTTTTTTATTAATGGAACGCCAAAAAAGGGGGTCATCAATGTTTGGGGCATATAAATTCATAATATAAAGATCGTCCGAGCCGTTAGGCAGACGAGTAAGTAGCCATCTGCCACTTGAATCATGCTCAGCTGTAACAATAGACAACACAGAGCTTTTGGAAATAAGAGTAACCACCCCATTCTTCTTACCAGAGGCCTGGGAACAAGTAACATCAAGAACCCAATCCTTCCGCATAAGAAGAGCTTCTTTAAAGGCTATCTTAGTCTCTTGAAGTAGAACCACATCACCAGATAAATTTTTGCAATAATCTAAAATTTTGGCCTTCTTAACAGGGTAATTCAAACCTCGAACATTAAGTGAAACAACATTTAAACCAGACATAAACATACATGAAGCAACATAAGTAAATGCATCTGATAAAAAGAGAAAAAAGGCAACTAAGATAAATCAAAGACTAAAGGAAATAAAGCATGTATCCCAAAATAAAATGAAGCAGATGTCCCAAAATTAGGATAAAGAGCAAGGAGGGGAATGAGGAATAAAGGATCCAATACTTACTGATAGTAAAAGATTTAGAAAAGAGAAAAAAATAGAAATGGATAAGAATTAAAAAATATATTAGCAATAGTCGATTACAACAACATACCTGCAAGGAACCATATAAGTTAGGTCAGTCAGTATAGTACAGATCAGCACTAAGAATGTAAACCCAAATAATACTAAATATAGTACAGAAAAATTGCATCATTCTGCAAAGAACCATATGGCACAGACCATGTCAATAAATACAAACACATTGGAGTCGAGAAGTACCAGGAAGAGAGTCAGAGTCCATTTGCGATTCAGATTGATTATCCAAGAATGTCGAAAGATCTGAAGGTTCATAACAAATCTGTGGACAACCTTTGAAAATGATCCGAAATCTTGAGGGACCAGCAAAAGAGAATGAGATATTTAAATCAGTGAGTCTCTTGAGTAAATTCAGGAAGCCTTTGCGGCGGATCACCGTGTCTCTGGCAAAGTGTTGTGAAATAGATATTCTGTGACCCTCCCATTGTATTGATTTAATTTTCCTCATTTGTGTCAGAATTAGTTCTGTATGTTGATGGCGCAAAGGCTTAAAAATCAGGGGCCTTGGAGAGGACATTGATCTTGGTTTGAAGGTTGGAACCCTGTGAGCGCGCTCTATCTCAAAGTCTTTAATGAAGGAAATATTCTGGGTATTTGGGATTCATGTAAGCAAGAAATCAATTACTGAAGGAGCAGACTTTTCACAATCCTCCGGTAATCCAAAAATACGAAGATTACTTCTTCTATTTCAATCCTCCTGTTCCGTGAGATCTCTCCTCAATGAAGTAATGGAACGTTCTAGACTTTGAATGTGCTTCACTTGTTTATTTGTAAAGTCTTCCACAATACTTATTCTAGATTCCGCATTAGAGGCACGTATTGAGAGAGATTTAAGAGCCTTACGAATTGCAGCCACCTCTACCTGAAGCAAATCAGTGTTAGTTTTGGTACTTTGTGCAATATCATGAACAGTATTGAGTTTAAGTAGAATCTCTTCCAAAGTTGAAGAAGACTCAAGGCTACCTTTGGCTGATGATTCCGGGGAAGGAGAGGTTTGTTTGGAGCGTTTTAGATGACCTTTGGAGTCTCTGTCTTTAGTATTGACACCCATACTTTCCGCCATATAGATAGAATCGTAATAACTGCCACCGGAAAAAAAAGAGGATTAGACAGCGCAGGTATGGCAATGTATAGCTGAAAGGACAGAGGAAGAATATACTCTCCAATAGCCAATGAAACTTTTTCTGCCGTGCCAACAAAACAATAGGAAGCACCAAAGCAGAATGTTATCATGGAGACTTTACATCACATGAAATGGACAACCGGCAATGCAACCAGGTACAATACCAGGTTATAGCTCTTCAGTCGAATAGTACAGTATGAGACAAAAAAAAAAATTCCGTCAGATGTCGCCGTTTTAAACCCTCAAAACGTGAAGAGAAAGCATCCTTGCGCTATAGCTGGTGACTATGAACAGAGCGCTGAGACAAGCGAAAATGATGCAGTACAGTACCTTAGGCAGACTCAAATAAGTATTTAGGAGCTTTAAGGGCGAAAGTCAGCAATCTCAGATCGTGTTGTGAGGAAAATTACACAGCTGGCCGCCATTTTGAACAGTAACACAATACCTAATTCCATATCGCAGACTTAAATTAGGTGACATAAAGAGGAAAAAACGCTTAACATTCTTTAGCTGGTTCGCCGTTCTCTGGACTGAAGGGCAATTAGAAATCCCTCGTAGCGTATGGGGATTAATCGACAGTGCAGGCATTGACACAAAGCCCAATAGACTGTAGCCACCTCCACAAAACGATAGGTCACACCCCTATATTTATGTATCCATCGAAGTGCCCAGCAAAAATAATATAGCACAGTAGCTTAAAGAGCATCAAAAACAGCAAATGAGTGCTTCAAGAATGAAATGCAGCTATCATACGTCGCGTTGTGAGGAGAGTTCCATCGACGGTCGCCATCTTGGAAAATATTCTGACAGAAACTTTCCGTGTCACGCCACAAAAAAGAGTGTTGCGAAAAAATAAAACAGTGTTCCTGAAGTATTCCGCCGCTCACCGGAGCTGAAGGGCAATGAAATATCGCCCGTTTCACATGTCAAATGAGCGTCCGCACCGGCAGTGTGACGGAGCTCAAAGGAAAGTAGACATCTCTGTTGCGCGTCAAGCCACGCCTGACTTTGCAAGAACGCCTTGAGCCCTAATGCTTGCAAGGAAAATGGGTGCCCCAAGCTGCTAGGAGGGGAGAGAGCCAAAGTTAGTTGCCATGGGAGTCTAACACCCTTGAGCCCTCATGCCATAGCGCCTCCTGTACTGAAACTAAGGCCCCTCAGAAGCAGCTTTCTGTAATGCAGGATTTATCAGGTATTCCGTTGATGTGACCTTATTTTCCTTTATCATCCCATGTTTCACTCTCACTTGATTATACATTAATAATCAATCATGTGGCTGTTCCACTGTACCCCACCACCGGCTCCTGCTCACCCCAACTTTGAGGAATCCTGACTTAGAGCATAGGTTGTTTCCCCCGTTGCTACATTGCAGTCTGATTACTAGATTTTGGTGCTATACATGTTCCTGTCTGTTCCTGTACCTAAAATGTTTAAATATTTAATAATCTGAGTTACTATCAACGTCACTTAAGCACCCTTTTCTGAGGCTGTCACCAGCATTTAATGCATTAGTGGCACTAATAAGGTTAGCATGTTACATCCACAGCTAAATACAAAATCTCCCTTTTAAATTTAATTCACTTACTGTGCTTTTTTTAAATTGCTGCACATATACATGGTTTGGACCCGGTAACCCTCAGACTCTGAGTTTTTTATACATACAAATATAATGTAATTCTGTTGTGCTCATGAAAGTGAGATCACAACAAAACAAATGGACCATATATATTACAAAAATAGGAGCTTATAAACTGTCATGTACAAAATTAATAGGACAGCTGCTGTGCCATCTATAAATGAAATATAAAGCAAATTAAAAAATAGAGTAGGAGTGGGTGGAGGGAAAGCAATGGGAACTGGTATGGGGTGGGGAACCAATGGGGAGTGGGCTTTGTATTAAAAAATAAAAAATAAATTATAGGCGGGTCGGGAGGAGGGAAAAGTAGCATATAGAATGAGCAACATGGGGGAGGGGAAAACACAAAAGAAAGAGATCAGCACAGTGCACAAAGGTATTTGGCTAGGGAGAGAAGCACACACGGTAGAGAGCTGGAAAATACATGCACCGAAATGGCGTGCTCAACACAAAGGGAAAAAGGTAATTCCCTGAAAGTGAGGAGTGGGAAAATATGCAAGTCAGTCACTCAAAGCCATAAAATCTCATATCACAAGTCCCTAGGGAGGTGCTCCACTTATGTTCAATGTGTTGCTCTCGAGTACTGTGTTAGTTTCTACTGCAGAAGGGATTGTGTACCATGTGTACCTCAACTTGATTTAGGGACACTGCTGTTCTAACCAGGCAATAAAGAGGCTAAATTGGTAACAGTTTGCTCTGTTTCCTTGTGACCTCTGGTGTGAGGAAACTATTGATTCCTCATATTAAAATGAGTTAATTCCCACAAGTCTGGGACCCCCTCACTCTCCCACGGGGTTGTGTTAATGATGGATGTACTTGTGTGCACATGGGAGTATGGACACTATTTTGGGGGACCTTGGGATTGTAGCCAAATATGCTGGGATGCTGATACAGAAAAGATGTTGAACTTTCCTATCATCTGCTCTCTTCATCTACACTCACATGTCAGATGCTGTCCATTCCTCCCTTCTTTTTAAAAAGGCCTCTGCAGCTTAGGTATTGTTAATGTTTGTGTCAGATCTACAACGATCCAGTGGCTTAGGGAGGAAGCCTTTGTTTTTGGCCATTCCACCGTGAACAAGTTCCATCGGTCTACCTATGGCCTACTAGAAGATGACAATTGTAGTGAAAAGCTTCCAGCTTGCTGAGATGAATAAAAAAGGCAAGGACTATCTGGCAACTTGATCCCTCCTCTACTACGGAGGTGCACATCCCATGTACTGTGTGCAGCTCCAGCAGAAGAGCTTAGCCTTTGGTTGGACATGAGTAGTTATTTATGTGATGCCTTCTACTGCCAATGATTCTGAGACACCAAGAGGCTCTGTTATGGGATGGTACTGCACCGTGGAGGTGGACAACACGTATTAGAAGATGCTTGTAAACTCATTGGTACTCGCCAAAGATTTGTGGATAGTGACTCGTTCATTTGTTACCTACTACCAAATCTCTTGGATATAAGCTGGTGTCTGAAACAAACAAGTTGTTAACTTTTCATATTTGTGATGCTCTATCGCAAGCACAGATCAATGATTTGACCACGGACAGAATTCTACATTGCTGTCCTTCTCTAGAGACCGGGAGGGCTTTTGGATTGTCATGAAGTCTTCCACACCAAATGCAATACTCAGTGTTGGCTGGCTTGTACCAAGGATGGTGGGGCACCCAAAAAATAATAATAAATTGACTTATTTTCGCAGCACAACGCCCTCCTTAATTGGGTGTCTTCAGGAAGCTCCGGATGCAGGAAACTGCACAACTCAATCCTGGTGCTGCTCTCACAGCATGAGAGCAGCAGTGAGATTGGATAGAGAATACTCTCTCAGCGCCCCTACCAGCACTAGAGGCCTGCGCTTTCTCTAACCCACCTGTTTAAGACTGCTTGGTTAGAAAACTTTAAAATGCGCATGTCTGGCTGGCCATCACATGACGCCTGGCCAAAGAGACATGTTCATTTTAAGGCGCACAACTCCCTGCTGCTGCCACACGGCGCATTTTTCCCCACCTCATCCTGACAGTCCAAGACGGGTTGCTGAAAAATAAAATGGTAGTAAATAAACTTTATTACCATTTTGTTTTTCAGCTCTGGGGCTTGTGGGGTGACGCTCCTCTGGTCAAATGGAGGAGCTGCCCCTGGCAAAGCTTATGACCACACTTTGGTTTATCACAATAAATAAGAGGACTTCACGTCACATGTTTAATTTAAAACACGTACACAAAGACGTCATCCTATATCCATATTTGTGTTGTGTATAATGTTTAAGGAAAGGTAATAAATATGTCATGTCACTACTGAGGTCATGTAAGTCATTTGTGAAGTTATTTGTTACATCAAAGTTGAGGGCATGAGCATTGATTTGGGTGTGTGAATTATGGTTTACATGGCAGGAGTGTGAACTGTAGTTCCTAAAGCTTACTATACCTGGGGAGTATTAGGAATGTTTTGGTTTTATTTAATAACTGTAACTACACTTTAAATGTGTGTGTTTTTTTTAAAGTGAACATGTATATGTATGTAGATTGCACAATGTTCCATGTGATTTAATACCATTGTTTAGCAGGAGGCCAAGCCTTAACACAAGTTGCAGATCCTTGGGTGGGCCATGAGGCCTTTGGGTACTTGTTTACGCTATATAAAAAAAGTCATACATTCATCCCTCCGTCAACAATAGTAATACACTCTTAGTAACTGCTTATGTGGTTTATGTCACACAATTTGTTCATGTTTATTCAGTGTGGCATATGATTAAAAAAAATCACTGGAAAGCAAAGAGGTTAAAGGGAAATTATTGTTTAATTTGGTAATAACACCTATATTTAAATTGAAAAAAACTCAGAAATTCACTGAAAAACACTAAAGTGAAGTTATGATCACAAAACAAAACCTCGGCAGTTATGGTCCGGTAAAGAAATCATAACTCATGCTCCCTGACTCCACATATCACATCACTCATGACATATTAAATGACATCATTGATGGCAGCACTCGATGTTTCCAATTAAATTGATCACTTCAATGATGACATCATCCTCTGGTATCAATACTTTGCACATTTCCATTTAAGATAATTATTAAGTACAGTAATATTTGCTAAGTCTCTTGCCTAAAATACTCATATAACTAATGTAATCACACAAAGTGCAACAAGTAACTGTGTAATGAATATGGAGGGATACAACCATTATTACAGAACAAGAGACTCACGATTATATCGCAAAATAACATGTAGAACCAAGAAAAATATATTGTTTTTTGAAAATGCTGCCACAAAAGCAGATGATCTAAAAGAACTTATTACAAAAAAATATTTTAAATTCATCATTCGCATCATTATGAAAATCAAAACAAATGTCAATAGGAGCATCATGAATGTTGTCATTTGAGATACCTCAGTGATGTCACTGATGATGCAATTTGAGATGTTATTAGCGATGTCATCAGTGATGTCATTTACCAGTTCATGAGTGATGTCATATGCAACCACGTAAGTGGTGCATGACCGGTGCGCAAGTTATTTTACCTAACCATATCTGGCGAATGGAAGTGGTTTTTCGGTTTTGTTTGGTAACAATAAGATTAACTGTTTTCTTTTCAGTGAATATATAAGAAATACATGTATATAGCCAGTAACAAAGATCAGGAAAATTCCATGTGATAACAGTAAACTGACATCATTGGTCAAGCTTTGCTCTTGTCTATTTCATGTCACTCAAATCCGCTTGGGAAAAAGTCCTCGTCATTTCCAGTTACCGCTTTATCATGATATGTTATTACTTTATAGTGCGCTATCACCTGCTAGTTTAGCATTGACGCACATTCAGTGATCTCTGGGGGCTTTCTTTCCTCTACAGAGAGTAGCCTTAGTTTTACCTCGATTACAAATCTGACTGCTTTATGCAACTGTGTGGGCTTTTATTACTTTTATGTACTAAATATGAATTCCAGGTGGGAGGGCATCATTCATCCTGATAGAGCAGGCCCTAGTGCTGTGCCAGGCCACATTTAATTTGGTCTGCCCAATATGTTTCTCTAAATGGCAAGTCTTTACTCAGTGTATCCGGTGCTTTCCTCTGGCACGGGTGCTTGTAAGATTGTTTGACAGGTACAAAAGGTACCATGCTGTTAAATATAAGAATTTTATTCCAAACTTACCATCATTCTGTCACCAAAAAATTGTAGTAATTTGCCACTCTCACTCAATAGGGAGACACCTGCCTAAAGTCCTAGTGCATGCCGTGGGACCCCAAGATGCTCAATGTCGCTAGGAGCAACATGTTACAGGCATGGTCTTTTACAGAATATCGTTTTCAGGTTTTTATCACAATTAAAGCTGCAGAAGACCACAGCTTAAGAATGACGGAGGGGAATGTAAGCTCCATTCCATGCCACACAATTCCACTCCACTCAACACAATGCCACACACTTCCACTTCACTCTATACCACACAATTCCGCTCCACTCCACACAATGCCACTCCATGCTACAAAATGCCACAAAGTTCCACTCTACTCCACTACACACAGTGCCATACAATTTCACTTGACTACCAACCCCACTATGCCACTCCATTCTGCTCCATTCCATGCCATACAATTCCTCTCCATTCCACCACCACACAACGCCACACATTTCCACTCTACTCTATGCCATAATTTTACTCCCCTCCACACAATTACCCATTACAGCACACAATGCCACACAATTCGACTCCATGTCACACAATTACACTCCATTCCACACAATGCCACACAGTTCCACTCTCTGCCATGCTTCCAGTCCACTCCACACAATACCACATAATTACACTCTTGTTATGTTATTTTATGTTATATATTGCTTGTAAAGCGCACGTACACCAGATTGGTTTCATAGCGCTACTCTAAGGGATGCCATAGTTCTGGACGATACTCGTATGCCTGTCTAAATAGCCATGTTTTTAGAAGTCTCCTGAAGCTCATGAGATCCGTGCAGGATCTAATTTCTAAGGGCAAGGAATTCCAGTATCTGGGGCCTAGTACGGCGAACCTTGTTCCACCGAGACGCTTCAACTTGAATGACGGAGAGGCCAGAAGATGCAAGTGGGCGGATCGCAGATTGCGAGTCGGGGTGTATCTTTCAATCATACTGTCTACAAACTTGGGGCTCTTGCCGTTCAGGGATTTAAAGATGATACATCCCACCTTGAAGGCGCATCTCTGAGTTATGGGGAGCCAGTGCAACTTCCTCATAAGAGGGGTGACATGTTGACGCCTATTTTCCTGCAGGATCAGTCTTGCTGCCTGATTCTGTACCAATTGGAGTCGGTGGACAAGATTAGCTGGAATGCCGAAGTATAGAGAATTGGCATAATCTATATGCGATATCACCATAGCTAGAACCACCTGTATTTTAGCTTCCTGTGTAAGGAACCTACTAATTTTCCTTATTTTTCTCAACTGGAAAAAACACGTTGAGATCACAGAGCCAATTTGAGTCTTCATTGTGAGGTCGCTGTTAATAATAACCCCCAGTGTTTTGACAGAAACCGAGGGGGTGGGGGGCTGTCCCAGCTCCTTATGCCAAAAGAGGGGACTCCAGGGATTCAGAGAGCCCCCTGTTAAAATCACCTCCGTCTTATCTGGATTTAGCTTCAGGTGATTGCTGTTCATCCAATCACGGATGAACAGCACCGCAGCTTGGTAGCTGATTGAGTGGAGGGAGAACCTCACGCCGGAAATACTCACTTCCTGGAGGCTAACAGACAGACGCCATTTTCAGAGTTGGCGGTCTAGTCTGAGCGCAAAGGCACTTCCAGGATCTGCATTTAAGAGCGGGATGGCGCCGACGCGCCCGGGACCAGTGGCCATGAACCCTGCCCAAACCACCCGGAACACTCCTAAAAGTTACACATACACAAATACAGAGCTCCAGGCACTAAATACAGGTGTCCTCCCCACCTGCCTGCACTCTTTGAGTGCAAATGATCCCCTGACCTGTCCCGTCTGTGGATTCGCAGGCAAGACCAAGCCGCTACAGAGAAAGGTCACAGGCGAAAAGTTAGACTATACTAACCACTGGAAGATGGGACTAATCAACTGTAGATCCCTCCCAAAACACGCAATCGAGATTAAGCTTCTAATAGAGGAGGAAGAGCTGGAGGCCCTATTTTTGACGGAAACCTGGCTTTGTGACAGTTCGAGCCCAGACATTGTAAATGCCCTCCCCCAGGGCTTTGAAATCTATCGCCTCGACAGAGAGGGTGCGATAGGAGGTGGCATCGCTTTCATTTGCAAATCACATCTTGCCTGTGCCATCACCCCCCTAAACATAGCCAAGTGTGAGGCGTTCACTTTCAGACTGTCCCTCACCCCTGAATGCTCCTTCTCAGGATGCCTTATCTATAGGCCACCAGGGTCATGTACACAGTTCCTGGAAGCCACCCCAGACATTTTAGCTAGTCTGATAATAGAGAAAAGCGCCTTTACAGTACTAGGCGACTTTAACATCCACTTGGACAATCACGCTAACCCCTTAACAATGAGATGCCTAGCCCACCTAGACTCACTACAGCTTACTCAGCTTGTTCATCTGCCCACTCACGAAAAAGGCCACATTTTGGACCCCATTTTTTCAAACGACCCCAGACTGGAAACACTCGACCCCATCCGGATGCCATGGACAGACCACTCCCTCGTCCCTATCTGGTTTCTAAAACCCAATTTCACAGTACAAAAACATATAAGCCCAGTCCTGGGACGTAAATGGCCAAGGCAGGCCCCCGTAGCATGGGTCACAGACCTCGAGTCATCAGATCCACCAGAATCCATAGATCTAGAAGAAGCCCATAAAAATTGGTTATCTTGGATAAAAGGATCCATAGACCGTAACTTCAGGAAGCCAGGCCCAATAAAATCAAAAAACACTAACAGATCCTCCTGGTTCAGTCCTGAACTGGTCACCCAAAAGAAAAATTGTAAAAAGCTTGAACGAAGTTGGAGAAAAACATATGACCCCGAACTCAGAATAGCCTACAAATCAGCCATCCAGCAATACCACAAGAAAATCAGGAACGCACAAGCGGCCTACTTCGAGGAAAAAATTGAGAACTCCTCCAACTCCTCAAAGGAGCTGTTTAAAATAGTAAAGTCCCTTTCCACAATCAGCCCTGGTGCTAACATGCCCCAAGGCTCAAAAGAGAGATGCAATGAGCTAGCCTCATACTTCAAGGGTAAGGTGGAAAAAATCTACAACTCACTACACACCAACACAAGCCCGATTGCAACATCCACCGAAGCCCCCACCTCCTCCATAGAACTTCACAAGACCGCAGAACTGCCACCGCCCCCTCCCCTCCCGGAACTATATTCTTTCCCCAAACTGAGCGAGGATCAGGTTGGCGCCTGTTATTAAACATAAAATAAGAATCACCCCTAGACCCAGCAACCCCGCACATCCTTGCGCAAGGGGGGAAAAGTATTCTTACCCAACTCTCCCACCTCTTCTCCTTATCCCTCGAAAGTGGCACAGTACCCAAAGAGTGCAAACATGCCATTGTGAAACCCCTTCTTAAAAAACCCCAACTCGACCCCGCCTCACTAGCAAACTACCGTCCGATCTCACTGCTACCCATCATGGGCAAGATCGCGGAAAAACATGTGAATAGGATTGTTTCACAATTCCTGGAGGACAATATAATCATACACCAAACACAGATGGGATTTCGACCAGGACACAGCACGGAATCGGCCCTGCTTGTTGTCACCGAGAAACTAAAAGCCATCCTAGATCAGGGAGGAGCCGCAGCACTCGTGCTCCTGGATCTCAGTGCGGCCTTCGATACCGTTGACCACGCGGTACTGATAAATAGACTCAAGGACATTGGAATCAAAGGCACAGCCAACAAATGGCTAGCATCCTTCCTGAACGGTAGATCCTTCCAATGCATGCAGGCTGGAATCTTCTCAGACGCCCTGTCAGCCCCATGGGGGGTTCCTCAGGGATCCTCCCTGAGCCCAACCCTCTTTAACATTTACCTGAGCCCACCGGCCCATATAGTACAGGAGTTCGGCCTGTCCATCGTGTCATACGCCGATGACACACAACTAGTGGTATCAATCTCAGAATCCATCAACTCGGACCACAGGCATCTTGCTCCTTGCCTGGAAAAAATCGGTTCCTGGATGGCCGAGTGCAGCCTTAAGCTAGATGGGGATAAAACAGAGCGCATGATCCTGGGCAGTAACTTTAGCCCACGCTCGGAGATCCCCTGGCCAGCAAAATGGGGTTCCCCCCCCCACCCAAAATCTTTATAAAAAACTTAGGAATGTGGCTGAACCAGAATCTAACGATGCAGATCCAAGCAAAAAAAATGGCGAACATCTGCTTCGGGATGCTCCGAATGATTAGAAAAATATTGAGCCTGCTCCCAGAAAAATCAAGGAAGACAGTGGTTCAAGCCTTAGTGGTGTCAAGGCTTGACTACGGGAACTCATTATATCTGGGTTCCCCCAAATATGTTACAGACAGGCTGCAAACAGTACAGAACGCGGCAGCCCGACTGCTTCTTAAGATACCCAAACACCAGTCAGTTAGGGCCTCCCTCAGGGAGCTACACTGGCTGCCGGTCAGTGCCAGGATCAAATTCAAGTCCCTCTGTCTGGCCCACAGAGCTATGCACGGGAAAGGTCCCGCGCTGGTACGAGACCTGATCTCCCAGTACTCTCCACGCCGGCATCTCAGGTCAGGATCAAAGTTCTTGATGAACACCTCAAGAATTAAGAGATCCAGATGGGGGGGAAGGTCATTCAAACACCTGGTTCCCAAGCTGTGGAACAGTATGGACCCAGAGCTGCGGACGATCGAGAACGAAACAACCTTCAAAAAGAGACTAAAAACATGGCTGTTCCCCTAAAATATCCGCTGAAACTCCCTTATCTTGCTTCATAATCAGCGCTGGGATGCCTAAGGGTAGCCATGCGCGCTATAAATACCTAAACCTAGTCTGAAATTCGTTGATGGATTCTGGGGAGTTACTAATAGAAAACACAAGTTGGAAATCATCCGCATAATTGAAGGTGCGGACTTTCTTTTCTTTAAGAGCATAGATCAGAGGAAAGAGGTATAAATTGAATAGGTGAGGGGAAAGTGAAGAGCCCTGTGGCACAGCGCAAGTAGTGTTCATCTTGGGGGTTGTGAACTGACCTAAACGGACTGCTTGAGATCGGTTTCCCGGAAAGGAACGAATCCATTCAAGAGCTGAACTTTGGATTCCCGCGCCCTCGACACAGTCGACCAGTATGTTATGGTCGACTGTGTCGAACGCTGCGGAGAGATCTAGTAGCACCAGGGCCTGCGGAGAGCCCCTATCAGCCTCCCCCCGCAGGGTATCCAGTACTGTTAGTATAACTGACTCTGTGGAATGGGCTGGCCGGAACCCTGCTTGGTGGGGGTCCAGACATTCGGATTGTTCCAAAAAGGTAGATAAACATCTGGCCACATAGGCTTCAAGTACCTTGGCCAGGTAGGGCAGCAGGGAGATAGGACGGTAGTTGGTCAAGATTCTAGGATCCGCCCCTGGCTTTTTCAGGAGGGGGATGACAATAGCCTCCTTGAAGGTGTCAGGGACACAGCCCTGGGACAATGATTCATTCAAGAGAGACATAGCTGGGCCAGGGAGAGCGGAAAAGACCTCTCTTAAGATCCAGGGAGGACAGCAGTCTCTAGGAGAACCCGATTTTACTTTTGTCAACAGGTCCAAGAATGTATCGTGACTTATTGCTGGAATCTGATCCAAGGAACATGGATTCGTAGGTGCCATCAAGCGTACTGGGCTCAGGCATATGGGAATACTGGACTTAATGGCTTTAATTTTATCAATGAAAAAATTAATTAGGGAGTCACATAGTGACTGAGAAGGTGTAGGTTTTAGTGTCACTCTATCGGGGTTGGATAGTTCATTGACTAGCGAAAAAATTTCTTTAGACCGGTTTGTGAAAGTTGTAATCTTAGAGGAGAAATATGCAGTTTTTGTGTTCTGGATCGTTTTTTTATAATTTCTTAGTGCAACCAGATAAGTCTCTTTATCATCAGGTGAATATTTACTTCTCCACTTCCTTTCGGTTTGCCGCAGGGCTAATTTTAAGGTCTTTAGATCAGAGGAAAACCATCTCTGGGCCTCAAGACGTCGTGTTCGATGTACTCTTTTAAGAGGGGCATGTTTGTTGCTAGCTGTAAGCAGCCAAGTAGATAAATCTTTCTCACTATGATTGATAGAGGATTGGGCCGGCGGGACTGTATTAGTCAGTGTCTCAATAAATTGATTTTTGTTGTTAGTGTTCCAGCACCTGGATGATCCACCATCGCAGTAGGGGTTTTAGTCTTGGTGAGATTATTAATAGTAAATTTGATCAGATGATGGTCTGACCATGTACAGGGGATAACCACCGGATTAGTCATAGCCAAATTGGCTGACCATACCTGGTCAAGTGTGTGACCTTTAATATGTGTGGCAACAGACACATGTTGGTTAAGATTGAGCCCTGTAAGTAAATCCGTGAGCTCGATGGATTGGGGACCGCCAGATGTTTCATTGGCCCAATAATTAAAATCACCAATCAACAAAATTTTTGCGTGGCTTGTTATTAGATGGGCTAGCTGTTCACCCAAAATTTGTGGAAACTGTGGCATATTCTGGGGTGGCCTGTAAAGTGGAACACAAACCATCGGGGCAAAATCTGATTCAAGCTTGATCACCAGGTTATCTACTGATGGTAGGTCGAGAGAAGTCAGTACCGTAAATTTAAGGTCATGACGTATTATTATGGCTGCTACTCCGCCTCCCACCCTCCCCTGCGGGCGGTTAGCTTGTAGGATGTAGAAGTCGCTGGGTAGTGCTGCTAAAATATATGGGGAGGAGTCCTGAGATAACCAGGTTTCTGTTGGCAACAGAATGTCCGGTTGTTCAGACCCTAGTAAAAGGTGTATGTCCAATTGGTGTTTTACCATTGAGCGAGTGTTAAGATAAATGGCCGATAGAGACTGGCTTTTATTTCTATCCTGGGTCTGAATATAACTCAAAGGGTGGCTAGTGTGTATGAATTCGGGGAAGGATGATCTAACTTCCATTATCCTGTTCTTAACCAAGACTGTATGCGTGGAAGGATTCAATGCCAGATCATTCGAGTGGAGCAATTTCAGTTCAGATGAGGAATAAGTAGATTTTTGGGCATAGTAACCTGCCCCTTGCCCCGTACATCCGCGGACGGGTGCAGACGGGCTTGCCTTTGGCGCGCCGCTGGCGCGCCCGCTGCGCTCCCGCGCTGCTACCGGCATTAATAGCCGTAGTCAGCCTTAGCTCCTCCCCCTCCTCGGTGATTGGTGCCCCGAGTGGGCGTAGCACCAGGAAGTAATCAGGCCGATAGCGATATTCGTATAGCTCGGTAAGTTTCCCCAATTCAAATTCAATTTTACACAAGCAAACAGTGCAATAAAAAGGTTCTAAAAACAGTTTTAAAATTACAAACAGTCCGCTGGGCAGCGGCACCTTTCTCAGAGCTCCCACTCCCGCGCTGCTACCGGCATTAATAGCCGTAGTCAGCCTTAGCTCCTCCCCCTCGGTGATTGGCGTCCCGAGTGGGCGTAGCACCAGGAAGTAATCAGGACCGATAGCGATATTCGTATAGCTCGGTAAATTTCCCCAATTCAAATTCAATTTTACACAAGCAAACAGTGCAATAAAAAGGTTCTAAAAACAGTTTTAAAATTACAAACAGTCCGCTGGGCAGCGGCACCTTTCTCAGAGCTCCCTCGCTGCTACCGGCATTAATAGCCGTAGTCAGCCTTAGCTCCTCCCCCTCCTCGGTGATTGGCACCCCGAGTGGGTGTAGCACCAGGAAGTAATCAGGGCCGATAGCGATATTCGTATAGCTCGGTAAGTTTCCCCAATTCAAATTCAATTTTACACAAGCAAACAGTGCAATAAAAAGGTTCTAAAAACAGTTTTAAAATTACAAACAGTCCGCTGGGCAGCGGCACCTTTCTCAGAGCTCCCGCGCTGCTACCGGCATTAATAGCCGTAGTCAGCCTTAGCTCCTCCCCCTCGGTGATTGGCGCCCCGAGTGGGCGTAGCACCAGGAAGTAATCAGGACCGATAGCGATATTCGTATAGCTTGGTAAGTTTCCCCAATTCAAATTCAATTTTACACAAGCAAACAGTGCAATAAAAAGGTTCTAAAAATAGTTTTAAAATTACAAACAGTCCGCTGGGCAGCGTCACCTTTCTCAGAGCTCCCGCTCCCGTGCTGCTACCGGCATTAATAGCCGTAGTCAGCCTTCGCTCCTCCCCCTCCTCGGTGATTGGCGCCCCGAGTGGGCGTAGCACCAGGAAGTAATCGGGGCCGATAGCGATATTCGTATAGCTCGGTAAATTTCCCCAATTCAAATTCAATTTTACACAAGCAAACAGTGCAATAAAAAGGTTCTAAAAACAGTTTTAAAATTACAAACAGTCCACTGGGCAGCGGCACCTTTCTCAGAGCTCCCGCTCCCGCGCTGCTACCGGCATTAATAGCCGTAGTCAGCCTTAGCTCCTCCCCCTCCTCGGTGATTGGCGCCCCGAGTGGGCGTAGCACCAGGAAGTAATCAGGGCCGATAGCGATATTCGTATAGCTCGGTAAGTTTCCCCAATTCAAATTCAATTTTACACAAGCAAACAGTGCAATAAAAAGGTTCTAAAAACAGTTTTAAAATTACAAACAGTCCGCTGGGCAGCGGCACCTTTCTCAGAGCTCACTCTTCTCCATGCCACACAATTGAACTCCACTTCATACAGTACCACACAATTTCACTTCATGCCACACAATGCCAAACACTTTAACTTCACTTATCACGATGTCATTCCTTTTCACTTCACTCCTTGCCACACAATGCCACTGCATTACACTCCAATCCACTGCACACCACACAATTCTACTCCACTTTACATAAATGTCACACAGTACCACTCCACACCACAAAATTCCACTCCACTCAATTTCAATCCACTCCACTCAATGCCACAGAATTCCATTCCACACAATTCTATCCACACCATGCCACTTAATTCCACTCCATATCACACAGTTTCACTCCACACCATTCCCATCCACTTAGTGCCACACAATTTCACTCCACTCCATAGAATGCCACTCTGAACTACACAATGCCACACGGTTCCACTGCACTATACACCACACAATTCCACTCCACACAATGTCACACATTTCCACTCCATTCCATGCCACACAATTCTATGCCACACACTTCCACTCCATACAATTTCACTCCATACAGTTCCACTCCACACAGTGCCACACAATTCCACTGCATTCCATGGCACACAATTTCATGCCACACAATTCCAATCCACTACACTCAATGCCACATAATTCCACTCCATTCCGCACAGTTCCACACATTTCCAGTCTACTCCATTCCGCTCCACTCAATTTCACTCCATACAATGCCACTCAACGATACACAATACCACACAGTTCCACTCTACTCCACAACACACAGTGCCATACAATTTCACTTGACTCCTCACCACACTATGCCTTTCCATTCTGCTCCATTCCGCACAATTCCACTACATTCCACGCCACACAACGCCACTGAACATTTCTACTCCACTCTATGCCATAGAGTTCTACTCACCTCCACACAAATACACTCCACAGCACATAATGCTACACAATTCAACTCCACGCCACACAATTCAACACAGTCCCACTCCATGCCACACTTTCACTCCACACGATTCCACTCCACACCACTCAATACCACAAAATTACACTCCTCTCCATCCCACACAATTGTAGTCCACTTCATACGATGCCACACAATTCCACTCCATGCCACACACTTTAACTCCACTCATCACAATTTCACTCCACTCCATGCCACACTGCCACTGCACTACACTCCAATCCACTCCACACTCACTATTCCACTCCACTTTACATGATGTCACCCAGTTTCACTCCATGCCACAAAATTCCACTCTATTCCATGCCACATAATGACAGACAATTCCACTCCACACAATTTCAATCCACTCCACTCAATGCCGCACAATTCCATTGCACACTGTGCCACATAATTCCACTCATACAATTCCAATCCACTCAGCGCCACACAATTCCACTCCACTCCACAGTGCCACACATTCCCACTCCACTCCACCCTATACCACACAGTGCTTCTCCACACAATCCCACTCCACACCATGCCCCACATTTCCACTCCACACAATTCCTCTCCATGCCATGCAATGTCATATAAGTTGATGTCACTCTGCACAATTCGACTCCATACAGTGCCACACAAGACTACTCCACACAATATCACACAATGCTACTCCACGCCACATGCCACTCAACTTCACACAATGCCACTTCACTCCATTCCACACATTGCCACTTCACCCCACTCCACTCGATGCCACTCCACGTCTCACAATGCCACTCCACACACTGCCACTCAAATCCACTCCACCAAAGTCAGTAGATCTCACATAAGCGACACCTTTTGGCTTTGCCAATGCTTGTACTTTCTCCACTTACTCCCATCGCTCATCTCTGTTATTCTCAGCCCTGTCCCAGTGTATATGGGAAATATAGGGCTGCCATGAGAGAGGAATGAGGTGAAAGAAGGGAGGGCCAATGACTGAAGACACTGTGCTCCCAGGAGCCCCGCATTAGAGAACGTTTTAGGTAAATTACCCAGTTAAGCAGTGAGGGCGGATGGACAGCGCCCCACGGCACCACGAGATGGAAGGGGCGCTAAGTGGGTGAGCTCTGGGCACCTATGCCAGTGGTATTCCGAGGACATAGAAAGTCCATCCTGCTGCGCGAGGCCCCCAGTCCCTCCCTCGTGGCCTCTCATTGGCTCTTCCAATGAGACTACGGCAGCCTGGGCTGCACAAGGTTCTCTTGTTTTCAGTGTTTGCACTGCACGCGCCTTATGTAAAGCCATAAGACTTCACTATTACACCAATAAGCAGTAGAGCTGTTGCAAAAGAGGTAGCCTACCGCTGAAATCAGTAAGGTTGGCAAGTATGTTATTTAAATAGTACAAAGGAAATTATCTTTTCAAGCGAGCTTGATATGAACTATTAACTTAGACCACTGTAAAAATAGAGCTGGTTTTCGATGTGTTTTGAGCATTGAGCCACCATGATCTTAGGTTCGCTAAGCCGACACACACAGATAAAACCCGTGTCTCCTTCCCAGGAGCAGACCGTTATTACTGAAGAGACCACAGCCCCGATACCGTCGCCGCAGGCTGCCCAGGAGCACAGGTTATGTCTGTGAGCGGAAATTACCCTCTGCGCGTCCCGCTCCGTTATTTCTCAGTTTGGAGGCCCCTGTTCATATGGCGCGGCGAAAATGCAATTCCTGAACAGCTAGCGGAGCGCGAGCCTGGGATCCTGTTTTTACAAACATTCCCTTGTGTTTTGTCCACAGACAGTCTGTTGATTGACTACCAGTTCACCTTCAGCCTGATCCAGGAAGACGACCGGCACCACACGGCCATCAACTTCATTGCAAACCCGGAACAGGTAAGGGAGTGTTTTCAGCTGGAAGCGTTGGCCTAGATCCCTCAGAGCTTGGCATTACTAGTCGGCAATCCCTGAGGAGCACCTGTGTTGAATTGCACTTGCATTTATATTGCACCTCACACCCCTGACAAGGTGCCAAAGCACATGGCGGATGTGTAGCTCACTATGTGTGGATGGCTAATTATGGGTCTCTGTAGGAAGCACTTGATGAACGGACTGTACGCTTATCTTATGTTTGTGGCTGGCGCATAGTGAAGCAAAGGGAGTAAGAGGTGGGATGCTAATTAGGCCTGGGCGGTGAACTCTGCTCCGTTCGCTGAGTTTTCCGCACTCTGCGGAGCACGCAGAGATCCGAAAAACAATCAGAGCGGAGTTTTTTTCCTCACTCGGGCTTGCCAACGTTAAGTTGACGGGCACGAGTGAGGAATATCAAATGTTAGTCCACCTCCCAGCGAGATTTCTCAACGCGCTTGGTTGTGGATGGTCGCGACGGCTCGCGTTGAGAAACCATCCATTTGCGTTGAGGAAGCTGCCGCTCGAGTAGAAAACTTACTCAAGCGCCAGAAAGAAGCAGCACCCTCGTGCTTTGCGCATGGTGCTGTTCTCAGTGCTTTTACAGCGCGGGAAAAACACCAGGCGCTAAAAATCAACGCGAATGCCGCAACCTAATGCACTCCACCACTTGCAAAACTCCGTAAAGTGCAGCAGAGTTTTTTGGTCACTTCGCAAACTTCCGCGGAGTGGAACTCCGCAACCTGTGCCCAGACTTAGTGCTGTTTATATTGGGATGGTGTATGTGTGGAAGAAATGTGCGCAAATGCACTGTGGGCTATGGAGAAAATGTTCTAGTACCATGCATGCATGGCAGACGATGTGATTATATAGATGTGCTTGTGCATGGCGTGGAGTGAAGGAGTGTGAGAGAGGGTACTATGCATGCAGGTTGTATGCTTAACTGTTCGTCTTTTGCTCCCTGGGTAGCATCTATGCCAGTGTAATGAAATGATCTCAGGCGGAATGTCACCACCCCCAGAAACTCCTCATAACTTTGATTATACAAGCAACCTCCTGAAACGTCAGATTAGTGGGGCAAGTGTAAATTTGTCATATTCCCAGGTGTTGGCACAGAGCATGGTCCTAGTTTTCTCACTTCTGTGTGAACAGTATATATCTTTAGGCTTGGTTTTCAAGAAAATGTAAATACGGTTCTCACACGGTTTTCAGGAAAATGTTAAAAACGTTTCTCACACAATCAGCAAAAGCAAATTCCTCCAAGGCAAATTTCGGGAGACCTTTCTTCTCACCAATGTCAGTTTAGTCGCAGCAAAAATAGATCTTGTCGTCACTGCAAATCTTAAACGTGCATCGATTTCCATCTTATTTATGTCGCCCGACTTGATGTTTCGGCGCTTGCTGCTACTGAGGCACTTCTGCATGTTTTAAGCAAAGACTTGTGAACTCTACCCTACCTGCATATTTATTTTAATTTTATATATATATATATATATATATATTTTTTTTTTAACTCTTTTTATTATTGATAACGGCAAAAATAAAAAGCGGTTACAAGTTGAATCATGATAAACATCTCACGTCTCATCTCACATTGGCATAGTCATGACATCATTACATTCAATACATCAAGTTTGGCAGAGAGTTACGATTAACCATCTCTCACCCACCTTCCTCAGTCAGAGTCCGTGTCGGACGTGGTTAGAGGCGGAGCACAGATGTTCCCTCTATATTTATTCCAGGCTCCCCAAACTCACTCCCACTTTTTGGGGCATCCTCGGCGTACATATGTCGCCTTTTCTGCCACCATGGCCCCATCCATGTCTCTGCACCAGTCATGGTGTGTCGGAGAGGATTGTGACCCCCAGAGTTTAGCTATATTACGTTTGGCGAACATCATTCCGAGCGTTGCCCAGTCCTGTGTAGTGAGTAAGATCAGTGGGCTCTCAAATATTTAGGAGACATCTTTTGGGCTCTGGCAGAACTGGAACTCCACCCACTTGAGTAATAGTTCGCAGAACTTTTGCCCAGTAGGGCGCTATCTGTGTGCACTGCCATAGTATGTGATAAAACGTACCCTCTGCCCCACATTTCCTCAGACAAAGCGAATTTTCGGCCCCCCCTATTCTGTGTAAGGTCACTCTGGTGTAGTACGTGCGATGTAGTATTTTCAGTTGCACCAGTCTTAATCTGGAGGATATCGCTACTTCGCGCGGGGACGAGAGCGCCTCCTGCCAGTCTGTCGTCTAATTCCCCAAGTTCGTTGGACCATTTTTCACGTAGGGGTGTCATGGGATCTGGTAGATTGTTAATAAGTTTGCGATAGGTAAGGGAAGTGGCCTTCTTGTCCATATAGTCTGTCAATAACCTATCCTCCAGGGGGGGAGGCCTCCGGAAGTGTGGTACCAGCAGGTATGACTGCCATGAGTGCATGCCTGATCTGTGTGTATCTGAATATTTCAGCGGACGCCATTTCATACTGTTCCTGGAGGTGAGCAAAGGTAGCCACCTCACCCTTGATCCACAAATCACCCACCGTTGATATTCCGATAGAGTCCCAGCGGTGGAACCCCTTGCTATTCCGAAGCCTTCCTAGTCGTTGTGTTTCCCAGAGTGGGGTGAGTTGGGTTATGACACCGTCCCAGCCTAGTTTTTTAAGTGCTATATACCAAATTTGGACTGTATGTGCCGTGGGTCCAATCAGCGGGGTAATCCGCTTTCTAGTGTATAATGCCTGCATTATTCCTCCTTCCCCCAACCCATATCTGTCTGCTCTAAACGCGGGGTCTGTTTGCGGGGCGTGAATCCACTGATCAAGTACCATCAACTGGGATGCCCAGTAATATAGTTGTATGTTTGGAAGTGCTATGCCCCCATCGTACCAGCTCCTGACCAATTTCTTCATGGCGATACGGGCCGTTTTTTTCCCCAGAGTAAAATGGATACTTCCGCCGCTATCACCTTTAAGTAACTCGGTGGAACAAGGAACGGGGTATTCTGCAGGGCATAGAGAAACCTGGGAAGTGCCATCATCTTAAAAAGTGCTTCTTTCCCAAGCAGTGTCAATGGCAGGGACTGCCAGTGTTTCGCATTGCGTTTGAGTCGTTCCAGAGGTGGCATGAGGTTTTTTTTTATAAAGTCTTCCGACAGCGGCGTGACATGGATCCCTAGGTACTTAAAACTTCTCTTCGCTATTTGTAGAGTACACCCCGCTGGGAGTTGCGGTGGTGCGCCATGAAGGACATATAGAATCGACTTGGTCCAATTGATGGTGTAACCAGAAATTTAGCCATATAGGTCACAAATATTCAGGAGCGCATGGATGGATTGTCTGGGAGATGCCATATACAACGGCACATCATCGGCATATAAGGATATGCGGTCCTCCCATCCTCCCGGCCAATGGAGCCCTCGGATAGTCGGGGCCCACCTAATCCATGCAGCCAGTGGCTCCAGAACGAGGGCAAACAGAAGTGGTGATAGGGGGCACCCTTGACGCTTTCCGCGTCCCAGCGGGAAATCCTCCGATATATGACCGTTGGCCATTACGTGAGCTAGGGGTTTTGAGTATAGTAGCTGCACCCAGGCACAGAACTTGGGCCCAAAACCTAAATGCTTCAGGCCTGCGAAGAGGAAGGGCCACTCAACCATATCAAAGGCCATACGAGCGTCTAAGGAGAGGATAACAGCTGCCTCCTGAATGAAGGGTATACGCGCCATTACACCATGTAGACGTCTCAGATTAAGGGCCGTATTTCTACTCGGCATGAAGCCGGATTGGTCCGGGTGTATTAAGGCGGTGAGATGGGGAGTTAATCTGGCTGCCAGGAGTTTAGCGAGTATTTTGGCCTCTGCATTAATTAACGATATGGGTCGGTATGATGTACATTCCCCGGCAGGCTTCCCGGGTTTATGAATCGTCACGATGGTGGCGATGCGTTGATCTCGCGGGAGTTCTCCTGCCTCTAGGCTGGCCACATACATATTTAAAAGGTGTGGAGTGATAGTGGTAGCTGTTTTTTTGTAGAGTTCAATGGGTATGCCGTTCGGCCTCACCGCTTTCCCTGATTGTATGGCTCCTATAGCTAGCTGCAGCTCATCTGTTGTGAGGTCAGCTTCGAGCGTCATGGCCGCCTCCGGCGTCAGTGTGGGCATTCTGATATCGTTAAGGAAAGCTTGTGCTTCCTCGATCGTCGTCGAGGATGTCGGTGTGTACACCTGTTGGTAATGTTTTGCTAATTTGTTCACTATTTCCTGGGGGTCGGTTATGGTTTCGTTATCGTCTGTGCGTAGTTGTACGATCCACCGATTGGCGCGCTCTCTCTTATCGAGCCAGGCCAGAAGTTTCCCCGCCTTATCCCCAACCTCATATATTTTATGCTGTGTAGCCTGAAGCTTGGTCCCAATATCTCCCCTTAGGTATCCCCTATACTCCTGTTGTTTAAAATTAAGAGCTTGGGCTGTCGCTCTTGTCGGGTTTTGGGCATGGAGCCCCTCCGCGTGGGCCAACTCTAGTTCCAAGGTCTCTATCTCTTTCTTCTTTTCTTTTTTGTGACCTGCAATAGAAGCGATGGCCTGGCCCCGGAGGACTGTCTTATAGGCCTCCCAAAGGGTTACTGGGGAATAGACTGAGTGCTCGTTTTCGTGGAAATAGTGTTGCGTTGTGGTAGTGATGCCTTTAAGGATTTTGGGGTTATGTAAATATCCCGGGTATATGGGGTAAGTACGGCGTCGGGTCGCAGTCCAGCATGCGTATGTCAGCTCCACTGGGGAATGATCGGAGATGCCTCTGGGTAGGGTAGTGATTTCCAATATGTTCCCCAGACTGTCTGCCGACGTTAGAATGTAATCTATCCGGGAGAGGCTATTGTGTACCCCGGAATGAAAGGTGAATTGTCGAGTCAAAGGATAGCGGAAACGCAAAGTATCTATGAGGCCGAGCGCCTCAATGAACCCCGCGAATCGGGAGGTCCCACTGCCCTGGTCTCTGGGGGGTTGGCGATCGAGAGCACCATTGACTATGGCATTAAAATCTCCACCAATCAAAAGTTCTCCCTCTGGAAGGGCAAGCAAAAATGCGCTGAGGGCTGGGAAGGCCACCGAGTGAAGTGCTGGAGGGATATATACTGACACTATGTTATAGGCTCGTCCCTCCCACTGGCATGTGATGGCTGCGAAGTGGCCCTGCTCATCCGTCCATGTCTGTTTAATTACAAGCTGAAAGTGTTTCCGTACTAAAATACCCACCCCTCGTGACCCTGAGGTAAACTTGGAATGTACCACCATCTGGAATCCCCAGCGGTCCATAGCCTTAAAGGAGGAGCCCACTAGGTGTGTTTCCTGAAGCAGGGCCACTGCCGGGGTATGTCGTTACAAGTATTGTAGAACCAGCCCCCTCTTAATCTTATTGCCAAGTCCGTTAACATTCCACGTGAGCAGTGATAGGGGGGTACTCGACGTGAGGGGAGGTAGTGGTGAATCGGTCTCCTGCTCAATCTGCACTATCGATACTACCATGTCCCGTGCGCTTGTCACTGGAGATGTAAGGACAATGTGTCAGAGGCGCAATGTATAAGTAGTGGTACTCAACCGCTGCCCTTTTTAAACATGTAAACAACAATAAACATAAACCAAGAAACTGTCCTCCCCTACCCTCCCTCCTCCCTGCCTCCCTGCATGACGGATTTAGAACTACCCGCCACCCCAACTGCACAGAGTGCTTAGTGCCCATCCCCAATACCTTGATGGGGGGAGAGTCGTCCGCGGCCCCTTATAACCTCCCCCTTCTCCATTGTGTACTTTAGTGGCATAGTCACGATCATTGAATCAGTACAAGAAAGATGCAGCATTAATAAAGGTGCTCAATTTAACATGGTGTAGTGTCTCAGAAGTGTCTTGTGGTCTCACATTCTTCTCTAGAGAGGCGTCGGCCACAGTGTCACCCACTTAGTGGTGGATTTCTGGGTCCAGCCTTACGGAAAGGTATGGGGTTGATCTCAGCCGTCCCATCAGTGTTCATTGTTAGTACAGGCGTGCTTACTCTACTCCGCTTGCTTGCGATGATCTTCCGGTTGCTCCCGGCTCTCCTGACCCCTCCAACGATTCGTCCTGCACACGTTGCCCAGTACCTCTGCCAGTTCTATCGGGCCTCGAGATCCGGCGCCATCCCTCCAGCCACTCCTGAGCCTCCTCGGGCGTCGTAAAAAACCATGCTTTACCCTCGGCCTCCACCCTCAGTTTAGCCGGGAACAGCATTGAGTATTTGAGTTCACGGTTCCGGAGCTCCTTTTTTACCTCGAGGAATCCACGGCGCTGCTTCGTGACTGCCGCCGTATAGTCCAGGAAGATTGTGATAGCACTGTGATCAAGACGCAGTGGAGGGGCGATACGTGCTGTCTGTAATGTCTCGATCCCGGAAGTTGAAAATGCGAGCAATAATGGGTCTCGGAGGCGCCCCCGGTCTTGGTTCCCCCCCCCGGGACCCGGTGCGCTCTTTCTACTGAAAAGTAGTTGCAGAGACCTCGTGGCTGGAAATTATTTTTGACGAGGTCTTCGACAAATAGATCAAGGGCTGAGCCACCTGTTTGCTCCGGCACGCCTATGATTCTAATGTTGTTCCGTCTCGAGCGGCCTTCCTGGTCTTCGAGTTTAGCGGCCATCATTTTGTTGTCTGCCTCGAGTTGGCGAACTTGCTTCTTAAGAGCGGCCGTGTCGCTCGTGAGGGTCGTCGTAGTGGTTTCAACCTCCGATACTCTGGTGGACATTTTATTAAAATCAGCCCGGATCAATGAGAGTTCCGTTGAAAGTGACCCAATACGGGAATCTAGGGAGGTATGCACGTTATTTAAGGTGGTCATAATGTCCTGCAACATGACTTCTGGCTTCTCTGTTGCCGCTGGGCTTATCGCGAGGGTGATGCCTTGGTCTGTGAGTTCCGGCTGTGTCTTGGTGTAGGCATATTTATCAAGTTTTGCGTGGTTCGGGGCCCTTTGACCTCTGCCCCCCATCGTAGCCGTGATTAGGCTCACTCACACTGTTCCGGGACTTGGGTGGTAGTCACCGCTGCCTGCCAGTGCGCTAGTGCAGCACACGCGGCCTTTCGGGTTTTCCACCCCAGACCTGTCGTAGTACTTGTTGGTCACCCCGTGGATCAGGCAAGCTGTAGAGGTTGTGCGACTTGCCGCGCCTTGCAGTTTTTCTATGAGGCTGTGTGGCCAGTGGCGGGCCCGCTGCGCGAGGACGGTGGTGGATTTCTGCGTTTATGGACCCCTTTCTCGCTTGTCTGTATCAGGGCAGTGCATCTGCCAGGCACTGAATGCAGCTGCGCCCGGGTGTTGTATGGCGCTCCCCCGCAGTCAGGTCAGTATCGTGTTCCCTCACCCTCACTGAAGCCTTGGAGCTCTCAGATTCAGCATCCACCCTGGGGGGGGGGGGGCGGAGGGGGAATGACACACGGCGCCGGCAGCAGCAAGTGAGTGGGGAGAGGGTGCTGCAGTGTCCGTTCTGCACAGGCTATCAGGACTGCACTGTTTTACCCCAGGCGGGTCGCACCATTCCCAGCCGCTCCTGACCTCTCTCTGCGGCATCTCACTGACCGTCCTGCAACATGAGCTCGTGCAGCAGGATGTGCGCCGGTGCTGCTTCTGTCGTGTTGTCGTGCCCTATGCGTGCAATTTGGCTGCCAGTCGGTCCTGGTCCTATGCAAGCACCAGGCGTGTTACGGAGCGTAGTCAGCGCCGTCTCCCCTGCTATTCTTATCCGCCGCGGGGATCGTCTGCACCACCTCTTCTCTGTCTGTTGATTGCCGTGGTGGAGCCTGGATGGGCCGCCGCCTTCGTGCGCACTGCACGCTCCGCCCTCAATGCCTACCAGTCCGCTTCGCCTGTCGCGGTCGGCTCCTGACCAACTCCAGTCCCCGGCTTCAGCTGCTGATGGAGGCCACACTTCTTTCACTCGGCGCCGTGTCACCGGGGAGCGTCCGATCAGTACCGGACCAAAAGCAGCCGAGTCGCGGGTCTGTCCGACACTTCGAGCGCTGCGTTGATGCGCTAAATGCCGGCGGATTAGTGTTCGGATCTGTGGGGAAGGTAGTCGGGCGACGGAGACTCCCTCCGCTGCGGCCATTTTCATCGGCTGCTAGCCAGGCCCCCCAATTTTATATTTTTAAGTTGTTTTTTAGCGTACACTACAAACTTGATTGCTTCTTTTAGCTCTCTTTGGCATGGTGTGCTGTGTTAAAGTCCATCAGGCTGAAATGGGTGCTGTTCTTTGCAACTTAATTGTAGTTTCCAGTTCCAGTAAAGCGGGTAAGGCGACTGTTGATTTTAACTGAGGTTGCTTTTGATTTTAACTGAGGTGGTAGAGGATGCTAACATTTTGAGAGGCTTTCTGAATCTATTGTGCATTTGTGGGTTTCAGATGCATCATGATGGCTGATCATATAGGTTGATAGTGTGGTGGTTGGTGGCTCAGGAGCTGTAGTAGCTTATCTGAGTGGTCTTAAGATATATGGGTTCTGAATTTGACATGTCAGGAAAGGGATTTGAGCTAGATTCTTGCTTTAACCTGTATCAGAGTCTGTAGATAATGGGGCATATGGTCTCTCTTTTCTTCCTGTAGTCATGCTGTGGCATTCAGCACCTTACGTAGACCGTGATTTTTCAGTCAGAGTACATGGTGTAAGCACAGTCAAGTTTGTTGCCGATCTGAATACCAGTTATGCCAGCATAGATAAATTTAATGAAGGGGAATGCGTTTCTGGACTATCTCCTATCTAAGAATGCCTTTTTGGTGATAGAAATGGTTAGCAAGAGTTTGTTCATGTTGTCGTAGAGAACTCCACGATTTTTGTGTGGAATTATTGGGGCAGTGTGATGAAGATTAGAGCGTGTATCGTTATGGGATCCCTGATTTTAAGGTATGTTGGGTATCCCCTACTAAGAAATGAAAGTAGAAATTGTGAGGTTCCAGAGTGAGACTGTAGTGGCCCACGCTAAAGATAGCTGCGTGAGCTTGGAAGACAGCTGAGTTAATCACTCACTGCTGTGATCTGCCTGTAACATGGACTTCAAAATTGCAAATCCAATCAGGACAAGTCATCTTTCCTAGGTAGTTTGGACCACTGAATGGGGTTCCTTATAAAGACTCCTAACCAAAGATTCCTCACCTTAGAATATTCCCCAGGTGTCAGACTGGATCCAAAAAGTTTTGAGCAGTACCTCTTTAGCATTGGCGGTAGGTGGCCTCGATCGGCTCTGCGTCAACATTATCCGCTTCAGAAGTGATGACCCTAGCTTGGTGACATCAGTTCCTTTTTTTTCACTGCCATTTGCGCTGATCCGGAGAGCTATCTCAGTTACTTTTTCACCACTTTTCTTTACTTTTGTCGACCAGTTTTTGATCAATTGCTCCTAGTGTGCCAGGGATATGGTATCCTAACAAACCTACGTGTTTTTAGCTGTGTGGAGAATGTCACAGACAAATGTCTATCTGATTCCCACTTGGTCTGCCTCTGGTACCTGGGGTCAGGCCACGACCCCAAGACCTGTGCTGAAGTCGTCATTTCACGCCAAGACGATCCACGAGCGGGCGATGAAGCTCCTGGGAATGTGACAGAAGATGACTCTGCGTCGTTCCCAGTCCCACTCCCAAGGGAGATCACAGGGCACCTCTCGGATCTGTTTCCACAGACGGTCATCTTCCCATTCCAAAGCATCTTCCCCAAAGTCGGGTAAGTCCAAGAAGCACTAGAAGAAGTTGAAGCACTCTTCTGCTTCCCTGTCCAAACACCATGCTTCGAGGCCCCTCTTCCGCACTCCACCTTTAGAGCTGGCGGCCGGCTCCGCTCCATGCTTCCCAGAGCTCCCCAAAGCGACCCCTGTCTAACAGAAAGACTTCTATGGCCGCATGCATGCCAGCTTTGGGCCACCGACTCCCTTTGGCATGCCTTTGGGTCCCAGGGAGTCGAGAGATGTCCCTGCTGGGTAACTGCTGGTGGGTTCGCACCCAACGCCAGCCAGACCCTCCGGATCTGCCCCTGAATCCGGTCTAATATGACACAGGTGTCTCCAACCACCCGCCACCATCCTCCCGCAGCTGCTGGATGATGAGATTTTCCAATGTCCTACTCCTAGACAGTGCTGTTCGATGTAGATCCCAGTACCGCCCAGACTGTATCAACCCCTGGACTTGCAATCCTTGGACAGGCCATTTCTACTTGAACAGTGGGGATGAACTCTTTGAGGAGGACCCTGGCCAGGAAGAAACTTGGTATAATGAGCTGGGTGACACCAAGAGCCTGAATACCTATGCAGATTCTGGCACACTTTTTCTTCCGTGCTCCATTTCAGAGGAAGGCGTATCACTTGGTACAATGATGTGCAGGGCAGTGGAGGTCCTTGACCTACAAGTGCTTGCCGTCGAGGTCAAGACTAGCATCTTGATGGAGGGTCTTCAGCCGGGGGCAAGTTGTGCTGAGCCATTGCTCCCCTTTAATGAGGCCGTCACAGATGTTCTTCTGTGGTCCTGGGCTAAACCTTGCACAGGGACTCCTGTGCACCACATGATTGCCCTTTGCCATTGTCCCGCCCCAAGAGACCCAGCCTTCTTCCGTCATCTCTCCCTTGAGAGCCTGGTGGTGCAGGCATCAACATCTAAGGTCACTCTAAGGGCATTCACTTCCACCCCACCTGCAGGGGAGGCTCCTTTATTAGAGTAGAGAGGCGTCTCTCCTCTAATAGGCCCCAGAAAAGCCCCAGAGATTAAAAATAAAATGGTAATAAAGTTAATTCATTACCATTTTATTTTTCATCAACCTGTCCCCAGCCAAGTGTCAGGACGGGGTGGCCCCTGCTGAGTGGCAGCAGGGAGGAGTGGTGGGCAGAGGGCTGCCTGTGCACTGTTAAAAGTGTGCCTGTCAGTTTGGCTGGCTGTCTTGCGACGGCCAACCAGACATGTGCCCTTTAAACCTCTCAACCCAGCTGTCTTAGACAGCTGGGTTGAGAGCAAGCACAGGCTTCTATTATCCTTGGGAGCCCAGAGAGAGGCCACTCCCTCCAATCCTGACACTTCTCTCATGCTGTAGGATTGGTTAAGGGAGTTGGCTGGGGCCCTGAATGTCACAAGAGAAGAGGAGGACCGAAGCGAGGAGGACGTGCCGTGCAACAAGCACCTTTTTATTTTATTTGTATGAATGTATTTATTTTATGCACCCACCCACCACCCATTTACCTGCCCTTCCACTCCCAGTAGTTGCCAGCCGCCTACCCACCGGATAGGGGATCCAAGAGGCTGGATGCTTTTGGGAAGAGAATCTCACTTCTACCAGCTTGGCCTTGCAGTTGGTGAACACCATATGTCTCTTGGGTGGATATTCCCATGTCCTATAGAAATCAGTTGGGCAGCTGGTGCCCACTCTCCCTGAAAAGGGTTGAGCCATTTTGAACCAAGCTTTGATGGATGCTCGGGACACAGCAAAGTTTGCCATCAGTTGCGCACTCCCTAGTCAGGGCCTTGGTCTCTACGGTGGCACTTTGTTACCACACCTGCATGCAGTTCAATGGGTTTTCGGGGGATGTCCAGTTTTCCTTAATTGAAATGCCTTTCGCTGGTTCCTGCCTATTTGGCGACAAAGCAGTGAACCATGAAAGTCTGGTGACTGTCAGGTCATTGGGCCACTCTTTGGCTTTCACGACCACAGCCACAGTCCTTTTGTGGTCACGGCCGGGGCTCCTATGGGCGTCCTCAATACCAGCCTTACCCCACAGCCCGGCTGGCTTCCCAGCCTTTTCATGACTGGGGTTGCGAATTCCACAGAGAAGCGGGAGCCAGACTCAATGCGCTGTCCAGTCCCCAACCCTCCTCCTGCTGCAGCCTCCAAGCCTCTTTAGTGAGCCCTCTATTCAGCATGACCATACCGTTGGCGGCCAGATCAGGAACCACCTGCCCCAATAGAGTGAAATAACTTCTGTCAAGTGGATGCTCCATATTGTGCAGTGGGATTATTCCCTTCCGTTCTTGGAAACTCCTTCCACCCTTGCCACCATTCCCAGAATGGCTGATGAAGGACCATCTCTACATGCTCTGTTCGAAAGTGTAGCCTCTGCTGGTCAAAGGATCCATTAAGAGGGTGCCAGCACCAGAAGTAGGACAAGGTTGTTTTCCTGCTACTTTCTGGTGCTAACAAAGGATGTAGGCCTTCACCCCTTATTAGACCTGCATCCCCCTCAGTGCCTTTCTGTAGATAGAGAAATTCAGAATGCTCACCTTGTCTCAGGTTCTGTCTGCCCTGGACCCTGTAGACTGGATGGTAGCATTGGACTTGCAGGACGCATATTTCCACATCCCCATCTACTAAGCTCACAAGCGTTACCTGCAGTTCACAGTAGGCCACAAGCATTTCCAGTTCACTGTGCTCCCTTTTGGCCTTACCAGTGCTCCCTGGGTGTTCATGATAGTGATGGCAGTTGTTGCAGCACACCTTCAGAGGTTCGGGGTTCCAGTCTTCATCTACCTTGATGACTGGCTGCTGAAGGTGAGCTCGCCCAAGGCAGTCGCTTCCCACCTACAGACTAAACCGAACCTCCTGCACTCACTGGGGCTCACTAGCAACATGCCGAAGTCACACCTGACTCTTTTAGTCGCTCCTTTTAATTGGAGCTATTCTACACAAAGTGCAGTTCTGTGCCTACCCTCCGTAACAGTGTGTCCAGGGCATTCAGGCTGTGATCCCGATGTTTAAACATCAGTCCTGGATTTTGGTGAGTCTGATTCTCAGACTGCTGGGTCTGAGGGACTCCTGCATGCTGCTGGTGAAGCATGCTAGATGGCACGTATGGGCTCTGCAGTGGGACCTAAAGTCTCAGTGGGCGCAGCATCAGGGAAATCTCTCTGACCTGGTTCAGATTTCGAAGGAGACTGCAAAAGATCTGCAGTTGTGATTGACGAACTGAGATTGGGCCCATGGCAGACCCCTCTCCCTTCCCCACCCAGAACTGACAGTGGTGACGGACACATCACTTCCGTTGATACCACTCCTGTCCCAAGTTTTCAAAATGATCAAGATTGACCCGGCCCAAGTCATCTTAGTGGCTTCGGACTGGGCAAGGAGAGTTTGGTATCCCAAACTCATGAACATGAGCTCTGTCCCCTGATCAGGCTGCCCCTTCGGGAGCAACTCCTGTCATAGCAAGACAGGGTCCTGCAACCAAATCTCAATGCACTCCCCCTTCATGCATGGAGATTGAGTGGTGGCAATTAAATACCTTTGATCTTCCTCCTAAGATCTGTGATATGATTTTGGCAGACAGGCGTTCCTCAACAAAGACTGTATATGCCTGCCGTTGGGGCGTATTTGTGGCTTGTGCTCCTCCTGTCATGTTGACCTACTTTCTGCCCCCTATTTGGAGGTGTTATTGTTTGTGCTGTCATTAGCCCGGTGAAGCCTTGCTTTGGGCTCCATTAAAGGTTATCCTTCAGCTATATTTGCTTTCTTGCCATTGCCAGATCAACCCTTACTGTTTGTCACCTGTTGTGATACGTTTCTTAAGGGTTTGCAACATTTGTTCCATCCTACACCTTTCATCTTGCCCCAATGGGACCTTAATTTGGTGTTAACGTTTCTCGTGGGCTCCCCATTTGAGTCCCGACATAACTGTCCATTAAGACTCCTAACTATTAAGGCCACCTTCTTAGTGGCCATTCCATCGGCCAGGAAGGTCACTGAGCTTCAAGCGCTTTCAGTTAACCTTCCGTACACCAGCTTAGTCCTGGACAAACTGGTTCTTCGGATCATGCCTCTTTCCTAAAGAAAGTAGTGACCTCTTTCCACATCGGCCAAAACATCACATTTCCGACGTTATTCTCTCTACCTCACCCTACTAAAAAAGAAAAGGTTTCACTGTCATGAACCAACTTTTTTTTCAGATTCACAAGATCTGAAAAGGGCAAGTGTAGGAGAGTAGGATCTGCCTCTTATGTTGCCCCCACTTTTTTTCTGATGTTTACACTGGTTTCTGGCTATAGTCAGGCTGGGACCCTGCCAATCAGGGCCCCAGCCTCTCTGTTCTCTCTAAACGACTTGGAGTGCACTCTAGGTGCACTAGTGATTGGATACTGTGGTACCTTATGAGTCCCTAGTATATGGTACCTTAGGTACCAAGGGCATAGGTACTTCACAGGCCTACCAGGGGCTGAAGCATGTATTATGCCACCCCTGGGAAGCAGACTAAATCTGACACCACAGGTCTGCTACTGCAGCCTGGGTAAGGTGGTGCATGCACCCCTTACTGTGATATAGGCTACCTATATCACTACATAGATACACACATATAAACCTATAAGTCACTCCTATGGCAGGCCTTATCAATCCTGAAGGCAGAGTGCTTGGTTCCTATGTGAGAGGGTGCCCCTGCATGAGCAGAGCCCCTCTGCAGCATTCGGAGACCCTTCTCTGATGCTGTTTGTAGTGCAGCCTGACCATATACTCTTAAGGGCATTATAACCTCGCGTTAAATGCTAACTTTGGGATGGCTGCACGGAAACATGTTGTGTTTGGTGTCAAACATCTTGGAATACTACCCCCCGCCAGTTCTGGCGGCGGGGGTAGCATTCCACCCTTCTAGAGGGATAGACATGTACCTACTGTGGAAACGCAGTAGAATCCTGAAGAGCCCTGGCATCACAAAATGGATGCCACCAGTCACAGACACTGGGCTGCCCTCCTGCTGATGACCGAAACTCGCAGTGGAGGAAGCCCAACAATAGGTATCCTGTCACAGGAGGGTGTGACCACCTTCCAGACAGGGTTTTGTGTATTGGGGCTGGGTGGGTGCACTCCTAGAGTGCTTTGAAGTCCTGCACTGGGGGAGCAGAAGGCTCCTCTGTGCATATGCCAGTTCAAACCAGCTCAGGGGCTACCTGCCCCTGCTCTGGCGCGAAACTGGACAAAGGGAACTGGGTGTAGCCACCCCCTCCCCTGACCCTCCCATAGGTGGGGTCATGGAGCTAGTCCCTCCCTTCTTTTTAGTATAAGAGGGGGAACCTGTGCATTGCAACCCAGATCTCCCTGGACGACGCTCTAAAGAAGAATCCTGGACCTTCGACGTTCCACTACCTCTGGAAGACTGAAGAATCTCCCTTGGAGTCAAGGAGTGACTCCCCTGCTTGGCAGGCACCAAAAACTACAACGACGGTCGCAAACTACACCGCTCCCGCCGGAGCCCGAAGTCCCTGCAGCCCAGGAAGAGGATTTCCTGACTTCTCCAAGGCCATCGTGAGTCCCCAGCGAAGCTGAGGCAAGTGGACCCCACGAGCGACGAGGAACCGCAGCCCCTGGGTACCGTGCACTATTGTCGAGTGCAACCCCTTCACAACGTTCTACGAACTTGTGCTTTGGACCACGTGTGGTCCCAGCCTCTAGCAGAGTTCCCTCCCGAATTCAGAGGCCTACACCGTCCCGAGTGACCGTGGGCCCCTGTTGAGTGGATCCTCCCGAGGCGTCTTCGCGATCCCTTGCCAGCCAGCTTGTGGGTCCCCAGAAGACTTTTCAACAAAACCAAAGGGCTCCCCTGGTTGCTCCAGGCCTGTCCTGACATACCCTCGCTGGGTAAGTCCCCCAGACCTTGCTGGTCTACACCATTGACTTTTCCTCATCACCACGAGACTTGCTGCTACCAAGGCTTGTTGGCTCCAATCGAGTCGCCGACACCTCAGTAAGCTGCAGACGTCGTGGGACACACCGAACCCAGCTCCTGATCGACGCTGCCTGGACCACGTGGTCGAAGAGTCAAGACACCCGTGAACGACCCGAAGCTGTCGACGACGGTGGGCATTCATCTTCCTTGCCCAGGGCCACTGCCAAGTGACTGTGAACACTGTCCCCTCTGCTTTCAGGTCTTCCTCCTTCCGAATCCAGGCTTGGATTCCAACGGACACTTCTTCTGTCGTCGCAAGCAGCAAGTCTTCATTGGTTCCCATTGAGAACGACGCCGCGACCCGACACCAAAGGACACCTATGCACCCGGCTCCCCTGGGTAAGGTAACTTCAGCACTACGGTGCTCCTGTGGGTGTGGGCCCTAGAACTACTTACCCTGTAAGTGGCTTGCTTGTAGCTACCCTAGAAGTGCCCTATAACTCCTATTTTCCCCGTGCGATTATCGCACTGGCTCGTACAGGGCTCGCGTCTGTATTAGACACATCGCGTCCAACTCCCTTGTAACTCTATCAGTATCCGCGTCCTTCGACTCGTACTGACCGATCGGTGTGTTCGCCTCGAACACGCCAGGGACCTGTAACATTGATAACTCAATCGCGTTCTCTCGCATAGACTCGTACAGGACTCGCACCAGTGTCTGCACACCGCGTCCGTCCCCTGTGGGTCTCCTACAACTACCTGGGGTGGTTCTTTGGGGTCCCTCGATTCTATGTGCTCTAGACCACGGTCTAGCCAAGATAAGATTGTGATATTTACTTGTGCTAACTTATTTTTGATAACATTTGATTTGTACATATGTTCCTGACTTCTAATCTCATAAAGAGATTAGTAGAGAGTTGTTTAGTAATAAATACATATATATTTGATATATATACCTGTGTGGTGTCTTTTCATTTGGTGATTCAAGAGATTGTGTGGTAAAACAAGCTGCTTTACCTTCCTCCAAGACTTAGCCTGAAGGCTGCTCTCCACAGCTACCACTAGGATAGCTTTCTATAAAGGTTGTCTTAAACCTACCTACCATAAGAGTCGAATTGTACTGGTGCAAGGTGTCCACTTTAATTAGTGAACAGCATATACCAGGCCAACTTCTCACAGCAAGGCAGTGCAAAAGAGAACCATCTCTTGATGGATCGTACTTTGCATTAAAATCTGCTACGCACTAGCAAAGAAGCAGCCTCCTAAGAGCTTTCAGACCCATTCCACCAGGGCCAATACTACTGTGTTTGCACACAAGGTACCTTTCTTGAACATCTGCCAAGCTGCTATGTAGGTGTCCCTCCACACATTCACGTAGCACTACTGCATGGACAGTCAGGTCCATCAAAGTGATCATTTTGCCTATTTGTTCCTCCAGGATTTCCTGGCTTGAGCTGGTTCACAGACCCACCTCTGGGAAGGTATTGCTTGGGTATCTATTCTAAGGTGAGGACTCCACGGTTAGAAGTCTCTATCATTAGAACAAGTTACTTACCTTCGGTACCACTTTTCTGGTAGGGACTCTATCTGACCGCAGATTCTTCACCGATCCTCCCCATTCTACGAACTGGGCTCTTCAGCCAAATATCCTGTTAGATTCTGCACTCTGGTCAAGGAATCATTCTTACTTAATCCTGCGTTTTTTGCGCAGAAATAGTCACAAAAGAAACTGTTGTCAGTGCTCCAGTGTGGCGCCTATATTGGCACAGCACACTTCACTTCCAAAGATGATGTGGAGCCGACCGAAGCCACGAACCAGCATGCAGAGCTACTGCTCAAAATTTTCAAGATCCTGTCTGACACCTGGGGAATATTTTAAGGTGAGGAATCTGTGGTTAGATAAGGTCTCTACCAAAAATCCCAAACTAAAAATCCACCCAGTCTAACATTCTATAGAGCATGGATCTTGGTTATTTTTAAATGAGTGAGGGGAAGATTTTATGAACATTTTACTCAATAAGCTCATCTCTGCAACACAATTAGTACCACTCGAGCTTGGAATTGCGAGCACATTTGTACAGTCTCTAGCGTATATAATTAGATGGTATTATAAACTGCTGTGTTCTGCCTCTCCTTCTCTATGATCCCTTCTCATGGCAGAAATTAAGCAAGACTTCTCTGCTTACTTAGTTTTTGTGAGAAATTTCAGCAAAGCCTTGGAGTACTTTGAGTGTAATGTTGATTTGTTGACGGGTTTTTCGCAAGGGAGCTACAACTTTTTCTTAGAGCCCAATCTCCCTGACTTAGTCACACATTCAGTGAGGTTTGTTGTTAATCCCTGAAAATGTATAAAACACTGTGTACAGAGACTTTGCTGAGACGGACATAGTCCTATTTTTCTTTTTGCATCTCCACAGTATCTCCACAGCAGAAGACATTTTATTATGTGTCTCTGTGTAGGAAACATCACTCTACACAGTGTTTTGGAAAGGAGGAATATGAATTTTCAAATCGTTGCGATTTGTGATCTCTGCCATAAATGAGACCAAAATATGTTCCATGTTCTGCACTTTTCTCCAGCAATGAAAGAGGCCAAAAACAAATATTTACTCCCTCAGATTAAGAGATTCAAGGCGGACTCACGCCAGGATCTGATGGACTTGTTACAAAATCCCACAAGTGTTTTAAAGTGTATACATTTTTTAAATGTTTCTTACCTGTTGCATTGATTTTATGAGTAGTTATGGACTGTCTTATGTATTTAGATTATTTATCTATGGTGATTTGGATTGTACTTCGTTTAATATGATGATGATTGTAGGCCTCTGGCGAGGTCAAAAACAACTTAAAAATAAACTTTACTTGACTACCAAAAAAGCGTTACCGAAGGTAAGTAACTTGTTCAGTTGTAACACTGCATTCTTACAGTGCTAAAACACAAGAAAGCATGCATTAACAAGATCTCAATATAAACATAATTTATTTTTGTCCGTTTTACCCTTTGTTTTGTATTAGTTAGAAATGCCACACGCATGTCCAATATGTGGCCTTTGGCATTTAGTATTAAATGCAGTTGGGTGGCTAGAGAAATACAGTCAAAGACCACTGAACAGAGAGCACTAGGTCTGGGCGGCTGTTGAGTCTTTGGGATACGCAGGGCATAATACCTATGTCCTATTATACACAATGGGTAAGTTCATTACACATTGCCTACTGGTATATGACTCTTTAGTAGACCCAATTATGGATAATATATGCCATGGAAAGACTCACTGCAATAGTCCACGATTGAATTAATTTGTTTGAGAAAGGGTGGACCCTCTTTTATACAAGAATCCATTGAAAATATAGCTGCTTACATACCATCCACAGTGAGAAGATCGACTTAGTGTAACATGTCATCAACATTAGGTGAATGAGAAAGTGTGTATCCTAACAGTTGTATCCTTAAGTACAAGTTGAGCTGCTCAAAATGCATTATTATTTCTCAACTTCTAGTAGCAGTAGTAGCGAAATAATGGATTGTGCTTAGCCAAAACTTGTTATAGGTATCTACAAATATTAATTTTTATAAGTGCAGCACTTGTTCATGCAACATGTCTATGTATATCGTATTCAACGTACCACACCTCTACAAATAAAGTTAATAAAGAAAACAAAGATCACTGATAGATTGAGGAGAGTGAGCGTGGTAGAGGATGTCATCATCTGCTTTTGCCAGCATGTGATTCCACTGAAAGTTCAGCATGGTTTATTGCCATACTTTGGTCTGAAGTCTTATAGGTCAAGGTCTAGAATACAGTTGACTTGTGTGTAGGTTCTACTACTTCGTATGGCAGTGTTGCTAGCTGGAGTAAGTGGAGTCGAATCCAGAAAGAATTTCCTCAGCTGTGGATTTCTTGAACTATGGTGTGCTGTACCTGAAGATATGGGTGTGTTGATGATCTTGGCAAATGAGTGATGGTAATCTTGGGGCAGTGTTTGCCCAAGCGTCCCTACATGGGACCTGCAAGGTCTTAATATGACTCCCAATACAGGGAAATCTAATCCTATGTCCTGGTATTCTGTGCTCGCTGCAGAGGGTATCAGACTTATGCCAGTGGGAGCTACTAAATCGTTTTACTTTGTGCTGAACTCTAAACTTTAATTTTGAGGGCATCTAGCCAGGAAGGTTCAGTTAGCCCAATACCACTTATGTCTCATCGCAAGGAGTAGACCTCTATTGACTCACAACAGATTTACTTAACAGAAGTACTCAATAAATCAACTAATTTTAGTAAAATCCCTAAGCTTCTGGTTTGACTTGAACCACTACTAATTCTCATATCAAACATACTATCAAATCAGTTTGAGTTGCTATAGTCTTTCTCAAATGACTCAGACTAGTTCTGTGCATTCCATAATTCAAGCCATTGCCATCCCAAAAATGGACTATTACAATGCTTTACCCACAGGAGCTACATAAACCACATTGCTGCCTTTGAAAGCCCTTCTTCTTTCCACAGTGTTTCTTGCAGCTATCATCAGTGAATTTGATCACATTTCCACCATTTTGAGATACCACCACTCACTCCATATGGAGACAAGGATTACATTTAAACTCTCCTGTGAGACTTTCAAAGCCCTAAACCCCTGAAATGGTGTCAACCCACCTACTTTCATTCCTTACCCACATTTCTTGTGAGGCAAGAAATCTGATGAGTAAAAAAGCATTTGCCTTAAGAGCAAGAGATTGAAATCCTAACAAGCTGCATGTAAGTCATTCTCCGGTGACGCTCCTAATCTTTGATACCAGATCTTAGTGTCTTCCAAACAAAACTCAAAACATTTCTCTCCAAACATGACCTAAATGTTTAATCACCCATTCTGTGACAAACCTGGTTGACTGATTCATCCTCACAGTTTCTCTTTCTCCCTCTGTCTCATTCGTTATACCACTTCGATCTCCTTTCTCCTTACATCTTCCTGACTAAAATGATCCTTATTAGAATAATTTGAATTGTTTTTCTTCCAAACGTTACTTGCACACCTTAGACCTCCCATTTATGGCTCTGTTTGACGTAAAGAACTCTGACACCCAGCGTGTAGAATAGCACTAAGAAACCTAAAATAAATTAATACAATTCCATCTGTAAAACAAGCTGTTGTCTTTTCTCATATGAAGGAAGAGTAAGCAATATTAAATGGCCATCCAAAGAGCACTGTAACGCCTCTTAAGGTAGTCTTTAATTGTACAGATCACTTGCATGTGTGTACTAGGAAACTCAATGGGATGACCCCCATATTGAGGGTCTTAATTGGCTCCTCCTTAAATTCTGTGCCCAGTTTAGGTTGTGGGGCCTGATCTACATGGGTCTGGTTTGGAAGTAGCCTTGTTTAATTAAGAAACAAGCTGCAGTATCTCAATCTACTCGGAGTAAGGTTTCTACTGGATGAATACCAACTTTGGAATTCCTTTCCTACCTGCCTTGATCTTGATTCCTCCATGAGGTGTGTTCTATGCAGATTGAAAACGATTTGAGTATGTTTTGATTTGTCTCTTATTTGTCCTTGTTGTTATCCTTTTTTTTGATTTGCCATTCTGCTAGATCAGTAGATTTTATTGCTTTGCTTGTTTTAAGAAATCAATGTATATCGCTCTGGCAGTCCAATTGAACGCATTTGGCAGAGTCATATGTCATTACAGTTAGAGTAAAGGTGCGCATCAGTGGTTTAGAGGGTAGATGAGATGCTGTGGAATGGGAGATAGTCTGAAGTTGAGAGATGATATCCCTTTGGGTATCATCGAAGAATCAATCAATCAGGGAATTGTAAGCACACTACTCACCCGTGAGGGTCTCATGGCGCTGAGGGGGGGGTCCGCAGATCTGTTTAGCCGAAGAGCCAGGTCTTGAGGGTCTTCCTGAAGGTGTTCAGGAGGGGCGCGTCTGATGTCTGCCGGTAGCTCGTTCCAGGTCTTGGCTGCAATGTGAGAGAAGGATCTTCCGCCTGCTCTTGCTCTGTGGATGCGCGGGGTTTCGGCCAGTGCGAGGTTGGAAGATCGGAGGTTTCTTTTGGGTACGTGGAAGTTGATTCTGTCGTTGAGGTATTTGGGTCCGTTGTTGTGTAGGCATTTGTAGGCGTGAGTGAGGATTTTGAAAGTGACTCTTTTCTCCACGGGGAGCCAGTGGAGACTTCGTAGGTGTTGGCTGATGTGTTCGTGTCGGGGGATGCCGAGGACGAGTCTGGCGGCGGTGTTCTGTACTGTCTGGAGTTTGCGGAGTAGGGACTTGTTGATGCCGGCGTAGAGTGCGTTTCCATTGTCCAGTCTGCTGGTGATGAGTGCGTGGGTGACTGTCTTCCTTGACTCGGGGGGGGATCCACTTGAAGGTCTTGCGGAGGATGCGGAGGGTGTTGAAGCAGCTGGAGGTGACGGCGTTGACCTGTCGGTTCATGGTGAGTGATGTCGAGTACGATGCCGAGGTTCTTGGCGTGGTCTGAGGGGGTAGGTGGGCTTCCGAGGGCGATCGGCCACCAGGTGCTGTCCCATGCAGAAGGGGTGGTACCGAGGACGAGGACTTCTGTCTTCTCGGCGTTGAGCTTCAGGCAGCTGTTGGTCATCCAGACTGCGACGTCTTGCATTCCTTTCTGGAAGTTGAGTTTGGCAGTGGTGGGGGTCTTTGGTGAGGGAGAGGATGAGCTGGGTGTCGTCGGCGTAGGATACGATGTTGAGGCCGTGTTGTCGGACGATGGCTGCGAGGGGGGCCATGTAAATGTTGAAGAGGGTAGGGCTCAGTGATGAACCCTGTGGGACTCCGCAGGTGATTTTCGTGGGGTCGGAGAGGAAGGGTGGGAGTCTGATCCTTTGGCTTCTTCCGGTGAGGAATGATCGGATCCAGTCCAGGGATGTTCCTTGTATGCCTGCGTCGTGTAGTCTGGCGACTAGTGTGCGATGGGAAACGGTGTCGAAGGCCGCTGATAGGTCGAGTAGGATGAGGGCTGCGGAGTGGCCTTGGTCCAGGAGGGTGCGGATGTCATCTGTGGCGGCGAGTAGGGCGGTCTCTGTGCTGTGGTTGCTTCGGAATCCGGATTGGGACGGGTTGAGGACGGCGTTCTCTTCAATGAATCGTGTCAGTTTCCTGTTGACTCTTTTCTCTGCAACTTTGGCTGCGAAGGGGAGGAGCGAGATGGGCCGATAGTTCTTGAGGTCGGTGGGGTCAGCTGTGGGCTTCTTGAGCAGGGGTCTGACTTCTGCGCGCTTCCAGTCGTCTGGGAATGTGCCTGTTTTGAAGGAGGTGTTGATGGTGCGTTGTAGTTCGGGTGCGATGGCGGCCACGGCTCTGTGGTAGATGTGAGGAGGGTAGGGGTCATGGGGTCCCCCGAGTGGATGCTTTTCATGGTCGAGGCGGTGTCTTCGGCCGTGATCGGTGTCCAGTTTGAGATGGTGGGCTGGCTGGTGTTTCTGGGGGGCAGGGGGCCGTCGGTGGCGCCTGGTGGATGGTCGATGAAGTTGTCGTAGAGGTTTTTGATCTTGAGGTGGAAATAGGTTCCAAGCTTGTCGCAGAGGTCTTGGGATGGGGTGATGTCTGTGGCTTCGCTGCGTAAGTTGGTGAATTCTTGAATGACACTGAAAAGTTCCTTGGAGTTGGTGGAGTTGGCCAGGATTTTGTTGAGGATGAAGTTCCTCTTGGTGGCTCTGATCTGGTTGTGGTAGTCCGTCATGGCGTCCTTGTAGGTGGTGTGGTTTTCGGTTGTCTTGGTGTTTCTCCAGTTCTTCTCCAGGCGTCTGCATGTGCGTCTGGCTTCTTGGAGAGCGGTTGTGAACCAGGCAGCTTTCCTGGGGCGTTGTCTGTCGGGGTTGCGTAGCGGGGCGAGCTCGTCTGCGCAGTTGGAGATCCAGGTGTGGAGTTCTCTGGCTGCGTCGTTTGTGCCGTTTGCGTCGGGTGCCCAGGTGTGGTTGTCTTGGGTGAGGGTGGAGTTAAGTTGCTCGTCGGTGACCTTGCTCCAGTTCCTTCGTGGTGGGCGTGGGGCTGGTTTAGGTGCCTTGGGTTTGTTAATGGTGAAGTGTACGCAGTAGTGGTTGGTCCATGGCGGCTGCGTTGTGTGGCTGAAATGGATGCTGTTTCCTGCCGCGAAGATGGGGTTGAGGGTGTGTCCTGCTCTGTGGGTCGGTGTGTTGACGAGTTGTTTAAGTCCGATGCTGGCGAGGTTGTCACGAAGGATAGTGGAGTTGGGGTCGCTGGGGTTGTCGAGGTGGAAGTTCAGGTCTCCAATGAGTATGTAGTGTGTTGAGGTGATGGCGCGATGAAGTCGGTGATGGTGGTGGCGAAGGGTGTTCGGGGGCTGGGGGGTCTGTAGACGAGGGTTCCTCGGAGTGTGGCTTTGGGGGTGGTCTGGGTCTGGAAGTGCAGGTGTTCGGCGGAGGGGAAGGTTTCGCTGGAGGTGGTGAGGCAGAGGGTGCTCTTGTGGGCGAAGGCGAGGCCCCCTCCTGGGTGGTTGGGGCGGTCTTTCCTCTGGATCTTGTATCCATCTCGGTTGGCGGTGCTGATGTCGGGGGCGGAGGATGCGTTGGTCCAGGTCTCTGTGAAGAAGGCGATGTCGGGCGAAAGAGAGTCGAGTAGGTTCCGGATTTCCACGGCGTGTTTGTGTACGGAGCGTACGTTGAGGAGGATGCATTTTAGGGTGTCGCCGGTGCTGGCGTCAGTGGTGTTGGAGGCCGGGGTGGCGGTGAGGGTCTGGCGGCAGTGGAGGCAGGAGAATGGGTCGTGTTCGGCGAGGCCTGTTGGCATTCTCTAAGTCTTCCAGGTTTGAGTGCGAGGAGGGTGGTGGTGTCGTAGCGATGGGTAGTGGGAGGTCCAGTGTTCCTGGCGCTGGCCGCGGTCGGGTCGCGCGCAGACGGGCTTGCCTTTGATGCGCCTTCGGCGTGCCCGCTGCGCGCATCCGCTGCGCGACTGCGCAGCGGGCGCCATTAAGTAGGGGAGGTGGGAGGGAGGAGAGGCTGGGAGGCGAGAGCTGGGGAATTCCGGGGGGGAATTCCAGGGGGGAGGGGCCGCAGGGGCAGCAGCAGCAAAAGGAAAAAGGAACAGGCAGGCACGAGAAAATAAAAACAGTGGTGGAATTGGAGCAAGACACAGATGGGCACAGTAACAGTGGCACAACAGGGAAAAAATTAAGAAAAAAACCGGCTGAGAAAGGTTACGGTGGTTGGAGGCAGTCTGGTCCCAGTTGGAGCGGGCAGCAGGAGCGGGCAGCAGCCTCAAACCTCCCAAGGAGGAGGTCGGGGTCTGGAGGCAAGAGGCGGAACAGCGGGGAGAGAGTGGACCTAGACCGAGAATGAGTTGCTTTTGGATCAAAGGGCTTTGATGAGTTACCAGCAGGTGTTGGAGCAAGTGACATTCATGAGATTTGGATAGTCGGAATGTGCTGGCATTGTAGGTTCATGGTGTCTTCCATTTTGTTGGTCAGGAATTCTGTGTTAGTTAGACAAGTGGCCTGCAGAGGTAAGTCTAGGACTTGAATAGAAAGGTTTATACGTTGGTCTTAATGTGGTGGGAGGAGGTTGAATTTTGCAAGTGGCAGCCACTGATGTAGAAGTGAGATGTATTTGATCGGTCTAGGATTGCTGAATTGTGTTTTGGAGTAGGTTTAAGATCTGGGTCGAGGATGAGACTGAGAAAATGTGAATAAGTGGGGGGATAGTAGTGACGTCATCATAATGAATGTCATCAAGGAATTTAGCAAGTAAAGGCTGATGGCATCAGCTTAGATGTTGAAATCTCAGAGAAGTAATATTTTTTCATGCTCTGTGTCCAGTGGTATTCTACACATGAAACGGGCCACCACATTTTGTCCTTCTTGACCTCTTTAAACAGCAATGTTTTCTACAAATGTCACTAATTTCCTGTGACTTCTCGGTGCAATTCGCCATTCCAAATAACTTTTATCTCTTTCTTGAATAATTTTTGCATCACATGGGGCACTATCTCCATATTCTTCTTTGGAATTTTCATCCAGTTTATTTCAACTTTCCCAATATTTTCCTATCCACCATAGTAAATACCACCCCTTTCTTATTTATCACTTTACCTAGCAGTTAACTCGCTGGATATGCCAAATTATTTAGGGGTGCCTTCAGAATAAATTCGCTTTTGATGTCAATCACTTTATTATTAACTATTTCATTCTGTTACTTCTATCTTCATTGGGAAAATCCTTAATTTCTTTTGTAAAGGAATGAAGGATGAAACTTTAAATCAGTCTGGAAATCCAGGTTCACAGTTGCACAATTTACATGGGGATTTTATAATTTGTATTCAGTGGTTGCTCTTTAATTTTGAACTGCACTTACTCCTCATATCTCCTTACAACTTTGTTGATAAAACAAAACACTGTTCTACTAGACATTTCAGATACGTTGATTGGTGTGAGTCTGATGTGATGCTTAGTACATTGAATTCCTAATTCCTGCACTACTTATTACACCTCGAAATTTCCTTTAGTGATGAATGGCTATCTCAAAGCAGCATTTAGTATCTAGAACAATAAATTCATATACAAGCTTACATCATGCACCCATGCTACCCATTATCATCCCACTGTTCATAGCTGCTTGCGCTCTCACATGTGTAATTCACATACTTTGAAAATTCCAGATAACTATTGCAGGGATACTTGGTATGTATTGTAGTCACGCAGTAAGCACTTACAGTCCTATTCTCCACTACAAACAACAATTTACCTCTCTTCGTGGAGACTGTCCAACCATCGTAAAGCTTGTCTTAGTGAGGAAGAAATGCAAGTAATGCGTATTATAATGCACTTTGCCTAAATGGAGGATTTTGAGAACTGTTTATTCAATGTCCTCATTTTGATGATCCACACTGAATTATTTAATGTCCTGAATACTCAAGAACTATTCATGCGTGCATTATTTTAAAGTTAGAATGTGATAAATAGATCTAGTTGTTTTTTTAAATATATTTTTATTGGTTTTTACATGTCGTTAAATTTGCGATACGTATCTACATACAAAATTTCTTCAGTTTCTTGCCTTTGTATTATAGTACACTTTTACAATATCCTTATTACCAAACATGTTTTTACATTTCAGAAAATCTTGTAATTGTATGGCATTTCTTAACACTTTGCCTATAACAATGTCCATTATTTAGAGCAGGAGTGATTCCCGGTCTTCTTTATAGTATGGGATTGCAATGTTGCAAAATTTGCAACCCTTTTATAACCAAAAACCAGATAAAAAATAAAACATGATTAAACATATTAACAACACTATTCGAGGTTGTTGACTCACTTTTTATCATGATACATTCTGTTTTGTATTACAGCTATTATCAAATACACCTAACTGTGTTGTTAAGTCAGTGTCGCGTATTGGGGGGAGCATTCCTGGTATTCTATTTGGGTGTGTCATGTGTTGATGGAGAGGGTAATAGTGACTATTTTTGGATTCCTATTGTTTTGAGCAAATTTTTTTCAGTTTGGGCTATAGAATCCCTACACTGTGTTTGATTATTATAGCTTATCCTCCTATCTCATGTATATGGTGGTCTAGTCTGCTATCAGAATGTCGTGGTGGGATTGTTTATCAGTTTGGCCTCTATCGCTGCAAGATATGCTCTCCAGTCTGGCATATTTTTAACATGTGTGCGCTCTGGAGTTACTTCCTTGATTCTCTCCACTTCAGCTATCAGGGCAGTGCACAGCTCCTTAAGCCATAGGGAGACCGGGGGAACTGATGTGCCTTCCAGCCCACGGCCAATCTGCGTTTGGCTAGTACCAATGCTAAATCTATACATTTATTCAGGGCTTTGCATTTCGATGTTCGTTTGGTAATCCTTAAAATAAAATGTAGTCCGGTCGCTTGTATCTTCATGTTGGTGACTTCTGTTAGGGTGGCAGCTATGTCCGTCCAGTATGTATTTATATGTGTGCAAGACCATACCATATGTGTGAAAGAGGCCTCAGGGGTGTCACATCTAGGGCAAGTATCCGCTGCGCCTGGGAACATTTGTGCTATCCTCTGCTGGTTTAAATACGTGTGGTGCAGATAGTTGAATTGCATGTATTTCAGCCTTGAAATGATTTTCAGGATCCCTAAACATTCTACCCATTGTTTATCAGACAACGTGACTTCTAGTGCTGTGTCCCAGTAGTTCCTTAATGTTGTCAATGGAGAAGTCTCGTCTTGCCTTAATGCAGTGTATAACATGGTGATGGCATGGCGTGTCGCCCCATGTGTTAGAGGGCGTTTGGAGCAAGTTGGAGGTCGCTGGTTCCTCCTGTGTCTGTCCCCACTTTTTATGCATTTGCTTCGTCAGCGAGGCATATAAGAGAAATGTACTCACTGGTATACCATAATGGGAATTCCATCAGCTCCACGAACGTGCAGAGATTTTTGGCTAAGAGCATGTCACTCCATGTGTTGAGGCCCGCTTTGTCCCATACTGCCAGTTCAGACCTATGTTTCTGTGGCGCGTTGCCAAATTTTGTCCCAAGGGGTAATGCTGGTGCATTGGGGGTAAAAGAGTTTCTCTTATGTAAATAGTATAGCCAGTCATGGCGCACCATGATCGTCAATAGATTATTTTGATTCCGAGTTGTCTGGGTTTTTTTGCACATTAACCACTCTAAGATCGTGATTGTGTGTGGTGGAGCAGTCTAATCCCCCAGTTCTGAGAGATTTTGTTCAGCTGGCCATTTCATTGGCCATTGTAGCTGGGCTGCTGCGTAGTAGTATTTGTAGTTCGGAGCTCATAGGCCCCCTTCGGTTAGTGGTGCATATAACTTCTTGAGCGAGACCCACTTTCTGTTGCTCCCCCAGATCAGGGTCGACTGTATCGACCTTAACTCTCTGAATGTTTTCTGAGGTACTTGCAGGGGAATGGCAACGAAAAAGTACAACTGTCTAGGTAATAATAACATCTTAGAAATAGCGATGCAGCCCATTGGAGAGAGTGGTAGATCCATCCAGAAGGGTAGAGAGGTTCTAGCGCTACTCAATGCCTTGCCCAGGCTTCCTTCTAGGAGGCCTTTGGGCGCGTGGTATATTTGTACCCCCAGATATTTAAATGTATTGTAAGCTCAGGAGAGAGGAGTGGACAGCAGTGCCCCTCTTTGGGCTGGTGTTAGGTATGTCGTTGGGAATAGTAGCAATTTGTCCCAGTTGACATTTAGACCCAATACACGCCTCAATGATGTCAGTAACCTTGTCAGCTCTGGGAGAATCGTAACCTTGTCTTGCAAGTACACCAGCGCATCGTCCGCATAGAGCGATACCACGTGCCATTTATTGTAAGCACGTATCCCCCATTCTGGTGCCCATAGGCGTAATGCGCACGCAAGGGGCTCCATTGCTAATGCAAATATTATTGGCGAGAGGGGGCATCCTTGGCAGGTGCCCCGTTCTATCTTGAACGGTTCCGATATTACAGACCCGGTACGTACCCTAGCTGTGGGTGTGATATATAGTAGGGTTGTCCATCGCAGGAAATTAGGTCCCATCCCGTATTGTTTGAGAACCTCACCCAAATAGCACCAATTCAGGGTATCAAATGCCTTTTCAATGTCAAGTGAGGCCATACAGCATTGCGTCTCTGTAGTTTTGGCCCAGTCCATCAACATAAAGAGCCTATGCAGGTTTAAGAAGGTGTTCCTGTTAGGTATAAACCCGTTTTGGTCGGGTTGTACCAAATTTTGCACCGCATTAAATAGCCTGTTCGCTAATACTTTCCCCAGAATCTTATAATCAGGTTTTAATAGGAGTAGTGGGCGGTATGATGCCCGGAGGAGCGGGTCTCTACCTGGTTTGGGGACTACTATCAATATTGCCTCTCGCTGGGAGGCGGGTAGCATGCCTGTGTTGAATGCTTCTGCATATATTCGGTGTAACCGTTGTGCCAGTTGGGTGCGATACGTTGCATAATATTCCAAGGGCCAGCCATCAGCCCCTGGTGTTTTACCTTTCGCCAATTGCTGAATGGAGTCTTGTATCTCATCAATCGCGATAGGAGATTCTAGTTCTGTATTCATGTGTGGTGTGAGCTGCGGGAGCGCCACCTCGTCTAGGAAAGAGTGTAACTCTGGTCGTCTATAGTCTGTGGGGCAATGTACAAGGCGGAGTAATAAGTGTGGAAGGCTTGATTTATCTCTAATTGTGTGTTGATTATATTTCCCCATTCATCTTTAATAGCTAGTATTGGGTTTCTGGGTGTGACTGTGTAGGAGCCAGGCCAGTATTTTACCTGTTTTGTCTCCTTCTGCGTGGCGTCTGGCCATGTATTCTTTGTGATCTATAGCTTCCAGGCGGTCTAGTGTTTCCTTATGTTTTACTTTGGTGTCTGCCAATTGTGTTACTTTTGTTGGGTCGCCCTGCATCTCCCGTTCTAGCTTGCCTAATTCCCGTTCGAATTGCGTCAGTTGCCTATTGAGGACCAGTTTGGTGCCATATACGGCTTTGATCATGTGTCCCCGCAGTACTGCCTTGAATGCATCCCATTCAATTCCTAGGTTTTTCACTGTGCCCTCGTTTTCTTGAAAATATGTGTATTTGATTAGATAGCGAAGCACGTAACGGTATATCTCTGAGCGCCTCAACTGGTAGTCGCCACGTGGGGATTCTGGGCCTACTTAACCCCCATGCCAACTTTAATGTAGTGGGTAATGATCTGATGTGTGGCCAAGATATTCTGCCCAAGCCACCTTCGTCAGAGCATTTTGTGATCCATATATCATGTCTATTCGTGTGTGTAGGTCATGTAGTCCTGAGTAGTGAGAAAATTCTCTGGCATTAGGGTATGATTCTCGCCATATCTCACGTAGTTGCATATTTGTAGCCCATTGCCGAAGGCCCTCTGTCATCAGATTTGACTGAGCTCCTGGGAGTGGGGGTCTTGAACGGTCTTGGTCGGGATCGTGCGTGCAATTAAAATCACCTACCCAGTGGACTGGAGCCGTTGTGTGATGTAGCAGGGTAGGGGTTAGAGTTTGATAGAAGGCTGCCTGATTGTTGTTTGGGGCATATAATGACACCAAGGATATCTGGAGGCCGTCCAGTCTACCCCCTATTACCACATAATGACCCTCTGTATCAACGTGAGTGTATTGTATCTCTAAAGGAGTTCCTGGGGCTACCCAGATCAGTGTTCCCCTGGCGTAGTTGGAGTATGTGGATCTTATAATTGTTCCCCTCCACCGTTTACGTATGGCTGCTAGTGTTTGCGCTGTCAAGTGAGTTTCCTGTAGCAGAGCTATGTCTACCTTGCGCCTTCGTAGGTACTGATATATCTTGTAACATTTTGTATATCCTGCTAATCCACGAACATTCCAGGTTACCAATGTTATTTCTGGTTTCTGGTTAGACCCATATGTTGGCATTACGTCGACTTTAGGTGTGTGTTCCCCTTGGTGTGTTAATCCCAACTGTGCATCATGGTGTATACCCTCCCCTGACAAAGGTTTATAGCTCATCCCCCTGTGTGTGCGCAAGTTCAACCTCAACCCATTTAGTGAATGATAAAACAATAAGACCCAACTCCCGCTCCCTAGCCAGTTCACCAACTGGCGACCAGCCATTTGCACTATAATGCAGTGATAATTAAGACAATAAACTTATGAAATAAACGGTTACACCTTGTCTTTTTAGTTGCGGGCAGGCTACTATTGTGGCTGTCATAGGCCCGGTTTGTTATTTGTTACTCCTGGCACTTGCAGTTAAGGCACACTATGGAAACATTTCTTTATCTCATTTTAATCTTAACTGCCCTGCCACCCAACCCAACTCCAAACCTTATCAGAACTACATCACCCCAGTTCATCTGCAGTTTGAGGTGTGACCGTTGGGCTGCCCCCAAGGCCATGGTAATCTGTGTGTCGTCCGGCACCGAGGTATCTTCTTGCTGTCCGTCTGATTCTGATCACGAGGGGGACGACGCCATTGCGCATTGTTCCACCTCTTTTACCACCTTAGCTCTCTCTTTTTCAGCCTGTTCCTTCGTGGGGCCCTGTGGTGGATTCCTTTGGTGTGTACGCCTGCGCTGTCGTGTTTGCCAGTTTGAGCTAGTAGTGTCTTTTCTTTCACCTCTTTTAGGAGCCAGCCCTTTCTGCTCAAGCCAGGTCCAAGCTGCTTCTGGGGTTGGCCAAAATAACGTGGTCCCATCATATTGTACACGTAGTTTGGCAGGGAATTGCATTGCATATTTGATATCTCCTTCCCTTAGTGTCTTCTTTATACCCAGGAATGATGTCCTCCGTTTTTGTACTTCCAGGGTGTAGTCTGGGTAAATATGTACTGGCGCATTTTCCACAATCCATGGTGATCCTGGCCGGCGCAGTCCAAGAAGGGGACCGGTCCCGCGACCAGTAGCCCGGTCCCTCTGCTCGTTCTGCGTCTCCAAATGACTCCGGTCTATCCGGTTTATCACTCGATGTCGAGCCATGAGAGAGGGGGGGAAACTCACCCACTCAGCCTGTGCCCCTCGCTCTCCCAGATGTATCCCGGTATCTAACCACTGGGGCGATAGGGGTCTCTGCTTGGCGTTCGCCTCTCATCACTGCCTCGCCTTCAGGGCAGGCCGCCCCTCTCCGTCTGGTCGACTTCGTACTCCTTTCAACCGCGATCGATAACCGCCATCGATCGTCTCCGATCCTCGATGATGTTTTCTGACAGGGTGCACAGGGCTGCCCAGTAAATCTGGAGCACAGGGAACAGGATATTTGACGGATTTTGTCGGGCCTGGTACGGAGCGCTTCACAGCGCGTCCGTCCTGGTCGCCATCTTGGCCACGCCCCCATAAATAGATCTAATTGTTATCTCACAGTTCCATGGTATTCAGTCTAACTGTTGCAGTACCCCTTCCAGCCAATATGTGCTACTACAGATCATCATTCAACCATGCCCTGTGTTTATCCAATTGATAAACTCATTTTCGTTCTTAATAAAGTAGCCTTCATTCAGTATCATCATCCTATAAGCCTACTTTTATTTGCCCAGTCACTGTCCACTGCAGATGACTTGGTTCATGTTTTGCTTCAAGGCACCTCTGAACAAGTTTAACGCTGACTCTGGCTAAACAGGTACTTCTTCTATTTCATTTGATTGTGCACCTTCCTTGTAGCTCTACTGAGGCTCCACAGGCCACATGGAGTACATAGTGTATATATATATAATTATTTGAATCACAACTAGTGAAAGATTTTATTGCAATGGCCCATCACCAGTGGGAGCCTCCACAATGTTGACGTGTTTTCTGCCTCAAGATTACTTTATTCAGTTGAAATGCAAATGGGCCGTATTTTGCACCAACATAAATCTGATCTCTCTATAAATTCTGCATTGGCTCTAAGAGGTGGTTCTTTTACTATGCAATGCTCTTAGTTGGCTTTTCTCACTTTCTTCTTGGGTAGCCCCGTTGTTCCAATTTTTGTGTACAGTGTATTGATTCAACTTGATTGTAGTGACTGTGATAGCTCAAGAATTGGCCTACTAGGATATTTTCTCAAAATAAGAATGGATGGTAACTGTTAATAATAAATTCTGTTCTGCCATCTTACAATACTGTTTAGGTGGTACTTTGTCCTTGATTAATGGATCAGCAAAGTGAAGACACAGATTTTCAATCAGCCACACCTCAGATTCTTTCAGACCTTCTTTTTCAAGTATATCCTCAGTATATCTTTTCGAGACGTGAGTGTTATCCAAGTTGGGTTTACTTAAAGCATTGCTGGGCTGTTCCTCACAATGATTCACATAAACTTCCCCAAGTTAGGGGCCAATGTTGTGCCTGTCGAAGAGTTTTATATCAGCAAGAAAAACTGATGATTATGGACAACATAGCTTTTGTGAAAACAGTTTTTACACACTACATTATGAAGCATGTGGGCTCATTTGGGTGTTCCTTCCTATTCCTTAATACAACAAGTGGTGTCAGGAATAGATTTGGGAGCTTAAGAATAGCTTGTAACTATGGACAGTGGATACGTCAGATAAGTGAGTGTAGGTTCTGAAGCAAGCTGGAAGGTTCAGAGAGATTTTAAAGGCTTGATTCTCAGCAGAGAAGATGTAGGTGGTGAAGCATAGGTAGCATACTCTGAAGGCGGGGGAGTGGATGACAATAATGCTGCCACTTCCAGATGTGATTGACCGGTTTTGCCTAGGAGGCAGCACTCTACATTCTGGCCCATGACTAAGGGGCTGATTTATAGCTTGGTGGACTGGGTACTGAGTTGCAAATAGGCCAGAGTACTTTTTTGTGCCAAACTGACATCTGCCTGCTGTATTTACCATCAGGCGAGCCACTAGTTTTCTGACATTCACCTGCCCTATTTCGGGTCAGGATGACCACCAGCTTTCGATCAACAGAGCCCACATTGGTTCCATCAATGGAAAGCTTCCTCTGACAGCCCGACAGAATAGATTAAGTGCATTACACTGTCCACCCACACTGTGATCTCCTTTTTTCTGTCTGTCACTGCCAGGTGGCAAGGGACAGAGAAAAACAAACATGACTCTCACACCCAGGTGAAAAAAATCCTGGGTGTGGAAACCGGGGGGCATCAGTTTGTTGTTTTTGAAAAACAAAAAAATATTAACGTTTGGCGTATTGACGTTGAAGAAGACGATGGCATTCCAGTAAACATTTTGTACCTTGACCAGAACATTAGTTCCTGTCAAGGCACAGAGATCACCATTGGAGCAGTCCATGAGAGTGGTGGATGTAACGTCTTCTACCTCCCATCATCTTTTGTGTGTTTACCATGTACTATGCTACAAAAAATGAAATAAAATAAAAAACAATGAGGGTGGTTAATCAGGCATGGGAAGCAAGTGTGAGGCCAGAAATGTAACTGTGTGTGGGAGAGGATAGTATGTGAAGGGTTGAAGTGGGGGTTGTTTGAGGTAGAGAACTGTATAACTGTGAGTGGTAATAGTGGGCAGCCAGCTTCTTCACTCTTAACATGCTTCTGACTTTAAATCCATCGCTCAATTTTTAGTCTTTTGTGTGGGCCTTATTTACTACATTTTTCAAGTTTTTTGTTGTCACCAAAGCGAATGAAAAAGGATTTCCCCACCCTCATAGAAAATCCTGGGATAGACTGAATCAGGACTCTCATGCAAGATTTGCATTATTGTGTGGAAAAGTATACCAATTTGATGGGCTTTGCATGTGTTCTGAGGAGCCTTGCCATGTAAAATCATACACCCAACCAGAATGGTTGAATTTAATGAGAATTCATAATTTTGCATGGCAATCCATCCTGATAAACACAGAAAAGTACTTTGGTAAAAGTGAGTAGTTAGTGAGTTTTCATGGTGAGACGGGGAATACCTTCAAATTCCATTTAGGCAAATTGGATGGGTTTCTCTAGAACATATGAGATTTTAAAAAGTGCAAAATGCATTAGGGTAGAATTCAAATTCCATTGCATATTCCTGGAAATGTATGAAAGTTATACATTTCCAGGATGTTTGCTTGAGTTTGTAACCAATACAGGTTTGAAGTTAGAAATCACAGCATGTGGAGACAAAAGTTAAGCCTATGCTGCCTGTAATTTCTGGCTGTGGTCAATTTACCTATTTATTATGAAGTTATAATGTGGCCTATCTTCTTTGAACAGCCATATTTGTAGATTAAGAGTTGTAACCATACACAAGGTAAGTTATGCCAGTAATGTTTTACACTAAAGAACTACTTATTGAAATGAAAAAAATATATATACTGAAGTTTGATCATTGTCTTTCTTTCTTGCAGTCAAACAAGAATTTGGATATTTCAATTAATGCATCCAACAATTTTAACCTGAATGTCACCTGGTCAATTGGCTCCACAGGTGAGCGAGCCTGGATTTTTTTTTCTTATATTTATTTCCCCAGTGGCTTTTAATTATCGATTGTGGAAATTGAACAAGCTTTTCTATCTTTCTCTGCAAGCAATTTGTGGCAAGGAAATGTCTCCTCCTATGGCGCCTTTAAAATCCATTCTTTTGTCATTATTCTTCTGTTATTAATTACAAGACTTAGAGTCTTCATCTTAATTTGCAATCTAAGCGAAACTTCATTAGTCTGTTAACTTTTTCCCGGTTCAATTAAATTTGCAGGGAAAGTCTCGCCTCTGTCTAAATGTTCGGAAAGGCGCTCTTATGAAATGCACCGATTTTAATTAAGATAGATGTGCGCCTCCTCTTCTAGAAGGATGGCAATTGTGATGCTATTGTTTTAATTCTCCCGTTTCAAGACTAATTATCGACCTAAACATTGATATCAAACATTGCGATTCTTCTGCTCAACTTGATAAAAAAAAGGATGCTCAACCGTGACTCGCCACCCTCTGCATTTTTTTCCTTGCATATTATCCCCTCCCAGACGCTGCTGGTTCTCAGAATAAGAATCCGTGTTCAAGAAGCCTTTCATGAAAAGTTTGACGGCTGTGTCCTCCTCTGAGTTCTTGAAAGACAACCAAGCATGACCTGCACTTGCTAGGCAGTCCCTCTGGAAATCTGGGGCCTCAGAGCCCGGATTCTGCAAATAGAAATTGGCTAATTCTCTGGCAGTTTCCAGATGATGTTCCTGCCTGCTTCTATTGGACAATACTCACGAAAGAGCATTGCCAGATATCTTTATCACTGTAGAAATTAATTTGTCCTGCTGTACCACAGACGTTTTAACTTTTGACTGTACCTTTTTTTGGGAGCAGCTGAGAGTGTGGGCCTGAATAATTTTTCTAAAACCTTTGCATGCTTGGTGATCTCAAAGTGCTTGGATTTCCTGACTGTCTTTTGTGAATTGCAGTCTAAAGAGTAAAAATACACTCTTCTTTTTCCTATCATGATAGTACAGAGCAGGTGCTGGCTTTAAAGTGCAAAATCTACATAAAGTTGCATGCTTGTTAGTAAAAAAATCCAGATGTTGTAGCCCACACTGCACAACAATTTACGTAGGTATGTGCTGACTCTTGTTTAACTAAAACCTTGGTGAGATGCAGTGGAATGCTGGACATGGGGGAGAACCCAAGGAATGATGCAATCTTATTCAAAAGGCAAACAAGGGGTATGTTCAGATGTGTTAAGGGGGTAAGGCTCCGCGAAGAGAAGGGTCTTTAGTTTTTTCATGAATTGCTTGCTGTTTGTAGCTGTTCTGATGTCAGTGGGGGCCCTGTTCTACTTCCAGGGTTTGTAGGTGAAGAAGGTCTTTATTCTGTTTTATCCCTCATACTACTTTTGGTCTCCAGTCTGGTGATGTTCTGGATATTCATGTTGCAATGTCCACAGTTATGCCAGGGTATCAATTCTGATAGCAGTTGATCTTGAAGATAATATGGACTTGGAAAGGCAGACAATACAGCATTTTTGGGTGCCATGGCCCAACATTTTGTGACCCTGTTTAAGATGTGTTGCAGTTTGTGGAATGTCTTTTAGGGGTGCAAGTGTTGTTTCTGGAAGGCTTATCAGTACAGTTTTAGGTCCTTGTAAGTAGAACAGGACCAAAACATACAATGTTGTTCTGAAATCTTCATCTGGGAGAGTTACACTTTGTTCAGGTGGGAGAGATGATACATACTGACCCAGCATTATTTGTTATGTGTTCTTTAAATCTGAGGTCTGCATCAAAGACGAATACAAGAAGTTTTTCATCTTAAGTAATTTGGGGGTGAAGTCATTTGCTTTCTTGCCAGAGTGTCAGTCTTGAATCTGTGGTTGTTTGGAGCTATTGGTGAACAAAAGAAATTCTGTCTTTGTCAGGATGACTTTGAGGTAGGCACTTGATATCCAAATCTTACATTCGTTTGAGGCAGCATTGGACCATCTGAATGTAAATAGTTGTGGAGACCTTGCTGTGGATAATACTGTTGTCAGTGTATTGCTGTATGTTGATATTGTTAATGTGTGTGGCTCTGAAAGGTTCCATGTAGATGTTCAAGGTGATGAAGGAGGTGCGAAGTCTCTGGGATCTTGCATTTCCTTTCTCTCTAATGTTAGCGTTTGTGCCAACATTGAGCCATCCAAAGGCGCCACACCAGTATATTGCGGGTAGTAGTAGGAGGAGTGGCCTGTGTGGCTTCAGCTCATCTGTCTATAGCCAAGGGTCACACCTAAGTAGCTCATTTGGGAGTGGCAAATTTGCTTGTGATTTACGTCAAACCATGTTTGGGGGGCAATATGGGGTGATCTGGGTCCCATTTTTATGCTCATTTTCCAAACAGAGGATATGAATTCCTCTCAAATGTTTCATAACTAGTTTGGGTTGATTCCCATTCAAAGATCATTTTCTGGCTGTGAGGCTTCTTTCACAGCACATAGCAATGATTCTGCCTCCAAGCAAGAGTATCCAAAGCAAGGTCACTATGAAGTATGAGCTCTCTGCACCTGGTTATCATCAGCCTACCTGAGCAGTAATTGGGGAGGGAGATAAAATGGCATGCCTTGCTTAGAAACTACCTCACCTTGAACAATAGAAACTACAGTCCCCACTCGCAAAAAGAAAGAACTAATCAACAGCTCTTTGCCAATGAGGTCCTCATTTAATTTCTAAATGTAGACCTGTCTCTATTTTCCCTTACTACTGGATTTTGGCCTCCCTCCTCCGGTCACAGGAATGTAGTCAGTGCACTTCTACTGTCTGCGAAAGCTTTATTGACCCATTTGTGTCATGGTTAACCGGGGTCTATCCACAACGGATCTCACTGGTCCCAATACTCAGACTCTCACCACACACAGAGTCCTACACCCACACATATGCTACATATTCACTGCAGATACAAGCACTCAACATGCGCACAAAATGTCAGTCCAAGGGTCGGCGGTACACGCTAAGCAGAGCTTTACATGCATGGGGTCAGTACAACACTCTATGCTGACAGGAAAAAAAGGTTTGGTCATAACTAAGGATTCACAAAAACTCACTACTCTGCAACCATCGCTCAATGTAACTAATCCAGGGCATGGACAGTAACCCTATGCCAGCTATGAGGGCATGTTGGTGCGACCCTTCAGGTCACAGAACAGGGCCAGGACCTCACATTAACATAGACAGGCCTGGGCCTCGGTGCCCATGCTAGATAAGCATGGCTACATGATCCAACAAGAAGGATACCACTTTCACATGCAGTTGGGCACTCATGGCAGCGATACTCACCCCTTTACCATGCAGGCGACATTCCCGTCCCAACAACTATATATACAGGTTTAGTGTGAGGTCTGTGTAATCAGATTGTGTCTGTATAAGACATGGACTGCTATTGTAGAACTGAAGAAGCTGTTCTTGAAAGACGTCTGGTGTGGCATTTGTATTTTTATGTTTTCACAAAATGTCGAACCACATAGACTGCGACATAAATACATGACATTCCATTCCCATTTTTAGTTTTCAAACCACTTTAAGATTTTTAAACGAGAGAAACTGGCAAATGGCCCCTCTTCAGAAATTCATTTTTAACTTAAACGTCATCTGCAGAGGGGATCCCAACCATCTTTTCGTATTTTTTTTATATTGAAGGTAAATGATATAACAATGAGCAAAACCTTACTCCAACTCTTCCTCACCACAAACTACACACCCCTCCATGCCGTGGCTTCCTCTGCTTCCACTGTCCACAGTGTTTTGATCTAAGGCTTTGTTGGACCTGCCTGTCTGTCCTCCAGGGCCCCACTGAAGAAGGATGTCAATAAGTAGAATTGACATGCATGTTATTTTTAAACTTTTTTTTTTTTTTAAATATTTCAAAGAAAAGATAAATGCAATTTTAACAATAGTTTCTTTAAATTGTTGATATTTCTGGCACTTTTGCTTACCATACACATCACTGGTTCACATTTTGACTGAAAAGCACAGATGGTAAAGCTTGCTCTGTACTACACAGGTTCCCTGTGCTACTTACTGCTGTGTAGGTTATGTTATGCTATATTTTGTTATATGTTATGTTATGTGACTGGTATTTGAAGTGAGCATGTACGCGGACGCTTCATGGCGCTGCAATGAACAACAACCTGAGATACTAATAAAATAACGAAACCGTATTTATTGGTTTAAAAGAGAAGTTTTCATTTTTTCCCTAATACAAGGAGTTAAGAAACAGAACGAAGCTCTAAAGTGAGTCTTTCCCTTCCTTTGGCCGAGAATGTTCTATCCCCAAATGAAACAGTTTCAGTTTTAAGAGTCCCCAGCAAGACGTGGCCAGTGGAGAGAAGTGTATATACTGTGGTGCATGAAGATTAATATTCGACGCCAGAAATGGCGTTAAGGAATTGTACATGGTCTTTTTGTATTAAGACAATGGCTTCAAACAACACTTTTTTCTTTCAGTAGCCAGTGGGCATCCTTAAGATGGAGCAAGTTTGCCTCTGTGTCTAGCCCTGATCAGTAGCTGGGTGGTGGTATTTTGCACCAAAGCAACTTTTAATCAAATTACTCAGGCAATCCTAGAGAGATGTCCAAGACTTGACTAAGATCCTGCTTAAAGATGTGCGGTGTTCTGGTGCAGTGTAAGGCAGGATTCTGTAAAAGTGTTTATTATGCCAGAAGCACTAGCTTGCGGCCTTGGATATCTGCTGAGCTTCCAGAGTTCCAAAGTTTGGTACCCAGAGCTTGTGAGAATTTGCTACACATAATTATTCGGAAGGCAGCTGGTTATCAATCCTAGTCCCAAGAATCAAGTACATCTTTCAGTATTTTCATGCTCAGCATGCTCTGCTTCACTTGATCCAGTTACACAATAATGGGGTTAAACCCAGAAGCGTCACTAGGACCTGGGTGAAATGCGTTACAATAAGGGGGGTGGTCCCAGTGGTAATGCAATATTAAATGGACATCAACATCACCTGATAAATCAATTATAACCAATTTTTAAGAATATTGAAAGTATTTAATCACATTAAACATATAATGCCTCATGTTCAAACATAGCACATTTATCACAAAGGTTTCTGCATAGGTGCCCCGGAAAGGGAGGAATAGGTGCACCAATGTGCAAAAGTGAGGGTGAGTGATGGAGGGAGGGCAGTGAACAGTGTGTACATCAAAAACGCATAAAAAGGCCTAACCAGCCTTAACCAAGGCTAAATTATTTACAAGAACAGAATGTCAAAACAGGTCACGGTGAATCCTTCACTGTTGTCCACATTCAATACAGAGAACACAGAGCTGGCGACGTTTCGACCCAGGGTTGGTGTAGGCAATTTCACTCCTTACAAGAGGGTCTTCATCAGGACCATAGGGACACCTGTAGGTAATGGGAAAGATGCTTAGAGTACATTCAGGTGATGGGACAAGTTTAAAAGACAACAGATTAAACCCATTAGAAAAGAGAGAGTGGGCAAAATAATTACCCTTAGTCCACCTAGCCGTGCGGTGGAGAGGGCCATCATAGTCAATTTCAGCACTTTCAGGAAGGTACATTTTTTAGTTCGAAGCATACCAGACAGCACAGCTGGCTGGTTTGCTATAGACATCTTGGAGGAATTCAGCAAGCTTTCTTGGGAATGCATTCTTCCCTTTGCTTACCATTGGCTTTGTGATTTGTAAATTACATTTGCTTAGTTTCTATTTGTTGGCTTTGTTTGTTTTAGGCTGTCCATGACTTCGTCCCTCCCGTGGACCATCTCTTGTTTACTGTATCCTTCCGAGTACTTGATTTCTATAAACAGGCCTTTACATTTTGTTCTTATCTTGTCACATTTGCTGTGCATTCAAAGACAGAGGTCAAATGTCAGGCTCTGTCTTGCAAGGGAGCTTGGTGTTTACCTTTCTTTCTCTGACTTCAGAGTGAGAGGATTTATGCGACAATCATGCTGGCAACTGGGGGTGTTCTGGAGAAAGGTTGTAGGGTGTTATTTCTTTTCTAGCACACAACAAAATGTTAATGTCTGTAAATGAACTGTTATATATTTTAGAATTAAAATCAGAAGTAGGATATCACAAATGAAGCACATTTTTTTGTAATTCTGAAGTGTAGTGCAAACAAATATCTTAATACGATCAAAAGAAATCACTACACCAGGTGATGACATTTCCACACATTATTGTTTGTGTGCAATATACTTTTTTCAGTAAAACTGTATGTCTGTGCAAATTTGATGGGCATTTCAATTGGTGTCTGCAATGGCAGAGTGCTACCACACCATGCATGCTCCACTTTATGCCACTTCAATCTACGCCGCTGCATTCTACTCCGCACCACTCCTACTCTCCACTCTACGCCACACCACTCTACTCCACTTCACTCTTCACCTCTCTACTCTGCACCACTCAATTTTTTGCCAATGTACTCTATGCCACTCTACTGTACTCTGCACTCTTCGCCACTGCACTCTACACCATTCCAATCTAGGCCACTACAATCTTCCCTGCGCCACTCCACTCTACTGCACTGTATGCCATTACAATGTACGCCTGTGCACTCTAAGCCAATCTAGGCCCCTCTAATCTACTCTGCACCACTGCACCCTATGCCACTCTACTCTATTCCGCAGCACTCTACACTACTTCACTCTGTGCCACTTCACTCTACTCTGAGACGTCCTACTTTGTGCAACTACAATCTACGTCCTGAGCTCTGTTCGACTTTGCGCCACTCCACTCTGCACCACTGTACCCTATGCCACTGAACTCTACCCTGCTATATTACACTCTACCCCACTCTACTCTGCATCATTACACTCTACGTCATTACACTCTAACCTGCACCACTCCACTCTGGATCACTCCACTCTATGCCACTCCACTCGATGACACTCTACTCTGCAACACTGCACTCTCCACCACTACACTCTGCACCACTGCTCTCTATACGACTGTACTCTATGCCTCTGCACTCTAATCTGCACCACTCTACTCTATGCCACCATACTACACTCTACACCAATACACTGTATACCATTACACTCTACACCACTCTACTTTGCATCACTCTTCTCCATGCCAGTGCACTCCAAGTCACTGCACTCTACGCCAATCCACTCTAATCCACCCTGCACCACTGCCCTCTACACCACTGCACTCTACAACACTGCACTCTACGCCACTCTCTGCCACTTTATTCTGTCACTGCACTCTAATCTGCACCGCTCCACTCTACCCTGCACACCTTCACTCTACACTACTTCACTCTAGTCTGAAACAATCTACTCTACACCATTGCACTCTTCGCCACTACTTCACGCCACTCCAATGTACCCTGCTCCACTCCAGTCTACACTGCATCACTCCGCTCTGCAAAACGCTACTCTACACCACTGCACTCTATGCCACTGCGCTCTACACCACTGCATTCTATGCCATTGCACACTATGCCACTCCACTCCATGCCACTCTACGCCACTCTACTCCACTCTACGCCAATACTCTTTACACCACCTTACCTCTGACACTCTACAACACTGCACTCGATGCCACTGCATTCTACTCCACGCCACTGCATCACTCTACTCCACTCTACACCACTGCATTCTACACCAATCCACTCTATGCCACTCTAATCTACTCTGCATGACTGCCCTCTACACCACTGCACTCGATGCCACTGCTCTCTATGCCACTGTACTCTGCACCACTACGCCTATGCACTCTACGCGTTTACGCCACCGTACCTCTGTGAAAACTCTACAACACTTTCCTATATTCTGCATCATTCTACTCTACACCACTACATTCTGCGCTGATCCACTCTATGCCACTCTAATTTACTCTGCCCCACTGCACTCTGACACTGCGCTCAACGCCACTCTACTGTCCGCCATTGCACTCTATGCCACACTACTCTACGTCACTGCAACCTACTCTATGCCACTGCTCTACTCTAAAACCATAAACTCTACACCACTGCCCGCTACGCCAATCTACTGTGCTCCACTGCACTTTTTTGCCACTACAATCTACAACACTCTACCCTATGCCACTGCACTGTATGCCACCACACCCTTTTCCACTCTACTCTACACCATTGGAGTTTGTCACTGTACTCTATCCACTCAGTTCTACTCTGCACAACTGTACTCTGTCACTGCTCTTTATGCCACTCTACCCTACAACACTCTACACCACTGCTCTCTACGACACTGTACTTTGCAACACTGCATTCTACGCCAATCAACTCTGCAACTCTAATCTACTCTGTGCCACTGCACTCTACACCGCTCTACTCTATGCCACTGCACTCTATGCAACTTTACTTAAACCCAATGCATTCTACGCCACTCCACTCTATGCCACTGTACTCTACACTACTTCTCTCTATGCCAATCTACTTAACTCTGCACCAGTCTACTCTACACCACTGCACACAAGACAAATGCACTCTACGCCTCTGTACCTCTGACATTCTACTCTACAGCACTGAACTCTATGCCACAGCACTATACGCTGCACTACTCTATTGCACGTTATGCAAATGCGCTCTACACCACTACACTCTAAGCCACTCTACTCTGCCCCACTGCACTCTTCGTCACTCTACTATATGCCACTACATTCTACACCACTGCAATCTACTCTGCGCCACTCCACTCTACACCACTCTACTCTGTACCACTCTACTCTGTACCACTCTACTCTATGCCATTGCACTCTACGCCACGCTACTCAAAACCACTGCACTCTACGTCATTATACTCTACAGAACTCTACTCTGTGCCACTGCACCCAACATCCCTGCACTCTATGGTACTTTCTTCTACCTGCAGCATTGCACGCTATGCCACTGCTCTCTACTCCACTCTACATTGCACCACTCTGCCAATGTACTCTACGCCACTGCACTCTACGACACTCTACTCTGCAACACTGCACTCTCTGACACTGAACTCTAAGGCCACTTTTCTCTGCACACTGCACCCTACACCACTTAACGCTACTCTACACTACTCAACTGCACTCTCCGCCAATGCAACACCACTACACTGTATGCCACTCTACTCTGTATCACTCCACACTATGCCACTGCACTCTACACCAATACAGTCTAATCTACACTGCACGCCCCTCTACACTACTATACTCTACCCTACACATCTCTATTCCACGTCATTCTGCTCTGAAACATCTACTCTATGCCAGTGCACTCTATGCCACTTTACTCCAATCTGCGCCACTCCACTCTACACCAATGTGCTTTACGTCACTGCAATCTATGCTGCACCACTCCACTCTGTGCCACTCAGCTCTACTCTTCACCACTCTACGCCACTGCACTCTACACTAAACCAGCGCACTCTGTCACTACACTCTATGCCAATGCACTCTACACCACCATACTCAAAACGAATGCACTCTACGCCACTGCATTCTACGCCAATCTACTCTGTACTACTGTGCCCTACGCCACTTCATTCTAGACCTTTCTACTCCACTCTGCAACACTCCACTCTATGATATTACACTCCATGATACTGTGCTCCACTAAACTCTACTCCACTCGATGACACTCTACTCAACATTGTGCAACTCCACTCTACAACACTTCACTCCATTCTGTGATGCTCTAAGCAACTCCCTCTACGCCACTCCATGCCACTTTACTCAACTCTATTCTACGACACACTACTCCACTCTGAAACATTCTACTCTATGCCACTGCACTCTATGCCACTTTACTTAAAACCAATGCACTCTATGCCTTTGTACTCTACAGCCCTGCTCCCTAAGCCACTCTACTCTGCACCACTCTATGCGACTATACTCTATGCTAATGCACTCTTTGCCACTGTACCTCTACGACATTCTACTCTGCAATACTTCACTCTATGCCACTGCACTCTACTCTGCACCTCTCTACTCTAATGCACTTTGCGCAAATGCACTTTTCGCCACTCTACTCTGCATCACTGCACTCTACGCCAATCCACTCTATGCCTCTCTAATCTACTCTACACCACTGCTTTCTATGCCACTCCACTACTCCACTCTACACCATTCCACTGTATGCTACTCTATGCCACTCCACGACACTATATGCTACTCCACTCTTCAACACTCTACTCCACTCTGTCGTTCCACTCTACTACACTACTCCACTCTATGCCACTCCACGTCATCCTATCCCACTCTACGCAACTCCCTCTACATCACTTCCCGTTACTTTAATCTATGCCACTCCACTCTGTTCTACGCCACTTCGCTCTACGAAATTCCACACTACAACACTTTATGCCACTACACACTACCATTCTCTATGCCACTCCACTCTACAACACTCTACTCCACTCTACGCCCTTCCAATTTACAACATTCTACTCCCGTCACAAGAATCTATGCCACGCCTCTCTACATAACTCTACGCCACTCCACGACATGCAATGCCGCTCTCCTTTATGCCAATAACTTTTATCCTTGCTGAACAGCTGCCATGCTGGTGTACAAAATGGCTAAAGCACATTGATAAAACCAACAGTTCTTGCATAGACGAGACCTATTGGCTTTGCCAGTGCTTGTTTAATATCCCCAGCAAGGGTTACGATGTGTGACTGCCTATGTGGTCTATGTGTAGAAAAGACCCTGACTACATCAAACATTTTTGGTGCACCAGATTTCTTTCTTCTGATCTCTCAATGTTTGCTGTACAAACTACCAGTGCTTAATTTGTAAAATATTAAGTGCCAGGGCTCTGACCAGGAGGCCACAGCAGCTTGCACCACCCATCTCCCCTTTCATCACTGCCAAAACAACTACTAACCCTCTCTCTCGCATGTAAATGCGATAGTTCAGATTATTCCAGGTCCCCAAAGCTAAAGGAATGGCTGGGGAGGCAGGTATTAGCAATTTTAATGTATATTGTATTCCTAAACAACCGTTATTCTGCTCATTTCTAAATTAGATGAGCAGCGCCACCATGTGGTAGACTGTTCTAAGTATGGTGTTGACAATTAGGTGCCGGTGCCGAGCACCGGAAACCAATTAAGTGCAGGTGCTGAGCACCAGAAAGCACCAGCTCAAATTAAGCTCTGCAAGCAACTGAGTGTCTGTGATTGGCTAATGGGGGGTGCGCCTCATCTTTCATGTTGGAGTGCTTCAGTCAGCCACTTCGGTGTTCAAGAAATGCACGCACTGTGATTTGGTGCCTGTACAGGATTGGCTGAGACCACCCAGCAGTTTCCTGACAGAGAGCTTCACTGTGCATGTTTATTTCCCCCTGAATCTTAACTGAAAACAAAACCAATCCTCAGGTGGGCAGTTGATTAGCTGAACAACTATCCAGGGCAGATGTACTGTCGCACTAAAACAACAGTAAATTTGCTTTAGCAATTTGTTACTTCTACTTGTAAAAAATAAAGTTAATCTGTAGCCGATATTCAGTGTAGGTTAACAAGTACCTCAGAAATCCTGATGAAGGGTTATTGTAAGGGGCAAATGACATCTCTGAGGATCTCGCTGACTGTACTTCGAACCTTCACCCTTTCTGTGAATCACATTTAATATGTTGCCATTGGTCGCTTGTCCATTTCACGTTGGTGGAGGGTTCTCTGTTCTTCATGGATACTTTTGCCTGCTTTTGGAATTAGAGTATTTCCTAACTATCTGTGTTTAGGGAAAAAAATACATTTGCATTTATTTTTTACATTTCTAAGCCCCTTACCATTGTTATTCTTGTGCACTGCGTTGTGTGCGTTTTCCCAGGGTGGCTGATTGTTTAATATTCCTCTTTTCTTTTGCTCTGGGTGGCCCTTATTCCCAGCCTCAAGGACTGCATTCTGTTCTTCAGTCAACTCTTTAAGTCAGAAGAAGCCCACAGATTCCCAGGGCTGACCCCACTCCTCATGAACACCTACTTGTGGCAGATAAAATGCATGTTTGTTAATCATGCTCATGATACCCCATGTACTGGGGTGAATGTATGACATTGTTCTGCATTCTGTCCATCAATTGTTGTTTTTGCATTTGTTAATCATGTTCAAGCCAGCGCATTTATGTATCAGAGTATAAATATTTTTCGCACTTAGATGTGGCGCTCTTTGTACCTCTCTCTCTGACCTGGGCTCGGTTGCTATCCCTTTTCAGATCAGCTTGTTTCAGTGTTCCAGTTAAGGGACCAGCAGATTTTAACAGGGCTTTCACTATCATTATTAAAAACAATTCCCAAAAGAACAATTATCCATACTTCCCGGTGGAAACGAGCATGCCTTGCTCTTTTCGAGGGTAGTTGCACACTTCTGTGGACTGTTTATTAGAAACAAGACCCCTGGGATTCTGATAGCAGTGAACGCATCTTCTTGAGCATAAAATAATACTAATGTTTGGGTAGTTACTCCCCAGGTTTACCATAAGTAAAGTTGTTAGAAATTTGTGGTACAGTTTTCTCTAAGGAAAAGGCAGATATCTGAAAGAGACACGTTAGTGACAGATTCCTTACCTTAGAATATCCCCAGGCTGGATCCGGAAAGTTTTGCGTAGCATTACCCTTGCGCGTCGGTAGGCGGCGTCGTGCGGCACCGCGTCCGTCGTCGGCATCGCCGGGATGACGTCGCGGGCAGTACTTAGACGCCGCCCCTGCGCGCTGACGTCAGTTCTGTACACGACTTTCCGCGCCAGGAACGCAGAGCCATGCAAGAAGCTGACATTGGTGTCTGAAAAATACTAGGGCCCTGAAAGGGATGTCCTTAACCCTAGAAATCAGTTCGCAGAACGGGGAGGATGGGTGGGCGGTAGGTATCTGTCACTAACTACTGTCTCTTACAGATATATCGTTACACAAGTTAGTAACTTGTGCATCTGAAAGAGACACGTTAGTGACAGATTCCTTACCTTAGAATAGATACCCCAGCAATACCAACCCCGGTGGTGGGTCTGCGAACAAAGATCAGACAAGGAAGTCTCGGAGAACAGAACGGCCAAAGAAGCCGTCTCTCCGGACTTGGCTGTCAAGGCAGTAATGGTTGGTAAACGTGTGCAACGAGGCCCACGTAGCTGCCTGACAAATGTCCTGCAAAGGGACACCACGTCCTAAAGCCGTGGTGGCGGCTGTCGCCCTGGTGGAATGGGCACGCAACCCAACAGGGGGCTCCTTTTTAGCCAACGAATAACAGGCCTTGATACACAAGACGACCCAGCGGGAGATGGTCCGCTTGTGTACCGCCCGACCTTTTTTGGCGGCCACATAGCCAACAAAGAGCTGGTCATCCACCCGGAACTGTTGTGTGCGATTTAGATAAAAGGAAATCGCACGTTTTGGGTCCAGACGGTGGAGCCCCTCTACCTCTCTAGAAGGATGCAGAGGCGGAAAGAAGGTGGGCAAAGTGATGGTCTGCCCAATGTGGAAAGCAGTAACCCCCTTTGGCAAGAAGGACGGACGCGTCCTGAGAACAACCTTGTCTGGATGGACAGACAGAAAGGGTGGCTTGCAAGAAAGAGCCTGGAGCTCACTCACCCGCCGAGCGGAGGTGATAGCCACCAGAAAAGCTGTCTTCAGAGTGAGAAGACGAAGAGGACAGTTATGCAGAGGCTCAAAGGGAGCGCACATGAGAAAGGTAAGAACCAGGTTCAAGTCCCACTGAGGCATCACAAACGGAACAGGAGGGAAGAGGTGTGTAATGCCTTTTAGGAATCTGTTAACAACAGGGGACTTGAAAAGGGAGGGCTGATCAGGAAGCCTGAGGAAGGCCGAGATTGCACAAAGATAGCCCTTGATGGTACCCAGGGCAGAACCCTGCTGGGCCAGGGAAAGAAGGAACAGAAGAACCTCAGAAAGAGGGGCAGAAAGGGGATTCACAGCCTTTGCTGTGCACCATGCCACAAATTTGTTCCACCTGCAGGCGTATACCACTTTAGTGGAGGGACGCCTGGCTGCCAGAATCACATCACAAACTTCGGTAGGCAAGTCGAAAGGAATCAACTGCCGCCGCTCAATCTCCATGTAAGCAGGTGGAGACTGGACAGGTTCGGGTGGAGGACCGTCCCCTGCTGCTGCGACAGAAGATCCTCCCGAAGAGGCAGACGGTTCGGGGGATCGACGCTCATACTGAGTAGCTCGGGATACCAAACTCTTCGAGCCCAGTCTGGAGCCACAAGAATGTAAGATATATTTGTACCGCGCAACTGTCACCCCAAGGGTATCCTGGCGCTGAGACTGACCAGAAGATGTATGGATGCAAAACAGACGGACAAATAGCCCAGCCTGCATTGAGTGATAGCTCAAAATTAAGCCTCCCTTGGGAAAAGCCATGTCTTCAGCTTTTTCCTGAATGGTAGAAGTTCCTGAGTTTGTCTTATGTCTACAGGGAGGTCGTTCCAGAGCTTTGCCGCCGCAACGCTAAAGGCTCTCCCGCCAGTTCTTGTTTTTTTGTATCTCGTCATGATCACCAAATTGGTGTTTGCTGACCGGAGATTCCTTTTTGGGGCATACCATTTAAATTTATCTTGCAGAGGTTTCGGGCCTAACCCATGGATTGCCTTAAACACTATACATAGTGATTTAAACTTAAGCCTCTGGCCAATTGGCAACCAATGAAGGTCCTTCAAAGCCCTCGATGTAGATGACCTACGATGCTTATTGAGAGCCAATTTGGCAGCTATAGTTTGGATCCTCTGGAGCTTCAAAATCAGTGAGTTTGGAGCCCCCAAATAGAGAGAGTTACAGTAATCCAATTTACTCAGTATCACTGCTCTCACCACCTCTGACCTGGTGTTAGTAGGAAGGAGTGGAAGGATTGTGCGTAATGCTCTGATCAGAGAGAGACAGGTGCCCACTAGCTTATTAACTTGAGTCTCCAGCTGAAGGTCCTCATCCAGCATAACTCCCAAGTTGCGCACTGTTTTGTTTGGTGTCAAAGGTTTATCAGTAGGAGAGAGCCTAAATTCCAAGTGAAGTGGGCGAGCAACTTTGGCAGTGGAACAGACTACCATCTCGGTCTTATCTCCGTTAAATTGCAGGGAATTATGTCTGAGCCATTTTGTAGTACTCTGCATACATTCCTGAAATTGATCCATTGATACTGCCTGGGCTCCTTCTAGGGAAAACACCAATTGCGTGTCATCAGCATAATTAATTAAATCAATACCAAAGGACTTTATAATCGGTATGAGTGGGCGCAGATAAATGTTGAAAAGTACTGGGCTGATTGCGGAGCCTTGTGGGGACCCCTTGTAAGACCGGGGTCTTGGGGGATGTGAATGGCGGAATAGTCACCACTTGTTGTCTGCCATTCAGATATGACCGTAGCCATTGTAGTGCCCGCCCTTTCACTCCCAACTTCTCCAGTCTCATCAGCAGAATAGCATGATCCACCGTGTCAAATGCTGCGGACATATCAAGTAGTATCAGAACTGTTGCCACCCCATTGTCGGCTCTCATTCTTAGGTTATCGAGTGCCGATACCAGGGCTGTTTCTGTACCATGCCCTGGGCGGAAGCCGAATTGTGCTTCGTCAAACAGATGGTACTCCTCCAAGTAGTATGAAAGAGATTTGCTGACCGCTCTCTCCAGGATCTTTACCGGGTAGGGCAGCAGCGATATGGGCCTAAAATGATCTGGACACGTAGGATCGAGAGTCGGTTTTTTCAACAGTGGGGTCACCATTGCCTGCTTCCAGCAGTCAGGGACCATGCCTTCATCCAATGATTGACGGCAGATCTGCCACAGCCGGGGAAAGATTTCCAAATGAAATTCTTTCCACAATTTCTGCGGGAGGGGGTCCAAAGGCGAACCTGAGGAAACCTTCAAGGCTAGGTTGTTAAATATTTCCAAATTGGAGATATGAAATGAGTCCAATGTTACTAATTGAACATTGGCATTACTTTCTACCAATTGTTCCAAATCTACTATAGTATTACAATCATTAGCCCCCTCCTGAGTGATCTTTAGGTTAAGGCCCTCAATAATCCTGCTGATTTTCAGATTAAAGTGCGCAGCAATATCATTGCAGAGTCCTTGTGATGCCTCAACCCTATTGCTCATACAAGCAGGGTTGGATAGATCCTTCATTATTGTGAAGAGGGCTTTTGAACTATTAGGTGACTGCAAAATCTTATTGGCATAATGTTCAGCTTTGGATTTAACAATCATCTCCTTATAAAGGTTCAATAGCTGTTTCCAGATTTTTTAATCTGCATCCTCATAAAGCTTGCGCCACTTTCTCTCAGCCTGTTTGCACTTTAATCGCAAATTTTTCAATTCTGCGTTGTACCAAGGGGCTGATGGTTTCTTCTTATTACTTATGTCTTTAACCGGAATGTGCAAGTCTAACGAGTGGTTGATTTGATCACACAGGGCCTGGTAATTATCGCCCACCGATTTGTTGGAGGAAAAGGTATCCTTTCCTGGTAGCAGTGGCCTTTTACCATCTTTCATTAGTTTGAACCATTCTCTACCTCGGTAAAGCGCTGCAGTTTTAATTGGCTTATTTTTTAAGCCGGGTATGGACAGCCAGAACTGGACTAAGAAATGGTCAGTCCATGCTTGAGGCAGTATCTCGGCCACCGTTGCCTCTGTACAATTGGCGAAGATAAGATCTAACGTATGGCCTGCTTGATGAGTCGGTTGAAGAATTAACTGTTGTAGATTTATGCTCTCACACGATGGCGGTGGTGTTGTCTGTGAACACCTGCACTACCTTCCCTTTGACAGAGGGAAGGAATGCCTTGAGTGCAGGTCGGATCGCCCGGAGCTCCAGAAGGTTGATATGGAGCCGGGACTCCGCCGGAGACCAGAGGCCTCTGATCTCCGCCTCTCCCATGTGACCGCCCCATCCCAGAAGGGACGCGTCGTCACAACTGTGTGCTCTGGCTGGGGAAGGGAGAGGGATCTGCTCAGGACCCATTGCCGGTTCGAGAGCCACCACTGCAACTGTTTTGCAGTCACCTCCGAGATCTGGACGTGATCGGACAGGTTGCCCTGATGCTGCGCCCACTGGAACTTCAGGTCCCACTGCAGAGCCCGCATATGCCATCTGGCATGATCGACCAGCAGGATGCAGGAGGCCATGAGGCCCAGCAGCCTCAGGGTCATCCGTACCGAAACCCAGGATAGAGGCCGAAAGATCGGAATCATAGCCTGAATATCCCGGACTCGCCGTTCGGGAGGATAGACCCGAAACTGCGTCGTGTCCAGAACTGCTCCGATGAAAAGGAGCCGTGGAGAAGGAATCAGATGCGACTTCGGCACATTGATGGAGAACCCCAGCGAGTGCAGGAGTTCGGCCGTAGTCTGGAGGTGGGAGACGACTGCCTGGGACGAGCCCGCCTTCAGCAGCCAGTCGTCGAGGTAGGGGAAGACTGGAACCCCTGCCCGGCGCAGATGAGCTGCGACCACCGCCATCACTTTCGTGAACACCCGAGGGGCGCTGGTAAGGCCAAAGGGGAGCACGGAAAACTGAAAATGCTTGTGGCCTACCGTGAACCGCAGGTAACGCCGGTGGGCCGGCAGGACGGGAATGTGGAAATATGCGTCCTGCAAGTCCAACGCTACCAACCAGTCTCCAGGGTCGAGGGCAGTCAAGACCTGAGCTAGGGTGAGCATCTTGAACTTCTCCTTCCGGAGGAAGCGATTGACGTTCCGGAGGTCCAAGATAGGACACATGTCCTCCTTGTCCTTTTGGGCACCAGAAAGTAGTGGGAGTAACAACCACGCCCTACTTCTGGGGTCGAAACGCGTTCGATGGCCCCCTTGGCCAAGAGGGCCTCAACTTCCTTCTGAAGAAGCACCAAGTGATCCCCTGACATGCGGTGGTATTGAGGTGGCATGGCTGGGGGAGTGGTCACGAAGGGGAGGGAGTAGCCCCTTCGGACAATGTCCAAGACCCACTTGTCCGAGGTGATGGCACGCCAGTGGGGAAGGTGATGGCGGACCCTGCCCCCTACTGGCGTGCTGTGGACCTGAAAGGAAGGACTAGGAGGGCTTGGAGGCCGCGGACGGGGCGGGGGTGGTGGCCTGACCCGCACGCTGCTTCCCCCGACCCGCTTCGGCGGGAGCCACGTCCTCGGCCACGCGAAGACGCCTGCTGCGCGGGCCGGTGGCCGGGCAGTGGACGTGAAGGGGCGAAAAGCAGACTGTTGCGGAGGGCGCACAGCAGAAAGGCCCAGGGACTTGGCTGTAGCCCGTGAGTCCTTAAAACGCTCCAGCGCATGGTCTGCCTTGTTGCTGAAAAGGCCGACACCATCAAAGGGCATGTCCATAAGAGTGTTTTGGACATCACCCGAGAAACCAGTGGTTCTCAGCCAGGCTTGATGGCGCAGCGCCACTGTCGTCGCAAGCGATCTGCCTAGCGAGTCGGCGGTATCTAGGCCACATCTGATGGTATACTTTGCCGCATCTCTTCCTTCCGCAATGGCGTGGGAAAGCAGTGTCTGGACCTCCTCAGAACACTGGGGCAGAACCTGCGCCACCAAATCCCACAAAGAGTGGGAATATCGGCCCAAGAGGCAAGTGGTGTTGACAGACCGCAAGCCAGCACTGGAGGAAGAAAAAACATTCTTCCCAAATTGATCCAGTTTTTGGATTCCCTATCCGGGGAGCGGTAGGGAAGGCGCTCTGGGAAGCAGAGGCTTGGACAACCAAGCTCTCAGGGGTGGGGTGTTGGGAGAGAAACAGGGGGTCGCCCGGAGCAGGGCGATGGCGTCGGGCTACGTTCCTATCCACAGGAGCCCCTGTGGTGGGCTTGGACCAGGTGCCCAAAAAAACGTCAAAGTGCCTCGTTGAAAGGCAGCAGTGGCTCCGAGGAGGTAGCCGCCGGCTGAAGCACTTCCGAAAGGATGTTAGTCCTGACAGCCACTGTAGGTAACTGGAGGTGTAAAGCCTCAGCCGCCCTACACAACACCGTTGCAAAGTTTGCTCCCTCCTCTGTTGCCACGGAAGGAGGAGACAGCATGCCAGAGTCAGGAGAGGTGTCCAGACCACTGGCATCCCCAAGTTCCTCAGCCCAGTCCTGATCGAACTCACATTGGGCAGTGAGAGGGTCCTCAGACCCCTCCCAGTCCTCTTCGTCCTCCAATACAGGTTCAAAGTAAGGAGGAGGGACATGCGGGAACAAAGGTCTCATCGGCGCCGGGGCCAGCGTCGACCGACGCCGGTCCGGCGCCGTCTCCGGGTCCGGAGAGAGCCGGGGTACGACGCCGCTCTGTCTCTTACAGATATATCATTACACAAGTTAGTAACTTGTGCTTCCTAGCCACACAGTAAATTTCCAAGTTTTCTGCAGGTTTGGGAAATTTTGCTAGTTTCCAATTTTTTTGAAAATGTGAAAATGACATACAGATTTTCTCTGTCTGCCTAAATTTCTAGGGATCAGACAGGATGGACGAATTTTTATTTATTTAATGCAATTTTATATAGCGTGGACTTTACCCAAAGGTGTCAGAGCGCTTCACAATAGAACCAAGTACGTTACATGAGGAAATTTACATACTTACATCTTACAGATACAAACGAGATAGATGAAAAAGTAAAATAAAACAATAGGTGGCAGTCACACAAAACTCAAAAACACATTAGGATTAGGATCGTAAAGGCATAGATTACATATTTACAACACTGTAAGAACTTCCTTGAGGGACATGAAAAGGGATGTATTAATTCTGGAAGTGTCTTTGGAAGAGGAGAGATTTGAGGTCAGTTTTGAAAGTCCGGGTAGAGGTGGTGGTACGGAGTAGTGGAGGAAGCGAGTTCCAGATTCTAACCGCATTGTCTGAGAAGGATTGACCCATCGATCTTTCCCTTTTGAAGGTGGGGGGCTCAAGCAGTAGCTTTTCCGCATTGCATGAAGGTCTAGAGCCTCCAAGATTTTAAGTTTATTTGCCAGGTATCGAGGGGAGGAAGTGTGCAAGGCTTTTTGGGTGATACAGGCAGTCTTGTAGATTGACCTTGCTTCGATGGGAAGCCATCGAAGAGAAAACAGTATGGGTGTGATGTGGTCACTTCTTTTGGCCCCAAATACAAAACGAGCCGCTGAATGGAGTACGGATTTGAGAGGGGAAAGGTGGTATTTGGGGAGGGCAGCAAGCAGAGAATTGCAATAGGCCAATCTAGAGAGAACCAGAGATTGGACCAAGGTTTTAAGGTCTTGCTCCGGAAAGAAGCGACGAATCCCCCAGAGAAGGCGCAGTTGGTAACGTGCATTCTTGATAAGATGAATGACTTAGGCTAAGGAGCTTTGACACTGTGGCATTTATTACTGTTGACTAGCAACGCTGCAGGCGCTCACTGGCAAGGGCCCTAATGCAGGCAAAGAAAATGTACCCTGTACCTCATAGTGGAGTTATATCATTGGGATGCATCTGACCCCTTCTTACACTTCATCCCCAGTCTCAGTGCACAGATTTAATTAAAGGTAGATAAACCCTTGGAAACATGCAGTGTTTCCAAGCAAGGCACACAATCCACTGCATTCGCTCAGGGCTCATATCCCCTGCACCTAAATGCAGCAAGCACACGTGCACTGTGAGGTGTGTAAACATGCAAAGGGGGCTTATGGAATGGTGTGGATACCCTGGAAACAGGACACAGAAAAGATGCAGAAAGATGTGTGAGGGAGTCTGGGACTCTCAGACTGTAGCCAAGGACAGGTGTGATGGAGGACAGTAAGCCTTCATATTTCAAAAGGCGTATTTTCTAAACATTCAAGAATGTTGAAAATAAAAACAGTGATTGCAATTTGATATACTTTATTCGAATTCCTGGCAGTGGTTTAAGGAGCATGCAAATCTGCTAATGCTAGCTTTTCTTTGCAGAAATTTGAAAAATGTTCAACAGGTTCACATATTTTTCTGCCAATTTGGACTGCTTGTGCCTATTAGCAATCCTCTAATATTACATTAGAAATTTTCAGGGAGAGGCTCTTCATGGACTTCTCCACTTTATTTTAACATCTTATGAGACTATGAGCCAGATTTAATCTTTGTAGAGGAAGACTGCAGGAGTCACATGCAATATTTATTGCTTGTAATATACTGGTCGCAATTTGTGATCAGTATATTTGAAGGAAGTGGCCCAATTTAGGGTCACTCAGGTCACTCACGACCACCTATACGCATTCCCAATAAATGAAGAGTCGATTAGGCAGTAGAGAATACAAACCAGTTTGTTTATTCGTAATACGCTGCAGCGGAGCCCAGTCTGATCAGTCTCCTTAGATGACTGCCGAGGGGTCTGGTCCCCCTCCACACGGTAACACAAATTATACAATTCCAACACCTCGAGAATCCCGCCCAAACTGGAATTTTCCAGTTCAGTCCATAATGAACAAAGAAGGCACATAAGGTGGGCAGTGCAACTGGGCAGGGAACATGCTATCTCCGTCCCAAGGCCGTTCGGCAGCTCTCTACCATGGAAAGATGTGGGAACAAGTGTATCTAACGGTAAAGGTATGCAACAATGGATAGTACATTCATTAGTGCAGCAAAGCTTCAACCTTGAGAAGTACAAGCTGGAGGCACAGGGCAGCCTTTCTGCAGAGGCAAGCATTATGAGACAGACACTCGATCTGAGTTACAGAACAACATGGCATCAATAAAGATGGCGCCATGCATGCTAACTTAACAAGGAATAGAGGCTTGAATATAGAAGAGGGGGCATTTTAATCATGTGCATCACGGGAATAACATTTCAAATCTAACATATTTGTGCCCAGTAACAAATTCAGATTTGGAGTGGATCGTAAACTGAACTACCTCATTAATATTCATGAGGTAGGTTGCAATTTGTGCCTCACTCTGTTTGGAGGTCGTCACAGGGTAGGTGGCCTGCTGGGGTCGGCAGACCACCACATATGTGATGCCTTTTCAATAAAGTAAACATTTTTAGATCTCGGCTAGACAGCGCATGCGTTGTCTCGAAGAGACGTGTTGTATTCAATCTGTGGGCTTCAGCCCGCCCATAGACTTACTATTTGCTCGCTCTATCGTCGCTCTCATATCCTTTTTCCCCATTTGTCCATAGCATACATGCATCATGCCTCTTCTTGTGTTTAGCCTTCACCCAGAGCATGGACCAAGTACTTGTGTCCATCCACTGCTCCCGTTTTAGGAGCTAGTTTTTTCTTTGTGTCTGAGTACTCCACACGAGTGCTCGTGTTTTTACAAGCTCCTTATTTTCCTCCCACCCGGGCTTCATTTTGAACTATGTTTCATTGTTAATGCTGTGTGTCGTTACGCTGTTTATCATCACACATCTATTTAGAATACCAATTTGGCGCTATCGGGCGAGGGGAGAATTTGTGGGCGTGTCTTTAATAGATCTCTGTCTCTCTTTATCTTCCCTGTCTCCTTGTCTCTCCCGGCTCCATCTCTAGCTGTCCACCACACCACCTCAGCACGTGTCAAATTCTGTTATAATAATTTCCTCAGGGCTCCGCCTTGTTAAACTGCACGAACTGCAAGCTAGTGTTACATTTTATTTTTTACGTTTTATATAGCGCAAACTGGACCCAAAGTATCGGAGCACTTTAAATGAGCACCACTTGCATAAGAGACGGACACGTTCATTTTTAGGCACGGCGAGATTAAGTGTTTTGCCCAGAATCACAGGATGATGATTCTCCCGCTGAGACTCGAACCCAGTTCCCCAGCTTCAAGGTCAGCCACTCTAGCCGTTACACCACATTCTCTCCCAGCAGAATATAAACATGAAAACAGAAGATAAATCAGGCCTGAGTCAAGCTCCACCTGCCTTGCTTCTCCCACTGTCAGAGACAGCCACACTGGGGCTTTGATGCATATGTACGCGCTCGTGTGTTACTTCAGGAAAAAAACCTGTGTTTAATTTGAGTCTGTGGTTTCCGGTGCTCGGCACCGGCACTTAATTGGCAACACCGGAACTTATGACAGTCTGCTACATGGTGTCACTGGTTGTCTAGTTTGGAGACTAGCACCACAACAGTTGTTTATTAATTCAACATACATTAAAAATGACTAATACCTGCCGCCAAAGCTTTTCTTATAGATTTGGGGGCCTGGAATAGTCAGAATTGTCACACTTGTAGGAGTGTGATGGTTAGTAGCTGTTTTGATACTGTAATTGGCAGCGTTGAAAGCGGCAGTGCAAGTGAGCTCCTGGAAAGGGCCCTGGCACAGCTTTTGTTTTACAAATTAAGCACTGGAAAAAACTGAAGTAGCCGCCATATGCTTAGGATTTTTACATGACTTCCAGCCATGCTGAACAGCAGCCATACTGCTACTCAGCACGGCTAAAAGACATTGACAACGGCAATAGCTCTCGGACTGTCGAGACCTATTGTCTTTGCCTATGCTTGTTGAAGCAAGTTTTCCCTAAAGTAAGTCCTTTAGGAAAAGTTTAAATTTTTTTGCTTTGTTTGTTTGAAAATTGCCAGTGGTCTGGTGGACCACTACCTACTCAACAACAAACAGTTTCTTCTTTTTTTTTTTAAACATCATCAGGGGGAAGAGATCCTGAAAGGAACCCCATCCTTTGAAAGGGTTACCACCCCTACTTGAGGGTCTGTAAAATTTGTTTCATGGTTTTGCTACTAGATTTTGGTCACAAAGCAATGATACTTATGATACCAATTTCATTTGGAAGGGATGTCTACAACATGCCCTTTCCAGAAACTGAACCGGTATCCATTCGGAGTTCCATTGTAGGAGTCGCAAAACTTTTTTACGAAATGAGGATTAATGCATTGCAAACAGCATTTTAACAGTCACAAATGCAGAATTAGAGAATTTGCGACCATTAAAATGCTTTGTACATGTGCCACTTGATTCTCTCCAGCTATGTCTCACTAACCGCTCAGGATCACCAGTTACAGCTAAGGGATGTCGATTCTGCTGATCAGATGGAGGTACCCTGTCTCTACCAGCAGTACACCAAACTTCCGCTCTCTTAGAATGAAGCAGGGTTCTCGCAGCTCATTTCCAACACTGCCAGCCGATGAGGAATGGTGGCGGTGTTGTCCTGAAAGTTCTGTGCTGGCCGTAGCCTACCCAAGGTCTAGGGAGACCTTTAGGTTTCCACCATTCTTGTGTGTGAAACCTGAGGGACTCCCTGAGCCCCAAGAGGAGGTATGTGCTGGGGCCCTCCTGTAAACCCTTCGAGTTAATCTCCTTCAGTGAACAAATACCCACCCTCCCAGCAAAAGGGAAACTCCAACCTCCTGGTGACCCCAAAGGGACGTTTGCCAGCTAAAGGGGCATCAGCATTGTGGTGTCACCATCACCGCACCATCATTCTCCTGCTTCAGTGCAGCCACCCATGTAATTAAGGAGAAAAGCTGCTGCTGGCCATGGCAGGTGTCTGGTAAGGATGTGGCAGTATTAGACCTGGGCAGAGATGATGCCTCCGACCAGGGCTAAGTTAAACTCTGTTTCTTTATGTATAGTATCAAAAGTATATGATGTCAAAATTGCCTGCAAGAGAAGTGTCTGTGGTATCCAGTCGGTGTCAAGAAAAGTATTTTCAACCGGATATCAAAGACTCCTTAAAAGAAATCATTACGCCTATCTGGGCTGCAAGAGAAATATCTATTTGAGCAATTGTAAGATAGCTCAGTGGTCTGTTGCATCCAGTGCTGAGATCTGTGTGCAAGCCCCAGGTCATAGGGTATAATTAGAGGGAATCCGCTCAGCCCCTCACCAGCAAGTCGAAAAAATGAGTTCCGCTGAGTCGGGTAATAGTAGTTCTTAATATATGTGCCTAGCCTAGATCATTTTGTAGAGTGTTCTATATAAATACAGCTATTTATGTTAATGATATGCTATGTTAATTAAACCTCCAAGACTAATTCACAAATTAACATTTAGTAAGCAGGGGTGAGCGTTTTCAGGGATTATTTTTCTTAATTAATCTTTTTGCACTCTATGCCCAAATGCCTCTGGAAATATCGAACTATCATGCAAAGTTTTTCTAGTCTATTAACATGAAAAAGCTTAACTGGCCTTTTTTGTTTTGCCATTACAGCTGGAACTATATCGGGCGAAGAAATACCTGTTGTATCCAAGGCTGGTATAAAAGAATACAAAGACAGCTTTTCGTGTGAAAAATTCAACTTTCGCAGCAACCTGAATATCACTTTCTATGTCTACGTCAGCAATTTCTCCTGGCCCATCAAGATCCAGGTCAGTGCCGTCTGTTATTTCGACTTGTTTGGGGTGCTTTCCATTCGAAAAACAAGGACAGTGGTCTACAACTTGACCCTCGTTTTGAGTTAGCTACAAACTCAGTGATGTGATACATGGGCTGAAATTAACGATTCTGGCCGGTATCTACCAATGAGATTATGGTCATTATGAGTTGAAGTTCCAGAAATGGGCAGTAACTATAGGGACCATAATTATCTGTTCAAAAACCACTTTTCAATTCCACCAATTTTTAACGCCCACATTTACTAGCTGCTGATGGCGGGTGGATATGCTTCTTGATTTTGTTCTGCTTTTTCGTTGGGAAGAACCCATGGCTTTCCTCAGTTGTCAAAAATCATGGCCAATGTGTATCATTGATGGGATATTCTTGTTGTTCTTAGCCATTGCAGTGTTGCTGTGTGTTGAGTTTTGCTGAATGGTGTTATTGACTGCTTTATGTTGTTTGTATGGAGCACATCGCTGTTTTCTTCTTTATTATGTTGGCTGCTGTCTTTGGTGGCCTTCGTGGTTTCTTTATGATGAACTAATGTACTCTGCTTTACTTAGTGACTTTTATCATTATGGAATTGGGAATGGTTTGCTTAGTCCTGCTTGAGCGAGCCATGACACTTTTGGCTGTTCCATTACTTGAACAATCTATGGGTCTCTATATGATTGGAGCTTTATTTAAAGTTGTAAATCAACACACGGTAAATATTGCTGCCACCAGGTACAATATTTACCGGGTGTGGTATTTCCTCTCCATTCAGGTTCTTCACCTCTGAAATAGGATAATGCTGTAATACTGCATGTTTTCCTTTACTGTACAAATTCTGTCACGTATCGCTTGGTGAAATGTTTGCAGGGGAAAAAAGCAAGTATTTTGTATACGTCCTGTAATCCTGATGTGAGTTGAAATACTTGTTTCTGCCTGAATACAGTGGCGTAACGAAACTTGCCAAAGTACATATAGGGGGCCCCCTACGCTCTGGACCCAGTCAGGAGCTCTCGGCACTGCCCGTACACAGTTCTGGACGGGACCCCCTGGAGTTTGGGGGCTATTGTTACGCCACTGCCTGAATAGGAAATGCTGGCTCTGTATTGAGGGCATAAAGGATGCGGAGCACCCTAGATTTATGTTTGAAACCCTATGTCCTCAAGTGACTGGCCTTAAGGTGGAATGTTTGAGGTGTTGCAAAGAAAGAAAGAAACATATGTTGCCTGATTGACAAAGAAAATTGAATAAAAGTAAAATGTGTCTGCGGCCAGTTTGAGCTTGTCCCGAATGCATATTGTCCATTGTATTGTTTAGTTGAAGTGCAGGTTGTGCTGGTGGTGATTGTTATATGTCTGGAATATGTATATTCTGTGCGTAAATTGCCCTTGGACAAAATCTTTGTAAATCACATCGCTATGGGCAAGATGGCATGTCTGTGGGGATATTTCTCATGAGTACTAAGACCTAGAGCAGATGTTACTTAATTTACCTGTTATTGACTGTGAGTGGCCCACTGGGGTAAATCATGATGATGAGTGATTAATAGAAAGAATGGAGTTAGCACAATGTTAATACATTTTTCTTAAATATTGTTAACCATGGTCTATTCGATGCACCATTTTTGATCAATTCTTCAAGCATATTTTTTTTTATTAATTTGCTGCATGTTTGCGTTTGTTCATCTCTGCATAACGTGTGGTATATAGTGTAACACCAGCATAAAGTGTTTGGCAGGCGACCCTGAAAATGAACAACTTTGCTTCGGTTTGGGACTGGAGCTCTTCATCATGAACAGAAAATAGAGCATTATGCGTTCGTCCACCTTTTGAGTGAGACCCTCCCTCTGCTATGGTCTTATGGGCTTGGCTTCCCATGGGGGTGGGTTCGTTTGTACCTCATGTGTGGCACACCCCTGCGGTGACGTCGAATGCTGCCTCAGCTATACTGAAGGTTTATAGTGCAGTCACGAACACAGTTAGCGCCAGATGGTAAAAGTGACTCAGGAGAATGACTTCTGGGGGACCTTAGGGAGTCTGAGCATGGCCATGGGAAGGGAGTCTGAGCATGGCCATGGGAAGGGAGTCTGAGCATGGCCATGGGAAGGGAGTCTGAGCATGGCCATGGAAAGGGAGTAATGCATATAAATGATAGTGCAGTAAGGGTGGGCAGACGAGCAGTAGTGAGTCATTGAATGTACCTGTAAAGCCAAGGACAGAGTTGGTGAAGGGCTGGTCAGATAAGCTGAAATATAAAGTCTGCCACAGAAGGTGACTGCTTGGGTAGAGGGGGAGCAAGAGCCTGTTCAGTGAATTGGCGCAGTCTGTGGTCTTAGAGAAGGAACAGGGCAGTCAAGCTGGTTCGAAACAGAGAGGTAAAAATAAGCCCAAATTAATGAAAAGGCAGGATTCTGAAGCACAGCGCTGAGAATGAATAGGGTGAGGGAGGCAGAGAGGGACAGGGGAAAGATCCGTTGAACAAAGAATGTGAGACTGACAGCTTTATTATCTCATAGGACAGGGCAATTATGGCTGTTAAATGCCCTTTCCCTCATTTTGCGCTCTTAGCTTTCACTCAGGTCCAAAATTGCGGTGTGGGCAATTAATGAGCTGTTTCGCCCACAATAAGGGAAATAATAATTAATTATTGTGTTCTTGTTTAAAGCATGCCATTATGTTTCAGTTTATGGGCTCATCTGTTTGTTGTGATCATATGCAGCCAACAACTTGTCAAATCAAATTCTGAGTCAAACTCCGTAGAGTTAAATATCTCCTCAACTGCTTCTAGGGTTCCAATTACATGGGCTCGATGTGTAACTGTAAATGTAATCTCTGTTGCTTGAAGAGAATATAAAGTTGAGGTATAGGCAGGATCTTGAACCTCGCTTGACGCGGATATCTCTGCCAAAGGTAAACTGAAATAACAGTGAGGGCGTCGCCACTTTATCATTAATTATTGGATGAGGTGCAGTCAACCAAGTTTTACATGTATTTTGGTAGGAAGGATATCAAAGGCAGTGCCAGAAAACACGGTGATGCAGAGAACACGTTGAAACTGGAAGTAGTGGAAAGAAAGATGAAGCAAAGCGCATCCCAGATGATAAGTAGGAGGAACAAAATATGGAACAGAGAAAACCTGAAATCATCTGGTAGGGCACGGATAGATGAGTGGACTGGAATTACCACAAAGAGGGGGGAAGAGAGTGTTTGTAGTCCTTATTACATTATAGTCCCCCTAGATAGAATGAGTGGTATGGGCAGTGTGTTCCCTGTCCCCTATGGGTAAATCCAACGATGGCGACACCTGTGCTGCCTCTGTGAATCATAACAATGTGTGATATCTAATTTACAGTGCCTTGACATAGATTTAGGTAGTTGAGGAACTGCATCACCATTCTCAAATATCACACACTCATTCTGCATGCAAGGATCCTTTTTCATTATTCTATATTGCTTTTAGTAATAGGGAATTAAATTAAGCCAATTTCACATGAAATCATACTATGTTGCAAATAATGCACTTGAAGGGATGAAAGCAGACAGAAAGAAGGGCACTGCAACAATCCATCCCAGCACTAGTGGTATGCACCTTTCAATTAACTAATATAGTTACAAAAAGCAACCCAGAACTGTCTGAACCTTGTATGCTTCAACAAGATTTTCCATGCACCTCTAGCTCTTCATTTTATTCCGGTTGTTCATAACACATCTTTTTCCTGTCCTCAAGTCCCTTGTCAACCAGCTTTTCATGAATGCATAGAGATCTGCTCCCTGAGAAAGATTCATTAAAAATTATCAACTTGGCTTCTGCTTTGAAGTCTAGAGCAAATGTACCATATTGAAGGCCTTAAGGATCCTACTTTCAAGCGTAACAGGAACGTGTGAACTAAGTTAGCCTCTCCCTGCTGACATTTCCAACACCTTCTGGTTCCATTAGACCTAGCTTTTTGAGCTTCACAGAGACCAATGCATCTTGGCAAGAAGTTTTTGTTCTATCAGTCATAGCTTCAGACCAGGGCCATTTTTGTATACATTAAAGCAATACCTTTGCCTTGCTGCTGAAAATATATCATCTTCATGTTCATCCATCCAATCAGGTCTGGTTTTCCTTCACTTTTACCGAGTCTGAATTACTTTTTAGCTGCTTATCAATAGTAGAAGTCATATAAGCCATATTTCCAATCTGACACCAAAAGAGATGGTGTCCAATTTCTCCTCTTGCTCTTCCTCCTGAATCTGATCCTCGCCTCAATACAATCCTGTTAGTAACTGCACTTAAACTTCTTTCAGTCTGAGATGCCATATTTGCAAGTCAGATTGCCAAAGGGCAGCTGCAAAGCCATCTCACCACACCTAATTCATATATCTGAATCTAGTTATAGTTTCCATCCTTTCCAATGTGATATTTTACCTTCCATTTTAATCAAGCATTATTCCACAAATGAGATAAATCACATTGATTCTTGCCCACACCTCTCATTTCGCTCAACAACATATCATGCAGCATGCAGTGCTCCTGATGAAGTTCTAATTCCTCCATTTACCTTCAAACAACTGATAAATAAGTAACATAGCAAAACATTAACACACTTTTAACATAAGCCAAGTGTGGTTGTCTCCACTTCATAGTATTTCTCTATGCATTGGAAGCTAAATCCACCTTTAGCACTCACGATGTGCAAATTTTAGGTGGTATTTTAGACTTACACTTTCTCTCCCAAATGAATGAGTCAAATAACCTCTCTAGCTGAAGAGATCTTGAAGCTGGAAATCTGACTACTAGATTGCAAAAATGTAAAGATACCTTAACCTCCCATAAATCCCTGGGTTCAACTTTTCCAGAATTTTCGATTTTTTTCCACTTTTGATGAACAAAGGATCACAATGTAGAACCCAAACGCAAGTTAAAAGATTTGGAATGGTAATTCCGAAATATTTGATACCCTCCTCATTCCAAATAAGGATACTCTTTTCTACATCCTTCTTAAACGTATTTCAAGTTAAAGATGAAATGCTTATCTTTTTCCATTAACCTTACCTTCAGATAATTTTCCAAAATGGTTAAGAAGGGACAAAGTATATGTAATTGATATATCTAGGTCAAATAAGGCTAAAAAATATCATCAGCATGTAATATCTTTTTAGATTCCAAATGATATATTGTTTTCCATTTATTCTGCTAAAAGACTCTAACTTCTATCACCAAAGGCTCCTGTGCCGCATATAAAAGCAAAGGCGATGGAGTTCTTTCCAGGTTCCATTGCTGAGGATTCATGAAAGGGCATATGCTGCACCCTGAGAAGGCAACTAAAGGAATCCTGTCCAAGGAGGATGAGGCCCACTCAGAACTACTGGAAGTGATCCTGGTTTGTATACATATCATTCATATGTGGAATCACTCCCAAATCAGACCCCCTAGTGTCCTCTCCACCTACTAGGATATGAATAGTGGGATCAGCCTCTAGACCACGGGGTCCTTAAGTTCCTGTCATGCCAGGCAGCCTGGGCTACGCTGTTGTTGGTCCTTGGGGCTTCCCTACTGGGACCTTCCCAGGGTATAGGGAACAAGAGTGACATTGTGGGCTGGGTTATGCACAGCCTATGGATTGGCTGTGAGGTTAATTCTCAATCTCTTATTGGCAACCCTAATGTGGAGCTGGGACAAGCCTGTCTACATATTGTTATCAATCTGGACAAGAAGCTACACTGGCTCCTGATCCAGAAGAGATGCCAGTTCAAGATGCTGACCCTCGCATACAAAGCCCTGTACGAGAAGCACCAGCATACATCAACAAATGAATGACCTTTCACCTACCAAACAGACACCTGCGATCTGCCTCCCTTTGCCTCACAGACAGCCCTGGATCCGCCGATCCAACAGCAGAGGATGCTACTTCTCTCACCTGGTGGCCAAAGCCTGGAACGACCTTCCCTTGCTCCTCAGGAACACTGCATCGCTCCGGGATTTCAGAAAAGGACTCAAGGCATGGTTGTTCAAATGAACAGAGCACCGCGAAGCAGCTCGCAACTCCAGCACCTTGAGACCCTCACGGGTGATTTGCCGCACTTTATAAATCCTGATTGATTGATTGATTGATTAAACTCCACTGCAGTGTCATCGCATGTATCCAGGCTGCTCTCTCCTTTGGACTTGTGGAAGGCCACATAGGGTGGGCCGGGGTGGCGCTGGAAGGATGGTGGAAAAACTGCAACCTTTTAGTAAAGGGAGGGGAGCTCAGAGCAACCTAAAAGGGGTAGAGGTCACCATGGTGGAGGAGGAAGGAATGGTAGGCAGAGATCTCCTGAAAAAGAGAGGAAAGAAGGCTGGTGGAGAGAGCATCCGAAACAGAAAGCAGGTGTTGAAAGGGAGAAGCAGGAAGAAGTAATGATGGAAGAGGAAGGGATGGGGTCAGAAAGCACTCCAAAGACAAATACATACAAATAAGTTTGTAAACAGTCTTTTTCCAAAGAAAAATAGTTTCTAGGTCGACGTTTGTGCGTCTGTTATTGTCTCTGAAATAGTATGTGATGGGAGAGAGCCTTTATACAGCCCTTTAAGCATTATGAAAATACGTCAGCAGGTGTGCGCATGGACATGACCGTGCATGACAAAGACTCCCACTTTGTTACTTTCTTCGCTGGAGAAAACCTATTTGAGGACTTTTCTTCATAATGGGAGACCCTTACGTGGTCCACAGTAATATGCTTCTTTTGAAAAGTAGAACTTTGGTAAACCACCCATTTACGACAAAGGTTATTCGAAAAAAATAGGGTCATCGGATGAGTCAAAGGGGGTGGGTGACAGATATGGGTTCCCCGTTCAGTTCACTGGTGTATGATTGCACGCCAGTGCTGTTCCTCAGAGACCTTAAGTGTACAGCTCCAGAGCGGCTTTGAAAGATTGATGCCCGCGCGCCAGTAGTGCTGTCCGGCAGTGACCCCGGGCGAGCCGCCTTTGATGGCAGCTGCACCGAGAGCGAGAACTCCTTAAATCTTCATTACACGCCACAATGTTCGCATATCGAGTTTCCCATCTACAAGGCAGAGCAATGTGACGGACAACTTTGGATTACACTTGAAATTGCATCCATGAGCGATAAAGATAAAGCGGTTGTAAAATATTCGGGAGCAGGCAGTTAAATCGGTGAACACATTGTAAAGGTTGGGCGATGGTCCGATAGGAAGTGATGTATGGGTTCTTAGCAAATGCATGTTCCACCAGTTCGCTCCTTCTGGGGAGGAACTGGCTGGCACCATGGTAGGGCACTTCTGATTGGTCACCCATGGCTCCATCTGCAGCGGCCGCATATTACCTCAACAGAAAGCTAATGAGGCCCAGTTTCCAGGAGACGTGTGATGCAAATATCACTTTGTTTCACGCTGCACAAAGCCCAGCTCTGGCCGTGGCCATCTTATGCACAGGCCGGAGGGCAACTGGAGAAGAAACATTACAACCAATGCATAAGGACGGATTTTACTCACATGACAAGTTGGACAAGTGTTGTCAACATAACCATATGGGGTACATAAAGTAATACAGTCTCTCTCGTAGGGGTCACAGTAGTTTCAGGGTGTTTTTTAAGTCTATGTTGCTTCAGGCCTCTTTTGGTGACCTATTTTGCCACCTTCTCATCTGTTTCTGCCGTATCTCCTTGAATGAGACAATGTATTTAGCATTTTCGGTTTTACCAGTAAAAACGCTGTTATGCCTGCGGAAGGTGGGAAATTAAGCCTACTGGTGTTTTTTTCTGTGCAGGGTAGCATAAACTAAAATGCTGCATAATTCAGTACTCACATACACAATTCTGCATGGTTTACTCATGTAGATTAGCACTGGGCAGAAAATGTGGTCAAATTCTGGGCCTGGCATAATGATAATGTCACTGTTTTGCCAAATTCTGTGACTTGGATACTTTATCTTTTATTTTTTTCAAAAATGAAGAGAACTTAGTTAAATTACGTTTAAAGCAGTTTTGTGTGTTGTGGGCATCTGTGGCAGACTGATCACCATCCTTGATATCCTGCTGGCCCCAGCATAATAATGATCATTATTGGCATACTGTGGGCAGGGGTGGCCCGAGGTGGTAGTCCAAATGCATGCAAGGCCGTATTTAGTCATGTGTGCCAGTAGTACAAGTGACCACTTACTAAAGACGAAAGGTTGAGATTCCAGGGTAAAAAGTGTGTTTTTACATGAAATGATAAACTTTTATTTAGGGGAATTATGCCTATTTTTCCAACGAGAAAAATATATGTTGAAAGGAAAACTTGCATTTTTGTAAACTGCCGAGCTGATGCTTAGGGGAAACATGATAGTGTTTCCAAATATATATTGAAAAAAATTGAGTGATAATCACTACTGCAATCTGAACCCCTAATGTTTAAGATTAGTGTGACCCGTCTGCTGTCCACACCTGTAAGGCGTGAAGAGCAGAGCGAGAGCACGGAGTCATGAGCCTGTAAAACCTTAACTATAATTACCACCGTTAAGGACAGCTACTATTCCAGTGCCTCTGAATATAGTTTGCGCAGAGATGAAAACTATGGCCAAAAACCTTCCCACTATCTCAGGTAACATTCCAGTCAGACTCACAACTAGGGTTGATAGAGAAGGGTCTGCCCAGACCGTGTCACCTATTGTATGGCACCTCCAGTTGGTGGTGTAGCTTCAGTACTGCAGTAGGTACAGGTACCTAGTTACAACCTGAGTGGAGAGCAAGGGGGATATTTTCCTTGCTTTCATTAGGGCCAGCGGCGCCCTTGCTTAGCCACTGACTCCGGTCATCATTTGAGCCACTGGATCCGGTAACAACATCAAAACAGCAAAAAGGAGCAATGCTTTGCGTTGTTTATTTTCTCAAAGTAAGACACTGTTACAATATGTGAATGAAAGAGTTAAGTCCAGCAAAGAATATAATCCACCCATCCATTCCAAGATGAAAGGCACCCTCTTTCTATCCCTACCGCAATTTGTGGAGCAAGGAATGATCATCGTAAGTTTAGATCAAATGTCTTTCAAAAATCGTTATATCCCCGTCCTTGTGGAACCAGGCTGTTTCAGCCACATCCCACTGACGACTGACCCCAGCACGTGAGCTGATTTAATTATCTCGTTTCTTTCAAATGAGGGTATTTTGGCATTTCAGTTAATGTAGGTTTACCCCCTACTTATATATTCAATGAAAAAATACATAGGTTAGTATAGTAGCATAGTTATGATTAGCCTAGGTTATAACGTTGTAGTGCATGTTTAAAAGAAGCCTCCGAACTTCACAAAACAAACACAGTAAATGTCCTATAATGGGTACGAATTAAAACTGAAATACCACAAATTTGCAAATTATGGTGACTGCCGCAATCCATTATTCCCACAACCGCCTTACAAACCATGACTTGCACACCAAATGTAGTTCTCATGAACTCATTGATGTGTCAGATGAAATTACAAATGTAAATAACCATACAGATGCAATATCATATTATATTACTCTTAACACTATGAGATGACTATGAACTTAGTATTATATGAGTATGAATTATTTCATTACATTGCGCTTTTCTGTATTGGTTCTTATTGGTATAAATACTGTGAGGACATAAGCATTTCATTTGGTGTGTGAGTTATGGTTTGCTTGTCAGTTGTGTGAGTTATGGCTTGCAGATGCGTCCCACACCCAACCCACTGCTGACGGCCCACCCTCGATGCACACAGGCAAGGCCATGCGCAGGGGAGGTTGGCCGTGGGGCAAGGCCCTGCCCCCAAACGTCCCAGGGCAGTCAAATACCAAAATAATGTGAACGTCAGAAAACATTGAAGCGCATGCGAAATGGGCACCTAATTAACCCTCAATGTAAATGATCGCAAACGTTTGGAATAATAAAGTGGCAGCATGAAAGCCTATTCTGCATAAGTGGATGAGTCTTAAACATGTTTATTAATGCAGATCTCTCCCCACCATGTAATAGAGGTCTGGGAGAGATGTAAACTACAAAAAGGCATACACCTCATAGTCCATGACCTGGCCAGTAACGGGAGGGACAGATAGCAAATTCACAAGGCATTAAAAAGTTGGAAGGAACCCCAAAAAACTCCCAAGTCATGGTGAGTGGCTGGGGAGTCATCATCCGTCTTGGCTTTTTCCCATTCTAAATGTCACCCTTTACCTTGCCCAAGCTTGGGGTAATTGATATTATAACGTTCCTCGACTTGCCTTAGGGCTGGGAAGCAGTGTGCCCACCCCTTGATTTGCCCAAAAGTGAGGGGTTAGTAAACATAAAAGCATGGTGCTGCTCGCAACTGCCCTGGTGCTTTTTAGGTCAAAGTCTACCAGACAGCTGCTTTATCTGGTTTGCGAACGAGATCTTGGGGACATTCGGCCAGCTTCCCTGGGAATGCATTCTGCACTCTACAACACTCTACTCCTCTCATAGCAACACCCTCTGTGCCACTCCAATCTACTCTAGACCACCCCGCGACACTCTATGACACTCTGACACTCCACTCCCTTCCACTCTACAACACTTTTGTCCCTCCACGGTACTTCACAACAGTCTTCATGACTCCACGCAACCCCCTGATGCTCTAGTTCACTCCACTACAGTTACAAGCCTGACAAATACCCCACACTTACTGCACATCATATACACCGATAGCCTTACTGAATTCCAATGTGAAAATCTTTACGTACGTCGATTTTATTATTCCAATGTGTTGCCCCGTGTCAGCAATTCCAGTCTGGATTCATTAAAAATCTGCAGATGAGGGACAATTTACAATTGGCAGCAGATCTAATAGATATTGCAGAACAGAAGAAAACAAAAATTGGCCCATCTTTAGCAATTCTTCACAATAGATACAGGAATACAAACAGGTGCCTACTCCACTGCTTTGTACAATTCACAGTTTGTGGTGCCAGTCCTCAGAACGAGGCTACACTTACTACAGTGCAGAAAATGTGCAGTAGTACAACACTGAATAAAATGGCGATGCATGAGACTTGTCATACATATTAGAGATAATGTGCACTTCAGCTTAATATAACAATTATATTGCAATTCAGACATTAAATGTATCAGTACATTTAAGGCATGTATGAATATTGGTGTGTTCATAATGAACAACTGGTATTAAGAAACAAATGATTCTGCTTTCTCACCATACTCAAAGCTTGGGGGACCCTGTAACAGAGTAGCACATTAATCATTTTACACCACATACTGAAAGTAGATTCCTACAACAAAAACCGCTGTGCTCTGTATCAACCTTACTACAATATCAGAAGCGGCTCACTAACCGAAAAAACACAACAATATTTCCCTCACCTATGACACCAATCGAGAATAATCCGGATTTTAAATCTGGAATAGAGGCGAAGGAGTTTAGAAAATGGAGCTCAGGAGACCTGCAATTATTAGGAGACCTATATCTGGGGGGAAGCGGGAAGGTACTAGATAGGAAAGCATGAGTCCAATCCTTCAATTTATCACTATAGGATGAATTCAGATTAAATCAGCGACTTTATTGTGCAAACTCGGCAATAGCAAAAAAAAGAGGGAGCTGTTGGAAGACACTAGAACAAATGTGTGCACGATGCAGTCAGAAAAAGGGCGCGTGCGGCTTATACTCGACCTTGTGCAACATACCACTGAACAGGAAACATGGCTGTCTGTCAAAGTTAGAGGAAGATTTGGGATAGAGATCCAGGAAGAAACCTGATCTCATATATGGACAAGAGCCGCTAAGTTCTCCATATCTTTCTAATCAGGACTAATGCATATTTTAGATGTTATGTTAGACTGAAAGCAATGTTCAACTACTCGGATTTGTGTTGGAGGGGCTGTGAGGAAAGGGTTTCATATTTTCACAACTGGTTTACCTGTATGCATGCGCAGTCTTTCTGGAAATCCAATGTTGCACTAACACTTAACCTGACAATGTTATTCCCTGGGAACTCAGTACAGAACGGCGATTATCCCTTCACAGCTCCAATGGTGGACTCCTGTTTGAAACATTTACACAATGGAGTGACTGGCAACACTGATTAATGACTAATCGGATACATTTTAGAGGGTTTGGTTACGCTTTAAAACATTTAACAAAAGAGATAGAGTAGAACTGCTTAAGCGATGCGCAGAACCATGAGAATGTCAGAGCTAGAAAGTTTATTACTATCTGGGAGTAAAGATAGACACACAGCAACCAGGGACTACTTTGGACAAAACAGGGATTTAAAGGGGGCACCTTTTAAAAAAAATATTTCAATGTTAGTTTTTATTGGGACACATTTTAAAAAAAAGTAAACCCCTGCACACATGGGCAAGGCGAGGGGAAAATTATTCCTTCCACCCATGGGCAAAGTGGGAGCCACACACAATATTCTGCCCATTGACAAGATATTATAATATTGCAAATCTCCCAAGTCATGGGTGTTCAACGCCCCCACCCACACACACACTTCCTTGGGAAGGCAGCAAGGTTACAGGCAACAAATGCAGGGTAGATGTCACACTGCCTGGCACCTGGTTTAAAATTTCAAATAAAGCAACGGTCTAGCTGTCACTTGTCCAAACTACACAAACAATTAAGTTGCCTAAAAACACTAAAGTTAAAGTGGAGTTTAGGTTGACTGTGTTTAATAGGTCCTAGAGCACAAAACCTAAAGAGAAATGTAAACCTCAAGTCAAAGTCGTATCTTAATCTGAACTGAATGCTAAACTAGTTTTGCAGGAAGAACAAAGATGACTTCACATGAGCAAACGGGTTCACGCGTGATGAAGCAGACTGGAAGGAGGTCCCACCTCGACCTCCAACCCAGTGTACCAAGTTGCCATCTGCAGCTGTTACGGAATGCCAAACGACAACTTCATGCACACCTTTGACAGCGCTGGCCTTTGATGTTGCAATAACAAACATGGCTGCAGAGACACTGGAGTGTTCCCATGCCAATCACTATGACCTCACACTAGTTGATTGTCTGGAGACCTTGGTTTTGGAAAAGCCCCCTGTTGGACATGGCCTTTCTGAGGGGAAATTACCACAAAACTTTTCGCTTTTTCCTCCTTGTTTATCGTCGCATTGGGCAGGGGGCTGCATACGTGATAGGTTCGGGTGCTGTACCTCTGTGCGCTCTGCAAACAGGTACACCACGTACCCGGGGCGGGTACGGCACCGGCTAGTAGTGGGATGAAGCACTAGATGTTACACCCACCAGATAGCCGGTCAACCATGTATTGGGCCTGTCTGCGCAGGCCGGTGGGAAGCCATTGCGCCCCTGCATCGGTTGGCATCACTTTCGCCTCAGCCAGCCCCTCTGGCTGGCGGGTACATATGGGTGTTTCCGACCCAGGTAGTGAGGAACCCCCATGGGGGGCTTCCCCTGCCTTGGAGTTCGGCTCTTCTCAGGAGGATACTTCTGGGAGGTTGCCAATTCTCTGATGGGGCCTCCGGCCTCTGAGCACGTCCTCACGGTTGAGGCAGTGTGCAAGTGCACACGCCTTCCTATTGAGTTCAGGAAGACGCACAGGCATGGTGTTCTGGAACATGGGTCGGTCTGCAGTGCAGACCAGGAATGCACACTTGCTCCTGTGGAGTGTTGATTAAGCGCCCAGTATGCATAAGCGCAGCCGTCAGGGGTCAACCCGGTCCCGGCTGGCCGGGCTGGGTGGTGAGTGCGCCCTTGCTCCTACGGGGCCTAGGGCCTGGGTAAGCCTAGGGGGACCAACCTGTCAGTACAGACCGGTGGGTGTACGCCAGCATCTACACTGAATAAACTCAGGAGCGGCCTGTAGTGCAGGCCGCTGGGTGTGTGCATCTGCACTTATGGTGCCCCTGACTAAGTGGACCGCCGCCATCGCAGCTGTGCATGCGCACTGATCCCCTTCTCAGTTAAACCTGTGTCCAGTCTGTCGTTGCAGAGTGGTATGGGCGCACTTGTGCCTCTGGTGCTGGAGACTATGTGTCCGACCTGCCATTGCAGGTAAGAGCGCGCAATAGCACACGTGCGCCTAGGTAGTGTGGAATCCCTATGTGAGTTTTCACTACTGATGAGACTTGCTCTTCCCATAAGTTGACATGGGGAAGTGATCCACATTACTTCAGGCTGCAATAGTCGATTGCAGTGGAGCAGCCTCATGATGTTTCATATCAATAGATTTGCTGTGCCCAACCCTTTCCAGTGGCAATGGGGATGTTGGCATAACTCACTTAGAAAGGCCACTTAGGGAATACGGGCATTTCTATGTGCCCGGCGTCTTGTGTGCCATGGTGCCTGGTTCCATCTGTGCATTCCCCAGCAACGGCCATAAACCATGGACATATATTGGTAAGGACAGACCTCTGCCATTTGAGGGTCGGATGGAAAAGATAGGTAGAGCGAGGTTTTTGAAATTTTGCCTCTCGGGCGGATCATGGCCCCACTAAAGATTAAGATCTACATTCCGTGGCCCCATGGCAGATAGGCCTACAATTTAGGGGAGACATCTGGGGTTCCAAGGAAAAGCCCTGCAGCGGCCCCTTACTTCAAAGGCAGACGATAGTTTCACTATGGGTGCCATCCTTCAGCAAAGGGTGAAATACACTTGCGGGGATGAAGACCGGAGAAGCGGACTGCTTGGTGCACATTGTCTGGGGACTCTGTTGTTCACTTGGAGGATTGCTGTCTACGAAGGATACAAAGGGTCCTCTCGGAATAGTGGTTGGCCTGGGCCAAGACCTGCTGAAGTGTGGCACCTTGAAGTGTGCTCTCCAAGGGTTGTCTATTGGGCCTACTGTTCTCTCGGGGATTTCAAGGACATAAAAAATCTTCTGCGAGGAACTCACACCATCTACCTTACATCTGGAGAGCGGTGCCCTCTCAAGGGCCCACTTTGGCTACCAAATCCCATTGTGTAGTGTGGTGTGGGCATGGATAAGGCTTATGCCTGGCGACTGGATTGTTTAGTGAGGAGCCCAGAAATCTTGCCCGCATCTAAGGTGTGTGGTTTCTGAAATGCAGGAACCCTGACACACATTGGCGTCTAGTTAGAGGTGAGCAGATTCACCAGTTGTGGGATCCAAGGTGACCTGCTTCGTCGGTTTTGTCGCATTTCTCTTGTGTGACATGCTGACTGCATGCTCATTGCGAGCAGGGTCCAATTCACATGGTGTGACCCTTGAATGTGGGGGTGTACCCAGAGTATTGCCACATTCTACCTCGTGTGGTGCTGCTGAATTTGCACCTGTGTGTGTGACCGAATGGGTCTGGTGCAACCTGATCATCGTGCACCGGACAGAGTGCCTTATTTCCAGAGTGGTACGGAATTTGTGATTCTTTGGGATTGAGATCTGGAGGGTCTGGAGCGACTCATACCAATGCACCCAAGACACTGTACCCGGATTGCCTGGGAACGACCAGCATCATTGTGTACCTGTCTCATCCTCTTGAGAAGCTCCCCTGTGTTACTCTCCATTCATCGGTTGTTCTTTTTGTGACCCTCATCGCGGCAAACCAACAGTCCTTTCCTTACCTGGCCGTTCCCGACGACATCTTGCCACCAGGAAGTAGTGAGAGAGATTGACTGGGTCGAAGTAACGCTTCTGAGACAGTTCGGAAGCGGGTCAAGAGACTGTGTGACTCAATTGTGTTTTGAGACCTGTGGGTGAACTTCCCAAGTGGCTGCTAAACTCCCCTTGATTATGTCTATCTCTTAATTAAAACTTGCTACATATTCCCACCTGCTTCCCGAAGACCCAGACTAAGTGACTTCGGCTGCATGCGGCCTCATGTCTGGGAGGCAGGTTGGTTATTTACCATCAGGGGGTATAGGACACTTGGGGTGATCTGGCGGTGGAGGGAGGCTGGGGCCACGGAGTCTGCAGTGTGTGATATCCATTGGTTTGCTGGGTACCAGTGGCCCTGCATTAGGGTGCTGAGTGCATATGTGTGCAAGTGGTTCTGTATGGACTGAGCTGGTTGCCTGTCGCACCTTAGAGTATGTGCAAGGGGAGTGATACTGTGCGGACTGGCTGTGATTCACAACACTGGCCGTCGGTGCTGCGTTATATTTGGTGCCAAAAGCACAACACATCTGACATTGGGTTTTCCCACATGGCTCTGGCCCGCGGTGCTGCTAAAAAGTGTCCTCGTTGAATATATGTGCATATTTGATATCGTTGGGACCCGTGGTACACCATATAACTGTGTGGGACTATATTATCAGGATTGCCAGGGTGAGCCTGGGGTGGACTGCGTTTCCTATTGCATAAGGGTGCTCCCTCTGTTGGAGGGGGGTGTTAGATTAGGATTCGTCCCCACGTACATACTGTTGATATTGTAATCCTACAAGTGGGCCTAGTATTGCCAGTAGTAATTCCAAATGTCCAAAAGTACCTTATGTTCATGTAATAAAGACTGAATGTGTGTTTAATACAAACACATTTACATACAACTTGTGTGAAGTCTCTTTTGCGACCCGCATTGTGTTTATCGCTACTGCTGTGCATCTGCTTTACAACTTGCCTCTGAATTAAGCCTGACTGCTCAGTGCCAAGCTACCCGAGGGTGAGAATAGGTTGTACTACGCGTGTAATCACCCACCCTTGACGGGAGCGCTAAGTTATGCCTGGCTGGGGCATCCCTCCAACCAACCAGAACTGCCGGTTCCAACACCCCCTTAAAGTAGATGTGTCCACTCCTCCAGATTATGCATGTGCACAGCACGCAATCACCCTCTTCTGTGGTACAGATGGATCGCAAGCCCCGTGGGCAAGGCTTCCGTTCATGGTACCCCTCGGGCAGCAGAGAATTTCACCGAGACAAAAACATAAAGTGGTGAGACAGCTCAGCTGGAAAAGAGCCCCAGCTGAGAGAACCATTTTCTAGTCCGTCCCCAGACTATGGCTGTCGATCACAGGCAGCCTCAGGCGTTGCCAACCAGCTGAACATGTTCAGATGAAAGATTAAAGTAGCAATATGACAACAAGCATGCAAAGGGGACTGATGGTCAACGGATTCCAGCAGAAAATAGAAATAACTAGCCTTTCCAATCTGATGCTGTGAAAAACACCCCCTGAGAGGCTTGCTGGCGAGAGGGCCAAAAAGAAATTTGTTTGTGTCATGGCCGCTGCCGGACTGTGAACCCGAAGGCGCCCTGGCAAAAATGTTCAAACGAACTCCGCTCCCTTCCTCCTCTCTCGTTTCTTTCTTCTTATTTTTTTCCTCTCTTACTCCTCTCTCGTTTCTCTCTCGCCTTTTGTCTCTCTTCTAATTTTTTCCTCTCTCTCTCGTAAAGCACCCGCTGTTCCTGTTGTAATTACTTTGGGGAGCTGGAGAAAGTGGCAGAGGCGCCAGTAGTGGTCCCCATGAAACGGGGCCCCAGTGGCTGCAGCCCAAGGGGAAATGCCCAGCGGAATAAACAGGCAGTCCGGCCTGTGTGTGTTTAATCATTTTTTTTCTTCTACAAAGTAAGATATGTCTAATACAGCAATGGCAGGACTTTGATTTATGTAGGTAATGACCTACTGAAAGGGGAATGCCGGTGATATCAAGGCTTACAGATCTCATGACGTAAAATAAACTATTTATGTGATGTACTATCTGACGCCTGAGAAAATAAATATGGCTGCTAGAGGAGACTTGCTCTAATGGCAGCATTGAAATGGTCTGTCATCTCTTTGAGCACCTTGCTCCACAAGGCCAGAGGCTCTGAAAGCTTGCAGTATCTACACACAAGCTTTCATTTAGCTCATCTTATTTCCTCTGAAGAAATTAGCACGACTGTTGTGTCAAAAGGATGCGTTAATTTTGTAGGTTACTGTCAGGAAAACACCAAATGTTTTTAGGTCTGGCATCGGCAAAGATATTTTGTTTTGATAAAAATATAAACCATACTTACTTTATGGGGCATTCCATCCGTCCTCTTCAGCCATTGGTCTGCTGTAGGATCATTCATTTTTTTGCTTTGGCCCACCTCAGCATAAAGCATGGGGCACGGTGGCAACCCACTTCAGCCATTGGCTTACCTGATTGAGTGATGGCATACTGCTGCTGCACAATGTGGACATCTGCATAATAAGTCGTCCCCTTCATACAAAATAAGCAATGGCAAAGCCAAAAGGTCAGCAGCCAACACCACACCTCTTTGCTTTGCCCATGCTTATTTATTACATTTTGTGGCCTCTTAAGCACAGTTATGCCACAGAAATAGGCTCTCAGACGTGAAATCTCTAAGACAGGTTCCCACTGGCTGAGGACCGGGGCACTTAGTGAAAAGGCAGAGTACTGATTTGCAATACTTTAATCAAGTGTTCAAGTAAGCTGCCATATTTGACTGCTGCTGGAAATGTACTCACATGTACTTTTTATGAAATGTGTCTCAAAATGCCCTGTGGCCACTCCCTGATGATGAGTGAAACTAATATCCCTAAGTCTAATGACTATCACTCCCCTACTCCAAAAATCATATTCTGTTGTTCAAGCTTGCGGACCTACTTTCCAATATCTCACTCATAGATGATCTTTCATTAGTAGACTGACGTTCCTGCCTACAGTGCCTAAACCCCCCCCCCCCTTCCCCCCCTTACCACCAGAGGTGTGCAAACAATCCAACTACCAAAACTTTTGAATAAAGCATTGCAAATGAAAAACAACAAGAATAGGGGGGGTCCTAGGGAATTTTTGAGACCTGCGAGGATTAAATCCCTAACCAATAACACATAAACACACAAAATCCTCGGGTCTGGGAGAACAACTAAACCTGTAGAGAGACAGCAAAGAGTGATCTCAGTGTACTTCTAAAGGTGTCCCTTAATTAGGATGTAATCCCATCACCCACCGAGGTGGCATGCTTCATCATCTGGGATTCTCCTCTTGACGGGGAATCCTAGCCCCGCCAAGGGCTACAACCCCCTCACTGTGATGGAGGAGCTCAGGGTTGTTTTTATTCCTACGTTGTTGAGGATATAATAAGTCACTACGCTGGTTGGGTAACGGGCGCAGTGCAAACCAAAAGTACAATAGTGATGTGAAAAGAGTGATGTTTAAAACTAACTACCAGGAGCAAGAAAAACTTTATTGATTCATTCCTGGGGTCAGGATTAAAAACAGAGCACCTGCAGTTGAAAATTATAACTGCATATGGTGGATGTAAAGGGGTCTACATGTTTCAGTCTCAAGGACCCTACAAGGTGTCACGGCTTTCGTCAGGACCATGGAGGAAATAATTAGTGCTACTGCGGCGAAGAAGTGAAGTAGTGAATAAAAAGAATGAATATTTAACAAGATATATAATATACAAAACCAGTAATCCCACTCTTGGTGTATCCGATTTACTGGTCGTACCTGTAGAAAACAGAAGCAACAACAGAAATCAAGAATGCATATGTCTCTCAGAACAGACAAACAATAATGTTTTCAGTGACCATGTGAGAGACTGTTCTCATCCTTGGTTGTACACATACTGAGAAAACAAAAGCCAAATTAAGTGACAGTGAGGGGGTTGTAGCCCTTGGCGGTGCTAGGATTCCCCGTCAAGAGGAGAATCCCAGATGATGAAGCATGCCACCTAAAGCATTGCAAAGCCAATAGGTCTCACTTTTCAGTGGCATTACCCAACCTTTTGGCCTTGCCATTGCTTTTCCATATGCTTTTCCGCATTGACAAAAAGAATAAAATGCTTGTTTTCTGATGCAGCTTGATGATGTATACGTCAGGGGTTAATTTGTAAAATAAAAAGTGCTGGGGCTCTCCTCATGAGGCAGCGCTAACAGGAGAAATGTGCTTGTGCAAAGTGCCTCCTGACTAGAGCCCCGGCACTAATAATTCTGGAGAGGACTTGGCCTAATGGCTAGAGCTGCCGATTTCGGAGCTGGGGAACCAGGTTCTAGCCTCGGTGTGGCTCAACATCCTGTGATTCTGGGGAAAATCACATGCCTTCCAAATGAGTGTGTCCTTAATTGGTGCTATAAGCACCAGTACTGAGTATTAGGTGCCGGTGCTGAGCACCGGAAAGCACCGGCTCAAATTAAGCACTGGTATACGTGCACATGCTTCACCATGCATCAACACATATGCATTATGACCATATTTTCTTTTTTTTAACTTAGAATTTACTACTCCAAGTTGGTTGAACTCCAGTGTTGGAGTGATAAATTTAAAAGCATGTATGAAAGTGTATTTAAGGAAAAAGGAGCTCTCTGGGAGCAAATTGGAGCTGCTGGGCCCTCGGAAAAAAGAAATTATATATATGTATATATATTTGTTATTAAAGAACATCACAGTGAGGGGTGTGAGAGCAGAGGAGGAGGGGTGGGAGTAACAGTTGATGCAGGAGTGGGGAGCAGGGAGCATAGAGGAAGCAATGGAGTAGCTGTATGTAGCATGTAGACAGTTTACAAAAAATAAACCTAGATGAAGAAGGGGGGGGGAAGTAATGAATGAATGTTTTGACTCAGAAAGCACAGGGGAGCCTGGGATTTGAGAGCTGACACAGCACACGAGGTGGAGCGCAAGAAAACACACGCTCTTCCATGGAGTGCTTAAATAAAGACAAAAAAGTAGTCTCTGAATGTAAGTAGCGGAAGGTTAAAAGTCCTCTAATGAAAAATATGGTGAGAAAGCTATGCCCGGGGAAGGGGCAAACACAAGAAGATGTAGGCTAGCCATTTAATAGGAAGTGAGCAAATGAGATTGACAAGCAAACCACCAAATGGCCAGCAATACACTGACCCAAAGCCCACTGTAAGCAATGGTATTGTCCATAATAAGTCTTCCACAACAATCAGTTAAAAGCTGTCTGTAGGCGCTACTTAAAAGATTACTTGGGGCCTAATTTTGACTTTGGCAGGCGATCTGCTGTCTATTAGGGTGCAGAGTACATTTCTTCCATCTCCCTGGCTGGATTCCACCCGCCATATTATAGATCACCACTACCCCAGCAGTGATCTCTGGCTTGCAAGTTTGGCTATGCATCAGACTTTTTTGTTTTTCACAAACAAACTCACAAAGCAAGAATGTGTTATTGAAAAACAAAAATGAATAATGACCCCCACACTGGGGATTCTCTCCCAGGGTGTACAGGTATTTTTACTTTTTTTTCATTTCTGCGCCGTACTATCAGGTTTTTCCTGTGGGGTGACAGGCAGAAAAAAAAATACATTCGACTGTCTGCCCTAAATAGGGCAGGCAGACTCATGCCCTTACTCCGAGGTTTCCATCTCAGATTAAAATCTAATTCAGTTTGTAGAGATTTATAGTCAATGAACCCACCAATCGCAGAAGACTACAGCATCTAAAAAGAGCCTAGAAGCCTCCACTCACAAAACACTTGTGTGTGTGCCATTGTGGGTTGTGAGCAGCCTATAGATGTACCTAATGTTAGAATGTCGTCTGTGTCTTCTGAAGAGAACAACGGAGGTATATTTTTGAGGCATCATTCCGAGGCGTCTCGTGAAGAACGCCTTATGACGAGAACATATTGCAGCATAATCTAAGGGCAGGAAACCCAGCAGCTGGAGCGCTGCTGTTGGCAGAGAATCACATTTCCAGTGCTCTGCGGGGTGCCTTACAGCTTGCTGTTCACCATACCTTTGGCAAAGAAACAAAATCAAATCAAAGGAAAATGTGTACATGGCGCATCTCAGCAGTGAGTTGCCTCTAGGCGCTGTTCAGATGTTGGCCTACAAACGGAGTTAGAAGTTGCGCAGTGCTTCAAGAGATGAACTCTCAACAGTGATCTCAGGCCTGTCGGTGAAGAGTCTAATCGAGGACTATGGGGCGTCTTTTTTGTTAAATGCCTTTATTAGATTTTTAATATATGTCAACAAGCATATACAGCGCTAAAGATATGCAAACAAAATAATGCAATCAACATTAGCGTCCTATGACGTTCCAAGCCAGCCTGTGGGGCACCCTACATTCCTACTGCAGTCTCCCCCATCCCATACCCGATGAAAGGTGTGCGCCGCGGAAGGCAGGGGGGGGGGGCCTTGGGCGCTGAGATGGCCGGCTGCTGAACGGGGGTGCGTTCATCTTTAGGACACAAGAGAGTCCTGCCCTGAATGTAGGGTACGACGGCTCACGAGTAACTTTTCAAAATCAAACAAAAGCATTTCAGTTCCACTCTGGCCTCCCCCCGACGTCTGTGCAGTCCATGGTGAGCTGTGGACTTGGGCCACCTGGCCACAGACCATCTTGGACTTTTGGCATCGGTGCTGTATGTTTCGTACTAATGCAGAGATACGAGCTCTTGGCCTAAATGAGGCGAAGCCTGCAGGTGACCCGCTGACAGCACGTCGTAAATTCACTCTTACTACACTTAACTTTCAGTTGTGGAAAATGAAGGGCGACGCGTTTAACCACGCACTTCTTGCACTATCCCGCCTAAATAAAGCTGCGTCCCCATTCTAGCTGTCATTAAATGTTCTGCATTGGCTAGACAGTGACATGGCTTGGCGCTATATAAAATACAACTCAATGATCCAATCTCCCAGACGTCCGGAACCGCTGTCCGCGATGAGCTGAGGAAGGGCCAGCCTCGCCTGCCCTGGCCGGGGCCTCATGGTCAGAACATGATAGCCTAACTTAGGCCCGTCTTTCCTCACAGGACGGTCTCAGCGCATCTGTTCCTTGGCTGGGGCGTCAGGAGAGATTAATAAAGGCAGGCGGTCCAAAGAGCTCGGGTCATCAGTCACACTTCGCCGTTCTCTAGGGACTGCTGCTCCCTCCCTGCGCTGTCAGTCGGGGTGACAGCAGGAAGACCATCCGCCCTGTGATGGATGGACTGTCAGTGGATGAAAGATGCAGGAACAGGATGTGACGAAACATGTCCGGTGGGAGACGTGACAGATGCAAGCTATCTGGGCAGCGCAGAAGATTCAGGACCAGGTGTTGGTTCTGGGGTGGTGGTGGCGGCGGTGGTAGGAGAGCCTGGGGGATTTACTTTCAGGGGCGGTACAGAGAGGCAACTCGCTGCCTCGGTGGTAAGTGCGGTGCAATGTCAAACAGTGACTCAGACTTCAAAGCACTGTGTTTTTAGTTCGAGACTGCGGGAAATACCTGGTGCAAGTGAAATTTGCAATGTCACCAGAGAGAGGTCAGCGCTAAGAAACCGGTTGGTGTATGTGCGCTCTATAAATACTTTTAACACAGCATAACATAACAGCTGACACAGGTGACTCCTAGAGACAAGTCACTATGGTAGCAGAAGATAAAGTAAAGAGTGAATATAATTGTTGTGAAGGGGCTCCCGTTGGGCCCTGGCTCTCATCCTATGTTTAGTAACTACATCAGGCCCCCCTCCTTCCATTCTCGCAATGAAACCGGGACTTGAAATTCTGGTCGTGAAAATGTGACGGAAGTGTACATTTTCAGCACAATTAACTGACCCCAGTCTTACAGCCCCACCCCAAACCCATCTGAATTTTCTGTTTTTTTAACATCAAAAAATGACAGTGAGTTAAGTGCTCACCGAGGACATCTGTATGCGTCTTGCAGGTGACAAATCCTATCTCGCTGGGGCTG